>OX387241.1:217907681-220585837 GCA_947561735.1 Cenchrus americanus | reverse complement strand
GGAGCTCGTTGGCCGGCCGCTGCGTGCCCTCGGCGGGCCTGCACGGGCGCGTGCGCCGGCCAGCTGCACCTCGGCGTCCGGGCCCCCGGGGTGGTGCGATCTCACTACGGGTCAGCTTCAAGGGGCGGCGGGGGCTCGTCGTCCCCGAGGGTGTCGAGGACGAGGTGGCGATGGAGGCGCGTGGACGCGTTGGCCGCCGGTGCCGCGGGGCGCTTGCGAGGCCTTCGAGGAGTTCCTCTTCCCGGATGCGGTGATGGCGCCGCTCCTCCCGGCCGGACGACGGCCGGCGCTAGGCCTTCTTTTGTTCATGTGTCGGTGTGTTGGCCGTGTGGCCTTGTAAATAAGCGGTTCTTTGCTATTAGCATTTGTCGAAAGTGAAATGATGTCTTTTGCTCATTGCGCTTTTTGGTTTCTCCTTCTTCTACGAGTAAATTCTAGTTAGGGAGTTCGATTTTCGCTGATGGCTCTTTGGGTTGGGGGGAAGAGAGAAGGACCGTATCCTCGCGGAGGCGTAGGCTATCTCTCGGCTCACGCGTCCCTTAAAGCCTCGGCTGCTCCGCCATTGTTCGAATCTTTGCTCGAGCCGAAGTAGAAACATACTTAGCGCGCGTGAGCGTGTTTCTTTTTGCGAAAAAATGGGACCATTTTTAGGGGGGATGCCCCCGTAGTAGCCCGAGGGTAACTTGGGTTTCGGGGGAAAGCCGAGTTGCCATTTTCATAGCGATGATGTTTACATGGTTTGTCACCAAGCGGGGTCTTGGTTACGTGGTTTTACAACAAAAAGATAAGCTTGGAAATCTAGTTGGGGATAGAAGCGACGTAGCTTTTGGATGTTCCAAGCGTTGGTGGTTCTTCGCTGTCCTCGTTGGCCGGCTTGTACGTGCCGGCCCGAGTACCTTCACCACAACGTAGGGTCCCTCCCATGGAGGTGAGAGCTTGTGGCGTCCTCGGTTGTCTTGGCGTAGCCTTAGAGCGAGATCCCCTTCGGCGAAGTCCCGCCGGCGTATTTTCCGTGCACAGTAGCGCTCCGAGGGGCTTCATTGATATCTTGCGGAGTGCATCAAGGCCACGAGCGTGCTTCGTCCGAATTCCGGATCCGGTGAGTCCTCGCGGGCTCGCGTTGGCGTCCCTCGTCGTAGCCTCTAACCCTGGGTGACCGTAATCTAAGTCGGTGGGGAGGACGACCTGCAAGCCATGGACTAGAAAAAGCAGGGTGAGCCGGTGGCTGCAGCTGGGTGGTCCTTGGGCCCCACGACCTCGGTAACTCACTGGAGCCATTTCAGGCCAGACTTGTTCGAGTGGGGTCGAAAATTCGGGGCTTTAGGCCTTGTAGGATCATGCGCGTTGGCACGCTCTACTTGCCCATGGGTGTGGGTGTGCCACGGCTGCCCCAATCCACACGGATGTGGATTTGTCGCCGAACTCCGGGGAATTTCCTGCCGAGAGGCGGGACTCCGTTGTCGGTGATGATGGAGTTCGGCACTCCAAAGCGAATGGACGATGTCGGTGAAGAATGTCACCGCTTGCTCGGCCATTACGAGGTTCGTAATGGAGCGCACCTCTACCCCCCAGGAAAACTTGTCGATCGCAGCCGGTGGGTAAGCCCGGGCCTTCCGCGAGGGCCCGGCGATGTCCGGCCCCACACGGCCGGCGACCATGTTATGGGGATGGGTACGAGGGACATGAGCGGGAAGGTTGGACTTGCGGGTGTAAATCGGCACCCTTCGCGGTGCGCACGATCTCGCGAGCATCCGCGGCCGCGGTAAGCGGATAAAAGCCTTAACGGAAAGCGTTGCCAATGAGGGGTGCGGGGCGGCGGCGTGATGGCCCACGGATCCCGCGTGAATGTCCCGTGGGAGCTCGCGCCCCTCGGGGATGGGGATGCCCGGCTTGCAGGATGCGAGAGGCGGCGCGCTTGTACGGCTCGCCGTCGACGAGGGGGCAAAGGACTTGGCCATCTCCGGGCGTGCGCCCGGCCTCGGCCCGGTCCGAGGGGAGTTCCCCTCGAGCCATCTAGGCGACATACTTGTCGCGCCAATCTGCCTTGACGGGGGTTGGCTTGACATCCATCATATCAGCCTCGTAGGCGCCATACCCCTCGAGGAGGGAGAGCACGTACACCTCGTTCAAGGGGTCCTCGTCCATGGGCTCCGCACCTGCTGGATTCGAGGGAGCCCCCGAGGGTTCCGAGTGGCTCGAGGGGTGAGGCTCGAAGGTGACGGAGGGCTGGGCGATGTCGCGGGCAAAAACGTTCGGGGGGACGGTAATCCGCCCGACGCGATCTTGGCCGGCTCGTCCGCCCCCCCCCTCGTTGTACCGGCGAGGGCACGTGATTGAGCTCGATGCCGTAGAAGCTTGTCCTCGAGGGCTCGCACGGCCTTAAAATACGCTTCCATTTTGTCGTCGTGGCAGCTCGCATTCTTCATGACTTGGTCAATGACGTAGCAACGAATCCCCCGCGCACGTCGAGGCGCTTGGACGCCTATCTCGATGGCGATCTTGAGGCCGCAAAGGAGGGCCTCGTACTCGGCCATGTTGTTCGACGCCCGGGGAAGTGGAGGGCGCACCGCGTACCGCATGTGCTCCCGAGTGGTGACACGAAGAACGGGCCCGCGCCCGCCCCCGTTTTCATCACCGAGCCATTGAAATACGAGTCCAACACTGCGCGGATGCTCGCGGGGTGGCGGTGTGTGTCCGTCCACTCGGCGGCCGACGAAATCCGCCCGGGGATCCGGGGACTTGATGGCCTTGCGCGGGCGTGGCGAGCGCCTCGCCCATCGGCTCCGACCGACCACTTTGCGATCTGCCGCCGCGTCCGGATTGAGGATGATCTCCCCTAGCGGGAAGGGGAGGAGACCCCCGTGACGGGGGTGGGCCTCGAAGTAGTGGCGGAGCTTGCGCGTGCGAGGACCACCGCATACGGCAAGCTTTTGGACTTGAGGGTGGCGCGTCTTGGTGTCGGACAAGACTTCGCTAATGTAATAGGCCGCCTCTGGGGACCGGCGAGGCGTGCCCTTCCCTCCGTGCGCTCCACCACGGTCACGCGGCGACCACTCCGGGTGGTCGCGGCCACGTAGAGGCAGCGGGGGTTCGCCGTCCCGCGGCGGCGTGAGGATCGGGGCGTGGGTCAAAGATGCCTTCAGCTTGTCGAGCGCGTCTTGGGCCTCGGCGGTCCTGGAGAAGCGCTCGTGCTTCTTGAGGAGGCGATAGAGGGGCACGCCCTTCTCGCCGAGCCGCGAGATGAAGCGGCTCAAGGCGGCAAAGCACCCCAGCACCTTTTGCACCCCTTTGAGGTTCCGAATTGGGCCCATTCGCTCGAGGGCCGCAACCTTCTCGGGGTTGGCCTCGATGCCCCGTTGGGAGACGATGTATCCTAGGAGCATGCCTCGCGGCACTCCAAAGACACATTTTTCGGGGTTTAGTTTGACCCCGTTGGCCCGTAGGCAGCCGAACGCGATGCCGAGGTCGTCGACCAGGTCGTCCGCCTTCCTGGTCTTCACGACGATGTCGTCCACGTACGCCTCGACGGTCCGCCCGATGTGGTCTCCGAAAACATGCTGCATGCAGCGTTGGTACGTTGAACCCGCGTTCCGGAGGCCGAACGACACCGTGACGTAGTAGAACATCCCGAACGGCGTGATGAACGAGGTCGCGAGCTGGTTGGACTCCTTCATCTTTATCTGGTGATACCCGGAGTAGGCATCAAGGAAGCAAAGCAGCTCACACCCAGCTGTTGAATCAACAATTTGATCAATGCGTGGCAAAGGAAAAGGAACTTTAGGACATGCTTTATTAAGACTAGTGTAGTCTATACACATCCGCCATTTCCCATTCTTTTTCTTTACAAGTACAGGGTTTGCTAGCCACGTAGGGTGGAACACTTCCTTGATGAACCCAGCCTTGAGGAGCTTCCGCAGCTCCGCTCCGATCTCCCGCCGCCGCTCCTCGTCGAAACGGCGGAGCCGCTGCTGCACGGCACGGGCATGAGGCTGGATGTCAAGGGAGTGCTCGGCGACCTCCCTCGGGATGCCTGGCATATCCGAGGGGCTCCACGCGAAGATGTCGGTGTTGGCGCGGAGGAAGTCGACGAGCACCACTTCCTATTTTGGGCCGAGGGTGGAGCCGGCCCTCGCCGCCTTGCCCGGGGCGCAGGGTCGAGGGGCACCTCCTTGGTTCACTCCGCGGCCTCGAAGTTGCCGGTGTGCTTGGCGGTGGAGTCGAGGTCCTCGTTGACCATCTTCTCCAAGGTGGTCACCAGCGCTTCATCCAGCGCCAGCGCTTCCGCGTGCTCCACGCACTCGACGTCGCAGTCGAACGCGTGCTCGATGGACGATCCCACGGTGATGACGCCGTTCGGTCCCGGCATCTTCATCTTGAGGTAAGTGTAGTTGGGGACCGCCATGAACTTGGCGTAGCAGGGCCGCCCAAGTATGGCGTGATAGGCGCCCCGGAACCCCACCACCTCGAAGGTGAGCATCTCCTTGCGGAAATTGCTCGGAGTGCCGAACCAAACCGGCAGGTCGATGCGCCCGAGGGGGGGCCGGACGCGCTGCCGGCACGACGCCATGGAACGGCGTCGCCGGGCCGCTTACTCGGTCCAACCCGATCCCCGGCCAGGCGCGGCGTGTGCGCGTAGAGGATGTTGAGGCCGCGCCCCGTCCATCGAGACTTTTGAGAACCGCGCGTTCCCAATGATCGGGTCGACCACCAGTGGGTCCTTGCCCGGGTTGGGGATGCGGTTCGGGTGGTCTTCACGGCTGAAGGTGATGGCGTCCTCCGACCAGTCGAGGAAGGAGGGAGGCGCCCTCTCCGCGGCGAGGACCTTGTGCCGCTCCCGCTTGCGCTGGCGGCTCGACATGTCGACGGTCGGTCCCCCGAAGATGAGGAACACGTTCTCCACGGCGGGGAAACTGCCTGCGTCGCCATCTCCTCCGTCCTTGTTGGCCTCTGCGTCCTTCGCGACGGCGCGGCCGTAGAACTTCCTGAGCATGTCGCATTGCTCAAGGGTGTGGTTTACTGGGGTCTTGTGGTATGGACATGGCTTTTTCAGCATGTCATCAAACACCCCCGGACCTCGAGGGGCCGGTCGAGGGCCCCGTCGAGCCGGGTCAACAGCAAGGGCCTCAGCGTCGTCGCCGTCGCGCCCCTGCTCGCTCGCCTCACGGCGCGGTTTCTTCCCTTTCTTGCCCCGCTTGTCCTTCCGGTGGGGCTCCCTGGACTTGCTGCCCTCCGCGGGTGCGTCGTCCGAGCACTTGCCCCTCTTGCCGTCAAAGATCGCCCCCACAGCCTCTTCTCCCGAGGCGAAGCTGGTGGCGATGTCGAATAGCTCGTTGGAGTCCGCAGGCGGGCTGCGTCCCAGCTCTTGCACGAGGTCCCGGCACGTGGTGCCCTTGAGGAAGGCGTGCACAATTTCAGATTGCGCCACGCTTGGGAGCTCCGTACAGCGCTTGGAGAAGCGCCGGATGAAGTCCCGGAGCGACTCGCCGGGCTTCTGGGTGGAGGAGCGCAGGTCCCAGGAATTTCCAGGGCGCACATACGTGCCTTGGAAGTTGCCCACGAACGTGCGGACCAGATCGTCCCAGTTGTGGATGCGGGCCGGCGGGCGGTGCTCGAGCCACGTCCGGCCGGATCGCCGAGGTGCAGGGGCAGGTTGCGGATGATGACCTCGTCGCTGGTGGCCCCGCCCAGCTGGCACGCAGGCGGTAATCGTTGAGCCATACACGGGGGTCCGTTTCCCCGTTGTATTTGACGATGGTCGTGGGCTGTCGGAAGCGTTGGGGGAAGGCCGCCGCGCGGATCTCCCGGCTGAACACACGGGTCCCCGGGGGTTCCGGCGTCGGGGAGCGGTTCTCATCGCTGTCGTAGCGCCCACCCCGCCGAGGGTGGTAGCCTGCCGCCGCTCGCTCGTCCGCCTTGCTCGTACGCGGGCGTTGATGACGTTGCGGGCGTCGCCGTCCGGCGACCTGCGTGTGTCTGAGGAGCCGCTCCTTGGCCGGCGTGCGTCCCGAGTTGAGCGGGTCGCCCCGCCGCTTCACTCGCATGGACCGAGGGTTCGCCCCCCTGCGAGGCTCCGTCGACTCGCGCGTCCCCCTGTTGGCGAATGCGCGATGCCGAGCTCTCGACCTGCTGGACGGTCGCCTGCTCAATGAGAGCCTGCACCTCGCTGTGCAGGTTTCGCGCCTCAGGCGTCGAGGGGGCCGGGATGGCCCGTAGCAGTGTTGAGGCAGCGATAAGCTTCTGGCTCGCCCGCGGAGGCGTGTCCAGGTTGTCGACGTTGAAGTCGGCGTTGATGCGGTTGCGGGCCTGTTTGCCCAGCTCTCGTGCGCGTTCGCCGCGCGTGGAGGCTTCTCCAGCCATCGAGGCACGGAGCAACCGCACCGTTCGATATTCCTCCGCCAGCTTGGCCTCGAGCTCGCGAGCCTGGGCCAACTGCGTGTCGACGTCGGCCCTAGCGGGGGTGCTCGGCCCTGCAGCCTGGCGCGGAGCGACCCCTGGGGCGGGCGTGACCTCCCCGTCACCGGCGCCTACTGCACCAGTGGCGTTTGCTGGGTCGTTGGCGATGACGACGCAACATTCCCACGCGGGGTCGTAGCTCCCGGTGCTGGAATCGTCGGAGCAGCCGAACCAGTAATCCGCGGCGTCAAGAAAACGCCTGAACATTACATCGGGTCCCGAGTGCCGGGAGAAGTCACATTCCGCGTACCCATGCAGGTTAGCGGGCGGCAACGCGTCAAGGGAGCCCAGGGATGACTCGTCGCCAGCGGAGGCGTCAGGGTCCCTGGCGACGAAGACGTGACGGCCAGGGGGAACCCTGCGCATCGTGGTGTTGATGTTGGAGTTGTAGGCCGTCGTGGCACCGCGCAGACCGATGGGGAAGCGCGGCCCGGAGACCGTGCGCTGCCCCGCCGGGGCGGCGATTGCTGTGTTGACGGGTGTACCGCGGCGGGAGGCGGCGCGTTCGGCTTGCCGCCGCTCGGACCGCGCGCGGCGTGAACGCCCGGCGGAGGCGGCGGCGGTGTCGTGGCGTTGACGGCCCGCGGCATCCGTGCGGCGGCGGGCGTCCGTGTTGTGGCGGTGCACGCGGCGGGGACCGGGGCGGTCCCGGCACGGCGCCGCGCACGGAGCTCCTCGCGGTTGGTGAGGCGCATTAGGTAGCCGTTCCCCGTAGCACGAAATTCGGGCCCCCGGCGACCGGATTTCAAACCCGGCGGGGAGGGGGTCCGAGCTGCCCATGGAGTAGCGCGTACCGCGGTACTCAGTGCGGATCGCCATGGAGAGAGTTGGCGATGGATCGACCCTAGGCGCTCGATCGCCCCACGGTGGGCACCAACTGTCGGTGCGGAATATGGTCCCGACACTAACCAGTAGTAAGCGCCGAGGTCTCTCCCTCAATGGTCGATGCTAAGCAACTAATGACACGAGTTTTATCCCCCGGTTCCGCCGAGGGCCGTACGTCCCGACGGTGGTGTGCTCGGGGCACTATATTGCTCAGCACTGGGGTGCCTGTAGTGGGGCGGCTACAAGCAAGGCGGGAGAGGAGGAGCGGCCTCCAAGTCCCTGTGAAGTGGCTGAAGATATTGTGGGAGGATTGGAGAGCAAGTGCGTGATGTCAAGCGTGGTTCTGCCTTGTGTTGCGTCCTCTGTCTGTCCCCTGCGGCGGGGGAGTTCGTCTTCCTTTTATAGATCAAGGAGAGAGTGAATCACATGTATGCCGCGCTATTTAGCTACGTGGAGAAGTGTGGTGTGCTATGCCGTAGAGTAGGCAGCCGCCTTGACGGTCCTTGCAGCGATCTTGGCCATCATGGCGTATCTTGTACCCGAACAGTGGTAGCTTCGAGGGTAGGAGTGCAGCAGACGGCCGTGATGTCTTCAGGCGGGCTCGAGGGAGTTGCTGACGCCGGTCCGTACGGGGCACAGTGGCAGGTAAGGCAGCGTCCCGTTCCTGCACGCTCCGCGGCGTCGAAGCGGCGCACGGTGCCCGGCGTGGGTTTGTACGCGCGGGGGCGGCCGCCATGCCGTTAACAGTGGCAGGGATGGTGCCCCGCCGGCCTAACGCCCTGACCTTACCCTGCAAAGTCACGAGAAAGTAAACCGAGGGTGCGGCCGGCCCCCCTTCGAGGGCTCTGCGTGTTAGCCGTACTGGAGTAGGTGGCGCGGCGTCACGGGGCTAGCACCGGCCATGCCGCACAGTCCCCCACAGTGGAGGGGATGGGTTCCCTCCTAGGGAGTTGGTGCGACAGGACCGGGGCGCGAGCCCCAGGCGCATGATGGTGTCGCCCGGGTATTGTCAGGACATTAAATGCCCGTACCCGCGTACGGGAACGGGCGTGCGCGCGCGGGGCGCCCTCGAGCGAGGCGGAGCCTGCTCGAGTACGGCATGGACCCTCGAGTGAGGCGGAGCCCGCTCGAGGGAAGCATGTGCCCTCGAGCGAGGCGGATCCTGCTCGAGGGGATCTTTGAGTGGGCCGCCTCGGTGGGCCGTCGGGACCACCGCGGCGGGGGCCGTGCCCCATGTGTTTAAGCGAGGTGTGGTTAGCCCTGGTTGTTTGCAGGTTTTAAGTGGGGTTTCCTGGGTTGTTTAAGGGGACCCCTAGGGCTGTCCCTGACAGCTAGGCAGGGCTCGGCCCCGTTCGCTGGGGACCGAGGGCGTGGAAGCTCTCCCTCAATGGGACCCCTCGACCAGCTCCCTCGTTGGCTCTTGAACACGACATGTGGGGCGCCCTCGAGCTGGTGAGCTCGAGGATAGGCTCGAATGCGCGCGCCCTCGTCGTCCCTGACTCTATTGATCTGGGGCGCCTGTTCGAACCATTCGAGGGTCAGGCTCTGAACCCCTGATCAGTAGGGCCATTGCGGGGTGGCATCTAAATGCCCCCATCCTTTTTACATCTGCAGGGCTCACGGGCTCGCGATCAGGCCGGCCCTCGAGCTACTCATCAGTAATCCCCTGGAATCGAGGGCACCTGTGGCGCCCGCCCTCGCTGAGCGGGCTTCGAGACCACTGGTCGACAATCGCACCCTTTGAGGGTCTGACTTTTCGAGCTCTGGGCTCGGGCCCCGCGCGGGTCACGCTTACTTGGTAAGGGACCGAGTCATTAAATGCCCACAGTCGTGGCTGCAGTCGTGTGCCGCGGGCACGCCTTTTCAAGCGACGCAACCGCGCACGTAGTGGGTGACGTGGGGGCCGGATGTGACGGGCCGCCGCGGCTCTTTGGTTGTCGCGCCTTAATGATCGCGCACGCGCGCACGCCTGTGCTCGTCGGTGACGGACGCCGTTGCCTGCAGTTAATGCGCGCGGCACGCACAATTCTGGGAGCATGGCTCCCTTAGATCTATATATCCAAGGAGAGGGAAGGGGGAGTCCCTTACCTTACCTTACCACTTAGCGTTGCTGCCCCCTTGCCTTCCCCTTTCCTTCTCCAGCTGCACGCCCCTTTGCTTTCGTTCACCTAGTGCCTGCCTCGTCTCCGCGCTCCTCTGCCAATCGCGATGGCTCGCCCGCAGTCGATCACCGTGCTGGATCCGCTGCCGTGGAGCCGCTCAATGGTGACAAGGTTCGCTCTGAGCGAGCTCGTGAACGGCGGTCAGCTCGCGCCGAACGTAGATGGGTAGCCCGCGGCGTGGATCGTTCCGCCGGTGACGGATTGGGAGCCCAACCCGCCATACGGGTACGTCGTTAGCTTCATTCGTCACCACGAGCGCGGCTTCGCCGAGCCGGCGAGTCGCTTCATGCGCGGGCTATGCTACCACTACGGGGTGGAACTACACAACTTCACCCCCAATGAAATTTCGCAGGCGGCCACCTACGTCGGCGTCTGCGAGGGATTCTTGGGGATCCCAATGAACTGGGATCTCTGGGTCCACCTCTTCCCCGCGGAGCTGCACACGCTCGTCACGCCCAAGCCACGGGTGCACCGCGCAGTAAGCGCCGGCGGCCTGCCGATCTCGCTGCGGGACTCGCGCAAGGAGTTCTACACCCCCTGCACGATGACCTCCAACAATGCGGAGTGGGAGCGGGGATGGTTCTACCTCTGCAACGACGGCGCCGGCCTCCCCCCTACACCGGCAAGGTGCTGATGGAGAAGGGCGACTCCTGGCACCATGGTGTGTCCCCCTCATCACACCAGGCGCGGCTGGATTCGCTCCTGGCCGCATTGAAGAACCTGGCGGACGCCGGGTTGGGGCCGGCTTCGGTCCTCGCGAACCTTCACCACCGGCGTATCGTCCCCCTCATGGAGAGGGAGCTCCGCATGCACAAGATGAGCGAGGTGGCCAACCCGACGTCGCTGGCACGCTCGCAGTTACTCCCTGACCGCCTCCCTCATGAATACGCGGCCACAAGGGCGAGGCACGCCATTAGCCTCAAGGCCGTCAGGCATAGCAACGATGACCTCTGGTCGTTCGTTATGCTTCCAGATGCCCAGCGGTGAGTAGGTCTTCCTCCCCCCTCATTTCCTCGCAACGTACCAGCGCGGTTTTGACAGTTGTTTTTAGCAGAGGGTGACCATAGTTGCCACGCGGTCCGACCCGCGCATGCCCTGAGCCCAAGCGGCCGTGCGCGCGGCGCGGTGACGGCTGCAGGCGAGAGCGGCGCGCAAGAAGGAGAGGAGGATCCGGCGGCGGGAGCGCCGGGAACAGCGGGGCGAGGAGTACAGAATGCACGAGCAGTAGGGACTTTCTCCCCGGCGACGTCAGAGTACTCGTCGTCGGGAGAGGGAGAAGAAGAAGAGAGCGACGGGGGTAGGCCCCGCTGAGAGGTGGGACCCTGAGTCCCCCTCACCAAGAGCCGCAGAGGCGGCAGAGGAACAAGTGCCTGGGGCGGGCGCGGAAGCACCCGCCGCCGTGCAGTCTATGGAAGAGGCGGCGCGCGCCGTGGAGGCACCGACGCGCGCCACGGAGGCGTCCGGGAGCGTTGTAGTGGCGACGCCGACTGCCACCACAGCGTCCGTCGAGCCCTCGAGGAAGAGGAAGCGGGGCTTCTCCACCTTGAGGTAAGCAGTCGCTCCCCCGAACGTTCGGGTTTCGAGGGGCTGGAGCTCAATCTCCTGTCTCCGTGTTCACAGGGCGGCGCCGATCATCCCCGAGCTCACGCCTGCTAAGATGCTAAGGTCGGGTACGTCCGTGCCCACAAGGCGGCGCTCGTCGAGGGCATCGAGGGCGGAGAGCGTAGCGACAGCGAGCGAGCCACCGCGCCCCGCGGTCGAGGCCACGGGGTTGCGGTAGGAGGTGGAGACTATGGTGGCGGTCACAGCGGTGGTGACCTCTGTGTCGGAGGTTCCCTCGGCGCCCATCCCCGCTGCGGTCGATCAAGCGA
Organism: Cenchrus americanus; assembly: GCA_947561735.1. NCBI lineage: Eukaryota > Viridiplantae > Streptophyta > Magnoliopsida > Poales > Poaceae > Cenchrus > Cenchrus americanus. The sequence continues at coordinate 220,574,526 of OX387241.1, read as the reverse complement.
CCGTGGTGGAAATCCCTGACGACGACACCCTGCCGCCCGGATGGGGTCAGTGGGAGAGCTGGCCCGTGCCAGCCCTTGAGCCTGCGGCGGGGGTACTGGTGATGCGAGAAGATGGCTGCGTGATGTCGCGGCAGCCAACGCATGGCGCCGATGCCTCGTCGTCACGTGCCAGCCTCCCCGCCTCAAATACCACTGTGGCGCACCTGGAGCAGGACCCGCCAGTGCGCCGCCGGCCTACTTCAACAAAGCCCAGGCCGAGCAGGCGCTGTGGCAAGAGTTTCGAGACCACAGGGCCTCGCTCAACAACGTGTTGAATGAGGCCCTGCGGATCCATGCGGGCCCTGCGTGGCAGATCATCAAGGTATGTGCTCTCATCGTCTAATTCGAGGTTTTTTCTTGTTGCTTTTGCGCCCATGCGTTCCTTGACTCCGCCTTCTCCCGCATCTCGTTCAGCGTTTACAGTAGCTTGAGGGCTGGGCTCGAGAGAGGTATAACCGCCTCGATCAGCTGGGCTCTGAGCGCGACTGGTACCGGGACTAGTACGACGCCCTGGACGCTCTCGCCGAAGCCCTGCGAACCGATAGTGGGTGGCTGGAGTACCGGCTGCAAGTTGTTCGGGATGAGCTCCTGGAGCAGAACGTCTAGGCTGCAGAAGACGTCTCCGCAGTCGCGAAGGTGCGGACAGCGCTCCTGGAGCGGGACGAGGCGCTGCAGAAGGCGCATGAGGACGCAGCCGCGACGCGGACCGTGGCGGCGGAGTGGGAGACGGAGGTCGCCTTGCTTCGTGCCCAGCTCGAACAGGGCCGTGAAACCCTCGAGGGAGCACGGTCTTGGCAGAGTCAGGCCGAGGAAAGGGCCAAGGAGGCCCAGCAGCTGAGGGCTAGCCTGGCGGACAAGGCCTCCTCGCTCGCTTCGACGAAGGAGCAGTTTCAGCAGGAGCGGGATGCACGCCAGCAGGCGAACGCTCAGCTCCAGTAGGAGCAGGCTGCCCTTGCTGAGGCTCGGGCTGCCCTCGAGCGCGAGCGTTTGGCACGGGAAGAGGCCCAGGGCCGATTCCAGCAAGAGCGCGTCGCACTCGAGGGGGCGCAGGCAACCCTCAAGCAGCGGGACGAAGAAGTCTCGCGGCTCGACGGGGAGCTCAACCAACTCAGCGTCTCGCACAAGGAATTGCGCCAGTCCCTCGTGGAGTAGGAAGCCACGGTTCTTAGCCTGCAGCAGGCGGCTGAGGACACGCGCAAGGCCCTTGAATCAGAGAGGAAACAGGTCAAAGGTGAGTTGCTTCTTTCCGCTTCTCGCCTGTTGTTTTGGTTTACTTGGGATCAGCTCCCAATTTAGTTTTTTCGTTCGTGGTTTTCAGGCATGCGGAACGCTCTGAGGAACCTGACAACCCAGGCAGAGTCCCTTCAGATAGCCTACAACTCCTCTCAATAGGAGTTGGAGGAGCTGCGGGACGCCGCCCTCGACGCGTGCCAGGAGGTCGAGGAGGGCGACGTGCAGGCTGGGAGCTCGATGGCGAGTCGCCTTCGCGCCCTTGGCTAGCATGTCACCCAGCGCCTGCGCCGCGCCCTTCACCTGGGGGTCTAGAAGGCTCTCGTCGTGGTGGTCTCTCACTACCAGGTCAACCTCGAGGCCGTCTCCACGGGCTACGTCGTCCCCGTCAGCGTCGACGATGAGGTTGCGATGGACCGTGAGGACGCGCTTGCAGCTCCTGCCGCCGACATCCTCGCCGAGGACTTCACAGACTTCCTCTTCCCGGACGCCCCTCCGGCTGGCGGCCCCCAAGCCTGAAAGTAGTGGGTGTTCGAGCCCTGTATGTTTTTAGTATTGACGTTCGAGCCGCATGGCTATGTAATGAACAATTGCTTGTTTCAAACACTTTGACATTTGTATTTTGAAATGCTCGTTGTTTACTTTGGCAATTGCGTTGCTCTGCTTTCCCATTTTCTTAGGTGAACCTTAGCTGGGAGAGTTTCGTTCGCGCAGGTAGCTCGTAGGCAAAGCGGCGATGGAGAAGGGCCATATCCTGCTGGAGGCGTAGGCTATCCCCGACTCGCGCTTCTTTGCCTCCAGCTACTTGCGTCCCGCGTAAGTTCGCCTAGAATTTGGGTCGAGGCATACTTAGCGCTCTTCCAACAAATTTTTGCAAAAAATGGGACCATTTTGGGGGGGGGGATACCCTCCGCAGTAGCCCCCAAGGGTGACTTGGTTTTCAAGGGAAAGCCAAGTTGCCCCTTGATTTTATTAATTTGATGGAATTTACATTCGTACAGCCAACTGGGGTGTTGGGTGTGTAAATAACAAAAAGAACTTGGTGATCCTTTCTAAGGGTAGAAGCGATGTAGTTGTTGGATGTTCCAAGCGTTGGTGAGTTCCTCGCCGTCCTCGTTGGCCAACTTGTAGGTGCTGGGCTTGAGCACTTTGACCACGACATAGGGTCCCTCCCATGGGGGCGATAGCTTGTGGCGGCCTTAATTGTCTTGGCGCAGCCTTAGGACTAGGTCCCCTTCATTGAAGTCTCGACGCCGTATCTTCCGGGCCTGGTAGCGCCTCAGAGCCTGTTGGTACCTTGCCGAATGCATCAGGGCCATGGTGCGGGCCTCGTCCAATTGGTCCAGCGAGTCCTCGCGGGCTCGCTGGTTGGTGCCCTCGGCATAGCACCGGACTCTGGGTGACCCGTATTCTAGGTCCGTGGGGAGGACGGCCTCCGCACCATAGACCAGGAAAAACGGGGCAAATCCTGTGGCCCTGCTCGGGGTGGTTTTGAGGCTCCACACAACCACCGGTAGCTCTTTGAGCCATTTTCGGCCGGACTTGTTCAGTCTGTCGAAAATTCTGGGTTTGAGGCCTTGCAAGATCATGCTGTTGGCCCGTTCCACTTGACCATTAGTCTGTGGATGTGCAACGGCCGCCGCCCAATCCACGCGGATGTGGAACTTGTCGCAGAACTCCAGGAACTTCCTGCCAGTATATTAAGACCCGTTGTCGGTGATGATGGAATTAGGCACCCCGAACTGGTAGATGATGTCGGTGAAGAACGTCACAGCCTGCTCCGCCCTGAGATTCATGATTGGGCGCACCTCAACCCATTTGGAGAACTTATCGATGGCGACCAGTAGGTGGGTGTAGCCTCCGGGCGCCTTTCGCAAGGGCCCGACAATGTCCAGCACCCACACAGCAAAAGGCCATGTGACTGGGATCGTTTGGAAGGCGTGAGCTGGGAGGTTAGTTTTGCGAGCGTAAAATTGGCACCCTTCACAGGCGCGCACGATCTCGCTGGCGTCGGCGACCGCAGTGGGCCAGTAGAAGCCTTGGCGAAACGCGTTGCCCATGAGGGTGTGTGGCGCCGCGTGGTGGCCGCACACGCTCGCGTGGATGTCGCGGAGGAGCTCGCGCCCCTGGGGAATGGGTATGCACCGCTGCAAGATGCCTGACGCTGCACGCTTGTATTGCTCGCCGTCGACGAGGGTGAACGACTTGGCCATCCTGGCGATGTGTCTGGCCTCGGATCGATCTGAGGGAAGCTCCCCTCGATCCATCCAGGCTAGGTATTTAGCTCGCCAGTCCCTCGCGCGGGGGGCTGGCTCGGTGTCCATGGCCACAGCCTCGTCCGCGTTGTAGCCCTTTTGCAGGGAGAGCATGAACGCCTCGTTTGAGGGGTCCTCGTCCATAGGCTCTACGCCCGCCGGATCCGAGGGAGCCCCCGAGGGTTCCTCTTGACTCGAGGGTGTTAGCTCCAGGTTGACGGACGATTTAGTGACATCCCGCGCAAAAACGTTTGGGGGGAACGGTGATTCGGCCTGACACAATTTTGGTGTGTTTGTCAGCCTCCTCGTTGTACCGGCGGGGCACGAGGTTAAGCTCGACGCCGTAGAACTTGTCTTCGAGGGCTCGTACGGTGTTGCAGTAGGCCTCCATCTTGTCGTCGTGACAACTCGCATTCTTCATGACTTGGTCGATCACGAGTTGCGAGTCCCCCCTGACGTCGAGGCGTTTGATGCCTATTTCGATCGCGATTCAGAGGCCACAAAGAAGGGCCTCATACTCTTCCATGTTGTTTGACGTAGGGAAATGTAGGCATACTACGTACCTCATGTGCTCCTCAAGGGGTGAGATGAAGAGCAGGCCTGCGCCTGCCCCTGTTTTCATCACCAACCCGTCGAAGTAGAGGGTCCAGCATTCAGCCTGGATCTATGGCGGCGACAGTAGAGTGTCCGTCCATTTGGCAACGAAATCCGCTAGGATTTGGGACTTGATCGCCTTGCACAGCGCCCATCAGTTCCACCGACCACTTGGCGATTCTGCCCGCCGCATCCGGGTTGCGGATGATCTCGCCCAACGGGAACGAAGAGACCACCGTGACTGGGTGGGCCTCGAAGTAGTGACGGAGCTTGCGCCATGCAAGCACCACCGCGTAGAGGAGCTTCTAGATCTGCGGGTATCGCGCCTTGGTCTCGGACAACACCTCGCTGATGTAGTACACGGGCCTCTGGACTGGCAGGGCGTGACCCTCCTCTGTACGCTCCACCACGATGACCGCGCTGACTACCTAAGTGGTTGCGGCGACGTAGAGGTATAGAGGCTCGCCATCTTGGGGCGGCGTTAAGATTGGCGTATGGGCGAGCATCGCTTTGAGCTTGTCAAGCGCCTTCTGGGCCTCAGCGGTCCAGGAGAAGCGCTCGTGCTTCTTGAGGAGTCGGTAGGGGGGTAGCCCCTTTTTGCCGAGCCGCAAAATGAAACGGCTCAAAGCGGCAAGGCACCCCAGCACTTTCTGGACACCCTTGAGGTCGCGGATCGGGCCCATCCGCTCGAGGGCTGTGACCTTTTCGGGGTTGGGCTCGATGCCCCGCTGGGAATCATGTACCCCAGCAGCATGCCTCACGGCACTCCGAAGATGCACTTTTCGGGGTTCAACTTCACCTCGTTTGCTCGCAGGCAATCGAATGCCACACGCAGGTTGCTAACCAAGTCGTCCGCCTTCCTAGTTTTCACGACTATGTCGTCTACGTAAGCCTCAACGGTTCGCCCGATGTGGTCTCCAAAAACGTGCTGCATACATTGCTGGTATGTAGCGCCCGCGTTCCGGAGGCCAGATGTCATCGTTACGTAGCAGAACATTTAGAACAACGTGATGAATGAAGTCACGAGCTAGTCAGACTCCTTCATTTTTATTTGGTGGTACCTGGAATAGGCATCAAGGAAGCATAGAAGTTCGCACCCTGCAGTCGAGTCAACGATTTGATCGATTCGTGGCAAAGGAAAAGGAACTTTGGGACATGCTTTATTCAAACTAGTGTAATCTACACAGATCCGCCACTTCCCATTCTTTTTCTTAACTAGTACAGGATTAGCTAGCCACGTAGGGTGGAACACTTCCTTGATGAACTCGGCCTCGAGGAGCTTCCGCAGCTTTACTCTGATCACTCGGCGTCGCTCTTCGTCAAAGTGGCGCAGCCGTTGTTGCACGATGCGGGAGTGAGTTAGGATATCAAGGGAGTGCTCGGCGACCTCCCTCGGCATGCCTGGCATATCCGAGGGGCTCCACGCAAAGATGTCGGCATTGGTGCGTGAAACGACCCCGGATTTTCGGTGAGGAAAACCCGAGTCCCTGTACCTTTGCGATAGTCCCGGGATCAGTAGCTATCGCGCACAGATCTCATCACAGTAGGTAAATCACAACCGTACATCGCATCACACTAATATTAGTACATATTTTATTACATGTCCATAATGGAGTACAACATTACAAGCCTCAAGGCTGAATCAGAGTAAAATTCTACGCGGCGGTAGCTAGCATCTCAGATGGGTCTCCATCTTCTGATCTTCAAGCCCACAGGCATCCTTGAGCGAAGCGACGTATCCCTCAGTCGTACCATCCATCAGTGTTGTTGTCGAAGTCGAACTCGTAGCCTGCACACTCAAAGTCTATCCCCAAGGAGTGGGATAGGTTCACGTCACCGACTGTATGCAGCTTTAAGTGGCCTATCTTCTAAAGGGTAAGAAAAGAGGCAAGGTAGAAGCTCAGGTTTCCTATGCAGTAGCAGCAAAGCATAAACAGAAATCATCTCCATACAGGTCCCAAACCAATCTCTCAAACACAGTTCGGAACCACCTGGTACCCCAGGGCCCCGTCTCCACAACCTATCTCCATCTAGGGTCGATGCGAGAACTTCCTCTCCTCGCACCTCAATGATTACATTCGGATCGACGAGGTAGAGGGAGCCACTCTCCTCTAACCGACTGCAACCACGGCTCACCACACTCTCAACTACAGGGGGGAGGTAGAAATCCCAAAACATGAGGAACAAGCATGTCTTCAAGGTTTGTCCATGACCGAGGACGCGGCTATACGTATAGATCAAAACTCTGCAGAGCGTGTACACCTGTACCCAACTCGGGATGGTACCCGACGGTGATCGACCAGCCGAGCCCATCCTACCGTGCGAACTCTCGGTAGTTACGATCCCATCCTGCATCCGGCCCTCAAAACGAATCCCCCCTCAGAAGGAATCGCACCGGAACTGTGAAATGCTCCCGTGTGGCCACACGGGAGACGCTCTGAGAGGGTGGTCTCACCTCCACCGCTCCCCACAGATACCCTCTATCCTTCCTAAGAAGGTATGGTTCCGCACTTGCCGAGTTCAACTCGACCCTATCCCCACTCTCGGCGAGGTGGTGTGTACGAAAGTCCTATCGACAAGGTTGATCCACTCGCTTTCAGACCGGGGCAAGCTCATGTCCTCCATCCGCAAGTAAAACCCCAACACCTAGGCTCCGAAAACCGTCAAAGCAGGGATACACTGAGGAGTGCATCCCTATCCCCGATCCCAGATCGGTTGTTTCGAGCTCACCCCCGCTAAAGTACCCAAAACGCCTTCTCCTGCCGGTTTTTACCCCACTCACGCCAAGAACCACTATTCCCATCCCAAACACATGCATCGCGAAGCTCAGCGCATAAACACGCTTATATATATATAGTGGTAGGACAATCAAGGACAGGATAATTAAAGAAGGCAGTGCAAGGTTCATCATCATCATGCATTTAAAGTAAAGCGCTAGCATACTACATAGCAATGCCTAATAGGTATTCAGAATCAGTCGGGCGTGAACACCTGCGTGCGAGTAGTCGTCGGTGACGTAGTCGTCGTTGTAGTCGATCTCCGAGCTCAGCTCCCCGGCTCCAGCTGTTCCTATTAACGCGCAATTAAAATAAAGACGGGTCCTATTGCAATTAACTCCAAATGAACAACAAATAAAGAGCCAAAGAGAGCGAACACTAGCCTAACACGGAGTTCATAATTTTAGAAGAGCTTTGGAAAAGGTTTCACAATTTTCGGAGTTGAAATGAGTTTTCTAGGATTTTCCAAAGATAAAATAGATTTCTGAAATTAAAATACGCATACACAATACACTTAACTATAAGCTAACTACTGGCAGGCTCAAAAGGGCTCTAAGCTATCTACAGGCTGGCTGCAAGCTAGCTCTTCGAGCTCAAATGGCTGTCACATAGGTAGCTATAAGCTGACCCATGCACAAGTGGCTGCCCACATGGCTGAAGGTGTGGCTGCCACAAACGATCTCAGTCGGATCTGCTGCGGCTCGCAGCTGAGCGGCAGAGGTGTGGTGCTTTTGTGGTTGGTCGACCGCACTAGATCCGACAGAATCCACTACGGTGACGAAGACGATTGGGCGCGCGTGTGCAACTATCCCCTACGGGACTCTGGCGTGGGCGCTAGGTGCTTGATGGTAAGTCTTAGAGGAGCGACGGGTGGCAAGGGGCTCGTCGGCGGCGAGGTTGGTCGGTGACTCGACCTCACGCGACTCGACGCGGTTCTGGTACACCTAGGGATTCATCTAGGCAAGGAAAAGGGTTGCCTTGGTCGGAAACTCAGCACGACAGTGACGGAGAGCAGCTTGGCGCGCGGTGCAAAGCAGAAGGTCTCGGCGACAAGATTCGGGTGGTCGGCGTCGATGAGGTTGTATGCGCTCGCGTGCCTGAGAGCAAACGCATACACGAGTTGGTTCGGCGCTCGCGCGCCTCGGCGGAAAGGTTGCTCTTGACGACGGGGTTCCGGTCGCGACAGGCTGAGCGACGGTCAGGTTCGGCTCACACGCGTGAGCGTGTTCACCGGACTCAAGCAGGAAGAGCAAAGGCGACAGCTTGGTCGAGCTCATGCACGAGCGTGCGTCTGTGAGACGAAGCTCCCGGACGAGCACGGCGGTGCGAAGGTAAACGGCTTGGTGCGGCTCGAGCTCCGCGGCGTCGCGGCCCCCGGGGTGTCCGCGGCGGCGTGGCAGCTCGCTTGCGAGGGCGTGTGTGCGTGTGAACATGCGCGTGCACCGTTTGCACAGGGAGAGCAGGGCTCGACTCCCGCGGGCGCGGGTGTACGTGAGCAGAACGCCGGCGGTGAAAGAGAACAGCCCGGCGCAGACAAGGTCGAGCGGCGAGGTTTGATAAGGGAGGCGCGAACACCACAACACGTGCTAGGTCGCGTCTTGGCTTCGCTTGAATGCGGAGAAGAAGCGTGTGCGGTGGTGAGCATTGGCCGGCCAAAGGCGGCATCCATGTCCTCACCTGAGCGCGCAGGCAAGAAGGTGGCTTGGCCACGGCGGCGAGCTCCGCGGTGGCACACCGGGGTGTTCGCCTGCGTGCGTACGTGCGGACGAACATGTGCACTTACTTGGCCTGACGCTCGTGTGTCCAGTCGGAAGGACGTCCTCGGCGGTGACGTGAAACAGAGCGACGAGGTGGTCGCGATCTGGGTGCTTCGGTTTCGCTCGAGGTGTGGAAGGCGGCGACTGGGTTGGCGCGCTCATGCGCCTGAGCAATTGTGCAAGAACGGGACCGAGTTGGCGCTCGCACTCCCGGGGAGGAAGGATCTCCATTGGCGGCAAAGCCGCGTCCCGTGGCGGGACGGAGTGCCGACAAGGTCTGGCGCGAAAGGGAGCCAAAGGTTTGGCCTAGACTTCTCCAGGATAGCGCACGCATGGTTGCGCGGTTAGGCACGGCGTGGTTGCACAAGGCAAGGGCGAACGCTTGCGCATACCGGCGTCCGGGCCACGGCGGTGGGCCGGAACGGCGGCGGCGTGACCATGAAGACAACGCGACTGCGGCGGCGTGCCACAGTGACGGCGCAAAGAAAGGAGAGCGACGACCAGGCTAAGGCCGGGAGGTGATGAGGCTTAAGGCGGCCAAAGATGGTTCGACCTCGCGTCTGATGGCTTCGGGGAACAAACGTGTGCCGACGCGTTGGGGTTCGCGGCGGCGGCAGAGCGCTGCGAGATGTGGCTCACCGACACAAACTCTTGTGCGGTGCCGGTGGGGATCACACGAATACGTGTAGAGATCGAGCGTGAGTGTGCGCACGGTTACGTGTGTGCGCGGTTGGTCAGGGAGAGCAGAGGGGTTCGACTCCTCGGGTGTACGTGCTTGCATTTGTGCGAACGTCGGCGGCGTGGCCACGGGGCGACACAAAACCGACGGCGCGTGCACGGCGGCGACACAGAGACAAGAGCTCAACGAGCAGATTTAGGCGAGGCGGTGTTCAGGGTCGAAGTGGCCGAAAGTTTCGACCCTGGGGTCGATGGCTCGACGGACACACGTGCGCCGGTGCGTTGGGGTTCGCGGCGATGGCACGGCGGAACGTCGAACACGGTCACAGATAGGTGAAGCAAGGGGCTCGGCCCCTCAGTTGCGTGCGTATGTGTGCGTGCCGATCGCCGACGGCTCGGCCATGGCAGCGACACAAAATTGATGGCGTGCACTAGGCAAAGGAACGAGAGAAAGGAAAACGGCGAGGAACGGCCGGCGGCGTTGGTTGGGGATATACGCCGGCGAACGACCTCGCGTGTGCGTGAGTGCGCGTGCACGGGTTCAGCCGGAAGGACGGGGGCCTCGACCCGGTGTTGGTGTGTGCGGGTAAAAGGTCGGCGGCACGGCGGTGGCGATGGCGCAACGCCAACAACATGTGCACAACCAGGGACATAAACAGGGCGACGGCGAGCGGGGAAGTGCACACGACAAAGGTCTGTGCTCACCCGACTCCTGGCCCCAGATAGGCAGGGCCTTCGCTCGACGGTGGCGTGCTCAGTGTGTGGGTGCGCGCCGGCGGCGAGGAACTCGGCGTGCGCTCGTCGGGACAAAGGTACGACACGATTGCAAGGCAAGGGAGCGCGCGCGGTGACGACGGCAGCGGCACCTGCAAATCGACCGGCTCAGCTCGATGGCCGGCTCTCAAGCGACGGCGGGTCTGCACGGCGGCGTGGTGCGGGACGCGGGTCATCACACATAAACAGCGAGCCCATAAGGCTCAGTCCAGCCTCGGCTCGATGGCCGGGTCCACATCAAGGTGAAGGGGTTTCTCACCTCGCGTTCTGGACACGGCGGCGAGGTGGCGCGGTGGAGCAGAGGAAGAAGACCGGGGGCTCGGCTTGCTGCAGGAGAAGCAGAGCAGGACGACGCCGTCTCCAGCAGGTCCGGCTCCTACCCCGCGGTGGCGACTTGACCACGGACGGCTTCTTCCTTCCCCGGGCGGCTCCGGCTCCAGGGCGAACGGCATTGGAATCAAAGCCGCAGGCACAAGGTTAGACATTGTCGGTGCACACGTGGTTCGAAGACCACCACAACAGCCACCGGGCGAGGGGGACGAGCTCACCCCGCCGAGAGCGGCCGGCGGGTCGGTGGCGTCGCGGTGCGGGCGGGCGGCGACGTGGGGGTTCGCGGCGCGGCGACGTCGGCCCTCCCACGGGCAGCCTTCAGCTCCTTCTCCCCCAGCTCCTCTCTTTTTCTTCCTGAACAGAGGCTCAGGCAGGGGCATGGCGGTTTGGTGAATCCAGAGGAAAGCTTGAGGGTGGTCTAAAGGACTTAGAGCATTGAGTTGAGGCCCAAGCTGCAAAGGTCCCTTTCCCATTTTTCTTAAACCACTGGCTCCTATTTAAACTATGATTCGAATTTGAATTTAGAATTCAAATTTGAATCCCACACAATTAAGATGCAAAATAAATCCCGTCAAACTCCAAGGTTCTCACACTAGCAATTTATAATTCCTAAATTTATGTTTTTGCTCAAATTAAATCTAAGATTTTCAGGGAAGGATCATAGAAGACATCCTTATATTTTAATTATGCACTCAACTTCAAATCGAAATTTTGAAATCCACATTTTCGCATTGCTAACATTCGGGAAAAATTCCGGGATGTTACGGACTCCCCCCCTCACAAGAATCTCGTCCCGAGATTAAGAGGGCGACCCGGTTTTTGAAGAGATGAGAAAACAGAAGAAATGAGTTACTCCAACATCCAAAAAGAGTTAGAACCGATGCGATCCAACTTGAAATTCTCCGATCGTAGTGGCAGAAGCATCGGTAGCTTTTCCTTCCTTCAGGTGGGTAAGCATTCCACGGCTTGCAGATTGCTGAAGAGTAGACTGAGGATGTCCTCCTCCTGGAGTCGGTGCTTTTGCGGGCATAGATGTGGTCTTCTTGTCGGGGCACTGGAAGATCTTGCCCAAGCTTGCCACAGGCGAAGCAAGTCGGGGTGAACTCTCTGATGTTGGGTCTTGGAGTGCTCGGCTACGGGCGATTATATCCTCCATTTTGCGGTTGGTAGTCGAAACTCCCTCCTTCTGAGTAGTAGTCGTTGCCTCCTCCGAAGTTGCTTCCATACTGGTTAATCCCTGAGCGGAAATTCCCTCTCTTCATGTTGCTTGACCCATCTCTCGACTTCTGGAATGATCGGTCGAAGTGGTCCTGACCTCCTATCCTCTTATTGTTCTTCATGCGGTCTTCATGACCCCTTCTATCATCCTCGAGTGCGATGGCGCGGATCACGAGGTGGCGTAGAGACTTGTGCGCACTTGCCTTCAGTCCTTGGCGAAGACTGCGGTGAAGGCCTCTCAGGAACCAGAACTGCTTCTTCTGTTCGAGGTTGGTGTCCTCGGGAGCGTAGCGCATCATTTTCATGACGTGGTGCTCGTACTCCTTCACTCTCGTCGCACCCTGTGTCATGGTGCAGGACTCTCGAGTCGTTTGGACCATCAGCTCGCTGGGCAGGTACTGCTTGCAGAACGCCTTGCAAAACTTTAGCCAAGTGATGAAAACTGAATTCGGGTGGCTAGCGGCGTAATTGTCCCACCAAGACTTGGATGAACCATCCAGCTGGTGCGTGGTGTTGGCAACACACTCCTCTCCGGTGTAGACAGCGAGGTCGGGCTTGGTCTCGATTTTCCTCAGCCAGTCATCGGCATCGAGCGGCTTGTCCGAGTATCCGATGGTGAGGGCCTCCAGGCGGATGAATCCCTCGATTTCTTCGTGAGGTCCTCCCCCGGCGGGGCATTGTGGTTCCCACCATTGCCTCGGTACTCCATGGCTTCCGCCATCCTCTGCATCAGCTAAGTACGCGGGGGTCATCACGTCCACCAAGTTGGGTGGTGGCGGTGGCAGTCGCTCCCGTCTCGGTTGGCCTTACTCCGGTTCGGCTCGGCCTTCCTCCTCTTCGTCATCAACTTCGGGGGTCCTCGGTGGCGGTGGCCGCGGCACGCCCACGACCCCGTGGAACTTCCCCTTCCTTGGCGACTTCTTCAAAGTGTGCCGGCGAGCGACTCGACCTTCGGATCGATAACATTTTGGAAAACACGACCGGGGAAGCAAAACTCTAGACAACGTCACTCACCAACCAATGAGTCGGACACAACCATGAAAATATCACTAATTATATATCCTATCACTCAATGAGAAGATGCATTAAAACACAATTAAACTCCATTAAGAGCCAAACACTCAGCAAACATGATAGATACACATATAAGCTTCCTCGAGGGTGACTCAGGCCTCAGAGGTCGCGAGCACATCAACGATCTAGTCTATCGTCAAAAGGCCTCCGAGGGGGTTGTGCCTAGTATGGTGTTTCAACACTGCTCCACTTCATCGTGTTCAGGACAAGTTCTCGACCAAAGGTCGTGTCCTCGTAAGAATAGTTGAAGCTCGTAGGTAAGAAAGAAGACTTTCAAAGGGGGAAAGCTTTTATAAAATAATTCAAGGGGTTTATATAAAGGAAGGAAACGTATAGAATCCTTATTTACTATCGGCCATTTCTAGGGATACGTGCTACGGTCAAGTACGGCTCTGATACCACCTGAAACGACCCCGGATTTTCGGTGAGGAAAACCCGAGTCCCTGTACCTTTGCGATAGTCCCGGGATCAGTAGCTATCGCGCACAGATCTCATCACAGTAGGTAAATCACAACCGTACATCGCATCACACTAATATTAGTACATATTTTATTACATGTCCATAATGGAGTACAACATTACAAGCCTCAAGGCTGAATCAGAGTAAAATTCTACGCGGCGGTAGCTAGCATCTCAGATGGGTCTCCATCTTCTGATCTTCAAGCCCACAGGCATCCTTGAGCGAAGCGACGTATCCCTCAGTCGTACCATCCATCAGTGTTGTTGTCGAAGTCGAACTCGTAGCACGCACACTCAAAGTCTATCCCCAAGGAGTGGGATAGGTTCACGTCACCGACCGTATGCGGCTTTAAGTGGCCTATCTTCTAAAGGGTAAGAAAAGAGGCAAGGTAGAAGCTCGGGTTTCCTATGCGGTAGCGACAAAAGCATAAACGAAATCATCTCCATACGGGTCCCAAACCAATCTCTCAAACACGATTCGGAACCACACGGTACCCCAGGGCCCCGTCTCCACAACCTATCTCCATCTAGGGTCGATGCGAGAACTTCCTCTCCTCGCACCTCAATGATTACATTCGGATCGACGAGGTAGAGGGAGCCACTCTCCTCTAACCGACTGCAACCACGGCTCACCACACTCTCAACTACAGGGGGAGGTAGAAATCCCAAAACATGAGGAACAAGCATGTCTTCAAGGTTTGTCCATGACCGAGGACGCGGCTATACGTATAGATCAAAACTCTGCAGAGCGTGTACACCAGTACCCAACTTGGGATGGTACCCGACGGTGATCAGCCAACCGAGCCCATCCTACCGTGCGAACTCTCGGTAGTTACGATCCCATCCTACATCCGGCCCTCAAAACGAATCCCCCCTCAGAAGGAATCGCACCGGAACTGTGAAATGCTCCCGTGTGGCCACACGGGAGACGCTCTGAGAGGGTGGTCTCACCTCCACCGCTCCCCCACAGATACCCTCTATCCTTCCTAAGCGAGTATGGTTCCGCACTTGCCGATTTCAACTCGGCCCTATCCCCACTCTCGGCGAGGTGGTGTGTACGAAAGTCCTATCGACAAGGTTGATCCACTCGCTTTCGAGCACGGGCAAGTTCATGTCCTCCATCCGCAAGTAAAACCCCAACACCTAGGCTCCGAAAACCGTCAAAGCGAGGATACACCGAGGAGTGCATCCCTATCCCCGATCCCCGGATCGGTTGTTTCGAGCTCACCCCCGCCAAAGTACCCAAAACGCCTTCTCCTGCCGGTTTTTACCCCACTCACGCCAAGAACCACTATTCCCATCCCAAACACATGCATCGCGAAGCTCAGCGCATATACACGCTTATATATATAGTGGTAGGACAATCAAGGACAGGATAATTAAAGAAGGCAGTGCAAGGTTCATCATCATCATGCATTTAAAGTAAAGCGCTAGCATACTACATAGCAATGCCTAATAGGTATTCAGAATCAGTCGGGCGTGAACACCTGCGTGCGAGTAGTCGTCGGTGACGTAGTCGTCGTTGTAGTCGATCTCCGAGCTCAGCTCCCCGGCTCCAGCTGTTCCTATTAACGCGCAATTAAAATAAAGACGGGTCCTATTGCAATTAACTCCAAATGAACAACAAATAAAGAGCCAAAAGAGAGCGAACACTAGCCTAACACGGAGTTCATAATTTTAGAAGAGCTTTGGAAAAGGTTTCACAATTTTCGGAGTTGAAATGAGTTTTCTAGGATTTTCCAAAGATAAAATAGATTTACGAAATTAAAATACGCATACACAATACACTTAACTATAAGCTAACTACGGCAGGCTCAAAAGGGCTCTAAGCTATCTACGAGCCGGCTGCAAGCTGGCTCTTCGAGCTCACATGGCCGTCACATAGGTAGCTATAAGCCGACCCATGCACAAGTGGCTGCCCACATGGCTGAAGGTGTGGCTGCCACACACGATCTCAGTCGGATCTGCTGCGGCTCGCAGCTGAGCGGCAGAGGTGTGGTGCTTTTGTGGTTGGTCGACCGCACTAGATCCGACAGAATCCACTACGGTGACGAAGACGAGTGGGCGCGCGTGTGCAACTATCCCCTACGGGACTCTGGCGTGGGCGCCAGGTGCTCGATGGTAAGTCTTAGAGGAGCGACGGGTGGAAAGGGGCTCGTCGGCGGCGAGGTTGGTCGGTGACTCGACCTCACGCGACTCGACGCGGTTCTGGTACACCTAGGGATTCATCTAGGCAAGGAAAAGGGTTGCCTTGGTCGGAAACTCAGCACGACAGTGACGGAGAGCAGCTTGGCGCGCGGTGCAAAGCAGAAGGTCTCGGCGACAAGATTCGGGTGGTCGGCGTCGATGAGGTTGTATGCGCTCGCGTGCCTGAGAGCAAACGCGTACACGAGTTGGTTCGGCGCTCGCGCGCCTCGGCGGAAAGGTTGCTCTTGACGACGGGGGTTCGGTCGCGACGGGCGAGCGACGGTCGGGTTCGGCTCACACGCGTGAGCGTGTTCCACCGGACTCCAGCGGGGAAGAGCAAAGGCGACAGCTTGGTCGAGCTCATGCACGAGCGTGCGTCTGTGAGACGAAGCTCCCGGACGAGCACGGCGGTGCGAAGGTAAACGGCTTGGTGCGGCTCGAGCTCCGCGGCGTCGCGGCCCCGGGGTGTCCGCGGCGGCGTGGCAGCTCGCTTGCGAGGGCGTGTGTGCGCGTGAACATGCGCGTGCACCGTTTGCACAGGGAGAGCAGGGCTCGACTCCCGCGGACGCGGGTGTACGTGAGCAGAACGCCGGCGGTGAAAGAGAACAGCCCGGCGCAGACAAGGTCGAGCGGCGAGGTTTGATAAGGGAGGCGCGAACACCACAACACGTGCTAGGTCGCGTCTTGGCTTCGCTTGAATGCGGAGAAGAAGCGTGTGCGGTGGTGAGCATTGGCCGGCCAAAGGCGGCATCCATGTCCTCACCTGAGCGCGCAGGCAAGAAGGTGGCTTGGCTACGGCGGCGAGCTCCGCGGTGGCACACCGGGGTGTTCACCTGCGTGCGTACGTGCGGACGAACACGTGCACTTACTTGGCCTGACGCTCATGCGTCCAGTCGGAAGGACGTCCTCGGCGGTGACGTGAAACAGAGCGACGAGGTGGTCGCGATCTGGGTGCTTCGGTTTCGCTCGAGGTGTGGAAGGCGGCGACTGGGTTGGCGCGCTCATGCGCCTGAGCAATTGTGCAAGAACGGGACCGAGTTGGCGCTCGCACTCCCGGGGAGGAAGGATCTCCATTGGCGGCAAAGCCGCGTCCCGTTGCGGGACGGAGTGCCGACAAGGTCTGGCGCGAAAGGGAGCCAAAGGTTTGGCCTAGACTTCTCCAGGATAGCGCACGCATGGTTACGCGGTTAGGCACGGTGTGGTTGCACAAGGCAAGGGCGAACGCTTGCGCATACTGGCGTCCGGGCCACGGCGGTGGGCCGGAACGGCGGCGGTGTGACCATGGCGACAACGCGACTGCGGCGGCGTGCCACAGTGACGGCGCAAAGAAAGGAGAGCGACGACCAGGCTAAGGCCGGGAGGTGATGAGGCTTAAGGCGGCCAAAGATGGTTCGACCTCGCGTCTGATGGCTTCGGGGAACAAACGTGTGCCGACGCGTTGGGGTTCGCGGCGGCGGCAGAGCGCTGCGAGATGTGGCTCACCGACACAAACTCTTGTGCGGTGCCGGTGGGGATCACACGAATACGTGTAGAGATCGAGCGTGAGTGTGCGCACGGTTACGTGTGTGCGCGGTTGTTCAGGGAGAGCAGAGGGGTTCGACTCCTCGGGTGTACGTGCTTGCATTTGTGCGAACGTCGGCGGCGTGGCCACGGGGCGACACAAAACCGACGGCGCGTGCACGGCGGCGACACAGAGACAAGAGCTCAACGAGCAGATTTAGGCGAGGCGGTGTTCAGGGTCGAAGTGGCCGAAAGGTTCGACCCTGGGGTCGATGGCTCGACGGACACACGTGCGCCGGTGCGTTGGGGTTCGCGGCGATGGCACGGCGGAACGTCGAACACGGTCACAGATAGGTGAAGCAAGGGGCTCGGCCCCTCAGTTGCGTGCGTATGTGTGCGTGCCGATCGCCGACGGCTCGGCCATGGCAGCGACACAAAATTGATGGCGTGCACTAGGCAAAGGAACAGAGAAAAGGAAAACGGCGAGGAACGGCCCGGCGGCGTTGGTTGGGGATATACGCCAGCGAACGACCTCGCGTGTGCGTGAGTGCGCGTGCACAGGTTCGGCCTGGAAGGACAGGGCCTCGACCCGGTGTTGGTGTGTGCGGGTAAAAGGTCGGCGGCACAGCCGTGGCGATGGCGCAACGCCAACAACATGTGCACAACCAGGGACATAAACAGGGCGACGGCGAGCGGGGAAGTGCACACGACAAAGGTCTGTGCTCACCCGACTCCCCGGCCCCGAAAGGCGGGGGCCTTCGCTCGACGGTGGCGTGCTCGGTGTGTGGGTGCCGACTGCGAGCCGAAACTCGGCGTGCGCTCGTCGGGACAAAGGTACGACACGATTGCAAGGCAAGGGAGCGCGCGCGGTGACGACGGCAGCGACACACACTCGCAAATCGACCGGCTCAGCTCGATGGCCGGCTCTCAAGCGACGGCGGGTCTGCACGGCGGCGTGGTGCGGGACAGCGGTCATCACACATAAACAGCGAGCCCATAAGGCTCAGTCCAGCCTCGGCTCGATGGCCGGGTCCACATCAAGGTGAAGGGGTTTCTCACCTCGCGTTCTGGACACGGCGGCGAGGTGGCGCGGTGGAGCAGAGGAAGAAGACCGGGGGCTCGGCTTGCTGCAGGAGAAGCAGAGTAGGACGACGCCGTCTCCAGCAGGTCCGGCTCCTACCCCGCGGTGGCGACTTGACCACGGACGGCTTCTTCCTTCCCCGGGCGGCTTCGGCTCCAGGGCGAACGGCATTGGAATCAAAGCCGCAGGCACAAGGTTAGACATTGTCGGTGCACACGTGGTTCGAAGACCACCACAACAGCCACCGGGCGAGGGGGACGAGCTCACCTGCTTCAGAGGCAGCGGCGGGTCGGCCGGCGTCGCGGTGCAGGCCGGGCGGCGACGTGGGGGTTCGCGGCGCGGCGACGTCGGCCCTCCCACGGGCAGCCTTCAGCTCCTTCTCCCCCAGCTCCTCTCTTTTTCTTCCTGAACAGAGGCTCAGGCAGGGGCATGGCGGTTTGGTGAATCCAGAGGAAAGCTTGAGGGTGGTCTAAAGGACTTAGAGCATTGAGTTGAGGCCCAAGCTGCAAAGGTCCCTTTCCCATTTTTCTTAAACCCTAGCTCCTATTTAAACTATGATTCGAATTTGAATTTAGAATTCAAATTTGAATCCCACACAATTAAGATGCAAAATAAATCCCGTCAAACTCCAAGGTTCTCACACTAGCAATTTATAATTCCTAAATTTATGTTTTTGCTCAAATTAAATCTAAGATTTTTAGGGAAGGATCATAGAAGACATCCTTATATTTTAATTATGCACTCAACTTCAAATCGAAATTTTGAAATCCACATTTTCGCATTGCTAACATTCCGGGAAAAATTCCAGGATGTTACAGTGCGGAGGAAGTCGACGAGCACAACTTCCTATTTCGGGTCGAGGGTAGAACTGACCCTCAACGCCTTGCCCTCGGGGGCAGCAGGGTCGGGGGGCACCTCCTTGGTCTGCTCAACAGCCTCGAAGCTGCCGACATGCTTGGTGGTAGAGTCGAGGTCCTCGTTGACTAGCTTCTCCATGCTCGCCACGAGCGCTTCATCTAGCGATAATTCTTCGGCGTGTTCCACGCACTCGACGTCGCAGTCTAATGCGTGCTCGATCGATGAGCCCACGGTGATGACGCCCTTGGGCCCCGACATCTTCATCTTGAGGTAGGTGTAGTTCGGGACTGCCATGAACTTGGCATAGCACGGCCGCCCGAGAATGGCGTGGTACGCACCCCTGAATCCCACCACCTTGAAGGTGAGTGTTTCCTTGCGGAAGTTGTCCGACATGCCGAACCAGACCGGCAGGTCGATCTGTCCAAGGGGATGGACGCGCTTGCCTGGCGCGACGCCATGGAACGGCGTCGTGCTGGGCCGCAGCTAGTCCAACTCGATCCCCAGCAGGCGCAGGGTGTGCACGTAGAGGATGTTGAGGCTGCTGCCTCCATCCATCAGCACCTTGGAGAACCACGCGTTGCCGATGACCGGGTCGACGACCAGTGGGTACTGTCCCGGGTTGGGGATGCGGTTCGGGTGATCCTCGCGGCTGAAGGTGATGGCGTCCTCTGACCAGTCAAGGAAGGAGGGAGGAGCCTTTTCCGCGGCGAGGACTTCGTGCCTCTCCCGCTTGCGCTGGCTGTTGGACGAATCGACGGTTGCCCCCCCCCCCCCGAAGATGAGGAAGACGTTCTCCACTGCGGGGAAGCCACCGACGTCACCGTCACCCCCATCCTTCCTGGCTTCGCCATCCTTCGCGGTGGCGTGGCTGTAGTATTTTTTGAGCATGTCACACTGCTCGAGTGTGTGGTTGACCGGTGTCTTGTGGTACGGGCAAAGCTTCTTCAGCATGTCATCGAATACGCCGGGGCCTTGAGGGGCCGCTCGAGGATCCCTTCGAGCTGGGTCAACAACGTCACCCGGGAGCTCCGTACAACGCTTGGAGAAGCACCGTATGAAGTCCCAAAGAGACTCGCCGGGCTTCTGGGTGCATGCGTGCAGGTCCCAGGAGTTCCCAGGGCGCACGCATGTGCCCTGGAAGTTCCCCACGAAGGTGCGGACCAAGTCATCCCAGTTGTGGATCTAACTAGTCGGCAGGTGCTCGAGCCACATCCGGGCGGAGTCAGCGAGGTGCAACGGCAGGTTGCGGATAATGACCTCGTCGGTGGTGGCTCCACCCAGCTGGCACGCCTGGCGATAGTCGTTGAGCCATACACGGGGGTCCGTCTCCCCTGTGTACTTGTCGATCGACGTGGGCTAGTAGAAGCGTTGAGGGAAGCTCGTCGTGCGGATCTCCCGGCTGAACACGCGGGTCCCCGGGGGCTCCGGGGTCGGTGAGCGGTCCTCGCGTCTATCGTAGCGCCCGCCCCGCCGTGGGTGGCAGCCTACCACCGCCCGTGTCTCCGCGTTGCCCGTTCATCGGGTGTTGTTGACGTTACGGGCGTCGCCATCCTGGGCCTGCCCGCGCGTGTCAAGGATTCGCTCCCTGACCGGCGTTTGGCCCTGGTTGGCGGGTTGTCCCGTCGCGCCACTCGCGTGAACTGACACCTCGGGGTCCGGCACGCCACCATCGTCCCGCGCGCTACCTTGCTGGTGAATGCGGGACGCCGAGCTCTCGGCTTGCTGCACGATCGCCTGCTCGATGAGCACCTGCGCCTCCCGGTGCAGGTTCTGTGCCTCAGGCGTCGAGGGAGCAGGCATGGCTCGCAGCAACGTCGCGACTGCGATGAGGTTTTGGCTTGCATGTGGGGGCGTGTTCGGGTTGTTGACGTCGAAGTCAGCGTTGATGTGGTCGCGCGCCTGCCTGCCCAGCTCGCGCACGCGCGGAAGCTTCTCCAGCAATGGAGGCGCGAAGCAGTCGCACCGCGCGGTACTCCTCCGCAAGCTTGGCCTCGAGCTCGCGCGCTTGAGCTAGCTGCGCGTTGATGTCGGCGCCCCTCGCCGGTGAGGTGGGGGCGCACTTGGCCCCGAGCCCTGGAGTAGTCCAGTTCCCGGGTTATGGGGGGCTTCTCAGTCGCCAGCCCCCGCTGCATTCGCGTCGTTCACCTGGTCGTCGACGACCACAACGAAGCACTCACAGGCAGGGTCGTAGCTCCTGGCACTGGAGTCGTCGGAGTAGCCAAACCAGTAATATGCGGCGTCGAGGAACCGCTGGAACATCACCGGATCCGGCATGCCGGAGAAGTCCCATTCCGTGTACCCGTGCGAAGTGGCGGGTGGGTGCTCACTGGTGGAGCCGTGGTAGGACTCGTCGTTGGTGGTGGCGATGAGGTTCCTGGCCACCAGGAGGTGGTAGCCAGGAAGGTCCTCGTACGCCGCCACATCGGTGCTGGCGGACAAGACGTACGCCATCGCAGCGTTGCGCATGCCGTGCAGGAACTGCGGCTCGGGAACCGCGCGCTCCCCCGTGGGTGCGACTGTTGTCGCGTCGGTGGGCGCGTCACGTTGTGAGGGGACATGCACGGCCCAGCGTCGTTCCATCCGCGCTTGTCGAGAGCGCTGGCCGGAGCGTCGTCGACGTCGTGGCGCCGAGGGGCCCGCGACGTCCGCCCGGGCGGGCGCCGGCGCGTCGCCACCGGTGCGACGGGGACCGGTCCTGGCCCGGTCGACCGCCACGGGTGAAGCTCGTCACGGTTGGTGATGCACATGAGGTAGCCGTTCCCCGTGGCCTGAAAGTTCAGGCTCCCGAACCGGATTTTGAATCCGGCTGGGAGGGGGTCCTAACTGCCCATGGAGTACCTCTGCCCCTGTACTAGGTGCGGATCACTATCGAGATGGCTGGTGGAAAGCTGATCTTCAGCGCGCAGCCCCCTACCTGGCGCGCCAACTGTCGGTGCGGAAAGTAGTCCCGACACTAACTAGTAGAAGCGCTGAGATCTATCTCTCGATGGCCGGTGCTAAGCAACTAGTGACACTGGGTTTTATCCTGGTTCCGGCCGGGGCCGTACGTCCAGCAGGGGTGTGCTCGGGGCACTATATTGCGTTGCACCGTAGTGCTTGTAGAGGGGGGGCTACAAGCGAGGCGGGAGAGGAGGCCGGGCCTCCAGGTCCTAGAGGTATTGGTTGAGGCAAGTGCCAATATTGTGGTGAAGGCAGAAAGCGTACGTGTGAGTGCTCTCTGTAGTCCCCCTGTGGCCAGGGGACTGCCCCTCCTTTTATAGGCCAAGGAGGCGGCAGTTTACAGGTGTGCCGCACTGTTCTAGCTACGTGTGGTGGTATGGTGCACAGTACAACAGAGTGGACGGCCGTCCTGGCGAATCTGGCTTCCGGCGGAGCGTCGTGGCATGCCCTGTGCCCGCCTAGGAGCGACTTCGAGGGTGGCGTGTTGAAGTCTTCCGTGGAGTCATCGTCCGTACGCCGACTCGAGGGTGCGGCTGACGGGAGGCCGTAGGGCGCACAACAGCTGGTGTGGCGGTGTCTTGTCGCTTCGTACCCCCACAGCGTAGGGGATGGTGATGCAGTGCCCGGGATGGTGTTGGGACGGCGGGGATGGCCGCACGGTACCGACGGCGACGGAGGTGACCGGTCCCGCTGGCCTGACATCACGGCGTAGTCCTGGGCAAGCATGGAGTAGACGTTTGTCCCCTCTTCGAGGGCTCTGCCGCCCTCTTTCGAGGGTGCGGCGCGTCAGCCGTAGGAGAGTGGGAGGTACAGTGTCACGGGACTATCACCAACCATGCCGCACAGCGTCGCAAAGTGGCGAGGATGGCCTCACTGGGGAGTTGGCGGAACAGTGCCGGGGCATGATTCCCAGGCGCGTCGTGGTGTGGATTCGTCTTTGACTTGGGCACTTGCAAATGTCAGTGCATTAAATGCCCCTGTCCGGGGAGCAGGTATGGAGGCGGCGGGCCCATGAGGGCCTCGAGCGAGGCGGAACCTCACTCGAGGGGGCGTCCAGCCCCCGCGCGATGCGGGACCTCACCCGAGGGGGGCGACCGGCCCTCGAGCGAGGCAGAACCTCGCTCGAGGGGGTGACCGGTCCTCGAGCGAGACGGGACCTTATCAGAGGGGGCGACCAGCCCTCGAGCGAGGCGGAGGGTTGCCAGTGCGGTGTCGTGCCCCTCGAGTGAAGCGGAGTTCCGCCCGAGGGTGGCTGGGTCAACTGTCTGGTGGGTCGTTGGGACCACCTGGGCCGTGGGCCCGTGAGTTTACCTTACGCGTGTTTTAGGTTCGTTTGCGTTTTGTTTTTTGCGAAAGTAAGTGGGTTTTCCTTGGTTGTTTAGGGGACCCTTATGGCTATCCCCGACAAGGTCGGTACCAATCACGACGTAGTTGCCACTTCGCGTGTGATACGCTCGCTCTCCGCTTTGTCTTCTAGGACCAGTTCGTCGAGTATGAAGTCTATAAAGGGCTTGCGCCAATCATCTTCTTTTTCTGACATCAACACGTCGCGGGGAGGTGCTGAAGTTTGGTCTTGCTGAGGTGGTTCTAGATTGTCTGGGTCCAGAAGCTTGATTGAAGGCTTGCGTAGGTCTTGGACGAACACGCCTGCTGGGACTAGAGCTCGTCGAAAGCCTAGTTTGGAAAGTACGTCGGCAGCCACATTGTTGTTTCGAGGTACATGCTAAAACTCTATTCCCTCGAAGTGGCCTTCGAGTTTGCGGATCTCAGCACACTAGGCATCCATTGTATCTTTGACGCAGTCCCACTCCTTGTTTACTTGGTCGATGACGACTTTTGAATCGCCGAAAGCTAGTAGTCGCTTGATGCCAAGGGACACTGCTATACAGAGTTCCTGAATCAGTGCTTCATATTCTGCTCCATTGTTGGAGGCCTTGTAATGTTTCTGTTGTACGTATTTGAGTTGTTCTCCTTGAGGAGAGATGAGTAGTACGCCTGCGCCTGCAACTTTGAGGTTGAGGGCGCCGTCGAAGTACATTATCCAGTGTTCAAGCCGCTCCTTGAGAGGGGGCATCTGGATTTCTGTCCACTCGGACATAAAGTCTGCGAGGATCTGCGACCTGATTGCTTGCCTAGGGTAAAATGCAATGTCAAACTCTCCAAGCTCGATTGACCACTTGACGATGCGGATGTTGGCGTCTCAATTGTGGATAATTTCTCCTAGTAGGAACGATGACGAGACCATGATCTTGTGGGCTTGGAAGTAATGTCGGAGCTTTCTCGACATAATAAGGAGTGCATAGAGCAACTTCCGAGGTTGTGAATAATGTGTCTTAGTGTCGGCCACAACCTCACTCACGTAATACACAGGTCGTTGAATAGGGTAGGCCTGCCCATCTTCTTCGCGTTCAGCGACAAGGACCGTGTTGACCACATTGGTGGTGGCAGAGATGTAGAGGAGGAGTGTTTTTCCCGTAACTGGTGGAGTCATGACTGGTGGCGTCGTCAAGGATTCTTTGAGAGCTTCAAATGCCTTTTGTGCCTCGTCGTACCACACGAACTTGTCTACCTTCTTCAATATCTTGAAGAAGGGTAACCGTTTCTCTCCGAGCTTGCTGATGAAACGACCTAGAGTCGCCATCATTCCTGTAAGCTTCATGGCGTCTTTCTTGTTGGATGGCTTGGCCATGTTGCATATAGCGTCGACCTTCACAAGGTTGGCTTCGATGCCTTGGTGCCCGACCATGAAGCCCAGGAGCAGTCCGGAAGGTACACCGAAGACACATTTGGTTGGGTTGAGCTTATGTTGGAATTCTCGTAGATTTGCGAAGGTTTCGGTGAGGTCGACGATGAGTTGATCTTCCTCGATGGTCTTGACGACCACATCGTCTACGTAGGCTTCGACGTTCTTCCCGATCTGCGACTTCAGGAACTTCTGGATTGCCTTCTAGTAGGTTGCTCCGGTGTTTTTCAGGCCGAAAGTCATGACCTTGTATCAATAAATGCCATGAGGTGTTACGAACGTTGTTTTATCTTTGACGTCAGGGTGCAAAGCTATCTGATGATATCCCAAGTAGCAGTCGAGGAAGCAGAGTAGAACGCTACCGGCCGTGGAGTCCACGAACTGGTCGATGCGAGGAAGAGGGAAGGGATCCTTCGGGCAGTGCTTGTTGAGATCGGTGTAATCGATGCACATCCTTAATCCGCCAGTTTTCTTTGGTACAAGAACCGGGTTTGCGAGCCAAACCGGGTGTTTACATTCTCTAATAAATCCTGCAGCTAAGAGCTTACAGACTTCTACTTCTATGGCCTGCTTTCTATCTTTTGCAAATCACTGGAGCTTTCGCTTGATAGGTCGTGCAGTCTTGTTTACTTCAAGTCCGTGCTCAGCTAGCTCCCTGGGGACACCAGACATGTCGGACGGGCTCCATGTGAAGATGTCAGCGTTGTCCCTGAGGAAACTAGTGAGCGCGAGTTCCAATTTGGGGTCGAGGTTGGCCCCTGTCGGGGACAGCCCTAAGGGTCCCCCTAAATAACCGAGGGGAAACCCGCTTAAAACCTGCAAAAAACGCAAAACACGAATCAACTCGCACACCTAAAAGCACATACACAGCACAACCACGACCCAGGTGGCCCCCGCGGCCCGCCAGGACAACACAACGGACGCCCCTCGAGTGAGGTCCGCCTTGCTCGAGGGATAGACGCTCCCTCGGGCGGTGTCCGCCTCGCTCGAGGGCTCAGCCCCGCCCCTCGAATGAGGTCCGCCTCGCTTGAGGGCTGAGCACCCCCTCGGGCGGGGTCCGCTCCGCTCGAGGGCACCCACGCGCTCCTTTCCCACGCCCCCGCGCACACCTGTTCCTGCACGCGCGTACAGGCATTTAATGCTCTGACGCCATAGGGCCGCGCCACTACTTTGACACGCCTAGGAATCACGGCCCGGCGCTGTTCCGCCAACTCTCAGGGAGAGGCCATCCCCGCCGCTGTTCAGCACTGTGCAGCAAGGCCGGTGTTAGCTCCGTGTCACTATGCTGCCTACCCCTGTACGGCTAACACGCCGCGCCCTCGAAGGGGGGCCGGCGGCACCCTCGAATATCTTCTACATTCTTATACAG
This sequence comes from Cenchrus americanus, assembly GCA_947561735.1. Taxonomy (NCBI): domain Eukaryota; kingdom Viridiplantae; phylum Streptophyta; class Magnoliopsida; order Poales; family Poaceae; genus Cenchrus; species Cenchrus americanus. The sequence goes on along the minus strand of OX387241.1, from coordinate 220,548,663 downwards.
GACCACGCCGTGACGTCAGGCCGGCGGTATCGGTCATCCCTGTCGCTGTCAGCCCTGTGCAGCCATCCCCGCCACTGCCGCGCCACACCGGACACTGTGGCGACATCCCGGCACTGCCGGGCCGTGCGGGGACAAGACATCGCCACAACGGCCACTGTGCCACGTACGGGCTTCCCGTCAACGGCATCCTCGAATTGGCCCACCACGGCGGCTAGTGAACCAACCGCTACGCCGCCGTCCTCGAAGCCGCCCCTGTGCGGGCACAGGACGCACCACGACACCTCAATAGGAGCAGGATTCGCCAGGACGACCGTCAGCTCCGCGGCACTGTTCGCCATACTCGTACACGTAGGGGAATAGTGCGGCATGCATGTAAAATGCTCCCTCCTTGGCCTATAAAAGGAGGGGCAGCCCCCCGGCCGCGGGGACACGGGACAACGGACAACAGTCACTCACACGCTCTCCGCCTTTCCCACGATATTGGCAATCGCCTCAATCAAACCTCTAGGACTTGGAGGCCACGCCTCCTCTCCCGCCTCGCTTGTAGTCACCCCTCTACGAGCACAACGGTGCAAGCAATACAGTGCCCCGAGCACACCACTCCTGGACGTACGGCCCCAGCCGGAACCAAGATAAATCAAGTGTCCTTAGTTGCTTAGCACCGGCCATCGAGAGGCAGATCTCAGCGCTCATTACTAGTTAGTGTTGGGACTACTTTTCGCACCAACAGTTGGCGCGCCAGGTAGGGGCCTCGCGCTGAAGATCGGCTCGTCACCAGCCCTCCCGATGGTGATTCGCACCGAGTACCGCGGCCAGAGGTATTCCATGGGCAGCTCGGACCCCCTCCCGGCTGGATTCGAAATCCGGTTCAGGAGCCTAAAGTTCCAGGCTACGGGGAACGGCTACCTCATGCGCCTCACCAACCGTGAGGAACTCCGTGCGTGGCGCCAAGCCGGGTCAGTCCCGGTCACCGCCGCACGCATCGCCGCGACACCAACGCCCCCCGCGGCACGGACGGCGCCGGCCCGTCGGCGCCACGACGCCGCCAACACTCCGGCCCGGCACTCGCGACGGGCGCGGTCGGAGCACCGGCATGCTTGCGTGCATCGCCTCGCAACGCGACGCGCCCTCTGGCGAGACGACCGCCGCTCGGCGGGGGGAGCGCTCGGTCTCGGGACCGCGCTTCCCCATCGGTCTGCGCGGTGCTATGACGACGTACGTCGCCTCCGCCAACACCAATGCCGCGACGCGCAAGGCTCGCCCTGACCGCCATGTCCCGGCCGCCAGGGATCCCAGCGCCTCCACCGGCGACGAGTCGTCCCAAGGCTCCGTCGACGAGCTGCCACCCGCCACTTCGCACGAATACGCGGAGTGGGACTTTTCCGGCGTGCCCGACCCAGTAATGTTCCGGCGGTTCCTTGACGCCATGGACTACTGGTTCGGCTACTCCGATGACTCCAGCGCTGGGAGCTACGACCCCGCGCGGGAGTGCTGCGTCGTGATCACCAACGATCAGGCGAACGCCGCCAACGCGGCAGAGGCTGGCGACGGAGAGGTTCCCCCGGCCGGGGGCCCCGGACCATGCACTGGGCCGCGGGCGGGCGCCCCTCCCGCTTCGCCACCGAGCGGGGGGGGGGGGGGGCGACGTCAACGCGCGCGTTGGCTCAAGCACGCGAGCTTGAGGCCAAGCTCGCGGAGGAATACCGCGCGGTGTGGCTGCTTCGAGCCTCCATCGCCGGGGAAGCCTCCGCGCACGGTGAATGCACACGCGAGTTGTGCCGACAGGCCCATGACCGCATCAACACCGACTTCAACGTCGACGATCCGAGCACACCCCCGCGAGCGAGCCAGAAGCTCATTGCCGCCGCGACGCTGCTGCGGGCCATGCCCGCCCCCTCGACGCCCGAAGCGTGGAACCTGCACCGCGAGGCGCAGGCACTCATCGAACAAGCGACCGTACAACAGGCCAAAAGTTCGGTGTCCCGCATCCACCAGCAGGGAAGTGCGTGGGACGACGGGGGAGCGCAAGGCCCCGAGCCCTCGGTGCACACGGGTGGCGCAGCGGAGCGACCCGCCAACCCGGGGCGCACGCCGGCCAAGGAGCGGGCTGCTCGACATGCGTGGGCAAGCCCAAGATGGCGACACCCGCAACGTCATCAACGCCCAGCGGACAGGCAACGCAGAGACGCGCGCAACGGCGGGCTACCACCCTCGACGGGGTGGACGCTACGACAGCCGGGAGGACCGCTCGCCGATGCCGGAGCCACCGGGGACCCGCCTGTTCAGCCGGGAAATCCGCACGGCGAGCTTCCCCCAGCGCTTCCGCCAGCCCACATCGATCGTCAAGTACAACGGGGAGACGGGCCCCCGCGTGTGGCTCAACGACTACCGCCTGGTGTGTCAGCTGGGCAGGGCCACCACCGACGAGGTTATCATCCGTAACCTCCCCGTGCACCTCACCAACTCGGCGCGGACGTGGCTCGAGCACCTACCGGCCAGCCAGATCCACAATTGGGACGATCTGGTCCGCACCTTCGTGGGGAACTTCCAAAGCACGTACGTGCACCCTGGAAACTCCTGGGATTTGCGCGCATGCACTCAGAAGCCCGGCGAGTTGCTCCGGGACTTCATAAGGCGCTTTTCCAAGTGCTGCACAGAGCTCCCGAGCGTGGCTCGGTCCGAGATCGTGCATGCCTTCCTCGAGGAAACCACCTGTCGGGACCTCGTGCGCGAGCTCGGGCGCAGCCCGCCGGCCGATTCAAACGAGCTGTTCGACATTGCCACCAGCTTTGCTTCAGGCGAAGAGGCTGTGGGGGCAATATTCGATGGCAAGAAGGACGGCGCGCCCGCGGAGGGCAGCAAGTCCAAGGAGCCCCACAAGAAGAACAAATGAGGCAAGAAGGGGAAGAAGCCGCGCCTTGAGGCGCGCGAGCAGGGCGCGACGACGACGGCGACGAAGCTCTTGCTGTTGACCCAGCTCGACGGGGCCCCCGACCGGCCCCTCGAGGCCCTGGGGTTTTCGACGACATGCTGAAGAAGCCATGTACCTACCACAAAATGCTGGTCAACCACACCCTCTAGCAGTGCAACATGCTCAAGCGGTTCTACGGCCGCACCGCCGCGAAGGACGGCGAGGCCAAGAAGGATGGGGGTGACGACGACGCCGGCGGCTTCCCCTCTGTGGAAAACATTGTCCTCATCTTCGGGGGGCCGACCGTCGACATGTCCAGCCGTCAACGCAAGCGAGAGCGGCACGAGGTCCTCGCTGCAGAGAAGGCGCCTCCCTCCTTCCTTGACTGGTTGGAGGATGCCATTACGTTCAGCCGCGAGGATCACCCGAACCGCATCCCCAACCCGGGTCAATACCCACTGGTGGTTGACCCAGTCATCGGGAACGCGCGGTTCTCGAAGGTGCTGATGGACGGAGGCAGCAGCCTCAACATCCTCTACGCGCACACACTGCGCCTGCTAGGGATCGGGTTGGACCAGCTGAGGCCCAGCACGACGCCGTTCCATGGCGTCGCGCCGGGCAAGCGCGTCCAGCCCCTCAGGCAGATCGACCTGCCGGTCTGGTTCGGCACGCCAGACAACTTCCGCAAGGAGACACTCACCTTCGAGGTGGTGGGGTTCCGGGGTGCGTACCACACCATACTCGGACGGTCGTTGTTGACGGTGAAAATCCGTCAACCTAGCCATGAGTTTACCTTCGGTGTTGGCATGAGTTTTATACTTTATCCATTGGTACTAACCCCCGTGGTATAACAAGTTCACGTGTGCATGTCGTTTTTGGAGTTTAATGTTTATGCAGGGATTTAGTGTTGAATGCAAGACTTTCGGGGTAAGTTCATCAAGCACCTCATGACAAGACTTTGAAGCCCTGAACAAGTCATGCAATGAAGTAAAATTAACTCCAAGAAGCCGGGGACTTGATCCGAGAAGACGACATACTCCAGGGACCTGACCAGAAAAGTCTTGAATCTTCCAAGACAAGGAGTTGAGTCCAATTCGGAGAGAAACCGACGACATGGACCCGTATGCGAAGGGGGAAGCATCCAGGAAGCAAGAGAACCGACCTCGGGCAAAGGAGCCCGCGGGGCCGGGCCTAAATGGGCCCGGGCCGGCCGGCCCGGTCCGGTCGGCCCCGTGCCCATTTAGGGCCCAAATGCGTCGTCCTTTGCCCTAGCCGCCAATCGGGCTATTTATAGTCCCCCGACCGAGAGCCACGCGAGAAGATTTCGTCTTCGGCCGCCGAGAAGCGAGAGAAGAGAGGGACACCATCTAGGAGAGGAGAGGGTCGAGCTAGTTGACTAGGGTTTCCCTAGCCGACGTGGGAACCTTGCACGGAAGACCACGTCGGAGTTCCCGAGCTAGAAGCAAGATCAAGGAAGGATCCCGGTGGTGATCTTGTGTATGTATCATTGTTATAGTTGAATTATCAAGTTGAATCTTTTCTCAGCGATCAAGAGTTTCCTCGAAGATTTCGTTTTTCGATCGGCTTTGCTTATTTCAATTCTATTCTCGAGATAGATTACATAGGGTGTTCTTGTAGCCGCGGTGGCTAGAGGTACACGCCGGATCCTCCGAAAGAATCTCGACTTGTCTTTTGACTCGCCCTAAGCTCCCCGCATGAATAGGGATACGTTGTGACGAACGGGGGTCTCGAAAGGCGGATGTTTTCGGATTTGGACGGGAAACCACGATTTAAAGAGGCTTTTATTAAGATTCGATTTGCTACTTCTTCTTTTGCTTGGAACTTCAACAAAAGGCTTACCCCGATCCCTCTAGATCGGTTTATCTACCCAATCTTACTTTGTTTTCTCCGGTTTTTAGTAGATTAGATCCGTTTTGTGTCTTTTACTTAGATGCATTTGGTTCTTTATTGAAGATTGCAATTATTTGGCTTTAATAGATTAAGTCTTGCGTCACACATTTGTTCCACGGATTCGATACCTTGGGTTCACCACTCGAGGGAAGAAGGGTCCCTTGACTACGACGGGAGACTTGTACGCTTGCGAGTCACGAACGAACTTTGATACAATTATTAACCGTCAACAAGCCCCTTTTTCTGGCGCCGTTGCCGGGGAACAAGTGATCAAGATTTGATTTTTTATTGCTTTTTTTTTGTAATTTTCAGTACTGATTTTATTTTATTTTTGCATCTACTAAGCTTCGATCATCCTCAAAATACATCTAATCTAGTTTGTCTAACTCTAGTCTTTATAGATTTGTTTTGTTTTCTAGTTTTTTTTTGCATACTTTGTTTATTGCTAACCCTAACGGGAGATGGACGGCTGCCTCTCCAACAAACCCAATAATTTTGTGGATGATCCGGAAAAAACTTTACGAGGCTAAGGAGACGCGAAGCACATCAAGCTAAAAAGCTGGATTTTGTAGATTCGGAGTCGGAAGACAAAGGATCGCAGGAATCTCCCGGAGAATTCACCACCTCAAAGTCCGCGGGAGAACCGACGTCCACCGATGGGTGACCAACCACCGGAAGAACGCAAGATTGGGGAGCTATGCACCCCAGACATCATCGACCTACCAATCTTGAACCTCGACGAGATCGGAAGACCGTTCGAGATCAAGACCTCAACAATCCGCATGGTGCAACACTCACCCTTCACCGGCAAAGAGGATCCGAACCTTCACCTCCAAGCATTCATTCAACTATGTCAGACTTTCAACATGGAGGGGTGACTCAAGATCAAATGAGGGCAAGGCTTTTTCCGTTTTCACTACTCGGGAAGGCGTTGCAATGGTTCCACTCTCAACCGGCGGAGACGGTGCAAAATTGGAACACGTTGATGAAGGCTTTCATGAAGGAATACTACTCGCCGGGTAAAACTCAAAGCTTGCGTAATAAGATTGCCACCTTTGTTCAATATCCTACAGAAACTATCTCGGAGGCATTCGAGCGCTTCAACGAGTACACTCGGGCGGTTCCACATCACAAGTTCCCGAAAGAAGACCTCGTGCAAAAGTTCTATCAAGGACTCACCATGGCGTCAAGGACGATCATCGATGCATCAGCGGGAGGATCTATCATCGAGCTTACACCGACGGAAGCTTTCACGCTATTCAAGAAGGTCGCGGATAATGACACGTGGGCGTCATCCGGCGCCTACACCCGGCTCAACCTATGGGGAACGTCAAAGGAGTCTTGCAAGTGGAGAAAGAAGACATACTTGAAGGCAAGATCGACTCGCTCATGAGGAGGTTGGAGAAGATGGAGATAGAAAAGAAAGAGGCTCAAGACTTGAAGGCCGCCGAAGCAAGGTCCACATGCGAAGAATGTGGAGAGTATGGCCATGTCCGCAAAGATTGTCCGGAGGAAGCCAAAGTGCTCGACTACATGAGGAAGGGAGAATTGCCGAACTTCCGCTACGGCAAGGTAGGCCTCAATTTAATGCAAGCTCATCTATTCCTAACGCGGTTCCACTTCGGATACAATTGAAGGAGTTCATGGATGAGCAAGCTAAGATCAACAAGGACACCGTCACCAAGTTCAAGACCATAGACAAGGTGTTGGAGAACATCGATAGCAAAGTGACGGAGGTCGGAAGTTCCAATCATCAAGTGCTCAACATGATGAAGATGCTCGAGACGCAAGTTGGACAACTTGCGGGGCGCCCTCACTAATGATGAAGGGAAGCTTCCGGGACAACCCAAATGTCCCGAATCGGCGAAGGCCATTCAAACACGTTCGGGGAAGGAGACCGAAGATCCGGAACGTTCCGCGGGAGCAAGGAAGCTTAAACCATCCACCGAGGTGGAAGGAGTTGCTAAAGAGAAGGTTACGGAGATCGTCACCGAGGAACCCGAATTCGAGATGCCGGAAGATGACACGAGGATACCGCAACTCAAGCCACGCTACTTCCGAGGTAAACTTGACAACCACTTTGAGAAGTTTGTGGAAGTTGTGCGTAGACTTAGCATCAACATGCCGTTACTAGATGCCCTACAAGTACCTACATATTCTCGTTACTTTAAAGACATACTTGCAAATAAATATGAGATAGCAACACTCGGGGTAGATCATGTCAAAATGTCCGAGGCGTGTAGTGCAGCTATTGCTTATGGGCTAGAGAAGCAAAAAGACCCCGGTGCCCTACAATTCCATGTTCGGTTGGTTCTTTCAACTTCGAGAAGGCGTTATGCGACCTTGGAGCTAGTGTGAGTGTCATGCCGAGGGATGTGTTCGAGAAGTTACGCCTACCGATGGAGCCTACGGGAATATGTTTGGAGTTGGGTGACAACTCCATTCGCTATCCCTTGGGCATTGCTCGAAGATGTACCCGTGAAGATTGGACACCACTTCATCCCCGTCGACTTCGTTGTGCTCGAGATGGGAGAGAGGGAGAAGCCACCGCTCATCCTAGGGAGGCCGTTCCTCAAGACCGTGGGAGCAACTATTGATGTTGGCAAGGGGGAGATCATGTTCGATATCAACGGAGAAAGGAGTTCCTTCAAGTTCCGTCCAAGGATTGAGGCATGCAACATGATTGGAGTGAAGGGAGAACCAAAACAAACGGAGGGGCTGAAAAAGAAGAAGGAGCCGAAAAAAGTGAACGTAACGAAAATTAAAGAAGGTGTTGCATCCGTCAAGACAAAGGAAGAGAAGCCGCCCGTGAAGACCAAAAAAATGACTAAGCCGCCCAAGCCAAAAGACAAGCCCGCGCCCAAGATGGTGCGGAAGTGGGTACCCAAGATTGCAACGCCCGCAAAGAGCGTTGATCCGGAGTAATCAAGTGAAGAAGTCTAGCTATAGACTATAAACGAAGCGCTAGGCGGGGAGGCAACCCGTTTCGTCAACTCAAGTCAAGAATAAGCTACGGGAGGACAACCCGATTCCAGGTTTTTCTAGTATTTTTAATAATTTAGTTTTTGAGTTTTATTACGCAAAGACATTAGACTTAGAAGTGGTTGAACAATATTAGAGACATAATTCTTGATTGAATGATTGCTTTATCATAAACCCTTTGCATGAACCCTCCTATGTGCTTGTTTGATTCTTTTCTTTTCGAGAAACCCCTCAACCAAATAATTTCAGAACCTTAGCTCAACCTTACACCCTCATTATGGTGCTGAGGTTGACTTATTTTTCATGCTAAAACCACACGAGTAGAGCCACGATTTATATTCAAGTGTTATAAAAATTCAGCACGTGGTAGGACTCGCGTGAACCTAGAAATCAAAGCTTTTGGTTGGCCTTAAAAATCTTTATCCTTGGTTTCTCTAGGATTAGAATTTTTCTAAGCCCATTCTAATTTTGTTTTATTCAAAATCTTTCTTATTTAGCCAAAATTAGAACCTAAACCTATGCCCCCATGATCAAGCCGGGAAAACGTTCGCTCTCAACCGATGAAAGCAGACTTTACCGGTAAGACCAAAATCGACGTAGTCGAAAAATATTTTCGACTTACATTTGTTTTTAATGGTTTAAAAACTTCTCTAAAATTATGCTCGAGCTCTTGCATGGCTCTGAAAAATATTTTAAAATTCGAATTAGAGGAGTGCTTAACCTTAAACACACCTAAATGGAGGCAATCAAGTTTGAATTAATCATGCATGCACCATTGGATTCCCTTTTATCAACTTTCACCAATTCCACATGCAAAGGACAAGCATGGTGGGCAGCAAGCATCAACTTTGCAGGATTTTCATGGTGGCATGTGAAGCAAGTGGAGCTAGGGAGCATGGACATGACCCAAAGCATGGAGCATCAAGTGGGAGGACCAATGATTCAAGAAAAGGAGTGGACGAGAGCGTTTGGGCGGTGCAACTCGTGGAGCACGCGGGCAGGGAAAGTTGCGAGAGGCGAAATGATCGTGCCTGGGAGAAAGACGCGCCGAGGAGGAGCCGGAGCACCCCCGGGCCGGCCGGCCTAGGCCGGCCGGCCTGCCCTATAAATGGCGTCCCCCGGCGCCCGTCTTCTGCAGGCAAGCTTCCCTCTCCTTCCCTTGTTTGTGTGTTCAAGTTTGTGTGCTCAGAACCTCCGTAGACTTAGCCAACCACCCAAGCTTGAGAGCTCAAGAAAAAAAAATCCACCTCCTTAAATCCACTCAAAGTCCACATCCGAAGCAAAGAGTTTAAGTGCCTAGTTTACCGGTTGCAACCCGGATTTTTAGTTGAAGAAAGAGTGCAGCAACCATGTGGAAGAAGACCACAAGTCTCTTCTCTAAGAAGAAGAGTTCGTCGTCGTCCAAGCTGTCATCAACTACGTATTCGAGGAGGCACTCGGTTTCCGAGTCTCCCCGGAGCATGGAGACGGACACGGCACCACCGAGGAGGAACGACGCTCTCCTCCTTGGTGGTATGAGGGCTGCGAGAAGCACTTCCATGAGGTTCACCGAACCTCGTGGGCACACGGAGGAGCAGCCCGCGCCACCACGACGATCGACTCGCTCAACCGCACCACCTCCTTACACCCCGACACAATCTTCGTACGGCTTCATCATCTTGTCGGCGGAGGAGGAGGATAGGCTCGCAAATCTTGAGAAGAGGCTTGTGCCAAACGTCGAGCTCGACGACCAAGCACTCCACACCTTGGGTTTTCGCACCGACATATACTACATGTTGGGGCACCTCGGGTGGGTTCGGTTCTCCAACGGAATATCGGTGGACACCCACTTGGGTTACACCTTGGAAATTTTAATGACTATTGCACCCATCGTTGATGATGATGGGGTGCAAAGCTTGTCATTCCGTTTGGAGGGAATCCAACAAGTGGTTCCCTACGAGCACGTAAGGGAGCTGCTTGGATTCCACAAGGGCGCTCCGGAGAAAGTTGACGTGCCTCCCGGCATGTTGGCGGAATTTTGGGGCATGATCTCCGGAGATGCCCATCAACAACGCAAAAGCATCCGCAACCCCATTATCCGGATATTTCACTCTTGGATGTGCAAGAGGGTATTGGGGAGGATGAGGGAAACAAAGGTGACCGACACGGAGTTAAATTGGCTATACTCGGCTTTGATTGCCAGGCAGCCAATTGACCCCTCGTACCTCATGATCAACCGTTGGTGTTGTGAAGCAACATCGGGGGCCAGTGATATTGGTTCGGGGTGTTACCTCTCCATGTTGGCCTTTTCCTTGCGACCGGGGATCGCAAGAAACCCCGCTCACCTTTTGCGCGGTACCTCTCTCGGTTTTGAGTACTTGCGGCAAGGCAAGTACATTAGTGGAGATGAGAGAAGAGGTTACCGATTGGCCATTGTGAACCTCCCTCTTCCGGATGAGAGGCTTAGGCTTTTCACCGAAGGAAGGGAAGATTGGTTGGAAGAGGGACTACTTGTCCCCGCAAGGAAGAACAAAAGAGGAAGAATCGTAGAAGAGGGAACATCCTCCGCACAAGCGGGTGGAGCACAACCCAATGTGCAACCATCCGGCGGGGTTCCTCCTCCGCCAAGTTATTACGGAGGGTCTCAACAACAAGCATGGGGGGGTGGTGCACCGGTACCCCCACAAAATTATGTCGTGCCCAACGCTAACTTCGCGGAGTCCTACGCTCATCATCCCCAACCACAACAAAGCATGGCTATTATTGGAGGGTATGCTGCAAGAAATGCTCAAAATATCGCAGCCATCCAATCCAACGCAGCTCAACTCGGTGAAGGCAACGCAAATATTGCCTTTGAACTTGGACGCCTTCACCTTGTGGAGCCAAATCAATTCGACGGAGGAAGCGTTCATTCATATTATGAGCAAGGGTATTATTATCAAGACTACCAACATCAACCACCGGCGGAGGACTAGAAGATTTAGGAACTTTTGTTTTCTTTTCTTTTCTATTTCTCTCGTAATTTTCAGCTTTTGCTTATGTGTGTTTGCGTAGTATTTTTCTGTTTTTATTCAATTTTCAGCAAGCATGTATGTTTATTTTCAGTGTGTATTTCAACTTGATATCACCATTAATAAAGTCACCACCTTGATTATATCATTGGAAAAGTTACAAAATTCGTGCCATGTTGATATATGATTAAAATTGCAGCTTTGTTCATCTTTGTAGTTGATTTATGCATGTTTAAGCTAGTGCTCTCTTAAAAATACAGATCTGAATTTATTTAAATACTAGCTTATTTTTCAGCGGAGGTTATGATTAAAATAAAGACCCATAGTGTTTTATGTGCTCTCGAGTTATGAATGGATTGAAGATGTCTTTTATGCTCAAAAATATTGCTAACCTTGTCACAAATATCACTTGTGTGTTGCTCAACCTATCCAAAGCCTTATATATATTTGAGTGCATAAACCTTAGTGTACAAGATTTATTTTTGAGTGAGTTTTTGCAGGCCATGATTTCTCTGGCCCGAGACTAAGAAGCTGGTCATTCCGTTTTTGCGTATCTATCTTTTTGCTAGCCTTTTATCCGTGCATTGTGTATCCCCGCATCGGTGATCTCACAAACTTCGCCGGATATCCACCCTTAAACCAAATATCATCTTTTTGTGACTACCTCCTTGACCACAACCTATCATTGAGGATGGATCATCAATTCAAGGAAGATCGCAAGACGGTGCCAACGTTGAAGATTTCAAGTATCTCTCCAAGGAAAATTATCTCCGGTACCTACCTTATTTTTCGCCTCTTTGCTCGAGGACGAGCAACGTCTAAGCATGGGGGAGGAGGTAGGTACGGTGCAGTTTTAGAGTTCAAAAGGGAGTATTTAAAAATATATATATAATGATGAAAGAAAAAAAAATCCAGTGATATTCATGACTTTCAAGGTATAAAAAAAAAATCAAAACTTCGTTGTGAAAGTCATGGACTGAATATATGACGAGGCAAGAAAAAATGAATGAATGAAAGAAAGAAAAGAATGAGAAAGAAAAAAAATATATTTGTGCGTAAAGTGAACTCCCCGGTTCTCTAGGAGTGCATTCAAGGCTTCAAGATAAAAAGATCCATTCTCAATTTTCCAACCATGTGCAATCCGATAACGAGGACTTTCTTTGTGCCTCGGGATCACTCTTTGCCATTTGCACATGTCCATTCATCTAAAGTGTGTGTATTTTTCTCTTTCCCCTCCTTGATTGAACATTATTTTCCAATGACCTTTTTGACGAGTCTCGGTAAGACCATGAGAAGCTTGTCTTGTTTTGACAACACCTCATTTATAAATTCTTGTTAGGACTAAACTTTCCCAAAAGCTCCATATAAAGCCTACCACATATATATGAGAGGGAAAGGAGTAGAATATATAGGCTTGAGAGACAAGTGAGATGAGAGTTTATGAGCAATACATGAGATGATTTAAATTTGTGAATTTGGTTTAGCTTTTCTTATCTCGTTCTTCATTTCAAAAATTCGAGATCCATTTAAAACTTTGTGAGCATGTTAATACTTGTGGGATAAGCTTAATAAGAATCTACCCTCCGTGGAGATGAAGGCTAGTACATTATGGAACTTTAATGAATTAATATTTTGAGAGCATTATGTTTTCTCATGTATGATCAAATGCAAAGTTTAAACATTGTTTAGCAATGATGATATCCATCGAAGGCTTACTCGAGGACGAGCAAGGTTTAAGCATGGGGGAGATGTTGACGGTGAAAATCCGTCAACCTAGCCATGAGTTTACCTTCGGTGTTGGCATGAGTTTTATACTTTATCCATTGGTACTAACCCCCGTGGTATAACAAGTTCACGTGTGCATGTCGTTTTTGGAGTTTAATGTTTATGCGGGGATTTAGTGTTGAATGCAAGACTTTCGGGGTAAGTTCATCAAGCACCTCATGACAAGACTTTGAAGCCCCCGAACAAGTCATGCAATGAAGTAAAATTAACTCCAAGAAGCCGGGGACTTGATCCGAGAAGACGACATACTCCGGGGACCCGACCGGAAAAGTGCTTTGAATCTTCCAAGACAAGGAGTTGAGTCCAATTCGGAGAGAAACCGACGACATGGACCCGTATGCGAAGGGGGAAGCATCCAGAAGCAAGGGAACCGACCTCGGGCAAAGGAGCCCGCGGGCCGGGCCTAAATGGGCCCGGGCCGGCCGGCCCGGGCCGGTCGGCCCCGTGCCCATTTAGGGCCCAAACGCGTCGTCCTTTGCCCTAGCCGCCAATCGGGCTATTTATAGTCCCCCGACCGAGAGCCACGCAGAAGATTTCGTCTTCGGCCGCCGAGAAGCAGAGAAGAGAGGGACACCATCTAGGAGAGGAGAGGGTCGAGCTAGTTGACTAGGGTTTCCCTAGCCGACGTGGGAACCTTGCACGGAAGACCACGTCGGAGTTCCCGGAGCTAGAAGCAAGATCAAGGAAGGATCCCGGTGGTGATCTTGTGTATGTATCATTGTTATAGTTGAATTATCAAGTTGAATCTTTTCTCAGCGATCAAGAGTTTCCTCGAAGATTTCGTTTTTCGATCGGCTTTGCTTATTTCAATTCTATTCTCGAGATAGATTACATAGGGTGTTCTTGTAGCCGCGGTGGCTAGAGGTACACGCCGGATCCTCCGAAAGAATCTCGACTTGTCTTTTGACTCGCCCTAAGCTCCCCGCATGAATAGGGATACGTTGTGACGAAACGGGGGTCTCGAAAGGCGGATGTTTTCGGATTTGGACGGGAAACCACGATTTAAAGAGGCTTTTATTAAGATTCGATTTGCTACTTCTTCTTTTGCTTGGAACTTCAACAAAAGGCTTACCCCGATCCCTCTAGATCGGTTTATCTACCCAATCTTACTTTGTTTTCTCCGGTTTTTAGTAGATTAGATCTGTTTTGTGTCTTTTACTTAGATGCATTAGGTTCTTTATTGAAGATTGCAGTTATTTGGCTTTAATAGATTAAGTCTTGCGTCACACATTTGTTCCACGGATTCGATACCTTGGGTTCACCACTCGAGGGAAGAAGGGTCCCTTGACTACGACGGGAGACTTGTACGCTTGCGAGTCACGAACGAACTTTGATACAATTATTAACCGTCAACAGTCGTGCTATGCCAAGTTCATGGCGGTCCCCAACTACACCTGCCTCAAGATGAAGATGTCGGGGCCCAACGGTGTCATCACCGTGGGCTCATCCATCGAGCACGCATTCGACTGCGACATCGAGTGCGTGGAGCACGCCGAGGTGCTGGCGCTGGATGAAGTGCTCGTGGCCAACCTAGAGAAGCTGGTCAACGAGGACCTCGACTCTGCCGCCAAGCACGCCGGCAGCTTCGAGGCTGCCGAGCAAACCAAAGGGGTGCCCCTCGACCCTGCTGCCCCCGAGGGCTAGGCGTTGAGGGTCAGTTCCACCCTCGACCCGAAATAGGAAGTGGTGCTCGTCGACTTTCTCCGCGCCAACGCCGACATCTTCGCGTGGAGCCCCTCGGATATGTCAGGCATTCTGAGGGAGGTCGTCGAGCACTCCCTTGACATCCTACCTCACTCTCGCGCCGTGCAGCAACGGCTACGCCTCTTTGACGAAGAGCGGCGCCGCGCGATTGGACAAGAGCTGCGGAAGCTCCTCGAGGCTGGGTTCATCAAGGAAGTGTTCCACCCTACGTGGCTAGCTAATCCTGTGTTAGTAAAGAAAAAGAATGGGAAGTGGCGGATGTCGGTGCGAAATATGGTCCCGACACTAACCAGTAGATAGCGCCTAGGTCTATCCCTCAATGGTCGATGCTAAGTAACAAGTGACACAGAGGTTTTATCCTGGTTCCGGCCGCGGGGGCCGTACGTCCAGCAGGGGCGTGCTCGGGGCACTATATTACTTAGCACCGGGGGTGCTTGTAGTGGGGCAAGTACAAGCAAGGCGGGAGAGGAAGCGTGGCTTCCAAGTCCCTGGAAGAGTGGCTGAAGATGTTGTGGGAGAAAGAGAAATGAGTGTGTGGTGTGTGAAGTGTTCTCGTGTCTCTGTTCGTCGTCTCCCCCCCCCCCCCCCCGCGGCTGGGGGTTCGCCTCCCCTTTTATAGATCAAGGGGGCGGCGGGTTACATGCGCGCCGCGCTACTTAGCTATGTGGAGAAGTGCGACGTGCTACGGTGTAGAGTGGGCGGCCGTCCGTGCGATCCCCGCCACGATCTGGTCATCATGGCCTGACTTGTACCCGAACAGTGGCGGTTCGAGGGTAGGAGAGCAACGGATGGCGGTGATGTCCTCTGATAGGCTCGGGGGCGGTGCTGGCGCAAGCTTGTACGGAGCACGGGGGCGGGCGAACGGCGTTCCTTCCCAACGCGCCTCACGGGGCCGGAGTCGTTGCTACAGGGTCCGGCGTGCGCCTGCACGCGCGGGTACGGCGGCCACGCCGTTACGGTGGCCGGGATGGCGATCCACCGGCCTAGCGCCTCCACCTAATCCCGTAGGGTCACGGGGAAAGTGAAATCGAGGGTGCGCCCGGCCCCCTTCGAGGGTCGGGCGCGTTAGCCGTACCGCGAGGGCGCGCGGTGTCACGGACCGACACCGGCCGTACCGCACGCTCCCCCTCCACGCGTGGTGGGGATGGGCTCCTCCCCCGGGGAGTTGGTGCGTCGGCACCGGGCGCGAGCCCCGGCGCATGATGGCGCCGTTCGCGGCGTCGGGCGTTAAATGCCCGTGTACGGGGCCGGCGCACGCGTGAGGGGCACCCTCATGCGTGGCGGACCCCCCGCTCGAGGGCGGGGCGTACCCTCGAGCGAGGCGGAGCCCGCTCGAGGGAAACGCCGCCCCTCGAGCGGGGGGTGCTCGCCCTAAGGGAGGCCGCCCCTCGAGCGGGCGAGGCCTCGTTCGAGGGGATCCTTTCGTGGGCCGCCTCGATGGGCCGTCAGAGTCCCTGTGGGCCGCGTCCTGCATGGTTAGGCACCTGCATGGTTAGGCTTAACGTGTTTGGGTTTCGTTGCGGGTTTTAAGTGAGGTGTTCCCCATTGTTTAAGGGGACCCCTAGGGCTGTCCCCGACAGTAGCCCCCGAGCATCTGTGGGTTTGCCATTGAGGCTCCCGCAGATGCTGGAACCTACTGATAGGACGTTCTTCCCTCCTTGTTTGCGAACGCTTTCCGTGGGGCCGCGTCAGCGGACCCGCGGGTCTAGCCCCCGAAGCCCTGCAGGAGTGTGGGTGCTCCTGTAGGGGTTAAACCGCGAGAATTTTGGTCGGAGAGGCGTGGCACATATGCCAACCGGCATCGGCAGTATTTCAGCCGGCTTCGGGGGTGCACGCACCTCTGGCACTGTCTCCGGTGGGTGCAATTTCAAGGAGGTGTAGCCGTGCGTCAAGCCCCCGAGCCTTGGCCCGTTCGAGGCGATCGAGTAGAACTTGGCGACTTGTTTTTTAACGCGCCCTCGCCGTCCCTCCGCGGGACGGAGGGTGAGGTTTCCGCAACCCCCATCGAGCGGGTCGCGGATTGCGGATTCCTCGTCGAGCTGCTAGCGGGTGGTTCAAGTGGACGTCCATGCCCCTTTCGATAAGGGTAGGCTGCGCGGTCCGGAGACACGTCCATGGAAGCGCTTGCGTGGGTTTGCTAGGTGGGGCTCGGTCCCGTTCGATGGGGACCGAGGGCGCGGAAGCTCTCCCTCGGTGGGATCCCCCCGGCTAGCTGCCCTCGCTGGCTCTTGAACACGACATGTGGGGCACCCTCGAGCCAACGGGCTCGAGGAACGGCTCGAATGCGCGTGCCCTCGTCGTCCCTAACTCTGCGATCTGTGGCGCCTGTTCGAACCCGTCGAGGGTCAGGCTTCGAACCTCTGATCAGTAGGGCCGTGCGGGGTGGCGCCTGGGCGGCCCCGTCTTTTCACGTTTGCGGCCATCGAGGGGTCTGGGCGAGCCAGCCCTCGAGGTGCTGGTTGGTAGCACAGCGTATGTGCCCTTCCTTGGAGAGTTGATGTTGTCTCGGGCCAAGGGCTCGCGCCGCTCGGGGGTCTTACGTTGCATGGGTACCCGTGGTGCCTGCTCTACATCGAGCGGGTCCCGGGCGACCTTCTCACGTCAGTGTCCCTTCGAGGGCTGACATTGTTTTGAGCCGAGGGCTTGCGCCGCTCGAGGGTCTTACGTGGCATGGGTACCCGCGGTGCCTGCTCTACATCGAGCAGGTCCCGGGCGACCTTCTCACGTCAGTATCCCCTCGAGGGCTGCCCTGGTCTCGAGCCAGGAGTTCGCCCCGCTCGAGGGTTCTCCTTGCTTGGCAAGGGACCCGGTTATTTTAAATGCCTCGCAATCGTGGCTGCGGTTTTGCAGCGCGGGCGCGCCTTTTTAGGCGCTGCGGCCGCGCGCGCGCGCGTAGTGGGCGGCGTGGCCGGCGGATGTGACCGCTTCGTCTCGGTCGGCCGCGGGTCTTTGCCGTAATGATGGCCCGCCCGCGCGGACGTGGCCGCCGGCAGCCGTGGTGGGGCCCGCCCGTCGACGCGAAGGAGAGATTCCCTGCAGTTAATGCTAGCGGGGCGTCTGCTCCGGAGAGCTCGCCCCGTCGGCTTATAAATCTGAGGGGTGGAGGAGACGGCGGTTTTTTACCTTGACGCCTCACCATTCTCAGTCCCCCGCCTCTTCGTCTTCGCCTAGCTCTTGCCACCGCGCGGTGTCGCCATTAGAGCCTTCCTTCCGTTCCTCGTTCTTCGTCCTCGCGTTCCTTCGTCCTTCCTCATGGCGCCGCCTCAGCTTCCCCTTAGGATCCTGGAGCCATATGCCTGGGAGAGGTCGACGGTGACGTCGCTTGCCCTTGGTGAGCTGGTCGCCGCCGGCCAGCTGGCGGCCAACGAAGACGGACGTCCGGCGGAGAGGATCATGCCACCGGCTGCGGACCACGAGCCCAACCCGCCGGAGGGCTACGTGGTGAGCTTCATCCGCTACCACGAGCGGGGCTTCACCGCGCCGGCGAGCACCTTCATGCGGGCAATGTGCCATCACTACGGAGTGGAGCTGCACAACTTCGCCCCCAACGCGATCTCGCAGGCGGCCACGTTTGTGGGCGTCTGCGAAGGGTACCTGGGGATCCCGGTCAATTGGGAGCTCTGGGTACATCTTTTCCGCGCGGAGCTCATCACGCAGCCCACGACGGAGCCGAGGACCCGCCGCACGATGCGCGCCGGCGGGATGTCGCTTGCCCTGCGGGGTCAATTCAAGGATGTCTACATCCCCTGCACCATGACGACGAACAACGCCGGCTGGGAGCGGGGATGGTTCTACTTGCGCAATGCCGAGCCCGGCCTCCCCCCCTACACCGGCCGGATATTCAAGGAGAGGCCTGACTCCTGGGGCTACGGGGTGTCCACGGCCCAGCATCGGAGGCGGCAGGAGTCGGTCCTGGCCGCGGCCGCGCCGCCCGGCGAAGATGGGGCTGAACGCGATGGGCGTCCTCGCCTTCCTTCATCACAGGCGGATCGTGCCGTTGATGGAGAGGCCGCTCTGCATCTTCGAGATGACAGAGGCGGCCAATCCCGTCGACCTGGCGAGGTCGCGGATGCTCCCGACGCCCCTCGAGCGGTCGTACGCGCTCACCCGGGCGCGGAGCGCCGTCGACACCCGGGTGCCGTCGCCTGCGGGTCGGACCCCGTGGGACATCGAGATGCTCCCCACCGGCCCGTTGGTGAGTGTGGTTCTTGATTTCGTTTTGGCTTTTAGCGTTGCCTTTGCCTCCTGACGCGCCCTTGTTGCTTCCGTGTACAGCTGGTGACCTTCACCATCGCCAAGTCCGTCCCACCTACTCCCGACTCCCGCGCGCTGGGCCGGGCGGCGCAGCAACAGCAGCAGGAGCGGGCGGCGCGCAAGAGGGAGCACGCGAGGCGACGTCAAGTGCGTCGCGGCCGGCGGGCCGCGGAGTACCGGCGGCGCGAGGAGCCGGGGCTCTCCTCCCCGGGGACCGAGGAGTTCTCGTCCTCGGAGGAGGACAAAGAGGAAGAGGCCGAGGGGGAGGGCCCCTCGACGGTGGCGGCTGCGCCTCCGTCGCCGCAGCCGGCGCGGCGGCGAGGGCGGCATCGCTCGGGGTGGGCGCGACGGCGCCCGCCGCCGGGCCATCGACATTGAGGGCGGCGCGCGCCGCGGAGGGCGCCGCCCGCGCTTGTCGGGGGACGCGCACGGAGAGCGCGCCGGCGCGCGCATCGAGCGTGCTGCGCGCGGGGGGGAGAGCGTCCGCGCGCGCGGCGACGTCGTCGGGGGAGTGCGGCGGCGGGCACACCCGCACGCGGGGCGAGCGTACCCGCGCGCGCGCGGCGGCGTCGTCGGGAGGCGCGTCATCGGGCGCGACCGTGCGCGGGGCGGGGCGCGCCCTCGCGCGTGGCGGCGGCCGTCGGGGAGGCGCGGCGGCGAGCGTGCCGGCCGCGCCGGCTTCGTCCGCTGAGGCTTCGAGGAAGAGGAAGCGGGCCTTTTCCTCTTCGAGGTAAGGGGCCTGTCTTTTTTCGTTTGATTTGATTTGCCGACGATCGGGTGCCCTAACCCTCTATCCGTGCCTGTGCAGGGTGGTGCCAACCGTGCCTCCTCTCGCACCTGCCACGGTGCTGAGGACGGACGCGTCCATCCCTACCCGGCGGCGCTCGTCGAGGGCGCCGCGGCGGGGACAAGCACGGCGGCGGCGGGCGAGAGCTCGCAAGGTGCGGCCGAGGCCCCGAGGCCTCGGTCGACGGATCAACCCGCCGCGGCGAGGCCGGTGGTCGGCCGAGGAGCGGCCGCGCGGCCGTCGCGGGGGTGCGGCCGCGGCGGCCGGCGGTGGTGGAGGCGCGCGCCCGCGGGGCCGCGCCGTGGAGGAGGCGGAGCGGGAGCAACCCGCGCGGCGCCCGTGGGCTGCGCAGGGCGCGGCCGGAGGGTGGTGGCCGCGGTGCCGTGCCGGGCGCCCACGGCCGCGGCGACGCATGCGGAGGTGGTGGAGGTCTCGGACGGCTCTCCGCCGCCCGGACGGGATCGGTGGGCCGGTGGCCCACGACCCCCCGAGCCCGGGAGGGGGCCCTCGTAAGGCGGCACGAGGGTCACCTGGTGGTGGGGGTCGAGGACACGGCGCCGAGGCCTCGTCCTCCCACGCCGGCCGCCCTGCCCAGGTGGAGGGGGCCATCGATGATCCTTCGGCGTTTGCTGACGCCCAGGGGGAGCAGGAGCTCTGGGGCGAGCTCCGGAACCATGGCGCTACGCTCAACCGCGCGCTGAACGAGGCGCTGCAGGTCCACGGCGGCCCCGCATGGCGCGTCTTTCAGGTAGGGTGTCGTCGCTTGCTTTCCTCTTCTTCTCGTCTTTGTGTGCTGCTTTCGTGCCGTAGTGCTTACGGACTTTGGTTTGTGGACGTCAGGAGCTCGAGCGCCTCGCCCACGACAAGTACGATGCGTTCGACCGGGTGAACGCCGAGGTTCACCAGCTCCGGGAGCGGTGCAGCGCTTTCGACGCGCTTGCTGACGCCCTTGGGACGCCGGACAGTTGGGCTGGCCGGCGTACGGGCCCCGGCCTGGCCTGACGAGCTCCCCGAGAGCTCGAGGCAGGACACGGCGCGTCGCTCGAGCCTCGAGCGGGTCCGCGCGGCCCTCATCGATCGTGATGAGGCGCTGTGGAATGCGCGCTCGGACTTGGAGAAGACGCGGACGCTGGCCGCCAACTGGGAGGCAGAGGTGGCCACCGCTCGCGCCGAAACCCGGGAGCTCCGCACGTCGCTTGAGGGGGCGCAGGCGCTACAGCGCCAGGCTGAGGAGCGGGCGCACGGCCGGAGCGGCGCGCCAAGGAGGCCGACGACCCGAAGGCCGCCCACGACGCCAAGGCCGCGGCCCTCGTCGTCGCCGAGGAGCGGCTCTCGCAAGAGAGCGCCGCCCGCCAAGGGGCCGAGGAGCGGGCCGCGCGAGGGCGAGCCGCCCTCGTCGACGCCCGTGCGCGCCGGAGCGGGAGCGCGCCGCCCACGAGGTGACGCGGAAGTCGGCCGGAGGAGCGGAACACCGCGTTCTCCAAGGTCGAGGACGAGGCGCTCACGCTCAGCATCAGCAACGCCAACCAGGAGCTGGCCCTCCGCGAGCAGGGCGAAACCGTCCGGCGCCTCGAGCTGTCGGTCGAGGCCGTGCGCCGGGACTTCGAGATGGAGAGGAAGCAAGTCGAAGTTGAGCCACTGTTTGACTCTTGTTTTATTGGTTTTTCGTTTGGGAACTCGCATTCCCTTTTCCTGATTTCTTTCTTGTCTTGGCGTTTCCAGGCTTGCGCACCGCTCTGGGGCATGCGGCTGAGCGGGCCGAGGCGCTGCAGACTTCCTACAATTCCTCCGAGCAGGAGTTGCGGGAGCTGCGCGATGCGGCCCTCGAGACCTGCCTCTCCGTCGAGGAGGGTGAGGCCCAGGCCGGCAGCTCCCTGGCCAGCCGTCTGCGTGCCCTTGGTGGCCATGTCACCGAGCGGATGCGCCGGGCGCCGCAATCGGGTGTCCGAAGGCCCTCGGAGTGGTGCGATCCCACTACGAGGTTAACTTCGAGGCGCTGGCGGAGGGGTACATCGTTCCCGAGGGCGTCGAGGACGAGGTGGCCATGGAGCGTATGGATGCGCTCGCTGCCGATGCCGCCGGGTCGCTCGCCGAGGCCTTCGAGGAGTTCCTCTTCCCGGACGCCGCTGACGCTGCTGCTCTTCCCGCCTGAAAGCAGTTGGGCGCTAGGCCCGTTTTTTGTTTATGTGTATCAGTATTCTGGCCTCGTGGCCTTTTGTAAATGAACAAGCCGTTTTATGAACATGAGCATCTGCTGTAAATGAAGTCGTTTGTTTATCACGCTTTTTGTTTCTCCTTCTTCCTGAGTAGATTCTAGTTAGGGAAGTTCGGTTTTCGCAGGGGGCCTGCTGGGTTGGAGGCGAGAGAGAAGGGCCATGTCCACGCGGCGTAGGCTATCTCTGGCTCGCACGCTCCTTCCGCCGTGCCGCCTGCGCCCTGTTCGAATCGTGGCTCGAGGTTGAAGTAGGAAACAAACTTAGCGCGTGTTGTTTTGTTTTTTGCGCGAAAAAATGGGACCGTTTTGGGGGGGGGTGCCCCCCGCAGTAGCCCCCGAGGGTAACTTGGGTTTCAGGGGAAAGCCGAGTTATCCTTTTCGTTAGACTTGAAGTATTTACATAGTCGTTGCCAACTGGGGCGTTGGCGATGTGATTTTTACAACAAAAATACTTGAAAAAAATCCTAGCTAAGGGTAGAAGCGACGTAGCTGTTGGATGTTCCAAGCGTTGGTGAGCTCTTCACCGTCCTCGTTGGCCAGCTTGTATGTGCCCGGCTTGAGTACCTTCACCACGACGTAGGGTCCCTCCCATGGGGGCGATAGCTTGTGGCGCCCTCGGTTATCTTGGCGCAGCCTTAGGACCAGATCCCCCTCGCTAAAATCCCGTCGACGTATCTTGCGTGCTTGGTAGCGCCTTAGGGACTGTTGATACCTCGCGGAATGCATTAAGGCTACGAGGCGTGCTTCGTCCAGCTGGTCCAGCGAGTCCTCGCGGGCTCGCTGGTTAGCATTCTCGTCGTAGCCTCGAACCTTGGGCGACCCATATTCTAAATCCGTGGGGAGGACGGCCTCCGCGCCGTGGACTAGAAAAAATGGGGTGAACCCGTGGCTCGCTGGGGTGGTCCTTAGGCTCCACACGACCGCGGTAGTTCTTGGAGCCATTTTTGCCCAGATTTGTTGAGCTGGTCGAAAATTCTGGGTTTTAGGCCTTGTAAGATCATGCCATTGGCACGTTCCACTTGGCCGTTAGTCCGTGGGTGCGCCACAGTTTTGCCCGATCCACACGGATGTGGAACTTGTCGCGAGAACTCCAAGAACTTCCGCCCGTAACCCGGGACCCATTGTCTGTGATGATGGAGTTTGGCACTCCAAAGCGGTAGACGATGTCGGTGAAGAATGTCACCGCCTGCTCAGCCCTTAGGTTCGTGATGGGGCGCACCTCCACCCACTTGGAGAACTTGTCAATTGCGACTAGCAAGTGGGTGAAGCCCCCGGGCGCCTTCCGCAAGGGCCCGACGATGTCCAACCCCCACACGGCGAACGGTTATGTGACGGGGATGGTCTGTAGGGCGTGGGCGGGCAAGTTGGACTTGCGGGCGTAGAACTGGCACCCTTCGCAGGTGCGTACGATTTCGCTGGCATCCGCGACCGCGGTAGGCCAGTAAAAGCCTTGGCGGAACGCGTTGCCGACGAGGGTGCGGGGTGCGGCGTGGTGGCGACAGATTCCCGCATGGATGTCCCGTAGGAGCTCGCGCCCCTCGGGAATGGGCACGCACCGCTGTAGGATGTCGGAGGCGGCGCGCTTGTACAGCTCGCCGTCGACGAGGGCAAAAGATTTAGCCATCCTAGCGATGCGCCTAGCCGCGGCCCGGTCTGCGGGGAGTTCCCCTCGAGCGATCCAGGCGATGTATTTCTCCCGCCAGTCCGCCTGGACGGGGGCCGGCTCGACGTCCATCGCGTCAGCCTCGTGGGAGCCGTACCCCTCGAGAAGGGAGAGCACGTACGCCTCGTTCGAGGGGTCCTCGTCCATGGGCTCCGCACCCACTGGGTTCGAGGGAGCCCCCGAGGGTCCGTCGTGATTCGAGGGGTTGGGCTCGAAGACGACCGAGGGTTGAGCGATGTCACGCGCGAAAACGTTCGGGGGGACGGTGATCCGCCCGGACGCGATCTTGGCGAGTTCGTCCGCCTCTTCGTTGTACCTTCGGGGCACATGGTTGAGCTCGATGCCGTAGAACTTGTCCTCGAGGGCCCGCACGGCCTTGCAGTAGGCCTCCATCTTGTCATCATGGCAGCTCGCGTTCTTCATGACTTGATCGATCACGAGCTGCGAGTCCCCGCGCACGTCAAGGCGCTTGACGCCCAATTC
This sequence comes from Cenchrus americanus, assembly GCA_947561735.1. Lineage (NCBI taxonomy): Eukaryota > Viridiplantae > Streptophyta > Magnoliopsida > Poales > Poaceae > Cenchrus > Cenchrus americanus. Next base: position 220,524,978 of record OX387241.1, on the reverse strand, counting down.
GATGGCGATTTTGAGGCCGCAGAGCAGGGCCTCGTACTCAGCCATATTGTTGGACGCGGGGAAGTGGAGGCGCACTGCGTAGCGCATGTGCTCCCCGAGGGGTGACACGAAGAGCAGGCCCGCGCCTGCTCCCGTTTTCATCACTAAGCCGTCGAAGAACAGAGTCCAGCACTCTGCCTGGATTTGTGGGGGCGGCAGCTGCGTGTCTGTCCACTCAGCGACGAAATCCGCCAGGATTTGTGATTTGATGGCCTTGCGCGGGGCGTAAGCGAGCGTTTTGCTCATCAGCTCCACGGACCACTTGGCGATCCTTCCCGCGGCGTCGGGGTTGCGGATGATTTCTCCTAGCGGAAAGGAAGAAACCACCGTGACGGGGTGGGCCTCGAAGTAGTGGCGGAGCTTGCGCCGCGCAAGGACCACTGCGTACAGCAGCTTCTGGACTTGTGGGTAGCGCGTCTTTGTGTCCGAGAGGACCTCGCTGATGTAGTAAACTAGCCGCTGCACAGGCAAGGCGTGCCCTTCCTCTGTGCGCTCCACAACGATCACGACGCTCACCACCTGGGTGGTCGCGGCCACGTAGAGCTGCAGGGGCTCGCCGTCCCGGGGCGGTGTGAGAATCGGGGCGCGCGTCAGAGACGCCTTCAGCTTGTCAAGCGCATCTTGGGCCTCGGTGGTCCAGGAGAAACGCTCGTGCTTCTTGAGTAAGCGGTAGAGGGGCAGGCCCTTCTCACCGAGCCGCGAGATGAAGCGGCTCAAGGCGGCAAGGCACCCCAACACCTTCTGCACCCCTTTGAGGTCCCGGATCGGCCCCATTCGTTCGAGGGCCGCGACCTTTTCGGGGTTGGCCTCGATTCCCCGGCCGGGAGACAATGTACCCCGGGAGCATGCCTCGCGGCACTCCAAAGACACATTTTTTTGGGGTTTAACTTGACCCCATTGGCCCGTGGCGGTGAACGCGACGCCAAGGTCGCCAACCGGGTCGTCCGCCTTCTCGGTCTTCACGACGATGTCCTCCACGTATGCTTCGACCGTCCGCCCGATGTGATCCCCAAAAAACGTGCTGCATGCGGCCGGTATGTTGCACCCGCGTTTCGAGGCCAAACGGCATCGTGACGTAGCGAACGTCCCCGAACGGTGTAATGAACGAAGTCGCGAGCCGGTCGGACTCCTTCATTTTTATTTGGTGGTACCGGAATAGGCATCAAGAAAACGAGCAATTCGCACCCGGCCGTTGAATCAACGATTTGATCTATGCGTGGCAGAGGAAAAGGAACTTTGGGACATGCTTTATTAAGACTAGTGTAGTCTACACACATCCGCCACTTCCCATTTTTCTTCTTTACAAGCACGGGATTAGCTAGCCACGTAGGGTGGAATACTTCCTTGATGAATCCGGCCTCGAGGAGCTTCCGCAGCTCCGCTCCGATTGCCCGTCGCCGCTCCTCGTCGAAGCGGCGCAGCCGCTGCTGCACGGCGCGGGCGTTTGGCAGGATGTCAAGGGAGTGCTCAGCGACTTCCCTAGGGATGCCTGGCATGTCCGAGGGGCTCCACGCGAAGATGTCGGCGTTGGCGCGGAGGAAGTCGACGAGCACTGCTTCCTATTTTGGGTCGAGGGTCGAGGCGACCCTCAACGCCTTGCCCTCGGGGGCCGAAGGGGTCGAGGGGACCCCCTTGGTCTGCTCCGCTCCGCCGCCTCGAAGGCGCCGACGTGCTTGGCGGCGGAGTTGAGGTCCTCATTGACCATCTTCTCCAGCGTGTTTACCAGCGCTTCATCCAACGCCGGTGCCTCTCGCATGTTCCACGCACTCGACATCGCAGTCGAATGCGTGCTCGATGGACGACCCGACGGTGATGACGCCGTTTGGGCCGGGCATCTTCATCTTCAGGTAGGTGTAGTTGGGGACCGCCATGAACTTGGCGTAACAAGGTCGCCCAAGGATAGCATGGTAGGCCCCTTTGAACCCCACCACCTCGAAGGTGAGGGTTTCCTTGCGGAAGTTCTTAGGGGTGCCAAACCAGACCGGCGGTCGATCGTCCGAGGCCGAACACCGCTTGCCGGGCGCGATGCGGGTGGAACGGCTTCGTGCTTTGGGCCGCAGCTGGTCCAACCCGATCCCCATCAGGCGCAATGTATGCGCGAAGAGGATGTTGAGGCTACTGCCTCCGTCCATAAGGACCTTTGAGAACCGGGCGTTCCCAATGATGGGATCGACCACCAGTGGGTACTGGCCCGGGTTGGGGATGCGATTCGGGTGGTCTTCCCGGCTAAAGGTGATGACGTCCTCCGACCAATTGAGAAAGGCCGGAGGCGCCCTCTCCGCGGCGAGGACTTCGTGTCGCTCCTTCTTGCGCTGCCGGGTCGACATGTCGACGGTAGGTCCCGCAAAGATGAGGAACACATTTTCGACGGCGGGGAAGCCGCCGGCGTCGCCATCGCCCCCGTCTTTCTTGGCCTCTGCCTCCTTCGCGGCGGCGCGGCCATAGAACTTCTTGAGCATGTCGCACTGCTCAAGGCTATGTTGCCCTGGGGTTTTGTGGTAGGGACATGGCTTCTTCAGCATGTCGTCGAACACTCCCGGGCCTCGAGGGGTCGGTCGAGGGCCCCGTCGAGCCGGGTCGACAGCGAGGGCCTCGGCGTTGCCGCCGTCGCGCCCTTGCTCGCGCGCCTCGCGGCGCGGCTTCTTCCCCTTGTTGCCCCGCTTGTCGTTGCGGTGCGGCCCCTTTGACTTGCTGCCCTCCGCGGGCACGTCCTCAGAGCGCTTGCCTTTTTTGCCGTCAAAGATCGCCCCTACGGCCTCCTCCCCGGAGGCGAAGCTGGTGGCGATGTCGAACAGCTCATTGGAGTCCGCAGGCGGGCTGCGTCCTAGCTCCCGCACGAGATCCCGGCACGTGGTGCCCTCGAGGAAGGCATGCACGATTTCGGACTGCGCCACACTTGGGAGCTCCGTGCAGCGCTTGGAGAAGCGCCGTATGAAGTCCCGCAGCGACTCGCCGGGCTTCTGCGTGCAGGAGCGCAGGTCCCAAGAGTTCCCAGGGCGCACGTATGTGCCCTGGAAGTTGCCCACGAACGTGTGGACTAGGTCGTCCCAGTTATGGATCTGGCTGGCGGGCAAGTGCTCGAGCCATGTCCGGGCCGCATCGCCAAGGTGCAGGGGCAAGTTGCGGATGATGACCTCATCGCTAGTGGCCCCGCCCAGCTGGCAAGCCAAGCGGTAGTCGTTGAGCCACACGCGGGGGTCTGTCTCCCTGTTGTTCTTGACGATCGTCGAGGGTTGGCGGAAGCGTTGGGGGAACGCTGCCGCTCGGATCTCCCGGCGAACACGCGAGTGCCCGAGGGCTCGGCGTCGGGGAGCCGGTCCTCGCCGCCGCCGTAGCGCCCCCACCCCGTCGAGGGTGGTAACCCCTTGCCGCTCGCGCGTCCGCCTTGCTGGTGCGCCGGGCGTTGATGACGTTGCGAGCGTCGCCATCTAGTGCCCTGCGCGCGTCGAGGAGTCGCTCCTTGGCCGGCGTGCGCCCTTGCTCGGTGGGATGCCCCGCTGGTCCCCCCGCGTGCACCGAGGGTTCGCCTCCTGGTGCGGCTTCATCGCCCCGCGCATCCCCCTGTTGGCGGATGCGTGAGGCCGAGCTCTCGGCCCGCCGGGACGCCGCTTGCTCGATGAGGGTTTGCACCTCGCGGTGCATGTCTCGAGCCTCGGGGGTCGAGGGTGCTGGCATAGCCCGCGGCGGTGTCGCGGCGGCGACGAGCTTCGGCTCGCTCGTGGGGGCACGTCCGTGTTTCCGACGTTGGGGGCGGTGTTAATGCGGTCGCGGACCTCTGCCGCCCGGCTCCGCGCGCGTTCGCCACGCGCGGAGGCCTCCCCCGCCATCGAGGCGCGGAGCAACCGCACCGTTCGGTACTCTTCCGCCGGCTTGGCCTCAAGCTCGCGGGCACGGCCCGGCCGTCCGTGCGTCGACGTCGGCCCCAACGGGAGCGCTTGGCCCCGCGGCCGGCGCGTGGCGATCCCCACGGGCGGGCGTGACTTCCCCGTCTCCCGGCGCCCACCACGCCGGCGGCGTTGGCCGGGTCGTTGGTGATGACGGCGCAACACTCCCGCGTGGGGTCGTAGCTCCCGGTGCTGGAGTCGTCGGAGCAGCCAAACCAGTAGTCCGTGGCGTCGAGGAAACGCCGGAACGCGACTGGGTCCGGCACGCCGGAGAAGTCCCACTCCGCGTATCCGTGGCGGTTGGCGGGTGGCATCGTGTCGACGGAGCCCAGGGATGACTCATCTGCTGCTGAGGTGCCGGGGTCCCTGGCGACGAAGACGTGGCGGCCAGGCGGAACCCTGCGCATCGTCGTGTTGACGTTGGCGTTGTAGGCCATCGTAGCGCCACGCAGCCCGATGGGGATACGCGGTCCGAGAGGCGCGCGCTGTCCGCCGGGGCGGTGGCGGTCGTTGTGGTCGGCGCACCGCGGCGGGCGGCGCCGCGCTCGGCTGTCGCCGCTCGGACCGCGCCCCGGCGCGAGCGTTGTCCCGAGCGACGACGGTGTTGTGGCGTTGACGGACCCGCGGCCTCCGTGCTCGCGGGCGCCTGCGCCGGAGTCGTGCGTGCGGCGGGGGTACGGCCGGACGCCCGACGCCGCGCGCGGAGTTCCTCACGGTTAGTGAGGCGCATGAGATAGCCGTTCCCCCGTGGCCCGAAAGTTCGGGTCCCCGAAGCGGATCTCGAACCCGGCCGGGAGGGGGATCCGAGCCGCCCATGCGGTAGCGTGTAGCACGGTACTCGGTGCGGATCACCATGGAGGGAGTTGGCGAAATGACCTTAGGCGCTCGTTTGCCCCACGGTGGGCGCCAGCCGCTCGGTGCGGAATATGGTCCCGACACTAACCGATAGATAGCGCCTAGGTCTATCCCTCAATGGTCGATGCTAAGTAACAAGTGACACGAGAGGTTTTATCCTGGTTCCCGCGGCCGCGGGGCCGTACGTCCCGGCGGGGCGTGCTCGGGGCACTATATTACTTAGCACCGGGGGTGCTTGTAGTGGGGCAAGTACAAGCAAGGCGGGAGAGGAAGCGTGGCTTCCAAGTCCCTGGAAGAGTGGCTGAAGATGTTGTGGGAGAAAGAGAAATGAGTGTGTGGTGTGTGAAGTGTTCTCGTGTCTCTGTTCGTCGTCTCCCCCCCCCCCCGCGGTCCGGGGTTCGCCTCCCCTTTTATAGATCAAGGGGGCGGCGGGTTACATGCGCGCCTCGCTACTTAGCTATGTGGAGAAGTGCGACGTGCTACGGTGTAGAGTGGGCGGCCGTCCGTGCGATCCCCGCCACGATCTGGTCATCATGGCCTGACTTGTACCCGAACAGTGGTGGTTCGAGGGTAGGAGAGCAACGGATGGCGGTGATGTCCTCTGATAGGCTCGGGGGCGGTGCTGGCGCAAGCTTGTACGGAGCACAGGGGCAGGCAGAACGGCGTTCCTTCCCAACGCGCCTCACGGGGCTGGAGTCGTTGCTACAGGGTCCGGCGTGCGCCTGCACGCGCGGGTACGGCGGCCACGCCGTTACAGTGGCCGGGATGGCGATCCACCGGCCTAGCGCCTCCACCTAATCCTGTAGGGTCACGGGAAAGTGAAATCGAGGGTGCGCCCGCCCCCCTTCGAGGGTCGGGCGCGTTAGCCGTCTTGCGGTAGGCGCGTGGTGTCACGGGACTGACACCGGCCGTACCGCACGCCCCCTCCACGGTGGTGGGGATGGGCTCCTCCCTGGGGAGTTGGTGCGGCGGCACCGGGGCGCGAGCCCCGGGCGCATGATGGCGCCGTTCTGCGGCGTCAGGGCGTTAAATGCCCGTGTACGGGGCCGGCGCACGCGTGAGGGGCACCCTCATGCGTGGCGGACCCCCGCTCGAGGGCGGGGCGTACCCTCGAGCGAGGCGGAGCCCGCTCGAGGGAAACGCTGCCCCTCGAGCGGGGGGTGCTCGCCCTAAGGGAGTGCTGCCCCTCGAGCGGGGCGAGGCCTGTTCGAGGGGATCCTTTCGTGGGCCGCCTCGATGGGCCGTCAGAGTCCCTGTGGGCCGCGTCCTGCATGGTTAGGCACCTGCATGGTTAGGCTTAACGTGTTTGGGTTTCGTTGCGGGTTTTAAGTGAGGTGTTCCCCATTGTTTAAGGGGACCCCTAGGGCTGTCCCCGACAGCGGATGTGTGTAGACTATACTAGTTTAAATAAAGCATGTCCTAAAGTTCTTTTTCCCTTGCCACGGATCGATCAAATCGTTGATTTGACCGCCGGGTGCAAACTTCTGTGCTTCCTTGATGCCTATTTCGGGTACCACCAAATAAAGATGAAGGAGTCCGACCAGCTTGCGACTTCGTTCATCACGCCGTTTGGGATGTTCTGCTACGTGACGATGTCGTTCGGTCTCCGAAACGTGGGCGCAACATACCAGAGATGTATGCAGCACATCTTCGGAGATCACATCGGGCGAACCATTGAGGCATACGTGGATGACATAGTCGTGAAAACCAGGAAGGCGGATGACCTGGTTAGCGACCTTCACATCGTGTTCGGCTGCCTACGGGCCAACGGGGTGAAATTGAACTCCGAAAAATGTGTCTTTGGCATGCCGGGGGGCATGCTGCTAGGATACATCGTCTCCCAGAGAGATATCGAGGCAAACCCCGAAAAGGTGCAACCCTCAAACGAATGGGTCCGATTCGGGACCTCAAGGGGGTCCAAAAGGTGTTGGGGTGCCTTGCCGCCTTGAGCCGCTTCATCTCGCGGCTCGGCGAGAAAGTCCTACCCCTCTACCGGCTCTTGAAGAAACATGAGCGGTTCTCCTGGACCGTCGAGGCCCAGGAGGCGCTTGACAAGCTGAAGGCGACCCTCGCCCATGCCCCAATCCTTACACCTCCTCAGGACAGAGAACCTCTGTACCTCTACATAGCCGCGACCACCCAGGTGGTCAGCGCCGTCATCGTAGTAGAGCCCACGAAGGAGGGCCATGCCCTGCCGGTCCAGCGGTCGGTGTACTACATCAGCGAGGTCTTGTCCGAAACCAAGGCTCGCTACCCACAAGTCCAGAAGCTGCTCTACGCAGTGGTTCTCGCGCGGCGCAAACTCCACCACTACTTCGAGGCTCACCCGGTCACGGTTGTTTCCTCCTTTCCGTTAGGGGAAATCATCCGGAACCCAGATGCAGCAGGCAGGATTGCCAAGTGGTCAGTGGAGCTGATGGGCAAAACACTCGCCTACGCGCCGCACAAGGCCATTAAGTCCCAAATCTTGGCAGATTTTGTTGCCGAATGGACGGACACGCAGTTACCGCCGCCGCAGATCCAGGCTGAGTGCTGGACTCTGTACTTTGACGGGTCGGTGATGAAGACAGGCGCGGGCGCGGGTCTGCTCTTCGTCTCCCCCTCGGGGAGCACATGCGATACGCCGTGTGTCTTCACTTCCCCGCGTCAAACAACATGGCCGAGTATGAGGCCCTCCTTCGCGGCCTCAAACTCGCCATCGAAACAGGCATCAAGCGCCTCGACGTGAGGGGGGACTCACAGCTCGTGATCGACCAGGTCATGAAGAATGCGAGTTGTCACGACGACAAGATGGAGGCGTACTGCAAAGCTGTGCGAGCCCTCGAGGACAAGTTCTATGGCATAGAACTCAACCATGTGCCTCGCCGGTACAACGAGGAGGCGAACGAGCTCGCCAAGATCACATCGGGGCGGATCACCGTTCCCCCGAATGTTTTTGCGCGAGACATCGCCCACCCGTCTGTCAACCTCGAGCCATGTCCCTTGAACTGTGAGGAACACTCGGGGGCTCCCCCGTGTCCAGCAGGCGCGGAGCCCATGGAAGAAGACCCCTCGAACGAGGAGTACGTTCTCTCCCTGCTCGAGGGGTACGGCGCCAACGAGGCTGAGGCCATGGACATAGAGCCGGCCCTCAACGAGGTGGACTGGCGTGACAAATACATCGCCTGGATGGATCGAGGGGAACTCGCCTCGAAGCGGTCCGAGGCTAGGCGCATCGCCCGGATGGCCAAGTCATTCACTGTTGTTGACGGCGAGCTGTACAAGCTCGCCGCGTCCCGCATCCTGCAGCGATGCGCGCCCATCCCTCAGGGGCGCGAGCTCCTCCGGGACATACACGCGGGCGCGTGCGGCCATCACGCAGCACCACGCACCCTCGTGGGCAATGCGTTCTGCCAGGGTTTCTACTGGCCCACCGCGGTCGCCGACGCCAGCGAGATTGTGCGCACCTGCGAAGGGTGCCAATTCTACGCCCGCAAGTCCAATCTCCCTGCGCACGTCCTGCAGACCATCCCCGTCACGTGGCCTTTCGCCGTGTGGGGACTGGACATCGTCGGGCCCCTGCGAAAGGCACCCGGGGGCTACACCCACCTTTTGGTGGCTATTGACAAGTTCTCCAAGTGGGTGGAGGTGCGCCCCATCACGAATCTCAGGGCAGAGCAGGCGGTGACGTTCTTCACCGACATCGTCTACCGCTTCGGAGTGCCCAATTCCATCATCACTGACAATGGGTCCCAATTCACGGGCAGGAAGTTCCTAGAATTTTGCGATAAGTTCCACATCCGCGTGGACTGGGCAGCCGTGGCGCATCCACAGACCAGCGGTCAGATGGAACGCGCTAATGGCATGATCCTACAATGCCTCAAGCCCAGGATTTTCGACCAGCTGAATAAGTCTGGTCGGAAATGGCTCCAGGAGCTGCCGGCGGTTGTGTGGAGCCTCAGGACCACCCCAAGCAGGGCCACTGGGTTCACCCTGTTCTTCTTGGTCCATGGCGCGGAGGCCATCCTCCCCACGGACTTGGAGTACGGGTCGCCCAGAGTTCGGGGCTACGACGAAGGCGCCGACCAGCGAGCCCGTGAGGACTCGCTGGACCAATTGGATGAGGCGCGCACTATGGCCCTGATGCATTCCGCGAGGTACCAGCAGTCCCTAAGGCGCTATCAAGCTCGGAAGGTGCGGCGACGAGACTTCAGCGAGGGGGACTTGGTCCTAAGGCTACGACAAGACAATCAAGGCTGCCACAAGCTGTCGCCCCCATGGGAAGGACCCTACGTCGTGGTGAAGGTGCTCAAGCCTGGCACGTAGAAGCTGGCCAACGAGGACGGCGAAGAACTCACCAACGCTTGGAACATCCAGCAGCTATGTCGCTTCTACCCTTAGCGAGGATTTCCAAGTTTTTTGTTGTAAATTACAAGCCTAACACCCCAGTTGGCAGCCTAGATGTAAAATCAACAAGTCAATAAAGTAAAAGGGCAACTCGGCTTTCCCCAGAAAACCAAGTCACCCTCGGGGGCTACTGCAGGGGGCATCCCCCTCCCCCCCCCCCAAAAAAATGGTCCCATTTTTTCGCAAAAAGTTCGCGAGCGCGCTAAGTACGATTCGACCTTAGCCTCGAGCGAGTTCAGGCGGGGTGCGGGTGGCCAAGCGGAAAGGACGCGCGAGCCAGAGATAGCCTATGCCTCCGCGAGGATACGGCCCTTCTCTCTTGCCTCCGGCCCAGCGGGCTACTCACGAAGTCGAAGTTCCCCAACCCGAATTCACCCAGGCAAAGGAAAAAACAGAACAGCGTGACAAGTGAAATAAGAAACACCACTCACATTTACAAATGTTTAAACATCTCAAAAGAATACTTGTTTACTTACATGGCCACACAGCCCAGATTCTAACACTCAAACAAAAAGGGCTCGGCGCCCAGTGGTTTCTAGGCTTGAGGCTCGTCAGCATCAGGAGCATCAGGGAACAGGAAGTCCTCGAAGTCTTCGTCGAGTGTCTCAACGGCAGTGGCGGCAAGTGCGTCTGCGCGCTCCATCGCCACTTCGTCTTCGATGCCCTCCGGGACGACGTAGCCCGACGCCACAGCCTCGAAGTTCACCTGATAGTGAGACCCCACCACGCCGTGGGCCTTCTGGACGCCTAAGTGAAGGGTGTGGCGCACGCGCCTCGAGACGTGCCCGCCAAGAGCATGCAGGCGACTCGCCAGTGAGCTCCCGGCTTGCGCTTCGCCTTCCTCGACCGCCTGGCAGGTCTCGAAAGCAGTGGCCCGCAGCTCCCCCAACTCCTGTTCCGCGGAGTTGTAGGCCGCGCTCATGGTCTCGGCCTGGGTGGTCACGTGCCCCAGGGCGGTCCGCAGGCCTGGAAGCCACGAACAAGGAAAGATGAAGATGGGAACGGATCCCAAAAGAACGAATCAACGAACGAAAACCGAACGGAAGAAAACTTACCTTCAACCTGCTTCTTCTCCACCTCGAGGGACTGGCGCGTCTCCTCAGCCTCGCGCTGCAGCTTGAGGTACGAGGCCTCCTGCTCCTCGAGGGACTGGCGCTGGTCCTCATGCGAGATGATGATCTGCACCAGCTCCCCGTTGAGGCGCGAGACCTCCTCCTCCTACTTCTTGAGCGTGGCCCGCGCCTCCTCGAGCGCGGCACGCTCCCGCTGGAGCTGGCCCAGCACTTCCTCGCGTGCCATGCGCCCCGCTGGCGCGGCCCGAGGCCTCGACGAGCGCGGCCCGCTCCCGCCGCAGCCGGCCTTCCACCTCCTCGCGGGCGGCTCGCTTCTAACGAAGGCCGTTCCTCCGCCGTGGTGAGCGCGGCGGCCTTGTGCACGCCGGGGCCGCCTTCGGTCCCTCGGCCTCGGGAGCGCCGCACGGCCCGCCCGGAGCCGGGCGCGGGCGGTGGCGACCTCCGCCTCCCATGTCGACGCGAGGGAGCACGCCCCCTCCGGTCCTCGCGAGCCGGCGCGATGCGTCGTCCCGCTCCACCAACACCGTCCGCACCCTCACGACCGCGGAGGCGCCATCCGCGGCCGGGCGCCTCGCTCCGGGGGCGAGTCCAGCAGGGCCTCGGCCCTGTACGCCAGCCACCGGTCAGGTAACCTGAGGGCCTCGACGAGGGCCTCCAGAGCCTCGTACTGCCCCCGGTACCATTGGAGGTCAGCGTCGAGGCGGTCGAGGGCATCGTACCGCTCACGCGCCCGGCGCTCCAGCTCCTGCCACTAACGAGCGGGGTGAGAAGAGTGAGCGTCAGAAAAACGTGAACGCAGAAAAAAGCAAGAGAAGGAATCTTGAAACTCCACGAAGTCCAGGTAACCTGGAAGACGCGCCACGCCAGACCACTGTGGATCCGCAGTGCCTCGTTCAGCGCTTGGTTGAGTGAGGCGCTGTGGTCGCGAAGCTCCTCCCAGAGCCCTTGCTCCGCCTGAGCCTCAATGAAGTGGGCCGGCGGGGCGTCGGCGTGCTCCCGCTCCTGCTCCAGGCGGCGCGGCGCGGGTCCGGCGCGCGATGACGCGGGCCCGGCACCGTCCGGCCGGGCGCCCCGCCGCCACGCCGGCGTCGCCCGGGCCACGAGGTGCCCCCGCCGAGGCCTCGGCGGCCGACACGGCGCGCTCGCCCATTGGTCCCGGCCCCGGCGGCGGGACGTCGTCGTCGTCGGGGATCTCCACCACCGCCGCCCACCGGGCCGCCGGCCGCGGCGGCACGCGCGCGAGTCGGCGGCGCGGCGGCCGCCACGGTCGTGGTCGCCACCATCGTTGGTGCCGCCGGCTCCGCCTTCGTCGCCGGCCGCGGCGGCTCCATAACCATTGCCGCTCGTGCGCCTCCGCGGCCACCGGTAGTGGTTCCGCGGTCGTCGCCGCCGGCCGCGGCTCCGAAGGCCCGGCAACATCGCGCAAGCCACCGCTCGCCGCGGTCGCCATGCTCACGGCCGCCCGCGACGCCCTCTACGAGCGCCGCCTGGTGGGGACGACCGCGTCCGCCCTCAGCACCTTGGCAGGCGCAAGAGGGGGCACGATGGGCGCCACCCTGCGAGCACGAAAACAAGAAACTTAGGCCCTGACCAATATAAGAACGCGCTCGAGGGGAAGCGATCACTTACCTCAGGATGGAAAATCCCCTTTTCCTTTTCCTCGGGGGCTCGGCGGACGTCATTGCCGCCACCGGTGTGGCCGCCGCCGCACCCCCGGCCATCTCGCGGCGCGTGCCGGCGCCTCCACGGCACGTGTCGCCTCCCTCGTAGGTCGCCTGGCGGCGGGCACTCCTGCGCCCGCCTTAGGCGTCATCTCCTCCGCCACCTCCGCGGCTCTAGACGAAGGGGATGAAGGCTCCCACCTCTCGGGGGAGCCCGACCCCCGTCGCTCTCCTCCTCCTCGCCTAACGACGAGTATTCCTCGGTCCCAGGAGAGGAGAGTCCCTGCTGCTCGCGCAGCCGGAACTCCTCACTCCTCCGCTCCCGGCGCTCCCGTCGTCGGATGCTCCGTTCCCTCTTGCGCGCCGCACGCTCCCCGTTCCCCGGTGCGCGCCGCGCGCGCGTGCGCCCAAGCTCGGGGCGTAGGCGGGTCGGACCGCGCGGAGTTCACGACCCTTATCTGCAGGGAACGAATGGAATTTCAAGACACACCGACGCCCCGCGAACTGGCAGAATGAGGGGAGGCGGGAGTCCACTTACCAACGGGCCAACGGGGAGCATGGTGAATGCCCAGAGAGCTGGTCGTCGTTCCGGCCGGCCTTGAGGTCGATGGCGCGCCACACCCAGGTGGCCGCGTACTCCCGCGGGAAGAGGCCCCGCTGCAACCGTGACTGCGCCAGCGCGACGGGGTCCGCGTCCTCGTGCATCTCGAAGATGCGGAGCGGCCTCTCCATGAGGGGGACGATTCGCCGGTGATGGACGTTCGCGAGGACACACCCCGCAGTCAAGCCACCCTCCGCAGGTCCTTTAATGCGGCCAGGAGCGAGTCCAGCCGCGTCTGGTGCGAAGGCGGGGACACCCCGTGATGCCAAGAGTCGGCCTTGTCCTTCAGCACCTTGCCGGAGTAGGGGGGAAGGCCGGCGCCGTTGTTGCGGAGGTAGAACCACCCCCGCTCCCACTCCGAGTTGTTGGAGGTCATCGTGCAGGGGATGTAGAGCTCCTTGCGTGTGTTTCGCAGCGTGACCACCGGCGCGCACCACGCGGTGGATCTTCGGCTCCGGTGTAGTCAGCATGTGCAGCTCCGCGCGGAAGAGGTGAACCCAGAGATCCCAGTTGACTGGGATCCCCAGGAAGCCCTCGCACACGCCGACGAATGTCGCCCTTGCGAAATCGCGTTCGGCGTGAAGTTGTGCAACTCCACGCCGTAGTGGTAGCACAGCGGGCATGAAGCGACTCGCCGGCGCCGCGAAGCCCCGCTCGTGGAAGCGGATGAAACTGACGACATAGCCGTACGGTGGGTTGGGCTCCCGCTCGTTCGGCTGCGGCACGATCCACGCCGCGGGGCGCCCATCCTCGTTCACCACGAGCTGGCCGGTGGTCACCAGCTCACTCAGAGAGAGCCTCGTCGCCGTCGAGCGCGGCCACGACAACAGGCTGATGATGGTGATGGGCTGAGGAGGAGCCATGCGGATTGGCGAAGGAGCGCGGAGCGTGGAGCGAAAACTGTGCGATGGCAAGAGAGCGAGCACAGCTCTGGAGCGGAAGCGTAAGGGGTGAGGACGGCAAACGCTAAAGTGCAGAGGTAAAGATTCGCCTCGCCTCCCTCCATTGGATTTATAAATCCACGAGGCCGTGCTCGCCGGAGCGCACGCCCCGCGCGCATTAACTGCGGTAAAAATCTCGGTCGCTGACCGGCGGGACCCACTATGACCGAGGCGGCCGCGCGCCTGCACACGCGCTATCATTACGACGCGGTAACCGGAGGGCCGCGGCAGGCCGTCACGTCCGCCTGCCCACGTCGCCCACTACGCACGTGGCCGCAGCGCTTGAAAAGGCGCGCCCACAGCGCAAAGCTGTGACCGTGACTGCGCGCATTTAATGGCCCGGTCCCTTACCAGGTAAGGATGACCCTCGAGCGGCCCGAGCCCCAGGCTCGAAAAACTTGACTCTCGAAGAGTGCAATTACTGACCAGTGGCCTCGAAGCCCGCTCAGCGTGGACGAGCACCACAGGTGCCCTCGATCTGAAAAAACTACTGATCAGCGGTTCGAGGGTCAGCCCGGCTGGGAAGCCTCAAAACCTGCAGATGCGAAAAGACGGGGGCACCTAGCTGCCACTCCGCAATGGCCCTACTGATCAGGGGTTCAAAACCTGACCCTCGAAGGGTTCGAACAGGTGCCCCAGATCACCAGAGTCAGGGACGATGAGGGCGCGCGCATTCAAGCCTTTCCTCGAGCCCACCGGCTCGAGGGCGCCCCACATGTCGTGTTCGAGAGCCAGCGAGGGCAGCTAGTCGGGGGGATCCCACCGAGGGAGAGCTTCCGCGGCCACGGTCCCTAGTGAACTGGACCGAGCCCCACCTAGCAAACCCACGCAAGCGCTTTAATGGACAAGTCTCCGGACCACGAGCCTACCCTTATCGAACGGGGCATGGGCGTCCACTTGAACCACTCGCTAGCAGCTCGACGAGGAATCCGCAATCCGCGACCCGATCGATGGGGGTTGTGGAAACCTCACCCTCCGTCCTGCGGAGGGACGGCGAGGGCGCATTTAGAGCAAGACGGAGAGCTCGCCTCGATCGCCTCGAATGGGCCCAGGCTCAGGGGCTCGACACACGGCTAAACCTCCTGGGATGCACTGAACGCAAGAGGTACCAGTCGCGCGTGCATGACCGAAGCCGGCTGAAACATCGCCGATGCCGGTTGAAACGAATACCACGCCCACTGGTAAAATTTCGCGAAAAAACCCTTGCAGGAGCACTCACGCTCCTGCACGGCTTCGGGGGCTAGACCCGCGGGCCCGCAGACGCGGCCTCACGGAACAGCATTGGCAACCAGGAGGGAAGAACGTCCTATCAGTAGACTCCAACATCTGCGGGATCCTAACGGAGACACCCACAGATGCTCGGGGGCTACTGTCGGGGACAGCCCTAAGGGTCCCCCTAAATAACCGAGGGAAAACCTGCTTAAAACCTGCAAAAAACGCAAAACACGAATCAACTCGCACACCTAAAAGCACATACACAGCACAACCACGACCCAGATGGCCCCCGCGGCCCGCCAGGACAACACAACGGACGCCCCTCGAGTGAGGTCCGCCTCGCTCGAGGGATAGACGCTCCCTCGGGCGGGGTCCGCCTCACTCGAGGGCTCAGCCCCACCCCTCGAACGAGGTCCGCCTCGCTCGAGGGCTGAGCACCCCCTCGGCGGGGTCCGCTCCGCTCGAGGGCACCCACGCGCGCCTTTCCCACGCCCCCGCGCACACCTGTTCCCGCACGCGCGTACGGGCATTTAATGCTCTGACGCCACAAGGCCGCGCCACTACTCTGACATGCCTGGGAATCACGCCCCGGTGCTGTTCCACCAACTCCCGGGGGGAGGCCATCCCCACCGCTGTTCAGCACTGTGCGGCAAGGCCGGTGTCAGCTCCGTGACACTGTGCCGCCTACCCCCGTACGGCTAACATGCCGCGCCCTCGAAGGGGGGCTGGCGGCACCCTCGAATATCTTCTACGTGCTTATACAGGACCACGTCGTGACGTCAGGCCGGCGCGATCGGTCATCCCCGTCGCTGTCAGCCCTGTGCAGCCATCCCCGCCACTGCCGCGCCACGCCGGACACTGTGGCGACATCCCGGCGCTGCTGGGCTGTGCAGGGACAAGACATCGCCACAACGGCCACTGTGCCACGTACGGGCTTCCCGTCAACGGCATCCTCGAATTGGCCCACCACGGAAGCCAGTCAACCAACCGCTACGCCGCCGCCCTCAAAGCCGCCCCTGTGCGGACACAGGATGCACCACGACGCCTCAACAGGAGCAGGATTCGCCAGGACGGCCGTCAGCTCCGCGGCACTGTTCGCCATACTCGTACACATAGGGGAATAGTGCAGCATGCATGTAAAATGCTTCCTCCTTAGCATATAAAAGGAGGGGCAGCCCCCCGGCCGCGGGGACAAGGGACGAGGGACAGCAGTCACTCACACGCTCTCCACCTTTCCCACGATATTGGCACTCGCCTCAATCAAACCTCTGGGACTTGGAGGCCACGCCTCCTCTCCCGCCTCGCCTGTAGCCACCCCTCTACGAGCACCACGGTGCAAGTAATACAGTGCCCCGAGCACACCACTGCTGGACGTACGGCCCCGTCCGGAACCAGGATAAATCAAGTGTCCTTAGTTGCTTAGCACCGGCCATCGAGAGGCAGATCTCAGCGCTCATTACTAGTTAGTGTCGGGACTAGTTTCCGCATCGACAGCCCCGATGACGACTTCATTGGATGCGTCGGGCAGGCAAAGGCAAACCTTCTTTACAACTGGACTTGGGTCCAGGGCTGTGCTTATGCGCTTCTGCTCCGGCACCTCCAGAGTTGTTTGGTCGATCTTAGCTACCTGGGTGACCATGACCGTTGCTGCAGCTTTAACCGCGGAGTCTTTAGAGAGCTCGACGGTGGCACTCTCACAGTTGTAAGAGACCATGATGTCCCCGAGGAAGGAAAGGATTCCGTTTGGTGTCGGCATCTTCATGATGAGGTAGGTGTGATGGGGTATGGCCATAAACTTGGCGAGCATAGGTCGACCGAGGATGGCGTGGTAAGAGGAGCGGAAGTCCGCGACCTCAAACATCAAGTACTCTGTGCGGAAGTTTTCGTTTGTGCCAAAGGTGACTGGCAAGCATACACGACCTATGGGGTATGCAGCTTTGCCGGGTATAACCCCGTAGAAGGGCTCATCACAGGCGGTCATCTTGTTGAAGTTGAAGTCCATCTTTCGGAGCGTTTCTGTGAAGATGATGTTCAGACTGCTTCCCCCATCAATGAGGGTCTTAGGCTGGAACGCCCCATCGACTATGGGGTTGATGACCAGCGGGTACGTCCCGGGGTCTGGTATGTGGACCCAATGATCTTTCTTGAAGAAAGTGATTAGGAACTCCGACCAACGCAGAGGCTGTGGAGTTTCAGTGTTGACGTGCCCGATCTCCCTTGCGTTTGATCGGAGCTGCCTGTTGCTTTTGGTCGCTTGGCGGCCGCCGACGATGAAATTGATCTCTCGGTTGGCTGATTGAAACGCACCGTTAGGGTTGCCCCCGTTAGGTGGTAGGGGTGGAGATCGCTCCTTGCGGTTGTGATCGTTGCGGTTGTGGTCATCCTGGCGGCGGTGATCATCACGTCGATCATCTCGTCGGTCACTGTGCTGGTCGTCACGGCGATCACCCTTGCGGTCATCGCACCAGTTGTTGCGATCATTATGACGATAGTTATCGCGTCTGTCATCGCGGCAGTAGTCACGACGATAATCATGTCGATCCCTATCGTCGTTGCTACGATAGGGCCTACGGTCACGGTAATCGCGTCAATCCGGTCAACGATTATGGTTGTCGAAGTGTTGGTCGCCATTCTGGTCATCATTGTTGCTGCTCTTGGTCTTCTTGGGTTCGGAGGTACTCCAAGGGCACGCTTCATCTGCTCGCACTCCCTCATGGTATGCTTGGCGTTGTAGTGGAACTGGCATTGGTCGTCCATGAACATGTTGTAGTCACCTTCGAGGAAGGTGGAAGGTCTTGGTAGATCTATCATGTAAGCTTCACCAGATCGCTTTCGCGACCTGCTTCCTCCATCATCGTGATCTTGTTCATTGAAGTCGTGCATCACCGCTTCTTGAGTGTCGACTAGACTGTCGACGTAGGCCATGAGGTCGGCGATGGTATGAGCGTCAGCTTCGTGGATCTTCTCGAAGAGCTTGATGTTTGTGACCCCCCTTCTTGTGGTAGGTGATGACATCCTCATCCTTGACACCTACAAGGGTGTTGCGGTTCTCGAAGTAGCGGTTGGTGTACTCCGCACTCTGGAGAGGTGGTGAGTGTTGCCAGATCGATTATAAGTCGCCTGGTAGTTGGTTGTGAAGAGGCGAGACAATGTTGCCCAGGAGGTGATGCACTCTGCTGGGAGATTGTCGAGCCACAGGAGTGGTGCCTTGCCCATTACAAGGGGGAAGTATCCCGCCATGTGGTTTTCCTTGCCTCCAGAGGCGCGTGCTGTGATGCTATACATCTTGAGCCATATGCTTGGGTCGGAGCGACTGTCGTACTTTTCAATAGCTAGCTTGAAGTCTTTGGGGTATTTGATCGTCCTGAGACGTTGTGAGAACGCAGGGAAGTTGTTGACCGCACCCGGGCTTGCCGACGGGGCGTAGGCCGTCGGGATGACGTAGAGGTCATCAAGAGGGTCATTGTCTTGGTCTTACTGTGCACGTCGTAGAAGCTCTTGGTCATGCATGTTTTGAAGCTCTGTTGCTTGAATGGGGTTGTGGGCATCAAGAGCGTCAGGGACCCCATGATCACGTTCGCAGTTAGCACGCCTCGCTATCTCCACTTTGTCTCTTCTACGTCGATGTTGACTACCTTCAGCATGGTTAGCTTGCACTGGTGGGGGTTGGACTCCTGCATTTTGCCTTGGGTTTGCAGTGGTGTTTGCTTGGACGTTGGCAGCATTAGCTGCATTGTTGACGACGTCGCTGTGACGCCCCAGATTTCTAATTACCGTCATTAACGCTAATGACCGGATCAGCCGAGTCAAACCGGTCAAACCTAGGTCAACCTGGGTCATCACCTCGAAAACCTCGCCATTGAACCCTATTGAACCCCTTGACCAAGCCTACACACACCCGTAGTGGACCCTTGGCTAAAGACACGGTCAAAACCGGCTTAACCGTTGACGTCAGCGAATGTCGTCCGGAACTTTTGCCGCGTTCTCCAAAATGCACCTAAACACTTCAAAATCTACCTTTATGAAAGTCGTCCATCTTGTTGAGGGACACAACTTTCATGTAGAGTGGAATTTCAAATTTTGAGTGGAAATTGGTGACAAACTCGATCGACTGACAGTACCTCCTGTTTTCCAGAACAGGCCGGCATTCAATGTTGGCACGACGTTCCTGCAAAATCCGTCAAGAAAAACACTAGACAGCCTTTACAAAAGTTGTAGAGGGTAGCTAGATCTACAACTTACGTATTCATCACTTCGTGCACTTGTATTCAAATTTTTGGAGAAAATCTCGCTCGAACAGGGCCAGTCCGAAACAATTTCAGGCCGACGCGACGTCTCCCACGCTCCAGCGCGCCAGAGCGCCTGCGCGTGCGCGCCGTACACCGCCTCGACATCCGAGCCCCCTCGCGCTTTCCCGAGGCTCGTTCCCCGAAGCCACGCACGTCCCAAGACCACCGGTCCGTTCCTTGCCTGCCTCCCCTGCTGTTCGCTCCCCCCGAGGCCGGCACGCGCTCCCATGGACGTAGCCGTGGTCCCTTGTGGTCGCTTGCAGGCCCCCTGGCCGCCCATAAAAGGGGCACCGCCCTCACCCCGCGCCATGCCCACGGCCGAGCCGCCGCCGGTGCCATGGATGGCAGCCACGGCGAAGCTCCAGTCCCGGCCGGCGCAGGTCCCAATAAACCCCTCCCCACCTTCCCTTGCACATGCCCAAGCTCACCGGCGTGCCGTCTCCCCCGCAGCCCCATCACACCGCCATCACGGCGGCCGCGGCGGCCACGGTGCACGGCCGCCGGCGCCGTCCCTCGCCGACCCCTTCCCCGGCCCAATCAACCCCCGGAATCGGCACCTTGGGACCCAGGGACCCTCCCCCGCCCGTGCCTGGCCGGCGGTTGGCCGGAATTTGGCCGGACCGCCGCTTCCCGGCCGCCAGGGACCACATTGCAAAGATAAATTTCTTTCCAGGGTCCCTGCTGCAAAAGGTGAACTCCAATAGTAAAAGTGATTTCCTGATTCTTGTAAATTGCGTAGAAAATCACAGGAAATTCCGAAAAATGTAAAACCAATTTTGTTGGATCCGTTGTGAATTATACTACAACTTTTGTTATTCTGGCCTGAGCTAATTCCTGTTAGTTTTTGCATGAAAAATACAAATGTGAAAAGCCTAGATCTGCAATAACTCAAAAGCTATAAATCCTCTGTGTCCAATTTTTGGATACGTTGTGTGTTAGATCATGGCTAGCTCCTATGCCAAAAATTGCAAAAAGTTATAATGTAAATCGTTTTATAAAAATGTTTTTCCATTTCTGCCAGAGCTGCATAAATGATTTTTCTAGCTAAAAATATTTAGGTTTTTGCAACCAACTTGTGCACACGGCCTTTTTATTCCAAAACACACCTCTGGTGAACTAATCACAATTTTATAATTACCAGAAATATTTATTCTTTAATTATGCTTTTTTTTCTTTGAAAATACATAACTCAAGTTCCATAATAGTTCTAGGTGTATGTGCTGCACCACTAGGCTAGTTTTGAACCATATAACATGTGTGAGAAAGTTTGGATCATTTTGTTGAGTATTTATTTTTGTGTGCTTTTACCATGTCCTTCTAGCTAGCTTTTGTCTTTTTCAAAAATAATTAATTTGTAGCTATCCAAAGCTTGCATGTGTGTTCAATAGCTTGTTATAGGTGTTTAGTGGTTAATACACCCTTCCACTGATTTTTATTAATTAATTCCATGAATAAAAGCTATGGACGCAATTAAAGGCTTAATAGTCATTAAATGGGAAAAATCACCAAACCCATCCTTGGTAACTTGTGTGTGGTTGTAAATCGATTTAAAAAGCTAAATGCACTCACCCACTACTGTTCGTGAAGTTAAATTAAATTATTTATGTATATATGTACACAATCACTGTCAAAAAAGAATTTTTAATAAAGAATTGCATATTGTTCCTTTTTGGAAGAGTATGCTAAAGGTATTCTTATCTAGGTGAATGTGTCCAACTAATACACCCTATGGTTATCATTTATTGTTGTGATTAAATAAATTAAAAACGTCAATTAAATCTTGCATTTGCATCCTCGTGTAGATCTCCCGAGTGGTAGCTGTACGCGTGTGCCGGACGGAGGAGACGGAGGAGCTGACGGAGACGTGCACCACGTCGTTGTAGAGCAAGACCTGGACCAAGGCCAGAAGGGCCCAAGGCCAACCTTGCCATCGAAGGCAAGCCCCGGATCATTAACCCTGTTTTCGAAATTTATGTAATTATCGTTGCTATGATTGTGCATTTACGTTTCAGGAGTTGAATGAAACCCTAGATGCATGATCCCTAGGTACCTATGTTCTTTTACTAGTATGCTAGGTCGATAGCTGCTATGCTATAGGACCTGGTAGAAGTCGAGTGATGTTCGTCACTCGCGAGAATAGGTTCTTATGTTGGAATCATAAGATCTTTATAAATGGATTGCTCATGTGGTAAGAGCATGGGATTTGGGCTCCGGTCCAGTGGCTTTCGTGGGCTAAGCTTTTGAACGTACTAAACATATGCGGGTATGGGACCGGTAAGCCTAGTACCCGATTGACGAGGTAAGGGAACCTTTCCCTACTAAACCTGGGGCACTTGTGTCCCCCTGCTTGCAACAGTGTGGTACCTGCGTGAGTCTGGACGTTCGTGTGGGAGCGATCCAGTAATCCTTGTACCAAGGAATGTAGGTTCCGCTCCCGAGCTGAAGATCGACGGGAACCGCCTGGTCGGTGTATACCCTGGGGGTATGCATTCTACCATGTGTTTGGGTCCACCTTGCAAGGTTTAAATCAATCGATTGTCGGCCTCTCACCGTTATCCGAGACTGCTTAATCAACTGGCCATGATATCCCATAATGATGGAACTCGAGGAATATTGATGTATGAATTAATTGCTTGCCCAATTCTTGATTGAACTAGATGGCACATTTAGAAATGGTAATCAACTAGAACTTGTGCTAAAAGATTGAAAGTAAGGATCTACTTTTAGTAGCTGTTTAGCAAAAGAAACTCCACCGGCCAAAAGCCTTTCATGTCTAGAGTTTGGTGATGTAGTTATCACCCGACGATTAAGTCTTGCTGAGTATTAGTATACTCAGCCTTGCTTTAAAACTGTTGTTGCAGGTGTGATTGACCGGAAGGGTGAAGACAAGTGATGACATCACGGATGGCCTCCTTTGATGTCTACCGTTGCGCTAGTTCATTTTATTTCCGCTGTTTTCAAACTCTGAACCTTTACTCCATGTCATGAACAATGGTTTGTAATAAATTATGTTAACTCGTGTTGTACTCTGGACTCGCCTTCGCGTGGGTTTTAATGCATATGTCGATCCTCTGTTTGAATTCCAAGTGATTTACCGGGCGTTAACCCGGCAACTAACGACAGGATGATACTTTACTATTGCTTAATGGCCAAAGTGGATCGGTCTTAGGCGATAGTACGGTATTTTCCTGGGCGGGTTGTCACAGTCGCCTGCAGCGTTGACGGCGGCGTTGGCTGGAGGATTAGCTGCGGCATTGGCGACATGGTTAACTGCGGCGTTGACAGCGGGATTGGCTGGCTGCATTACTTCGTTTTCGCCTCGTCCCTCTTCAGCTACCGGCTCAAGAGGACCGTTGCTGCGACGTCGTTGGTGAGGACATTCCGATTTTCTTCTGGAGTAGGAGCTCGCTGCCGATCTACTGTATTCGGGGCCTCTTTCTTCAATCGGAGTGGCGGCAACACAAACATTAGCTTGGAGACGTCGTACCGTAGGAGTATCTTCAAGGTGGTTTAGTGTAGCGAGAGAGGCTCCCAAGTTGGTTTGAGGAAAGTCGTAGACTTCGAGACCATCACGCTCAAAGTCCCTCAGGAGGTCTCTGGCACGCAGGTGGTTCGCACAAGGTTCACGTTGCTGAGGGTTTGCTGGTGTCGCGGGTGCCTGTTGCCCGACGTTGTCGTTGCCTTGCCCAGCATTAGCTGCATGTTGACCTGCGGCTGGAGCAGCTGCAGCGATTTCTTGTTGCCAACCATTAGCTCTAGCAGCGTTGGCGTTCTCACGCTCCACGTGTTGTTTGTCTGTTTGGGCCACAAAGGTCTCACCTTCAGACTGGACCTCACCCTGAGCGCCTCCTCGGAATCCGTCGCGCCGACCCGCGGTGGGTCATTCGCTGAAACCACCAGGACGTGCCGCCGGGTGGATCTCTGGTCGTTGGGGGAGATGCGGATTTGGGCCTTCTGGAACTTGCCGTCGTTCGGAGACGTGGGAGCCCGGGACCCTACCTCGATCTTGATCCTTGCTCCGGAGCTCCGACGTGGTCTTCCATGCAAGGTTCCCACGTCGGCTAGGGAAACCCTAGACAACTCGCATGACCCTCATCTCCGAGATGGTGTCCCTCAAGCTTCTCAGCTCCTCGGCGGCGGATGACAACTTAGTTCATCTGTGGCTCTCGGTCAGGGGGCTATAAATAGCCCGAGATGCAACTTGGTCAAAGGGGAGGCCGGCGGGCCCCGAAACAGCCGGGCCGGCCGGCCTGGGCCGGCCGGCTCGGGCCCATCTCGGGCCGGTCCGTGGCCTCCTTCGCCGGTGTTGCTTCCCGCGTCTTCTAGATCCTTTCCCCTTTTGCATGCGGGCCCTTGTCGTCGGTTCTCTCCCGAATTGGACAAAGCTCCTTGTCTTGCAAGATTCGAGCACTTTTCGGCTAGGTCCTCGGAGTTTGTCATCTTCTCGGGCTTGGTCCTTGGGCTCTTGGAGTCATGTTCACTTCATTGCTTGACTTGTGCCGGGCTTCAAGGTCTTGTCATGAGGTGCTTAATGAACTTATCTGGAAGTCTTGCTTTCAACGTTAAAACCCTGCGTAAACACTTAACTCCAAAACCGACATGCACAAGTGAACTTGTTATACCACGGGGGTTAGTACCAATGGATAAGATACAAAAGTCATGCCAACACCGAAGGTAAACTCATGGCTAGGTTGACGGATTTTCACCGTCAACAGCTCCCCCATGCTTAAACCTTGCTCGTCCTTGAGTAAGCCTTCGATGGATATCATCGTTGCCCTTCATTATTTAAACCTTGCACTTGATCATACATGAGAAAACATAATGCTCTCAAAAGTTTAATTCGTTAAAGGTCCATAATGTACTAGCCTTCATCCCTACGGAGGGTAGATATTTAATTAAGCTAATCCCACAAGTATTAACATGCTCCCAAAATTCAAATGGATCTCAGAAAATTTGAAATAAAGAACAAGATGAAAAGAGCTAAACCAAGTTCACAAATTTAAACCACCTTGCATCTTACTCATGAACTCTCATCTCATCTTGTCTCTCAAGCCTATTATTCTACTCCTTTCCCTCTCATAACACATATATATGTGGTAGGCTTTATATGGAGCTTTTTGGGAAAGTTTAGTCCTACCAAGATATTGTAAATGAGATGATGTCAAAACAAGACAAGCTTCTCATGGTCTTACCGAGACTCGTCAAAAAGGTCATTGGAAAATAATGTTAAATCAAGGAGGGGAAAGAGAAAAATACACACGCTTGAGATAGGTGGACATGTGCAAATGGCAAAGAGTGATCCCGAGGCACAAAGGAAGTCCTCGTTATCGGATTGCACATGGTTGGCAAAATGAGTAAGGATCTTTTAATCTTGAAACCTTGAAATTTCTAATGTACTTTAGAGAACCGGGGAGTTCATTTTATTTTATTTTTATATCATACATACTCATATATTTTTTTTCTTCTTTTCTCCTCTTTTTCCCATACTCATATTTTTGTTCTTTCTTTATTTTTCTCATTTTTTTCTTTCTCATCAAATTTTTTTATTTGCTCCCCTTTGAACTCTAAAATTGCATTGTACCTACCTCTTCCCCCATGCTTAGACGTTTGCTCGTCCTCAGGCAAAGAGGTGATAAAGATAAGGTAGGTACCGGAAATACTTTTCCTTTGGAGAGATACTTGAAGTCTTCAATCTTGGCACCATCGATCTTCCTTGAATTGATGATTCATACTCAACGATAGGTTGTGGTCAAGGAGGTAATCACAAAAGATGATATTTGGTTTTAAGGATGGATATCCGACGAGGTTTGTGAGATCTCCGATGTGGGGATACACAATGCACGGATAGAAAGGCTAGCAATAAGATAGATACACAAAAACGGAATGACCAGCTTCTTAGTCTCGGGCCAGAGAAATCAAGGCCTGAAATAACTCACCCAAAAATAAACCTTGTATACTAAGTTTTTGCACTCAAATATTCATATGGCTCTGGATAGGTAGAGCAACACGCAAGTGGTATTTATGACAAGGTTAGCATTACTTTTAAGAACAAAAATAAATCATCTTTAATCCATCTAAAACTTGAGAGCACATAAAACACTATGAGTCTTTATTTTTATCATAACCTCCGCTAAAGATTAAGCTAGCATTTAGATAGATTCAGATTTGTATTTTAAGAGAGCATTAGCTTAATCATGCATAAAACAATTACAAAGATAAACAAAGCGGCAATTATAATCATATATCATCATGGCACAAACTTTGTAACTTTACCAAAGGTAAAAACTAGGTGGTGACATTATTCATGATGAAAATAAAAACTAACACACATGCTGAAAATTAAAGTAAAAGGTAAAAATTAAAGTAAAAGCTGAAAATACTACGCATACATAGGCGCAAACAAGCTGAAAATTAAAGAAAGAAGGGGTAAAGGAAAGATAACTAAAGCTCCTCCTCTCTCTAATCTTCCGCCGGCGGTTGATATTAATAATCATGGTTGTTGCACCCTTGCTCATAATAGGAATGCACTACTCCTCCTATGAATTGTCCGACGGTGCTAGGTGAAGGTGTCAAAGCTCATAAGCGATGTTTGCATTTCCTTCACCCATTTGGTTTGCATTGGTTTGGATGGCTGCAATAATTTGCATGTTTCTTGCAGCGTATCCTCCAATGGTGGCCACATTTTGTTGTGGTTGAGGAAGATGTGCATATGGCTCCGCAAAGGCTACGTTGGGCACCGCAAAATTTGGTGGGGGCATGGCTGCACCACTCCCCCATGCTTGCATTGGTACACAACCGTAACAACTCGGCGACGCTGGAATTCCTATAATTTTGTTGCGCACCTCCTCCTTGGGCCGTGGAAGAACCTTTTCTTGGCCGGCACAAGAAGTCCTTCGTCTAACCAATCTTCTTTCCCCTCAAGAAAAAGTCTTATTCTTCCATCCGATAGGGGCAAATTTACTTTGGCCACTTTGAAGCCTCCTCTCTCATCTTCACTTATATATTTGCTTTCTTCATATTCTCAAATCCTAGGGAAGTCCCGGCTAGGAGATGATTCGGGTTCCTTGCAATACCCAGTCTTAAAGAGATAGCCAACATGGAGAGGTAACAACCCGATCTCCCGAATCCGATGTTGCTCACAACACCACCGGTTGATCATAGTGAGTGGGGTTGATTGGCTTCTTGGCAATCAAAGCCGAGTAAAGCCAACTCAACTCCGTGTTGGTTATCTTTGTCTCTCTTATTCTCCCCAAAATCCTTTTGCACATCCAGTGAAACTCTTGGATGATGGGGTTCCGGATAAAATTTCTTCGTTGATGGTCTTCTCCCGTGCTCATACTCCAAAAACCTTCCCATGTGTCTCCATGCACATTCACTTGTTCTGGGGCTCCCTTGAAAACCGAGCTATTCCTTAATACATAAGGAACCGCTTGTTTAATAAAGATAGGAGACACTCGCCCATGGGTCTATGATACTAGAACATGCAATCATTTCGAACATGAAAGCCAATCTAATCTATCGGGGGTCGTGACCACGGTTTCGCCCTTTCCCTCCTCTCGTACTCACTACGCGAAGGTATTCATGACTAGACCTATGATGGACACGACGTGTTGAATGGATCCAAGGAAGCATTGAGACCTTTACTCCCTTTACGGCATGGTCGCTAACCTTAAGCATTAAAGTATATTCAACACAAGATGATAGATAGATAATCCAACAAAGTATGATTACATCTCAAGATCGATTGCAACCCATGGATGAAAGGAGATTACCCCATCAAGGTGCTAGACACAGCACCGTTGATCAAGGTTACCCTTCCAACGGTGTCTTCCTTCTTCTCCACTTGTGGGCTCCCTCAAAACGGAATGAGAGACTCAGCACTCCTTCATCAAGGATATGCGCCATGGTCATGAGAATTTCTTAGGCGAATTCCTTGTGGGTGTTTGCCGACACTCCGTTAGAGAATTGCACCCAACCTCGGTGTCCCGTATGAAAACCCAATATGTGGAGAGCTTGGTCGTCAAAGCCGACGTTCGCTACAAGCCTCTACTCAAGGCGAGCGAGCTTCTTCTCCTCCTCCTCCGTCATGATGACAAACCCCTCGGAATACCGCGGAGTGTATGGAGGTGGAGCGGATGATCGTGTCGAGTGGCGAGGTCGGACAGGCGGCTCCTCCATATGTCCTTGAGGTCTAATGAACCTCATAAACGAGTTTCGTGTGGCCCTCATGCCACCGAGGAGAAGAGTGTGGTTCCTCCTCGGTGGTGCCATGCCCTCCTCAATACTCCGAGGAGACTCGGAAACCGAGCGCCTCCTCGAAGAGGTTGTCGATGATGGCTTAGACGACGATGATCCTTTCTTCTTTGGTGAAAAAGCTTGTAGGTTTCTTCCATGATTGCAACACTCTCCCTCACAAATATAAATCTGGGGTTTTCAACCGGTACAAGGTACACCAATATTATTTTGGAGTCTGGACTTTGAGTGTATTATGGATGTGATTTGTTGCACGAAATGTCACACCCGTTTTCCGAAGAAAACCGGATGCATCTCATACGTGTGCCATAACCACAATTTTCACACATATGATAGACAAATGAGTGTAATATCATAGTACAATGCTCAAAACGTACATAGAGAGGTTTATTAATTTATTACACTCATCGATAGACACGAAGGTCTAAACACGAACATCGATAGCTAGACGATGGAACACCGTCTCCAACTTCACAAGCTCTCGACGGGGGCAACGCGAGCCTCGGGAATCCATCGAACTCGTCGAAGAACTCGCTCCGGCATCCTCCTCTCGAACACATATGGCAACGGTGAGTACACTTATGGTTGGTACTCAGCCGTGGGGGAAAATGCAAAGCTATCAAGGGTAGGCTAGGGTTTTCAGCGGTAAGCATTTTAAGTTGGTCAAATTTTATTAGCAAGCACCTATTTACTAAGTGTAAGTGTATACCACCCCAAAACTTAGCTTTTCAAGAATATTCCTCCAAATCATAAGTAAACCACAAATTGGGAATCCTTTTCTAGTAAACTATCATGTGAGGGTCCAAGCCGCTCTTGACCGTGAGCACGGCTGATCGATCAGTTTTCACTCTGCAGAGGTTGTACACTTTACCCACAATTCGTGTTCCCCATCTTGCCCGGGTTTGCAAAGCCCTTAAACACTTCCGAGGTGAGTGGCAAGGGGTTCACTACGAAGCCTTTACAAAGGCGTGCAAAACACCAACAACCCACGACGATTCTGACTCGGGGCGGACCATAACCCTCCCTAGTGGTCAGCACCTTAGCAAAGGCTACTACCCCAAAAGGACCGGGCTATACCCCTGCAACCCGGAGCCCCCTGTGTTCCTTCCGGACAAGGGCTATTAGATATTTTACACTCCTAATTATTTGGCTAAGCCAGAGCCATGTGGACTGTGGTTGCACTGTTTTCCTGGGTGGTTCTCCATGTTTTAAGTTATATGTTCTTGAAATTATCATAAACACAAATTCCATTTAAATTCAACATTTTAAAAGATAACTTCCATTCCCAAAGTATAGCATCTAAGCATTTAACTACCCAAACATTTATTTAAAACAAGGTAGGCAAGGTATAAGGATTAAAATCTAGTCATTTCCTTAATAGGCATTTCCCATCAAATTTATGCATAACAATTTAAATTTAAAGTGTGATAATATGCAAGTTATTAGGACCAAAAAGAGTATGCAGGGGGGAAATCCACTTGCCTTCTTCTCCTAAAAATTGGGGCTCAGTTTCTTCAAAAGATTGCTCCTGCTCAAACTCGAACGGCACGTCCTCTACGATCACACAAGAAAAACAAACAATAAATAAAACAGTACATCAAACATTGCTAAAAGTCTAATACAAGCTTCTAAAACTAATGTGCTTGTTGAGACGATCGCGTGGACACCAAAAACACCTAAATCGGAGCTAGGACGGAAAAGTTATGATTAAAACAAATTCTAGGGACTATTTTGTAAAAGTAAAAGATCCTTAGGGGGTTTTCTATAAAAATTCAGGGGCTAAAACATAATTATAAATGTAATCTAGAGGTCCTAGGTGCAAAGGAGGCTTTTTGGACTGTGTTTGAACAATTTTGAAAGGGCTAGGGGCTAAACTATAAAAACCAGGGGCTAATCTGCGAGGGTTTTATATGGTGGGAGGACCGGCTTGTAAAACATATAAAAGACGGGGGCTTTTTTTGAAAAATGGCCGGCGCACCCTAGGTTTGACCGGTACCCTTTCTGTTTGACCGGCGGATTGGATCGATTCGAGCCGTTGGCTCGGATCGGGCGGTGGGGATCGATTGCAAGCAAATGGGTGGCGGCGCCCAGTGCGGTTGCGGCGGCGCGCGGCTAAGGGCGGCGGCGCTCGCCGGCCGGCTCGCCGGAGGCGGCCCAAAACTGCTACGGTGCACTAAACAGCAAGGTAAATGCACCAAAATGAAGAGGGGAAGAAGAGGAAACCACTGCGCGACTCGAAGAGGAAGAAGGGGCGGCGGCGGAGCGGATCGGCGGCGGCGCGGAGCTCCGGTTCGGGTTCCCTGGGGGCGGCGGTGTAGAGAGGGAGAGAAGCTCGATTGAGCGGTGCGGGGTGGAGAGGAGCTCGGGGGCGAGCTTTTATAGGTGGCGAGGGGAGCGGAGGAGCCGCGGGTGAGGCGGTGGACGGCGGGTATGGCGGCGGCCGCCATTGATGGCGAGCGGTTCGGTGGGCGGCCGTTTCGGGGAGAGGAAGGGACGCGGGCGGCTTGAGGCGGCGCGGTGGAGTGCCCCGTGCACTAGGAGGAAGGGGAAGCGGCGCGGGGAGGTGAGGGGGCGCCGGGCGGGGCGGTGGCCGGCGCGGCGGGGAGGCGGGCGGGCGCGCCTGAGGTTGAAGACAACCCTGGCAAGTGGGCCCCGCCCGTCAGCGGCGTGAGAGAGAGAGGTAGGCAGGCCGGCGGGGTAAGGTGGGCCGGAATGGGTCGCGCGGTTAGATGGTGGGTCGGGCTTGGTGGGCTGGAATGGGTCTGTTTGGTTTGGTTTTTTTTTTCTTTTCTTTTTTTTTCAATTCCTTTCTCTCATTTCTTTTCAAATTTTTACTCAAAGTCTTTTCAAAATTTTTAAACTAACTTTTAAACCACACAATCAATCAAAAGCCCATGCATTCAACATGATGCACAATCACTTGGTAAATTCTAAATTAATTAATTATTATTGCATATATTTAAAGGCAAGTTTAATTATTCAAATTCATTAATCCTTAGAAAATAAAAATTCTAATTGTTGCTAGCATTTTTTTTTAAGTGATGGAATTTTGGGTGTTACAAATCCTACCCCCTTAAATAGAATCTCGTCCTCGAGATTCGGGAAGATTGGGAAACAGCTGAGGAAATTCTGCCATAAGCTCATCTTCTCTTTCCCAAGTAGCTTCTTCCTCTGAGTGGTGACTCCATTGGACTTTGCACATTTTAATAACTTTGCTTCGGGTAATTCTTTGAGATGTGTCTAGAATTTTGATAGGGTGTTCCTTATAGGTTAGATCATCCTTCACATCAAGATCTTCCAATGGTAGGTGGTCTACTTTAGTCTCACTTGAACACTTCTTGGTCGAGATACATGAAACACATCATGTACATCGACAATCGAGTCGGGAGTTCTAATTGATAGGCAACTTCTCCCTTTCTTTCTAAGATCTTGAAAGGTCCAATGAATCGTGGTGACAACTTCCCTCTAATCTTGAATCTTCGTAAACCTCTAATGGGTGATACTGCGAGATACACATAATCTCCTACTTCAAACACAACTTCTCTTCTTTTGGGATCGGCGTAACTCTTTTGTCGTGACCGAGCGAGCCTTGAGATTTTCCCGTATTATCTCAACTTGTCGTTCAGCTTCTTTTATAATGTCCGGTCCAAAAAGTTGACTCTCCCCGTTTGATCCCGGTACAATGGTGTTCTGCACTTTCTCCCGTATAAGGCTTCAAAAGGGGCCATCTTAAGGCCGGTTTGGTAGTGTTATTGTAGGCAAACTACGCATATGGCAAACTTTTATCCCAGCTACCTCCATGCTTTAAAGCACATGCCCTAAGCATATCCTCTAGGATTTGATTTGTCCTTTCGGTTTGACCATCTCGTTTGTGGATGATACGCGAACGAAGTTAAGCTTTGTATCCATTGATTCATGTAGCTTTCCCCGAAACGTGATGTAAACCGTGTCCCCCCGGTCGATACTATCCTCTTTGGAACTCCATGTAAGCATACAATTCTGGACATATATAGTTCTGCTAGTTTGGCTCCGGTGTAAGTAGTTTTGACAGGTATAAAGTGAGCAACCTTGGTTAACCTATCCACAATGACCCATATGGAGTCATATCCATCACGGGTACGTGGCAATCCCACAATAAAATCCATGCCTATTTCCTCCCATTTCCACTCGGGTACTTTCAGTGGCTGAAGCAATCCTGCCGGTCTCTGATATTCTGCTTTTACCTTCTGGCATATGTCACATAGAGCTACATAAGCGACAACATCCTTTTTCATTCCATACCACCGGTATTTCGCTTCAAATCTTGATACATCTTGGTGCTTCCGGGATGGATCGAATAGGCGAGTCATGTGCCTCCTTAAGTATAGTCTCTCGGAGATGATCAATTTCGGGCACACAAATTCTATTCCCGAACCAAATAGTTCCTTGGTCATCTCTTCGAAATGCGGAACCTTGCCGCATCAATCAATCGTCCATACTCCTTAATCTTCTCATCCGTCATTTGACCCTTCCCGATTTCTTGTTTAAGTGTAGATTCTACTTCCAACGTCATAGCTTCACTCTGGGTGACGATTCCCAGATTAAGACGTGCCATCTCCCAACACAACTCTTGAGGCATCACATGAGCTATCGGTACGTTTGCTCGACTTTTCCGACTCAAGGCATCTGCTACTACATTTGCCTTGCCGGGATGATATTGGATGTCCAGATCATAGTCTTTGATTAATTCCAACCATCTACGCTGTCTGAGATTTAGATCCTTCTGGGTGAAGATGTACTTCAAGCTCTTATGATCAGTAAAGATGCGACACCTATTTCCGATCATATATTGCCTCCAAATCTTTAGAGCGTGCACAATGGCAGCCAACTCCAAATCGTGAGTGGGGTAATTTTGCTCATGTTTTCTCAATTGCCTAGAAGCATAAGCAATCACTTTTCCCTCTTGCATCAGTACACAGCCAAGTCCCTGAAGTGAAGCGTCACAATACACATCAAAGCTCTTGTGAATATCTGGCATTATTAACACAGGAGCTGTGGTTAATCTCTTCTTTAGTTCCTCAAAACTATCCTCGCACTTGGCATCCCATTTAAATTCCTTTCCCTTCTCTAACAATGAGGTGAGAGGTTTTACAATCTTCGAGAATCCTTCGATGAATCGACGGTAATAACCTGCCAATCCAAGGAAACTTCTGATCTCAGCCACATTCTTAGGCGGATTCCAGTCTAGTACAGCCTTCACCTTACTCGGGTCTCTCGCTATTCCACCCTCAGTGATAATATGCCCAAGGAAGGAAACTTCCTTTAGCCAAAAATCACATTTGCTGAATTTGGCATATAACTGATGTTCTCGTAGTTTCTGCAGCACGAGTCTCAGGTGTCCCTCATGCTCTTCTTCATTTGGGGAGAACACCAGGATGTCATCGATGAAAACTACCACGAACCTATCAAGGTACTCCATGAATACTTTATTCATCAGATACATGAAGTATCTTTGGTGCATTTGTCAATCCAAAGGGCATAACCGTGAACTCGTATAAGCCATATCTAGATGTGAAAGCGAGTTTTGGGAATGTCCTCTAGTCGGATTTTCAGTTGATGGTACCCGGATCGTAGATCGATCTTGGAGAATATTTTAGCACCTTTCATCTGATCGAACAGATCTCCAATCCTGGGTAACGGGTATTTATTCTTGATAGTAACATCATTAAGGGGACGATAATCTATGCACATTCTTCTAGTTCCATCTTTCTTATCAACAAAGAGAATGGGAGACCCCCAGGGTGACGAACTAGGTCGGATGTAGCCTTTACTAAGCAACTCATCTATTTGTTTCTTTAATTCGGCCAAATCCTTAACATTCATTCCATATGGTCTTTTATAAATAGGAGCAGTACCAGGTAAAAGTTCAATGCTGAATTCAATGTCGCGGTCAGGCGGCATACCTGGTAACTCATCTGGAAATACATCGGGATACTCGTTCACAACTTTGATCTCCTCTAAGGATTTGCCCTTTGTTGAATTCACTGTTCCTTGTTCTTCGGATGAGTTATCCACTCTGAACTCAATTCTGTCTCCTTGTGGGCTAGTCAAAACCACTGATCTCTTGCGACACTGAATCACCCCATCATGCTTGCGCAGCCAATCCATTCCAAGTATGACATCTATTCCCCAAGATTTTAAAACTACTAGGTCGGCTAGAAATTCTATCTCATTAAGTTTAAGGTTCACCCGTGGACATATGTGTCTGGCTTTCATTTCTCCGCCCGGGGGCTAACTAGTAATGGTGTCTTCATAAGACTCATGGGCAAGCTATATTTTTCCACAAATTGATGGGTAACAAATGAATGTGATGCTCCGAATCGAATAAAACGGATGCGGGTTCGAATTGACAAGGAACGTACCAAGCACGACTTCGGGGAGCTTCTTGAGCACTCGCTCAATAGTCACGTGGTTTACTTTCCCACGCACAAAGTTCTGTTGAGCCTGTTGCCCCGAGGAGTAGAATTCCCGGTGCGAATCCGAGAGGATGGCCGCCCGGCTTCGACCATTGCCCTTCGTGGAGTTTGCATTCCACGCTTGGGACGATTATTGGCATAATGCCCTATCTCTCCGCACTTGAAGCATCCATTAGGCTGAACCGGTGCGGTGTTTCTCACCGGAGCACCCGGGGTATTGTGTGGGCGACTATCTTCGCTGAATTGGGGTACGTGGAGTCTGCTGATGAAAGCGCTGGGGCTGCTGAGCTGAGCGCTGAAATGACTGGTTCTGCTGAAAATTCCCACTATATCCTCCTGAGCGGAACTGAGGATTCTGTGGTGCACTATAGCGGGGACGTGTGTTGCTGTCTTTGGATTGCCCTTGGTTCCGGAACTTGCGTTTCGGTCTCCAAGTTCTCTCGCGCTTGCTTTCAAGACCGATAGCTTTGTCTAATAGGGTCCGGAAGTTGGGGAAAGTGTGGCTCGGGAGCCGATAGTTCGGTGGCCCTATGAGACCATCAAGGAATCGTTCCCCGCCTCTTCGGGTCGGTATCCACTTCATCCGGAGCATACCGAGACAGGTTGGGTGAACTTGTCCCGATACTCGGCCGACGGACATGCCGCCTTGCTTCAGAGCGAGAAACTCCTTCTGCTTCAGCTTTATTATTCCCGTCGGGATGTGGTGAGTACGGAAAGCGTCCTGGAACTCCTGCCAGGTGATAGTGTCTGCAGCGGCATGTGCTACAGTGTAGGCATCCCACCAATCGGCTGCAGCACCTTCTAAGCGTCCCGAGGCATACAGGACTTTCTCTCTGTCATTGCACTGTGTGATGTTCAGCTTCTTATTAATAGTCTTGAGCCAATCATCGGCATCAAGAGGATCCACTGAGTGGGAGTAGGTGGGTGGATGGTGGCTCATAAACTCTCTGTGTCTGTTGACTGGTGGACGTGGTGGAGGTCCTTGTGGTGGCGGGTTGTTCTGCCGTGCCTCGCAAGTTACGGACCGTTGCGAAGATTCCGAATCAACCGCATTTGAGCCGTGAAGAACTGCCGCATAGTTGGATCCATTGCTAATCCCCGAGGTGGAGGCGGGGCGGGATTCCGCCGATTGGCGATGTGGGCACGTATCACGGGCGGTACGTCCCGTCCACCTCCGGACACGGTGTTTACCATCCGATTGTTAGAGAAAGTCATTTCGGATAAGAGCGATATCGATAAACATGAGTAAGAGAGAAAGGGGCTAAGATTAAATTTAAACTTAATTATTTTATTAATGCTCATGCGGCCATCACACCACAAGGCATTACGATCAATCAAAAACCCAACTCAAACATGTTTTCAACCAACAACCATTATTACATCGATTACGTCCTCGCGGGGACGGGTCTAACGATCTCATCTCACGGTGGCATCCTAGCCTAGAAGACCCGTGGTGGCGGACGAGGAGCCGTAACGAAGCCTCTTGCGGGGTGGTGACTCCGCGGGGAAAGGGATCTCGTCGGGCTCGACGGGTGGCTCCCCCTCTTGTCACGCTCGGCCTCCACCGTGCAATCCGGGCGTAGGCGTCCTTCAGTTCACCGTGGGTCTGCTCCAGCTCGGCCGTAGCACCCTCCAGGTCGGTGTTGAGTGCTGCCGTGACCTGGGCAAGAGTGTGGAGGCGTGGGTCCTCGGAGCCGGTCAGTGGTACCACCGTCTCGCTCGGTGCCACCGGGTACGACGAGGGATGTGGCGGTAGTCGGCCGAGGCTCAACTCCTGGTCATGCCTGAAACGAAGAGAAAACAAGGCCCTCCTGGCGGCGTTGCTGACCGATGCCTGGTAGGTAGAGTGAGGTGTAGTAGAATCATGAGTCGTGCGCGAGATATACCCTCTCCGCGGCATGGTTGCGCACCCCGATGTGGACTACGGTCGGGTAGTAGGTGCCCGGTGGTGGTTCGTTCCAGTTTGTGAGTGACGTACATGGGGTACACGGTGTTCCCCGGCTCCGAAAGTGTTCCTCAGCAGCCAAGGGAAGTAGCCAAGTGCCACCTCAGACGAGTGCATGATGCAGTACGGGTCTCCCTCGCGAGGTCCCTCGTAGTAAGCATCGTCCCTCTCCTCGTTGTCGTCCTCCGTAGCCTCACTGTCCTCGGTGTCATCACCGGAGTTGTCTGGATCTCCTTCCGCGGCAAGCGGGTGCGGGATCTTCGGGGGCGACGGGAGCCGCCGGTGAGGCGAGGTGCGGTGGTGGCGGGGAAGGCGGAGGTCGCGGAGATCCTAGCTCTCCATCGAGTACACCTCCGGTATAGCTCCATCCTCGGCTTCTACGAAGAAGTAGGGGTCCTCCGGTTCCTCCTCGAGGCCGGACAGAGGAAGCACTTGTGCTCCGAATGGTCGTGTCCCGGCCATCTATGAAAAGAAAACGAACTCGGAGCGAGAATAAAACAATAAAGGGGACAAGGTTTTAACAAAAGCAAATAAGATAGATTTTTAGGTGTATTTAGGGGATTTTTTTTTTGAATGAGAGATCCGAAATGTCTTTCTAGATAATGTCCTTATTTCGACCATTTCTATCTAAGGCTGCGTCCTACGATCGGCATTGCTCGATACCACTCTGTCACACCCGTTTTCCGAAGAAAACCGGATGCATCTCATACGTGTGCCATAACCACAATTTTCACACATATGATAGACAAATGAGTGTAATATCATAGTACAATGCTCAAAACGTACATAGAGAGGTTTATTAATTTATTACACTCATCGATAGACACGAAGGTCTAAACACGAACATCGATAGCTAGACGATGGAACACCGTCTCCAACTTCACAAGCTCCTGATGGGGGGCAACGCGAGCCTCGGAATCCATCGAACTCGTCGAAGAACTCGCTCCGGCATCCTCCTCCGAACACATATGGCAAGGGTGAGTACACTTATGGTTGGTACTCGGCCGTGGGGGAAAATGCAAAGCTATCAAGGGTAGGCTAGGGTTTTCAGCGGTAAGCATTTTAAGTTGGTCAAATTTTATTAGCAAGCACCTATTTACTAAGTGTAAGTGTATACCACCCCAAAACTTAGCTTTTCAAGAATATTCCTCCAAATCATAAGTAAACCACAAATTGGGAATCCTTTTCTAGTAAACTATCATGTGAGGGTCCAAGCCGCTCTTGACCGTGAGCACGGCTGATCGATCAGTTTTCACTCTGCGAGGTTGTACACTTTACCCACAATTCGTGTTCCCCATCTTGCCGGGTTTGCAAAGCCCTTAAACACTTCCGAGGTGAGTGGCAAGGGGTTCACTACGAAGCCTTTACAAAGGCGTGCAAAACACCAACAACCCACGACGATTCTGACTCGGGCGGACCATAACCCTCCCTAGTGGTCGCACCTTAGCAAAGGCTACTACCCCAAAAGGACCGGGCTATACCCCCGCAACCCGGAGCCCCCCGTGTTCCTTCCGACAAGGGCTATTAGATATTTTACACTCCTAATTATTTGGCTAAGCCGAGCCATGTGGACCGTGGTTGCACCGTTTTCCGGGTGGTTCTCCATGTTTTAAGTTATATGTTCTTGAAATTATCATAAACACAAATTCCATTTAAATTCAATATTTTAAAAGATAACTTCCATTCCCAAAGTATAGCATCTAAGCATTTAACTACCCAAACATTTATTTAAAACAAGGTAGGCAAGGTATAAGGATTAAAATCTAGTCATTTCCTTAATAGGCATTTCCCATCAAATTTATGCATAACAATTTAAATTTAAAGTGTGATAATATGCAAGTTATTAGGACCAAAAAGAGTATGCAGGGGGGAAATCCACTTGCCTTCTTCTCCTAAAAATTGGGGCTCAGTTTCTTCAAAAGATTGCTCCCGCTCAAACTCGAACGGCACGTCCTCTACGATCACACAAGAAAAACAAACAATAAATAAAACAGTACATCAAACATTGCTAAAAGTCTAATACAAGCTTCTAAAACTAATGTGCTTGTTGAGACGATCGCGTGGACACCAAAATCGCCTAAATCGGAGCTAAGACGGAAAAGTTATGATTAAAACAAATTTCAGGGACTATTTTGTAAAAGTAAAAGATCCTTAGGGGGGTTTTCTATAAAAATTCAGGGGCTAAAACATAATTATAAATGTAATCTAGAGGTCCTAGGTGCAAAGGAGGCTTTTTGGACTGTGGTTGAACAATTTTGAAAGGGCTAGGGGCTAAACTATAAAAACCAGGGGCTAATCTGCGAGGGTTTTATATGGTGGGAGGACCGGCTTGTAAAACATATAAAAGACAGGGGCTTTTTTGAAAAATGGCCGGCGCACCCTAGGTTTGACCGGTACCCTTTCTGTTTGACCGGGCGGATTGGACTGATCTGAGCCGTTGGCTCAGATCGGGCGGTGGGGATCGATTGCAAGCAAATGGGTGGCGGCGCCTGGTCTGGTTGCGGCGGCGCGCGGCTAAGGGCGGCGGCGCTCGCCGGCCGGCTCGCCGGAGGCGGCCCAAAAACTGCTACGGTGCACTAAACAGCAAGGTAAATGCACCAAAATGAAGAGGGGGAGAAGAGAGGAAACCACTGCGCGACTCGAAGAGGAAGAAGGGGCGGCGGCGGAGCGGATCGGCGGCGGCGCGGAGCTCGGTTCGGGTTCCCCGGGGGCGGCGGTGTAGAGAGGGAGAGAAGCTCGATTGAGCGGTGCGGGGTGGAGAGGAGCTCGAGGGCGAGCTTTTATAGGTGGCGAGGGGAGCGGAGGAGCCGCGGGTGAGGCGGTGTACGGCGGGTATGGCGGCGGCCGCCATTGATGGCGAGCGGTTCGGTGGGCGGCCGTTTCCGGGAGAGGAAGGGACGCGGGCGGCTTGAGGCGGCGCGGTGGAGTGCCCCGTGCACTAGGAGGAAGGGGAAGCGGCGCGGGGGAGGTGAGGGGGCGCCGGGCGGGGGGCGGTGGCCGGCGCGGCGGGGAGGCGGGCGGGCGCGCCCGAGGTTGAAGACAACCCCGGCAAGTGGGCCCCCGCCCCGTCGGCGGCGTGAGAGAGAGAGGTAGGCGGGCCGGCGGGGTAAGGTGGGCCGGAATGGGTCGCGCGGTTAGATGGTGGGTCGGGCTTGGTGGGTGGAATGGGTCCGTTTGGTTTGGTTTTCCCCCTTTTTTTTTTTTCTTTTCCTTTTTTTTTTTCAATTCCTTTCTCTCATTTCTTTTCAAATTTTTACTCAAAGTCTTTTCAAAATTTTTAAACCAACTTTTAAACCACACAATCAATCAAAAGCCCATGCATTCAACATGATGCACAATCACTTGGTAAATTCTAAATTAATTAATTATTATTGCATATATTTAAAGGCAAGTTTAATTATTCAAATTCATTAATCCTTAGAAAATAAAAATTCTAATTGTTGCTAGCATTTTTTTTTAAGTGATGGAATTTTGGGTGTTACACGAAACAAGCGAGGTGGATGGCTAAGTCTAAGATGGTTCCGGCCTACAAACTAGAGCACACGAACAAAGAGCTGGATGGGAGACTTACCTCTCTCCTCCTCTTGGCTCGGTTCTTCTCTAGCGCACTCATGCTTCGTGACCGCGTGCACCTTCCAAACATTCTCGTCCACTCCTTTGTTTGCATTATTGCTCCTTCCACTCGATGTTTTCGCTTTGAGTTACCTCCATACTCCCTTGCCTCACATGCCTCCATGATATTCCTGCAAAACAAAGCCTTGGCTGCCCCCCATGCTTGTCCTCGCATGTGGTTTGATAATATGTTAAAGGGGCATCCCATGATGGATCATGGTGCATGCATGGTTAGGTTAACTATATTGCCTCCCTCTAAGCATGTTTTAATGCTAAGTACTCCTCTAATTTCGAAAATAAGAAATAAAATCAGAGTTATTAATGACTTTAAATATAAATTTAGAGGAGTTTTTAAAGCATTAAAAACAAATGTAAGTCGAAAATATTTTCCGACTACTTTTATGTTGGTCTCACCGGTATTGTTTGCCTTCATTAGTTGAGAGCAAACTTTTCCCGGCTTGATCATGGGGGCATAGTTTTAGGTTCTAATTTTGGTTAGATAAGAGAGATTTTGAATGAAATAAAATTAAAATGAGGCTTAGAAAAATTCTAATCTTAGAGAAACCAAGGATATAGATTTTTAAAACAACCAAAAGCCAAGTTTCAAGGTTCACGCGAGTCCTACCACATGCTGAAATTTAAATAGCATCTAGATACAAGTCGTGGCTCTACTCGTGTGTTTTTAGCATGTAAAACAAGTCAA
The DNA here is from genome assembly GCA_947561735.1 of Cenchrus americanus. NCBI lineage: Eukaryota > Viridiplantae > Streptophyta > Magnoliopsida > Poales > Poaceae > Cenchrus > Cenchrus americanus. The sequence continues at coordinate 220,485,066 of OX387241.1, read as the reverse complement.
CCACAACATCATAAAGGGGATGAATGGTTGAGTTAGGTTCTGAAATTTGGTTGTGGTTTCTCAAAAAAGAAGCAAACAACATAGGGTGGTTCATGTAAAGGGTTTATGATCAAAACAAAATATTCAACCAAGAATTGTGTCTCTAATATTATTCAACCATTCTAAGTATAATGTCTTGCGTAGTAAAATTAAAAACTAAATTACTTGAAAAGACTCGAAAAACCTGGAATCAGGTTGTCCTCCCGGTAACTTATTCTTGACTCGACGAAATGGGTTGCCTCCCGCCTATCGCTTCGTTTATAGTCCATGGCTAGACTTCTTCACTTGATTATTTCAGATCAACGCTCTTTACGGGCGTTGCAATCTTGGGTACCCACTTTCGCACCATCTTGGGCACAGGCTTATTCTTTGGCTTAGTCATATTTTTGGTCTTCACAGGCTGGCTTTGTTCATTGGTCTTGACGGATGCAAAACTTCCTTCATGTAGTGGCTCGGCATCTCAAACTCCGGTCCTTCGGTCGTGATCTTCATGGTCTCCTAGTGTGATCCTTCATCTCTCCCGAATGAGTTTGAGTAGCCTTCGCCTTCTTGCGACCTTGAGATTATCTCGGAAATTCTCCTTTGTTACCCATCGGGCGCCCGACAAGTTGTCCCACTTGCGTCTCTAACATCTTCATCACGATGAACACTTCATGCATAGAGTTTCCGACCTCCGTCACCTTGTCATCTAAATTGTCCAATATTTTTTCCATAGCCTCGAACTTAGTGACGGCGTCCTTGTTGATCTCAGCTTGCTCGTCCATCAAGTCCTTGAATTGTGCACAAAGAGGAACCAAATCTTGAATCGACGAACTTGCATTAATTCGGGGTTTACCTTGGACATGGTCGTACTCCTCACACTCCTTGCATGTGGATCTTGCTTCGGCAGCCTTTAGGTGTTGAGCTTCTTTCTCTATCTCCATCTTCTTCATCCTCCTCTTAAGTAAACTGATATGCCACTCAAGGAATCCGGCTCGTATGTATTCATTGAAACGCTCCAAAGCTCCCGCAATTGTCATGCGGATAGTTGAGACCTTGATCTTGAACGGCCTTCCGACGTCTTGAAGGTTTATGATAGGTAGATCAACGATGTTCGGAGTGCATAGCTCGATGTTGCGCTCCGGTTGTGGTTGTCCTCCCATGGGTGGCGATTGAGGCTGATCTTCCTTTGGACTTGGAGGTGGTGATTCCCTTGGAGATTCCGACGGTCCTTCGACTTTGGCCTTTGAATCTAGGGTTTCCAACCCTTTAGCTTGTGTTGCACGTCTCCTTTGCCTGTAAAGTTTTCCTGGATCATCCACAAAAATATTGGGTTTCTTGGAGAGGTGGCCAACCATCTCCGGTTAGGGTTAGCAATAAAACAAAAATCTATAAAAAGAAAAATTAGGGTTCATCAAAACTAGATTAGATTGATTTTTTTAGTATGATCAAACATAAGAGATGCAAAAGTAAATCAAAAGAAAAACTGAAAAATAAGCGATACTAGATTGGATCTTGATTGCTTGTTCCCCGGCAACGGTGCCAGAAAAAGGGGCTTGTTGATGGTTAATAGTTGTATCAAAGTTCGTTTAGACTTGCAAGCGGACAAGTCTCCCGTCGTAGTCAAGGGACCCTTCTTCCCTCGAGTGGTGAACCCAAGGTATCGAATCCGTGGAACAATGTGCAACGCAAGGATTCAATCTAGTAAAGCAAGGAAAGCTATCTAATGAAGAACCAAATTGCATCTAATCTACTAACTCATAAAGAAAACACATCTAATCTAATCTACTAAAGAGGTAGCAAGAGAAAGCAAACGATAACCGATCTAGAGAGTCTAGATCATGCTTATATTGTACCTCCATACAAGATAGATGAAGATAGAAAAGCGAATCTCATTAAAAGCATCTTTAAATCGTGGCCTCCGGTCCGACTCCGAAAACGCCCGCCTTTCGGAACCCCCGTTCTGTCACAATGTATCCCTATTCATGCGGGTAGTCTAGGGCGAGTTCGATAAGAACAAGTTGAAATTACTTGGTCGGTCCGGTATGCACCTCTAGCCACCGCGGCTACAAGAGCACCCTATGTAATCTATCTTAAGTATAGATTTGGGAAGAAGCAAAACCAAGAAGAAAACAAAATCATCGAGAAGGCACTTGATCGCTAGAAATCGGATTGACTTAAAGACTTCACCATGAATGATTACATGAACAAGATCACCACTGGGACCCTACCTTGATCTTGATCCTTGCTCCAGAGCTCCGACGTGGTCTTCCATGCAAGGTTCCACGTCGGCTAGGGAAACCCTAGACAACTAGCACGACCCTCATCTCCGAGATGGTGTCCCTCAAGCTTCTCGGCTCCTCGGCGGCGGATGACGACTTAATTCATCTGTGGCTCTCGGTAAGGGGGGCTATAAATAGCCCGAGATGCAACTAGGTCAAAGGGGAGGCCGACTGGGCCCCAAAACAGGCTGGGCCGGCCGGCCTGGGCCGACCGACCTGGGCCCATCTCGGCCCAGTCCGTGGCCTCCTTCGCCCGGTGTTGCTTCCCGCGTCTTCTAGATCCTTTCCCCTTTTGCATGCGGGCCCTTGTCATCAGTTTCTCTCCGAATTGGACGAAGCTCCTTGTCTTGCAAGATTCAACACTTTGTGGCTAGGTCCTCGGAGTTTGTCATCTTCTCGGGCTTGGTCCTTGGGCTCTTGGAGTCATGTTCACTTCATTGCTTGACTTGTACCGGGCTTCAAGGTCTTGTCATGAGGTGCTTAATGAACTTATCCCGGAAGTCTTGCTTTCAACGTTAAAACCCTGCGTAAACACTTAACTCCAAAACCGACATGCACGAGTGAACTTGTTATACCATGGGGGTTAGTACCAATGGATAAGATACAAAAGTCATGCCAACACCGAAGGTAAACTCATGGCTAGGTTGACGGATTTTCACCGTCAACAGCAGCCACGGAGAGTGTGTCGTGTGCCCTTGTGGTAGATGCGTGACACGTCTAGCGGATTGCAACGGGCACTAGCTTCGACCTTCAGGTCACCAAATGGTTGCTGTCGCCCAGATTTGATATGGATCAAATTCGCTTCCTGACAAGCGTACGCGTCGCTGGGTGTCCGCAGACCAAAGGGGAAGGTCTTGCAATGCGACACATCTTGCGCTGAGCGCTGGGCTCTTTCACAGATCTGGAGGGTTTCCTCCATTATGCCGATAACACGCTCCATTCCCTGAACGATTTCGTAGGGTCTGGGCGGGTGGGTCTTCGACTTTTTGTTGGACCTGGGGCGACGTCAGGGGTCGTTGTGGCCTTCACGGAGGCCGTTGGTGAGGTCGCCGCCGCCAGCGTGGTCGAGGTCGCCGTGAAGGAGCCAAAGTAGATCTCCACGGGGTTGGTGAGGATGTTTGCCATGCTCACCGGAAAAACGACACCGGATCGGGCCACCATGCTGCACAATGAGTTCCCGATCTCCCCTACCTGGCGCGCCAACTGTCAGGGGGTAAGACCTGGACAGATCCACAAGGGGGCTACCCAAGCGGTTGTAGGTTGACTAATGGGGGGATCAGGACCTAAGAGCATAGGTGGTAGTTCTTGGATCGAACTCGGAACTCGACAAGAATGGCAAGGACACGGTGGCTTTAGACTGGTTCAGGCCTCTGGAGAGTAAAACCCTACATTAAGTGTGGTGGAATTATGCGTGGAAGGGAAGTCCCCTCGGTTGGAGCTCTAGGTCACATTATATGGTCGCAGGCTAGGGTTTCCATTTGAGGTCAGTGGACCCTCATCGGGGTCGGTTACAGATTTATGAAGGTCTCCTTCCATGATTACAGAGAGCATCTCACGATCCTCGGACCTATTAGCGGCGTCACACCGCGATCTATGGGAAAGACTTGCGCCACAAGCCCGCCAGGTCTTCGGAATCTGGATCAGATCGCCTAAGGTCTTCCAAGGTCGTCAGGGTTGTGGATATGGTCTTTGGGCCCACTTGCAGGTTGGCGGGGCTTCTGGTAGGTCGGGTCCACTTGACACGGACCTCCGGGACCCTGGTCGGTGGGGACCCATGGGTACCCATGTCTCTCAAACTGTCAGGGGGTGAGACTTAGACAGATCCGCAAGGGGGCTACCCAAGCGGTTGTAGGTGACTAATGGGGGACCAAGACCTAAGAGCGTAGGTGGTAGTTCTTGGATCGAACTCGGAACTTGGCAACAATGGCAAGGACACGGTGGCTTTAGACTGGTTCAGGCCTTCGGGGAGTGAAACCCTACGTCCAGTGTGGTGGAATTATGCGTGGAAGGGAAGTCCCCTCGATTGGAGCTCTAGGTCGCCTTATATGGCTGGCGGGCTAGGGTTTCCATTCGAGGTCAGTGGACACTCATCGGGGTCGGTTATAGATTTAGGAAGGTCTCCTTCCGTGATTACAGAGAGGATCCCGCGATCCTCGGACCTATTGGCGGCGTCACGCCACGATCTAGGGGAAAGACTTGCACCACAAGCCCGACAGGTCTTCTGGAATCTGGATCAGGTCGCTCAAGGTCTTCCAAGGTCGTCGGGGTTGTGGATAAGGTCTTTGGGCCCACTTGCAGGTCAGCGGGGCTTCTGGCAGGTCGGGTCCACTTAACAGGGACCTCCAAGACCCTGGTCGGTGGGGACCCATGGGTACCCATGTCTCTCACACCATCCTGAGGTGGCACATTCTCAGAGACGACGTGGGGGTCCGTATCGACCTGGATCAACACGGGCGCTGTGCAGTGGCGCAACGCAGGGATGTCAACCCTGGGATGTGTAGGTCGGGGTCGACCTGGTCAGCTACGAGACCGCAACGAAGCGCTGTAAGTAGGACCATGAAGGTCGTCAACGGGCAGTAGAGCCATTAAGCGCTGGGTCGTTGATATGGGGGCCGTTGTAGGTCATAGAGACCTAGAAGGCATGTAGGCAACCAGGCCTAAGGGTGTAAGACAAACCCATTTGAGAGGGGTCGAGATGACCTTAGGGGCCACTGGAGCCTAGGCGACCTAGAATAGGTCATCTGTAGGTCGCTGGCGACCTTGAATGCTAAGTCGGGGTTTTTGATGTTGGGGGCTTAAAGTGGGGTATAGCGAATCCGCGTTGGTCGAAACGTCGCTTGAAGGCTGGCGGACGCAGATTCCCGCACTGAACTAGCTGTTACTGTCGAGTAGTCGTTAGGCCGGAAAGAGCCATTGGGCAATAGATCCGTTGAGGGCGCCAGTCTGTTGGGTCGTCGTGAATCGCGCCGGATAGACCACGAGGTGTGGCCACTCGTTGCGACGCTGGGGCCCGATTATATAAGGCCGATCCACTGCCCAGGGGCCTCCACTCACTTCTATTTCCACTCAGAGCTAGGGTTTCCGCCGCCGCGCAGTGCACAAAGAAAGCAACAGTGCCACCGAGCTTAGGTCTATCGCCACTGTGCCCGCGCATGCGAACCAAGTCGCTCGTGACCTTTAGATCCAAGTGCGCCTACTTTGAGGAGGGCAAGATGGAGAAGGCACCCATCCCAGATCCAAGCACCGTCTAGGAGACATCTACAGTGACTAAAGAGCAGATCCAGTCGCTGGCGAACCGCGGGTTGCTGAGGCCCAAAGCGCAGTCGGCTGGAGCCGGCGGCGGGAGAAGAGTTCCCGACATCGAGCGCGGGTTCAGCGTCCCGGCGGGCGACTTCCTGCGCGGGCTCCTCCACTTCTACTGCATCGAGCTGGTGCACCTCGCGCAGAACTCGATCACCATCATCTCCACCTTCGTCCACCTCTGCGAGGCCTACCTCGGCATCACGCCCCATTTCCATCTATCGCGCCACTTCTTTGAGCTGAAGAAGACGGGCAAGGGCGTGGTCGTCGGCAGCGTCGGTTTCATGTTACGTCGGAACATGAAGTCAGAATACATCGACCTGACGCTCCCTGACAACACCACTGGCTAGAAGCAGGGGTGGTTCTACCTCGACAACCTTGCACCGATGCTCAAGGAGAGGACGGGGCAGGTGCCGATCCCGTACCCGGAATGGACCAAACAGCTGGCGTCACGGGACACGGAGGAGCTCAAGCCCTTGCTGGACGACCTGGAGTAGTTCAAGGCAGAGGGGCTGACCGGCGCCGCGGTGGCCATCAGCTTCTACCGCCACCTCATCCAACCTCTCCAAGACCGGGCCATCCGACCTTTGAGTACTGGAGGCAATCCGACCCTACTAAGGTCGCACAGCGCAAGGTCTCTGTCGTATGGACCTCCCTGGGCCCACTACCTCGGTGGGTACCAGGACCGACTACTCGGTGGGCCCCTGGGACTACCCGGCTTGCGCTACATGGCATCTGATGGTGTGGAGCACAAGGACTACAAAGGAGTAGTACTCGGTTAGGGAGCTGTACATGTTCCGCACTGTATGGAGGACTCCTAGACGTACTCGACTAGTACTCTCTCCCTACTCCGACGTGTAACCCTGCCTCCCGGACTATATAAGGCGAGGCAGGGACCCTTCTCTAGCATCCAATCTCATCTCAACACAACCCACGGTGTACTATTACACATCCTGTAATCGTACCCTATCAATCCAGAGCTACGCAGCATACAGGACGTAGGGTATTACGCACCTCGCGGCCCGAACCTGTCTAAATTGTGTGCCACGTGTCTCTTCCTTCGAGTTACCGATCTCGCCGAGGCCACATTCATCTACTTCGGGTACTCCCCTTAGTAGGTTGCCGGTCTAAAACACCGACAGCTGGCGCGCCAGGTAGGGGATCTCGCCCGAGATCACATAGCAAACTCGACGGCTCCCGTCTACTTCAAGCAACCGTCGCCTTCAACCGCGGCGACACCTTCGTGTTCGGCACCTGGGTCTGCACTGCTGACGGCGCGGGCTCCTTCCAGCGCCGCCTAACCATGCCGCCCAACCCGAAGACCGGCTTCGTGACGCTTCCTGAAGTTGTCACACGCGAATTCGCCGGCAAGTTCGGCGAAATTTCGCTCTTCAACCACCACGCTGACTTCGAGCTCGAGCCCGCTTCCAACTCGAACTCGACATCTCCATGGACCATCGCTTGCGAGCCGGCTGCTCAGCCATCGCAGGCGGTCCCCTCACTTCGAGAGCGCTCCACGCGTGGCCCTCACATCCTTAGCCGGGCCCGCACGGGGGCTCCCTCTTCGCGCCGGGCCGGCAAGGAGCCCGTCCTTGTAACATCCCTGATATTTAATTGCGCTAATGACATTAATTACATGAATTAATCAAGGTTAATTAACTTCTAAGCATGTTTGACATGATTGGGCACACTTTTGCACAAAAGACCCCGGTCAAAATCTCAAACCATGGTCAAACCCTAGATCTACTTTAAAGGTTGAAATGGTTTTCTTGCGCGTTCTCCAAATTTCACTATAGAAGTTCAAAATCGGCCAATACAAAAGTTGTTCATTATTTCCGGGAACACATTTTTCGTAATTGGCGGACATTCCAATTTTGAGTGCAAAAATGCCAAAAATCGAGTTTACTGCGCTGTGAACAGTAATTCGAGCCGTGGAAAATCTGTAACTTCGGTCGACGTTCCCGAGCAAATCATTGATCAAAACATATGTCGCCCTTTGGGAAAGTTGTAGATCTATAGCTCCTCTACAACTTTCGTTTTTGGAGATTTTCAACTTAGTTGGCACTTTTTGGAGTTACGCAATTTCGAAACAGGGTAAAACAAATTCGAGCAGGACCAGCCGGCCGACTCGCCGCGCCCTGCGCGTCGTGCGCGCGCCGCGCGCCGCGCCGGCCACGTGGCGTCCGCGCGTCGGCCCGGCGTACGGAAACCTCGGCACCGTCGCGGTGGACCCAACGTCGCGATGGACTCTCCGCCTCACCCTTGGACCCGTGCGCCGCGCCCGCCGCGCATGCCGCTCTCCGTGTGGCCGCCGGCCCGGCCCGCCCGCGCGTCCTACAGGTCACCCTCGACCTCGTCGGGCACGTCGTCCTTCATCTTGAGCACGTCGAAACCGTCGCCGCCCCTCTGCTCAGGGCCGCCGCCGCCAATGTTCCCTGCGCCGCCGCTGTCTAGTGCCTAGAGGTCGCCGAACCCCGTCTCCGCGCCAAACCACAGCCGCCCCATCCTTCCTATAGCCTCCCCTGATCCTCGTCGACGCTACCTGGCCGCTAATCGTCTGCCAGTCCGTGCCGTAGCTGCGCGTTCGCGGTTGCAGCGGGCGCACAGGGGGGCGCCTCGGCCGCCGCCCCGGCGAGGCCTCGTCCCGGCCGCCGCCGCCCCAATCCGGCCGGGAACGGCGAGCCGCGGCCCCGGGGGCTGTTTCCCGGCGAGGGTCAGCAGGAATCCGCCGCCGGCGGCGAGCGCTACGCCGGCGAGGGTAACATTGCGAAGGTTGAAATAATTCCAGGGAGATTTATGCAAAGTTCCAGGGACCCGGTTGTAAAAGTTACTTTTAGGGTTACAGCAGTACCTTCGAAAAATCATTAAAAATCGTAGAAAAATCAGAAAAATGCAAAACCAATTTTGTTGGGTTCGCGGTGAAGAAATCTATCTTTTCTAGAAAACATGTATAGGGTTTTTCTGTACAGTTTTTGAATTAAAAATTCAAAATCAGTTTGGAGTGTTTTTAGTGTGATTTAAAATATACACATTATATGAACTTGAATTTTGGATATGTTGCTCTTTATATCATGTCTAGATCTGTGGCAAAAGTTTGCATGATTTTGATGTATATATTTTCAGTTATGATTTATTTAAGCTTTATGCTAGAATAAGTTTGATGCTTTGTATAGCACCTTTAATGAACTTTTCTTTGAGCACAAGTGCACCCTAGGGCTTTAACTTGATGATTAGTACCCCTGGTGTGATGGATGTGAATTTAGGGAATTGTTTAATAGGTGTTTTGGATTTAATCTTGTGTAGGAGCTTAAATTCAAAATCTGAAAAATAAATTGAAATTGCAACCATGCCTTGGTCAGAAACTCATGTTTGGCATTCTTGACCTGCAGGAGAAAGTTGAGATCAAAAAGTTGATTAAATCTTTTTATATGAATTAATGTTGATTTACTAGGCTGAGAATTGTCTTTTTCGTATAAATTAATTTATAAATGATCTTAGGCCAAATTTTGGTGTGAGAGCTTAAACTAAGCATATGTTGCTGTGTGCAAAAGATTAGGTTCATTGGAAGTGTTTTCGATTTAATTTGGATGTATGGTTGAAAGGCTTGTTGTAAATAATTAAAGAAAGAAATGGAAATTAAAAGTGCTAAATTGTAAAATCATGTTTGTTTCTGTTTTTATTAAATTAAACACACCCCCTTGCTGTTTGGTGAAGTTAAGTAACTTAAATTGCTTAGATGTGCACACAATCACCATCAAAATCGTGTTTTGTTTATTATCACACATCCTAATAATTTATATGAGAAAATATCAATATTTGGGTGTATGTGTCCAACAAGAGTTGGTTTTGTGGTAATTCTCCCACCTTCACCATAATCTAATGCATGTGCATGTAACCGTGTAGATTTTCCCGACGGGACATACACGCTCACCCAGGAGGAGGAGGGAGCAGCTAGCGGAGAGGTGAATCAGTTGAGTGTGCAGCAAGACCTGGACCAAAGTCCAGAAGAGCCAAAGCCTTGTTTAGGAACTGAGTCTGAGGAAGGCAAGCACCGGTTTCATCTAACCCATGTTTTAAATTAAAATCATGTCCTTTACTTTCCAGCACCTTATGCTTTACTTTGTGCATTTAAGTTTCAGGAGTTGCTTTGAAACCTAGATGCATGATCCTTAGGACTCCTATGCTCTTTTACTAGTATGTTAGGAACGCTAGTGCCATGCTCTAAGGTCACGGTAGAAGTCGAGTAATGACTCATTGCTCGCGAGATATAGGATGCTTATGTTGGGATCATAAGTTGGTTAAATTGACTCGCTCATGTGGTAAGAGCAATGGGTTCGGTCTCGACCGAGTAGCATGGTGCTGGTCCTAAGCTATTGAACGTACCAAGTACTTGCCGGGAATGGGACCGGTAAGCCTAGTACCTTCGAACCGGGGCGGGATCTTTCTAGCTACCCGCTTGGGATGTGTCTCCGGGCTAGCTACCCGTGGTATAGTGTGTGAGTCCGGACTGGTCGGGTTAGACCCTCCGGATAACCGTGTACCAGAGTTTGTAGCATCTGATCCCAAACTGTGGGATGTTGGGAACCGCCTGGTCGGGGTAGACCCTGCATTTGCTTTTATTTGAATTCTTGGGGTCTATTTCCGTGTATCTTGGGTTTACCTTGCAAGGATATAAATCGATCGATCGTCGGTCACTCGCCGTTATCTGAGTCGGCTTGACCACTGGCTACCCCATGTTTATTTATGGAACCATTTTGGATTAATATTGTTACTTGTTTAATATTGTTTGCACAACATGCTTGTTTAGTACAGGTGCTCACCTAGACTGATGAACATACTAGAATATGAGCTAAAACTTGAAAATAAGGATCCACCCTTAGTCGCTTCTGGCAAAACAAAACCCAGCAGCCAAAAAGCCTTGCATGTATAGTCTTACTTTATTTTTGTCGGGTAAGTCTTGCTGAGTATTAGTACTCAGTCTTGCTTAATTTGTTGTTTTCAGGTAATCCCATCTCGCCTGGTTCTATCCCAGATGGTTAGGAGCTTGAATGGGAAAACGATGATGAGGAGTGATATGCATGGATGGCCTCCCGTGTGTATCATGCGCTAGTTTTATTTTCTGCTGTTTAAACTCTGAACCATGTTTACTTTTATGTATGAAAAACCTGGTTTGTAATAATGTTGAACTTGTGAACCTTTTATGTAATGTAACGTTGTACTCTGGTCCCGCCTTCGTGTGGGCTTAGCGCATATCAGCGATCCTGTTGTATGTGATTTACCGGGCTTTACCCGGCGGAAGCGACTTAATAATTCTTTATTATTGCTTAATGGCCAAGTGGACCGGCTTAGGCGATAATACAGAATTATTTTGGGCGGTTCTGTCACAGTCCTCGAGTACAACTAGGACTCCGACACCGTCCCCGGCCACGCTTCGGACTCCAACCCTCTCTCCGAGTTCTACTCGAGCCCCGATTACGAGTTCGACTTCGGGTCGGACCCTGAGGAGCCCGAGTCCGAGGACAACTCCACTGAGCTTCCCTTGTCAGGGCCGGCCTCTGGGCTGGTTATAACATCCACACCGGCCGAGAGATTCGTCTACTGGCCAGACCGCAAGCCCGCTGACCTGATAAGCGGGGACTCACGCTACGTCGCCTACATCGACTCGCTCCCGTTCCAAGAGGGAACACCACTGGCCCAGGCTGACTCGAACACACCAACTGAAGTGGCGCCTTCTGAGTCCAGCCTTGGCACCCCTGATCGCCAAGTCTTCATGGCTGCTGGCGACGCCCCAGGACCTTCAGGGACGGCTACCCAAGATAGGTACCTGGAAGACATCTCCTCCGACGAGTTCTCTGCCGACGCTCCAGCAAATGAGAACCCTGCAGACAGAGACGCTCGACGTGAGCGTAACCGGAAGCGCAGCGAACATCGCCGACGCCTCCGCGACAACTTCCCCGTCCGCAACCTTGCGGAAGCTCTCGAGGCGGTCGAGAGCAGAGTACACACTACCCCTGAGCAATGCCTCATGTCGATCACGCGCCGATCGCACGTCGTGCTCAGGGCATACGCGCTGGAGAGGTCATCGCCAAGCTCGCAGAAGAGGCCTACTTCATGCGGGTCGACAACAGAATCAACCAACCTCCTCCTGCCAGGCACCGCGACAACGAAGCTACAAGTCGCAGTGCCAACGACGGTCCTAACTGTAGACGAGCTGAGCTCCCAACTCAGCCCAACCGTACTCGCTCCCGCGCCGGCGGACCTCCACAAGATGGCAACAGCAACCGCGAGGTTGTCCCCTACCGCGCTCCGGCCGGTGGCGGCGGCCACAACCCTGACGGTGGCGGCAGCGACGGCGGAAGCTCCAACCATGGAGCCAACAGGAGGGCCGGCGGCGGCGGCGGCCGCGGCGGCCGCGGCCACGCGAACAGCCACGCCTCTGGTGCCTCACAGGGCGGCTACGACGCCCGCCAGAAGATTGAGGAGCTGCGGCGGAAGAAGTTGACCACTGCAGGCGACAACGACGGCTTCCCCGCCTTCTCACCTCGACTTCGCAATCTACTCCTCCCCGACAAGTTCAAGCCTTTGGGGATCACCAAGTACGACGCGAAGCAGGACCCCATCCAGTGGCTCAGGTGCTACGCCCTCTCCATCGAGAACGCTGGCGGCAACAACGACACCAAGAGCCTCTACTTCCCCTTCTGCCTGGACCAAGCCCCACTCACATGGCTCGAGTCGCTGGACAAGCACTCGATCGACAAGTGGGACCAGCTGAAGGAGCAGTTCACCAGCAATTTCGCGGGCGCCATGGGCCGATCGGGTACTCGCATGGACCTGGCCATGGTCAAGCAGGAACAAGGCGAGACCCTCCACAAGTACATGCGTCGCTTCTTCGACAAGCGCGCTACCGTCGTCAACGTCACCAATAAGGAGGTCATCGACCTCTTCCAAGACGGCCTCTACCACCGCCGCACCTTCGAAGACTTCGGTCGCCGCCGCCCCAGGTCCATCCCCCACCTCAAGGACATGATCACGTCCTGGGCGGACGAAGAAGACAAAGCCAACGCCAAGTACGACGCCATCCGTGGCAAGACCAAGCAGAACCAGGGCGGCGGCAGCGGCAACAACGTGAACCAGGGCGGTCGCAACAACAACTACTACTACTACTCGAGCCCCAATCGCAAGCGCAAGCCAGACAACACTACCGCGGCTATCCAACGCCCTGCGAAGGAGAACCCGAAGAGGAACTCCGGAAGTTTCAAAGACTTGTCGAAGGAGAAGTGCCCGTGGCATCCAAACGGCAACCACAACACCGAGCAAGCTACCAACTCGGCATGCACTCAAGGATACACCGGAGCCACCGCACCCTCACGACAAAAAGGGCAAGAAGAAGGACGGCGACAACAACGACTTCCGAAGCCGACAAGACTCGTCAACGTTCTCTTCGGCGGATCGCCCAAAGGAAGGGAGCGAAGGCTACCCGTCGAGAAGTCATGAGCATTGAACCAGCGGTTCCTACCCCTCTCAGGTGGTCGGAGGTACCCATTACCTTCTCCCGCGCGGATCAATGGACCAGCTTCTCCGAACCAGGACATTTCCCCCTCGTCCTGAAACCAGTGGTTGCGGGCTCCAAGCTTAACAAGGTCCTCATCGACGGTGGAAGCGGGCTCAACGTCCTTTTCACCAAGACCTTGAAGAAGATGAAGCTCGACATCACCCACATGCTCATCAAGAGCAACACGCTCTTCTACGGCATTGTCCCCGGCAACGCGGCCATCCCACTGGGCTCAGTGGTCCTGCCAGTTACCTTCGGGGAATCTCGGGACAACTACAGTACCGAGTACGTCAAGTTCAAGGTCGCGGACTTAGAGACTTCCTACCATGCCATCCTCGGCAGACCGGCCATCGCCAAGTTCATGGCGGTGCCACACTACACATACTTGGTACTCAAGATGCCAAGCCCAGCGGGTGTACTCTCTCTCCAAGGGGACTTGAAGATCTCCCACGACTGCGATACAGAAGCCGTGGAGATCACTTCCACAAATCAAGTACCCAACACGATGATAGAAGTCTACGCCGCGTCGAAGAAGCTTGCTACAAGTGAACTCGACATCCCTGAGAAGTCTGACAACTCCAACAAGCCTCAGCCAGCTGAGAAGATCCTTGTCAAGACGATCGACCTCGGGACAGGCGACGCCAGCAAGACCACCACCATCGAGGCCGGCCTCGACCCCAAATAGGAAGACGCGCTCATCAGCTTCCTCCGGGCTAACCACGACATCTTCGCGTGGAAGCCAGCGGACATGCCAGGAGTGCCCAGGGAGCTGATTGAGCACTGCCTCAACGTCGATCCTAAGGCCACCCCCAAGCGACAACACCTCCGACGCTTCGCCGACGACAGACGGGACGCCATCAAGAAGGAACTCGCCAAACTACTCGTGGCTGGCTTCATCGGAGAAGTCTTCCATCTTGAGTGGCTCGCCAACCCCCGTCCTCGTCCGCAAGAAGAACTCGAACGAGTGGAGGATGTGCGTCGACTACACCGACCTCAACAAGCACGCCCAAGGACCCCTTCGGTTGCCGCGGATTGATCAAGTCATCGACTCCACGGCGGGGCCGCGACCTCGCTCGCTTCCTCGACCGCTACTCCGGTACCACCGGATCGTGATCAAGGAAGAAGACCGGGAGAAGACCGTGTTCATCACCCCGTTTGGCGCGTACTGCTACACGACCATGTCCTTCGGGCTGAAGAACACCGGCGCAACGTATCAACGAGCTATCCAAGCCTGCTTCAAGAAGCAGCTCAACAAGAACGTCGAGGCATACGTGGATGACGTGGTCGTCAAGACCAGAAACTCCAGCACCCTCATCAACGACCTTGAAGAGACATTCGCATCTCTGCGTGAGTACCGCTGGAAGCTCAACCCGAACAAGTGCGTCTTCGGCGTACCTTCGGGCAAACTACTCGGCTTCATCATCGCCAGCGCAGCATCGAAGCCAACCCCGAGAAGATCTCCGCCATCACCAGCATGAAAGCTCCCACGAGCATCAAAGACGTATAGAAGCTGACCGGGTGCATGGCGACACTGAACAGATTTATCTCAAAGCTTAGAGAACGGGGCCTACCCTTCTTCAAACTACTCAAGCACCAAGAGCAGTACTCATCACCTCGCGGAAGCTACGACACTACTTCCAGGAGTACTCAATCTCCGTCGTCACCGACTACCCGCTCGGCGACATCCTGCAGAACCAAGATGCTACTGGAAGAATCTCCAAGTGGGCAGTCGAGCTCGGCGCCCTCACCATCGACTTCAAGCCATGCACAGCCATCAAGTCGCAGGCTCTTGTCGACTTCATGGCAAAGTGGCGGGAGAACCAGCTGCCTACTCCAACCGTACGACCAGAGCATTGGGTGATGTACTTCGACGGCTCACTCAACCTCGAGGGCGCAGGTGCAGGGGTACTCCTGATCTCTCCAACGGGCGAACAACTCAAGTACGTCCTACAGATCTTCTGGAAGGTCTCAAACAACGAAGCCGAGTACGAAGCTCTCCTACACGGGCTCCGCCTCGCGGCTTCACTGGGCATCAAGCGGCTACTAGTCTACGGCGACTCCGCGAGTGGTCATCAACCAAGTCAACAAGTCCCGGGACCGCAACAAGGAGAACATGGACGCCATCGCCTAGAAGTCCGCAAGCTCGAGAACAAGTTCTACGGTCTCGAGTTCCATCACATCGTCCGCGACAACAACGTTGCAGCGGACGTCCTCTCGAAGCTTGGATCCACCCGCGCTCAAGTACCAGCGGGTGTCTTCGTTCACGAGCTTCACGCGCCAACCATCCCGGAGCCGGCGCCAGCGACCACTGTCCCAGCCAACCCACCGGCCGGACAGGTGGTCATGATGATCGACGTGGACTGGAGGCAACCCTTCATCGACTACCTCAGCGAGCAGAAGGTTTCCTCAGACAAGAACTCGGCCGAGCAGCTCGTCCGCCGCGCCAAGTCCTACGTCCTCGTCGGAGACAAGCTTTACAAGCGGGGCGCATCCTCTGGAGTACTCATGAAGTGCGTCCCTCGGCAAGAAGGCAAGGACATCTTGGAGGAGATCCACAAGGGCGTCTGCGGCAACCACGCTGTTGACGGTTAATAATTGTATCGAAGTTCGTTCGTGACTTGCAAGCGTACAAGTCTCCCGTCGTAGTCAAGGGACCCTTCTTCCCTCGAGTGGTGAACCCAAGGTATCGAATCCGTGGAACAAATGTGTGACGCAAGACTTAATCTATTAAAGCCAAGTAACTTCAATCTTCGATAAAAGACCTAATGCATCTAAGTAAAAGACATGAAACAAATCTAATCTACTAAAGACTCGGAGAAAACAAAGTAAGATTGGGTAGATAAACCGATCTAGAGGGATCGGGGTAAGCCTTTTGTTGAAGTTCCAAGCAAGAGAAGAAGTAGCAAATCGAATCTTAATAGAAGCCTCTTTAAATCGTGGTTTCCCGTCCAAATCCGAAAACATCCGCCTTTCGAGACCCCCGTTCTGTCACAACGTATCCCTATTCATGCGGGGAGCTTAGGGCGAGTCAAAAAGACAAGTCGAGATTCTTTCGGAAGATCCGGTGTGTACCTCTAGCCACCACGGCTACAAGAACACCCTATGTAATCTATCGCGCGAATAGAATTGGAATAAGCAAAGCCGATGGAAAAACGAAATCTTCGAGGAAACACTTGATCGCTAAGAAAAGATTCAACTTGATAATTCAACTATGACAATGATACATACACAAGATCACCACCGGGATCCTTCCTTGATCTTGCTTCTAGCTCCGGAACTCCGACGTGATCTTCCATGCAAGGTTCCCACGTCGGCTAGGGAAACCCTAGTCAACTAGCTCGACCCTCTCCTCTCCGACATGGTGTCCCTCTCTTCTCTGCTCCTCGGCGGCCGAAGACGAAATCTTCTCTCCGTGGCTCTCGGTCAGGGGACTATAAATAGCCCGATTGGCGGCTAGGGCAAAGGACGACGGGTTTGGGCCCTAAATGGGCTCGGGCCGACCGGACCGGGGCCGGCCGGCCCGGGCCCATTTAGGCCCGGCCCGCGGGCTCCTTTGCCCGAGGTCGGTTCCCTTGCTTCCCGGATGCTTCCCCCTTCTCGCATGTAGGTCCATGTCGTCGGTTTCTCTTCCGAATTGGACTCAACTCCTTGTCTTGCAAGATTCGGCACTTTTCTCGGTCGTGTCCCCGGAGTCCGTCGTCTTCTCGGATCAAGTCCCCGGCTTCTTGGAGTTAATTTTGCTTCATTGCATGACTTGTTCGGGGCTTCAAGGTCTTGTCATGAGGTGCTTGATGAACTTATCCCGAAAGTCTTGCATTCAACACTAAATCCCTGCATAAACATTAAACTCCAAAACCGACATGCACACGTGAACTTGTTATACCACGGGGGTTAGTACCAATGGATAAGGTATAAAACTCATGCCAACACCGAAGGTAAACTCATGGCTAGGTCGACGGATTTTCACCGTCAACACACGCGTCCTCCCGCACGCTGGTCAGCAAGGCCTTCCGACGAGCTTTCTACTAGCCCACTGCCCTGGGAGACGCCGAAGAACTTGTCAGACGGTGCCAAGGATGCCAGTACTTCGCCAAGCAGCAACACGTCCCAGCCTACAAGCTAGTCACCATACCGCCAACCTGGCCCTTTGCCTGCTGGGGGCTCGACATGATTGGGCCACTGCCAACCTGCGCCGTGTGGTTTCAACGAGTATTGGTGGCCATCGACAAGTTCACCAAGTGGATCGAGGTCAAGCCGGTCACATGCCCCAAGGTCGACGGAGTACTCGACTTCCGGATGAACTCGTGCATCGCTACGGACTACCCCACCGCATCATCACAGACCTGGGCTCCAACTTCAACAACCACCAGTTCTGGGAGTACTGCAAGAACAGCGGGATCGACGTCCGATACGTCTCAGTTGCCCACCCTCGGGCCAACGGACAAGTCGAGCGCGCCAATGGGATGGTGCTCGACGCTCTCAAGAAGCGGCTACACGATGCTGCTAACTCCAAAGGGGGCAAGTGGATCAAGGAACTACCCAACACACTCTGGGGGCTACGGACTCAGCCATCCAAGCCAACAGGGCAATCCCCTTACTTCCTGGTCTACGGCTCCGAAGCAATCCTCCCTGCTGACGTCATATGGAACTCACCAGCAGTGGAGCACTACGACGAAGGCATCTCTGAAGACAGCAGACGAGTTGACATCGACAGCCTCGAAGAAGCTCGCTGCGCTGCCCTCGTCCAATCAGCAAGGTACCTGGAGGGTATCCGATGCTATCACGATCGCAACGTCAAGGAACGCTCCTTCAACGTTGGTGATCTCGTCCTCCGTCGCATCCAGAACACGGAAGGACTACACAAGCTCGACCCTCCCCCCCGGGAAGGTCCCTTCACCGTGGCAAAGGTGACTGGGCCGGGCTCATACCGCCTCCAGACACTTGAAGGCGAAGACATTAACAACTCGTGGAACGTCGACCAGCTCTGTCGATTCTACGCCTAGTCTACACGACTACTCCGGGGTTTAAGTCTACACGACTACATCAACACCCCTCTGCCGTAAGCGGCATCCGGGTCCTGGCCCCAGTCTCCGGACTACTCTCCAGGATCCAGCCCGCGCGGCTACCTACGGATCCTGGGCTGCGACGAGCGACAAAGGACTCTAGCAGTGGTCTACTGAGAGACCATACTCTAAGATCCAGCCTACACGGCTACCTACAGATCTATTACTGTAAGCGGCTACTCCGCACTCTGAGATCGCGACTACGAGTACTCATTGCTGGAACTCTCCTTTCATTAATACTTAAACAATTCCATTACAATTGTTTTTGTACAACTTTGGCTACTAGCTAACTATTACAGGGCTACTGGAGATTGAGCTTATCAGCTACTTGCTCCGCGATGGGAGCCATCTGCTCCAGCAGCTCCGCGTACTGCTCATCGGTGCAGTTGGCGGCTACCCCGCCAGCGACTACTTCCACCGGGGCCTTCGGGAAGTAGGACTTCATGAAGGCCAAGACCTGCTTCGGGATCGACCTCGCCATGTGCTTCACATAAGCCGCCAGCCGGCTGGGGGCTTCCCTGAGCCGATCCACGAGCGGAGCGATCTTGGGGCCGCCCGGATGAGGAACCAAGAGCCTCGCGATCGGCAGCGTGGCTTCTTCAAGATCCTTCAGCTGAGCCCGCAACGCCTCGCAATCTTCATTCAACTTCTGCAATGATTTGTAGCAGTTGACGAGATCGCGGTCAGATGCAATCTGAAGCTCCATGTGCTTCTCGCACTCGAAGGCAAGTTCTTTGTAGTCGAGCTCGAGTACCTGGTGGGCTTCCTGCTCCCGGTAGAAGAACCAGACGTCCATCTGCTCGGGGGCTCCACGGGCAGCCTCCGGCACCTCTGGTGTCGACTTCTGCATAGGCACCCTCGCAGGGATGTCACTCCCTTCGGCCTCGGCACCTGTCAAAGAGAAGACAAGTGTATCAACGACTACGACTACTCCTCGAGGAGATCTACAGCTTCAAAAGAGTACTTACCTTCGACCACGCTGGCCTCAGGCAACGACGCCTCAGTAGTCGGCGCTTCAGGCATGCCCTGGGGAGCAGGAGCGGACTCCTCGGCGGGCGGCGCGACTTCTTCCGCCACCGCCGTAGAGGGTTCATCCCCCTCCCAGGATAGATTTGTTGATTTCCTGCAGAAGCACACATAATTGGTCGTCAGTCAACCTCGACTACTACTACAAGTACTACTCGGGAAGATGCAGTACTTACAAGCTTGACCGGACTATCGTCACGGCCGGGGCACCGAGGATGCTGGCAATATCTACCAGTCCACCCTCGGCAGGCGTCTCTTCTCGCACCTCGGCGGCCATTGCCTTCTCTGCAGCAACGGCGGCCGGTGCAGCACCCTCCTGCGCTCCTGTGGCCACCACCTCTTCAATGGCGGCGGCTACGGGCTCCGTGCTCCCCTGAGGAGCAGGGGGCTGGCGCTCCAACTGCGCCAAGAGCTCTTCAACAGTGGGGGCTGGGCTACGACTTCCAGCGGGCTCCCCCACTGTATCCCACTCGCCTTCGTCGCCCTCTTCGACGGGCTCCGTTGGCGGCACCTCCTGCATACAAGGGGGCTCACTCATCAACAAGCGTACTCGCACGACGAGTACTCGACTACACTAGTCAAGACATCTTACCTCTTGAGGCGTGGTCTCTGAGACCTTCAGCTTCTTCGCCACCCGCTTGCGGGCGGGGTTGCGCGGCTTCCGCGGCGGCGCAGCCAGACTAGCCTCCAGGCTAGCCGGCGGGTCTTGCACAAGAGGTACATGAGGCAAGCCTGGGCGGCTAAACCTCGACCGCAGCTGGAAGCGGTCTTGCAGGGTCTCCTCGTCGTCGTCGTCGGAGGTGTCCTCCACAATGACGGTGTCATCGCCTTCGCTGACTTCTCGCCGCTCCTTGGCTTTGGCTTTCCCTTTCTTCGGGATCTCGATTCCCTGAGGGGGCGGCTGCGGCTCGGAGACGAACATTTTCACGTCCTCCTGCAAGGCACACGACATCAGCGTGACTACTCACAAGCGAGGATTACTCGACTAGGGGGGTTCGACTACTCACCTCCTTTGGCGGGCGCGCGGCGGAGTACTCCTGGACGGGGCACGCTGTGTACGACGGCATGTCCTTGAAGATCCGCGTCAGCCTCTCGATGATGTCGTCGTCGTCCATCTCGCCTCCGGGCATCCGCGACGTGTCGTCGTCGCCGGTGTACTCGAAGCCCAAGGTGTCGCGGGCCATCAGCGGCTGCACCCTCCGCTTCATGAAACTGAAGGCCACGTGCTCGGCCCTCGCTCCGCCTTCTCCCGAGCACCTTGATGCGTGCCGCAGCCACGGGGAGCCGGATCCCCTCCTGCATTGTGGGTTCCGTGTTCCACCAGTCACGGTGCCTGGGCTGCCTCCCACTCGACTTCGGCAGGCCGGGGTGGTGGTTCGTGATGTAGAACCACCTCGCTTTCCAATCAGCGTTGGAGTCAATGAGATTGTACGCCAGGTACTGCTCAGCGGCGTCTTCTCTCATCTAGATGCCAGCTCCTCCGACTACTCGCGGATTACTGGCACTTGGCTGCGGCTTCACCCGGAAGAATTTTCGGAAGAGGATCCAGTGCGGCTTGATCCCAAGAAACGCTTCGCAAAAATGGACGAAGACTGTCGGGGACAGCCCTACGGGTTCCCTTAAACAACGGGGAAATCCTCACTTAAAACCCGCAACAAAGCCAAAACACGGCTTGCCTAACCATGCAGGATACGGCCCACGCCGCAGGGACCCCGGCGGCCCATCAAGGCGGCCTTCTTGGAGATCCCCTCGAGCAGGCTCCGCCTCGCTCGAGGATGCGCGCCCCCCTCGGGCGGGCTCCGCCCGTTCGAGGGGTAGCACTTCCCCTCGAGCGGGCTCCGCCTCGCTCGAGGGTTCCCCCCCTCGCGCGCCCTTCCGCCTCACTCGAGGGTACGTCCCGCCCTCGACCGGGGTCCGCCACGCTCGAGGGCGCCCCTCACGCGTGCGCCGGCCCCCGTACACGGGCATTTAACGCCCGACACCGGCGGGACGGCGCCATCAAGCGCACGGGGCTCGCGCCCCGTGCCGCCGCACCAACTCCCCGGGGAGGAGCCCATCCCCATCACCGTGGGGAGGGACCGTGCGCCGCGGCCGGTCGTCCCGTGACGCCGTGCGCTTGCTCCAGTACGGCTAACGCGCCGAGCCCTCGAAGGGGGGCCGGTCGCACCCTCGATCTACTTTCTTGTGACCCTACAGGGTTAGGTGGAGGCGCTAGGCCGGTGGAACACCATCCCTGCCACCGCAACAAAGGTGGCCACCGTCCCTGCGCGTGCAGGCGCACGCCAGGCGCTGTAGCAACAACTCCAGTACTGTGAAGCGCGTCGGGAAGGGGCGCCATTTTACCTACTCCTGTGCCCCGTACAGGCCAACGTCAGCACCTCCCTCGAAGCCTATCAGAGGACATCGCCACCATCCGCCGCCCTTCTACCCTCGAACCGCCACTATTCGGGTACAAGGTAGGCCATCATGGCCAGATCGCTGCAAGGATCGTCCGGACGGCCGCCCACTCTACAGCATAGCACGTCGTGCTTCCCCATGTAGCTAGATAGCGCGGCGCGCATGTAATCCGCCTCCCCCTTGATCTATAAAAGGGGGAGCGAACCCCCCAGCCGCGGGGGGAGAGAGACAGGAACACACGGCACACCACGTACTCATTCTCCAATTCTCCCACAATATCTTCAGCCACTCCTCCAGGGACTTGGAAGCCACGCTTCCTCTCCCGCCTTGCTTGTAGCAGCCCCACTACAGGCACCCCCGGTGCTGAGCAATATAGTGCCTTGAGCACACCACTGCTGGACGTACGGCCCCCTCGGCCGGAACCAGGATAAATCCCGTGTCTCTTATTGCTTAGCATCGACCATTGAGGGATAGACCTCGGCGCTTTCTACTGGTTAGTGTCGGGACCATATTCCGCACCGACAGTTGGCGCCCACCGTGGGGCTCTCGAGCGCCTAAGGTCATTCCGTCAACTCCCTCCATGGTGATCCGCACTGAGTACCGTGGTACACGCTACTGCATGGGTAGCTCGGACCCCCTCCCAGCCGGGTTCGAAATTCGCTTCGGGGACCTGAACTTTCAGGCCACGGGGAACGGCTATCTCATGCGCCTCACCAACCGTGAGGAGCTCCGCGCGCGGCGCCGGAGCCGGGGTCCACTCCGGTCCCCGCCGCACGCACCACCACGGCGCGAGGCGCCCGCGGGCACGCATGCCGCGGGTCCGTCGACGCCACGACGCCGCCGTCGCTCGGGCGCATTCGCGCCAAGCGCGGTCCGAGCGGCGGCGGACCGAGCACGCCGCCACTCGGCGCGGCGCGCCCGCCATCACGACCGCCACCACCCCGGCGGGACGGCGCACGGTCTCCGGACCGCGCATCCCCATCGGACTGCGTGGCGCTACGTCGGCCCACAACGCCAACGTCAACACCACGATGCGCAGGGTTCCGCCTGGCCGTCACGTCTTCGTCGCCAGGGACCCCGGCGCCTCAGCAGGGGATGAGTCGTCCCTGGGTTCCCTCGACGCATTGCCACCGGCCAACCGTCACGGATACGCGGAGTGGGACTTCTCCGGCGTGCCAGACCCAGTCGTGTTCCGGCGTTTCCTCGACGCTACGGACTTCGGTTCGGGCGCTCCGACGACTCCGAAGACCGGAGCTACGATCCCGCGCGGGAATGCTACGCCGTCATCACCAACGACCCGGCCAATGCCGCCGTGCGGTGGGCGCCGGAGACGGGGGAAGTCACGCCGCCCCGGGGGATCGCCACGCGCCCGGCCGCGGGGCCAAGCGCTCCCGCCGGGGCCGACGCCGACGCGCAACCGGCCCGGGCCCGCGAGCTCGAGGCCAAGCCGGCGGAGGAATACGGACGGTGCGGGCCGCTCCGCGCCTCAATGGCGGGGAAGCCTCCGCGCGCGGTGAACGCGCACGGGAGCCGGGCCGACAGGTCCGCGACCGCATCAACACCGTCCCCAACATCGACAACGCGGACGCACCCCCGCGGTCGAGCCAAAAGCTCATCGCCGCCGCGACGCTGTTGCGGGCCATGCCGGCACCCTCGACCTCCGAGGCTCGAGACCTGCACCGCGAGGTGCAAACTCTCATCGAGCAAGCGGCCGTCCAGCAGGCCGAGAGCTCGGCCTCACGCATCCGCCAACAGGGGGACGCGCGGGACGACGAGGCTGCACCAGGGGGCGAACCCTCGGTGCACGCAGGGGGGACCGACGGGGCGACCCGCCGACCAAGGACGCACGCCGGCCAAGGAGCGGCTCCTTGACGCACGCAGACGCCGGATGGCGACGCCCGCAACGTCATCAACGCCAGGCGCACCGGCCAGGCGGACGCACGCGCAGCGATGGGCTACCACCCTCAACGAGGTGGACGCTACGACGGCCGGCGAGGACCGCTCCCCGACGCCGAGCCCCCCGGTGGACCCGTGTGTTCGGCGGGAGATCCGCGCGGCGGCGTTCCCCCAACGCTTTCGCCAACCCTCGACCATCGTCAAGTACAACGGGGAGACGGACCCCCGCGTGTGGCTCAACGACTACCGCTTAGCTTGTCAGCTGGGCGGGGCCACCGCCGACAAGGTCATCATCCGCAACTTGCCCCCGCATCTCTCGGCGACGCGGCCCGGACGTGGCTCGAGCATTTGCCCGCCAGCCAAATCCACAACTGGGATGATCTGGTCCGCACGTTCGTGGGCAACTTCCCGGGGCACGTACGTGCGCCCCGGAAATTCATGGGACCTCGCGCTCCCGCACGCGAGAAGCCCGACGAATCGCCGCGGCGGACTTCATACGGCGCTTCTCCAAGCGCCGCACGGAGCTCCCCGCCGTGGCGCGACTCCGAGATCGTGCACGCCTTCCTCGAGGGCACCACGTGCCGAGACCTCGTGCGGGAGCTGGGACGCAGCCCGCCCGTGGACTCCAACGAGCTGTTCGACATCGCCACCAGTTTCGCCTCCGGAGAAGAGGCCGTGGGGGCGATCTTCGACGGCAAGAAGGGCAAGAGCTCGGAGGACGCGCCCGCGGAGGGCAGCAAGTCCAAGGAGCCCCACCGCAACGACAAGCGGGGCAAGAAGGGGAAGAAGCCGCGCCGCGAGGCGCGCGAGCAGGGGCGCGACGGCGGTAATGCCGAGGCCCTTGCTGTTGACCCGGCCTGACGGGGCCCTCGACCGGCCCCTCGAGGCCCGGGGGTATTTGACGACATGCTAAAAAAGCCATGTCCCTACCACAAGACCCCAGTGAACCACACCCTTGAGCAGTGCGATATGCTCAAGAAGTTCTATGGTCGTGCCGCCGCGAAGGTGGCAGAGGCCAAGAAAGACGGAGGCGATGGCGACGCAGGCGGCTTCCCTGCCGTCGAAAATGTGTTCCTCATCTTTGGGGGGGCAACTGTCGACATGTCGACCCGCCAGCGCAAGAAGGAGCGGCACGAGGTCCTCGCCGCGGAGAGGGCGCCTCCGTCCTTCCTCAATTGGTCGGAGGACGCCATCACCTTCAGCCGGGAAGACCACCCGAACCGCGTCCCCAACCCGGCCGGACCCGGCGGGTGGTCGACCCCATCATCGGGAATGCACGGTTCTCGAAGGTCCTCATGGACGGAGGCGGCGAGCCTCAACATCCTCTACGCGCATACTCCGCGCTTGATGGGGATCGGGTTGGACCGGCCCGGCCCGGCACGAAGCCGTTCCACGGCATCGCGCCGGCAAGCGGGTCCGGCCCTCGGCGCATCGACTGCCAGTTTGGTTTGGCACCCCCAAAGAACTTCCGCAAGGAGATCCTCACCTTCGAGGTGGTGGGGTTCAAGGGGGCCTACCACGCTATACTTGGGCGACCCTGTTACGCCAAATTCATGGCGGTCCCCAATTATACCTACTTGAAGATGAAGATGCCGGGACCAAACGGCGTCATCACTGTCGGCTCATCCATCGAGCACGCATTCGACTGCGACGTCGAGTGCGTAGAACACGCAGAGGCACTGGCGCTGGATGAAGCGCTGGTGAACACGTTGGAGAAGATGGTCAACGAAGACCTCGACTCCGCCGCTAAGCACGCCGGCACCTTCGAGGCCGCGGAGCAGACCAAGGAGGTCCCCCTCGACCCTCTAGCCCCCGAGGGCAAGGCGTTGAGGGTCAGCTCCGCCCTCGACCCCAAATAGGAAGTGGTGCTCGTCGACTTCCTCCGCGCCAACGCCGACATCTTCGCGTGGAGCCCCTCGGATATGCCAGGCATCCCGAGGGAAGTCGCCGAGCACTCCCTTGACATCCTGCCAAACGCCCGCGCCGTGCAGCAACGGCTCCGCCGCTTCGACGAGGAGCGGCGACGGGCGATCGGAGCGGAGCTGCGGAAGCTTCTCGAGGCCGGATTCATCAAGGAGGTGTTCCACCCAACGTGGCTAGCAAACCCCGTGCTTGTAAAGAAAAAGAATGGGAAGTGGCGGATGTGTATAGACTACACTAGTCTTAATAAAGCATGTCCTAAAGTTCCTTTTCCTTTGCCACGCATTCATCAAATCGTTGATTCAACGAGTACTGGGTGCGAATTGCTTTGCTTCCTTGATGCCTATTCCGGGTACCACCAAATAAAGATGAAAGAGTCCGACCAGCTCGCGACTTCATTCATCACACCGTTCGGGACGTTCTGCTACGTCACGATGCCGTTTGGCCTCAGAAACGCGGGTGCAACATACCAGCGTTGCATGCAGCACGTTTTTGGGGATCACATCGGGCGGACGGTCGAAGCATACGTGGACGACATCGTCGTAAAGACCAGGAAGGCGGACGACCTGGTTGGCGACCTTGGCGTCGCGTTCAGCTGCCTACGGGCCAATGGGGTCAAGTTAAACCCCAAAAAGTGTGTCTTTGGAGTGCCGCGGGGCATGCTCCTGGGATACATTGTCTCCCAGCGGGGAATCGAGGCCAACCCTGAAAAGGTTGCGGCCCTCGAACGAATGGGTCCGATCCGGGACCTCAAAGGGGTGCAGAAGGTGTTGGGGTGCCTCGCCGCCTTGAGCCGCTTCATCTCGCGGCTCGGTGAGAAGGGCCTGCCCCTCTACCGCCTACTCAAGAAGCACGAGCACTTCTCCTGGACCACCGAGGCCCAGGATGCGCTCGACAAGCTGAAGGCGTCTCTAACGCACGCCCCGATCCTCACGCCGCCGCAAGACGGCGAACCCCTGCAGCTCTACGTGGCCGCAACCACCCAGGTGGTCAGCGCCGTGATCGTCGTGGAGCGCACGGAGGAAGGGCATGCCTTGCCTGTACAGCGGCCGGTCTACTACATCAGCGAGGTCCTGTCAGACACGAAGACGCGCTACCCCCAGGTCCAGAAGTTGCTGTACGCGGTAGTCCTTGCGCGGCGCAAGCTCCGCCACTACTTCGAGGCCCACCCCGTCACGGTGGTTTCCTCCTTCCCACTGGGAGAGATCATCTGCAACCCCGACGCCACGGGCAGGATCGCCAAGTGGTCCGTAGAACTGATGGGCGAGACGCTCGCCTACGCCCCGCGCAAGGCTGTCAAATCCCAAATCTTGGCAGATTTCGTCGCCGAATGGACGGACACACAGCTACCACTGCCACAGATCCAAGCGGAGTGTTGGACTCTGTTCTTTGACGGCTCGGTGATGAAAACAGGGGCGGGCGTGGGCCTGCTTTTCGTATCACCCCTCGAGGAACACATGCGGTACGCGGTGCGCCTCCACTTCCCCGCGTCCAACAATATGGCTGAATACGAGGCCCTCCTCTGCGGCCTCAAAATCGCCATTGAGCTAGGCGTCAAGCGCCTCGACGTGCGGGGGGACTCGCAGCTCGTGATCGATCAAGTCATGAAGAACGCGAGCTGCCATGACGACAAGATGGAGGCCTACTGCAAAGCCGTGTGAGCCCTCGAGGACAAGTTCTACGGCATCGAGCTCAACCATGTGCCTCGCCGGTACAACGAGGAGGCGGACGAGCTCGCCAAGATTGCGTCCGGGCGGATCACCGTCCCCCCGAACGTCTTCGCACGCGGCGTCGCTCAACCCTCGGTCGTCTTCGAGCCCTACCCCTCGAGTCACGACGGACCCTCGGGGGCTCCCTCGAACCCAGCGGGTGCGGAACCCATGGACGAGGACCCCTCGAACGAGGCGTACGTGCTCTCCCTCCTCGAGGAGTATGGCTCCTACAGGGCCGACATGATGGACATCGAGCCGGCTCCTGTCCAAGCGGACTGGCGCGAAAAATACATCGCCTGGATCGCTCGAGGGGAACTCCCCGCGGACCAGGCCGCGGCCAGGCGCATCGCCAGGATGGCCAAGTCTTTTGCCCTCGTTGACAGCGAGCTGTACAAGCGCGCCGCCTCCGGCATCCTACAGCGGTGCGTGCCCATTCCCGAGGGGCGTGAGCTCCTGCGGGACATCCATGCGGGGATCTGTGGCCACCACGCCGCGCCCCGCACCCTCGTCGGCAACGCGTTCCGCCAAGGCTTTTACTGGCCTACCGCGGTCGCGGACGCCAGCGAGATCGTGCGCACCTGCGAAGGGTGCCAGTTCTACGCCGCAAGTCCAATTTGCCCGCCCATGCCCTGCAGACCATCCCCGTAACGTGGCCATTTGCCGTGTGGGGGCTGGACATCGTCGGGCCCCTGCGGAAGGCGCCCGGGGGCTTCACCCACTTGTTGGTCACGATCGACAAGTTCTCCAAGTGGGTGGAGGTGCGCCCCATCACGAATCTAAGGACAGAGCAGGCGGTAACATTCTTCACCGACATCGTCTACCGCTTTGGAGTGCCAAACTCCATCATCACCGACTATGGGTCCCAGTTCACGGGCCGGAAGTTCTTGGAGTTCTGCGACAAGTTCCACATCCGTGTGGATTGGGCAGCTGTGGCACATCCACAGACCAACGGCCAAGTAGAGCGTGCCAATGGCATGATCTTGCAAGGCCTAAAGCCCAGAATTTTCGACCAGCTGAACAAATCTGGGCGAAAATGGCTCCAAGAGCTACCAGCGGTTGTGTGCGCCTAAGGACCACCCCGAGCGCAGCCACCGGGTTCACCCCCGTTTTTCCTAGTCCATGGCGCGGAGGCTTTGTCCTACCCACGGACTTAGAATACGGTTCGCCCGGGGTTCGAGGCTATGACGAGAATGCCGACGGCCGAGCTTGCGAGGACTCGCCGGGATCGGGGCATTCGACGAGGCACGCCTCGTGGCCTTGATGCATTCCGCGAGGTACCAACGATCCCTCGTGCGCTACCAAGCACGCAAGATACGCCGGCGGGATTTCGGCGAAGGGGATGCGGTCCTAAGGCTACGCCAAGACAACCGAGGGCGCCACAAGCTATCGCCCCCATGGGAGGGACCCTACGTCGTGGTGAAGGTACTCAAGCCCGGCACGTACAAGCTGGCCAACGAGGACGGTGAAGAGCTCACCAACGCTTGGAACATCCAACAGCTACGTCGTTTCTACCCCTAGCTAGGATTCCCAAGCCTTTTTCTGTTGTAAAAATCACATGGCCAACGCCCCAGTTGGTGGCAACTATGTAAACGCCTCAAGTCTAATGGAAAGGGCAACTCGGCTTTCCCCTGAAACCCAAGTTACCCTCGGGGGCTACTGCGGGGGGCACCCCCCCCCAAAATGGTCCCATTTTTGCGCAAAAAAAAAACAACTCACACGCGCTGAGTTTGTTTCCTACTTCACCCTCGAGCAACGATTCGAACAGGGCGTAGGCGGCCCAGCGGAAGGAGCGCGCGAGTCAGAGATAGCCTACGCCGCGAGGATACGGCCCTTCTCTCTCGCCTCCAACCCAGCAGGCCCCCCGCGAAAATCGAACTCCCCTAAGTAAAATCTACTCAGGAAGGAGAAACAAAAAAGCGCAATAAGCAAAAGACTTCATTTCATATCAACAAATGTTTACGACTAAGATAATGTGCTTATTTACAAGGCCGCATGGCCAGAATACTGATGCACGAACAAAAAACGGGCCTAGCGCCCAACAGTTTTCAGGCGGGAGGAGCGGCAGCGTCAGCGGCGTCTAGGAAGAGGAACTCTTCGAAGGCTTCAGCAAGCGACCCGGCGGCGTCGGCGGCAAGTGCATCCACACGCTCCATCGCTACCTCGTCCTCGACGCCCTCGGGAACGATGTAGCCCTCCGCCAGCGCCTCGAAGTTGACCTCGTAGTAGGACCGCACCACTCCGAGGGCCTTCCCGGACGCCCCGGATGCGGCGCCGGCGCATCCGCTCGGTGACGTGACCGCCAAGGGCGCGCGGGCGGCCGGCCGGCGAGCCGCCGGCCTGTGCTTCGCCTTCCTCCACGGCTCGGCAGGTCTCGAGGGCCGCGCCGCGCAGCTCCCGCAGCTCCTGCTCGGAGGAGTTATAGGAAGCCTGCAGCGCCTCGGCCCACTCAACTGCGTGCCCTAGGGCGGTGCGCAAGCCTGGAATCGCCAAGACAAGAAAGAAATCAGAAAGGGGAATGCGAGCCCTCTAACAGAAAAGCCAACAAGGCAAGAGTCAAACAGTGGCTCACCTTCGACTTGTTTCCTCTCCACCTCGAGAGCGCGGCGCTCGGCCTCGACCGCCAGCTCGAGACGCTTGACGACCTCACTCTGCTCCTGGAGGGCCAGCTCTTGGTTTGCGCTCGCAATGCTGAGCACAATGAGCTCGCCCTCGGTCTTGGAGAGCTTGTCGTCCCGCTCCGCCAATGACTTCTGCGCCGCCTCGCGAGCGACGCGCTCCTGCTCCAGCGCCGTCCGGGCGTCGACGAGGGCGGCTTTGCTCTGCCGGAGCCGCCCCTCGGCCCCTTGGCGGGCGGTGCGCTCCTGCGCGGGCTGCTCCTCGGCCGACGACGAGCGCCGCGGCCACCAGGCGTCGTGGGCGGCCTTCAAGTCGTCGGCCTCCTTGGCCCGCTGCTCCCGCCCCGCGCGCCCGCTCCTCGGCCCCGGCGCCGCTGCGCCTGCGCCCCCTCGAGCGACGAGCGGAGCCCCCGGTTCTCGCCGCGGACGTTGGCCACCTCCGCCTCCCAATTGGTTGCCAGCGTCCGCATCTTCTCCAAGTCTGAGCGCGCCTGCCACAGCACCTCATCACGATCGATGAGGGCTGTGCAGACCCGCTCGAGGCTCGAGCGGCGCGCTGGGTCCTGCCTCGAGCTCTCGGGGAGTTCGTCGCGCCAGGCCATGGCCCGTGCGCCGGCCCACCGTCCGGGGACACCGAGGGCGTCAGCAAGCGCGTCGAAAGCGCTGCACCGCTCCCGGAGCTGGTGGACCTCGGCGTTCACCCGGTCAAAGGCGTCGTACTTGTCGTGGGCGTGGCGCTCGAGCTCCTGGCACCCACACATCAAAACCCGTAAGCGCTACTGTCGGTGCGGAATATGGTCCCGACACTAACCAGTAGATAACGCCTAGGTCTATCCCTCAATGGTCGATGCTAAGCAACAAATGACACAAGGTTTTATCCTGGTTCCGGCCGAGGGGGCCGTACGTCCAGCAGGGGCGTGCTCGTGGCACTGTATTGCTCGGCAAGACCGGGTGCTTGTAGTGGGGCAAGTACAAGCGAGGCGGGAGAGGAAGCGTGGCTTCCAAGTCCCCGGGAGAGTGGTTGAAGATGTTGTGGGAGAATAAGAGAGTGAGTGCACGGTGTGTTGTGTTCCTCTGAATTCGTCCCCCCCCCCCCCCCGGGCGGGGGCTCGCCTCCCCCTTTTATAGGCCAAGGGGGCGACGGGTTACACGCACGCCGCGCTACCTAGCTACGTGAGGGAGCACGTCGCGCTACGGCGTAGAGTGGGCGGCCGTCCGGACGATCTTCGCTGCGATCCGGCCATGATGACCTACCCCGTATCCGAACAGTGGCGGTTCGAGGGTAGGAAGGCGGCAGATGGCGGTGGTGTCCTTTGATAGGCTTCGAGGGAGGTGCTGATGATGGCTGGTACGGGGTACAGGAGCGGGCAGAACGGCGTTCCTTCCCAATGAGCTCTGCGGTAGTGGAGTGGTTGCTGCAGTGCCCGGGCGTGCGCTCGCGGAGTCGGGGCGTGCGCCCGCACGCGTGGGTACGGCGGTCGCGCGTTACGCGTGGCCGGGATGGCCATCCACCGGCCTAGCGCCCCTCACCTAACCTCGCGGGGTCACGTGAAAGTGAATCGAGGGTGCGCCCGCCCTCTTTCGAGGGTCGGGCGCGTTCGCCGTACGCTAGTGGGCGCGCGGTGTCACGGGACCGACACCGGCCGTCCCGCATAGTCCATCCCACGGTGGCGGGGATGGGCTCCTCCCCCGGGGAGTTGGTGCGGCGGCACCGGGCGTGAGCCCGTGGCGCATGATGGCGCCGTCTGCGGCGTCGGGGCGTTAAATGCCCAAGTACGGGGCCGGCGCACGCGTGCGGGCGCGGCCGTGAGCGTGGCGGGCCCCGCCCGAGGGGCGGGGCGGACCCTCGAGCAAGACGAGACTCGCTCGAGGGGGAGCGAGCCCCTCGAGCGGGGCGGGACCGCTTCGAGGGAAGGGTCGCCCCTCGAACGGGGCGGAGTCCGTTTCGAGGAGGGGGTCGCCCCTCGAACGAGGCGGAGCCTGCTCGAGGGGTCCTCTGGACGGGCCGTCTTGGTGGGCTTCCGGAGTCCTGCCGCATAGGCTAAGTCCTGTATGGTTAGTTTCCTGCATGGTTAGGCTTAGCGTGTTTTGATACCGGGATTAAGTGAGGATTCCCCGTTGTTTAAGGGGACCCCTAGGGCGGTCCCCGACAGTAGCCCCCGAGCATCTGCGGGTTTGCCATTGAGGCTCCCGCAGATGCTGGAACCTACTGATAGGACGTTCTTCCCTCCTTGTTTGCGAACGCTTTCCGTGGGGCCGCGTCAGCGGACCCGCGGGTCCTAGCCCCGAAGCCCCGCAGAGTGTGGGCTCTCCCGCGGGGGGGGGTTAACCGTGAGAACTCTAGTCGAAAGGCGTGGCACATATGCCAACCGGTATCGGCGTTGTTTCGAGCGGCTTCGGGGGTGCACGCTCCCCCGTCACCGCTTCTCCGGCGGGTGCAATTTCAAGGAGGTGTAGCCGTGCGTCAAGCCCCCGAGCCTTGGCCCGTTCGAGGCGATCGGGTCGAGCACGACGACTTGTTTTTTAACGCGCCCTCGCCGTCCCTCCGCGGGACCGAGGGTGAGGTCTCCACGACTCCCATCGAGCGGGTCGCGAATCGCGGATTCCTCGTCGAGCTGCTAGCGGGTGGTTCAAGTGGACGTCCATGCCCCGTTCGATAAGGGTAGGCTGCGCGGTCCGGAGACACGTCCATGGAAGCGCTTGCGTGGGTTTGCTAGGTGGGGCTCGGTCCCGTTCGCTAGGGACCGAGGGCGCGGAAGCTCTCCCTCGGTGGGATCCCCCGACTAGCTGCCCTCGCTGGCTCTCGAACACGACATGTGGGGCACCCTCGAGCCGACGGGCTCGAGGAACGGCTCGAATGCGCGTGCCCTCGTCGTCCCTAACTCGTGATCCGGGGCGCCCGTTCGAACCCGTCGAGGGTCGGGCTCGAACCTCTCGATCGCAAGGCCGTGCGGGGCCGTGCATGGACAGCCCCGTCTTTTCGCGTTTGCGGCCGTCGAGGGGTCTGGACGTGCCGACCCTCGAGGTGCTGGTTGGTGGCATGGCGCGGCATGAGTGCTTTCGGTGCCACTCTATTTCAAGCGTGACCTGGGCGATCCTCTTATGCGCGTGCCTTCTTTTAGAGGGTTTCACGTGGCATGGGTGCCCGCGGTTGCTCGCTCTACACCGAGCAGGTCCCGGGCGACCTTCTCACGCTGTCATCCCATCGAGGGTCGCCTCTGTTTCGAGCCGAGGGTCACGCCACTCGAGGGCTTCACGTGGCATGGGTGCCCGCGGTTGCCTGCTCTACACCGAGCAGGTCCCGGGCGACCTTCTCACGCTGTCATCCCATCGAGGGTCGCCTTTGTTTCGAGCCGAGGATTCGCCTCGCTCGAGGGCTCTCCTTGCTTGGCAAGGGGCCCGGGCATTTAATCGCTTTGCGGTCGTGGCCGCGGTTTTGCAGCGCGGGCGCGCCTTTTTAGGCGCTGCGGCCGCGCGCGCGCGTAGTGGGCGGCGCGGCAGGCGGATGTGACGGTTTTGCCTCGGTCGCAGCCGGTCCTCGCCGTAATGATGACCCGCCCGCAAGCAGTGTTAGAGCCGCCGCGGTCGTGGTGGGGTCCGCCCGTCGACGCGATGGGGAAGATTCCCCGCTGCGGTTAATGCTAGTCGGGGCGTCTACTCCGAGAGCTCGCCCGTCGCCTATAAAACTGCGGGGAGGAGTGGACGGCGGTTTTTTACCTTGGCACCTTACCACTTTCAGTCCCCCGTCCCTTCGCCTTCGTCTTGCTCTTGCCATCGCGCAGGCTCGCTGTTAGAGCTCTTTTCCCGTTTCCTTGTCCTCCGTCTTCGCACTCCTTCGCCCCCCCTCATGGCGCCGCCTCAGCTTCCCATTAGGATCCTGGAGCCGTACGCCTGGGAGAAGTCGACGGTGACCCGGCTCGCGCTTGGCGAGCTGGTCGCCGCCGGCCAGCTGTCGGCCAACGAAGAAGGGCGCCCGGCGGAGTGGATCGTGCCGCCGCCGGCGCACCACGAGCCCAACCCGCCGGGAGGGCTATGTGGTGAGCTTCATTCGCTACCACGAGCGCGGCTTCAACGCGCCGGCGAGCACCTTCATGCGGGCAATGTGCCACTACTACGGGGTGGAGCTGCACAACTTCGCCCCCAACGCGATCTCGCAGGGCGGCCACGTTCGTGGGCGTCTCGCGAAGGGCTCCCCCGGGGGATCCCGGCCCAACGGGGATCTCGGGTTCACCTTTTCCGCAGGGAGCTCGTCACGCAGCCCACATCGGAGCCGAGGACCCGCCGCGCGGTGCGCGCCCGCGGGATGTCGCCGGCCCCGCGGGGGCGGCTCAAGGATTTCTACATCCCCCGCACCATGACGACGAACAACGCCGGCTGGGAGCGGGGATGGTTTTATCTGCGCAACGCCGAGCCCGGCCTTCCCCCCTATACCGGCCGGTGTTCAAGGAGAGGCCCGCCTCCCCCCGGGGCTACGGGGTGTCTACGGCCCAACATCGGGCGCGGCAAGAGTCCGTCCTCGCCGCCCGCGCGGCCGGCGAAGGAAGGGCTCAACGCGATGGGCGTCCTCGCCTTCCTCCATCACCGGCGGGTCGTGCCTCGATGCGCAGGCCACTCGCATCTTCGAGATGACGGAGGCGGCCAACCCCGTCGACTCGGCGAGGTCGCGGATGCTCCCGACGCCGCCGGAGCGGCCGTACGCGCTCACCCGGCGCGGAGCACCGTCGACACCCGGACGCCGCCACCTGCGGGTCGGACCCCGTGGGACATCGAGATGCTCCCTATGGGCCCGCAGGTGAGTTGGGTTCCTGATTTCGTATTAGTTCTTGGTCTTGCTTTCGTCTCCTGATTCGCCATTGTCATTTTTGTGCGCAGCTGGTGGAGTTCAACATCGCCAAGTCCGTTCCACCCACCCCCGACTCCCGTGCGCTCGGCCGGGCGGCGCAGCGGGAGCAACGAGGAGCGGGCGGCGCGCAAGAGGGAGCACGCCGGGCGGCCGCCAAGCGCGCCGCGACCAACGGTCCGCGGAGTACGGCGGCGCGAGGAGCCGGGGCTCTCTTCCCGGATATCGAGGGGAGCCCCTCGTCCTCGGAGCAGGACGAGGAGGAGGAGGAGTCCGAGGGGGGAGGGCCCCTCGGACGGTGGCAGCCCGCGCCCCCGTCGCCGGAACCCGCGCCGACGTCGGGGGTGGCTTCGTCTGGGGCGGGCGAACCGGCGCCCGCCGCCAGGCACTCGTCGGCGGGGGCGGCGCGCGCCGCGGAGGCGCCGGCGCGTGCCGCGGAGGTACGCGCGGCGGACGCGCTCGTGCGCGCGTCGAGCGTGCCTGCGCGCGGAGGGAGCGCGTCCGCGCGCGCGGCGTCGTCGGCCAAGGGGCGCGTCGGCGGGCGTGGCCCGTGCGCGGGGCGGGCGTGCCCCCGCGCGTGGTGGCTTCTTCGGGGGGGGGGTGCGGCATCGGGCGCGCCCGCGCACGGGGCGAGCGTGCCCGTGCGTGCGGCAGCCGCCGCTCGGGAGGCGGCTGCGGCGGCAGCGCGGCCGCTGTGCCGGCCTCTTCCGCAGAGGCCTCGAGGAAAAGGAAACGGGCCTTTTCCTCCGCGAGGTAAGGAGCCTGTCCTCCTTCGTTTGGTTTTAGTTTGCTGGTGATTAGATGCTCTAACCCTCCGTTCGTGTCTGCGCAGGGCGGTGCCAACCGTTCCTCCTCTTGCACCGGCCAAGGTGCTGAGGACGGACGCGTCGATCCCCACCCGGCGGCGTTCGTCGAGGGGGTCGCGCCCGGGGACAAGCGCGGCGGCGGGCACGAGTTCGCAAGGCCCGGCCGGGGCCCTCGAGGCCCCGGCCGGCGGATCAGCCCGCCGCGGCGCCGGCCGGAGGTCGCCGGGGGGGCGGCCGGCGCCGGTCGCCACGGAGGCACGGCCGCGGAGGCGGCCTCGGAGGAGGTGCGGCCCGCGGTGGCGACCACCGCGGAGGAGGTGGAGCGGGCGCAACTTGCGGGAGCGCCCACGGATGCGGCGGCACGGCCGGGAGGGCGGCGGCCATGGCACCACAACGGGCGCCCGTGGGCGCGGAGGCGCAGGTGGAGGTGCCGGCGGAGGGCGGCGCAAGCGGCTCCGCCGCCGGCGGTCTCCGGGCGGAGGTGTTGGAGCTCTCGGATGACTCCCCGCCGCCCGGGTGGAACCGGTGGGCCGGGCGGCCCACGAACTCCCCCCGAGCCCCGGAGGGGGCCCTCGTGAGGCGGCGCGAGGGTCACCCGATGGTGGGGGGTCGAGGGCACGGTGCCGAGGCCTCGTCCTCCCACGCCGGCCGCCCCCCCGGGGGGGGGCCGTGGAGGATCCCCCCGCGTTCGCCGACGCCGGGGGGGGGGGAGCGGGTGGAGCTCGGGGCGAGCTCCGGAGCCACGGCGCCACGCTCAACCGCGCGTTGAACGAGGCGCTGCGGGTCCACGGCGGCCCGGCCTGGCTCGTCTTCCAGGTGAGCCACGGTTGCTCATCGCTCTTCCTTTTTCGTTTTCGTGCGCTGCATTCAAGCCTTAGCACTTACGAGATTCGATGTGTGGACACCAGGAGCTCGAGCGTCGCGCCCACGACAAATACGACGCGTTCGATCGGGTGAACGCCGAGGCCCGCCAGCTCCGTGAGCGATGCGGTGCTTTCGACGCGCTTGCGGACGCTCTCAGGACACCGGACGGCTGGCTAGCGTACCGGGCGATGGCGTGGTGCGACGAGCTCCCGGAGAGTTCAGGGCAGGACGCGGCGCGCCGGTCGAGCCTCGAGCGGATCCGCGCAGCCCTCGTCGATCGTGACGAGGCGCTATGTAATGCGCGCGCGGACCTAGAGAAGACGCGGACGCTGGCCGCCACCGGGAGGCGGAGGTGGCCACCGCCGCGCCGAAACTCTGGGGCTTCGCACGTCGCTCGAGGGGGCGCGGGCGCGGCGCCGCCGGATCGAGGAGCGGGCGCGCGGGTTGGAGCGCGCGCCAAGGAGGCCGACGACCCGAGGGCCGCCCCTCGACGCCAAGGCCGCGGCCCTCGTCGCCGCCGAGGAGCGCCCTCCAACGAGGAGCGCATCGCCCGCCAAGGGGCCGAGGGGCGGCTCCGGCGAGGAGCGGGGGCCGCCCTCGGCGACGCCCGAACGGCGGCCGGGAGCGGGAGCGCGCCGCGCGCGAGGCGGCGGAGAAGTCGCCGGGAGGAGCGGAACGCCGCATTCTCCAAGGTTGAGGATGAAGCGCTCGCGCTCGCATCGCGCAACGCCGGCCCAGAGCCGGCCCTCCGCGAGCAAGGCGAGGCCGTCCGGCCGTCTCGAGCCGGCACTCGAGTCCGCGCGCCGTGACCTCGATCCGGAGAGGAAGCAAGTCGAGGGTGAGACTTTTTGACTACGTTTGTTGGTTTTTTGCTTTAGAGGGTTCGTTTCTCCCCTTTCGATTTCTTGTCGTCTCGTTGACTCCGTAGCTTGTGCACCGCCCTGGGGCACGCCGCCGGGCGGGCCGAGGCCCTCGCAGCTTCCTACAACTCCTCCTCGAGCGAGAGCTGCAGGGAGCCGCGCGACGCGGCCCTCGAGACCCGCCGCGTCGTCGAGGAAGGCGAGGCCCGGGCCGGCAGCTCGGCCGGCCGCCGCCCGCGCGCCCTAGGCGGCCACGTCACGGGGCGGATGCGCCGGCGTTGCACCTAGGCGTCCGGAAGGCCCCTCGGAGTGGTGCGATCCCACTACGAGGTCAACCTCGAGGCGCCGGCGGAGGGCTACATCGTGCCCGAGGGCGTCGAGGACGAGGTGGCCATGGAGCGCGCGGACGCGCTTGCCGCCGACGCCGCCGGGGTCGCTCGCCGAGGCCTTCGAAGAATTCCTCTTCCCGGACGCCGCCGATGCTGTCCGCTCCACTCGCCCGAAAGCATCCGGGCGCTAGGCCCGTTTTTGTTTATGTGTATCAGAATTCTGGCCTCGTGGCCTTTTGTAAATGAACAAGTCGTTTCATGAACGTGGGCAGTTGCTTGTAAATGAAGTTGTTTGCTTGTTACGCCTTTTGTTTCTCCTTCTTCCTGAGTAGATTCTAGTTAGGGGAGTTCGCTTTTCGCAGGGGGGCCGCTGGGTTGGAGGCGAGAGAGACGGGCCATAGCCACGCGGCGTAGGCTGTCTCTGGCTCGCACGCTCCTTCCGCTGTGCCACCTGCGCCCTGTTCGAATCATGGCTCGAGGTTGAAGTAGGAAACAAACTTAGCGCGTGTTGTTACGTTTTTTTTGCGCGAAAAAATGGGACCATTTGGGGGGGGGTGCCCCCCGCAGTAGCCCCCGAGGGTAACTTGGGTTTCAGGGGAAAGCCGAGTTGCCCTTTTATTAGACTTGGAGTATTTACATAGGTGACGCCAACTGGGGTGTTGGCCATGCGTTTTTACAACAGAAAATAC
Source organism: Cenchrus americanus (assembly GCA_947561735.1). Lineage (NCBI taxonomy): Eukaryota > Viridiplantae > Streptophyta > Magnoliopsida > Poales > Poaceae > Cenchrus > Cenchrus americanus. Next base: position 220,446,897 of record OX387241.1, on the reverse strand, counting down.
TTGGAAATCCTAGCTAAGGGTAGAAGCGACGTAGCTGTTGGATGTTCCAAGCGTTGGTAAGTTCTTCGCCGTCCTCGTTGGCCAGCTTGTACGTGCCCGGCTTGAGCACCTTCACTACGACGTAGGGTCCCTCCCATGGGGGCGATAGCTTGTGGCGCCCTCGGTTGTCTTGGCGTAGCCTTAGGACCAGATCTCCTTCGCTGAAATCCCTGCGACGTATCTTGCGTGCTTGGTAACGTCGTAGGGACTGTTGATACCTTGCGGAGTGCATCAACGCCACGAGGCGTACTTCGTCTAGCTGGTCCAGCGAGTCCTCGCGGGCTCGCTGGTTAGCATCTTCGTCGTACCCTCGAATCTTGGGCGACCCATATTCCAGGTCCGTGGGGAGGACGGCCTCCGCGCCATGGACTAGGAAGAACGGGTGAACCCGGTGGCTCGCTTGGGGTTGTCCTTAGGCTCCACACGACCGCCGGGTAGCTCTTGGAGCCATTTTCGGCCGCATTTGTTGAGCTGGTCAAAAATTCGGGGGCTTGAGGCCTTGCAGAATCATGCCGTTGGCACGCTCCACTTGGCCGTTGGTCTGTGGGTGTGCCACAGCTGCCCAATCCACGCGGATGTGGAACTTGTCGCAGAACTCCAAAAACTTCCGGCCCGTGAACTGGGACCCATTGTCCGTGATGATGGAGTTTGGCACTCCAAAGCGGTAGACGATGTCGGTGAAGAACGTGACCGCCTGCTCAGCCCTCAAATTCGTGATGGGGCGCACCTCCACCCATTTGGAGAATTTGTCAATCGCGACGAGCAGGTGGGTGAAGCCCCCGGGCGCCTTCCGCAGGGGCCCGACGATGTCCAACCCCCACACGGCGAACGGCCATGTTACAGGGATTGTTTGTAGGGCGTGAGCGGGCAAATTGGACTTGCGGGCGTAGAACTGACACCCTTCGCAGGTGCGCACAATTTCGCTGGCATCCGCGACCGCGGTAGGCCGCAGAAGCCCCGGCGGAACGCGTTGCCAACGAGGGTGCGCGGCGCGGCGTGGTGGCCGCGCATCCCCGCGTGGATGTCCCGTAGGAGCTCGCGCCCCTCGGGGATGGGTATACATCGCTGGAGGATGCCTGATGCGGCGCGCTTGTATAGCTCGCCGTCGACGAGGGTGAATGACTTGGCCATCCCCGGCGATGCGCCCGGCCGTGGCCCGGCTCCGCGGGGAGTTCCCCTCGAGCAATCCGGCGATGTACTTCTCCCCGCCCGATCCGCCCGGACGGGAGCCGGCTCGATGTCCATCGCGACAGCCTTGTGGGAGACGTACCCCTCGAGAAGGGAGAGCACGTACGCCTCGTTCGAGGGGTCCTCTTCCATGGGTTCCGCACCCGCTGGATTCGAGGGAGCCCCCCGAGGGTCCGCCGTCGCTCGAGGGGTAAGGCTCGAAGGTGACCGAGGGCTGCGCGCGATGTCGCGCGCGAAAACGTTCGGGGGGAACGGTGATCCGCCCAGATGCTATTTTTGCCAACTCATCGCTTCCTCGTTGTACCGGCGGGGTACATGATTAAGCTCGATGCCGTAGAACTTGTCTTCGAGGGCCCGCACGGCTTTGCGTAGGCCTCCATCTTGTCATCGTGGCAGCTCGCGTTCTTCATGACTTGATCGATCACGAGCCGTGAATTCCCTCGTACGTCGAGGCGCTTGACGCCCAACTCAATGGCGATTTTGAGGCCGCAGAGAGGGCCTCATATTCCGCCATATTGTTAGATGCGGGGAAGTGGAGGCGCATCGCGTAGCGCATGTGTTCACCGAGGGGTGACACGAAGAGCGGGCCCGCGCCCGCTCCCCGTCTTCATCACCGAGCCGTCGAAGAACGAGTCCGGCCTCGCTTGAATCCGAGGGGCGGCGGCTGCGTGTCTATCCACTCAGCGACGAAATCGGCTAGGATTTGCGACTTGATGGCCTTGCGCGGAGCGTAGGCGAGCGTCTCACCCATCAACTCCACGGACCACTTGGCAATTCTGCCTGCCGCGTCGGGGTTGCGGATGATCTCCCCTAGCGGGAAGGAAGAGACCACCGTAACTGGGTGGGCCTCGAAGTAGTGGCGGAGCTTGCGCCGCGCGAGGACTACCGCGTACAACAGCTTCTGGACCTGGGGGTAGCGCGTCTTCGTGTCCGACAGGACTTCGCTGATGTAGTAGACCGGCCTCTGCACAGGCAAGGCATGCCCTTCCTCTGTGCGCTCCACAACGATCACGGCACTGACCACCTGGGTGGTTGCGGCCACGTAGAGTTGGAGGGGTTCGCCGTCTCGCGGCGGCGTAAGGATTGGGGCGTGCGTTAGAGACGCCTTCAGCTTGTCGAGCGCTTCCTGGGCCTCGGCGGTCCAAGAGAAGCGCTCGTGCTTCTTGAGCAGCCGGTAGAGGGGCAGGCCCTTCTCACCGAGCCTCGAGATGAAGCGGCTTAAGGCGGCGAGGCACCCCAACACCTTCTGCACTCCCTTGAGGTCCCGAATTGGACCCATTCGCTCGAGGGCCGCGACCTTTTCAGGGTTGGCCTCGATTCCCCGCTGGGAGACGATGTATCCTAGGAGCATGCCCCGCGGCACTCCAAAGACACATTTTTCGGGGTTTAGCTTGACCCCGTTTGCCCGTAGGCATCTGAACGCGACGCCAAGGTCGTTAACCAGGTCTTCCGCCTTCCTAGTCTTGACGACGATGTCGTCTACGTAAGCCTCGACCGTCCGCCCGATATGGTCCCCAAAAACGTGCTGCATGCAGCGCTGATATGTCGCGCCCGCGTTTCTGAGGCCAAAAGGCATCGTGACGTAGCAGAACGTCCCGAACGGTGTGATGAACGAAGTCGCGAGCTGGTCGGACTCCTTCATTTTTATTTGGTGGTATCCCGAGTAGGCATCGAGGAAACGAGTAGTTCACACCCGTTGTAGAATCAATGATTTGATCTATACGTGGCAAAGGAAAGGGAACTTTTGGACACGCTTTATTGAGACTAGTGTAGTCTATGCACATCCTCCACTTCCCATTTTTCTTTTTTACAAGCACGGATTAGCTAGCCACGTAGGGTGGAACACTTCCTTGATGAACCCGGCCTCGAGGAGCTTCCGCGGCTCCGCTCCGATCGCCCGTCGCCGCTCCTCGTCGAAGCGGCGCGGCCCGCCGCCGCACGGCGCGAGCGTTAGGCAGGGATATCAAGGGAGTGCTCGGCGACCTCCCTCGGGATGCCCGGCGTGTCCGAGGGGCTCCACGCGAAGACGTCGGCGTTGGCGCGGAGGAAGTCGACGAGCACTGCTTCCTATTTAGGATCGAGGGTCGAGCTGACCCTCAACGCCTTGCCCTCGGGGGCCGACGGGTCGAGGGGGACCCCTTTGGTTTGCTCGGCGGCCTCGAAGGTGCCGATGTGTTTGGCGGCGGAGCTGAGGTCGTCGTTGACCATCTTCTCCAGTGTGTTCACCAGCGCTTCATCCAGCGCTAGTGCCTCCGCATGTTCCACGCACTCGACGTCGCAGTCGAATGCATGCTCGATCGACGACCCGACGGTGATGACGCCGTTTGGACCTGGCATCTTCATCTTCAGGTACGTGTAGTTGGGGACCGCCATGAACTTGGCATAGCATGGTCGCCCAAGGATGGCATGGTAGGCCCCTTTGAATCCCACCACCTCGAAGGTGAGGGTTTCCTTGCGGAAATTCTTGGGGGTCCCAAACCGGACGGGCGGATCGATCGCCCGAGGGGTTGAACCCGCTTGCTGGCGGCGCGATGCCGTGAAACGGCTTCGTGCCGGGCCGCAGCTGTCCACCCCAATCCCCATCGGGCGCAATGTATGCGCGAAGAGGATATTGAGGCTATCGCCTCCGTCCATAAGGACCTTCGAAAACCGGGCGTTCCCAATGATGGGATCAACCACCGGTGGGTGCGGCCGGTTCGGGATGCGATTTGGGTGATCATCCCGGCTAAAGGTGATGGCATCCTTCGACCGCCTGAGAAAGGCCGGAGGTGCCCTCTCCGCGGCGAGGACTTCGTGCCGCTCCTTCTTGCGCCGGGGTCGACATGTCGACGGTAGGGTCCCCCAAAGATGAGGAACACATTTTCGACGACAGGGGAAACCACCCGCGTCGCCATCGCCTCCATCCTTCTTGGCCTCTCGCCTCCTTCGCGGCGGCACGGCCATAGAACTTCTTGAGCATGTCGCCATGCTCAAGAGTGTGGTTCACGGGGGTCTTGTGGTAGGGGCATGGCTTCTTCATCATGTCGTCAAACACCCCGGGCCCCCGAGGGGCCGGTCGAGGGCCCCGTCGAGCCGGGTCGACGGCGAGGGCCTCGGCGTTGCCGCCGTTGCGCCCCTGCTCGCGCGCCGCGCGCGCGGCTTCTTCCCCTTCTTGCCCCGCTTGTCGTTGCGGCGCGGCTCCTTGGACCCGCCGCCCTCCGCGGGCGTGTCCTCGGAGCGCTTGCCCTTCTTGCCGTCGAAGATTGCTCCCACGGCCTCCTCTCCGAGGCGAAGCCGGTGGCAATGTCGAACGCCTCGTTCGAGTCCGTGGGCGGGCTGCGTCCCGGCCGCGCACAAGGTCCCGCACGTGGTGCCCTCGAGGAACGCGTGCACGATCTCGGACTGCGCCACGGCGGGGAGCTCGTGCGGCGCTTGGAAAAGCGCCGTATGAAGTCCCGTAGCGATTCGCCCGGCCTCGCGTGCGGGGAGCGCGAGATCCCAGGAGTTCCCGTGGCGCACGTACGTGCCCTGGAAGTTGCCCACGAAGGTGTGGACTAGATCGTCCCAGTTATGGATCCGGGCCGGCGGGCGGGTGCTCGAGCCATGTCCGGGCCGCGTCGCCCAAATGTAGGGGCAAGTTGCGGATAATCACTTCGTCGTTAGTGGCCCCGCCCAGCTGACAAGCTAGGCGGTAGTCGTTGAGCCAGACACGAGGGTCCGTCTCCCCGTTGTATTTGACGATCGTCGAGGGCTGACGGAAGCGCTGGGGGAACGCCGCTGTGCGGATCTCCCGGCTGAACACACGGGTGCCCGGGGGCTCCGGTGTCGGGGAGCGATCCTCACCGGCGTGCGTAGCGTCCACCCCTTCGAGGGTGGTAGCCCCCGGCCGCTCGCGCGTCCGCCTTGCCGGTGCGCCCGGTGTTGATGACGTTGCGGGCATCGCCATCCGGCGCCCCCGCGCGTGTCGAGGAGCCGTTCCTTGGCCGGCGTTCGCCCCCGGTCGCCGGGTTGACCCACGTGCACCGAGGGTTCGCCCCCGGTGCGGGATCATCACCCCGTGCGTCCCCCCCTCCGTTGGCGGATGCGTGAGGCCGAGCTCTCGGCCCGCCGGACGGCCGCTTGCTCAAGGAGAGTCCGCACCTCGCGGTGCATGTCTCGAGCCTCGGGGGTCGAGGGTGCCGGCATGGCGCGTAGCAACGTCGCGGCGGCGATGAGCTTTGGCTCGCCCGTGGTGGCGTATCCGCGTTGTCGACGTTGGGGACGGGGTTGAGGCGGTCACGGACTGTCGGCCCGGCCTCCCGCGCGCGCTCGCCGCGCGCGGAGGCCTCCCCCGCCATCGAGGCGCGGAGTAGCCGCACCGTCCGTACTCCTCCGCCGGCTTGGCCTCGAGCTCGCGGGCTTGGGCCGACCGTGTGTGTTGACGTCGGCCCCGGCGGGAGCGCTCGGCCCGCGGCCAGGCGCGTGGCGATCCCCGGGGCAGGCGTGACTTCCCCATCTCCGGCACCCGCCGCACCGGCAGCGTTAGCCGGGTCGTTGGTGATGACGGCGCAACACTCCCGCGCGGGGTCGTAGCTCCCGGTGCTGGAGTCGTCGGAGCAGCCAAACCAGTAGTCCGTGGCGTCGAGGAAGCGCCTGAACGCGACTGGGTCCGGCACGCCGGAGAAGTCCCACTCCGCGTACCCGTGACGGTTGGCGGGTGGCATCGTGTCGACGGAGCCTAGGGATGACTCGTCTGCTGCTGAGGTGCCGGGGTCCCTGGCGACGAAGACGTGACGGCCAGGTGGAACCCGGCGCATCGTCGTGTTCACGTTGGCGTTATGGGCCGTCGTGGCGCCACGCAGCCCGATGGGGATGCGCGGTCCTGAGACTGCACGCGGTCCCGCCGGGGGCGGTGGCGGCCGTTGTGTCGGTGGGCGCACCGCGTTGGGCGGCGGCGCGCTCGGCTTGCCGCCGCTCGGACCGCGCCCCGACGCGAGCGTAGCCCGGAGCGACGACGGCGGCGCGGCGTCGACGGACCCGCGGCATCCGCGCCCGCGGGCGCCCGCGCGGAGTCGTGCGTGCGGCGGAGACCGCAGCGGACCCGGCCTCGCGTTGCGCGCGAAGCTCCTCACGATTGGTGAGGCGCATGAGATAGCCGTTCCCCCGTGGCCCGGAAGTTCAAGTCTCCGAAGCGGATCTCGAACCCGGCCGGGAGAGGGTCCGAGCTACCCATGTTGTAGCGGGTAGCACGGTACTCAGTGCGAATCACCATGGAGGGAGTTGACGAAATGACCTTAGGCGCTCGTTTGCCCCACGCGTGGGCGCCAACCGTCGGTGCGGAATATGGTCCCGACACTAACCGTAGATAACGCCTAGGTCTATCCCTCAATGGTCGATGCTAAGCAACAAATGACACAAGGTTTTATCCTGGTTCCAGCCCGAGGGGGCCGTACGTCCAGCGGGGGGCGTGCTCGTGGCACCGTATTGCTCGGCACCGGGGTGCTTGTAGTGGGGCAAGTACAAGCGAGGCGGGAGAGGAAGCGTGGCTTCCAAGTCCCCTGGGAGAGTGGTTGAAGATGTTGTGGGAGAATAAGAGAGTGAGTGCACGGTGTGTTGTGTTCCTACGACCGTCCCCCCCCCCCCCCCCCCGCCGGGGCTCGCCTCCCCCCCTTTATAGGCCAAGGGGGCGACGGGTTACACGCACGCCGCGCTACCTAGCTACGTGAGGGAGCACGTCTCGCTACGGCGTAGAGTAGGCGGCCGTCCGGACGATCTTCGCTGCGATCCGGCCATGATGACCTACCCCGTACCCGAACAGTGGCGGTTCGAGGGTAGGAAGGCGGCAGATGGCGGTGGTGTCCTTTGATAGGCTTCGAGGGAGGTGCTGATGATGGCTGGTACGGGGTACAGGAGCGGGCAGAACGGCGTTCCTTCCCAATGAGCTCTGCGGTAGTGGAGTGGTTGCTGCAGTGCCCGGGCGTGCGCCTGCGGAGTCGGGCGTGCGCCTGCACGCGTGGGTACGGCGGCCGCGCGTTACGGTGGCCGGGATGGCCATCCACCGGCCTAGCGCCCCTCACCTAACTGCGGGGTCACGTGAAAGTGAATCGAGGGTGCGCCCGGCCCTCTTTCGAGGGTCGGGCGCGTTAGCCGTACAATGAGGGGCGCGCGGTGTCACGGGACGACACCGGCCGTACCGCACGGTCCATCCCACGGTGGCGGGGGATGGGCTCCTCCCTCGGGGAGTTGGTGCGGCGGCACCGGGCGTGAGCCCGGGCGCATGATGGCGCCGTCCTCGCGGCGTCGGGGCGTTAAATGCCCAAGTACGGGGCCGGCGCACGCGTGCGGCGCGCGCCGTGAGCGTGGCGGGCCCCGGCCCGAGGGCGGGGCGGACCCTCGAGCAAGACGAGACTCGCTCGAGGGGGAGCGAGCCCTCGAGCGGGGCGGGACCGCTCGAGGGAAGGGTCGCCCCTCGAACGGGGCGGAGTCCGTTTCGAGGAGGGGGTCGCCCCTCGAACGAGGCGGAGCCTGCTCGAGGGGTCCTCTGGACGGGCCGTCTTGGTGGGCTTCCGGAGTCCTGCCGCATAGGCTAAGTCCTGTATGGTTAGTTTCCTGCATGGTTAGGCTTAGCGTGTTTTGATACCGGGATTAAGTGAGGATTCCCCGTTGTTTAAGGGGACCCCTAGGGCGGTCCCCGACAGCTACGACATAGAGGCAGCGCACAAAAATGAGAGAAAGAAGAGAACGAGCAACCACGCCCTACCTGGAAGACGCGCCATGCAGGGCCGCCATGGACCCGCAGCGCCTCGTTCAGCGCGCGGTCGAGCGTGGCGCCGTGGCTCGGAGCTCGCCCCGCAGCTCTGCTCCACCCGGCGTCGGCAAACGCGGGGGGATCGTCGACGGCCCCCTCCACCTCGGGCGGGGGTGGCCGGCGCGGGAGGACGAGGCCTCGGCACCGTGTCCTCGGTCCCCCGCCACCATATGCCCCTCGTGCCGCCTCACGAGGGCCCCCCTCCCCGGGGCTCGGGGAGCGAGTGGGGAAGCTAGCCCACGATCCCACCGGGCGGCGGGGGAGTCGTCATCCGGGACCTCCACCACCTCCGCCCGGAACCGCCGGCGGGCACCGGCCCTTGCGCCGCCTCCACCGGCGCCTCCACTTGCGCCACCGTGGCCGCGGGCGCCCGACGTGGCGCCGCGGCCACCTCCTCCGGCCGCGCCTCCGCGACCACGGGCGCCGCCACGGGTTGCACCCGCTTCGACTCCTCTCCGCCCGGTGGCGCCACGGACCGCGCCTCCGTAGCAACGGCCTCCGCGGGCTGCACCTCCGCCACGACCGCCGCCGTGGGCTGCGCCTCGCCGCGGCGGCACCGGCCACTCCTCGGCAACCATCGGCTGCGCCGTGGCGTGCCGATCCGCCGGTCGAGGCCTCGGGGCCCCGCCCACGCCCCGTGAGCTCTCGCCCGCCGCCGCCATGCTTGCCCCCGCCCGCGACGCCCTCGACGAGCGCCGCCGGGTGGGGATGGACGCGTCCGTCCTCGGCACCTTGGCCGGTGCGAGGGGAGGCACGGTTGGCACCACCGCGCGAGGCACAAACGAGAGGGTTAGAACGCCCCGATCATCAACAAATCAAACCAAGTAAAGGATCGAGCCCCTTACCTCGAGGAGGAAAAGGCGCGCTTCCTTTTTCCTCGAAGCCTCGGCGGATGAGGCCGGCGCGGCCGGCGCGCCGCCGCCGCGCCTCCCCGACGGCGCCACCGCGCGCGCGGGCCCCGCGCGCGCGCGCGCGCGCGCGCGCGCGCCCCCGAGGTGAGCACGGGCGCGCTCGCCGCGCGCGCCCCGAGGTGCGCGTCGGCGCCTCCGCGCGCGCGCCGCCCCCGATGTCGATTGCCCGGCGGCGGGCGCCGTTGCGCCCGCCCCCGTGCGATGCCACCCTTGCCGCCGGAGCGGCTCCGGCGGCGGGGGCGAGGGCTCCCACCTATCGAGGGGGCCTCGCCCCTCGGCCCTCTTCCTCTTCGTCCTCCTCCGAGGATGAGTACTCCCTCGGTCCTCGAGGAGGAGAGCCCCCCCCCCGGCTCTTCACGCCGCCGGTACTCCGCGTTCCGCCGCTCACAACGCTCGTTGTGCCGCCTCGCGCGCTCCCTCCTCGCGCGCCGCCCGCTCCTGCTCCCGCTGATGCGCCGCCCGACCAAGCGCACGGGAGTCGGGGGTGGGCGGAACGGACTTCGAAGCGGTAAAGCTCACCAGCTGCATACAGGAACATCAAGGACGCGTCAGGAGGCAGAAGCAACACCAAGAACGAAAACAAAGTCAAGAATCACACTCACCAGTGGGCCGGTGGGGAGCATCTTGAGGTCCCATGGGGTCCGGTCCGGATGCATCGGCATCCGGGTGTCGACGGCGTTCCGCGCCCGGGTGAGCGCATACGGCTGCCCGAGGGGGGTCGGGAGCATCCGCGACCTCGCCAGCGCGACGGGGTCGGCCGCCTCCGTCATCTCGTAGATGCGGAGCGGCCTCTCCATCGGAGGCACGATCCGCCGGTGATGGAGGAAGGCGAGGACGCCCAACGCGGTCGGCCCTCGCGCGCCGGGGGCTCTTCAGGCGGCCAGGACCGAGTCCCCGCCGCCCTCCGTCTTTGGGGCGTGGACACCCCCGTAGCCCCAAGAGCTGGGCTTCTCCTTGAACACCCGACCGGTGTAGGGGGAGGCCGGGCTCGGCGTTGCGCAAGTAGAACCATCCCCGCTCCCAGCCGGCGTTGTTCGTCGTCATGGTGCAGGGGATGTAGTCGTCCTTGAACTGCCCCCGCAGGGCAAGCGACATCCCGCCGGCGCGCACCGCGCGGCGGGTCCTCGGCTCCGTCGTGGGCTGCGTGAAGAGCTCCGCGCGGAAGAGGTGTACCCAGAGCTCCCAGTTGACTGGGATCCCCAGGTACCCCTCGCAGACGCCCACGAACGTGGCCGCCTGCGAAATCGCGTTGGGCGCGAAGTTGTGCAGCTCCACGCCGTAGTAGTAGTCGCACAACACCCGCATGAAGTGGCTCGCCGGCGCGTTGAAGCCTCGCTCGTGGAAGCGGATAAAGCTCACCACGTAGCCTTCCGGTGGGTTGGGCGCGCGGTCCCCCGCCGGCGGCACTATCCACTCCGCCGGGTGGCCATCCTCGTTAGCCGCCAGCTGGCCGGCGGCGACCAGCTCGCCAAGGGCCAGCGGAGTCACCGTCGACCGCTCCCAGGCGTACGGGTCAAGGATCGTGAGGGGCGGAAGTGGTGCCATGAGAAGAAGGCAAAGGAATGCGAGAGCGGAGGACGAGAAGAGGAAGAAGAACTCAAATGGCAAAGCCGCGCGGTGGCGAAGGCAAGGCGAAGACGAAAAGCACAAGGGGCTGGAATGGCGGAGCGCTAAGGTAAAAAACCGCCGTTTCCCCCTCCCCTCAGATTTATAAGCCGCGGGCGAGCTCTCCGGGGCGGATGTCCCGCGCGCATTAACCTGCGGGGGAATCTTCTCTTCACGCCGACGAACGGGCCCCACCACGACCGCAGCGGCCACATCACCGCGGACGGGCCATCATCACGGCGAAGACTAGCAGGGACCGAGGCAAGCGGTCACGTCCGCCTGCCACGCCGCCCACTACGCGCGCGCGCGGCCGCAACGCCTAAAAAGGCGCGCCCGCGTTGCAAAACCGCAGCCTCGACTGTGAAACATTTAATGACCCGGTCCCTTGCCAAGCAAGGAGAACCCTCGAGCGGGGCGAACCCCTGGCTTGAGACGAAGTCAGCCCTCGAAGGGACATCGGCGTGAGAAGGTCGCCCGGGGCCTGCTTGAAGTAAAGCGGGCACCACGAGCACCCATGCCACGCAAAACCCTCGAGCGGCACGAGCCACTGGCTCGAGACAATACCAGCCCTCGAAGGGACATCGGCGTGAGAAGGTCGCCCGGGGCCTGCTTGAAGTAAAGCGGGCACCACGAGCACCCATGCCACGCAAAACCATCGAGCGGCACGAGCCCCTGGCTCGAGACAATACCAGCCCTCGAAGGGACATCGGCGTGAGAAGGTCGCCCGGGGCTCGCTTGAAGTAAAGCGGGCACCGCGGGTACCCATGCCACGCAAAACCCTCGAGCGGCATGAGCCCCTGGCTCGAGACAATATCAACTCTCTAAAAACGGGCATGTGCGTGAGAAGGTCGCCCGGCGCCCGCTTGAAGTAAGACAGGCACCGCGAGCACCCATGCCACGCCGTGCTACCAACTAGCGCCTCGAGGGCTGGCTCTCCCAGACCCCTCGACGGCCGCAAACGCAAAAGACGGGGCCGCCCAGGCGACACCCCGCACGGCCCTACTGATCAGAGGTTCGAAGCCTGACCCTCGACGGGTTCGAACAGGCGCCCCAGATCGCAGAGTCAGGGACGACGAGGGCACGCGCATTCGAGCCGTTCCTCGAACCCGCCGGCTCGAGGGTGCCCCACATGTCGTGTTCGAGAGCCAGCGAGGGCAGCTAGTCGGGGGATCCCACCGAGGGAGAGCTTCCGCGCCCTCGGTCCCTATCGAACGAGACCGAGCCCCACCTAGCAAACCCACGCAAGCACTTTCATGGACGTGTCTCTGGACCACGCAGCCTACCCTTATCGAACGGGGCATGGGCGTCCACTCGAACCACCCACTAGCAGCTCAAAGAGGAATCCGCAATTCGCGACCCGCTCGATGGGGGTTGCGGAAACCTCACCCTCCGTCCCGCGGAGGGACGGCGAGGGCGCGTTAAGAGACAAGTCGTAAAGCTCTACCCGATCGCCTCGAATGGGCCCAGGCTCGGGGGCTTAGCGCACGGCTACACCTCCTTGGTTTGCACCCGCCGGAGACAGCGCCAGCAGCGCGTGCGTCACCGAAGTCGGCTGAGACATTGCCGATGCCGGTTGAAACATGTGCCACGCCCTCTGGCCAGTTCTCGCGGTTAACCCCTACAGGAGCATCCACACTCCTGCAGGGCTTCGGGGGCTAGACCCGCGGGTCCGCTGACGCGGCCCCACGGAAAGCGTTCGCAAAACGAGGAGGGAAGAACGTCCTATCAGCAGGTTCCAACATCTGCGGGAGCCTCAATGGCAAACCCGCAGATGTTCGGGGGCTACTGTCGGGGACAGCCCTAGGGGTCCCCTTAAACAACGGGGAAATCCTCACTTAAAACCCGCAACAAAGCCAAAACACGGCTTGCCTAACCATGCAGGATACGGCCCACGCCGCAGGGACCCCGGCGGCCCATCAAGGCGGCCTTTTTGGAGATCCCCTCGAGCAGGCTCCGCCTCGCTCGAGGATGCGCGCCCCCCTCGGGCGGGCTCCGCCCCGTTCGAGGGGTAGCACTTCCCTCGAGCGGGCTCCGCCTCGCTCGAGGGTTCGCTCCCCCTCGAGCAGGTTCCGCCTCGCCCGAGGGTACGTCCCACCCTCGACCGGGGTCCGCCACGCTCGAGGGTGCCCCTCACACGTGCGCCGGCCCCCGTACACGGGCATTTAACGCCCTGACACCGGCGGGACGGCGCCATCATGCGCCCGGGGCTCGCGCCCCCCGTGCCGCCGCACCAACTCCCCGGGGAGGAGCCCATCCCCATCACTGTGGGGAGGGACCGTGCGCGCGGCGGTGTCGGTCCCGTGACGCCGTGCGCCTGCTCCAGTACGGCTAACGCGCCGAGCCCTCGAAGGGGGGCCGGTCGCACCCTCGATCTACTTTCTTGTGACCCTACAGGGTTAGGTGGAGGCGCTAGGCCGGTGGAACACCATCCCTGCCACTGTAACAGTGTGGCCACTGTCCCTGCGCGTGCAGGCGCACGCCAGGCGCTGTAGCAACAACTCCAGTACTGTGAAGCGCGTCGGGAAGGGGCGCCATTTTACCTACTCCTGTGCCCCGTACAGGCCAACGTCAGCACCTCCCTCGAAGCCTATCAGAGGACATCGCCACCATCCGCCGCCCTTCTACCCTCGAACCGCCACTGTTCGGGTACAAGGTAGGCCATCATGGCCAGATCGCTGCAAGGATCGTCCGGACGGCCGCCCACTCTACAGCATAGCACGTCGTGCTTCCCCACGTAGCTAGATAGCGCGGCGTGCATGTAATCCGCCTCCCCCTTGATCTATAAAAGGGGGGCGAACCCCCCAGCCGCGGGGGGACAGACAGAGACAGGAACACACGGCACACCACGTACTCATTCTCCAATTCTCCCACAATATCTTCAGCCACTCTTCCAGGGACTTGGAAGCCACGCTTCCTCTCCCGCCTTGCTTGTAGCAGCCCCACTATAGGCACCCCCGGTGCTGAGCAATATAGTGCCTTGAGCACACCACTGCTGGACGTACGGCCCCCTCGGCCGGAACCAGGATAAATCCCGTGTCTCTCATTGCTTAGCATCGACCATTGAGGGATAGACCTCGGCGCTTTCTACTGGTTAGTGTCGGGACCATATTCCGCACCGACAAAGACCGCGGTATGGAAAATGCCGTTAGGGTTCAGATTGAGGTACTCAACTCCATAGTACCTGAGGAGGCCCTTGAAGAAATCACTAGCCGGAAGCGCGAGTCCGCGCTCCACGAAATGCGCGAACATCGGGATTTCGTCCTCAGCCTTCTCCATTGGGTATGGATCTCCGGCGGCGGCCCTCTACAAATCCACCTCCTTCTCCCGGATAAATCCGCTGTTGAGAAGGGCCAACAGATCCTCCGTCTTCACCTTTGACTTCTTCCACTCGCGGCTTGGATCTGCCCGCGGTGGAGACATCGGCGGCGCCGCTCCAGTGGCAGTCGCGGCGGCCTTTTCACGGCCCCTCTTCTTCCTGGCGACCTTCGCAGACTTTGACGGTGAAGGCTTCATTCTCCAAGTACAGGGCGTCTTCACGCGCATACGCTCGAGGGCTACTCTGGAAGCTCTGGGTGGCGGCGCACTTAGATCTACTGCGGCGGCGGCGTGCGCTGGAAGTGGATCTAACTCAGATCGATTCGAAATGGCTACGGCAGCAATGGGTGAAAAACCCTAAGGGTTTTGGCTTCTATTTATAAGTCAAACCGGCCCTCCAACGGCCAGATCGATAAGTCTGCGCTCGGCTGACTCAACGGTCGCGCGTGACCCTTCGCATTCTACTAGTCGACGCGCCTCACCTCGGGGGCTCGGCTACCTCTACTCGAGTACCTGGGAAGCGACAAGACTCAGGAGCATCTCAGGACACATTCTTCAAGATGACCCTTCAATTCGAGAGGAAGTACTCGACTCAAGGCTCGGGGGCTCCGTGCCACGTGTCCTTCGGTTTTTTCTCTCCGGATTTTTCGGGATTTTCTTGCCAAGACTTCGAGATGGACCCTCGGCCAGTAGCCTCGCGGCTCAACCTAAGGCTCGGGGGCTACTCCATATGGAGTGCGATTTTGCAATCGCACCTCCATATCAGCTCCGGCTTCAAGACAAGACAGGCATTTTTTGAAGACCTTCGAAGGCAGCACTCGAGGACGCTTGGGACTACTCGAGAAGACTTCAAGATTGCTCAAACATCAGCTGGAGTACATTCCAGCCTCGGGATGCTTCAACTACTCTTGAGAACTTCTGACTTGTAGTACTCGGGGACGCTTGAGGACTACTCGTTAAGGCCGTCAAGACTACTTGAAGCTATCCTTCTCGACTACAAAGTACTCAGGGGCTTGTCGTATGGACCTCCCTGGGCCCACTACCTCGGTGGGTACCAGGACCGACTACTCGGTGGGCCCCCTCGGGACTACCGGCTTGCGCTACATGGCATCTGATGGCGTGGAGCACAAGGACTACAAAGGAGTAGTACTCGGTTAGGGAGCTGTACATGTTCCGCACTGTATGGAGGACTCCTAGACGTACTCGACTAGTACTCTCTCCCTACTCCGACTTGTAACCCTGCCTCCCGGACTATAAAGGCGAGGCAGGGACCCTTCTCTAGCATCCAATCTCATCTCAACACAACCCACGGCATACTATTACACATCCTGTAATCGTACCCTATCAATCCAGAGCTACGCAGCATACAGGACGTAGGGTATTACGCACCTCGCGGCCCGAACCTGTCTAAATTGTGTGCCACGTGTCTCTTCCTTCGAGTTACCGATCTCGGCGAGGCCACATTCATCTACTTCGGGTACTCCCCTTAGTAGGTTGCTGGTCTAAAACACCGACAGTCTCCAAGGCGGAGATGATGGCTCGCGTGAAGAACATCTTCGGCGGGCGGATCCGCAACAGGGAGTGCCCCAAGGCACTGGGGTGTATAGCCCCTCTGACCCGGTGAGTCTTCGACCTTGGTGTTTATCTGAGTAAGGTCTGTGGGAGTATATGTCTTGTGTGTTGGTTCTGATTGAATTTCTGGGTCTTGTTTTTCAGCACGCGAGGGCATCTACTAGTGCCCGGAACCACTGCGCGACGAAGACCAGCACAGCTATAAGGTTCGCGATGTGGCGGACGTGCAGGCAGCGCTTGTTCCCCCCACCGACGAGTATGTCTCTGACTCGATGGTGGGGAGTGAAAACGAAACTCCCACCACGTCTCGTAGGATGCCATCCAAGGTCGTCGCGCCACGGCGTACGCGGCATAGGGAAGATACCCGCTTCCCAGGGTGCGACCGAGGCCGCGGAGGCGAAGAAGAGGAAGAGGAAGTGGAACAGGTCCGCGATGTTGGCGGACACCACCATGATTAGTTCCGACGTCGAGACTATCGACATTGATGATGGAGAGGGCGACGTCAAGTCACCAAAGGCAACTGCGGCTCCGTCGCTGGGAAAGCAGGCGGTAGAGATGCCCCGCCAAGCATCGAAGACGCAAGAGCGCCCTGCATCGAGCACTAATCCGGTGGGCGACCTTGGGTCGCACAAGAGGATGAAGAAGGCCCCGCCTAAGCCCTGCAAGCCCGGCCTCAGGTCGGCAACCAAGTAAGTCAAGAGACCTACTTCTTGTTTCGCTTCTTGCCCCGGCTCACACATTGTTGTTTGACTGAGGTCCTTTCGCATGTGCAGAGCTCCCCCGACGACGTCGAAGAGTGGCAAAAATGCCTCGGGCTAGGAGGTGTTTGGGAGCAAGATGCAAGGGACGCCGGTGGTGGAATCACCGGCGGCCTCGGCAGCTAACGTGATAAGCGCGGCTGGCGGGGCTGGGGCGACTGCGGCATCCGATGTGGACAAGGCCGGAACCAACACGCCTCCTACCGTCGAATGTGAGGGCGGTGATCTCTGCACCACTGGCCCGCAGCTGGTGTTGGGCCCGCAAGCGGCCATGGATGAGGGTACACGGTCGGAGGATGACCAACATCGGTGCCTTTACGTCGGCACCCCATGGAAGGCGGAGGTCGTCGCCGATCGCCGCGATGTGGAGGAGTTCAAGGAGGCGTCACGCATGATAGAGCATGTGCTGTCGGTAAGGGCCCTTGTCGAGATTTTTGATTTCTTGCTTTGGGTTGCTCTGTCCCTCAAGGTCTGATGGCATTTTTGCTTGTTTGTTGATGCAATCTCTTGCTGAACGGGCGCAAGCTCGAACGGATCTTCTGCGAGAAGCGGTTAACGCTCACGCAGAGGCCGCCGCAGCCCATGAGGAAAGGCTACAGGCCCAGGTTGAGGCCGCGCAGGAAGTTCAGCGCGTCAAGGAGGCCATGGCGTGCCAGGCGCAGAAGGAGGTGGCCGACCTAAAGAAGAAGCTGGAGGACGCCAAGCAGAAGGCCAAGGACACGGCTGCTGACCTCCAGGCCGTGATAGAGGGTAAGTTTCCGACGTTGCCTCGAGTTGACTCTGTATGCTTTTCAAGGTCTCGGTGCTAAGTCTACGACCTTGAATTTTTGCACGCGCTCGAGTGACCGAGGAGACCCTTAAGAAGGAGCTGGCCGCGATTTAAGAACCATCTGACTGCCATTAAGGAGAGGTCCATAGAGGTTCGCCAAGGTTAGTGGCTTGTCCATTATTGCAAAGTTGGTCGACGTGCCATGGTTCGACAGGCTTCTGAAGTCACTTGTTTGAAATGCAGGTCTGGACAAGGAGCTGGGCGAGCTCAAAGATGTCGCCCAATATGTCATGGACCTCTACGTCCCGCAGGAGGAGGGGGCTGAACCGAAGTCGCTGATCGTCCGGCTTGACAAATCTGAAGGTCGCATCAAGGGCTTGCTCCTGGATACCGCCAACCTTGCAGCAGCTGCTGCGTTGTCGACTGTCAAGTACCACGACTCGTCATTCGACCTGCAAAAGGTCTCAGAAGACGTGGACCGGTCTGGTCTCATGAGGCGCGAGGACATCGTGGCAGCCGTGGAGGAGGTTGTCAAGAAGCTTGACTTTGGCACTGACTGAAGTGGTGCTGAAACGAACTTTAGACGTAGGTTAGGGCGCGGGAGTTGTAAATAAACTTGCAATATAAAAAGCTTATGCCTATGAAATGGTGCATGCATTGTTTGATAGCGAAGCACTCTCATTATACACGTCAAAAGTAACCATGTCGTAAGAGAAACCCTCCGCTCACCCAACTCAGTGGAGGAACGGCTTACTGACCGTACGGCCTAGCGTGGGGACTTAGGCACAGCCGGCGTGCGGAGGAGGGGTCATGGACCCTAGGTCTTGTGAGCCGGCGACTTAGGAACATTTATAAGGAAAGCGAAAGCTAACTATATGATGAAGACTTGAAAGCATAAGACATACACAAAATCCCTTCAGGTTGCGAGACCCTTAGGTTGGCAAAGCCAAGCCCCCGAGCGCTTCGGGACCTGGCCTAGACCAAGCCCCCAAGCGTTTCGAGGGGGAAGGGAAAAGAACTAAAAGTAAAAGAGGAGACCGAAAAACAGGTCGACAGAGGGGCTGCCGAACAAAAGATCTCTTTCTTTATCATATTGAAATTACAAGAGGGGAGAATACATAGCTTTATTCTGATACAGATCTTCTAAGGATAGAAGCGATGTAAATGCTCGATATTCTAGACGTTAGGAATGTCATGGCCGTCGGCCCACTGGAGGTGATAGGTCGATGGGCTGACGACTTCCATCACGATGAAGGGACCTTCCCAAGGGGCGGAGAGCTTGTGCATTCCCTTGGTGGTTTGGATGCGACGCAGGACCAGGTCTCCCAAGTTGAAGGACCAGTCTCGCATGTTGCGGTCGTGGTAACGGTGTAGCTGCTGCTCGTGCCGCGTGTGCCGCATTAGCGCGGCCACGCGGTGCTCCTCGATGCTATCAAGGTCGACCTTGCGCGTTTCTTCGGCCGTTCCTTCCTCGTAGTGCTGGATGCTCGGGGCACCGAAGGCTAGGTCGGTTGGGAGGACCGCCCCGACCCATACACCAGGAAGAAGGGTGAGTATCCTGTAGCTGAGCTAACCTGGGTTTGGAGACCCCATATCACGTGGGGCAGCTCAGCTAGCCATCGGGTCGTGTATTACGAAGCGTCATCGAAGATGCGGTCTTTGATGCCCTGGAGCACCATGCCGTTTGCTCGCTCGACCTGGTCGTTGCAGCATGGGTGGGCCACCGAGGAGTAGTAGACGTCGATGAGGTTGTCTTGGCAGAAGTCCCAGAAGTCTGACCCTGTAAAAGCCTTCCACAGGTCGGTCACGATCCTGCTGGGTACCCCGAACCTATGGGTGATGTCCTCTATGAACTTCGCGACCTCTTTTGACGTGACTGTAGCGACGGCGCGGACCTCAATCCACTTGGTGAATTTATCCACCGCCACCAGCATGTCCTTGTAGCCGCTAGGGGCCATCTTGAAGGGTCCCACTAAGTCGAGGCCCCATATGGCAAAGGGCCAGGACGGTGGGATTGTCCTCAGAGCTTGGGTCGGGACGTGCTGCTACTTGGCGAAGAACTGGCAACCCTTACATCGCTGAACCAGGTCTTGAGCGTCAGCCAGGGCGGTGGGCTAGTAGAAGCTCGACCAGAAGGCTTTTCCCACCAGATTTGCAGAGGCTGCGTGGTTGCCGCATTCCCCACCATGGATCTCTTGTAGGAGCTGAAGACCTTCATATCGGAGGATGCACTTCATCAGCACGACGTTGGAGGTGGACCTCCAGTACAGCTCGGTGCCGATAACAACGTAGTTGGCACTACGCCTGATGATCTTCTCGCGCTCGACTTTGTCTTCTAGGACGCGTTGCTCCACGATGTATGCAATGAAGTTAAGGCACCAGTCGTCTTCGGCCTCCGTCATGAGGACGTCACAACTACCCGGTGGGGGTGTGTCTTTATGCGACGTCTCTGGGTCGCTAAGGAGTCTGATTGATGGCTTGCGTAGGTCTGGGGTGAACACGCCAGCCGGGACCAGCGCACGCTTGGATCCTAGCTTGGAGAGGACGTCGGCCGCCACGTTGTTGTCGCGGGAAACGTGGTGGAACTCCAGACCTTCGAAGTGAGCCTCAAGCTTGCGCACCTCAGCGCAGTAGGCGTTCATCGAGTCCTTCTTGATGTCGCAGGCCTTGTTGACTTGGTCGATGATGACCTTAGAGTCGCTGTAGGTAATGAGTCGCTTAATTCCGAGGGAAACAGCGATGCGCAACCCATGGATCAGGGCCTCGTACTCGGCGTTGTTGTTGGATGCCTTGTAGTGGATCTGTAGGATGTACTTCAGGTGGTCGCCCTGGGGAGAGATGAAGAGGACGCCTGCACTTGCGCCTTCAAGGTTCAGGGAGCCGTCGAAGTACATCTTCCAGTGCTCTCGCTTCTCCGCCGACGGGGGTTGCTGGGTCTCTGTCCACTCGGAGACAAAATCGGCGAGGATCTGGGACTTGATGGCCTGTCGTGGACAGAACTCGATGTCGAATTCACGCAACTCGACTGACCACTTGACGATGCGGCCACGGTGTCGCAGCTGTGTAAGATTTCTCCGAGAGGGAAGCTGGAAACGACCTTGATCTTGTGCGACTGAAAGTAATGTCGCAGCTTGCGCGACGTAATAAGGAGAGCATATAGCATCTTCTGGGGTTGCGAGTACCTGACCTTGCTGTCGGATAGGACCTCGCTGATGTAGTAGAAAGGTCACTGGATGGGGTATTGGTGGCCTTCTTCAGGTCGCTCAGCCACTAAGACCGCGCTGACCACCTGGGTGGACGCAGAGATGTAGAGCAGCAAGGTCTCCTTGGGTGCGGGGGGCACCATGACCGGAGGCGTCGTGAGCAAGTTCTTCAACTCCTCAAGTGCCTGGTCCGTCTCGTCCATCCACTTGAACCTGTCAGACTTTTTCAGCAGCTTGAAGAAGGGTAGGCATTTCTCCCTAAGTTTGCTGATGAAGCGACCTAGCGCCGCCATCATGCCGGTGAGCTTCATCACGTCTTTCTTCCCGGTAGGTCGATTCATCTTGCGGATTGCGTCGACCTTGGTGGGGTTTGCCTCGATGCCGCGGTGGCTCACCATAAAGCCTAGAAGCTTGCCGGATGGGACACTGAAGACGCATTTCTCCGGGTTGAGCTTCCAGTGGTAGTGCCGGAGGTTGGCTAAGGTCTGGGCGAGGTCGGCGATGAGGTCATTTTCATCGGTGGTCTTGACAACCACGTCGTCAACATAGGCTTCGACGTTCTTGTCGATCTGGGACTCCAAACACTTCTGGATGGCCTTATGGTAGGTCGCTCCAGCTTTCTTGAGGCCAAAAGTCATGGCCGTGTAACAGTAGATGTCGTGCGGCGTTATGAACACTGTCTTATCCTGGTCAGATACCTTCAAGGCTATCTGGTGATAGCCTGAGTAGCAGTCGAGGAAGCACAGCAGGGCACTTCCTGCGGTGGAGTCTACGACCTGGTCGATGCGCAGAAGAGGGAAGGGGTCTTTAGGGTAGTGACGGTTGAGAACGGTGTAGTTGATACACATTCTCCATTGGCCGGTTTTCTTGGGTACAAGCACTGGGTTGGCGAGCCAAATCGGGTTTTTACATTTGCAGATGAATCCGGCAGCTAAGAGCTTTAAAATTTCTACCCTAATGACCTCCTTGCGATCCTTCGCAAAGTGGTGTAGCTTCTGCTTGACAGGTTTGGCCGTCTTGCTTACATCCAAGGAGTGCTCAACCAGCTCCCTTGGAACACCTGGCATATCCGATGGGGTCCATGCAAATATGTCAGCATTGTCCTGGAGGAAACTGGTGAGCGCGAGTTCCTATTTCTCCCTGAGGTTGTCGCCGATGACCACCGTCTTGGCTGGGTCGGCAAGGCTGAGGCAGACCTTCTTCGTTGCTGGTGTAGCATCCAAGGCGGTCTCGGTGCGCTTCTACTCCGGGATGGTCAGGTCGGTCAGGGCGACGTTCTTGGCCTTAGCCACCATGACAGCCGAGGCGCCGAAGCAGGCGTTCGTCATGGCGATCTCCAGGGCCTCGTTATCGCACTTGAACAAGATAAGCAGGTCGTTGTAGACTGTGAGGACTCCTTTGGGGGTCGGCATCTTCAGCACCAGATAGGTGTAGTGCAGAACAACCATGAACCTGGCCAACATAGGGCGACCTAGGATGGCGTGGTAGGACGACATAAAGTCAGCGACCTCAAAGCTGAGGTATTCTGTGTGAAAATTCTCCTCGGTGCCGAACGTGACCGAGAGGGAGACCCGACCCATGGGGTAGGCCACCTTGCCGGGCACGATGCCGAAGAAGGGCTCGTCGCACTCTGTAAGCCTCTTGAAGTCGAAATCCATCTTCTTCAGGGTGTCGATGAAGATGACGTTGAGCCCGCTCCCTCCGTCAATGAGGGTTTGAGGAAGCAAGGCGCCCTCGACGATGGGCTCGACGACCAGCGGGTACGAGCCAGGGTCTGGGATGTGGACCCAGTGATCAGCCCTAGAGAAGGTGATGGGCTGCTCCGACCAATGCAGAGGTTGTGATGGCTTGGTGTGGATGAGCTTGACCTCACAGTTGTCCTTGCGGTACCTTCTCCTGCTCGAGCTGCTCTTCAGGCCGCCGACGATCATGTTGATTGACCTTTTCGCCTGCTGGAATGGGCTGTTGGGGTTGCCTGTCTCTGGCGGGGGAGGCAAGTCACGCTCATCATGGCGGTCTTCCGGCTGCTGGTTGTCACGTCGCCGGTTGTCATGGTGCTCATTGTCCCCTCGTCCACGTCGATTGTCGTGGTGGTGGTTGTTGCAGTGACGTGAGGATGACCTGTCCCCGTCGCTTCTGGGTCACTTCGGGTCCTCGGGCGTGCGGAACGCCCTCTTGAACTGTTGGCACTCACGTACTGTGTGAGTGCCCCCTTCATGGAATGTGCAGAGGCTGTCCAGCACTGCGTTGAACTCTTCGACGTTGAACGTCGAAGGTCGGCGTCCGTCTGCCGCGAGTACCTCTGAAGGTCGCTTGCGGAACTTCGAGCTGGAATCCTCAGCGACGCCAGAGGTGTCGGCGTCCTGCTTGCCGTCGTGGTCAAACTGGTTGACCAGCGCTTCCTCGGTGTCGATGAGCTTGTTGACGACCTCCATGAGTGGCGCGACCTTCGTGGCGCCCAACTCGTGGATCTTCTCAAAGACCTTGCGGTCCCTAAGACCTTTCTTGTAGCTGTCGACGGCCTGGTCGTCCCGAACACCGACGCAGGTGTTGCAGTTCTCGAAGAACCGGTTGGTGTAGTCCGGTAGCCGCTCGCCGACCTTCATGGTCACCCTCCCGATGTTGAAGGAGTTTCCAGGGCGATTATAGGTCGCCTAGAAGTTCGAGGTGAAGGCCTGAGATAGGTCAGCCCACGACGTGATGCTGCCAGCTGGGAGGTTGTTGAGCCAGAGCGACGTCGTACTTCTGGATGTTGGGCTTTGAAGTTGTCGGGGTAGGCGAACGATCGGAGACGTGGCGCCAATGCGGGGAAGGCAGTGATCGCCATGTCGTCGTCGTTGTCACCGACCTGAGCCGCGACGTCGTTCTGTGCTGCAACCATGATCTGAGATCTTGGCTAACGATTCGGGTTAGGGACCGGACCCTCAGGATGGCCGTAGTCTGCCTCATACTGGGCACACCGCCGGTTCTCGATGTCGTGGCGGTCGCGTTCTTCACGCTCCATGATCCGATGGATAGCGCCCGGGGGGCGTACTCGCGATCGTAGTTAAGGCAACGTCGGAGCTCTCGCTCTTCGCGCTCGCAGTGGCGCTGGTCGATGTAGCCACGAGCGTCGCAGCCATGCCGATTCTTGTCGAGGTTGGCGCGTAGGTCGATGCCTGGTGCGGCGTTCGCTCGGGGTTGGTTGACCTCTTCCTGGATTGTGGGGAGCTTGCTATGCGCAGGCTGATTGGATCGGCTGCGCGAGTGCCGGCTCGATGTAGATGCCGCCGACTTGGACGCCGTGCTTCTCTCCTCTACCAGGGTCGTGGCGACCCAGACGTAGGCCATGGCTGCGTTGGCCTCGAGCGAAGGGTTGGCCTGCTGGAGACGTGCCAACGTTGCACCCAGGTTGGCCTGGGGCTGTTGAACGTCAGCAGTCCTACCTCCTCGAACTCGAGGCACAGGTCATGGGCACACTGGGGTACTGCCTGGCGCTGCTCCTTCGCCCTCCTCTGGGCGCGGTTCGTGTTGGCTTGGATCTGACGCGCCTCCTCGGAATCCGTCGCGCCGACCTGTGGTGGGTCATTAGCTGAAACCACCAGGATGCGTCGCCGGGTGGATCTCTGGTCGTTGGGGGAGATGCGAATCCGATCCTTCTAGAACTCGCCGTTGTCTTGAGACATGAGAGCCCGTACAGCGCGTGAGGCGTCACGCTCTTGGTCGATCTGCTTCTGTAGCTGGCAGCCACAGAGGGTGTGTCGTGCTCCCTTGTGGTAGATGCACGACACGTCGAGCGGGTGACGACGGGCACGAGCTGCGACCTTCAGGTTGACAGATGGTTGCTGTCGCCCAGATTGGATCTGCGTCGACTTCGCCGTCTGACGAGCGTACGCGTCGCTGGATGGCCGCAGACCGAAAGGGAAGGTCTTGCAGTGCGACACATCTTGCGTTGAGCATTGGGCTCTTTCGCAGATCTGGAGGGCTTCCTCCATCATGTCGATGACACGCCCCATTCCCTGAACGATGTCATAGGGCTTGGGCGGGTCTTTGACTTCTTGCTGGAGCTGGGGGCAACGTCAGGGGTCGCCGGGGCCTTCACGGAGGCCGTTGGTGAGGTCGCCACCGCCAGCGTGGTTGAGGTCGCCGTGAAGGAGCCGAATCAGATCTCCACGGGTGAAGAGTATCTTGGCCCCCTAAGTGGGTTTTGGTGATTTAATGACACACACCTAAGTAGCTAATGAATTTATCTAGTCCATGAGCAGGTATTAAAATTATATATGGCATCAAGCACAGCTCGTTGATGTACAAAAAGGAAAGTGGTGCTCTAAAGGATTCCTAAGAAGGCTTATTTATTTTTTATTTTTGAATTTGAGTCTTAGGAATGCCGTACTATCAAGAGGGACAGGAATTATGTCTTCCAAGAGTCGAATAGGTGCTCTAGTTGCTAAAACAAAACATATGAGAGACACCTTTGCACCAACACATACACGAGGATCTTTTCTTGGGTGCTGACCTTGGAAGGCCGGAGTATCCGGGTTTACCCCGAAGACTCCGGACTTCCCGGAGTTTCCGGGTTTACCTCGGATACTCCGGGTCATAAAGCCTCAACGGCTATATTCTGGGTGAGGGGGTATAAAAGCCCCCTCCACCCCTTCATTTACTCTCTTCTCCCTGCCATTTCGTGCTGACTTGAACAGACCTCATTTACTCCCTCCCTCCCTCTTCTCCCTTTGGCTAAAAGTTGGTGAGATTTGTTGTGGGATTTAAGAGGATTTGAGAGCAAGGGCTTGGAGAGTGCTAGTGAGCTGATTTCCCATCTCTAGAGCACCTCGTTCTTCGCTTGGTTGGCAAAATTCGTGTTTGTTACTCTTGGAGCCTTGAGCTCCTAGCCGGCTAGGCGTTGCCTTGGAGCATCCAAAGATTGTGGCTGCCCAAGGAAGTTTGTATCACCCCGACATTGAGTAAGTAACTCTAGCTTGATCTTTGTGGTCGCTAGAGGGAGGAAAGTGACCTAGGTGTAAAGGTCCACCCTTCGTGGGTACCTCAACGGAGACGTAGACCTCAAGGTGTGAGGTTGAACTCTGGTAACAAATCCTTGTGTCTCTTGTGCTTGTTCATCTTGTTGCATGCTTGATTCTATCTTGAGCACATATCTAGGGTTTGGTGCCGATCTACTTTGTGTTGAGGCTCCTGCAAGATTTGAGTGGATAAACAGGCTTGTCTCGTCTCAGTGCATAACCTATTTTCACAGATTTACTTTTGAGCAAGTTTAATTTATGTCGATTTAATCTCTCCCTAGCAGGCCGGAATAT
Organism: Cenchrus americanus; assembly: GCA_947561735.1. Classification (NCBI taxonomy): domain Eukaryota; kingdom Viridiplantae; phylum Streptophyta; class Magnoliopsida; order Poales; family Poaceae; genus Cenchrus; species Cenchrus americanus. The sequence continues at coordinate 220,421,477 of OX387241.1, read as the reverse complement.
CCAGACATTTTCCCAGATTCTCCGGATTTCCCGGAGTATCCGGAAAAATATCTGGAGTCTCCGGACCTGTATCTAACAGCTGTGAAAAAGTTTGTGATTTTCAGGTTCGACTATTTACCCCCCCCCCCCCTCTAGTCGACATCTTGATCCTTTCAATTGGTATCAGAGCTAGGTTCTCCATATTTGAAGCTTAACCGCTTGGAGTTGAGAAGATGTCGAATCCAAATGATCAAGCCCTACCTCTCGCTGAAGGTGATCCCATCAACAATGTTGTTGGCATGCCTCCCCCTCCTCGAGGAGACAACACTCGTGGTGCAAGCACTAGTCATCAAGCGCATGGACGAGGTGATGAGTCCTCCGATAGTGAGGATGAGGAGTTTGATGATGCAAGGTCAACCCGCTCCGCTCGACGACCATCAAGGGACTATACTCGAACCTCTTTCGATTACTCTCGCTTATCCTTTAACCATCCATCGGGTTCTAGCCACATTGGGAAGATACCCCAATTTGATGGAACCGGCTATTCCAAGTGGAAGAACTCGATGGAGGAGTATTTGATGGCGGTGAATCCCGCACTTTGGACTATTATGAACAGGGGTATTATCTTTTCGAGTGGTGATGCGACGCTAACTCAAGATCAAGCAAATGAGATACAAAGAAACTATCAAGCCATACGCATCATCAAGAGTTCACTCACATCCGAAGAGTATGACAAGGTAGATGGGTTGAAGTCCGCCAAGGAAGTGTGGGACACCTTGTTCATCAACCATGAAGGGACAAAGCAAGTAAGGGAAGGAAGGATTCGAGCCTTGGAAAGTGAGCTCAACCGGTTTGTCATCAAGGATGATGAATCACCTCAAGACATGTACAACCGATTGAACAAGATCATCAACAAAATCAAATCACTTGGAAGTACAAGATGGGGAAGAAGAGAAGTGGTTGACAAGATCCTCTCCGCTTACATGGCAAGGGATGTTCAACTCCCTACTCTCATAATGGAAAAGAGAGGGTTCAACAAGTTCACTCCGGCGGATGTGATTGGAAGAATGGAAGAACATCTTATCACCGTCAAGGAGTCCAAGCTCTCACAAGAAATGTCAAAGATGCATGAACAACTTGAGAAGAACAAGGGAGTAGCCCTCAAGGCATCTAGCAAGGAGAAGAGGTCAAGCTCATCAACCTCAAGGACCGTGGCGAGGAAGAAGGTGATGAAGACAGTGACATGGACATGACTCCCGAGCAAATGGCTCTATTTGTGAGGAAATTCAACAAAATGTTCAAGAAGAGTGGTTTCTTCAACAAGAACAAGGACAAGGACAAGATCAAGATGAAGAGAGCTTCCAAGAGACCTTGCTTTGGTTGTGGCAAGGAAGGTCATTTCATTGCGGAGCGCCCTAATATCAAAGTAAGAAGAAGAGACACCAACAAGTTTGACAAGAACAAGAGGAAAGAAGTTGGTGAAGCTCATTTGGGTGAAGAATGGGATTCAAATGAGGATAGCTCCGACTCCGACATTGAAGCCGACCTTGCTACCATATCCATTAGAGAACCAATCAACAAGTCATCACTATTTGAAGATCTCACCGATGATGACGATGACTTCACCCACACTTGCCTCATGGCTAGGGGCTCCAAGGTAGACACTCCCACCCCGCCCCTAGATGATGATAGTGAAAATGATTTTGATCTTGAAAAAATGATCACTAGCTTTGGTAAAAAGGCAACAAAGAAAATCATGTTTTTAATGAAAGAAATTGAGAATAGAGATGGAACTCTAGAGGTGCAAGAAGAACTCTTTAGACTTGAGCGGGAGAAAACCATTGCCCTTAAGAATGCCCTTGTAATTGAAAAGAAGGGTTTCAAGGTGCAAGAGGACTCGCTCAAGGAGAAGGAGATGGAAATTCTTAGCCTCAAGAAATCCCTAGCTAAAGATGAGTTGTTGGTGGATAAATTAACTAGGGAATCTTTCCTAACTAAGGACGCTTGCAAGAAACTTGAGGATGAAAAGCTTGAACTTCAAAAGAGCTTTGATAGCTTAAAGACTAGTCACATAGCATTAGAAGTTCAACTTGACAATCTCAAGAACAATGCTACAACTTCATCTAATGATGCTTTCTCTAAAACATCAACAAGCAATGGTTGTTCTAGATGTTATAAGATTGATATAAATGCTTGTGCTACTAATGTTGCCGAGATGAATGCCATGAAAAAGGAAATTTCTAGGTTGTCAAACTCTCTTATAATTGAAAAGAAGAAAGAACCCAAGAGAGGTGAGTTTGAAAACCACACCAAAGGTTTTGGGTCAAGCTACATGAAGAAGTTCGGCTTTGTGGATGGGAAGGGGCTTGGTAAGCAAGAACAAGGTACAAAAGACCCCATCCCATTCATCAAGAACCACCACACCAAAGGTATGGGAACAAGAAATGTGGTGTACGGCATGAAGCAAATGGGTGTCAAGAGCTATGACAACCAAGTTAGATACAACACTCCTATCAAGTTCAAGAGCACCCAAACTTCAACTCATGCACCACCTTCAAAGCCAAACAAGTCAAGCAAAAGGCCCAAACCACATGCTTCACAAGATAGTTTTTATGCCGATTATGTGTTGACTTGGAACCACAAGGGTAAGGTGGTTGCCAAGTATTTGGGACCCCGCACAAAAGGAACAATGATTAAAAGGAGTGTGTGGGTGCCCAAGATTCTTGTGACTAACACTCTAGGACCCAAATCCACTTGGGTACCTAAAACACAATCATAATTTGTTTTGTAGGCATACTCCTCCGGTGGAACAAAATGGGTGGTTGATAGTGGATGCACAAATCATATGACCGGGGAGAAGAAAATGTTTACATCTTGTGACATGATTGAAAATCCTACGGAAAAGATTCCCTTTTGGAGGCAATGATGGAGGAACGGTTGTTGGTCTTGGTAAAATTGTTATCTCAATCAATCATTAAATTTCCAATGTTTATTTGGTTGAATATTTGGAATACAACTTGTTGTCCGTTTCACAACTTTGTGAGATGGGCTACAATTGTTTGTTCACAAATGATGTTGTGACCATCTTTAGAAGGGGCGATGACTCCGTTGCCTTTAAGGGTGAACTCAAGGGAAGGCTTTACTTGCTGGATTTTTCATCGGATAAAGCCCAACTTGATACATGCTTATTGGCAAAGTCTAGCTTGAGTTGGCTTTGGCATCGCCGACTAGCTCACGTTGGGATGAATAATCTCAATAAGCTTCTAAAGGGGGAACACATCCGAGGACTAACAAATGTTCATTTTGAGAAAAATAGAATTTGTAGTGCTTGTCAAGCCGGAAAGCAAGTTGGTGCTCCTCATCCCGCCAAGAATGTAGTATCTACCTCAAGGCCATTGGAACTACTTCACATGGATATTTTTGGTCTGGTGGCCTATGTTAGCATTGGAGGGAACAAGTATGGATTTGTCATTGTTGATGATTACTCTCGGTACACTTGGGTATTCTTTATGAAAGACAAGAGCAAAGTTCATGAAATATTCAAGAAATTTGCAACAAGAGCCCAAAATGAGTTTGATGTGAAGATCAAAAGAGTAAGAAGTGACAATGGCACCGAGTTCAAGAACACCAAAATTGAAGAGTATCTTATGAAGAAGGCATTGGTCACGAGCTCTCCGTCCCATACACTCCACAACAAAATGGGATAGTTGAGAGGAAGAATAGAACTCTCATTGAAGCCGCAAGAACCATGCTTGATGAGTACAAGACTTCGGATAGTTTTTGGGCGGAAGCAATCAACACGGCGTGTCATGCCATCAACCGTTTGTATCTTCACAAGCTTCACCACAAGACCGCCTATGAGCTCCTAATCAGTAAAAAGCCTAATGTCTCTTACTTTAGAGTTTTTGGTTGTAAGTGCTTCATTCTCAACAAGAAGCCCAAAAGCTCTAAGTTTGTTTCCAAAGTTGATGAAGGTATCTTTCTTGGTTATGCCTCAAACGCTCATGGCTGTCGTGTCCTCAACAAAACCACCGGTTGTGTTGAAGTCACGTGTGACTTGACGTTTGATGAATCTAATGGCTCTCAAGAGGAGCAAGTTGATGAATTGTGTGTAGGCAAGGAAGTATCCGCTGAAAAGGCTATAAGGAGAATGACTATTGGAGAAATCAAGCCTCAAGAAGAAGATGATGAGGACTGCGTGATTGAAGATGCAGCAGCCCTGCCTCCCGCTGCGTACCTGGAGATTCCGGACAAAAACCCGGAGATTCCGGATTTTCCGGAAACTCGGAGATCAGTCCGGAGACTCCGGACCTGCTGCTGAAGCATCAAATGGCAGTCAAGAAGCTGAGGATTTGATTCAACAAGAGGAGTCTGATCCACATCCAAGAGTTCGACAAAGTGTTCAACGGGATCATCCCGTTGATAACATACTTGGAAGCATTCGTAGAGGGGTAACAACTCGTTCAAGATTAGCAAATTTTTGTGAACATTACTCGTTTGTTTCCATGTTGGAACCTCTTAGGGTTGAAGATGCTCTTGGAGATGTCGATTGGGTGATGGCCATGCAAGAAGAGCTCAACAACTTCACTAGGAATGAAGTCTGGTCCTTGGTGGAACGCCCCAAACAAAATGTGATTGGAACCAAGTGGGTGTTTCGCAACAAACAAGATGAAGATGGCGTGGTGACCAAGAACAAAGCTAGATTGGTTGCAAAGGGATATACTCAAGTTGAAAGCTTAGACTTCGGAGAAACTTATGCACCGGTGGCAATACTTGAAGCAATTCGTATACTCTTAGCCTTTGTCACCCATCACAACTTCAATTTACATCAAATGGATGTCAAGAGTGCTTTCTTGAATGGACCAATCTCCGAAGAAATCTACGTTGAGCAACCACCGGCCTTTGACGATCCTCAATCTCCAAACCACGTCTACAAGCTCCATAAGGCGCTCTATGGGCTCAAGCAAGCCCCTAGAGCATGGTATAAATGCCTTAAGGATTTTCTCTTAAAGAAAGGCTTTGAAATAGGCAAATCCGACCCTACTCTCTTCACTCGTAAACAAGACAATGATTTGTTTGTGTGTCAAATTTATGTTGATGACATCATATTTGGCTCTACTAATCAAATTTGGGTTGATGAGTTTAGTAGGATCATGACTAAAAGATTTGAGATGTCTATGATGCGCGAGTTGAAGTTCTTTCTCGGTTTTCAAATCAAGCAACTCAAGGATGGCACATTCATAAGTCAAACCAAGTACACCAATGACATGCTCAAGAAGTTTGACATGAACAACGCCAAGCCCATCAAAACACCTATGCCATCAAATGGACATCTTGATCTAAATGAGGAAGGCAAAAGCATCGACCAAAAGGTATATCGCTCCATGATTGGTTCTTTGCTTTACCTTTGTGCATCTAGGCCCGATATTATGCTTAGTGTGTGCATGTGTGCAAGGTTTCAAGCTAATCCTAAGGAGTGCCATCTAATGGCCGTTAAGAGAATTTTTAGATACTTGGTTCATACTCCTAACCTTGGTTTATGGTATCCTAAGGGCTCCACTTTCGATCTACTTGGCTACTCCGATTCGGATTATGCCGGTTGCAAAGTAGATAGAAAGAGTACATCCGGGACTTGCCAATTCCTTGGAAGGTCCTTGGTGTCTTGGAGTTCCAAGAAACAAAACTCCGTTGCCCTTTCCACCGCCGAGGCCGAGTATGTTGCAGCCGGCGCTTGCTGTGCTCAACTACTTTGGATGAAGCTCACTTTGAGAGACTTTGGTTGCAAGTTTAGCAAGGTGCCACTCTTGTGTGACAATGAGAGTGCCATCAAGCTAGCTAACAACCCCGTAAACCACTCAAGAACAAAGCATATAGACATAAGACACCATTTCTTGAGAGACCACGAAGCCAAAGGAGATATCGCTTTAAGTCATGTGAGCACCGATAAGCAACTAGCCGATATCTTCACAAAGCCTCTTGATGAACTAAGGTTTTGTGCTTTGAGGAGTGAGCTAAATATCTTGGATTCTCGTAACTTGGCTTGAGATCATGCACATATTTGAGTGACCTAGTATAGAACTTTTGAAAGCAAAAGATTTGTGAAAAGCTTGTATTGAATTTGTTTTGAAACATTTGGATCTTTAGAGTACAACATTTGGGCTATAGTTCTCATTGCTTGTTTGTGGCTAGCCCAAAGTGTTGATACTGCTCAGGCTCACATACATCACATATACATTGTTCCAAATCTCTACAAAATCAAATTCCTTGAAAATCTGCTCGCTGGATTCAGGGGGAGCGGAATCTCTGTCGTATGGACCTCCCTGGGCCCACTACCTCGGTGGGTACCAGGACCGACTACTCGGTGGGCCCCTGGGACTACCCGGCTTGCGCTACACGGCACCTGAAGGCGTGGAGCACAAGGACTACACAGGAGTAGTACTCGGTTAGGGAGCTGTAATGTTCCGCACTGTATAGAGGACTCCTAGACATACTCGACTAGTACTCTCTCCCTACTCCGACTTGTAACCCTGCCTCCCGGACTATATAAGGCGAGGCAGGGACCGATCACCTCATCCAATCTGCTCTCATACAACTCACGGCGCACCATTGCACCATCTTGTAATCGTGCCCTATCAATCCAGAGCTACGCAGCATACAGGACGTAGGGTATTACGCACCTCGCGGCCCGAACCTGTCTAAATTGTGTGCCACGTGTATCTTCCTTCGAGTTACCGATCTCGGCGAGTCACAATCATCTACTTCGGGTACTCCCCGTAGTAGGTTGCCGGTCTAAAACACCGACAGCTGGCGCGCCAAGTAGGGGCTCTCGCTCGAGATCACATGGCGAACTCGACGGCTTCCGTCTACTTCAAGCCAACTGTCGCCTTCAACCGCGGCGACACCTTCGTCTTCGGCGCCTAGGTCTCCACTGCCGATGGCGCGGGCTCCTTCCGGCGCCGCCTAGCCATGCAGCCTGACTCGAAGACAGGCCTTGTGACGCTTCCCGAAGTTGTCACAGGCGAACTCGCCGGCAAGTTCGGCGAAATTTCGCTCTTCAACCACCACGCTGACTTCGAGCTTGAGTCCGTCTCCAACTCGAACCTGACGTCGCCATGGGCCATCGCATGCGATCCGGCTACTCAGCCATCGCAGACGGCCTCCTCACCGCTCGAGCTCTCCGCATGCGGCCCCCGCATCCTCAGCCGGGCCCGCACGGGGGCTCCCACTTCGCGCCGGGCCGGCAAGGAGCCCGTACTCAAGTACAACTCGAACTCCGACGCCGCCCCCGATCACGCTCCGGACTCCAGCCCTCTCTCCGAGTTCTACTCTAACCCGGACTACGAGTTCGACTTCGGGTCGGACCCTGAGGAGCCCGAGTCCGAAGACGACTCCACTGAGCTTCCCTTGTCAGGGCCAGCCTCCGGGCTGGTTATAAAATCCACGCCGGCCGGAAGATACGTCTACTGGCCAGACCGCAAGCCCGCTGACCTGGCAAAGGGGGACTCACGCTACGTCGCCTACATCGACTCGCTACCGTTCCAGGAGGGAACACCGCTAGCCCGGGCTGACTCAAACACACCAACTGAGGTGGCACCCTCTGAGTCCAGCCTTGGCACCCCCGATCGCCAAGTCTTCATGGCTGCCGGCGACACCCCGGGGCCTTCAGGCACGGCTCAGGACCAATTCCTGGAGGACATCTCCACCGACGAGCTCTCTGCTAATGCTCCACCCAACGAGACTCCGGACAAAAGCAGACGCTCGACGTGAACGCAACCGAAGCGCAACGAACGTCGTTGACGCATCCGCGACAACCTGCCCATCCGCAACCTTGCGAAAGCTCTCGAAGCGGTCGAGAGCGAGTACACACCACACCCGAGCAATGCCTCATGTCGATCACGAGCCGATCGCACGCCGGGCTCGGGGCATACGTGCCGGAGAGGTCATCACCAAGCTCGGCCGAAGAAGCCTACTTCATGCGGGTCGACAACGAGAGTCAACCGGCCTCTTCCCGGCCTAAGCCCCGCGACAACGAAGCTACTAGTCGCAGCGCCAACAACGGTCCCAACCGTACTCGAGCTGACCTCCCAGCCGAGCCAAACCGTCACCGCTCCAACGCCGGCGGACCTTCACTACAAGATCGCGGCAACCGGGATGTTGTCCCCCACCGCGCTCCGGCAGGTGGCGGCGGCAACGACCCCGATGGCGGCGGCAGCGACGGCGGCAGCTCCAGCCATGGGGCCAACATGAGAGCTGGAGGCGGCGGCAGTCGCGGCGGCCGAGGCCACGCAAACAGCCACGCCTCTGGTGCCTCACAGGGCGGGTACGACGCTCGCCAGAAGATTGAGGAGCTGCGGCGGAAGAAGTCGACCACTGCCGCCGAGGGCGACGGCTTCCCCGCCTTCTCACCCCGACTTCGCAACTTACTCCTCCCCGACAAGTTCAAGCCTTTGGGGATCACCAAGTACGACGCGAAGCAGGATCCCATCCAGTGGCTCCGATGCTACGCCCTCTCCATCGAGAACGCTGGCGGCAACAGCGACACCAAGTGCCTCTACTTCCCCTTCTGTCTGGACCAAGCACCACTCACATGGCTCGAGTCGCTCGACAAGCACTCGATCGACAAGTGGGACCAGCTGAAGGAGCAGTTCACGAGCAACTTCGCGGGCACCATGGGCCGTTCGGGTACTCGCATGGACCTAGCCATGATCAAGCAGGAACAAGGCGAGACCCTCCGCAAGTACATGCGCCGCTTTTTCGACAAGCGCGCTACCGTCGTCGACGTCACCGACAAGGAGGTCATCGACCTCTTCCAGGACGGCCTCTACCATCGCCGCACCTTCGAGGACTTCGGTCGTCGCCGCCCCAGGTCCATCCCCCACCTCAAGGACATGATCACGTCCTGGGCGGATGAAGAGGACAAGGCCAACGCCAAGTACGATGCCATCCGCGACAAGTCCAAGCAGAACCAGGGCGGCGGCAGCGGCGGCAATGCAAACCAAGGCGGCCGCAACAACAACAACAACAACAGTAACTACTTGGGCCCCAACCGCAAGCGCAAGCCAGACAACACCGTCGCGGCTATCCAGCGCCCTGCGAAAGGGAACTCGAAGAAGAACTCTGGCGGTTTCAAAGACCTGCTGAAGGAGAAGTGCCCGTGGCATCCAAACGGCAATCACACTACCGAGCAGTGCTACCAACTCAGGCATGCACTCAAGGATACCCCGGAGCCACCGCATCCTCACGACCAAAAGGGCAAGAAGAAGGACGGCGACAACGGCGACTTCCAAGAACCCGAGAAGACCGTCAACATCCTCTTCGGCGGACTGCCCAGCAGGCGGGAGCAGAAGGCTACTGTTGACGGTTAATAGTTGTATCAAAGTTCGTTTGTGACTTGCAAGCGGACAAGTCTCCCGTCGTAGTCAAGGGACCCTTCTTCCCTCGAGTGGTGAACCCAAGGTATCGAATCCGTGGAACAATGTGCAACGCAAGAATTCAATCTAGTAAAGCAAGGTAAAGCTATCTAATGAAGACAAGTTGCATCTAATCTACTAACTCATAAAGAAAACGAATCTAATCTAATCTACTAAAGAGGTAACAAGAGAAAGCAAGAGATAACCAATCTAGAGAATCTAGATCATGCTTATGTTGTAGCTCCAAACAAGATAGATGAAGATAGAAAAGCGAATCTCATTAAAAGCATCTTTAAATCGTGGCCTTCCCATCCGACTCCGAAAACATCCGCCTTTCGAGACCCCCGTTCTGTCACAACGTATCCCTATTCATGCGGGGAGCTTAGGGCGAGTTCGATAGAACAAGTTGAAATCACTTGGCCGGTCCGGTATGCACCTCTAGCCACCGCGGCTACAAGAGCACCCTATGTAATCTAGCCGCAAACTAGATCGTAGAAGAAGCAAAACCAAGAAGAAAACAAAATCATCGAGATGGCACTTAATCGCTAGAAATCGGATTCACTTACAAACTTCACCATGAATGATTACATGAACAAGATCACCACCGGGGCCCTCCCTCGATCTTGATCCTCGCTCCGGAGCTCCGACGTGGTCTTCCATGTAAGATTCCCACGTCGACCAGGGAAACCCTAGACAACTAGCACGACCCTCATCTTCAAGTTGGTGTCCCTCAAGCTTTTTTTCTCCTCGGCGGCGGAATACGAAATCTTCTCTGCGTGGCTCTCGGTCAGGGGACTATAAATAGCCCGATTGGCGTCTAGGGCAAAGGGCGACGGGTTTGGGCCCTAAATGGGCTTGGGCCGACCGGACTGGGCCGGCTGGCCTGGGCCCATTTAGGCCCAGCCCGCGGGCTCCTTTGCCCGAGGTCGGTTCCCTTGCTTCCTGGATGCTTCCCCCTTTCGCATGTAGGTCCATGTCGTCGGTTTCTCTCCGAATTGGACTCAACTCCTTGTCTTGCAAGATTCGAGCACTTTTCCGGTCGGTCCCCGGAGTCCGTCGTCTTCTCGGATCAAGTCCCCGGCTTCTTGGAGTTAAGTTTGCTTCATTGCATGACTTGTACGGGGCTTCAAGGTCTTGTCATGAGGTGCTTGATGAACTTATCCCGAAAGTCTTGCATTCAACACTAAATCCCTGCATAAACATTAAACTCCAAAAACGACATGCACACGTGAACTTGTTATACCACGGGGGTTAGTACCAATGGATAAGGTATAAAACTAATGCCAACACCGAAGGTAAACTCATGGCTAGGTTGACGGATTTTCACCGTCAACATCTCCCCCATGCTTAAACCTTGCTCGTCCTCGAGTAAGCCTTCGATGGATATCATCATTGCTAAACAATGTTTAAACTCTGCACTTGATTACACATGAGAAAACATAATGCTCTCAAAATTTTAATTCATTAAGGTTCCATAATGTACTAGCCTTCATTCTACGGAGGGTAGATTCTTTTTAAGCTTATCCCACAAGTATTAACATGCTCACAAAGTTTTAAATAGATCTCAGAATTTTTTGAAATGAAGATCGAGATAAAGAAAAACTAAACCAAATTCACAAATTTAAATCATCTCGTGTATTGCTCATAAACTCTCATCTCACTTGTCTCTCAAACCTATATATTCTACTCCTTTCCCTCTCATATATATGTGGTAGGCTTTTATATGGAGCTTTGGGAAAGTTTAGTCCTAACAAGATTTTATAAATGAGGTGTTGTCAAAACAAGACAAGCTTCTCATGGTCTTACCGAGACTCGTCAAAAAGGTCATTGGAAAATAATGTTAAATCAAGGAGGGGAAAGAGAAAAATACACACACTTTAGATGAGTGGACATGTGCAAATGGCAAAGAGTGATCCCGAGGCACAAAGGAAGTCCTCGTTATCGGATTGCACATGGTTGGAAAATGAGAATGGATCTTTTTAACTTGAAGCCTTGAATGCACTCTTAGAGAACCGGGGAGTTCACTTTACGCACATATATATTTTTTCTGTTTCTCATATTTCTCATTCTTTTCTTTCTTTCTTTCTTTCTTTCTTATATATATATATATATTTTTTCTTTCTTCACCTTGGAAGTCACGTACATCGCCGAATTTTTTTCTTTCATCATTATATATATATTTTTTTAAAAATACTCCCTTTTGAACTCTAAAACTGCACCGTACCTACCTCCTCCCCCATGCTTAGACGTTGCTCGTCCTCGAGCAAAGAGGCGAAAAAAAATAAGGTAGGTACCGGAATATTTTTCCTTGGAGAGATACTTGAAATCTTCAACGTTGGCACCGTCTTGCGATCTTCCTTGAATTGATGATCCATTCTCAACGATAGGTTGTGGTCAAGGAGGTAATCACAAAAGATGATATTTGGTTTAAGGGTGGATATCCGGCGAAGTTTGTGAGATCTCCGATGTGGGGATACACAATGCACGGATAAGAGGCTAGCAAAAAGATAGATACGCAAAAACGGAATGACCAGCTTCTTAGTCTCGGGCCAGAGAAATCATGGCCTGCAATAACTCACTCAAAAATAAATCTTGTACACTAAGGTTTATGCACTCAAATATATATAAGGCTCTGGATAGGTTGAGCAACACACAAGTGATATTTATGACAAGGTTAGCAATATTTTTGAGCATAAAAGACATCTTTAATCTATTCATAACTTGAGAGCACATAAAACACTATGGGTCTTTATTTTAATCATAACCTCCGCTGAAGATTGAGCTAGCATTTAGATAATTTCAGATTTGTATTTTTAAGAGAGCACTAGTTCAAACATGCATAAATCAATTACAAAGATAAACAAAGCGGCAATTATAATCATATATCATCATGTCACAAACTTTGTAACTTTACCAAAGGTAAAAACTTGGTGGCGACATTATTCATGATGAAAATAAACACTAAGATACATGCTGAAAATTAAACTAAAAACTGAAAATTAAAGCAAAACTGAAAATACTACGCAAACATAGGTGCATACAAGCTGAAAATTAAAGAAAAGGGGGTAAAGGAAAGATAACTAAAGCTCCTCCTCTCTCCAATCTTCCGCCGGTGGTTGATATTGAAAGTCTTGGTTGTTGTACCCTTACTTGCAATAGGAATGCGCCTCTCCTCCTATGAATTGTCCAATGGTATTAGGTGAAGGTGTCAAAGCTCATAAGCGACGTTTGCATTTCCTTCACCCATTTGGTTTGCATTGGTTAGGATGGCTGCAATAATTTGCATGTTCCTTGCAGCGTATCCTCCAATGGTGGCCACATTTTGTTGTGATTGAGGAAGGTGTGCAAATGGCTCCGCAAGGGCTACGTTGGGCACCGCAAAAATGGTGGGGGTATGGCTGCACCACTCCCCCATGCTTGCATTGGTACACCACCGTAGTAACTCGGCGGCGCCGGGGTTCTTCCCAATGGTGGGACATAATTTTGTTGTGCACCTTATTCTTGGGCCATAGAAGATCCTTCTCCTATAATTTTTTTTCTTTTATTATTTTTTTCTTCGCCGGCACAAGAAGTCCTTCCTCTAACCAATCTTCTTCCCCTCAAGAAAAGTCTTAATCTTCAAATCCGGAAGGGGCAAATTCACCTAGGCCACTTGTAAGCCTCCTCTCTCATCTTCACTCTTATATTTTCCTTTCTTCATATATTCCTCGGGAAGTCCCGGGTAGGAGATGATTTGGGTTCCTTGTAATACCCGGTTTTAAAGAGATAGCCAATATGGAGAGGTAACACCCCGAACCAATATCTTCCGAACTCGATGTTGAACAACACCACCGGTTGATCATAGGTGAGTGGGGTCTATTGGCCACTTGGCAATCAAAGCCGAGTAAAGCCAATTCAACTTCGTGTTGGTTATCTTTGTCTCTCTTGTTCTCCCAAAAAATCCACTTGCACAAAAGTGACACACTTGGATGATGGGGTTCCGGATAGTATTTCTTCGTTGATGGTCTCTTCCCGTGATCATACTCCAAAAGCCTTCCCATGTGCCTTCATGCACATACTTGTTTCGGAGCTCCCTTTTGAAAATAGGAGACACTCGCCCATGGGTCTACGATACTAGATATGCAATCGTTTCGAACATGAAAACCGATCTGATCTATCGGGGTTTGTGTTGAATGGATCCAAGGAAGCATTGGAGCCCTACTCCCTTTATGGCATGGTTGCTAGCCTTAAGCATTAAAGTATTTTCAGCACAAGATGATAGATAGATAATCCAACAAAGTTCGATTACATCTCAAGACCGAATGCAACCCATGGATGAAAGGAGATTACCCCATCAAGGTGCTAGAAATAGCATCACTGATCAAGGTTACCCTTCCGACGGTGTCTTCCTTCTTCTCCTCTTGTGGGCTCCCTCCAACGGAATGAGAGACTCAGCACTCCTTCATCAAGGTTATGCGCCATGGTCATGAAAATTTCCTAGGCGAATTTCTTGTGGGTGTTTGCCGACACTCCGCTAGAGAATTACACCGGTGTCCCGTGTGAAACCCAATATGTGGAGAGCTTGGTCGTCGATGTCGACGTTCGCTACAAGCCTCTACTTAAGGCGAGCGAGCTTCTTCTCCTCCACCGTCATGATGACATACCCCTCGGAATACCGCGGAGCATATGGAGGTGGAGCGGATGATCGTGTCAAGTGGCGAGGTTGGACGAGCGGCTCCTCCATATGTTATTGAAGTTTGGTAAACCTAATAAACGAGTTTAGTGTGGCCCTCATGCCACCAAGGAGAAGTGTGGTTCCTCCTCAGCGGTGCCGTGTCCTCCTCCATACTCTGAGGATGCTCGGAATCCGAGCGCCTCCTCGAAGAGGTTGTCGATGATGGCTTAGACGACGATGATCCCTTCTTCTTCGGTGAAAAGGCTTGTAGTTTTCTTCCATGATTGCAGCACTCTCCCTCACAAATAAATATCCGGGGTTTTCTCCCGGTAACAAGGTACACAAATATTATTTTGGAGTCTGGACTTTGAGTGGATTAAGGATGTGATTTGTTGCACGAAACAAACGCGGTGGATGGCTAAGTCTAAGGTGATTCCGGCCTACCAACTAGAGCACACGAACAAAGAGTTGGATGAAAGACTTACCTCTCTCCTCCTCTTAGCTCGGTTCTTCTCTAATGCATTCATGTTGCTTCGTGATCGCGTACACCTTCCAAACGTTCCCGTCCACTCCTTCGCTTGCACTATTGCTCCTTCCACTTGATGTTTTCGCTTGATTCACTTCCATACTCCCTTGCCTCACATGCATCCATGATATTCCTACAAAACAAGGCCTTGGCTGCCCCCCATGCTTGTACTTTGCATGTGGTTTAAATATGTTGGAGGGGCATCCCGTGATGTGTCATGGTGCATGCATGGTTAGGTTAACTAGATTGCCTCCCTTTAAGCGTGTTTAAGGCTAAGCACTCCTCTAATTTCGAAATTTAAAAATATTTTTCAGAGCCATGCAAGAGCTCGAACATAATTTTAGAGAAGTTTTTAAACCATTAAGAACAAATGCAAGTCGAAAATATTTTTTTATTACGTCGATTTCGGTCTCACCGGTATAGTTTGCCTTCATTGGTTGAGAGCAAGCTTTTCCCGGCTTGATCATGGGGGCATAGGTTTAGGTCCTAATTTTGATTAGATGAGAGAGATTTTGAATGAAATAAAATTAAGTGAGGCTTCGAAAAATTCTAATCTTAGAGAAACCAAGGATATGGATTTTTAAACCAACCAAAAATCAAGTTTCTAGGCTCACGCGAGTCCTACCACATGCTGAAATTTAAATAACATCTAGATATAAGTCGTGGCCCTACTCGTGTGTTTTTAGCATGAAAAACAAGTCAACCACAACATCATAAAGAGGATGAAAGGTTGAGTTAGGTTCTGAAATTTTTTTTTGGTTGTGGTTTCTCGAAAAAGAAGCAAACAATCACATAGGATGGTTCATGTAAAGGGTTTATGATCAAGCAAGATATTCAACCAAGAATTATGTCTCTAATATTGTTCAACCATTCTAAGTCTAAGGTTTTGCGTAGTAAAATTCAGAACTGAATTATTAAAAAGACTTGAAAAACCTGGAATCGGGTTGTCCTCCCGGTAGCTTATTCTTGACTCGACGAAACGGGTTGCCTCCCGCCTAGCGCTTCGTTTATAGTCCATGGCTAGACTTCTTCACTTGATTACTCCGGATCAACGCTCTTTGCGGGCGTTGCAATCTTGGGTACCCACTTTGGCTTAGTCATTTTTTTTGGTCTTCACAGGCTGGCTTTGTCCTTTGGTCTTGATGGATGCAACAACTTCCTTGTGGCTCGGCATCTCGAACTCCGGTCCTTCGGTCATGATCTTCATGGTCTCTAGTGTGATTCTTCATCTCTCCCGAATGAGCTTGAGTAGCCTTCGCCGTCTTGGGACCTTGGAGTTATCTCGGATATTCTTCTTTGTTGCCCATCGGGCGCCCGGCAAGTTGTCCCACTTGCGTCTAGCATCTTCATCACGATGAACACTTCACACTCCTTGCATGTGGATCTTGCCTTGGCGGCCTTTAGGTGTTGAGCTTCTTTCTCCATCTCCATCTTCTCCATCCTCCTCTTAAGTAAACCGATATGCCACTCAAGGAATCCGGCTCGTATGCATTCAGCTCTCGCAGTCGTCATGCGGATAGTTGAGACTTTGATCTTGAACGGCCTCCCGGCGTCTTGAAGGTTTATGATAGGTAGATCAACGATGTCCGGGGTGCGCAGCGCTCCGGTGGTTGAGGTTGATCTTCCTTTGGACTTGGAGGTGGTGATTCCCTTGGAGATTTCGACGGTCCTTCGACTTCAACTTTTGAATCTAGGGTTTCCACCCCTTTAGCTTGTGTTGCATGTCACCTTTGCCTGTAAAGTTTTCCTGGATCATCCACAAAAAAAAGTTTGGGTTTCTTGGAGAGGTAGCCAACCATCTCCGGTTAGGGTTAGCAATAAGCAAAGTATGCAAAGAAAACTAGAAAACAAAACAAATCTATAAAGACTAGAGTTAGACAAACTAGATTAGATGTATTTTGAGGATGATCAAAGTTTAGTAGATGCAAAAATAAAACAAAATCAGTACTGAAAATTACAAAAAAAAGCAATAAAAAATCAAATCTTGATCACTTGTTCCCCGGCAACGGCGCCAGAAAAAGGGGCTTGTTGACGGTTAATAGTTGTATCAAAGTTCGTTTGTGACTTGCAAGCGGACAAGTCTCCCGTCGTAGTCAAGGGACCCTTCTTCCCTCGAGTGGTGAACCCAAGGTATCGAATCCGTGGAACAATGTGCAACGCAAGAATTCAATCTAGTAAAGCAAGGTAAAGCTATCTAATGAAGACAAGTTGCATCTAATCTACTAACTCATAAAGAAAACGAATCTAATCTAATCTACTAAAGAGGTAACAAGAGAAAGCAAGAGATAACCAATCTAGAGAATCTAGATCATGCTTATGTTGTAGCTCCAAACAAGATAGATGAAGATAGAAAAGCGAATCTCATTAAAAGCATCTTTAAATCGTGGCCTTCCCATCCGACTCCGAAAACATCCGCCTTTCGAGACCCCCGTTCGTCACAACGTATCCCTATTCATGCGGGGAGCTTAGGGCGAGTTCGATAGAACAAGTTGAAATCACTTGGCCGGTCCGTATGCACCTCTAGCCACCGCGGCTACAAGAGCACCCTATGTAATCTAGCTGCAAACTAGATCGTAGAAGAAGCAAAACCAAGAAGAAAACAAAATCATCGAGATGGCACTTAATCGCTAGAAATCGGATTCACTTACAAACTTCACCATGAATGATTACATGAACAAGATCACCACCGGGGCCCTCCCTCGATCTTGATCCTCGCTCCGGAGCTCCGACGTGGTCTTCCATGCAAGGTTCCCACGTCGGCCAGGGAAACCCTAGACAACTAGCACGACCCTCATCTTCAAGTTGGTGTCCCTCAAGCTTCTCTTCTCCTCGGCGGCGGAATACGAAATCTTCTCTGCGTGGCTCTCGGTCAGGGGACTATAAATAGCCCGATTGGCGTCTAGGGCAAAGGGCGACGGGTTTGGGCCCTAAATGGGCTCGGGCCGACCGGGCCCGGGCCGGCCGGCCGGGCCCATTTAGGCCCGGCCCCCGCGGCTCCTTTGCCCGAGGTCGGTTCCCTTGCTTCTGGATGCTTCCCCCTTCCCGCATGTAGGTCCATGTCGTCGGTTTCTCTCCGAATTGGACTCAACTCCTTGTCTTGCAAGATTCGACACTTTTCCGGTCGGGTCCCCGGAGTCCCGTCGTCTTCTCGGATCAAGTCCCCGGCTTCTTGGAGTTAAGTTTGCTTCATTGCATGACTTGTTCAGGGCTTAAAGGTCTTGTCATGAGGTGCTTGATGAACTTATCCTGAAAGTCTTGCATTCAACACTAAATCCCTGCATAAACATTAAACTCCAAAAACGACATGCACACGTGAACTTGTTATACCACGGGGGTTAGTACCAATGGATAAGGTATAAAACTAATGCCAACACCGAAGGTAAACTCATGGCTAGGTTGACGGATTTTCACCGTCAACATCTACCCGTCGTGAAGTGATGTCCATCGAGCCAGCGGCCCCGACCCCTCTAAGGTGGTCGGAGGTACCCATCACCTTCTCCCGCGCGGACCAATGGACCAGCTTCTCCGAACCAGGACGGTTCCCCCTCGTCCTGAAGCCAACGGTGGTGGGCTCCAAGCTCAACAAGGTGCTCATCGACGGTGGAATCGGGCTCAACGTCCTCTTCACCAAAACCTTGAAGAAAATGGAGCTCGACATCACCCCCATGCTCACCAAGAGCAACACGCCCTTCTACGGCATCGTCCCAGGCAACGCGGCTATCCCACTGGGCTCAGTGGTACTGCCATTTACCTTCGGGGCGTCTCGGGACAACTACCGCACCGAGTATATCAAATTCGAGGTCGCGGATTTCGAGACCTCTTACCACACCATCCTCGGCAGACCGGCCATCGCCAAGTTCATGGCGGTGCCCCACTACACCTACTTGGTACTCAAGATGCCAAGTCCAGCTGGTGTACTCTCCCTGCAGGGGGACTTGAAGATCTCCCACGACTGCGACACAGAAGCCGTGGCGATCGCTTCCACAAACCAAGTACCCAGCGCGATGATGGAGGTCTTCGCCGCGTCGAAGAAGCTTGCTACGAGCGAACTCGACATCCCAGAGAAGTCTGACAGCGCCAACAAGCCTCAGCCACCTGAGGAGGTACTCGTCAAGGCGGTCGACCTCGGAACAGGCGACCCCAGCAAGACCACCACCATCGGGGCTGGCCTCGACCCCAAATAGGAAGACGCGCTCATCAGCTTTCTTCGGGCTAACCGCGACATCTTCGCGTGGAAGCCAGCGGACATGCCGGGAGTGCCCGGGGAGCCGATTGAGCACTCGCCTTAACGTCGACCCAAAGGCCACCCCTAAGCGACAACACCTCCGACGTTTTGCCGACGACAGACGGGACGCCATCAAGAAGGAGCTCGCTAAGCTACTCGCGGTGGCTTCATCGGAGAAGTCTTCCATCTCGAGTGGCTCGCCAACCCCGTCCTCGTCCGCAAGAAGAACTCGAACGAGTGGAGGATGTGCGTCGACTACACCGACCTCAACAAGCACGCCCCAAGGACCCCTTCGGGTTGCCGCGGATTGATCAAGTCATCGACTCCACGGCGGGCTGCGACTGCTCGCTTCCTCGATCGCTACTCCGGTACCACCGGATCGCAATCAAGGAGGAAGATCGGGAAAAGACCGCGTTCATCACCCCGTTTGGCGCGTCTTCGCTACACGACCATGTCATTCGGGTTGAAGAACGCCGGCGCTACCTATCAACGGGCCATCCGGGCACGGCTTCAAGCGGCAACTCAACAAGAACGTTGAGGCTTACGTGGATGACGTGGTTGTCAAAACCAGGGACTCCAGTACCCTCATCGATGACCTTGAAGAGACCTTCGCATCGCTGCGCGAGTACCGCTGGAAGCTCAACCCGAACAAGTGCGTCTTCGGCGTCCCTTCGGGCAAACTACTCGGCTTCATCATCAGCCAGCGCGGCATTGAAGCCAACCCCGAGAAGATCTCTGCTATCACCAGCATGAAAGCTCCCACGAGCATCAAAGACGTCCAGAAGCTGACGGGGTGCATGGCGGCATTGAACAGATTCATCTCGAGGCTAGGAGAACGGGGCCTCCCCTTCTTCAGACTACTCAAACATCACGAGAAGTTCGTGTGGACTCCAGAGGCGGATCAAGCCCTTGCCCAGCTCAAGGACTTCCTGTCGAAGCCACCAATCCTCACGGCTCCTCACAAGGGAGAGCGACTCTTGCTCTACCTAGGCCGCGACTACTCACGTGGTCAGTACTGCCATCGTTGTCGAGCGGCAGGAAGACAGCCACGCCTACCCGGTCCAGCGCCCAGTCTACTTCGTCAGCGAGGTTCTATCAGAGTCCAAGGCTCGCTACCAGCCCGTGCAGAAGCTCCTGTACGCTCTACTCATCACCTCGCGGAAGCTACGACACTACTTCCAGGAGTACTCGGTCTCCGTCGTCACCGACTACCCGCTCGGCGACATCCTGAGGAACCAAGACGCCACCGGAAGAATCTCCAAGTGGGCTGTCGAGCTCGGCGCCCTCACCATCGACTTCAAGCCACGCACAGCCATCAAGTCGCAAGCACTAGTCGACTTCATGGCGAGTGGCGGGAGAACCAGTTACCTACTCCCACCGTTCGACCAGAGCATTGGGTGATGTACTTTGACGGCTCACTCAACCTCGAGGGCGCAGGCGCAGGGGTACTCCTGATCTCTCCAACGGGCGAACAACTCAAGTACGTCCTGCAGATCTTTTGGAAGGTCTCAAACAACGAAGCCGAGTACGAAGCTCTCCTACACGGGCTCCGCCTCGCGGCTTCACTGGGCATCAAGCGGCTACTAGTCTACGGCGACTCCGCAGTGGTCATCAACCAAGTCAACAAGTCCTGGGACCGCAACAAGGAGAACATGGACGCCTACTGCCTAGAAGTCCACAAGCTCGAGAACAAATTCTATGGTATCGAGTTCCATCATATCGTCCGCGACAACAACGTTGCAGCGGACGTCCTCTCGAAGCTTGGATCCACCCGCGCTCAAGTACCAGCGGGTGTCTTCGTCCACGAGCTTCACGCGCCATCCATCCCGGAGTCGGCGCCACCGACCACTGTCCCAGCCCATCCACCAGCTGGGCGGGGAGGTCATGATGATCGACGTGGATGGAGGCAACCCTTCATCGACTACCTCGGCGAGCGAAAGGTCCCCTCCGACAAGAACGCAGCCGAACAACTCGTCCGCCGCGCCAAGTCTTACGTCCTCGTCGGAGACAAGCTTTACAAGCGGGGCGCATCTTCTGGAGTACTCATGAAGTGCGTCCCTCGTGAAGAAGGCAAGGACATCTTGGAGGAGATCCACAAGGGCGTCTGCGGCAACCACGCGTCTTCACGCACGCTGGTCAGCAAAGCCTTTCGGCGAGCGTTCTACTGGCCCACAGCCCTGGGTGATGCCGAAGAACTCGTCAGAAGGTGCCAAGGATGTCAGTACTTCGCCAATCAGCAACACGTCCCAGCCTACAAGCTAGTCACCATACCGCCAACCTGGCCCTTTGCCTGCTGGGGGATCGACATGGTTGGGCCACTGCCAACTGCGCCAGGAGGATTCAACAGGGTACTGGTGGCTATCGACAAGTTCACCAAGTGGATCGAGGTCAAGCCGGTCACATGCCCCAAGGCCGACGAGTACTCGACTTCCGGATGAACTCGTACACCGCTATGGGCTACCCCACCGCATCATCACAGACCTGGGGTCCAACTTCAACAACCACCAGTTCTGGGAGTACTGCGAGAACAACGGGATCGACGTCCGATACGTCTCAGTTGCCCATCCACGGGCCAACGGACAAGTCGAGCGCGCCAATGGGATGGTGCTCGACGCCCTCAAGAAGCGGCTACACGACGCTGCTAACTCCAAAGGGGGCAAGTGGATCAAGGAACTACCCAACGCACTCTGGGGGCTGCGGACTCAACCATCCAAGCCAACGGGGCAATCCCCCTACTTCCTGGTCTACGGCTCCGAAGCCATCCTTCCCCGCCGACGTCATATGGAACTCGCCGAGCGGTGGAGCACTACGACGAAGGCGTCTCGGAAGACGACGGACGAGTTGACATCGACGGCCTCGAAGAAGCTCGGCCGCGCCGCCCTCGTCCAATCAGCAAGGTACCTGGAGGGTATCCGACGCTATCATGATCGCAACGTCAAGGAACGCTCCTTCAACATTGGAGATATTGTCCTCCGCCGTATCCAGAACACGGAAGGACTTCACAAGCTCAGCTCCCCCTGGGAAGGCCCCTTCACCGTGGCTAAGGTGACCGGGCCGGGTTCCTACCGCCTCCAAACACTTGAAGGCGAAGACGTCAACAACTCGTGGAACGTCGACCAGCTCTGTCGATTCTACGCCTAGTCTACACGACTACTCCGGGGTTCAAGTCTAATCGACTACACCAACGCCCCTGGCCGTAAGCGACCCTCCGGGCCCTGGCTCCAGTCTCCGGACTTCTCCTCTCCAGGGTCCAGCCCGCGCGGCTACCTACAGACCCTGGGCTGCGACGAGCGTCAAGGACTCTAGCAGCGGTCTACCAAGAGACCACATTCCAAGATCCAACCTACACGGCTACTTACGGATCTACCATCCAGTCTATACGGCTACCTACGGATCACCTGCTGTAAGCGGCTACCCGCTCCAGTGCCACTCAGCTGTAAGCGGCCTTCGGGTCCAAGCGACTACTTTGTAAACTACGGCCCTGGCTACCCAGGTGTACTTCTTCAGTAATAAAGATTGATCGTTCATCAACTTATTTACTGCCCACTCCCTATGACGGGACTACTGAAGTCGAGTACTACTACTCGCACCCACTCCACGATGGGCGCTCCGCACTCTGAGATCGCGACTACGAGTACTCATTACTGGAAAATTTCATTTCATTGATACTTGAACAATTCATTACAATTGTTTTCCTGTACAACTATGGCTACTAGCTACCTATTACAGGGCTACTGGAGGTTCAGCTTCTCGGCTACCTCGCTCCGCGATGGGGAGCCATCCGCTCCCGCCGGCTCGCATACCGCTCATCAGAACAGTTGGCGGCTACCCCACCGGCGACTACCTCCACTGGGGCCTTCGGGAAGTACGACTTCATGAAGGCCAAGACTTGTCTTGGGATCGACTTGGCCATATGCTTGACGTAGGCGGCCAGCCGGCTTGGAGCTTCACGAAGTCGATCCACCAGAGGAGCGATCTTGGGGCCGCCCGGGTGCGGCACCAGGAGCCGTGCGATCGGCAGAGCGGCTTCCTCCAACTCCTTCAACTGGGCCCGCAATGCCTCGCAGTCCTCGTTCAATTTCTGCAAAGATTTGTAGCAGTTGACGAGATCCCTGTCAGAAGCAATCCGCAGCTCCATATGCTTCTCGCATTCGAAGGCGAGTTCCTTGTAGTCGAGCTCGAGTACCGGCGGGCTTCTTGCTCCCGTAGAAGAGGTTCTTCATGCTCACCTCCGAGGCCTTCGGTGCTCCACCCGGCCCTCAAGCTCTGCAACATAGCAATACAACAGCGGGTCAGATGCTTCTCGACTTCCAACAAGTACTCGACAAGTCAAAGGACATACCTTTATTCTTGTTGCGGAGGCCCTTGTTCTTCCGCACCAACTCGTCGCCCTTCTCCTGCAACTCCTGGACGTCGTTGTGGTACTTGGCGAAGGCGGCGTCGAGCCTTGACTGCATGGCAGCCGCGTGCTTCCGCGACTTCACAAGCTGCTCCTCCAGGGCCTCTGCTCGGAGCACGGTGTCGCCATAACCCTGCAGCAGGTTTGACTTGTCGCGGGATCGCTCCGCGACATCCTGCACAAGACAACTCAAGTCATGACAAGTACTCAACGGCGAAGGATTGACTACTCGGAAGGCTACGGCTACTTACCTTCATCCATTGCTCGGCTCGACGGATCGCCTCCAGGTGTTTGGCTACCGTCGCCGGCTCGACGAGATCGTCCGCAAGGAGCTCAATCCCGCCGCGACTACTCGAGGTGGCCTCCGTCATCGGTGCAGAGCGGATGGGCTCTGCGTCTTGGATCTCAGGGGAGCGGATAGCCACCTCCAGAGCAATCTCTGGCGACGTGGTGACCGCCTCTCCCCCGGCGGTCTTCTCGACGACCTCTGCCACAGGCTCGGGGGCTCCTTCTGCAGCCTCCGGGGCCTCTGGTGTCAACTCCTGCATTGGCACCCCCGCAGGGATGTCGCCACCTTCCGCGCCTGTCAACAAAACGACAAGTACATTAGCGCCTACGACTACTCCCCCTGGAGCTCCGCAGCTTCGCGAAGGGTACCCACCTTGTTGACGGTGAAAATCCGTCAACCTAGCCATGAGTTTACCTTCGGTGTTGGCATTAGTTTTATACCTTATCCATTGGTACTAACCCCCGTGGTATAACAAGTTCACGTGTGCATGTCGTTTTTGGAGTTTAATGTTTATGCAGGGATTTAGTGTTGAATGCAAGACTTTCGGGATAAGTTCATCAAGCACCTCATGACAAGACCTTGAAGCCCCGAACAAGTCATGCAATGAAGCAAAATTAACTCCAAGAAGCGGGGACTTGATCCGAGAAGACAACGAACTCCCGGGGACCCGACCGTAAAAGTGCCGAATCTTGCAAGACAAGGAGTTGAGTCCAATTCGGAGAGAAACCGACGACATGGACCTACATGCGAAGGGGAAGCATCCAGAAGCAAGGGAACCGACCTCGGGCGAAGGAGCCCACGGGGCCGGGCCTAAATGGGCCCGTGCCGGCCGGCCCGGGCCCGGTCGGCCCGTGCCCATTTTGGGCCCAAACGTGCTCTCCTTTGCCCTAGCCGCCAATCGGGCTATTTATAGTCCCCTGACCGAGAGCCACGCAGAGAAGAATTCGTCTTCGGCCGCCGAGGAGCGAGAGAAGAGAGGGACACCATGTCGGAGAGGAGAGGGTCGAGCTAGTTGACTAGGGTTTCCCTAGCCGACGTGGGAACCTTGCATGGAAGACCACGTCGGAGTTCCCGGAGCTAGAAGCAAGATCAAGGAAGGATCCCGGTGGTGATCTTGTGTATGTATCATTGTCATAGTTGAATTATCAAGTTGAATCTTTTCTCAGCGATCAAGTGTTTCCTCGAAGATTTCGTTTTTCGATCGGCTTTGCTTATTCCAATTCTATTCGTACGATAGGTACACGCCGGATCTTCCGAAAGAATCTCGACTTGTCTTTTGACTCGCCCTAAGCTCCCCGCATGAATAGGGATACGTTGTGACAGAACGGGGGTCTCGAAAGGCGGATGTTTTCGGATTTGGACGGGAAACCACGATTTAAAGAGGCTTCTATTAAGATTCGATTTGCTACTTCTTCTCCTGCTTGGAACTTCAACAAAAGGCTTACCCCGATCCCTCTAGATCTGTTTATCTACCCAATCTTACTTTGTTTTCTCCGGTTTTTAGTAGATTAGATCTGTTTTGTGTCTTTTACTTAGATGCATTAGGTTCTTTATTGAAGATTGAAGTTATTTGGCTTTAATAGATTAAGTCTTGCGTCACACATTTGTTCCACGGATTCGATACCTTGGGTTCACCACTCGAGGGAAGAAGGGTCCCTTGACTACGACGGGAGACTTGTACGCTTGCGAGTCACGAACGAACTTTGATACAATTATTAACCGTCAACACACCTTCGACTACACTCGCCTCCGGCAGCGGCGCTTCGGTAGCCGGGGGCTCAGTCGCGGCTTGGGCATCGGGAGCGGTCTCCTCGACGGGCGGCGCGACTTCTTCCGCCACCGCTGATGAGGACTCGTCCCCATCCCAGCTCAGATCCGTGGATTTTCTGCAGAAATATTCACAGAGGATCGTCAGACAAAATCGACTACTGCAGCAATTACTACTCGTGAGGATATGGTACTTACAAGTTCGACCGGACAATGGTCACGGCCGGAGCACCGAGGATGCTGGCAATATCAACCAGTCCACCCTCGGCGGGCGCCTCCTCCTCCGCCCCTGCGGCTACTGCCTCCTCCACGGCGGCGGCGGCCGGCGCAGACGTCTCCTGCACTCCTTAGGCCACCACCTCTCCAACGGCGGCGGCCACGGGTCCTCTGCTCTCTTCTGGAGCAGGGGGCTGTCGCTCCAGTTGCGCCAGAAGTTCTTCAACGGTGGGGGCTAGACTACGACTTCCAGCCGGTTCCCCCACCGTCTCCCACACGCCCTCGTTGCCCTCTTCGACGGGCTCCACTGGCGACACCTCCTGCATACAAACGAAGACCACTCGTCAGCGAACGTACTCGAACAACGGGTACTCGACTACTCTGCTCAAGACAACTTACCTCCCGAGGCGTGGTCTCCGAGACCTTCAGCTTCTTCGTCACCCGCTTCCTGGCGGGGTTGCGCGGCTTCCGTGGTGGCGCAGCGAGGCTAGCCTCCCGGTGCTAGCCGAGGGTCTTGTACCAGCGGAACATGAGGCAAGCCCGGGCGGCTAAACCTCGACCGCAGCTGGAAGCGGTCCTGCAGCGTCTCTTCGTCTTCGTCGTCGTCATCGGAGGTATCCTCCACGATGACGGTGTCGTCGCCTTCACCGACTTCGCGGCGCTCCTTCACCTTCCCCTCCGCCGGGATCTCAACCCCGCTCGGTGGCGGTTGCGGCTCGGAGATGAACCTCTTCACATCCTCCTGCGCAAGACACGAGACGTCAGCAACTCTACTACAAGCAAACACTACTCGACCAAGGGAGTACGACTACTCACCTCCTTGGGCGGGCGCGCGGCGGAGTACTCCTCGACTGGGCACGCCGTGTACGCCGGCATGTCCTTGAAGATCCGTGACAACCTCTCGACGATGTCGTTGTCGTCCAGCTCGCCTCCCGGCATCCGCAACGCGTCGTCGTCGCCGGTGTACTCAAAGCCCAGGGTCTCCCGAGCCATCAGCGGCTGGATCCTGCGCTTCATGAAACTGAAGGCCACGTGCTCGGCCCTCAGTCCCGCCTCCCTTAGCACTTTGATGCGTGCTAGCAGCTCGGGGAGCTGGATTCCTTCTTGCATGGTGGGCTCCGTGTTCCACCACTCGCGGTGCCTGGGCTGCCGCCCGCTCGGCTTCGGCAGGCCAGGGTGGTGGTTCGTGATGTAGAACCACCTGGCTTTCCAATCCGCGTTGGAGTCGACAAGCTTGTACGCCAAGTACTGCTCCGCGGCGTCCTCCCTCAGCTGGATGCCGGCTCCTCCGACTACCCTGGGATTGGTAGCACTTGGTTGCGGCTTGACGCGGAAGAACTTCCGGAAAAGCACCCAGTGCGGCTTGATTCCGAGGAAGGCTTCGCAGAAGTGGACGAAGACCGACGTGTGGAAGATGCCGTTGGGGTTCAGGTTCAGGTACTCGACGCCGTAGTACCCGAGCAGCCCTTTGAAGAAGTCGCTGGCTGGGAGCGCAAGACCGCGCTCCACGAACCGCGAGAACATCGGGGTCTCGTCCTCAGCCTTCTCCATTGGATATGGATCTCCAGCGGCGGATCTCCACATGTCCACTTCCTTCTCCCTGATGAACCCACTGTTCAGCAGGGTCAGCAGGTCCTCCGTCTTCACCTTGGATTTTTTCCACTCGCGGCTCGGATCAGCCCGCGGTGGAGACATGGGCGGCGCCGCTCCGGTGGCAGCCGCGGCGGCCTCTTCGCGGCCCCTCTTCTTCCCGGCGGCCTTGGACGTCTTGGATGGCGACGGCTTCATCCTCCAAGTACAAGGTGTCTTCACTCGCATTGTCACACCCGGTTTTAAAGGCAAAACCGAATGCATTGATCACGTGTGCGCCAGGATCAAGTTACACACACGCTTAGACATTATGAATACCAAAAACAGTGCCACACGAATAAAGAGTTATTACAAACCATAGTCTTAAACGAAACTTAAATAAACGAGTTCTCGCAGCGGACAAAATGCCTCCACAGGCAGCTGACTGAAGACTACGCACACCTAGAACTCCTGGAAATCTTCTAGATTATCTTCAAAGTTCTCCCAGTCTGAGCAGCAAATCCGAGTATTGTAGATGCAAGAGAATAAACAAGCGTGAGCACATATCGTACTCAGCAAGAGAGAACAACATAACATGCAAGGCCATATGGTGGATGGCTAAGGTTCAAGCACTTTAGCATTTTAGTTGGTCAAATTTTATTAGCAACCTGATTACTAAAGTGTAAGTTCATACCAACTCAATTAAATAAGATAACAGCATCATAAATAAAGAATAAAACAGCAATTAAACATTAAAGTTCCATAATTTAATCATGTGAGTGTCCAGGCCGCTCTTGACCGTGAGCACGGCTAATCGATTAGTTTAACACTCTGCAGAGGTTGTACATCTTTACCCACAAGCGCCGTAAAAGCTCCGAAGAACTTTGGACCCAACCATGCGGTGTTTGCAAGACACCATACCACACTTCCGAGGTGTGATTGCATAGGGACGCTACATGGCCTTTACAAAGGTTCCCTAGCAAGTTATGACCCACAAGGTCCGGATCGATTAGCAAGGTACAAAGTCCCCTAGCGAGGTCGATACCCCACCATAAAAGAATAACTCACCCAACCCCCTGCTAGAGCGAGTCCATACCCCACGGTACCGCCGATCCCTTTGTTAACACCAAAATTTGGTAAGGAGTATGACATGTGGGACCGATTCGGAAAAGAGTCCGTCCGGTGGAAGGAAAGGTATCTTCGAGAGATTTTCGGCGGAAGGATCCGCGGTCGGCTATCCGCTCCCGGTTCGGCAAAGGAACGAGGGGGCTGATTTTGCGGGATTGGACGGTGACGTGGCTCGATCGGGGAGAAGCGAATGGATGGACGGAGTGATCAAGTTTAGTTAGGCAATGAATCCATTCGCAATTGTAATCAGCAGGGTATAAATATGATCCCCGGATGTATGTAAAACGGACGTTCATTCCTCAATACACACCGGCCTTACGCCACAACCCTAGAGTCCCTTGTCGTGTCGTCGAGTTCTTCGAGAGGACCAATCGATCCGTCGACCTCCGTGAGTACCGCAACCTTGTATCATGTCTAGTATCATGCGGTGGATTTAGATCTGATGCAAGTAGTCTTGTTACCATGCTTCGTGTCATGCGGTAGATTCAAGCTTGGTTCAAGAGGGTTTCTTGTTAGATCATGAGCCATGCGGTAGGCTAAGGTTTAGCTCGAAGCTAGTTATCGGCTCTATTGGATTTTGGCAAGATTCAGTAGATTCATTAAGTTACCCTGTGTTATCATGAGTTTTGCTTTATGTTTTAATTCATGTAATACACCTTTGCCCAATCTAGATGGGTTTGGATCGGCTCTTTTCCTTTTAAGATCCGTGCACGAGCGGGTCTCGTGTTTTGACGCGTGGATCTCGTGCTCTCCGATAGCCGAGACCGAATCGATCTAGGTTGTTACGTGTTGCGGGTTCAAGCTTGCTTTGTTAGTATAAATCTTGAAAGAGCCGGGTATCATGCGGTAGATGCGGGTTTTGGGCTGCTTTGGAGCTAGTCATCCGGTGGATTAGATTTCCAATTCAGCTTTCGATAGATTTATTCACGTGGTAATGTTTGTTCCTTCTCCATGGACCCCGAATCGGTTGTTCGACCGCATTCGGTTATATCTTCACGGGTAGATCACGTGCGTTATTTATGTTTTAAAAGACGTATGCTTCTAGCTTTCCATATTTAGGTTGTATCATGCGGTGGATAGATCTATTTGTGGAAAGTGGTGCGTTCTTTCATGCAAGTTGTATCATGCGGTGGATAGATTTGCCGATGTCGTGCCCGACGGATCTTAAAGTGATTAGACATGCGGTAGACTAACGCTTTGGATCTATGCATGCTTATTTTAATACATGATCATGTTCGTGCTCTACTTTATTTAATGTTAATCTTCATGAGGATCGGTTATGGCTTGGCACATGCATCCATGTTCATTCAAAGATCGATCGTTGTCATGCTTACGTCATCCATTCGGCAATGTTCTTTTTCCCTTCTTGGTTACCCGAATGGTCGTGGTTCTTTGACGGTAGCTTCGCATAGCTACATGTCGTCTTGCTTGGCTTCTTAGCCGTAAATATGGAACTCGCTCGGTACCACCCGTAGGTTCCAAATTTTGGTATTTAACCGTTTCATCTTTTGTTAATTTTCGGGAAAAATTGACGGCACGTCACTTTCTCTCTCGCGCGTGCGAAGCTAAGCTTTTCGGCTTGCCTTGTGTGATTGGCGGCCGAGTGCACATTTTGCGTCAACACACTTTTTGGCACGCCCGGTGGGACCTACGGTACCGAATTGGTTCGGGATGCCCGAGATCGCGGACCTCCCGGATGTCGGCATTGAGGAGCTTTCTCCAGAGCAGCATCAGCAGCTCGTAGACGCCGTGAATCAGTTTCAACAAAAGTGTCTCATGTCATTCAAGAAGAATCGAAGTGGTGTACCATATCTGAAGAATGGCCTGCCCAGAGTGTTATTGCCGGGAGAAACCGACGCTACGACCCAACAAGAAAAGGAAGAATGCGCGCGGATCTTCCAAGAGTCGATGGACGACGTGCTCACCAAGCACAACCAAGCTTTCCTTGGGTCGCTCCAACAGATGATGGTAGCCCTCTTTGGCCCGGGCGCGGGACAGGCGTTTGGAAAGACGTACACCGGAAAGAGCACCGTGGAGCTGGGTGAATCAAGCTCCCAGCCGCCGCTGCGAAGCCAGGTGCAGCAGCCTCCTCCTCAGAGCTCCGGGAGCGAGACATTCCAACCTCCTCCGCAGGGCGCTGGGGGGCAGCCGGTTCGGCCCCCCGCCGCAGGCTTCGGAAGTCAACCAATCCTCGCCGTCACCACGGAGCAAAGACGAGTCGGCCCGTGCAACGGCCGAATCCGTACCGGCCTACGTACGGAGACCTAGCGTTCGGCTCATCCGGGCCCCACTCGACCCCGCCGAAGAATAGCTCCGTCCACCAACCGGCTCCCGGAGAGGAATTTATACGGCGGTGGCTATCATGAAGTGGGGAATTACGGAGCGTTCGATGCCTTTCCGCACCCGGGGGTATGCGCCGGCTACGGGCGCTCGGGAGGAAGATGCCCTAGCATGCAAGATGGCCGAATTGATGCAGACCGCTCGGCCTCAAGCCAAGGATGCGGGGCCCCACCTACAAGCCGCCGTTCCCGTAATGGTACTATAACGTGCTCCCCGCCACCAAGGGTGAAACCGCCGACGGAATTCACAAAGTTCTCTCGCGCGCGAGGACGAGACAAGCACGGTCGAGCACATCGCTCGTTATCTCATGCAGCTTGGGGAGTGTTCGGCCGAAGAGACGTTCAGGGTTCGCTACTTCCCCGCCTCGCTGACGGGTCCAGCTTTTCAGTGGTTCTCGTCCTTGCCGCCTGAATCTGTGGCCAGGTGGAAAGATTTGGAGCGTAAATTCCACGCTCATTACTTCAGCGGCAGTGCTGAGAAGAAGTTGATTGATCTCGCCACCCTAAAGCAAAGGCATAGTGAAACACCGCTGGAGTTTCTCAGAAGGTTCAGAGAAGTCAAGGGCATGTGCTTCTCATTGAACTTGCCGGACGATCGGCCTAGCCGATATGGCCGTCGCCGGGATGTTGCCGGCCCGTGCGCGAAAAGTTATTTGGGATGGAGTTCGAGAACCTGGGCCAGCTGTCGCAAAAGTTATCCCTGATGAGCAATCAGGCATATGGCCTCAAGAAAGACCCCAAGTTTGGCAAGCAGCACGACATCGCCGATATCTACAATCAATTCTTGGACAAAGCTGATTTGTTCGAGGATTCTGACGACGAACTGGAGATAGCTGCGGCGGAAATCATGTGGGGTAAAGAGCCTCTCACAATGAATCAGCGTTGGGTCAGACAGACCAAAGGAACTTACGACTTCGACATCACAAAGGCTGACAAGTTGTTCGAGCTCTTGGTAAAAGAAGGCCGAATCAAGCTGCCCGAGGGGCATTCTATGCTTCGGCCTGATGGAGTCAAAGCTAAGCGTTACTGCGGCTTCCATGACAGGGACTCGCACTCCATCAACGATTGCAGGGTCTTCAGGATGAGGATCCAGAAGGCTATCCAGGAAGGGCATCTCAAGTTCGACAACAAGATGAAGCTGGATGGCCACCCCTTCCCGCGAGAACATGCTCGGCTTTTCTATCAATGCGATAACAGCCGAAGAGAAAGGGAAAGTCAAGGTCCTGACCTCGGCCGGAGTCCAAGCAAGATGGATCGGTTGACCCGAAGCGCCGGTGACCATAGAGCAAGTACGGGCGACGCCCCCCGCGTTCTCAAAAGCCACATCGAGATTGGGGAATCGTCCAAGCCTAAACCCAAGGTGACGTCACGCATTCTCCTCAACAAATGGCAGCGTCAGATGGAAAAGGAGCGCTACCAAAGGCGTCGTCATGAGGAGGAGCAGCGCAGGGCTGAGGAAGATGCGCGCAGGTGGAATCAGGAACAGCACGCGCGCGAGCAGGAGCGCGCCCACTGGGGATGCGCCTTCTTCAGGCACTGCTGGAATGAGGGCCTAAAGCTGCCCACATTAAAGAACTGTCCCGAATGCAGCGACAGATATGCTGAGTACAGGCAGGAAACTGCCAATCGCCGATCCGTCCATGAAAGACTTGGAAGGATCCACCCGAATGGGGATCGGCGGCAAAAAATTGAAATCATTGATCATCCCAGGAAGCGCCGAGCCGATCTCAGGTGGGCTGACCACGAGGAGGATGAAGATGTCTACGTCTGGCAGAAGGGGCAATGGTGCCCACCTGGTCTGCGCAAGAGCCAGAAGAGGCGGGTCCAACGCTTGAGGAACCGCGAGTTGAAACAAGCCGGGATCCAGACAAGACAGAAGTGGCGCCCCAAGGATCAGCCAGAAGGATCAAAGCGTTCGGCCCCTACATGCATGGTATACTTCCTACCGAACGAGTTCATGGCTCCTGCTAACCAGGTCATGCAGGAGGAAGTTTCCTTCGACGACGAGCACGCCGAGGAGATGATGGCACAACTAGTGCTCGCCAAACAAAGCCGTCTTCGACAAGCCGGCCAAGAACCGCCACATGAGACCACTGTACTTGAGGGGGTACGTCAATGGCAAGCCATTGACCAAGATGTTCGTCGACGGCGGCGCGGCGGTCAACGTGATGCCGTACACCACCTTCGGAAGCTTGGCATGACCCCGAGCGATCCGACACCAACAAGCATCATCCTGAACGACTTCGCCGGGAACCCCTCAGACACCAAAGGATGCGCTCACGTGGACTTGATGATCGGGTCCAAAACGCCGCTCACCACCTTCTTCGTCATCGAAGGGAAGGGAGCCTACGGCCCGCTCGCTTGGGCGGGGCCGGATACACGCCAACCGCTGCGTCCCATCCACCATGCATCAACAAACCGATCCGGTGGGTGGACGATGAAATCGAGGTCGTCCGGGCGGATGACTCGTGAGCGTGGCTAACATGGAACCAGCCTTCCGGGAGTACCAAGGCATCGATTGCTTCTCGGGGAAGGATCGGGGAGAAGGTCCCGTTGAACCCGTCGGCGGTGACCAACAGCCCGATTCAAGCAATCGGCTCTTACGGTAATTTTTAATGGAGAACCCCGTGGATGGCACCGATGGCAAGCCGGGACGAGGATTCATGTCGGCCGATAAGCTGGAGGAAGTTGACATTGGAAGCGGTGATAAGCCAAGGCCGACGTTCATCAGTGCAAATTTGCAGCCAGACTTCAGGGGGAAACTAATTGAGCTTCTCAAAGAATATAAAGATTGCTTCGCCTGGGATTACTCGGAGATGCCTGGATTGGATCGATCCATCGTCGAGCACCGGTTGCCAATCAAGCCTGGTTTCAAGCCATATAAGCAGCCGCCCCGGAAAATCTACAAGGATGAAGTATTGGCCGATGTGAAGAAGGAAATCGAAAGATTACTTGACGCAAACTTCGTTCGGCCCTGCAGATATGCGGAGTGGATTTCTAACATCGTCCCTGTGTATAAGAAAAATGGAAAAATGAGAGTTTGCATAGACTTCAGGGACCTAAACGAGCTACTCCCATGGATGGATACCCGATGCCTATTGCCGATTTGCCGATTGACGCCGCCGCCGGGCACAAGGCGATTAGCTTCATGGATGGCAATGCGGGGTACAATCGGATCTTTATGGCAATAGAAGACATCTCGAAGACGGCCTTTAGATGTCCCGGCCATATAGGCCCGTTTGAATGGATCGTCATGACATTTGGTTTGAAAAATGCCGGTGCAACCTATCGGCGGGCCATGAATTACATCTTTCATGAGTTGATCGGCAAGACCGTGGAGATCTACATTGACGACGTGGTGATCAAGTCCTTAAGTCATGTCACCCATTTGGAAGATGTGAAGAAGACCTTGGAATGCACCGGAAGCATGGCTCGAAGATGAATCCAAACAAGTGTGCATTTGGGGTGTCGACCGGAGAATTCTTGGGATTTTTGGTCCACGAAGGGGGAATCGAAGTTGGCAAAAAGAGCATGAAGGCCATTGATGAAGTCGTTCCTCCAACCAACCTCAAGGAGTTACAATCACCGCTCGGCAAGATCAACTTTGTGAGAAGGTTCATCTCAAATTTATCACGAAGGTGTTGCCGTTCTCTCCGTTGCTAAAACTAAAGAAGGATCAGAAGTTCACATGGGGCGACGAACAACGAAAGGCTTTCGAAGAAATCAAGCAGTACATGAAGGAGCCGCCGGTGCTGGTTCCTCCTCAGCTGAACAAGCCTTTCAAGTTGTACGTGGCGGCCGATACCCAAACTATTGGATCGGCCCTTATTCAAGAATTCGAAGGGAAGGAACGGGTAGTAGCTTATCTTAGCCGAAAACTACTTGATCCTGAAACCAGTATTCGGCTATAGAAAGATTATGTCTTTGCGTATACTACTCGTGTACAAAGTTTCGGCACTACTTGCCGAATGCCGAATGCACCGTATACTCGAAGTTTGATGTGATAAAACATATGTTATCTATGCCAATTTTGAATGGTCGGGTTGGCAAATGGATTTTAGCTCTATCGAATTCGAGTTGAAGTTCGAATCGGCAAAAGCCATCAAAGGTCAGGTCATTGCCGATTTTATAACTGAACACCGTGACCCTTCGATCGATCTGCTTGAAATTACCCCATGGGCTCTATTCTTTGACGGGTCATCATGTGGCAAAGGTGGGGGAGTAGGGATCCTACTAATTTCTCCCCGCAGGTGAGATGTTCGAATTCGCCATTCCTATACAACCCACCGTCACAAATAACCAGCCGAGTACGAGGCACTCGCTTCGAGGGCTTCAATATTTGAGAGAAGCCGAGGCCGTTTCGGTTGAAATTTATGGAGATTCGCAGTTGGTCATCAAGCAATTGAACGGCCGCACGAGTGCGAAGCGAGGCGCCGAGGAGTTACTACGAGGAATGCGAGAGAAATCTTGAAGGGCTTTCCACCGGTAATCCTACAAAGACATTCCTAGAGAGCATAACGAGGAAGCAAACAGCCGGCTCGCAGCGCCTCCGGTTATAAAGAGAGTCAAGAAGCATTTGTTGCGAGGTGAGCGCACCGGGGACGGAGCTCACGAAGATGATTGGAGGAAAGAGATCGTTGATTATTTGAGAGATCCATCCCGAAAAGTCTCTAGGAAGCTCGGTACAAGGCAATCAAGTTCGTTCTTCCGGATGACAATTTATTCTATAAGTCATTAGATGGAGTACCGCTACGATGCCCGGGTCCGAAGAAGCCAAGAACATGATGAGCGAGGTGCACGATGGGATATGTGGAGCGCACCAATCGGCCTATCGCATGAAATGGGTTATTAGGCAGTCGGATGCTTTTGGCCGACGATATTAGAGGACTCGCTTTGAGTATTACAAGGGGTGTCAAGATTGCCGCAGGTTCGGGAATATTCAAAGAGTTCCCGCATCGGCGTTAAATCCCATCATCAAGCCATGGCCATTCAGGGGCTGGGGTATAGACTTGATTGGCCAAATTAATCCACCATCTAGCAAGGGGCATAAGTTCGTGCTTTTGGCTACAGATTACTTCACCAAATGGGTCGAGGCAATCCCACTCAAGAAGGTGACGTCAGAAAACATGATTGAGTTCGTCAGGGAGCACATCATCTATCGATTTGGGATTCCTCAGACAATTACCACTGACCAAGGGGCACAATTCGTGTCATTGGAATTCAGAGATTTTGCCGAAAGCATGGGAATCAAATTATTTAACTCCTCACCATATTACGCCCAAGCTAATGGTCAAGCGAGAGGCTTCTAACAAGATCATGATCAAGCTTATACGAGAAGAAGATCGACCGAAGCCGAGGAGATGGCATTCGGTGCTCGGTGAAGCACCGTGGGCTTACCGAATGGCCCCCCCATGGAGCTACAAAGACTTCTCCTTACGAGTTGGTTTACGGGCATCACGCGATCTTGCCCCGGGAAATGCAATCGAATCAAGGAGAGTAGTGCCGCAAAACGATTTGAGCTCCAAGGATTACGGTGGTCTAATGATGGATAGGTTAGAAGATTTGCATATGATCCGTCTCGGGGCCCCGGAAAACATCGAGAAAAACAAGCCGCGGGTCGCCAAATACTATAACAAGAAAGTAAAAGTAAAGCAATTCACGAAGGCGATCTAGTTTGGAAAGCGCTACCGCCGATTGGAACTAAATACGATGAATTCGGCAAATGGTCCCCTAACCGGGAGGGGCCTTTTCGTGTGGTCGGATGCGTTCCTCGGTAATGCATACATATTGAGAACTTTGCTAGGAGAGGAGTTTTCCGCCGCAATAAATGGAAGATATCTCGAAGAAGTATTATCCTAGCGTTGAAATCGATCGATGATTATACACATCCGACGCGAAAACGGCCGCGCTCGAGAATGAGGCCGCCTTTAGAACAAAAATCCATGAACAAAAGAAAAATGGCCGGTTCGATGCATTGCCCTTAGCTCAATACTACACTACAACCGGTTTCTTGCGGGATTACACATAGCAGCCCGAAGGTCAAGTCCCCTAAGGGAGGGAAGCGAAGGCGTGGAGAAAGAAGCGAAAGTATGATTCAATCTTTTCTTTACTTCTTCGGTGCCGTTGCTCCCTCTTCGCTTGTTCCGGGACCACCGTGACGGCGACTTGGAACGCACGAGGATGACCACGATTGGCGGCCTCTACCAAGCTATCCCGGGCCGCCTTCGAGGTTGCTTGTCGTACTGTCGAAACATCCGGGGCAAAAGAATCAAGGTTAGGGGCAAGAGATCCGGATGCAAACATGAAGGGGGACGAGCGTTTACCCCCTACTAGCGCTTCCCGGCGCCATACGACGCTCGCGTTCGGCTTGACAAGCGGACGGACATGTCCCCGAGGTCACGCTCCGGTGCCGAGCACGGCGGCGCGCGGATGGATGACCTTTTGCTCGGGCGTGGCATCCTCCGCCTCAGAGAAGAATCGGAGGAGATGTACTCGGGAACATCTTCGGTTCCGATGATTTCTTCGGGAAGCAAATCAAGGGCCGAAAGAGGCGAGAGGAAAACATGAAGCGCAAGATCAAGCGAGAAGGACAAGGAGCGAGATCAAGAAAGAACTCACTTCCGAATCGTACGCTTCCTTGACGAGCCGCTCCCCTGAGGTTGTTTACCCTTGTCCATGGCGTTGGGGTTTTTTCTTCTAGCAGCAGAAGAAGAGACGAGAAGTGATGGAGGAGTGTGCGAGTGGATTTGCAGAGCACCCCACGGGCTATTTTATTGACCAAGGGGGCGCATTGGGAGTGATGATCTGGCCAGTACACACTGTGGGAATACCAAGCGGCAGGGGTTTCCACCAAGTGCGAAGGGTTTCTTTTGAACAGTATTCGCGGATTGCCGAATTGGGATCCTTTGTGGATCTTGCGCCAAGGGACAGTTGTTTGCGAGCGTTCGGCTACAGACAGTTCCCAGATGCATTCGAAGAGGACAAGTTCACAGATGCAAATGCGAGGGGAAATATCACGGAACAAATGCAGATTCCAAAAGTTCATCATATATTGCCGACATTTACACATCCCTAGTACAATCTAATCAAAGAGTCTGTTCAGCACAGACTGGGGATGGGTAATTTCGGCAATGGCGTCGCCGTGGCCGTCGAGGCGCTCCAGGATGAGCTCGATCTCGTCGATATCCTCCGGCGCGCCGCCCTGGAAGCCACGCGGCCTGGTGGAATAGTCGACGTCCGTATGCGTCGCCATCGCAGCCCAGGCCCAAGGTGGTGCCCAGACGAACACCATGGACGGCCACCTCGTCAATGCGGCGCTCCACCGCGGCCAGGCGCTCCGCCGGCGTGTCGCCGTGAGCGTTCACCTTCTCCGCCAGCTGCTCTACCAGTGCTTTTAACTGGTTGAGCTCAGCATCACGGGCTGCACAAGACAAACAAGAAGGGGTTAGCACCAAAGGCCGGGACCGAATCAAGAATCGAACCATACCATCAATGGCTTCCGGCGGCTTGTTTCCGCCGGTCCTCCCACTCTAGTTCGGCCACGCCCGCCTTTTTGGAGACGGCCTCCCGGCTCAAGACGAGACGCCTCTAGCTCCTCCTTGAAGCGAATAGCGTCTGCTTCCCCGTACGGCACCGGGGAGTGGCCATCGGACTCCGAAGAGTCATCAGGGAGGGGCTGATTGGCCGGCGCGCGGGGCGAATTCCACTGAATCAAACTGAAAGGGGGAGATGATTGTCAAGGAAGATCAAAAGGAAGATCGACAAGGAGAAATTGACGATCATTACCGCCTGCGCGCATTAGCGCTGCTTCCCTCAGCCTCGTCGGAGGCGCGGCGGCGGTTGAGGCGGCGCACCATTGCGGTTTGGGGATGTGCACTGTTTGCAAGAAGGCCAGAGATTGGCAAAGATTCGAGAGCTAGAAGGCCCGGTGGAGAGCTAGGGGCACCTATGGCAACATTTATAGGCCCGGCGGGGGTAATTGTGGCTTCGAATCGTGGCCGTGGATCGTGGCGCACGTCCCAATAAAATCGGAAGGCGGAGAGATTTCCTTGACCAACCCACCGGTGGGTCGTTTTGGAGTTCTAAGCCTCAAGGGAACATAAAAGGGCTCTAAGTCGTAGACGGACGACAGAAAAGCTCTGATGTCATCGGGGAGTTTGCGGCTAATGGGCTCAAACATCTCTTCAAAATGGCGAAGATCATTGAGCTGATCCTGGACGTCTTTTTCTAGCCAGGCTGCAATTTCTTTGAGCTTGAGCAATACCTCGTCTGGCAACGGCTGGTTTATTCCTTTCGTCACGTCGGCAGTTGATGGGCCCTCTGATGGCAAGCTCGATGATGACGGGGCGTGATCCTGAAAACAACACTGCTAAGGTGAGAATGCTAGGATCAAGGTATCAAGATTAAGCGCGGAATTGAGTACCTCATGAATGGTCTCTTGAGCGGGGGCAATTGCAGACGGAAGAGGCGTCCCGAGCAGAGCCGAAACTTCCAAGTCAGGAGATGCTGATGCAGCTATCAGTGGCTCGTAAGTTTCTGGCTGGTGAAAAATCGGATCCTCCTCTGTTTGGTTGGTCATTGCTGCTTGACCGATAGGCGACGGCATCCTGGGGGTATTTGGTGGCTCCAGTTGAGTTGAGGGATTCATCTCTGGAGAGCGTACTGCTTCTGCGGAAGGTGATGAAGACGAAACCTCTACTGGGATGGGCAATTCAACCCTGGAAGGACTCGCCTGTTGAACCACTGGAACATCTACAAGTGGTTCTCCAACGGTTTCTTCGCAAATGTCCAATTGAAAGGATAAGTGCCGGTGTTCATCCTTGAAAAAGAATAGCAAAAAGTCATACCGATGAGTGGAGCATTGGCGGGTGCCGATTCCGAAGAATGTTGGGCTCGGTCCGAAATGCACAATGATATGATCCATCAAGAACGAGTGACCCAAGTAATCAAGAAGGTAAAGGAGTTTACCTCAACCAAGTACTTTCTTGACAGTTCTCCTCCTTTTTAGCGCTCGGAGGAGGGATCGGATGTAGACCTTGCCTCCTATCAACAAGAAGGCTAGAGAGGCCGGGATCGGTGGTAGCATACCTGTCCATCAGTTGGCGCAGGGTTGTAGATTTAAACCCCAATGCTGAAATTGGGCCTTCGGCATTATAAGTTATTACCCTGGCTCGAGGGGCAGGAACTGTGTTCTGTGGACAGAAGATGAAGGTCAGGACCATGAATAAAAGAAGGAAAAATCTGATCAAGGGGCTCAGTGTGTTACCTCTGAATTCGGCAGAAAATCAGGCACCCGCTTCCGCACGAACACATGAACGGGTTCACTGAAGATGTGGTCGTGGAATTCTTGCCACCATGAGTTGAAGGTGGGGTGAGCTATGGTTGCAGGCACAAAAGGACATGTGTAGACAGTGGGACTGCACACATAGTTGAAAACTCTGCTGCACTGCATCAGTTCCTTGATTTCCTCCCTGGGCTTGAGGAATTCATGCAGAAACAATCTTGGGGGCAGCTGGCCGCATCCAAGTTGCCTAGCCATTACGTTAGGCTGGTAGTACTCATAAGTACTGGCATTCTGCCTCCCTCCATTGAACTCGGCCGGTAATATACATGGGCGGATTATGATATTAAAGATTTCCAGGAATCTCCCATCTTGATGGCCGGGCTCAAAAGAGAACTCGACAGGGAAGGTCAGAGTGTCATAACCTAGATAAGGGAGCCAAAGAGGATTGGAGAAGCCTTTGAAGAACAACTCGAAGAGTTGGGTAATGTCCTGCTGAACGATAACAATGAAGTCGCTTCTCCATAGCTTTGGCATCCTCTCGGTGACTTGAAGCTCTCCTTCGTGGGGATTGGACCGGGGGAAGAACCCGGAGTTCAAGTCGACGCCTACAATCCGGTGCATGTGAAGTCTGCGGCCAAATTTGAACAAACCACCAAGGGCCATTGACGCACGTTATCCTCTTCCGGCTGGTATACATTTGGGTAATTGTCCGATGAAGCATATGGTATACACCGCCCAAGAGGAATTTTCCCGGAGGAAGGCGATTGCCATCGGCGGATGGATCGCCATTGCGATATGATTCGCAGTGGGTTCGTTGGCCTTGCCACGAGAAGACAAATCTACATAACCACATGTTCGGGAAGGCTCTATATTCAACTTCACCAAGGGGATTGTCTCTCATGTGCTTCGAAATATATTGCTTGTAGCCATTCCCCGGCTTTACCCCCCGTCCGGCGTGAGGAATTTTTGAAATTCCAAGGCCGAACAGACCCGGTGATGTCAAGGCCGGTGATCATGTACACATCGGCCAAAGTTGGAGACATTGGGCCATGACCAAAAAGGAAGGCATTGACGCCATTGGACCGAAGTGGCACGCGGCTATCGAAGATCTTCATTCTTGGGCGTCTCGGCTACGGATAACTCCAAACATTGAGCAATGCGGAGAGTATCCGGATTGGTCAATCCGCTCTTATCCGCAAGAATCCTACGATACCAAGTCTTCCGACTGCGATTGGGGGCAAAGGCCGGTTCTTGAACGCATCTTGCCACCGAGGAGGTGGAGATAAAGCGCCTCCTAAAAGGGATTCTCTGCGAGATTCGGCGGCAATAAAATCTCGAGGGTCGGGATTCCCTTCGGGACCAAGATAATAAGATTGCGAATTGGCCTCGATAGGGATCGAAGGGCAATGAGACGGTTCTCGGAAGAGAGCGGAAGAAGAAAATCTCGGGTAAAATTGAAAACCTAATGCCGAACAAAGGTTTGGAGGGGTGAATTTACCCGAGCGGCTTGGTTCCGAGTTGCCATTGGAGATTCGAGCTCGGAACGGAGGAGATCTAGGGTTGGATCCGAACGAAGAATCCGGCGGATTGCGAAGAACAGGTGTTGACGAGGTTTGCTCAAGGATTTGCGGTTTGGAGTCAATTGTGGAACAAAATTACTTTTATCCCACAATTGAAGGGGCATGTGTTAACACCAAAATTTGGTAAGGAGTATGACATGTGGGACCGATTCGGAAAAGAGTCCGTCTCGGTGGAAGGAAAGGTATCTTCGAGAGATTTTCGGCGGAGAAGGATCCGCGGTCGGCTATCCGCTCCGGTTCGGCAAAGGAACGGAGGGGCTGATTTTGCGGGATTGGACGGTGACGTGGCTCGATCGGGGAGAAGCGAATGGATGGACAGGTGATCAAGTTTAGTTAGGCAATGAATCCATTCGCAATTGTAATCAGCAGGTATAAATATGATCCCTGGATGTATGTAAAACGTACGTTCATTCCTCAATACACACCGGCCTTACGCCACAACCCTAGAGTCCCTTGTCGTGTCGTCGAGTTCTTCGAGAGGACCAATCGATCCGTCGACCTCCGTGAGTACCGGCAACCTTGTATCATGTCTAGTATCATGCGGTGGATTTAGATCTGATGCAAGTAGTCTTGTTACCATGCTTCGTGTCATGCGGTAGATTCAAGCTTGGTTCAAGAGGGTTTCTTGTTAGATCATGAGCCATGCGGTAGGCTAAGGTTTAGCTCGAAGCTAGTTATCGGCTCTATTGGATTTTGGCAAGATCCAAGAGATTCATTAAGTTACCCTGTGTTATCATGAGTTTTGCTTTATGTTTTAATTCATGTAATACACCTTTGCCCAATCTAGATGGGTTTGGATCGGCTCTTTTCCTTTTAAGATCCGTGCACGAGCGGGTCTCGTGTTTTGACGCGTGGATCTCGTGCTCTCCGATAGCCGAGACCGAATCGATCTAGGTTGTTACGTGTTGCGGGTTCAAGCTTGCTTTGTTAGTATAAATCTTGAAAGAGCCGGGTATCATGCGGTAGATGCAGGTTTTTGGGCTGCTTTGGAGCTAGTCATCCGGTGGATTAGATTTCCAATTCAGCCTGATAGATTTATTCACGTGGTAATGTTTGTTCCTTCTCCATGGACCCCGAATCGGTTGTTCAGCCGCATTCGGTTATATCTTCACAGGTAGATCACGTGCGTTATTTATGTTTTAAAAGACGTATGCTTCTAGCTTTCCATATTTAGGTTGTATCATGCGGTGGATAGATCTATTTGTGGAAAGTGGTGCGTTCTTTCATGCAAGTTGTATCATGCGGTGGATAGATTTGCTGATGTCGTGCCCGACGGATCTTAAAGTGATTAGACATGCGGTAGACTAACGCTTTGGATCTATGCATGCTTATTTTAATACATGATCATGTTCGTGCTCTACTTTATTTAATGTTAATCTTCATGAGGATCGGTTATGGCTTGGCACATGCATCCATGTTCATTCAAAGATCGATCGTTGTCATGCTTACGTCATCCATTCGGCAATGTTCTTTTCCCTTCTTGGTTACCCGAATGGTCGTGATTCTTTGACAGGTAGCTTCGCATAGCTACATGTCGTCTTGCTTGGCTTCTTAGCCGTAAATATGGAACCGCCTGGCACCACCCGGTAGGTTCCAAGTTTTGGTATTTGACTATTTCATCTTTTGTTAATTTTCAGGAAAAATTGACTGGCACGTCACTTTCTCTCTGCGCGTGCGAAGCTAAGCTTTTCGGCTTGCTGTGTGATTGGCGCTGGGTGCACATTTTGCGTCAACACCCTTGTCCTTATCAGGTAAGGCCATCCCAAGCTAAAGTTCCTAATTATTCAGCCAAGACCATTGCCCATTAGTTCTTGTGGTTGTACTGTTTTCCTGGGTGGTTCTCCATGTTCCGATTATCATATTAAAGTGGTCTTGTAAAGTAAAAGATCATAAACGGAACATGAAATAACAAAAGGGTAACCAAGTTGATTAATACCAATACCCTGTTGAGCATGCTAAGCAATAACTACCACAAGATTAATTTAATTCCCGGCATCAAGGTAAAGGTAGTCAAAAGCTAGGCATGATCCTTAATAGGTTCCCATCAAATTAATGCAAGCGAAAAGTAAAAACAGTGAATTTAAATGCATGTTATGTAGGACAAGCGGGCATGCATCAAGGAATACTTGCCTTCAACAAAGCCTTGCTGCTCAAACTCTTGCACGACCGGATCTTCAAATCCCTCGAACGAATCGCTCTCTACGATCCACAATCATCACATACAAGCATGCAATAGAAATAAATAAGAAACAGTCACCAAACAGATCAAACAGATCTAAACAGTAGCATAAAACTAATCTACGCTTCGAGACGAACGCGTGGACATAAAGAACGCTAAAATCGGAGCTAAAACGACCAAGTTATGGGTTCGGGAAGGTTTAGGGACTAATCTGCGAAGATTTGAAAAGGTTTTGGGCTAAAATAAAGAAAAAGGACTAAACTGTAAGAAATCTTATACGGTGGAAGGGTATTTTTGTAAATAAATAAAATTCAGGGGCTTTTCTGCAAAATTGCCAGGGCTGGCGGC
The DNA here is from genome assembly GCA_947561735.1 of Cenchrus americanus. Classification (NCBI taxonomy): domain Eukaryota; kingdom Viridiplantae; phylum Streptophyta; class Magnoliopsida; order Poales; family Poaceae; genus Cenchrus; species Cenchrus americanus. The sequence continues at coordinate 220,377,586 of OX387241.1, read as the reverse complement.
GGTTTGACCTAGTTGACCGGGTTGACCCGATCTAGATCCGTTGGATCTAGATCTGGCGGCTGTGGACGCGCGCGGGCGAAGCGGCGCGGCCCGGGTTGATCGGGGGCGTTGGATCTTCATCCGATGGCTAGGAACCTGCGCAAGTGACGTGGCGGCGGCGAGCGAAGGCCGGCGGCGGCGAGCGGCGGCGGGCGGCGGCGGACTCGCCGGGCCGGGACCGGATTTGGGGTTTCCGGCCACGATTCGAAGCGCGGACGGCACCTACGCGATGCGCGCAAGACCGCGAGAGCGATCTAGGGCGGCGGCTCGGGCGACAACGCGGCGGAGCGGCGGGTCGATGCGGCGGCGCGGGGTGCGGGCTCCCGGCGACGGCGCTAGGGCGAAGAGGGGCTCGGGGTCGACGGCGTGCGGCACGGGGGTGCTCCTCACCTCCTTGCGCAACTCCCCGGGCGACTCCTTGGCGGCGGAGCGGCGACGGCGGCGGGATTCCGCGGCGGCGGCGGCGAGCTCCGAACACGGCGGCGCGGCTAGGGTTCCCGGCGGGGCGCGTGCAAGGGTTAGGGGCGGCTCGGGTTGGGGTCCGGGGGGGCGGCGGCGGCTTCATAGCCGGGCGGGGGGGCTCCTTGGCGTGCGCGCAACGCACGGGGAGGCGTGCTCCCCGTCGGACTCGGGCGGCGGCGCGGCCTCGACCGAGACCGGGTCGGGCACGGCGCGGCGGGAGGGATGACATGCGGGTCCCTCCCGTCGGGCCGGCTCGGCGAGGGAGCGCGGGCGGCGGTGTTTTGGGCCGAAGGCCAGCCGGGCGGCGGTGCGGCGGCGGGCCGCGGCGCAAGGTGGGGCCGCGCGCGCCGCCGGGCCGGAGGCGCGGGCCGGCAAGGGAGTTGGGCCGAAAAGGGGAAAAGGGGTAGGGGTTAGGGAGAATAGGTTTAGCAATTTGGCAAAAGGGTTTTCAAACATTTAGAATTCAAATTTGAATTTGAATTCCAAAGAACCAAAATAATGCTCCAAAGATGTATGCAACAAATAAATCCTATATTTCATTAACTTTATTTTAGAAAAGTTTTAAATGCCTAAAATTAAATAAAACAGCCTTATATTCCTTAAGCAAGTAAATGGTTGCTAGCAAATTTTAATAAAGCCAAATTTTTAATAGAATTAGGGTGTTACACGCATCCGCTCGGGGGCTACCCTAAAGGCTTCGGGTGGCGGCGCGCTTGGATCTACTACGGCGGCAGCAGGCGCTGGGAGTGGATTCACTACAAGATGCAACGGAATGGCTGCGGCTCGAATGGGTGAAAAACCCTAAGGGTTTTGGCTTCTATTTATAAGCCAAATCGGCTCTGTAACGGGCGCCCGGATAAGTCCACGCGCGGCTGACTCAGTGGCTGCGCGTGACTCTTCGAATTCTACTAGTCGACGCGCCTCACCTCGGGGGCTCGGCTACTTCGCTCGACTACCTGGGACGCGGCTAGTCTCAAGGGCATCTCAGGACACATTCTCCAAGAAGACCCTTCAATTCGAGAGGAAGTAATCGACTCAAGGCTCGGGGGCTCCGTGCCACGTGTCCTTCGGTTTTTTCTCTCCGGATTTTTTGGGATTTTCTTGCCAAGATTTCAGATGGACCCTCAGCCAGAGCCCGCGGCTCAAGGCTCGGGGGCTACTCCATGTGGAGTGCGGTTCTGCAAATCGCACCTCCATGTCGGCTCCGGCTTCAAGACAAGACAGGCATTTTTTGAAGACTTTCGAAGGTAGATTTCAAGGACGCTTGGGACTACTCGAGAAGACTTCAAGATTGCCCAAACATTAGCTGGAGTACATTCCAGCCTCGGGATGCTTCGACTATTCTTGAGGACTTTTGATTTGTAGCACTCAGGGACGCTTGAGGACTACTCGTTAAGGCCGTCAAGACTACTTGAAGCTATCCTTCTCGACTACAAAGTACTCAGGGGCTTGTCGTATGGACCTCCCTGGGCCCACTACCTCGGTGGGTACCAGGACCGACTACTCGGTGGGCCCCTGGGACTACCCGGCTTGCGCTGCACGGCACCTGAAGGCGTGGAGCACAAGGACTACACAGGAGTAGTACTCGGTTAGGGAGGCCGTACATGTTCCGCACCGTATAGAGGACTCCTAGACATACTCGACTAGTACTCTCTCCCTACTCCGACTTGTAACCCCGCCTCCCGACTATATAAGGCGAGGCAGGGACCGATCACCTCATCCAATCTCCTCTCATACAACTCACGGCGCACCATTGCACCATCTTGTAATCGTGCCCTATCAATCCGAGCTACGCCGCATACGGGACGTAGGGTATTACGCACCTCGCGGCCCGAACCTGTCTAAATTGTGTGCCACGTGTCTCTTCCTTCGAGTTACCGATCTCGGCGAGTCACAATCATCTACTTCGGGTACTCCCCGTAGTAGGTTGCCGGTCTAAAACACCGACAATCTCCGGGGTTGGGGCCGGAAACTCCGGGTTTCCCGGATATTCCGGACCTGGCCCGGAGACTCCGGGGTGTAAAGGTATAAATACCTTTGACCACGGTGAAAAAGGTTCCTTTCACCTCTACTCAGTTTTAACCGTGCCTTATCTCCTCCTGTCGCCTCCCCCTTCCTCTCCCTCAAGCCCTTGTGTGATTTCCACTTCCAACCGGCCAAATCGAGTGAAAGTGAGGAAGTGAAGGCCCCAAGGCGCGGAGATCAAGGATCTACTCAAGTTTCAAAGGATTCAAGCCCTCTTCCATCTCTCCCCAAGGTATATTCAAAGGAGTTTTTCCCGATCTACTTCCCTAGCGTAGTTCTCGTAGTATCCTCTTAGGGAATAGGTAGGAAATACTCCATAGACACTAGATCTGCAATTCCTCACAGTTTGGATGGTTAAATCTTGCTGCATTGGGATTTAGGGTTTCGGCTGCGAAACCCGGAAACTCCGGGGTGAAAAAACCCGGACTCTCCGGAATTTCCGGAGTATCCGGACTTTTTCCCGGAGTATCCAGGGTTCACACTGCAACCCTAAGTCACAAGTGTAGTGTGTCTCCTCTTTTGATAACCTCTCACTTCCATATCCTTTTACCTATCCAGATGGTGAGAGTGAAGGTCCGTCGTGACAATAAGGAGCCCTCCACCCAAAGGAGGACCAAGGCTAGGCACGACCCCGCCGCTCTACAGGCCGTGCAAGAAGCCTTAGGACATGCAGGATCTCAACGCAGCTCTGGGCCAAGGCGAGGTGACCCTCCTCCCTCCTACGCCGAAGGGAGTGAAGAAGAAATAGAAGAGGAGGAGGAGGAGAGAATGGAAAGTGATGATGATGAGGTAGAAGATGAGACATATGAGCAGTCTCCAGAGCCCCCTCGTCGCCATGGAAAGGGGCCAGGCAAAGAAAAATCCCGCTAGAAGCCCCATCCCAAAAGGAGCCATCAAGCCCCATATGTCCACCAAAGCCGCCCAGCTACTCGAGTTCCTCCTAAACACAAGCAAGGAGTAGCCTCTCACATCTGCCCCAAAACTCCTCCTAGACTCATTCCTACCCTCCCACAAAATGTCCGAGTAGTTGACACCCCTATCAAGCTAAGGGACCCCGGTTCCGTTCTTGGATTTGCAGAACATATGATTAGGGACTATTCAAGGAACTCTCTAGCAGTGAGGGAGCAAAGAGAGGAGAATGTCTATTTGTATCTCAAGGGAGAAGGACTAGAGGCAAGGTTTTGGTGTGACTTTCATCGGGATTTCTATCAATCCGTGATCCGCAATCCCAAGCTAGCTTCCAAGAACATGGCTCCAATTGTGCTAATGAGGTACATTGATTGGAAGTATTATGAAGAGCTAAACAACACCATGTTCAACTCCGTCATTGACAAGTGCAAGGAAGTTGGCCTCTATGACATCACGGGATTTAGGTACAATTGGAATAAGGAAATTCTTGCTCAATTCCATTGCTCATACTACTTCAATCCCCATGACAACACCATCACTTGGACGACTCAAGGACAAAAGTGCACCATTGATTACATGACCTTCTTTAGGCTCTTGGGACTTGGCTCTAAGGATGATAGGCGCTCTCCCGTGCACAATGAGGACAAGTACAAGCCCAAAGAGCTCCCCTTCATGTTTCCTAGTCGAGATTTGGCTATTGAGGGGAAGGCGGACCAACTCAATCCCTACTACTACTATCTCAATCAATTCTTTCGTGCCACTATTGATCCTAAGATAGGAGATGCCACAGCCTTGAGATACTATGCTCCAAATCTTCTCAATAGGATGGCACCAGATGAAGAAGGATTTTGTATCTTTGACTTCATTTGGAATGAGTTGAGGAGGGCCATGAACGATCCAATGAAGCACCTTCCTTATGCCCCTTATCTCATGTACATGATTGAGAGAGTCACAAATGTCCGCTATCCCAAGGATGTTGTCCATGAGCCGCTTCACCACCTCCGTGATCGTGCAAAGAGGCCTCCCAAAGGCCGTAAGTATGTTGGATCATCGAGTGCAGCTCCTCGCCATGATGATTTGCCCACTGCACGCTCTTCTCCTCCACCTCCCCATCGGCACCGTGGCTCCATGATAAAGAGGGTGCTTAAGAGCATTTTCAACATGTGCAAGACAATAGCCACAGAGACAAATGAGAACTGTCGGGACATCATCGAGATCAAGTCTCATCTTGGCCTTCCCACCGATCCCTACCGCGAGCTTCCCGAGTTTGATGACCCTTTTGCGGAGTGGGACGCTCAAGGTGCCCAAGAGGAAGAAGAGGAGGATGGCAATGAAGAAGAAGAAGAAGAGGAGGAAGACGACGACTCCGAGTGACTTCGCTGCTCCACACTTCCTTTTTGGCGCTTGATGCCAAAGGGGGAGTGAAGTTATCTATCTTTGTGCTTGTGGAACAATGAACTTTATTGTATTTGTATTTGTATTTGGAACTTGCCTTGTAATAACTCTAAATTTCGTTTGTGTGAGACTATGTGAGCTTGAGAAATTTGGTTGTGTGCTTATGATGTTTTTCTCTGCTTTTTATCTGCTAAGGACAGTTTATGCTAGATTGAAAAAACTCTGTGATGTCTGTTTTTCTGTTGCTGTGCTGAAGCCCGGAGAGTCCGGACTTTTTCCCGGAGAATCCGGATTTTCCGGACACTCCGGACCTGGCCCGGAGACTCCGGACCTCTCAGCACCAGAATTCTTTTTTCCTTCTTGATTGAATGCATAACCTGTCATGAGCATTTCACTTTTGATCTGTTGCATGTCACAAGCACCCCACTGTTGTAATACTCTCCTGTTTCTCTTGTTGTGCAAAATTTTGGCCCTAATAGGACCATTGATATTCAAGATCAAAATGCACATATTAAGGGGGAGTATTACGAAAGCTTTTAATATTCATTGTTTATCTCTTTTGTAACTTAAGTGTGTTGTCATCAATCACCAAAAAGGGGGAGATTGAAGAGTATCTTGGCCCCCTAAGTGGGTTTTGGTGATTTAATGACACACACCTAAGTAGCTAATGAATTTATCTAGTCCATGAGCAGGTATTAAAATTATATATGGCATCAAGCACAGCTCGTTGATGTACAAAAAGGAAAGTGGTGCTCTAAAGGATTCCTAAGAAGGCTTATTTATTTTTTATTTTTGAATTTGAGTCTTAGGAATGTCGTACTATCAAGAGGGACAGGAATTATGTCTTCTAAGAGTCGAATAGGTGCTCTAGTTGCTAAAACAAAACATATGAGAGACACCTTTGCACCAACACATACACGGGGATCTTTTCTTGGGTGCTGACCTTGGAAGGCCGGAGTATCCGGGTTTACCCCGGAGACTCCGAACTTCCCGGAGTTTCCGGGTTTACCCCGGATACTCCGGGTCATAAAGCCTCAACGGCTATATTCTGGGTGAGGGGGTATAAAAGCCCCCTCCACCCCTTCATTTACTCTCTTCTCCCCCGCCATTTCGTGCCGACTTGAACGTACCTCATTTACTCCCTCCCTCCCTCTTCTCACTTTGGCTAAAAGTTGGTGAGATTTGTTGTGGGATTTAAGAGGATTTGAGAGCAAGGGCTTGGAGAGTGCTAGTGAGCTGATTTCCCATCTCTAGAGCACCTCGTTCTTCGCTTGGTTGGCAAAATTCGTGTTTGTTACTATTAGAGCCTTGAGCTCCTAGCCGGCTAGGCGTTGCCTTGGAGCATCCAAAGATTGTGGCTGCCCAAGGAAGTTTGTATCACCCCGACATTGAGTAAGTAACTCTAGATTGATCTTTGTGGTCGCTAGAGGGAGGAAAGTGACCTAGGTGTAAAGGTCCACCCTTCGTGGGTACCTCAACGGAGACGTAGACCTCAATGTGTGAGGTTGAACTCCGGTAACAAATTCTTGTGTCTCTTGTGCTTGTTCATCTTGTTGCATGCTTGTTTCTATCTTGAGCACATATCTAGGGTTTGGTGCCGATCTACTTTGTGTTGAGGCTCCTGCAAGATTTGAGTGGATAAACAGGCTTGTCTCGTCTCAGTGCATAACCTATTTTCACAGATTTACTTTTGAGCAAGTTTAATTTCTGTCGATTTAATCTCTCCCTAGTAGGCCGGAATATCCGGACATTTTCCCGGATTCTCCGGATTCCCCGGAGTATCCAGAAAAATATCCGGAGTCTCCGGACCTGTATCTGACAGCTGTGAAAAAGTTTGTGATTTTCAGGTTCGACTATTCACCCCCCTCTAGTCGACATCTTGATCCTTTCAACGGGGTTGGCGAGGATGCCCGCCATGCTCGCCGGGAAAACGACACCAGATCGGGCCACCATGCTGCATAGCGAGTTCCCGGCTACCCCTACCTGGCGCGCCAACTGTCAGGGGTGAGACCTGGACAGATCTGCAAGGGGGCTACCCAAGCGGTTGTAGATTGACTAATGAGGGGATCGGGACCTAAGAGCGTAGATGGTAGTTCTTGGATCGAACTTGGAACTCGGCGAGAATGGCAAGGACACGGTGGCTTTATACTGGTTCAGGCCTCTGGAGAGTAAATCCTACGTCCAGTGTGGTAGAATTATGCGTGGAAGGGAAGTCCCCTCGAATGGAGCTCTAGGTCGCCTTATATGGCCGGCGGGCTAGGGTTTCCATTCGAGGTCGGTGGACCCTCATCGGGGTCGGTTACATATTTAGGAAGGTCTCCTTCCGTGATTACAGAGAGGATCCCGCGATCCTCGGACCTATTGGCGGCGTCACACCGCGATCTAGGGGAAAGACTTGCGCCACAAGCCCGACAGGTCTTCCGGAATCTGGATCAGGTTGCCCAAGGTCTTCCAAGGTCACTGGGGTTGTGGATAAGGTCTTTGGGCCCACTTACAGGTCGGTGGGGCTTCTGGCAGGTCTGGACCACTTGACAGGGACCTCCGGTACCCTGGTCGGTGGGACCCATGGGTACCCATGTGTTCTCACACCATCCTGAGGTGGCACATCCGCAGAGATGACCAAGACCTCACGATCTAGGGTCTCAAGCTCTTGTCCCAGATAGTTCGGGGAGATAGTTGTACGGGCAATCTGAAACGCAAGGCAGTCCGGAGATGGCTCCCGGTTCATCGGACGGCGATGAGCTGCAGTAAGAGGTCGTCGAAGCTTCTTGAGGACACGGCACTGGCGAGCCGTGTGTCGTATGGACCTCCCTGGGCCCACTACCTCGGTGGGTACCAGGACCGACTACTCGGTGGGCCCCTGGGACTACCCGGCTTGCGCTACACGGCACCTGAGGGCGTGGAGCACAAGGACAACGCAGGAGTAGTACTCGGTTAGGACTCTGTACACGTTCCGCACTGTGTAGAGGTCTCCTAGACGTACTCGCCTAGTACTCCTTCCCTACTCCGACTTGTAACCCTGCCTCCCGGACTATATAAGGCGAGGCAGGGACCGATCTCAGGATCACCTCATCCAATCTCAACTCACGGCGCACTATTGCACCTTCCTGTAATCGTGCCCTATCAATCCAGAGCTACGCAGCATACAGGACGTAGGGTATTACGCACCTCGCGGCCCGAACCTGTCTAATTTGTGTGCCACGTGTCTCTTCCTTCGAGTTACCGATCTCGGCGAGTCACATTCATCTACTTCGGGTACTCCCCGTAGTAGGTTGCCGGTCCAAAACACCGACAGCTGGCGCGCCAGGTAGGGGCTCTCGCTCGAGATCACATGGCGAACTCGACGGCTTCCGTTCACATCAAGCCAACCGTCGCCTTCAACCGCGGCGACACCTTCGTCTTCGGCGCCTGGGTCTGCACTGCTGATGGCGCGGGCTCCTTCCAGCGCCGCTTGATCATGCAACCCGACTCGAGGACAGGCCTTGTGACGCTTCCCGAAGTTGTCACGGGCAAGCTCGCCGGCAAGTTCGGCGAAATTTCGCTTTCCAACCTCCACGCTGACTTCGAGCTCGAGTCCGTCTCCAACTCGAACCCGACGTCGCCATGGGCCATCGCATGCGAGCCGGCTCCTCAGCCATCGCAGGCGGTCCCCTCTCCACGCCAGCGCTCCGCGCGTGGCCCTCGCGTTCCCAGCCGGGCCCGCACGGAGGCTTCTACACCGCACGGGCCGGCAAGGAGCCCGTAACCGAGTACAACTCGGACTCCGACGCCGTCCCCAACCACGTCTCGGACTCCAGTCCTCTCTCCGAGTTCTTCTCGAACCCGATTACGAGTTCGACTTTGGGTCGGACCCCCGAGGAGCCCGAGTCCGAAGACGACTTCTCCGAGCTTCCCTTGTCGGGGCCGCCTGCGGGCCGGTTATAAGATCGACGCCGACCGAAGATACGTCTACTGGCCAGACCGCAAGCCCGCTGAGCTGACAAAGGAGGACTCACGCTACGTCGCCTACATCGACTCGCTACCGTTCCAGGAGGGAACACCACTGGCCCAGGCTGACTCAAACACACCAACTGAGGTGGCACCTTCTGAGCCAAGCTTGGGTACGCCTGATCGTCAAGTCTTCATGGCTGCCGGCGACACTCCGGGAACCTCAGGCACGGCCGCAGACAAGTACTTGGAGGACATCTCCGCAGACGAGCTGTCTGCTGATGCCCCTGCGGACGAGACCGACGCCAACAGGGACGCCCGGCGCGAACGTAACAGGAAGCGCAACGAACGACGCCGGCGGCTCAGAGACAACCTTCCCATCCGCAACCTTGCGGAAGCTCTCGGCAGCTTGAGAGCAGAGTCCACACCACTCCCGAGCAATGCCTCATGTCGATCACAACGATCGCACGTCGGCTCGGGGCATACGGCCGGGAGAGGTCATCGCCAAGCTCGGCCGAAGAAGCCTACTTCATGCGGGTCGACAAGAGAGTTAGCCAACCTCTCCCGGCTAAGCCTCGCGACAACGAAGCTACTAGTCGCGGTGTTGACCCCGGTCCTAACCGTACTCGGGCGACATCCCGCCGAACCAAACCGTCGACGCTCCACCGCCGGCGGACCCTCACGGCAAGACAACGGCAACCGAGAAGTCGTCCCCCACCGAGCTCCGGCCGGTGGCGGCGGCAACGACCCCGACGGCGGCGGCGGCCGACGGCGGCGGCCTCCAACCACGGGGCCAACAAGAAAGCCGGGAGGCGGCGGCGGCCCGCGGCGGCCGCGGCCACGCGCATAGCCACGCCTCCGGCGCCTCTCGGGGCGGGTACGATGCCCGCCGGAGAATCGAAGAGTTGCGGCGAGAAGAAGTCGACGACCGCCGCCGAAGGCGACGGCTTCCCCGCCTTCTCACCCCGGCTTCGCAACCTGCTCCTCCCCGACAAGTTCAAGCCTTTGGGGATCACCAAATACGACGCGAGCGAGATCCCATCCAGTGGCTCCGATGCTACGCCCTCTCCATCGAGAACGCTGGCGGCAACAGCGACACCAAGTGCCTCTACTTCCCCTTCTCGCTCGGACCAAGCCCCACTCACGTGGCTCGAGTCGCTGGACAAGCACTCAATCGACAAGTGGGACCAGCTGAAGGAACAGTTCACAAGCAACTTCGCGGGCGCCATGGGCCGTTCGGGTACTCGCATGGACCTCGCCATGATCAAGCAGGAACAAGGCGAGACCCTCCGCAAGTACATGCACCGCTTCTTCGACAAGCGCGCTACCGTCGTGGACGTCACCGACAAGGAGGTCATAGACCTCTTCCAGGACGGGCTCTACCATCGCCGCACCTTCGAGGACTTCGGCCGACGCCGCCCCAAGTCCATTCCCCACCTCAAGGACATGATCACGTCCTGGGCGGACGAAGAGGACAAGGCCAACGCCAAGTACGACGCCATCCGCGGCAATTCCAAGCAGAACCAAGGTGGCGGCGGCGGCAGTGAAGAATCCAAACCAAGGCGGCCGCAACAACAACAACAACAACAATAACAACTTCTCGGGTTCCAACCGCAAGCGCAAGCCGGACAATACCGTCGCGGCTATCCGCGCCCTCCGAAAGGGAACTCGAAGAAGAATTCCGGCGGGTTCAAAGACCCGCCGAAGGAGAAGTGCCCGTGGCACCCGAACGGCAACCACACTACCGAGCGGTGCTACCGGCTCGGGCACGCACTCAAGGATACGCCGGAGCCACCGCACCCTCACGATCGAAGAACAAGAAGAAGGACGGCGACGACTTCCAAGAACCCGAGAAGACCGTCAACGTCCTCTTCGGCGGACTACCCCGCGTAGACGGGAGCGAAGGCTACTCGCCGTGAAGTGATGTCCATTGAACCAGCGGTTATGACCCCTCTCAGGTGGTCAGAGACACCCATCACCTTCTCCCGCGCGGACCAATGGACCAGCTTCTCCGAACCAGGACGTTTCCCTCTCGTCCTAAAACCAACAGTGGCGGGCTCTAAGCTCAACAAGGTGCTCATCGACGGCGGAAGCGGGCTCAACGTCCTCTTCACCAAGACTCTGAAGAAGATGAACCTTGACGTCACCCCCATGCTCGACAAGAGCAGCATGCCTTTCTACGGCATCGTCCCAGGCAACGCGGCCATCCCACTAGGCTCAGTGGTACGCCGCGTTACCTTCGGGGCGTCTCGCGACAACTACCGCACCGAGTACATCAAGTTCGAGGTCGCGGATATCGAGACTTCCTACCATGCCATCCTCGGCGGACCGGCCATCGCCAAGTTCATGGCGGTGCCCCACTACACATACTTGGTACTCAAAATGCCAAGTCCAGCTCGGCGTACTCTCCCTCCAAGGGGACTTGAAGATCTCTCACGACCGCGATACGGAGGCCGTGGTGATCGCTTCAACAAATCAAGTACCCACCCCAATGATGGAGGTCTACGCCGCGTCGAAGAAGCTTGCCACAAGTGAACTCGACATCCCGCAGAAGTCCGACAACGACCAACAAGCCTCGGCCACCTGAGGAGGCGCTCGTCAAGTCGGTCGACCTCGGAACAGGCGACCCCACCAAGACCACCACCATCGGGGCCGGCCTCGACCCCAAATAGGAAGACGCGCTCATCAGCTTCCTTCGGGCTAACCGCGACATCTTCGCGTGGAAGCCGACGGACATGCCGGGAGTGCCCAGGGAGCTGATCGAGCACTGCCTCAATGTCGACCCAAAGGCTACCCCCAAGCGACAACACCTCCGACGCTTCGCCGACGACGGACGGGACGCCATCAAGAAGGAGCTCGCCAAGCTACTCGCCGCCGGCTTCATCGGAGAAGTCTTCCATCCCGAGTGGCTCGCCAACCCCGTCCTCGTCCGCAAGAAGAACTCGAACGAGTGGAGGATGTGCGTCGACTACACCGACCTCAACAAGCACCGCCCCAAGGACCCCTTCGGGTTGCCGCGGATTGACCAAGTCATCGACTCCACGGCGGGGGCCGCGACCGCTCGCTTCCTCGACCGCTACTCCGGTACCACCGGATCGCAATCAAGGAGGAAGACCAGGAGAAGACCGCGTTCATCACCCCGTTTGGCGCGTGCATCGCTACACGACCATGTCTTTCGGGTTGAAGAACGCCGCGCTACCTACCAACGGGCCATCCGGGCTCGCTTCAAGCGGCAACTCAACAAGAACGTCGAGGCCTACGTGGATGACGTGGTTGTCAAAACCGGGGACTCCGGTACCCTCATCGACGACCTTGAAGAGACCTTCGCATCGCTACGCGAGTACCGCCGGAAGCTTAACTCGAACAAGTGCGTCTTCGGCGTACCTTCGGGTAAACTACTCGGCTTCATCATCGCCCCGGCGCGGCATCGAAGCCAACCCCGAGAAGATCTCCGCCATCACCAGCATGAAAGCTCCCACGAGCATCAAGGACGTCCGTAAGCCGACGGGGTGCATGGCGGCATTGAACGATTCATCTCAAAGCTAGGAGAACGGGGTCTCCCCTTCTTCAAACTCGCTCAAGCACCACGAGAAGTTCGTGTGGACCGCAGAGGCGGACCAAGCCCTTGCCCGGCTCAAGGACTTCTCCGTCGAAGCCGCCGGTCCTCACGGCTCCCTACAAGGGCGAGCGCCCTCGCTCTACCTCGCCGCGACTACTCACGTAGTCGGCGCATCGCCATCGTTGTCGAGCGGCGGGGAAGACGGCCACGCCTACCCCGGTCCGGGCGCCCGGTCCTACTTCGTCGGCGAGGTCCTATCGAGTCCAAGGCTCGCTACCGGCCCGTGCGTGGCTTCCGTACGCTCTACTCATCACCTCGCGGAAGCTACGACACTACTTCCGTGAGTACTCGGTCTCCGTCGTCACCGACTACCCGCTCGGCGATATCCTGAGGAACCCAGACGCCACCGGAAGGATCTCCAAATGGGCTGTCGAGCTCGGCGCCCTCACCATCGACTTCAAGCCACGCACAGCCATCAAGTCGCAAGCTCTAGTCGACTTCATGGCAGAGTGGCGGGAGAACCAGCTACCTACTCCCACCGTGCGACCAGAGCATTGGGTGATGTACTTTGACGGCTCACTCAACCTCGAGGGCGCAGCGCGCGGGGTACTCCCCGATCTCTCCAACGGGCGAACAACTCAAATACGTCCCGCATCTTCCGGAAGGTCTCAAACAACGAAGCCGAGTACGAAGCCCTCCTACACGGGCTCCGCCTCGCGGCTTCACTTGGCATCAAGCGGCTACTAGTCTACGGCGACTCCGCGGTGGTCATCAATCAAGTCAACAAGTCTTGGGACCGCAACAAGGAGAACATGGACGCCTATCGCCTAGAAGTCCGCAAGCTCGAGAACAAATTCTACGGTCTCGAGTTCCACCACATCGTCCGCGACAACAACGTTGCAGCGGACGTCCTCTCGAAGCTCGGATCCACCCGCGCGCAAGTACCCGCGGGCGTCTTCGTCCATGAGCTTCACGCGCCATCCATCCCGGAGCCGGCGCCATCGACCACTGCCCCAGCCCATCCACCGGCTGGGCAGGAGGTCATGATGATCGACGTGGACTGGAGGCAACCCTTCATCGACTACCTCAGCGAGCAGAAGGTCCCCTCCGACAAGAACGCAGCCGAACAACTCGTCCGCCGCGCCAAGTCTTACGTCCTCGTCGGCGACAAGCTTTACAAGCGAGGCGCGTCGTCTGGAGTACTCATGAAGTGCGTCCCTCGCGAAGAAGGCAAGGACATCTTGGAGGAGATCCACAAGGGCGTCGCGCGCAACCACGCGTCCTCCCGCACGCCGGTCGGCAAGGCCTTCCGGCGAGCCTTCTACCGGCCCCACGGCCCGGGCGATGCCGAAGAACTCGTCGAAGGTGCCAAGGATGTCGGTTCTTCGCCAAGCGACAAACACGTCCCCTCGCCTACAAGCTAATCACCATACCGCCAACCCGGCCCTTTGCCCGCCGGGGGCTCGACATGATTGGGCCACCGCCAACCGCGCCGGGAGGATTCAACAGGGGTACCGGTGGCTATCGACAAGTTCACCAAGTGGATCGAGGTCAAGCCGGTCACATGCCCCAAGGCTGACAGAGTACTCGACTTCCTGGATGAACTTGTGCACCGCTACGGGCTACCCCACCGCATCATCACAGACTTGGGGTCCAACTTCAACAACCACCAGTTCTGGGAGTACTGCGAAAACAGCGGAATCGACGTCAGATACGTCTCCGTCGCCCACCCACGGGCCAACGGACAAGTCGAGCGCGCCAACGGGATGGTGCTCGACGCCCTCAAGAAGCGGCTACACGACGCTGCTAACACAAAAGGGGGCAAGTGGATCAAGGAACTACCCAACGCACTCTGGGGGCTGCGGACTCAACCATCCAAGCCAACGGGGCAATCCCCCTACTTCCTGGTCTACGGCTCCGAAGCCATCCTCCCTGCCGATGTCATGTGGGACTCGCCAGCAGTGGAGCACTACGACGAAGGCGTCTCGAAGACAAACGAGACGAGTTGATATCGACGACCTCGAAGAAGCTCGCCGTGCCGCCCCTAGTCCAATCGGCAAGGTACCCGGAGGGTATCCGACGCTACCACGATCGCAACGTCAAGGAACGCTCCTTCAACGTTGGAGATCTTGTCCTCCGCCGTATCCAGAACACGGAAGGACTTCACAAACTCAGCTCCCCCTGGGAAGGGCCCTTCACCGTGGCCAAGGTGACCGGGCCAGGCTCCTACCGCCTCCAAACACTCGAAGGCGAAGAAGTCAACAACTCGTGGAACGTCGACCAGCTCTGTCGATTCTACGCCTAGTCTGTTCGACTACTCCGGGGTTCAAGTCTACACGGCTACATCAACACCCCTTGCCGCAGGCGACCCTCCGGGTCCTGGCTTCAAGTCTCCGGACTACCCCCCTCCAGGTCCAGCCCGTGCGGCTACCTACGGACCCTGGGCTGCAACGAGCATCAAGGACTCTAGCAGCGGTCTACCAAGAGACCACACTCCAAGATCCAGCCCGCACGGCTACCCACGGATCTGCGATCCAGCCTACACGGCTACCTACGGATCACTCACTGTAAGCGGCAACCCGCTCCAGTACTATTCAGCTGTAAGCGGCCCCCGGGTCCAGGCGACTACCTGTAACTACGGCCCTGGCCATCCAGGTGTACTTCTTCAGTAATAAAGTTTGATTGTTCATCAACTTCTTTACTGTCTACTCCCTGCGACGGGACTACTAAGTCGAGTACCACTACTCGCACCTACTCCTCGATGGGCGCTCCGCACTCTAAGATCGCGGTCACGAGTACTCATTGAAGGAACATCACATTTCATTGATACATTGAAAAGTTCATTACAACTGTTTCCTATACAACTACGGCTACTAGCTATCTATGCAGGGCTACTGGAGGTTCAACTTATCGGCTACCTGCTCCGCGATGGGAGCCATCTCGCTCCAAAGAACTCGCGTCTTGCTCATCCGAGCCGGTTGGCGGCTACCCCGCCGGCGACTACCTCCACCGGGCCTTCGGGAAGTACGACTTCATGAAGGCTAGCACCGCTTCGGGATTGACTTGGCCATGTGCTTCACGTAGGCGGCCGGCCGGCTTGGCGCCTCACGAAGTCGATCCGCCAACGGAGCGATCTTGGGGCCGCCGCGGTGCGGCACCGGGAGCCTCGCGATCGGGAGGGCGGCCTCTTCAAGGTCCTTCGGCCGGGCCGGAGTGCCTCGCGGTCCTCGTTCAACTTCGCAAAGATTTGTAGCGAGTTGACGAGGTCTCTATCGATGCAATTCGCAACTCCATGTGCTTCTCGCACTCGAAGGCCGCTCCTTGTAGTCGAGTTCAAGTACCGGCGGGCTTCTTGCTCCCGGTAGAAGAGATTCTTCATGCTGATCTCCGAGCCCTTCAGTCGCTCCACCTGGCCTTCGAGTTCTGCAACATCGGAACACAACAACGGGTCAGAGCTTGATGACTCCCAACAAGTACCCGACAAGTCAAGAGACATACCTTTATTCTTGTTGCGGAGGCCCTTGTTCTTCCGCACCAGCTCGTCGCTCTTCGCCTGCAAGTCCATCACATCGTTGTGGTACTTGGCGAAGGCGGCGTCAAGCTTCGACCGCATGGCGGCCGCGTGCTTCCTCGACTTCATGAGCCGCTCCTCCGGGGCTTCGGCCTCGCGATGCCGTGTCGTCGTAGCCTTGCGTAGATTCGACTTCTCGCGGGATCGCTCCGCGACGTCCTACACAAGACAAGTACAAGTCAAGCAGAGTACTCAACGCAAAGGATTGACTACTTGGGAGGCAACGGCTACGTACCTTCATCCACTGTTCGGCTCGCCGCATCGCCTCCAAGTGCTGCGCCAACACCGCCGGCTTCGACGAGATCGTCGGCAAGCGGCCTCGATCCCGCCACGGCTACTCGTTGTAGCCTCCGTCATTGGCGCCGAGCGGATAGGCTCCGCGTCTTGGATCTCCGGGGATCGGATCGCCACCTCCCGGGGCAACCCCCCGGCGACGTGGCAGCCGCCTCCTCCTCGGCGGACTTCTCGACGGTTTCCCCCATGGGCTCGGGGGCTCCTACCGCGGCCTCTCGGGGCTTCTGGTGTCAATTCCTGCATGGGCACCCCTGCAGGGATGTCACCCCCTTCAGCGCCTGTCACCAAGGAACATGCGCATCAGTATCTACGACTACTCTTTTTGGGGCTCTACAGCTTCAGGAGGAGTACTCACCTTCGACTACGACCGCCTCTGGCAGCGGCGCTTCGGCAGCTGGGGGCTCGGTCGCGGCTTGGGCTTCCGGAGCGGGCTCCTCGACGGTCGGCGCGGCCTTTTCTCGCCTCGCCGCCGCGGGCTTCTCTCCGTCCCAGCTCAAGTCCGTGGATTTTCTCGCACAAGTATCCACGCAGAGGGTCGTCGGATAAAATCGACTACTACAATGAGTACTACTCATGAAGACGTGGTACTTACAAGTTCGACCGGACGATAGTCACGGCCGGAGCACCGAGGATGCGGCGATGTCAACCGGTCCCACCCTCGGGGCGTTTCTTCCTCCGCCTCTCCGACTACCGCCTCCTCCACGGCGGCGGCGGCCGGCGCGGGCGGTTTTCCGTGCCCCCGCGGCTTCCACCTCTTCGGCGGCGGCGGTCGCGGGTACTCGCTCCCTTCCGGGGCGGGGGGCGGGCGCTCCGACCGCGCCGAAGGTTCTTCGACGAGAGGGGGGCCGGGCTTCGGCTTCCAGCCGGTTCCCCCACTGTGGGCCACATGCCCTCATCGCCCTCCTCCACGGGCTCCGCTGGCGGCCTCTCCTGCACACAAGGACGACTACTCGTCAGCACCGTACTCGATTACTGGGTACTCGACTACTTTGCTCAAGATGACTTACCTCTGGAGGCGTGGTCTCTGAGACCTTCATCTTCTTGGCTACCCGCTTCTTGGCGGGGTTGCGCGGCTTCCTCGGCGGCGCAGCAAGGCTAGCCTCCAGGCTAGCCGGAGGGTCCTGGATGAGAGGTACATGAGGTAAGCCCGGACGGCTAAACCTCGACCGCAGCTGGAAGCGGTCTGCGGCGTCTCCTCGTCTTCTTCGTCATCGGAGGTATCCTCCACGATGACGGGATCGTCGTCGTCTCCGACTACTCGGCGCTCCTTCACCTTCTCCACCGCTGGGATCTCAATTCCGCTCGGTGGTGGCTGCGGCTCGGAGACAAACCGCTTCACATCATCCTGCGCGAAAGACACAAAAGCGTCAGCAATTCTGCTACAAGCACCTACTACTCGACGAGGCGGGTACAACTACTCACCTCGTTGGGCGGGCGCGCGGCGGAGTATTCCTCGACAGGGCACGCCGTGTACTCCGGCATGTCCTTGAAGATCCTCGACAACCTCTCGATGATGTCGTTGTCCTCAATTTCGCCCCCCGGCATCCGCGACGTGTCGTCGTCGCCGGTGTACTCGAAGCCCATCGTATCCCGCGCTGACAGCGGCTGGATCCGGCGCTTCATGAAACTGAAGGCCACATGTTCGGCCCTCAGTCCTGCATCCCGCAGGGTCTTGATGCGTGCCAGCAACTCCGGGAGCTGGATCCCCTCTTGCATGGTGGGTTCCGTGTTCCACCACTCTTGGTGCCTCGGCTGCCGTCCGCTCGGCTTCGGCAGCTCGGGATGGTGGTTCGTCGTGTAGAACCACCTCGTCTTCCAGTCCGTGTTGGAGTCCACGAGCTTGTACGCCAGGTACTGCTCAGCGGCATCTTCCCTCAACTGGATCCCGGCCCCTCCGACTACTCTGGGGTTGGAGGCGCTGGGCTGCGGCTTCACGCGGAAGAATTTCCGGAAGAGAACCCAATGTGGCTTGATCCCCAAGAATGCTTCGCAGAAATGGACGAAGACAGAGGTGTGGAATATTCCGTTGGGGTTCAAGTTGAGGTACTCGATGCCATAGTACCTGAGAAGCCCCTTGAAGAAATCGCTCGCTGGGAGCGCAAGCCCGCGCTCCACGAAGCGCGAGAACATCGGGATCTCGTCTTGTGCCTTCTCCATTGGATAGGGATCTCCTGCGGCGGATCTCCACATATCGATCTCCTTCTCCCTGATGAACCCGCTGTTCAACAGGGTCAGCAAGTCTTCGGTCTTCACCTTCGACTTTTTCCACTCGCGGCTTGGGTCAGCGCGCGGTGGAGATGTGGGCGGCGGCGCTCCGCGCCGGCCGCGGCAGCCTCTCGCATGGCTCCTCTTCTTCCCCGCCGGCCTTCGACGTCTTCGACGGGGACGGTTTCATCCTCCAAGAACGAGGAGTCTTCACTCGCATCCGCTCGGGGGCTACCCTACAGCTTTCGGGTGGCGATGCGCTCGGATCTACTACGGCGGCAGTGCTCGCTGGAGTGGATCTACTTCAAGATTCAAGTGGCGAATGACTGCGGCTCACTTGGGTGAAAAACCCCAAGGGTTTCGGCTGGTATTTATAAGCCAAAACGCCTCCGTAACGGGCGGCTGGATAAGTCCACGCGCGGCTGACTCAGCGGCTGCGCGTGACTCTTCGTATTCCACTAGTCGACGCGCCTCATCTCGGGGGCTCGGCTACTTCTACTAGACTACCTGGGACGCGGCTAGTCTCAAGAGCATCTCAGGACACATTCTCCAAGAAGACCCTTCAATTCGAGAGGAAGTACTCGACTCAAGGCTCGGGGGCTCCGTGCCACGTGTCCTTCGGTTTTTTCTCTCCGGATTTTTCGGGATTTTCTTGCCAAGACTTCGGATAGATCCTCAGCCAGAGCCCGCGGCTCGAGGCTCGGGGGCTACTCCACGTGGATTGCGGTCCTGCAAATCGCATCTTCTTGACGGCTCCGGCTTCAAGACAAGGCAGGCATTTTTTGAAGACCTTCGAAGGCAGATTTCAAGGACGCTTGGGACTACTCGAGAAGACTTCAAGATTGCTCAATCATCAGCTGGAGTACATTCCAGCCTCGGGATGCTTCGACTACTCTTGAGGACTTTTGACTTGTAGTACTCAGGGACGCTTGAGGACTACTTGTTAAGACCTTCAAGACTACTTAAAGCTATCCTTCTCGACTACAAAGTACTCGGGGGCTTGTCGTATGGACCTCCCTGGGCCCACTACCTCGGTGGGTACCAGGACCGACTACTCGGTGGGCCCCGGGACTACCGGCTTGCGCTACACGGCACCCGAGGGCGTGGAGCACAAGGACAACGCAGAGTAGTACTCGGTTAGGACTCGTACACGTTCCGCACTGTGTAGAGGTCTCCTAGACGTACTCGCCTAGTACTCCTTCCCTACTCCGACTTGTAACCCTGCCTCCCGGACTATATAAGGCGAGGCAGGGACCGATCTCAGGATCACCTCATCCAATCTCAACTCACGGCGCACTATTGCACCTTCCTGTAATCGTGCCCTATCAATCCAGAGCTACGCAGCATACAGGACGTAGGGTATTACGCACCTCGCGGCCCGAACCTGTCTAATTTGTGTGCCACGTGTCTCTTCCTTCGAGTTACCGATCTCGGCGAGTCACATTCATCCACTTCGGGTACTCCCCGTAGTAGGTTGCCGGTCCAAAACACCGACACCGTGTGCTTGGGATTTTCGTGGATAGGGTAGGGCTCGTCGAGGTGACTTCTGCGGTTTCCACGATTTGGTGTCTTGGGTACAGATTCGATCTAGATCTTGCGCTTCATGTAGCGGGATGCTATGTGAGCTGCGTTAAGCAAGCCAAGAGGCATGTTGGATGATGATGAGGTCCCGCGAGGGTGTTTGACGCGTTCACAGACCTTGATTGTGTCGGAGAGCATGTCCTCAACACGGTTGATCCTCGCGATCAGGTTGCTAGGAGTGGGTGGGTCTCTGTCAACAGATCTGTCCGGATCTATTGGTCGGAGGTGACCGCGTTGCCCTCAATGACGAGGCAGGCGGCTGGAGCGGTGGATTTTGCCGGCATGGAGCCGAAGCAGATGTCGACAGGGTTGGCAAGGATGTCCGCCATGCTCTCCGGGAAGATGACGTCGTTGGTCGAAGCCATCAAGTTGCACGAAGAACCTCGATTCCCCCCTACCTAGCGTGCTAACTGTCAGATGCTGAGATCTAGACAGCCCACGGGGGTGTTAATCCCTTTGGTTTAGTTGTTTGGCGAGGTGGAATCTAAGGCTAGGAACTCGAAGGTTGCGCACGAGCACACGGAACACAGAGAACACACACGAGTTTATACTGGTTCAGGCCTCTGGAGAGTAAAACCCTACGTCCAGTTGTTGGTGTAGATTGCTTGAGGATTGCATGATTGTACAAGGGGTCGCCTCGTCCGCCTTATATTGGCCATCGGATGAGGTCGGTTCCCAGACTCCTGGTCGGTTATGACCAGGAGACCTAAGTCTAGTTGATTACATCGCTTGCCATATCTTGTCGATCTGCTTTGGTCGAAATCCACTGAGGTCTTGTCTTGTACGCCAAGTCTTGAGGTCATTCTGGATTAGGTCGTCTGGGGAATCTTCTGGAAGGTCTTCAGGAGGTCGTGTGAGCCGCCAACTAGGTCGGTTGGGCCCACTGACAGGTCGGCGGGTCTTCTGGTAGGCCGGACCCACTTGTTGGGGACGGCCGTGAGCCTGGTCGGTGGGGACCCAGGGGTACCCATGTCTCACATCGATGCATCTACAGTCAAAATGTTATCACAAATAGTATATTTTCAATATCGGAGTAGAGTATATTCGTGTTGGAACAATTAATTGTGCATTATTTGACACTTGATATTATTGTAGTGATAATAACATATTCGGTAAGAGTAGAACCTTCAATGTTTAGGAAACTATTGTTATGTCTTCTATATACAAAAGTTACATTATGATTATTTTTTTAAAAAAATCATAGTAATATTATTTCAAGTTTGATTATATGTATTTTAGCTAAAAAATCAAACAATAATATGTACTAACAATTAAAAATTTTTAGAAGTTTCTCATAAATATTTTTTAAAGTCACATATACTAATTTATTATCAGTAATCTAACGGTGTAAATCTAAAATTTGATTCAATTTTAATTAATGAGTAAATAAATACAAATGCACAGTTGATTCCAGATTGGCAACTTAACTGAAAAAATTATTGGAGGGAAGAAAATCTGAATGCTATATGATTTGTTTGATATGCTGTCATTTGTAACTTTTGGACTATAAGTGCACCATTTAGCGAAGTTAGTCTAAATTGAGCATTTTACACAAATTTTTGAACTAATATGCACCCACTTAAAATTGTTGTGCTAAATGGATTATTTTACACTGTTTTGTATCAATTTGCATTGTTGGACCAATCTACACCCACTACCAAGTTACTGCAGTAGATTGAGTGTACTACTCCCTCTATATCGTTTTATTTGTCGCCAGCAGTTCAAACCGAAAGGAACCAAAATACTTGTCGCCGCGCTTAACAGGGAACGTGGCATGTCAGTTTTGCCCTTGACAGCAGCCACGAGCCACCTACAGCATACTACGTCTGCATGAGCGCGTCTACACAAGCAGTCTCCATGAGCGCGTCTACACAAGCAGCTGGCGGGGGAACAAGCTAGCAAAGCTTGTTTCACAGGGGCAAAATGATAACTACACGTCATCCTTAATTCCTGTGAAGTTGTCTGAAACGACATGTAAAACGAAACGAATCGGAGGGAGTACAAGTTATCGGATCAATCTGATTTGTTGTTTGACAGGTGTAATTATTTATTTTTTAAATTTAGAATCATATTTGTGCTCAAGTGGACATAACGGGCTGGCGGGACAGGCTAGATGGGCTGTAACTTGGGCCGAGGAAAAAGCGCACGTGTTCGGTCGGGATGTGGATGGCGTAAGCGTAGACGCGACTCTCTCTCTCGGTCGCCCTCGTGTAGCCGTCTCCGTCCCCCCTTCTTATCTACTGACCCGCCCTCCTTCACGACCCCCCGACCGCGAGAGCTACCGCTCCATCTCCAACACCTACCCGTCACCCTAGGGCTCCGTCGCCGCGCCGGCGCAGCGTCTAGCCGCCGGTTGCTGCCGTCGGTCCTGCCCGCCCTCTTTAGGACCACCCGCCTCCGGTCCCGCCGCTCTCCTCCGCGCGTAATCTCTCCGGCTCAGGTCTCCCTCCGCCCGCATCAATCCCGTCCCGGTGCCCTGTTTGTTCATTTATTTATTTGTTTGTTTGGCTGGACTTCGGGGGGTAGCGTTTGGGGATGGATACTTGGATACTGGATAAGGTTATGTGGCGGCGGCTAGTCGTTTGGACCGACAGGCACGCCCGCGGATTATTGCTTGTTGAAGTGGGTAGTGTAGACGGAGCCTACGGTAGATGATATCTTTGGACGCTAATTGCTGAAGCCCGAACCTGTGTATTAGGGGGAATACCATGAAGATGCTGCCTTTTTCTATCCAACTGTGATCTGTAATGGTTTACTGTATTGCTTAGGTTGTTGCGGTAATTCTCTCCTCCTGTTATGTTGCCTCCGGGATCTGTAATGGTTAACTGTACTGCTTGCTAGGTTGTTCCAGTAATTCTCTCCTCCTGTCATGTTGCCTCTGTGATGTAGGGTTAATTTTGTTATATTGGTGAATCTAGCAAGAACCGTGGCTACTAATATCGATCCAGTAGAAGTGTAGAAGTAGAACCTGTATGGGGAAAAGTAAGCAAAGGAATGTCATAGCACCAATTTTATGGAATGCTATATTTTTTCCTGAAGTGATCTGTTTTGTCACTGTACAACTTTAGTCGCAAACTTATGTGGCTTAGCGTCATGTGCTATTAACTTCTGATAGAATGCTGCACCTCTTGCAGGCTCCACTGATCTGGCTAGGGATTCATTGGCTGATCCAATATGGAGGGGACTCTAGTTCAGTCCGCGTTTGTTCCCACCGTGTTACACCGGAGCAGCTCTGGTCGATCTCGTGTGCGCGCAAGGGCCACGATGCTGCGCAGTACGCCGACACGGACCCTTACTCTTGGAGGCTTCCAAGGGCTGCGGCAGACAAATTTTCTTGACACAAGGTCTGTGGTCAAGCGTGACTTCGGATCTATCGTAGCAAGTCAGATTTCTCGGCCACGGGGTTCAGCGTCAAGAGGGGTGGTTCGTGCCATGTTCGAACGCTTCACTGAAAAGGCCATCAAGGTGATTATGCTTGCACAGGAGGAGGCCAGACGTCTAGGCCACAACTTTGTCGGGACAGAGCAGATTTTACTAGGTCTTATTGGTGAGGGAACTGGGATTGCAGCTAAGGTTCTGAAATCTATGGGAATTAATCTTAAGGATGCCCGAGTTGAAGTTGAGAAGATCATTGGCCGAGGTAGTGGTTTTGTGGCTGTTGAAATCCCATTCACACCCCGTGCCAAGCGTGTATTGGAACTGTCACTCGAAGAAGCTCGCCAGCTAGGTAATTCTTCACCTATCCACAGATTCTACTAGTTTCATGTTGTAGTCTTATTCGGAGTATATACCTTCATTAATTTTCTGATTGCTTGCTATGTTCATGGCTCATAACTTTGATTTTACTCTGATATAAACTGTCCTTTCTTTATAATTGGATTGGAAAAATCCTGGTTCTGAGTTTCTGACTTCCTCATATTTATATTTTTTAGTCATGGAATAATTTTAATGCGTGTTTCTGAGAGTGCATGAATGCATGATTATGCATAGTGGATTGCTCTCTAGCATGTACTATCTGTTATGTTTGAATCTGTGGCCAATTGCTGGTTTGTAATTATACTTGGGAGAAAAAGCCATAAGGGTGAGCAGGTTTTGCTTACAAAGCAGCATTATCATTTACAGCAGTGTTCTTGTGTATACTACATTTCTTTATTAGCACACAGTAATTGTGAATCATTGCTTATGAAGCTGGTATTGAAATTATATTGTATACTCTGTATTATCTATTGTGCTCAGATGAAATGATATTGCATCAGTCATTGAGTCATTAGTACCAAAAACATCTTGCCGCTTGGCTGTCCTTTACATCTGTTCATTTCTGAGTTTGTCTCTTTTAAAAGAGGTACATTACCCTTTTTGCTAATATTCTTCAACGATCAATGATTCAGGGCACAACTATATAGGATCTGAGCACTTACTCCTGGGGCTACTTCGTGAGGGCGAAGGTGTGGCCGCCCGTGTGCTTGAGAGCCTTGGTGCAGATCCAAACAACATCCGTACCCAGGTATATCTTTTATTCTTGGTCATGGTTGATTCTTTCGAAGTCAAAATTATGCAGGCAGTCATATTTTGCATGATGTGCAGGTCATAAGAATGGTTGGTGAAAGCACAGAAGCTGTTGGTGCTGGAGTTGGTGGAGGGACCAGTGGCCAGAAGATGCCCACACTTGAGGAATATGGTACTAATTTGACAAAACTGGCAGAAGAGGTATTTCTGTTCTCCGTTTGGCTTGCTCTATCACAAAGTGAGCTAGTAAAGAAAATTAAGTCTAACCGTCTTGTGCTGCAGGGAAAACTTGACCCAGTTGTTGGCAGACAGAACCAGATTGAGCGTGTAACCCAGATTTTGGGCAGGCGAACAAAGAACAACCCCTGCTTAATTGGAGAGCCTGGTGTTGGCAAGACTGCTATTGCAGAGGGGCTTGCGCAGCGTATCGCCAATGGGGATGTTCCAGAAACAATTGAAGGAAAGAAGGTTTGTTTAGACCAACCTATTTTGGATCCATGCTGTTATGTGTCAATAGATTGCTGCACTTGCTAATTCTTCCCATCTGTGCCCCTTTGGATGATATTAATCATTTTTACTTACAAATTATGTAGTTTGTAGCCAGGTAAGTTCTTACTGTAACATGCCCAGCCTGGTTGTTGTACTTTTGTACAGTACACTAATGTCATTAGTATGAAGTGTGATTCTTTGGTTGGTAGGATCAGTATCAATTTCTTATATTGTTTATTTGCAAATAAATCATGACCTCCTTTACTCCCATGTTGTTTCCTTTTGGTCTGAATTCGTTATGCTAATTTACAAAAATAGCTCATTTTAAATTAGTCTACTTCCTCTGCTGGGAAAGGTTTTTTTTGTAACATATCCATGTTCATTTGTGAATTTACTTTTCAACAGTGGACTGATTGCCATTAGTGTGAAAATTAGGATCTGCATTGATTTCTGATATTATCAGATGCTGGTGCAAAGGGAACTTTTTTTTTGCAACTACAATCAGATGTAAATCGGGCATCCATAATTAGACATGGTATATTTAGAACCAAAAACATGTACCCCACTCTTGGGTTTGCATTAGTGTGATTGCTATGGTCAGAATTGATTTATGATGCTATCAGATGGTGATATTCCCAGTAGGCTTTGCAGATTACAGCGGTATAGTATAGATCATGTGTACCTAATTAGCCTCATTGTTTGGATAATCTGATAAGTATTTCTCCTGTTCTCTGGTTAGGTTATTACTCTTGACATGGGGCTCCTTGTTGCTGGAACCAAATACCGTGGAGAGTTTGAAGAGAGACTAAAGAAACTTATGGAGGAAATTAAGCAAAATGAAGACATTATTCTCTTTATTGATGAAGTGCACACACTTATTGGAGCAGGTGCAGCAGAAGGTGCAATTGATGCTGCAAATATTTTGAAGCCAGCTCTTGCCAGAGGTGAACTACAGGTACAAATTCCCGACTTTGCATTCTGTTCCTTCTAGTATTACATTATTTGTTTAGATAATCATAAAAGCCTCATCTAGACCGATTCCAGAATTGTGTGATTATCCCTAGTTAACCACTTCTTTTTATATTCTGTTCCCTCTGTAGTGTATCGGTGCAACAACGCTGGATGAGTATAGGAAGCATATAGAGAAGGATCCTGCCTTGGAAAGAAGGTTTCAACCAGTTAAGGTTCCTGAGCCTACTGTTGATGAAACTACACAGATCTTAAGAGGACTTCGGGAAAGATATGAGCTTCACCACAAGTTGCGATACACAGATGAAGCTTTGATTGCTGCTGCACAGCTGTCTTATCAGTATATCAGGTTCGCACTACGTAAATTTTAAGTATCATCATATCTTTTGCTGCATTTTACCTTTTGAAGAAGTCACTTGGACATAGCCATGGTGTAGTCATATGCTTTGTTTTGGCTATTTGGTTTACTTTTTCCTTGCATAGAAAAATGCGGCGCAACTTTTTATAGATTTTGAAGCAGGACGTGCTTTAATCGTTCTTCATTGAATGTTCTATAACATTATCCTGACTTTGCTAAATTTATTCACAATATGTGATTCCCTTTGCTTCAGATTTTTGTTAAAAGATTGTGAGCAGGTGTATTAAATTGAATAGCACTTATGTTTCACCCTTAATTTATGTGACATACATGGTATTTTGAACCTACCTGTTAATTCCAATTATCTGTTTTGAGATTTTGAGCAATTTTTATTTGCCATATTATAGGATCCAAGTAAAATTCCTAGGTTAGTCGAAGAATATAGGATTATAGCGGGACAAAATAAACAGTGTATTTTTTCAAAGAGAGAATGCATCTAATATTTATATTTGTCAGTCATTTTATAATATCATCATTTTATATTTGTTTTATTTCCTCAGTGACCGCTTCCTGCCTGACAAAGCCATTGACTTAATTGATGAAGCTGGGTCTCGTGTTAGGTTGAGGCACGCCCAGGTGACTAACACTGATTGTTTTTTGGACTGCAAACAATATGCTTCACTGCATTGTTCTTGCTGAGTGTGGTTCTCTGGCGTTACAGCTCCCTGATGAAGCCAAAGAGCTGGACAAAGAGCTTCGGCAGATAACCAAGCAGAAAAACGAGGCTGTACGAGGCCAAGATTTTGAGAAGGTATGTTACTGTTGCACAGCTATAAATTGATCTAACCATACTCACCTTTTCAGAGGACCATGAACTATTTCTACCATCTCGAACATATTTTCATGTTATCTCATCATTATTTTTGTATGAATTGATTCGACCCTCTCATGCGAAATAAAAAAAATTGGCTTCAAATGTAGCACAGGCTCTGATGCTATTGGAGTTTTACATGGATCCTCAGCTAACTGTACTATTTCTAGAATACTGTCCATATTATGTTATCGACTTATTGTATTTGTTACTTTATAGGCTGGTGAATTAAGGGATCGGGAAATGGAGCTGAAGGCTCAGATTACAGCCATCATTGACAAGAGCAAAGAAATGATTAAAGCAGAGACTGAATCTGGTGAAGTTGGTCCTCTTGTCACAGAGGCAGACATTCAGCATATTGTCTCCTCTTGGACTGGAATTCCTGTGGAGAAAGTCTCATCTGATGAGTCTGATCGTCTTCTTAAGATGGAGGAGACACTACACACACGTATCATTGGTCAGGACGAAGCAGTCAAAGCTATTAGCCGTGCTATTCGACGTGCTCGTGTTGGGCTCAAGAATCCGAATCGTCCAATTGCTAGCTTCATATTCTCTGGACCTACTGGAGTTGGTAAATCAGAATTAGCAAAGGCCCTGGCGGCCTACTACTTTGGCTCAGAGGAGGCTATGATCAGGCTTGACATGAGTGAGTTTATGGAGAGACATACTGTCTCCAAACTCATTGGATCACCTCCAGGTTATGTTGGCTACACTGAGGGAGGCCAATTGACTGAAGCAGTTCGTCGCCGTCCATACACTGTTGTTCTCTTTGATGAGATTGAAAAGGCACATCCCGATGTATTCAACATGATGCTTCAGATCTTAGAAGATGGGAGGCTAACTGACAGCAAGGGGCGCACTGTTGATTTCAAGAACACACTATTGATCATGACATCGAATGTCGGAAGCAGTGTCATCGAGAAGGGAGGCCGTAAGATTGGTTTTGACCTTGATTCTGACGAGAAGGACACTAGCTACAACAGGATCAAGAGCCTGGTCACGGAGGAGTTGAAGCAGTATTTCCGCCCAGAATTCTTGAACAGATTGGATGAGATGATTGTGTTCCGGCAGCTGACAAAATTGGAGGTGAAGGAGATTGCAGACATTATGCTGAAAGAAGTGTTTGACCGGCTGAAGGCCAAGGAGATTGACCTCCAGGTCACAGAGAAGTTCCGTGATAGAGTTGTTGACGAAGGTTATAACCCAAGTTATGGTGCTCGGCCTTTGCGACGTGCTATCATGAGGCTTCTGGAGGATAGTCTGGCAGAGAAGATGCTTGCTGGTGAGGTGAAAGAAGGTGACTCTTGCATTGTGGATGTGGATTCTGAGGGCAAGGTCATAGTCCTGAATGGTGGGGGTGGTGTTCCTGAGCCACTGGAACCTGTTCTCAGTGTCTAGGGGAGGCTGAAAACCTCAGTTTGGAATCTGGCCTTCGTCACATCTCAGGGGGGCTCCTCATGAATTATGATACACAGCGCTGGCCCTTCGTTAGATTTCTCTTTCATTGTTTCTTTTTGGAGTTGATGCAGTAGAAATGCTATGGAAATGAATAGGTAGGGGCAAAGTGGATGGCAGATCCTGAGTTTGTTTATTTTTGGAAGCATTTTGGAAGCTTTATTTTTGGAAGGACTGCCATTACTGTATTACTAGGTCATGCTTGCAGTAAGAGATTGGATATGGTTGCACTGTTGTACGAAACCTTCCAATTATGTACGAAAATATAATGTATCCACGCCTTCAATAACAGTGGCTTATCATGATACCAAATAATGTTCCAGGAAATTCACTTAGGCCCCGTTTGGATGTATGCATTGAAGGTCAGAATTGGGAATTGGCATTAGAAGACCCCAATTCTTGTGTTTGGATGGCCTTGGAATTGATGGCCGGAATCTCCATCCAATACCAAACCGCATTCAGCCTATTGCCCACAGCCCGTACCCAATGTCAAGCCATCCACCTTCGTATTAGGCAGAAATTGCCATCACCTTCTCCCGCAGTCCCGCATCGCTCGCATGTCGCCCCCGCAGCCCTGTCCCCAAGCTCCCGCGTGTGGCTCTAGCGGAGGGCAGGACGCGGCTCGAGGTGAACGAAGCCGACACTCCAGAAGACAAGGGCTCGGGGTGTGTCAGGACTCAGCCAGTGTCATCTTCAGTTTCGTCAGAGAAGATAGGAGAAGCTGAAGCCAACGCATTGAACTGCAACTCACCGATGCCGTCCATCTAGCAACTGACGGTCGTCATCGTTTCGCCACCTGTATTAGAAAGTAAACGGTTGCAAGTCATATAACTGCTGTAATGCTAAGGAAAAGACTATGGGTAATTTGTAAAAGGGGATGAACCCTAGTAGGCCAGTAGCTGCTTCCGCCGCCGCAGTCCTTCTGGCCGCCGGCAAGTTGAACCTGATGTTTGCTTCCTTTCCTAGCAGTAAAGCGGTGCTGGTCTGAATCACTGTTTTCCCCTCTTTCTTTCATTGCTTGCGTTGCTTTGTTCTTGTGTCCCTGTGCTCGTGAGCTTCGTTCCTCTCAATTGGTACTCAGAGCCATCGTTCTTCGGCGAGATCCACTCGCTTCCACAGCCCGTTCCTCAGTCACAGTCCGATTGGCGTGATGGATTAGTGGTTGCGTCTCACACGCGGAAAATCCCACCCTCCCACCCGTGATTGAGGAAAACACCCAATCCCCCCCCCCCCCCCCCCAAATTAGCAGTCGATTCAAGCAGCTAGGGTTGCGAGGCACTGTCCTCGTGTAAAATTCCGTGCACTGTGCGAATTTGTCCTGCGGTGGAGTAGGAGGAAGGTCGTTCTTTGGTTTGGGTTGCACGACAAGTCCGTGTGTAAAATTCCTCGACCAAATCCACGACCTTGGCGGCGGTAGAATCTTCTGTGGATCTGTTGGGGAGAGCATTGCTCAAGCCGAATCCACAGGAAGGAGATGGTGAACACTGGTAACACAGGAGAGGATGTTCCTCAGATATATGCTACTGCAGTGGAGGTGGATGGTATAAGAAGAACATTGGATAAATGTGACGCCCCAGGTTTTTAGTTAACTCTAACAACCGGTCAACCTAGTCGACAGTGGTCAAATCACGGTCAACCTGGGCCCTCACCTCGAAAAACTCACTAACCTAACCTAGTGAACCATTTTGACTAGTAGACACACTTGTGGGGGCCAACCCATGGTCAAAGACTTGGTCAAACCCCTTGTTTCCCCTAATGTCCATAGATGTCTGCCGGAACTTTTGCCGCGTTATCCAAAATTCACCTAAACACTTAAAATTCTACCTTTATGAAAGTTGTCCATCTTGTTGAGGGACACAACTTTCATGTAGATTGGCATTTCAAATTTTGAGTGGAAAAGTTTGAAAAATTGGTTGCAAAGGCACGTTTCACTGTTCAGAAGAACAGGCTAACATTCAAAGTTGGCATTTGTGTAATTCAAAATCCGTGGAGGAAAACCCCCTATAGCCTTTCTAGAATTTGTAGAGGGTGACTAGATCTACAACTTTCGTATTCACAGTTTAGTCGACTTTTATTCAAAAATTTGGAGTAATTTGAATTCAAACAGGGCACCAGCAAAAGGAAAGTAAGGGCAAGGCGCCTGCGCGCGCGCCGCGCGCGCGCGCGCCCTGTGCGCCACCGGTCCTCGGCGTCCGCGCCCCCACGCGCCGCCCGAGGCCCCGCGCCTCGAAGCTCACCCCCGCCCCTAGGCGCCTCGAGCCGCGCCGCCACGCGCCGTCGTACCACGCCGTGCGCGCGGCGGACCCCCGGTCCGTCCGCGGCGCCGGCCGTGCGCGCGTCGCCGGGCTGCCGTAGCACGGCGAGAGCATCTCGCGCCGTCACCCGTAGTCACCAAGTACGAGTGCGCCGATAAAAGCCGGCCTTTTCTCCCTTCCCGCGCGCCGCCGCCCGCCCCATCCCGCCATTGCAGCCGCTGCCGGAGCACCCCCTCCTCCTGTCGCTCCCGTTGCAACCCAAGCCCCCTGGCACACTCCCTAGGATCTATAGCACACCCCAGGCTCGCGCGTTGCCCAGCAAAACCCCCTCCTCGCCGTCACCCCGAGCCGCCGCGGGGTGAAATACCTAGATCTGTCATAACTCAAAAACCACAACCCCTCTGTATCTAGATTTTGGATATGTTGTATGTCTTGCCATGACTAGCTCCTGTGCCAAAAGTTGCACAAAGTTATGCAGTAAATATTTTTATATAAATTGTTTTCCTTTCCTGCAGAAACTGCCTAGATGATTTTTGTAGCTAAAAATATTTACGTTTTTGTGCCCAACTTGTGCATGCTGTCTTGTTATGTCAATACACACCTCTGGTGAATTAATCATGATTTTTGGTTTAACAGAAATATTTATTCTTAATTTGTGCATGTTTTCCTTTGTAAATTAATGAAGCAAGGTCAGTAGAGTTTCTAGGTGTACATGCTGGTTCTTTAGGCTTGTTTAGGACCAGAGAGCATGCACGAGAAAGTTTGGATCATTTTGATGCTTATTTATTTTTGTATGCATTTATTTTGAATCACTAGCCAGCCTTTGTTATTTTCTATAACATTTAATTTCTTAGCCTCCAAGCCTCACATGTGGGTCCAGTGGACCAGTATAGGTGCTGTTAGGCTCAAGAAACACTTCTTTAATTTTAGTAATTTGCTGCTTAATAAAAAGCTTTAAAGCCCTTTAAAAGATTAAAGAGAAATTAAATAAGGAAAATCCCTGTTTAATTCTTTCCCTTTTTTGGAAGTATTACCCAACTTAATTAAAAGTTAATAAAGCACCTTGTTGCTAAGGAATTAATTCATGAATAAAAATATTGTTCATACCCTTGCTAGTGAAAGGAAAAGGATTAAACCTTCACATGAAATAACAAGTACAAAAGAAACATTTATTCAAATGTGCAATAAAAGAATGAATCTCATGTGACTAATAACCTTCCTAAAAGAGATGTAATATCTAGATACTTGTTAAGGTGAATATGACCAACAAGAGTTGGATAAGATAACAAACTGTCACATCACCTGAACCTTGCATTGCATTCCGTGTAGATATTCCGGACGGAGACTACTCCCTTGTCCTGGAAACCGAGGAAGGAGGAGCAGAAGCTTCGCTGCAGTACGTGGAAGTGCTCGACGACACCGAGGGTTCCCAGGTTAACCTAGCTGACGAAGGCAAGCTCCGGTGCATCTAACCTCGTTTTCAAATTCCTTATTCAATTATCTATGGATGATTGTGCATTTAAGTTCAGGAGTTGAATGGAACCCTGGATGCATGATCCCTAGGTACCTTTGTCCTTACTAGTATGATAGGTCGATAGTTGCTAAGCTATAGGACCGTTACAAGTCGGGTGATGACCTCACTCGTGAGAATAGGTTCCTAGATAGGAATCACAATATATCCTTAATTGGATTGCTCATGTGGTAAGAGCATGGGATTTGGGCTCCGGTCCAATGGCTATTGTGGGTTAAGTGTTTGAACGTACTAAGCACTTGTTGGGAATGGGATCGGTAAGCCTAGTACCTTAATGAGACGGCTAGGGATGGAACTGTCACTACTCTTGGGGTTGTCTCATGGCTAGCTACCTGTGGTGTACGGTGAGTCCGGGTATCTCGCGGGGTATTCCAGATATCCTGCACCAAAGAGTGGCCTTTCATCCCGACCTGAGGAGTTTTGGGAACTGCTTGGGAAGTTGTCCTTGCGGGGGCAGCCTACCGTGTGTTTAGGTCTACCTTGCAAGGTTTGAATCAATCGATTGTCGGCCTCTCACCGTTATCTGAGACTACTTGCTCCACTAGCCATGAGATCCCTAATGATGGAAGTTGATGAATACTATGCTTGATTAATTGTATTGTACAACTTTGTTTGTACTAGATGGCTAATTTAGTAAAGATTAAACCCATTAGAACTTGTGCTAAAATCTTGAAAGTAAGGACATACTCTTTGTTACTTTTTAGCAAAAGCAACCCAGTGGCCAGAAAGCCTTTCATGTCTAGAGTTGGTGAAGTAGTTATCACCAACGGGTAAGTCTTGCTGAGTATTAGTATACTCAGCCTTGCTTAAAAATGTTGATCCAGGTAATGCTTTCGGTGATGTGTGGCCCGGAGAGATCCCGCCCGGCTGGGAGCTGGAGTGGGTGGAGGACGACAACTGAAGGCATCATGGATGGCCTCCCGTGGTGTTTCCGCTTCCCCTTAGTTTAATTCCGCTGTTTCAAAACTCTGAACTATTTCGTTATGGCAAAAACTTCGGTTTGTAATAATTAAACCCTTCGGGGTACGAATTTGGATGTTAATGATGTTGTATCTCTGGACTCGCCTTCGAGTGAGTTTTAATGCATATATGTCGATCCTTGTTGCTTTACAAGTGATTTACCGGGCGTTAACCCGGCAACTAACGACAGGATGATACTTTATTACCGCTTAATGACCAAAGTAGATTGGTTTAGGCGATAGTATGGTGTTTTCCTAGGCGGGTTGTCACAATAAATTCATGAAGGACCAGGAAACTCAGAACAACAACATCAACAACAGTCTTGAAAAGCTCTTGAAGCTTGCTGAGATCTCTGGAGCAAAATTACAAGATACCACACCTGAAGATAAAGGCTCTAATACCAAGGGTAAGAATACATCTGCTAGTTACCAAATTTCTCAGCTTAGAAAGCAAGATACTTATAGAGCAGATCCTTACATGAAAAAGAGAGTGAAATTTTGCTGCAAGCTCTAGCAATCTAGCCCAAAAACAATTTACACACCAATACTCTAGCTAATATGAGCCCTAGTCCCAAGATGCACAGCTAGATGATGATCAATACACTGAGTTTGGTGAGGTCCACTATTATGATCTCGAACAGGATGAGGACGAGCACCCTTGGAACTTGCAGAACCATGAGGAACCTTTCACAAAATCAACCAACATTCCTACATCAAACCCCACACTAAATTCCCCACCCAACTACTACAACCCAACCCATAACAGTAGCCATCCAATTACCCATACAAACAACAATCCCAAATATAGAACCTCAAACCATCAACCATTTAGAGAGAGGCAACACCAACCTGTCAGCCATTATCAGCAAAAGCAACCACCTCCTAACCACACCTACCACCACTTGCCTCACCATCAGTTCCAAAATCCCCACTTTCCAAACCAAGGCTACAGCAATCACCTATTACACTAGCATAAAGCAGTGGCTAGAGGACCCAAACTAAATTTTCCTGAGTTCAGTGGAGATGATATTGAGGGATGGATCAGGAAAGCGGAGAAATACTTTGAATTGGTGGGTGTGCCAAATGAGGACAGAGTCCAAATTGCTGTGTTGTACATCTCTGGAAAGGCTGAGTTTTGGTGGAGAGGAACTAGTTGTAATGCTATTACTCTACCATGGCATCACTTTTGTAGATTGGCTAGTGACAGATTCAATGTCGTATCTGATTATGACATTGTGGGACAATTTCACAACCTCAACCAAACTGGAACAGTGCTAGATTATGTGGAAAAATTTGAAGAGATGGTTAGTATGGTTAAAAGGCATAATCCGTCATTGACTGATAACTACTTTATCAGTAGCTTCATCTCTGGATTGAAAGACAATATACAATACCATGTCCAGTGTCACAAGCCAACTATTCTTTCTCAAGCTTATTGGTTTGCTAAAAGATTGGAACAATCCACACCAAGCTACAAAAAAATCATAAATTTTGCAAGTACTCACCAGAAAGTACAAAAGACAGAGGTCAAGGAACCAAATGCAACTAATTTGGCTGAATTAAGAGCCGCTGGAAAGTGCTTTAAATGCAGAGAGCCTTGGGTTCCTGGGCATACTAAGGTTTGCAAAGCCAAGCAGATATACCC
The DNA here is from genome assembly GCA_947561735.1 of Cenchrus americanus. Lineage (NCBI taxonomy): Eukaryota > Viridiplantae > Streptophyta > Magnoliopsida > Poales > Poaceae > Cenchrus > Cenchrus americanus. Next base: position 220,342,581 of record OX387241.1, on the reverse strand, counting down.
TGTAATTGTTTTGAACAATGAGGGACAAGAAGAAATAACAGTTGTCGAAGACTCTGCAGATGGTGTTCAGCAAGGAGACACAACACCTCCTACTATCCCAATAATGCAAATATCTCTTCATGCAATAAATGGAACATCTCATAGAAGTAATACCTTCACTCTTAAAGTGCAGATGGGCAAACATTGGGCTACAACCTTGGTGGATACTGGCAGTGACGCCTCTTTTATCAATGCTAAGTTTGCTATAAAGACTAATTTCTCAGTGTCCACTGTACAAACTGTTAAAGTTGCTGCAGCAAATGGTAACCAAATGTGTAGTAGCACAGTGATCTTGGCTTGTCCTTACAGCATACAAGGACATCAATTCACATCTGATCTCAGGCTGTTGGAAGTTGAAGGCTATGACATAATATTGGGTGCAGATTAGGTCTATCAGCATAGTCCAGTAGGACTGAACTTAAAGACAAGACAATTTACCATCACCAAGGATGGAGTGCATCTCATTACATTTAGTGATGAAACAATACCCGACAAGAATGTGCTGATGTCCTCAAAAAAGTTATGCAAGCTGTTAAAGAAGAAAGCAATTGGAGCTGTCATGCTCTTGAACAGTGGGACACAAAGTGAACATAGCACAACTAACACTACTATCCATCCTGAACTTCACAATGTCTTGGAACAATTTGAAGACATTTTTCAAGGACCTACAAAACTTCCACCCCAGAGATCAGTGGATCATGCCATTACTCTAGTGGAGGGTGCCAAGCCAGTGAATCTCAGGCAGTACAAACTTCCTTTTCATCAGAAGAATGCAATGGAAGCACTAATTCAGCACATGCTATCAGCAAAAATGATCAGGCCCAGCATGAGTCCTTATGATTCACCGGTAATATTAGTCAAAAAGAAAGATGGCACATGGAGGATGTGTGTTGATTACAGGCAACTCAACTCCAACACAATCAAGAACAAATACCCTATACCAATCATTGAGGACCTCCTAGATGAATTGTTTGGAGCCAAGGTCTTCTCCAAAATTGATTTGAGATCAGGGTATCATCAGATAAGGATGCAGGAAGCTGACATTCAGAAAACTGCTTTCACCACTCACTTAGGACACTGTGAGTATGTGGTAATGCCCTTTGGCTTAACAAACACACCCGCAACCTTCCAATCCTTAATGAATACAATATTGGCAAAATTCCTCAGAAAGTTTTCCTTAGTATTTTTTGATGATATATTGATCTATAGCACATCTATGGCTGATCATGTTATACACTTGAAGGCTGTACTGGAAGTGTTAAGGGATAATCAATTGTTTGCTAAGAGGAGCAAATGCACATTTGGGCAGCACAAAATTGAATACTTGGGCCATGTGATTAGTGCAGAGGGTGTAGCAACAGATCCTTCCAAAATAACAATTGTCCAAAACTGGCCATCTCCCAGCAATGTGACTCAACTCAGAGCATTTCTAGGCCTCACAGGTTATTACAGGAGATTTATTCAAGGCTATGGGGTTATCTGTAAACCTTTATTTAATGCCTTAAAGAAAGAAGGATTCTCTTGGAATGATGAACAGGAACAGGCATTTCAAAAATTGAAACAAGTCATGTCCACACCTCCTGTGTTGTCTCTACCTGATTTCACACAACCTTTTGTTCTTGAAGTTGATGCCAGTGGATCAGGCATAGGGGCAGTTCTGATGCAAGATGGTCAGCCCATTGCTTTCTTTAGCAAAGCACTTGGACCTAAGGCAACAGCTGCATCCACCTATGAGAAGGAAGCTATGGCTATACTGGAAGCTATTAAAAAATGGAAACATTATTTTTCAAGTACATCTTTGATAATCAAAACTGATCAACAAAGTTTGAAGTATATCAATGAACAAAAATTGGTTGAAGCGATTCAGCACAAGTTGTTGATCAAATTGATGGGATTCAATTATAAGATCGAGTACAAACAAGGCAAGCTCAACAAAGTGGCTGATGCATTGTCTAGAGCAACTCACTCAACACAATTAATGGCTGTCACTACCATAGTTCCATCATGGATTAATCAAGTCCTTCAAAGCTATGAGCAAGACCCACACTGCTCTGACATGATCACAAAGTTGACCATTGACCCTCAAGCCATTCCTAACATGTCTTTCTCCAAGGGGTTGTTAAGATACAAAGGTAGAATGTACATTGGATCCAATGGCAATTTGCAACAGAACCTTCTAGAGAGCTTCCATAATTCTGCTTTGGGGGGGCATTCAGGTGAAAGAGCAACCTATCAAAGGCTAAAACTTCATTTTTATTGGCCCAGGATGAAGCAGCTAGTAACTGAATTTGTAAAGATCTGCCCTGTTTGTCAGAAGAACAAATCCGAGCATGTCCCATACCCAGGATTACTTCAACCATTACCTATACCTGAGTTAGCATGGACTCACATTTCGATGGATTTTGTGGAGGGCTTACCAAAATCACAAGGCAAAGATGTCATTCTTGTGGTTGTTGACAGGCTTACAAAATATGCTCACTTCATTTCCCTCTCACACCCTTACACTACGCAAGAGGTGGGACAGATTTTCTTGGACCATGTCTTCAAGCTGCATGGACTTCCTCAAGTCATTTTGACTAACAGAGACCCTATCTTCACCAGTACAGTATGGCAATCTCTGTTCAATACTATGGGAGTGGCACTGCATTTAACCTCTTCTTACCACCCTCAGACAGACGGTCAAACAGAAAGGGTGAACCAATGTCTGGAGAATTACTTAAGATGCATGTGTTTTACAAGCCCAAAAAGGTGGCACCATTGGCTCTCTTTAGCAGAGTGGTGGTACAACACCTCCTTCCACACATCTTTACAATCGACACCTTTTCAGGCTCTCTATGGTTTCAAGCCTCCAATGGTGGGTGAAGTAATCAATGTGGATTGTCCTGACTTATCAGTTCAAGAGCAACTGAGGAACAGACAGGTAGCCCAACAAGTTATCAAAGATACATTGCAAAAAGCCTAGTCAAGGATAAAACATCAATCAGATAAACATAGAACAGAAAGAAAATTTGAGATTGGAGACATGGTATATTTGAAAATACAACCATATAGGCACACATCCCTCAGTGCTCACAGGTCCCTGAAATTACACTCCAAGTTCTATGGACCCTTCAGAGTCCTGGAGAGAATCGGTAATACAGCTTACAAGATCCTACTTCCTACAGGTTGTCAGTTACATAATGTTTTCCATGTCAGCCAACTCAAGAAGCATTTGGGACCCAAAGCAGTTCCTAGTACTGAACTTCCTCTGATTGATAACAAAGGCACTGTCAAAGTGGCGCCTATGGCTATTCTGCAATGAAGGATGATTCCAATAGATAATGAACCGGTTGTCCAGTGGCTAGTCCAATGGGTCAACCTTCCTGAAGCTGGAGCAACTTGGGAAGATGCTGCCTTCATACGGAAAGTCTTTCCTTCATTCCATCCTTGAGGACAAGGATGCTGGAGGGGGTATTGTCAGGACTCAGCCAGTGTCATCTTCAGTTTCGTCAGAGAAGATAGGAGAAGCTGAAGCCAACACATTGAACTGGAACTCACCGATGCCGTCCATCTAGCAATTGACGGTCGTCATCGTTTCGCCACCTGTATTAGAAAGTAAACTGTTGCAAGTCATATAACTGCTGTAATGCTAAGGAAAAGACTATGGGTAATTTGTAAAAGGGGATGAACCCTAGTAGGTCAGTAGCTGCTTCCGCCGCCGCCGTCCTTCTGGATGCCAGCAAGTTGAACCTGATGTTTGCTTCCTTTCCTAGCAGTAAAGCGGTGCTGGTCTGAATCACTGTTTTCCCCTCTCTTTCTTTCATTGCTTGTGTTGCTTTGTTCTTGTATCCCTATGCTCGTGAGCTCCGTTCCTCTCAGGGCGGCCGGAGCTGGCACTCCGACGAAGGGCGGGGCACATCTTAGGTGAGCTTTTCCCTGGGAGAGTGGTGCAGCCTTCTCTGGCAAGTCAAGAGCGGCGCAGGTGAGTGAGGACCATGTGTGGTTCGAGGACCGGTGGATGGTCGCTTCCTTGTGTGATGAGTGATTGACAACGTTGTGTGGACTGATTCTTGGCTAAGTATTGCAGGTGCAGGTTGCGGCTTGACTGGTGTTGGTGCAGGTGAAGAGCAAGCGCGAAAGGTCGTCGCCGTGAGGCCTCCGGGTGTGGAGAAGACAAGTAGGCTTCGTTCGAGGGACCGGTGGCCGGCGGGGGTCAAGTGCGGGCCGCATGGTGGCATGAACAGCAAGATGAAGTCGTGGACGGTTTCTTGGTTGAGCCACAAAACCAAGGTCGAGCCGGGACTACGTGGGAGCCAAGTCATGAGTGGAGATTGGTGGAGGCTACACCGAGCTCGCGGGGTTTCCGGTGGTTCACCAGAAAACCACTGGGTTCCTTGGTTGATCCACAAAGCCAAGACCGGAGAACCGAAGACGGAGGCTGCGGCGGCGCGGATCGGTCGGCCGGTGGGTCGACCAGGTCGGCCGGTGGGGGCCGGACTGACCGGTGAGGAGCATCGGTTTGACCGGTGTGGGACGACGCAGTCCGGAATCTTCGAAGCGGAGGACACGCGTCGGGATCACATGGCTTGCGTCGAGGCTACGCAGGGTGCGGTCGCCGGGCATCCGTCCGATGGTGAAGACATCGAGAATTCCAAATCCGCCCTTGAGGGGCTTGTATCCCTAGTTAGTAGAGAAGGGCGTTTTAGACATTCGGTTGCCTCCATATAACCCAAGAGATGAGAGGATGGCAGCAAACTCTTGGAACCCTAGCTCATTAGTTTTCCTATTTTCCACCTATTTTCCTTAGGTTTTCTTTAGGACTAGCAAGAGAGCTTCACAGAGAGATCTTGTTGAGAGGGATGGATGATCGGGAGGCTTGCTAGACCTTGTATGAACCTTTGTTTCATGTATAGATGATTCGGCGTGGTTCCTCAAGGTTTGGATGTGTTTTCCCCGGTTGTTCTTGGTGGTGATTTTCGGAGCCCTCTCTTTGTGATTTCTTTGGGTTGTTTTCGAGATCTTTCTCTTGGGGATTTGATGGGGGGAATTTGTGGGAACCCTTCGTGGTTCTTTGGGCTGTGATTCCCCTCCCAAATCCGTGAGTAAAGGTGCTCGATTTTGGGGTTTCTTGAGTTCTTGGGTTGGAAGTGCTCTTGGCGGGATTTCCTTGATTCCTCCTTTTTGGACGAGTTTTGGTGGGATTAAACTTGGCTATGGACTCCTCATGAGGTGTTCCTAATATCCCCGAAGTCTTGTTCAAGTCCGTGGAGCGATTCGGGAGATCGAGATTTGGATTTGGGGGAGTTGACCCGCGGGTGCTATTCATCCCGAGCTGCCCGGAGCTACACGGTCGGCCGGTGCTGCGGCCGGTCGGCCGGTGCGAGCCCTGGTGGGTTTTTGGTCGGGTGAACATCTTGGTGTGTTCGCTGTTGTCTCGTGGTGCTTTCTTGTTTTCGAGTTCGGGTCAGTTTGGTGGTCGGTTGGCCTGTTTGGTGCCTTGGGGGCTTTCAGGCTGAAATCGGCCTGACCGGTGTGTGTCACCGGTCTGACCGGTGTAGAGCCACTTAGTGAAAGTTGCTTAGTTTCACCAGCAGGGACCGGTCTGACTGGTGGTGCTCACCGGTCTGACCGGTGTGGGTCTGTAGACTCGAGGTTTGGTGTTCCGCTGCGTTCTCGAGTCGAAAGGCTGTGTGTGTTGGTTCCTAGGTCCAGTGGCACTCCAGTGGCTACGTGGGCTTGGCCAACTTGGTAGTGAGTCGGAGACGTGTGTTGGAAGCCGCGTTCATCTTGTTGGAGTTTCCATCTCCTTCAAGAAGAATTTTTATCGGCTCCCATTCACTCCCCCCTCTCTGGTTCGCCGTATCGGTCCTTCAAGTGGTATCAGAGCTGGTTCGGGTCTTTATTGACTCTAACCAGTCTAAGATCCAAGGATGGCGTACCAGGAATGGGGTTCGGGTCCTCCACACTTCGATGGCAAGAACTACCAGATGTGGAGCAAGCGGATGGGTACTTTTCTCCGCGGAAAGGGTCAGATCCTTTGGGATGTCACAGTGGACACAGGCTATGTCCAGCCGATGGACTTCTTCGCTCCAGGATCGAGGGACAGATTCGATGCCAACAATAAGGCGGTCGACTACTTGTTTCGTGCTTTGTGTCAGCCTGAGTTCGATCGGGTGCACACCGAGCACTTGGCTTGTAGGATTTGGGCTGTGTTGAAGGAGGCTCATGTTGGGAATGCCCAGGTTCAGGCACGGATGTATGCGACCTACCGGAGAGAGTACGAGAACTTCACTCATCTCCCCGGTGAGTCCATCGATGCCTTGTTTCAGAGGTTCACCGTGGTTGTGAACAACATGAGGGCCAATGTGGACGTGCTCCCGTACGATGATCATGATAGAGCGGTCAAGCTCTTACACTCTTTGGATCGTACGATTTGGGGTGGAAAGTTCGAGGCCATTGTGGAGTCGGAGAAGTATGACACTCTGACGGTGAACGAGCTATTCTCGAAGCTCAAGTTGGCTGAGGTGGATAGGGGCATGACTGCCAAGCTCGAGGGACCAACTGATTCCCATAGTCTTGCCATCGTTGGTGGTTCCAAAGGAAAGGCTAACTCTAACCCATCCACCAGGATGTTCTCTTTCTCCTTCTTGATGTCTATGGCAGATGAAGAGTTCGGCGAGCTTGGAGAGGACGAGCTCGCGCTCCTGACGAGGCGGTTCGAGAGGCTGCACGAGAACCGCGTGAACATGAGGAGGAACACGAGGACTTGCTTCCAGTGCGGCAAGCCGGGACACTTCGTCGCCGACTGCCCGGAGAAGGCCGAGAACAAGGACAGCTACAAGCACAAATCAAGGACGGATGGCAAGTACCGGTCGAGGCGCGACCACAAGAGCAAGCACAAGAACAAGTACAAGGACGAGCGACGATCGAGGAAGAAGGAGAGCCGAGGCAAGGCCCGAGCGATGGTTGGAGCGAGCGACGTTGACTCCAGTTCCGCGTACTCCACCTCGAGCTCGAGCAGCAGTGAAGATGAAGGTGATCATCGCAAGAACAAGAAGTCGTCCAAGAACCTAAGCGGGCCGCAGGCCGCTCGCGAGAGACGGCCTCGCACCATGACGCCGAGCTCCGACGGCAAAGAAGAGCACACGGAGCGACTCGGACTGCGAGTCCGACGATGAGGTGCGTGATGAACTTCCCTTCTTGCGCCGGGAGAATGAGAGGCTTGGCTCTTTGCTTGATAACCGTGATGACATGCTTAGAGAGGCCAAGAAAATGAGAAAAGAGCTTAGGGCTTACTCGAGGATGCTAGGACTAGAGTGGCTGAGCTAGAGACACGGGTGCTTGATAGCAAGCTTGAGATTGATTCCCTTAAGGCTAGCCCCGTTGTTTCGGATGACAATGATTGTCTTGATTGCTCCATATTCCTTGCCGATCTTGCTTTGTTTAAGAAGAAGCATGCCTCCAAGTGTGAGGAACTAGATGTGCTTAGGGTTGAAGTGGCCGAGCTTAAGTCTAGACTGCTTTGCTAGGTGCTTGCACTTCTTGCCCTGTTTTGCATGCTAAGATTGATGAGATGCATGCTTACACTAGTTCTCTTGAGGCTAAATTGAAGGAACCCATGCCTACATCTTGCTCTACCTGTGAAATGCATGCATTGAAAAATTTGGAACTTGCACATTATGTTGATCGTTTGCAGGATGAGAATGATGACTTGAGGAAGTTGATGGGTTGGTTGTCCCGGTCATGAGCCTCGGTTGAGGATGATGATCGAGGCTTTTAAGAGGCAAGATGGTGAGGGACTTGGGGCAAATAAGGTTGGTGAGGGAAGTGGAGAGAATATCCCGGAGCCACCAAAAACCCACCACAAAAATGATTTCCCCCCAAAACCTAACCATCTTAGGAACCGACTAGACACAACCCCAGCTCCACCCGTGTTTCCTACACCCACAAATGATCTACAAAAGCCTATCAAGTTTGTGAGCACTTCGGGGAAATTGTTCTTTGGGAAAGATAGTGAGAAGGCTAGTGAGGGGAAATCGGTGGAGGAGTTGAGTGGAGAGAAACCAAGTGAGCAGCCACATCCCAAGCCTAAGCCTAAGCTTGTGAGGTTACATTGTGGCCATTGTGGGAGAGATGGCCATAAGGAGGAGTTTTGCTTCAAGAGGAAGCGTGAGGAGAGAATGGCAAAAGAGTGGGCTAACAAGGACAAGTACCACCCTTCCGATGGTGTACTTGAGCCTCGTGTGCAAATGCCCAGGGCCAAGTCAAATGTGAGGACAGTTCGAGCTTGGGGAGAGCGGAAGGCTGTTGGAGGTGCTGCTGTCCAGGTCACACCGGTCAGACCGGTGTGGGGCACCGGTCAGACCGGTGCAGGCCTAGACAGGCAGCGTTTTGGGTTTCGGGCTCGTACAGGTGCGAGAGTTGTTTCTGGAGGTCGTGGTTCTGGTGGTTGGGCTGGAAAGTTTGCAGGTGGTCAGGTTGCTAGGCGTTCTCCCCCTCGAGTTCACTACGGGGATGGGAGGAGTCGTAGCTTTGAGAAGGAGAGGAGGGATGGTCCACAGGTTCTCTTTCGTGGTTTTGGTCCTCCTCCAGGCAGAGAGGGGTGGTTCCCTCAGGGTGGTTACCGTGGTGGTGTTCGTGGAGGTAGCTTTGGTAGGAGAGATGCTTTGGTTGGTGCTAACCCCACTTTCGAGCAAATGGCTCGACACTGGTTTTACTCTTTTGGTACTAACCTCAGTGCTGAGTCGTTTGTTCGCTCACGTGCTCGTTTTTGAATTTCAGGTGGGAGACTTGAAGAACGTTTGGTTGATTGACTCCGGTTACTCGAGGCATATGACCGGAGACAGGGGGTGGTTCTCAAGTCTCGTCCCGGTGGTGACGAAGAGGTACATCACCTTTGGGGACAATGGGCGTGGGCGTGTGCTTTCAGAAGGTGAGATCAAAGTGAGTGACAAGATCACTCTGAGGCGTGTGGCTCTTGTTCAATCGCCGGGGTACAATTTGCTTTCTATGTCCCAGTTGTTGGATGAGGGCTTTGAGGTGTTGTTTCGGCCAGGTGGTTCTCGGATTGTGGACTCTCGAGGGGACCTTGTACGTATGGTCGTTCCCGAGGGTCGGGTGTTTCGTCTTGATGTTTCTCAGTCTTCGGGTGTGGAGCGTTGTTTCTTGGCTGGTTCTTCGAGTGAATTGTGGAAATGGCATAGGAAGTTGGGTCACTTGAGCTTTGACCTTTTGTCTCGCTTGAGTAAACTCAATTTGGTCCGAGGATTGCCACGGTTGAGGCTTGAGAAAGAGTTGGTTTGTGCTCCGTGTAGGCATGCCAAGATGGTGGCCTCTTCTCACCCGCCTCTCACCGATGTGATGACTGAGCGTCCATGCGAGCTGCTCCATATAGACCTTGTTGGCCCAGCTCGTGTGCGATGCGCGGGTGGGAAGTGGTATGTCCTTGTTGTGGTGGACGACTATTCTCGGTATGCGTGGGTGTTCTTTCTCGAGGATAAGGGGGAGACGTTTGGTTTTGTTCGAGATCTAGTCTTGAGGTTGAGGAACGAGAGGCACGGAGATGCCATACGAGCTATCCGCGGTGATAATGGCTCGGAATTCGAAACTCTCGTTTTGAAACCTTTTGCCATGACTTGGGTCTTGAGCACCAGTTTTCGAGTCCGTATACGCCTCCCCAGAATGGTGTTGTGGAAAGGAAGAACAGTACCTTGTGCGAGATGGCTCGGACGATGCTTGATGAGCATAGGACTCCGAGGAGGTATTGGGCTGAGGCGGTGAATACCGCGTGCTATGTGTCGAACAGGATATACCTCAGAGTGCACAAGAAAAAGACATGCTATGAGTTGATGCATGGTCGCACACCCAAGGTTAGCTACTTCCATGTCTTTGGTTGCAAGTGTTTCATTCTGAAGAAAGGCAGGAAGTTGGATAAGTTTGAGGCTAGGTCTGTCGATGGCATTTTCTTTGGTTATGCATCTCATTCTAGAGCATATCGTGTGCTCAATCTTGAAACTAACCAAATCGTGGAGACTTGCGAGGTAACCTTCGACGAGACAGAGCCACGTAGTCAGCTTGTCTTTGAGTGTGCAGGTGATGATGAGCTTGGCGAGGAGATCTTTCAAGAGGAGGAGCATGAACATGGTGATGATGAAGATGGCGGTGTGGTGCCCCCGGCTGAACATGTACCCACTACTTCGACTACGGTGATGGACGGACCCTCTACTACACCTACGACCACAAATCAAGAACGAGGAGAAGCTGATGTTGAGGGGGAGGTAGCATCGAGGCGAGAACCTCCCCGGCGAGTACAGATGGATCACCCAGCTTCGAGGATCATCGGCGACATGAATGAACGCACTACACGGTCGAGGGTTCGAAACAATTCCCATTTCGCTCATGCTGCATTTGTTGCTTCTTTCGAGCCCAAAGACATTGGACACGCACTATCTGATCACAATTGGGTTAATTCAATGAATGAGGAGTTGGAAAACTTTGAGAGGAATCAGGTGTGGGAGTTGGTTGACCCTCCCCCAGGGTGTAAGCCGATTGGTACAAAGTGGGTGTGGAAAAACAAAGAGGGTGAGAAGGGTGAGGTTGTGAGGAACAAGTCGAGACTTGTTGCTCACGGGTTCAGTCAGAAGGAGGGGATCGACTACGAGGAGACTTTTGCTCCCGTAGCCCGTTTGGAGGCGATTAGGATCCTTGTAGCCTTTTCTGTGGCTAAAGGGTTCAAGTTGCACCAGATGGATGTGAAAAGTGCTTTTCTGAATGGTGTGTTGGAGGAAGAAGTGTATGTGAGGCAGTCTCTGGGGTTTGAGAGTGATAAGTACCCCCACCGGGTGTACAAGTTGAGGAAGGCGCTGTATGGGTTGAAGCAGGCGCCTAGAGCTTGGTATGGCAGGTTGAGGGGGTTTCTGTTTGAGTGAGGTTTTGAGATGGGGAAGGTCGATTAGACCTTGTTTTTGCTGAGGCGAGGGCGAGAGATATCCCGATTGTGCGGGGTGTACGTGGATGATATTGTCTTTGGTGGCTCGTCTAACTCTCTTGTTGCAAGGTTTGCGATGATATGAGCGGGGAATTTGAGATGAGCATGATGGGCGAGTTGCGCTTCTTCCTCGGGCTACAAATCAAGCAATCAAAGGAAGGAACATTTGTGCACCGAGGCTAAGTACACCAAGGACATTGTGCGGAAGTTCAAGATGGAGGACTCCAAGGCTATGACGATGCCTGATGAGTACGACTACGGCTCTTGATGCGGACGAGGAAGGTGAACATGTGGACCGGAAGGAGTACGGAGCATGATCGGGTCACTCCTCTACTTGACGGCGACGAGGCCGGACATACGGTTCTCGGTGTGTCCGTGCGCTCGTTTTCGTGGCGTCTCCGAGGACTTCGCATCGGCAAGCGGTGAAGAGAATTTTCGGGTACTTGCGTCACACTCCCGACTTCGGCCATTGGTACTCCGCGTCCTCTTCTTTGGCGCTTCATGGTTTTTCGGACGCGATTTTGCGGTGTGTCGGTTGGATAGGAAGTCCACTTCGGGACTTGCCGCTTTTGGGTTCTTCTTTGGTGTCTTGGTCTTCCCGCAAGCAGTCGAGTGTTGCTCAATCCACGACCGAGGCCGAGTATGTTGCCGCTGCTAGTTGTTGCTCTCAGGTCCTTTGGATCACCTACACCATGAGTGACTTTGGTGAGGAGTATACCCATGTCCCACTTCAATGTGATAGCACCAGTGTCATAAGCGTTGCAAAGAACCCAGTGCTCCATTCCAAAACTAAGCACATAGAAGTGAGGTACCATTTTCTAAGAGACAACATAGAGAAAGGAAAGATAGCTTTGATCCATGTACCCACACATGACCAACTAGCCGATATTTTCACCAAACCCCTAGATCAAGCAACTTTCACTCGTCTGCGGGGGGAACTTGGTGTGTGTTTGATTTCTTGAGTTGGGTGTGTGGGAGCTCTCTCTTGTAGCATATGTTTAGCTTTTCTTTATGCATTTCTTGCATTTGGCATGGCATATGTAACATGATGTATAGGCATCCTTGTATCTTAGATTGCATGCATTTTGTATCATATGCATTGGATAGGAAAAGCTTCTCTCATATACATTGTTCACCATGGAATGAGATATATGTCTTTGTGAGCTTGTTTGGTATGCTATGGTTAGTTTGGCTTAGCTCTTGATGATCTTAATGAATAATCCATGGTTGATAGCTATGTTTTTGAAAAATGTCACATGTATGCGCTCTCATGTGTAAATGCCTTTATATGATCTTGACATGTTTTAGTGGCTTTGTTATGCTCACTTTGTGGTTGGATAGCTAGTTTATTGATCATATGGGGCCAAAGGCTCATTTGCCATCATGAATGTTTAGCCCTCTTGCTTCATCTTGTGGAGGAGCATAAGTTCCTTTTTGTCGCAAAGACATTTCATTTACCATTTATCAATCTGAAAATGAAATGAAAAATGCTTGGAAATGTGCTCCCATGTCATTTGTGCTGAATTTAATTTGCTTTGGGTGCTAAACCGTTGCATGATGCCTACCAATGAGAAGTCTCATACATAGAAGTAGGCACATGGCTCGGTGGCTTTGACATGACATGAGGTGCTTGTGGGTGTTTGTGATGGCCTTATGATTAGAATGGCTGTCCTAGCATGAAGTTTGTGTGGCTTTGCCATTTTGATATGCTTTGATCATGTTTAGGACTTTGCTCATGAGAGGCAAGTTTTCGCAAAATTGCCAAAATCCATCTTAGCTTCGTCCAATGGTTGTGAAACTTGGTGATCATGTAGTTGAGATCGATACGAAGCCGTAGAGTACCTAACTTGCTCATTTGGACGTGTGTAGCATTCTTTGTTGAATTTTGTCTATTTGAGAAGCTCTAGGTTGAAAGTTTTGCATTTTTGGCTTGATTCATGCATTGCCAACAAGGGGGAGAAGTTTGAGCTTGAAATGGCTTGCTTTGGACGTGTTTAGAAGGTTTTCGGTGGTTTCGAGCCATTTCTCGGGCTCGTTGTGCACCGGTCGACCGGTCGGGGTCACCGGTCCGACCGGTGTGAGTCTTGGTTCTCGTTCACATGTTGCACACCGGTCGGCGGGTGGTGTTGACCGGTCGACCGGTCGGGGCCGAGTTGTTGCGGTACGCCCCGTTTCAAGTGGTGTCTTGCATGCATTCGTCCAGGGGGAGGTGCATTGGTTCAGGGGGAGCTTGCATGTGTGCAGGGGGAGCTCTTTGTGGTTGTTCGAGCTTTGATTCGGTGGTTTGCGCTCTTTGCTTGAGATTTGCTTTGTCTCGGATGTGTCGAGCCGTTGCCCTTGCCTAAGGGGTCCGAGACTTGTCTTCTTCAAGTGATCTTGCTCTTTGCCTTTGTTTGTCTTTCGATCGCTTGTTGGAGTTTCTTTTTGTTCGTTTCTTTTCTTTTTCTTTTCTCTCTTGTTGCATTCGTGTGGGTGTTGTCAATGCACTTATCAAGGGGGAGATTGAGGACCATGTGTGGTTCGAGGACCGGTGGATGGTCGCTTCCTTGTGTGATGAGTGATTGACAACGTTGTGTGGACTGATTCTTGGCTAAGTATTGCAGGTGCAGGTTGCGGCTTGACTGGTGTTGGTGCAGGTGAAGAGCAAGCACGAAAGGTCGTCGCCGGTGAGGCCTCCAGGTGTGGACAAGACAAGTAGTCTTCGTTCGAGGGACCCGGTGGCCAGTGGGGTCAAGTGCGGGCCGCATGGTGGCATGAACAGCAAGATGAAGTCGTGGACGGTTTCTTGGTTGAGCCACAAAACCAAGGTCGAGCCAGGACTACGTGGGAGCCAAGTCATGAGTGGAGATTGGCGGAGGCTACACCGAGCTCGCGAGGTTTCCGGTGGTTCACCAGAAAACCACTGGGTTCCTTGGTTGATCCACAAAGCCAAGACCGGAGAACCGAAGACGGAGGCTGCAGCGCCGCGCCCGGACCGGTCGACCGGTGGGTCTGACCGGTCTGACCGGTGAGGAGCATCGGTCTAACCGGTGTGCGACGACGCAGTCCGGAATCTTCGAAGCGGAGGACACGCGTCGGGATCGCATGGCTTGCGTCGAGGCTACACAGGGTGCGGTCGCCGGGCATCCGTCCGATGGTGAAGACATCGAGAATTCCAAATCCGCCCTTGAGGGGCTTGTATCCCTAGTTAGTAGAGAAGGGCGTTTTAGACATTCGGTTGCCTCCATATAACCCAAGAGGTGAGAGGATGGCAGGCAAACTCTTGGAACCCTTGCTCATTAGTTTTCCTATTTTCCACCTATTTTCCTTAGGTTTTCTTTAGGACTAGCAAGAGAGCTTCACGAGAGAGATCTTGTTGAGAGGGATGGATGATCGGGAGGCTTGCTAGACCTTGTATGAACCTTTGTTTCATGTATAGATGATTCGGCGTGGTTCCTCAAGGTTTGGATGTGTTTTCCCCGGTTGTTCTTGGTGGTGATTTTCGGAGCCCTCTCTTTGTGATTTCTTTGGGTTGTTTTCGGGATCTTTCTCTTGGGGATTTGATGGGGAAAATTTGTGGGAACCCTTCGTGGTTCTTTGGGCTGTGATTCCCCTCCCAAATCCGTGAGTAAAGGTGCTCGATTTTGGGGTTTCTTGAGTTCTTGGGTTGGAAGTGCTCTTGGCGGGATTTCCTTGATTCCTCCTTTTTGGACGAGTTTGGGTAGGATTAAACTTGGCTATGGACTCCTGATGAGGTGTTCCTAATATCCCCCGAAGTCTTGTTCAAGTCCGTGGAGCGATTCGGGAGATCGAGATTTGGATTTGGGGGAGTTGACCGCGGGTGTTGTTCATCCCGAGCGCCCGTGCTACACCGGTCGGCCGGTGCTGCGCGACCGGTCCGACCGGTGCGAGCCCTGGTGGGTTTTTGCTCGGGTGAACATCTTGGTGTGTTCGCTGTTGTCCTATGGTGCTGCTGTTTCGAGTTTGGGTCAGTTTGGTGGTCGGTTGGCCTGTTTGGTGCCTTGGGGGCTTTCAGGCTGAAATCGGCCTGACCGGTGTGTGTCACTGAAAGTGCATCTTGGCCCCTAATTATTTTGGTGATAATGACAAGCACGATTTGAGGTATTTAATGCTTCGACAAGATGTGTGCAGGGCTTAAACGAATGAAATCCTTTTGGATGATCAAAGGAAGTCCCCCCAATTTCAAGATGATGTTTTCTAACTCAAGTCAAGGCTTAATTCACTTTTACTTTTGAATTTGAGTATAGGAAACACCGTACTATAAAGGGGGATGCAATTCAATAACCAAGAGATGCTAAAAGTGCTCTAGAAGGGATTCTAAGTGAGTGAGAAGAGTTGAGAGTCGACACGTGCTCTTATACTTAACTTTTCTAAAAATCAGTGCCCCGGCCGGTTCTACCGACCCCATGTCGGTTCTACCGACCGAGCTCATCGGTAGTGCCGGCGCGGGGCCGGTATACCGATATGCGTTCTCTGGCTCAGTTTGCCAAGGGGCCGGTACTACCGACCCTGTGTCGGTACTACCGGTGCCGTACTGTTTTTCTTCAGAAAAATCACCCCTCGGTAGTACCGACACCGTGTCGGTAGTACCGAGGTTATACGAGTTTGCACAGTAACGGCTAGTTTTCAGCCCCTAGTATTTAACCCCTCTTCTCCCTCCTCACTCATTGCTGACCAACCACGGGACAAACACTTCCTTGAGCATTCACTCCACCTCCCTCACCTCCTCTAGAGCTAATCCTTGGTTCCCTTGAGCTAAGACTTGAGAAGTGAGGTGATTTCTAGTGAAGTGTGACAAGCTTTGAGAGCCCCATCGTTCTTCCCCTTCTCAAGAGCACTTGAAGCATCTCCGGGTTGTTTTGTTGCATTTGTTACTCTTGAAGCTTGCTTCTAGACGGTTAGGCGTCGCCCGCGAGTGCCCTCTTGGTGTGGTGCACCGGGATCGTTTGTATTGCCCTCTCCTTCGTGGAGAAATCTTAGTGAGCACCAATCTTCCTTTGTGGGGGTTGGAAGAGGAAAAGAGGCTCTTGGTGATAGCCCTCCCTTTGTGGGATCCTCAACGGAGACGTAGCATCCTTTGTGGGTGTGAACTTCGGATTAAATTCTGTGTCTCCTTTGCTTGCTTGCGTTTCTTCATTTCTAACTAACCCTAGAACTTGTTTTTAGCCCGATCTATCTTTTGGTTGCTATCCAACTGGTTTCTGTGGTTGCAGGTGGTTCTTAGCATCTAAACTTAAACTTTGATTCAAGTAGAATTGCTAGAAACCGCACAGATTTCAAATTTCGTTTTAAGTATCTTCTGCCTGTCGGTAGTACCGACCTGGTACCGGTAGTACCGACGCCGTCGGTAGAACCGGCACCACGTCGGTAGTACCGACAAGATATATTTAATCCGCCTTGCTTTTGTTTCGAAATTTGAAGTGATCCTATTCACCCCCCCCCCCCCTCTAGGCATCACAAGGTCCTTTCAATTGGTATCAGAGCCTAATCCCTTGACTTAGGCTTAACCGCTAAAGGGATCAAGATGTCGGGGATTGGAAGCAACCCAACCGCCGAAGAAATTGCCGCAAAAGAAGCTCAAGAAAGAGAGCTCACAGCAGCTCAAGTCGGCGACCTCATCGGCAGGGCACCAAGCCGCACTCCATCCAACGTGGACAGCTCCGACGACTCCTCATCGGATTCCGATTCCGACTCGGACTCGACTCAAGTGATGAGGACGCCAAGGACGATGATCTTGCGGCAAAGAAGGCGGCCAAGAATAGAAGAAAGGCTAAGAGGAAGAAGAAGGCCAAGAAGATGGCCAAGAAGCTCCTCAAGAAGATGATCAAGAAGGAGCAAGCCAAGTACTCTCACTCCGGCTTCTACGAAGTGCCCCATCACTACGGGCAAATTCCGGCAACAACTCTAACGATAAATTCTATTCCGTGCATTTGGGAAAGCCTCCTCATTTCGATGGGAAGGACTATCCTAAATGGGCTTATGATATGCAAATGCACCTTTACGGGCTTCACCCCTCTCTTTGGAAGATTGTGGTTGTAGGTGTAACGATTCCCGCCGAAGGAGAAGCTCTCACCATTGAGCATGAACAAGATCTTCACCGCAATGTACAAGCCACAAGAGTTATCACGGGATCCTTGTGTGCGCAAGAATTCAACAAGGTTCGGAACATCCAAATTGCCAAAGTGATTTGGGACACACTCAAGGAAGCACATGAAGGAACCGAGCATGTGAGACAAGGCAAGATGGACCTAATCAATGGAGAACTTGAGCTTTTCTTCATGAAGGATGGAGAGACCGTTCAAGAGATGTATGATAGGCTCATGGTGCTTGTATCGGATATTAGAGCCCTTGGGAGCAAAGATTGGGATGACTCGAAGGTCACAAAGAAGTTACTAAGAGCCTTTGCCCCCAAAGACAAGAACTTGACTCAAATGATAAGAAGAGATCCAAGATATCCAACAATGACACCTACTCAACTCCTTGGAGAGATATTGCACCAAGAACTTGTTGATCAAGATGTGGAGAAGTCTCTAACCTTGAAGATGGGCAAGAGTCTAGCTCTCAAAGCTAGCTCTAATGAAGTAGTTGAAGAAAAGCCCAAGCCATCCAAAAGCAAGAAAGAAGACACTAGTGACGAAGAGAGCACGGATGAAGAAACCGCATTTGCCATACGGAAGTACAAGAAATTCTTGAAGTCAAGAAACTCAAGAAAAGGTGGGGATGATAGAAGGAAGAAGTCACAAAGAAAGTGTTATGAGTGTGGAGAATATGGACATTTCATTGCCGAGTGTCCCAAGAACAAGAACAAGAATGAGGAAGAGAAGAGGTTCAAGGAGAGAAGCAAGGAGTACAAGAGCAAGTACCAAGGGCGTGCGCACGTGGGTCAACAATGGGACTCAAGTGATGAAGATGAAGAACCAAAGAAGCAAGGGATGGCAACAATTGCCATGGCACAAGGTTCATCCTCAACACGCCTCTTCAACAACCTCTCCGATGATGAAGACCACTCTCATTTTTGCCTCATGGCAAGGGGGAGCAAGGTACAAGAATCAACCATCTCATCCTCTCTAACATCCTCTACTTCCACCTCTTGTAGTGACATAGAAAACTTAGATGAGGAAAAGGAACTAGAGGACAACATGATAAAGAAATTTGGTAAAAAGGGCCACAAGGAAATTAAAAGGCTATTGGACAAACTAGAGAAAAAGAAAGAGATCCTTCATGAGCAAGAAGACTTGCTTATCCTTGAAAAGGAAAGAAACCTTGCTTTAGAAAGATCTCTTGCCGAAGAGAAGGCTAAGGTGGAGAAGTTGACCATGGAATTATCCTTGGTTGGCGACTCTAATAAGAAGATGTCAAAGGATCTTACCTTGGCAAATGAATCTTTAACTTCCCTAAAAACTACTCATAGTGATCTTCAATCAAGCTTCTCATGCTTGACCGAGAAATACAAATCTCTTGAAGCCAACTTTAATAGTCTTTGGGAAAGCACTAAAGCAACTCCATCGGCAAACTTGGACTCTAGTGCCTCCACTAGCAAAACTTGCTCTTCTTGTGTTAATATTGATATGAATGCTATCAAGACTAACCTTGCAAAGCTTGAAGAGAAAATTAAGAGCAAGGACAAGGAAATTGCCCGATTGAACATGTTGTTTACACAAGGCAACATAAGTGCCAAGCCTATACCCAAGGTGGTGGACAAGCAAGGACTTGGACACCGCAAGAACAACAAGGCAAATGGTAGGGTGGCCGTGAAAGGGCATGAGGTTCCCTTATGGAACAAGGGAGGGTACCTCAACACAATTATGGATATTGCTCATGGAATCACCACGTCCACCACAACCAAGGAGGCCCCAAAGATTGTGCAAACCACAAAGGAAATTGGTGGGAGTAACATTCCACCTAAGGCATCGAAGAATGTGGTTGAGCATAAACCAACACCCAACTACACTTGTGATTACATTGTGACCTTGGACCATAATGGTAAAATAGTGGTCAAGTATGTTGGGGCCTATGCCATGAAGGCCATGAGAAAGAGTGTGTGGGTTCCAAAAGTTTTTGCATCTAACCTCCAAGGACCCAAATCCCTTTGGGTACCTAAACCAAGAGCTTAAACTTGTTTTGTAGGCCTACTCCTCCGGTGGAAGCGCATGGTTGATTGATAGTGGTGCCACAAATCACATGACCGGAGAGGAAGGCTTGTTTGCATCTCTTGACCGTTATGATAACCCTACGGAAACTATCATTTATGGAGATAATGGTCAAGGAGATGTCATTGGTCTAGGTAAAATTGCTATCTCAACAACAAATTCAATTGAAGATGTTTATCATGTGCAAGGGTTGGGATACAACTTGTTGTCGGTTTCACAACTTTGTGAGAAAGGCTACAATTGTCTCTTTACTCATGAGGGTGTGACCGTCTCTAGAAGGGAGGATTCCTCTATTGTCTTTGTGGGTCACTTACGGGGAAAACTTTACTATGTGGACTTCACAAAAGTAAAGGTGGATCCTAAGGCTTGCTTAGTGGCAAAATCCGACTTGGGTTGGCTATGGCATCGCCGACTAGCCCATGTTGGCATGAGGAACTTGGCCAAACTTCAAAAAGACGAGCACATCTTAGGACTAACGAATGTTGTTTTTGAGAAAGATAGGTTGTGTAGCGCATGTCAAGCCGGGAAGCAAGTTGGAGCTCATCATCCCGCCAAGAACATTCTATCCTCATCAAGACCCTTGAAGTTGCTACACATGGATTTATTTGGACCAATTGCCTACATAAGCATCGGTGGTAATAAATATGGTTTGGTAATTGTTGATGACTTTTCCCGTTTCACTTGGGTATTCTTTTTGCAAGATAAAAGTGAGGCAAAGGGAATTGTGAAGAAGTTCATTAGAAGAGTTCAAAATGAGTTCGAGCTCAAGGTCAAGAATATAAGAAGTGACAACGGCTCGGAATTTAGGAACACACAAGTCGAAGAGTTTCTAGATGAAGAAGGCATCAAGCATGAACTCTCCGCTCCATATACACCTCAACAAAATGGCATCGTTGAGAGGAAGAACCGCACCTTGATAGAAGCGGCAAGGACAATGCTTGATGAATACAAGACTCGGACTCATTTTGGGCGGAAGCCATCAACACCGCATGCCACGCCGCCAACCGTCTCTACCTCCACAAGTACTTGAACAAGACTCCCTACGAAATCATCACCGGTAAGAAACCTAGTGTGCATTACTTTAGGGTCTTTGGGTGTAAGTGTTTCATACTTAACAAGAAACCCAAAGCCTCAAAGTTTGCATCCAAGGTTGATGAAGGTTTTCTACTTGGTTATGGAACTAACGAGCATGCCTATCGTGTTTTCAACAAAACCACCGGTTGTGTTGAGACCACGGTAGACGTGAAATTTGATGAATCCAACGGCTCTCAACGAGAGCAAGTTAGTGAAAACCTTGTAGAAGATGAAGAGCCCCCAAGTGTATCCATCTTTAGAATGGGAACCGGTGAAGTGATGCCTCGGGAAGTTCAAGCACAAGCTCCGGTTGACACAAGCAATCACGATCCATCATCTTCAACACGAGCGGAGCCACCTAGTTCTCAAGTTCAACAAGATGAGAGTCAAGTTCATGGTGACGATCATGAACGGGGCGTTGATCAAGGGGGAGAACTAAGTGATGAAGCTCAAGAGGAAACACCGCAAAGTGAAGATGATGATGATGGACCTATTCAACGTCAATCTCAAGAGCCACATCCAAGAGTACATCAAATGGTTCAACGGGATCATCCCGTCGACAACATTCTCGGAAGTATTCAAAGAGGGGTAACAACTCGATCTAGATTGTCAAATTTTTGTGCATTTTACTCGTTTGTTTCCTCTTTGGAACCTCTTAGTGTGGAACAAGCTCTTGAGGATCCGGATTGGATTATTGCCATGGAGGAAGAGTTGAACAACTTCAAAAGAAATGAAGTGTGGGAGTTGGTACCAAGACCCAAGCAAAACGTGATCGGCACCAAATGGGTTTTTAGGAACAAGCAAGATGAATTTGGTGTCGTCACAAAGAACAAGGCAAGACTTGTTGGCAAGGGTTACACACAAGTTGAAGGTTTAGATTTTGGAGAGACGTATGCACCGGTAGCAAGGCTAGAGTCAATTCGTATTCTTTTAGCCTATGCCACTCATCATGATTTCAAGCTTCATCAAATGGATGTGAAGAGTGCATTCTTGAATGGACCTCTCCAAGAAGAAGTGTATGTGGATCAACCACCGGGCTTTGAAGACTCAAGGTTTCCAAACCATGTGTACAAGCTCCATAAGGCGCTCTACGGGCTTAAGCAAGCTCCTAGAGCATGGTATGAATGCCTTAAGGATTTTCTTCTCAAGAACGGCTTTGAGATAGGCAAAGCCGATTCTACTCTCTTCATTCAAAGAAATGGGAAAGATATTTTCGTTTGTCAAATTTATGTCGATGATATCATTTTTGGGTCTACTGATGATAAATTTTGTGAAGAATTTAGTAGGATCATGACCAAGAGATTTGAGATGTCTATGATGGGTGAATTGAAGTTCTTTCTTGGGTTTCAAATCAAGCAAATGAAGGAAGGGACTTTCTTATGTCAAACCAAGTATGTGAAGGATATGCTCAAGAGGTTTGACATGGCCGATTCGAAGCCCATCAAGACCCCCATGGCACTAAATGGACATCTTGATCTCAATGAAGAAGGGAAGTCGGTCGACCAAAAGGTATTCCGTTCCATGATTGGCTCCCTCGCTTTACCTTTGTGCATCTAGGCCCGATATAATGCTTAGTGTGTGCATGTGTGCAAGATTTCAAGCCAATCCTAAGGAGTGCCATCTAATGGCTGTTAAGAGGATCTTTAGATATTTGGTTCATACTCCTAACCTAGGCTTGTGGTATCCCAAAGGTTCCACTTTTGATCTACTTGGCTACTCCGATTCGGATTATGCGGGTTGCAAAGTAGATCGAAAGAGCACTACGGGACTTGCCAATTTCTTGGTAGGTCTTTGGTGTCGTGGAGCTCGAAGAAGCAAAATTCGGTTGCTTTATCCACGGCCGAAGCCGAATATGTGGCGGCGGTGCTTGTTGTGCACAACTCTTGTGGATGAAGCAAACGTTGAGTGATTATGGTTGCAAGTTTAGTAAGATTCCACTCTTATGTGACAATGAGAGTGCTATCAAGCTAGCAAACAATCCGGTCCAACACTCTCGAACAAAGCACATAGACATTAGACATCACTTCTTACGGGATCATGAGGCTAAGGGTGACATTGCTTTACGGCATGTTTGCACCGAAAAACAACTTGCCGACATTTTCACTAAGCCTCTAGACGAGCAAAGGTTCGTGCTTTGAGGAGTGAGCTAAACATCTTAGATTCTCGTAACTTGGCTTGATATTTTGCACATAAACTTGCTTGTTGCCTAGATAGGAAGCAAAACCTTTATTCTTAACTTCTTTGTGTGAGTTTTGACAAAACGTTGGATTTTCACATAGCGGGTGGTGACTATAGCTTTGAATGATTGTTTGTGAACTAGTCACCATCTCCTATGGGTTCTTTACATGTCCATACTCCTTTCTACCCAAGATCTCTCTTTAAATCCAAATTATTTCCAAAATCTGCTAAATCCACCGGTACAACCGACACCAGGTCGGAAGTACCGATAAGGACTCTCTGTTTGGATTTCCAGCGATCATCGGTACTACCGACCCCGTGTCGGTACTACCGGACCCCCCGTGCAGAACCGACGCAGGGGCGGTATACCGATAAGGACCTTCTGTTTCAATTTTAAGGGGACCCCGGTAGTACCGACGCCCCGTCGGTACTACCGATAAAACTCGCAGGCCTATATATAGAGCGCGGCCAGGTGCTAGGGTTCACACTCAACTTTCCAACCGTTGAAGCGCCCTCTTTCCCTTTCTCTCCAAATCCGCCAAGGGTTCTCATCCCCATCCGTGGAAAGTGGTCCTAGCTCATATCTCTTGATTCTCCACCCTCCGGAACATCCGTTCATCACCGGAAGATCGTCGATTCGCGCGGGAAGCTTGTCAAGGTACTCATTCAAAATCTCCGGGATCGATCTCTCAATGTAGTTGTTTCTAGAGGAAATGCTTTAGGGAATCAATATCTCTACCTCCATAGAACCTGTGCTCATGGTTTCGTAGACTCTTGTTGGCTAAAACCGCAGATTCCAATCCTTTTCACCAAAACCCGCACCTCATCGGTAGTACCGACCCCGTGTCGGTAGTACCGATGAGGGGTGGTTAACCCTGCTTCCCATCTTAGGTTGAGCCTTTACCCCTCATATTCAAAACTCTTATCCTATACATTGTTGTTAAATCTCCAGATGGGTCGTGCGGGCAAGCAAATTGCGCGTGAAGGCTCCGACGAAGATGAAATTCCTCTCGCTCAAAGGAAGAGGAAAGGAGGGGCTAGTTCTCAAGCTCCTCGTGGTCGTGGACGTACCAATCCTCCTGCAGCCCCTCGTCAATCCTCAGGCCAAGGTCATCGTGCCCGCACCAAACAAGCACATCAACCCGATGACCATTATGACGACTATGAGGATATCTCCTTGGAAACCCTTTCCTCATTTGTTCTTCGGCCATCAAGACCTCCACGTCCTGCCACTCAAATGGGGGTTGTGAGAATGGTGGACTACACAAGAGGCTCCCACAATGTCTACAAGGAGAGGTACTCTGATCCCGCTCTTTGGCAAAAGGAGTTCGATTCCGACATCCGGTTTTGGCTCAAGTTCAATGCCGATTGGTATGAGTCCGTGATCCTAAGCAAGGACAACATGACAATCGATATGAAATCAATCAATTGGGATCTCCTTAGGTCACTTGACATTCCGGCTGTCAATGAAGCTATCGATATATGCCATGCCAAGGGGATGACAAATGTTATGTCAATCAACTGTGATTGGAATGAGGAGGTGGTCGCTCAGTTTTATGCAAATCTCTATATCCGTCGTGAGACCCGGACTTTCCATTGGCTCCTTCAAGGCAAGCCTTTATCCGTCTCCTATGAGCGCTTCGCTCAGATTCTTGGCTTTGGTGAGGAGGATCTCGCTCTTCCAAAGTTACATGGTGGCGAATTTCCCCTTGACAGCGAGATGGCATTCATGTATGACTCAGCTTATGGCAAGGTGGAATTTGGCACTACTCACGGGATGAAGCCGATCTATCGGATGCTAAACCAACTCTTTCGCTACACTCTCACTCCAAAGATAGGTGACAACACCAATATCTCCAATGTGGCAAAAGAGATCCTAGTGAGGATGGCACCGGCAAGGAAAGCTTTAGTATCTCCAACTTCATTTGGGAAGAGATCATTGTGTGCTCCATGTCCGCTAACAAGAGGCGCCGGTATGCCCCTTGGATTTTTCAGATGATTTGTGAGGTGGCGGGCGTTGACATCCTTCCCGACAAGACTCACTCTTGGTACAAGCCAAACAAAGGGAACATCGAGCGGCTCCTCAAGTTAGGCAAGCATGCCCCTCCTCGTCCTTCTACCGCAGGTGGGTCCTCCTCCGTGGCCCATCTTCTTTTGAGCCACCCTCCTCCTCTCGTGGGCCATCCGCATCTAGAGGTACCGTTCCCCCGGCAAGAAAAAGAGCATCTTCAACTTCCTTTCTCAAGGCCTTTTTGCTTGCTTCAATGTGGGACGACACAATGCACAAGAGATTCGTGCCCATAGGCAGCACGTGGATGAGCAGATCCTCAAGCTTGAGACGCGCCAAAAGTCCTTGCTCGCTCAACACAACATTGAGCACTCTCCGGTTCGCGAGCCCATGGACTTTCCTCCTCCACCACACTTCTACAACCCTTGGGAGATCTACGGCGACGCCTCCATGATGTATGGAGCTCCTCCAGCCGACATCGACGACGAGGACTTTGGTGGTGCGAGAGGACGACGACGATGACGATGACTCCCCTCCGGCTGCCCACTCTCCACATGACTACGACGATTGAAGGGCCTCCTCTTTTTGGCGCTTGATGCCAAAGGGGGAGTGAGCTCACAATTTACTCATGTGTGGTGTGGGCTTGCACCTTCCTTTATCTATCTATCTATCCTTGTGTTTGTGGACATGTAAGGACTATTTGTGGATTCATGTGTGTGATGTGATGCTTGTCGAAGAACTTAAGAACCTAGAACTCGTTTAAATTTGTAAGACTTAAGTTGTGCTTGTGGTGTGAGGAACATTAGTTATCTATTTGTGATGCTTCTTATTTCTCTCTTTTATTGTTTTGTATACCATGACATATGCATCACGGTTTGTATATCACACTCATGCACTTGTGTATGTAATTTGAGAATGAAAAATCTTCTAAATGTGTGATGGGCATTTGAAGCCTTCATAGAAGTTGAAGCACACATTTAGGGGGAGTTTCAATTTCAAATTCGTTGAATACACACATCTTTTTATAAACAAATTGTGGTTGTCATCAATCACCAAAAAGGGGGAGATTGAAAGTGCATCTTGGCCCCTAATTATTTTGGTGATAATGACAAGCACGATTTGAGGTATTTAATGCTTCGACAAGATGTGTGCAGGGCTTAAACGAATGAAATCCTTTTGGATGATCAAAGGAAGTCCCCCCAATTTCAAGATGATGTTTTCTAACTCAAGTCAAGGCTTAATTCACTTTTACTTTTGAATTTGAGTATAGGAAACACCGTACTATAAAGGGGGATGCAATTCAATAACCAAGAGATGCTAAAAGTGCTCTAGAAGGGATTCTAAGTGAGTGAGAAGAGTTGAGAGTCGACACGTGCTCTTATACTTAACTTTTCTAAAAATCAGTGCCCTGGCCGGTTCTACCGACCCCATGTCGGTTCTACCGACCAGAGCTCATCGGTAGTACCGGCGCAGGGCCGGTATACCGATATGCGTTCTCTGGCTCAGTTTTGCCAAGGGGCCGGTACTACCGACCCTGTGTCGGTACTACCGGTGCCGTACTGTTTTTCTTCAGAAAAATCACCCCTCGGTAGTACCGACACCGTGTCGGTAGTACCGAGGTTATACGAGTTTGCACAGTAACGGCTAGTTTTCAGCCCCTAGTATTTAACCCCTCTTCTCCCTCCTCACTCATTGCGACCAACCACGGGACAAACACTTCCTTGAGCATTCACTCCACCTCCCTCACCTCCTCTAGAGCTAATCCTTGGTTCCCTTGAGCTAAGACTTGAGAAGTGAGGTGATTTCTAGTGAAGTGTGACAAGCTTTGAGAGCCCCATCGTTCTTCCCCTTCTCAAGAGCACTTGAAGCATCTCGGGTTGTTTTGTTGCATTTGTTACTCTTGAAGCTTGCTTCTAGACGGTTAGGCGTCGCCCGCGAGTGCCCTCTTGGTGTGGTGCACCGGGATCGTTTGTATTGCCCTCTCCTTCGTGGAGAAATCTTAGTGAGCACCAATCTTCCTTTGTGGGGGTTGGAAGAGGAAAAGAGGCTCTTGGTGATAGCCCTCCCTTTGTGGGATCCTCAACGGAGACGTAGCATCCTTTGTGGGTGTGAACTTCGGATTAAATTCTCGTGTCTCCTTTGCTTGCTTGCGTTTCTTCATTTCTAACTAACCCTAGAACTTGTTTTTAGCTCGATCTATCTTTTGGTTGCTATCCAACTGGTTTACGTGGTTGCGGGTGGTTCTTAGCATCTAAACTTAAACTTTGATTCAAGTAGAATTGCTAGAAACCGCACAGATTTCAAATTTCGTTTTAAGTATCTTACTCTTGTCGGTAGTACCGACACAGGTACCCGGTAGTACCGACGCCGTCGGTAGAACCGGCACCACGTCGGTAGTACCGACAGCATATTTAATCCGCTGCTTTTGTTTCAGAAATTTGAAGTGATCCTATTCACCCCCCCCCTCTAGGCATCACAAGGTCCTTTCAGTCACCGGTCTGACCGGTGTAGAGCCACTTAGTGAAAGTTGCTCAGTTTCACCAGCAGGGATCAGTCTGACCGGTGGTGCTCACCGGTCTGACCGGTGTGGGTCTGTAGACTTGAGGTTTGGTGTTCCGCTGCGTTCTCGAGTCGGAAGGCTGTGTGTGTTGGTTCCTAGGTCCAGTGGCACTCCAGTGGCTACGTGGGCTTGGCCAACTTGGTAGTGAGTCGGAGATGTGTGTTGGAAGCCGCGTTCATCTTGTTGGAGTTTCCATCTCCTTCAAGAAGAATTTTTATCGGCTCCCATTCACTCCCCCCCTCTCTGGTTCGCCGTATCGGTCCTTCAGTGAGCTCGGCAGGGCGGAGCGGCCATCTCCGATGAGGTGAGGGCGCTGTGCTGGTTGCCTCCGCCCTGGTCCATCTCCAGCGAGGGCGCTATGCTGGTGGCCTCCACCGTGGCCCGTCTCCAGCGAGGCGATGGCGTGGCGCTTCTGTTCCCAAGTCCGACGCCCCCCTTCCCTCCACCATCAGGCCACGCCACGGTCCTGTCCCTCCGCGGGTGGTGAGCCACACCCCACTCCCCTCCCTCTGCCGATAGGCTGTGCACCCCTCTGCTCCAAGGGTGGTGGACTGGATGGCATGGAGTGGAGGACGCAACAACAAATTCCAATTTCTTGTTCTTGCATGTCCAAACGAGAATTGATTTTGACTGATATCTTGTGATTCTGAAAGTGAATGCAATAGCATCCAAACAATAGTATTGAAACTGTGGTCATTTCAATACCACGACTAAATTGACATTGGCTCCAATTCAATAACAAGGTCTCCAATATCTACGGTCTCCAATATCTACATTGTGTTCTCCTCAGCATCTATGTATGCTCCAAGAGCAGCAGTAGCCCTAAACATGTGATATTGTTTGTGTTCCATAATCATCACTTCGAGTGATGGGTCATAGAGCATGCCTTGGGGTTTCGGGGGTTGAATTAGAGTGTCTTGCTTTGCCTTAAGTTTGGTCTAGATGGAGGCAAATCTTTTCTCGACGGGTCTCTCATTTTCAATTAGAGTTTTACTTTTCACGACGCAAGCGAATGAAATAACATGGCGCTAAAGCTATTGAAAGAAGAAATATGTTCTTTTTTGTCTAGATGAATCTCAGTTCATACAGTTCATTCAAACATATAAAACTCTACTATATGAGTTCTCCTACCTTTTTCATTTCAAATTGCAAGTCATTTTGATATTTGATGCGGCTACCGCCTGGATGGATGTTCGAGAGGAAGTTTCCCATAGAACGCTTTCACTATGAAACACAACAGAGATGGGGTAGGAATCCTCTTGGATCAACGAATGTTCCTAATTACCAAGAGGGGAACAAGAGGGAAGTTCCATTCCATTCCGCTGTGAACGCTTCGCCTCGAAGGCACCTCCTCTCTTGGTTCCCTCCACCGGTCCTCCCTCTTCAGCCCGGGCCCCGCCCTTCTGTCGCGCCTTCACCATCGTCCGCCTCCGCCTCGCCCTCGGTTCAAGCAGCCACAAAACTTGTAGATCTCAACTACAAGCAGCACTCCTACATCAGGCGTTGCATCGACAACCTCGTCTCCCCCTGGGTCTCAACTTGGAGTTCCTCCTTTAACCTCTGGCAACGGCAACACAAGCATCTTTCGGTCGCCCAGTGTACGCCTCTTTGAAGGCTCTGTCGATCCACTCCAACAGTTGCTTTGCACGGCCTTCCATCAGGCAGTAGCTTCTACTACCTTTCACCGGCAAGGTCGTCGTCATCCGCCTCCCTGTATGTCACACCTGTTTTTCCAAAGAAAACCAAGTGCAAACCTATATGCATGCTAGGATCAATTTTCATGCATATAGTGACATAAAAGTGAATATAGAAATAGTATCACGTAAGAAAAATGGAGATTATCAGAGATTTACGATTTATCCTGGGAATGAAGGCTCCAAACATCACAGGCTATCGATTGGGGGTTGCATACGCCTAGCACCAGCAACACCTTCATAGCAGCTTCCTTCTTCTGGGCAACATTGTATTTATAGCAAGGGTGAGCACTTGTCGTACTCAGCAAGTGTGGGGAAAGTATGAACGAAAAGGCTTTATAGTGGACTGGGCTATGAGCATTTAGCATTTTAGTGGGTCAAATTTTATTAGCACCTGATTACTAATAAAGTATAAGTTTATAACAACCCACATTAAGCATAAGGTAAGATGCACCATAAGAATATGGCGAGCATAACCAGAGAACACGATTTAAGTCCATCTTCAAGTTCAATTATCATGTGAGGGTCCAGGCCGCTCTTGACCGTAAGCACGGCTAATCGATTAGTTTAACACTATGCAGAGGTTGTACACTTTTGAAAGTGCATCTAGGCCCCTAAGTATGTTTTGGTGAATTGAATGACAAAACGATTAAAGGACTAATGTATTTGTCTAAGTTTGTGAGCAGATTTATCTTGAAATTCATAAGAAATTATTTGAGTATTTATTTGTGAATTAATATTATATGTCTCACATTGGAAAAGACAAATACATGGATGATTCTTTATGCACATTGGTTAATGTCAAGCAATAAATGGACTTATATTTTGGGGATATTTTGTGAAGTTGAAATACATGTCTCCAAAGAGAGTGGTGGCTTGACTAAAATAAAAAGGGGGTCATTCAAAAAGAAGTTGGTAATTCTATCAAGCTAAAGTGCAAGGCTTCATGTGGTAATTTAAAGAGGACATAAGGATGACTGTAAACTCAATGGTTCTTAAAAGGAAGCTTGCATATCC
Organism: Cenchrus americanus; assembly: GCA_947561735.1. Lineage (NCBI taxonomy): Eukaryota > Viridiplantae > Streptophyta > Magnoliopsida > Poales > Poaceae > Cenchrus > Cenchrus americanus. Next base: position 220,312,895 of record OX387241.1, on the reverse strand, counting down.
GTTTTCAATCAAGAACAAACTTATGAAGCAAAGTGGAACTCAAAGTGGATTGGGTAAGTGATGAAGAGATCAACCGAGGTGTCTAAGGTGAGGGACTAAGCAATCTTTGGGGTCTTGGACCGGCCGCCATTAGTGTTTTCCTAAGGTGAAGTTCTAGCATCCGTGGGGTCTTCAAGTATCATATCCAAGCCTTAACTGAGGGAAGCAATGCAACACATTAAAATGTTATGATTGGCAGTATGGAGTGACTTAAGGATTAAAGTGTTCACTCTCATGCAAAAAGGCAAAATCCTAAGTCACTAGCTCAAGTGTGGAGTTGCTCAAGACATCGGCTATGTTAAAAGCCCTCATATTGGAATTACAAAAGTACGACAAGATTGAAGATCTACGAGCTCAAGTGATCACCCAGTTTTATATTTATTCTTGAGTTTTAGGTATGTCGTACCATCAAGAGGGATGCAACATTAGCTCTAAGACAAAAGATCAAAAAGTGCTCGTTAGTTGACCTAAGTGAGAACTAGCCTTGAGAGAGTTTCTGAGTAGTCTAACAAACCCCTAACCCAGCCTTTGCCATATCAACTCGTGTTGAAGTGCTTGTGAGAAGAGAGAAGGATTTTAGGTCTCTCTCTGCCCAGGGCGGTCTAACCGCCCAGACGGGCGGTCTAACCGCCCCTGACAGCCCAACGGCTAGTTTTCAAACTAATCGTTGGGGGCGGTCTAACCGCCCTGACCAGGCGGTCTAACCGCCTTCGTCAGAGAACTAACGACTAGTTTTCCTTGTGAGGAGTATAAGTACTCCACGAGCTCCACTTGTTAGGGCTGCTAATTCTAGGGTTGCAGAGGTGCTTCCCCTGCTGTTTATCATAAGCCAAAGCCAAAGAAACACTCCCCAACTCTCTCTTTGTGAGATTTGCTATTCAAGCCATATTCTTGTGTTGGGTTGAGAGTTTAAGCCTTTGTGAGCTTGTGTGAGATGAGAAAAAGCATCCCATAGCTTGAGCACTTGTGATTCGCGTCGGAAAGCCTTTGAAGCAATTGTTACTCTTGGAGGTTCGCCTCCTAGACGGCTAGGCGTCGCCGGATAGCTCCCAAGGTTGTGGTGGCAGCGGCATGTTTGTAAGGGCTGTGATCTTGCCTCTTCGTGAAAAAGCTCGCCTTAGTGGAAACGAGGAAAGCGATTGAAAGAGACCCGACTTATTGTGGGAGAATTCCCTTACAAGCTCCTTAACGGAGACATAGCTGTTCCTTTGTGGGCGGTGAACTTCGGGAAACAAATCCTCGTCTCTCCTTTGTGGTTTGCCTCACTTGTTTTGATCTCTAGCAAATTTACTTTGCTTCCTCTCGATCTACTTGGGTGTGCTTGTCTTTGAGTGCAGGGATCATTACCCGGCTCGTGATCATCTAGACGAGCTACTCAAGAACTTAAGTTCGTGCTAGAAGTCAAGAGAAGACTTGAGTTGTTTTGCAGGTTTATTGGGCAGGGCGGTCTAACCGCCCCAGGACCCGGTCTAACCGCCCCTGTAGTTCAGCACATCAGGGGTGGTCTGACCGCCTGGTAGGGGCGGTCTAACCACTTGTGCCAGTGAAGCTCAAGTTTTCGGGGGGAAAGTTTTATTTGGTCGTCACGCCTATTCACCCCCCTCTAGGCGGCATCAAGGTCCTTTCAATTAGTATCAGAGCTTGGTGCTCCGGTTCGAGCTTAACCGCTCGGAGTTTTTCGATGTCGACTACTTGTGAAGTGTCGTTTGAGCCTCTAGCTTTTGATGGCTCAAACTACTCTTCTTGGCATTCCAATGTTCTCATTGCACTTAAGGTTTTGGGTCCCACCGCTGAGGGCATTATGGTTGCGAGTATCCTTCCGCAGGATGAGACTTGTGTCTTACCAAAGGAATTGGAGAAGAAGCGACTCAATGTCGTTGTTACTAACCTTTTGTGTAGCTGTGTATGTAGTGAACTAAAGCATCTTATTCTAACAAGTAAAGGGATTAGCAAGGATGCTCATCTCATTTGGAAATTGCTATTTGGGATAGCTCACATCAAATGGGATGAAGTTGAGAGTGAGGATGATGACGAATCAGTGGAGATGTGCCTCACAACCTCAACAACAACCACTGAACATCAAACCTCAACTCTCAAGCAAGAAGGAGACAAGAGAAGCAAAGGAAGAGTCTCTCTGGAGGAGGCGGTTCAACCGCCCCCTAAGGGCGGTCTAACCGCCCCCAATAGAGAAGCCTCAACCTTCTACGGTGAAGGCGCTTGTCTTGTGGCCAAGAAGAAAAGCAAGAAGAAGAGGCAGGCCAAGGGTGCAAAGAGTCAAAAGATCGAAGATTCAAGATCTCCGACAAGAGAACTTGAACTTTTCAAATTCGAACTTGCCTCCTTGGCTTGTAAGTATGAATCATTGGCTAACAAATATGATCATGATATCAAATCTTTCTCATATAGAACAAAGATAGAAGAAGAAGCCAATGATGTGCTAGAAGCTCAACTAGAAAAGCTCACTAGTGAGCATATGACTTTGCAAGCAACTCACAAGGAACTTGAGTGTTCACATGAAAAGCTTGTGGATTCATATGCCTCACTAGAAATTGCTCATGAGGTTGTTCTTTCATCAGTAAAATTCCTACAACCTCTCACACCCATTTGCGCATGCTCACTTGTCGATAATGAATTTGCTTGTACTAAACCTTGTTGTACCCAAGCAAGTCAATCTAGTATTAAGCATGTATTTGTAGAAACTTGTGATGACCTCATTACTCAAGAAAATGATGAACTCAAGCAAGAGGTTGAAAAGATTAAAAGAGACTTGTATGTGTTGAAGGAAGAGAGCTAAGTGCAACCTTCTCAAGATAACCGTGATGACGTGGTGAAAAAGCTTGAGAAGGGTTCAACCGTCACAAGCTCAACTCCTCAACAACATATCAAGATCATCAAGGGCATCATTCAAGAAAAGAAAATAGGGCATGGCACTCCACATTGCCCCACCAAGCTCAAGGCTCAAGAAACAATCTCCAAGAAGAAAAGAAGATCAACCAGAGGGAGATTGTGCTATATATGCAAAGAGAAGGGTCACTTGGCTGCGGATTGCACACAAGCTAGCTGCACAGACCAGGGGCGGTTAAACTGGGTCTGGCCAGCACTATGAAGAACCACCGCAGTGAGGAGAAGAAAGCTCACCCTTCAAGCAAGAAGCCTCTATGCAAGCCAAGACAAGACAAGCAAATGGATCCCAAGCCTAGAAGTGCCAAAGGCCGCATTTGCTACACATGTCGAGAGAAGGGTCACTTGGACAATGATTGCCTGAATGGTAACACTCCTCAATCCAACCTTGTCCATTATGATTTTCATAAGCTTAGGAATGACAAGGTGGACACTTGTACTATGAGGTTGATTGGTTCACCTCAAGTTAGTACAAGGGCCATATGGATTCCAAAGCACATTGTGACTGATCTTGTAGGACCCAACAAGCGTTGGGTACCAAAAGGTGCTTGCTGAGCTTGTAGGTTAATCGAGTTGCATTGAAGTCATGGCAATGAAGAAATAAATAGTTACTTAATAACATGTCATGAGACGAAGTAGAAAGTGAACATCACTCAACCAATGCAATCTCGGTAACTAGTACTTAAGTTGTGCTTTGGTCATTCTTAGTCCTTTGTGAACACTCATGAATCACTAGACCTAGGTTTGTGAAGCATGAGGAAGTGACCTTGACACGTTCAATAATTTCATTATCTCGTGCCATTCGATGCTCCTAATGGCTCTCTAGAAGAGCATTTGTTGTGATAAGCTTTGCAGGGTGCTTTATAGGTAAAACAGAGGCTTATCAAGGATCTAGAGCTAAAAGATCACTAAAATGACCAAGGAAGGGCAGGGCGGTCTAACCGCCCCCAGCGGGCGGTCTAACCGCCTGCCCCCCAGAAGTGTATTTGGCAGGTGACCCGGCACCAGTGGCAGGGTGACCCGGTGCGCTTCTGGAGAGTGGCGGGTGACCCGGCACCTATGCCCGGGTAACCCGACTTGGAGCAGTTTGTCGACGTTTTGGTGATTACAAGGCAATGGTAATGAGACTATCGGCATAATTAATTGTTGTAAACCATTTTATGCCAAAGACATGCCTTTGTAGCAATCTCCCTTATTCTTGATTGAATTACGTGCTAAGTTTGAGAAATTCAAAATTCTCTAAGCACTAATTAAGGGGGAGTTTACTTCAAGGGTTGTGTCATTTGTGGGACTAACAATTTCTTCTAGTGAACTTGTAGTCTCATATGTTTGTGCATCTTAAGCAAGCTCTTGACTCCATCAATTAATCTCAAATAATCAAGTAAGAGCTACTAGTGTCGGGCATACACCCCAGGTACTTGTGCAAGGAAGGAAGAAGACGGACTCCTACTAGAATTCCCCTGTAATTCTACTAGGACTCGTGCCGTGTAATCCTACTAGGACTCCTGCCTTGTAATCGACTAGGAACCCGCCCCTGGACTATATAAAGGAGGGCCGGGTACCTAGCCGAACATCCACAATCCCTCCGGGAACAACACCAAGCGCAGGGCGCGATATACTACTCCAAACAGGACGTAGGGTAGCTACTCCGGCTACCCGAACCTGTATAAATCTTGTATCTTGTGTCATCGCGCATACCTTCGTGTTCCAGATCATGGCGATCCCCACCTTTTACCTTGCTGCGAGTACCTCCTATGGAGGTCGAGAGGTTTAAACACCGACAGTTGGCGCCCACCGTGGGGCCATCGTCACGATCATCAGCGAATTCGAAGGACCTCTCATCATCTACAAATCAGTCTGATGCAGCGTAACACAACATGATCTCAACTCGTCGAGATCCAAGTCGAAGCTGTAGGCTGTATTCGTTCCACTTTTCCGTGTGAAAATAGGTCACCACCTCCTAGACTTCCACTCGGCGGAATCCAGGCTCCAATCGTTTTTCTGTGATGGCACCTGGGAGCTCGAGTCTGGTACGGTATCAAAAACGAGTCTGACTCCGTCCTGGCAACGACTCCATCCAAGTCTGAGAAGATATTTCACAAGGCCCCCTGCTATATTTGTTGCGTCAACTCCGACAAGAAAAAAAATCTCAAAGCGGCAGCAACAAAAGCTAATTTGTACTCCACGCCCAATGCTACTTGATTGAAAAATCATCTACGTGTACACAGAGGGCTAACAAAAAAATCAATGCTCCTGCTAATTGCACATGGAAGCTTCACCAACAAGGTTCAAGTTCATCGTTTGGCTCACACAAGCAACCTAGAAAACTAGTCGAGGACGGCTCCTGCAGCATCAACAACTAGTCGGATCCACCTCCGACTAGTCGACTTCAGCAACAACCGTCGCGGCTCCATCACCGACCGCCACGGCTTCGTCGACACTCGTCCGCAAATTAAGCTAAGTCACTTATTTCAATAATTATTATTTCTTTGGCTTGCTCTCCACATACAGGAACCAACGCCAAAGACTACTTCGTGTACGCCTCTCGACGGTTACGTGCCAGCTGAGCTACACCGTGCCAATTATTCCTTGGGGATGTTGACTGACTGCCACAGGCTTGGTGCACAAATTAGGAGGCTCTTGCCACGACGTTTCGTGTACTGAGTGCTGAAGGCGCACAACGGCTTCACCCTGAGGAGGCACCGCAATCTTGCTCTCCGCCATGTGGAACAACGAGCAAACACGCTCTCTCTCGTTGCTTCGCCGACTACTTTCGTCTACCTCTTAATGGTCTCGCTACAGTAGCACACGCCTTGATCCGCGCAAAGCCTCGGCTCTCCTGTCATGCCTCCACGCCCCAAGCGGCTATGGCTAAACAGGCTCCTCAGAGACCGGACGCTTAAACCAGCTCTCCTGTCATGCCTCCACGCCCCCATCGGCTATGGCTAAACAGCGACCAAAGAGACTGGGCGCTTAATAGCAACAGGCTAACTACTCGACGCCTAACGACCGAGACAAGAGAATGACACATGACATTTACATCTATATTCATATTTCTATCTGTCTTTAGTAGATTCAAATTCTACAAAAATGCTACATAATGTACGCATCTCTACTTTCAGGTCAAGCACTGGCGACGACTTTCCAGTACGCTCTGTGTACCTCCATCGGTGCGGCTAGTTCCCAAACTCGGGGGCTACGCACCAAATTACTACTCGACAACAACTCGAGTAGTCTCTGCTAGCTCTCTAGCTCGGGGGCTCAGCACCAACTACTCGACGTGGCTCCTACGGCTCACCTGGCGACGAGCTCGGGGGCTGAACGCTACAAGAGTACTCAGATGATGACTTCCGCGAATATTGAAGACCCTTGGATTGATTCATCAATCGTTCCAAGGCTCAGGGGCTACTAGGCTACACTCATCAGTTGATTTTTTCAAGACGGAAGCAGAATCAAGATTGATCCTCAGCCAGAGTCTACAACTCAACCTAAGGCTCGGGGGCTACTCCATATGGAGTGCGATTTCGCAATCGCACTTTCATATAATCTCGACTTCAAGACAAATGAGCTGGACCACCTTCCAGCCTCGTGGCAGTTCAAGTACTATTGAAGACTTCTCCAAGCAGTACTCGAGGAAGCTCAGGAACTACTCGAGGAGGCTTCAAGACTACTCGAACTACTACTCTCTACTACAACGTGCTCGGGGGCTTGTCGGGCATACACCCCGGGTACTCGTGCAAGGAAGGAAGAAGATGGACTCCTACTAGAATTCCCTTGTAATATTACTAGGACTCGTGCCGTGTAATCCTACTAGGACTCCTGCCTTGTAATCGACTAGGAACCTGCCCCCTGGACTATATAAAGGAGGGCCGGGTACCTAGCCGAACATCCACAATCCCTCCGGGGACAACACCAAGCACAGGGCGCGATATACTACTCCAAACAGGACGTAGGGTAGCTACTCCGGCTACCCGAACCTGTATAAATCTTGTGTCTTGTGTCATCGCGCATACCTTCAGGTTCCAGATCATGGTGATCCCCACCTTCTACCTTGCTGCGGGTACCTCCTATGGAGGTCGAGAGGTTTAAACACCGACAACTAGTTCCTAAATATTTACATATGCACAAATTCAAATGGTCTAAAGGCTAAGGTATGTCATCAAGAACTTCCTTGTTTACCGAAATGCATCTAGGCCATGATACTATGCTAGTGTGCCCTTCTAAGCTTGTAATTGCTTCAAATGAATCTTTGTGGGCTACTCTAGATATTTGGTTGATACCTTATTATCACTCGTCTTTGTGTCTCGAGTATGGAGGTACGAGCCAAATATTCCTAAAAAGCTATTCATTTGAAGTGGATGCATGCACTCCGTGACATAGGATAGATAAATGCAACTAGCATGTGTAGGAACTGTGCTTATTTTAAAAATATACTTGGTTCTTGGTCTTTGTGACCCTATTGATCCATTCGTGACTATAGTTCTCCGTGTTTGTTTGATGGCTAGTCACAAGTGGTGATATTTTACTCAAGTCGATATTATGCCTAAATCCATATCTTTATCTCTCTCTCAAACACTCTCGGAAGAATCAAGAGTATGACTTATTTGGATTATCTCAAGTTCTTCTAAGGTTGGTGATTTTTGGATCAAATTATCCTATATATCTTTTATCCAAATATTCCATGGAAATAAAGGATCAAATCCACTAATGCTGAAAAAGTGTTTCCGGAACTACTGATATGGGGTCTCTGGAGGAATTTTTCATAAGGGCGGTTTAACCGGGGGAGGGGGCGGTCTAACCGTCCCTCCAAGTTTTCGCTCCTACCCTCCTATTCCTCTCTAAGTGAAATTTCAGGTATCCCAGGGGTCTATGTGGAAAAGAGGGATCAAACCCTAAATCTTTAACTCGATCTGCTGAGTCAGCGGGGGGGGGTCTAACCGGGTCCCCTACCTGGTTAGACCGGGTTCCACGGGTCTTCTATTTTTACCTCAACCCGTGACTCTACACCCCCTCAACCCTATCCACTCACTCCCATCTCTCTCCAACGACCGGGAATAGGCCATTTTCGACTAGAACTCCAACCCCTTCTTCCTCCTCAAGCTCTCACACCCTCCCATGGCGATTTCAAGTTTCCACCCCTAGAAATCAAATCCAATCCGTGGAAAGCACTCCCTAAGGCGGCTGAACCGGTCCCCCACCCGGTTCTTTGGATTTCATCTCGATTTCATCTCTCCAAAGGTATTCAAATCTTGTTTTTGCCCGATCTATCAACTCCATGAGTAGTTTTGAATATCCTTTGGTAGAACATATCCTGGCAACCCCTAGATGACATCCCTAGAGTTTGGTTCCATTTCCTTTAGTACATTGTCATGAACTCAATTTTTGGGCTGCCTGCGGGGGCGGTCTAACCGCCTCTGCAGGGCGGTCTAACCGCCCTGCGCATTGTTGGGTCAAGTGGGTTTCTGCATGTACTTGAATCTCAATCACTTTAGGGTCGTCTCATGAACAGTAATTTCTTATTCAAAAATCTGTGTTGTTGTGTTTGGCCGAAAGAAGCCATTGGCTCAAAACTAGCAGGGGCGGTCTAACCGGTCCCCAGGGGCGGTCTAACCGCCCTGGCCAGTTTTGTGCCAATTGCTTTGGATTTCCGAGCCTCGATGCTCATTCTAGCCAATCTTGTTCCTGGTATCTCACACACTTCTATTTCACATCTTGTGATCCAGGGACAACAGCAATTCCAAAGGGTGCAGGTGTTCAGAAAACGAAGAAAAGAGGCAGTGGTGATGTCGGAACATCCTCTGGTCCTAGCGTCAATTTGAGGCCAAGAGGACCGCCACCACCTCCTGTGTACTATGGGGATGACATTGAGATGAGTGACAGGGTGGAGAGTAGCGATGATGATGTTGAGGATCCCTCTCTCAACTTTGAGCTCAGCTGGCGTAACCGGGGAGTTGCAGGTGGAGGCAATGAAAGTGATGATGACAGTGCTGAGGAAGAGGATGAGGAAGAAGAACGGCAAGGTGGTCAGCAGCAGCAGCTTGGTAGGCCATACATCAGGGAGCCTAACTATCCTTCCTACAGAGGGCCTATTTATTATTATCAGGCAGGGATGGCAGACACTATAGTGACCTTGAGAAGAACTAATCCAGCTAGTGAGGAGAGGACTGCTACAGATTACAGGTTTCTTACCATCTTCCAGCAGGACTACTACACCACAGCTATCATCACTGGTAGAAAGTCAAAAATCACTAATGATGTTCAGTATGTGGATTGAGAGTTTATGGAGAGGAAGAATAATCCGATCTTTGATGAGGTGATTCAGGCTTGTGAGGCTAAAGGGATTAAGGCCCTCATGGGGTTCAAGCAGCATTGGAACAAAGAACTCATTGCCTAGTTTTATGCGATAGTGTATTTTGGCTATGTGCCAAAAGAGGATGGGCGGAGTGACAAAGCCATGTTTTGGATGACTGAGGGTGAGAGTCACCACCTCTCTTTCTCCAACTTTCTCACTCTAATCAGGTTACCTGATGATGGGTTTGCTAGGTTTCTCCATGATGAGGGTCCGCTTGAGGCAAAAATGATGGCTTTTATGTAGCCCAAAAATGCAAGGGATAGTTGGGGACATGTGAAGGGCCTATATACATACTATTCTATCCTCAACCGTCTATTCAGAAAGACCCTCACTCCTAGGGATGGCAACACCTCAGATATCACCGCTTTTCAGAGGAACTTGTTGGAGGGTATGAAGCCCGGTGAGCCGGCATTTCATGTTGGAGACTTTTTCTGGCAAGAAATAAAGAACTCCTATGAAAATCCACAAAGGTTGTGTAGCTATGGTCCCTACATTAGCTACATCATCAAGAAAGTGACACAAAGGGCTTATCCAAATGACACGAAGCATCGCCCTTTGCAACCCAAACCTAGTAAGATAGTGAGGGTGCCCTTTCCATAGGATGATCAGCAAGAGGAGCAAGAAATTTATGAAGAAAGGGAGGCACCGCACAGTGGGGAGGCATATCATTCTGGGGGCGGTTCAACCGCCCCCCAGGGGCCCTGGCAGGAAGAGAAGAAGCACACATCCCCTCTGCGCAAACTGATCAGTATCTTCCTTGGTATGTGTAAAACACAGAGAGACATTGAAGTTGCTCAGCAAGATGAAAGGAAGAAGAATAAGAAGATGAGGGATACAATGAAGGCTCTTCACAATCAGGCCGGTTGTTAGCCACCTAGGTCTCCCATCTCACCATCCCCTCCAGAGGTTGAGATAGCCTCTGTGGATGATAGGGTGAATGTGTTTCTCAACTCCGATCTTTACAATCAGTATGGGAGCAACTTTGGATCAGACATTGGTGCATCTTCCTCCTCGGCTCCTCCTCCTCCACCACCTACTGGTTTTGATTCTATGTTTGAAGGTGACACTACTGCCCCGCCTCCATGGGTTCCTCCTCCATCGACTGGTGAGTGGGCAGCACATGTCTCACATGAATTCTTTGATCAGCCTGCCACTTCCTATGGTATGGATAATTGACTCTTGTCTCTATTTTTGAAATCCATCCATATATAGCTCTTTCATTTCCTAGTTTCTCTTGTGTGTGTGCCTAGTTGCACATTCGAGCACCGGAGGTGACACTTGGGATCAGTGGCAGCGGCTGTGATTTGGCGTCAGCATTTCCTTCTCCATGCCCTTTATGGATGTTTGATGACAAAGGGGGAGAAGAGAGGACGATTTTTTAATTTTAACCTTTTTCCAAAATTATTTTTAAAAATAACACCTCAAAAATATTATTGCAGATCTAACCCTTTTGGCCGTGCTGGCCCGCGTGGCGCGGCAGGATTACGTTGCCGCGCCCCATGCAACGGTGCGGCGGGCCCGCCACACTGGCACTGTGGGCTTACGAGGTCGCCTCCTGTTGCGCCACATGCATAGGCTCGGCAACGTGATGTTGTCGCGCCATGTAGGCTGGTGCGGCAGGAGGTTGTCCGATTTAATCTACCAACTTTGAATTATCTAAATAAAATAGTATTTGAATTCCAAATGTCGCAAAAATTGATATGCATGTTATATAAGGTCTAAACATTCCATTTTAGTGAAATTTACGAGACTAAGTATTACATATTTTAAAATTTTCAATTTCAAAGTAGGCTATGTATTGTCCTTATATCCCACTTAGGGTTCTCGTTAAATAGTTATCTATCTAGAATGATACTAATTAAATATCATATAAATATTGATTGTCACGAAACTTATCATGCACATTGTATAAGGTGTAAAGTTCTCATTTTGATAACATGTAAAGAGTAAAGTGCTACATATTTTGAATTACATAATTTCAAAGTAAGTTGTGTATTATCCTATTATCCGACTTAGGTTCTTTGTTAAATGGTTATCTACTTAGGAGAACCTTAATTAAATATCTATTAAACTTTAAATGTCACAAAATTTGTCATGCACATTGTATAATATGTAAAGATCTCATTTTACTTACATGTAAAAAGTCAAGTGCTACATATTTTGAACTACATAATTTCAAATATGTGTTATTTGATGGTGTCGCGCCAACTTGGTTGCGTGATAGGAGTACTTCAGTTATACTTATCCATTTTGAACATTATAAATAAAATAGTATTTGAACTTTAAATGTTACGAAACTTGACATGCACGATATATAAGATATAAATATTCTATTTTAGCAACATGTACAAGACCAAGTATTACATATTTAAAAAAAATTAATTCCAAAGTAGCCTATATATTATCCATAGATCTCACTTATGACTCTCGTTAACTGATTATCTACTTAAGATCATTTCCATTATATAGCATTTAAATATTGAATGTCACGAAACTTAACAACAGAGTTAATTTTTAACACTTACAGATTTTTCAAGGAGATAAAGAAATACTATATAGCTTATTTTAAAATTATGTATATCAAAATATGTAGTACTTTGTTTTTTACGTGTAAATAAAATGAGATCTTTACATCTTATACAATATGCATGACAAGTTTTGTAACATTTAAAGTTTGAAAGACATTTAATTAATATTCTCTAGATAAGAATATAAAAAAAAGTCCTAAGTCAGATAATATGATAATACATAGCTTAATTTGAAATTATGAAATTCAAAATATGTAGCACTAATGCTTTACATGTTATTAAAATGAGATCCTTACACCTTATACAATGTGCATGACAAGTTTTGAGACAATAAATATTTCAATGATATTTAATTGGTATCATCCTAGATAGATAACCATTCAACGAGAGCCCTAAGTGGATATAAGGATAATATATAGCTTAATTTGAAATTATGTAATTCAAAATATGTAGAATTTGAATTTTTACATGTAAATAAAATGAGATCTTTACATCTTATACAATGTGCATGACAAATTTTGTAACATTTAAAGTTTAAAAGATATTTAATTAAGGTCCTCCTAAGTAGATAATCATTTAACAAAGAACCTAAGTCGAATAATAGGATAATACACAGCTTACTTTTAAATTATGTAATTCAAAATATGTAGCATTTTACTCTTTACATGTTATCAAAATGAGAACTTTACACCTTATACAATGTGCGTGACAAGTTTCATGACAATCAATATTTAAATGATATTTAATTGGTATCATCCTAAATAGATAACTATTTAACGAGAACCCTAAGTGGGATATAAGGATAATACATAGCCTACTTTGAAATTAAAAATTTTAAAATATGTAACACTTAGTGTTGTATGTGATAATAAAATGGAATGTTCGTATCTTATATAACGAGCATGTCGAATTTTGTAACATTTAAAGTTCAAATGTTATTTTATTTCGATTGTTCAAAGTTGATAAAATTTAATTGGGAACCTCCTGCCACGCCAGCCAACACGCGCGGCACGATCACGTTGCCGCGCCGATGCATGTGGCGCGGCAGGAGGAACGCTAGTCAGCCCACCGTGCCAGTGTGGCGGGCCTGCCGCGCCGCTACATGTGGCGCGGCAAAGTGGGTCTGCCGCGCCACGTGGGCCGGCGCAGGCAAACGGGTTAGATCTGCAAATAAAATTCCGGTAGTGTTATTTTTAAAATAAAATTTTAAAAAGGGTTAAAATTAAAAAAAATATTCGAGAAGAGATGGGTTAAAGCTTTGTGTTTGTAGTTGTTCTGTAGGGGGCGGTCTAACCGCCCCTGGTAGGCGGTCTAACCGCCCTACCCCTGTGAGTTGAGAGTGAGACTTGGTTTGTAGTAAATGGATATCTAATTTATCTTGTGGACTTGAGTATTTGTATGAGTGCTACTGGGTGTGTAGAACTTATTTATGTATCTTAAGTGACATTTGTGATAGTTTGTGATGCATAGTTTGTTTGATGATTGTTTTTGTAGGTTGAATGGGGGAGGCGGTCTAACCGGCCTGCAGCCCCGGTCTGACCGCCCCTGCCCAAACAGCCTACACCTCTCTTTGTTGAGTGCTTGTCATGCCATATGCATCACAGTTTTATTTTTATTTTTGTCACACACATCTTTTTTGCACTCCACTAATTCTAAGATACAGGGGGAGCTCTATTGTCGTCGTTCTAATATGTGCTTTTGGCATTTGAGGCCAATTTTATTCAAAGCACACACATTAAGGGGGAGCTCTAACTATATCTAAGAAATCAAATTGCGCTTAATCGTTTTATTTTTTGTAAAGCTTTAATCGAATTGTCATCAATCACCAAAAGGGGAGACTGAAAGTGCATCTAGGCCCCTAAGTATGTTTTGGTGAATTGAATGACAAAACGATTAAAGGACTAATGTACTTGTCTAAGTTTGTGAGCAGATTTATCTTGAAATTCATAAGCAATTATTGGAGTATTTATTTGTGAATAAATATTATATGTCTCACATTGGAAAAGACAAATACATGGATGATTCTTTATGCACATTGGTTAATGTCAAGCAATAAATGGACTTATATTTTGGGGATATTTTGTGAAGTTGAAATACATGTCTCCAAAGAGAGTGGTGGCTTGACTAAAATAAAAAGGGGGTCATTCAAAAAGAAGTTGGTAATTCTATCAAGCTAAAGTGCAAGGCTTCATGTGGTAATTGAAAGAGGACATAAGGATGAATGTAAACTCAATGGTTCTTAAAAGGAAGCTTGCATATTCGTTGTCAATCAAGAACAAACTTATGAAGCAAAGTGAAACTCAAAGTGAGGTGTCTAGGGTGAGGGACTAAGCAATCTTTGGGGTCTTGGCCCGGCCGCCATTAGTGTTTTGCTAAGGTGAAGTTCTAGCATCCGTGGGGTCTTCAAGTATCATATCCAAGCCTTAACCGAGGGAAGCAATGCAACACATCAAAATGTTATGATTAGCAGTATGGAGTGACTTAAGGATTAAAGTGTTCACTCTCATGCAAAAAGGGAAAATCCTAAGTCACTATCTCAAGTGTGGAGTTGCTCAAGACATCGGCTATGTTAAAAGCCCTCATATTGGAATTACAAAAGTACGACAAGATTGAAGATCTACAAGCTCAAGTGATCACCCGGTTTTATATTTATTCTTGAGTTTTAGGTATGCCGTACTATCAAGAGGGATGCAACATTATCTCTAAGACAAAAGATCAAAAAGTGCTCATTAGTTGACCCAAGTGAGAACTAGCCTTGAGAGAGTTTCTGAGTAGTCTAACAAACCCCTAACCAAGCCTTTGCCATTTCGACTCGTGTTGAAGTGCTTGTGAGAAGAGAGAAGGATTTTATGGCTCTCTCTGCCCAGGGTGGTCTAACCGCACAGGGGGCGGTCTAACCGCCCCTGACAGCCCAACAGCTAGTTTTTCAAACTAACCATTGGGGGCGGTCTAACCGCCCTGACCAGGTGGTCTAACCGCCTTTGTCAGAGAACTAACGACTAGTTTTCCTTGTGAGGAGTATAAGTACACCACGAGCTCCACTTGTTGGGGCTGCTGATTCTAGGGTTGTTGAGGTGCTTCCCCTGCTGGTTTTCATAAGCCAAAGCCAAAGAAACACTCCCCAACTCTCTCTTTGTGAGATTTGCTATTCAAGCCATATCCTTGTGTTGGGTTGAGAGTTTAAGACTTTGTGAGCTTGTGTGAGCTAAGAACGAGCATCCCATAGCTTGAGCACTTGTGATTCGCGTCGGAAAGCCTTTGAAGCATTTGTTACTCTTGGAGGTTCGCCTCCTAGACGGCTAGGCGTCGTCAGATAGCTCCCAAGGTTGTGGTGAGCAGCGGCATGTTTGTAAGGGCTGTGATTTTGCCTCTTCATGGAAAAGATCGCCTTAGTGGAAACGAGGAAAGCGGTTGAAAGAGACACGGCTTGTTGTGGGAGAATTCCCTTACAAGCTCCTTAATGGAGATGTAGTCGTTCCTTTGTGGGCGGTGAACTTCGGGAAACTAATCCTCGTCTCTCCTTTTGTGGTTTGCCTTACTTGTTTTGATCTCTAGCACATTTACTTTGCTTCCGCTCGATCTACTTGGGTGTTCTTGTCTTTGAGTGCAGGGATCATTACCCTGCTCGTGATCATCTACAGGAGCTACTCAAGAACTTAAGTTTGTGCTAGAAGTCAAGAGAAGACTTGAGTTGTTTTGCAGGTTTACTGGGCAGGGTGGTCTAACCGCCCCAGGACCCGGTCTAACCGCCTCCCTGTAGTTCAGCACATCAGGGGTGGTCTAACCACATGGTATGGGTGGTCTAACCACCTGTGCCAGTGAAGCTCAAGTTTTCGGGAAAAAAGTTTTATTTGGTCGTCCCGCCTATTCACCCCCTCTAGGCGGCATCAAGGTCCTTTCAACTTTCACCACAAGTCACGTAAAAACTCCGAAGAGCTTTGGAACCAACCACGCGGTGTTTGCAAGGCACCATACCACACTACCAAGGTGTGATTGCATAGGGACGCTACGAGGCCTTTATGAAGATCCTTCAATGAGCAACAACCCACTAGGTTTCAGGACGAAGCGGGCATAAAGTCCCCTAGCGGGTCAATCCCCCACCATAAAATAACAAACCCAACTCCCCGCTAGAGCGAGTCTATACTCAGTCAACGCCTCCCCATTTGTCCCTTTCGAGTAAGGTTGCTACAACACTAAAGTCTCTAGTTATTCAGCCAAGGCAGAACCATGTGCCTTGTGGTTGTACGGTTTTCCTGGATGGTTCTCCATGTTCCGATTAATTCACATGATCTTGTATTAAGCAACCAAAGATATAACATGAAGGTAAAGCAAGTTCATCATTAATGTTCATTAAAACCACCATAACCCAGGTAAAGCAACTAAGCATAGATACCCAACATAAAGGAAAACCCAGTTGATCAAGGCACAAGAGAAACAACACTATTCAAACCTAAAACACGGGTCCCATCATTATTAATGCAAGCATATGCAATGAGTGATTCATCATAGTTATTAGGACAAAAGATCAAGGACACACTTGCCTTTAACAAAAGTAGTTGTTACTTAGAATGTCTTCATCTTCATACTCTTCAAAGCTCTCGAACCACGTTCATTCTACTCGCATCAATCATTGGCACAAGCATACAAAGCAAACAAACAAGCATATTAAGAACAAAGCACCAATCCAAAGATAAGCTTTCAAAGAACGCACTAAAGGATAGGCTTGGTTAGATGGATCACTAAAGAACACAAAGTGTTCTTGGAAGGGAAAGGCTTGGTTAACTTTAACGAGATGGTTGTGGAAGATTGAGCAAGGATCGGAAAGATCACACTGAGATAGAGCTTGATAAAGAACGTCTATCGAACGATTTGCATATATGAGAGAACAAGACTATAAGCTTAGGTTTATTTTAATTAGCAAAAATATGCAAAGGATATTTCATAAAGAAAATACCCTAAGTTGGATTTAATGCAAATTAAATTTTATTTGCAAAAACCGGTGTAAAGAACTAGTCAAGTTTTATTTACAAAGATTCATATATAGATTATACCAATTAAACATTTAATTTTAGAAAAACTAAACTATATGAATAATCTAAATGTAACTTTGTGAGTAGATCATATTATTATTAAAAACAACATTACATGGGTATTAATCAAAATTAACTTTTACTTATAAAGCTGGAGTAAAAGCCTAATCAACTTTTAATTATAAAAGTTAATTAATCATTAAGCAAACTAATATTTGACTTATGGAAAACCGGGTAAAAGATCTAATTAGATTTTATTTACAGAAGTATGTGAGACATTAATCAAATTAAATTTGATTATGAAAAAGGTGTATAGATCTATATAGCTTTTATTTAGAAAGGCATGTTTGATAAGTATTAACAAAATTAATATTGAATTTATTTTCAGAAAACAAACATGAGGAAAACACACCACTAACGTGTACTTTACATGATTATGAACCTAACGCAACTTGAACGGATAAAAACAGAGCTAAAACAAAGATTTTATGAACTAGACAAGATCGGACGACCTAGATGGAATTATCTATAGATTTCAGGGAGTAGCAGAGGAAAACTGCAACACATCAAATAGTGCTCGCGAATAGATCTAAGATCAGGGTTAGATCTATAAAAGGGCTTAGATTGGATCCGAATGCAAAGATCTAAAAGATCTAGGGTTTAACTCGTAAAAGATGCAAGAAACAAAAACTAACCTAAAGATTACAGGAAAAGACAAGGGCTAAATTGCAAAACCTCAAGGTCTTCTCCTACCTTTGGCCAGGAGCGAACAGGAGGGGGGGCGACGGCCGGTCCGGCCAAGTCATCGGCGCTCCGGGCGGCCTTGGGCTCAGGTGAGCGGTGCAGGGGATGGAGGAGACCGAGGGGGACACGATGAAGCCTTTACCTTGGACAGAGGAGGAAGGAGAGATGGCCGGCGGCGGGCATTCAAGGCGGCCAGCTCGGGCTCCCAAGGGCGGCGGCGCTCCGGCGGGCCTCCGGCGATGGAAAACGGCGCAACATGTTCGGCTCGACACGAGGAACCTCTGGTGGCGTCGGTTCGCTCCAGGAGGTGGCGGTTGCGACGAATCGGCGGCGGCGGCGCACCGGCCGGCGGTGGTGGCGCACGACTCGGCTTGGTCCGGTGATGGCGCAAAGCGAGGATAGGGTTAGGGCACGCGGGAGCTCGGGCACGCGGACTAAATAAGGGCGCGGACCCCGAGGTGTCCCGGGCGCGCACGCCCGGGACGCTGGTGGCGGCGCCGGCCGTGGCTCCCTTGGCCTCGGCCGATGGGCCTCGCGCGCACCGGGCGGGCTGGAGCGGGTCGGGCCTTCGGGCTCCGCCCGTTAGGATAGGTTTTGTTTTTTTTCGAATTTATTTTTAATACGATAATAATTCAGAAAAATCTAGAAATTGTTTAAAAGCACGAAAAATACTCTGAAAGTCACAAAAATTCCAGGAAAATTCCCAGAGGTAGATTGAAGTATGAACAATCCAAATAAAGTATTTGGAGCTCATTAAAAAGATTTTAGAGCCTTCTAATAAATATAAATATCTCAAGGAAAATGAGAATAAATCCAGAAAAATCCGGAAAATTCTCGGGAGAGTTTGGGCATCACCTAAACGCATTTTGAAAAGCTTTTGCACTCATGAACCACTAGATGCATCGGCATACACCCACAACTTTTTATTTGATTTAGAAAATTAAACAAGGATTTTTCCTATACTATATTTCCTGTAAAGAAAATAAATGTTGGAAAAATTTTAAAATTATGAGAAAATCATTGTTTAGTTGTTCTCTCTATTCACATCCTGAAATTGAAAATTTCAGGGTGTGACAGTGTAGTAGTTGTTATTCTTATCCAGCCATTGGACCAAGTTGTAATTTTGTCCTCTTTTGAGGACTTCTCTGTAAATTGGCTGCTTAATATAATATATTGCAGTTGTCAAAAAGAAAAAAATTGATCCTAGATTCACAAATTTGAGAGTTGCTCTGTTTAGATGCGCAAATTCGCACACTGAATCCATCACATCAGTCTATTTACTCGAGGTACGCACTCCAATGTGTAATTTGATACTTTCTCCGTCCTAAATATAAGCATTCTTCGGTTTCCGTGCCGCACATTTGACCATTCGTATTATTCAAAAAATTTGTGAAAATGTAAAAATAATCATGATATAATTAAAATATAAATTATGATAAAACATGTCATAACAAAATAAATAATATTCTCATTATTTTTTTAATAAGGCGAATGGTCAAATACAATCAGCAAAAGTCAACAAATGATTATTTTTTAGACAGAGGGAGTATTTATTCAGGTAAATTTGGAGTATATAAAGAATGAAAAAGCAAAAATTTGGAGTATATGTATAAAGAATGAAAAAGCAAAAGCGGCCTACGGGTGGGGGTACGGGCCGGCGTTGGGCTGAACGGGCTGCGCAGTGATGAGATGCCGTACGGTTCACTCCACCGAACACGCTCGCGCAAGCTCTCGTCGCCTTCCTCCTCTCCTCTCCTTATCTCTTGACCTCTCCGGCTCTCCCCCCTCCCTTCGCTGTTCCCTCCCCACTACCGCGGCAGACAGAGGTAGGCAGCTACCCCCTCCCTCCCGTCTGCTCTGCCGCCTCCTCTCGTTCCCCCTCTCGCCGGCGCCTGCTCCACGGCCCCTCTCTGGGAGACGAACCACGGCGCGGTAATATCCCCGTCCCAGTCCCACTTTCCCCGTACGGATATCCGTGCGGTGCCTGTCGGTTTGCCTGGGTGGGGCTTGCTCGCTCGTTGAAATTGTTCTTGACGGTGCATCCCTAGGCTGACAGCGTGGCGCATCCGCGGGTGCTTCCGTAGCGGGTAGGCGCGCATAGCTGTCGGCTGAACCAGCCAAAACCATATCTGTCGATACAGGTAGCGTAAGTAGTTGTGTTGTAGGGGTAATCAACGTGGAATGCTGAAGTGCGCACCTGTGTCGATACAGCGAAGACTGTATACTCAATTCCGGGAATTTATAAGCTGCTCCTAGACCTACAACGGTTTAAATTTGAGGTTGCCATGCTATTTACTATTTAGTGGTGTTGTGAATTGCTGTTTGATTTCCAGTCGCGAACTCATTTCTGCTGTGGGAGAGCTAGTTCACTTAGCTGCATCTTTCAACATTTCGTGATATTCATCAATCTGTTAAGATCCTTTTTCAAATTTTTTTATCAAGATCCTTTTCCGATTATTTTCAGGGCTTGGTAGATAGAGGACTGGGATTGTCTCCCGCTAGTTCAATATGGAGGGAGCTCTAGTTCAGTCTGCAATTGTTCCGACTGTCTGCAGAAGCAGCTCTAGTCGGATCCGCGCGCGTGCAAGGGCCAGAACAAATGCCACAATGGTGCGGAATATGCCGACAAGGACCCTTACTCTTGGCGGCTTCCAAGGGCTGCGTCAGACAAATTTTCTGGACACGAGGTCCGTGATCAAGCGTGACTTTGGATCTATCGTGGCAAGCCAGATTGCAAGGCCACGGGGGTCGGCGTCAAGAGGGGTTGTTCGCGCCATGTTTGAGCGCTTTACTGAAAAAGCAATCAAGGTGATTATGCTGGCGCAGGAGGAGGCAAGGCGTCTGGGCCACAACTTTGTTGGGACGGAGCAGATTTTGCTTGGGCTTATTGGCGAGGGCACTGGAATTGCTGCTAAGGTTCTCAAGTCTATGGGGATCAATCTTAAGGATGCCCGAGTGGAAGTTGAGAAGATCATTGGACGAGGCAGCGGGTTTGTGGCTGTTGAAATCCCATTCACACCTCGTGCAAAACGTGTACTGGAACTCTCCCTTGAAGAAGCCCGCCAGCTAGGTATTACCTCCACTCATTCACCTTTTTCTTTTGCTAGTTTTATGTTGCAATCCAATTGCCATTTGGTTTGGCTGGTTAATGTCTTCACCTATAACTTTATGTGTTCTTACTAGTTACTACTATCTCTGAACTTTGTTGATGCACCCCTTTATTTTTTTTTTCAAATTAGTACGAATTCTAGTATTCTAGATTCCTGGTATGGCACACCAATCTGACTTTTTCAGTGATACGCAGAAATGCAAACTGCCTGTTTTTACGTTTATTTACTAATTCTGGATGTTGAATGTCACCGAGACAAGGGTTGCCATTCTACATGACTTTGAGCGGAAATCTAGTACCATTATACTAAAATATTAATAGGCACTATATAACATTGCACTATAAGGTGTGCAGAAGTGTGGAATGAGAACTATCTAGTATTGTTCCTGAAGATTATTGCTGATCCTAATTTAACCTTTCTTGGGGGTCAAGTTAAGACATTGTAATATCACATCAGATTGTCCGGTTCTTAACAACATAGCAATGTGCTTGTGTATCATCCCTTTTTGTCTATTGTTTAATTTTAGAATCCCCCTCACGATGAGACTAGATTTTTTGTTTTAAAAGTATATATATGTGTGTGATTTCAGTTGGTTATGTATTTGTTATATTTCTCTCTGAACTTACTGTTTCCTGTGAACTTTGTTACACACATATAAATTTTTAATTGGATCAGTGCAAGTTCTTTGTTCATTTGTTGCCGATATGGTGTCTTGTTCTGATTTTAAAATTATTGATTCAGAATGCTTCTAAGTTACTATGGGTACCATTGATTAGATCATGTGGGGTTTGAATAGAAATGAGAGACTATCATGTGGAGTTTGAATAGAAATGAGAGGCTATCATACTAAATTATCAATATACACACTGATGTTCCTTTGGTATGTATTTACATTGCAATATAAGGTGCACAAGTGTGAAACTAAAACTATTAGTATTGTTCTCGAGGTTTATGTGTAGCTCATCTTGAACATTGGTGATACCAACGACTTGTGCGAGTCAGTTAGCCATTTACATTAATCCTTTTTCAAGTTTGGAATCTACTACTCTTGTGTAGTAGTTTGTTGTAAAGCAATATGTGCATATTCTCACTTATGTTCTTCCATTTCGTTCCTCAGGGCATAACTACATAGGATCTGAACACTTACTCCTGGGGCTACTTCGTGAGGGTGAAGGTGTTGCAGCCCGTGTGCTTGAAAGCCTTGGTGCTGATCCAAACAACATCCGCACCCAGGTAGATTTCTTTGCTGTTGCTTTTCTTGGCCAACTTTCTTTTGAGTCAATTATTCAGGGAGTGATGTTGACATGCTATCCATTGTGCAGGTCATAAGAATGGTCGGTGAAAGTACAGAAGCTGTTGGTGCTGGAGTTGGTGGAGGAAGCAGTGGCCAGAAGATGCCCACACTTGAAGAATATGGTACAAATTTGACAAAATTAGCAGAAGAGGTATATCCTGTTTCCCCAATCTGCTTGTTACTTGCATTGGTAACTAGTGAGGGTAAAAAAAAAACACACCTTTTTTTCGTGCAGGGCAAATTGGACCCAGTTGTTGGTAGACAGGATCAAATCGAGCGTGTGACACAGATTTTGGGCAGGCGAACAAAGAACAATCCCTGCCTCATTGGAGAACCTGGTGTTGGTAAGACTGCTATTGCTGAGGGGTTAGCCCAACGTATTTCCAATGGGGATGTTCCTGAGACAATTGAAGGAAAGAAGGTTAGTCTGGACCGTCCTGTGTCATCTGGGCACCAGTTTTTGTTTTTTTTTTTTGGTGCTTGTGTAGATAAGTAGCATTACTATTTTATTTCTTTTAAAGTTTCCTTTTGGTTTGAATTTGTTATGCTAATTTACAAAAATAGCTCATTATGGATTAGTGTACTTCCTCTGCTGGGACAGTTTTTTTGTAGCATATATTTGTGAATTTACTCTTCAACGGTGGGCTGATTGCCATTAGTGTGACAATTAGTATCTGCATTGATTTCTGATATTATCAGATGTTGGTGCAAAGGGAACTAATGTTTTTTTGGCAAATATAATCAGATGTAATTCCGGCATTCATAATTAGACATCGAATTGTTTTTTGCTATGATCAGAATTGATTTATGATGTTATCAGATGGTGATATTCCCAGTAGGCTTTGCAGATTTTAGTGGTAAATCATGTGTATCTAATTATCTTCATTATTTGGAGAATCTGATCAGTATTTCTCCCGTTCTCTGATTAGGTTATTACTCTTGACATGGGGCTCCTTGTTGCTGGAACCAAATACCGTGGAGAGTTTGAAGAGAGACTGAAGAAACTTATGGAAGAAATTAAGCAAAATGAAGACATTATTCTATTTATTGATGAAGTACACACACTTATTGGAGCAGGTGCAGCAGAAGGTGCAATTGACGCTGCAAATATTTTGAAGCCAGCTCTTGCCAGAGGTGAACTCCAGGTATAAGTTCCTGACTTTGCACTCTGTTGCTTCTAGTATTCCAATATTTTTTAGAGAGACATAAAGGCCTCATCTAGACTAATTCCAGAATTGTGTGATTATCCCTAGTTAACCACTTCTTTTTATATTCGGTTCCCTCTGTAGTGCATCGGTGCAACAACGCTGGATGAGTATAGGAAGCATATAGAGAAGGATCCTGCCTTGGAAAGAAGGTTTCAACCAGTTAAGGTTCCTGAGCCTACGGTTGATGAAACAATACAGATCTTAAGAGGGCTTCGTGAAAGATATGAGCTTCACCACAAGTTGCGATACACAGATGAAGCTTTAATTGCTGCCGCCCAGCTGTCTTATCAGTATATCAGGTTCGCAATACGTCTAAATTTTAAGTAACATCATGTCTTTTTGCTGCATGTTACCATTTGAAGAAGTCACTTGGACATAGCCATGGTGTAGTCATGTACTTTGCTTTGGCTGTTTGGTTTACTTTTTCCTTGCATAGAAAAATGCGGTGCAGCTTTTTTATAGATTTTGAAGCAGCCAAGCAGGACATTTTTAAATTGTTCTTCACTGAATGTTCTATGACATTATCCTGCTAACTTTATTTGCAATATGTGATTCCCTTCGCTTCAGATTTTTGCTAATTATCTGTTTTGAGATTTTGAGCAATTTATATTTTCCACATTCTAAGATCCAAGTAAAATTTTTAGGTTAGTCAAAGTATATATATGATTATAGCTGAACAAAATAAAGTGTAATTTTTTCAAAGAGAGAATGCATCTAATATTTATATTTGGCAGTCATTTTATAATAACATAATTTTATATTTGTTTTATTTCCTCAGTGACCGCTTCCTGCCTGACAAAGCCATTGATTTAATTGATGAAGCTGGGTCTCGTGTTAGGCTGAGGCACGCCCAGGTAATTAACGCTGATTTTTTTTTGGACTACAACAATATGCTTCACTGCATTGTTCTTGCTGAGTATGGTTCTTTGCCGTTCCAGCTCCCTGATGAAGCCAAAGAGCTGGACAAAGAGCTTCGGCAGATTACCAAGCAGAAAAACGAGGCTGTACGAGGCCAAGATTTTGAGAAGGTATGTTACTGTTGCACAGCTATAAATTGATCTAACCATATTCACCTTTTCAGAGGACCATGAACTATTTCTACCATCTCAACATATTTTCATGTTATATCATCATTATTTTTTTATGAATTGATTTCACCATCTCATGGGAAATAAAAAATGGCTTCGAATGCAACCAGCTTTACTGCTTCAAAAATGTTGTCCATGTTATGTTATCAACTTATTGTATTTGTTACTTGATAGGCTGGTGAATTAAGGGATCGGGAGATGGAGCTGAAGGCCCAGATTACAGCCATCATCGACAAGAGCAAAGAAATGATTAAAGCAGAGACTGAATCTGGTGAAGTTGGTCCTCTTGTCACAGAGGCAGACATTCAGCATATTGTCTCCTCTTGGACTGGAATTCCTGTGGAGAAAGTCTCATCTGATGAGTCTGATCGTCTCCTAAAGATGGAGGAGACACTACACACACGTATCATTGGTCAGGACGAAGCAGTCAAAGCTATTAGCCGTGCTATTCGACGTGCTCGTGTTGGCCTCAAGAATCCTAACCGACCAATTGCTAGCTTCATATTCTCTGGACCTACTGGAGTTGGTAAATCAGAATTAGCAAAGGCTCTGGCAGCCTACTACTTTGGCTCAGAGGAGGCTATGATCAGGCTTGACATGAGTGAGTTTATGGAGAGACATACTGTCTCCAAACTCATTGGATCACCTCCAGGTTATGTCGGCTACACTGAGGGAGGCCAATTGACTGAAGCAGTTCGTCGCCGTCCGTACACTGTTGTTCTATTTGATGAGATTGAAAAGGCACATCCCGATGTATTCAACATGATGCTTCAGATCTTAGAAGATGGGAGGCTAACTGACAGCAAGGGGCGCACTGTTGATTTCAAGAACACACTATTGATCATGACATCGAATGTCGGAAGCAGTGTCATCGAGAAGGGAGGCCGTAAGATTGGTTTTGACCTTGACTCTGACGAGAAGGACACTAGCTACAACAGGATCAAGAGCCTGGTCACGGAGGAGTTGAAGCAGTATTTCCGCCCAGAATTCTTGAACAGATTGGATGAGATGATTGTGTTCCGGCAGCTGACAAAATTGGAGGTGAAGGAGATTGCAGACATTATGCTGAAAGAAGTGTTTGACCGGCTGAAGGCCAAGGAGATTGACCTCCAGGTCACAGAGAAGTTCCGTGATAGAGTTGTTGACGAAGGTTACAACCCAAGTTATGGTGCTCGGCCTTTGCGGCGTGCTATCATGAGGCTTCTGGAGGATAGTCTGGCAGAGAAGATGCTTGCTGGTGAGGTGAAAGAAGGTGACTCTTGCATTGTGGATGTGGATTCTGAGGGCAAGGTCATAGTCCTGAATGGTGGTAGCGGTGTTGCTGAACCCCTGGAACCTGCTCTAAGTGCCTAACTGAGGTCAAGAAATTTTTGGTATGAAATATGGCCTTCTTTACAAGTCAGCTGGGCTCCTCGTGATGGTAAAACTAGTCTGACGTCGCTCGCCCGCCCCATGCCCCATTAGACGCTTCATCTTTCCCTGATATTTTTTCAGTTGGAAATGAGGCAGTAGGAATGATATGGAAATGATTAGGCAGAGACGCATTTAGGGAACACACTGTACGCTAGACCTTGAGTTGCCTTGTTTTGAAAAAGAAACTTGGAATTTTCAGTTCCCTGCAGTTACTTGTATTGTATCACTACTTCATTAGGGCTCTCATAGCAGGGTGACACGGATGTCGCTTGCACTGTCATACTTAAATCTCCCAGTTATGTATGGATGTAACTTGTTCAAGTCACAAATAATATTTGTGGATAATTGTATGTACTTTGTTGGAGAGTAAGATAATTGTTACTTAAATCAGGATTCCATTCTGCCTTCTCTTGTTCATTGGTTGCAATGTGGTTGGTGATCTATTTACGTGCACTGAAGAGTGGAACATATTTCCATTGCATCTCATCTCTACATCTGACAATACAATCTCAGTTTCAATGACATTTTGTTACACTTGGGAGACGAAACCGACTGGGTTTGCCAGTGTCAACCGGATCACTACACATGCAGCCCGAGTTAGCTGCACGATTACAAACATACTACGAGGAAAGCCTCTCCTCCCTACCAAGAACCGACGGCCACCACGAGCTTCCCTTCCATCACTCGAAGGATTCCGGCAGCGGCCGGCCGGCGAGGAAGGCCCTGAAGAGCCCGAGCGACCTCTCTGGCTGCGAGAAGGGCGCCTCGTGCGACGCGCCCCGCACCGTGGCGAATGAGAGCACTCCGCCGCCGAACACCCGCGTCCACCCACCGACCTGCTTCCCCTGGAACCAGGCCCGGTACGGCGCCGTCGCGTTGAGCCGGAGCCTGCTCGCCAGTCGGCTCACCAGCGTCCTGCTGCCCGTCAGCGGGATCACCGAGTCCTGGTCGCCGCTGCAGACAGCAATGCAGGCAAGAAACATGGTTCAGCAATGCAGACAGCAATGCAGCGATGCAGATGCCAGCTTGAGCAATATGCCTCTTCAGAAGTTCAGATGATCACCTGTAGACCAGCACGGGGATGCCAGACTTCACGAGAGCTCCGACGGTGTTGATGGTGGGGATCTGGAGGTCCAGCTGCTTGTACTCAAGAACACTGCTCAATCGGACCGAAGTACCAAACATTGCGGAGTCAGTCGCTCTCGATGTGGAAATGCAGAATTATTGGCCCCTGAAATGGAGCAATCGCCTAGCATCTGAGCAAAGTTCAAAGACGGAGCACGCTCACACACTCACCTGCTGCACACCGTCCACCTCTGCACACCGCCGCTGAGGCGGGCGTGCATGGCCTGCTGCACGTCCTTCCGGTTCAGGTAGCTCATCGTCTCGTCCTCCACGCACACGTCCAGCTCCCTGCTCCCTTGCTGCACGACGAACAAAAACAGAACACGATGTCAGCAATGCACGCTAACAACCTCCAAGAACGTTGAACGATGGCAAAACTCCACAACCTGGGGGGAAAGGATCTGAGACTGCATCAGGACGGAAGAGATGCAGACGTCCAGGGTGACGTCGTACTTGTCAACGAACCTGCTGGTCTCCCTGGTCACCTGGCTCATCACCCTGTCGCAGGACGCGCTCAGGGAGCCGTGGTAGTACTCGCTGACATACCGCGAGTAGTTGCACACCGTCGTGAAGATGTTGTAGGTCGAATCCGATATCAGGCCATGCGACCAGAAGAACTCGGCCCTCGAGTTGAAATCGGTGGAGAATTCGAGGACCGGGTTGCCAAGCTATTGAATCATTGAGTGGGAATTAAGCAGTAAGGACATCTTTGTCCAATGCCTGAAATTGTCTAGCAGTTGAGGTTGCCATAGATGAACTTGTTAATACTAATTTGCTTACAGCAATGCCTTTCAGATTGAATAGCTTCTCCTTCTTGTTGAATTCGACCATGCGCTGTGCCAGTTGCGGGACATAGTGCCCTAAAAAAAATCTTTGTGGTTACAAGATGGAAGGGATAAATTCAAGATCATGTAGCAGCTAAAGATAAATGCACTACAGTTGCTTTACCAGCATAGCTCTCTCCTGTAATGTACAGATCCCTGCCCTTGTACTGTGGGAACTTGGCAAACCAGCCTTGCAAGAACTTCAAATTGTCTCTGGCTTCAGAAATTTAAAACACGCCAAGAATAATTAGCCTGCAAATCAATCCCTAGAGCAGAAATGAGCTATGATTAGAACCCACCTGTCATGCTGTCACCAACACCCTGATAGAAGGAAGGATCAGTGGAGTATGAGAAGCCAACTCCTGCAGGGCTCTCCAAATACAGCATGTTGGCCTCTGAAACATCAAACAGGTACCGAAAGGGTAATTAATGACTCCTAAATTTCAGACCTTTTTATCACAAAAAAGGAGTACCAACCAAAAAGGAACCAGTGTACCATGTCCGCCAAAAGTCTTGCTTTGGTGTGGTTGCTACTACAACTTGCAAGAAATGCTCACCTTTGTTCCAGCTATACTCATTCCTCACTAGCACATTGCCACTAGGCCTGAATGGCCCATTCTCTGAGAACGCTCCCACTCCTACGGATGAACACCCAGGTCCTACATTCACATGCATATAAGCATCAGAACACAAAACTTCAAAGCGAGTGGGAAAGTAACCCTCATAAGAATCCTAGAGAGGATCTGATTTTATCCTATACCCTCCCTATAAAGAACTAAAGATACTATGGGAGCCTTTAGCTTTCCATTTTGCAAAATTTCAATCTCCATGTTCAACTAGAATTACTTTCTAAACATTAGCAAAATCAAAAGGTCTGCATTTAACTCTATCACCGAAGAAGAAATATGTCTTTTTTTTGCGGAGTAAAAAACTGAACAGATAAAATATTTGGCAACATGTGCATTTGCACCGAAAATTGAGCTTCATTGCTCAATTTCTATTGTACCCAGGTCTTTTCAAACTACTGTTGCCTGAGCTCTGCCGAGTGCCGACAAGTGAGTTTTCACGCCACGGCCCGGCGGAAATAATGCAGCAAAACGCACAGTGACAGAGCTCTGCCAAGTGCCGACAAGTGAATTTTACCTCCGTTGAGCCAGAGCACGAGCGGCTTGGCCGCCGGATCCGCCTCCGCCTCGGCGAAGTAGTAGAAGAGCGACCGCTTCCCGGCGTCGTCGACGGGAACGTAGCCGGCGTACTGCGCGAAGCCCACCGGCGGCTGGCCCGGCAGGCCGCCGATTTTGTCCTCCGGCGCCGCCTGCGCGGAGACGCAGCGGCCACCGCCGAGCATCAGCGCCGCCGCGCACACCAATGCCGCCGCGACGGCGCCCCTGCGTCCCTGCATGTTCTTTGGTCGCAGGAGATGCAGAGCAGGAAGCAGGGGAGAGAGGAGTGCAGTGCAGGGAGGGTGGGAGTGAATGTTGCAGGGTGGTGAGGTGAGAAATGGATGGATGGCAATAAATAGGTCTGACATCTGCAGGTGTTGCGTGTGTGCAAACACATTGCCTAATTACCCTCCTGTTATTAGTACAAAAATGTTTTGTGTTTCTTTAGTACCAGTTTCTACCTTAATAAACTCTTAAAGTTTGGTTGACTGATGTAAAAGATATGGAATTTAAGTGAAAAAAGGACAGGCTTGCTGAGTGCATATGAGTAACAGCGATCTTTACATGATCGTCTGCGTTATCTTGTCGCCACTAGATAGACGACATATTTTTCCCCGGAACAATCAGCACTAGCCACCACCAGGATATTTAACTATTTGCCACTTTTAGCTATGGTCAATTAATCCCTCTCACATTCACTCATCTCCTATGGGTGGCAAATCTGTTGCCACTCACCCCCACATAGTGGCAACCGTTTAAATATTCCGCCACCACCGGGCAACCAAACAGGTGATCGAGTTTAAGTGAAAAAAGCAGGCTTGCTGAGTGCACATCAGTAACAGTGATCTGTAGATGATGATGAGTGCACTATATTGTAGTAAGCTTGTTTTGTTTTCTCGTCCAAAATTATGCTGGAACCAGTGGAACCGGAAACTCTCGAAATAGCACGCATCCTGTGTGGAGGGTGGTCCTCTTTTAGAGTTTTCCTTTCCTTCTCAACTGTAAGCTGTACCTCCAACTGATACTGTCACTTTTATTTACACGTGGAAATTCGGTTCCATTTGAGTTATTGCTTTTCGGCTAGATCTGTAGATTTGTACCAAAATGTTTATTACTCCATCCGTTCCAATTATAGGTCGTTTTGGATTTATTAGATTCAAAGATGATGTTACACATTTAGATATACGCAATATCCAGATGCATAATAATATCTATGAATCTAGAAAACTCAAATGACCTATAATTTAGAACGGTGGACTAGCATTTTTAGTATAGAGAGAAACATTTAGGTCACGCAAATGGAACTTCTACTAATATTCTTCACAGACTATAATCATTGTAAAACTATATCGTACAATTGTACTTGGGAAAAATATTATGTGCAAACCACCTTTTATGTGGAAACGTGAAAAATCCTTCAAAAATCATACTTGCAAGTATTGAAAATTTTTAAAGAGTTGAAATTTCTGTCTTTTAGTGCTTATGCACATGAAATTTGTTATTTTCAATTGATTTTTTGTAGTTTGAGTTTACATTTCAATTTTTGCCACAAAGTACATATATGGATGCGTTATTGACGTGCGTCATTTCATATGTTTTTAATACTTAAAAAAATTATTTTTGAAGAGATTTTCACATTTACACGGAGGTAGTGGTTTGCACCAAATATTTTCCCTTGTACCTGTACCCGGTGTTTACAGAATGCTTTTTGATTGCCATTATTATAAATATGATAAATATATAGAAGATGTGACATCTAAATATGTAATTTAGAGTAAAGTGCACCATGAACCACGTCATATCATTGACCTTTTCATATTTGCAGATTTAGAAACTTGAATTTGGAATACACATTAATACATACTTATAGCGACTATCATGTGACGGTTACAAAGGGGCTGTGGTATAGTGTACCTAGGAATCTAGGATTACAAAAAATAGCAAAATAATATGCCACCTGTCATGAATTATCTACACTGAAGTCACGCACTTTCTTTACTAGGTAAAACAAGATGCAAAAGCTTGTAATAAACATGCAAATAATAGAACATGAAAGGTCCATTGTCAGAAATCATACTTCACCGTAGATTTTGAATTATTGCATAAAGGTCACAAGTAGCTAATCAACCTAGATGTCATATCATAATCTACATACCCATATAGATGCGTGGACTACTTGACTCATTACACAAGAACCAACTATACTCGATTTTCATAGCATTTTGCCCATAAAAACAACGAAATCTTGAATGCTAGAAACTAGTAGTTGATCACTTGACTCAGAAGAAAACATGTTTTTATATCTAATTCACAAGTGATAATAAGAACACATTAGTACATAATTGAGCAAACCACAAACAATAACACCAGCAGGTTGGATTCAATATCGTATTACTCAAACTCAATTCAACCGCACAACAATATCAACTCAACTCAACTACTCAAACTTTTTTTAAAAGCATAACTCAACTACTCAAACTTAAATGCTTTTTAGCTTTTATATGAGTATTGAAAAGAAAATTTGTTCCAGGACCACAAAAAAAGCATGGATGTCACACCCGTTTTCCGAGGAAAACCGGATGCATCTCATACGTGTGCCATAACCACAATTTTCACACATATGATAGACAAATGAGTGTAATATCATAGTACAATGCTCAAAACGTACATAGAGAGGTTTATTAATTTATTACACTCATCGATAGACACGAAGGTCTAAACACGAACATCGATAGCTAGACGATGGAACACCGGTCTCCAACTTCACAAGCTCTGACCGGGGGCAACGCGAGCCTCAGAATCCATCGAACTCGTCGAAGAACTGCTGCTCGGCATCCTCCTCCGAACACATATGGCAAGGGTGAGTACACTTATGGTTGGTACTCGGCCCGTGGGAGAAAATGCAAAGCTATCAAGGGTAGGCTAGGGTTTTCAGCGGTAAGCATTTTAAGTTGGTCAAATTTTATTAGCAAGCACCTATTTACTAAGTGTAAGTGTATACCACCCCAAAACTTAGCTTTTCAAGAATATTCCTCCAAATCATAAGTAAACCACAAATTGGGAATCCTTTTCTAGTAAACTATCATGTGAGGGTCCAAGCCGCTCTTGACCGTGAGCACGGGCGATCGATCGGTTTTCACTGCGAGAGGTTGTACACTTTACCCACGGTTCGTGTTCCCCATCTTGCCCGGGTTTGCAAAGCCCTTAAACACTTCCGAGGTGAGTGGCAAGGGGTTCACTACGAAGCCTTTACAAAGGCGTGCAAAACACCAATATCCCACGACGATTCTGACTCGGGGCGGACCATAACCCTCCCTAGTGGTCGGCACCTTAGCAAAGGCTACTACCCCAAAAGGACCGGGCTATACCCCCCGCAACCGGAGCCCCCTGTGTTCCTTCCGGACAAGGGCTATTAGATATTTTACACTCCTAATTATTTGGCTAAGCCGAGCCATGTGGTCCGTGGTTTGCCTTGTTTTCTGGGTGGTTCTCCATGTTTTAAGTTATATGTTCTTGAAATTCCATAGACACAAATTCCATTTAAATTCAACATTTTGAAAGATAACTTCCATTCCCAAAGTATAGCATCTAAGCATTTATCTACCCAAACATTTATTTAAAACAAGGTAGGCAAGGTATAAGGATTTAAAATCTAGTCATTTCCTTAATAGGCATTTCCCATCAAATTTATGCATAACAATTTAAATTTAAAGTGTGATAATATGCAAGTTATTAGGACCCAAAAGAGTATGCGGGGGGGAAATCCACTTGCCTTCTTCTCCTAAAAAGCGGGGCTCAATTTCTTCAAAAGATTGCTCTGCTCAAACTCGAACGGCACGTCCTCTACGATCACACAAGAAAAACAAACAATAAATAAAACAGTACATCAAACATTGCTAAAAGTCTAATACAAGCTTCTAAAACTAATGTGCTTGTTGAGACGATCGCGTGGACACCAAAAACACCTAAATCGGAGCTAAGACGGAAAAGTTATGATTAAAACAAATTTCGGGGACTATTTTGTAAAAGTAAATAATCCTTAGGGGTTTCTATAAAAATTCAGGGGCTAAAACATAATTATAAATATAAACTAGAGGTCCTAGGTGCAAAAAGGGCTTTTTGGACTGCGGGTGAGCATTTTTGAAAGGCTAAGGGCTAAACTATAAAAACCGAGGGGCGGACTTGCTAAGCTTTTATATGGTGGAAGGACCGGCTTGTAAATAGCGAAAAGGTCGGGGACTCTTTAGCAAAATGGCCGGCGCAACCCTAGTTTGACCGGTACTTCTCTGTTTGACCGGCGGCTTGGACGATACGAGCCGTTGGCTCGGATCGGGCGGCGGGGGATCTACGCAAGCAAAAGGGTGGCGGCGGCACGGGCT
This sequence comes from Cenchrus americanus, assembly GCA_947561735.1. Taxonomy (NCBI): domain Eukaryota; kingdom Viridiplantae; phylum Streptophyta; class Magnoliopsida; order Poales; family Poaceae; genus Cenchrus; species Cenchrus americanus. The sequence goes on along the minus strand of OX387241.1, from coordinate 220,279,697 downwards.
GGCGCGGCGGCGGCGCGGCGGCGGCGGCGGCGCTCGCCGGCCGGCTCGCCGGAGTAGCAAAACCGCACTACGGTGCACTAATCAACAAGATGAAGGCACCGAAACGTAGAGGAGGAGAAGGGGGAAACCCGCTGCGCGACTCGAAGAGGAAGAAGAAGGCGGCGGCGGAGCGGATCGGCGGCGGGCGCGGAGCTCGGCGGGCGTCCTTGGGGGCGGCGGCGTAGAGAGGGAGAGAAGCTCGATTGAGCGGTGCGGGGGTGGAGAGGAGCTCGGGGGCGGCGTTTTATAGGTGGTGGGGGAAGCGGAGGGGTCGCGGGCGAGGCGGTGGACGGCGGGCATGGCGGCGGCCGCCATTGATGGCGGCGGCTCGGTGGGCGGCCGTTTCGGGGGAGAGGAAGGGGCGGGGTCGGTTTGGGCGGCGTGGTGGAGTGCTGCCGCGCACTTGGAGGGAGGGGAAGCGGCGCGGGGAGGCGAGGGGGCGCGGGCGGGGCGGCGGCCGGCGGGGGCGAGGGGGATGGGGGCGGCCGGCGGTGGGTTGAAGAAGACACGACGGGGGCCCCACTGTCGGTGGTGCGAGGGAGGAGAGAGGGGTTAGCGGGCCGGAGGGATAAGGTGGGCCGGCTGGGCCGCGCAGAAAAATAAAGGATAGGTGGGTTGGGGAGGTGGGCTGCGCGGGAAAAGGTTAGGTGGGTTGGGCTGGCGGGCTAGAATGGGTTGGGGCTTTGTTTTTTTTTTTTTTTTCTTTTCTTTGTTTTTTTTTCAATACCCTTTTCTCTCATTTCTTTTCAAACTTTTACTCAAAGACTTTTCAAAAAAATTTTAAACCGAGCTTTTAAACCCCACAATCAATCAAAAGCCCATGCATTCAACATGATGCACAATCACTTGGTAAATTCTAAATTAATTAATTATTATTGCATATATTTAAAGGCAAATTTAATTATTCAAATTCATTAATCCTTAGAAGATAAAAATTCTAATTGTTGCTAGCATTTTTTTTAAGTGATGGAATTTTGGGTGTTACAAATCCTACCCCCTTAAAGAGAATCTCGTCCTCGAGATTCGGGAAGATTGGGGAAACGGTGAGGAAATTCTGCCATAAGCTCATCTTCTCTTTCCCAAGTAGCTTCTTCCTGCGAGTGGTGACTCCATTGGACTTTGCACATTTTAATGACTTTGCTTCGGGTAATTCTTTGTGATGTGTCTAGAATTTTGATAGGGTGTTCCTTATAGGTTAGATCATCCTTCACATCAAGATCTTCCAAAGGTAGGTGGTCCACTTTAGTCTCACTTGAACACTTCTTGGTGAGATACATGAAACACATCATGTACATCGACAATCGAGTAGGAGTTCTAATTGATAGGCAACTTCTCCCTTTCTTTCTAAGATCTTGAAAGGTCCAATGAATCGTGGTGACAACTTCCCTCTAATCTTGAATCTTCGTAGACCTCTAATGGGTGATACTGCGAGATACACGTAATCTCCTACTTCAAACACAACTTCTCTTCTTTTGGGATCGGCGTAACTCTTTTGTCGTGGTGAGCGGTCTTGAGATTTTCCCGAATTATCTCAACTTGTCTTTCGGCTTCTTTTATAATGTCCGGTCCAAAAAGTTGACTCTCCCCTGTTTGATCCCGGTACAATGGTGTTCTGCACTTTCTCCCGTATAAGGCTTCAAAAGGGGCCATCTTAAAGGTTTGGTTTGGTAGGCTGTTATTGTAGGCAAACTACTGCATATGGCAAACTTTTATCCCGGCTACCTCCATGCTTTAAAGCACATGCCCTAAGCATATCCTCTAGGATTTGATTTGTCCTTTCGGTCGACCATCTTGTTTGTGGATGATACGCGAACGAAGTTAAGCTTTGTATCCATTGATTCATGTACCTTTCCCCCGAAACGTGATGTAAGCTGTGTCCCACGGTCGGATACTATCCTCTTTGGAACTCCATGTAGGCATACAATTACGGACATATACGGTTACGCAAGTTTGGCTCGGTGTAGGTAGTTTTGACGGTATAAAGTGAGCAACCTTGGTTAACCTATCCACAATGACCCATATGGAGTCATATCCATCACGGGTACGTGGCAATCCCACAATAAAATCCATGCCTATTTCCTCCCATTTCCACTCGGGTACTTTCGGTGGTTGAAGCAAACTGCTTAGGTCTACGATATTCCGCTTTTACCCTGCGGCATATGTCACATAGAGCTACATAAGCGACAACATCCTTTTTCATTCCATACCACCGGTATTTACGCTTCAAATCTTGGTACATCTTGGTGCTTCGGGATGGATCGAATAGGCGAGTCATGTGCCTCCTTAAGTATAGTCTCTCGGAGATGATCAATTTCGGGCACACGAGATTCTATTCCCGAACCAAATAGTTCCTTGGTCATCTCTCTTGAAATGCGGAACCTTGCCGGCATCAATCAATCGTCCATACTCCTTAATCTTCTCATCTGTCATTTGACCCTTCCTGATTTCTTGTTCAAGTGTAGATTCTACTTCCAACGTCATAGCTTCACTCTGGGTGACGATTCCTAGATTAAGACGTGCCATCTCCCAACACAACTCTTGAGGCATCACATGAGCTATCAGTGCGTTTGCCTGACTTTTCCGACTCAAGGCATCTGCCACAACGTTTGCCTTGCCGGGATGATACTGAATGTCCAGGTCATAGTCTTTGATTAATTCCAACCATCTACGGTTGTCGGAGATTTAGATCCTTACGGGTGAAGATGTACTTCAAGCTCTTATGATCGGTAAAGATGCGACACCTATTTCCGATCATATATTGCCTCCAAATCTTTAGAGCGTGCACAATGGCGCCAACTCCAAATCGTGAGTGGGGTAATTTTGCTCATGTTTTCTCAATTGCCTAGAAGCATAAGCAATCACTTTTCCCTCTTGCATCGGTACACGACCAAGTCCACGAAGTGAAGCGTCACAATACACATCAAAGCTCTTGTGAATATACGGCATTATTAACACGGGAGGCTGTGGTTAATCTCTTCTTTAGTTCCTCAAAACTATCCTCGCACTTGGCATCCCATTTAAATTCCTTTCCCTTCTCTAACAATGAGGTGAGAGGTTTTACAATCTTCGAGAATCCTTCGATGAATCGACGGTAATAACACACGCCAATCCAAGGAAGCTTCGATCTCGGCCACATTCTTAGGCGGATTCCGATCCAATACGGCCTTCACCTTACTCGGGTCTACCGCTATTCCACCCTCTGTGATAATATGCCCAAGGAAGGAAACTTCCTTTAGCCAAAAATCACATTTGCTGAGTTTGGCATATAACTGATGTTCTCGTAGTTTCTGCAGCACGAGTCTCAGGTGTCCCTCATGCTCTTCTTCATTTGGGGAGAACACCAGAATGTCATCGATGAAAACTACCACGAACCTATCAAGGTACTCCATGAATACTTTATTCATCAGATACATGAAGTATCTTTGGTGCATTTGTCAATCCAAAGGGCATAGCTGTGAACTCGTATAAGCCATATCTAGATGTGAAAGCGAGTTTTGGGAATGTCCTCTAGTCGGATTTTCGATTGATGGTACCGGATCGTAGATCGATCTTGGAGAATATTTTAGCACCTTTCATCGATCGAACAAATCTCCAATCCTGGGTAAAGGGTACTTATTCTTGATGGTAACATCATTAAGGGGACGATAATCTATGCACATTCTTCTAGTTCCATCTTTCTTATCAACAAAGAGAATGGGAGACCCCCAAGGTGACGAACTAGGTCGGATGTAGCCTTTACTAAGCAACTCATCTATTTGTTTCCTTAATTCGGCCAAATCCTTAACATTCATTCCATATGGTCTTTTATAAATAGGAGCGATACCGGGTAAAAGTTCAATGCTGAATTCAATGTCGCGGTCGGGCGGCATACACAGTAACTCATCCGGAAATACATCGGGATACTCGTTCACAATTTTGATCTCCTCTAAGGATTTGCCCTTTCTTTGAATTCAACGTTCCTTGTTCTTCGGATGAGTTATCCACTCGAACTCAATTTGTCTCCTTGTGGGCTAGTCAAAACCACCGATCTCTTGCGACAACTGAATCACCCCATCATGCTTGCGCGAGCCAATCCATTCCAAGTATGACATCTATTCCCCAAGATTTTAAAACTACTAGGTCGGCTAGAAATTCTATCTCATTAAGTTTAAGGTTCACCCGTGGACATATGTGTACGGCTTTCATTTCTCCACCCGGGGAGCTAACTAGTAATGGTGTCTTCATAAGACTCATGGGCAAGCTATATTTTTCCACAAATTGATGGGTAACAAATGAATGTGATGCTCCGGAATCGAATAAAACGGATGCGGGTTCGAATTGACAAGGAACGTACCAAGCACGACTTCGGGAGCTTCACGAGCTCGCTCAATAGTCACGTGGTTTACTTTCCCACGCACAAAGTTCTGTTGAGCCCTATTGCCCCGAGGAGTAGAATTCCCGGTGCGAATGCGAGAGGATGGGCGCCCGGGCTTCGACCATTGCCCTTCGTGGAGTTTGCATTCCACGCTTGGGACGATTGTTGGCATAATGCCCTATCTCTCCGCACTTGAAGCATCCATTAGGCTGAGCCGGTGCGGTGTTTCTCAACTGGAGCACCCGGGGTATTGTGTGGGCGACTATCTTCTTGAATTGGGGTACGTGGTGTCTGTCGATGGAAGCGGCGGGGGCTGCTTGAGCCGAACGGCGGGATGGCTGGATTCTGCTGAAAATTCCCACTATATCCTCCTGAGCGGAACTGAGGATTCTGTGGTGCACTATAGCGGGGACGTGTGTTGCTGCTAGATTGCCCTTGGTTCTGGAACTTGCGTTTCTGGTCTCCAAGTTCTCTGCGCTTGCTTTCAAGACCGATAGCTTTGTCTAATAGGGTCTGGAAGTTGGGGAAAGTGTGGCTCTGGAGCTGATAGTTCAGTGGCCCTATGAGACCATCAAGGAATCGTTCCTGCCTCTTCGGGTCAGTATCCACTTCATCTGGAGCATACCGAGACAGTTGGGTGAACTTGTCCCGATACTCGCTGACGGACATGCTGCCTTGCTTCAGAGCGAGAAACTCCTTCTGCTTCAGCTTTATTATTCCAGACGGAATGTGGTGAGTACGAAAAGCGTCCTGGAACTCCTGCCAGGTGATAGTGTCTGCAGCGGCATGTGCTACAGTGTAGGCATCCCACCAATCGGCTGCAGCACCCTCTAAGCGTCCCGAGGCATACAGGACTTTCTCTCTGTCATTGCACTGAGTGATGTTCAGCTTCTTATTAATAGTCTTGAGCCAATCATCGGCATCAAGAGGATCCACTGAGTGGGAGTAGGTGGGTGGATGGTGGCTCATAAACTCTCTGTGTACGTTGCCGGTGGAGGTGGTGGAGGTCCTTGTGGTGGCGGGTTGTTCTGCTTTGTGCCTGCAAGTTACGGGCCGTTGCGGTAAGATTACGAATCAAGCGCATTTGAGCCGTAAAGAAGCTGTGCATAGTTGGATCCATTGCTAATCCCTGAGGTGGAGGTGGGGCGGGATTCTGCTGATTAGCGATGTGGGCACGTATCACAGGCGGTACGTCCTGTCCACCTCCGGACCTGGTGTTTACCATCTGATTGTTAGAGAAAGTCATTTCAGATAAAAGCAGTATCGATAATCATGAGTAAGAGAAAGGGGCTAAGATTAAATTTAAACTTAATTATTTTATTAATGCTCATGCGGCCATCACACCACAAGGCATTCCAGTCAAACAAAAACCCAAATCAAACATGTTTGCAACCAACAATCATTATTACATCGATTACGTCCTCGCAGGGACGGGTCTAACGATCTCATCTCAGGGTGGCATCCTAACCCGAAGACTCGTGGTGGCGGACGAGGAGCCGTAACGAAGCCTCTTGCGGGGTGGTGACTCCGCGGGGAAAGGGGTCTCGTCGGGCTCGACGGGTGGCTCCCTACCGTCACGCTCGGCCTCCGGTGTGCAATCCGGGCGTAGGCGTCCTTCGGCTCACCGTGGGTGCCGCTCCCGGCTCGGCCGTAGTACCCTCCGGGTCGGTGTTGAGTGCTTTGCCGTGACACGGGCAAGGGTGTGGAGGCGTGGGTCCTCGGAGCCGGTCAGCGGTACCACCGTCTGCTCAGTGCCACTGGTACGACGAGGGATGTGGCGGTAGTCGGCCGAGGCTCAACTCCCGGTCATGCACGAAACGAAGAGAGAACAAGGCCCTCCCGGCGGCGTTGCCGACCGATGCCAGTAGGTAGAGTGAGGTGTAGTAGAATCATGGGTCGTGCGCGAGATATACCCTCCTGCGGCATGGTTGCGCACCCTGATGTGGACTGCGGTCGGGTAGTAGGTGCCCGGTGGTGGTTCGTTCCAGTTGTGAGTGACGTACATGGGGTACACGGTGTTCCCCGGCTCCGGTAAAGTGTTCCTCGGCGGCCAAGGGAAGTAGCCAAGTGCCACCTCGGACGAGTGCATGATGCGGTACGGGTCTCCCTCGCGAGGTCCCTCGTAGTAAGCATCGTCCCTCTCCTCGTTGTCGTCCTCCGTAGCCTCCTTGTCCTCGGTGTCATCACCGGAGTTGTCCGGATCTCTTTCGCGGCAGGCGGTGCGGGATCTTCGGGGGCGACGGGAGGCTGCCGGTGAGGGCGAGGGGCGGTGGTGGCGGGGAAGGCGAGAGGTCGCGGAGATCCCGGCTCTCCATCGGAGTACACCTCCAGGGATGGCTCCATCCTCGGCTTCTACGAAGAAGTAGGGGTCCTCCGGTTCCTCCTCGAGCCGGACGGGAGGAAGCGGTGTGCTCGAATGGTCGTGTCCCGGCCATCTATGAAAAGAAAAGCGAACTCGGAGCGAGAATAAAACAATAAAGGGGACAAGGTTTTAACAAAAGCAAATAAGATAGATTTTTAGGTGTATTTAGGGGGATTTTTTTTTTTTTGAATGAGAGAGCTGAAATGTCTTTCTAGATAATGTCCTTATTTCGACCATTTCTATCTAAGGCTGCGTCCTACGATCGGCATTGCTCGATACCACTCTGTCACACCCGTTTTCCGAGGAAAACCGGATGCATCTCATACGTGTGCCATAACCACAATTTTCACACATATGATAGACAAATGAGTGTAATATCATAGTACAATGCTCAAAACGTACATAGAGAGGTTTATTAATTTATTACACTCATCGATAGACACGAAGGTCTAAACACGAACATCGATAGCTAGACGATGGAACACCGTCTCCAACTTCACAAGCTCCCGATCGGGGGGGCAACGCGAGCCTCGGAATCCATCGAACTCGTCGAAGAACTCTGCTCCGCATCCTCCTCCGAACACATATGGCAAGGGTGAGTACACTTATGGTTGGTACTCGGCCGTGGGGGAAAAATGCAAAGCTATCAAGGGTAGGCTAGGGTTTTCAGCGGTAAGCATTTTAAGTTGGTCAAATTTTATTAGCAAGCACCTATTTACTAAGTGTAAGTGTATACCACCCCAAAACTTAGCTTTTCAAGAATATTCCTCCAAATCATAAGTAAACCACAAATTGGGAATCCTTTTCTAGTAAACTATCATGTGAGGGTCCAAGCCGCTCTTGACCGTGAGCACGGCGATCGATCGATTTTCACTCTGCAGAGGTTGTACACTTTACCCACGGTTCGTGTTCCCCATCTTGCCGGGTTTGCAAAGCCCTTAAACACTTCCGAGGTGAGTGGCAAGGGGTTCACTACGAAGCCTTTACAAAGGCGTGCAAAACACCAATATCCCACGACGATTCTGACTCGGGGCGGACCATAACCCTCCCTAGTGGTCGGCACCTTAGCAAAGGCTACTACCCCAAAAGGACCGGGCTATACCCCCGCAACCCGAGCCCCCGTGTTCCTTCGGACAAGGGCTATTAGATATTTTACACTCCTAATTATTTGGCTAAGCCGAGCCATGTGGACCGTGGTTGCCTTTGTTTTCTGGGTGGTTCTCCATGTTTTAAGTTATATGTTCTTGAAATTCCATAGACACAAATTCCATTTAAATTCAACATTTTGAAAGATAACTTCCATTCCCAAAGTATAGCATCTAAGCATTTATCTACCCAAACATTTATTTAAAACAAGGTAGGCAAGGTATAAGGATTTAAAATCTAGTCATTTCCTTAATAGGCATTTCCCATCAAATTTATGCATAACAATTTAAATTTAAAGTGTGATAATATGCAAGTTATTAGGACCCAAAAGAGTATGCGGGGGGGGAAATCCACTTGCCTTCTTCTCCTAAAAACTGGGGCTCAATTTCTTCAAAAGATTGCTCCTGCTCAAACTCGAACGGCACGTCCTCTACGATCACACAAGAAAAACAAACAATAAATAAAACAGTACATCAAACATTGCTAAAAGTCTAATACAAGCTTCTAAAACTAATGTGCTTGTTGAGACGATCGCGTGGACACCAAAAACACCTAAATCGGAGCTAAGACGGAAAAGTTATGATTAAAACAAATTTCAGGGACTATTTTGTAAAAGTAAATAATCCTTAGGGGTTTCTATAAAAATTCAGGGGCTAAAACATAATTATAAATATAATCTAGAGGACCTAGGTGCAAAAAGGGCTTTTTGGACTGCAAGTGAGCATTTTTGAAAGGTTAAGGGCTAAACTATAAAAACCAGGGGCTGACTTGCTAAGCTTTTATATGGTGGAAGGACCGGCTTGTAAATAGCGAAAAGGTCAGGGACTCTTTAGCAAAATGGCCGGCGCAACCCTAGTTTGACCGGTACTTCTCTGTTTGACCGGCGGCTTGGCCCGATACGAGCCGTTGGCTCGGATCGGGCGGCGGGGATCTACCGCAAGCAAAAGGGTGGCGGCGGCTTGGACCGTAGCGGCGGCGCGCGCGCGAGCGGCGGCGGCGCTCGCCGGCCGGCTCGCCGGAGTAGCAAAACCGCACTACGGTGCACTAATCAACAAGATGAAGGCACTGAAACGTAGAGGAGGAGAAGGGGAAACCACTGCGCGACTCGAAGAGGAAGAAGAGGCGGCGGCGGAGCGGATCGGCGGCGAGGCGCGGAGCTCGGCGGGGGCGTCCTTGGGGGCGGCGGCGTAGAGAGGGAGAGAAGCTCGATTGAGCGGTGCGGGGTGGAGAGGAGCTCGGGGGCGGCGTTTTATAGGTGGTGGGGGAAGCGGAGGGGTCGCGGGCGAGGCGGTGGACGGCGGGCATGGCGGCGGCCGCCATTGATGGCGAGCGGCTCGGTGGGCGGCCGTTTCGGGGAGAGGAAGGGGCGGGGTCGGTTTGGGCGGCGTGGTGGAGTGCTGCCGCGCACTTGGAGGGAGGGGAAGCGGCGCGGGGAGGCGAGGGGGCGCGGGCGGCGGCGGCGGCGGGGGGCGGGGATGGGGGCGGCCGGCGGTGGGTTGAAGAAGACCCCGACAGGGGGCCCCACCCGTCGGTGGTGCGAGGGAGGAGAGAGGGGTTAGCGGGCGGAGGGATAAGGTGGGCGGGCCGGGGCCGCGCGCGAAAAAATAAAGGATAGGTGGGTTGGGGAGGTGGGCTGCGCGGGAAAAGGTTAGGTGGGTTGGGCTGGCGGGCTAGAATGGGTTGGGGCCGTTTTTCTTTTTTTTTTTCTTTTCTTCTTTTTTTTTTTCAATACCCTTTTCTCTCATTTCTTTTCAAACTTTTACTCAAAGACTTTTCAAAAAAATTTTAAACCGACTTTTAAACCCCACAATCAATCAAAAGCCCATGCATTCAACATGATGCACAATCACTTGGTAAATTCTAAATTAATTAATTATTATTGCATATATTTAAAGGCAAATTTAATTATTCAAATTCATTAATCCTTAGAAGATAAAAATTCTAATTGTTGCTAGCATTTTTTTTAAGTGATGGAATTTTGGGTGTTACAATGGAGTACTACCATTTCTTATAAATAACCTTTACAATACACGGTATAAAGAGGTTAATCCATACTGTACGGTTGAGTGGTTTAATTTGTCGTAGCTGTAGTGTCTGCCAGGCGTGTGCCCCCAGCATTTCCATGCCTGGGTTTATCGGTGGGCCGAGTGCCGTAGACAGAGCGCACACACACCACTGCACATACCAAAGTTACTATTGGATCTGGTGGCCACATCATCGCATGTGAGTAGGCCCAGCACAAGTGGGCCCACGGGTTCCTCTTTGATTGGCAGTAGCCAGTAGAGAAAAGAGGTGAGCTCGCCGTCAGAGTCAGATCACTAGTACGAACACTCAAACACGGCCACAGTAATTGACGGTGGTTTACAGTGTTGTCGTGGGCTATAGTATGGTTATCCTGTCCTGTCTGGTGATAAATAAAAGTAAAAGCTCCTCTTGTTTCTGCAGTCCTCTGCAACTGTTTTTTTAATATTCCCCTGCAACTGAGAAGTTATTTTTGTGCAATACTGGTAATCCCGAGGGCATCCAACGTGTTGTTTTTCACTTTCAGTTTTGAACCATAGTTCTCCATTGAGTAAATTCTCTGTAAGCTGTTGAAATTTATATCTATCCCAAAATCCTAAACCCTACGCGCCATCCAAAATTTATAGCAACGCTTCAATGCCATTGATTGTAGTTTCTACCCCCTACGTGCCATCGTCGTTAATTTACCATGAAAAATCACTAATGTTCGTAAATAAGTGTTGTAAATTTCTTCATTAAATATGAAAATTTTCAACTCGGTACCATAAAACTTTGTGATCCTTCTCTACAATTTTTTTACCAAACATGAATTAAATACGTCTTAAAGTAAAATAATACTAACGAAATGCAATCAACAATAAAGCTCTGAATTCCGTCAAGGAAGACGATATTTTTTGTTCCTGGCTAGATCTTGTGCTCTGGGACCCATATACTCCACAACCTTTATTTAGCAATCGATGTAAGACGACGGTCTATTTTCTTTCTTTTTGAGTAAGTAATATAAAAGGAAAAGAAGTGGCGCATGGGCTCGCTGAGCTACTACTAATAAGTGCCGAGGCGTGGCGCCGTTGTCTTTAAGCAGAAACTTTTTTTACTGTACATGGTACCAGGCTAGCAGCTCCTCCTCCTCCTCTTCTTCCTCCTCCTCCTCCCCCCTTGTGCGGAGACATATGGGGCATGTTTGGATGGGGGTGTTAGTGTTAGTTTGAAGCAAACTAACACCAAAACTAACACTTTACATCCAAACATATGTGTTAGTTTGGTGTTAGTTGGAACTAACACCCCAAAAAACTAACACCTCCAAGAGGTGGTAATTGGTGTTAGTTTGGTGGACCCCACCCCTTTTCTCTCTCCCTCTCCTTTTTCAAATGATTGGAAAAGTTACTTTAAATGCAAACTAACACCTCCATCCAAACATCCAAGGTGTTAGTTTTTTATGTGTTAATTTGGAGGTGTTAAAAACTACCACTACCACTAACACTACCCTATACCATCCAAACATGGCCATGATTAACCCTGGGGAAAAAGTGGAGTCGCCCCCGTACCGCGCGCCCATCACCAATCCGATCAGGTTCGCCGTGATCCACATGCCGTGTCCATGCTTACTGCGCGCTCCGTGATGTTGACAATACCATGCGTTGTCGATCGAAACAAACGCTAGCTTGATCAAAATGACCGCCAAGAGAATGGAAGCAGAGCGTGCAGCAGCAGAGAGTGCAGACCTCTGCAACTGTTTTTTTAATATTCCCCTGCAACTGAGAAGTTATTTTTGTGCAATACTGGTAATCCCGAGGGCATCCAACGTGTTGTTTTTCACTTTCAGTTTTGAACCATAGTTCTCCATTGAGTAAATTCTCTGTAAGCTGTTGAAATTTATATCTATCCCAAAATCCTAAACCCTACGCGCCATCCAAAATTTATAGCAACGCTTCAATGCCATTGATTGTAGTTTCTACCCCCTACGTGCCATCGTCGTTAATTTACCATGAAAAATCACTAATGTTCGTAAATAAGTGTTGTAAATTTCTTCATTAAATATGAAAATTTTCAACTCGGTACCATAAAACTTTGTGATCCTTCTCTACAATTTTTTTACCAAACATGAATTAAATACGTCTTAAAGTAAAATAATACTAACGAAATGCAATCAACAATAAAGCTCTGAATTCCGTCAAGGAAGACGATATTTTTTGTTCCTGGCTAGATCTTGTGCTCTGGGACCCATATACTCCACAACCTTTATTTAGCAATCGATGTAAGACGACGGTCTATTTTCTTTCTTTTTGAGTAAGTAATATAAAAGGAAAAGAAGTGGCGCATGGGCTCGCCGAGCTACTACTAATAAGTGCCGAGGCGTGGCGCCGTTGTCTTTAAGCGAAACTTTTTTTACTGTACATGGTACCAGGCTAGCAGCTCCTCCTCCTCCTCTTCTTCCTCCTCCTCCTCCCCCCTTGTGCGGAGACATATGGGGCATGTTTGGATGGGGGTGTTAGTGTTAGTTTGAAGCAAACTAACACCAAAACTAACACTTTACATCCAAACATATGTGTTAGTTTGGTGTTAGTTGGAACTAACACCCCAAAAAACTAACACCTCCAAGAGGTGGTAATTGGTGTTAGTTTGGTGGACCCCACCCCTTTTCTCTCTCCCTCTCCTTTTTCAAATGATTGGAAAAGTTATTTTTAAATCTGCAAACTAACACCTCCATCCAAACATCCAAGGTGTTAGTTTTTTATGTGTTAATTTGGAGGTGTTAAAAGCTCGCCACTACCACTAACACTAACCTATACCATCCAAACATGGCCATGATTAACCCTGGGGAAAAAGTGGAGTCGCCCCCGTACCGCGCGCCCATCACCAATCCGATCAGGTTCGCCGTGATCCACATGCCGTGTCCATGCTTACTGCGCGCTCCGTGATGTTGACAATACCATGCGTTGTCGATCGAAACAAACGCTAGCTTGATCAAAATGACCGCCAAGAGAATGGAAGCAGAGCGTGCAGCAGCAGAGAGTGCAGACCTCTGCAACTGTTTTTTTAATATTCCCCTGCAACTGAGAAGTTATTTTTGTGCAATACTGGTAATCCCGAGGGCATCCAACGTGTTGTTTTTCACTTTCAGTTTTGAACCATAGTTCTCCATTGAGTAAATTCTCTGTAAGCTGTTGAAATTTATATCTATCCCAAAATCCTAAACCCTACGCGCCATCCAAAATTTATAGCAACGCTTCAATGCCATTGATTGTAGTTTCTACCCCCTACGTGCCATCGTCGTTAATTTACCATGAAAAATCACTAATGTTCGTAAATAAGTGTTGTAAATTTCTTCATTAAATATGAAAATTTTCAACTCGGTACCATAAAACTTTGTGATCCTTCTCTACAATTTTTTTACCAAACATGAATTAAATACGTCTTAAAGTAAAATAATACTAACGAAATGCAATCAACAATAAAGCTCCGAATTCCGTCAAGGAAGACGATATTTTTTGTTCCTGGCTAGATCTTGTGCTCTGGGACCCATATACTCCACAACCTTTATTTAGCAATCGATGTAAGACGACGGTCTATTTTCTTTCTTTTTGAGTAAGTAATATAAAAGGAAAAGAAGTGGCGCATGGGCTCGCTGAGCTACTACTAATAAGTGCCGAGGCGTGGCGCCGTTGTCTTTAAGCAGAAACTTTTTTTACTGTACATGGTACCAGGCTAGCAGCTCCTCCTCCTCCTCTTCTTCCTCCTCCTCCTCCCCCCTTGTGCGGAGACATATGGGGCATGTTTGGATGGGGGTGTTAGTGTTAGTTTGAAGCAAACTAACACCAAAACTAACACTTTACATCCAAACATATGTGTTAGTTTGGTGTTAGTTGGAACTAACACCCCAAAAAACTAACACCTCCAAGAGGTGGTAATTGGTGTTAGTTTGGTGGACCCCACCCCTTTTCTCTCTCCCTCTCCTTTTTCAAATGATTGGAAAAGTTACTTTAAATGCAAACTAACACCTCCATCCAAACATCCAAGGTGTTAGTTTTTTATGTGTTAATTTGGAGGTGTTAAAAACTCGCCACTACCACTAACACTAACCTATACCATCCAAACATGGCCACGATTAACCCTGAGGAAAAAGTGGAGTCGCCCCCGTACCGCGCGCCCATCACCAATCCGATCAGGTTCGCCGTGATCCACATGCCGTGTCCATGCTTACTGCGCGCTCCGTGATGTTGACAATACCATGCGTTGTCGATCGAAACAAACGCTAGCTTGATCAAAATGACCGCCAAGAGAATGGAAGCAGAGCGTGCAGCAGCAGAGAGTGCAGACCACATCTCTGACTGACGTTGCTCCTGCGAATTGTCGTGTGGATCGGCCAAGGTTTAGCACCGGTAACAAAGCTGGTAAAGCCGGCGTCGTTTGTTAGGGCGATTAGCGATGGAGCGGCAGGGCCGAGGATCCGAATTGCCGACGACTGGAATCTGAAAAGAGACCCCTGCCTGCTGTGCTGACGAATAATGCAGGGAAAAACCTGACGCGGCAGCGGCAGCGGCAGGCCATGTCCATATGATGGGGGCGACGACTGAAAAGGATATGGGCGCTGGCTCTGGCTGCGGCCCGCCCCGAGTGCGCGGACTGCTGCTGCTAAAGGGACGGGGGAGGTCGTCGTCGTCGCGGAGTATCACGGCTGGCTGACAAAAGCCGCCGCTAGCTCTCTCGCTGCCGCGACCGGCATGGCCCGGCAGCAGGGCATGGTGCGCCATGGCAGCGGTAGATGCCCAGCCGCAGCGCATTATTCTCCCTTGTGCTTCCTGATTCACGCCATGCCCGTGGCCGTGTGCGTGGGTCTCCACCGCCGCGCCGCGAGCATCTTCTTCTTTTTGGACAGTCTATCTAGCAGCAGTTGAGGAATCAGAGGAGTAGCAGCAAGCGCTGGTGAAGTGATTCTTATTATTCCATCACGGCAACGCGACACAAAGCTACATTACACATGTAGTAAACACACACACATCTAGTATATGCATATCCTTAGCTCAAAACATTAGGATGGGATCCCGGCCTTCGTTCCCTTCAGATTGATTTTGAGGCCCATCTTTTGGTGCTGTCAAGTCAGGTGTCAACCCAGCAGGCAGCAGCCGCTTCATCTCGGTGCTGTCCTCCCTCTTCCCAAGCAGCCAAGGCAAATTTTCAGGCTATCTTTAGCAATCTGAAAACCGTTTGAAAGCCTATGCAGATCGCAATTTATCCAACATGATAAGATTCCTGGATGTGGCAACAGAATAAGGAGGTGTAGTTTTCCTTTTCTTTTCTCTAGAAAGCTTTATTTTTTCCTATCTCTAGAAAACGCTTTAGGAAAGAGAGAAGGAGAAAAATGGAAACCTACAAGTTGTTGGGCCGTGCGTGCACCTGCTAAGTAATATCAGCATTCGTGGTGGGCCTAAATACTGTCTTGCGCTGGGCTTCAATAATAGAGGTTGATGATGCTCGCAAACCTATATCTTCCTAAAAGTTGTCCGATATTCGTACAACTAACTGCAGTGATTTGATCCCACAACTAAACCCTAGTTTTACACCTTTTCTCATGCTTCCTCCCCCTCGTGACCAGCGCCTCCACAAGCACCAAACTTCACCATCGCCGCTATCCGCCCTCACCCTCCCCCACACGCCTCCGCACCGCTGCGCCAGAGCTTCCTTGCTCCGTGCACGCCGCCACGCCAGGAGATGGAGGAGGAAGAAGATGAAAAATATTGATTTTTTTTCTAAAAGATGTTGAAATATTTTCAGAAAGAATCTGTCTCCTCGTCAACTGATTGATATTTTGCTTTTCTACCAATCACCTCTTCCACCTTATGATGGAAATCCAACGTCTCTGTTTGTTCGGGTCCGCGTAATCTTGTTGAGCGCCTGTTAACATTTGTAAAACGGGTGGGCTATTTGTTTTTGTACCCGTTAGCCCCGTGGGCCTGCATGTTGTTGTGGGCCTTTCTATTTCTGGCTCCTACTACCTGTTCCTATTGGGTTTTTTGGGCCAACCCAAAATAGATATGTTACTTTTTTTTCATTTCATCTCAGAAAAAAATATGTTACACTGCATTGGGCCCACGACACTGACGTGGTGAAAATATTTGGCGGGATCTTACGTTTTCCTAGCCGCTAAAAAGGAAGAATTAGATGTGTTTCCCAGCTATAAATACACTAGGCTAGCCGACTCCAACACAGACACCAAAAAAAAAAGAAAAAAAATAGATCTGTACGTCCTTCAAAAGCCATGGAGGGAGAACCCTTGCCAAAAAGCAGTAGGAGGCAGAGGATGGAGAGCATGTGGATGGATCAGATGGGTACTTATCACCAACCTGTGTTGACTAAGGTTAGTATGCCCACGATCCTCTTCAGCTCTTCTGTGTTTTGCTTTGAGAGATTCGTTCCCTCAATTGGCTCTGACAATAATAAATTCCGGGTAAAAAACATGTAGAATTAGATTCACATGCTTGATACCTTGTGAGTGAAACACATCATAGTCTTAATTCTTTTGTGAACAAACAAGAAAAATGTTGTAGTAACTCAGAGATTATTCCATTCTTGAAACATGATAGTCCTAATTCTCTGTGTCAATAAACAAAAATTGTAGGGAGTGACAAAGAGTTGAGCATGTTATTGAAGAAAATAGTGTAGAGCTCCAGAGATAGCTAAACAAAAGCTTTGTACTGAAAACAACATTGGTCAGATGTTAAAGAAGAGCTTGTCAAGTTACAAACAACACTACATAAATGATAAGACAATGAAAACTAAAAATATATGTTTTTAGGGAGGCCCAGAAGTCAGTTTGTGGGGGCTGGGGCGGCCATCATCATCTCTCAGTGTTTCAACAGTATGGAGATTATATTTGTGGAGAAAGAATGAATCTAATGGTATGGTTATGTTTTGTTAAGCACTTTCTGTGTGAATATAACAAGCTGAAATGCCTTGAAAAATTTTTACATGTGTATGTGGTGTCATTTTATAAAAAAATTGCAGGGCATGGGTGATGTAAACAAAATGCTTGCTAACATCAGTGCAACAAGCCATGAAGGAAGGACATCACCTGAAATATCTATGACAAACTCAAGCATGCTTATGCAGGGAGAATACACCGGGTTGATAATGGAGCAAATAAGGAACTCGCAAGAATCAACTCCCTATCCGGTTGCATATGAGGTATGTTTATTCCAGAATTTATTAGGAACAAGTTAGATTGAGTCTTGTATCTTTTTACATACCTTTTTCATTGGCACACTATATGTATGTGTAGACTGTAGACACAACACAATGTGCTAGGACGGATGTTGCTTCATCAACAATTACAGTGATGGATCATGAACAGGATCGTACCTACACAAATGAGCAAATTGGTCAGGTGTGTTTTGAAAAAAACTTATACTCATGAAGCATTTTAAATACATGCAAATTATTTTAAAGTGGTGAACACATTTGAAATATGAACTTTGAAAACTTTTAGGGGCTGGTCAATAAAGGGAAAGAAGCATGGTCTCCCCCTTATCAAAGGGAATGCATGGATTATATGGATGAGTGGAATTCTATACAGTGTACACAGGTAAAAGGAACATTCATAACATTTCAAATGTTAATATTTTACTGATGCATGCAAATTTTGTTTTACATTGTTTGGTAGCTTATGGAGAAAGATCAAAATTCAGAGCTACAAACCACAAGTAACTTGACTCGTGCAGCTTTTGAAGTTGGGGATGGTGATGTCCAAACATTATACGAGGTGCATTTTCTGTGCAAATAGAAACAAAATTATGATCTGATGACTAGTGAGGTTCATGGATAAAAGCACTATGCCTATAAACACACAACTTATGTATTGTCATTTCCATTGTAGGCTCCTGTAGGATCCCTTACACGGCTTCTGACAGCACCCGATGAGATTGGCGATCCTCGATTTGATTACTCATTCGAGGTAAACAGAAACACAAAATTGTGATATGATGACTAGTGAGGTTCATTGACAAATACCAGATAAACTGAAAACTAACAATCTAACCTGTTTGTCATGCAGAGCGGCCTGTACATAACAACAAGCAGGTGTGATTATCCTGGTACATCAACAGAGAATGCAGTGGATCATACAATCAGTGTAACAACAGAAAAAAGTGGGCATGTAGATGAAAGAGAGATGGATGAATCTAATCCTGGGATTAACACAAGTGTTTTTGATATGCAGTACCTAAACCAACTAACCGAAAACATGCTAGTTAATCATATCCAGTCAGATTATGTGGAGGTTGAGGTTGGTTCGAGCCATGAATGTCTAGACCAAGATCATTTGGGTGAGAACCTGCAAATAAATGAAGAACATTTTACAGAGGAAATTATTATAGGTGAAGAACCAGACATGTCAATCAATGATGTAAATGTTGTGGATGTTGCTATGAACATAGAAGCAAACATGGAAAGACTGGAAGAAGACAATGTAGAAGAAGAAATTATAGAAGAAGATATAGAAATATTCAGAATCAATGAGAGTATGGAAGCAGCAACTTTATCACTCAGCCAAGAGGGTGGGGAGAGCCAACATGTTCCTAGGATTGATATGGAATTTCGTACAGATGAGGAGGCGTACAAATTCTACAATGATTATGCCATGATTGTTGGGTTCTCGGTTGTGAAATCTGGTACCTACACCTCAAGATGTAAGGAAACATCTGGGGAGGTGACAAGGAGGATTTACAAATGTCAGCGAAGAGGGACACTTGAAGAACATGTCAATGAAATGGTAGGAAAACAGACTCCTGGTGTTCAAAATAAGCAAGACACAAAAGAAAGTCAAGGTGACTGAGGTGAACAATGATGAGCCAGCACCTGTCCCAGCAGCGAGGAAAAAAAGGTACGATGTGATCAACAAGCCAGGCTGCCAGGCAGGGATGTCGATAACACTGAAAAATGGTATTTGGAAGGTTACTAGACTAAGTCTTGAGCACAACCACAACCTACTTCCTCCAACACTATCAAAACTGTTGCGATCTCATAGATACTTCACAGATCAGGAGAAGGCAATCATGAGGTCGTTGATAGATGTGAATATCCCCAACAGAAAAATACTGGCATTCCTATCCTTCTTAAGGGGTGGAATGAAAAACACAAATTTGGTTAAGACAGACATAAGCAATTTCAGAACAAGGGTGATGAGAGAGAACAGAGAGAATGACATAACACAAGTTGTCAAATTTCTAAAAGACAAACAAGTTGAAGATCCATTGTTTTTCTTCACCTTTGATACTGGCAATGATGCTAAAGTTAAGAATATATTTTGGTCATATGGTTCTAGCAGTTTTGACACTACCTATGAAACAAACAGATACAGTTTGAAGTTTGCGCCTTTTGTTGGTATAAATGGGCACGGGGATAACCTTTTGTTGGCTGGTGCACTCCTCAGTGATGAGACAATACTGACATTCAGGTGGTTGTTTAGCACATTCCTAACCTGCATGGGAGGAAAACATCCTAAATCAATTATCACTGACCAGGATGTTGCGATGCGGGCAGCAATTGCCCTGGAATTCCCAAATGCAGTGCACAGAAACTGTCTTCATCACATTATGTCAAAAGTAGAAATTTTAATGGGAGAAGCATTAACAAAGCAACCAAAATTTGCTATGGACTTGTATGACATTGTTTACAATTCTTTAACTGAAGAGGAATTTGAACGGTTATGGGTATACATGCTAAACAAGTACAAAGTGCACCACTTGAAGTATTTGAGGGCCATGTATGAAAATAGGAAAAGGTTTGCGCCAGTTTATTTCAAGAACAACTTCTTCCCATTCATTTGTTCAACCTCTCGCAGTGAGGGTACAAATGCAAGGTTCAAGGAAAATGTGGGGTCAACCAGTAGCTTAATTTCATTTGTCAAAGAATATGATCGAATAATGAGCACCATGGATGAAAAGGGAAATCTAAGAGACAAGAACAAGGCACATGATGTGGCGGTGTTGCACTCAACATACACTTTTGAAAGACAAGCGAGAGACTTCTACAACACACAAATATTCTATAGATTCCAGCAGCTAGTGAAGCAGACAGGTAGGTACATAGCAGAGGAAGTCGAGAAAGATAGAGTTTACATGGTGTATAAATATGCGGAGCACACAAAACATGAGGTCAGACTGAGGAAATACCTGGTACTAGTTGATGGGTCTCAGGAGAACTATGTGTGCATCTGTGCACGCTTCCAAAAGGATGGGATATTATGTGTGCACGTGCTAAGAACTCTAATTCAGATGAACAAGCACACCATACCTGAAAAATACTTTATAGATAGGTGGAGGCCAATTGACAGAAAACAAGTCAGAGATCCAACAACATTTATACCGGTTGAACTCATAGGAAGCAACATTACTCTGAGATATAACTTACTTGGTAGGGAGTTTGTGAATGTCGCTGCATCTGGATGCCTGAGTCTAGAAAGAACCAACTATATGATGAATGAACTTTGCAGAATCCATTGTGAACCGAGAGAAATGCCTGTTGGACAACAAAACAATGACAGTGACAGAGCAACATCAGAACAGCAAAGAAACATTGCAAATGAAGAGATCCATGATATTGGTGGGCAAGTTATGGATAGGGTTACTCAACAAACAAGTATCATGGTCACTACACAGGAATTGACTCATTTGGGGACACAGATGACATCGATTGCAGATGTAAACCCTGCAACAGTTACGCTTAGGAACCCTGATGTTGTCCCCAAAAAAGGAAGGCCAAAAGGCACCACAAATCCACCTACATTAGATTAATGCAATCACAATTCCACCATACCTACAGCAAGAATTATTGAAAATGGCATAGAAAATGATGAAGGTCATACTTACAGCAGGAAACGAAGGTACATCATATTGTCTCAGAGAACCATTGGCACACATTCAGTCTCAAGAAGTCTTAAGAATTCAATGTTGAGACCTTGGATAAAATTGCAGGAGATAAGTTGAACATGGTAGTATTGAATTTAAAGCCACCCAGCATATTCAAAAAGTCCAGGTGCAAATATAAAACAATGCTCTCCAGTATAAATAAAAAAGAAAATAGACAAATTAAAAAATAGAGGGCTCGATGGCCCCTCATAGAAATTATGAGAATTTATACGAATAATATAGACTGATTCAAATAGAAATAACATCATAGAAAATATTTGTATATTGAGTTATAGATTATAGCATTTTCACGATGGACAAATGGCGAGAGATGACTATGATAGCCCTGCCCACAACACCTCACTTCACCTACCAAACCCAAAAGACTACTAGGAAATTAAAGATCTTGCTGCCTGGAATCCGGAGCTCCGCTTCATCTCAAGGCTCCTCTTCATCTCAAGCTATATGCACAGGGGAGAGAGAAAAAAAGGGATAAATGAGTATATGAATACAACAAACAAGAGCATAGTGAAAAATATATAGTTTGAAGCTGCTCACCATTGCGTTGTGATTACTGACGGTTTCTTTTGCTTTGATATTGATGTTGTGGGCACTAAAAATCATGTTATTAATGTACTGAATTCTAATTTCTCCAATGTTGATTGACGAGAACTTTTCCATCAAATTAACTGAAGAGTGCCATAGCTCCAAATACTTCATGACAAATACCGCATCATCAAACTTGGAAAAAAAACTTAATATCTTGCATCAGGACTGGAGCATGGTGGATCATGAACTCATCAAAATTCCAATCTATACCGATGGCTTCATCCCATGCTTTCAAAAAGTTTGCTATCTGTCATCGCAATAAATTAGAAAAGGAACAACATACATAGAAAACAAGGTAATAACCAAAGTAAGTTATATCAACTTACAACTATACTCCTGATGTTTTTTGAAAAATCTTGTTCTTCTCGAAAGAATGAATCTAGAAAAATGAAATATCCATCTCTTAAGGCAACCACAAAAACGAACCAGTGCTCCATATGGCACATTGGGAAAAAAAGCTGCAGCAAAACAAACTTCAGACTGTCTGGTTGGAAATATAGATATAGGGAGCAGCGCGAAAAAGATTTCAGTGCTTACATAATCTGATAAGGTGAAGTTGTAACATTGATTGGAAAGCTTGAAGCACTTGATATAGTTGTCATGAAGTGATGATAATAACTTCACTTCTTTCGTGTGTCTTAGAAGGTAATCCTTTTTGTAATACCCCAAAAAACTTAGTGTTAATTAAAAAATATGCATAAAGTGCATTAAAAAATAATATACATATATATATATATATATATATATATATATATATATATATATATGATCAGTGTAAAAACACAAAACTGAGATAAGTAAAATGTACATGAAGCGGAAAAAATAAGTAAAATGTAAAATGTTCATGAAAAACAAAATGGAGTCAGAAAAATAATACATAAAAGCATTGGGTAATGTAAAATAGAATAGCATAGGCTTACCCCAACTGTAGAGAAAAAATAATGTCGTTTTGAATCTTTTGGTTTCTTGTCCTTGAAAAGTTTTCTACAAAATGCATTAATAACATATTTGTCAACAAACACCTTATCGTTGCGCCGCAGTGTGCCAAGCTGTTCAAATGAAACACGAACGTTGTCGTAATTGATGACTTCTTTGCTGTTGGATTGGAAAATTGTAATGTACGTTAAACAAAAAAAGACATTGTTGTGTGTGATAAAAGGGATGATAAGAAAGTATGGTGAAGATACCTGGCAAATTGAGGGTCTGATGCTAGAAAAACAAGGCACTGGTATGCTAACATATCTTCTGTGGTCACAACATACTTCATTTTGCATGCATTGTCATAAAAATTCCAGTGATATGAGTTTGGTTGTAAAATACGCTGAGGGTGACGTGAACTTGATGCTTTCACATTTCTGAAAGCATGTCATGTGAGACTTGTTCTGCATCTTATCTGCTTCAAGAGTTGTTGTGGTGCAAACAGAGTGGAAGGTTCGGGCCCCTGTTATTTGGACTTCAGGGGGTTCAGGTGAATCTTGGGAGCTCCGGGTTAAAAAAATATGAATCAACTATATTTGAGTAACAAGGGTCTACAAAAAGCAACTAACATACAATTACATAAATTTGTGAGTGCAGAAAAAGTGCACATACTAGCAGGTTCAGTTGACCAGAAGTATGGATCGCTATGTGAGGATCTTTATGTGAGGACCGTGTACCGGACTCAGGGTATTTGTCAAAAACTGGTATGCTGTGTTCATGATTGGTGCCACCCTCTTCTGCATGCAGTCTAGAAGGGCCTTGCTTCAATGAGCTTGTGGTACTAACATGATTAGTTGAAGATGGCAACATAGCTTTTGCTTCACTGAACTGATTCTGCATGTAATCAGACAAGCAGGGGTAAAAATTAGGGGTATGCAAAGAAAAGGCTCTTTGCAATCAGACAAGCATGAGAAGCTGGATTTGAAAAGAAAAAGGGTCGTTGTACTTGGAAATTAACCTCAGGTTGCGATGATAAGCAAATAGGATCATTGTAGTATGTTTTCCCATCACAAGGTAATCCAAGACGTCTTCGTTTCCTTGGATCATCAATGAAATTACCATCATCATCGAAGTCTTCTGTCAATCGGAATGATGGGGTGGAGATACCCATTGCACTGATTGGTTTTGCAACATTTGTTTTTGGGTTGACCTACATTATACAAAAAGGGATGAGCATGTGTATGGAAAATTGCAAAATAAAATGTAAAAAATTGCAGTCTATATGGCTATCTGGATACATTCCAAAGGAGGGGATATGATATTATATGACAATGTGTAAGTATGGATGTACTCAAATGAAATTCTACAATTTATGTAAAACCATACCGAGGGAGGGTCGAGAGGTTCTGATTTGTTGCTAGAGTTATGAAACGCTAGCAAGTGATTGAAGCTAGCACTCTTCTCTGGATGTACTTGGGCACCAACTGATGTGTCATCGGTACAAAACTTACTAGGGGATGAAACAGCCTTGCACATAGCAACAAAACACGAAACACTTAGTGTAGGAATAACATAAGAAGAAAAAATAAAAGAAAATAGACACATACATTTGAGAGTGCCTTTGAAAGGTGTTCACGAACTGTTTGAATGGCATCATCTACACTCAGTACATGGTGGCTGCCTTCTTCAATTGGTGTGTGACCAGGAGTCTTTTGAGCTTCAATAATACTTTCAGATGTTGATGCCTTTTGACGATTGGATAAACGATCCTTGAGTTTCTAATTTAAAAATGTAAATATTATTACCATGCACATAAAAACTTACATGAAGATGCAAACAAAGATAAGTAGATATATGTGAATAAATAGGAGTACGAGGATGATCATTGTGGAAAATAAATGGTGAAAACACACCTGCAGTACCTTGCTTCTGTTTTTGACATCAACATTTGAAAGGCCTGCCTGGGGAATTAAGCAAGAGTTTGTGCAGGGAGCTTGTGAATTGTCATTAGAGAAATTGCCACTCATGGTGGCATCACCATCATCATCCAACATGTAGCCTTCGATGCTACTACCATTTTGTCGTAATACCCGTGAAGCCAAACGCTTGACATTCTTCTTCCTCAAAATGGCCTAGACAAACAATATCGTATTAAATGTTGCAATAAAGAAAGGGTACAACTCAGTCAAAACAAAAGGACAACATAGAAATGAGCAGACAATACCTCTGGGTTATCCACAAATGCAACTTGGTTTGCTACAACTTCTGGTGGACCTGATGTTTGACGAGAACAAGTGCGACCAGTGATAATAGAACCCCCATTGCCATTATTGCCACTAATAGAAGAGTTTGAGAGCCTTCTACTATTTTGAGAAGCCATGCCTACTATCATATGTAAACAGAAGTGGGGCAGAAAATAGGATGAGAAAAAATGAGCAAATGAATATATAAAATATTGGAATTGAATAATAAGGACATTGAACAGGAACAATTACTTGAATCAAAATGATCTTGTGCGTTGTTAGAGCTTGTTGTAGCTTTCACAGTCTCAGCTGCACTATCAGGCGCAGAACTACAATCACCCCCACTAGATGGAACAATCTCAGTATCATTACTAGTTATGTCATTTTGATGGGTACTAACTTGCAATCTTGTGTGATTGTTTAGGTCGGTCAGAGAAATATTTGCTTCGATGCTTCCGGATGCAACACCATGCCCTATTGAGCTTTCCTTGTTGACTTGAATAGATGCATCCCTGAGTACACTGCCAATGTTTTTAGGGATATTAGCAACTGTCTCACAATCCACAATATTGTCATTCTCTATGTTGGCTCCAGAGGCAACACTCTTGTCATTCGGCTGACCCTGTTGGTTTACAAACACTCTTTGTGTTGGCTGATAAATACAGCTGAGTACATCTACAATAATGCTTTGGACATTTTCTGCTGCTGAATCGATTGGAGCAGCGGCATGCTTCATGTAGAGTGTGGTCACATTTTCCAGGATCTAAGAAAAAGGGATGCCCATATAAAACAAAATATAAGTATTTAGAGTTCTGGACTGATTATGCAGGTAGAAAGAACACAATTGAAAATATAAGGGGTGTTATGATGACAGAAACATCACCTTAGGACAAATAGTTTCGTCAATAGTTTCACTCAACAACTTCTTGAATTTTACAGCATCAACAACACAGGTGGGTGATGGGGTCCTGGAACTGGTACCCTTATGATAGCAAGTTGATTTTAGAGGTAGTAACTGCACACATAAAAGTTAAAAATTGAATGAATATTACAAATCAACCATGTATATGGGGTACTAAAATAAAAGGAGTATAATTAATAATGTCAAGGTAAAAAAATACTCACTGGATGTTTCCCATATGAGTGACCTTGGACACAATCAAGCTTGGACTTTTCTTTGATCATATCACCCTTCCAAACAAGAATGCGTGGTAAAGTGGGAGGTAATTGTGGTTGGCCAATATTCAGCGAGTCCAGGTAGACAACCTGTAAACAAACCAATTGTAGAAACACATGTTACAACAAACAAGTACAGAATGTTGCACACAAGAAAAGAACATACAAAAAATGAAATTAGACATGGGCTTACACATAAGATGTACAAGCATCCTCCCATAGTGATGGTTGCATGGTCTCCTTTCTTCATCTGATCATGATACTTGGAGACATGCTTGAATAACCAATAGTGGACAAACTTACTCCAATCCCACCCTTGGCATTCTTTATATCAACTAATGGTTTTAGATACTCAGGGCTGGGGTGTACATTAGAGTTCGGGCACAAAAAGGTGACTAATGCAACAATGAGGAAGTTGCAGACAAGATCATCTTCAGAGATATCATCTTTCAACAGTTTCTCTCCACAAACCTTGGCAGATGGTAATCTTGACATGTACATGGATTGTAACAGACTAGTTTTTCCTCTCTCAGTAGCGGCTTTTGAAATGGTTTTGCCACCAATAGGGATGCCTAACACATCATGTACAATCTGGGGGGTTATGGGTATGGACTTACCACTCACAACAATAGCCCACTTGTCGACTTTGATGTGGTCAAACACCCATCGGGCAAAGGACATAGGTATTGTACAATTGTCAAACAAAAATAGGGACCCAAAGCCGTAGGAATCTATGACACATCTTGTCGGGGACAGCCCTAGGGGTCCCCTTAAACAACGGGGAAATCCTCACTTAAAACCCGCGACAAAGCCAAAACACAGTTTGCCTAACCATGCAGGATACGGCCCATGCTGCAGGGACCCCGACGGCCCACCAAGGCGGCCCTCTCGAAGATCCCCTCGAGCAGGTTCCGCCTCGCTCGAGGATGCGCGCCCCCCTCGGGTGGGCTCCGCCCCGTTCGAAGGGGTGCGCTTCCCTCGAGCGGGCTCCGCCTCGCTCAAGGGCCCGCCGCCCCTCGAGCAGGGCTCCGCCTCGCTCGAGGGTCCATCCCGCCCTCGACCGGGGTCCGCCACGCTCGAGGGCGCCCCTCACGCGTGCGCCGGCCCCGTACGCGGGCATTTACGCCCCGACACCGGCGGGACGCCATCATGCGTCCGGGGCTCGCGCCCCGGTGCTGCCGCACCAACTCCCCAGGAGGAAGCCCATCCCCATCACTGTGGGGAGGGACTGTGCGGCAGGACCGGTGCCAGTCCCGTGACGCCGCGCCGCCTGCTCCGGTACGGCTAACGCGCCGAGCCCTCGAAGGGGGGCCGGCTGCATCCTCGACTTGCTTTCTCGTGACCTTGCAGGGTTAGGTGGAAGCGCTAGGCCGGTGGGACGCCATCCCTGCCACTGTTAACGGCATGGCTGCCGCCCCCGCGCGTGCAGGCGCACGCCAGGCGCTGTAGCAACAACTCCAGCACTATGAAACGCGTTGGAACGGGACGCCGCCTTACCTACTCCTGTACTCCGTACGAGCCAACGTCAGCAGCTCCCTCGAGCCTATCAGAAGACATCACCACCATCCGCCGCCCTTCTACCCTCGAACCGCCACTGTTCGGGTACAAGATAGGCCATGATGGCCAGATCGCTGCAAGGATCGTCCGACGGCCGCCCACTCTACAAGATAGCACGTCGTGCTTCCCCACGTAGCTAGATAGCGCGGCGCGCATGTAATCCGCCTCCTCCTTGATCTATAAAAGGAGGGCGAACCCCCCGGCCCGCGGGGGACGGACGGACGAACACACACGGACAAGAGGAGACAAGCGCCGCCACGCACTTGTTCTCCAATTCCCCCACAACACCTTCGCTACTACGCTAGGGACTTGGAAGCCAGGCTTCCTCTCCCGCCTTGCTTGTAGCAGCCCCACTACAGGCACCCCCGGTGCTGAGCAATATAGTGCCTTGAGCACACCACTGCTGGACGTACGGCCTCCTCGGCCGGAACCAGGATAAAACCCGTGTCTCTTATTGCTTAGCATCGACCATTGAGGGATAGACCTCGGCGCTTTCTACTGGTTAGTGTCGGGACCATATTCCGCACCGACAGTTGGCGCCCACCGTGGGGCAATCTGAGCGCCTAAGGTCATTCCACCAACTCCCTCCATGGTGATCCGCACTGAGTACCGTGGTACACGCTACTGCATGGGCAGCTCGGACCCCCTCCCTGCCGGGTTTGAAATTCGGTTCGGGGACCTGAACTTTCAGGCCACGGGGAACGGCTACCTCATGCGCCTCACCAACCGTGAGGAGCTCCGCGCGCGGCGCCAGCCGGGTCCGCTCCGGTCCCCGCCGCATGCACCACCACGGCGCAAGCGCCCGCAGCACGGATGCCGCGGGCCCGTCGGCGCCACGACGCCGCCGTCGCTCCGGGCGCCGTTCGCGCCGTGCGCGGTCCGAGCGGCGGCAGCCGAGCGCGCCGCCTCTCGCGCGCGGCGCGCCCGCCGTCACGACGACCACCATCCCGGCGGGACGGCGCACGGTCTCCGACCGCGCATCCCCATCGGCCGCGTGGCGCTACGTCGGCCTACAACGCCAACGTCAACACCACGATGCGCGAGGTTCCGCCCGGCCGTCACGTCTTCGTTGCCAGGGATCCCGCCGCCTCGGCGGGCGACGAGTCGTCCCCGGGATCCCTCGACGCGTTGCCGCCGGCCAACCGCCACGGGTACGCGGAGTGGGGACTTCTCCGCGTGCCGGACCCGGGCCATGTTCCGCGTTTCCTCAACGCTACGGACATCGGTTCGGCCGCTCCGACGACTCCAAAGACCGGGAGTTATGATCCCGTGCGGGAGTGCTACGCCGTCATCACCAACGACCCGGCCCAATGCCGCCGGTGCGGTGGGCGCCGGAGACGGGGAGGTCACGCCGCCCCTGGGGATCGCCACGCGCCCGGCCGCAGGCCAAGCGCTCCCCGCCGGGGCCGACGCCGACGCGCAGCTGGCCCAAGCCCGCGAACTCGAGGCCAAGCTGGCGGAGGAATACCGGACGATGCGGCTGTTCCGTGCCTCAATGGCGGGGGAAGCCTCCGCGCGCGGCGAACGCGAGCGGGAGCTGGGCCGACAGGTCCGTGATCGCATCAACATCGACCCCAACATCGACAACGCGGACGCACCCCCGCGGGCGAGCCAAAAGCTCATCGCCGCCGCGACGCTGCTGCGGGTCATGCCCGCACCCTCGACCCCTGAGGCACGAGACCTGCACCGAGAGGTGCAAACTCTCATCGAGCAAGCGGCCGTCCAGCAGGCCGAGAGCTCGGCATCACGCATCCGCCAACAGGGGGATGCGCGGGACGACGGAGCTGCACCGGGAGGCGAACCCTCGGTCCACGCAGAGGACCGGCGGGGGGCGACCCGCCGACCCGGACGCACGCCGGCCAAGGAGCGGCTCCTTGACGCACGCAGGGCGCTGGATGGCGATGCCCGCAACGTCATCAACGCCAGGCGCACGAGCAGGGCGGACGCACGAGCAGCGGTGGGCTACCACCCTCGACGGGGCGGACGCTATGACAGCGGCGAGGACCGCTCCCCAACGCCAGAGCCCCCAGGGACCCGTGTGTTCAGCCGGGAGATCCGCACGGCGGCCTTCCCCCAGCGCTTTCGCCAACCCTCGACCGTCGTCAAGTACAATGGGGAGACGGACCCCCGCATGTGGCTCAACGATTACCGCTTGGCTTGCCAGCTGGGCGGGGCCACCAGCGACGAGGTCATCATCCGCAACTTGCCCCTGCACCTCGGCGACGCGGCCCGGACGTGGCTCGAGCACTTGCCCGCCAGCCAAATCCACAATTGGGATGATCTGGTCCGCACATTCGTGGGCAACTTCCAGGGCACATACGTGCGCCCCGGAAATTCATGGGACCTACGCTCCTGCACACAGAAGCCCGGCGAGTCGCTGCGGGACTTCATACGACGCTTCTCCAAGCGCTGCACCGAGCTCCCCAGCGTGGCGAAGTCCGAGATCGTGCACGCCTTCCTCGAGGGCACCACATGCCGGGACCTTGTGCGGGAGCTAGGACGCAGCCCGCCCGCGGACTCCAACGAGCTGTTTGACATCGCCACCAGCTTCGCCTCTGGAGAAGAGGCCGTGGGGGCGATCTTCGACGGCAAGAAGGGCAAGCACTCGGAGGACGCGCCCGCGGAGGGCAGCAAGTCCAAGGAGCCCCACCGCAACGACAAGCGGGGCAAGAAGGGAAAGAAGCCGCGCCTCGAGGCGCGCGAGCAGGGGCGCGACGGCGGTAATGCCGAGGCCCTTGCTGTTGACCCGGCTCGACGGGGCCCTCGACCGGCCCCTCGAGGCCCGGGGGTGTTTGACGACATGCTAAAAAAGCCATGTCCTTACCACAAGACCCCAGTGAATCACACCCTTGAGCAGTGCGATATGCTCAAGAAGTTCTACGGTCGCGCCACCGCGAAGGAGGCAGAGGCCAAGAAAGACGGAGGCGATGGCGACGCAGGCGGCTTCCCCGCCGTGGAAAACGTGTTCCTCATCTTTGGGGGGCCAACCGTCGACATGTCGATCCGCCAGTGCAAGAAGGAGCGGCACGAGGTCCTCGCCGCGGAGAGGGCGCCTCCGTCCTTCCTCAATTGGTCAGAGGACGCCATCACCTTCAGCCGGGAGGACCACCCGAACCGCGTCCCCAACCCGGCCGCACCCGCCGGTGGTCGACCCCATCATCGGGAACACGCGGTTCTCGAAGGTCCTGATGGACGGAGGCAGCAGCCTCAACATCCTCTACGCGCATACATTGCGCTTGATGGGGATCGGGTTGGACCAGCTGCGGCCCAGCACGAAGCCATTCCACGGCATCGCTCCCGACAAGCAGGTCCAGCCCCTCGGGCAAATCGACCTGCCAGTTTGGTTTGGCACCCCGAAGAATTTCCGCAAGGAGATCCTCACCTTCGAGGTGGTGGGGTTCAAGGGGGCCTACCACGCTATACTTGGGCGACCCTGTTACGCCAAATTCATGGCGGTCCCCAACTATACCTACTTGAATATGAAGATGCCGGGACCAAACGGCGTCATCACCGTCGGCTCGTCCATCGAGCACGCATTCGACTGCGACGTCGAGTGCGTAGAGCACGCGGAGGCACTGGCGCTGGATGAAGCGCTGGTGAACACTTTGGAGAAGATGGTCAACGAAGACCTCGACTCCGCCGCCAAGCACTCCGGCACCTTCGAGGCCACGGAGCAGACCAAGGAGGTCCCCCTCGACCCTTCAGCCCCCGAGGGCAAGGCGTTGAGGGTCAGCTCCGCCCTCGATCCCAAATAGGAAGTGATGCTCGTCGACTTCCTCCGCGCCAACGCCGACATCTTCGCGTGGAGCCCCTCGGATATGCCAGGCATCCCGAGGGAAGTCGCCGAGCACTCCCTTGACATCCTGCCAAACGCCCGCGCCGTGCAAGAACGGCTCCGCCGCTTCGACGAGGAACGGCGACGGGCAATCGGAGCGGAGCTGCGGAAGCTTCTCGAGGCTGGATTCATCAAGGAGGTGTTCCACCCAACGTGGCTAGCAAACCCCGTGCTTGTAAAGAAAAAGAATGGGAAGTGGCGGATGTGTATAGACTACACTAGTCTTAATAAAGCATTTCCTAAAGTTCCCTTTCCTTTGCCACGCATTGATCAGATCGTTGATTCAATGGCTGGGTGTGAATTGCTTTGCTTCCTTGATGCTTACTCCGGGTACCACCAAATAAAGATGAAGGAGTCCGACCAGCTCGCGACTTCGTTCATCACGCCGTTCGGGACGTTCTGCTACGTCACGATGCCGTTTGGCCTCCGAAACGCGGGTGCAACATACCAGCGTTGCATGCAGCACGTTTTTGGGGATCTCATCGGGCGGACGGTCGAAGCGTACGTAGACGACATCGTCGTAAAGACCAGGAAGGTGGACGACCTGGTTGGCGACCTTGGCGTCGCATTCAGCTGCCTACGGGCCAATGGGGTCAAATTAAACCCCGAAAAATGTGTCTTTGGAGTGCCGCGAGGTATGCTCCTGGGATACATTGTCTCTCAACGGGGAATCGAGGCCAACCCTGAAAAGGTTGCGGCCCTCGAACGAATGGGTCCGATTAAGGACCTCAAAGGGGTGCAGAAGGTGCTGGGGTGCCTTGCCGTCTTGAGCCGCTTCATCTCGCGGCTCGGTGAAAAGGGGCAGCCCCTTTACCGCCTACTCAAGAAGCACGAGCGCTTCTCCTGGACCGCCGAGGCCCAGGATGCGCTCGACAAGCTAAAAGCGTCTCTAACGCGCGCTCCGATCCTCACGCCGCCACAAGACGGTGAACCCCTGCAGCTCTACGTCGCCGCAACCACCCAGGTGGTCAGCGCCGTGATCGTCGTGGAGCGCACGGAGGAAGGGCACGCCTTGCCTGTACAGCGGCCGGTCTATTACATCAGCGAGGTCCTGTCAGATACCAAGACGCGCTACCCCCAGGTCCAAAAGTTGCTGTACGCGGTAGTCCTTGCGCGGCGCAAGCTCCGCCACTACTTCGAGGCCCACCCCGTCACGGTGGTTTCCTCCTTCCCACTGGGGGAGATCATCCGCAACCCCGACGCTGCGGGCAAGATCGCCAAGTGATCCATGGAGCTGATGGGCGAGACGCTCGCCTACGCCCCGCGCAAGGCCGTCAAATCCCAAATCTTGGCTGATTTCGTCGCTGAATGGACGGACACGCAGCTACCGCCGCCGCAAATCCAAGCGGAGTGTTGGACTCTGTTCTTCGATGGCTCGGTGATGAAAACAGGGGCGGGCGCGGGCCTGCTCTTCATGTCACCCCTCGGGGAACACATGCGGTACGCGGTGCGCCTCCACTTCCCCGCGTCTAACAATATGGCCGAATACGAGGCCCTCCTCTGCAGCCTCAAAATCGCCATTGAGTTAGGCGTCAAGCGCCTCGACGTGCGGGGGGACTCGCAGCTCGTAATCGATCAAGTCATGAAGAACACGAGCTGCCACGACGACAAGATGGAGGCCTACTGCAAAGCCGTGCGAGCCCTCGAGGACAAGTTCTACGACATCGAGCTCAACCACGTGCCCCGGCGGTACAACGAGGAGGCAGACGAGCTGGCCAAGATTGCGTCCGGGCGGATCACCGTCCCCCCAAACGTTTTCGCACGCGACGTCGCTCAGCCCTCGGTCGTCTTCGAGCCCCACCCCTCGAGTCATGACGAACCCTCGGGGGCTACCTCGAATCCAGCGGGTGCGGAACCCATGGACGAGGACCCCTCGAACGAGGCGTACGTGCTCTCCCTCCTCGAGGGGTATGGCTCCCACGAGGCCGATGTGATGGACATCGAGCCGCCTCCCCGTCGAAGCGGACTGGCGCGACAAATACATCGCCTGGATCGCTCGAGGGGAACTCCCCGCGGACCGGGCCGCGGCCAGGCGCATCGCCAGGATGGCCAAGTCCTTTGCCCTCGTTGACGGCGAGCTGTACAAGCACGCCGCTTCCGGCATCCTGCAGCGGTGCGTACCCATCCCCGAGGGGTGCGAGCTCCTACGGGACATCCACGCGGGGATCTGTGGCCACCACGCCGCGCCCCCGCACCCCCTCGTCGGCAACGCGTTCCGCCGTGGCTTTTACCGGCCTACCGCGGTCGCGGACGCCGCCGAGATCGTGCGCACCGCGAAGGGTGCCGCTCTACGCCCGCAAGTCCAACTTGGCCGCCCATGCCCCGCAGACCATCCCCCGTAACGTGGCCATTTGCCGTGTGGGGGCCGGACATCGTCGGGCCCTCGCGGAAGGCGCCCGGGGGCTTCACCCACTTGTTGGTCGCGATCGACAAGTTCTCCAAGTGGGTGGAGGTGCGCCCCATCACGAATCTCAGGGCAGAGCAGGCGGTAACATTCTTCACCGACATCGTCTACCGCTTTGGAGTGCCAAACTCCATCATCACCGACAATGGGTCCCAGTTCACAGGCAGGTAGTTCTTGGAGTTCTGCGACAAGTTACACATCCGTGTGGATTGGGCAGCTGTGGCACACCCACAGACCAACGACCAAGTAGAGCGTGCCAATGGCATGATCTTACAAGGCCTAAAGCCTAGAATTTTCGACCAGCTAAACAAATCTGGGCGAAAATGGCTCCAAGAGTTACCAGCGGTTGTGTGGAGCCTAAGGACCACCCCAGCTGCAGCCACCGGGTTCACTCCGTTTTTCCTAGTCCATGGCGCGGAGGCCGTCCTCCCCACGGACTTAGAATACGGGTCGCCCCGTGGTTCGAAGCTATGACGAGGATGCCGGCCCGGCCGAGCCCGCGAGGACTCGCTGGATCAGCTGGACGAGGCACGCCTCGTGGCCTTGATGCATTCCGCGAGGTACCAACAGTCCCTCAGGCGCTACCAAGCACGCAAAATACGCTGGCGGGATTTCAGCGAAGGGGATCTGGTCCTAAGGCTACGCCAAGACAACCGAGGGCGCCACAAGCTATCACCCCCATGGGAGGGACCCTACGTCGTGGTGAAGGTACTCAAGCCCGACACGTACAAGCTGGCCAACGAGGACGGTGAAGAGCTCACCAACACTTAGAACATCCAACAGCTACGTCGTTTCTACCCCTAGCTAGGATTCCCAAGCATTTTCTGTTGTAAAAATCATATGGCCAACGCCCCAGTTGGTGACAACTATGTAAACGCCTCAAGTCTAATGGAAAGGGCAACTCGGCTTTCCCCTGAAACCCAAGTTACCCTCGGGGGCTACTGTGGGGGGCACCCCCCCCCCCAAAATGGTCCCATTTTCGCGCAAAAATAAAACAACTCACACGCGCTAAGTTTATTTTCTACTTCAACCTCGAGCAACGGTTCGAATAGGGCGCAGGCAGCCTAGCGGAAGGAGCGCGCGAGTCAGAGATAGCCTACGCCGTGAGGATACGGCCCTTCTCTCTCGCCTCCAACCCAGCAGGCCCCCCGCGAAAATCGAACTCCCCTAAGTAAAATCTACTCAGGAAGAAGGAGAAACAAAAAAGCGCAATAAGCAAAAGGCTTCATTTCGTATCAACAAATGTTTACGACTGAGATAGTGTGCTTATTTACAAAGGCCGCATGGCCAGAATACTGATACACGAATAAACACGGGCCTAGCGCCCAACCCGTCTTCGGGGCGGGAGGAGCGGCGGCGTCGGCCGGCGTCCGGAAGAGGAACTCCTCGAAGGCTTCAGCGAGCGACCCGACGGCGTCGGCGGCGAGCGCATCCACACGCTCCATCGCTACCTCGTCCTCGACGCCCTCGGGAACGAT
The DNA here is from genome assembly GCA_947561735.1 of Cenchrus americanus. Classification (NCBI taxonomy): domain Eukaryota; kingdom Viridiplantae; phylum Streptophyta; class Magnoliopsida; order Poales; family Poaceae; genus Cenchrus; species Cenchrus americanus. The sequence continues at coordinate 220,244,653 of OX387241.1, read as the reverse complement.
GTAGCCCTCCGCTAGCGCCTCGAAGTTGACCTCGTAGTGGGACCGCACCATTCCGAGGGCATTCTGGACGCCCAGATGCAGCGCCCGGCGCATCCGCTCGGTGACGTGACTGGCCAGCGAGCTGCCGGCCTGTGCTTCGCCCTCCTCCACGGCTCGGCAGGTCTCGAGGGCCGCACCACGCAGCTCCCGCAGCCCCGCTCGGAGGAGTTATAGGAAGCCTGCAGTGCCTCGGCCCGTTCGGTACCGCATGCCCCGGGCGGTGCGCAAGCCTGGAATCGCCAAGACAAGAAAGAAATCAGAAAGGGGGATGCGAGCCCTCTAACAGAAAAACCAACAAAGCAAGAGTCAAACAGTGGCTCACCTTCGACTTGTTTCCTCTCCACCTCGAGAGCGTGGCGCTCGGCCTCGACCGCCAGCTCGAGGCGCTTGACGGACTCACCCTGCTCCTAGAGGGCCAGCTCTTGGTTTGCGCTCGTAATGCTGAGCACAATGAGCTCACCCTCGGTCTTAGAGAGCTTGGCGTCCTGCTCCGCCAATGACTTCTGCGCCGCCTCGCGAGCGACGCGCTCCTGCTCCAGAACCGTCCGGGCGTCGACGAGGGCGGCCTCGCTCCCCGCCGGAGCCGCCCCTCGGCCCCCTTAGCGGGCGGCACGCTCCCCCGCAGAGCCGCTCCTCGCCGACGACGAGCGCCGCGGCCTCGGCGTCGAGGGCGGCCTTCAAGTCGTCGGCCTCCTTGCCCGTGCCCGCTCCGCCGCCCGCGCGCCCGCTCCTCGCCCGGCGTTGCCGCGCCCGCGCCCCTCGAGCGACGAGCGGAGCCCCCGGTTCTCGCCGCGGACGCCGGCCACCTCCGCCTCCCGCTTGGTCGCCGCCGTCCGCATCTTCTCCGTGTCCGAGCGCGCCCGCCACGCCGCCTCATCACGATCGATGAGAGCCGTGCAGATCCGCTCGAGGCTAGAGCGGCGCGCCGGTCCCCGCCGTGCTCTCGGGGAGTTCGTCGCGCAAGACCACGGCCCGGTACGCCAACCAGCCGTCCGGGGTCCTGAGGGCATCGGCGAGCGCGTCGAAAGCACCGCATCGCTCCCGGAGCTGGTGGAGCTCGGCGTTCACCCGATCGAAGGCGTTGTACTTGTCATGGGCGCGGCACTCGAGCTCCTGTCACCCACAACTCGAAACCCGTAAGCGCCACGACACAGAAGCAGCGCACAAAAACGAAAGAAAGAAGAAAATGAACAACAACGCCCTACCTGGAAGACACGCCATGCGGGGCCGCCATGGACCCTCAGCGCCTCGTTCAGCGCGCGGTCGAGCGTGGCGCCGTGGCTCCGGAGCTCTCCCCGCAGCTCCCGCTCTCCCCGAGCGTCGGCGAACGCAGGCGGATCGCCAACGGCCCCCCTACCCCGGGCGAGTGGCCGGCGCGGGAGGACGAGGCCTCGGCGCCGTGACCTCGGTCCCCCGCCACCATGTGACCCTCGCGCCGCCTCACGAGGGCCCCCTCCCCGGGGCTCGGGGGAGCGTGTGGGGAAGCTCGCCCACGGTCCCACCCGGCGGAGGGGGAGTCGTCGTCCAGGACCTCCACCACCTCCACCTCGAAACCGCCGGCGGGCGCCGGCCCTCCGCCCGCCTCCGCTTGCGCCTCCACCGGCCGTGGGCGCTCGACGTGGCGCCGCCCACCACCTCCGGCCGCGCCCCCGCAAAGAATGGGCGCCCGGCCGCCCTCCGCGCCAGCCCACCGCCTCCGCCGTGCCTCCACGACCACGGGTGCCACCGCAGGCGGGCACCGCCCCCGCCTCCACCGCGGTTGGCGCCACGGCCGCGCCTCCGTCGTAGCGCCCACCGTCGGCCGCACCTCCGCCACGACCGCCGCCGTGGGCTGCGCCCTCCGCCACGGCCGCACCGGCCGCTCCTCGGCAACCACCGGCCGCGCCATGGCGTGCCAATCCGCCGGCCGAGGCCTCGGTGGCCCCGCCCGCGCCCGCAAGCTCTCGCCCGCCGCCGCCGTGCTTGCCCCCGCCCGTGACGCCCTCGACGAGCGCCGCCGGTCCGGGGATAGACGCGTCCGCCCTCGCACCTTGGCCGGTGCGAGGGGAGGCACGAGCTTGGCACCATCTCGCGCGTGCACAAACGAAGGTTAGAATGCCCGATCGTCAAAAAATCAAACCAAGTAGAGGATCGAGCCCCTTACCTCGAGGAGGAAAAGGCGCGCTTCCTTTTCCTCGAAGCCTCGGCGGATGAGGCCGGCGCGGCCGGCACGCCCCACCGCCGCGCCTCCCGACGCCGCCACCGCGCGCGCGGCCCCGCCCGCGCGCGCAGAGCGCTCGCCGCACGCACGCGCGCTCGCCGCGCGCGCCCCCATAGTGCGCGCCGGTGGCCCCGCGCGCGCGCGCCGCCCTCGTTGTCGATTGCCGGCGGCCGGGCGCCGCCGCGCCCGCCCCGCGCGATGCCGCCCTTGCCGCCGGAGCCGGCTCCGGCGACGGGGGCGAGGGCTCCCACCTATCAGAGGGGCCCTGCCCCTCAGCCTCTTCCTCTTCGTCCTCCTCCGAGGACGAGTACTCCTCGCTCCCCGGGAGGAGAGCCCCAGCTCCTCGTGCCGCCGGTACTCCGCGCTCCGTCGCTCGCGGCGCTCGTTGTGCCGCCTCGCGCGCTCCCTCCCCGCGCGCCGCCCGCTCCTCGCTCCCGCTGCTGCGCCGCCCGACCAAGCGCGCTGGAATCGGGGGTGGGCGGAACGGACTTCGCGGCAGAGAAGCTCACCAGCTGCATGCAGGAACATCAAAGACGCGTCAGAAGGTAGAGGCAACACCAAGAACTGAAACAGAGCCAAGAATCATGCTCACCAGCGGGCCGGTGGGGAGCATCTCGAGGTCCCACGGGGTCCGGTCCGGATGCGCTGACATCCGGGTGTCGACGGCGCTCCGCGCCCGGGTGAGCGCATACGGCCACCCGAGGGGGGTCGGGAGCAGCCGCGACTTCACCAACGCGATGGGGTCCGCCTCCTCTGTCATCTCAAAGATGCAGAGCGACCTCTCCATCAGGGGCACGACCCGTCGATGATGGAGGAAGGCGAGGACGCCCATCGCGGTCAGCCCCCGCTCCGACAGGCTCCTCAGGGCGGCCAGGACCGAGTCCTGCCGCCTCCGATGTTGGGGCATGGACACCCCGTAGCCCCAAGAGCTGGGCTTCTCCTTGAACACCCGACCGGTGTAGGAGGGAAGACCGGGCTCGGCGTTGCGCAGGTAGAACCACCCCCGCTCCCAGCCGGCGTTGTTCATCGTCATGGTGCAGGGGATGTAGTGGTCCTTGAACTGCCCCCGCATGGCGAGCGACATCCTGCCGGCGCGCACCGCGCGGTGGGTCCTCGGCTCCGTCGTGGGCTGCGTGAAGAGCTCCGCTCGGAAGAGGTGTACCCAGAGCTCCCAGTTGACTGGGATCCCCAGATACCCCTCGCAGACGCCCACGAACGTGGCCGCCTGCGAAATCGCGTTGGGCGCGAAGTTGTGCAGCTCCACGCCGTAGTAGTGGCACAACGCCCGCATGAAGCGGCTCGCCCGGCGCGTTGAAGCCTCGCTCGTGGAAGCGGACAAAGCTCACCACGTAGCCTTCCGGCGGGTTGGGCGCGCGGTCCCCCGCCGGCGGCACTATCCACTCCGCCGGGCGACCCTCCTCATTTGCCGCCAGCTGGCCGGCGGCGACCAGCTCGTTGAGAGCCTGCGGGGTCACCGACGACCTCTCCCAGGCGTACGGGTCGAGAATCGTGACGGGCGGAGGCGGCGCCATGAGAAGAGGGCAAAGGAATGCGAGAGCGGAGGACAGGAAGAGGAAGAAGAGCTCAAATGGCAAAGCCGCACGGTGGCGAAGGCGAGGCGAAGACGAAAGCACAGGGGGCTGAAATGGCGGAGCGCTAAGGTAAAAAACCGCCGCTTCCCCCTCCCCTCAGATTTATAAGCCGCGGGCGAGCTCTCCGGGGCGGATGTCCTGCGCGCATTAACTGCAGGGAATCTTCTCTTCACGCTGACAAACGGCCCCCGCCACGACCACAGCGGCCACATCACCGCGAGCGGGCCATCATCACGGTGAAGACTAGTAGGGACCGAGGCAGGCGTTCACGTCCGCCTGCCACGCCGCCCACTACGCGTGCGCGCGGCCGCAACACCTAAAAAGGCGCGCCCGCGTTGCGAACCCGCAGCCTCTACTGTGGGGCATTTAATGACCCAGTCCCTTGCAAAGCAAGGAGATCCCTCGAGCGGAGCGAGCCCCTGGCTCGGGGTAAATTCAACCCTCGAAGGGACATCGGCGTGAGAAGGTCGCCACGGGGCCCGCTTGAAGCAAAGCAGGCACCGCGGGCACCCATGCCACGCAAAACCCTCGAGCGGAGCGAGCCCCTGGCTCGAGATAAATTCAACCCTCGAAGGGACATCGGCGTGAGAAGGTCGCCGCGGGGCCCGCTTGAAGCAAAGCAGGCACCGCGGGCACCCATGCCACGCAAAACCCTCGAGCGGCACGAGCCCCTGGCTCGGAACAATATCAACCCTCTAAAGCGACACAGGCGTGAGAAGGTCGCCCGGGGCCCGCCTGAAACAGGGTAGGTACAACAAGCACCCATACCACGCTGTGCTGCTGACCAGCGCCTCGAGGGCTGGCTCGCCCAGACCCCTCGACGGCTGCAAACGCAAAAGACGGGGCCGCCCGTGCGCCGCCCCCGCACGGCCCTACTGATCAGAGGTTCGAAGCCTGACCCTCAACGGGTTCGAACGGGCGCCCCGCATCGCGAGTCGGGGATGACGAAGGCACGCACATTCGAGCCGTTCCTCGAGCCCGTCGGCTCGAGGGTGCCCCACATGTCGTGTTCGAGAGCCGGCCGAGGGCGGCTAGCCGGGGATCCCACCGAGGGAGAGCTTCCGCGCCCTCGGTCCCTATCGAACGGGACCGAGCCCCACCTAGCAAACCCACGCAAGCGCTTCAATGGACGTGTCTCTGGACCACGCAGCCTACCCTTATCGAACGGGGCATGGGCGTCCACTCGAACCACCCACTAGCAGCTCAAAGAGGAATCCGCAATTCGCGACCCGCTCGATGGGGGTTGCGGAAACCTCACCCTCCGTCCCGCGGAGGGACGGCGAGGGCGCGTTAAGAAACAAGTCATAAGGCTCTACCCGATCGCCTCGAACGGGCCCAGGCTCGGGGGCTTAACGCACGGCTACACCTCCTTGGTTTGCACCCGCCGGAGACAGCGCCAGCAGCGCGTGCGTCCCCGAAGCTGGCTGAGACATTGCCGATGCCGGTTGAAACATGTGCCACGATCTCTGACCAGTTCTCGCGGTTAACCCCTGCAGGAGCATCCACACTCCTGCAGGGCTTCGAGGGCTAGACCCGCGGGTCCGCTGACGCGGCCCCACGGAAAGCGTTCGCAAAACAAGGAGGGAAGAACGTCCTATCAGTAGGTTCCAGCATCTGCGGGAGCCTCAATGGCAAACCCGCAGATGCTCGGGGGCTACCGCCGGGGACAGCCCTAGGGGTCCCCTTAAACAACGGGGAAATCCTCACTTAAAACCCGCGACAAAGCCAAAACACAGTTTGCCTAACCATGCAGGATACGGCCCATGCCGCAGGGACCCCGACGGCCCACCAAGGCGGCCCTCTCGAAGATCCCCTCGAGCAGGTTCCGCCTCGCTCGAGGATGCGTGCCCCCCTCGGGCGGGCTCCACCCCGTTCGAAGGGGTGCGCTTCCCTCGAGCGGGCTCCGCCTCGCTCGAGGGCCCGCGCGCCCTCGAGCGAGGCTCCGCCTCGCTCGAGGATCCGTCCCGCCCTCGACCGGGGTCCGCCACGCTAGAGGGCGCCCCTCACGCGTGCGCCGGCCCCCGTACGCGGGCATTTACGCCCGACACCGGCGGGACGGTGCCATCATGCGCCCGGGCTCGCGCCCCCGTGTCGCCGCACCAACTCCCCAGGAGGAAGCCCATCCCCATCACTGTGGGGAGGGACTGTACGGCAGGACCGGTGCCAGTCCCGTGATGCCGCGCCGCCTGCTCCGTTACGGCTAACGCGCCGAGCCCTCGAAGGGGGGCCGGCTGCACCCTCGACTTGCTTTCTCGTGACCTTGCAGGGTTAGGTGGAAGCGCTAGGCCGGTGGGACGCCATCCCCCGCTGCGGTAACGGCATGGCTGCCGCCCCCGCGCGTGCAGGCGCACGCCAGGCGCTGTAGCAACAACTCCAGCACTGTGAAACGCGTTGGAACGGGACGCCGCCTTACCTACTCCTGTGAGCCAACGTCAGCAGCTCCCTCGAGCCTATCAGAAGACATCACCACCATCCGCCGCCCTTCTACCCTCGAACCGCCACTGTTCGGGTACAAGATAGGCCATGATGGCCAGATCGCTGCAAGGATCGTCCGGATGGCCGCCCACTCTACAGCATAGCACATCGTGCTTCCCCACGTAGCTAGATAGCGCGGCGCGCATGTAATTCGCCTCCTCCTTGATCTATAAAAGGAGGGCGAACCCCCCAGCCGCGGGGGACAGACAGACGAACACACACGGACAAGAGGAGACAAGCAGCGCCACGCACTTGTTCTCCAATTCCCCCACAACACCTTCAGTTACTACGCTAGGGACTTGGAAGCCAAGCTTCCTCTCCCGCCTTGCTTGTAGCAGCCCCACTACAGGCACCCCCAGTGCTGAGCAATATAGTGCCTTGAGCACACCACTGCTGGACGTACGGCCTCCTCGGCCGGAACCAGGATAAAACCCGTGTCTCTTATTGCTTAGCATCGACCATTGAGGGATAGACCTCGGCGCTTTCTACTGGTTAGTGTCGGGACCATATTCCGCACCGACACATCTCTTATCTGATTTGAGTGACTTAAGAACATCCGAAAAATAAGAGACATTTAGCTTTGTGACGGCTTTTGTCTCAGGGATACGACCACTTCCAAACCCAGCAGTACCATGTGATACACTGGTACTGCCTCCGATAGAGGCCTCAGAAATCAACTGCCTTATAGAACTGCACACCTAAGGGGAAAATAAACCACATGCGAGAACAGTTCAAAACCTAGTAAAACACACTTTTCAAAACTGCATAGAGAAAATAAAATAGTTGGAGCAAGGTATTAAATAAGATTGATTTTGTGAAAATGGTATAAATGGGAAACAGAGTATTGAAAAAGAAAAGGGTAAGGCAATAAGGACCCTCTAATTAACAAAAGATAAGAGTACTACACTGACAAGCGTTGTACAGAAGTAGTATTACACTGACCAGAGTTATACAGAAGCAATATCGAAGCAATAACATTTTGCATAGGCATACATAGTTATACAATATAGAGTACAAATAAGTTGTGTAGTTACGCAGGCATACATATATGTACATGCATGCAGCCATACACAGAATACTATGGTACATAAGGAACGGGGGGGGGGAGCGAGAGAGAGAGAGAGAGAGATGCACAACATGAAGCAAAAACACATTTTAATATTCTAATTTTTCATAAACTATCAATATTTAAACTAATTGATTTAAAAACAAAAAATAAAGAGTAAGCAACTTGTAAAAAGGTACATACTATTCTCTTAAAAACATCAAAAAGGGCTTCATCATCAAGTGAGGTTAGATGCCCCACTGCATCCCTTTGACCATGTGAGATATCATTTCCAGCATCTTCAATAAAATCATCTTCAGTGTCAGTGTCTATTTCCGCAACTCCTTCATGATCCTTGACTAAATCATTAAGGCGACTCCCACGCGTCGGTGGTATCATCTAGAATGTATGGATGAAACCAAAATAATTAAAAAATGCATCATCTTTTATATAGGAATGCTTGATAAATAACAATATTTAAAAAGTAGGCTAGTTAGTAGGGGCACAGGTAGGGCAGACAGGTACAAAGGCAATGGAGAAAATGGGAGCTATATAAAATTAATTTAAATAGAGTAATAAATACATGAAGTGAAAGAATCGAAACATTAAGTAAAAGAATCGAAGGCTGTACCATTTCTTATGAGACTGAGATAAACATTGCAAATTTATGCATAATACACATATATGATATCGCATATGAATGGGACAATTTAAAAAGGCCACTAACATTTGCAATGCTTCAAGCAACATAAAAATAAAAAGGAGCGACAAAACTAGGTTCGGGGAGCAGCAGACAGGGAACTCATCCTTGCAACAAAGATAAAAATACATTTTACATAAGATAAGCGAGAAATGAAAAATCCATTGCAGAGAATATATTCCACTTATCAAATGTCTCGAAAAGTATGTATATACAGTCCAGAACCAAGACTTAGAAGTAATTAATGACGATCCATATTTGCATCCTTACACACCTAAGGTGAAACCCTAAATCACATTTTGTATATTGTGCCAGGAATTTAACTTACAAGTAACATATAGCTCTAAAAAATTTGAAACTGTCATGCATAGTACAGGGGAATAAAAGTCATGTGTGGTTCAGCATAAGTGTTATTTGATATCATGTTTCATCAGTGGACCAACAATTCCTTTGCACTATTTTAAGTGGTCCAGAAATACGGCGGCACATAAGCATCATACATGGGGCAAACTAATTACATGTGAAACAACAAAAACTCTGAACACACTCGATAGAAAGCATCTTTGAGAAAAAAAGTGACTTGACAATCAATAGACTAATTCCTTATCTAAATACAGAAGCACTAAAAAGCAGAGATTTGCATCTAGTCTACGAGTGCATTAGACAGTGAAAGAATTAACAAAATGGATTATATAATTTAATCCTAGCAGACAGACAAATTCTCGTAGAGTACTTAAACGACCATGTGTGCTCCGGAAAAAAACAGAGATTTAGTGCTTTGTCAAAACTAGGACCATGAGAATATATTCGCCGTCTAATGATTCCAAATATCAACAAAGGACCATCGTAATCCCGGACACCCCGAGCGCAGCAAAATGATTCCTTGATGAACGGATGCAACCCCCGGCGGAAACATCAATAAGCCCAAACATCCCTCTCCCACGGATCTAGGCCCCAATAAACTCAAGCAGAAGTCAAACGACAACACCTTCGCCTAATCTTAACACACAGATGAAACCCTAGAAGGAAAATAAGAGGGAGTAGCGCGGGGGGGGGGGGGGGGCACGCCATACCCGGGAGCCTCCGGGTGCTGACGCCGACGATCCCAACGGCACCTATGGCGATGACGTCGGGGTACCGCAGGACGAATTTGTCACCCCCGCTTTCCCTCTCTGCTCACGGGCAACAGGATGTGAAGACGAAATGACATGAAAAACTAGGACACCACAAGCCACTCGCTAGTCGCTACTCACATTTCAGACTGATGGCCCCTAATGGATCAGTGGTGGGCCCGTTAATAGAAAAACGGGCGTAGTAGTCATCGGTGCGCACCCGGTTTTGCTGGAACAATGCGATGTGATATCTTCCGTGCATTTCTGATCCAACAACAGACAACGTCGATTGATAGATAACCAATATTTAAACCGGTTGACAAGAAGCAAATCTGTTTCAGAAAATGTTGATCAACATTTTCACGGAAAAATGTTGGTAAAGATATTTTGAAAAAATATTAAATCTAACGTTTTCTCTAACAAATGTTAGCCTAGGGGTTTTATGTGTTTGCGTGTTTTGGCATGTGGCTGCGTCGGGATCTCGGCCTTTGCCCCCTTCTGATTTTCAGGGCCACCTTTGTCTCCCTGAGTCCCTGACCCAAGCAACATCTTCATCTCGGTGGTTTTGGTGCTGTGATGCCCTCTTCCCAGGCAGCCAAGGTAAAATTTCGGGCTATCTCTATACCTTTCAAACTACCAATCTGAAAACCGTTTGGAAGCTCCTGCAAGTAGCAATTTATTGAACAGGATAAGATAGATTCTGGATGTGGCAACAGAATAAGAAGGTGTAGTTTTCTCTTTTTTTACCTAGAAAAGCTTTAGAAAGAGGGAGAAAGGAAAAAGAGAAAAATGGAGATATGCCTTTTTTCATTTACTTTTTTTCATTTTTTTCAAAAATATATAGCTCAGTAAAAATTTTGCAAAACTGTACCGATGCCGCTATTTGAAATGGTGGTAGCATTGCAACCACCATTTGAAATGGCGGTTGGGAGCTACCGCCATTTGAAATAGCAGTAGTGAACAATAACTCATGGTGGGTACTGTAGTACTCCCAACCGAAACAACGATAGGAGACGGTCTGTTTTGAAAAAAAACCGTAACTTTGTCGTGTAAACTCGGATGGAGATAAACTGTATATGGTAATTGTAGCTTTCGTCGAGATCTACAACTTTGTGGTTCAAACTTTTTCATTTTAAATCATCTTTAGACTCAAATAATCAATATACTATCCAAATCTAAAATTTGAATTTGAAATCTAAACATTGTGTCAACTATTTGAGCACCAAAATAAATTCGAATAGACACAGTTTGAACTACATAATTGTAGATCTTGTCGAGATACACAAATTCAGTGTGGAGTTTACCTCCATACGAATTTATATGAAAACATTATATTTTTTTAATATATGTTGTTGAGAGAAAATATATCTCATCAAATTTTAGATCTAAATATGTTGATTGTTTAAGCATTGCAACTATTTGAGCACCAAAATAAATTCTAATAGACACAGTTTGAACTACATAATTGTAGATCTTGTCGAGATACACAAATTCAGTGTAGAGTTTACCTCCATACGAATTTATATGAAAACATTATATTTTTTTAATATATGTTGTTGAGAGAAAATATATCTCATCAAATTTTAGATCTAAATATAATGTTAATTGTTTAAGCATTGAAAATAATTTCAAACGACAAAAGTATAAACTAGTATAAAGTTTCAGCCCTAGATGAAAATTGAAAGCTGCAGTTTTCGTATAACTTTTATTTGCATCTGAGGTTCATATAAAATACGGTACCTACCGCGGGTTACTATTCACTACCGCTATTTCACAAATGGCGGTAGCTCCCAACTGTTGTTACAAACGGCGGTTGTAATGCTATCACCATTTGAAACAGCGATATCGATCTAGTTTTTTGCAAAATTTTTGCCGGGCTATCTATTTCTGAAAATACATAAAAATATAATTATAAAAAAGTAATATGAATTTTTTATATTTTTTCTATCTCTATTTTGCAAAAATATATGGTCCGACAAAAATTTTGCAGAAGTATACATCTGCCGCCGTGGGCCACGGCGGCAGGGATTCTACCGCCGTGCGGAACGGCGGTAGGAGCCTACCGCCAGGTGAGTGTGGCCTCCAGGTAGCGCCGCAGGCCACGACGGTAGGTATGGACCTACTGCCGTGCGCTGCGGCGGTAGGAATTTTTTTGGGTAAATTTCAAATTTTGAAGCATTGATAAAATGACTAACCATTGATACTTAACGACGAATTACAAAAACAAGCAATGGCACGTGCGACACAAATACCCTAACTTTGTGCCGCTGCTAGTCCTAACGTGCCTTAGGGAATTTAGATAAACGATTACAACATTTGTAGTCTAGTTGTACGAGTAATACCCGGAGAACCCGGACATCATAGACCCGCCGGAGTGCTGGGAGGGCATGTAGTATCCCGACGGGGGTGGAGTTGGATCAGACAGTGGCGGGGGTGGAGTTGCTGGAGGAGTGTTGTCCTTATTCTCGTGGCACGGACAACAGCAGAAGTCGTCCTCACGCCCGGTGTTCGTCTTCACCACCATTGATCCGGTACCGGTCCGTCGTCGTCGTTGGTAGATGTCGGATTTAGAGAAGCCAATGCCGACGCGAGTTCTTGCCTCAGGTTGAAGATGACAACATCCCCGAGGTAGTTGATGCCTTTTGATACGGGTCAATAGCTGGGGGATCCACCCATTGCACGAAACCGTAGTTATCTGGTTGTTCAGAGTACTGCAGAAACTGTGATTACATTAGTAAATCATATAATGATGAAGGACATAGGTCAAGGAGTTTTGCTTACCCATGCTCGTGAGCAATGCCAGAAGCGTCGACCAGAGTTGTCCCATCCCTGATAAACCTGCATCACACAGAACTCACTGAGTGCACACCTTGGCCAGTTCACCATTTGATTTGGTGCGTACTTTCTAACATCACACATGGATTTGAAATCTCTCTTGTCTAAGACCGAAAAATTGTTGTTGAACTCTGGATCTTGCTGGCTCCACAATGCTGGACCGAGGGAGTCATCATCATCATCATCATCCCCAGTCCAGTAACTCATTGGTGCTTGTTGTGTTGTGAAGTGAGACTGGAGAAGAGTGCTCACATATATGTAGGCAATAAAGCAGACTAGACGGTGGGCCATTCGATCCGGGGAAAGAAAACGGGCAATGACTCGGAGGAAACACACCCTAGTACTAGGTACACTGTTTGATGCAGTTCACAGAAAACACACCCTAGTACGAGTTTTATTGTTCGCATCTGAAATGCATCTGCAATCAAGTTCGTAAAGATACAACCCGACTATAGAGAATGATGAAATGAAATCATAATTTTTATGGATACAGTAGCACTCGACGTCTAGTACTCTACGTCTACTGGGTACAACGGGGGTATTTCCCCTTCCAGCATCCAGCCCAGGTTCCTTAGTCCGACAAGCTCTCTCCCACTTCCTCTCTCTATCTGCTTCATAGGCCGCGACCGCTTCATGTTTTTTGATCTCCCGGTGAATGCGAATTTCCTCCTGCTGCTCCTTACGTTTTCGTCTTGTTTTTCTGCCTCAACCATCCTTTTCCACCTCTCACGTGCTGAACGACCTGTCTCCTCGACATAACGCTTGTCTTGTTCGGACTGCTCACCATCTAGCCACTGCATAAAATCACAGAGAGGAGGTGAAGTTTTTTTTCAAAGACAAGTTAGGACATAATAAAATAGCAATGACATATTATTTATTTAGTAAGGCAGTTTGTTCTTACTTTTGGTCTAACATTGCGACATGGTGGAAGGGGGTCATGCTCGTAGTTCACGCACATGAAGAACCTCATCCCGTAGCAGTACCCGAGAACGTTGCACTTGACAAGCTTACAGTTGTCACCGCTGTAGCACATAGGAGTGTGGATCCCCTTTGGCACCGCAACCTTGTCCTTCCTACTGATGAGCAACTCCAAATCCAACTCAGGACGCAAGGAAGCCATTGAAAGCCTACTGTAACACCCTGAAATTTTCCGATTTCAGGATGTTATCAGGAAGAATAATTAAACAACGATTTTGAAGTAATTTTAAAATTTTGCTCAACATTTATTTTCATTAAAAAAAGTTATTATAGGAAAAGCATTGTTTGTTTTTTTAATTAAATGAAATGGTTCTATGAGTGATGCATTCATTTCGTTTGCATGGTTTTTATTGTTGTGTGTGATTTTCAAAAAAAAAATCATAAAAAGACCAAACCTAAATCTCGGTGTGTCTTTTACAGTCCAACTCATCCTCTCTTTTTATTTCTATCTCAACAACCCGGTCTCTTTTCTGTTTTGGACCAGCAGTCATGCGCCGCCCACCTTTCCCTCTTGTCGGCACGTTTCTCTCAGCTGGCCCAGCAGTTAGCTCAATCCATTTCGTGGCCCAGCATCCTCTCCCTCTCTTCCATAGTCGCTGACAGTCAGGCCCACCGATCAGCTCCATCCTCCACCTCCAGTCGGCACTGTGCCGCACTCGAGTCCCTGCACCAACCCGGCTCGCCTATCCGTGACGGAGCCCGCATCGCTCGCCCCGGTCCGCCGTCGCTATCTTGCGCGCTCGTGCGCCGCGGTCGCACCGTTGAACTACTCGTGCCCGAACAACTTGTCGTTCTTGCGGCCCATCTCACTCCTCCCGCATGCACCCGGTCGAGCCAAGCTCAAGTTCGTGTACCGCCGCGTTTCTCCTCTCTGTGATGTTTGGCCACTTGCGATCGTTTGCCTCCCTCGCACGTGCCACGCCGCTTCGCTCCTCCACCGCTCGCGCCGGTGCGGCTCTTTGCCTCTGACATGTGATGTGCTGTACGCTCGCATTGCTCGACTGCCCATGTTCCGTGCCGCTTGGCCGCCCCTCCGCCTCCCTGTGCCACGCACGCGTCAGGTCATACACAACCTCCGGACGCACCAGACTGTGCCCGAGCCAGCCTGTGCACCGTCTCGGCGTGCCGTGCACACCCTGCCACCCGGCTGCTTGCGCACCTAGCCGCCTGCCCATGCCGCTTGATCTCAGGAGCTATCATCTCTTTAATGCTCGATGATTCAACAGCCGTCCCTCTATTTCCGCTTCTTCCCTATCAGTAATGGCTGCCCACCATGCAACAGCCGTTAATGACCGGCCAGCTTTCACTCCTTCCAGAAACTGTAGCAGTTACCATCGTCAACAATGACTGAGCGTTTCCTTCTCTCCACCAATGCTGGCCCTACAGAGGCGAACTCCTCAGCCCCGTGCACCCTGCTGCTCCCTCTCCCTGTTGCCTCACCCTGCACACCCGCCGAACAGAGTGCGCTGGTCGCCCCTTCAATTCGTCGCGACTGTCCTCTCTCGCAGCAAGCCAGTACACCGCGGGAACCACACCGTCGAGCAACACCCGTTCCTCTCCTTCCTCGCTGCCAGGACCAGCTGGAGCGCCACCACGGTCTGGAGGCCAAGCCGTGCGCCACCGCCTGTCTTCGTCGCTTTCGTCAACCAGGAGCGCTCCCAGAGCAATCCGGTACCACCTCGAGTACCACGAGGACGAGCCAAGCACCCTCCTCCTATCCTCGTCGTCTCTACCTCAACACCGGATCGGAGCTCCACCTGCATCGGAACCACGCCGGCCGTTGTGTTCTCTGCTCTCCGTCCGCTTCAAGTTCAGGCCACTTCCGTTCGTCTCTGTAGCCGGTGGGACGCGAGACATCTCCAACAGTTCGCCAGGGCGAGTAAGCACCTCAAGGGATCAACGACATCAAGGCACATTCTTCGTGGAGTTGCGTCACCGGTTCCATCAGGTTGCCGTTACCTCGCTGGAACACCAGCACCCGAGCCAACAGCAGAACACCACCGTGACGATCTGCTCAGTGTCGCTGGAGCCTTCTCCTCTGACGAGGTACACATTAGTGAGATATCCATACCCTCCCCTTTACAATTTTCTATCTCCTTGTCAATTTCTACGCATCATAATCCATTCTAGAAAATCCTAGTATGCTTTTGTACTTCAGCCATGGAGGAACACATACATGTTCGTTCTGGTTTGTTCTCTGGAAGGAGGCCCTGCAGTTTTGTGATTAAAATTTCATCTGTTCCATCTCTGCAGCATCACCGTGTCTCCCGATCCATCTCATCCGACGAGGACGCTCGCTTAAATTCTGCAAGGTCACCGTTCCACTGACGACCGAAGCTGCTGTCAAGTTTGGATCAGTCTCAACGTTTCTGCACCAAGATATCGTCGGCTCCTCATTGTGGTTCACCATCAATCGTCAAGGTACTACAACATATGAAGGTCCCTAAGTCATCTCACGATGGCTTAATATTATCTTACAATCTCTAGTTCTATTATCATGCATGCCACTGCTCCAAGCAAAATCACCACACGTTGCATACAGTTTGGATACAAACCAATATTCTTTTCTTGCGAACTCCAATAATTTAATTCTTGCGGACATCATCTTGCTACCAGCAATGTACGGGCATGTGCTCTCTTTAGACAAGTATCCAGAAGCTAATAAGTTTAACTTGTAGGTTCACTTATACACGCTCAGCTCATACCTTGCTTGATGTAAGCATTTCATCATGCTGATGTTATATACGTCCTGAAAAATATCTATCATGTAATTCTATAAATGTCTATCTTACCATCTAAACCCTTGAATAATCTTGTAATATCTGACCAAATCTTTGTGTCTTCCACATCTACAGTTAATCGTGATTAGTTCTCCAATCTTGTTTAATCCTTAGATCTTATGTTTTGCTCCGTTTAATCTCGTTCTTGTTGCGTCAGTTTCGTCTCACAGTAAAATACACGCTAGTCATGATGTTTACTCTAAAATGAGTTTTGATAATTTACTATAAACTAACTTTGTTAATGCCTTTCAAACTTGTTTTCTAAATAAAATCTAATTAGAGTTGAACCTCGTGTTTTCAGAATAAAGTTAATTTGATTAAAACTTATCCAAATAATCCTTTCAATTAAAAGTTTGAGTTATACCTCGGGTTTTATAATCAAATTTAACCTGATTAATGTTTATGCAATTTGCTTTCTAAATAAATGTTACATAGGCTATATCCGAGTTTTCTTAATTAAATGTTAATTTAACTAATATAAATATAAATATGTTTTTGAATTATAATTTGTTTAGTCCAACTCGAGACATAAAGTTATACGCTTAGATGCTTTACATGCTTCTTTTGAAATTAAATATTTAATTTGCATAAAACATACTTGAATATTTATGAATAAAATTGGACTAAGTTCTACATCGTTCTTTTATATTTAAATATAACTTAATTAATTATAAATAGGTTATTTTTATGAAGTAACCTATGAACACAATTTTATTCAATTAAAATAATATCAAGCATATAGTCTTTGTGTGTTATAATACAATTATCTCGATAGATGTGTCTTTTCAACAATAGTTTCGTTCTTAGCGCTTCTTGCGTTCGTGATCCTATAACGAAACCCCGTCCTCTTTTTAAGCTTGTCATGCTTGGTGTATTGTTCTTAGTTGTTCTTGTTTGTCTGCTTTGCATGTGTTGTGCCTGATGTTTGCTTCGAGTAGAAGATCGATCTGTTGTTCAGAAGTTCTGAAGATCAAGAGAGCAAGAGCGGAAGAGCATAGCAGTAGTTTTTATTGGAGGAAGGCAAGTGGACTTCTCCCCCTGCATATTCTATTTGTCCCACACAACTTGCATGATAACTAAGTTTACTTTTTAAATGTTTCTATGCATAAACTTGATGGGAAACTACCTTTTTAAGGACATGACTAGAATTTTATCCCCTTTACCTTGGACAACCCTTTTAAATAAATGTTTTTGGTAGAAATGCTTAGTTGCAATACCTTGGGATGGTTTAAATGAATCTTTTGCAATATGATGAATGTTGATCATGATAACTTTGGTGATATATTTATGTGTGTGCTTATGGTTAATAACAACATCATAGATGATTTAATCGGAACATGGAGAACCACCCAGAAAAACAGTGCAACCACAAGACATATGGCTCTGTCTTGGCTAATTAAATAGGGAAGTTTTGTGTGGTTATTAGCCTCATTAACTTGGGGTACGGAGGAATGCTTTTATGACTCTTCTACTCTGGACGGGTTTTGGAACAGAAGTGCTCTTCTAGGCTAACCTGGTCTGAGGGTAGAGAGAGGGTACGAAAGATAGCCTCTAGGCGTGCTACTATGGACTAATACACATAGGAGGACTCTTTGTAAAGGCCTCGTAGCATCCCTATGCAACCACACCTCGAAAGTGTGGTATTGTTCCTACTTTTGCACAACATAGTTGGGTTCAAAGTTCTTCGGAACTTTTACGCGACTTGTGGTGAGAGTGTACAACCTCTGCAGAGTGTAAAACTGTTATAACAGTCGTGCTCACGGTCAAGAGCGGCCTGGACCCTCACATGATAATCAAACATAAAGATGGAATTAAATCGTGGTTTCTTGTGGGTTTTTGAGATGAGATGTTTTTCTTAAATGCTTAAGTGGGTTGGTATAAACTTACATCTAGTAATTAGGTGTTTGCTAATAAAATTTGACCAACACTAATATGCTAACCGCAGCAAAACTTTAGCCTATCCTTGATAGCCTTGCATCTTCCCCCACTTGCTGAGCTCCAACCATAAGTGTGCTCATCCTTGCTAAACCGCTGTTCAGAGAAGAAGAATCAGAAGGAGAAGAAGGTGTATGATGTCCAGAAGATGGTGCTAGGCGTACGCAACCCCCAGTCGATTGCCTGTGAAGTTTGGAGCCTTTGTTTCCCATGATTCCACTGTAAATCTCTGATAATCTCTCTTTCTTTACGTGATATCGTTTCTGTTATTCACTATGATGTCACTATATGTATGAAACTAGATCCTGGCATACATATAGGTAGCACTTGGTTTTCTTCGGAAAATCGGGTGTGACACCTACAAAGAAGATGAGAAATATGATAATTCATTACATATTTCATTTGAAATTAGAGAACAATACATAACAGGATATGATAATAATTTTGATGGTAAGAAGAAAACAACAAGCGAATGAAAAGGTAGTTCAGTTATTACAACACGATAACATGCATAAGTTCAAATATTACAAGACCTTGCCAGATAAAATGGTTCAAATATTACAAGATGATAACATGCATAAGTATTTTAAATATTACAACATGGTAGCACAAACAAGTACGGTCATTGCACTCCTTCGTTGTAGCGACGGGAACGACGTCCACATGCACTAGCTGAAGGCAGTGTAGAAGTGACAGTGGAAAAGTGAAAGGATCGAGGCAATATGGCCTAGAGGGGGTGAATAGGCCTGCACACAAATTTAAACTTTTTCTGCAAAGTGACTGTCAGGGTTTGGAACTTCTGAGATTATTTTCGAAACCTCCGAACGAGGCAGCCTCCGAAAATAATCACGGAACTTCTGAGATCTGTTAGTTCAGAGCAACTAAGAGATAAACTGAGGATTACTTGATGAAAAACAGATCTATCAAATTCTAGGAGATACTTAGAACCTAGCAAGATGATTTCTAAGCAAAGAACCAGCTAGGATGCTACCATAGAGTAGATCAGAGACAAACCCTAATAGATCTAGTCAAGAACAACCATGAACATGGATAAGCAAGCATATAAATCAAAGCACACACGTGAAATACATCTAGGCCCTTAGTGGGTTTTGGTGTATTGATTGACAACTAGATTAAAGATCTAATGTCTTTGTTAAGCATGTGAGTAGATTGCTACATATAAATAACAAAGCATGATATATGACATTGAACATCTCTATGAGAAGACAAGCCATTGTTGTACAAGATGAGTTGAGGAATGGGTTATTTCCTCATATTGTGAAATGGCTCTATTCAAGGATGAATGTCATGATTCTTGATATATGTGTTCCCATGGAGTTTTACTTGATATATAAAC
This sequence comes from Cenchrus americanus, assembly GCA_947561735.1. Lineage (NCBI taxonomy): Eukaryota > Viridiplantae > Streptophyta > Magnoliopsida > Poales > Poaceae > Cenchrus > Cenchrus americanus. Next base: position 220,225,605 of record OX387241.1, on the reverse strand, counting down.
AAGCCAATGAAGGTGAAGAAAGAGACTTAGTGATATTGGAATGATGGATGGTCTCTAAATGAATAGGAAAGCTTGTTACACACAAAAGGGGACATCTAAATTAAATATTGGCATGATCTCAATTGAACTCCACTCTTGATGTTAAATCAAAGCTTAACTCAAATTGGCAACGAATGGATGAAGAAATCAAGCAAGGGTTTAGCAACGAGGTACTAAGCTAAGGATGGCCGAGTAGTGACTTGGACCATGTGTTTGGCTAGGGTGAAGTGGCTATAGCTTGGAAAGTTTCGAGGTACCAAGTCAAGCCTAACCGAGTGAAGCAATGAAGAAGCATCTCATATTTGTTGAGTCATGTGAAGGGTGACTTGATCAAGAATTGGGTTTCATTCTTATATAAAGATCAAAGTCACTATCTCAAGGTAGAAGTGCTCAATTCAATGAGACATTGATGGATGGATCTCTCATGAGGATATATTGATCAAGTATGGCTATTCTTGAAGAAGAAGCTCAAGAGTTCTACTATTGCATTTATATTTGATCTTGAGTATATGTACGCCGTACTATCAAGAGGGATGCATCACAAGGAGTTTTGATAATGTCTCAGTGCTCAAGTAACCCATGTGAGTAGAGAGAGAGACACAAAAACCACACGTACACATCTTCGGGTTTGACACGACCCTGTGTCAAACCCGGTGGCCCCGGTTTTGGGAAACTGGTGGCACCGGTTTTGTGTCAGCCGGCCAAATGGCTAGTTTTTTGAAATCTCGGTGGCACCAAGTTTGGGAACTCGGTGGCACCGGTTTTCACTGAAGTTTGCAATGGCTAGTTTTGGGAAGTCCAGAGTATCTGGGGTTTTTCCCGGAGATTCCAGGTTGTAACTCTAACGGCTAGTTTTTGGGGAGTTGGGTATTTATACCCCTCAACCCCTCATGTTGCAAGCTGATGTTCCTGAGGTTGCTAGAGTGCTTCCTTGCTATTCCTTGCTAAGCCAAAGCCATTCTAGCTCTCCCCAACCCCTCTTTGTGAGGTTGTTTGATCTTTGCTAGATCTAGTGAGTTGGGTGGTAGAGAGAAACCTTTGTGAGCAATTCAAGAGCACTTGAATACCTTGAGTACTGTTGGACGTCGTCAAGCTCGTGTGAAACGTTTATTACTCTTGGATGATCGCCTCCTAGACGGCTAGGCGTCGCCCACAAGCTCCCAAGGTGTGGTGAGTTGTGGGACAGTTTGTGAAGGTCGTACTTCGCCTCCGAAAGGGAAGAAGATATTTAGTGGATCGGGAAAAGGGTTGAATGCAACCCGTCTTCGGTGGGAGAAGCACCCAACAGAGATTAGTATTCACACGGTGGTGAATCCGAACTTCGGTAAAACAAATCATTGTGTCTCTCGTTGTTTACCTCACATTTACCTTGATATATCCATCCTTGCTTGCTTTTGTCATATTGGTGGAGCTACTTGGTTGTTAGTGTTTGTGAAGTGCAGGCACTCTATATTCATCAAGGAACTGATCCTTAAGCCATACACCAAGTGTGAGTTCAAGACAAACAAGCAAACAAGAAGGAGAAGAAGAGGGGAGTCACTACCCTGGCAAACCCGGTGGCACCAGTTTTGGGCAGTGCGCTTATTTCGCTGCGAAGGCACCAGTCTAGAGATTCTGGAGCTTTCTCCAGAGATTTTGGACTTTCCAGAAACTCCGGAGAAAAGTCCGGAGTATCCGGGGTTCACTGATAAATTTGTTTTAAGTGGTGATTTTCAGGACTCGCCTATTAACCCCCCCTCTTGGTGACATCAAGATCCTTTCAACATGAGACAAGATTTATCTCGTGGTTCAGCTCGCCACAAAGGCTTGCTTACGTCCACGTTGTTGAGGAAGCCACAAAGGCTAAGGACCACAAAGATCCACTCCTCTCTCTCACCTATCACTTTGGGCAATAGGTGGAAACTTTCCACTAGAATCACAAGGGTAATACAAACAGCTTGGAGCTTCCACAAATCGGGTGGAGAGCTTCCAAGAACCTCTATCCGTCTAGGAGCAAGTCTCCAAGAGTAATAGATCCACCAAGCTTGCTAGGACTTCTCCAAATGCTCAAGAACAAGGAATGGGAGGTTTTGCTTACAATCTCACTTCAAATTTCACTCTCAATCAATGCTAGGCAAGGATTTGGAAGAGAGTAGGTTTGGAGTCAATGCTAGGTGAGAGAATGAGGCTTGAACGGGTTACTGTTCGGGGGAGAAGAGAGAATGACCGTTAGGGGACCAAGGGTTATAAATACCCCCAGATCTAGAACAGTAACGGTCATATTTCAAAGTTCGGAACCTCCGAGAAAAATCTCGGAACTTCCAAACCCTGAAATCTCTGCTGACTGTAGCCAGTACGGTCAGAACCTCCGAGATAAAATTCGGAACCTCTGATCAAGGAAACAATAGGGGCATAACATCAGCAGGTCTCTCTCCTTAAGGGATGGGTTAGGATTTATGATATATATTCTATGAGCCCTTGAATCCATCCTAACTCACCATTAGTATCCCTCTTGATAGTACGGATTGCCCTATACTCAAATTCAAAAAGATAAAATAAATAAACTTCTTCAAAGAGCATAGAGATCTTTCTTCATTTAATTGAGGGGTCTCCTTTGTTTCTTTTGCACCTGTAAAACATTCTTATACTGCACAATAATCTCAAAGGCTCATTAGCTCTTTAATTGTGTGGTCAACATCACCAAAACACTCATAGGGCTTGATTGCACTTACAAAAAGTAAGATGCTTCGGTGCATTTCTTGTAGGAGTGTCCTGGATTGTTGCACTTAGAGTATATCTGCACCCGAGGTCCAGCTTCAGCCTCATCCATGCTATTCCTAATCCTCTTCTTCTTGCGTCGACCGACACCTTGGCACATGGTTGGATCCGGATTTGGTATGTACAACGCACTGTCTTTGGGGTCTTGAGTGAAAGTTCCAAGATGCAGATAACCCTCAATAGTGTGGTTCCTAGTGTCTAGAATGGTTTGCTTCACAAAGTATTTAGGCACGTAGCGACCCCAATGCTTATTCTTTGTTGCAAGGCATGAGTGATCACATGTGAGCAGGGGTAGTGTAGTAGCAGTGGCTTCTGGCAAGAGCATGAGCATGTCTGATTCCCAATAATTGTTTTTTGTATTGTTATTTCACCATTCGCTTTATGTGATTTGGTATGGCAAGTTATCTGATATTTCCACTGCACTTCATCGCCAGGATCACGCCGTAGAGGTTGTGGGTAAGCTCTGTGAGCAAGAGCAGCCTTTTGTTTTTTGTCAAGTACTCAGTCACCCATGTTGAATACACCTTCTAACAGTCCTGCATAGCTGCATGTGCTGCAGTAGCATGATCAAGAAAGTACTTCATTGTGCGGTACAAGAACTAAGTGATACCAACAAGAGGGAGAGCTCTGGCACCATGCAAAACAGCGTTGTAGACCTCAGCAAAATTTGTTGTCATTATCTCATGCCTCACACCTCCCTTATCAAACAGGAGACACTATTTCTCCTTAGGCTCATTCTGAATCCACTAGCTGAAGGTCTTCACAGCGCATCCCCTTCTCCTTCTGACATTTGGAGCATCTAGCCCCACATCCTCTAGAGAAACTGGCTCTTCCTCGAGTTTAGTACTTATTGGCTTCTTAGATATCTCTTTTGATGCTTTCTTCGTCAGATCATCTAATTTTTGCCATAGCTCGTAGAACTTTTTCTCCTGATTGGTAGAACATAACCGCTTGAACAATTGTGTAAGTTCTTTGTTCTTGAACTGGCTATGAAAGTTTGCTGCCATATGCCTCATGCACCACCTGCTATGCACATCTGGCTATTGTACTACTCTGTTGCGCTCTTCACTACCTTCTTTGATGTCATTAATGTCCTGCAAAATACCTTTGTGTCTATCGTGTATCACACACACGTGTGACACATCTCCCACCACCATCTGCTTCAATCTCTTCAGAAACCAGTACCAACTGTCACCATTCTCTCCCTCTGCAAAAGTAATTGCCAATGGCAACAACTGATTGTTGCCATCTGTAACCACAACTGTAAGGATTGTGCCCTTATTTTCCTATTAGGAATGTGCCATCTATGCAAATAATTGATCGTCACTATTTGAATGCAACAATAGTGGGACCCAATGCTAAGAATGCCCACTGCAAGACTTGCTTCCCTGGCCTTGATACAAGATTATAAGTCTTGATATCATAATAACTACCATGATTTAGCGTGGAAATTTTGTTCAGCAATCGAGGCAGATTGTCGTAGAATGCTTCATAAGTTCCCCACCTCATCTCCATTACCTTCTTCTTTGCCATGTATGCCTTACCATAACTTATCTGGTACCTAATTTTCTCCTCAATTGCCACGATAATGGACTTAGGCTCATAAGCAGATTTTTCCACAATCTTAGCAAACATCTGGCTGGCCACAAAACCAGATGACAAATTACGATGTCTTGCATCCAGCTGCTCAAGTACACAAGTGTGATCCACAACACATTTGATCTCCTAGTAATTTTTCCACTTGCCTTTGGAAGCATACACTCGAAAAGGACAGTTTGGCTTCAGACATTGTACATCATATATATGTGGAGAACTCTTCACTACCCTGAACTCTCTTTGCAGAGTAAGGGTGGTCCACCTCTTCACTGCATCCTTCACCTCTATTGCACTCTTATACATGGCATCAACAGAAACCTTATTGTCTCTATACTCCCAGGACACATTCTCATCAGGATTGACATATAGCTGTGAGAAATTGTAACTTTCCCAGTCCCTTGGAGCTAGCGGGTCATCCTCACCATCTGAGAAGTCCTCTTCCAACCCACGTTTATCCTCATCAGCCTCCATGTCGTACCGCCTAAGTACTTCTTCATTAACTCCCCCCTCGTCAATTTCACCACGGGCCTCAAAGGGTGTGTCAGCATCTCTTTCTTCTTCCTCAGTGGAAGCGCCATCTCCTTCTTGTGGCTCAGTTGCAGGACCATCTCCTGCTTGTAGTTCAGCATCACCCTGGTGAGCGTCAGTACCCTCCTCATGCACTTGACTACTAGACCCAGCCTTATGAACAACTTGAATAAAAAACATCACAGGCAAACCAATTTCACATGTTGTTTTGATATAACTCCTCTAATGTTTAGTCCCTTGAAGTGGCATAAGCTCCCAACATACTGACTCACTCCTGTTGATTAGAGCCATAATGGACAAGTCATGTTGCTATGTATCTACATGGAATGCCCTATAAAAAAGTCGGTAATGGACCCCCATGTTCTGGAGGCTGCTCTTCTAATCACATGGTCAACCGAATCAAATTCTGACAAGTCAACTCCATGTTCACTATATCTAATCTGCCCATTACCGAAATACAACTTGACACTAACATCATCCGACATGTCTGACAGCACGAAAAAAACACTATTAACAAGTGGATTTACAACTACAAAATATATCTACTCAGAGCTACACTAAAACTCTAATTTTACTAAGCAGATCTACATTAAAACTATAATTTTACTAAGTAGATCTACCATAAAACTATATATTTACTATTATCACAGTTCAAACTATTAAGTACCAGAGTATTACCTCTAACGAGACGAAAAACTGGCAGAGCTTCGCACCTTCACCACCTCCTCCTCACTCCCTTCTCCTCTTCTCCCTCTCTTCTTTTTTTTGAATTATTATGACATTTTCGGCTGAATTTCGGTGTTATATAGGCAGTGAGATCCTAGTGCCGTGGGGCACGGCGGTAGCAGGCCTGCCGCCGCCGTGGCTTACGGCACTAGGACCTGCCGTCGTAGCCCACGACGTTATGTCCGTCGCACGCTACGGGCCCACTTCTGGCGGCTCCTACCGCCGTGCCCCACGGTGGTATGCCCCTGCTGCCGTGGGCCATGACGGCAGATGTATAGATCTGCAAAATTTCTTACGGACCATATATTTTTGCAAAATAGAGATAGAAAAATATATATAAAAAATTCAAGTAATATTATGGAAACATGCAAGTTCTTGGGCCGTGCTTTCGTCTAAGTATTATCAACAATCATGGTGGGATGAGCCTCCGGCCCTAGATACGATTCGTGCAAGTGCTGTCGTGAGCTCTCTTGTTAACTTTTTTCTCATTTTATATTTGTTTTTCTATGGTAGGCGGTAAGGGGCTAGCTACCTCGAGTTGAAAGAGCGGTTGGCTACAGTAACACCCCATTTATTTTAGCATGCCCGCCCGCCGGTTTCAAATGGTGGTTGGGGACATTCTGTTTTTTAAATATTATAACTTTTTATGAACTGGGATGAAGATAAATATTATATGAAAGTTGCGGATTTCGTCAAAATCTACAGCTTTATTGTTCAAACTTTTTTCATTTAAGTCATTTTGATTTTCAAATAGTAGATACAAATGTTTCTTCCCTTGATAGCATATTTAAAAATATATCTCTTTCATATGAACCTCAGATGCAGATAAAAGTTATACAAAATTGTAGCTTTTATCGAGAACTACAACTTTATAGTTCACACTTTTGCCCTTTGAAATCATTTCGACTCTCAAATAATCAACATTATATTCAGATCTAAAATTTGACCATTTTTTCTCTCGACAACATATTTTCAAAAAAATTATAGCGTTTTCCCATAAATTCGGATAGAGGTAAACTCTACAAAAAAATGTGTATCTCGACGAGATCTACAACCGCAATTCAAATTGTGTCTATTTAAATTCATTTTTATGCTCAAATGATTGACACAATGTTTAGACTTAAAATTTAAATTTTAGATCTGGATAGTACGTTGATTATTTGAGTCTCAAGATGATTTTAATGAAAAAAATTAAGCTACAAAATTGTAGATCTCGACGAAAGCAACAATTGTCTTATGAAGTTTATCTCCATCTGAGTTCATTTATATTTCAATTGTTTTTAAAACAGGTTGACTGCTACTGCAAGTTGAAATGGCATGTGCGAGTGCTGGTACTGTAGCCAACCGCCCTTTCAACTGGCGGTAGTGGTATAGTTTTAATTTTTTACTATCGTATATATTTTTGAAAATTCATAGAAAAACAAATATAAAAATAAAAAATTCTCCTCTTGTTCCAAATCTAGTCGTCCGCCATCGTCTTAGATTTTTCAGTTTTCACTACTTGCTCCTTTCCCTCAACGCGAACGTGGAAATCGAAATTCCAGCAATGAGATATAGAGAATCCGAAAACATTCAGCGGGGGCACCTGCCCCCCCCCCACCCCCGGGGCGAAGCTAGGCCCAAATTGACCATGGTGCACTCCTCAAGGAAGTTGCATAATTTTGCTAGATTATATAGTAATTTTGAGCATAATTAGTGGATAATTTTTTTTACCCTGGTGCATCGGCACCAGGGAAGCCCAACGTGGCTTCGCCCATGCCCACCCCCACCCCACTCCATCGGACGACGTCTAAACCTTTGTTAGCTTTTCTCTGTAACCACTCGTTTTATTTCATGATATTTTGTTTCATCCTATTCTCTGCAAGATCTTTTGTTTCATTGTTGAGGCTATAAAAAGATGGAGAAGACATGTGGGCCATTAAGAAGTTGGCTTGCACCTGTATGTCATCGTCCAATCTTTTTTTACTCATGTGCCATTCTGTCCAACTTCTGTTGACAGTTAACAAATTTTGAGCCTTGACATGTGAGACCCACCTCTACACTTGACAAATTTACCCTTCTCACTATTGTCGCCGACGTGTGAGACCCACATGTCAGTGTCATCTTCAACCTCTCACTCTTTTCTCACTTCTCCCCAAGTTCCCTCCGCTTCGGGTGATGGGCCAACGCAGCCGCCGGGGGCGAGCTCTGCCGCGTGTTGACCGCCGCGGGTGAGCTCGCCACACGCCGACCACCGCGTGCGAGCTCCGTGTCGTGTGCAAGCCGCCGCGGGTGAGCGCCTCACCGCACCGGTCGCCATGGGCGAGCTCCGTGTCGCATGTCGGCCGCCGCGCGGGCAGCCGGCCGCGGGTGAGCTCCATGCCGCGCGCGCACACCACCGCGGGCACTACCGCGGGCGAGCTTTGCCGATCACGTTTTTGATGTTCGTCATGGATGAGAGGAGGAAGAAGAGGAGGGAGGTTGAAGAAGCAGTAGGTCCCACACGTTAGGGAACTGTGTAGCAGGGCACAAAGGTATTTTCCCAGCTACACAATACATACGACTGAGTAGAGGATGCAATCCTCTTATAGTAACTCGTGGGAGATCCTTTAGTCCCGGTTTGGTAACACCAACCGTGACAAACCCCCCCTTAGTCTAGGTTCGTATTACAAACCGTGACAAAAGGGCCACCCGTTAGTCTAGGTTCGTGTTACAAATCGAGACTAAAGCCCCACCCCCTAGACTAAAGGGGGTCTTTTGTCACGGTTGGCGTTACGAACCAGGACTAAAGGGGGTGAGCACTCATGACATTAGTGGATATGTCGACGTAACCCCTTTAGTCACGACTCCAAAATAAACTGAACTGAGACTAAAGAGGCGTTCCAAAGACTCTTTCCCTACCAGTGCAACTTTCTAGTGGCACATAGGTCATCATCATCTTTTATAATGGCATGTAGGTAAAAACCTCTTCATTCTTTGCTAGGGCTTACATCCACCAACTTTTCCTTCTCTTGTGTCGTCGTATTTCCCACGAGCACGAGCGCATATGAAATGTCAAAGCATGTTGGGTAGAGTCCATTTGATTATGACTCTACGGGAGCTGATTTCATGATTTGCATTGAGAAGCGATTTATCTGGCACAAAGGTGATTCTCTATCATAAACTCTTAAAATTATTAGAGTGGAGAATCACTCCACAAAATTAATAGAAGCAAAATTTCCCGCTCTCGGTCTCTTAGTTCATTTCAAAGATCCACTTCACAGAATCAGCAAATAATCGCTTCTCTCTAGAAAAAAACAGTTTGTCAGAGTTCTGCTAAACTGAACCTCGGTCTCCTTCTCAAAGAAATCATCTTCATTGATCCAAAAAAAATCATCTTCATGGGCTGTATGACTTCTCTTCTACAGCATCAACCAACTCTTGTGTAGTTTGCAGCCACAACCTCTCTATCTGTATTGTACCCACATGCATCAAAATAATGTCTTGGCACAGCAAGCGATGGCATCTAAGAATCGTTGTACATTTGCGCTGAGCTGACAGGTCTTTTACGACGCATAATACGATCATGCAATAGTACGGTTGTATTACCTATTTTTACTATAAGTATATTGATAATTTTCTCAAAATATATTATTTGGAAAATTTTCCTCGCTGTCCATTCAACCGAGACCCACCCAATTCATATATTTCATTTCCTATATTACAACAATAACATTTTACATTTCCAATAATACTCTTACTACTCATACGATATACGGATACTACCATACTACAACTAAAATAACCGGTAGTATAGAATTAATCTCAACCGTAAGATCTTTACATATAGGTCATTCTTATTACATACAAATCCTTTTTTCAACCGGTAGTACACATTGTATTGTGCGATGTAAAAGACCTCGACAATTAATGTGCAACAAAAACATTTCCGTGATGTATTGCTGTCAAAATCATCTAGAAGAGGAAAATGATTGATTGGTTGCACACTGAGTCTCTCTATCAGCTGAGCTGTGTGAGGATTAATGAACTCTCACACACGGTACGTAGTACGTACAAAAACATACATGCAATCGGTTTGCAATCAATCGCTGTCCTCAACAGTACAAATCTTGACAAGGAGAGCACAAATAACAACAAAAACATGGAAAAATTCAGGAATCTATCAATCATCTACCAAGGCTTTCTTTTACATACATACAATCAGTTGCAATCTGTGTCTCTACCAAATCTTGGTGTTGGACCATCATGAAGAGAGGATAGCACAAGTAACAAACAAAATAGAAAGATTCATATGTTTGTAAAACCAACAAAATCAAGGATTATGTGTGGCTGGACGAACATTAATTGATCAACGCACGCATGCCAGTGCATGTTGAGGGAGACCTTGCCTGTGTTGTGTAGTGTTGCCATCTCCATCTGCCCATACACACATGCTGGGCATGGCAGCAGCACGAAGTATGTAGTAGCGACCCAAGGGAACCCGACACACGAAGTTCGCCGTTGGTCTATACTTTCCGTGCCAAATTCTACATCACCAATCAGGGACTAATTCAGAATCAGATAATGGGGGGTTGAGCACCTTCTTCTACCCTCTAGACAATAGAAAAGCTTACACTATACACATATGGATTCTTTAAGCGCCAGCATCAGTATAACTGCACATCTACACGATGTAGGTAGCTCTGCATTTTCTATTGGGCCATCATATATATGCTTTAATTGGAATTTTTGAATCCGAGTTCAGCTCCATTAAAAAAAAACTTCAGTGGTGTGACGACTTTTCTTCAGCAGCAGACAAAACATGAGCCTTCCTGGCTGTTCCTTTCCATCCATATCTTGCCATCTCGTCGTTGGCTTGACGTCTAACCTTTGGACCTTTTGCTTCAAGTACGTTGTCCATTCAATCGCAACAAAAGCTAGCAAAACGTTTTCGTGGTGTGCCTGTGACTGTAATGCATTGATGAGAAACACGAAACGGTTGATCGGTTGCGATCAGTTTCTCTGTCAGCTTGGATATATGCAACACAGTACACGTACACTCTATGAGCGTAAGGAACTACTCCGTGTACACACAGAGTACGTATATACTAAAAACAGTACATTGATAGATACAATCGGTTGCAATCATCAGTCACAATATATGCAAAGACACGGAATATTAATTTGAACACCAACCATTTTAAAAATGAATTTATATTTGCCGATTATATTAAAAAAGAACAAAACCTATCAATCATTTGCTTTTTAGCCAGGTAATTAAGTAGCGAAAGCCATGCAAATTTGATCATCTGCAAAGCCATACACCATTGGCAGTAATCGATCATCTGCAACAAGCTAGACCAGCTAGTTAGCATGGCTAACAATGTTACTACAACTCTACAAGCACTAGCCCAGCTACTGTACTCTCTCTGGACTACCTGCTCCGGTGCCATTCAAGGACGTCGTCGTCACCATCACCGACAAAGACGCCGATGACGCCTCGGCGCCGGAGGAGTACGCGAGCGCCGCCGCCATCTCCGCCGCCCTCCCGACCAACCCGAAGCTGTTCCTTCGCCGGTACCAGGGCACGTGGGTGCTGGAGCCGTGGGTGCCGGGGATAGTCGCCATCCAGCGTGTCGCCTACGCACCGCGCTGCGGTGACGTCGTCGTCGCGAGCGCGCCCATGTGCGGCGCGCCGTGGCCCTGGCCTTCGCCGCCATGGCGCGCTGCGTGCACCCGCCGCCGCCGGCCGGCGACCACGCCGGGCACCACCACCCGCTCCTCCGCGTCCACCCCGACGACTGCGTCCCGTCCATGGAGAAGCAATTCGGCACCGCGCTGGGGAGGAAGGCCATGGACGCGCTGCCGTCGCCGAGGCTCATGGCCACGCACATGCACCGTTCCATCCTGCCGGCGTCCGACAACCCCAACTGCAAGATCGTCTCCATATGCAGGTCTTTCTACTAGTATTTCCTAATCGCCAAAAATTAAATGTTGGATCTAACATTTCTACTACTGATCCGAATGAACTGAATCAAACGGCAGGGATCCGAAGGACATGCTGGTTTCGATGTGGCACTTCTCCAGGAGGATCCGGCCGGACTTTGAGCTCTCCGACCTGCTCGAGGCAGCCTGCGAGGGCACCTGCCTGAGCGGGCCTATCTGGGACCATGTCCTCGGGTACTGGAACGCCAGCAAGGCGAGCCCGGAGACGGTGCTGTTCCTGAGGTACGAGGAGATGCTGCGGGAACCTGTCGGCAACGTCGTGAAGCTGGCGCGGTTCCTGGGGGCCGCCGTTCTCGCCGGCCGAGGAGGAGGCGGGGGTCGCCATGGACGTGGTGCGGCTGTGCAGCAAGCTCAAAGATGTAGAGGTGAACAGCAGGGCAGGCTCAGGCTCTGGAGTCTGGACGCGGAGGGGAAGCGGGATGTTGGAAGAATCACATGACACCGGAGATGGCGCGGCGTCTGGACGCGGTCATGGAAGAGAGGCTCCGCGGATCAGTCTTCTCGTTCTGATGATCTATCCGTGTACTGTACGTGTATGTGTCCCGTGAACAAATGCTGTACTCAGATGTGTGCAGGTGAACACTGCTTTTCTAGGGGCCTTTAGCATGGCTTTTCCAAGTGTTTCCCCACCGGTTTCTGTAGAAGCCCTGCCAAACACCTAACAAAAAACGGCTTCCAACCTGAAGTTATGGAGAAGCCATTTGCAATTTGTACTACGGAAGTAAGCCAAAAATAGTGGCTTCCCGCGGTTTCTTCCCCACACGTGACATGAAAAATACAGAGATGCCACAAGCACAACCATTTTGCCAAACACTTTAGAAAATGACTTTAGCTTCATCAAAGAAGTCATTTTACCATTGCAGCCACAGCACAGCTGTTTCAGCCACAACCACAACTCTACCAAAGGGCTTAATAAAGACACTGAAAGAGTGCTTTGTTATATCTGATATTTGTCAAGAACAGCATATTAATCACAGCAGCAATTCTAGTAAAAAAACGAACGATAGCATTACGTACACAGAGTAACCTCTAATAATAAAAACTACAGTTTGTCACCGAGCATGGAGATTTGCAAATAAGGGAAAGCAACAACTGCAAATAAATGCCCTCACTACATAAGGACTTGAAGACTAAATAACCATTCGCTGACTTGCTGTTAGCATTGAACGAAAGCATTGAGATTTATTAGAAACTAGTATAGAAAGTTTTTTTTTGACAACATACATCATATATTAAACCAGCAACAAAGTTACATATAGGTCCTCCAAAGAAGACCTAGTTACAAGAAAGACCTTCACCTTCGTTACAAAAAGGTCCTCGGAAGAAAATCTAGTTACAACAAAGTCCAACTACACAAACCGGATCTGGTTTGGGAAGCAACAACACAGGCGACGAGGATGGACTGCCCACCGGCGGGGGCGGCAGAGGCACTAGAAGCGGTTGCACCGGGGCGAAAGGACCGCAATATGTGTTGATTGAAGAAGAGGTCTTTGAGCTCGCCAAAGTCACGCACACCTACAACCGAAAGATGCTTTTGTAGTCGTCGCAGGAGATTGAAGGAAGAGCTCGAGCTAGGATCCCATGTGGAGAAGAAGCAGTCGAATCGACACTAGGGGCAAAGCTACAGAGCTGAAGAGGTCCGCCTCAAGACTAAAGCTGCTGGAAGGAGAGCGAGGTGGGTGGCGGTGGGGGTGTGGAGTGGTGGGGAAGCATATCCCATCAGGGGCGGAAGGGGGGGGGGGGGGGCAGTGGTGGCGGAGAGGAGGGGATCTGCACGAGAGGGAAAGAGATTTGTTTTTTAGAACCACAAACCTGGACACCGGTGGCGCCGACGGCGAGAATGCCGAGGAGGACCACGGCAGCGCATTCGACGACAGAGGCAGTGGCGAGGTAGGACAACGCTATTGAGGTAAAGCACTAAGGCACACTAAAACTAAGGACCTATACTACAGGGGTGCAGAGGCGTGGCCCCGCTCCCGCCCGCTGCGGTGAAGACGGGAGGGAGGGAGCCGACGGGAGCGAGATCTGGGAGGGCGCAGACAGAGGCTTCTAGGCAAAGCAAGAGGATGGCCGCGTTGTGGGCTCAAAGCTAGTATAGAAAGATGATCAAGTGGGGACTATCTCAAACAATGTAGGGTTGGAATCCGTCGCGGCTACTCCCTCCGTCGCAAATTATTTGTCATTTTATTTTTCTAGATACATTCTTTTTTGTTATGCATTTAAATATATATTTATGTCTACATATATAATAAAAGGATTGCACCTAGAAAAGCTAAAATAACAAATAATTTGGGACAGAGGGAGTATGTAGTAGGGGAAACCAGACCTTGACTTGAGCATTTTGTGGGGCCTATAAAAAGTCGATTTTTTTCCCCTTAAATCAGTGTGGTATTGTGGGATTTTCCCAACATAAGTGAGTATGGTAGATATTTGCATTAAAATTACTTATGGATGAAATGAGGATGTCAAACTTGAAGTTACTTATGGTTGATATTTATACAATTGTACTTAGACCCCAAATATTATTTGAGCTTTCTGGCAGGTTCACAGTGTGAAAAGCCAGAAGCTCAGACAAGAAACAAACTAAACTTCTCATGCACTTTCGGAAAGCTAGAAGCTCAAAAAAAATCGAGCTTAGATGGAAGGCTGCAAAGTTTAGCTTTTGAAGTTTTTCATAGTTTTTTTTGACCTAGAAAGCTAAACACATACTCCCTTCGTCCCAAAAAAAGAATGATGTTGTGGCATTCAAAATTTGTCAAAAAAAATGATGTTCTAGGATTTAAAACCTTATACATGTATAAATTTGGTGCATCATGCATAACTAAAAAGAAACATAATTTGTCCATTTCCTATTTGCAAACTGAACTAAGGGTATATGCATCTTTTACATTCACCCTTAATCTGTTTGAAAAACCGCAGAACATCATTATTTTTAGGAGGGGGAAATATTCTAAAAGTTGTTGTGGGTTTTTTCATAATAAAAAAAAGCCAGCAGGAGCTTTTAAAAAAACTCAAAGCTGCACCTCAAACGCACAACCCTTTATTTTTCGCTCAAAAAACCAATCCTTTAATTTAGACGATGAACTAGAGTTCATCAGCTGTGCGCAGCAGCTAGTGTGCATTCATCAATCATCAGGCATCGATCATGAGAATGAAGAGGCAGTTCATCGTGAGAGAGATGACACAAACACAATACGCCCATCGCCCATGAGCCATGACCGATCGATCAGGAGAAGGAGAATCCTGATCCGCGGAGCCTCTCTTCCACGACGGCGTCCAGACGCCGGGCCATCTCCGGCGTCATGTGGTTCGCCCAGTCCCCCGCCTCGCCTCTCCTGAAGTAGGAGCTGTTCACGAAGGCACCTTCGCGAACGCCTCGCAGCAGGGACGACGACGCCGATCCTGACGGCGGCGGCCCTGAGCCTGCCTTGTTCACCTCCAGACCTTTCAGGTTGTCGAAGCTGCACAGCCTCACCACGTCCATGGCGACCCCCGCCTCCTCCTCGGCCGGCGAGAACTGCCGGCCCAGGAATCGCGCCAGCTTGACGACGTTGCTGACAGGATCGCGCAGCATCTCCTCGTATCTCAGGAACAGCACCGTCTCCGGGCTCGCCTTGCTGGCGTTCCAGTACCCGAGGACATGGTCCCAGATGGGCCCGCTCAGGCAGCTGCCGTCGCAGGCTGCCTCCAGCAGGACGGAGAATTCAAGGTCCGGCCGGATCCTCCTGGAGAACTGCCACATCGAAACTAGCATGTCCTTCGGATCCCTGCATGCCGTTCAGTGAAGATTAACTATTACTTCTACTTTATCTTCATTCTAAATTATATAAGTCGTTTTATCTTTATGTAACTCAATAATCTTCTTTATTCTGGACTTGACTAAGTTAATAAAAAAGTAACTAACACATCAAATCAGTTTTTATTAGATAGAACATGAAATATATTTTTATATATAGTGCATGTATTTGATATTGGACATATTAATATTTTTCCATAAAGATGAGTAAAGTTATAGACATTAAATTTAATTTCCAATTAAATCAATAACCTATAATTTGGAACGGAAAGAACAATTGTTGATCGACTAGAAATGCACTATCTCATGGATCATCATCTATACTATGTATCGAAGTTATATTACCTGCATATGTAGACGATTTTGCAGTGCGGGTTCTCTTTGATCGAGGGCGGCAGGATGGAGTGGTGCATGTGCGTGGCCATGAGCCGCGGCGACGGCAGCGCGTCCATGACCTTGTTCCCCAGCCCGGCGGCGAAGAGCTTCTCCATGAAGGGGACGCAGTCGTGCGGGTTGGCGCGGAGGAGCGGGTGTCTGGGGTCGCCGGCCGGCGGGTGAACGCCGCGCGCCATGATGGCGAAGGCTAGGGCCTTGAGCCACGTGGTGCCGCACTTGGGCGGGCTGGCGAGGACGACGTCGCCGCCGCGCGGCGCGAAGCCCCGCTGGATGGCGACGATCCCCGGCACCCACGACTCCAGGACCCACGTGCCCTGGTAGCGGCGCAGGAACAGCTTCGGGTTGCTCGGGAGGTCGGAGACGACGAAGGCGCTCGCGTACTCCTCCGGCGCTGAGGTGGCATCATCGGCGTTGGCGTCGACGACGTCCTTGAACGGCACCGGTGCAGGTAGTCCAGAGAGTACAGTTGCCGGGCCGGTGCAGGCAGTAACATTAGCCATGCTGGCTGGCTAGCCTATCTTCCAGCGATGATCCTCCTAACCAGGGTAGGGGTTTGCGTGCATGAATGCCGAACGATTTCCCCCTTGTATACGGTTTTCACTCTCTTCCAAATGAATTTTCTTGATTTAATTTGTTGGTTTGGTATATATGCTATCCTCTACGAGGTTTAACTTGCAAAACATGTTGTGTAGTGCTGGTGATGATCCTGCAGTAGTTTTAAATCTCCGGATTTTTAGCCCGCTATAGCCCCATTTAGCCTCCGCGCGCTATAGCTATTTTAAAGGTCATCCACAGATTTAAAACCTTAACCTGCACTCAAATTATGCGGATCGAACTGACTGTTTTGGCACATACGGCGTGCGTGTGTGTTTCCCTGTATCGCAATCCAAGAGGGAGAGAAACCGATTGCAACCGATATGCTTTTTTCCTATTATTGTTATTATGATTGATTAGACATGTTATAAAAAAATACAAATCTGCTTAAAAAATAGATTATCTACTGTGCCACTTGCCTCCATGCTGTCTTTTCTTTCAATAAGATAGGCGATGAAACACGTAACACTTATTATTTAATTTACACATTATCTATAAACACCAAAACAATTATTGTGGCACAAAAACAAATGAGTCACTTACAATAGCAGATCACAAAAATTGACATTTTTTTTTATCATTGGCACACTTTCTTTGTCAAAATTAATGGAAGAAAATTTTAATTAGGTATACCCTTGTGATGTGAGTTTTGGAGAAGAAGTTGAATTGTCACATGGGGATTTTTTTGTAAATTTGGCACTTAAACAGGTACCAATGTTGGTAATATCTCTCAAAGTATTATATTATTTTGTGGTGTGCAATACCTCTAGTAGTAACTCACATTTCGGAACCACTGAATTCGATCAGATTGTAGTCGAAAGCATGAGAAAACTTATAGAGTATTACTGTATTCGTTTTAAATTACTTATCATTTTATTTTTTATAGATTCATTTATTTTATTATACATCTAATATATATTATGTCTAAATACATAGAAAAAATTAAAAATTGTATCTAGAAAAGTCAAAATAATAAGTAATTTGAAACGGAGGAAGTATTCTCTGTCAATACCGGATTGGCGAAGCTCTTCGCCTCGTGTTTCAAATCGAGAAACTGATTGCAACATTATTTTTTCCCAATCAAATTATCTACACCACGAAATTATTTACACAGAAGTTATGGCTACCTGCTGCTCACCGTGTTCCCCTTGATGCGCATATAATACCTAGTGCTGCTAGCATGTCTGATCCGTAAGACTGTCCACAGCGGTCGCTGCTGTTAACACCGAAATTTGGTAAGGAGTCTGACTTGTGGGTCCGGTTCGATAAAGAATCCGTCTGGTGGAAGGAAGGATCTTTTCAGAGATATTCGGCAAAGAGATCTGCGGTCGGCTATCTGCTCCAGTTCGGCAGAGGAACAGTAGAGCTGATTTTGCGGGATTGAATGGTGACGTGGCTCAATCAGGGAGAACGAATGGATGGATAGGCGATCGAGCTTAGAGATAAGTTAGGTAACGAATCCATTCGAAGTTGTACTTGACAGGGTATAAATATGACCCCTGAATGTATGTAACAGAGGACGAATCATTCTTCAATACACACCGGCCTTACGCCAAACCCTAGAGTCCTTTTGTCGTGTCGTCGAGTTCTTCGAGAGGGCTAATCGATCCGTCGACCTCCGTGAGTACCGGCAACCTTGTATCATGTCTAGTATCATGCGGTGGATTTATATCTGATGCAAGTAGTCTTGTTACCATGCTTCGTGTCATGCGGTAGATTCAAGCTTGGTTCAAGAGGGTTTCTTGTTAGGTCATGAGCCATGCAGTGGGCTCAGATCTAGCTCGAAGCTAGTTATCGGCTCTATTGGATTCTGGCAAGATCCAATAGATTCATTAAGTTACCCTGTGTTATTTCGAGTTTTTACTTTATGTTTAGATTCGTGTAACACTTTTGCCCAATCTAGATGGGTTTGGATCGGCTCACTCCTTTTATGATCCCTGTATGGTTAGATTTTGTGTTATAACACGTAGATCTTGTGCCTTCTGATAGCCGAAACCGAATCGATCTAGGTTGTTACGTGTTGTGGGTTCAGGCTTGCCTTTGTTGGTATAAATCTTGAAAGAACCGGGTATCATGCGGTAGATGCAGGTTTTTGGGTTGCTTTAGAGCTAGTCACCCGGTGGATTAGATTTCGGATCACCTGATAGATTTATCCGCGTGGTAATGTTTGTTCCTTCTTCATGGACCCCGAATCGGTTGTTCAGCCGTATTCGGTTATGTTTCTCCACGAGTAAAACACGTGTGCAATTCATGCTTTAAATGATGTGTGCTTTTAGCTTTCCATATTTAGATTGTATCATGCGGTGGATAGATCTATTTGTGGAAAGTGGTACGATTTCATGCAAGTTGTATCATGCGGTGGATAGATTTGTTTTGGCATCGTACCTGATGGATCTCTAAGTACCTAGACATGCGGTAGACTAGTGCTTTGGATCTATGCATGCTTGTTTATTACATGCTTACGTTCGTGCTTTACTTCATTCATTTAACATTGTTATTATGGGATTGGTCATATATCGTGTTTATGCATTGTTGACCAAACAAAGACCGATTGCCATCATGCTTACGTCACCCATTCGGCAGTATTGTTTTTTCCTCTCATAAGTTCCCGAGTGGTTTCAATTCTTTGGCAAATAGCTTTCATATAGCTATGTGTCATCTCGTATGGCTTCTTAGCCGTAAATATGGAACTGTCTGGTACCACCCGGCAAGTTCCAAGCTTTGGTATTTAACTTCTTTATCTTTTGTTAATTTTCAGGAAAAATTGACTGGCACGTCATCTCTACTCTTTGCGCGTGCGAAGCCAGCTTTTCGGCTTGCTGTGTGTTTGGTGCTTGGTGCACTTTTTGCGTCAACACACTTTTTGGCACGCTCGGTGGGACCAACAGCCGAACAGATCAAGATGCCCGAGATCGCGGACATCATGGACGTCAACCTGGAAGACCTATCTCCAGAGCAGCGGCAGCAACTCCAGGACGCCATGGACCAGTTTCAGCAGAAATGTCTGCTGTCTTTCAAGAAAAATAGGAGTGGCGTCCCATACTTGAAGAACGAGATGCCCAGGGTGTTGCTGCCAGGGGAGAGCGATACTACGGTCCAACAGGAGAAAGAGGAGTGCATGCGGGTGTTCCAGGAATCCGCAGATTACATGTTGAGCAAGCACAACAAGGCTTTCCTCGGCGCGCTCCAGCAGATGATGGTGGCCGTCTTCGGCCCTGGCATGGAACAAGCGTTCAGCAAAGCGCCCGTCCAGGGGGGCACTGTGGAACTGGGCGAATCAAGCTCTCAGCCACCGCTTCGGAGCCCGCCGGTGCGGCCTCTTCCCCCAAAGCGCTGGAAGTCAAGCTTTCCAGCCTCCGCCACGGGCGCCGCCGGGAAACGGTCGGTTCGGCCTCCCACTGCGAGCCTCGGGACGACCAATCCGGCCACCACCGCGGGCAGCACAGAGTCAACACCGTGCGGCGCCCCGAATCCGTACCAGCCCACGTACGGAGACTTAGCATTCGGCTCGCCCGGCGCCCCGCTCACTTCCGGTCAGAGGATTGCTCCGGCGACCAACTGGCTGCAGAGAAACTTGTACGGCGGAGGCTATCATGAGGTGGGAAACTACGGGGCATTTGATGCTTTCCCACATCCAGGATACGCGCCAGCTGCAGGCGCGCAGGAGGACGACGCCCTGGCGCGGAAGATGGCCGAATTGATGCAAAATCAGTTCGGCCTCAAGCCAAAAATGCAAGGACCCGCCTATAAGCCGCCATTCCCAGAATGGTACTACAATGTGCTCTTGCCGCCAAGGGTGAAGCCGCCAACGGAGTTCACCAAGTTTTCAGGACAAGACGACACGAGCATGGTCGAGCACATCGCTCGTTACCTCATGCAGCTAGGGGAGTGCTCGGCTGAGGAGACATTCAGGGTCCGCTACTTCGCCGCATCGCTGACAGGTCCAGCGTTCCAGTGGTTCTCGTCCCTGCCCCCTGAATCAGTTGCCAGATGGAAGGACTTAGAGCGGAAATTTCACGCTCACTATTTTAGCGGCAGCTCGGAGAAGAAGCTGATTGACCTTGCGACCATGAAGCAGAGGCATAGCGAGACGCCGCTGGAGTTTCTCTGGAGGTTCAGGGAGGTCAAAGGCATGTGCTTCTCGCTTAACTTGCCAGATGACCAGTTAGCTGACATGGCCGTCGCCGGAATGCTGCCGGCCGTACGAGAGAAGTTGTTCGGGATGGAGTTTGAGAATCTGGGTCAGCTATCACAGAAGCTATCACTGATGAGCAATCAGGCGTATGGCTTTAAGAAGGACGCCAAATTTGGCAAAGACATGACGTCGGCCGACGTCTACAACCGCTTCTTAGACAAGGCCGATCCGTTCGAGGATTCCGATGATGAATTGGATGTAGCCGCAGCGAGAGATCATGTGGGGTAAGGAGCCTTTGACAATGAATCGTGCCGGGTCAAGCGGACCAAGGGTACTTATGATTTTGATATCACAAAGGCTGATAAATTGTTCGAGCTCTTAGTGAAGGAAGGCCGAATCAAGTTGCCTGAGGGGCATTCCATGCTTCGGCCCGATGGAGTTAAAGGAAAACGTTACTGTGGCTTCCACGACAGGGATTCACACTCCATCAATGATTGCAGGGTCCTCAGGATGAGGATCCAGAAGGCCATCCAGGAAGGTCACCTTAAGTTCGACAACAAAATGAAGCTGGATGGCCACCCCTTTCCTCAGAACATGGTGGGCTTTTCTGTCAACGTGATAACTGCCGAGGAGAAGGGAAAAATCAAGGTCTTGACCTCAGCCAAGTCTAGACAAGGTGGAGCAGTGGACCCAGAGCGCCAAGTGACTCTGGAACAGGTGCAAGGTGAAGCCCCCCGTATTCTTAAGAGTCACATCGAAATTGGGGAGTCATCCAGAGCCAAGCCCAGGGTGACATCGCGCATCCTCCTCAACAAGTGGCAGCGCCAGATTGAGAAAGAGCGCTACCAGAAACGGCGCTACGAGGAGGAGCAACGCAGAGCCGAAGAAGAAGCACACAGAAGAGACCAAGAGCGAAGACACGCGCGAGCGAGAACGCGCACCTCGGGGATGTGCCTTCTTCGGGCATTGCTGGAATGAGGGTCTAAAGCTACCCACATTGAAGAAATGTCCTGAATGCAGTGACAGGTATTTTGAGTATAGGCAGGAGACTGCCAATCGCCGATCCGTCCACGAGAGAATTGGAAGGATCCAACCTGATGGGGATCGGCGCCAAAAAATTGAAGTCATTGATCATCCTAGGAAGCGGCATGCTGATCTCAGGTGGGCTGATCAAGAGGAGGATGAGGATGACTACGTCTGGCAGAAGGGGCAATGGTGCCCGCCCGGCCTGAGGAGAAGCCAGAAGAGACGGGTCCAGCGCTTGAGGAACCGCGAGTTGAGGCAGGCTGGAATCCAGACGCGTCAAGTGTGGCGCCCCAAAGATCAACCTGAAGGATCGAAGCGTTCGGCTCCAACATGCATGGTATACTTCCTGCCGAACGAATTCATGGCTCCTGCTAACCAGGTTGTGCAGGAGGAAGCGGCCATAGATGATGAGCAGGCCGGGGGGATGCTGGCACAATTGGTGCTGGCCAAGCAGGAAATCTTCGATAAGCCGGCCAAGAATCGACATATGAGGCCGCTGTACTTAAGAGGATACGTCAATGGCAAGCCATTGACAAAGATGTTCGTCGATGGCGGAGCGGCAGTCAACGTAATGCCGTACACCACCTTCAGGAAGCTTGGCATGGGCCCGAGCAATTTGACGCCCACGAGTATAATCCTCAACGACTTCGCTGGGAACCCTTCGGATACCAAGGGGTGTGCTCACGTGGATTTGATGATCGGATCCAAGACGCTGCTCACTACCTTCTTTGTCATCGAAGGCAAGGGGGCCTACAGCCTGCTGCTTGGGCGGGACTGGATCCATGCCAACTGTTGCGCCCCGTCCACCATGCATCAACAGCTTATCCAGTGGGTGGACGATGAGATTGAGGTCGTCCAGGCAGATGACTCCGTGAGCGTGGCGAGCATGGAACCAGCTTTCTGGGAGTACCAAGGTATTGATTGCTTCTCAGGCAAAGACTGGGGGGAAGGTCCTGTTGAACCTGTCAGCAGTGATCAACAGCCGATTCAAGCAGTCGGCTCTTATAGCAATTTTTAATGGAGAACCCCGTAGATGGCACTGATGGCAAGTTAGGGCGAGGATTCATGTCGGCTGATAAATTAGAGGAGGTTGACATTGGAAGCGGTGATAAGCCAAGGCCGACGTTCATCAGTGCAAACTTGCAGCCAGACTTCAGGGGGGAGTTAATTAAGCTTCTCAAAGAATACAAGGATTGCTTCGCCTGGGATTATTCGGAGATGCCTGGATTGGATCGTTCTATCGTTGAGCATCGGTTGCCAATCAAATCTGGTTTCAAACCATACAATCAACCGCCCCGGAAGATCTACAAGGATGAAGTATTGGCCGATGTGAAGAAGGAAGTTGAAAGATTACTTGACGCAAACTTCGTTCGGCCATGCAGATATGTGGAGTGGATTTCTAACATCGTCCCTGTATACAAAAAGAATGGAAAAATGAGGGTCTGCATAGATTTCAGGGACCTTAACAGAGCTACTCCGATGGACGGATACCCGATGCCTATTGCCGATTTGTTGATTGACGCCGCCGCTGGACACAAGGTGATCAGTTTCATGGATGGCAATGCGGGATACAATCAGATCTTCATGGCAATAGAAGACATTTCAAAGACGGCCTTTAGATGTCCTGGTCATATAGGCCTATTCGAGTGGATCGTCATGACATTTGGATTGAAAAATGCCGGTGCAACCTATCAACGAGCCATGAATTACATTTTTCATGAGTTGATCGGCAAGATTGTGGAGATCTACATTGATGATGTGGTAATCAAGTCCCTAAGTCATGACACCCATTTGGAAGATGTGAAGAAGACCTTGGAGTGCACCCGGAAACACGGTTTGAAGATGAATCCAAACAAGTGCGCTTTTGGGGTATCAGCTGGAGAATTCTTGGGGTTTTTAGTCCACGAAGGAGAAATTGAAGTTGGCAGGAAGAGCATGAAGGCCATTGATGAAGTTGTTCCTCCAACTAACCTCAAGGAGTTGCAATCACTGCTCGGCAAAATCAACTTCGTGAGAAGGTTCATTTCAAATTTATCACAGAAGGTGTTGCCATTCTCTCCACTGCTGAAGCTGAAGAAAGATCAGAAGTTCATGTGGGGTGACGAACAACAAAAGGCTTTTGATGAGATCAAGCAGTACATGAAGGAGCCACCGGTGTTGGTTCCTCCTCAGCTAGACAAGCCTTTCAAGTTGTACGTGGCGGCCGATACCCAAACCATTGGATCGGCCCTTATTCAAGAATTCGAAGGAAAGGAGCGGGTAGTAGCATATCTTAGCCGGAAATTACTTGATCCTGAAACCAGGTATTCGGTACCGTAGAGAAAGCCGTGTCTTTGCGTGTACTACTCGTGTACAAAGTTTCGGCACTACCTGTTGAATGCCGAATGCACTGTGTATTCCAAGTTCGATGTGATAAAACACATGTTATCTATGCCAATTTTGAACGGCAGGATTGGCAAATGGATTTTAGCTTTATCAGAGTTCGAATTGAAGTTCGAATCGGCAAAAGCCATCAAAGGTCAGATCATTGCCGATTTTATAACTGAACATCGTGATCTGTCAATTGATTTGCTTGAGATCACCCCTTGGGCGTTATTTTTTGATGGATCGTCGTGTGGTAAAGGTGGGGGGAGTAGGGATCCTACTGATTTCTCCTAGAGGTGAGATGTTTGAATTTGCCATCCCTATTCAGCCCACTGTCACAAATAATCAGGCTGAATACCAGGCATTACTTCGAGGGCTTCAGTACTTGAGAGAAGCAGGGGCCGTTTCAGTTGAAGTTTATGGAGATTCAGAGCTGGTAATCAAGCAATTGAACGGCCAATATGAATGCAAAAGTGAAGCACTGAGGGGTTACTACGAAGAATGCAGGGAAATCTTGAAGAGCTTCCCATTGGTAACTCTACAGCACATTCCTAGAGAACATAATGAAGAAGCAAACGGTACAGCTCGCAGCGCTTCGGTTACAAAGAGAGTCAAGAAGCGTTTGCTGCAGAGGCGTGTGCACTAGGGGCGGATCTTGCAGAAGATGATTGGAGGAAAGAGATCGTTGATTACTTGAAGGATCCTTCCCGTAAAGTCTCTAGGAAGCTCAGGTACAAAGCCATAAAGTTCGTTCTTCTGGATGATAATTTATTCTATAAATCATTGGATGGGGTATTACTACGATGCCTGGGTCCAGAAGAAGCCAAGAACATGATGAGCGAAGTGCATGATGGGATATGCGGAGCACACCAATCGGCCTACCGTATGAAGTGGGTTATTAGACAAGCTGGATGCTTTTGGCCGACGATATTAGAGGACTGCTTTGAGTATTACAAGGGATGTCAGGATTGCCAAAGGTTTGGGAATATTCAAAGGGTCCCTGCATCAGCGTTGAATCCCATCATCAAGCCATGGCCATTCAGGGGTTGGGGTATCGACTTGATTGGCCAAATTAATCCACCATCTAGCAAGGGGCATAAGTTCGTGCTTTTGGCTACAGATTATTTCACTAAATGGGTTGAGGCGATCCCACTGAAGAAGGTGACGTCAGAAAACATGATTGAATTCGTCAAGGAGCACATCATCTACCGATTTGGAATCCCTCAGACAATTACCACTGATCAAGGGGCACAATTCGTGTCACTAGAGTTCAGAGAATTTGCCGAAAACATGGGAATCAAATTGTTTAATTCCTCTCCCTATTATGCCCAAGCTAATGGTCAAGCAGAGGCTTCTAATAAGATCATGATCAAGTTGATACAAAAGAAGATCGATCAGAAGCCAAGAAGGTGGCATTCGGTTCTCAGTGAAGCGCTGTGGGCTTACCGAATGGCCCCCCCACGGAGCTACAAAGACCTCTCCTTACGAGTTGGTTTACGGGCACCACGCGATTTTGCCTTGGGAGATGCAATCAGATTCAAGGAGAGTGGTGCTGCAAAAGGACTTGAGCTCCAAGGATTACAGTGGCCTAATGATGGACGAGCTAGAGGATTTACATATGATCCGTCTCAGGGCCCTAGAAAACATCGAGAAAAACAAGCTGCGGGTTGCCAAGTACTATAACAAGAAGGTGAAAGTAAGGCAATTTGCAGAAGGCGATCTAGTTTGGAAAGCGCTATTGCCGATTGGAACTAAATACAGCGAATTCGGCAAATGGTCCCCTAACTGGAAAGGACCTTTCCGTGTGGTCAGATGCGTCCCTGGTAATGCATACATATTGAAAACTTTGCTAGGAGAAGAATTCTCCGCTGCAATAAATGGAAGATATCTGAAGAAATATTATCCTAGCATTGAGATCGATCGATGATTACACACATCTGACACAGAGATAGCCGGCGCTCAAGAATGAGGCCGCCTTCAGAGCAAAAAATCCATAAACGAAGAAATTGCCAGTGCCTGAATGCATTGCCCTTAGCACAGACATTACAACTGCTTCTTGCAGGTTTACATCTAACAACCCTGATGGTCAGATCTTCAAGGAGGTGGGAAGAAGAAGGCGTGGAGGAAGAAGCGAAAGTATGACTCAATCTTCTCTTTGCTTCTTCTGCTGCTCCCTCTTCAGTTGTTCCAGGACCACCGTGACGGCAACTTGGAATGCGTGGGGGTGACCATGGTTGGCGGCCTCCACCAAGCTCTCCCAGGCCGTCTTCAGGTTGTTGTACCTGTCAGAGACATCTGAAGCGGAGGAATCGATGTTAGGGGCAAGAAATCCAAATGCAAGCATAAGGTCAAGAAGAAGTCAGAAGCGTTTACCCCCTACTAGTGCTTCCAGAGCCATGCGACGCTCGCGCTCGGCTTGGCAACGGGCGGTGATGTCCCTGAGGCCGTGCTCCAGATGCCGAACGCGGCGGCGCAGCTGATGGTTGGCCCTCTGTTCAGGCGTGGCCTCCTCTGCCTCGAGGGAGGAATCGGAGGAGATGTACTCCGGCACATCTTCGGTCCCGATGATTTCTTCAGGGAGCAAATCAAGACTGGAAGAGGAAAAGAGGAGAACATGAAGCACGAGATCATGCGGAAGAACGAGGAGTAGATCAAGGGAGAACTCACTTCCGAATCGTGCGCTTATTCGATGAGCTGTTCTCCTGGGGTTGCTTGCCCTTGTCCATGGCTTTGGGGTTTTCTCCTCTAAGGGCAGGGGAGGAGATGAGAAATGATGGATGAGTGCGCGAGTGGATTTGCAGGGCATCCCGGCAGGCTATTTTATTGACCGAGGGGGTGCATTGGGAGTGATGACCAGCTAGTACACACTGTTGGAATACCAAACGGCAGGGTTTTCTCCCAGGTGCGAAGGGTTTTTGCTTGAACAGTGTTTATGGATTGCCGAATCGGGATCTTCTGTGGATTTTGCGCCAAGGGGCAGTTGTTCTCGCGCGTTCGGCTCAAGATAGTTCCCGGATGCATTCAAAGAAAACAAGATTCACGGATGCAAAGTGTAAAGGGAGTCATCACAAAACAAGCACAAAATTCAAAAGTTCTTCATTTATTGCCGAAATTTACACATCCCTAATACAATCTAGTCGAAGAGTCTGTTCAACACAGATTGGGCATGAGTAATTTCGGCAATGGCGTCGCCGTGGCCATCGAGGCGCTCCAGGATGAGCTCGATCTCGTCGATGTCCTCCGGCGCGCCGCCCCGGAAGCCGCGCGGCCTGGTAGAGTAGTCGACGTCCGTATGCGTCGCCATGGCGGCCAGGCCCAAGGTGGTGCCCAGACGAACGCCATGGGTGGCCACCTCGTCGATGCGGTGCTCCACCGCGGCAAGGCGCTCCGCCGGCGTGTCACCGCGGGCATTCACCTTCTCGGCCAGCTGCTCTACCAGCGCCTTTAGCTGGTTGAGCTCAGCGTCGCGGGCTGCAAAGAGCAAGAAGAAAAGATTAGCATCAAAAGCCGGGTTGGATCAAGAACTACTTTCAGAGCCGTACCATCTATGGCTTCCAGCAGTTGTTTGCGCTGGTCCTCCCATTCCAGCTCGGCTATGCCCGCCTTCTTGGAGACGTCCTCTAGCTCACGCCGGGACGCCTCCAGCTCCTCCTTGAAACGGAGGGCATCGACTTCCCCGTACGGCACGGGGGAGTGGCCGTCGGACTCCGAGGAGTCGTCCGGAAGGGGTTGATTGGCCGGCGCAGGAGACAGATTCCACTGAATCAATCTGAAAAAGGGGATGATCGTCAAGACAAGAAGAAGATCAAAGGTTGAATCAAAGAAGAGGAAATCGACGATCATTGCCTCCGGCGCGCGTTGGCACTGCTCCCCTCCGCCTCGTCGGAAGCGCGGTGGCGGTTGAGGCGGCGCACCATGGTGGTTTGGGATGTGCACTGTGTGGAAAGAGAAAGGACTGAGATTGGCAAAGATTCGAGAGCTAGAAGGCCTGGTAGAGAGCTAGGGGCACCTACGGTTGCATTTATAGGTCTGGTAAGATGAATCGTGGCTTCGAGTCGTGGCTTTAAATCGTGACGCATATCCCAAGAAAATCGGAAGGTGGAAAGGTTTCCTTGGCCAGCCCGCCGACGGGTCGCTTGGAGTTCTAGGCGGAGTCGCATTCGGTTGATTGGTTCGGCTAAGGAGAATCAAAGTGCCATTCGGGAGTTGGCGTTTCTTTGCCGAATGGGTCGTTCAGCATTTATATTTGAAGGTACGCAGAGGAAAAGAAACAAATTACAAGAAAATATCACAAGAACGGCCAATTCGGTTATACAGCAATGGGGGCATTCAAATGTTCAGATGTTTCGCAATCACATCACGAGCGTTGGATGTTGCCTGACGGAAATTGTCCAACAATTCTTGGCAATCTTTTTGGGCGCTGGACAAGGTGGTGAGTTCTGCATCATATTGTTCCATCCTGGCTATAGCCGACCTTGCTTCCTCCTGGGTCTTTTCTATCAATCTAGGAAGCTCGGCTATTTTCTTTTTATCAGCCTCTATCTCAGCTGACAGGCTTCTCAGCTCCTCTTCTAGAGCGGCTTTCCTGACGATTTTCAGATCACAAGAAGCCTACAGATTAGACAATGTGTCTCTGTGGCTCTTTGCCTGGGATTGCGCCCCGTTCATGGCTTGTTCAGCATCAGATCTCTTCTTTTCGATAGCCAGACGGGAGCGCAGTTTCCTCAAAGCATGTCTTATGGGCGCGTAAAGGACGTCCAGGCCACAGATGGATACCAGAGGAGCGCTGATATCCTCGGGAAGTTCTTGGCTGATGGATTCAAGCATCTCCTCGAAGTGATCAAGATCCTTGAACTGATCTTGTGCATCTCTTTCTAGCCAGGCAACAATTTCTCGAAGCTTTGCTAGCACCTCATCTGACAGAGGCTGGTGCATCCCTTCCGTCGCCTCGGCAATTGGATTGGTCCCCGCCAGCAGGCTTGATGATGATGGAGCCTGATCCTAAGAAGCCGTATTGCTGAGTTAGGGGTGCTAAAAGTAAAAATAGCAGAGTTGAGTGCAAATGATTACCTCGTGGCCGATTTCTTGAGCAGGGGTAATCACAGGTGAAGGAGGTGCTCCAGGAAGAGCCGAAGCTTCCAAGCTGGAAGGTGTTGATGCAGTTGCTGGTAGTTCATGGGCTTCTGGCTGATGAGAAGTCGGATCCACCTCTGTTGGGATTGGAGTTGCTGCGTGACCAACAGGTGATTGTGCCCTTGGAGGACTTGATGGCTCCGGCTGGATTGGGAGACTCATCTCTGGAGAATTCATTGCTTCTGCAGAGGGTGATGAAGATGAGATCTCCACTGGGATAGGTAATTCAACCCTGGATGGGCTTGCTTGTTGAGCCACTGGGACATCAACCAGTTGTTCTTCCACTGTTTCTTCTGCAAACGTCAAGTCACAAGGGTAAATGCCAGTGTCCATCCTTAACAGAGGACAATAAAGGTCATACCTGTGGATGGGGCATTGGCAGGTTCTGACACTGAAGGTTGCTGAGCTCTGGTCTGAGAATGCACAAAGAGATAATTTATCAGGAACAGAGTAATCTTAGGGTCAAGAAGGTAAAGGATTTTACCTCAACAAGGATTTTCTTGATAGTTCTCCTCCTCTTGGCAGTTGGAGGAGCAACCAGAGATAAACCTTGCCTCCTGTCAGCAGCAAGGCTAGAGAGGCTGGGATCTGTCGTAGCATACCTAGCCATCAGCTGAGCCAGAGTTGTTGACTTGAATCCCAGTGCTGAGATTGGCCCTGCAGGATTGTAGGTGATGTTCCTGGCTCAAGGGGCAGGAACTGTGTTCTGTGGAATCAAAAGAATGAGGTCAGAATCATAATTGAGAGGAGAGATGTCTGATCCAAAGGTTCATTATGTTACCTCTGAAGTTGGCAGGAAATCAGGCATCAACTCTGCACAGAACACATGTACAGGCTCACTGAAGATGTGATCGTGGAATTCTTGCCACCAGGAATTGAAGGTGGGATGAGCTATGATTGTGGGCACAAAAGGGCATGTGTAGGTAGTGGGACTACACACATAATGGAAGATCCTGCTGCACTGCATACTCTCTTTGATTTCCTCTCTGGGCTTGAGGAATTCATGCAGGAACAATCTTGGGGGCATCTGGCCACACCCAATCTGTCTGGCCATTACATTGGGCTGATAATATTCGTAAGTGCTGGAGTTCAGCCTTCCTCCGTTAAATTCGGCCGGCAGTATACATGGGCGAATTACGATGTTGAAAATTTCCAAGAATCTCCCATCTTGACGACCAGGCTCAAAGGAGAATTCAACAGGGAAAGTCAATGTATCATTGTCCAGATAGGGGAGCCAGAGAGGGTTCTGGAAACCCTTGAAGAACAGTTCGAAGAGCTGGCTGATGTCTTGCTGAATGATAACCGTTGAAGCCGCCTCTCCATAACTCTGACATCCCCTGGTAGCATTGTTTTCTCCTTCAGGGTGATTGGATGAAGGGAAAAGCCTGGTGTTCAAATCAACACCAACAATTTGATGCAGGTGGAGTTGCAGCCATATCTGAACGAACCACCAAGGGCCGTTGACACATGTTATCCTTTGGCTAGTATACATCTGAGTAACAGTCTGGTGAAGCATATGGTATACACTGCCGAGGAAGAATTTCCCAAGGGGGAGGCGGTTGCCACTGGCCAAATGAGACGCCATTGCAATATGGTTCAAGGTAGGCTCGTTGGCTTTGCCACAGAAGACAAATCTGCACAGCCACATATTCAGGAATGCTCTGTATTCAACATCGCCAAGGGGATTGTCTTTCATGTGCTTCAAGATGTAATTCTTATATCCGTTCCCTGGCTTTACCCCTGTCTGGCGTGAAGAGCCTTTGAAGTTCCAGGGCTGGACAGATCCTGTGATGTCAAGGCCGGTGATCATATATACATCGGCCAAGGTTGGAGACATTGGGCCATGGCCAAAAAGGAAGGCGTTGACACCATTTGACCAGAAGTGGCAGGCTGCTATCAGGAGGTCTTCGTTCTTGGGGGTCTCAGCCACAGATAACTCCAAGCACTGGGCAATACGGAGGGTATCCAAGTTGGTCAATCCGCTCTTGTCTGCGAGAATCCTCCGGTACCAAGTCTTCCAGCCTGCAATTGGAAGTAAAGGCTAGTTCTTGAAAGCGTCTTGCCATTGAGGCGGTGGAGACAGAGCTGCTTTAAGGGGGATTCTCTGAGATTCAGCTGCGATGAAATCTCGAGGGTCAGGGTTCCCCACAGGACCAAGGTAATAGGATCTCGAATTGGCCTCAGTACGAATCAAAAGCTCAGTAGAAGGCTCCTGGAGGAAGAGCGGAAAAGGAAATCTCAGGTGAAATTGAAAACTTAAATGTCGAACGAGGCTTACGGGGGATGAATTTACCTGAACATCTTGGTTCTGAGCTGCCATTGGAGATTTGAGCTCGGAACGAGGGGATCTAGGGTTTGGATCTGGATGAAGATTCCGGCGGATTGCGAAGAACAGGTGTTGACGGATTTGATCTGAAAATTCGTGGCTGGAGTCAATTGTGGAACAAAATTACTTTTATCCCACAATTGAAGGGGCATGTGTTAACACCGAAATTTGGTAAGGAGTCTGACTTGTGGGTCCGGTTCGATAAAGAATCCGTCTGGTGGAAGGAAGGATCTTTTCAGAGATATTCGGCAAAGAGATCTGCGGTCGGCTATCCGCTCCCGGTTCGGCGGAGGAACAAGAGAGCTGATTTTGCGGGATTGAATGGTGACGTGGCTCAATCGGGGAGAACGAATGGATGGATAGGCGATCGAGCTTAGAGATAAGTTAGGTAACGAATCCATTCGAAGTTGTACTTGACGGGGTATAAATATGACCCCCGAATGTATGTAACAGAGGACGAATCATTCTTCAATACACACCGGCCTTACGCCAAACCCTAGAGTCCTTTTGTCGTGTCGTCGAGTTCTTCGAGAGGGCTAATCAATCCGTCGACCTCCGTGAGTACCGGCAACCTTGTATCATGTCTAGTATCATGCGGTGGATTTAGATCTGATGCAAGTAGTCTTGTTACCATGCTTCGTGTCATGCGGTAGATTCAAGCTTGGTTCAAGAGGGTTTCTTGTTAGGTCATGAGCCATGCAGTGGGCTCAGATCTAGCTCGAAGCTAGTTATCGGCTCTATTGGATTCTGACAAGATCCAATAGATTCATTAAGTTACCCTATGTTATTTCGAGTTTTTACTTTATGTTTAGATTCGTGTAACACTTTTGCCCAATCTAGATGGGTTTGGATCGGCTCACTCCTTTTATGATCCCTGTATGGTTAGATTTTGTGTTATAACACGTAGATCTTGTGCCTTCTGATAGCCGAAACCGAATCGATCTAGGTTGTTACGTGTTGTGGGTTCAGGCTTGCCTTTGTTGGTATAAATCTTGAAAGAACCGGGTATCATGCGGTAGATGCAGGTTTTTGGGTTGCTTTAGAGCTAGTCATCCGGTGGATTAGATTTCGGATCAACTTGATAGATTTATCCCCGTGGTAATGTTTGTTCCTTCTTCATGGACCCCGAATCGGCTGTTCAGCCGTATTCGGTTATGTTTCTACACGAGTAAAACACGTGCGCAATTCATGCTTTAAATGATGTGTGCTTTTAGCTTTCCATGTTTAGATTGTATCATGCGGTGGATAGATCTATTTGTGGAAAGTGGTACGATTTCATGCAAGTTGTATCATGCGGTGGATAGATTTGTTTTGGCATCGTACCTGACGGATCTCTAAGTACCTAGACATGCGGTAGACTAGTGCTTTGGATCTATGCATGCTTGTTTATTACATGCTTACGTTCGTGCTTTACTTCATTCATTTAACATTGTTATTATGGGATTGGTCATATATCGTGTTTATGCATTGTTGACCAAACAAAGACCGATTGCCATCATGCTTACGTCACCCATTCGGCAGTATTGTTTTTTCCTCTCATAAGTTCCCGAGTGGTTTCAATTCTTTGGCAAATAGCTTTCATATAGCTATGTGTCATCTCGTATGGCTTCTTAGCCGTAAATATGGAACCGTCCGGTACCACCGGCAAGTTCCAAGCTTTGGTATTTAACTTCTTTATCTTTTGTTAATTTTCAGGAAAAATTGACTGGCACGTCATCTCTACTCTTTGCGCGTGCGAAGCCAGCTTTTCGGCTTGCTGTGTGTTTGGCGCTTGGTGCACTTTTTGCGTCAACAGCTGCATCCCACGGCGCATCTGCAAAATGCAGCACCCGGGCGAACTGTAGCAGCTCCAGGGCAAACCGTAGCAGTTCCAGCAGCTACCGCAATTACTGCTGCATTTTGCGGTTGGTGCCTTCCCCACGTGCATTCTCGGGGATTCTGCGGTCATCTGCATCCCAACCGCCCCGCGGCGCCCCTCCGTCCTCCCTCTCCTCCACCTTCCACGCGTGGCTCTCGACTCGGAGCAGCACAGTGTGGAGGAGCCCTTGATTCGAAGCAGCCTCTGTGGATCCGCCGAGCACACCCCCTCCTGGAGCTCCACCCATGTCCTCCTCCAGGGTGGCGACCCCCTCTGGAGGGTGCTCGGCGAACGTGGCCGCCCCATGCGCCCCTTCCTCTCCGTCTTGAGCAAAGGCGAGGTCGCCACGAAGATGGACCTCCAGGTCGACGCGCGGATGCCAACGCGAGAGCCTGCGGTGACAGCGAGCTGGTGCTCAGGCTCCTCCGGCCTTGAGGTTGCCGCGTGGACGCGCGAGGCGGCGGCGGCAGCAGGATCGAGGCCTCAGGGCGGCCACAAAACTCCGCGACCGGTGCGGCGACCTCCCCAGGCCCGAACCCGGCGAGGCTTCATCCGGTCGGCCTTCTCCGCCTGCACATCAGATTCTCTGGTCTGCCACGACGCAGATCTGGCCTCCGGGAGTAGCAAGCGGCGCCTCTAAAGAGGTGTGTGTGGACGGCGAGGCAGGAACGGGGGAGCTGTGCAGGCGCGGATGGCGAGGCGGGAACAACGGAGGTGCAGGCACGGACGGCGAGGCGGGAGCAGAGTTGCAGGAGGCAAGCCTTCCTCGTCTTCTCCACTCCACGGTGGCGGGAGACAACTACCGAAGCAGTTTGCGCAAGGGAAGTGGCTGCACTGCTGGCAAAGGCTGCTACCCCAAGAGGACTGGGCTATACCCCTACAACTCAGATCTCCCTCCACTCCTTTCGGATAAGGTCATCAGTTAATTTACACACCTAATTAATTGGCCAATCCATAGCCATATGAACTGTGGTTGCACTATTTTCTTGGGTGGTTCTCTATGTTCCGA
Source organism: Cenchrus americanus (assembly GCA_947561735.1). NCBI lineage: Eukaryota > Viridiplantae > Streptophyta > Magnoliopsida > Poales > Poaceae > Cenchrus > Cenchrus americanus. The sequence goes on along the minus strand of OX387241.1, from coordinate 220,191,358 downwards.
TTAATTTATAGCATTCTTGTTTAAATCATAGGTATAAGGATGGTTAGGGACACTTGCCTCTCTCCAATCAAAAGTTAATCTCCTCTTCTTTAAACTTTTGCACTTGCTCTTCCTCGAATGACACGTCATCTACGATCACATATGAAAACATACAATAAATAAAATAATACACCAAACAATGATTAAAAGCTAAAACCTACTGCTAAAACTAACGGGCACGGAAAGACGATCGTAGGGACACCAAGAACGCCTGAAATGAACAAGAGACGCAAAAGATACACCATATACAAGCTCTAGGGGCTAAACTGTGAACAAACCAGACTTCTAGTGACCTACCAGAAAGAAACTGAAGCTAACACCTAATTACACGTATAAATTGAAGCTTTACAGCGCGAAACTACCTAACTAGCACGACTGGCGCTAAAACTGAGAAGATCAGGGGCTTAAACATAAAAGAAAGGACCTAACTGTAAAGATCTTTGTATGTAGAAGGGTATGGCTGTGAAATAGGGAAACTTCAGGGGCTCTTTTGCAAAACAGCGGCTGTTGCTTAGGTTGACCGATATGCGGCCGGTTGACTAGAGGCTGGGCGCGATCTTGTCCGCAGATCCGTGCACGGACGGCTGACGATGGCTGGCAACTGCGGTGGCAGCGGCCGTGTTACGCGGATACTCCTATTAGGTGGCGTATCCATATCCAATATGTATCGGATACCGATACACCTCGGATACGCTTTGGATACTTTTCCAGTCGTATCCCAAAAAGTCGGATATGTATTGACTTGGATACACATATCTGATACATTTAGTCAGCCTAATTTGTCCATACCAGCTACACTACACCCCTCCTATGTGACCTAGCAGCAGCCACGACAACGGTTTTCTCTTTGAAACAAGCAAATAATGAGCAGCAACTGAAGAATAATCTCTTATGAAATAATGTTCTACTTTTAGAGAAGGCTAGTTCTAAAGGTAACGTTGTATGGTGATACAAGTATTGCACGTTAGATTATAAGTAAAGTTACTCAAGAGTAAAATTTCTCTCACATTGGATATATATGTGATATTTCATATATAATTATTAATTATCCTAATAGTATCCCCGTATCAGTGTTTTTTTTGGAAAAATGTGTATCTGCGTATCAGATACTGTCTATATCCGTATTCGATCTGAGAATTCTGTCCGAGAAAGAAAAAGTATTTGTATTTGTATTCGTAGTATCCGTTCGTATCCGATCCGTTTTCATCCCTAGTACCAGTATCCGTGTAACATAGGCGGCGAGTATGACGGCGCCTGGTGGCGAGACTCGCCAGAGTCGCTAGAAACTGGGCTCCAGGCCTTAGTTTGCAGTGTGGAGAGGCTCTACATGAAGCTGAGAAGCTTGCGAACCTATCCAGGAGGTTAAGGAAGCATCTACAGTGGCGGAAAGGACACCATGGTCGGCAAATCGGCATGGCGGCGGACGACTCAAGTCCGGCGAGTGGGCACAGGTGCAAGGAGATAGCTAGACCAAAAAGGAAGGCACGTGTGTGTTGCTCACCTTCACACGAAGCTTCGATGAAGAACACGATGACAGTGAGGAAGCAGGGGCGGAGATCAACTCTGGCGAAGCTCTGGCGGGCGGCGGTGCTCCGGACTTTAAGCAGCGGCAGTGCTGTGTGTGAGGAGAGAGCGGAGAGGATGTGCGAGACGAGTAGGGGCTCAGGGGCACCTTTTATAGGGCAGAGAGGGGCTAGGTGAAGGGGCGGTGGTGGATCTCTAGTGTTGGAGGTAGGGTGGAGCTGATAGGTGGGTCCGGGGTGTCTGCGCGTGAGAGAGAGGGGGGGAAGGGAAGTTGGGCCAGCGGGGTTAGATGGGCCGATTGGGCCGTGTGGAGAAAAGACAGAGAGATGGCTGGGCCAAAAAAAAGAGAGAGCCAGTTTGGGCCGAGAGAGAAAAGAGAAAGGTTGGGAGAGGGAAAGGTTTAAGGTAAGGTTTTATATTTTGTTTTGCAAACTCAAGCACACAACCAAACAAAACTAGTGTAGCATCATGAATGCATTCAAACACTTGGTGATTCCAAATTATTTAAATGTTGTTTAAATATTTAGAAGCCAAATTTATTTGGTCAAGTTATTCAATCCTGTAAAAAATAAAATCTAGACCATGTTGTTAGCATTATTTTAAGGTGATGGAATTTTGGGTGTTACAACCACTAAATCTGGATGACTATAACCATGACTAAAATTGAGATGTAGGCCAAATCTATTCCTCGTCAACGAAATTTGTGTCCTTCGATAACCCACAGTACTATCACATCCCAATGATATAGTGGTAAAAGAATTCTAGCTAGCATGATTCTTTAGATAAGGGAATCGACTCCAGTCGGATTTTTTAGCCAACTTAAATCCCAAATAGATTTACATCTGCTGTGTTTTATGTTGGGGTGAAAACCTTCCCCAAAGAGGGGCCAACAGTCAAAATGAGCTAACAAGAGAAGGAAACTAAGAAAACACTTATGACACCGAAGAACAAAGAACTCAAATTTGACTGTACGTAATGCAACCCAACCCAGCCACCCTCCAATCGCCCCCATTTCATTACCGTCGAGTCCTTTTTATAGGCTCGTAACAATTACACTTTATGACACCTACCATCACTTTTTTACATTGTGCGAAGCATCTCAGGGGTATTTTGGTAACCACGCAGGGCCCCGTACTCAAGCTTTACAGACAATCACTTTACACCTCGACTTTCTACGTGTCTACTGTCATGGCAGTTTGCTCTTCGCACGCCTCTACTTGCTTCGCACAACCTTCACCGGAGCTTTTTCCCTTCGCGAGCCTTCTCTTGATCGCCGTCTACACCTTCAGTGTCACCACCCGAAGAACTGAACGAAGATTACTTTTCTGAAGACCTCGCCTTCATCTCTGGCCGCTCTCCTTCGCATTTAGTCTTCATCAAGCCTCGATTCATCTTCGCAGTAGCCCTTCCTTCGCGTCTTCGCGTGCGGAACCCGACCTCTCGGAGCGAAGACAAAGCTTCGCTCGACACTTCGCGCGGTGAACTTAACTTCTGCAAAACGAAGATCCCTGACTGCTAGTTGTTTTCCTGAAACAGCGAATGCAAAAACAAAAACAACTCGCGATCTGTCGGGGACAGTGTCGGTGTTTTAGACCGGCAACCCTACCAAGGGGGTACCCGAGGTAGTAGATTGTGCGGTGAGGATCGTGATCGGGAGACCGAGAACTCGAAGGTATGCACAAGGACACGAGACACAAGATTTATACAGGTTCGGGTCGCCAAGATAGTGAACCCTACATTCTGTTTGGGGATCATGTATGGTGCCCTGCGCTTGGTGTTGGGTTGAGATCAGGTGCCCGGCTAGGTACCCGGCCCTCCTTTATATAGTTCAGGGGCAGGTTCCTAGTCGGTTACAAGGTAGGACTCCTAGTAGGATTACATAGAACGAGTCCTAGTAGGATTATAAGGGAATTATAGTAGCAGTCCGTCTTCATCCTTCCTTGCATGGGTACCCGGTGTGTATGCCCGACAAGCCCCCGAGCACATTGCAGTCAAGGGTAGTAGTTCGAGTAGTCTTGAAGCCTGTTCGAGTAGTTCTTGAGCATCCTCGAGTACTGCTTGGAGAAGTCTTCAGTAGTACTTGAACTACCACGAGGCTGGAAGGTGGTCCAACTCATCTGTCTTGAAGTCGAGATTTATATGGAAGTGCGTTTGCAAAATCGCACGCCATATGGAGTAGCCCCCGAGCCTTAGGTTGAGTCACAGACTCTAGGCGAGGGTCAATCTTGATTCCGAATCTTCCATCTTGAAAAAATTGAATGGTCGGTGTAGCATAGCAGCCCCGAGCCTTGAAATGATTAGGTAATCAATCCAAGGGTCTTCAGTGTTCGCGAAAGCCATCATTTGAGTACTCTTGCAACATCTAGTCCTCGAGATAAGAGAGCCGTAAGAGCCACATCGAGTAGTTGTTGGTGTGGAGCCCCCGAGCTTACGAGCGAATGAAGCCTGCTGAAGTTATGCTCGAGTAGTAATTTGAGTGCAGCCCCTGAGCTTGAGAGATTCCGAGTAGTAATTTAGCATCGAGCCGTGTAGCTTGAAAAGTAGCCATGCCGTCAGGAAACTTTAGATGCGAGCAAAATCGACTTTAGATGCCGGCAGTGCGGACTTTAGAATGCGACTTAAAAACCGAAGTCGACTTTGTGCCGCGCGGAGCGGACTTTGGGATGCGACTTGAAAACCGAAGTCGACTTTAGATTGCCGCGTAGAGCGGACTTTGAGGTGTGACTGAAGAAGTCGACTTTAGATTGCCACGTAGAGCGGACTTTGATATGTGACTACAGTAGTCGACTTTGTGCCACGCAGGGTCGACTTAAGATGCAAAAAAACGAAAAGCAATTTCCGGAAAGCCAAAGCGAATGAAAAACTAGAGAAAACGAATAGTTTTGCCGCCGGAGCGTCCTTAAGGTTGCGACCGAAGTCGGCTTGTGCCACCGGAGTGGGCTTGGGTGCGACCGTTAGCGTCGACTTGTGCCACCGGAGTGGGCTTGAGTACCTGAGCCATGGATTTCAGACCCAAGGTATGATTGCCGCCAGAGCGGGCTTGAAGGTGCGATTAAAGTCGACTTGTGTATCTGGGCCATGGATTTCAGACCCAAGGTACGGAGCGCAAGTACTTAAGGCATTTGGACCGAGCGTGAAGACCACGTGCAGCTAGGTTCCATCGTAGCCAGGACCCGAGGGCCACTTACAGCTAGGTTCCATCGAAGCTTACACACGTAGTATGCTACCGAAGCAGGCGAAGATGCGACCGGAGTCGACTTTAAGTTGCCGCACGGAGCGGACTTTAAAATGCGACTTTAGAAGTCGACTTTAGATTGCCGCGCGTAGCGAACTTTAGATGCTGCCTCTTAGGGATAGCCCCCGAGTTGATGAAGTAGGCTCGTGGTGACTTGATTGATATACCACGAGAGTAGTCAGCAGAGTGTAGCTCCCGTGAAAACCCACCGAGAAGCATACACAAATGAGTAGTCGGCAAGTATTCCTACATGATGAGGAGAATAAGCCAAGAAAAGAAAACATTAATCATTTAAATAAATGACTTAGCTGTTGCTGCCTGGGCAAACTGTTGATGAAGCCGTGGCGGTCGACGATGGAGCCGCGGCGGTTGTTGCTGAAGTTGACTAGTCAGAGTTGATTCCAACCAGTTGTTGGGGGTGTGACTGCCGTTCTCGACTAGTTTGGAAAACTAGTTGAGATGAATGGTCGATGCGATGCGACCGGAAGACGACATCGCGGCGGCGCGCGGCGTACTCGAAGTAGAGCCAGTGTTGCCGCGAAACAAGTAGTCATGACGCACGACGTGGCTGAAGTAGAGCTAGTGTGGCCGCAAAGCGAAGTCGTGGCGCACGGAGTAGTCGACGACGAGCCGCGCGACGTGCCGAGGCACCTGGACGCGTGGCGAAGTAGTCGATGACGAGCGGCGAGATGAGCCACGCGACGTGCCGAGGCACCCGGACACACGGCGTAGGCGAAGTAGTCGACGACGAGCCGCGTGACGAGCCGCGCGACGTGCCGAGGCACCCGAACGCGCAGCGTAGGCGAAGTAGTCGACGACAAGCCTGCGCGAGGCGAAGTAGTCGACAACGGGCCACGCGACGTGCCGAGGCACCCAGACGCGCAGCGTAGCCGAAGAAGTCGACAACGAGCCGCGCGACGTGCCGAGGCATCCGAACACGCGACATAGTTGAAGTAGTCGATGACGAGCCGCGCGACGTGCCGAGGCACCCGGACGCACGGCGTAGGCAAAGTAGTCGACGACGAGCGGCGCGACGAGCCGCGCGACGTGCCGAGGCACCCGGACGCGCGGCGTAGTTGAAGTAGTCGACGACGAGCCGTGTGATGAGCCGCGCGACGTGCCGAGGCACCCGGACGCGCGGCGTAGGCGAAGTAGTCGACGACGAGTGGCACGAGAGCCGCGCGACATGCCGAGGCACCCCGGACGCGCGGCGTAGTTGAACTAGTCGACAACGAGCCGCGTGATGAGCCACGCGACGTGCCGAGGAACCCGGACGCGCAACGTAGGCGAAGTAGTCGACGGCGAGCAGCGCGACGAGCCGAGGCATCCGGACGCGCGGCATAGGCGAAGTTGTCGACGACGAGCAACGCGACGAGCCGAGCCAGTGCGAGACGCATGACGTAGGAGTCGTCGACGATGAGCCACGCGATGTGCCGCGTGACGTGCCGAGGCACCAGAACGCGCGACGTAGGCGAAGTAGCCGACGACAAGCCGCTCGATGAGCCGCGCGACGTACCGAGGCAACCGGATGCACGGCGTAGGTGAAGGAGTCGACGACGAGCCGCGTGACGTGCCGAGGCACCCGAATGCGCGACGTAGGTGAAATAGTCGACGACGAGCCTGTGTGAGGTGAAGTAGTCGACGACGAGCCACCTGACGAGCCGCGCGACGTGCCGAGGCACCTAGATGCGCGACGTAGGCGAAGTAGTCGACGACGAGACGCCCGACGTGCCGAGGCACCCGGACGCGCGGCGTAGGTGAAGTAGTCGATGACGAGCCTGCGCGAGGCAGAGTAGTTGACGACGAGCCTGCGCGGAGTAGTCGACGACGAGCCTGCACTAGGCGAAGTAGTCGACGACGAGCCTGCGCGAGGCAAAGTAGTCGACGATGAGCGGCGCGACGAGCGGCGCGACATGCCGAGGCACCTAGACGTGCGATGTAGGCGAAGTAGTCGAAGACGAGCCGTGTGACGAGCCGCGCGACGTGCCGAGGCGCCCAGACGTGCGGCGTAGTCGAAGTAGTCGACGACGAGCCGCGTGACGAGCCGCGTGACGTGCCGAGGCACCCAGATGCGCGACGTAGGCAAAGTAGTCGACGACGAGCCGCTCGACGGGCCGAGGCACCCGGACGCGCGGCGTAGGTGAAGTAGTTGATGACGAGCCTGCGCGAGGCAGAGTAGTTGATGACGAGCCTGCGCGAGGCGGAGTAGTCGACGACGAGCCTGCGCTAGGCGAAGTAGTCGACGACGAGCCTGCGCGAGGCAAAGTAGTCGACGATGAGCGGCGCGACGAGCCGCGCGACATGCCGAGGCACCTAGATGCACGGCTTAGGCGAAGTAGTCGACGACGAGCCGTGTGACGAGCTGCGCGACGTGCCGAGGCGCCCGGACGTGCGGCGTAGTCGAAGTAGTCGACGACGAGCCGCGTGACGAGCCGCGCGACGTGCCGAGGCATCCGGACGCGCGGCGTAGGCGAAGTTGTCGACGACGAGCCTGCGTGAGGCGAAGTTGTCGACGATGACTCATGCGACAGGCGAAGTAGTCGACGACGAGCCTGCGCAAGGCAAAGTAGCCGACGACGAGCATCCCGACGAGCCGCACGACGTGCCGAGGCACCCGGACGCGCGGCGTAGGCGAAGTAGTCGATGACAAGCCTGCGCGAGGCAGAGTAGTAGACGGCGAGCTTGCGCGAGGCGGAGTAGTCGACGACAAGCCTGCGCGAGGCGAAGTAGTCGACGACGAGCCGCGCGACGTGTCGAGGCACCTGGACGTGTGTGTGACAACCCGCCCAGGAAAATACCATACTATCGCCTAAGACCGATCCACTTTGGTCATTAAGCAATAATAAAGTATCATCCTGTCGTTAGTTGCCGGGTTAACGCCCGGTAAATCACTTGAAAAGCAACAAGGATCGAATATATGCATTAAAACTCACTCGAAGGCGAGTCCAGAGATACAACAGCATTAATATCCAAATTTGTACCCTGAAGGGGTTAATTATTACAAACCATAGTTTTTGCCATAATGAGATAGTTCAGAGTTTTTGAAAGAAGCGGAATTTAACTAACGGAAGCGAAGACACCACGGGAGTCCATCCATGATGCTTTCAGTAGTCGTCCTCCACCCACTCCAGCTCCCAGCCGAGCGGGATCTCTCCGGGCCACACATCACCGAAAGCATTACCTGGATCAACATATTGTAGCAAGGCTGAGTATACTAATACTCAGCAAGTCTTACCCGTCGGTGATAACTACTTCACCAATTCTAGACCATGAAAGGCTTTTTGTCTACTGGGTTGCTTTTGCTAAAAAGTAACAAAGAGTAGGTCCTTACTTTCAAGATTTTAGCACAAGTTCTAGTAGGTTTAATCTTTACTACATTAGCCATCTAGTACAAACAAGTTTGTACAATACAATTAATCAAGCATAGTATTCTTCATCTTCCATCATTAGGGATCTCATGACTAGTGGAGTAAGTAGTCTCGGATAACGGTGAGAGGCCGACAATCGATTGATTTAAACCTTGCAAGGTAGACCCAAACACACGGTAGGCTGCCCACAAAGGAACAACTTTCCCAGGCCGTTTCCAAAAATCCTCGGGTCGGGATCGAATCTTACAGTCTTTGGTGCAGGCTATCCGGAATACCCCGCGAGATACCCGGACTCACCATACACCACCGGTAGCTAGACGTGAGAGCAAATCCCAAGAGTAGTAACGGTAGGATCCCTCGCCGCCTCATTAAGGTACTAGGCTTACCGGTCCCATACCCGACATGTGCTTAGTACGTTCAAAAACTTAACCCACATAACCACTGGACCGGAGCCCAGATCCCATGCTCTTACCCTGTGAGCAATCCATTTAGGATATATTGTGATTCCTATCTAGGAACCTATTCTCGCGAGTGAGGTCATCACTCGACTTGTAACGGTCCTATAGCTTAGCAGCTATCGACCTATCATACTAGGAAGGACAAAGGTACCTATGGGTCATGCATCTAGGGTTTCATTCAACTCCTGAACGTAAATGCACAATCATCCATAGATAATTGAATAAAGAATTTGAAAACTGGGTTAGATGCACCGGAGCTTGCCTTTGTCAGCTAGGTTAGCCTGGGCACCCTCGGTGTCGAGCACTTCCATGTACTGCAGCGAAGCTTCCGCTCCTCCTTCCTCGGTTTCCGAGACAAACGAGTACTCACCGTCCGGAAGATCTACACGGAATGCAATGCAAGTTCAGGTGATGTGATAGGTTGTTATCTTGCCCAACTCTTGTTGGTCATATTCACCTTAACAAGCATCTAGATAGTGTTTCTCTTTTAGGAAGGTTATTAGTTGTACATGGGTTATTCTTTTATTGCACATTTGAATAAAGATTCTTATTGTACTTGTCATTTTATGTGAATGGTTAGTCCTATTACTTTCGCAAGCAAATGTATAAATAACATTTTTATTCATGAATGAATTTCTTATCAGCAAGGATATACAATTATCTTTTAATCAAATTGGATAGTACTTTCGAAAAGGAAAAAGAATTAATTAGGGGCTTTCCTTTATTTATTTCTCTTTAATATAGAAGGGGGCTTTTAAGCTTTTATTAAGCAATTAAATTACCAAAAATTAAAGGAGTGTTTCTTAAGCATATTAGCACCTATCCTGGTCCATTGGACCCACATGTAAGTGTTGGATGCTAGGAAATTAAATACTATTGAAATTAACAAGGGCTACCTTAGTGATTCAATTTAAAATCATACAAAAATAATTAAGCACCAAACTGATCCAAACTTTCTCATGCATGCTCTCTAGTCCTAAACAAGCCTAAATAACCAGCATATTTACCTAGAAACTCTACTGATCTCAGCTCATTAATTTACAAAGGAAAACATGCATAAATCAAGAATAAATATTTCTGGTAGGTCAAAAATCATGATTAATTCACAAGATGTGTATTTTGATATCACCAGACAGTGTGCACAAGTTGAGCTCAGAAACATAAATATATTTAGCAAGAAAAACCACCTTGGCAGTTTCTGCAGGAATGGAAAACAATTTATTTAACAAGATCCACTTCATAACTTTGTGCAATGTTTGGCATAGGAGCTATTCATGTCCTAACACACAACATATCCAAAATTGGGATACAGAGGAGTTATGGATTTAAAGTTATGACAGATCTAGGTTTTTCATTGTATTTTTCATGCTAAAACTATTTAGAATCCAGCCATGTGCAAATAACAAAAGTGGTGGGATTTCTCTTACTGAACCCAACAAAATTGGTTTGATATTTTTCTGATTTTTCTACGAATTTCTAGAAATTTTCTAAGGCTCTGGACTGATCTGTAAGAAAACTTAGATAGGGTTCCTTACACCCAGGCCCTGAAACTAGCACAAAACACCCTAGAAAGAGTTGAATCGTCGCAATGTAGCCCCTGGCTGGGAAGGGCGGCGCGGGCACGCGCCAACGCCGGCGGAACCGGCGGCGGCCGCCGGCCGGCAAGCGGCCTTGCTCGACCGGATGCTCACCTAGGGGCCGTCGGGGTGCCGGAGTTGGGGTGGAGAAGTGGCGGCGACGGGGTTCGGCGGCGGCCGCGGCGGTGGCCGCGGCGGCTCGGAGAAACACGGCCAGAGGCGGGATGTTGGGCAATTGGTGAGCGCGAGAGCTACACTGGAGCCTAGAGGAGCTACCGGAGTAGTTGGTCGGCGGCGAGTACGAGCGGTGGGCTCTAGCACCGAGCGGCGGCGGCAATGGCGGGGGAAGCACGTGGTGGCGCGCGGAGGGGGAGCAAGCGGCTTTTATATGCGGCTTGGGACGCCCGTGGGTGACGAGGGATGACGGCGGAGATGCCCGCCGTGCTACGGCGGCTCGGGGCTCGCGCGCGCGGCGGCGACGTCGCCCGACGGACCGTCGGTCCGTGGCGCGCGCGTGCGGCGGCGCTCCGGCGCGAACTCGGCGCACCCTAGCGCGGGGAGACGCGTTGGGGGCGCGGATCGGCTCGGGCGCAGCGCGCCTTGGGCCGGCGTAGCCTCGGGAGGTGTGGGCGCGGGAGCCGGAGCCGGCGGCGCGCGGCCGGCGACGGGCGGCGCGTGGGGCGCGCGACGTCGCGGCGCGCGGCGCTCTGGCTCAAAACCTTTCGCTGGTGCTGACTTTGAAATTGAAAAGCTCTAGATTTTTGTATAGAAGTCGACCAAGTGATGAATATCAAAGTTGTAGATCTAGCTACCCTTAACAAATTCTACAAAGGCTATATAGGGTTTTTCTGCACAGAATTGGAACTATTTGAATGCCAAAAGTGAATGTCAGCCTGTCTTGGCAAACAGTAAAATCTGCCTTGCAACTCATTTTCCAAGCTTTTCCCCTCAAAATTTGAAATGCCAATCTACATGAAAGTTGTGTCCCTCATCAAGATGGACATCTTTCATAAAGGTAGAATTTTAAGTGTTTAGGTGAATTTTGGAGAACGCGGCAAAAGTTACATGCGGACACTTCGTGGACACTAGAGTGGCAAGGGGTTTGACCAAACCTTTGACCATGGGTTGGCCCCACAAGTGTGTTTACTAGTCAAATGGGATCACTAGGGTGGGTTAGTGAGCTTTTCGAGGTGAGGGCCCAGGTTGATCGTGGTTTGACCACTGTTGACTATTTGACCGGCTATTAAGGCTAATTAAAAAAACTGGGGCGTCACACTTAACGCATGGATGCCGTTTCTATAGTGAACGGTAATGTATTTGGACGCTTTCGTGATGTGCTGGCACGAAAGGGTCGTTTTCTGCAGGTACATAACAGCGCTCCGTTAGTCGTTAAGCGAGTACCGTATAGCTCCCGACTAGATACTATAAGGAGAATTGAATAAGAGCCTCGCCACCGGCACTAATCTCGATTTTTGGCTTAATTGCCATGTGAAGGCGAATAGGACGTCTTGCATGCATGTTAAAAATTGAAACAAATTAAATGGACCTCAAACAGAACTTCTGCATACTCTCTAAGGAATATTTTGCTAGTGTGTGCTTTTTATAAACTAGAGTACCTCTCATGCTTAGCTGTTATGTTGCCCAAATTTGTTAAAAGTTCGTTCGCCTTGTCTTTGCACCATGTTGCAGGAGTAACTAAAATAGGTGTGTTAAACAAAAGTTGCTCCAAATCTAATCCAGTTCCTGATCGCAACAATTCACGGTCATAACTCTTGTCTATCTCAAGTTATGCTCGGTTTAGTCAACCTCTGTCCTGCTGTCCTTCCCCGAACCAAATCTAAAACTTTGCTTAATTGAGCAACCTTCCTAACCTTCTAGCTCAACCTCTGAGTACCAAAATGTCTCTTAACCTTGATGAGTTACTGCCCAAAAGTGGAAATTTTTGGAGCTCTAGGTTTAAGTTATGAATTTTTGTTCATAACTGTCAGAACTTTATGTCATTGTGTATGTGTGTTCGCTTCAAGTTCTAACATGCAACTATGTCTTTGTACACACGACTACCCAGCGTTGCCCAGCATGAAAAGAGAACCTTTGCTATTCTACCATGACAGTGGGAATCTCATGATCTTAGAATTCAACCTTCAGTGGTGTTTTCTCCTGACAACATGTTATCTCTGTTAACTTGTTCTTTCCCTCCAACCCCTTGTCCTCAGACATGTTGAAACACTAAGATATTCTTAGTATTGATATCCTTGCCATGGTTAGTTCGAACATTCAATCATGAGCTTATTCCCCATGGTCTTGCTCACAACCTTTTGAAAACAAATAAACAATTATGTCCCTTCCTGAGCATGCATTTGCATAGCATGTGCATTTGGGAACCTCGGGTGAACTAACATGCATACGCATGGAGTGTTTCCATATCTCATACTCTATCCTTTATGTTGGTGACGTTGTTATCCCATGACTAAAGGTGTCGCGACGGAACCTAGGGCATCATATGTGCTGCAGCCATACGATGGCCACTGGGAGCGCGCTAGGTATCTTGGTTGTGAAAATGCGACTCGCCACGCATACTCCTTCTCAACCTGTGATTGTCCTCTCAACCACTAACTCATTGTGTGGGTAAACGAGTTGTGCTAACATGCATCATAAGCGCCATCCTACAGGAGCATATCCATCGTGTCTTCATAAACATGTGCATCACATCAATTTTGAAAAGCATTGCACCGTAGTGGCATGACAATGCCACCTAAGGTTGAAAACTAAATATCATGTGAGCAAGATCGTTTGGAAGATCCTGTACCAATTTATCTCCCCGTACTTTCTGCTTGCATCCGCAAGTAAACTTCATGCAAAAGCTTTCCACTACCTGTCGCCTTTGACTACTCGTATGGGCTAACCTTGAACCGATAGTGGTTATACTCTTGGCCCAATAATTCCATCGTGTTTTCTCCCTCAGAGCAATCTCAAAAAATCCGAGAGGACCGCTTCCCTATTTCCCTATCTTGTCCTTGGAATTTCGAATCTCGGGACGAAATTCTTCTTAAGGGGGGTAGGCTGTGATGCCCCAGGTTTTTAATTAGCGTCATTAGCGCTAATGGCCGAGTCAGCCGAGTCAAACCGGCCGACACTGGTCAAACCTAGGTCAACCTGGGTCATTACCTCGAAAACCTCGCCAATGAACCCTATTGAACCCCTTGACCAAGTCTACACACACCCGTGGTCAACCCGTGGTCCAAGACACGGTCAAACCGGGCTTAACCATTGACGTCGGCGAATGTCGTCCGAAACTTTTGCCGCGTTCTCCAAATTTCACCTAAACACTTCAAAATCTACCTTTATCAAAGTTGTCCATCTTGTTGAGGGACACAACTTTCATGTAGATTGGCATTTCAAATTTTGAGCGGAAAATGGTAAAAAACTTGGTCAACTGGCAGTACCTCCTGTTCACCGAGACATGGCGGCATTCAATGTTGGCAAGCCGATTCTGCAAAATCCGTGGAGATAAACACCCTAGAGCCTTTGTAAAAGTTGTAGAGGGTAGTGAGATCTACAACTTTCCTATTTATCACTTAGTGCACTTTAGTTCCAAAAATTTGAGTTTTTATCGCTCAAACAGGGCCAGTCCAACATTTCCAAGCAGACTGCGACGTCGCTCGTGCGCCGGCACCGCGCCCGCGCACGCGCCATGCCGCCTCGGCGTCGGGCCACCGGCCCCCGCGGTCCTAGGGTGGCTGCACTTCCCGAGGCCTCGTTCCTCGAGGCCACGCACCGTCCCGAGGCCGCCTCGAAGTTTCCCCCCCCCTCCCTCACGCCGCGCGCGGCCGGCCGGACGAGCGCCCAACGGACCGCCGATCGGTTACGCGCCACCCCTGCCGTGCACTCCTACCGAGGCCAGCGCATGCACCTAGAGACGTCGCCGTCGATCTTTTAGTCGACCTTTACTACATTAGCCAACTAGTACAAACAAAGTTGTACAATACAATTAATCAAGCATAATATTCATCAATTTCCATCATTAGGGATCTCATGACTAGTGGAGTAAGTAGTCTCGGATAACGGTGAGAGGTCGACAATCGATTGGTTTAAACCTTGCAAGGTAGACACAAACACACGGTAGGCTGCCCACAAAGGTACAACTTTCCCAGGCCGTTTCCAAAAATCCTCAGGTCGGGATGAAAGGCCACAGTCTTTGGTGCAGGCTATCCGGAATACCCCGCGAGATACCCGGAATCACCATACACCACCGGTAGCTAGCCGTGAGAGCGAATCCCAAGAGTAGTGACAGTTCCATCCCTAGCCGCCTCATTAAGGTACTAGGCTTACCGGTCCCATTCCCGACATGTGCTTAGTACGTTCAAAAACTTAGCCCACATAACCACTGGACCGGAGCCCGGATCCCATGCTCTTACCATGTGAGCAATCCATTTAAGGATATATTGTGATTCCTATCTAGGAACCTATTCTCGCGAGTGAGGTCATCACCTGACTTGTAACGATCCTATAGCTTAGCAGCTATCGACCTATCATTCTAGTAAGGACAAAGGTACCTAGGGATCATGCATCTAGGGTTTCATTCAACTCCTGAACTTAAATGCACAATCATCCATAGATAATTGAATAAAGAATTTGAAAACTAGGTTAGATGCACCGGAGCTTGCCTTTGTCAGCTAGGTTAACCTGGGCACCCTCGGTGTCGAGCACTTCCACGTACTGAAGCGAAGCTTCCGCTCCTCCTTCCTCGGTTTCCGGGACAAGCGAGTAGTCACCGTCCGGAAGATCTACACGGAATGCAATGCAAGGTTCAGGTGATGTGATAGGTTGTTATCTTGCCCAACTCTTGTTGGTCATATTCACCTTACAAGCATATAGCTAGTGTTTCTCTTTTAGGAGGGTTGGCAGTTGTACATGGGTTATTCTTTTATTGCACAATTGAATAAAGGTTTCTTTGTACTTGTTATTTCATGTGAATATATAGCCCTTTTCCTTTCACAAGCAAGGTATGAATAATATTTTTATTCATGAATTAATTCCTTATCGGTGAGGATAATTAATTATCTTTTAATTAAATTAGATAATACTTTCAAAAAGGAAAAATAATTAAGTAGGGGCTTTCTTTTATTTAATTTTCCTTTAATATTAAAATGGCTTTTAAGCTTTTTATTAAGCAATTAAATTATCAAAAATTAAAGAAATGTTTCTTATCCATATTAGCACCTATCGTGGTCCATTGGACCCGCATGTAAGTGTTGCATACTAGGAAATTAAATACTATTGAAATTAACAAAGGCTAGCTAGTGATTCAAATTTAAATGCATACAAAAATAAATACCTCAAAATGATCCAAACTTTCTCATGCATGCTCTCTGATCCTAAACAAGCCTAAAGAACCAGCATGTTCACCTAGAAACTCTACTGATCTTAGCTTATTAATTTACAAAGGAAAACATGCATAAATCAAGAATAAATATTTCTGGTGAGCCAAACATCATGATTAATTCACAAGAGGTGTATTTTGGTATTACAAGACAGTGTGCACAAGTTGAGCTCAAAAACATAAATATATTTAGCAAGAAAAATCATCTAGGCAGTTTCTGCAGGAATGGAAAACAATTTATTTAACAAGATCTACTGCATAACTTTGTGCAATTTTTGGCACAGAAGCTAGTCATGACCTAACACACAACACATCCAAAATTGGGATACAGAGGAGTTAAGGATTTAAAGTTATGCCAGATCTAGGTTTTTCACATTGGTATTTTTCATGCTAAAACTATTTGGAATCAAGCCATGTGCAAGTAACAAAAGTAGTGGGATCTCTCTTCCTGAAGCCAAAAAAATTGGTTTGGTAGTTTTCTGATTTTTCTACGAATTTCTAGAAATTTTCTAATGCACTGGACTGAACTGCAAGGAAACCTAGATAGAGTTCTTTACAACTAGGCCTTGAATTTTACGCGAGGCACCCTAGAAAGATCTCAGTCAACGCAATTGGGTCCCTGGCCGGGGAGGGCGGCGCGGCTCCGGCCAAATCCGGGCGAGCCGGCGGCGCTTCCGGCCGGCAAGCGGTGGGGGTCGACGGTATGCTCACCTAGGGGCTAGGGATGACCGGAGTTAGGGGCGAAGAAGGCGCCGCGAGGGGGATCGACGGCGACCGGCGGCGGTGGCCGCGGCGGCTCGGGGAAAACGGCAAAGAGGGCGTTGTGCTGGGCAACAAGCGAACTTGGGAGGTTCACAGGTGTCTAGTGGAGCTACGGAGCAATGGGACGGCGGCGAGCGCGGGCGGTGAGCTCTAGCACCGGCGGCGGCGGCAATGGCGGCGGGCGGCTCGGGATGGCGCGCGGATGGGGGAGCAAGGGGCTTTTATACGTGGCTCGGCGCGTCCGTGGGTGACGGGGGATGACGGCGGAGATGCTTGTCGTGCTACGACGGCTCGGGGCTCGCGCGCACGGCGGCAACGCCGCCGACGGACCGCCGGTCCGTGGCTCGCGCGCTACGGCGGTGCTCCCGGCGCGGACTCGGCGCATCTCGGGGGCGGGGAGGCGCGTTGGGGCGCGGGTTGGCTCGGGTGGAGCGTGCCTTGGGGCGGGTGCGGCCTCGAGAGGCGTGGGCGCGGACGCCGGGGTGCGGCCGGCGGCGGCCGGCGACGCGCGGCGCGCGGGCGCGCGCGGCGCGCGACGTCGCGGCGCACCGGCGCTCTGCCCGATTTTGTTTCACTGGTGCTGTGTTTGAGTCGATTTTTCTCCAAAATTTTGAATAGAACTTGACCAAGAGATGAATACCAAAGTTGTAGATCTAGTTACCCTTAACATTTTCTACAAAGGCTATATAGGGTTTTTCTGCACAGAATTGGAATTTTTTGAATGCCAATATTGAATGCCAGTCTGCCTTGGCAAACAGTAAAATCTGCCTTGCAACTCATTTTTCAAGTTTTTCCCTTCAAAATTTGAAATGCTAATCTGCATGAAAGTTGTGTCCCTCATCAAGATTGACAACTTTCATAAAGGTAGATTTTGAAGTGTTTAGGTGAAATTTGGAGAACGCGGCAAAAGTTCCGGACGACATTCGCTGACGTCAACGGTTAAGCCGGTTTTCACCGTGTCTTCGGCCAAGGGTCCATTACGGGTTTGTAGGCTTGGTGAAGGGGTTCATTAGGGTTCATTGGCGAGGTTTTCGGGGTGATGACCCAGGTTGACCTAGGTTTGACCGGTGTTTGACCGGTTTGACTCGGTTGATCTGGTCATTAGCACTAATGACGCTAATTAAAAACCTGGGGCGTCACAGTGTGGTGTAGTCGAAGTAGTCGACGACGAGCCGCGTGACGAGCGGAGGCACCCGGATGCACGGCGTAGGCGAAGTAGTCGACGGCAAGCCTGCGTCAGGCGAAGTAGTCGACGACTAGCCCGCGAGGCGAAATAGTCGACAACGAGCCCGACACACAGCCCTAAGGGTCCCCTAAACAAATAGGGGAAACCCGCTTAAACTCGTAAAAAACAAACGCAAACAAACCTAAACACGCGCACAAAACAAACCCATGGGCCCACGGCCCATCAAACAATCGGCCCAGCCACCCTCGGGCGGAACTCCGCTCCACTCGAGGGGTACGGCGCTGCCCCGGTACAAATCCGCCTCGCTCGGGGGTCGGTCGCCCCCTCGAGTGTGGTTCTGTCTCGCTCGAGGGTCGGAAGACCCCCGAGCGGGACTCCCCCTCACTTGGGGGCTGGACGCCCCCCCCCCCCCCCCCCGCGGCGGGGCCCTAGCTCGAGCGAGGGCCAAACGCCCCCTAGAGCAAGTTTTCGCCTTGCTCGAGGGCGTCGCGGGCCGCCGCTCCCGTACCTGCTCCTCCGACAGGGGTGTTTAATTCACTGACACCTACAGGTGCCCAAAGTCAAAGGCGAATCCACGCCACTACGCGCCCAGGAATCTCGCCCCGCCACTGCTCCGCCAACTCCCGTGGCGCGGCCATCCCCACCACTGTGCGACGCTGTGCGGCGTGGTCAGTAACCGCCCCGCGACACTATACCATCCATTCCCGTACGGACGACACACTGCACCCTCGAAAAAGGACGGCGGAACCCTCGAAGGGATGACGCACGACTACTCTGCACCCGCACGGGACGACGCCGTGACATCAGGCTAGTGGGAGTGGTCACCTCCGTCGCCATCGGCCCTGTGCTACCGTCCCCGCCACCGCAACGCCATCCCGGCCACTGCATCACCATACCCGACGCTGTGAAACATGCAGCGACGGGACAGCGCCACGCCAGCCATTGTGCCTTGTACGGCCTCATGCCAACAGCACCCTCGAGTCCTCACGCGGGCGGCCCCCGAACGAGCAACCTCTACGCCACCACCCTCAAAGCCGCTCCTGTACGGGCACAAGACTCGCCACAACACCCCAACAGGAGCGAGATTCGCCAGGACATCCGTCTACTCCGTGGCACTGCACGCCATACCTCAACACGTAGGCGAAATAGTGTGGCACGCTTATAAATTGCTTCCTCCTTGGCCTATAAAAGGAGGTGCAGCCCCCTAGCCACAGGGGGGACGACGGATAGAGATCACTCACACGCTCTCCGCCTTCACCACGATATTGGCACTTGTCTCAATCAGTACCTCTGGGACCTGGAGGACCAGCCTCCTCTCCCGCCTCGCTTGTAGCACCCCTCTGCAAGCACCACGGTGCAACGCAATATAGTGCCCCGAGCACACCACTACTGGACGTACGGCCCCAGCTGGAACCAGGATAAAACTCGTGTCATCTAGTTGCTTAGCACCGGCCATGGAGGGATAGATCTCAGCGCTCTTACTAGTTAGTGTCGGGACTACTTTCCGCACCGACACGATCTTCTCCTTTGAGCTGAAGATAGGGGGGTTAGTTGCGAAATATTTACCCCAACATTCAGCCCCTTGCTAGTGAGGGTTTCCACCGAAGTCGAGTCGAACTAGCAATTCTTCTTCGTGACGGGTGTAAATGTTTAGCTCCCAAGCGCCTCCCCTCTTCGGCTCGTCTTTGGAAGTTAGTCATTTTTTCTCCTTCCCCTCTATTTTATTTTCTTTATATATATTATTTATTATTATATTTTTAGTCAATTTTACTATTTTGCATGCTTATCCGCGAAGTTCCGTGATTTTCGCCACATCCTAACTGGTCTCCTAGATTTCCGCCACGTCCTTCGCTACAAGATCTCCAAGATTCTCGCCTCTAGCATCCTATATAATGGTCCTCCCCCACCTGTGTTTGTTTTCACCACAGTAAAATCCTTTGAGCTTTACTTTTGCCTTCGCGAGAGCTGTGGATTTCATCTGTCTTCGCGAAAGCTAAGGGCTTCTTCGCTTCCTTCATTCTCTTCTCTACATAAGTGTTCTTTGACCTCTATTTTTTTTGTTTTGTTTAGCTGCTTGTTCACTTTTATGCGTTTGTAGTTTTCTTCTTCGCTTTCGTGGCTCCCAAGGCTGATAAAGCACCTCTGACCTTTGTCTTTGGTCGGAGCAAGGTTTCTGAAGCTCATATTGCGGAGTTCGTCACTTATGGGTTTATTAAGGAAGGAAAGGGTCGAGCCCCTGGTCCTGAGACTACTCCTACTCCTCGCCCCAAAGAAGTGGTTGTTTTTCGGGATCTATTTACTGCTGGACTTCATTTTCCTCTCGACGGAGCTGTCATCTCCATTCTTCGGAGTTTCAGGATGTGTCTTCATCACCTCACCCCTAATGCCATTCTTCGACTTAGTGTTTATATGTGGGCCAGAAAGACAATGTCTGTGAGTCCTACCTCTGCAAACGTTATCAGAGTCCATATTGTTCATCACCAACCTCTGAAGATAGAACGTCTTGTTGATGGTGCACTTGTTCGCGAAGAGGCCCAGTTTGCCTCTTTGAACTTTAAGTATCGTGGTGACACTGATGTTTCTGTCGTCGCCTACAAGAACAAGTGGGATGAAAACTGGAACCATTATTGGTTTTATTTTAGTGTTGACGACGATGAGCTCCCTCTTGTGTGCACACAATTTGAGCCCCTGCCCAATGGTGTTGGCACTACTTACGAAGATGGGGATGTGAATCGTCTTTTCCTCACTGCTTTCCAAGAGCTGGCAAAGACCTATGCTACCCGCGACTGTTGGCCTAGCCCTCAATCTCACTCACACTCGCGGACACCGGAACTCCAGCGAGGGAGACAACACGCACAAAGATTTGCCGGCGACGAACGCCGCGGAGCACGAGCTCCTGTATCTTGGCTTCTATTGATAACATTGGACTCGGCAAGCAGTACAGAGGAGCACAGGGCTTTACAAATAGGCCGGCAACATGCAGAGCTTCTATCCACATTCAGCCTCCGCGCCACGATCCTGAAGACCCGCTCAGCAACGTCACAGGGAGCCGCACGCTCGACCCGCACGCCACGGCCTCTTCTCCTGAACTGGCGCCATGCACACACACCTCCTCTAACTAACTCTGACTAAATCTAAACACACAACAGCCTTCCTAGCTACGTAGACTCGTATGTGACACACACACGTACACGAGCTGGACTCCCCGCGTGCCAGCCTGCCAGGACACATGGTGACGCCACACCAGCCGAGACTAAACGCCACCACAGCTCCCTGCAGACACACACAACGTGCACGCCAGGAACACACCCTATGGCGTGTTTATTTCCTAACAATCTCCCATAAACACGACATGGTGGACTCGATCTTCTTCACATCGATGTCGCCTGTCCTCCAGCGACGCCGTCTTCCGCAGCACCCGCTCAGCGTCATTGTGAGCCACTAGCTCGCCCGAACGACACGGCCTCCTTCACGCGGATCGACGCCGCAGACTTTCATCTTCTTGCTCGGTGACACACGCCAAGCTCCTCAGTGACACACACGTCGAGCTCCTCAACGACACGCTGAGTACCATCGACGCCGGCGACACACGCCTGACATCGGGACACGCCGTCATCTACGGCTCCGGCGACACATGCCGACTTCTGCGGCTCCGCGACACACGTCGTCGAGCACATCAAGCCCGGCAGGACCGACACACGATCCGCTGCCGAGCACCTCCACCGGCGACCTTCAGCTCACTGCCACCGCAAACAGGCCACCAGGAGCACTCCTCCAGGCTGCATCGCAGCCTTCGCATCGTCGCCCACGCCGTATGTGCGCCGCGCCTGTGCCTGCACCCACACGCCCGTAGCTCCGCCAGCCGTGCGGCACCGGACGCCGACCGCCGCACCGCCTCACGAAGGCAGCCTCAGCGCTGCACATCTCCACAAACCGATGCACGGTCCGGAGCTTTGCACATCGCAGCCACCGACGAGCTCCGCCGAGCCCCCCCCCCCCCCCCCCCGGCGAGAGGAAAAGGATCTCTGGTGATCCAACCTTGCTATTGATACCAATTGTTGGCCTAGCCCTCAATCTCACTCACACTCGCGGGCACCGGAACTCCAGCGAGGGAGACAACACGCACAAAGATTTGCCGGCGACGAACGCCGCGGAGCACGAGCTCCTGTATCTTGGCTTCTATTGATTACATTGGACTCGGCAAGCAGTACAGAGGAGCACAGGGCTTTACAAATAGGCTAGCAACATGCGGAGCTTCTGTCCACGTTCATCCTCTGCTCCACGATCCTGAAGACCCGCTCAGCAACGTCGCAGGGAGCCGCACGCTCGACCCGCACGCCACGGCCTCTTCTCCTGAACTGGCGCCATGCACACACACCTCCTCTAACTAACTCTGACTAAATCTAAACACACAACAATCTTCCTAGCTACGTAGACTCGTATGTGACACACACACGTACACGAGCTGGACTCCCCGCGTGCCAGCCTGCCAGGACACATGGTGACGCCGCACCAGCCGAGACTCAACGCCACCACAGCTCCCTGCAGACACACACGACGTGCACGCCAGGAACACACCCTATGGCGTGTTTATTTCCTAACAGCGACCTGGTAGAAGAATACATGGGCGCGAAGATTTTTCATGTTTGCGCTGGATGGTCTGTCCTCTCCTGGAGTGACTTCTCCTCGGTCATCAAGATTCCTGAGTTCACTAGGAGCTTCAACTTGACAAAGAATGGTCCTCACTTCTCTCTTTCTTGTTGTTTCTTATTACTCTTCGCTTAATATTTTTGTTTATGTATGCTTATATTTTACTGATACTTGTTTGTCTCTCCCATTACAGCTATCAACGTTGCTGAAATTGAAGCTCGCGCGAACAAAATTCTTGGTCCTATTTCTTCGAAGGAGGATGCTGAAATCCAGGAGCGTCTTGGTGGCACTCGAGACAACTGTCTCTTCTTCGGTATTCATGCTGATGATCGCTTGGTTACTATTGCTGATCGCAAAGCTCAAGTGAAGCGAGCATCGAAGAAAGGTGGTCAAGGAAGTTCTGAGGCCGCAACCCCTGCCGCACGCACGAAGGTTATCAACAAGCGTCGTGGTCGCGGCGGTGGCCGAGGTGTTTCTAAGCGTCAGAGAACTGCCCCAGTATCTACTTCTGAGGCTGTGTCATCCAGCCTCGAAGAGTCTGCCCATTCTAAGAGTGATAATGAAACGCGTCCTGGCGAAGCTGGTGCTGGTTCTGGCACAAACATTGAAGTTCCCTCAGCTTGCCCAACCGAAGAGATAGTGGATATTATTTCTCTTTCTCCTAGTGCTGCTATTGCTAGTGCTACTCTTGTTGATCCTCTGAATATTGACTACAGCGATCCTGAACCCGAGAGCGACGAAGATTGTGCCGCCCGGGCTCGATCTTCGAAAGACAAGTCTCCTATACCTCCTCCTTTAGCTGTCGAAGTTGTGGTTCCTTCTCCTACTAAAGCCCCTGGCGGGAGTAAAATTGTTTCGTCTATTCACCAGAGGACTTTAACTCGTATGGAACAAGATGGCTCTTCGTCTGAGACGGAGAGTGATACTAGAAGTGGTGGTGTTTTCGTGAGCAGCGAATCACCTAGCGTTGTTGCCCAGTGTCTCGATATGAAACCAAATGCACGCATCTTCGGCGACTCTATGCGTAAAGTGCTCCAATTTTGCAGTGATGATCGCGAGCGTACCTTGCTTCAAGAAGCGGGTGACAGTTTTGGCTTCCCTATTATGGAAGATGAACTTGGCAAAGAGAGTGCTGATGAAATTCTACACCAAGCTCAAGATTTGAGCATGAAATCTTTCTTGACGTGTCGTGCTGCTCAACAACGGTGTCGTGCTGACCTTCGATCCTGGCAACTGTTTGAGAAAACCTTTGCTACCGCTCTGAACAAGAAGATCGATGCCGTGAAGACTCTACAAGCTGAAAAGGTTTCCCTCTCATCTTCGCTTGAGGCTGAAAAGAAGAAGTGTCTTGATATTTCTAAGGAGAAGATGACTTGGCTAAGAAAAATGTTGAACAGGAAGTGCAACTAAATGAACTTCGTCGTTTGGCCTCTAGTGTAGAGGATGAGAAGAAAAAGGCTGAGGGCCTACAGAAGTTGTATGATGTTAAAGTCGCCGAGCTCGCGGATCTTTGCTGGGCACATGATAGCTTAACTTCGGACATGAGACTTATTGTGATGAAATTGAACACCATGTTTCTCCTCTTTGCAAGAAGCTCTACGATCTCCTAGTTGACTACGGGTTCTGCCCAGCTCCTTATGATGTCAAAGAGATGTTTATAGGTCAGGTTTTTGACTGGCTTTCTAGCGGTGTTAGTTCACTTGCATCTGCTGGGCGCTCCTTCAGAGAACTTGGGGCTGCTGTTGCCTCTTGCAGCCTACCTCGCGCCATATACTCTTTGTTCAAATCCTCTGAAGATGGGGAGCCAAGTATTACGAAATGTGATCTTCGTCAACTTTGTGATGTCAATTTTGCTTGGCCCACTGACACATCTGTCGAGAAGATTCTTGTCTTACCCAAAAACATAGCTAAGAACTTTATGCAAAATTTCTTCAAAAAGTTTGGTTTTGGGTTAACTGTTGCCAAAGGTCAACGTGTGCTTCGCAAGGTTCGTGTTACTATACCTTGCATATCTCCTTTTGCTTTCAGAACCATTTTCTTTATTATGCTAATGCTTTTCTTATTTGTTTCAGTCTGGTTCTCTACCCACGCCTTCGCCTACTGCTGCATCTTCTGGTGGTGGATGTGGTCCATCTTTGGCTGCGATGTCTTCAGCTACGCCGTCTACCCAGGCTGCTTCTCCACATGAAGTTCGAACCACCGACGTCACATCAGGAGCCCCAGAGGTGTGAGGGAGTGTGTAGCCTTGGTGATTTGGGTAGTTGAGTGTCTTTTGTGAACAATCTATATAAAACATTTTGCAACTCTGCGCAGGTGCCGGAGGTGTATCCTGTGTAGGTTGCGAAGATATTTGTCATGTAACTATTAACTTCGGTGATTATTTCATGTTTGGTTCTATTTGGCGCAAGTTTAACTCTAAGTTTCTCGACGTGCCCTTTGATGTTTTTATGTCATGTAAGATAGAAAAATACAAAAAGAAAAATCTTGACGTGAAGAATGTCTTCGCACATGCATGCAATTGTCTTTGTCATGATGATACTCGTCACCGTCAAATTGAAGGATCTGAACCATCTTCTACTATGCCTGCTCGTGAAGACCCACCATCATCCTCAAGCCCCCTTGCTATGCCTAAGTTTGAAGTTATTGATCTCACTGACGAGGCGGAATATGAGTATATGTACAAGCGCCCTAATTGATTTGTTTGCAATGTAACCATCTTCGTCGACTGTGCTTCTATGCTTGTAATTGTTTGAACTATGCTGTTGTGATGAACTGTTGTGTCTGTAATGTATTTAAACGTGTATGTCATGACTCTATTGTAATCACCCTTGTGCGAAGATGATGGTCTTGTTTATTTATTTTACATGTTTATTGGATCTTCCCGGTATTTTTTCTCCGGAGATTAAAACAAGGGAACTGCGCTCTTAAAGCGCCTCCCCCTAGTTTCTTGTTTTGATCTTTGTGAGTCATCTCTTTTCAAACATGTGTTGTATTATTTATAAAATAGAAACAAGTCCTGCATAAAGAGTGTTTGATCTATCTTGCATACAAATTCTCACTCATGAAAAGTAGCATTATAACTCAAATATGCAAAGCGGCATGATAGCCCAAAGATGATAGATGGCGTGATAGCCCATAGGTGCGAAGTGGCATGATAGCCCAACTTCGTCAAAGTTTGACCTCGAGGTGGTTCGTCAGCCCTGCCTCGGAATTTGCTTCGCGCATTGATCGCCTAAGGCTTCTTTACTTGTGATAAAGCAGATGATTTTGTGACCACGCCCCTTAACGAGT
This sequence comes from Cenchrus americanus, assembly GCA_947561735.1. Lineage (NCBI taxonomy): Eukaryota > Viridiplantae > Streptophyta > Magnoliopsida > Poales > Poaceae > Cenchrus > Cenchrus americanus. The sequence continues at coordinate 220,165,888 of OX387241.1, read as the reverse complement.
CGACTTATCCCTGCAATATTTTACTGAGGGGATTCACGCATTGACCACCGAAGACTTTTTGTTCGCGGAAAGCTGGGGTTGTGTCTAGTCGGTTCCTAAGAGGGTTTGGCTTAGGAATATAGGCATTTTTGTGGTGGGTTCTTGGTGGCTCTGGGATATCTCCGATCTTCCCTTCATTCTCACCACTTCCCTCACCAACCTTTTTTGCCCCAAGCGCTTACCCAACATAGCGCTTGTATGTCTCAATCATCATCCTAAGCTGAGGTTCATGACCAAACAACCAACCCATCATCTTTCTCAACTCATCATTATCATCCGGCAAGCGATCAACATAGTGTGCAAGCTCCATATTCTTCACAGCATTTATTTCACAAGTAGAGCATGATGTAGGAATAGGAGCTTTCAGCTGAGCCTCTAGCGATCTAGCATAAACAAGCGAAACATTTAGCTTCTCATGCAAAACAGGACAAGAAGTGCAAGCACCAAGCAAGGAGGGCCTAGATTTCATCTCATCTAGTTCAACCCTAAGCACATCTAGTTCCTTGACCTTGGAGGCATATTTCTCCTTAAGCACAGTCAAGTCATCAAGGTAAGCAAAACAATCAGTGCATTCAGGTTCATTGGTCACAATAGGAGCAGACTTAAGAGAATCAATTTGAGCCCTAACATCATCAAGCAAAGCTTCTAGCTCAACCACCTTCTCCTTAGCCTCTCCAAGAAAAGACATATACTCCTTCTTCTCCTTGTTGGTCTTTCTAAATCAACACGGTTGTCAAGCAAGTCATTCAACCTAGCATTCTCCGCTATCAAGAAGGATGGATCATTGTTTACCTCTTCCTCGGAGTCTGAGCCTGAGTCATCCTTGTTGCTCTTCTTGCTTGCGGAGCTATGTGCCATGCCGCAAAAGCCTTGGGCGGCGAAGCACATGCCATTGATGTTCTTGCTTGACCGCTTGCCCTTGTGCCGGTTCTCATCTTCATCACTTGAGCTCGATGAAGAGTAGCAGGGGTTTGAGTCGATGTCGCTTGCACTGGCAACCATCACCGCTCCTTCTTCTTGTGACCACCACTCTTCCTTGGCCTCCGCTCGGACTTGTTCTTGCCCTTGTAGTCGTCCCTCTAGCGGTGCTTGCGGTCAGTCCTCAGACGGTGCTTGTGCTCAGGCTTGACCTCCATGGCTTCCGGGCACTCGGTGATGAAGTGCCTGTGCTTCCCGCACTGATAGCACATGCCCGAGCTCCTCTAAGAGTTCTTCCAGTTCGTGTACATGCGCTCAAACTGCTTGCTCAGCAACGCGAGGTCCTCCTCACCCAGCACGTCGAACTCCTCATCTGGCATGGACACAAGGCAAGACAAAGAAAAATGTCTCAAAGGCATGTTAGCATGTGTCCCTGATCCAGATACGAGAGCCAAACTATGAGGGTCAGTCGGGTTCTCGATCTTTGCACGCACCCCACGGTCCACCTCGGACGACTTGAGCTTGGAAAACAGTTCGTCCACCATGAGGGTCTCATACTTTTCCGACTCAAGGATGGCCTCGACCTTCTCACTCCACACGGTATGATCCAGAGAATGCGGGAGCTTGATAGCCCTGTCATGGTCATCGTACGGGAGCATGACCACATTAGCCCTCATGTTGTTCACAATCACCGTGAATCGCGGGAACATGGCATCTATAGACTCACAAGGGAGATGCGTGAAATTCTCATACTCTCTCTGGTAGGTCGCAAAGAGCCGAGCCTGAACCTGAGTGTTCCCGACATGAGCATTCTTCAGCTGCTCCCAAATCCTGCACGCCAAGTCCTCTATCTGAACCCGATCGAATTCGGATTGGCACATAGCACGGTACAGGTAGTCGACCGCCTTATTGTTGGCGTCGAACATGTCCCTCGATCCTGGAGCGAGGAAGTTCACAGGATGAACATAAGTTGTGTTCGCCGTCACATCCCACAGGATCTGACCCTTGTCGCGGAGAAAAGCAACCATCCGCCTTTGCCACATCTGGTTGTTAGTACCATCAAAGTGTGGAGGACCCGAACCCCGTTCCTGGTATGCCATCTTTGGATCTTGGACTGGTTAGAATCACGAAGATATGTAACCGGCTCTGATACCAATTGAAGGACTGATTAGGCGACCAGAGAGGGGAGAGTGAATGGGAGCCGATAAAATTCTTTTCGAAGGATGAACTTGGCCTATGCCCCAAATCCACAACAAAAGGTTCCCACACGAGTTTGCCAAGGTCGCGTAGTCACAACGGACCTACCAACCCTAAGAATAAACCCAAACTCAAAGCAACACGGAAGCGCAACTCAAGAAGCAAAGGACTTAGGCGATCTGCGAAGTCCCAGGCGGACAGTCCGCGCTGACCAGGCAGACAGTCCGCGCTGACAGGGTGGATGGTCCGCGTGGGATGGGCAGACGGTCCGCGAGATAGGGGCAGACAGTCTAAAAATGAACACCGTACCTCCAGTATGCACCCTCCAAAATTCGGACGGTCCGCGAGCTCACCGTGGACAGTCCGCTCCTCGCGGACAGTGTTGCCTCACTGGGCGGACGATCCGGCCAACAACTTCCAACCAAAACCTACCGGCCAAACGGATCGAAACGAAGTGACTCAAGAACTCATGAAGAACATGACGAACAACCGGCTGCTGAGCTCCTCGCGGACGGTCCATCGACCCCGCGTGGACGGTCCACCAGGCATGGGAACATTAGCCCGAGCCCGAGCTCCCAAAGGTCAACCCTTCTTTCCCTTTGCCCAATCTCCCGAATCAACCAAGGGATTTCTACCAAATCATAGGTGAAGATGAAGTGCCTCTAGGAGATGCTATACCTACGAATTTGTAGCCTCAAATCCACTGAATCGAGAGGAATCGAGATTCTACCGAGCTCAAAAAAAGAGCTAGGGTTCCAACCGAAATCCTTCAATCGGAGGCCAAATTCGAAGTTTGAGGGGTCATGATCAAGCACAAAGATGCATGAGGCAACTATCCATGATCCCCACCAACAAATTCGAACCCAAACCCCTCAGAATCGAAGGAACAAGCCACGCACGAAAATCCAACAAAAATAGCTCGAAAAACACACAAAAACACACGAGCTACAAGAATGAGATCGACACAATCATGAAAGCTTCCATACTCTCGGAGGTCTGATTCTTTACAAACCGGTGAAGAAAATCTAAACATATGGGGCAAGGAAATTAGAAGCAGTCCGGAAGGATGGTTTGCCCAGAAACCCTAGAGTTAATATATATGAGTCCCTCTGGGCCGGGCAAAAGACCAAGCTACCCCTAGCACTTAAGTTGTGATACAAACCCCTCAGAGGCAAATAGGTCATGTAGCACTCCTCTTCATCGCACGACCACTCCGTCGCCGCAGTCCGCGTCCTCCTGACGCAAGCCCTACGATCCCGCCACGTGTCCATCGGCATCGAAGCTTCTCGGCGCGCTCAGATCTCGTCATCGCCCACCGAGCCTCCGGTCTTGGTTTCGTGGTTCAACCAAGTAACCCGACAGTTTTGTGGTGAACCGCTGCAAACCCCACGTGCAGACTTTGGTCGTGAGCCGCTACCCTGCACCGGCTTCTATCCACGACTTCGTCTTTCCTTTCTTGCCACCATGCGGCCCGCACTTGACCCCGTTGGCCACCGGGTCCCTCAAGCCGAGCCTACTTGTCTCTCCACTCCTCGGAGGCCCCACAAGGCATCGACCTTTCACGCCTGCTCTTCACCTGCACCAACGCAAATCAAGCCGCAACCTACACTTGCAATACTCGGCCAAGAGTCAGTCCACACCACGTTGTCAATCACTCATCATAGCCAGGAGCGACCAACCACCGGTCCTCGGACGCTCCGGTCCTCAACATGTTTGGTAACCACCTATATATATGTGCTGACTAGTGACATTATTATATCCAGAGATTAGGGCTAGATGAGCATCCTCTCGACAAATCAACATTGGTCTATGTTCGTGGAAGAATTGCCACATTCCTCATGGAATAGGTGATCACAGTCAGAGGAAAATTTCATGCTGACGAAACTGTGTGGGCTCAGATTATACATGGTGACTAGGAAATTTTTGCATTCTTCCTTGTCCATGAATTTTGGGATATTGTTGTCAAGCCAGTGGTGCTTCTTTACTTGTGAGATGATGATACTGAATATGCATGTCAATCATGTGGATTTCTATGAATTTGGATGCTCGATCTAATTTCTGTGAATTTAGTCATATCCTGGCTGGTTCCAGGATGCAACCCCTGATGGCTGCCAAATCTTAGCTGGTTCTAGGATGCAGCTGGCAAGCAGGCAGCAGGTTACTGTAGGGGTAGCCTACGTATCTGTAACGAGCGTTAATTAAGGCTCGTTACAAACACTGATCACTGAGTAATGGGCTTCAATCAGAACACCCATTACAAACATGCCAACAATGTAACGGGCACCGTAAAAGCCCATTACCAATACTGACCGGTGGGCCCCAGAACTTGGCCCGTTCATCGAGACATTGGAGACGCGGGTTCACTGCACATGTCTCTGATATTGATTTCACAGTAACGGGTTCTGTTCTGGTGCCCATTACCAAAGTTCCCTGTGGGCCAGAGAAATAGTCATTTTCACATGACCAGTGACTAGTTGTGGTAACGGTTGTTGTTTGATGCCCGTACGAATCCTAGTTGTGCTGAGATGCGCGTGAAATAGACGCGTCTCATTTTGTTGAGACATCGGAGACGCAGTTTCACAGAACACGTCTCTGATGTTGAGTTACTGTAACGGGCTCTGTTTTGGTGCCCATTACCAAAGTTTTCTATGGGCCCAGAGAAATAGTCATTTCATGTGACCGGTGTCTAGTTGTGGCAACGGTCGTTGTTTGATGCCCGTTACGAATATGTGTTATAAGTAACGGGCATCTACCCGTTACCTTTCTTGGTTCATTTGTAACACTTGATCGGTAACGGGCGCTTTGCCTGTTACCAAAGGCCATCTATGCCCGTTACCAAAGTGAGTTTTTCATGTATATGTGGTTGTGTGTTCTTCGGTGGCTTCTTCGGTGGCATGGCTGGGACGGAACACGGTGGGCGCCTTAACTGTTGGGGTAAAATTCTTCTCCAAAGAGGGGCCAACAGTAGAAATGAGCTAACAAGAGAAGAAAACTAAGAAAACACTTACGACATCAAAGAACAAAGAACTCAAATTTGATTGGGCGTAATGCAACCCAGCCACCCTCCAATCGCCCCCATTTCATTACTGACGAGTCCATTTTATAGGCCCGTAACAATTACACTTTATGACACCTACCATCACTTTTTTACATTGTGTGAAGCATCTCAGGGGTATTTTGGTAACCTCGCAGGGCCTCGTACTCAAGCTTTATGTAACACCCCGCCCACCAAAGCCGCACCGCCCAGCCCTTCCGTAGGGGTGAGCACACGTACACAAAGCACCCTGCTTACACTTTCGTCCTCGCTTTGTGTAAAAGGGTTAACCCGAGGGTGGTATGGCTGGTGGACAAAGGCTTATAAGTTGGTTCCACCCTTGCTCAACTAGCAATGTGGCACTAAACACGCGCACCTGCACTCATGGGCCATCCAAATTGGGCCGGGTGTGACATTCACCCCCCCCCCCCCTCAAAGAACCCGACATCCTGTCGGTCCAACTCACCCGTCCAGTGCCGACCCATACGCCATGCCATGTGCCCCATCCTAGGCCCACACGCGCACGCATATGTCCGCACACTGACCCGAGCAAATGTTCAGGAACCTCCCCTCTTAGCGCACGGCCGTACGTCCAGTTCCGACCCATATGCCATGCCGTGTGTCCCATCTCAGGCCCACACGCGCCATGTGCCCTATGTACGCACACTGACCCGTATGCGCAACCGCGAGGGTCGGCTCTGATACCATTTGTAACACCCCGCCCACCAAAGCCACACCACCCAGCCCTTCCGTAGGGGCGAGCACACGTACACATAGCACCTTGCTTACACTTTTGTCCTCGCTTCGTGTAAAAGGGTTAACCCGAGGGTGGTATGGCTGGTGGACAAAGGTTTATAAGTTGCACCCTTGCTCAACTACAATGTGGCACTAAACACGCGCACCTGCGCTCATGGGCCACTCATGGGCCATCCAAATTGGGCCGGGTGTGACACTTTACAGACAACCACTTTACACCTCGACTTTCTGCGTGTCTACTGTCGTGGTAGTTTGCTCTTCGCATGCCTCTACTTGCTCACACAACCTTCACCGGAGCTTTTCCCCTTCGCGGGCCTTCTCTTGATCACCGTCTACACCTTTAGCGTCATCACTTGAAGAACTGAATGAAGATTTGTAAGTGCAATCAAGCCCTAAGTGGGTTTTGGTGATGTTGACCACACAATTTAAAGAACTAATGAGCTCTTGAGTATGTATGCAGCATGATATATTCACATAAGTGCAAAAGAAGATGAAGTGAGACCCCTCATTTAAAGAAAGGATTCCTATGGTTCAAGTTGACATTTTATTTAATTTTCCATTTCGAAATTGTGTATAGGACAATCCATACTATCAAGAGGGATTCTAATAGTGGCAAGAGTGAAACCAAGTGCATGTTTTTCCTTCGCAATTACCTAAGAACACATCCACAAACAAGCCTTGCCTCTGCAGCCTTTCAGGGTAGCTCTACTGTAAAAGTTGCAGTTCGTGGAGGTTCCGCGAAATTTCGCGGAGGTTCCGTGTCTCAGCAACTAACCGTTACGGATCTGAGACTGTCCAAATAAATATCTCCTCGAGCCCCAACGGTCTTCTTCTTCTTCCCTGCGGCTGAGACACCTCCCCAAGCTCTTCTCTCACCTAGAATTGACTCCCACATACTTGAATCCAAAATCCAACCTTGCATTCAAGTCTATTGTGATTCCTTGTGAGATTGAGCCAAAATCACTCCTATCTAGCATCCTTGTGCACTTGGTGAAACCCTAGCTCCTTGGTGGATCTTTTTCTCTTAGGTTCTTGAACCCTAGACGGCTAGAGGTTGCTTGGGAGCTTCCAATCTTCGTGTGGCAGCCCCAAGAAGTTTGTATTACCCCTTTGTGCTTAGTGGAAACCCTCCACCTATTGCTTTGTGATAGGTGTGAGAGAGGAGTGGATCTTGTGAGATTCCATAGCCTTTTTGGATAACCTCAACAACATGGACGTAAGCCAACCTTTGTGGTGATCTGAACCATAGGATAAATCGGTGTCTCTTGCTTGTTCCTTTCTTATATATATCTTGCTTAGCTTGTTCTTGGTTGTTAATAGCTTGCCTCTCTAGGGTTTGCTTAGATCTACATGTTTAGGGTGTTCTAAAGGTTGCTTTGTGTTCTTATCTTGAATTGCTTGTTTAACCAACCTTACCCATGCCTTAGATCTGGTTTTCCTCTAGTCATCCATAGCCTTTCAGTGCAGGTTTGTTCTCCCTGAAGCTCCGCCAAAATTCCCAGAGGTTCAGCAGTCTGTCTGTCTAGTGAATTTTCCCGGAGGTTCAGTGATATTTCGCGGAGGCTCCGCGGTCTGACACTAAACTTAGAAGAAAAGTTTAAATTTGTTTTGCAGGCCTATTCACCCCCCTCTAGGCCACTTGCATCAATCCTTTCAACATTACTTCTCTGAAGACCTCGCCTTCATCTCTGGCCGCTCTCCTTCGCGTTTCATCTTCATCAAGTCTCGATTCGTCTTCGCGGCAGCCCTTCCTTCGTGTCTTCGCACACAGAACCCGAACTCTCGGAGCGAAGAAAAAGTTTCGCTCGACCCTTCGCACAGTGAACTTAGCTTCTGCAAAACGAAGATCCCTGACAGCCAGTTGTTTTCCTGAAACAGCGAATGCAAAAACAAAAACAACTCAAAATCTTCTCCTTTGAACTGAAGATACAAGGGATTAGTTGCGAAATATTTGCCCCAAAATTTATATCAAGACACCGACAAAAGAATAGCGGCTAGCGCCTAGCATGCAGGCAGTAGCATACTATGCGCAATTTACAAGTTTTTGCTGCCGCATGAGTAGTAATTTAGTTGACTCCCGTTTTTTATTCTCTTTCAAAACTCAACTTTGTCCCCTTTTGTTTGTGAGTATACACTGACCATTGTTCTCTTTCTAGATACATTTGGATCTTAATTGTCATGGTTAATGTTACTTGTTAAGGGCCAACTATAGGCCATCTTCCTTTGATCGTGAAGGATTTAATTGGCGACCATAGAGGGGGTGTAGGAAGAGTTTGGATCAACCGTGTATAGCATTGATCATAGGCATTGCCTTATAAACACATACATCTTAGCAATGGTAAACAAAACTGCCCTACAATCTAGGACGCGCAGCTGTTCCGGAGAAGTCGGAGTCGTGGGCGAGGGCGACTGAGTCTTGGGTGAGCCATGGTGAGGGCTGCGCGAAACTGGTGCCGAGACTGCATTGTGCGTGTGACGAAGTCCACGTCGTGCACCAAGATGGTGTTGGATGGTGCTGAAGCAGTTTGGCGCTAAAGAGGGGATGAAAGCCGATAAAAAATCTTCTCTCAAAGAGAACAAACTCGACTATGTTCAAATCGCAACTCAGAGGAACTCACGTAGTAGGATGAGAGCAATCACAACGAAATTGCCAAGACCACGTAGACCCTAGGAACGATTTGTGGAAAGCTAAGAGACACGCGGAAGCGAAACATAAGCAAACATGGAAGAAATTTAGCAAAACAGAGACTTTCAGAAATCTACTGGTCATTCGAAATTAGGGTTGGATCATCTGGGTGGGTGGTCCAGGCTGTCGAGTCTTTCCTACTGGATCTTTCGGTCCCTTGCTGTGTCACCCGGACCTAGGGTCGGGTCATCCGGGACAGCACAGAAAACATCCCGCGGGAGTACCAAGAAAAATCCAAATCTCGATCAAACGACCTCTAAAAATCATGAAATTTTAACCACAACCTCATCACAACCTAATAAAACTGTTCCAAAATATCTCTTCAAAAAGACCAAATATTCACCATGGAAAAATTGATTCAGGTTTTGAACACCAAGAACTTCGCCCCAAACATCTAATGAATTGATCTCTCGATTTGTGCAATGGATTCAGATAAGATTTGGGGAGTGGTTGAGGTACCCCAAGGGCAAATGGATCTGAGAAGATCAAGTCTCGAAGCCTACTCAATCATGCAGAATCGAAAGTCAGAGTGTCATTAGGTCGTCTGACCCTAGGTCTGAGTCATCTAGGACACCCAAAAAACAAGATCGTGGCTTGAACTCAAACTTCCGACCAATCTATCTCTCACTCACACAATGGATTTATGTGAGACTTTAGGGAGATTTGATTTTCCTAATTGATAAACAAAATTTAGAAGATCAAGTCCCCAAACCTCTCCAATCAAGCAGAATCACGAATGAAAGCGACGAACACGAAGAACACAAGTTGACTCAAAGAACTTCAAATCCAAAGTGAATCATGGAGTTTGAGGGTTCAAGATCACCAAGAAAAAGGTCACAAAGAACCCATGTGTGACCCCCTCAAATAAATCCCCACGGGAACACTTCCAAATCGACGAACTCGAAAATCAACCAAAACTACCTTCAAAAATGCCGAAAAACACACACAATAATAATGGAATTGGCAAAAGATTAAGAGAATGATTTCATTATGAATCACTTAGTCATATCCAGTTACAGGCCATTCACAAGTATTGCAAAACTTGGATGGCAAAAAGCTCAAATAAAGAGACAATTCCCTCCTCTCATCCACTCACCAAGAGCACTCCCACCCTTGAGCCAAAGAGATAACTACCCAACCAACACTCCACCAATATATATTGAGCCCTTCTTCAGACATAAAGACTGAAGTACCCTTACACTTTGAGTTACAACTCAAGCCCATGCATGGGTGTTTTGGTCAATACATCATTAAGCTCATCGAACGGACACACATCCATCGGGCCTTTCTTACCTCTGACATAAGCTCCTTGATCACGCCGTGTGCCCTTCGCTTTGAAGCTTCCCAACGCACCCGGATACCGTCTCCATTTTGTCGGGCCTCTAGTTGATGATTTTCTGATAGCACCATCAAACCCCGCATATGAGGCATGGCCTCACTAGGCCAAGCATCGGGAACACCAAGTCTTTCACCTCCGGCTCCCGGACGGTCTACTCGAACTTGTCCCATCACGTGACTTGGCCATCACCGGACGGTCTACTCGAACTTGTCCCATCACGTGACTTGGCCATCACCATTACACCAGCTTGGTGTTGATTTTGTGGCCAAATCAACAAACCTAGTGCACGAGACGCACAAGCTCACCACGCCAAGCTTCGAGGACGTCAATGCTTACACTTCCGACTCCTGAACAATCTACTCAATCTTGCTTCGTTCCTTGACTTGGCTACCACGTACGCACCAGATTTTGGTCTTATGGATAACCAATAAGCCCTGATGAGAGACACCCCTCTGCATTACTCCCTCCGTCCCACAAAAATTGCACTTCTAGTTTTTCTTGGACAGATTTGTGGTCACGCGAAAAGACTCTAGTAACCCTATTTTTTAGCCACATGCAGTAAGTTTTATCATGCATATCAGATCTGATTACTTAATTAGATAGGTAATTAGATCTATTTTCTAGGATTGCACTCTTTGTGGGATTTTTTATCAAATGCTATGATTGCATTTTTTACATGACAAAGGGAGTAACTCATCCATGTACATGACATCGTCTTACTCTTCTTGCACCATGCAGACCGCACTTGGTCTCGTCATCCATCGAGTCTCTCGAACCAAGCCTACTTGTTACTCCATCACCTCGGAGCCCACTCTAGCTAAGTCCTTTCACACTTGTTCTTCACCTGCAACAACACAAACCAAGACGCATCCAACACCTGCAATACTAGGCCAAGAGACAGTCCATATAACGTTGTCAACCACTCATCACGAGTGCGTCGACAACACACCACTGCAACTAAGAGAAACACTACACACAGAACACACACAAATGACACACAAAGCCTCAAATCATCTGATCAATCACTCATCATATATAAACCAAGACACATCTCAACTTGGTTTCTCAGATCGGTACTGAATTTGGATGAAAAACATCATGCTTGGGTTCCAACAATACAATATGATTGGACTAGCAGCCATCTGTTAGGCTCTGTGGATTGCTAGAAATAAAATTTAATACTGCTTTGAGGCAAAAAGAATTAAATCTCCTACAAAGATGATGTTTTCAACTTTCTCTTTTATACATTATTGGGTCGCTAGGTATGTTGAAGACAAGGTGAACCTGAAAGCAGGGTTGAAGCTTTGATGGAGGTGGGGCTTCACTTTTACTACCCATATGAGGCCACGTCGGAAGACACTGGGACGGTTTTGATTCAGTGATGGAAAGTCAGTTTCTTGAACTGCTTAGAAAGCAAACCAAATCTTTTTGCAAGCCTACATAATGGTGATGTGCTTAGTTTCAGCTTGTATGGCCATAAGATTGTATTATGTTGGTTGTAGCCTTGTAGGTTCTATCTGAATGGCGTAGATCCTTTAATTTCACTTGGTCCTGCGTGCCAAAAAATAGTTTTCTCGCTGTTGTTAAGTAGCTTTTTCTTTCCGAACTATATATGGTTGGCTGGACTGACTTTGTAATTTCCAATCTATCTATCTATCTATTTGTAAGAGAAGATGAGTATTGACGACCCAAACCTCAAAATCTCGAAGCATGAATCGAAGTTCCAGTCCCCAATCAAAATCCAAGCAGTTAGAATCAAGATTTTGCGCACGAACACAGCTCCCTGCCATCAACTCGAGCTTGCTCAAATCGACCTTGTTACTGTCCCATAGAAATTTGTCGTCATTCAAATGGAGCTCCGTGTGGCATACACAACTAGGTCATCTGGCACCAGCAGCTTCGACCTTTAAGTAGAGAAGGAGAAACGGGGGTAACAGACTGTGTTGTTCTCGTGACGTCTGGACTTGTGGACGGAACAAGGAGGGCCTAGCTCCCAGAGAGGAGTGAATCGACAAGCTCCATGTGTTAGGGAGACACGTAATGGAGACATGCAAGCTCCAACAAGGCGGGCTGGAGGTTGATGTCTCCTTTTGTGTGCCTCTGTCCATGTCTCCTAACATGTGGAGCTTGTTGAATCGTTCCCTTCTGAGAGGGACTCCATCAATGTTTTGTTCCCAGCCAAGTCACAGAAAAACAAATCTGTCAGTCCGGCGTACCGGCCTCCAGCGGCGCGCAGGTGGCCCGACCTTCCCGTCCACATGTGGCACATGGGGTTGGAGCCTTGGAGGAACCACGTTGGGGCTCAACGTCTGACGGACCGGGCGGTAGCACCGGCCATGGCCCGAGCCAGCGGAACGCCGCAGGGGCACGCCGCACGCCAGCTCCGGACACGTCCACTTCGCTAGTGTGCGTGGTCACTGGTCATCGCTACGGTCGTAAGGGCCCGTCGGCTTGGAAACTGAGCAAGGCGAGCAGACCCATGCACATCGACCACTTAGGGTGCGACCGTTCGCCGGTCTGCTCTGCCTACGGCGCCGCGCCGCACCGAACTGATGGTCATGCCTTTCGAGCTGCTGGGCTGGCCGCCTGGCTGCGTCGACTCGAACGCCTAGGTCGTGTCGCCTGCTACAGTTTACCGGGAAAGGGAAACAATTGAGGAGGAGAAGAGAGTTGCCCCAAATTGAGGTCCCACATCATGAATCCAAGTCCAGACAACTCAAACCTCGAAATCTCGAAGCACGAAACGAAGTTCCAAACCCCAGATCAAAATCCAAGCAGTTAGAATCGAGATTTTGCGCACCAACACAGCTCCCTGCCATCAACTCAAGCTTGCTGAAATCGACCTTGTTACTATCCCATGGAAATTTGCCACGATTCAAATGGAGCTCCGCGTGGCATACACTACTAGGCCGAACGGCACCAGTAGCTTCAAGTTGAGAAGGGGAAACAAGGTTAACAGGCTGTGTCATTCTCGTGACGTCTGGACATGTGATAAGAACAAGGAAGGCCCAACCCCTGGAGAGGAGCGAATCAACAAGCTCCACGTGTTTGAGGACACGTAACAGAGACATACAAGCTCCAACAGTAGAGGATATCATACCAAACCAACAAATTAAATCAAGAAAAAACATTAGGAAGAGAGTGAAAACCATATACAAGAGAAAATCATTTGACATTGCTGAAGGTTTCAAGTCTCCTTTTGCGTGTCTTCTGTGTCTCCTTTTTGTTAGATAAAAGAAAGATTCTCGGCCTCTGCAACCGTACATAGCCAAGTTTTTACATCATTCTCAGCTTAGAAGCTGAAAACAAATAATAGGGAAACAAGTACACATGGGCGTATACAATTCAAAAGCATATTCTATTATTATTTTTCCATCTATTCTTGGTTAATATATCCAAAGCAACAATCTCTAGTGCTTTGCTTGCCGAACAGATGATCTCCCTTGTGTCCTCATGTTGCAACAAAAGCCAAAATCGCAACCAATATGCTCGCCTCAAAATGACCTGCATAAACGACTTGAAATGCTTTTTCTCAAACACCGAATCATTACGTGTAAACCAAATAGCCCATAAAAGAGTTGCCACCTCCACAAAGATCATTTTTTAATCTTTTTTGCAATGCCTGTTAACCAATTTCCAATCATATGTCTTACTGATCTAGGTGGGGTTAACCCAATAGCTATCTGAACAACTCTCCAAATATCTTTAGCATATTGAAAATAAAAAAAGTGATATCTGATTGTTTCATTACGATTACAGAAATAACACTTTTGACTCCCAACCTAGTTCCTCTTAGTTAAATTATCCTTTGTTAAAATGACACCTCGTTGCAGGTACCAAAGGAAAATCTTTATCTTTAGAGGAATCTTTAGCTTCCATATGAATTTGTTATTAAATGGCACACCTTGGTTTACCATATACTCATACATAGACCGGACTAAAAACTGTCCATATCGATGTAAGTCCCAGGTGAAAATATCCTTGCCTTGTGAAAGCAGGTGGTTGGCTATTTTGGCTACCAGGTTGTACCAAGCAATCAATTTATCCCCAATTAATGCTCTTCGAAAATAAATATTTAGTGCCATTTGATTCATAACATTTGCCACTGTTGCATGAGGATAATTAGCTATATTATATAGGTTAGGAAATTGTTCTCCAAGTGGTTTGGAGCCCAACCAAGTGTCTTCCCAAAATCTGGTTTGTGAACCATCTTTTATCTTGAAGGTTCCACATCTCAGAAAATCTTTCCTAGCCTTTAACAAACCCTTCCAAAAGTGTGAGTCTCTAGGTTTAATCTGAACCTGAGAAAGACACTTCGAGCTCAGATATTTATTTCTGAGAAGGGTCTGCCAGGCACCTTCTTCATTGAGTAGTTTGAATAACCTTTTTGTCGGGGACCGCCCTAGGGGTCCCCTCAAACAATGGGGGGAACCCCTACCTAAATTCCCGCATCAACATGAGCTAAGCCTAACCATGCGAGAGAACTAACCATGCGGGGACGAGGCCCATGCGGCGGGGACTTCGGAGGCCCACCAAGACGGCTCGCCTATGAGACCCCTCGAGCGGGCTCCGCCTCGCCGAGGGTACGCTCCTCCTCGAACGGGCTCCGCCCCCGCTCGAGGGACAACCCCCTCCTCGAACGGGTTCCGCCCCGTTCGAGGGGCGACCCCTTCCCTCGAGCGGTCCCGCCCGCTCGAGGGCTCGCTCCCCCTCGAGCGGGGGCTCGCCTCGCTCGAGGGTTCGCTCCACCCTCGGGCCGGGGCCCGCCACGTTCACGGGCGCCCCGCACGCGTGCGCCGGCCCCGTACTTGGGCATTTAACGCCCTGACGCCGCAGGACGGCGCCATCATGCGCCCGGGGCTCACACCCCGGTGCCGCCGCACCAACTCCCCAGGGAGGAGCCCATCCCCGCCACTGTGGGATGGACTGTGCGGTACGGCCGGCGTCAGTCCCATGACACCGCGCGCACGCCACTGTACGGCTAACGCGCTCGACCCTCGAAAGGGGGCCGGGCGCACCCTCGACTCTACTTTCCCGTGACCCTGCAGGTTAGGTGAGGGACGCTAGGCCGGTGGGTGGCCATCCCGGCCACTGTAACGGCGCGGCCGCCGTACCCACGCGCGCGCGGCACACGCCTGACTCCGCAGGCGCACGCCCGAACACTGCAGCAACCACTCCACCACCGCAGAGCTCATTGGGAAGGAACGCCGTTCTGCCCGCTCCTGTGCCCCGTACCGGCCATCATCAGCACCCCCCTCGAAGCCTATTAGGGGACGCCATCGCCATCTGCCGCCTCCTACCCTCGAACCGCCACTGTTCGGGTACAAGGTAGGCCATCATGGCTGGATCGCGGCGAAGATCGACCGGACGGTCGCCCGCTCTACACCGTAGCACGACGTGCTCCCACACGCAGCTAGGTAGCGCGGCGTGCATGTAACTCGCCGCTCCCTTGGCCTATAAAAGGGAAGGCGAGCCCCTAGCCGCGGGGGGACGGATCCGAAGGAACACAACGCACTGTGCACTCACTCTCTTATTCTCCCACAACATCTTCAGCTACCCACCAGGGACTTGGGAGCCACGCTTCCTCTCCCGCCTTGCTTGTATTTGCCCCACTACAAGCACCCCCGGTGCTGAGCAATATAGTGCCACGAGCACACCACTGCTGGACGTACGGCCCCCTCGGCCGGAACCAGGATAAATCCTTGTGTCATTTGTTGCTTAGCATCGACCATTGAGGGATAGATCTAGGCGTTATCTACTGGTTAGTGTCGGGACCATATTCCGCACCGACAGTTGGCGCCCACCGTGGGGCACACGAGCGCCTAAGGTCATTTCGCTAACCCCCTCCATGGTGATTCGCACTGAGTACCGTAGCACCCGCTACAACATGGGTAGCTCAGACCCCCTTCCGGCCGGGCTCGAGATCCGCTTCGGGGACTTGAACTTCCGTGGCCACGGGGAATGGCTATCTCATGCGCCTCACCAACCGTGAGGAGCTACGCGCGCGGCGGGAGGCCGGGTCCGCTGCGGTCTCCGCCGCACGCACGACACGGCGCGCGGCGCCAGCGGGCACGGATGCGCGGGACCGTCGACGCCGCGACGCCGTCGCCGCTGCGGGCCGCGCTCGCGTCGGGGCGCGGTCCGAGCGGCGGCGGGGGCCGAGCGCGCGCGCCGCCCAACGCAAGTGCACCCACCGTCCACGACGGCCGCCACCGCCCCGGCGGGACCGCGTGCGGTCTCGGACCACGCATCCCCATCAGGCTGCGTGGCGCCACTACGGCCTACAACGCCAACGTCAACACGACAATGCGCAGGGTGCCGCCTGGTCGGCACGTCTTCGTCGCCGCCGGGATCCCGGCACTTCAGCAGCGGACGAGTCGTCCCTGGGCTCCGTCGACACGATGCCGCCCGCCAACCGTCATGGGTACGCGGAGTGGGACTTCTCCGGTGTGCCGGACCCAGTCGCGTTCAGGCGCTTCCTCGACGCCACGGACTGCGGTTCGGGCCGCTCCGACGACTCCCGACGCGGGAGCTACGACCCCACGCGGGAATGCTGCGCGCGTCATCACCAACGACCCGGCCAACGCCGCCGGTGCGGCGGGCGCCGGAGATGGGGAAGTCACGCCAGCCCCGGGGGTTGCCACGCGCCCGGCCGCGGGACCGAGCGCTCCCGCCGGGGCCGACGTCGACGCGCGGTGGCCCAAGCTCGCGAGCTCGAGGCCAAGCCGGCGAGGAGTACGGACCGTGCGGCTACTCCGCGCCTCGATGGCGGGGAGAGGCCTCCGCGCGCGGCGAACGCGCGCGGGAGCTAGGCCGACAAGTCCGAGACCGCCTCAACCCCGTCCCCAACGCCGACAACGCGGATGCTCGCCGCGGGCGAGCCAAAAGCTCATCGCCGCCGCAACACCGCCGCGCGCCATGCCGGCACCCTCGACCCCCGAGGGCTCGAGACATGCACCGCGAGGTGCGGACCCTCCTTGAGCAAGCGGCCGTCCGGCAAGCCGAAAGCTCGGCCTCACGCATCCGCCAACGGGGGGACGCGCGGGGGTAATGATCCGGCACCGGGGGGGCGAACCCTCGGTGCATGCGGGTCGACCTGCCGACCGAGGACGCACGCCGGCCAAGGAACGGCTCCTCGACACACGCAGGCGCCGGATGGCGACGCCCGCAACGTCATCAACGCCGGGCGCACCGGCAAGGCGGACGCGCGAGCGGCCGCAGGGCTACCACCCTCGAAGGGGCGGGCGCTACGACGGCGGTGAGGATCGCTCCCCGACGCCGGAGCCCCCGGGCACCCGTGTGTTCGGCGGGGAGATCCGCACGGCGGCGTTCCCCCAGCGCTTCCGTCAACCCTCGACGATCATCAAATACAACGGGGGGACGGACCCTCGTGTTTGGCTCAACGATTACCGCCGGCTCCGTCGGTGGGCGGGGCCTCCAACGACGAAGTGATCATCCGCAACTTGCCCCTGCATCTGGGCGATGCGGCCGGACATGGCTCGAGCACTTGCCCGCCGGCCCGGATCCACAACCGGGACGATCTAGTCCACACTTTCGTGGGCAACTTCCGGGGCACATACGTGCGCCCGGGAACTCACCGGGATGCGCGCTCCCCGCACGCGAAGCCGGGCGAGTCGCTGCGGGACTTCATACGGCGCTTCTCCAAACGCTGCACAGAGCTCCCCAGCGTGGCACAGTCAGAGATCGTGCACGCGTTCCTCGAGGGCACCACGTGCCGGGACCTTGTGCGCGAGCTGGGACGCAGCCCGCCCACGGACTCGAACGAGCTGTTCGACATTGCCACCAGCTTCGCCTCCGGAGAGGAAGCCGTGGGGGCAATCTTCGATGGCAAGAAGGGCAAGCGCTCTGAGGACACGCCGCGGAGGGCAGCGGGTCCAAGGAGCCGCGCCGCAATGACAAGCGGGGCAAGAAGGGGAAGAAGCCGCGCCGCGGGCGCGCGAGCGGGCGCAACGGCGGCAACGCCGAGGCCCTCGGCCGTTGACCCGGCCCGACGGGGCCCTCGGCCGGCTCCTCGAGGCCCGGGGGTGTTTGACGACATGATGAAGAAGCCATGCCCCTACCACAAGACCCCCGTGAATCACACTCTTGAGCGAGTGCGACATGCTCAAGAAGTTCTATGGCCGTGCCGCCGCGAAGGAGGCGAGAGGCCAAGAAGGATGGGGGCGACGGCGACGCGGTGGCTTCCCTGCCGTTGAAAATGTGTTCCTCATTTTTGGGGGACCTACGTCGACATGTCAACCGGCGGCGCAAGAAGGAGCGGCACGAAGTCCTCGCCGCGAGAGAGGGCGCCCGGCCTTTCTCAACCGGTCGAAGGATGCCATCACCTTTAGCGGGATGATCACCCAAACCGCATTCCGAACCGGGCCGATACCCCACGGTGGTCGATCCCATCATTGGGAACGCCGGTTTTCGAAGGTTCGATGGACGGAGGCGGTAGCCTCAATATCCTCTTCGCGCATACATTGCGCCCGATGGGGATTGGGCTGGACCGGTGCGGCCCAGCACGAAGCCGTTTCACGGCATCGCGCCGGAAAGCGAGGTTCAACCCCTCGGGCGGTCGATGCGCCGTCCGGTTCGGGACCCCCAAGAATTTCCGCAAGGAAACCCTCACCTTCGAGGTGGTGGGATTCAAAGGGGCCTACCATGCCATCCTTGGGCGACCATGCTATGCCAAGTTCATGGCGGTTCCCAACTACACGTACACGAAGATGAAGATGCGGGTCCAAACGGCGTCATCACTTGTCGGGTCGTCGATCGAGCATGCATTCGACTCGCGATGTCGAGTGCGTGGAACATGCGAGAGGCGCTAGCGCCGGGATGAAGCGGCGGTGAACACACTTGGAGAAGATGGTCAATGACGACCTCGGCTCCACCACCAAGCACGTCGGCACGTTCGAGGCCGCCGAGCAAACCAAAGGGGTCCCTCTCGACCCATCGGCCCCCGAGGGCAAAGCATTGAGGGTCGGCCACGACCCTCGATCCTAAATAGGAAGCGGTGCTCGTCGACTTCCTCCGCGCCAACGCCGACATTTTCGCGTGGAGCCCCTCGGACATGCCGGGCATCCCGAGGGAGGTCGCCGAGCACTCCCTTGATATCTCGCCTAACGCTCGCGGCTGTTCGGCGGCGGGCCGCGCCGCTTCGACGAGGAACGGCGACGGGCGATCGGAGTGGAGGCTGCGGAAGCTCCTCGAGGCCGGATTCATCAAGGAAGTGTTCCACCCGACATGGTTAGCTAATCCTGTGCTTGTAAAAAAGAAAAATGGGAAGTGGAGGATGTGTATTGACTACACCAGTCTCAATAAAGCATGTCCAAAAGTCCCTTTTCCTTTGCCGCGCATAGATCAGATCGTTGATTCCACTGCCGGGTGTGAACTACTCTGTTTCCTTGATGCCTATTCGGGATATCATCAAATAAAAATGAAGGAGTCCGACCAGCTCGCGACTTCGTTCATCACACCGTTCGGGGGCGTTCGTTACGTCACGATGCCTTTTGGCCTCAGAAACGCGGGCGCAACATATCAGCGCTGCATGCAGCACGTTTTTGGGGACCATATCGGGCGGACGGTCGAGGCTTACGTAGACGACATCGTCGTCAAAACCAGGAAGGCGGACGACCTGGTCAGCGATCTTGGCGTCGCATTCAGCTGCCTGCGGGCCAACGGGGGTCAAGCTCAACCCCCGAAAAGTGTGTCTTTGGAGTGCGCGGGGCATGCTCCTAGGATACATCGTCTCCCGGCGGGGAATCGAGGCCAACCCCGAAAAGGTCGCGGCCCTCGAGCGAATGGGTCCAATTCGGGACCTCAAAGGGGTGCGGAAGGTGTTGGGGTGCCTTGCCGCCCGAGCCGCTTCGTCTCGAGGCTCGGTGAGAAGGGCTGCCCCTCTCACGGCCGCTCAAGAAGCACGAGCGCTTCTTTTGGACCGCCGAGGCCCGGGGAAGCGCTCGACAAGCCGAAGGCATCTCCGACGCACGCCCCAATCCTTACGCCGCCACGAGACGGCGAGCCCCTCCAACTCTACGTGGCCGCAACCACCCGGGTGGTCGGCGCCGTGATCGTTGTGGAGCGCACGGAGGAAGGACACGCCTTGCCCGTGCGAGGGCCGGTCTACTACATCGGCGAAGTCCTATCGGACACGAAGACGCGCTACCCCCGTGTCCGAGAGGCTGTTGTATGCGGTAGTCCTCGCGCGGCGCAAGCTCCGCCACTACTTCGAGGCCCACCCGATTACGGTGGTCTCTTCCTTCCCGTTAGGAGAGATCATTCGCAACCCCCGACGCGGCGGGCGGGGGTGCCAAGTGGTCCGTGGAGTTGATGGGCGAGACGCTCGCCTACGCCCCGCGCAAGGCCATCAAATCGCAAATCCTAGCCGACTTCGTCGGCCGAATGGACGGACACGCGGTGCCGCCCCCTCGGATTCAAGCGAGTGCTTGGACTGCGTTCTTCGACGGCTCGGTGATGAAGACGAGGAGCGGGCGCGGGCCTGCTCTTCGTGTCACCCCTCGGGGAGCACATGCGCTACGCAGTGCGTCTCCACTTCCCCGCGTCTAACAATATGGCGGAATACGAGGCCCTTCTCCCGTGGCCTCAAAATCGCCATTGAGTTGGGCATCAAGCGCCTCGACGTGCGAGGGGATTCGCGGCTCGTGATCGACCAAGTCATGAAGAACGCGAGCTGCCACGACGACAAGATGGAGGCCCTGCTGTAAAGCCGTGCGAGCCCTCGAGGACAAATTTTACGGCATCGAGCTTAATCATGTACCCCGCCGGTACAACGAGGAAGCGACGGGCCGGCAAAGATAGCGTACGGGCGGATCACCGTTCCCCCGAACGTTTTCGCGCGCGACATCGCGCGGCCCTCGGTAACCTTCGAGCCCTACCCCTCGAGCGACGGCGGACCCTCGGGGGGCTCCCTCGAATCCGGCGGGTGCGGAACCCATGGAAGAGGACCCCTCGAACGAGGCGTACGTACTCTCCCCTTCTCGAGGGGTACGGCTCCCACGAGGCTGTCGCAATGGACATCGAGCCGGCTCCCGTCCAGGCGGACTGGCGGGAGAAGTACATCGCCTGGATTGCTCGAGGGGAGCTCCCCGCAGACCGGGCCACAGCCAGGCGCATCGCCAGGATGGCCAAGTCATTCACCCTCGTCGACGGCGAGCTGTACAAGCGCGCCGCGTCGGGCATCCTCCAGCGGTGTATACCCATTCCCGAGGGGCGCGAGCTCCTACGGGACATCCACGCGGGGATCTGTGGCCACCACGCCGCGCCGCGCACCCTCGTCGGCAACGCGTTCCGCCAAGGCTTCTATTGGCCTACCGCGGTCGCGGACGCCAACGAAATCGTGCGCACTTGCGAAGGGTGCCAGTTCTACGCCCGCAAGACCAACTTGCCGGCTCAAGCTCTGCAAACGATCCCCGTAACATGGTCGTTCGCCGTGTGGGGATTAGACATCGTCGGGCCCCTGCGGAAGGCGCCGGGGGCTTCACCCACCCTGCTCGTCGCGATCGACAAGTTCTCCAAGTGGGTGGAGGTGCGCCCCATTACGAATTTGAGGGCCGAGCGAGGGCGATCACGTTCTTCACCGACATCGTCCACCGCTTTGGAGTGCCAAACTCCATCATCACGAACAACGGGTCCCGAGTTCACGGGCGGAAGTTCTTGGAGTTCTCGCGACAAGTTCCACATCCGAGTGGATTGGGCGGCCGTGGCACACCCACGTACTAACGGCCAAGTGGAACGTGCCAACGGCATGATCCTACGGGGCCTCAAACCCGAGAATTTTCGACCAACTCAACAAATGCGGCCGAAAATGGCTCCAAGCTGCCCGGCGGTCGTGTGGAGCCTAAGGACTACCCCAAGCGAGCCACGGGTTCACCCCGTTTTTCCTAGTCCATGGCGCGGAGGCCATCCTCCCCACGGATGCCGGAATACGGGTCGCCCAAGGTTCGGGGCTACAACGAGGATGCTAACCGGCGAGCCCGCGAGGACTCCTTTGGACCGGCTAGACGAAGTACGCCTTGTGGCGTTGATGCACTCCGCAAGGTATCAACGGTCCCTACGACGCTACCAAGCGCGCAAGATACGTCGCGGGGATTTCGGCGAGGGGGATTTGGTCCTAAGGCTACGCCAAGACAACCGAGGGCGCCACAAGCTATCGCCCCCATGGGAGGGACCCTACGTCGTGGTGAAGGTGCTCAAACCGGGCACGTACAAGCTTGCCAACGAGGACGGCGAAGAACTCACCAACGCTTGGAACATCCAACAGCTACGTCGCTTCTACCCTTAGCTAGGATTCCCAAGTATTTTCCGCTGTAAAAACGCACGGCCAACGCCCCAGTTGGTGTCACCTATGTAAATACTCCGAATCTAATAAAAGGGCAACTCGGCTTTCCCCTGAAACCCAAGTTACCCTCGGGGGCTACTGCGGGGGGGCACCCCCCCCCCCCAAATGGTCCCATTTTTTCGCAAAAAAAAAACGTAATAACACGCGCTAAGTTTGTTTCCTACTTCAACCACGAGCCACGATTCGAATAGGGCGTAGGCGGCACAGCGGAAGGAGCGCGCGAGCCGAGGACGCCTACGCCGCGCGGCTATGGCCCGTCTCTCTCGCCTCCAACCCAGCGGGCCCCTGCGAAAGGCGGACTCCCCTAACTAGAATCTACTCGGGGAAGAAGAAGAAGCAAAAAGCGCAATAAGCAAGCGATTTCATTTACAAACTGACCATGTTCACGAAACTACTTGTTTATTTACAAGAGGCCACGAGGCCAGAGTTCTGATACACATAAACAAAAAACGGGCCTAGCGCCCAGGTGCTTTCAGGCGGGTGGAGCGGCAGCGTCAGCGGCGTCCGGGAAGAGGAATTCTTCGAAGGCCTCGGCGAGCGACTCGGCGGCGTCAGCAGCAAGCGCGTCCGCACGCTCCATGGCCACCTCGTCCTCGACGCCCTCGGGCACGATGTAGCCTTCCGCTACCGCCTCGAGGTTGACCTCGTAGTGGGATCGCACCACTTCGAGGGCCTTCGCACGCCCGGGTGCAACGCCCGACGCACCCGCCCCGTGACGTGGCCACCGAGAGCGCGTAGGCGGGCGGCCGGCCCGAGCCGCCGGCACGGGCCTCGCCTTCCTCGACGACGCGACGGGTCTCGAGGGCCGCGTCCCGCGCCTCCCCCGGCTCTCCCCGCTCCGAGGAGTTGTAAGAAGCTTGCGGGGCCTCGGCCCGCCCCGGCCAGGCGTGTCCCGGGCGGTGCGCAAGCACGGAAGCGACAAGACGACAAGAAATCGAAAGGGGGAAACGAACCCTCTAAAGCAAGAACTAACAAGCGAGTCGGACGGTAGCTTACCTTCGATTTGTCTCCTCCCCGGATCGAGGTCGCGGCGCGCGGACTCAGCGCCGCCTCGAGGCTGCGGGACGGTCTCGCCTTGCTCGACGAGGGCCATCTCTTGGGCGGCATTGTCGATGCGAGCGCCAACGCCTCATCCTCAACCTCGGAGAATGCGGCGTTCCGCTCCTCCGGCGACTTCTCCGCCGCCCTCGCGAGCAACGCGCTCCCGCTCCCGGCGCCGTCGGGCGTCGCCAAGGGCGACCTCGCTCCTCGCCGGAGCCGCCCCTCGCCCCCCCGGCGGGCGATGCGCTCCCCGCCGGAGCCGCCCTTCGCCGGCGACGAGAGCCGCGGCCTTGACGTCGAGGGCGGCCTTCGTGTCATCGGCCTCCTTGGCGCGGCCGCTCCGCCCGCGCGCCCGCTCCTCGGCCGGCGGCGCCGCGCCCGCGCCCCCTCGAGCGACGTGCGGAGCTCCCGGAGTCTCGGCGCGAGCGGTGGCCACCTCCGCCTCCCGGTGGCGGCGGCCGGCGTCCGCGTCTTGTCCGGGTCCTCGCGCGCGTCTCCACGGCGCCTCGTCACGATCGACGAGGGGCTGCGCGGATCCGCCCGAGACTCGAGTCACGCGCCGCGTCCCCGCCCGAGCTCTCGGGGAGCACGTCGCACCACGCCATCGCCGGCACACCGGCCCGGTGTCCGGCGTCCCGAGAGCATCCGCAAGCGCGTCGTAAGCGCCGCATCGCTCCCGGAGGGCGGCGGACCTCGGCGTTCACACCGGTCGAACGCGCTATACTTTTCACGAGCGCGGCGCTCGAGCTCCCCGGCATCCACACATCGAATCTCGCAAGTGTCAAGGCTTGAATGCGGCACGCGAAAACGAAATAAGGAAGGGAGACGAGCAACCGTGGCTCACCCGGAAGACGATCCGGCCGGGCCGCCGTGGACCCGCGGCGCTTCGTTCAACGCGCGGTTGAGCGTGGCGCCGTGGCTCGCAGCTCGCCCCGCAGCTCCCCGCTCCCTCCGGGCGTCGGCCGAACGCCGGGGGATCCTCCACGGCCCCCCCCACCCCGGGCGGGGCGACCGGGCATGGGAGGACGAGGCCTCGGCGTCGTGCCCTCGGCCCCCCACTATCATGTGACCCTCGTGTCGCCTCACGAGGGCCCTCTCCTCGGGGCTCGGGGAGAGTTCGTGGGCCAGCCGGCCCCTCGGTTCCACCCGGGCGGCGGGGGAGTCATCCGAGAGCTCCACCACCTCCCGCCCGGGGACCGCCGGCGGGCGGAGCCGCCCGCTCCGCCTCCGCCGGCGCCCCCACCGCGCCTCCGCGGCCGCGGCGCCCGGTGTGGCGCCGTTGCCGCCACCTCCGTCCGCGCCGCCACGTCCGCGGGCGCTCCCGCGAGTTGCGCCCGCTCCGCCTCCTCCGCAGGTGGCCGCCACCGCGGGCGGCACCCCCACCGTAGCCGCCGTTGCGGCCCGCGCCTCCATGGCGACCGGCGCCGGCCGCCCCCGGCGACCTCCGGCCGCGCCGCGGCGGGTTGATCCACCGGCCGGGGCCTCGAAGCCCCGGCCGGGCCTTGCGTGCTCGTGCCCGCCGCCGCGCCCGTTCTCGGGCGCGACCCCCTCGACGAACGCCGCCGGTGGGGATCGACGCGTCCGTCCTCAGCACCTTGGCCGGTGCAAGAGGAGGGACGGTTGGCACCGCCCTGCGCAAACACGAACGGAGGATTAGAGCGTCTAATAACCAGCAAATTAAGGCCAAGCAAAGGAAGAACGGGTTCCTTACCTTGCGGAGGAAAAGGCCCGCTTCCTTTTCCTCGAGGCCTCCGACGAGGCCGGCGCGGGGGGCCGCGCCCGCCGCGGCACCTCCCGACGGCGCCGCCGCACGCGCGGGCACGCCCGCCTCACGCGTGGGCGCGCCCGACGCCGCCACCACGCGCGGGGGCACGCTAGCCCCGCGCGCGGCGCGCCCACCGACGCGCCCCTCGACGAGGACGCCGCGCGCGCGGACGCGCTCCCCGCCACGCGCGCGGCACGCTTGACGCGCGCGCGAGCACGTCCGCCGCGCGCGCCTCCGGTGGCGCGCGCCGGCACCTCGCGGCGCGTGCCGCCCCCGACGACGACCGCCCGGCGGCGGACGCCGACGCGCCCGCCCCGTGCAAAGCCACCCCCCGACGCCGGCGCGAGATCCGGCGACGGGGCGCGGGCTGCCACCGTCCGAGGGGCCCTCCCCCTCGGACTCTTCCTCCTCGTCCCGGTCCGAGGACGAGGGCTCCTCGATGTCGGGGAGGAGAGCCCCGGCTCCTCCCACCGCCGGTACTCCGCGGACCGTGCGTCGCGGCGCGCTTGGCGCCGCCTTGCGTGTTCCCGCTCGCGCGCCGCCCGCTCCCGCTGCTCCCCGCCGCGCCGCCCGCCGAGCGCACGGGAGTCGGGAGTTGGCGGAACGGACTTGGCGGCGTTAACGCGCACCGGTGCGCGCAAGAGCAACAATGGCGCGTCGAAATCAAAAACAAGACCAAGGATGGAAACGAAATCGGGGAACTCTACTCACCGGCGGGCCCGTGGGGAGCATCTCGATATCCCACGGGGGTCCGACCCGCGGTGGCGGCGTCCTGGTGTCGACGGCGCTCCGCGCCGGGTGAGCGCGTACGGCCGCTCCCGGCGGCGTCGGGAGCATCCGCGACCTCGCCAGGTCAACGGGGTTGGCCGCCTCCGGTCATCTCGAAGATGCGGAGGGGCCTCTCCATCAACGGCACGATTCGCCGGTGATGAAGGAAGGCGAGGACGCCCATCGCGTTGAGCCCTTCCCTCGCCGCCGGCGCAAGGCGGCGAGGGACGGACCCCTCGGCGCGCCCGATGGTTGGCCGTGGGCAACCCGTAGCCCCCGGCGGTCCGGCCTCTTCTTGAACACCCGGCCGGTGTAGGGAGGAAGGCCGGGCTCGGCGTTGCGCAGATAAAACCATCCCCGCTCCCAGCCGGCGTTGTTCGTCGTCATGGTGCAGGGGATGTAGAACTCCTTGAGCTGCCCCCGCACAGCGAGCGACATCCCGCCGGCGCGCACCGCGCGGCGGGTCCTTCGGCTCCGACGTGGGGCTGCGTGATGAGCTCCGCGCGGAAGAGATGTACCCAGAGCTCCCAGTTGACTGGGATCCCCAGGTACCCTTCGCAGACGCCCACGAACGTGGCCGCCGCGAGATCGCATTGGGGGCAAAGTTGTGCAGCTCCACCCCATAGTGGTAGCACAATGCCCGCATGAATGTGCTCGCCGGCGCGTTGAAGCCGCGCTCGTGGTAGCGGAGGAAGCTCACCACGTAGCCCTCCGGCGGATTGGGCTCAAGGTGCGACGATGGCGGCACGATCCACTCCGCCGGGCGCCCTTCTTCATTGGCCGACAACTGGCCGGCGGCGACCAGCTCGCCCAGGGCGAGCCGGGTCACGGTCGACCTCTCCCATGCGTACGGCTCCCGGGACCCGGATCGGAAGCCGAGGCGGCGCCATAAGGGAGGACGAACAGATGCGAGGGCTGAGGACAAGGAAGCGAGAAAAAAGCTCTAAGCAGCGAAACCGCGCGGTGGCGAGAGCAGAACGAAGACGAAGGGACGGAGGACTGAAAACGGTGAGGAGCCAAGGTAAAAAACCGCCGTCCCTTCCTCACCGCAGTTTTATAGGCAACGGGCGAGTTCTCCGAGCGCACGCCCCGCCAACAAGAATCGGCAGGAATCTTTCCATCGCGTCGACGGGCGGGCCCCACCACGACTGCAGCGGCTCTAACACTGCAGGCGGGTAATCATCACGGCAAGACCGGCGACGACCGAGGCGAAACCGTCACGTCCGCCGGCCACATCGCCCACTACGCGCGCGCGCGCGCGCGCGCCTAAAAAGGCGCGCCCGCGCCGCAAAACCCGCGGCCACGCCCGCAAGGCAATTAAATGCCGGGCCCCTTGCCAACCAAGGAGAGCCCTCGAGCGAGGCGAATCCTCGGCTCGAGACAAGGGTGACCCTCGATGGGATGACGGCGTGAGAAGGTCGCCCGGACCTCGCTCGATGTAGAGCGAGGCGGCCGCGGGCACCCATGCCACGTAGGACCCTCGAGCGGCATGACCCCCAACTCGAAACAAGGCGACCCTCGATGGGATATAAGCGTGAGAAGGTCGCCCGGACTCGCTCGATGTAGAGCGGACCACCGCGGGCACCCATGCCACGTAAGACCCTCGAGGGGCATGACCCCCAACTCGAGACGATGTCAACCCCCTAAAGAAGGCACGCGCGTAAGAGGATCGCCCGTGTCACGCTTGAAATAGAGCGACACCGAAAGCACTCATACCGCGCCATGCCACCAACCGACACCTCGAGGGTCGGCACGCCCGGACCCCTCGACGGCCGCAAACGCGAAAAGACGGGGCGGCCAAGGCACGGCCCCGCACGGCCTTACTAATCGAGGTTCGAAGCCCGACCCTCGACGGGTTCGAACGGGCGCCCCGCATCACGCAGTTAGGGACGACGAGGGCGCGCGCATTCGAGCCGTTCCTCGAGCCCGTCGGCTCGAGGGTGCCCCACATGTCGTGTTCGAGAGCCGGCGAGGGCGCCTAGCCGGGGGATCCCACCGAGGGAGAGCTTCCGCGCCCTCGGTCCCTAGCGAACGGGACCGAGCCCCACCTAGCAAATCCACGCAAGCGCTTCCATGGACGTGTCTCCGGACCGCGCAGCCTACCCTTATCGAACGGGGCATGGACGTCCACTTGAACTACCCGCTAGCAGCTCGAAGAGGAATCCGCGATTCGCGACCCGCTCGATGGGAGTCGTGGAAACCTCACCTCCCGACCCGCGGAGGGGCGGCGAGGGCGCGATAAAAAACAAGTCGTCAGGCTCGACCCGATCGCCTCGAACAGGCCAAGGCTCGGGGGCTTGACGCACGGCTACACCTCCTTGGAATTGCACCCGCCGGAGACGAGTGACGGGGAGCGTGCACCCCCGATGCCGCCGAAATACCGCCGATGCCGGTTGGCATATGTGCCACGCCTTTCGACCGAATTGCTCGCGGTTAACCCCTCGCAGGAGAGCCCACACTCTGCGGGGCTTCGGGGCTAGACCCGCGGGTCCGCTAGCGCGGCCCCACGGATAGCGTTCGCAAACAAGGAGGGAAGAACGTCCTATCAGTAGGTTCCAGCATCTGCGGGAGCCTCAATGGCAAACCCGCAGATGCTCGGGGGCTACTGTCGGGGACCGCCCTAGGGGTCCCCTCAAACAATGGGGGAACCCCTACCTAAATTCCTGCATCAACATGAGCTAAGCCTAACCATGCGAGAACTAACCATGCGGGACGAGGCCCATGCGGCGAGGACTTCGGAGGCCCACCAAGACAGCTCGCCTATGAGACCCCTCGAGCAGGCTCCGCCTCGCCCGAGGGTACGCTCCTCCTCGAACGGGCTCCGCCCCACTCGAGGGACAACCCCCTCCTCGAACGGGTTCCGCCCCGTTCGAGGGGCGACCCTTCCCTCGAGCGGTCCCGCCCCGCTCGAGGGCTCGCTCCCCCTCGAGCGGGGGCTCGCCTCGCTCGAGGGTTCGCTCCACCCTCGGGCCGGGGCCCGCCACGTTCACGGGCGCCCCGCACGCGTGCGCCGGCCCCGTACTTGGGCATTTAACGCCCGACGCCGCGGACGGCGCCATCATGCGCCCGGGCTCACACCCCGTGCCGCCGCACCAACTCCCCGAGGGAGGAGCCCATCCCCGCCACCGTGGGATGGACCGTGCGGTACGGCCGGCGTCGGTCCCATGACACCGCGCGCACGCCACCGTACGGCTAACGCGCTCGACCCTCGAAAGGGGGCGGGCGCACCCTCGACTCTACTTTCCCGTGACCCCGCCAGGTTAGGTGAGGGACGCTAGGCCGGTGGGTGGCCATCCCGGCCACCGTAACGGCGCGGCCGCCGTACCCACGCGCGCGGGCACACGCCCGACTCCGCGGGCGCACGCCCGAACACCGCAAAGAACCACTCCACCACCGCGAGCTCATTGGGAAGGAACGCCGTTCGCCCGCTCCCCGTGCCCCGTACCGGCCATCATCGCACCCCCCTCGAAGCCTATTAGGGGACGCCATCGCCATCTGCCGCCTCCTACCCTCGAACCGCCACCGTTCGGCACAAGGTAGGCCATCATGGCTGGATCGCGGCGAAGATCGACCGGACGGTCGCCCGCTCTACACCGTAGCACGACGTGCTCCCACACGCAGCTAGGTAGCGCGGCGTGCATGTAACTCGCCGCTCCCTTGGCCTATAAAAGGGAAGGCGAGCCCCCAGCCGCGGGGGGACGGATCCGAAGGAACACAACGCACTGTGCACTCACTCTCTTATTCTCCCACAACATCTTCAGCTACCCACCAGGGACTTGGGAGCCACGCTTCCTCTCCCGCCTTGCTTGTATTCGCCCCACTACAAGCACCCCCGGTGCTGAGCAATATAGTGCCACGAGCACACCACCGCTTGGACGTACGGCCCCCTCGGCGGGAACCGGGATAAATCCTTGTGTCATTTGTTGCTTAGCATCGACCATTGAGGGATAGACCTAGGCGTTATCTACTAGTTAGTGTCGGGACCATATTCCGCACCGACACTTTTACTAAGAAGACATTTATTTTGAATCTAGAGATCTATTATTCCTAGACCTCCTTGATCATTGGGACGACACAAAATATCCCACTTTGCTAGACGATATTTTTTTAACATTGGTGCCTTGCCAAAAGAACCTTGACCTATAGAAATCTAATCTTTCGAGGACACCTTTTGGGATTTCGAAAAAAATACATCATGAACATGGGAAGGCTACTTAGAACAGAATTCAACAAAACAAGTTTGCCCCCATAGGAAAGATGTTTGTCCTTCCAAGTACTTAGTTTGTGCTTAAATCGTTCCTCAATAATGCTCCAATCCGCTTTATAGAGTTTACAGTGATGCATCGGGATGCCTAAGTATCTAAAGGGATATGAGTCTAGGCTCCATCCAAACAAACTAGTATACTCTTGTTCATAATGTTTAGCTTCTTCATAACAAAAAATCTCACTTTGGTGGAAGTTAATTTTAAGCCCAAATAACTGTTCAAAGACACAGAGCAGTAATTTCACATTTTTAGCTTGCTCCAAATCATGATCCATGAACAAAATTGTATCATTTGCATATTGTAAAATAGACAACTCATCTTCCACAAGGTGAGGAATGACCCCTTTGATTTGATCATCATCCTTTGCTCTTTTAGTCAAACAGAGAGCATAGATGCCACTATATTGAAAAGTATAGGTGACATGGGATCTCCTTATCATAGCCCTTTATGTGTTTGGAAGTAGTGCCCAATATCATCATTAATTTTGATGCCTACACTTCCTCCTGTAACAAAATTTCTAACCCATGCACACCACTACTGGCAAAACCCCTTCATTCGAAGAGTTTGCTGGAGAAACGACCATTTTACCTTATTGTAGGCTTTCTCAAAATCAATTTTGATAATTACCCCCATTAAGCTTTTTAGTATTTAATTCATGGATAGTTTCATGTAATATAACTACTCCTTCCACAATGTTTCGACCTGGCATAAAATGTTGTTTGGGAGGGTCGAACCACCTTGTTTTCTACCCCCATGAGTGTATTTGTAGCAACCTTGGTGAAAATTTTGAAGCTTACATTTAGGTGGGCCTGGGCGTTCAGTTCTACTCGAATCGATCGGGTCAGTTCTTCGGTTCCTATGAAATTTTGGTTCCCAAGTTTCAGGAACCGATCGGTTCTTTTCCAAAGCAGGAACCGATGATTTTTTGTTCTAGTTCTTTCGGTTCCGGTTCTAACTGGAGGAACTTATTTTTTTCAAAATGCTAAAAACAGCCCATTCAGTAGGAAATTTTACCAACATTTCGGTTGCATTTTCATGCCATCAATAGGGCAGTTCAAACAAATGAAGCATAAAACTCACTCTACAAATCCCCACATCTAAATCGTCCTAATATCATTCATAGATAAGTAGCACACTAACACTTACGCTACATGATGCAATTGATGTAGCCGTTGTGATATTGGACCACAGTGCGGCGGTGGGCGGGCCCCGGGCGGGCACTGGTGGCTGGGGCAGTCAAGCGCTCGGATCGAAGAGAAGAAAGAGGGAGACAGAGCCTCGGAGAGTCAGAGTCGGAGAGGGTGGGCTTTGGTGGTTCACAGACGGGCATGACGGTGGCAGGAGCGAGCGACATGGTGGGCTGGCGGACAGGGCGAGCGGCGGCGCGGCTGGGGGCTGTGACGCGGGGAGAGTCGCAACTCGCAGCTGGTGTGGGCGACGCGCCGCTGAGCCGCTGACTACTGACCGCTGGGGTGGAGGTGCTAGGGTTTGTACTTTTGGCCTCCTGTCTTATTGGACTTTTGCTGGACTATATGTTTAGATGGGCTATTTCCTTGGTTCTCTAGGAACTCGAGAACCGAACCGAAAGAATCGAGGTAGTTAGGTTCCCAAGAATCATGAACCAAACAGGAACCAAATTTTTCGGTTCCGATTTCCGGTTCTTTCGGTTCCTTTCTCGATTCCATGTTCTTTTTCCAAGGGCTACATTTAGGAGGCAAATAGGGCTATATTATTGAATTTTTGTCACTTCCTTTGTTTTTGGAAGCAAGATAATGAGTCCAAAATTTAGGCTGCATAGAGGGAGATGCCCTTCACAAAAAAATCCTTGAAAAGGGGTAAGAGATCCTCTTTTATGATATCCAAGGGAAAAGCTAAACATCACCTAGGTGTTTTAAGGGGACGTATCACCCGATTTTTACACCATACGATCATGTGTCTTCGATTCTTCTCTGTGTGTTGGATCTTTTCCTTGTCTGTCCATTTTTTTCCTTCTTTGCTGTCTGTTGGGTTCACTCTGTCCCTAGACTTTTCGACTCTGTCCTGATCAGCTAGGTCCACGTGCACGTGGTGCCGGACATCACCGCCTCGAAGGCCGACTAGCCGGACCGAGCAGCACAGAGTACATGATGACGACAATCAATCAGCCTTCCTGTACATGCATGATGAATGTTTCTTTGATTTGGCGCCAAATATTCTAACCCTTCTTTGGAAATGAAAGAAACAGATTAATTTGTAAAATCGCAGGCACAAAATTTCTCTAGAGTAGCATTTACGCTCCACCTGATAAGC
Organism: Cenchrus americanus; assembly: GCA_947561735.1. Classification (NCBI taxonomy): domain Eukaryota; kingdom Viridiplantae; phylum Streptophyta; class Magnoliopsida; order Poales; family Poaceae; genus Cenchrus; species Cenchrus americanus. Next base: position 220,133,430 of record OX387241.1, on the reverse strand, counting down.
TTGGACAGTCACACCCGAGATGATCGACCACGAACCTGTTTTTGTCAATCCTTGAAAACTTCTTTATAATTTACACTACATTACTGACTAACTTACAGTTATAGTGAAACTGTAATTTTAATTTTGATGTTCTGTAATTTTAACTCTGTGTATGTTTTGAATGCTAGGTTTTAGTACGAGGGATTTCCACTGTCTCAAAACTATTTGTTGTTTGACTAACCATAGAAAAAATATGCCAACTTCAACGTTTTGTTTTCATATGTTGTTTATTATATCTTGAAAACCTGATTATTATTTTTGTGGAATTCGTGTCTTTAATCATTTAATGTGAATTCTGAATATTAATCTGTTGAATTTCTGTCTTGAATCCTTTATTATGGCCTTTATGATTATTATTTCTGTCAAATCCTTACGTCAGATCAAAATCTGATGCTTTCCAAATTCGGGTGATGAGCACCCCTCAAACACATTATTTTTTTAACAGTAAAAACGGGTGTTTCAACAAACCTGACTGCCCGAGTGACTGCATACCTTCCAACACCCAAGACACGGGTAGACACTCCCATATCTCTACTCCTAAAAAGAATGGGAATAAGACTAGAATTTCGTCTGTCTTTTTTTACGCTTCGCGGGTCAGCCTCCAGCCTCCCCCCCCCCCCCCCCGCCTCTCGCGCGCGGGTCAGCCGCGACCGACCCCACGCACGCCGCAGTTTCTCCCGATCCATCCAATCTCTTCTCCCGGTCTCCCGATCTCGCACGCCCGCCACCGTGTGGCGCTCCGCGTCTTCCCTCCTCTACAAGGCGGCGGGATCTCCGTGACCTCGCACGCCGCCCGCCTCGCGTGGCGCATGTTGACGGTTGATTTTGGTACACCTAGCTATAAGTTTACCGTCAACATTTGCACGTATTTGATATTCTAACCAATGGTACTAACCCCCCGGAGGTATCAAGTTCACTCTCGCATGTCGATTTTGGAGTTTGTTGTTTACGCAGGAAATTAACGTTAAAGAGGAGACTTTCGGGATAAGTTCATCAAGCACTTCAAGAGACGATCATGAAGCCCGGCACAAGTCAAGACACATCATGAACATGACTCCAAAGGGCCCAGGGACCGAAGCATGAAGCGTGAAACTCCAGGGACCTGGACAGAAGATGATGAAGCTTGCGCGACAAGGAGCTCTGTCCAAACCGTGGAGAAGACGACGTCAAGGGCCCACATGCATAAGGGAGCAAGTCAACAATTGATCGAGAAGCATCGGGGAGCGAGACGGGGCCGAACCGGGCCAAAATGGGTCTGGGCCGGTCGGCCCAGGCCGGACGGCCCAGCCTGATCCGAGCCCGGTTCGCGCCCCCCTTTTGCCCTAGGTGCTTGCCTATTTATTGCCTCTGCCTCCGCCGGCCGCCACATCCATCCATTCATCAGAGAGCCGCCGAGACGAAGGAGAAGCACCGGGAGGAAGTCGACGGCCGCCGCGAGTCCTCGAGTTGCCTAGGAGATGGCTTAGGCCATGCCCTAGACACCATGGTTGGCCCTGCGTGGTAAAGCCATGGTGGAGTTCCGGAGCCGCGACTTGAATTCGTCAAGTCGTTTGTACCTTCAACATTCGGTGATGTAACTATATCTTGTCATACTTTGATCTACTACGAGTTATACTTATTCATATGTGTAGCTACCATATGCCTTTAGTAGGACTAGATCGAATCATGGTGATTAGTCTTGTCTTGCGGACACACCGTAGTAGTGCACGGACCGAGGTTTATCGCTCGGTGATGATTATCCTCGCGTAGTGACAATACGAGAGGGGAGAAAGCGGCGAGTGAACGTGCATCGGACCACTCCATATCGGGTTACTCCATATCGAGTGTTATCCTTATCATAGTATAGGTTTAGATTGGTTTATCACCTTGGCCGGAACGGCAACGAGAAGACGATAGGCTAGGTTTACCTTTGGTTTGCTTACCTTTATGGCTAGGTGGATGTGATCCATACATCCCTTCGTGTTTGTATGTTACCTTTATGCAATCAATGCTTCACATGGGGTTAGACCGGTAGGTTAGATAGAGAACCTTAGTGGTTTTCTTCCGATCCTTGGATTGACAAATCTAGGAAGAACCCTCCTTGGTGAAAAAGGCACCAAGTCACCCGTAGGCTTGTGGTGAGCACAGTTTTGAACCGTCAACACTCCGCATCTTCCCGGCCTGCAGAAGCACGCCCATGCCGCCCGCCTCGCGGAGGTACTCGCCAGGCAGGAGCTCAACCCCGCTTCCCAGCTCTACAGGAAGGTAGGCTTCTCCGCCGGTCGTTCCCTCTCTCGAAAACATATATTGGGGTTCAGTTTGCGATTGGTCCAGCAGAAGGTTGGTCGCATCCACCTATCTCTGTTGTTCTCCCCCGATCTGATCCACCTACCGTTCGGACTTCGGAACTGATTTTACCCTGCGATTCTTTGGTCCAGCAAAGTTGCATGCTTATACTGATATCTTCAGAATGTTTTTTACTTAACAAGATTGACATTTAGGGGTGATGTAGTCCTTTAGATTTATGATTTCACATTATTTAGAACAATCAGAGCGATCTAGGTGCAACAATGAATTGCACTATGGTGTGATACCTAACAGAAAGTTATGCCTTTTCTGTGTGATATGAATATTTGAAACTGAATGATAAACCAAATTCTATTATCTACTCTTTAGGTCTTTGTATTTAGAACTGCCCCCGAGATCGTCCGTCATTTAGCAAATGTGCTTGCATATGATTCAAGAGAATTTCTTCTCAGTTGCTTCATCTTGTTCACATTAATGGCAGTTTACTTCCGATATTCCCCAGTCCTCATTGCAGTAGTGTACATGGTCTCTTTTGCAGCTTGGATTAACATGGTATGTTTTCATTAATGCATCATGTATAGGAGCTACTTCGGCATGTCAGATTTGCACTCTGTTGGATCATACTAGGGGTTGCTTCATCCATTGGATTAGGTATCTCTACACCTAAGTATGGCTGTTGATTTGGTTACCATTCCATTACATTAATGTTATATAAAGATGTTTTTCATTGCTTGTGTGTGTATATATATGTAAATAAGGCTGTTTAGTTGCTGTTACGCCGGGAAGAGCTCGATTTGCTTCTACTTCATTCAACAGGTGAGGCCTCCTCATGTGTTTTACTAATTTGGTTTTACTTTGATTAAACAGTTGAGGCCGCCTCGTGTGTTTTACTAGATTGCCTTCTAAATTTCAACTATCCTCAAGAGTCAAAATTGCATAATTTTCGGTTTTATATCTTCTAAGGTAACTGTACAGCTACATATTGGAGATTAGAGATCACCATTACCTTTGACCTCAAGCCGTCAGCTGTTATGTACTGAATTTTAATGGTTTTACATCTCATGCCACAAATGGATATTATTTTTCTTGAAGCTCTTTGATTTGAAGCCATCAGCTGCTACATTTTCCATTTTGCCGCGTATCCAAAATGGTATGCTCTGTTATAATAGTAAGTAAGAAAGTAGTGCTAATACGTCATCTTGTGAATAAAACCTCATTTTTGGGCTTTTATCTGCTGATTTAGCAATGAATTAAAATGCAGTATTTCTTGTTTGGTAATAACCTGCTAATTTAGCAAATAATTAAAATGCAGTCTTTTTTGTTTCGTATTAAAGGAACCGGTGTGTTTCATGAAGTCTTAGGAACTGGTGTGTAGTTATGCATATGATATTCAGTGGCACACGCATGAATTGAAGCTAACAAGTTCTTCTCAACCTGTCAATTTTTTATTTCAATGCAAAATATTTCAATCGACGAAGATTACATTTAGGGATGTGGGATGAAAAGGCAAGGGCATTGAAAGGCACAACCCGACTATTTCAGGTTTACCAGCGCAGTCTGACATTGAAAGGCAGAACCGGACTATTTCAGGTTTTCCAGCCAGTAACTGGCAGTCTGTACATTTCATACTCATAGCTACTACTAGCATGAGGTCCCATGCATCAAAGGTCCTATAGACTGAGAGCAACCTGGAAAAGACAATTACATAACCCAGAATTAGGTGCGCACTATTTTTCAAACTGAGCCTGCCTATTGCATAATGTAATGGCAACAACTCAGCCTTTTTGTTCCAGGGCTTATCAGTTAAGCATAGCCACGTTGAGCACTAATTTCAGAACCTTGTAGAGGTATGCTTCGGTGAGAGGGATAGTAGAGAAGAAATTTAAATCCTAACTCACCGGTCACAATTCTAAATTCAGTGAAAGGGATGGTAAAGAAGTAAATTGGGGATCACATTGGTGATCTGCTTGAACTTGTGATCACAACAACCACGCCAACAGACTTCAGTGTGCCTGGCTTGCCTCCTGTGTGCGAGAGTGTCGAGGAGGCTTGCGGGCATCTGAAATCTTCTTAGGCCGTGACAGTGAGAAAATTGATTGTGTACGTGGGCTGTTTTCATTAATTGGACTGTAATATACATAGTTTATCCCTATTGGTAGTATAAACTTACTAACTAGAATTTTTTGTCCAATAGATTTTTTTGGACAAAATTATTGTGTGTACAGCGGTACACCCATGTCCACCCCTGATAATACTATATATATATATATATATATATCGATCCATAGTATTTGTACCAACAGCTAATATTCATGTATTCGCCTGAAGCAAACAATACCAGGGTGACTCTTGGGGATATAACTAACACCCATACCCAAGGTACAAAACGAACACCATGTAATATTCAACCATGTATCATTCTGTCGGTGTGCCGTACGTTGTTTTTTTAATTACATATAATGTTGTTGTGCTTCAAGGAGGAGATAGTCAGCAATGTCAAGAAAATGGTCCTAAAGATGCTAAGAGGCTGAGGAATAAACAACATTGTGCTTCCATGTTGAATGAGAAAATAAATGAGCGTAACATGAAAAAACGTGAGAGGAGGTTGGAGAAAAAACTACAGCATGGAGGTACGACTAGTTTTCCTAGTAATTTTGTTTTAATTAGATAGTTCTATTTAATTTAATTTATTTATATATCTATGCTTTTCCATAGTTGTGGATGATGGATTGGTCTATGGGGAGGGAAATCTAAATGGGGGAGTTCAGCTCAGCACAGGACCATCAGGTGCGTATCCACATATTGCATCTTTACTTTGTTTCACATAATGCATAATCTGAATTGCATCTTTAGTTTGTTTGACACAATTCACAAATGAACTATTTTTTGTCCCTGATCTATGCTTTTACATAGTTCTGGATGATGGATTGGTCGACGGGGATGGTAATCTAAATGAGGGAATCCAGCTTGCCAGTGGAGCATCAGGTGCGTCCCCACATATGGCATCCATAGTTTGTTTTAATAATAGTTCATAATAAAATTAATTTATATTAATTTATATGATCATATATAGTGAATGGGGTGGGTTTCAAATATTAATTATTGGCACATAAGTACTATTAGGATTGTCTGCTGTTATGATCCAGCAGTATAAATATGGAGCAATGTAGCAATCAAGATTTGTGCGTTAGTGACCCTTCAGTGAAGTATCATAGTTTCAGCTGCGATATGTTTTCTCTTATTATTTTGTGTTATCATAGTATCATAGTGACCCTTCAGTCATTAATCAAACAACTATATTATTTTTCTTATCATAGATGAATACTTGCCAACTGTGCGCTGACTTTTATAGATGCATATTGCATACCATTTTGGTTGGTATGCACACAACACACATAGAGAATACTTTTCTGAACTGACCCAGAAGCTACATTTCTCGGCTCGTTCTTCCCCACTTCAGAAGTAGACATACGCAGTTTTTTGTAGAAACTGTATGACATATATCTAGCAATTTCCCTACATGTGATCCTCAAACATAGATCCATGCCGGGCACTGAAAGAAATGATTATTACAACACATACAGTGGAAATATGAATTGCTACCCAGCTAATTTGTTTTTAGAATTTAACCTGTATGATTCTAAAAGAAACGTAAGATTAAGAAAGAAGTAGGCTGCTGCAAGCATAACACCTACAACAGACTTCTGCAAGAAAGTTGTAGGAATCAGGTCAGTACAATAATCTCTACTCCTAAAAAGAATGAAGTGGCGAAAAAAATGGTACGCCTTTCCTCCGCTCCCGTGGCTCTGCCGCCCATGGTCCGTCATTTTCCCACTTCCATTTTTGCCCCTCACACTCCCGACGTGCCCTCAAAAAAAAGACGCGCCCTCCGCATCACAGTTCGCCGCCGCAAACCGACACGCCCTCCTCATTGCAGTCCACCGCCGCACCTTGCCCCGGGCGCCACCGCCACACCACCCTAGCCTGTCGTCGGATCCGTCGCCTCTTCCTCAGGCCACCGCCCTTGGACCACCTCCGGAGCCGCCGCCAATGTTGCGCCCCCACCTGCCGTCCGTCGTCGCCGGACGCCATTGTCCACCGTCCGACGGACCTGCCGCCACCGCTCCCACCTATCGTCGCTGCCCCTCACCCGATCCATCATCGACGCCTTCCACCTCACCCGCGTCGTGGGTTGCCGCCGCCGTGGGATCTCTAGGGTTTAGCCCAATCGCTCGGCTCTACCTGGTGTTGTCCTCCCCGTCGTCAGAATGGTATGCGTCGGTACAACTGCTATCTCTCCCCCACCAAGTTGCAAGCCCCGTCGCTCATCCCTAAATCGGTGATGGTGTCAACACAGAAACCTACCTCGGCAATTAAAGACAGGTTTGTTGATTGTGATTTTCTATGGTCATCAATTCAGATTCGAGGAGTGAATGATTCTTAGTCAATGTCTGATTGCAAGTTTTCCCAAGTGCATGATGTTGTAGTACGCACCAGTGGCTGAAGATCAGCAACCTTAAGTTGGTGATCATGGAGGAGCAGGCGATTTGAGGAAGGTATGTAAATAGCTTGATTACGAATATGAAATCATGGAGGAGCAACCTACAGATCGGAATTATTTATTAGTTTGATATTTTTAAACATTATTCTGAGCATTACTTTCCATTGCCATTATTAATGGATTGCATACTCATTTTTTACCTCTATTTATGGTTGCTACATCTTTAGCAGGCACTATTCGTAACTGTGCATTCCTCTCCTTCGCCAAGCCCACATCTCCGCCTCGCTACCTATCACGTTAACAGCCTGCTCAGCATATGGGTCATCTTTAAGTAAGCCCTTTTGCTGTTGTAAAGGCTCCATTCTTATTTATGGGCAAATAACTTTATTCTTTTGTTTATGTTCACACATCATATAAGAATTCTTGGCCTGTTGGCACTTGACTTGTGCACTTTCTGGCTACTTAAATGTGCGATAAAATTTTTAGGTCATACGAGATACATGTATTGAAATTGCCAGTCGTGTGCTCAATTGTCTAGAAAAAATGATGCATTCAGCAGTTTGAATAATACTAATGATTTAGTTAGAGGGTTCGCAAAAGAAAAAATGGATGTTGGTACAATTACTTTCCCTCTATATTTAGAACTTTAGTTATCTTAATACGAATTCTATGATTTGAAGGGTAAGTGAAATGTTTTCATTACTTCCCAATGAATTTGAGCACCATTCTTAGAAAAAAAGTGGTAGGGTATAGGCGCAGTTGTACACTGCAACGTGGTTCTATATTTCATTAATTGATGTGTCAGGATATTTGCATCAATTTATTTATCTTCAGGACAGAAACGTCGAGTGCAGTATCCAGTTAGCCCTATGTATATATTAGTATATAGGCTATGTGTTCCAATTTTTTGTTTTGCACGCCCTCTTATTTTCATCCTTCCTTTTTTTCAGGTATCTGCTGCCTCATTTTTTTCTGCCTGGTAATTAACAACAAGCAGACCCATATGTTATTTGTGGATAGTCATCAAGAAGGTTATAGTTACAGGTGATGTGATGGTTGGTTATCTGACTGTCAATGTCATACCAAAAGTGTTAAAAAGTACAAGTGATTTTCAATGGTTATTGTACCCTCTAAAATTTTTTTCAATGACACGATCAACAATCCATCCAATGCACTATTTTCAGTGATATGTAGTTTTATTAAAAGTCCAGGAAAGCATACCATAGTATATTTTTTCATCATAGGAACAATTATCTTTATGTTATATATTTATTTTTTCTGAATGTTTGTGGTATTGCGATAAGATTTGTATGATAACAATTAGCTAAATGTTTGTTTGTATGTCTTTGTTGCTCATGCAGTTGTCATTGATAAGATCTCTGATGTATGCATTGATCCTTTTTAAATTGGACTCCCAGGAGTAAGTAACCCAGTACTCTTCCAATTTTTTTCTGCAATGCATCCTTCATTAACCGGCTTCTAATCAAAATTCATCGATTAGCCGCTGGCTCAGAGAAAATGGTAGTGGGATCACTACCACTGGCCCGATATTCAACCATCAGAGATATCAGAACCTGTGCCGGTTAATCAAGCTTTCCCCTTGCATGATCTGGGTACTTCTAACCTTTCTTCCTCTCCTTATCATTAACTGTGATCCGGTCCGGCATTATTCTTTTTGTAGTCCTTCAAATCCACTTTCCCATTCAGACATGATACTCATCTCATCTGATTCAAATGCCTGCTAATTTCTTAATTGTTCTTTGAAGTATGACTAATTAGGCATCATGCACATTGGCCAATTCTGAGATGTATCGTGCTGGTGGCTCTATTAGCCCTAGAACTATAACCAGTTAGTCATTCATATTCGCTTGCTATTTAGTCTGTTTCAGTAGTTCCTTTGATACATGTGCTGATTTTTACATGAGTAATAATTATATGTTCTGAATATAATAATAAGTATATATTTTGAATATTTACCTCTTTTTATGATTATATCTACGGAGTCATTCATCTCATCAGAACACATGAAAGCTATTCTCCCTGTTGAGTATATTCGTCCAAGGTCAGCTATCATAATCAGTTAAAGATGATATCTGCTATTACCTAGACAAAGCAGAAGCATAAAAACCCTATTGTGAGGAATCTCTTATCGATGTCTAGCTTGGCAATCGATGCTAAAGCACGATACTTGTTTGATGCGCATGCCTCCTTCCTATTAATATATAGCCGGACTTTCAAGAAAAAAAACAAGAAGACTATTCTATTTCAGGATGATGCATGCATATGTAGTTTCAGCTGACATCATTTTCATGTGTTTAGGGCAATTTGAAATGTTTGTTGTCGACATGATTTTTTTTTGGACAGATGCACTTTTCTTGACTTGCCGTTGCAACTCGGGCTAGCTATCAACTATCTCTGTATGTGGTTCTCCTAATCTCCTGCAAGCAGGTTTGTCGTTGCAAGGTGCACTTCTTGACTGGGGCTAGCTATCAACTATCTCTGTCTGTGGTTCTCCTAATCTCCTGTAAGTAGGTTTTCCTTCATTGGAGTTTAGGGCATTCTTGGCTAGGGAATCGAACTTGTGTGCTTGTTATTAGCATCTAAACTGGATAGTGACTATGCTGGTGAATCTGAATGCCGGGGAAGGTTTTGGCATGTAAATTGGTGGAGTTTTTCTTGCACACTTTAGTGAAGCTGCCCAACTGCTAAAACCCACAGGAGTTTATCCGTGCTACCATCTTTCTAGGTTTTGTATGTTCTACTCTGCCTTTGAATATAATCAAACCCCAATAGATACCTTTGACCCATCTTTGTCGCCTTCTTGATTGAGTAATGTGTTGCTACTAAGTTACTGCTTGTTTGCTGCTCAGATAGCATGGATCTCTATCATTCCAACAAAAATGCATGTCGAAGCATAAGTTATCATGTACTGCTTTTTTAAAAAAACTTATGCAGCATTAGTTTGACACTGAGTTTCTACTACTGAAGTTTACAAGTTATAGTTGCTAACTTTCAGGTCACTTGCTGCTGCAAGGAAATGGAATCATTGATGTTGTATGCTGCTGGGTGGATTCTCAAGTTGTATTTTTAGCACAGTGCAAGGGTAAGTTCAGTTTCTGTGTTTTGCACAGCCTTCTTTCTTTACGATGGTATGTGAATGAAAATCGTTTCAACATCCGGGAAGAAATCCAATTGGAGTTGATAGTGAAAACTGAAAACCACCAAAGCATGGTAATTTCCAAATCCTAATGAGAATGTATGTCCTGGTGAAGCCTTTACTAATGCTGTTGTTCAGTGTATGCACATTGACTTCAGTGTATCTGCTTCTGCCCAAGTGTAGGGGTTATGTGGACATCAAAAGCTCGAGTCAAATAGTCAACTCCTTTTCTGTCTCTACCGTGTGGAAATCATTTACATGAGTACCTTTTTAATTTTCAGAGATGTTTAGATACGAGGACTGATTGTAAATTTGTGGTACAACTTGGCTTGTTGACAGTAGTAGAGAATTGTATGAATGGAAGCGTAGCTACAAACATATTTTGGTGTGTTTGTCTGGCATTTTTAGCTATTTTTGTTATATAAAAGAAATATGTTTTGCCCGTAGTAACGCACGGGCATGCACCTAGTCTCAAAATATTTGATAAAATTCTCAATCAATTTTTTTCCGTGTCTCCTAACATGTGGAGCTTGTTGATTTGCTCCCTTCGGAGACGGACTCCATCAATTTTTTTCGTTCGCAGTCAAGACACCGGGAAAAAAAATCCGTCAGGGCTTGTTTGGGAATTAGTGGAATGAATGGGAATCAAGGGTATTGGGTTGGAGGAATTTTCATTATAAGTCAAAATTTCCCAAAATCCCCTTCAATCCTCTTCCATCCATCTGATTTCTCCATTTCCCAGACAAGCCCTCAAGCGGAAGAACGAGGATAGAGATAAGAATGAGTGGGACCCACACACATGTCCATGGCATAGGATCGACAGTGCGCTCGTTTCTGTGCGGTCGAGCTCAAACTTAACATCGCCGACTCGCCCACTCAATGGTGCCATGATATTCCTGTAAGAACATATCAGTGTCCATTTCACCATTTGAGTGATAAACAGCAACTACCGAGATTTGAGTGAGCGTGAGCGTGACAACACAAAACTTCCGGGCGCTGCTACGATGGGGTCGCCGCCGCACGTCGCCGTGGTGGCCTTCCCCTTCAGCTCCCACGCCCCCAAGCTCCTTGCGGTCGCACGCGCCCTCGCTACCGCGGCGCCGTCCGCGACCTTCTCCTTCCTCTCCACCGCCGGCTCCCTCGACCGACTCCTCAGCGCCGGCGGGGCCGTCCCTGAGAACCTGCGCTTCGTTGAGGTCCCCACGGGAGGTGGGGACGACGACGGGGAGGACACGCCGGCGTGGCGCCGAATGGAACTGTTCGTGGAGGCCGCGGAGGCTGGCGGGCTCAAGCAGTCCCTGGAAGCAGCGGCCCGCGCCGCCGCGACGGTGACCTGCGTGGTCAGCGACGCCTTCATGTCCATGGCCGCCGAGGCCGAGGTGCCCTGGGTTGCCGTCTGGACGGGCGGCCCGTGCGCGCTCCTGGCGCACCTCTGCGGCGACGCGCTGCGAGAGGACATCGGCGATCACGGTACGATCGATCCCACCGATCAAGTAGACAAGAACTCTCCGATGCATTCTCAAGCTCTTCCATTGCAGCGGCGAGCCGGGGCGACGAGTTTCTGACCTCCCACCCGGGCCTCAGGCGCTTCCGCGTTCGTGACCTCCCCTTCGGCGGCCCCAACCCCAGCGGCGAGATGCACCGCGTCATGAGCCTTCTCCTCCACCGCGTCGCACAGAGGCTGCCCCGCGCCGCCACCGCCGTCGCGCTCAATGCGTTCCCGGGCCTCTTCCCGCCGGAGTTTTCCGCCGCCCTCACAGCCGCACTCCCCAGCAGCCTCGCCATCGGGCCGTACCACCTCCTCCCCGGTGCCGCCGCCCCGGCCGCCTCCGGCGACCCACACGGCTGCCTCACCTGGCTCGACCGCCGGCCCGAGCGCGCCGTGGTGTACGTCAGCTTCGGCACGGTGGCCGCGCTGCCGCGGAACGAGATGCGCGAGCTGGCCTCGGGGCTCGAGACCACCGGTGCGCCGTTCCTGTGGTCTCTCCGGGAGGAGTCATGGCCGCTGCTCCCGCCGGGTTTCCTCGACCGCACCACGGCCAAGGGCTCCGGCGGCAGAGGCCTCGTCGTGCCGTGGACGCCGCAGGCCGCCGTGCTGCGGCACCCGGCGGTGGGCGCGTTCGTCGCGCACTCCGGCTGGGGGGCGGTCGTCGAGGGGATGTCGGGCGGCGTGCCCATGGCGTGCCGGCCCTTCTTTGGCGACCAGCAGATGAACGCCCGCGCCGTGGCCGAGCTATGGGGCTTCGGCACGTCGTTCGGGGATAGCGGGCCGATGACACGCGGCGGAGTGGCGGCGGCGGTGGCGTCGCTGCTCGCCGGGGAGGAAGGGGGCCAGATGAGAGCTAGGGCGCGGGAGCTGCAGGCCAACGTGGACGAGGCGTTCCAGCCTGACGGCGGATCCATGGAAAACTTCCGCAAGTTCGTCGAGATAGTGTGTGCTCGTGCGTGATGCATGGTGTTGCGTTCGGCCATTGATCACCTTTGGGCACACTACCGGAAACGCAGCCTGTACCGAGAGCTCCACTCACTACCGGAAACGCGGCCTCTACCGAGAGCTCGCTTCGTGCCGAGAGCCGCATCCCAAGCTCTCGGCACGGAGACGATTTGCCGAGAGCAAAGGGCTCGGCTCTCGGCACGGAAAGAACCCGCGGTACGCAGTTCCCGTGCCGAGAGGGAACGATGCCGCCTCTCGGCACGGGCGCCCACTCACGGCACGGGTGCTGCGTGCCGAGAGCTACGAGCGGGCTCTCGGCACGGCGGCCACCTCACGGCGCAACGTAACGGCCGTCACGGCCGTTTGCCCGGCCGTCGGATGTGCCGAGAGCCCGCTTCGGCTCTCGGCACGTAGCACCCGTGCCGAGAGCTCGCCAAAGGCTCTCGGCAAAGAATTAAAAAAAAAAAAATCAAATTCACACATTCAAACCTTTTCTTCATCAACCTACACCCCTACGAGGCTAGTTTGTATTTAATAGATATTTATTTTGTATTTAATAATTTTATTTCGTTCTAGCTAGCTAGCTAGTTTTTCACCGTAGAGTAGAGCTCCGATATGAACTCGAGGTGCATGAAATCATGATGTAAAGTTAGTGAAAAATGATATTCATGTTCATGAGGCATCTTCAAGACCAATTACATGACCAAATCTGCAGCTGAACAAAATCCAAGAGACAAGAATCTGCAAGCAGTCATCTTTCACTAGCTAGGGGCCGTGCATGGGCCACCGCCTCCTCTTGAACCTCTCCTTGAAGCACATCCGCCCGAGCTCCTTCGTCCTCTCATCCAACACCATATTAGGCCTCTCCTCTATCATCTATTTGTCGTGCTTCAGGCTTTCCACCACCATCCTCGTTAGATTTCCGTCCTCTTGCTCGGTCAGCTTCCCGAGGTCCTTCTCATAGTCGTCGTCCTTGCTCTTGCGGCGCGCTTCCTCCTCCCAAAAAAACTCGCGAAGTCGACCTCAAAGAGGCAGCCAAGCTCGTCTGCATTTACATGAGAAAGTAACTGAGAACATGAATTAATTCCAGAAATTTTTGTATTAGTAGGGAAAGATATCTCGCGGTACCTTGAGAGGAGCTTCTCTTTGAACATGAAATGGCGAGGGAAACACCGAGCTTAGAACCACGCTTCCTCTTCGAGCCGGTAGTGAGAGAGCTAGATCGAGTGCGAAAGAAACTGGAAGTACATGAAATCATGAAGTAAAGTTAGTGAAAAATGATATTCATGTTCATGAGGCATCTTCAATACCAATTACATGAAATGACGCTAAATTTTCGACATTTGACTCTCTCATCACGATGAACATCGTGAGCTAGAATAATTTAAAAATTTTATAGAATTTAAATAAATGAAACCGTCAAATTGCTTCTAACAGAAAACAAGTTTGGCAACAAAAGTCTTTACAGACACGAATCGAGAGCATCAAAATGGGCCATGCATGCATGGGCCATGATCAGCTGCCTCCTCTTGAACCTCTCCTTGAAGCACATCCGCCCGAGCTCCTTCATCCTCTCATCCAACACCATATTAGGCCTCTCCTCTATCAACACCAACCAAACGAACCGCCTCCACGGCCGACGTTTTGGTGTCGAGGCCGGCCAATGGCCGGCGCGCCTCGGTTCGTTCGACCGCGCGCCGTGGATTCTCGGACCCCCGGCGTTCGACGGCCGATGCCTACGGCGGCCAAGGGATGCTCCCGGTCCCGGCCGCCCCTCTCGCCTCGGGCTATGGACATGGACGGAGCGAGGGGAGGAAGCACGCGCCGTGCAAGACACATGAGGTTGAGGCCACGGTCTAGTCGCGAAGCAGGATGCGATGTTGTGCTCGGCTGCCGGCGCTCGCTCCACCGGGCAACGGGGACGGAGGAGACGGGCATTTGCGGTGCCGGGGAGAAAGATCGAGAGATGGCGTCGTGGCGATAGGGACATGATGGACTAAGTCTTTCGATTGAAGCGATGCGGACAAAGCAAAGGACGGGGCGCCGAGTTTCGCCCGCCCCCGGCCTCATCACATCCCATTATTAATGGCAAGTCACTCCCGTCGAGTTGTGTACTCCGGCGGGGGGCGGGGGGAGGCAAACTACAATTAAGAATTTATAAATTACATGATGAAATAATGGGAGAAGCTAAAGAAGCAAGACAAAAAGTTAGAAAATGTGCCATTAAAACTAATGACCCGCTCGGAAGTGAAAGATTTGATTGACTACTCCGTATTTCGAGGATGCTACCGCATCTTAAGAGTTTATGGAACCAAGTGATAATTGCTGCATTATTGATAGTGTAAGTAATAAATTTGTAAATACACACTTCAAGATTATGTATTTTCAAACTAAATTTGTAAATATGCACTTCAAGAGTACGAAACATAAATGCTATATGTGAGAAGGCTAGGGGTTCGAGTATGCATTTTGATTTGAAGGACCAGCTATGCACTTTTGATATTAGCAACACCGATATGTGATCGCACCTTGAGAGGAGCTTCTCTTTGAACATGAAATGGCGGGGAAACACCGAGCTTAGAACCACGCTTCCTCTTCGAGCCGGTAGTGAGAGAGCTAGATCGAGTGCGAAAGACACTGGAAGTACATGAAATCATGAAGTAAAGTTAGTGAAAAATGATATTCATGTTCATGAGGCATCTTCAATACCAATTACATGAAATGACGCTAAATTTTCGACATTTGACTCTCTCATCACGATGAACATTGTGAGCTAGAACAATTTAAAAATTGTATAGAATTTAAATAAATGAAACCGTCAAATTGCTTCTAACGAAAAACAAGTTTGGCAACGAAAGTCTTTACGGACACGAATCAAGAGCATCAAAATGGGAGGTCGGCAAGGGCCAAAGGAGCCAAGGACGAGTTACATACGGTAACAAAATGGTTCTTGCTCTACTCTCCGGTTAACTCACCGCTAGTGACAAGCCTAGACAGGAGACTCTACAACCGATTAGTAAGGGTTAACAACTTAACACACCACCGCTAATTAAGCTTTGAGACAGATTGACACTTGGCCATCACACAAAATTCCTATGACCAAACCTGCGCAACCGAACAAAATCCAAGAGACCGAATCCGCAAGCGCTTATCTTTCACTAGCTAGGTGCCATGCAATGGGCCATGATCAGCTTCCTCCTCTTGAACCTCTCCTTGAAGCACATCTTCCTGAGCTCCTTCGTCCTCTCATCCAACACCATATTAGGCCTCTCCCCTATCATCTCTTTCTCGTGCTTCAGGCTTTCCACCACCATCCTCGTTAGATTTCCGTCCTCTTGCTCGGTCAGCTTCCCGAGGTCCTTCTCACGCCGTTGTCCTTGCTCTTGCGGCGCGCTTCCTCCTCCTCCACATGAGCCAAAAAACTCGCGAAGTCGACCTCAAAGAGACGACCAAGCACGTCCGCATTTACATGAGAAAGTAACGAGAACATGAATTAATTCCAGAAATTTTTGTATTAGTAGGGAAAGATATCTGCGGTACCTTGAGAGGAGCTTCTCTTTGAACATGAAATGGCGGGAAACACCGAGCTTAGAACCACGCTTCCTCTTTGAGCTGGTAGTGAGAGAGCTAGATCGAGTGAGAAAGAAACTGGAAGTACATGAAATCATGATGTAAAGTTAGTGAAAAATGATATTCATGTTCATGAGGCATCTTCAAGACCAATTACATGAAATGACGCTAAATTTTCGACATTTGACTCTCTCATCACGAAACCCGCAGTGAACAAAATCCAAGAGACCGAGAATCCGCAAGCGGTCATCTTTCACTAGCTAGGTGCCATGCATGGGCCATGATCGACCGCCTCCTCTTGAACCTCTCCTTGAAGCACATCCGCCCGAGCTAGCTCCTTCGTCCTCTCATCCAACACCATATTAGGCCTCCTCCTCTATCAACACCAACCAAACGAACCGCCTCCACGGTGACGCCGTGGTGTCGACCGGCCAATGGTCGAGTGCTCGAGTTGCGGCGCGCAGGCGCAATCGAGGCGGTGCAGCGCGCCCGGCCGTGTCGTGAGTTCCCAACGCAATGTGTCGCAGCTTCGTCACGCTGTGTTTGCCTCGCTGGGTGGCCACCGTACGCGCATTTTGAACACTGGGACACGTACGTTGTTTAGAAACACGCACGGAGAGTTTCAACGAATTTAAACTAATGTCAATAGGTTTGGAATAATCTAAGGGAAATTCGAAATTGACTTTGAGTACAAGAACCCTTTTATAGTAATACACATCATCAGTGGTGACATATTGAGTTTTGGAAAATTTTCGTGTCCGTTTGCTAGTTTCTAAAATAATTTTGAATAAATAATTTTTCTGTGCCGAGAGCATTGCTCTCGGCAAAGAGTCCTGTGCCGAGTGCTTCGCCTTAGCTCTCGGCAAATATTAAAAAAAAAATCATTTTTAGGTTTCCAAAGTTTTTCCTGGATCAACACACACTCCTACAAATCATATGCTCAAATTTCACATAAAAATATATATTTATTTTGTATTTAACAATTTTATTTCAGTCTAGCTAGTTTCTCCGTAGAGCTCCGATATGAACTGGAGGTGCATGAAATCACGAAGTAAAGTTAGTCAAAAAATGATATTTATGTTCGTGAAGCATCTTTAAGACCAATTACACGAAATGACGCTAAATTTTCGACATTTGACTCTCTCATGACGTTGAACATCGTGAGCTAGAACAATTTAAAATTTTTATAAAATTCAAATAAAGTTTGAAAATCACGACTTTTGTCGAGCACTAATGATATCATCCAAGGAAGTGGAGAAAAAAAAATTGACAACATTTTGAACACCGGGGCACGTACGTTGTTTAGAAACTCGAACATCTCACGGGGAGTTTATAGGAATTTAAACTAATGTCACTAGGTTTGCAATCTAAGGGAAATTCAAAATTGACTTTGAGTACAAGAACATTTTTATAAGTAATACACATCATCAGTGGTGACATATTGAGTTTTGGAAAATTTTCGTGACCGTTTGTCGTTTTTTAAAATAATTTTGAATAAATAGTTCTGTGCCGAGAGCAATGCTCTCGGCAAAGAAGCTGCAGGTGGGACCATCGAGAATCTGTGCCGAGAGCTAGACTATCTTGCTCTCGGCACAGATGGGATAACGTGCCAAGTGCCTGCGCTACTGCCATATGGGCCCCGCTCTCCCTCTGTGCCGAGAGCTAGATCTAAAGCTCTCGGCACAGGTAGCTACAGGCGCTGCCATGTGGGCTCCGCTCTCCCGTGTGCCGAGAGCTAGATCCAAAGCTCTCGGCACGGATGGTTACGGCGGCGCCGGTGGGCCCCACCCTCCCTCTCGTGCCGAGAGCAATGGATCTGGCTCTCGGCACAGATGGAGAACGAGGCCCACTTCACAGTGCCACACAACACACACAACACACACAACACTTATCCCGCCCGCGATACACACACGCAACACACACACCGCACACCGCGCCCGCCCGCCGCCGCGCGCGCCCCGGCTCGCCGTAGCTCGCCCGCCCGCCGCGCCGCCCCGCCCCGCCACTCCTCGCCCGCCCGCGCCTCCGCCCGCCCCGCCGCCGCCCCGCCGCACCGCGCGCCCGCCCGCCCGCCCGCCCCGCCCGCCCGCCGCCGCACCGCCCCGGCTTGCCCCCGCCCCGCCCCGCCGGCACCGCGCGCGCGCGCGGCTCGTCCGCCGGCCGCCCCCCTCCCCCGGCCCGCGCCCCCTCGCGGCCTTAGCCGTGGGGAGGCCGCGGCCTCCTCCGGGCCCTCCTCCTCATCGGTCAATAGTGAGTAATTTTAGTTATAGGTTTGAAATTCAAGTTAGGATAGAAATTTAGATAGAAATTTAGTTGTAGTTTTCAAATTTAGATAGAAAATTTAAGTTAGAAATTTCAGTTATCAAATTTTAGGTGTCTTGGTTAGCTAATTATTTTAATTATAATTTAAAATTCAAGTTAGTTAGGATTATTAGAAATTTTAGTTTCCTAGCAATATTAAGGAAGGTAAGACTAGAAGATTTAGTGTGCAATTTATAGATAGAATTCTTGCTAGTTAGCAATTAGCAAATTTATCGTGTCTCTAATTTTTGTTTTCATACATCTAATGCAATTCATTTTTATAGGAAGAGATGCCTTGATTTGCCGCACGTACCACCGGAGGCTTTTTTTTGAGGAAGATGGGTGATTTGTCGATCTCCTAGGTGAGACTCGTGGCTAGCTTGGGGGCAAGACACGTGATTTGTCCGGCCATCGAGCCGTTGGAACCGTGCTCGTGTGTAGCCCGACCTTCGTGTCGTGCCTTTTGTTGCAGGTTTTGGAAACCTCACCGTACAGGGGAGGTGTTGCCGAAATTTTAACTAAACACCCATCATTGATCTATTTTTGCAGGAAGGAGGCCTGGTCGCCACCGCTGAAGGAGGAGTAGGGCACTCACATTGTCTCGGAGGCCCGGTCGACCCTGGTCTTGCTGCCAGCCTCTGCCTCACCATCGAGTCACTAGGTGAGCACGCCCCTTCCTCGCCATCGAGTTAATAGATGTCGTAGATCGCGAAACCTAGTTAGGCGTCTCCCGTTCGGAAGAGATACAGTTCGAAATATGCAAAACTTTGCATATTTATGGCTGTATCTGTTTCGAATTGTCCACGTTTTTTGGACAGCCCGTGGATGCGTAGATGGGGTTAGTTTCTATGGTCTACTACGATCCGAGACAGAGTTTCGGAAGACCTCCCCGTTGTTCTCCGGATACACAATCTCCCTAACGGGACGTGTATTTGGAGAACAATGGGAGGTGTCGCCGAAATTCCGTCTCGGATCAGAGTAGACCATAGAAACTAACCCCATCTACGCATCGACGGTGGGATTAGGACCTATCTTTACCTATTAGAATGTCTAGACAATGTGTAGGTGATGCAATGTTTTTTATATAACTCGTTGATATGATAGAGAATGGGTGACCGTCGGTGGATGTACAATGGATGGGCAAGTGCCGGTCGTATGACACAGAATGGATTAAAAATGCTCAAGCTTTTCTTGATGAAGCATTTAGCAAGGTTAAAGGGCCTAAAGATAGGAAAACCACATGGTGCCCCCGCACGCCGTGGAAACTCACGTCGCATTACAAAGGTGGAGATGGCATCACATCTCTATAGGAATGGATTTACGAGAGACTATTCAAAGTTGACCCACCACGGTGAAACCAGTCGAATGAGAGACGAGGTTGTGAGGCAACGCATCGGAGAGCTTGATGGTGATGCTGGAGTACCACACATGATAGATGACTTTCATGAGGCACATTTTCAAGAAGAAAGTCGAGAGGAGGAACCAGAGCCAAGTGCGAAGGCGTATTATGATATGTTGGCTGCAGCACAAAAACCTCTTCACCAGCACACTAAACTATCTCAATTAGATTCCATCGGCCGCCTGATGGCCGTAAAGTCTCAGCATAACATGAGTCGAGAATGCTTTGATGCTTTGCTGACCGTTTTCGACGACATGCTTCCCAAAGGTCACATTTTGCCGAAGAACATGTATGAAGCACAAAAAGTCCTTCGTGCACTTAAGATGCCATACGAGAAGATACATGCTCGTCCGAACGGATGCGTCTTATTCGGAAAGCACATGAGAATGCGACGCACTGTCCGAAATGTAAAGCATCTCGGTTCATGGAGGTAGACTCTGCTGAGGGTAAAAAAATGCAACTCACGATCCCGCAAGTGTCCTACGGTACCTCCCGCCCATACAACGGCTCCAACGGATGTACATGACCGAAGAAACTGCGAAGCAAATGAAATGGCACAAAACGGGTCGTCGATACAGTGATAACCTGACACATCCATCTGATGCCCTAGCATGGACAAAGTTTGATGAGAAACATGCTGACAAAGCGTTAGAGGCTCGAAATGTACGTGTTGCGCTAGCGACGATGGGTTCAATCCATTTGGAATGACGGCTGCCCCGCACACGAGTTGGCCCGTGTTTGTTATCCCCCTCAATCTACCCCCCCGGCATCGTCTTTCAACGACAATACATATTCGTGTCGTTGATAATTCCCGGATACCCGGGAGATAATATGTGTGTGTACATGGAGCCTCTGATTGATGATTTGCTCAAGGCCTGGAATGAAGGGGTGACGACATACGACCGAGCTACGAAGACAAACTTCAAAATGCACGTGTGGTACATGTACTCCCTCCATGACATGCCGGCTTATGGGTTATTTTGTGGCTGGTGTGTCCACGGGAAGTTCCCTTGCCCAGTATGCAAGGCAGCTCTGAGGTTCATTTGGTTGAAGAGGGGTGGCAAGTATTCTTCGTTTGACAAACATCGACAATTCTCGCTCGCCGACCATCCATTCGTACTAGATACCAAGAACTTCACGAAAGGTGTTGTAGTTAGAGATCCACCACCGTACATGATGACAAAGCCGAGATTCAAGCCGAGGTAGACAGCCTCGTGCTCAAAGAAGAACAACGTCGTTTTGAGGGATATGGTGAGAAACATGCTTGGTCTCAAAAGGCGGGTTTGTGGAGGCTACCCTATATGAAAGATCTTCTTCTTCCACATAACATTGATGTGATGCACACCGAAAAGAATGTTGCCGAGGCACTATGGGCTACAATGATGGATATAAAAGAGAAGAGCAAGGACAATGTTAAGGCTAGACTCGATCTAGAAATGTTATGCGACAAAGCCAAAGCAAGTCATCCCGAAGGCCGTACCGGAAAGACATGGAATAGGCCTAAGGCCGATTTCATCCTTAATAGGGTACAAAGGAAGGAAGTACTAGAATGGATGCAAAAATTAATGTTCCCTGATGGATATGCCGCGAATCTGAGAAGGGGAGTCAACTTAGTTACTCTTCGAATAAAGGGGTTGAAAAGTCATGACTACCACATATGGATCGAACGACTTCTTCCGGTGATGGTTCGAGGCTATGTACCTGAGCATGTGTGGCAAGTGCTGGCAGAATTGAGTTATTTCTTCCGTCAGCTTTGTGCCAAGGAGTTATCTAAGGTTGTGATTAACAAACTAGAAAAAGATGCACCTGTATTGCTCTGTAAGCTAGAGAAGATCTTTCCACCCGGCTTCTTCAATCCGATGCAACATATGATTTTGCACCTCCCGCGTGAGGCACGATTGGGGGGGCCCGTGCAGAACCGTTGGTGCTATCCAATTGAGAGGGTTCAAAAGGTTCTTCGAAGTACATGTAAAAATAAAAACAAAGTTGAAGCTTGCATTGCAGAGGCAGCTATTTTGCAGGAGGTGACAAACTTTACAACTAAATACTATGCCGAGCACCTTCCCAACTAAGTGCATAATCCACCTCCTCGGTACAATGCCGGCGCAAATGAATCGAAACTCGGCCTTTTCCGGGGCAGCTCGGAAGTGCAAGTGGTTCGACGTTCAAGACCTTATCTCTTGAAGAGTGGCGCACTATGACGATATATATTCCGCGCAACCTTGAGGAAGTACGACCATACATAAAGTAAGTTGTCAATAGAGGTCCTCATTTCCTTTCTTGTATCTTGCCTCATCCGCATCCAACCCGATTTGATTTGGTGCGATGAATTTATTGGGTCACTTCCGCGCTCGGCCAAGGCCCCCCTACCGACCACGATGAGGAAAACGTTCTTCTAAATGCCGATTTCATTTCTTGGTTCAAAAAGAAGGTAATATAGGTCGTACTCTAATATTAAAAGTAATTGAGCTCGCATTCAATATCACATTAACCGCAATCATGCCCGAACTTGCGAGCCAAACCGATGCGTCTATGAGTCCCGAGTTGAGACAAAGTTGCCGATGGTTTCTCCTTAAGGGTCAAGTCATATGCCGCTTATGACGTGAATGGATATCGCTTTCACACGACACGACATGAGCGTAAAAGGCCCAATCGAAAAACCACAAATAATGGAGTTTGTACACATGGCCAAACCGATGGGCTAGATTACTATGGAAGACTTGAAGAAATATATGAACTCGAGTATCGTGGTTGCAAACCTCTTAAACCCGTCATATTCAAGTGTCATTGGTTTGATCCAAATGTTGTGAGACGAAACAAGAATCTTGGGCTAGTCGAAATTAAACAATCATCCGTGTACCCCGGACACGATGTCTATATTGTGGCCCAACAAACCACGCAAGTATATTACCTCTCATACCCTTGCAAAAAGGACAAGCGTCTCAGGGGTTGGGATGTTGTGTACAAGGTATCGCCACACGGTAAACTACCTACCCCAAACGATGAAGATTACCACCTACTAGATCCAAACACATATGCCGGAGAGTTCTTCCAAGAAGATGGGCTAGAAGGGTGTTTTGAGATAAACTTAACTGAAGAGATCGAAATGGAAGTAGACAATGAAATGGACGTCAACGTCGATGATGCAGAAGAGGTTGATAATGAAGAGGACTTACAATTACTTGAGCGATTACAATTAGGCATTGTCAGTGATGATGATGACATTGATCCTCCTTTGGAGCACGGCGTTGAGTCTTTGGAGATGCGTGATAGTGATGACGAGACTTATGATCCTGATATGCCGGATCGTGATGAATATTTCTAAAACATGTAAGGTCCGTATTAATTGAAATTATGCTTCTAACTTTCTAGGAATCTTATTTACTACGATATTTCGTTTCTTATTTACTACGATAATTTGTTTTTTATTTACTAGGATAATTGTGTTTTCTAATTTTGTAGGATAAATTGTTTCTTCTTTACTACGACATTTGTTTTCTTATTTACTAATTGGTATTTACATTTAATTATATACTAACTGGTTTAATCTTGTCTATTTCAGGTGATTGATCAAAGATGCCAAAGAAGCCTACTCGTCGCGCCACTACAGTGAGGAGCATCAATGAGTTGTACCAGGCAGGGGTGGCGGCTGTTAGGAGGGTGACGAGGTCCCCGTCTGAGGCACCCACCTCGTCGTCTGGATCCAGGGCTCGGAAAGGTGCACCCACTTCGGTGCCGTCGTTGTCGGATGACGGGGATGAGGAGGATGCGGTGCAGGATGAGAGTGATGAGGAGGAAGAGTTGCAGCAGGAGAGTGATGAGGGGGCCGGGGGTGCAGATCAGGATGAGGGGGAGGAGGCGCAGGATGAGGGGGAGGCCCATCAGGATGAGGAGGCGTATGAGCCTGAGGAGGAGGATGAGGAGCTGGGGTGCGGGGCAGGGGCTGTGCCGAAGGTCTATATCCGAGGCCCCGCTCGGCTTCCGGATCGACCCATACCGCTTGCCAACCGACCGGTTATTAAACCAGAGGGACTACGGTAACTTATCACAACTTTTTTCATCCGTTCTGTTCAAACTCACGATTGAAACTAATAATTTGCGTGAAATCATTTTGGCGGGGGGTGGGAGGTCGTGACTCCGTGCTCTCATAATCGTCTTCCCAATGGCATCTTGGGCGTTTTGTGCAGCGCACTACCCCCGGTTCGTGACGCTTGGGGAGGGAGAAGACGCTCGAGAGCAGCTTGGTGACGACGTTTGACCACTACGCCCTCATGATCGATTTGCCTGATCCGACACGAGAGGACGTTCCCGGAATAAGGCCCGTCGGGTGGTTGGCGAGTTTTGGGTGAGTCTTCCTTGCAACAAATTGTATTTCTCAATAAATTGAATTAATTGGATATCCTTCAAGTATTAACATTGCTTCTACATGCAGGATTTCTATAGAGTCCTTGAGGGATATGAGGACCGAGCGGCTGAGTGTGCGATGTATACGTGTCGGAAGCTTGTGACAGATATGATGTACGAGTCACGTATCTCGCAAAATGTTGCCTACAAGGCTAAGTATGGTGAGAAAGTTAAAAAAAGGGACGTCCGAAACCTGCGCCTCACTCGAGAACAATACATGGAGGTAAATGCGGAAAATTACTATTATTCATTCTTCTCAGATTAGATATGCCAACCTTTATGTTCTTGTATGGTATCCACTTGATGACGTGCAGGTGCCTCCGTGGTGGCTCGTCGAGATGCCTCGGGCTTGGAGTGCGATTGTGGACTTGTGGTTTGCGCCCGATTGGGAGGCAAAACACCTCGAGCGTCGGGAGAGACGTTTGAAGATGGCAGGACCGCCACACCATCAAGGCCCCCTTAACATCCGCGAGTATGCTCGTAGATGGGTATGTTAATCTATTTCTTTATTCTAACTCTCGTACTGCATAATTTACTGTTTTCTAACTCTCGATTGTTTTCCTGCAGCCTAAGTCACATGAGAATCAAGCTTGCTCGAGCTCGAGGCATATGGTATGGCACACAAGGGCGGGCGACGTCCGACGTCACCTTCAACCCCGACGACCCGCCCGAGGCGTACACCAACCCGACAATCCACCCCCGCATCGCAAGGTACACCATGGTGGCAAGGCGAGGTTCGTGGGCCGGACTTCGATCCGGTGAGAGAGCCTCTCGGATCCGTAAACCGTCGTCGGGATTGGAGAAGGCGGGAAACATGGACGGTACTTCGTTGGCGACTCTCTCCCCGGTCCCGCGCGATGTTCCGACTCTCTCGCGAGTTCGATCTCGAGACGGGGGCACGAGCTCGGCCCCCGCCCATAGAACGACGACCCGGTGTTACGGAGACCTTAAATGCTACCTTCCGGGTTATTTCGTTTTATTCGTACTTCATTGATGTTTACATATGTTTCCTTGTATTCTAATTTTTGGATCAAATATTGTAGGCCCAACTTGCAGCAGAGAGAGGCGAGAGCGGGAGAGGCAGGCGGAAGAGTCGCGAGGCGCAGCCGCATGATTTGCACGTGAATTACCGAGAGGCGCTTAGATGCGATGCAAGAGTCCCAAAATCAGCGGATGGCCGCCATGCTCCGGTACATGCGAACCTTGGCCACGTGGTAGCGCCACAGGTGCAGCTCCCTCCACCACCGCGGTGTTGGTCGCTCCACCTCCTCGACCGGCCGCTCTTTCTCCCCGTGAGTTGCTTTCGAACCTAGCTTGCTCTTTTGTTTCTCGTATTGAGCTAGAACGACTTGATATAGATGCTTAAAAACTAGAATGACCTAGAATTACTCGTGGTGAGCTAGAAAACCTTGTACTTTCATTTCTTTCTTATTGTTGTATATAACTTATAATGTTAGCCAAACCTAGAATGACGTAGAAATTGAAAATGACTTGGTATACATGCTCATAATCTTGTATTATCATTTCTGATTTTCAATCATATGCAGAATCTGTCGGCGGCATCAAATGACGGGCCTGCGGGACACATGTCGCCGCCAGCTCCGCAGACTCAGTGGGGGATGCCGCTTGGCCCGTCGCCAGACACGACATGTCGCCGCCGGCCCCGGCGGACTCCGTGGGGGATGCCGCGTGGCCCGTCCTCTTGGCCTGGGGTGCCACAGCTGCCACCGGGTCTGGGTGGGGGTCGTGGCCACGGCATCGCCCACCGCAGTGAGTTGCCGGACTACCGAACTTTTATTTGCATTTCGACGACCAAACTTGCTCCGTGCCATGTGATGACTATGTACCTTCGATAATTGTACGTGCATTTGGACCTTCGATAATTGCCATGTGGTGGTTATGTTTTATGTGCTTGTGATGGATAATATTAATTGCCCGTGATGAGTATTAACCGCCCGTGATGAATATTAACCGCCCTGTGATGAATATTAACTACCTCGCGATGAATATTAATTGATCGTGATGATGTATAAGTGACGAGGGTAACCATAAGCTTGCCGGAAAAAAAAAAAGCAATACGTGCCGAGAGCCAAAGCCCGGGCTCTCGGCAAAGCGGGCTCGTGCCGAGAGCAATGGCTTTAGCTCTCGGCACGGAGGGACCGGGCGGGCGGCCCGGATAGGCTGCGTGCCGAGAGCCCGCGGGCCCGGCTCTCGGCACAGAGCCAAACGCGGGCCCACTTGTCGGCCGCCGTGCCGAGAGCCGGCCGAAGGCTCTCGGCAAAGAGGTGGGGCCCACCCCCGCCGCCGGACCCCCGACACCACTCCCGTGCCGAGAGCCGCCCACGGGCTCTCGGCGAGAGCTCTTCTCCGTGCCGTGAGCTTTCGCGTGGCTCTCGGCACGGAGTGGGGCCCGCAGCTCACGCCGTCGCCTTGCGGACGGGCCCGTGACGAGAGCTAAATGGGCCCTCGGCACGGCCGTGCCGAGAGTTTGGCCGTGGCTCTCGGCGAGCCGCCCGTGCCGGCCCGGCGGTGCGGGAGCGCTCTCCGCCGAGAGCTCCCTCTCGGCACGGGGGCCGTGCCGAGAGCAAACAGCCCCGTGCCGAGAGGATCGCGCTCTCGGCACGGCGGTCGATTCCGGTAGTGACTGCCGTGCCGAGAGCCAGATTCAAAGCTCTCGGCACAGGGACACTTTGCCGAGAGCAAAAGATCGAGCTCTCGGCACGTAAAAAACCTTACATTGATCACCTTAGTGTTTCCCTCTTCTATTTGTTAAAAAAACTGCAAACAACATGCTGATATATGAGATCACCAAGAAACGTGTTATCGGATTTTTCGAAAATATTTTGTATTCGAAGTTTTTTCGGAATTTTTTTAAAAAAATATATGTTTGTACACATGATAACCTAGATTATTAACGGGCAACTGCGGCTCGCCGCATGATTGTGAGGATCCCAAGCATAGTGAAATGTCTAAAATACTTGGAATTTAGTATTTATATTTGTGCCAAATAAAATAGTATGTGCTTAAGGATGACAAGTATGAGGTAAGAAAACTTTAAGGGTCTTATATACTGTACATGTACAACACTTAGAATCTTTTAAGCCTTATATATAGTTAGTATTAAATTGTAGTCAATATTTGCATGGTATACAATTACTTTTTGTACTAGGGTCGTGCTCGTGCGTTGCTACGGGCTTACAATCGAATAACATAGTAAGTAAAAATTGTACGATGAGTCTACAATAAGCATAACAATTTTGACGCACTAAACTTTTTGTTCAATCACTAAGATTCATCAAACATGATCATGCACTCATGCTATATAGATTGACAACTTCATTTACAAATGTTGGGCATACGATGACCATCCAGTAAACTAAAGTGCCATATGTATGATAAAATTCGTATAATCATCAACCTAAATGGCCGAATCATGTAAAGAAAACTGGAAAATGGTTATGATCTCAGCCTCACTAAATACAATGTTGAAACCATCTCTGAAAAAAACTCATTTAGTAATAATGATTATATGTGCTCTTTTTCCCCTTTTCTGATCCATGGCCCTCATTTCTTTCACTGCTATAAAATAACCACCTGCAATTCTAAAATACAAGGGCAAAGTATATATAAAGCATCAAGAGTTGTTGGCTAAGTAGCAACTTATCTTGAAAGAAGCTTTGAAGAACATCCGTGTACGACCATAGAAGGACACAAATCAGATGACGATCATGAACAGGGACACTCAGGTATCAACATGGCTAGATGAATGTGAATTCTACTACTTGTTTATGTTCATCAGTTAGAGTATATGTTCGCCTAGACAATGAAGATAGGACCTAAAAAGAACTGGAGCTAGTAGTAAATCAAGAACAGATGACAACACATATGCGTGACCATTGAGCGCAGGGATGAGTTCAATCATGGGTGGGTCGGTCCGGTGGTTACCTCGTCGGGATGGTGGAGTTGGCGGCAGAGGCGCAGTAGAAGCACTCGAGGTCCTTGCCGCCTGGCAGGTCCCTACGCCCGTGGGTGTCGTCCGCTAATGGCTGGTCAAAGAAGACCATATCTGATACACTGGTTGTTCTACAGATGGCACCACGGGTGAAACTAAAACCACGAATTGGACATGTGTATGCGCAGCTCATCCGCTAGGTGAATCTAACTCTAACAGCAACATGTTGTCCAATTGCTCTTCGTCCTGCCATTGCCAACAAGGTGAGGGTAGTCAATCTTGTATCTTCTCAGTGTTTCAACACATCATTATACCAATGTGGTACTGAATTGGGGTCGAGAATGTACTTGTTGTAGACGATGAGAGGAAGGTCCACACCGCCACGTACATGTACGAGACGAGCACCTTGCGGATCACCGACTCCAACATGCCGTCGTCGCCGCGCGGCGGCCCCCTCCTTCGCCATGGCTGCTGGTCCTGTCCGACCCGGTCGCTTCTGCCCCCCCTCCCCCCGGACTCGCTAGCGCTCTCCTCTGGTGAAGGGGGAAGCGCGCGGAGTCGGTGGATCTCGCGCACAGGGAAGCGGGAGGGAGATCTGAGGAAGGAGGAGGAGTCGGATCTGGGAGGCGGGGGCGGAGGAGGTAGGTGATGGGGGATTTGGAGCGGGTGGGCAGGGGATTGGACGGCGAGGGAGCAGAGGCGCGCGCATCGGGGTTGGCCGCGTTTTGATGGCGCGAAGGGTGGCGAGCGGAGTCGCGAGGGCGCGATGCATTGGCTCGAGGATGCAACGCCCGACGCCTTGGCTCGAGGGGGGCGGTGGGGGCGCGACCCCTCAGATCGATGGCGACGGCGAGGACGACGGAGCCACGCATGACAACGAGGAGGAGGATGATGGCGTGGAGCACGGCGACGGCGAGGACGACGGCGCGGCGTCTCAGTTCGACGGCAACAGAGACAACGCAACGGCGGGGCACCTTGGCTCGACGGCGATGGTGAGAGCGGTGCGGATGGCGGCAGCTGTGCGGAAGGGAGGGGGTTTGGGAGCGGGACGAGAGGGCGCGGCGAGGGATGTGGCCGCAATCCAAAAGATGCGGAGGGCACGGGGCGGACGCGCGGTGGGGCCGAGCGGAAGGCTGACGTCGTGGGGGCGGACGCGCGGATCCGAGAGGGAAAACGACGTAGCATTTTTTATCTCGGGCCACAGCCTAATAAACACAAACGTACTCCCTCCTCCCTCGTTTCAAATCATAAATCGAGTCAGCTTTATCTAAATTAAACTCATTTAAGTTTGATCAAATCCTCCTCGCAAAAAAAAGTTTGATCAAATTTATATAAATTTAATATTTTAAATAACAAATAAGTACACAACCAACACATATTACGTGGTGTATGTGTATCAAATGAAAGTGGTTTTATATTGCAGATATATGCTCATTTTGCTATAAATCTGATCAAAGCTGAAGAACATCAACTTAGGATAAATTTGGAATGATTTTGTAATATGAAATGGATGGTACCAAGTAAAAAAGAAGGTTAAACATTATGTTTCACGCCGCAACATCATGTGATTTATTCATGATTTGGGCGTGCCCATTAGTCAACGAAATTTGATTCTACTCAAAATGAGAAGGAAAAACTCATCATATTCATGTGGAGATGGACTCTGCTGGCTACTGGGAGGCGCACACAGCTATTTTCAATCTTGTAACAAATAAAATAATAAAACTTGAAATAAATTTTTATTTAACGAAGTATACCAACACAGATCAAAAGGACCTTGTTTCCGGAAAAAAGAACAAAAGAAGTTGTATTTAGAGCATCTCCAGCGGGGCCTCCATATGGGCCTCTACTCCAAAATTTGGAGGTTTGGTGCAAAAATCCATCTTCAGCAGGGCCTCTAAACAAGTCTCCATTTTGCATACCCCTCCAAATTTCCCATCTCAACCTCCATTTCTGGAGGCCCTCCATCCTCCCCTCCAACAGCTGGGCCCACTTTCCTTTTCCCCTTCCTCCCTCCTCCCCGTCCCCACCTACCCATCCATTCCCCTGCCCCGCGAGCAGGCCCGGCGCCGCCGCACCGCTCCGCTTCTCCCGCGCCGTGCCGGCCTGTTTCTCTGGCGTCCCCGGCCCCGGAAGCCATCCATCTCCCCAGCCCCACGAGCTTCCCCTCCCTACCAGCCATGGCGCCCCACAAGCTTCCCCTGCTCCTCGTCCTCGGCCGCGGGGAGGTGGAGGTGCAACCGTGCAGGGGCTCCTCGTCGTCCGCGCCAACCTCGTCTGCTCCGCCGCCGTCCACTAACCTCATCAGCTCCGTCGTCGTCTCCTCCCCGACGGATCCAGATGCGGTGCTGGTAGGCCTCCTCCCCGACGGATGCGACGGAGCTCATGGGCCGGTGCTGGGAGGCCGCCGCGGCAGAGGGCCCGATGGCCAACGGCCCCGCCCGCCGGCTCCGCCGCATCATGGACCGGCGCCGGCGGGGCACTACTCCGTGAAGGGCGCCCGCGCCGTGGCGCAGTCGGCGGTGCGGTGCACGGCGCCGCAGCCCCGTGGATCGGCCGCGAATGGCCGCCGTCGTCGAGGCACCGGAGCGGCCGCAGGGGCTCAAGGACATGGCCGTCACCGTCGGGCTCGGCCCGCCAACGCCCCCCGTTGCCGGCGGGAACGCCATCTCCGCCAAGATCCGCGCCGAGGTCAATGGCGGGTCGCGCCGGAGGAGCGCGTCCTCCAAGCTGCCATGATTCCGAATCTCCGATCGATCGCCCGGGCAGCCGCGTGCCGCGTCATCCGCGCGCGTGTCGCGTCGTGTGCCCGGCCGGCCGGAGGAGTGTGTGATGGATGGAGTGTCGTCGAGCAACTCGTGGGAGGGCCCGTGCCGCTCGTGCGCAGGTCCGAGGACTCATCGTGCCCGGACGCGCCCGTGGCTGTTCGCGTTCACCAGCGCGCGGCGTCCCGACGACGAGGGTGAAGTGGATGGTGGGGTCCACAGAGAAATAGAGGCCTGGATGGATATCCTTGCTGGAGCTGGGTGATAATTTTGGACCTCTATTTTTTGCAGGTGGTCCTGCAAATTGGTTTTGAAGGCCTCAATTTGGAGGTTGTGGCTGGAGATGCTCTTAGCATGCGCTTCAAAATAAGCACAGCGCACGGTACAACATGCTTCATGCGCCGTTCCTTGCCTTCAAGCTTCAACGGCGTCAGGCGCCGTGGATCGTTATTCAATCCTTATTATTATAGCATCCGGGGGACTGCAGTTTGTGTCTATCGCTTCTTCTCCCATTTTCAAGCAACAGGGCTAGCCTTGATGTCCCATATCTCCTTAGCATACTAGGCAATGGTGCGGTCGCTGCTGAACTCGGTCGCTGCTGAACTTGCCACTACGAGCTGTGTTCAAGATGGACATCTTGATCCACTTCTTCTTATCCCTGTCACAGAACCAAAGCAATCAATCTAAGTAAGGAAAGAAAGCAGAATATCACATTTGTACAGAAAATATGCAGATTAGTATAGTAGGTTGGGTCAAGATATGAATGGGATTTTGACAATGTTCCGCAAATAATAAATTGTTAAACATTTGGTACAGTAACAGAACTTGTTCTTGAAAAGTAATATGTTCAGTGTCTGATTGATACAGAAGAACGGTTATTTTATTTTCAATTATAGCCAAACTTGTTAAGACAGGGTAGGGCATTGCAGCTAGCACCTGCAATGAGTATCAAGATGTGACTACTGCTTTGAAGAGATATTAATACGAAGGCAACGATTTTTAGTAAAACTTAAAGACTGCAGGGCCATGTTTGTTCAAGAGTTTGCAGGTGGACTTAATGCACAAAGTATTTTGTTAGTGTTCTTACTTGTAGGCTGCATCAACCCGGTCTTGTGCATCTATATAGCCTGGGAAGTCGTAACCAACAAGGAAATAATCACCACGACCAAATCCAGAATTCCCTTCAAGGGAATCCAACAGTGGTTCATAGTTGTAGCTGCCAAAAGCGCCACTCCTTATAAGCTGCTTGGCTTCCTCAAATCGTGGGTCTGGTTTGAACTGTTTGTATTGTAAGAAATAAGTCAATAACAGTCCATCCACATAAAATAAGTGAATAAAAAACAACAGTGGATTCTAGTTGAAACTTCTTACCAAGCCATTTTCTCTGTCCTTCCTCAGCCCAGCAACTTCATCAGCTTTGGCACCGAAAAGGAAGAAATTATCTTCTCCTACCTCCTCTCTAATTTCAACATTAGCACCATCAAGTGTGCCAATGATAACACAACGGTTCAGAGAGAATTTCATGTTACTTGTTCCACTTGCTTCCATACCAGCAGTACTAATATGTTGTGACAATTCGCTACCAGGAATAAGCACTTTAGCCACTGATACGTTGTAATTTGGAATAAAGACAACCTGGGGAAAAAAGGAGAACCACATTTTAAATAAATGATAGAATCATGCCCGAGCATTGCTACGGGCATTATGGAGACTAAAATATTTACATTTCAAATCACATAGCATTCAACAAAACAACATAGGATTGGTAAAAGTGTAACTATTAAATTTATATTTGACCTTTTATTTAAAGATTATGTTGCACAATTTTAATAAAATACTATTTGAAATAATTATATGGAATTGTGAAACACATGATTGCTATGGGCAATACTATATATATGCAAAAGCAAGATGGTCGCAGATGAAGATAAAACCGCAGCAGACAAAAACATGATCTCATTTCAAATTGACTACCAACACTGTCATTTCAAATTTACAATGAACATTGTCATTTGAAATATCCAATGGAATTAAAACAAAAATTGGATGGAGCAATTCTTGGCATCATATTTCACAAGGTAACAAACATTACAACAATTCTTGGCCGCCATCTTCTAAGGAATCACCCTGATTTTGTGCTATGAAACAAGCTCATCACAAAACATAATGTAAAACAGATAGTGGCTAGGTGATATCAATATGCCAGGATGAGACTGACCTTCTCCTGGGCCATATAAATATGTAGGCTTAAATGCTTTACTTCTCTCAAACCATCGCACGGTAACAAACAACATAGGCTAGCAATAAGTTAAGATAAACAGTACTGGGAGTTTACAGGTAACAAAGTTAATCAGATTTAGGCAATTACATGTAACAAAGTTAATCAGATTTAGGAAATTACATGTAACAAAGTTAATCAAATTCAGGCAAACACCATTCTAGGATGAGGCAAATTTCAGCAGTTAGAACTACATCCAAGAACTAACATTGTCTAGACCTGAAAGCATGCATCAGTCCAAAACTATAGGGTGCTATTAAGGGCGTGTTTGGGAGAGCTCCACGCAGCTCCAGATCCACAAAAATAGCTCCACTCCAATTTTTTCCTGCCAAACACCCCAGCTCCAAAAACTCCAGATCCACCAAATCCATGGATCTAGCTCCCAACTCCACCAAATCCATGAAGTGCCTCAAGGGGTACTCTGCGAACACGTTTTTCATAACAACTCGTGGAGTTGGGGGGTAATTACCCACCACTGCCACCGATTACACAACATACCGGTTCAATTTTTTTTCTCCCGAACAGAAGACCCCTCGCGACGCCTCGTATCCGCGGCCGCCTCGTCTTCACGCGGCACGGCGAGCGGGGCGGACGCCGCCGGTGCCTTCCTCCGCCGCCGGCCGGCCGGACCGCCGACCGACCGACATGACCCGCCCGCCGCTCCCTACGCCTCCTCGCTCTCGTTTCGCTCGTCGAGTTGGGCCGCATCGTCCTCCTCCAACCCTAGATGGCGCTGTTGGTGAGGGCTCGACGGCCGCCCGCGCGTCAATCGACCTCGCCGGAGAAGAAATCGGCGGCCAGGTCCCTAACTCCGCCCTGGACTCGTTTTCGGGCAGGGGCTCGAGCGGCCTTGGCGTGGCCACGGCCTTGGCAGCGGCGCGGCCAGCCCTCGCCGGGGGCTCCACCGGCCGGGCCCGGGCGCGGCCGTCCTTCGTAGCCACCCGGTGCAGCCGCACCACCGGTTTGAGGTACGTGCTCGTCGTGAATGGATTCGTAAAGAAGATTACTGCTCACACAAGTACAAGTAAAATTACTGCCTAGTACTGGTCGTGAATGGCCATTGCTGCTGGTTGCAATTTTGTTTCAGACAATTTTGTTTCTTTGTCGTACCTGTCCTAGTGTCTATATTTTTTCAGGCAATTTTGTTTCTTTGCTTATAGTTACCACGTGACTGATGTGCTAATTTTCAGTCGTCAACATTTGCAGTAAAACAGATGATAAAAGAATTTTACTGTAGCTAATTTATTCATTCAACAACTGTCTGACAAAAAAAATAGAACAGGATGCAGTCCACTTCTATTACAAGGAGAGCTTTATGGCAAAGAAAGCAGGCTGCAGTCCATTTTTTATCATGTTAAAAGAATTAAACATATTATAAAAGAATTATACTGTAGCTAATTAAGTTGAATATTCTTTGAACAAAATTGCTAGCAATAATTATGTACTAAAAAATTGTTATATGCTTGACAGGGGCACAGCCGGACTGGGAAGCGCCGCGGTCGGGGTTTTTGAATCGGACCCGTCCATCGGTGATGCGTTCTTGGCGTCTCAAGCATCAGCTACGTCTGGTGCTCGTAGGAGACGTGCTGCATCGACCAAAAAGACCAAAGATGATGAGGTATAATTCGATGTCTTTCCACTCTCAAGTTTTTAATTTGTAGATATTGATTGGAGCAAATTGCCGTGTGATAAATCATGTATAGGGAGAAGATTATATTGACTGGACTGATGAGAATACCACCCTAGTTTGCCAATTGTTTGCTGATCAAAAAAGGAAAGGAAATAGACCAAACACACACTTGAATAATGTGGGGTATGATGAGGTTATCAAAGGGTTTTTCCAGTCCACCGGTATCATGTTAAAAAGAAGTCAACTTAAGAACAAATGGGATAAGTTGAAGAATGATCTGTCTGTTTGGAGAAAATTGATGAGGAAACAAACTGGAACTGGTTGGAGTTGGAGCACAGGAAGCATCAACATGTTTGTTAAAAAAAATCCTCCAAGAACATCTACAACAAGTGGAATGGGGTATATGATGGAGCTATTCAACACTCCAGGAGAATGCCATAGGCAATTGCGCATGAGCCCAGAGATTTTTTTCCGACCTACATAAGTTACTGGTTCAGAGGTATGGGTTGACCTCATCACTGCATATGTCTACTATTGAGAGTCTTGGTATTCTGTTATTCATTTGTTCGGGGAATGAGTCCAACAGCAGAAGTCAAAATAGATTCAAGCACTCTGGTGAAACTATTAGTCGTAAATTTGAGGAGGTTTTGTTCAGTTTGATGAGCATGGCAAAGGATTTCATTAGGCCAAAAGATCCAAATTTTCACACAATCCATAGAAGGATAAGGGATGACAAACGAGCCTATCCATATTTCAAAGATTGCATTGGAGCATTAGATGGCACACATATTCGTGTGACACTTCCACCTGATGAGCAAGTGAGATACATTGGAAAAACAGGGATACCCACCCAAAATGTATTAGCAGTTTGTGATTTTGACATGAGATTCACATATGTGTCAGCGGGCCAACCTGGATCTATGCATGACACAAGTGTGCTATACAATGCATTGAGTGTCGACAAGGATTTCTTTCCACATCCTCCACAAGGTAAATAGTTGTCAATAATTAATTTCATTCCGTTGACCATGAAAATATTTTAATTTCTTTTATTATTTGCAGGAAAATATTATGTTGTCGATGCTGGATATCCGAATCGGCCTGGTTACCTTGCTCCATACAAGGGTGAGAGGTATCATATGCCTGAGTGGCATAGAGGTATGGAACCTAATACTCCGAAAGAAAAGTTCAATCGCAAGCATTCATCTATTCGTAACGTGATTGAGAGATCTTTCGGTTTATTAAAAATGAAGTGGGAAATTCTATATAGAATAAAGAAATACCCCATGTGGAAGCAAAAAATGATAGTTGTCGCTTGCATGGTTCTTCAAAATTTCATTCGTGAGCATAACAGTGAGGATGCTGACTTTGCTCGGTTTGATCGTGATCCTAATTACATGCCAACAATACCAGAACGTTATAAACGAGATGCCGTCCTAGCAAATGCATCAGATACATCTACTCCGGAAGCGAGTTGGACTTGCATGGATACTTTTCGAGATGAACTTGCCACATCTCTCTCTCGGTTGGCACTAGCTTGTAATCGACATTGAATTTTTATATCTCTTATCGTTTGAACAATTCGTCTGTGTAAACTTTTATATGCATCTGGACAATTTCTAATTATCAGTTACTCGGAGTCTTGGAGATGTGTGTTGATCAAAATCTTTAGTTGTTTGTTGAAATTCAAAAGAAAAAAAACGCAAGCAACACACGCATGCAACACACACCCACACGTACACACACACAGACCCACACGTACACACACCCATGCACACACAGCACGCATCCGTACACACACGCATGCACACACAACACACGCATGCAACACACACCCACACGTACACACACAGCACCCACACGTACACACACCCATGCACACACAGCACGCACACGTACACACACGCATGCACACACAACACACGCATGCAACCACACACACGCACAGCACAGCACATACACACGCATGCGAGAAAAAAAAGGGCAAAAGAGGGTAATCTATTCAAATCTTTATTTTTCGGAGCTGGAGTTGTTGTCTCAGCCAAACACATCTCCTCAGCTCCAAAGGGAGAGTCCAGCTCCACGGTGGAGCTGCAAATTGGTGGAGTTGCTGCTCCAGAGTTGGTTTGGTGGAGCCGGAGCCCTCCCAAACACGCCCTAAGAAGTAGAAACCCACATCCTTGCACATGGCAATTAGAACATGTCAGAAACCAATTTGCCTCAGTTCTTTCTTTCAGCTTGGAGTACCAAATATTTTTGTTTGCATGGTTTTTTTGGCACTATATGATATTGTGTTTGCATGCCAACTTGTCAATAAGCGTCTTCTGGGTCAGCCAATGCTAACGGCTGACACTAAATTAGAAAAAATTATCTCACGAGGCCTATGGAGCATCAAAGAAGAATATCAAAGCTAAATAGCTAATGGCCAACCACACCAGTACCAATGGCCATTGCTAGCAAGTAAAAAGAAAAAGGAATTCAACCAGGTGAAGTCCATACCATTTTATAATCACCATCGTTTTCTTGAGCAACTCTTTTCACACCTGAACTACTGGTAGGATGGAAGTTAAAAAAATTATCTCATCAGGCCTACAGAGCATCAAAGAAAGAATATCAAAGTTGATGGCCAATCACACCAGTATCAACGAAAAGAAATCTCATGTAAAAAGGAAACACATAACGTACCTCCCTCACTGGAAAAAGGAATCTCTCTTGCTGGACACATTGTAGTATCTGACAGCAATCATTTGCTTTCAAATCTTCCCAGACCAACATAAAACTAACAGTGGTGAATTTAGTTTCGCAAATGATAACTAATAAACTTAGTGTTGCAATGATTAAATCTTGATTGTCCCCAAATTCTTACAGTCCACAATAGGGCTACATATTTCATATAACTTCCAGGTATTTGAGAACTGCTAGATCATATATTGGAAGACTAATCCTCTAGGGTTCTACACACTACAGTACACAATAATAGAAATTTCCATAGTTACTGCATCGTGGCTCAATTAAATAAAGATGTGAATATAGAATGTTTCAAGATTCTAGCACATATTTCAGACCACATTGTATGTTTCATATCGCAAGACATGGAATGAATATTCAGCTTGACATGGCACTTACACCCTGTTCGCTTGGCTTATCAGCCACCATCCAGCAATACTTTTCTCTCACATCAAACCAACCACAAGCAACTAGCCAGCAGTACTCTTCTCTCAGAACAAACCAGCACCAGCCATCAGCCACCAGCCAACCGAACAAGCTCTTACTTGTATTTGAACATTCTACTGTTTCGAATATCAGTTAGGCATTTGGCCGAGCACCTTGCAGGCAGAGCAGATGTTGGGTGAGTTTCTCCTTCCCCACGAGCCGCAGCTTGGCCTCCTGGGCCATTGCTACCTTGGAGATTGAAGATGAGCAAGCAGATGGAGGAAGGGAGCGGTGGAGGAACAAGGAGGGTCTTCGGGGCCAGCAGTGGTGCAGGGATGTAACGGCGACTCGGCACGGTCAAGGGGTGGCGACGCAGGGAGGGGGTGAGGGAGGTAACGGCACGCGGCCTGGCGCAGTAGGTGCGTGGAGATAGTGGCGGAGCGGCGGCTATGTGGGGAGGTAGTGGCGGGGGGGTGACGACAGCGCAAAGTGGCAGCACAACAGCTATGCGGGGACGGCAGCGCGGCGGACAGCGGATGCCAACGCCGCTGGCGGCGAACGGTGGCAGTCTACAGGCGGTGCGGAGGATGGCAGATGGTGGGGGAGACGTTTTCTGGGCGTTGAGCAAGGTTGGATCGGGTTGGTTCATGAACCTCGGCGGATTTCACAGGAGATGTCGACGCCGGCATCCACGGTCGGAGCCGTCCACGAACAACGGGGGAGAGGGTGATGATGTCCAAAGGTGTCGGCGGAGTCCACGGACGGCGGGGGAGAGGAGCGATGGTGGCGACGTCGACCCGACCCCCGCCGACGCTGCGTTGCCCTGGCGGCGCGACTATCTGGAGATTTGTTCGGCGGCGGAAGCGGAGGGTGCGCGGTTGGGACACCCGTTAGAGGCGGCGCAGCGGATGGGGAGGTCGAGACGCGGGCGCGGAGGATAGAGGGTGTTGCGAATGGACACATCGTCGACCTCCTGTTCCTCCGGTGGGAGGGGAGCGGCGGCATCATTCCGACTGTCAATGCCTGATGGAGAAGGTGCGAGGTATGGGAGGTGCGGACCGATTAGATGGGCCCACACGACGGCACCATTTCGTGGGAGACGCCCGTGGTTCTGCCGGCAGAACGCGGGAGGCAGAACCACGGGGTGGCGTTGCCCTTACGGTTTTTTAGTAGAGATAGTTTTCACTAGTGCCTCAGCCTAAACCTCCTCTACAAAAGGCAAAGTACTGTAGGAAGCCATTCTTTTCACCCATGGGTTTTGAATCGATTGAGGCCTTGTTCGGCTGGCCGGGGAGTAATCCCAAAGGGGGTTTAATACACGCAGGGAATAAGTGGATCCACTTACTTTCACTTATTCCCTTTGGGGGTTTAATACCTTTGGGGTTTAATCCCTTTCCATTATTCGGTTGGCAGGGATCAGTTGTGGGGAGGAAATAGCAACAGAAACAGAGTGTGAGGCATGCAACAGCAACTGTAATCAACAAGATAGTACTCTTTCAGTAGAAACTTGGTGTCCACAAGGTGTCACAAAGATGTAATCTACCAGGAAAGACATCTTAAAAATCTAAAAAATGAGAACGCAAATCATCTATAATTAAAACCACTTTGTCCAGCTCAATGTTTCTCCATCGTAGCTCAATGTTTCTCCATCATCGACTCATCTGCTTCCTGTAAATGTATTAAGCATACTCCCTCCGTCCCAAAAAAGAATGACGTTTTAGGATTCAAAATTTGTTCCAAAAAGACTGACGTTTTACTTAATTTGGTATGTGTGCATGTGCATGTAGGCATGCAACAATCAATTAGCACCTAATATGGCAAATAAATAGGGGCAATTGAGGTCATTTCACCTCCTTAATAATCTGTCCTAAAATTTCTAGAATGACATTCTTTTTGGGACAGAGGGAGTATCAGAATGTAAAAAAATTTCCATGTGCTTCCATATATTATACAATGCATCACAAGGGTCCATTACTGATAAATGAGCATCACAATGGCATATTGTGTTGTCTGGTAAAAGAAGTCCATTACTGATACAATGCTTCACAAGAGTCCATTACTGCAAAGCTAGTTCTGTACTTAAGAAAAAACTAGTAGATATTGTGTTTCAAAAAAACTAGGGATAATCTGCAAAAAGAAGGCAGCAAAAGTAAAGGATAACATCAGTTTCAGATATTACTGAAATTCAATTACCCAAATTCACTGATGAAAGGATTACTTCCAATAACACATACCGAAAGGGCTACTTCCAAACAAAATTTTTAACATATGACAGTAAGAATAAAGGAATAATACATTCAGCAAATAAAAAAAATGCTGCTAAATTTTTAAGAGCAAGAATCCATTGAGGATGGATCAGGCTGTAGTAATAACGCGCTGCATACATTCAGTGGTAATTTTTTTTAACAATCTCTTATTCAATGTAGTCTTAACTCCTAAGATTCCCGAGCTGCATTGTTACTCAGTCCTAGTACAATATTATTGGCCATAACCTGCAGATGAGTTTGTAGCTACGTACATTGTCACTGTTCAGAAAGCAGCTTATTTTTTCATACTATGTGTGTAACCATCTAGGCCCTTTCGCACCTTTGGTAAGGGTGTGTTTCGGTGATAAATGACAACCATATGCTTGTGACTAACCGTTGTTTTGTAGCGGATTTCATATTAGGTTATTGTCGCAAGTATTGAATGAAATGAGACCCCTCAATTTGAATTCAAGGACTAAAAATGGATGAATACTACAAGGCTAAGGACTTTGTTAGTTCCGAGTGTCACAAGGAGATGAAGGACACTTGGATTGCTAGTTTGTAGTGTTCGACAGTACTATTAAGAGGGGTTCGTACACTAGTAGCTTGACCATGCACTCAAAAGCCATAAAAATATGCACACT
Organism: Cenchrus americanus; assembly: GCA_947561735.1. Lineage (NCBI taxonomy): Eukaryota > Viridiplantae > Streptophyta > Magnoliopsida > Poales > Poaceae > Cenchrus > Cenchrus americanus. Next base: position 220,092,671 of record OX387241.1, on the reverse strand, counting down.
CAAGTTCCTTGGTTGTCAACTAGCTCAGAGAGTTCATGGAAGCAAGGTGGAAGCAAAAGAATTGACGGAAAACTCAAAGGCGTTGAATTGGGCGAGTTAAAATGAAGTTCATAGCGCCGGATGATCTGACGCCCTGATTTCTAGATGCGTCAAATGAGTTCTGTGGCCACTAGATTCAAAATGGACCGTCGGATGAACCGATGGTACAGGCATCGGTTCATCCGACACCTTAGGGTTTGGTTACAGTATGGGTCAAGGCTCAGCGCTTAAGCATCGGATGATCCGACGCCTTGACCATCGGTTCATCCGACGGTTGCATTTCAATCATACAGAGACGCGCCAAGTCAACTGCTTCAGCACCGGATGAACCGACGCTTGGATGAAGTACTCAGCGATTCATCCGACGGTTTAGTTCAAATCATACAGTACCACCCCGAGTGTGAAGTCTTCAGCACCGGATGATCCGACTGGGCGTCGGTGTATAGCGTCGGTGCATTGTCTGGGTTTCTTGGTTCAACGGCTATATTGGACGCTATTAGTGACCGGATGATCCGACGCTTTGCAGGGGGAGACCATCGGTTCATCCGATGGTACTACTTTTTCAGGAAACCTTTTCTAACGGCTAGCCTCCCTTGCTAGGACTATAAATATGACCCCCTGCCTCTCTTGAGCTGCCTTTGCCATTCTGAAGATCCATTGCAGCAAAAAAGAGAAAGAGAGTGTATTCTTGCCATTTGGCATTCTCTTCCTCTTGTTTGAGGGCCATCTTTCTTAGTGATCAAGAGTTTTTCATGGTGCATACATGGCTTAGCTGAGTGCTCAGGTCAAGTAAAGGTGTGCGGGCTTGTTAATCTTGGAGTTTGATGGCTCCTAGACGGTCTCGGTGTTTGGAGAGTTCTTGGTGAGCTCTTGGAGATTGTGGGAGCCTCAAGACAAGCTTGGTGTACACGGTTCGAGACCCACCATTCCGGAGATGGAGAACGGGTACTCTTAGTGAGCACTTGTGTCTTGGTGACTCAAGGGGGGGCAATACTCTAAGTGAGTGCTCCAAAATGGATTAGGGGGAAGTGTCAACTTCTCGATACCACGGGAAACATTCGGTCGTCTCTTGTGCCTCTCTATTTACTTTCTAGCATTTAAATTCAGCACCTAATTTCTGCACTTAAGTTTCCTTGTCTTTGCTCTTGTCTTTTGCTTGTGTGCTTCATATCTTGCCTAGGTTGTTTCTTATCTCCTAGTGTGTTATTTGCTAAGGAAACTTTTGTTAGTGTGCTCTAGTAGTAGAGAAACTGTTTTTAGATGGGCAACACTACTTGATAGGCTAAGGTTTCTTCTTGGTGTAGAAATTGAAAAGAAGTCCCATATTCAACCCCCCTTCTATGTGACTAGGATCCTACAAGTGGTATCAGAGCAAGGCTCCCTTTTGCTTGGCTTAACCGCCTAGGGAGATGGGGAAGGGAAGCAGCAATGGCCCTCCTAGGTTGGCGGGGAAGCGCTTCACCTTTTGGGCTCATAGAATGGCTAGCTACCTTCAAGCTCAACACCATGATGTGTGGCGCACTACCATGTATTCGTTGCCTACGGTTCCTACCGGGAGTGAAGCTAAGTGGAATGCACGTTCTAGAAATCATATTTTTGAGGCGCTAGACGAGGAGTTGTTTGATTGGGTCTTTGCTTTGCAAACCGCCCATGAAGTGTGGATGGAACTCAAGGAAATCCATGTGGGTAAAAAAAAGATTTGTGAGGAAAAATATGAGTTGCTCAAGTTGGAATTCAATGAGTTCAAAATGAAGGATGGTGAGGGGGTAGAACAAATGTATTCTAGGATGGGGGTGCTTATTCAAAGTATCAATGCTCTCGATGTTTCTAACCTTTCCGAGCAAGAAATCATTCAAAAAATCCTCCAAACGCTCCCCAAGCCAAGATACAACATTGTCAAGGCACTTCTCTTTGAGAAGTATTTCACTACCCTCACCATCACCGAGGTTGTGAGTAAGATCCGCTCCCACGAGATGTTTATGATGGAAGACATGGAATCATCTACCTCTCACTCAAGCACCAAGAAAGATCTTGCACTCAAGGTAAGTGAAAAGGCCAAGTCCAAGAAGATCAATGCAAAGCCTCCTTCTTCCTCAAGTGAGAGCGAAGAAAAAAGTGATTCAAGTGAAGCGGAGAGTGATGATGCCAAGCTTGCTCTCCTCATGAAGAGAACCGCAAGAATGCTCTCCAACATAGGCAAGAAGGGCTACAATTATGATCCTAAGAAGCAAAAGTTTCGGGCATCAAGAAGAAGTGGTGAGGGAAGCAATCAGAAGTGCTACAATTGTGGAAGCTATGATCATCTATCATATGATTGCCCCAAGCCCGACAAGCGAGTCTCAAGCACAAGCAAGAAGAACGATGAAGATGACAAAGATGCCAAGTACTACAAGAAGAGATCTTCCAAGAAGAAGTCATCAAACTAGCCCTACCACAACAAGAAGGGTGAACATCGTTCTCTCTTGGTCAATGAATGGGTTACCGGTGGTGAAACTTCAAGTGAATCAAGTGAGAGTGAAGAATACAAGAACAAGAAGATTGCTGGTATTTCTATCATGGATGATGAAGAGCCTCCACAACCACCTCCACCAATGTGCTTCATGGCAAAGAACTCCAAGGTGAGCGATAGCGATAGTAGTGGGTCTTCTAGTAGTGATGATGAACTCTCACCACTTGCTCTTAAAGGTCTTCTTGATGAATATACTTCCATGATTAAGAAACAAAAGAGTAATCTCAAAGCACTTGATGAGACTCATGAGAAACTTAAGCTATCATATGATAAGTTGCTTGTGAAGCGCAATGACCTTAGCAAAGAGCATGATGCTTTGGTAGTGTCCAACAAGTCACTTAGAGATTACCACAACAAGTTGCTTGATAAGCACAATGAGCTAATCGTCAAGCATGACGACATAACCGTGCTTAACAAGTCTCTTAAGTCAAATCATATGAAACTTAAGAAAGAACATGTGCTCTTAGAATTGAAATATCAAGAACTTGAGCTTGCTAGTGAGGACATTGGCTCTAGTGGGCATGCAAATGCTAGAGAAGTCACTAAAGCCAATGCCTCCACCTCATGTGATGATCTAATTGAAGAACCTAAGGTCTTTCTCAATGTTGAAAATATTGCATCTTTCTCCAAGACTAACCATGATAGGGTGAAAGCTCTTGAAGACGAAGTGAGAAGCCTAAGGTCTTGTGTAAAGACTTTGGCCAAGGGTGAGGAGCTACACAAGGAGATCCTCTACTACAATGCAAGAGACTATGGCACAAGGGGACTTGGTGCTTTCCCTAATCCCATCAAGGAAACTCCTAGGTCTAAGGAGCTATATGGGTGTTTCATCAATGAAGTTGGATCTTATTGTCAACATTGCAAGGTCACCGGTCATCACACAAGGGAGTGCCCAACACCAACTTGCCCTTTGCCCACCTTGCCTAACAACTACAAGTCCATGTACAATGATAACCATTTCTTGTTGATGAAGAAGAACAATGGCAAGGTTGCGATCAAGTTCATTGGGGCCAAACCAAAAGTCAAGCCACCTAGAAGCTTATGGATTCCTAAAGCTCTTGTCACTCACGTCAAGCGGTCCAAACTAGCTTGGGTTCCTAAATCTCAATGCTAATTTCTTGTGTGTAGGTGAACTACAAGGCCGGAGGGAGTCATTGGATACTTAATAGTGGTTGCACTCAACACATGACCGGCCAAGTAAAAATGTTCACCTCACTAGTGGATGATGCGGGAGATCATGAACAAGTTTCATTTGGTGATAACTCTAAAGGAAGGATTTCCGGATTGGGTGAAATCTCTCTAACAAATGATTTATCCATTTCCAATGTTCTCTTTATGGATTCTTGTAGTTATAACTTGCTTTCCATTGCACAATTTTGTGACCTTGGTCTTTCATGCACATTTGATGATGAAGGGGTCACAATCACTAACAAGAAAACTAATGAAATTGTCTTCAAGGGATTCCGCTATGGCAATCTTTATCTTGTAGATTTTACATCCCATGAAGCAAATTTGACTACTTGCCTCATCTCCAAGACATCCAAGGGTTGTCTATGGCATCGTCGCATTGCACATATAGGCATGAGCCAACTCAAGAAAGCTTTCAAGAAAGGCATGGTCCTTGGTGTGAAGGATGTTACATTTGAGAAGGACAAGTTATGTAGTGCATGTCAAGCCGGCAAGCAAGTTGCAAGTCATCATCCTATGAAGGCTTATGTATCTACCACAAGACCATTGGAGCTCATTCACATGGACCTCTTTGGACCAACTACATACAAGAGTCTTGGTGGTAATCTCTATTGTCTTGTCTTTGTTGATGATTATTCACGCTATACTTGGACTTTCTTTTTGGAGGACAAGGGCAAGACATATGACATCTTCAAGAAGTTTGCTACTAGATCCCAAAATGAATTTGGGTCATCCATGGTGAAGATTAGGAGTGACAATGGGTCGGAATTCCGCAACACAAGAGTAGAAGAGTATTGTGATGGTGAAGGCATCAAGCATGAATTCTCCTCAACCTATACATCACAACAAAATGGTGTGGTAGAGAGAAAGAACAAGACACTCATCACTCTTGCAAGAGCTATGTTGGATGACTATGGGGTTTCACAAAGGTTTTGGGCGGAAGCTATCAACACGGCGTGCCATGCTTCAAATAGAGTGTATCTCCACCGACTAATGATGAAGACACCATATGAGCTACTCATTGGGAGAAAACCCAACATCTCCTACTTCCGGGTATTCGGTTGTAAGTGTTTCATATTCAAGAAGAGGAAGCATCTAGGGAAGTTTGAGAGTAGAGTAGATGAGGGCATATTTGTTGGTTATGCATTTAACTCCAAGGCATATAGAGTATTCAATAACTCCACAAGGGTGATTGAAGAAACATGTGACGTGGAGTTTGATGAATCTAATGGCTCCCAAGGAGATGGTTTTTGTTGTGGTGATGTAGGAAAAGAACCTCTTCGAGAAGCAATGAAGAAGATGGCCATTGGTGACATCAAGCCAAAGGAGGATGATGACTCTCACTCCATTCATGAAGACTCCTCCTCCTCCGATGATGATAATGATGATCAACCAAGGCGCCCACCTACATCTCCCACAAGACAACATAGTCCATCTTCCTCACAAGAACCACCTCCTATATCACAAGACACTCAAGATCAAGTAGAGGACATGGGCGAAGTTCAATCTCAAGATGATCCCACCTCTACAATATTTGGAAGGCGCACAAGGACTTCAACAAACCATCCAATTGTCCTTGTGTTGGGTGATCCCAAAGGGGGTACAAGGACTCGCCACAAGCAATATGCCTCATTTTGTAAACATCATGCTTTTGTCTCTTTTGTCGAACCCACAACTATAGATGAAGCTCTTTGGGAACCGGATTGGATCTTGGCTATGCAAGATGAGCTCAACAACTTCACAAGAAATCAAGTGTGGGAGTTGGTAGATCACCCAAGAACAAGAATGTGATTGGCACCAAGTGGGTCTACCGGAACAAGCAAGATGAACATGGCATTGTGGTGAAGAACAAGGCAAGACTTGTTGCCAAAGGGTACTCTCAAGTAGAAGGATTGGACTATGGAGAGACCTTCGCTCCGGTGGCACGTCTTGAAGCTATCCGTATCCTCCTTGCATATGCATCTAGTCATAAAATGAAATTATTTCAAATGGATGTAAAGAGTGCTTTCTTGAATGGCTTCATCAATGAAGAAGTCTATGTGGAGCAACCTCCCGGTTTTGAGGATGCTACATATCCTAACCATGTCTATAGGTTGCACAAGGTTTTGTATGGACTCAAGCAAGATCCTAGGGCATGGTATGAGAGGCTCCGACATTTTCTCATTGAAGAGAGATTCAAGATTGGTAAAGTGGACAACACGCTATTCACAAAGATAATCAACAAAGAACTTTTCATTTGTGAAATTTATGTTGATGATATTATCTTTGCTCTACTAATCTCAAAGTGTGCAAGGATTTTAGTGAACTCATGACTAGGGAATTCGAGATGTCAATGATCTGAGAGCTCAACTTCTTCCTTGGGTTTCAAATCAAGCAATTGAAGGAAGGGACTTTCATTCATCAAGAGAAGTACACTAATGATATCCTCAGGAAGTTCAAGATGGATGATTGTAAGCCGATCAAGACTCCAATGCCTACCAATGGACATCTCGACCAAGATGAGGGAGGTAAACCGGTTGACCAAAAGCTTTACCATTCTATGATCGGTTCTCTTCTTTATCTTACCGCATCTAGGCCCGATATCATGTTTAGTGTTTGTATGTGTGCTCGGTTTCAAGCCAACCCTAAATAATCTCACCTAAGTGCTTTGAAAAGGATCCTTAGATACTTAAAATACACACCTAGCATTGGCTTGTGGTACCCCCATGGTGCTTGTTTTGAGCTCTAGGGTTATTCGGATTCGGACTTTGCCGGATGTCGAGTAGACCATAAGAGTACTTCTGGTGGGGGGCTGTTGACGGTAGATTATCGTATCAAAGTTCATATGGATTTGCAAGCGGACAAATCCCCCATCGTAGTCAAGGGACCCTTCTTCCCTCGAGTGGTGAACCCAAGGTATCGAATCCGTGGAACAATGTGCAGCGCAAGGATTTAGTCTAGTAAAGCAAGGAAAGCTATCTAATGAAAAACCAAATTGCATCTAATCTACTAACTCATAAAGGAAACACATCTAATCTAATCTACTAAAGAGGTAGCAAGAGAAAGCAAGAGATAACCAATCTAGAGAGTCTAGATCATTCTTATATTATAGCTCCAAACCAGATAGATGAAGATAGAAAAGCGAATCTCATTAAAAGCATCTTTAAACCGTGGCCTTCGGTCCGATTCCGAAAACGCTCGCCTTTCGGAACCCCCGTTCTGTCACAACGTATTCCTATTCATGCGGGTAGTCTAGGGCGAGTTCGATAAGAACAAGTTGAAATCACTTGGTCGGTCCGGTATGCACTTCTAGCCATCGCGGCTACAAGAGCACCCTAAGCAATCTATCTAAAGTATAGATTGGGGAAGAAACAAAACCAAGAAGAAAACAAAATCATCGAGAAGGCACTTGATCGCTAGAAATCGAATTCACTTAAAGACTTCACCATGAATGATTACATGAACAAGATCACCACCGGGATCCTACCTCGATCTTGGTCCTTGCTCCGGAGCTCCGACGTGGTCTTCCATGCAAGGTTCCCACGTCGGCTAGGGAGACCCTAGACAACTAGCACGACCCTCATCTCCGAGATGGTGTCCCTCAAGCTTCTCTGCTCCCCGGCGGCGGATGACGAATTGGTTGATGTGTGGCTCTCGGTCAGGGGGCTATAAATAGCTCGAGAGGCATCTAGGTCAAAGGGGGGACCAACTGGGCCTCGAAACAGGCTGGGCCGGCCGAACTGGGCCGATCGGCCTGGGCCCATTTCGGCCCAGTCCACGGCCTCCTTCGCGTGGTGTTGCTTCCCGAGTCTTCTAGATCCTTCCCCCTTTTGCATGTGGGCCCTTGTCGTCAGTTTCTCTCCGAATTGGACGAAGCTCCTTGTCTCGCAAGATTCAGCACTTTTCTGGCTAGGTCCTCGGAGTTTTCCATCTTCTCGGGTTGGGTCCTTGGGCTTCTTGGAGTCGTGTTCACTTCATTGCTTGACTTGTACCGGGCTTCAAGGTCTTGTCATGAGGTGCTTAATGAACTTATCCCGGAAGTCTTGCTTTCAACGCTAAAACCCTGCATAAACACTAAACTCCAAAACCAACATGCACAAGTGAACTTGTTATACCACGGGGGTTAGTACCAATGGATAAGATACAAAATTCATGCCAACACCGAAGGTAAACTCATGGCTAGGTTGACAGAGTTTCACCGTCAACAGCTCCCCCATGCTTAAACCTTGCTCGTCCTCGAGTAAGCCTTCGATGGATATCATCGTTGCCCTTCATTGCTTAACCCTTGAACTAGATCATACATGAGAAAACATAATGATCTCAAAAGTTTAGTTCGTTAAAGTTTTATAATGTACTAGCCTTCATCCCTACGGAGGGTAGATATTTAATTAAGCTTATCCCACAAGTATTAACATGCTCCCAAAATTCAAATGGATCTCAGAAATTTTGAAATAAAGAACAAGATGAAAAAGAGCTAAACCAAGTTCACAAATTTAAACCACCTTGCATCTTGCTCATGAATTCTCAACTCATCTTGTCTCTCAAGCCTATTTCTTATACTCCTTTCCCTCTCATAACATTCATATATGTCGTAGGCTTTATATGGAGCTTCTTGGGAAAGTTTAGTCCTACCAAGGTATTATAAATGAGATGTTGTCTAAAACAAGACAAGTTTCTTATGGTCTTACCGAGACTCGTCAAAAAGTTCATTGGAAAATAATGTTATATCAAGGAGGGGAAAGAGAAAAATACACACACTTGAGATATGTGGACATGTGAAAATGGCAAAGAGTGATGCCGAGGCACAAAGGAAGTCCTCGTTATCGGATTGCACATGGTTGGAAAATGAGTTTGGATCCTTTAATGTTGAGTCCTTGAAATTCCTAATGCACTTTAGAGAACCGGGGAGTTCACTTTATTCTATTTTTATATCATACATACTCATATTTTTTTTCTTTTCTTTTTTTCTCATACATATATTTTTCTTCATTTCTTTTTTCTCATTTCCTTTTTCTTTTTCTTTCTCATCAATTTTTTGCTCCCCTTTGAACTCTAAAATGGCATTGTACCTACCTTCTCCTCCATGCTTAGACATTGCTCGTCCTCAGGCAAAGAGGTGATAGAGATAAGGTAGGTACCGGAAATACTTTTCCTTTAGAGAGATACTTGAAATCTTCAATAATGGCATCGTCTTGCTATCTTCCTTGAATTGATGATCCATACTTAACGATAGGTTGTGGTCAAAGAGGTAAACACAAAAGATGATATTTGGTTTTAAGGATGGATATCCGGCGAGGTTTGTGAGATCTCCGATGTGGGGATACACAATGCACGGATAAAAAGGCTAGCAAAAAAATAGATACGAAAAAACGGAATGACCAGCTTCTTAGTCTCGGGCCAGAGAAATCATGGCCTGAAATAACTCACCCAAAAATAAATCTTGTATACTAAGTTTTTGCACTCAAATATATATATGGCTCTGGATAGGTAGAGAAACATGCAAGTGGTATTTATGACAATGTTAGCATTACTTTTAAGAACAAAAATAAATCATCTTTAATCCATCTAAAACTTGAGAGCACATAAAACACTATGGGTCTTTATTTTTATCATAACCTCCGCTAAAGATTAAGTTAGCATTTAGATAATTTCAGATTTGTATTTAAGAGAGCATTAGCTTAAACATGCATAAAAAATTTACAAAGATAAACAAAGTGACAATTATAATCATAGATCATCATGGCACAAACTTTGTAACTTTACTAATGGTAAAAACTTAGTGGTGACATTATTCATGATGAAAATAAAAACTAACACACATGCTGAAAATTAAAGTAAAAACTAAAAATTAAAGTAAAAGCTGAAAATACTACGCATACATAGGCGCAAACAAGCTGAAAATTAAAGAAAAAAGGGTAAAGGAAAGATAACTAGCTCCTCCTCTCTCTAATCTTCCGCCGGTGGTTGATATTAATAATCTTGGTTGTTGTACCCTTACTCATAATAGGATTGTACCGCTTCTCCTATGAATTGTATGACGTGCTAAGTGAAGGTGTCCAAGCGCATAAGCGATGTTTGTATTTCATTCACCCATTTGGTTTGCATTGGTTAGGATGGCTGCAATATTTTGCATGTTCCTTGCAGCGTATCCTCCAATGATGGCCACATTTTGTTGTGGTTGAGGAAGGTGTGCATATGGCTCCGCAAAGGCTACGTTGGGCACCGCAAAATTTGGTGGGGGTATGGCTGCACCACTCCCCCATGCTTGCATTGGTACACCACCGTAGTAACTTGGTGGCGCCGGAATTCCTCCAGATGGTGGCACATAATTTGTTGTGCACCTCCTTCTTGGGCCATAGAAGATCCTTCTCCTATAATCATTCTCTTTTATTTTTCTTTGCCAGCACAAGAAGTCCTTCCTCTAACCAATCTTCTTTCCCCTCAAGAAAAAGTCTTAATCTTCCATCCGATAGGGGCAATTTTACTTTGGCCACTTTGAAGCCTCCTCTCTCATCTTCACTTATATATTTGCTTTTCTTCAATCCTAGGGAGGTCCCGGCTAGGAGATGCTTCGGGTTCCTTGTAATACCCGGTTTCAAAAAGATAGCCAACATGGAGAGGTAACACCTCGAACCAATATCTTTCGAATCCGATGTTGCTACAACACCACCGGTTGATCATGAGGTGAGAGGGGTCTATTGGCTGCCTGGCAATCAAAGCCGAGTAAAGCCAACTCAACTCCGTGTCGGTTACCTTTGTTTCTCTCATTCTCCCCAAAATCCTTTTGCACATCCATGAGTGAAACACTTGGATGATGGGGTTCCAGATAATATTTCTTCGTTGCTACGCTTCTCCCGCGATCATACTCCAAAAACCTTCCCATGTGCCTCCATGCACATCCACTTGTTCTGGGGCTCCCTTTTGAAAACCGAGCTATTCCTTAATACATAGGGAACCGCTTGTTCAATCAAGATAGGAGACACTCGCCCATGGGTCTACGATACTAGAACATGCAATCGTTTTGAACATGAAAACCAATCTAATCTATCGGGGGTTGTGACCACTGTTTCGCCCTTTCCCTCCTCTCGTACTCACTACGCGAAGGTATTCATGACTAGACCTATGATGGACACGATGTATTGAATGGATCCAAGGAAGCATTGGAGCTCTACTCCCTTTATGGCATGGTAGCTAACCTTAAGCAATAAAGTATATTCAACACAAGATGATAGATAAATAATCCAACAAAGTATGATTACATCTCAAGATCGATTACAACCCATGGATGAAAGGAGATTAACCCATCAAGGTGCTAGACATAGCACCGTTGATCACGGTTACCCTTCCGACGGTGTCTTCCTTCTTCTCCACTTGTGGGTGCTTCCTTCGAGGTGGTTGATCTCCCTCCGGAGATCTCCCTCATCTCTCTAGTTTGTGAATGGCCTCCTGGTGTGAATGCCTCTCTCCAAACGGAATGAGAGACTCGACACTCCTTCATCAAGGATATGCGCCATGGTCATTAGAATTTCCTAGGCGAATTTCTTGTGGGTGTTTGCCGACACTCCGTTAGAGAATTGCACCCAACCTCGGTGTCCCGTATGAAAACCCAATATGTGGAGAGCTTGGTCGTCGAAGTCGACGTTCGCTACAAGCCTCTACTCAAGGCGAGCGAGCTTCTTCTTCTCCTCCTCCATCATGATGACAAACCCCTCGGAATACCGCGGAGCGTATGGAGGTGGAGCGGATGATCATGTCGAGTGGCGAGGTCGGACGGGCGGCTCCTCCATATGTCGTTGAGGTCTGGTGAACCTCATAAACGAGTTTCGTGTGGCCCTCATGCCACCGAGGAGAAGAGTGTGGTTCCTCCTCGGCGGTGCCGTGTCCTCCTCAATACTCCGAGGATACTCGGAAACCGAGCGCCTCCTCGAAGAGATTGTCGATGATGGCTTAGACGACGATGATCCCTTCTTCTTCGGTGAAAAAGCTTGTAGGTTTCTTCCATGATTGCAGCACTCTCCCTCACAAATATATGTTCGGGGTTTTAAACCGGTAACAAGGTACACAAATATTATTTTGGAGTCTGGACTTTGAGTGGATTAAGGATGTGATTTGTTGCACGAAACAAACAAGGTGGATGGCTAAGTCTAAGGTGGTTCCAGACTACAAACTAGAGCACACGAACAAAGAGCTGGATGGGAGACTTACCTCTCTTCTCCTCTTGGCTCGGTTCTTCTCTAGAGCACTCATTTTGCTTCGTGACCGTGTGCACCTTCCAAACGTTCTCGTCCACTCCTCCGCTTGCATTATTATTCCTTCCACTTGATGTTTTCTCTTTGACTCACTTCCATACTCCCTGCCTCACATGCCTCCATGATATTCCTACAAAACAAAGCCTTGGCTGCCCCCCATGCTTGTCCTTGCATGTGGTTTGATAAGATGTTAAAGGGGCATCCCATGATGTATCATGGTGCATGTATGGTTAGGTTAACTAGATTGCCTCCCTCTAAGCATGCTTTAATGCTAAGTACTCCTCTAATTTTGAAAATAAAAAAAATAATTTCAGAGCTATGGGAGAGCTGAAACATAAATTTAGAGAAGTTTTTAAAGCATTAAAAATAAATGTAAGTCGAAAATATTTCCCGACTACTTTTATGTTGGTCTCAACGGTATCGTTTGCCTTCATTAGTTGAGAGCAAACTTTCCCGGCTTGATCATGGGGGCATAGGTTTAGGTTCTAATTTTGATTGGATAAGAGAGATTTTGAATAAAATAAAATTAAATGAGGCTTAGAAAAATTCTAACTCTAGAGAAACCAAAGATATGGATTTTTAAACCAACCAAAAATCAAGTTTCTAGGTCCACGCGAGTCCTACCACGTGCTGAAATTTAAATAACATCTAGATACAAGTCGTTGCTCTACTCGTGTGTTTTTAGCATAAAAAACAAGTCAACCACGACATCATAAAGAGGATGAATGGTTGAGTTAGGTTCTGAATTTTTTTTTGTTGTGGTTTCTCGAAAAGAAGCAAACAATCACATAGGACGGTTCATGTAAAGGGTTTATGGTCAAAACAAAATAATCAACCAAGAATTATATCTCTAATATTGTTCAACCATTCTAAGTCTAATGTTTTGCATAGTAAAATTCAAAACTGAATTATTAAAATGACTCAAAAAATCTGGAATCGGGTTGTCCTCCCGGTAGCTTATTCTTGACTCGACGAAACGGGTTGCCTCCCGCCTAGCGCTTCATTTATAATCCATGGCTAGACTTCTTCACTTGATTACTTCGGATCAACGCTGTTTGTGGGTGTTGCAATCTTAGGTACCCACTTCCGCACCATCTTGGGCACGGGCTTATTCTTCGACTTAGTCATATTTTTTGTCTTTACAGGATGGCTTTGTCCTTTGGTCTTGACGGATGCAACAACTTCCTTCCTGTAGTGGCTCGGCATCTCAAAATCCGGTCCTTCGGTCGTGATCTTCATGGTCTCCTTAGTGTGATCCTCCATCTCTCCCGAATGAGTTTGAGTAGCCTTCGCCGTCTTGGGACCTTGGGGTTGTCTCGGAAATTCTTCTTTGTCACCCATCAGTTGTCCGGCAAGTTGTCCCACTTGCATCTCTAGCATCTTCATCATGATGAACACTTCACGTATAGAGCTTCCGACCTCCGTCACCTTGCCATCTAAATTCTTCAATATTTTCTCCATAGCCTCGAACTTAGTGACGACGTCCTCATTGATCTTAGCTTGCTCGTCCATGAAGTCCTTGAATTGTGTACAAAGAGGAACCAAATCTTGGATGGACGAACTTGCATTAAATCAGTTTACCTTGGACATGGTCGTACTCCTCACACTCCTTGCATGTGGATCTTGCTTCGGCGGCCTTTCGGTGTTGAGCTTCTTTCTCTATCTCCATCTTCTCCATCCTCCTCTTAAGTAAACCGATATGCCACTCAAGGAATCCGGCTCGTATGTATTCATTGAAACGCTCCAAAGCTCTCGCAATCGTCATGCGGATAGTTGAGACCTTGATCCTGAATGGCATTCCGGCGTCTTGAAGGTTTATGATAGGTAGATCAATGATGTCTGGGGTGCATAGCTCGCGCTCCGGTTGTGGTTGTTCTCCCATGGGTGGTGATTGAGGTTGATCTTCCTTTGGACTTGGAGGTGGTGATTCCCTTGGCGATTCTGGCGGTCCTTCAACTTCCAATCCTTTAGCTTGTGTTGCACATCTCCTTTGCCTGTAAAGTTTTCCTGGATCATCCACAAAAGAAAGTTTGGGTTTCTTGGAGAGGTAGCCAACCATCTCTGGTTAGGGTTAGCAATAAAACAAAAATCTAAAAAAAGAAAAATTAGGGTTAATCAAAACTATAATAGATTGATTTTTTTTCTTTTTTTGAGGATGATCAAACTTAAGAGATGCAAAAGAAAATCAAAAGAAAAACTGAAAAATAAGTGATACTAGATTGGATCTTGATTGCTTGTTCCCCAGCAACGGCGCCAGAAAAAGGGGCTTGTTGACGCTAGATTATCGTATCAAAGTTCATATGGATTTGCAAGCGGACAAATCCCCCGTCGTAGTCAAGGGACCCTTCTTCCCTCGAGTGGTGAACCCAAGGTATCGAATCCGTGGAACAATGTGCAATGCAAGGATTCAATCTAGTAAAGCAAGAAAAGCTATCTAATGAAGAACCAAATTGCATCTAATTTACTAACTCATAAAGGAAACACATCTAATCTAATCTACTAAAGAGGTAGCAAGAGAAAGCAAGAGATAAACGATCTAGAGAGTCTAGATCATGCTTATGTTGTAGCTCCAAACAATATAGATGAAGATAGAAAAGCGAATCTCATTAAAAGCATCTTTAAATTGTGGCCTTCGGTCCGATTCCGAAAACGCCCGCCTTTCGGAACCCCTGTTCTATCACAATGTATTCCTATTCATGCGGGTAGTCTAGGGCGAGTTCGATAAGAACAAGTTGAAATCACTTGGTCGGTCCGGTATGCACTTCTAGCCACCGCGGCTACAAGAGCACCCTAAGCAATCTATCTTAAGTATAGATTGGGGAAGAAGCAAAACCAAGAAGAAAACAAAATCATCGAGAAGGCACTTGATCGCTAGAAATCGGATTCACTTAAAGACTTCACCACGAATGATTACATGAACAAGATCACCACCGGGATCCTACCTCGATCTTGGTCCTTGCTCCGGAGCTCCGACGTGGTCTTCCATGCAAGGTTCCCACGTTGGCTAGGGAGACCCTAGACAACTAGCACGACCCTCATCTCCGAGATGGTGTCCCTCAAGCTTCTCTGCTCCTCGGCGGCGGATGACGAATTGGTTGATGCGTGGCTCTCGGTCAGGGGGCTATAAATAGCTCGAGAGGCATCTAGGTCAAAGGGGGGACCGACTGGGCCTCGAAACGGGCTGGGCCGGCCGAACTGGGCCGCCTAGCCTGGGCCCATTTCGGCCCAGTCCACGGCCTCCTTCGCCCGGTGTTGCTTCCCGAGTCTTCTAGATCCTTCCCCCTTTTGCATGTGGGCCCTTGTCGTCAGTTTCTCTCCGAATTGGACGAAGCTCCTTGTCTCGCAAGTTCAGCACTTTTCTGGCTAGGTCCTCGGAGTTTTCCATCTTCTCGGGTTGGGTCCTTGGGCTTCTTAGAGTCGTGTTCACTTCATTGCTGGACTTGTACCTGGCTTCAAGGTCTTGTCATGAGGTGCTTAATGAACGTATACCGGAAGTCTTGCTTTCAACGCTAAAACCCTGCATAAACACTAAACTCCAAAACCGACATGCACAAGTGAACTTGTTATACCACGGGGGTTAGTACCAATGGATAAGATACAAAGTCATGCCAACACTGAAGGTAAACTCATGGCTAGGTTGACGGAATTTCACCGTCAACAGTGTCATTTGCTAGGTCGCTCTTTGGTTGCTTGGTCCTCTAAGAAGCAAAACTCCGCAGACTTATCCACCGCGGAGGCGGAATACATTTCTGTGGGGGCTTGTTGTGCTCAAATCCTCTATATGAAGCAAAGCCTCTTGGATTATGGTGTGGTTCTAGATAGGGTTCCCCTCCTTTGTGACAATGAAGGTGTCGTAAAAATTGCTAACAACCCAGTTCAACACTCACGTACCAAGCACATTGATATTCGTCATCACTTCTTGCGAGACCATGTTGCTAAAGGGGACATTGTCCTTTGTGGTGTTCGCTCCGAGGAGCAATTGACAGATATATTCACCAAGCCTCTTGATGAAAACACTTTTTGTAGGCTTCGGAGTGAATTAAATGTGCTTGATGCGTCCAACATCATGTAATGCTTGTCATATAGTTTGCATTTGCATATGTACATGATTAGGTGCTTGTCTAACCTTGATAAGTTAGTGGTGAGTATGGGTCTTGCTTGAGCCGGTGGTTC
The DNA here is from genome assembly GCA_947561735.1 of Cenchrus americanus. Taxonomy (NCBI): domain Eukaryota; kingdom Viridiplantae; phylum Streptophyta; class Magnoliopsida; order Poales; family Poaceae; genus Cenchrus; species Cenchrus americanus. The sequence continues at coordinate 220,076,534 of OX387241.1, read as the reverse complement.
TCTTGTTTCTCTCAAGGCATGTTGAAAGGCTCACCATGAATAAGCTTATCAAGGGTTCAAATTTGGCAAGATAGTTTACCTTTTCGCTTTGCACTTATGCTTGTCATGTAGGATGCATTCATGTTTAATTTCATGCATTTGTTCTTGCATAGCATTGAGTGAGAGAAGTCACAAAGGAAACTCACACTATGAGAAAGTTGCTTAACGTTCAATGCAAATCAACAACTCTTAAGGTATGATGAGACAAATGATTGTGCTTAATGCCTATTGAGTTAAGTCCTAACGAGCTTATGGTGTCAATCTCTAAGTTCAAAGGCAATTGACTCATACATTCCCTTTTTGGAGTTCCCTCCCTCCTTTGGTTCTTAATTCGCCTATTTTTATCTATGGTTTATCCCTTTTTAGGGAGCTAATTGTGTATCTCTAAGTATTTTATAAAGGAGTGCTTGAGGGGTGAGGTTGTCACTCAGGATTGATCCAAGGATGTGCTAGTGTTGGCTTGTGTGTGACATTCGACATATCAAAAATGAGAAATAGTTCAACCAAAATCGAATTGTCACCGTCGGATGAACCGACGCCCAGTAGGTTCTAGCGTCGGATCATCCGGTGAAGCGGTCTGTGCGCTCAGTTGCTCTCTGTTAGAAAATTTCGTACCATCGGATGAACCGACGCCTACGCGTTTTACACCATCGGTTCATCCGGTGCTGAAGGAATTTTCAAAAATTCACAGACCCGCGCGCAACTGCTCCGACGCGTTAATTTTTCAGGCCGTCGGACCATCCGATGGTGGGTTTCACCCTGGAGCAGAATTGCACCGACGGTTCGACCGATGCTATTGATTTTCCACCGCCGGTTCTTCCAACGCTACTCTGAAGCGTGGGTCCCATCTGTCATATCCGTTGGCGGCTGTCTCTAATCTCCTAACCTTATTCAATCGTCGCCGCCGCCCGAGCCATTCTGTTCGTGCGCCGCCATCCCCTCCGCCTCCGGCCACCAACTGCGCATGCACGCCTCCCCGCGCCCTTCGCCGGCCTTCTGTGCTCTCCGCTGACCGCCCGCGCCGTGCCTCCACCCGAATCTCGCACGCGCGCGCAGGGGACGACCTGCTAGGGTTTCGGCCGCCTCCTCAAATTTCGGCCAGGCGCCGCCATTTCGGTTCGCCGGCGACCTACAGGAGGCGCTTAAGGCTTGATCCTCCCTCCGCAGCAGCCCCTCGTCATCCATCTCGTGTAGGGTGAGGAGCTTGGTTCTCTCCCTCTCATTTGTATCCTGTTGTTGTTGTCTAGGGCAAAATTTGAACCTGTCATTACTGTTCAAGCATGATTAGGGCTAATTGTTAATGGTTCTCTGTGCTAGTGATCAATTTAAGCCCTCTTGCACCTTTTCCATCTCTGCCATGCTCATAGAGTTACACTTTTGCCCTCTAATATGTGCTAGATGGTCATGTGCATATTTCTAATGGCAAGTTCAAAGAATGTATCAAATATCCACACAATCTTTGCACATCCTGTCCACCTAAGGATCTCCTAGTCTTTCAATTCACTCTTGTGGTAGTAATTCTCCTAGAAATTTTTCAATTAGGCTCATATCTATTCATTTGCTTTGCTTAAGGACCTCTTACCCTTAGATACATATCACGTTTATTCGTATCTCGCCATTCTATAATCTTCTATCTTTTCTCTTACAGATGGCAGGCGATAAGAGGAAGGGTAAGGCGGTAGCCGAGCCGAAGAAGAAGAAGACACTCCAGGAGAAGGAGTGGGACAGTGTACTTTCAGTGCCAGACACACAGGGTCAGCCACAGAGGGGTATACGGATCGAAGATAGTGCACAGGGTCACGGGGAGCAGCCCCAAGGTCAGCAGCAGCAGCAGTTACGTCGATCAGGCAGAGGTCAGCCAGCAGAGCAGATAGAGTCACCTCCTTCACTGGCCAGGTCCGGAACTCGGACTCATGGAGGACACACCCGCCGACACCACGACAGAGGAGAGCTGTAGTTGAAAAGCTAACTGAGCGAGAGCAGCAGGCACACGACCCACAGATCCCCAGAGGTCCACGAGCAGAGGCCTTCGGTGTCAACCTCCGTGACCTCCGTCACTTGCCCGGGCCGAAGATTCGGCGCTTGCGGAGTGTGCCCGAAGAGTAGTGGTTCCCACATGGACGAGACTACTGTGACCCCAGGTTTTGGACGATACTGCAGGAGAGCTTCTACGCTTCCTACGTACATCGGGGTTCCCAGCTGAGTCAGCACAGGATGCTACAGTTCACCGCACTTAGAGCAGCTGCGGCTGGAGAGGACATTCTTCCCTTCTTTGACTACCAGCGGGGTCTGGTGGACTTGGTGACCAGGAGGTCGCGTTACGCCCCCGACTGGGTACGTGTGTTCTATGCCACAGTGTACGTCGAGGCTGACCGGCTGTCCATCAGGTTTATGTTCATGGGTCAGCAGCAGAGGCTCACTAGAGAGGGGATCGCAGAGTTGCTCCAGGTCGACCTCCACGACGACTATATTCACTTCCTGGCTTACCCTGACGTCGAGACTCCTCGTCATGCCCACTCTCTGGTACTTCCATCAGACGAGGAGATCAGCTTCCTGTTCCTGCAGTCGTTCCTCCCCGGTACTCCCAGGACACCGGTGTTGACGCAAAATGTGCACTCAACGCCAATCACACAGCAAGCTGAAAAGCTAGCTTCGCACGCGCAGAGAGAGAGTGACGTGCCAGTCAATTTTTCCTGAAAATTAACAAAAGATAAAACAGTTAAATACCAAAGCTTGGAACTTACCGGGTGGTACCAGGCAGTTCCATATTTACGGCTAAGAAGCCAAGCAAGACGACATGTAGCTATGCGAAGCTACCTGTCAAAGAACCACAACCATTCGGGTAACCGCGAAGGAAAAAAGAACATTGCCGAACGGGTGACATAAGCATGACAACGATCGATCTTTGAATAAACATGAATGCATGTGCAAAGCCATGACCGATCTTCATGAAGATTAACATTAAATGAAGTAAAGCACGGACATGATCATGTATTAAATGAGTACGCATAGATCAAAGCACTAGTCTACCGCATGTCTAGGTACTTTAAGATCCGTCGGGTACGATCACAAACGAATCTATCCACCGCATGATACAACTCGCATGAAGAAACGTACCACTTTCGCAAATAGATCTATCCACCGCATGATACAAATAAAAATACGGAAAGCTAAAAGCATACATCACTTAAGGCACGAACGAGGCACGTGATCTACTCGTGAAAAACATAACCGAAAACGGCCGAATGTACCGATCCAGGGTCCATGAAGAAGGAACAAACATTACCACGTGAATAAATCCATCGATCGAATTGGAAATCTAATCCACCGGATGACTAGCTCCAAAGCAACCCAAAAACTCGCATCTACCGCATGATACCCGGTTCTTTCAAGATTTATACGCACAAAGCAAGCCTCGAACCCGCAAAGCACGTAACAACCTAGATCGATTCGGTTTCGGCTATCGGAGAGCACAAGATCCACGCGTCAAAACACGAAACCTGCTCATGCACGGATCTTAAAAGGAAAAAAGCCGATCCAAACCCATCTAGATTGGGCAAGAGTGTATTACATGAATTAAAACATAAAGTAAAACTCATGATAACACGGGGTAACTTAATGAATCTATTGGATCTTGCCAAAATCCAATAGAGCCGATAACTAGCTTCGAGCTAAACCTTAGCCTACCGCATGGCTCATGATCTAACAAGAAACCCTCTTGAACCAAGCTTGAATCTACCGCGTGACACGAAGCATGGTAACAAGACTACTTGCATCAGATCTAAATCCACCGCATGATACTAGACATGATACAAGGTTGCCGGTACTCACGGAGGTCGACGGATCGATTGGCCCTCTCGAAGAACTCGACGACACGACAAGGACTCTAGGGTTTGGCGTAAAGCCGGTGTGTATTGAGGAATGAACGTGTCCGTTACATACATCCGGGGATCGTATTTATACCCCGCCGATTACAACTACGAATGGATTCATTGCCTAACTAAACTCGATCGCCTATCCATCCATTCGCTTCCTCCGATCGAGCCACGTCACCGTCCAATCCCGCAAAATCAGCTCTCTTGTTCTTTTGCCGAACCGGAGCAGAGATAGCCGACCGCGGATCCTTCCGCCGAAAATCTCTCGAAAATATCTTTCCTTCCACCGACGGACTCTTTTTCGAATTGGACCCACATGTCATACTCCTTACCAAATTTTGGTGTTAACACATGCCCCTTCAATTGTGGGATAAAAGTAATTTTGTTCCACAATTGACTCTAGCCACGAATCCTTGAGCCAAACCTGTCAACACCTGTTCTTCGCAATCCGCCGGATTCTTCGTTCAGATCCAACCCTAGATCCCTTTCGTTCCGAGCTCGAATCTCCAATGGCAACTCAGAACCAAGCTGCTCAGGTAAATTCACCCCTCCAAACCTTTGTTCGGCATTAGGTTTTCAATTTTACCTGAGATTTTCCCCTTCCGCTCTCTTCCAGGAACCTTCTACTGCTCTTCTGATTCCTATTGAGGCCAACTCGCAGTCTTATTATCTTGGCCCCGAAGGGAATCCTGATCCCCGAGATTTTATTGCCGCCGAATCTCGCAGAATCCCTTTCAAGGTAGCTTTATCTCCACCTCCCCGGTGGCAAGATGCGTTCAAGAACCGGCCTTTGCCCCCAATTGCGGCCGGAAGACTTGGTATCGGAGGATTCTTGCGGATAAGAGCGGATTGACCAATCTGGATGCTCTCCGCATTGCCCAATGTCTGGAGTTATCCGTAGCTGAGACACCCAAGAATGAAGATCTTCTGATAGCCGCGTGCCATTTCTGGTCAAATGGCGTCAACGCCTTCCTTTTTGGGCACGGCCCAATGTCTCCAACTTTGGCCGATGTGTACATGATCACCGGCCTTGACATCACCGGTCCGCTGTCAGGCCTTGGAACTTCAAAAATTCCTCACGCCAGACAGGGGTAAAGCCAGGGAATGGCTACAAGAATTATATTTTGAAGCACATGAGAGACAATCCTCTTGGCGAAGTTGAATACAGAGCCTTTTTGAACATGTGGTTATGCAGATTTGTCTTCTGTGGCAAGGCCAACGAACCCACTTTGAATCATATCGCAATGGCGATCCATCTGGCTAGTGGCAATCGCCTTCCTCTGGGAAAATTCCTCTTGGGCAGTGTATACCATATGCTTCATCAGACCGTTACCCAAATGTACACCAGCCAGAGGATAACGTGCGTCAATGGCCCTTGGTGGTTTGTTCAAATTTGGCTGCAGCTTCACATGCATCAGATTGTAGGCGTCGACTTGAACTCCAGGTTCTTCCCCTGGTCCAATCCCCCTGACGGAGAGCTTCAAGTTACCAGAGGATGCCAAAGTTATGGAGAAGCAGCTTTCAATCGTTATCATTCAACAGACATCATCCAGCTCTTCGAGTTATTCTTCGAAGGCTTCCCCAATCCTCTTTGGCTTCCTTATCTAGGCAATGACACTCGACCTTCCCCGTCGAGTTCTCCTTTGAGCCCGGCCATCAAGATGGGAGATTCTTGGAAATCTTTAACATCATAATCCGCCCATGCATATTACCGGCCGAGTTCAATGGAGGGAGGCGAATACCGTACTTATGAGTACTACCGGCCTAATGTAATGGCCGAGCAACTTGGATGCGGTCGGATACCCCCAAGATTGTTTCCGCATGAATTCCTCAAGCCCGGGGAGGAAATCAAAGAACCGATGCAAAGGTGCAGAGTTTTCAACTATGTGTGCGGTCCCCACCGTCTACACATGTCCTTTTGTGCCCGCAACCATAGCTCACCCCACCTTCAATTCATGGTGGCAAGAATTCCATGACCACATCTTCGGTGAACCCGTTCATGTGTTCTCAGCGGAATTGGTGCCTGATTTCTTGCCGATTTCGCAGGTAACATAATGAACCCTTGGATCAAGCACTCCTTCTCCATTCATGGTTTTGACCTTCATTTTTTGTCCACGAACACGCACTGTCCCTCGAGCCAGGGATAATCACTTATAATGCCGAAGGCCCGATTTCAAAGATCGGGGTTTAAATCCACAACCCTGCATCAATTAATGGCCAGGTACGCTACTACAGATCCCAGCCTTTCTAGCCTCGCTGCAGACAGGAGGCAAGGTCTGCACCTGATTGCCCCTCCAAGTGCCAAAAGGAGAAGAACTGTCAAAAAGGTGCTTGTTGAGGTAAAACCCTTTACCTTCTTGATTACCAAGTCACTCTGTTCTTGATGGATCATATTCATTGTGCATTTTCAGACCAGAGCCCAACATTCTTCAGAACCAGCACCTGCCGATGCTCCATCCACTGGTATGACTTTTGCTGTTCTTTCTCAAGGATGAGCACTGGCACTTATCCCTTCAATTGGACATTTGCAGAAGAAACTGTGGGAGAACCACTTGTAGATGTTCCAGTGGTTCAACAGGCGAGCCCTTCCAGGGTTGAATTGCCCATCCCAGAGAGATCTCATCTTCATCACCTTCTGCGAAGCGATAGCGTTCTCCAGAGAGGAATCTCCCAACTCGGCGGAGCCACCAAATTCCCCCGGGATGCCATCGCCTATCGCCCAAGCAGCAATGACCAACCCAACGAGAGGAGGATCCAATTCTTCACCGACCCGTAAACTCACGAGTCGCTGATTGCGGCACCAGCATCTCCTGACTTGGAAGTTTCGGCTCTACTCGGGACGCCTCTTCCGTCTGCGATTGCTCCCGCTTAAGAAACCACTCATGAGGTGCCCAATTCCGCTCTTAATTTCGATACCTTGATGCTAGCATTCTCACCTCGGCAATGTTGTTTCCAGGGTCACACTCCGTCATCATCAAGCTTGCCGTCAGAGGGCCCATCAACTGCCGAGGTGATGAGAGAAATAAACCAGCCGCTGCCAGATGAAGTGTTGCCCAAACTCAAAGAAATTGCAGCCTGGCTAGAAAAAGACGTTCAGGATCAGCTCAATGATCTTCGCCATTTTGAAGAGATGTTTGAACCCATTAGTCGAAGACTTCCCGATGACATCAGAGCTTTTCTATCGTCCGTCTACGACTTAGAGCCCTTCTATGTTCCCTTGAGGCGCACTTGGAGGAAATTGCGCTCCCGTCCGCCATTGAAAAGGAGAAAACCGATGCCGAACGTGCCATGAACGGGGTACAATCCCAAGCAGAAAGCCATAAAGATGCCTTGGCTGTCCTGCAAGCTTCTTACGATTTGAAAGTCGCCAGAAAGGCTGCTCTAGAGGCAGAATTGAGAAGCCTGTCAGCGGAGATGGAGATTGACCAGAAGAAAATAGCCGATCTTCCTGGATTGATAGCAAAGACCCAAGCGGAGGTAGAATCGGCTGTCACCAGAGTGAAGCAATGCGATGCAGAGCTCACCGACTTAGCTAGTGCCCAAAAGGACTACCAGGAGATCCTGGATAATTCCCACTTGATAATATCCAATGTTCGTCACGCACTCGCAAAACTCCTCAGTGCTTGAATGTCCTTATTGATGTATACCTGGACTGGTCGTTCTTGTAATATTTCCTTTGCGATTTGTTGCCTTTCCTTTGCGTACTTTGAAATGTAATGCCGAACGACCCATTCGGTAGTGAAATGCTAACTCCCGAAAAACACCTTGATTTCCTTTAGCCGAAACAATCGATCCGCACGCGTTTCAGCTTAGAACTCCAAACGACCCACCGGCGGGTTGGTCAAGGAAATCCTTCCACCTTCCGATTTTATTGGGACGTGCGCCACGATCCACAGCCACGACTCGAAGCCACGATTTCCCCGCCGGGCCTATAAATGTTGCCATAGGTGCCCCTAGCTCTCCACCGGAGCCTTCTAGCTCTCGAATCTTTGCCAATCTCTGGTCTTCTTGCAAACAGTGCACATCCCCAAACCGCAATGGTGCGCCGCCTCAACCGCCGCCGCGCCTCCGACGAGGCTGAAGGAAGCAGCGCTAATGCGCGCAGGCGGTGATGATCATCAATTTCTCCTCGTCGATCCTTCCCTTGATCTTCTTTTGCCTTGACAATCACCCCCCTTTTGCAGGTTGATTCAGTGGAATCCGCCCGCGCGCCGACCAATCAACCCCTCCCAGATGACTCTTCGAGTCCGACGGCCACTCCCCGTGCCGTACGGGGGAAGCGCACGCCATCCGCTACAAGGAGGAGTTGGAGGCATCCCGTCGCGAACTGGAGGATGTCTCCAAGAAAGCGGGCGTGGCCGAGTTAGAATGGGGAGGACCGGGCGCAAACAACCGCCGGAGGCCATTGACGGTATGGCCCCGAGATTGATTCTTGGTCCGGCTCGGCTTTTGATGCTAATCCCTTCCGCTTGTCCTTTGCGGCCCGCGACGCCGAGCTTGACCCGGCTAAAGACGCCGGTAGAGCAATTGGCCGAGAAGGTGAATGCCCACGGCGACACGCCGGCGGAGCGCCCGGCCGCGGGGGAGCCGTCGCGTCGACGAGGTGGCCGTTCATGGCGTTCGCCCGGGCACCACCTTAGGCCCGGGCCGTGATGGCGACGCATACGGACGTCGACTACTCCACCGGGCCGCGTGGCTTCCGTGGCGGCGCGCCGGAGGATATCGACGAGATCGAGCTCATCCCGGAGCGCCTCGACGGCCACGGCGACGCCATTGCCGAAATTACCCATCCCCGATCCGTGTTGAACGGACTCTTTGATTAGATTGTACTAGGGATGTGTAAATGTCGGCAATATATGATGAACTTTTGAATTCTGCATTTGTTCCGTGATATCTCCCTTCGCATTTGCATCTGTGAATTTTGTCTTCTTTGAATGCAATCTGGGAACTGTCTTTAGCCGAACGCTCGCAAACAACTGCCCCTCGGCGCAAGACCCACAAAGGATCCCAATTCGGCAATCCGTAAACACTGTTCAAAAGAAAAACCCTTCGCACTTGGTGGAAACCCCTGCCGCTTGGTATTCCAACAGTGCGTACTGGCCAGATCATCACTCCCAATGCGCCTCCTTGGTCAATAAAATAGCCCGTGGGGTGCTCTGCAAATCCACTCGCACACTCCTCCGTCGCTTCTCGTCTCTTCCCTTGCTGCCAGAAGAAAAAACCCCAACGCCATGGACAAGGGTAAACAACCTCAGGGGAGCGGTTCATCGAGGAAGCGTACGATTCGGAAGTGAGTTTTTCTTTGATCTGCTCCTCGTTCTCCTGCTTGATCTTACGCTTCACGTCTTCTTCTCGTCTTTTCAGCCTTGATTTGCTTCCTGAAGAGGTAATCGGGACCGAAGATGTCCCCGAGTACATCTCCTCCGATTCCTCCCCCGGCGCAGGATGCCACGCCCGAGCAAAGGGCCATTCATCGGTCGCGCCGCCGTGCCCGCACCTGGAGCGCGGCCTCAGGGACATGTCCGTCCGTTGCCAAGCCGAGCGCGAGCGTCGCATGGCGCTGGAAGCACTAGTAGGGGGTAAACGCTTCTGACCCCTTCATGTTTGCATCCGGATTTCTTGCCCCTAACCTTGATTCTTTTGCCCCAGATGTCTCTGACAGGTACAACAACCTGAAGGCGGCCTGGGATAGCTTGGTAGAGGCCGCCAATCATGGTCATCCTCGTGCGTTCCAAGTCGCCGTCACGGTGGTCCTGGAACAACTGAAGAGGGAGCAGCAGCCGAAGAAGCAAAGAAAAGATTGAACCATACTTTCGCTTCTTACTCCACGCCTTCTGCTTCCCTCCCTTTAGGGAACCTGACCTTCAGGGCTGCCATGTGTAATCCCGCAAGAAACAGCTTGTAATGTAGTGTTGAGCTAAGGGCAATGCATCCGAGCACCGGCCATCTTCTTTTGTTCATGGATTTTGTTCTAAAGGCGGCCTCGTTATTGAGCGCCGGCTATTTCGTGCCGTATGCGTGTAATCATCGATCGATCTCAATGCTAGGATAATATTTTTTCGCATATCTCCCATTTATCGCAGCGGAAAACTCTTCTCCCAAGAAAGTTTTCAATATGTATGCATTACCAGGGACGCATCTGACCACACGAAAAGGCCCCTCCCAGTTAGGGGACCATTTGCCGAATTCACTGTATTTAGTTCCAATCGGCAGTAGTGCTTTCCAAACTAGATCGCCTTCTGCGAATTGCTTTACCTTTACTTTCTTGTTATAGTATTTGGCGACCCGCAGCTTGTTTTTCTCGATGTTTTCCAGGGCCCTGAGACGGATCATATGCAAATCTTCTAACTCATCCATCATTAGGCCACTGTAATCCTTGGAACTCAAATCGTTTTGCAGCACTATTCTCCTTGACTCTGATTGCATTTCCCAGGGCAGGATCGCGTGATGCCCGTAAACCAACTCGTAAGGAGAAGTCTTTGTAGCTCCATGGGGGGCCATTCGGTAAGCCCACAACGCTTCACTGAGTATCGAATGCCACCTCCTTGGCTTCTGGTCGATCTTCTTCTGTATAAGCTTGATCATGATCTTGTTAGAAGCCTCTGCCTGACCATTAGCTTGGGCATAGTATGGAGAAGAATTAAATAACTTGATTCCCATGCTTTCGGCAAAATCTCTGAACTCCAACGACACGAATTGTGCCCCCCGGCCGGTGGTAATCGTCTGAGGGATCCCAAATCGATAGATGATGTGTTCCTTGACGAACTCGATCATGTTTTCTGATGTCACTTTCTTCAGTGGGACCGCCTCGACCCATTTGGTGAAGTAGTCTGTAGCCAAAAGCACGAACTTATGCCCCTTGCTAGATGGCGGATTGATTTGGCCAATCAAGTCTATACCCCAGCCCCTGAATGGCCATGGCTTGATGATGGGATTCAATGCTGATGCAGGGACTCTTTGAATATTCCCGAACCTTTGGCAATCTTGACACCCCTTGTAATACTCAAAACAGTCCTCTAATATCGTCGGCCAAAAGCATCCAGCTCGCCTAATAACCCATTTCATGCGATAGGCCGATTGGTGCGCTCCACATATCCCATCGTGCACCTCGCTCATCATGTTCTTGGCTTCTTCTGGACCCAGGCATCGTAGCAATACTCCATCTAATGATTTATAGAATAAATTATCGTCCAGAAGGACGAACTTGATTGCCTTGTACCTGAGCTTCCTAGAGACTTTTCGGGATGGATCTCTCAAATAATCAACGAGCTCTTTCCTCCAATCATCTTCTGTAAGATCCGTCCCTAGTGCATTCACCTCTGCAGCAGATGCTTCTTGACTCTCTTTATAACCAGAGGCGCTTTGAGCCAGCCTGTTTGCTTCCTCGTTATGCTCTCTAGGGATGTGCTGTAGGGTTACCGGTGGAAAGCCCTTCAAGATTTCTCTCGCATTCCTCGTAGTAACTCCTCGGCGCCTTGCTCCCCGCACTCGTACTCGGCCGTTCAATTGCTTGATGACCAACTCGAATCTCCATAAATTTCAACCGAAACGGCCCCGGCTTCTCTCAAATATTGAAGCCCTCGAAGCGATGCCTCGTACTCGGCTGGTTATTCGTGACGGTGGGTTGTATAGGAATGGCGAATTCAAACATCTCACCTCTGGGAGAAATTAGTAGGATCCCTACTCCCCCACCTTTGCCACATGATGACCCGTCAAAGAATAAAGCCCATGGGGTAATTTCAAGCAGATCAATTGAAGGGTCACGGTGTTCAGTTATAAAATCGGCAATGACCTGACCTTTGATGGATTTTGCCGATTCGAACCTCAACTCGAATTCTGATAGAGCTAAAATCCATTTGCCAACCCGACCATTCAAAATTGGCATAGATAACATATGTTTTATCACATCAAACTTCGAGTATACAGTGCATTCGGCATTCAACAAGTAGTGCCGAAACTTTGTACACGAGTAGTATACGCAAAGACACAATCTTTCTATAGCCGAATACCCGGTTTCGGGATCAAGTAGTTTTCGGCTAAGATAAGCTACTACCCGCTCCTTTCCTTCGAATTCTTGAATAAGGGCCGATCCAATAGTTTGGGTATCGGCCGCCACGTACAACTTGAAAGGCTTGTCCAAATGAGGAGGAACCAAAGACCGGCGGCTCCTTCATGTATTGCTTGATTTCCTCGAAAGCCTTTTGTTGTTCGTCGCCCCATGTGAATTTCCGATCCTTCTTCGACTTCAAAGAACGGAGAGAACGGCAACACCTTCTGTGATAAATTTGAGATGAACCTTCTCACGAAGTTGATCTTGCCGAGCAGTGATTGCAACTCCTTGAGGTTGGTTGGAGGAACGACTTCATCAATGGCTTTCATGCTCTTTTTGCCAACTTCGATTCCCCCTTCGTGGACCAAAAACCCCAAGAACTCTCCAGCTGACACCCCGAACGCACACTTGTTTGGATTCATCTTTAGGCCATGCTTCCGGGTGCATTCCAAGGTCTTCTTCACATCTTCCAGATGGGTGTCATGACTTAAGGACTTGATCACTACGTCGTCAATGTAGATTTCCACGGTCTTGCCGATCAACTCATGAAAAATGTAATTCATGGCCCGCTGATAGGTTGCACCGGCATTTTTCAACCCAAATGTCATGACGATCCATTCGAATAGGCCTATATGACCAGGACACCTGAAGGCCGTCTTTGATATGTCTTCTATTGCCATGAAGATCTGATTGTATCCCGCGTTGCCATCCATGAAGCTGATCACCTTGTGCCCAGCAGCGGCGTCAATCAACAAATCGGCAATAGGCATCGGGTATCCATCCATGGGAGTCGCTCTGTTTAGGTCCCTGAAGTCTATGCAAACTCTCATTTTTCCATTTTTCTTATACACAGGGACGATGTTAGAAATCCACTCCGCATATCTGCAGGGCCGAACGAAGTTTGCGTCAAGTAATCTTTCGATTTCCTTCTTCACATCGGCCAATACCTCATCCTTGTAGATTTTCCGGGGCGGTTGCTTGTATGGTTTGAAACCAGGCTTGATTGGCAACCGGTGCTCGACGATGGAACGATCCAATCCAGGCATCTCCGAGTAATCCCAGGCGAAGCAATCTTTATATTCTTTGAGAAGCTCAATTAAGTTCCCCCTGAAGTCTGGTTGCAAATTTGCACTGATGAACGTCGGCCTTGATTTATCACCGTTCCCAATGTCAACTTCCTCCAGCTTATCGGCCGACATGAATCCTCGTCCCAGCTTGCCATCAGTGCCATCCACGGGGTTCTCCATTAAAAATTACTGTAAGAGCCGACTGCTTGAATCGGCCGTTGGTCACCGCCGACAGTTCAACAGACCTTCTCCCCGGGCCCTTCCCCGAGAAGCAATCGATGCCTTGGTACTCCCGGAAGGCCGGTTCCATGTTAGCCACGCTTACGGAGTCATCCGCCCGGACGACCTCGATTTCATCGTCCACCCATTGGATCACCGTTGATGCATAGTGGATGGGACGCGGCAGCTGGCGTGGATCCGGCCCCGCCCAAGCGAGGCGTAGGCTCCCTTCCCTTCGATGACGAAGAAGGTGGTGAGCGAGCGTCTTGGACCCGATCATCAAATCCATGTGAGCGCATCCTTTGGTGTCCGAGGGGTTCCCGCGAAGTCATTCGGGATGATGCTTGTTGGTGTCGGATCGCTCGGGGTCATGCCAAGCTTCCCGAAGGTGGTGTACGGCATTACGTTGACCGCCGCGCCACCGTCGACGAACATCTTGGTCAATGGCTTGCCATTGACGTACTCCCTCAAGTACGGCGGCCTCATATGGCGATTCTTGGCCGGCTTGTCGAAGATGGCCTCGCTTGGCTAGCACCGCCGCGCCATCATCTCCTCGGGCTGCTCGTCGTCAAAGGAAGCTTCCTCCCCGCATCACCCGGTTAGCGGGAGCCATGAACTCGTTTGGTAGGAAGTATACCATGCATGCGAGGGGCCGAGCGTTTCGATCCTTCCGGCCGGTCCTTGGGGCGCCACTTTCCGCCTCGTCCGGATCCCGGCTTGTTTCATCTCGCGGTTCCTCAAGCGTTGGACCCGCCTCTTCGGCTCTTGCGTAGACCGGTGGGCACCACCGCCCCTTCCGCCGCACGTAGACATCTTCGTCCTCCTCCCCGGTCGCCCCACCCGAGATCGGCTTGGCGCTTCTCGGGGTGATCTATAACCTCAATTTTTTGCCGCCGATCCCCATTTGGGTGAATCCTTCCAAGTCTTTCATGGACGGATCGGCGATTGCGCTTTCTGCCCGTACTCGGCATATCCGTCGCCGCACTCGGGACGCTCCTTAATGTGGGCAGCTTTAGGCCCTCATTCCGGCGAAGCAGTCCGAAGAAGGCGCATCCCCAGTGGGTGCGCTCCTGCTCGCGCGCGTGCTGTTCCTGATTCCATTTGCGCGCCTCTTCTTCAGCCATGCGCTGCTCCTCCTCGTGACGACGCTTTTGGTAGCGCTCCTTTTCCATCTGGCGCTGCCATTTGTTGAGGAGAATGCGTGACGTCACCTTGGGTTTAGGCCTGGACGATTCCCCAATCTCGATGTGGCTCTTGAGAACGCGGGGGCGTCGCCCTGCACTTGCTCTAGGGCCACCTCGGCGCTCCGGTCAACCGATCCATCTTGCCTCGGACCTCGGGCGAGGTCGGGACCTTGACTTTCCCCTTCTCTTCGGCTGTTATCGCATTGATAGAAAAGCCGAGCATGTTCTGCGGGAAGGGGTGGCCATCCAGCTTCATCTTGTTATCGAACTTGAGGTGCCCTTCCCGGATAGCCTTCTCGGATCCTCATCCCGAAGACCCCCGCAATCGTTGATAGAGTGCGAGTCTCCGTCATGGAAGCCGCGATAACGTTTCGCTTTGACTCCATCGGCCGAAGCATAGAGTGCCCTTCGGGCGCCTTGATTCGGCCTTCCTTTACCAAGAGCTCAAACAACTTATCGGCCTTTGTGATGTCGAAGTCGTAGGTTCCTTTGGTCCGCTCGACCCACCGCCGATTCATCGTCAAGGGCTCTTTACCCCACAAGATCTCTCGCTGCGCCTATCTCCAATTCGTCGTCGAATCTTCGCACAAATCGGCCTTGTCCAAGAATTGGTTGTAGATGTCGGCGATGTCATGCTTGCTTGCCAAACTTGGGGTCCTTCTTGAGGCCATATGCCCGATTGCTCATCAAGGATAACTTCGCGATAGTTGGCCCAAGTTTTCAAACTCCATCCCAAATAGCTTCTCGCGCACGGCCGGCAACATCCCGGCGACGGCCATATCGGCCAGTCGATCGTCGGCAAGTTCAATGAGAAGCACATGCCCTTGACTTCTCTCGAATCTTCTAAGAAACTCCCGGCGGCGTTTCACCGTGCCTTTGCTTCGGGGTGGCGAGATCAATCAACTTCTTCTCGAATCGCCGCGAAGTAATGAGCGTGAAATTTACGCTCCAAATCTTTCCACCTGGCCACTGATTCAGGCGGCAAGGACGAGAACCACTGAAAAGCTGGACCCGTCAGCGAGGCGGGGAAGTAGCGAACCCTGAACGTCTCTTCGGCCGAACATTCCCCAAGCTGCATGAGGTAACGAGCGATATGCTCGACCGTGCTTGTCTCGTCCTGCCCAGAGAACTTCGTGAATTCCGTCGGCGGTTTCACCCTTGGTGGCAGGAGCACGTTATAGTACCACTCCGGGAACGGCGGCCTGTAGGTGGGGCCCTGCATCCTTGGCTTGAGGCCGAACTGATTCTGCATCAATTCGGCCATCTTGCGTGCTAGGGCATCTTCCTCCTCGAGCGCCTGCAGCCGCGCGTACCCCGGTGCGGGAAGGCATCGAACGCCCCGTAATTTCCCACTTCATGATAGCCACCGCCGTACAAATTCTTCTGGAGCCAGTTGGTCGACGGAGCTATTCTTCGACCGGGGGTCAAGTGGGGCCCCGGGTGAGCCGAACGCTAGGTCTCCGTACGTAGGGCCGATACGGATTCGGCCGCTGCACGGGGCCGACCCGTGCTTTGCTCGTGGTGGCGGCGGGATTGGTTGACTTCCCGAAGCTTGCGGCGGAGGGCGAACCGGCCGCCCCCCGCGCCCGCGGAGGAGGTTGGAATGTCTCGCTCCCGAGCTTTGAGGAGGAGGTCGCCGCACCCGGCCGCGGCGGCGGCCGAGAGCTTGATTCACCCGGCTCCACGGTGCTCTTTCCGCGTACGTCTTTCCAAACGCCCGCCCCGCACCCGGCCGAAGAGGGCCACCATCATCTGCCGGGAGCGATCCGAGGAAAGCTTGGTTGTGCTTGGTGAGCATGTTGTCTACCGATTCTCGGAAGATCCGCGCGCATTCCTCTTTTTCTTGTTGGGTTGTGGCGTCGGTCTCTCCCGGCAACAGCACTTCCGGGCGAGCCACTCTTCGGATATGGTACACCACTTCGATTCTTCTTAAATGACATGAGACACTTTTGCTGAAATTGATTCACGGCGTCTAGGAGCTGCCGATGCTTGCTGCGGAGAAAGCTCTTCGATGTTGACATCCGGAGGTCCGAGACTTCGGGCATCTTGAACCAATTCGGTACCGTATGGTCCCACTGGGCGTGCCAAAAAGTGTGTTGACGCAAAATGTGCACTCAACGCCAATCACACAGCAAGCTGAAAAGCTAGCTTCGCACGCGCAGAGAGAGAGTGACGTGCCAGTCAATTTTTCCTGAAAATTAACAAAAGATAAAACAGTTAAATACCAAAGCTTGGAACTTCACGGTGGTACCGAGGCGGTTCCATATTTACGGCTAAAAAGCCAAGCAAGACGACATGTAGCTATGCGAAGCTACCTGTCAAAGAACCACAACCATTCGGGTAACCGCGAAGGAAAAAAGAACATTGCCGAATGGGTGACATAAGCATGACAACGATCGATCTTTGAATAAACATGAATGCATGTGCAAAGCCATGACCGATCTTCATGAAGATTAACATTAAATGAAGTAAAGCACGGACATGATCATGTATTAAATGAGTACGCATAGATCAAAGCACTAGTCTACCGCATGTCTAGGTACTTTAAGATCCGTCGGGTACGATCACAAACGAATCTATCCACCGCATGATACAACTCGCATGAAGAAACGTACCACTTTCTGCAAATAGATCTATCCACCGCATGATACAAATAAAAATACGGAAAGCTAAAAGCATACATCACTTAAGGCACGAACGAGGCACGTGATCTACTCGTGAAAAACATAACCGAAAACGGCTGAACAGCCGATCCAGGGTCCATGAAGAAGGAACAAACATTACCACGTGAATAAATCCATCAGACTGAATTGGAAATCTAATCCACCGGATGACTAGCTCCAAAGCAACCCAAAAACCTGCATCTACCGCATGATACCCGGTTCTTTCAAGATTTATACGCACAAAGCAAGCCTGAACCCGCAGCACGTAACAACCTAGATCGATTCGGTTTCGGCTATCGGAGAGCACAAGATCCACGCGTCAAAACACGAAACCTGCTCATGCACGGATCTTAAAAGGAAAAAAGCCGATCCAAACCCATCTAGATTGGGCAAGAGTGTATTACATGAATTAAAACATAAAGTAAAACTCATGATAACACGGGGTAACTTAATGAATCTATTGGATCTTGCCAAAATCCAATAGAGCCGATAACTAGCTTCGAGCTAAACCTTAGCCTACCGCATGGCTCATGATCTAACAAGAAACCCTCTTGAACCAAGCTTGAATCTACCGTGTGACACGAAGCATGGTAACAAGACTACTTGCATCAGATCTAAATCCACCGCATGATACTAGACATGATACAAGGTTGCCGGTACTCACGGAGGTCGACGGATCGATTGGCCCTCTCGAAGAACTCGACGACACGACAAGGACTCTAGGGTTTGGCGTAAAGCCGGTGTGTATTGAGGAATGAACGTGTCTGTTACATACATCCAGGGATCGTATTTATACCCTGCTGATTACAACTACGAATGGATTCATTGCCTAACTAAACTCGATCGCCTATCCATCCATTCGCTTCCTCCGATCGAGCCACGTCACCGTCCAATCCCGCAAAATCAGCTCTACTGTTCTTTTGCCGAACTGGAGCAGATAGCCGACCGCGGATCCTTCTGCCGAAAATCTCTGAAAATATCTTTCCTTCCACCAGACGGACTCTTTTTCGAATTGGACCCACATGTCATACTCCTTACCAAATTTTGGTGTTAACAACCGGACCGTCTGATCCGCGAGGCGTACGTCGTTCACTACGCTCTTCGGAGGTCCGTTCTCTACAGGATGGGGAACGCTGAGTCATTGACAGGGGTGCAGCAGTGGCTTCTGATGTACGTGATGGTGAAGCGCCCCTTCGACATAGTTGATATCATGCTTTCTGAGATCGAGGATGCTATTATGGATGGTATGGGGATGACACGTCAGCAGGCCTTCGCGCATTGGATCAGCTGGTTGTTGTCCCGTCTAGAGGCACAGAGGTACGTCGGAATGCTTGAGTCGTCAAAGTTCGTGTTCCCGACCTACCGTCCTCCGATGCCAGGTGACAGGAGGAGAGGCTCGAGAGGCTTGAGGAGAGCAGAGGAGACTCTACAGGCATGGGCAGCAGCTGAGGCTATGATGGACGAGGCAGCTCGACAGGACGCGACACTAGCAGCAGCTGAGGCACCTCTCCCACAGTACTTCGCCACAGACAACGAGTCCTCCAATGACGACGAGGACTTTGTGCCTGCTCCTGAGCACGTGTTCCGAGTCCGTCGTACTCACGACGATGAGGCAGGAGGATCCACTTTGCCAGGCCAGAGAGAGGCTGAGTCATCGGTTCCCACGATCACAGCTGCTCCGTTGACCCAGCCAGACCAGCTCACTACACTGAGCTAGGCTACGGCTGCTCAGTCTCAGGCCACACTCCAGGTACAGTAGCAGATGCAGGCACAGTTTCAGCAGTACCAGGAGTCTCAACAGGTGATCCTTGAGGGGATCCGTCAGCAGCAGGAGGCACAGAGGCAGCAAATGCTCCAGCACCAGATGATGACTTCTCAGATGTTCACGTTCATGTTTGTATGCCTCAGTCAGCTTTTCCAGCAGTCAGGGTTGCAGCTACCCCAGCCACCGACCGCTCAGCAGCTCCAGGCTGACCCGACTGCACCTTTACCTCCCACTGGTGGGTTCGTGAACGTCCCTCTCGCGACCTTTCCACAGTCACCACTCCTTCAGACGGGGATGTTCGCGGTACCCCAGACGACGACACCACAGGTAGCGGTCACTTCTACCTTTCTTGACCAGCTTCAGATGACCACTCCGACGTCGTCACAGCTGCCGTCTCCACTCAACACAGGAGCACTTGTCTTTGAGACGCCAGCTCGCACCACTCTGCCCAGTCCACAGGTGTCTTCACCTCTTCCAAGCTTCACTACACCACGGGCAGAGGGCTTGGGTCAGGAGGATTACTACTTGCGTGCTATCACCGAGCAGATCTCTTCAGTGATCGCCTCCGACCCAGAGGCTCCAGGTCCCAAGGCCGCTCAGGCTCCGACTTCAGGTGCCGGGACGACTACAGCTCCACCAGCTCCACCTCCTCCGGCTCCGGGTTCCTCCTCTCCAATTTGGTCACTTCTCAGCGAGGACTCTGACAACGACGACGCCTCCGGCTTCTCTATTCGACCTTTGAGGACCGTCTCTACCTCACCGCCGGATCCTTCCTCTCCACCTCAGACTTAGACTCTTTTTTGGTGCTTGTTGCCAAAGGGGGAGATAGATAGGGGGAGTAGAGATAGAGGGAGTTAGGGGAGAGTGCAGGATTTCGAGTTTTTGTAGCCTCTCTCGTTTTGTGGAGTTTCATGATGAGACATGTATTTGGATCTTGTGCTTGTTGTTGATTTACATGTCTACTCATGTTTGTGGTGCTTGTTTACCGTATTGCATGTGTGTTTGTTGCTTATCTTATTTCATGCATTAGAAGTAGAGTTTATATGCTTTTAAATCCAAATTTTCGTATATCTCTACTCGTGTTGTCATCTATCACCAAAAAGGGGGAGATTGTAACCATCTAGGCCCTTTCGCACCTTTGGTAAGGGTGTGTTTCGATGATAAATGACAACCATATGCTTGTGACTAACCGTTGTTTTGTAGCGGATTTCATATTGGGTTATTGTCGCAAGTATTGAATGAAATGAGACCCCTCAATTTGAATTCAAGGACTAAAAATGGATAAATACTACAAGGCTAAGGACTTTGTTAGTTCCAAGTGTCACAAGGAGATGAAGGACACTTGGATTGCTAGTTTGTAGTGTTCGACCGTACTATTAAGAGGGCTTCGTACACTAGTAGCTTGACCATGCACTCAAAAGCCATAAAAATATGCACACTCAAGTTCCTTGGCTGTCAACTAGCTCAGAGAGTTCATGGAAGCAAGGTGGAAGCAAAAGAATTGACGGAAAACTCAAAGGCGTTGATTTGGACGAGTTAAAATGAAGTTCATAGCGCCGGATGATCCGACGCCCTGATTTCTAGATGCGTCAAATGAGTTCTGTGGCCAATGGATTCAAAATGGACCGTCGGATGAACCGATGGTACAGGCATTGGTTCATCTGACAACTTAGTGTTTGGTTACAGTATGGGTCAAGGCTCAGCGCTTAAGCATCGGATGATCTGACGCCTTGACCATCGGTTCATCCGACGGTTGCATTTAAATCATACAGAGACGCGCCAAGTCAACTGCTGCAGCACCGGATGAACCGATGCTTGGATGAAGTACTCAGCGCTTCATCCGACGGTTTAATTCAAATCATACAGTACCGCCCTGAGTGTGAAGTCTTCAGTACCGAATGATCCGACGGGGCGTCGGTGTATAGCGTTGGTGCATTGTCTGAGCTTCTTGGTTAAACAACTATATTGGACACTATTAGTGACCGGATGATCCGACGCTTTGCAGGGGGAGACCATCGGTTCATCCGACGGTACTACTTTTTCAGGAAACCTTTTCTAACGGCTAGCCTTCCTTGCTAGGCCTATAAATATGACCCCCTGCCTCTCTTGAGCTGCCTTTGCCATTCTGAAGATCCATTGCAGCCAAGGAGAGAAGAAGAGTGTGTTCTTGCCATTTGGGATTCTCTTCCTCTTGTTTGAGGGCCATCTTTTTTAGTGATCAAGAGTTTCCAAGGTGCATACATGGCTTAGCTGAGTGCTCAGGTCAAGTGAAGGTGTGCGGGCTTGTTACTCTTGGAGTTTGACGGCTCCTAGACGGTCTCAGTGTTTGGAGGGTTCTTGGTGAGCTCTTGGAGATTGTGGGAGCCTCAAGGCAAGCTTGGTGTACACGGTTCGAGACCCACCGTTCCGGAGATGGAGAACGGGTACTCTTAGTGAGCACTTGTGTCTTGGTGACTCAAGGGGGAGCAGTACTCTAAGTGAGTGCTCCAACGTGGATTAGGGGGAAGCGTCAACTTCTCGATACCACGGGAAAAAATTCGGTCATCTCTTGTGCCTCTCTATTTACTTTCTAGCATTTAAATTCAGCACCTAATTTCCGCACTTAAGTTTCCTTGTCTTTGCTCTTGTCTTTTGCTTGTGTGCTTCATATCTCACCTAGGTTGTTTCTTATCTCCTAGTGTGTTATTTTCTAAGGAAACTTTTGTTAGTGTGCTCTAGTAGTAGAGAATAACTGTTTTTAGATGGGCAACACTAGTTGATAGGCTAAGGTTTCTTCTTGGTGTAGAAATTGAAAAGAAGTCCCATATTCAACACACCCCCTTCTGTGTGACTAGGATCCTACAATGTGCTAACTAGATGCTTCTGTATTCTGGACCAATTCTGTATTCTGGCTGGCAGCCTACTGCATGCTAGTTGAGAATGTAGAATAGCAATGATCAGACTAGTATCAGTGTTATTGTGCCACATTACTCCAAGACAACTTGTTTCCAAACAAAGTACTCCAGGAAATAGTATAGGTGCACAACTATGGCAGAGCAGAAATCAGGTAGAGCCATCAGGACAACCAATGTGAATATATAACAACTTTCTCTAACAAACAGAAATTCGCTATAAATAGAGAGCAAACCACAATCCTATGGAAATTACAGCAACCACCGGCGACAAGAAAGTTCATCTGACTTGATTTGGGAATTAACAAGACCAACTGGATGAGTCATCTACAAAAGTATGGTACTAATTTCTAGAGCAATAATTTTTGTAGCATTTACATCTTAGCACATATTTGTCATGGCTCATGACATCGAAACAGCCTAAAGAACAGTTAGGAGTTGATTTAAAAATCCTACTGTTATGAATTGCGATGCGAGGGGAAGTGAATTGCGAGGATTTGGGGCTGATTTGTGGGGGAATCAGGGGTCTGAGCTACAGTACCCGTGGTGCTACAGTAGCCGCGGGTACTGTTCACGCCTCAATGGTGGCAGCGGCTAGGGTTGTGAGGACGCGGGGAACGCCGGCCGCGGGGCTTCGCCCACGGCGGCAAGAGAGAAGGGTTTTCCTTCTAGTCTCTTGCTTGATTAGATTGATACATCTCCTCTCTTTAAATAGAGAGGATTGCTTGACCCCTAAGCAAGGACTCAATCTTATCCCTAAACCTAACCCTAACGGGCCTCCCGGCCCATTAGGCCCTTGACACCTGACATTACCCCGCCCTTTTCCGAGCAACCTTGTCCTCGAGCCGCAGCATGGGCACCTTGACAATGACTCGACTCCACACAAACCTATGACCTAAAAATAAACCTTTTACATCTCGGCTTATTTGATTATTATTAATCTGAAATAGACTCATACTTTTTATTGTGTGACCCCCAACGGTAGGCACCATCCGCCACCTGGATCCCATGGAGACCATCTGAACGAGAGGGGCGCAGGGGCACAACCACCTGGAAGCAGTCGCGACGAAAACCAACGGAGACGTCCTCGCGGTGGTCGCAGACAGAAAGCTGAGGCGCCAGGCAGTGCGTCCCCGTTGGCGACAAGGAGGAACACACCTCCCCTACCAGCATCCCCGCGGAGTTGGAGTACACCGTCTACGGGAAAGACACCATGCGCACCCTTGGACACATCAGCGGATCGACACAGTTGGCCATCGAGCGAGTCAAGGTCGCATCCCTCTGCGTCGAAGGCGACCACCGCCAAGGTTGCCTCCCGATCCCGCATCTGCTTGTGCGCCTTTTGTAGCCGCCGTCGCGCTAGGAAAACGCGTGCTGCAGCCTGCATTCGCACGACTGCTGACACCCGAACCTGTTGGACGCCGGTGCCCTTGTAGAATATCCCGTCGACGAACGAGTGTTGGAGGACAACAGCGCCGGTGGTGGGCGCTGGAACCACCCCCGTCGCGGCCGCTCGGGTGCTCACCCTCGTGGAGACCGACCCCCTCATGGAGTTGGCGCCCTCCGTCCACACGGTCGGTGACGGCGGCCATGCAGCCGGGGCCAGGGACGCCGGCAGCGAAACGGCGGCGTACGCTGTCAGCAATGCCGAGAGCGCGGGTGACAGAGGTGTCTGCGGCGCCCGGATCGAAGCCATCCATTCGGAGAACAGCTCCGATGGCCAGCCCTGCTCCGCAACAGACGCCATGGATTGGATCGAAACCAAAGCAATCTGATACCAGATTCCCTCCACCCTCAGGTGCGCCGCAAGCTGGGGCCACGCTACGCGGGACCGTTCCAGATTGTGGAGCGCATCGGCGTCGTGGCCTACCGTCTCGCGGCCTACGGCCGACGCCCGCGTCCACGACGTCTTCCATGTGGGGGTCGCTCAAGCCCCACCGCGGCGATCCCCCCGGCGCCGCCACCGAGCCGCCGGCCTTGGTGGACGGGCGGATCACGCCGGTGCGGGAGACAAGACCGCAGCCCGGTTACGTCGCGAGGTGTGGTTCGTCCGCATCAAGTGGCGTGGCCTGGGCGAGGAGGACGCTACGTGGGGAGAAGCTTGATGAGTTCCGCGCCCACTACCCCGACTTCCAGCTCGAGGACGAGCTGTTTGCGCGAGCGGGGAGAGATGTTATGACCGGGCGTCCGCACGGCCGGCGCGCGCCACGTGGCTAGGGGGTCGCGGCCGGCCAGGTGGGCCTAGGGCCCGGTAGGGTTTTATTTTTAAAAGTCTTAGGGGTTTGATTGCAAAAATGTGAGCGTCATAAATATTCGTGTAAACTCTTCGTTGGAATTAAGCAGAAACAATTAATTGTTTCCGGCTTCCCTGAGGGAGCCGGAAGACCCCCAACCCTAGCCGCCTCCTCCTCCTGCGCCCTCGCCGCCGGCCGCGCACGACGGCGCCCCCGCGCCGCCCTCGCCGCTGGCCACCGCCAGCCTCTCACCCTTATTCGTTAAGGGAAATCCCCAGTAGGATCCGTAATCCTATCACCTACACACCCAGGAAACAGCAACAGAGTTTGAAGATTTAAAAAATCCTACACCCATGAAACAGCAACAGAGTTTGAATACAGAGTGCCAATTATACAGATCATAATAAACAACACAGATAAACAGTACACACACAAAAAAACAGCAAGTCATGTGCTAGGAAGAAGTGACAAGTTTCTATAATAGCTCTAAGCCTCAAGTCCAGGAACAGAGTCCTTGTGATACTCAATGAACTTCAATATGAAAGTATCCTCTCCCATTTTAGCAGATATACTGGACAAACAAGCTTAGACAAAACAGGAAGCTGATACTGTGGATCATATAATCATCTGCAAGTTTGTTCTACAGAGGCATGGAATTTCAGAAGATGTAAAAAACGAGACCACCCATGGTTACATCAGCATATAGCAAGAAAATACCTAAGCATAGTACCATGACTGTTATTTATCATGGACAGGCTATACTGTTATTTATCAACCAAGCAATGATTGGGCTCTATGCTCTATTCATACCCTAGTACCGAATCTGGTATACGCATCTTAATTGAACAAGAAACCCTAGCACACACAAAAGCGTGCGAATTTGATCACAGTTGATCCTCGGGCCTCTCTAGTCAGCATGCACATTCTTTCAGTGTGAACTACTAAACTTTTCTTTAATTTTGGTGAACACATGCATGATACAGATACAGGTGACAAAGAAATTAAGCAAAATGACAAGTTTGGTAGCAGCACATAAAGCTTTTTTTAATTTTATTTTCCTTGCAGCGCAGCAGCCAAAAGTACACGGTAAATGCACTTAAATGACAGGCCACATAACAAACAGTCAGCCAAATCCCAAACAGTTGCAGCGGTAGTAACAACATTCAAGACATGATACATTTTTTATATGCTGCATCAATCATCCACACACATCAAGGTCTACAACAATGAAAGATAAAGTGACACCATAGCTCTGTGACTGTTTTGTGCTGGAGGAACCTATAACTTGTGTTAGTTGCTCAGCTCTTATTAAAGTCTTTGAAGATCTCACACCGATTTTCCATGCAAATTTCAGAACAAAAACCTGAGCTCTTAGAACCTTGGCGTGATGCAGTGATACTATGTATCTATGAAGCCTCTGACTTTGCTTTCACATGTTTATTTATGGATCAATATTCAATCATGATCAGAATATTCAGACTTAAGAACGCTAAGCATGCTGCTAACAAAACAAAACTAGGCCAAAATCAACTAGTGGCAAGAAGAGATGTACCACTACCAGTGAGAAAAATCACCCTGACTTAACAAGATCTCATCCGCATGTCACAAGCAGACAAAATTCTAAAACTCCCTACAAACAAAATCTGCGGAAGGAACTTCTAATCACAAACCACAGAATTCAATACTCCCTCCATTCTTATTTAGTTGACGTCCATTAGTTAAAATATGAGCTCGCCTGCGTCATATAAAGAAAAACAGAGGTAGCACTCCTGTTGATCACAAGTTCGTTTATAATTCAGAGAGCATCAAGTTCCTCTGCACAGATCAATGCAAATTAGCTAGATTTACACTTCTTTTCTGTCCTAAATTGTAGATCGAATCAAGGGAGGCCGAATCTTAATTGAACAAGAACCCTAGTACCGAATCAAGAGAGGCCAAATCAAGAAACCCTAGTTCTTTTCTCCTAGTACCGAATCAAGAAACCCTAGACAAGGGAGAGAAGAGGCGAGAGGTAGGATGGGTGTGGCTCACCGGAGAGAAGACAACCGTCGGATGGGATGGTCGCGCCAGCGTCGCCGCCACCGACCAGCTGTACGCCACCACCGCTACCAAGGAGACGACGTCGGGACGGCCGACGCTGGGAGGGGTCGCCGTCCGTAGCTATCCTTCCGTCCTCCGCCTCCTCACCCGCTCCACCGCCGCCGCCGCCCGTAGAGCCTCGTGCATTGCCTCCCCCCTCGCGCACGCGTCGAGGCCGAGTTTTTCTCCCAGACCTCCAGGTCGATGTTTTGACCCCGGGTTTCTCAGGGGGTTAACCGAACAACAAAAATTTTTGGGGTGGAATTTTTCCGGGCCGTGTGTTGGGCCGCATTCCCGGTCGGGAAGGGCTTAACTGAACAAGGTCTGAAGTGGAATGGGAAGGATTGTCCCTTCTATCCAAACAAAGCCGTATGTTTTATGGTAAGTATGTTTAATATCTCGACGTATTCACTCATGCCAGCTAGGGGAAATTTTGAAGTACATGGAATGTTACTATTACTATTTAAAGACTTCTTTTGAAGTCCTTCAAGTGAAGCCACCTAAGATCCTGGGTAGACACCGTAGAAAAACAGAGAAATCATAGAAATTCTCACACAAAAGCAAAACATCTGACCATCCATAAGTAAACTCAAATCATCACAACCATCAAATATATTACATTTTCCAAAAAATTACCCACCTATGTCATTATGAAAATAGTCTAAAATAAGCCTATAAACCTATATCTAAATTACCCAACTATCATTACATAAAATAAACTAAAATTAATCCCCTAATCTTTATCAAAATTGCCCACTTCTACCATTATAAAAATAACTTAATATAACCACTAAATTTGCAAATAAATTTTCCACCACTAAGAGCATCTCTAAGAGTTTGCTAAATTTTAGTTGGTAAATCTTGTGTTTTGCCAACTTCTAAAAAGATATGCCAAATAAAAAAAGTTCATCTACAATAGTTTGGCATAATTCACTTGCCAAACCCTGATCCAATTTACATCAGGAATCCTGAGAGAAACAAAATTTTATTTGTGCCCTTCCACCTCTTGAAAACTTACATCAAGAATCCTTCTCTATTCTTTATTTCTTTTTTCATCCTCCCACCTACAGGAAACACCGATGGCAACCACGATCCGCGCACTCATATATATGCGTGGGGAGGTGCGTTTTGTCAAGTTTCTATTTTTGCCAAGTTAGTTCGCCAAACTGTTGGAGACCAATTTTTCTTGTTTTGCCAAACTTAGATGGATGCCAAGTTGATTTGCCAAACTGTTGGAGTTGCTCTAATACTTATAAATAACTTAAAACAAACTTTTAAATTCGTAAAATAACATGAGCTAATCTTAATTTTGAATCCAAATTACCTATATTAAAAATATAAATAAAAAATTATTCTAAAATGTTCTTCTGTTTCTTAAATTATTGGTATATAATATAATAATTAAGGTATACTATACTTCATAAAAAGTAGCCCGGGAGCAAGGGTTGATGGACTAGTAAGTATAAATTGGTTTAACTAAAAAATTGTGTTGACTACTCCAATTAAATACTTGAATATTGGGAAATTTTTAAAAATACTTGAAGTTTTTCCAAAAGAAAATTACATGAACGTCCCCTGGGTGTTGTTATATGTCGCTCAGCGACAAATTCCCTCTGTGTCGTTTAAGGAAAGGTGGCTCAGGGGGTTGGAGTGCATGATTGCAAAAGAAAACAAAATTGATGACATCAACCACATGCAACATTGATTGAAACTAAAAAATCTATAAATCACAAACCAAACATCAAAATTAAATTCTGATCGCACCATTAGATTTCTGACAATAAAAACTTCGAACAAGATCCCACTTGGCTATATTTTGACAAACTTTATTTTATTGTACTTTTTAATTACGGTTATATATTCTGTTATCGTTAGAACAAAACGAATGAAGTGCAAGAACAAATGAGAGCAACTGTAAGAACAAGTTTATATGTCATCTCGAACAACAAATGTGGTGTCAGAACATGGGTCAGACACATGTTATCATTATAAACAGAACAAGATATTACTATAGTAAGAACAAGATATTACTATAGCCAGAACAAGTTTGTATATCATCTCGAACAAAAAAAGTGTCAGAACAAATAAGAACTACTGTTAGAACAAAATCCTATTATAGTCGGAACAATTTTGTGTGTCATCTCGAACAAAAACAGATGTATTGTCAGAACAAATCAGAACAAGGGTCAGAACAAGATGTTATTATAGACCGAACAACATACTTATAGCCAGAACAACTTATTATTCTAGCGAGAACAAATTTACATCTCGTCTCGAACAATAAAAGTATTAATGGAGGGGAAAATATTAAAAATGAAAGAATATAAAAAATGGAAATAGAAACTAAAAATAAAGTAGAAAGTAAAAGTAAATAAATAAAAGGTAAAGAGAAATAAAAGTGAAATAATAAAATAAAAGAAATAAAATAAAAAGACACAAGAATACAAAGAAAGAAAGAAAAATGAAATAGAAAAAATAAGGAAATATAAATAAAAATAAAAACAAGAAAAAATAAAAAGAAAAAGAAAAACAGAAAATAGAAATAAATAAAGAAACAAGAAACAAGAAATAAAGAAACAAGAAATAAGAAAAATAGAAAAGGAAAAAAGAAAAGAAGGGGGAAAAGAAAGAAAACCAGCTCCCACCCACGCCGCTTTAGCGACAGGCGGTGAATCTATCGCTGAAGTGACGTATAAGATTCTCGCGTCCCCCTACACAATACGATATGTACGACCGGTTGAAAAAAGACATGTATGTAATAGAAAAGGACCTATATGTAAGGATCCAACGGTTGAGATTAATTCTATACGACTGGTTTTTTTAGTTGTCGTACGATAGTATTCAAAGGTTGTATGGGTAGTATAAGGGTATTATTGAAAATGTAAAATGGTATTGTTGCATATAGGAAATGAAATATATGAAATATTTTAGATAGTATAAAGAGGTAGTGGGAATTTTTTCCCAAATAATATATATCTATCAAATTACCGTTTTATACATAGAGAAAAATCGATAATACGGCCGTACGACCGTTGGGTCGTATTGTATACCGTAAAAGACCTAAAAAAATTCCTACAAGCCATCATACCCCTGATGTTTGGTACTCCGTAGACAGCATCTCAATAAGAGCTACTCCAAGAGCCTCTTTAAAAATCACTAGCTAAAATCTTGATTTAGCTAGTATGTAAAATGAAATAGCTAGCAAAAAGTTGTTGACATCCAACAACCTCTCTAAATTGAACTCTCTATACGCTCCACCACATGTGGGTCCCACCGCCATTGTAACACCCGAAAATTCCATCACAATAAAATATTGTTAGCAACATGGTTTAGTTTTATTTTCTAAGGATTTAATAAATTTGAATAAATAAATTTGCCTTTAATTAAATTAAACATCATTTAATAATTAGAATCAATCAAGTGTTTGTGCATCATGTTGAAATGCATGAGTTTTGGTTGTGGTGTGATTTTAAAAGTCTTAAAAAATATTTGTGAAAAGGTCCTTAAAAATAATTGTGAAAATTGGTGTAAGAGTTTGAATTAAAAAAATGAAGGTTTGAATTTAAAATATGTTTGAAAAGTTGTTTTGTGAAAATCCTTTAAATAGTTGGAGAATTTGTGTTAAAATTTGAGTTTGAAAACATGTAAAAGATTTGAATTTAAAAGGTTTGAAATTGATTTTAAAATGGATTTGAAAAGAAAAGGAAGAAAAAAAGAAAAAAAACAAAACGGCCCAGCCCACCCGCGGCCCACCTCACCTCCCCCTCCTTTCTTCCTCCGCCGCGGCCCAGATCAGAAAGGGGGGCGTACCCCTTCAAGCGGTCCACGGTGGACCGGTGGACCAAGTCCACAGGCGCCGGTCCACCGCTTGCGTCACGCTTGCGTCATCACCTACGTCATGCTCGCGTCAGCACGTCCAACCACAGCCCGCCACGTGGCGCCCCCATAGCTCACCCGCCGGCCGCCCAGGCATTTTTGCAAAAAGAACCCTGCATTTTCCATAATTACAAATATACCCTTCCACCTATATAAAAGCCTTTCAATCAGGTCCTTTCTTTTATGCTTAGGCCCCTGCAGTCCTTAGTTTCTATGTTCTTTAGTCCATCCTTAATCTTTTACATGTTAGACCTTCTAGTTTCACACATAATTATGTTTAGGTCCCTGAAGTCTTGCAGAAAACTCCATAAACTTTCAGATATTCACAATTTAGTCCCTGAATCTTGTTTCAGCCATATCTTTTCCATCCTAGCTCCGTTTTATGCGTTCTTGGTGTCCACGCGATCGTCTCTCCGAGCCCGTCATTTCTAAAAGCTTGTTTTAGCCTTTTGGTAATGTTTGATGTATTGTTTTATTTATTGTATGTTTTCTTGCATGATCGTAGCCAACACGCCGTTCGAGGAAGTTCAAGAGCAGAGCTTTTCAGTAAAGGAGAGTAGCTTATCGTTGGAGAAAGACAAGTGACCCCACCCTTCTACCTATGCTTTAATCAAGAATACTATAAATTAATCGGAACATGTAGAACCACCCAGGAAAACAGTGCAACCACAGTCCATATGGCTCTGGCTTAGCCAATTAATTAGGTGTGCGATTGTATTGACGACCTTATCCGAAAGGAACACGGGGGCTCCGGGTTGCGGGGGTATAGCCCGGTTCTTTTGGGGTAGCGACCTTTGCTAAGGTGCCGACCACTAGGGAGGGTTATGGTCCGCCCGAGTCAGAATCGTCGTGGGTTGTTGATGCTTTTGCATATCTTTGTAAAGGCTTCGTAGCGTCCCTATGCAATCACACCTCGGAAGTGTGGTATTGTGCCTGATCAGCACATGCGTGGTTGGGTTCAAAGTTCTTTGGAGCTTTTACGCGAACTGTGGGTAAAGTGTACAACCTCTGCAGAGTGAAAACTGATCGATCAGCCGTGCTCACGGTCAAGAGCGGCCTGGACCCTCACATGATTAATTGAACTTAAAGATGGATTAATATTGCTTTCCGGTTATTCATGTGGCCTTGCTGAGTACCAACCATAAGTGTACTCATCCTTGCTTACGCTGTTCAGAGAAGGACCCTGGAGTGGAGTACTTCACCAACTACGAGGAGTTCTGAGGATGCGATCAACCGCCGAAGCTCCGTGGAAGATGAAGATGGAGTCGCGTCTTCATAGTTATCGTTGTTCGTGTAAAGACATTTGTGTCTACCTTCGTGAGTGTAATAAAAGTTAATAAACCTTTTCTGTACGTTTTGAGCAATGTCTTGTGATATTACAATCATGAGTCTATCATATGTGTGAAATTGTGATCCTGGCATACGTATGAGATGCATTCAGTTTTCTACGGAAAATCGGGTGTGACAGAGTGGTATCAGAGCATTGCTGACTGTAGGACGCAGCCTCAGATAGAAATGGTCGAGATTAAGGACTCTCTTTCTAGAAAGCCTTTCCAGCATTCAAAATATCTTATTTACGCTTAAAAAATTATATTTTATTATTTATCCTCTAACAAAAATCAAATCTTTTGTTTTCTTCTACACTGAGTCTGATTCTTGTTCTTCCACCTTGAACTACCACACGTGTTTTATAGGATAGTTTCTTAGGTTGCCTACCCCTTCTATCAGTTTCGTTTCGATAGAGCCGTTCTTGTGAGGACGTGCGATGTTAATGCTTGTTGATTGTAAACATGCATGATTTGGATCTTTGACATGATTGAAATGTTTTTGTGGAGTGATGGCCACAAATACATCAATAAAATAATTAAAGTTAAAATTTGAATCTTAGACCCTTTCTCTTCATCTTTATCAACTCAATATCTTATCGAAAATACCTTTTCCCTAACAAATGGTAAACACCAGGTCAGGAGCTGGACAGGTTATTCCGTTCGTGCTCACATCGCCAATCAGCTGAATCAAGTTCCCTCCTCCACCACAAGAATTAGCAATGGATCCCACGATGCAGCAGTTCTTTACGGAACAAATGCAGTTAATTCAGAACCTCACCGCCACTGTACAGAATCTACAGGCACAGCAGAACCAGCCTCCACCTCAAGGACCTCTACCACCTCCACCACCAGTGAACAAGCATAGAGAATTCATGAGCCACAACCCGCCCACTTACTCTCATTCAGTGGATCCCCTCGATGCCGATGATTGGCTCAAGACCATCAACAAGATGCTGAATATCACCCAAAGTAATGATCGTGAGAAGGTTTTGTATGCCTCAGGACGTCTGGAAGGTGCAGCGTCTGATTGGTGGGATGCTTACACCGTCGCGCATGCTGCTGCTGACACCATTACTTGGCAAGAGTTCCAGGAGAGTTTTCGTACACATCACATCTCACTCGGTGTGAAGAAGTCGAAGAAGAAGGAATTTCTAGCTCTAAAGCAAGGCAACATGACGAGTTAGTGAGTATCCGGATCGGTTTACTCATTTGTCCCGCTATGCACCGGATGAAGTCAACACGGATGCAAAGAGACAAGAACGTTTTCTCGATGGTTTGATAGGGCCACTTAACTATCGCTTGCGAGCCACACATTTCTTAACTTTCGAGATGTTACTCAATAAGGCTATAGGCTTGGAGAATAAACGCAAGGAACTCCGTGAACGAAAGCGCAAGTTTCAATCTCGGGGTCGATCTAGCGGTAACACCCGCCCTCGTTACAACTCATCACAAGACTCTCGGTTTCGTTCTAGCACACAAGGCGAAATCATGGACGAGTCAACGGTATCGTTCGTTTGATGAACCCGAAGAATCCAACCCAATGACACCACGGGCTCCAAATCCTCATCGGAACCGCTCGGGTGCACCGATGAGGAACACTACTCCAGTTCACCCCAGTGGATGCTTCAACTGCGGAGAATTGGGACACTACGCCAGTATTTGCCCTCAGCGCAATATGCCGACACCCCAGAGAGATAACAGAGGCCAACAGAACTATATGCATGGTAGAGTGAACCATGTGACAGCTGAAGAAGCTCAAGGAGACAAAGATGTTGTGCTTGGTACATTTCTTATCAACTCTGTACCTGCAACAGTTTTATTTGATTCCGGGGCATCGCATTCATTTATTACTGAACGATTCGTGACAAAGCATGATGTACCCAGGAGTTCCATGAAGACACATTTGCTAATTAGTTCTCCAAACGGTGAAATGAAATCCACCTATGTATGCCCACGAGTCAATCTTAAGATCGGAGAGATAGATTTTGAAGCGGACTTAGTGATTCTAACATCCAGTGGAATAGATGTGATCCTTGGTATGGATTGGTTAAGCAAGCATGATGTAATCATTTTGTGTGCCAAGAAGTCGGTGCTCTTAACTACCCCGCAAGGAGATAGGATTGAGTTTGCCGCTACAAGCCCGAAGAAGACAGAGAAGTGAATAAGCTCTGTGGTAGTAAACCATCATCTTTCAAGATCGTCCTGTATCCCCTCCTCTTGTTTCCCGATCCCTCCGAATCTCGGGACGAGATTCTTTTTAAGGGGGTAGGATTTGTAACACCCGAAAATTCCATCACAATAAAATATTGTTAGCAACATGGTTTAGTTTTATTTTCTAAGGATTTAATAAATTTGAATAAATAAATTTGCCTTTAATTAAATTAAACATCATTTAATAATTAGAATCAATCAAGTGTTTGTGCATCATGTTGAAATGCATGAGTTTTGGTTGTGGTGTGATTTTAAAAGTCTTAAAAAATATATTTGTGAAAAGGTCCTTAAAAATAATTGTGAAAATTGGTGTAAAAGTTTGAATTAAAAAAATGAAGGTTTGAATTTAAAATATGTTTGAAAAGATGGTTTGTGAAAATCCTTTAAGTAGTTGGAGAATTTGTGTTAAAATTTGAGTTTGAAGACATGTAAAAGATTTGAATTTAAAGGGTTTGAAATTGATTTTAAAATGGATTTGAAAAGAAAAGGAAGAAAAAAAAAGAAAAAAACAAAACGGCCCAGCCCACCCGCGGCCCACCTCACCTCCCCCTCCTTTCTTCCTCCGCCGCGGCCCAGATCAGAAAGGGGGGCGTACCCCTTCAAGCGGTCCACGGTGGACCGGTGGACCAAGTCCACAGGCGCCGGTCCACCGCTTGCGTCACGCTTGCGTCATCACCTACGTCATGCTCGCGTCAGCACGTCCAACCACAGCCCGCCACGTGGCGCCCCCATAGCTCACCCGCCGGCCGCCCAGGCATTTTTGCAAAAAGAACCCTGCATTTTCCATAATTACAAATATACCCTTCCACCTATATAAAAGCCTTTCAATCAGGTCCTTTCTTTTATGCTTAGGCCCCTGCAGTCCTTAGTTTCTATGTTCTTTAGTCCATCCTTAATCTTTTACATGTTAGACCTTCTAGTTTCACACATAATTATGTTTAGGTCCCTGAAATCTTGCAGAAAACTCCATAAACTTTCAGATATTCACAATTTAGTCCCTGAATCTTGTTTCAGCCATATCTTTTCCATCCTAGCTCCGTTTTATGCGTTCTTGGTGTCCACGCGATCGTCTCTCCGAGCCCGTCATTTCTAAAAGGTTGTTTTAGCCTTTTGGTAATGTTTGATGTATTGTTTTATTTATTGTATGTTTTCTTGCATGATCGTAGCCAACACGCCGTTCGAGGAAGTTCAAGAGCAGAGCTTTTCAGTAAAGGAGAGTAGCTTATCGTTGGAGAAAGACAAGTGACCCTAACCACCCTTCTACCTATGCTTTAATCAAGAATACTATAAATTAATCGGAACATGGAGAACCACCCGGAAAACGGTGCAACCACGGTCCATATGGCTGCGGCTTAGCCAATTAATTAGGTGTGCGATTGTATTGACGACCTTATCCGAAAGGAACACGGGGGGCTCCGGGTTGCGGGGGTATAGCCCGGTTCTTTTGGGGTAGCGACCTTTGCTAAGGTGCGACCACTAGGGAGGGTTATGGTCCGCCCCGAGTCAGAATCGTCGTGGGTTGTTGATGCTTTTGCATATCTTTGTAAAGGCTTCGTAGCGTCCATATGCAATCATACCTCAGAAGTGTGGTATTGTGCCTGATCAGCACATGCGTGGTTGGGTTTAAAGTTCTTTGGAGCTTTTACGCGAACTGTGGGTAAAGTGTACAACCTCT
This sequence comes from Cenchrus americanus, assembly GCA_947561735.1. Taxonomy (NCBI): domain Eukaryota; kingdom Viridiplantae; phylum Streptophyta; class Magnoliopsida; order Poales; family Poaceae; genus Cenchrus; species Cenchrus americanus. The sequence goes on along the minus strand of OX387241.1, from coordinate 220,041,378 downwards.
GCAGAGTGAAAACTGATCGATCAGCCGTGCTCACGGTCAAGAGTGGCCTGGACCCTCACATGATTAATTGAACTTAAAGATGGATTAATATTGCTTTCCGGTTATTCCTGTGGCCTTGCTGAGTACCAACCATAAGTGTACTCATCCTTGCTTACGCTGTTCAGAGAAGGACCCTGGAGTGGAGTACTTCACCAACTACGAGGAGTTCTGAGGATGCGATCAACCAGTCAGAAGCCTGTGGAAGATGAAGATGGAGTCGCGTCTTCATAGTTATCGTTGTTCGTGTAAAGACATTTGTGTCTACCTTCGTGAGTGTAATAAAAGTTAATAAACCTTTTCTGTATGTTTTGAGCAATGTCTTGTGATATTACACTCATGAGTCTATCATATGTGTGAAATTGTGATCCTGGCACACATATGAGATGCATTCGGTTTTCTACGGAAAATCGGGTGTGACAGCCATACTCAAGAAAATCAGGATAGCTAGTCACTAGCCACTAGCCAAAGATAGCTAGCGGGGTAACGAATTTAGCTAGTGAAGGCATCTAGGACCCTAATTCGTGTTTTGGTAATTAATGAAAATCATTGTGGACTAACATTTTTATTTGAGTTATAAGAATAGGTTGGTCCGGTGAAATGATGAGCTCATGAGGTATGCACAAGGAAGTCTTGTATGGTATGTGTTGGAAAGATCTCAAGGCAAAGGTAAAAGAGTTTTTATTTTTGCTGGTCATAAGGTGATTAGAGGATGCTAAATGACCGGGTTGATAAGATAGATAGCCGTACTATCAAGAGGGGTCAATTTCATTGGTTTGACTTTCCTTAGTGCCACCTTGATCAAGAATTTGCATGCATTGCAATTAGATGAGTGGTAATTTCTCTTGGTAAAAGGGTTTCATTGAAAATCTTTAGAAAAATCAGTTTTCAGGTGTTGGGCGGACAGTCTGGGCTCTCGAGGCGGACGGTTCATGGGTTTTTTATATTTATTTAATATCTGAGTTTTTTAGCAAAGGTTTTCGATAAAATTCGCTTATACGCGAACAGTCCACGGGTCTTAGGTGGATGGTCCGTTATTTACCTCGAAACCAGACAGAACGGTGTGTAGCTCTGGTGGACCGGGCGGACGGTGCGGCGGCTGCCGCGGACGGTCCGCGCGGGGCCCGGGCGGACAGTCCGCGGGGTCCTAGCGGACAGTCCGCCCGGCCCAACGGGCACCTCTGACAGTCGTTGACTTCATGTTTTTACAGTTGGAATTCATGCGCAGACAGTCCGCGAGGGCACCGCGGACAGTCCGCGAGGTACGCGTTTTTCACATAACGGCTAGTAACGGGAAGGGGGAGTATAAATACTCCATGCTTGGGTTGGGAGAGCCTCTCTTGGCACTTTGAAAGGTTCATACTCCCTTGTAGAGCTCTCCCTCTCCTCTCTCTCACTCACTTGGCTTGGTGGTTGCATTTTTGTGAGATTGAGAGCTTCTAGTGCATTGCATAAAGTTTTTGATCTTTGTAACACTAGGGAATCATCAAGCAAGTGGTTGATTTATTACTCTTGGAAGTTGCCGCTTCCTAGACGGCTTGGTGGTGGAAGAACCCGTCGAAGCTCGCAAGAAGATTGTGCGTGGCTCCGGATTTCTTGTTGTGAGAGGTCTTGTGCTCACCTCACTGGAGCGGTGAAACTCTAGTGGAATCGAGGTGTGGAGTGGTTCTTTGGTTCTAATCGGCTCAAGATCAAGTTATGCCTTGATAGAGGATCAGTTGAACATTGAATCCACCTCAACGTGGATTATGGGTGACCGGCAAGTCATCGATACCGCAGGATAAAATTCGTCTCTTGTGCTCGGTTATTTTTTTACTCAATTTCCTTTCAAGTACTTTACTTTGAGCTTTTATTTTCTAGAGATTGAATTGTATCTTGTCACCTTAGGTTGCAAACCCCCAACATAGGAGTAGAATTGCTAGAGAATTAATCCTCCTTATGGTTCTAATTAAATTTCTCTAGTGTTGTGCTTTTAGATTTTAAACCGCCTATTCACCCCCCTAGAATTGCTAGAGAATTAATCCTCCTTATGGTTCTAATTAAATTTCTCTAGTGTTGTGCTTTTAGATTTTAAACCGCCTATTCACCCCCCCCCTCTAGTCGGTATCCTAGATCCTACAAGTGGTATTAGAGCCAAGGACTCCTTATTTGAGAGATTTAAACATCTCAGAGTAGGATAAATGGCAAAGGAAGATAAGTTTCATGTTGGGAAGCTACCGATCTTTGATGGGAACAATTATGACTATTGGAAGAAAAGAGTGGAGGTTCACTTCAAGGCCTTGGGAAGAGATTTATGGAGAATTGTAATGGAAGGATATGTCATTTTGGACCCTAAGAATAAGTCGAATGATGATGATAAAAATGAAAAACTCAATGATAGAGCTTTGAGTCTACTCCACAATGCTCTTGTTCTTAGTGAATTCAATAGAGTGAAAGGACTTGAAAAGCAAATGAGATATGGGAGAAGCTTATGGAAATCTATGAGGTAACATCCACCGTTAAAGAAGCAAAGCTCTATGTGTACAAGGGAAAGTTCAATGAGTTCACTATGAAGAAGGATGAAGATGTTTCAACCATGTTCAACCGGTTGAATGATATAGTGAATGAACTTAGGTGTCTTGATTTCAATGTCACAAACAAAGACTTCTCTCATAAGTTCCTTAGATGCCTTTCGAAAAAATATGAGACAATTGTGACTTTGCTTGTGAGGACCGATTTGAATAAGATGACTCCTATGGAAGTGCTTGGTAAAGTGCAAGCTCATGACTTGTTCAAGCAATCACAAAGGAAGTTCAAGGCCAATCAATGAGTGAAGAGAAGAAAATATTGCTCTCAAGGCCAAGGCTACTCAAGAAGAAAATGATGATGAGAACCAAGAAATTGACTCTGATGAGGAAATTGCTCTTATTGTAAAAGGGCTTAAAAGAATTATGAAGAATAAGAAGTTTGACAAGATGGGACAATCATAAAAGAAGAATCCTTTTGAGGGAAAAGATTGCTTCAATTGTGGTGAAATTGGACATATCTCAATTAATTGTCCAAACAAGAAAGAAGACAAATATGGCAAGAAGAAAGACAGGAAGAGTGTGCCTAAGAGGAAGAAATATTACAAGAAAGAGAAAAATGGCCAAGCCTACTTTGTTGAGTGGCATTCCGATGCAAGCTCTGATGAAGATGATGATGACAAGCCTTCAAGGGGTCTTGCCGGGGTTGCTATCGAGGAAGCTCCTTCACTCTTCTCCAAGCCATATTGTCTCATGGCAAAAGGTGAATCAAAGGTAATAATCGACAAAGATGATGATGATTGTGATAGTGATAATGATGATAATGCCTTATCTTATGATGACCTTGTTGCCATGGTCATTAAGTCCGATGACAAATTGCGCATGGAGAGATCAAAGTTGAGGGATTTGGAGATGAAAAATGTTTCACTTCAAAATTCTTTTTGAGGAGCTAAAGACTACTCATGAAAATCTTAAGACTTCCCATGAAACACTCAACATTTCATGGGGAACTCTTAACGAAAAGCATGAGGAGCTTAAGGAAGCTCACAACTCTCTCCTTGCACAAGAAGTCAAAGGAAAATAAGCATGGGTGTTGAATGTAATATATTGAATACTTCTTCATGTACATCTAACCCATCTTGTAGCACAAGCACTAGCTCTTGCGTTAGGGAGGATATGTCTTGTGACTATGTTGGAAAATGAATCTTTGAAGAAGGAGATTGAGTGCTTGTCAAAAGATCTTGCACGGTATTTTGGGAGTCATGTTTGGTTTAATCATATTTGGACAAATCAAAAATTTACCTTAGACAAAGATGCTCTTGGTTACTTGCGCAAGAAAGGAAAAGAGGCTTTCATTCCTAAGGAGAGTATTTTTGTGAATTCAAATGTGCCCTTTGAGGAAGAAGAAAAAGTAAAGATGTGTCATAAGTGCAAGGCAAAAGTTGATGTGAATCACCAATGCAAGAGCAAGAAGACTGTATCCTTGGATCCTACCTATATTCTTAAGAAAGATTCTAAGGGTGTTGTTTGTGCTCAATATGTTGGTCGCTCTCTTGGTAGTAGTAAAAACAAATCTATTTGGGTGCCAAAAATTTTGGTCACTAACATTGAAGGACCCAAGAAAATTGGGGTACCTAAAACAAAGTAATTTCTTTTGTAGATGAACTATAAAGTCGGAGGAAGACATTGGATTATTGATAGTGGTTATACAAACCACATGACCGGTGAAAGAAAAATATTCTCTCATCTTGATGAAGATATTTCCGATTTTGACAACATCACTTTTGGAGATGATAGCAAGGGAGGTGTAAAAGCATTGGTGAAGTACCTACCTCTAAGGATTACAATCTCTCTAATGTCTTGCTAGTTGATTATCTCAATTTCAATTTGCTATATTGCTCAACTTTGTGACAATGGTTATAAATGTACATTCACTAGCAATGATTTTGAGGTTACCTCACTTGATGGGAAAGATTCTATTTTTAAGGGCTTTCGTCATGAGAGTTTATATCTAGTGGATTTCTCATCTAAGAAGGCTAATTTGACTACTTACTTATTCTCAAAAGCCTCTATGGGTTGGTTATGGCATAGAAGACTTGGTCATGTTGGCATGAAACAACACAACCGATTAGTGAAGCATGACTTAGTTCTTGGCTTGAAAGATGTAAAATTTGAGAAAGATAAATTGTGTAGTGCTTGTCTAGCCGAAAAGCAAGTTGCCAACCCACATCCTAACAAGAGTACTATGTCAACCACAAGACCATTGGAATTGCTACATATGGATTTATTTGGTCCCACTACCTATAGAAGCATTGGTGGAAATACCTATTGTCTTGTAATTGTGGATGATTATTCAAGATACACATGGGTATTCTTTCTTCGTGACAAAGCTATTACTTGTGACATTTTCAAGTCATTTGTGAGAAGAGCCGAAAATGAATTTGAGCTAAAGTTGAAGAAAGTGAGAAGTGACAATGGTAGTGAATTCAAGAACACAAATGTTGAAGAGTTTTGTGATGAGAAAGGAATCAAGCATGAGTTTTCAACTACATATACACCGGAGCAAAATAGTGTAGTTGAGAGGAAAAATAGGACCTTAATTGAGATGGCAAGATCAATGCTAGATGAGTACAAATTTTCGGATTCTTTTTGGGCCGAAGCTATCAACACCGCTTGCCATGCCTCAAATAGGCTATATTGTTATAGATTCTTCAACAAAACACCATATGAACTTCTCAATGGAAGGAAGCCAAATATTTCATATTTTCAGGTTTTTGGTTGCAAGTGCTATATTTTGAGAAAAGGCTCTCGGTTATCTAAATTCCAAAGCAAGTGTGATGAGAGATTTCTTCTTGGATATTCTTCAAATTCCAAAGCTTATAGAGTATACAACAAGTCCAAGGGATTTGTTGAGGAAGCATATGATGTGCAATTTGATGAAACAATGGGCTCTCAAGATGAGAAAGAAAATTTAGATGATGTGGGAGGTGAAGAATTGAGTAAAGCAATGAAGACCATGGCTATCGGGGATATCATGCCTAGAGAAGAAGATGATGATAAAGGTCCATCAATCTCTATTCAAGCAAATACATCTACTTCCACAACAAATGATCAAAATCAACAAGAGGGTAACTCAAACAACAATGACTCACCTCAAGAGATGATCAAATGGCCTCTATGACTACACCTTCTACATCAACTCAAGAACCGGTTGATCAACCAAGAATTCATCATCAACTCGCCAAAGATCACCCCAATGACCAAATTATGGGTGACATTAGTAAGGGTGTTCAAACCCGATCTCGTGTTGCTTCATTTTTGTCAACATTATTCTTTTGTATCTTTTCATGAGCCTAAGTGTGTAGATGAAGCACTTGATGATCCGGATTGGGTTATTTCCATGCAAGAAGAATTAAATAATTTAACTAGAAATGAAGTTTGGGAGTTGGTTGAAAGACCCAAGAATCACAATGTTATTGGTACTAAATGGGTCTACCGGAACTGAGGACCATGTGTGGTTCGAGGACCGGTGGTTGGTCGCTTCCTTGTGTGATGAGTGATTGACAACGTTGTGTAGACTGATTCTCAGCTAAGTATTGCAGGTGCAGGTTGCGGCTTGACTGGTGTTGGTGCAGGTGAAGAACAAGCGCGAAAGGTCGTCGCCGGTGAGGCCTCCAGGTGTGGAGAAGACAAGTAGGCTTCGTTCGAGGAACCCGGTGGCCAGCGGGGTCAAGTGCGGGCCGCATGGTGGCATGAACAGCAAGATGAAGTCAGGGAGGGTTTCTTGGTTGAGCCTCAAAACCAAGGTCGAGGCGAGACTACGTGGGAGCCGAGTCATGAGTGGAGATTTGCGGAGGCTACACCGAGTTCGCGGGGTTTCCAGTGGTTCACCAGAAAACCACTGGGTTCCTTGGTTGATCCACAAAGCCAAGACTGAAGAACCGAAGACGGAGCTGCAGCAGCGCCAGACCGGTCTGACCAGTGGGTTTGACCGGTGGGTACCGGTCTGACCGGTGGGGAGCACCAGTCTGACCGGTGTGCGACGACGTAGTCCGGAGACTTCGAAGCGGAGGACACGCGTCGGGATCGCATGGCTTGCGTCGAGGCTACGCAGGTTGCGGTTGCCGGGCATCCGTCCGATGGTGAAGACATGAAGACTTCCAAATCCGCCCTTGAGGGGCTTGTATCCCTAGTTATTAGGAAAGGGCATTTTAGACTTTCAGTTGCCTCCATATAACCCAAGAGGTGAGAGGATGGAAGCCAACTCTTGGAACCCTAGCTCATTTGTTTTCCCTTTTTCCTTCCTATTTTCCTTAGGATTTCCATAGGACTAGCTTGAGAGCTTCATGGTGAGATCTTGTGACAGGGTTGGATGATTGGGCAGCAAGCTAGACCTTGTATGAACCTTTGTTGCATGTATCGATGATTCGGCGTGGTTCCTCAAGGTTTGGATGTGTTGTTCCCGGTTGTTCTTGGTGGTGATTTTCGGGGCCCTCTCTTGGTGATTTATTTGGGTTGTTTTCGGGACCTTTCTCTTGGGGATTTGATGGGGAAATTTGTGGGAACCCTTCGTGGTTCTTTGGGCTGTGATTCCCCTCCCAAATCCGTGAGTAAAGGGGCTCGATTTTGGGGTTTTCCGAGTTCTAGGGTTTGTGGTGTTCTTGGCGGGATTTCTTCGATTTCTCCTTTTTGGACAAGTTTTGGTGGGATTAAACTTGGCTATGGACTCCTCATGAGGTGTTCCTAATATCCCCAAAGTCTTGTTCAAGTCCGTGGAGCGATTCGGGAGATCGAGGTTTGGATTTGGGGGAGTTGACCGCGGTGCTTGTTCATCCCGAGTCGCCCGAGGCTACACTAGTCCGACCGGTGCTCTTGACCGGTCTCGACCGGGCAACCCTCGGTGGGTTTTTGCTCGGGTGAACACCTCGGGTGTGTTCGGCCGTTGCCCCGTGTTGCTGCCTTGTTTTGAGTTTGGGTCGGTTTGGTGGTCGGTTGGCTTTGTTTGGTGCTTTGGGGGCTTTGAGGCCGTGGACCGGTCTAACCGGTGTGTCTCACCTACCGACCGGTGTGGAACCACTTAGTGAAAGTTGCCCGGTTTCACCGGCGAGGGATCGGGTCCGACCGGTGGTACTCACCCGGTCGGACGGTGTTGGTCCGTAGACTCGAGGTTTGGTGTTCTGCTGCGTTCTCGGGTCGGAAGGTTGTGTGTTGGTTCCTAGGTCCAGTGGCACTCCAGTGGCTACCTGGGCTTGGCCAACTTGGGTAGTGAGTTGGAGACGTGTGTTGGAAGCCGTGTTCATCTTGTCGAAGTTTCCATCTCCTTCGAGAAGAATTTTTATCGGCTCCCATTCACCCCCCCCCCCTCTCTGGTTTGCCGTATCAGTCCTTCAAGTGGTATCAGAGCCGGTTCGGGTCTTTATTGACTCTAACTAGTCTAAGATCCAAGGATGGCGTACCAGGAATGAGGTTCGGGTCCTCCACACTTCGATGGCAAGAACTACCAGATGTGGAGCAAGCGGATGGGTGCGTTTCTCCGCGGAAAGGGGCAGATCCTTTGGGATGTCACGGTGGACACAGGCTATATCCAGCCGATGGACTTCCTCGCTCCAGGATCGAGGGACAGATTCGACGCCAACAATAAGGTGGTCGACTACTTGTTTCGTGCTTTGTGTCAGCCTGAGTTCGATCGGGTGCACACCAAGCACTTGGCTTGTAGAATTTGGTCGGTCTTTGAAGGAGGCTCATGTTGGGAATGCCCGGAGTTCGAGCACGGATGTATGCGACCTACGGAGAGAGTACGAGAACTTCACTCATCTCCCCCGGGAGTCCATCGATGCCTTGTTTCGAGGTTCACGGTGGTTGTGAACAACATGAGGGCCAATGTGGACGTGCTCCCGTACGATGATCATGATAGAGCGGTCAAGCTCTTACACTCTTTGGATCGTACGATTTGGGGCGGAAAGTTCGAGGACATTGTGGAGTCAGAGAAGTATGACACTCTGACGGTGAATGAGCTGTTCTCGAAGCTCAAGTCGGCTGAGGTGGATAGGGGCATGACTGCCAAGCTCGAGGGTCCGACTGATTCCCATAGTCTTGCCCTCGTTGGTGGTTCGAAAGGAAAGGCTGACACTAACCCATCCACCAGGATGTTCTCTTTTTCCTCTTTGATGTCTATGCCAGATGAGGAGTTCGACGTGCTTGGAGAGGACGAGCTGGTGCTCCTGACGAGGCGGTTCGAGAGGTTGCACGAGAACCGAGTGAACATGAGGAGGAACACGAGGACATACTTCCAGTGCGGCAAGCCGGGACACTTCGTCGCCGACTGCCCAGAGAAGGTCAAGAACAAGGACGGCTACAAGCACAAGCCGAGGATGGATGGAAAGTACCGATCGATGCGCGACCACAAGAGCAAGCACAAGAACAAGTACAAGGACGAGCGACGATCGAGGAAGAAGGAGAGCCGAGGAAAGGCTCGAGCGATGGTTGGAGCGAGCGACGTCGACTCCAGTTCCGCGTACTCCACCTCGAGCTCAAGCAGCAGTGAGGATGAAGGTGATCGTCGCAAGAGCAAGAAGTCGTCCAAGAACCTGAGCGGGCTGAGCTGCTTCGCGAGAGACGGCTTCTACACCATGCCGCTAAGCTCCGGCAGCAAGAAGAGCACACGGAGCGACTCGGACTCTGAGTCCGACGACGAGGTGCGTGATGAACTTCCCTTCTTGCGCCAGGAGAATGAGAGGCTTGGCTCTTTGCTTGATAACCGTGATGACATGCTTAGAGAGGCCAAGAAAATGAGAAAAGAGCTTAGGGCTTCACTCGAGGATGTTAGGACTAGAGTGGGCCGAGCTAGAGACACGAGGTGCTTGATAGCAAGCTTGAGATTGATTCCCTTAAGGCTAGTCTCGTTGTTTCGAATGAGGTTGATTGTCTTGATTGCTCCATCTTTCTTGCTTGATCTTGCTTTGTTTAAGGAGAAGCATGCCTCCAAGTGTGAGGAACTAGATGTGCTTAGGGTTGAAGTGGCTGAGCTTAAGTCTAGACCTGCTTTGCTAGGTGCTTGCACTTCTTGCCCTGTTTTGCATGCTAAGATTGATGAGATGCATGCTTACACTAGTTCCTTTGAGGCTAAATTGAAGGAACCCATGCCTACATCATGATCTACCTGTGAAATGCATGCTTTGAAAAATTTGGAACTTGCACATTATGTTGATTGTTTGCAGGATGAGAATGATGAGCTGAGAAAGTTGATGGGTTGGTTGTCTGGTCATGAGCCTCAGTTGAGGATGATGATCGAGGTATTTAAGAGGCAGGATGGTGAGGGACTTGGGGCAAACAAGGTTGGTGAGGGAAGTGGAGAGAATATCCCAGAGCCACCAAAAACCCACCACAAAAATGATTTCCCCCCAAAACCCAACCATCTTAGGAACCGTCTAGACACAACCCCAACTCCACCCGTGTTTCCTACACCTACAAATGATCTACAAAAGCATATCAAGTTTGTGAGCACTTCGGGGAAAGTGTTCTTTGGGAAAGAAAGTGAGAAGGCTAGTGAGGGGAAACCGGTGGAGGAATTGAGTGGAGAGAAACCAAGTGAGCAGCCACAGCCCAAGCCTAAGCCTAAGCTTGTGAGGTTCCATTATGGCTATTGTGGGAGAGATGGCCATAAGGATGAGTTTTGCTTCAAGAGGAAGAGTGAGGAGAGAATGGCAAAGGAGTGGGCTAACAAGGACAAGTACCACCCTTCCGATGGTGTACTTGAGCCTCGTGTGCAGAAGCCCAAGGCCAAGGCAAATGTGAGGACAGTTCGGGCTTGGGGAGAGCGGAAGGCTGTTGGAGGTGCTGCTATCCAGGTCAGACCGGTGTGGAGCACCGGTCAGACCGGTGCAGGCCTGGACAGGCAGCGTTTTGGGTTTCGTGCTCGTACAGGTGCGAGGGTTGTTTCTGGAGGTCGTGGTTCTGGTGGTTGGGCTGGAGAGTTTGCAGGTGGTTAGGTTGCTAGGTGTTCTCCCCCTCGAGTTCACTACGGGGATGGGAGGAGTAGTAGCTTTGAGAAGGAGAGGAGGGACGGTCCACGGGTTCTCTTTCGTGGTTTTGGTCCTCCTCCAGGCAGAGAGGGGTGGTTCCCTTAGGGTGGTTACCGTGGTGGTGTTCGTGGAGGTAGCTTTGGTAGGAGAGATGCTTTGGTTGGTGCTAACCCCACTTTCGAGCAAATGGCTCGGCACTGGTTTTACTCTTTTGGTACTAACCCCGGTGCTGAGTCGTTTGTTCGCTCACGTGCTCGTTTTTGAATTTCAGGTGGGAAACTTGAAGAACATTTGGTTGATTGACTCCGGTTGCTCGAGGCATATCACCGGAGACAGGGGGTGGTTCTCAAGTCTCGTCCCGGTGGTGACGAAGAGGTACATCACCTTTGGGGACAATTGGCGTGGGCGTGTGCTTTCAGAAGGTGAGATCAAGGTGAGTGACAGGATCACTCTGAGGCGTGTTGCTCTTGTTCAATCACTGGGGTACAATCTGCTTTCTGTGTCCCAGCTGTTGGATGAGGGTTTTGAGGTGTTGTTTCGGCCAGGTGGTTCTCGGATTTTGGACTCTCGAGGTGACCTTGTCTGTATGGTCGTTCCCAAGGGTCAGGTGTTTCGTGCTGATTTTTCTCAGTCTTCGGGTGTGGAGCGTTGTTTCTTGGCTGGTTCTTCGAGTGAGTTGTGGAAGTGGCATAGGAAGTTGGGTCACTTGAGCTTTGACCTTTTGTCGCGCTTGAGTAAACTCAATTTGGTCCGAGGATTGCCACGGTTGAGGCTTGAGAAAGAGTTGGTTTGTGTGCCGTGTAGGCATGCCAAGATGGTAGCCTCTTCTCACCCGCCTCTCACCGATGTGATGACTGAGCGTCCATGCGAGCTGCTCCATATGGACCTCGTTGGCCCAGCTCGTGTGCGATCTGCGGGTGGGAAGTGGTATATCCTTTGTTGTGGTGGACGACTATTCTCGGTATGCGTGGGTGTTCTTTCTCGAGGATAAGGGGGAGACGTTTGGTTTGTTCGAGATCTAGTCTTGAGGTTGAGGAACGAGAGGCACGGAGATGCCATACGAGCTATCCGCGGTGATAATGGCTCGGAATTCTGAAACTCTCGTTTTGAAACCTTTTGCCATGATTTGGGTCTTGAACACCAGTTTTTGAGTCCGTATACGCCTCCCCAGAATGGTGTTGTGGAAAGGAAGAACATGACCTTGTGCGAGATGGCTCGGACGATGCTTGATGAGCATAGGACTCCGAGGAGGTATTGTGCTGAGGCGGTGAATACCGCGTGCTATGTGTCGAACAGGATCTACCTCAGAGTGCACAAGAAGAAGACATGCTATGAGTTGATGCATGGTCGCACACCCAAGGTGAGTCACTTCCATGTCTTTGGTTGCAAGTGTTTCATTCGAAGAAAGGCGGAAGTTGGATAAGTTTGAGGCTAGGTCCGTCGATGGTATTTTCTTTGGTTATGCATCTCATTCTAGAGCATATCGTGTGCTCAATCTTGAAACTAACCAAATCGTGGAGACTTGCGAGGTAACCTTCGACGAGACAGAGCCACGTAGTCAGCTTGCCTTTGAGTGTGCAGGTGATGATGAGCTTGGCGAGGAGATCTTTCAAGAGGAGGAGCATGAACATGGAGACGATGAAGATGGTGGTGTGGTGCCCCCGGCTGAACATGTACCCACTACTTCGACTACGGTGGTGGATGGACCCTCTCTTACACCTACGACGACAAATCAAGAACGAGGAGAAGCTGATGTTGAGGGGGAGGTAGCATCGAGGCGAGAACCTCCCCGGCGAGTACAAGTGGATCATCCAGCTTCGAGGATCATCGGCGACATGAATGAATGCACTACACGGTCGAGGATTCGAAACAATTCTCATTTCGCTCATGCTACATTTGTTGCTACTTTTGAGCCCAAAGGCATTGGACACGCACTATCTGATCACAACTGGGTTAATTCGATGCATGAGGAGTTGGAGAACTTTGAGAGGAATCAGGTTTGGGAGTTGGTTGACCCTCCCCCAGGGTGTAAGTCGATTGGTACAAAGTGGGTGTGGAAGAACAAAGAGGGAGAGAAAGGTGAGGTTGTGAGAAACAAGTCGAGGCTTGTTGCTCAGGGGTTCAGTCAGAAGGAGGGGCTCGACTACGAGGAGACCTTTGCTCCTATAGCCCGTTTGGAGGCGATTAGGATCCTTCTAGCTTTTTCCGTGGCTAAAGGGTTCAAGTTGCACCAAATGGATGTGAAGAGTGCTTTTCTGAATTGTGTGTTGGAGGAAGAAGTGTATGTGAGGCAACCTCCAGGGTTTGAGAGTAAGAAGTACCCCCACCGGGTGTACAAGTTGAGGAAGGCGCTGTATGGGTTGAAGCAGGCGCCTAGAGCTTGGTATGGTAGGTTGAGGGGGTTCTTGTTTGAGAGAGGTTTTGAGATGGGGAAGGTCGATCAGACCTTGTTTTTGCTTGAGGCGGGGGCGGGAGATATCCCGATTGTGCGGGTGTACGTGGATGATATTGTCTTTGGTGGCTCGTCTAACTCTCTTGTTGCAAGGTTTGCGAGAGGATATGAGCGAGGGAATTTGAGATGAGCATGATGGGCGAGTTGCGGTTCTTCCTCGGGCTACAAATCAAACAATCAAAGGAAGGAACATTTGTGCACCGGGCTAAGTACACCAAGGACATTGTGCGGAAGTTCAAGATGGAGGACTCCAAGGCTATGACGACGCCGATGAGTACGACTACGGCTCTTGATGCGGACGAGGAAGGTGAACACGTGGACCGGAAGGAGTACCGGAGCATGATCGGGTCACTCCTCTACTTGACGGCGACGAGGCCGGACATACGGTTCTCGGTGTGTACGTGCGCTCGTTTTCAAGCGTCTCCGAGGACTTCGCATCGGCAAGCGGTGAAGCGAATTTTCGAGGTACTTGCGTCACACTCCCGACTTCGGCCTTTGGTACTCCGCGTCCTCTTCTTTGGCGCTTCATGGTTTTTCAGACGTGGATTTTGCCGGGTGTCGGTTGGATAGGAAGTCCACTTCTGGGACTTGCCAGTTTTTGGGTTTTTCTTTGGTGTCTTGGTCTTCCCGCAAACAATCGAGTGTTACTCAATCCACAACCGAGGCCGAGTATGTTGCCGCTGCTAGTTGTTGCTCTCAGCTCCTTTGGATTTCTTACACCATGAGTGACTTTGGTGAGGAGTATACCCATGTCCCACTTCAATGTGATAGCACTAGTGCCATAAGCGTTGCAAAGAACCCAGTGCTCCATTCCAAAACCAAGCACATAGAAGTGAGGTAACACTTTCTGAGAGACAACGTAGAGAAAGGAAAGATAGCTTTGATCCATGTACCCACACATGACCAACTAGCCGATATTTTCACCAAACCCCTAGATGAAGCAACTTTCACTCGTTTGCGGGGGGAACTTGGTGTGTGTTTGATTTCTTGAGTTGGGTGTGTGGGAGCTCCTTTATAACATATGTATAGTTTCCTTTGTGCATTTCTTGCATTTGGCATGGCATATGTAACATGATGTATAGGCATCCTTGTATATTAGATTGCATGCATTTTGTATCATATGCATTGGTTAGGAAAAGCTTCTCTCATAAACATTGTTCACCATGTAATGAGATATATGTCTTTGTGCGCTTGTTTGGTATGATATGGTTAGTTTGGCTTAGCTCTTGAGGATCTTGATGAATAATCCATGGTTGATGGCTATGTTTTGAAAAATGTCACATATAGGCTCTCTCATGTGTAAATGCCTTTACATGCTCTTGACATGTTTTAGTGGCTTGGTTATGCTTAATTTGTGGTTGGATAGCTAGTTTATTGATCATATGGGGCCAAAGGCTCATTTGCCATCATGAATGTTTAGCCCTCTTGCTTCATCTTGTGGAGGGGCATAAGTTCCTTTTTGTCGCAAAGACATTTCATGTACCAATTATAAATCTGCAAATGAAATGAAAAATGCTTGGAAAATATGCTCCCATGTCATATGTGCTGAATTTAATTTGCTTTGGGTGCTAAACCGTTGCATGATGCCTACCAATGAGAAGTCTCATACATAGAAGTTGGCACATGGCTCGGTGGCTTTGACATGACATGAGGTGCTTGTGGGTGTTTGTGATGGTCTTATGATTAGAGTGGTTGTCCTAGCATGAAGTTTGTGTGGCTTTGCCATTTTGATATGTCTTGATCATGTTTAGGACTTTGCTCATGAGAGGCAAGTTTTTCGCAAAATTGCCCAAATCCATCTTAGCTTCGTCCAATGGTTGTGAAACTTGGTGATCATGTAGTTGAGGTCGATACGAAGCTGTAGAGCATCTAACTTGCTCATTTGGACATGTGTAGCATTCTTTGTTGAATTTTGTCTATTTGAGAAACCCTAGGTTGAAATTTTTGCTTTTTTGGCTTGATTCATGCATTGCCAACAAGGGGGAGAAGTTTGAGCTTGAAATGGCTTGCTGGATGCATTTAGAAGGTTTTCAGGTGGTTTCGAGCCATTTCTGGGCTCTATTGTGCACCGGTCTGACCGGTCGGGTCACCGGTCTGACCGGTGTGAGTGCTGGTCCTGTGCACATCTTAGGCACCGGTCTGATCGGTGGTGATGACCGGTCTGACCGGTGTGAGCTGAAGTTCTTGCAGCTGCCCTGTTTTCAGCTAGTTTGCATGCATTCGTCCAGGGGGAGGTGCATTGGTTCAGGGGGAGCTCTTTGTGGTTGTTCGAGCTTTGCCTTGGTGGTTTGCGCTTTTTGCTTGAGCTTGGTTTTTGTCTCGGATGTGTCGACCCGTTGCCCTTGCCTAAGGGGTACGAGACTTGTCTTCTTCAAGTGATCTTGCTCTTTGCCTTTGTTTGGCTTTCGATCGCTTGTTGGAGTTTCTTTTTGTTCGTTTCTTTTTTTTCTTTTCTCTCTTGTTACTTTCGTGTGGCTGTTGTCAATGCACTCATCAAGGGGGAGATTGAGGACCATGTGTGGTTCGAGGACCGGTGGTTGGTCGCTTCCTCGTGTGATGAGTGATTGACAACGTTGTGTGGACTGATTCTTGGCTAAGCATTGCAGGTGCAGGTTGCGGCTTGACTGGTGTTGGTGCAGGTGAAGAACAAGCGCGAAAGGTCGTCGCCGGTGAGGCCTCCAGGTGTGGAGAAGACAAGTAGGCTTCGTTTGAGGGACCGGTGGCCGGCGGGGGTCAAGTGCGGGCCGCATGGTGGCATGAACGGCAAGATGAAGTCGGGGGACGGTTTCTTGGTTGAGCCTCAAAACCAAGGTCGAGCCGGGACTACGTGGGAGTCGAGTCATGAGTGGAGATTGGCGGAGGCTACACCGAGTTCGCGGGGTTTCCGGTGGTTCACCGAGAAAACCACCGGGTTCCTTGGTTGATCCACAAAGCCAAGGCCCGAAGAACCGAAGACGGAGGCTGCGGCGGCGCCGGACCGGTCGACCGGTGGGTCGGCCGGTCGGCCGGTGGGTACCGGTCGGCCGGTGGGGAGCACCGGTCTGACCGGTGTGCGACGACGTAGTCCGGAGACTCCGAAGCGGAGGACACACGTCGGGATCGCATGGCTTGCGTCGAGGCTACGCAGGGTGCGGTTGCCAGGCATCCGTCCGATGGTGAAGACATGAAGACTTCCAAATCCGCCCTTGAGGGGCTTGTATCCCTAGTTATTAGGAAAGGGCATTTTAGACTTTCGGTTGTCTCCATATAACCCAAGAGGTGAGAGGATGGCAGCCAACTCTTGGAACCCTAGCTCATTTGTTTTCCCTTTTTCCTTCCTATTTTCCTAAGGATTTCCATAGGACTAGCTTGAGAGCTTCATGGTGAGATCTTGTGAGAGGGTTGGATGATTGGGCAGCAAGCTAGACCTTGTATGAACCTTTGTTGCATGTATAGATGATTCGGCGTGGTTCCTCAAGGTTTGGATGTGTTGTTCCCGGTTGTTCTTGGTGGTGATTTTCGGGGCCCTCTCTTGGTGATTTCTTTGGATTGTTTTCGGGACCTTTCTCTTGGGGATTTGATGGGGGAAATTTGTGGGAACCCTTCGTGGTTCTTTGGGTTGTGATTCCCCTCCCAAATCCGTGAGTAAAGGGGCTCGATTTTGGGGTTTTCCGAGTTATAGGGTTTGTGGTGTTCTTGGCGGGATTTCTTCGATTTCTCCTTTTTGGACAAGTTTTGGTGGGATTAAACTTGGCTATGGACTCCTCATGAGGTGTTCCTAATATCCCCAAAGTCTTGTTCAAGTCCGTGGAGCGATTCGGGAGATCGAGGTTTGGATTTGGGGGAGTTGACCCGTAGGTGTTGTTCATCCCGAGCTGCCCAGGCTACACCGGTCTGACCGGTACTCTTGACCGGTCTGACCGGTGCAACCCTCGGTGGGTTTTTGCTCGGGTGAACGTCTGGGTGTGTTCGTTTTTGCCCTGTGTTGCTGCTGTGTCGAGTTTGGGTCAGTTTGGTGGTCCGTTGGCCTGTTTGGTGGTTTGGGGGCTTTGAGGCTGTGACCGGTCTAACCGGTGTGTCTCACCGGTCTGACCGGTGTGGAGCCACTTAGTGAAAGTTGCCTAGTTTCACCAGCAGGGACCGGTCTGACCGGTGGTGCTCACCGGTCTGACCGGTGTTGGTCTGTAGACTTGAGGTTTGGTGTTCTGCTGCGTTCTCGGGTCGGAAGGTTGTGTGTTGGTTCCTAGGTCCAGTGGCACTCCAGTGGCTACGTGGGCTTGGCCAACTTGGGTAGTGAGTCGGAGATGTGTGTTGGAAGTCGTGTTCATCTTGTCGGAGTTTCCATCTCCTTCGAGAAGAATTTTTATCGACTCCCATTCACTCCCCCCCCCCTCTGGTTCGCCGTATCGGTCCTTCAAGAACAAAGAAAATGAAGATGGTATTGTTGTGAAGAACAAGTCTAGATTAGTTTCTCAAGGTTATACTCAAGTGGAAGGATTAGATTTTTATGAAACCTTTGCTCCCGTAGCTAGACTTGAAGCCATAGGGACCTTGCTTGCTTATGCTTGTTCTCGCAATATCAAGTTATATCAAATGGATGTCAAAAGTGTTTTCTTGAATGGGAAAATTAGTGAACTAGTATATGTTGTGCAACCTCCCGGTTTTGAAGATCCCACAAAGCCTAATCATGTGTGCAAGCTCTCTAAGGCCTTATATGGGTTGAAACAAGCTCCTCGTGCTTGGTATGAAAGGCTTAGGGACTTTCTTCTTTCAAAGGGCTTCAAAATTGGAAAGGTTGATACTACATTATTTACCAAGAAAATTGGAAATAACATCTTTATTTGTCAAATTTATGTTGATGATATCATCTTTGGTTCAACAAATGAAGATTTTTGTAAACAATTTGGAGAAATAATGTCTAGGGAATTTGAAATGTCTATGATCGGTGAATTGAGTTTCTTCCTTGGTCTTCAAATCAAACAATTGAAGGAAGGCACTTTTGTTTGCCAATCTAAATATGTGAAGGACATATTGAAAAAATTTGCAGCTTGTTCGTTTGGCTGGTGGCTGATGTCTGGTGCTGATTTGTTCTGAGAGAAAATCTTCTTGGCCGATTCTTTGGTGGCTGGTTTGTTACGAGAGAAAATCTTCTTTTGGCCGGGTGGCCGATAAGCCGAACGAACAGGCTGTTGGCATGGAAGATGCAAAACCCATCAAGACTCCTATGGCTACTAATGGACATCTCGATCTTGATGAGGGAGGTAAAGCAGTTGATCTTAAGCTTTATAGGTCTATGATTGGCTTTATCTTACCGCATCTAGACCCGATATCATGTTTAGTGTGTGCATGTGTGCTAGATTTCAAGCCGCACCTAAAGAGTGTCATTTGACTGCCGTAAAGCACATAATGAGATATTTGAAGTATTCTCCTAACATTGTTCTTTGGTATCCAAAGGTGCTCAATTTGAGTTAGTAGGCTTTTCCGACTCAGATTATGTCGGTTGCAAGGTTGATAGGAAAAGCACTTCCGGAGGTTGTCAATTGCTTGGACGTTCTCTTGTATCTTGGTCGTCTAAGAAGCAAAATTCAATGGCTTTTTCTACCGCCAAAGCGGAATATATCTCGGCGGGAAGTTGTTGTGCTCAATTGCTATGGATGAAGCAAACACTTCTTGATTATGGTGTGAAATTCAATGAAATTCCTCTCTTATGTGACAATGAAAGTGCCATCAAGATTGCCAACAATCTGGTTCAACATTCTAGAACCAAGCATATTGATATTCGACACCATTTTCTTAGAGATCATGTGAGCAAAGGAGATATCAAGATTGATGGAGTGAGTACGGATGATCAATTAGCAGATATATTCACCAAGCCTTTGGATGAATCTCGGTTTTGCAAATTGAGGAATGAGCTAAATGTCATTGACTTCTCAAATGTGGTTTGAGAGCTAGCACATGTGTTTGTTCATATGCATTTGTTTATCTCTCTTATTTATTTCTTGCCTATCTTATGTTTTTGTTCTCTAATACTTATGAATCTTGTTTTTCTACATAATTTCCTAGCATGATAGCTACATTGCATCATATGGAAAGTTTCCTTCATTATTCTTGAGCAATGATCCCAAAAGATACATATTCATATCTTTATCTCGAAATATATCAAGCTGAATGAATAAATAAATAAATAAATAAATAAATAAATAAATAAATAAATAAATAAATAAATAAATAAATAAATAAGGGGCAGAACGGACTGTCCGCCCAGTGGGCCGGACTGTCTGGCTGTACCTGGCAGATCGTCCGTCGGTGCGGCGCGGACCATCCGCGCGGTTCGTGGGCGAGTGGGGCGGTACTGGAGGTTCTGGTGCAAATAATGGACCATCCGCGCCGAGGGTGTCGGACCGTCCGCGCACCTCGCGGACTGTCCGCGGGTGCGTTGCGGACTGTCCGCGTGTGCCACGCGCTGGTGGGACCGGGGTCGAGGGCTGTAAGTAGGGCTGGATATCGAGCCTAGCTCGGCTCTTTAAGGCTCGACTCGTTATGGCTCGGCTCGTTAGAGCTCGGCTCGTTTTAGCTCGTTATCTTAGCGAGTTAGGAACCTAGCTCGGCTCGGCTCGTTAAGAAGCTTGAGCTGGCTCGTTAAGCTCGCGAGCCAGCTCGTTAACAGTTATAAATTTAAAAAATCATAGTTAACAGGTAAATATGGAATAAAAATGCAACATGTTTACAAGACAACCAACAATGGAACCAAGTAGTCAACAAATAATTTAGTACTCCAAGTTATTAGGTTGTGATTTGAAGTTGGACCTATTAGGCTGTTTGTTGGTTGCTGCAACCCTGGCTTGTTAGGGCTCGCGAGCGGCTCACGAGCCAGCTCGAGCTCGGCTCGTTATCGTAGCGAGCTAAAACCTGAGCTCGGCTCGTTACAAATTTACTAACAAGTCGAGCCGAGCCGAGCCACTAATGAGCGAGTTCGAGCGAGCTAACGAGCTTCGAGCTTTTCGTCCAGCCCTAGCTGTAAGTCAAGCATGCAGTTCCTTTCTTCTCAAATGCGACCAAAGTCTCGTCCTTTCATCTCTCTTGCTCTCTCAAAAAAGGAGCCCCTCCGTGGGGATTTCGATTGGGGCACTCCCCAGACCGTCTGAGCACATCCTCGGACTCTCCGCGAGGTTCTCCACCATGTCATTCGGGTATTTTTTCGCATCTCATTCCCTCTCTCGGTTTTTGAGCAAGAAGGTGATTAGGGTTTGATGATGTGATCTAAAATTCGTCCATGGATTCAATTTTTGGAGTTGGTAAATGTATTTGGGATACTCTCATGGTGCTTTGGCAAAAATCTGGTGAATCAATACTTAGTATTTATGGAGTTACAAGGATTGCAAAATCGGATGATGTTGTTCACATGTGCGCCGCCCGGACCGGGCGGACTGTCCGCCCATACAGCCTTGGCAGCCACACTTGTGTCTAGTAGCTTTATGGTTGGGATTCCAATTCTTTTAATAATTGCTTCATATTGTTGCTGCTCATTCAAATATATGATGTATGACAATGCTCGCAAGGCTATCGCATCGATCACAAGAAGATGACTAAAAAAGCCACTTCAAAGAAGAAAAGCAAGGATGTGGGCACATCTAAGAGGCGTCGAAAAGATGATACTTCTGAGGAAGAAGAGGAGCCTGATAATCCTAATGACAGTGATTTTGATCCGGCCGATGAAAGTGCTAGTGCCTCATTCATAGTGGAAGAAGAGGATATAAATCAAGGGGGAGGTAACAATGCTGACATCATTGATGTGATTAATTACACAGTTCCTAGGAGGCAGTGGACCCAAAAGGAATTTGCTATTGCTAGGAATGCAAATGCTTATAATCAACCTCGTGACACATACAATTTGTATTTTCGTACCACTGTGCAAGATCAAGCCTTCTTCAGTAGTTTAATGGATTGCACAGTATTTGCTCATCAGAGGGTTGATTTTGGATATCTTGAGTCTAAACCTATCTTAGCTGGTGTGGCAACTAAACTTGAGAATTTAGGCTTGAAACCATTCCTTCAGCATAGGTGTGATTGGAATGACACCATTATTAGACAATTTTATGCCACATATGAAATGGATTTTGATGCCAAGAACATTAAGTGCATGACCGGGAAAAGTGAATATGAAGCCACTTTTGCCGATTTTGCAGCAGCCAATTATCTTGATTATGAATTTTTTTAGTCATGGTGTCGATGTCTATAATGAAGATATTCTTGAAAACACTTATGTATTTTATGAGCCTGGCACCTCAAATGCAACTATAATGAACTGGCTAGCAGTAGGGCTTAGACATCATCCGGCTGTCATTAACAACATCATAAGACACACCTTCATGCCTAAAAGTGGAAATAAGGACAAGGTCTGAGAGCATTAGTGGAATGTGATAAACCACATCATGCATGAGACTAGATTTGATGTTGTGAAGCTTATTCTTGACTTGATCATTTGCAAAAAGCGTCTTGTCAAAGATCGCATTTATTTTGCTCCTTATATTATGTCCTTGTTCAAGACCAAGACTGGGTTCAATGGTCTATGTGATGTGAAGCATGAAATTTATCGTCCCTTTTACAATGCTAAAGCTTTTCTCAATAAGCCATTGACACCTTATGGGCAAGCTGCAGAGGCTCAAAATGTTGTTGAAAATGTTAAGGTCCATGCTAGTGATGACGAAAATGCTAATGTTGGTAAATGGGTCATGCTAATGTTGCCAAAGATAGCTAGTGGGGTAACGAATTTAGCTAGTGAATGCATCTAGGACCCTAATTCGTGTTTTGGTAATTAATGACAATCATTGTGGACTAACATTTTTATTTGAGTTATAAGAATAGGTTAGTCCGGAGAAATGATGAGCTCATGAGGTATGCACAAGGAAGTCTTGTATGGCATGTGTTGGAAAGAGCTCAAGGCAAAGGTAAAAGATAGGGTTTTTATTTTTGCCGGTCATAAGGTGATTAGAGGATGCTAAATGACCGGGTTGATAGGATAGATAGTCGTACTATCAAGAGGGGCCAATTTCATTAGCTTGACTTTCCTTAGTGCCACCTTGATCAAGAATTTGCATGCATTGCATTTAGATGAGTGACAATTTCTATTGGTAAAAGGGTTTCGTTGAAAATCTTTAGAAAAATCAGTTTTCAGGTGTTGGGCGGACTGTCCGGGATCTCGGGGTGGACGGTCCGCGGGTTTTTGATATTTATTTAATATCTGAGGTTTTTGGCAAAGGTTTTCGATAAAATTCGCTTCTAGGCGGACAGTCTGCAGGTTTTAGGCGGACAATCCCTTATTTACCTCGAAACCATATAGAACGGTGTGCAGCTCGGGTGGACCGGGAGGACGGTCTGCGGCCTGCCCGCGGACAGTCCACGGAGCCCAGGCGGACAGTCCGCGGGGTCCTGGCGGACAGTCCGCTCGGCCCAACGGGCACCTCTGATAGTCGTTGACTTCGCGTTTTTACCGTTGGAATTCAAGCGTGGACAGTCCGCGATGGCATCGCAGACAGTCCGCGAGGTAGGCGTTTTTCACATAACGGCTAGTAACAGGAAGGGGGAGTATAAATACTCCATGCCCGGGTTGGGAAAGTGGCACTTTGAAAGGTTCATACTCCCTTGTAGAGCTCTCCCTCTCCTCTTTCTCACTCACTTGGCTTAGTGGTTGCATTTTTGTGAGATTGAGAGCTTTTAGTGCATTGCATCAAGGTTTTGATCTTTGTGGCACTAGGGAATCATCAAGCAAGTGGTTGATTTGTTACTCTTGGAAGTTGCCGCTTCCTAGACCGCTTGGTGATGGAAGAATCCGTCGAATCTCGCAAGAAGATTGTGCGTGGCTCCGGATTTCTTGTTGTGAGAGGTCTTGTGCTCACCTCACTGGAGCAGTGAAAGTCTAGTGGAATCGAGGTGTGGAGTGGTTCTTTGGTTCTAATCGGCTTAAGATCAAGCAGTGCCTTGATAGAGGAGCGGTTGAACATTGAATCCACCTCAACGTGGATCAGGGGTTACCGGCAAGTCATCGATACCACGGGATAAAATTCGTCTCTTGTGCTCGGTTATTTCTTTGCTCAATTTCATTTCAAGTACTCTACTTTGAGCTTTTATTTTCTAGAGATTGAATTGTATCTTGTCACCCTATGTTGCAAACCCCCAACATAGGAGTAGAATAGCTAGAGAATTAATCCTCCTTGTGGTTCTAATTAAATTTCTCTAGTGTTGTGCTTTTAGATTTTTAAACCACCTATTCACCTCCCTCTAGTCGGTATCCTAGATCCTACGGCTAGTTAGGATAGTTAGTTGGGTAGATAGCTAGTCTGTTGGAACTTGGAAGAGTGTTTTTGAGATTTTTTTTCAAAATTTAGCTAGCCAAGTCATTTTAATTACTTCATCCGTCCTCGTTTATAAGGCGCACACGTAAAATGAGATTCAAACTTTACCTTCTTTGACCAATAAATTACCCATCAATTTTTTCGTTTTGTCATGTAAATTTGACATGGTTAGATTTGTAATCAAATGTACTTTTCAATAAGTATAAATTCATAATCATAACTAATATAATATAAAAGAAATGAGTAGTTAAAGTATGATTTAAAAAACTGTGACATGTTAGCTCACGTCTTATAAATGAGAATGTAGGGAGTAGTCTCTTGGAGTTGGAGTTGCTCTAACGTACCGGTCCGTGAGCACCCGCTAGAAAAGGGCACCTTGCATTGCGCGCCTGAACACAATAGCCGTGCCGTGGTGCCGTGCAGAACCGAGAGGGTGAAGGCTTGAAAGCGCACAACAATGGAGGCTGCTAGCAACAAGATCGTCCATAGAGACGAGATCACGGACGACGCCTTCACCGACTCGGCGAACATCGCCGACAAGTACATCCGGACCGACGAGGTCTCCGCCGGTGCCGTCGTCGGCGAAGACGAGGCGTACTACCTCCCCGTCATCGACATGGCGAAACTTCTTGACCCGGAGCTCTCGGCGTCGGAGACGGCGAAGCTTGGCTCCGCGTGCAGAGACTGGGGTTTCTTCCAGGTAATAACAGTCACTTCCGCTAATCAACCTCGTCGTGTCTTTAAGTGTTCTGGTGTACGTGCTGCAAGTCTGCAACTGCGACAATTAATTTAATCCTCTGACGACGGCCGCCGGCTTTTGTTTGTGTTTCTGCAGCTCACAAACCATGGAGTTGACGAGGCTGTGATCCAGCTCATGAAGGAGAGCACCGTGCAGTTCTTCGGCTTGCCGGTCGGCAGCAAGAACGCCGTGGCAGTCCGAGGAGACGGCTTCGAAGGCTACGGCCACCACTACAGCAGGCTGTCGAAGCTGGACTGGGCTGAGAGCGTGATCCTCATCACCCAGCCAGTCCAGGACAGGAACATGGAGCTCTGGCCAACCAATCCACCCATGTTCAGGTAAATCTTGTTTAATTCTAATCACTCAATTAATCATCTGTATTATAAATTTATAAGCTGGAAGCTTGATCTTAATATGGTTTCCATCCTTGATTTGTTCCAGGGATGCGCTCGAGGAGTACTCGGCGGCGGTGAAGAAGCTGATGACGCAGCTGCTGGGCTCCATGGCGGCGGACCTCGGCGTCGGCGAGGCGGCGCTGCTGGGCGCGTTCGCTGGCAAGCGGCAGAGCATGGCGATCCACCACTACCCACCGTGCCGGCACCCGGAGAAGGTGATAGGGAACACGGCCCACACCGACGGGCTCGCCCTGACGGCGCTGCTGCACGTCGACGACACGCCGGGGCTGCAGATGAAGCAGGGCGGCCGTTGGTTCCCCGTGTGGCCGATGCCGGGCGCCATGGTCGTCAACGTCGGCGACATCCTCCACATCCTCACCAACGGGGCGTACCGGAGCGCCGAGCACAGGGTGGTCGTCAACGCCGAGAGGGGGCGGACCACCGCCGTGATTTTCCAGGACGCCTCCGTCGACGGGATGGTGGAGCCGCTCCCGGAGCTGCTCGGCGACGGAGGCGAGGCGCGGTACAGGTCCATCCCGAGGTTCGAGTACCTCAAGGTCAGGTTCAGCGCCCTGGCCCAGAGGAAAGGGTTCCTCGAGAGCCTCAAGCTGTAGCGTCGTCCATCCATGAATAATCCTCATGGATAAACTTGTTTTTTTTAGCCAATAAACTTGTTTATTATGTGGTGTACTACGATTGGAGGAAAGAACGGCTTCAACAAAAATATTTGAATTTATACTCTAAAGTATTCTTTTACTCCATCAGTTTTTCTACGTGTCACATGGAATATATTTTTGTATAAACTTTGCTCAAAATTGAGCAAATTTGACTTAGGACAAAATAAATGTGACATGTAAAAAAACAAGTATGAATATCATAATTGCAATATATGTATACACAAATATCGACTACACATTCAAAGTGACATGAGTATTTGTAAACATATATAGAACTACAATTTCAATGCAACTTATGTCAGCTATCGCACACGACAATGTTGACAGTATATGGTGGGAAAATCACCGCTTAGTTGAGACACTGTTGCATGAGGCAGGGTCCACATGTGAGTGACTCAACTAGGTTATTACATCTCAAGCTGAGCTCTCATAAGCGATTGTTGAACGGCCTGGCCACTAAAATGGCATATCAATACCATATATGGCGCCTACGTGCGGAAATTATTACTATACCAAATCCTATGTTTTAGCACTCCCAATTTTTAACAAGATAGCAAGCAAGAATTATAATGTATGGCACTTCTTATCTATAAAACTTATATAGGTGAGACCCACTACAAGTCATGGTTGGATTTCTCTCAACATGCAAGCATTCCACGTCATCATCCACTATGTGCCATGTCACCATCCACTATACGCCATGTCATCATCCACCAAATCACATATTTATTCTTCAATCGATTTTCTGTGGCTTATAGCATGTATATCACACCACGAGTTTACAAACGAATATTGCCATGTAATATCTTTGGTGTCACTACTTTCACATTTCACCTTAAAATTTTGTTTAAAAAATTCTCGCAGCAACGCGCGGGGTATCACCTAGTTTATCCAAAACTTAAGAACAACCCTACAACACGATAATACTGGAGCAAGCAACAGTATAGGTAATTATTACTCCCTCCATCTTAAGGCAAACTATGACTCGGCACGATCTTTCAAATAATAATTTGATCATTAATTCAATTTATATTATATTGTTTTTAGACGAATCAGCAAGGTATGTAGTCCCCTACCTATTTTTATACTTATAAAAAAGGGAGTTTTGTACATGTGTGATTAAGGGTGGCTTTACGCTCAAAGAGAAAAGAAAAAAACATAGACTACCCAACCAATCAACATTCTTGACCTTGAGAGTTGGTTTAACTCTCAAATGTACCAGCTTCATGTCCTTTTCAAAAAGACACCTGCAGGCAACAAATGATGATGAAGCTCCATAAAAAATGATATTGTTCCTATGGCACCAAATAGACCAACTCGCTTTATATATGGTTATAGACTTGTGATCACTGTAGAGTTTGTTTTATTATGAATCCAACCATATGAATTTACATTATAAAAATTAATAGTTAAATTATTGCAAAAAAATGGAATCTTGATTTGCATGTATGCCATATAAATAAAAACAGATGGAGTAAACAGCATCAACAGCAAATGGGCTGATTGTATTTGGGCCTCTACTCTACAATGGTGGATCAGCAAGTGCATATATTCTCTGATTGCTAACCAAACCAGTTCAATCAGTTCTTTACATGTCTCAAACGTCCAAAAAATTAGGAAGGAACCATGGCCCAAATTATGTCTGTGAGATCAGGACAAATAACAGTTCCTTAAAGATGTTCTCTACATATAAATTTGTATAATATTGGTACTTGTACCGATGGTAATACCAATAATACAACCATACTGCGATTGGGTTTGCAGTCCAATGGCAGGACGGTCCAGTGGGACGCTACCCACCAGGGTTCAAATCGAGAATTGTGCGTGCGTGTATTTATAGGGGCGAGTGTGCGTGCGTGTTGTAAGCGTCTGCGTTGTACTGTGTGAATCTAAAAAAAATAATACAACCATACTAAAATCTACCTTTTAGTACCAGGTCCAATTCATCTCTCGGGTATAAGATTGGGATTAAGCCCAAAAAATCCTACACCTACAATGCGACTTCAGGCGTCTGTGCCTGTATCTCCGGTTTGTAGATTCCAATCTGGATCATAAAATCGTTGAAAATCAAGACAACTGTAGACCATATGCTGGATTTGATGACTCAATTTTACATGGTAGCAAATATGCCCGCGCATCCTTGTCCGAATTTTATTTTTTTAATTTATTTTTTATTTGCTGGTAACAAATATGCTAGCTGCCTGAATTGCACGAGAGAAAAAGGCCGACAAGGCCTAGCTACTGTTACCAGGTTATCTTCCTTGTTACTGTTAACGAGGAAGTGGAGTTCGTCGTTGCTGAAGAATTCAACTTTAGGGTCGCTGCCCCACCTAACTTACCTACATCAGGCTACAACAAAAATCAATTGATAGCTTCATACTTCTATTATCTCAGTAAAGAATCATTTTGCTCAAAGATTATACCATTTGCTCTAGTCGTATAAACTATAGAAGCAATTCTAATCTAAGAAAGGTTAAACTATACAGATAATTTTAAAGTAAAACGTAACCGTATGGAGTACTAAATGTGGAGAGCCAAAACCATATTGCAAACTATCAGCAAATTGAATTGATGACAAAATTGGTGGAATTCCCCAGGGGAGAGTTTAACCATAAGGGATTTAACCAGTTAGCCAAACAGCATGATTATAATTAAGCCACCAAAGCATGAGTAAAATCAACAACCATATACTAAAAGCCTAGAATATACAAAACCAAATATTCAAAACATCTAAGCAATATCATCATTGTGAAGGTACCACCACAAAGTGTGTTTTTTTTAGATCCCTGCATGTCTGCCTGCCAACAGTGTTAGCATTGTGAGTCTTTAAGGCAAATCCATAGCTGTAAAATCACTTCCATGCTCCCTAGTGGACGCAGTCAGTGACCTGCTGTAGAAATATACGAAAAGATAATGAAAACATTGACTAATCGAGACTGACTGGATAATGGAAACATCGACTAATCGAGACTGACTGGATTCCTTAAGCGCTTAAACTCTACATTCGCTTCACAAGCTGGACAAAGATGCAGAAATAACATTGAGGTATCTCAGCTTAAAACTCTTCGTTCCCAACTTCCCAAATTGGAAAAGGATGCGGTAATCTCAGAAGACAACATTACAAAGAGCTAGATAAAACAGATGGAATCACATTGTTTGTTGAAGTACATCAACAGCATGCAGGACAAGAACCCCTTAAGCACTGATGATTATCTCCATAAAAACAGGCCTGCAAACAGAACAATGGAAATACAAGAACATTATAGGTTGAAAGGGTTTCTTTAACATACAAGCAGCACTACAGTGTAGTAACAATCAGTCACATTTGGATTCATGATGAAAAATGCAACACCACTAGATAGCCCATTTGCAAGGAATTCTGATGAACATGAAACATTCTAAAAAATTCAAACATCTCATAAACTGAAATCATGTCTACGAGCATAGAAAACACACAAAAATTAACGGTGCACTAGAATAATCTGTGATCCATCATCAGCCAAATGTGACTGACTGAATGACAATCTTTGTCCTACTTCAACAAACATGATCATCTCAGCAAACAATTTAGCAAAAACCATCAGACCAATACTCGACAGGATATAAAATACAGATAATTATGTATCACTAAAAAACCGTTATAATACAGCAAGTATGGTACTCCAGATTGCAACCTACATTTGGCTGCAATCTGCATTAGCATTTTTTATTTTAAATGAAGGTGGAAACAAATTCTAGAGCCAAAGAATGAAACACAGCAAAACTACAATTGGTGTCACTAAATTTTAGCAAACCCCACAGACACGCTGTCTGTCTCATCTAAACTTCAGCATTTAAGCAGAGCAATCAAAGTAATCACACAATATATTACTTCAATCGATAAGAAGGAAGAGGTCAAGAGGAGATTTCACCTTTAAGCTGAGGGGATCTCGACATCACCGTCGTCGATCTCCTGCTGCAGGTCCTTGGGGTCCTTGCCGTCGACCGTGCACCCGACGCTGACGCAGGTGCCGAGAATCTCCTTGACGGTGCCGGCCATCTCCTTGGCCATGGACCTGAACCTCATGGTCCTGGCGATCTCGATGACGTCGTCGAGGCTGATGTTGCCGCTGTGCTTGATATTCTTGACCTTCTTCCTGTCCCTCTCGGGCTCCTTGAGCGCCTTGATGACGAGCGCGGCGGCGGAGGGAACGACCGAGACCTTGGCCTGGCGGTTCTGGACCGTGAGCTTGACGGTGACGCGGAGGCCCTTCCAGTCCTTCGCCGTCTCCTTGGCGATGTCCTCACCGATCTTCTTCGGGGAGAGACCGAGCGGGCCGATCTTGGGCGCCAGCGACGACGCCGCGCCGACCTCGCCGCCCGTCACGCGGACGAAGACCTCCACCACCTGCGACGGGTCGAGCTTCGGCGGCATGGCTGCGGCGGGGTGTGGGTAGTGTTTGGGAGAGGGTTGTGAGGAGTGGCGGCGGCGGGCGGGCGCGGGGGTAGCTAGGGTTTTAGCAGGCCGAGTTGCGCGTGCTTATATACAGCTTCGCTTGCTAGCGGCTTTGGGCCCTTCGGACACTTTGGAAGACCACGTTTATATAAATGGGCCAAACCTGGACAGAGCCCATTTTCGTGCGGCCCGTATCCCCTTTCTAGGCCCATTGAGATGCGACACAATGCGTTCAAGTTTTTGCAAGCTACTAGTAGTCCATTTACCCCTAAAAAAATCTAGTAGTGTCCATTTCAGCTCTTGATCTCTCTCGTCGGTGCTGACTGCTGCTGATTGGTTGCATAATGCAGTCACATAGTGGTCGAGGATCCAGTGATCGATCTGGGCATCTGGCCGGTGAGGCGTCGGTCTCCTGACACACTCACACACGCCGTCGCGACTGTTACCTGCCTGCTGTCTCGTGTTCAGGTGGTTTCTTTCATCATCCGGTGTACTGAAAGTGATAGACGTGAACACGCTTTTGCCGCGAATATATGGCTGTTTTTTGCTTTATTACAAATCGACTGTGGATTACTCACAAGACTCATCAGTGGTGCGTGGTTCTGTCTCGTCAAGCATGGCCGGTAGTACGTAGCTCAATTGAAAGCTGAAACGGCAACCTGGTAGTGCCTTCACATCGATCAAGTGCTCGACCCCCCACTTCCCCACCGCCATGGCTCTCCAGCCTTGGAAGCAATCATGAGCCGCCGACGCTGAGGACGACGACGACGGCGACGGCAGCGGCGGCGGCTATAGCATGTCGTAATAATGTACTGCTCCGTATCCACGCGCGTGACGCCGACGCGGCGTGCTTTCTGACCACTGCATGGATCCCCATCCCAAGCAAGCGATCAGCTAGCTGCTGCGGCTGTTGCTGTTGCTACTGCTGCGGTGCTGCCCCGTCACCTTCTCCGAACAGTGCGCGCCATGGATTTCACGATCCCAACACCATCAGCCTGTTCGTCCCGATAATCCGTCGGAATCAGAAGATTAATAGCAGCTATTAAGCTGCATTAATCCCCGAGCTTCCACTTGCAGCAGCCTCGATTCGACGGTCCTTCTAGCGCTTTTTTGTATCTCGCGCTTGTCTTGAGCCCGGCCGATTGGTTAGCGAGTAACATGGGAGCCGACGACGGGTGGTCCTTCTCTGTCCCCGACGACAATCTACCTCATCAACCAACAGCGACGCGCTGTGTGTTGCTTGTCGCCATGATTAGCCGGCGAATTAGCACCCACACCCATCTTCCTAATCTGGCATGCCACATTTAGCATGTGCGCGAGGAACCTTCCGATCATCCACTCCTGTGCTCGCTGATGAATCTATTCTCTCTTTCCTTTTTCTTTCTTTTTCTTTCTTTTCTCGGTGCATGTCTATTTGGCAGCTGCATTCCTCAGTCAGGTCAGGTTCCTGCTGCAGCTTCGATCATTACCAAGACTGAACCGAAAGAGCACTAGAAAATCGACCGACCGACAACCTGCCGTTGCATCGCAGCATCAGTGCGCGGAAGCTTCAGAACGAATCAGAGTTTCCGAGATGGCTTCGCTCGCCACTCCGGATATATGATGTCAGTCTTGCCTGGGGCTGATGCCATGCTTGCGAACGCGACGGCATCGACGGGAAGCCTGAACTTGAAGGTACACCTCGCTTTCAGGCGATTCACTGCACCCTGCCCTCTGCTCTGCTGCATCGTCTCGTCCATCTCGTCACCACTGGAATAGATCCTTCTAAGCGCCGCCACCGACCCGTCGGTGCTCGCCGGACGCCGGCCTGCCGCCGCCACGTGCCCATCCTCGAAGAAGAGAGATATAGAGAGAGAGAGACAGAGCGTCGTCAACTACTGCAGCTAGCGCCTTGTTATGATGCATTATCCTGTCTCGTCCAGGTGACGGCTCTGATGGTTCAGAGTTTCGGACATGGCGGGGGCGGTTGTTCAGGTGCTGCTGTCGGAGCTTAAGGAAGATCAGTGCAGAGTGTCAGACATGGCGGGTTGTTCAGGTGCTGCTGTCAGAGTTCAAGGGAGCGTGCAGGCCGCGCTTAGCTAGCATTTGTTAAGCTCATCCCCTTAACGCTAGCTGCTTCAGTCAGTGAAGGCTTTCAGTCAGAGGAGGTTTTATCTATCCTATCCATGCTTTTCGCTGCACGGATCTGTGATCTCCTCCATCGTCTTTCTCAGTGGCAGTGTACGTTGGACTGTCTCCCGTCTTGCGTACGTGTACAATTTATTATTTGAAATTTCTACAAAGTTCAGGAAGGATGCGAACTCCGCACGACGACGGAGCACACGTCGACGTCTCTTCGTGCGTGCCGTTGCTTGGAGCTCTTGACCTCACCAAGGCATCACCCTTGGCTCAGCTCCGGCTAATGACGGCGACCTGCTACTGGCGCCCGAGAGACAGAGGGAGTGCCCTCTGCGGGGAGGAACGAGGCCATTTTGGTGGCACATTGACGTCGTCTGATGTGCAGCTTTCCATCCGATTGATCGATTCACCGTGTTTCTTTTGCTGTAACGTGCTGTTGCTCGTTCCTTCTGAAAGGCGAGAAATAAATTGTTTCTTCATTTTTCTGTTTGTATAGAGTCGTTATACAGAATCATGTGCGTGAGGTGTAAAATCTGAAAGACCTAAGGAATGCAATGACCCTGAAGGACCTCCAAGGCTCCAACTTCTGTCACAAGTTTCCAACTGCTTTGCTGATATTTTTTCTCCCAACAAATAGAAAAGGGAGGTAGCAAATTGTGCAGACATGAGAGGTGCTACAACTAAAACTGAATTTCTGTGGCTCAAACCACTGAATCAATAACCAACCCAAGAGAACAAAGATCTTCTAGTCATGAATCAATGAATTCTCAGTGAGATGTCAGGTTTGCCCTCTGAGAGACAGGTCCCTTCAGGCTTCAACAATGAGAACATTTGAATTGACGACGTGCTGCTCTTCCACAACAAAGAACGGAAGCCAGCAGCAGCAGGGGGATTAACACTTAACAAAACGTCACGGCTCAACTCTGGAGATTCATTAGTAGATCAGGTGAATTGAAAAAAACGGGGGGGGGGGGGGGGGGGGGCAAAATGGCTTGAAAAGTCACCGCTGTTTAGGGGGCTCTCGTCAGACTCTCAATCTCTGTCAGGAGCAACTTCCAAGCTGTCATGTTCTCCCTCCAGCACTTGTGTGGGGAGAAAACTGCCTCCGGTGTGCGCCGATGAGCTGCTGCGGCGAACCCAAAGCTTGGTGCCTCTCCTGTGGCTTTTCAATCAGCATATCATCGGCGGCGCGCAGGCGGTCGGGAGCTCGTCGTCGTCCGTCATGCCGCCTGTTGCCGGCCCGGCAACAGCCTGTGCCGACAACGGGGTTAGGAGGGGCAGAATATTGCCCAGGATCTACATTTTTCAGTGAGTGACTGTCATCGGAGGGGCTGGTTGGTGGTCTGTCTGTCGTCTGTCTACTACGGCCTCCTTCTGCCGTACTGCAAAACCATGAGGTGGTTAGCGGCGGCGGCTGGCATGTCCGGCGCCACCGACGGCGAGACAGCAGCGTCCCCCTGGCACCAGATGCCGTCCCGGACATGCTGCAGGGTCAGGAACTCGGGCAGTGGTCGCCCTCGGCACGTGATCTCCACCTGCACAGACGGATGCAAAAGCATATGTATGTTTCGTCAGTTGCACAATTCAGTAATAACTTTGATCACCTAAGTTCAGCGCTGCAATCAGAAAAACAAACTGGAATTCCTTTCCCAGAAAGCAAGGAAACAAACTGAAAAATATGGTCTTGTATTGTATCTCCTAGGAGCAACCCCACACATGCACAAAAGAAGCATAAGCGTCATGGGCGATGCCCTCGATCTCTGCAAGGCTACGAGACACAAAAGATGCACGGCGAGACAAAGGAGTGAGGTGGTGCCCCGATCGACACCGATTGTCTGGTTCCCCTGTAAGTTTGTGATAATGGCAGAGCATCACCTTCTCCCACGTGAGTGAGATGAGATGCCCAGACAACCTAATGCTACTACGACATGTACGATTTAAGATTGAAATTGGAGCAAACTAAACGTGCTTGCAAGAATAAAAAGTTGCCATTGAAAAGCACAGATCTCAAGAGCAAGTAATCTCCAAAAACCTGTTATTCAAATTACCAAGCACAAATCTGAGATGCACAACTGGAACGACTCTCTCCATATATATTATGTTCTTTAACCGACCATGTACGTTGATCACTAGTTTATTAACCAGAGTCACAGCTCAAGTCAATGGTTTGGCGTCTTGAAAACATAGTGATAGGCATACTGTGCAACCTACCATAAACAACACAGAAGTTCAGACGACTAAGCATGGTCCAGGAAAGGATTAATGCTGCTAGATTGGTTGGTTGGGTGATTCTCTTCCATCCCAAAATCGTCCAGGGGCATGCATGGCAGCATGGGGTTAGCAAGCAAAGCCCACACCCGTGATGTGCAGGTGCTATAGCTTTCTAATACGGCCGTGCTTGCCTACCCAACATGCCATGGCATGACAGCGACGCCTGGCCCTACTCTGAATTTTCTGATTTTAGGTAAACAGCGCCACCGACATCGCTGACGTCGACAGCAGATCATGCTGCGCAACCTAAAATAGACCTCGTGACGCATAATCACGGAATAAAATAGATTTTATCGACCTGATAATTGCACACTAAGCTGACAATTAGCCCCAAGGATATGGCAAATTTCTATCAGTTTGCAGTATAATATTTTTTCCCATGTAAGATGGGTTTGCAGTACAGACGCTAGATTGGAATGTGCATGCGGGCATCAATGGTGTTTTCTGGTGACAATTTTACAGGTTGAAAGTCCAACCCATCAATCTTTCCCCTCCACAACCACCAAATTCAATTCAAGTGCTAAGTTGCTTCCTCCTTCTAAAAGTGGTCATTCAATTTCATATATGTAATATGTTAATGTCTCTCTGTTTTACATCTCAAAGTAACGAATTACACCTTAAAAGCATGCAGTAGGAACCCATACAGAAACAATGTGATATTTCCAAAAACTTGCTGACACAAATATTTCCGAAACCATTCAGAGAATGACGTTTCCCAGTCTTAATTTTAACTCTAATATATATTCACATTTATAGTAGTACTAAGGAATTATTAAGGAATCACTTTTATGCAACAATTGTATTAAGGAATATTGTTATTTTATTATTTTTTTTAATTGTGCAATAAAAAAGTCATTGTCACTTAACCATCTGTCTGTCATTGTTAGTGTAGTACTAAATTGGAAGCATTGTTTACTTGTACGTTTTGCATACACGCCAAAGAAGTACAAATTGAAAAAGTTGTGAATAGACAATGAAATGTTACAGAACAAAATTAGCATTGTGATAGTTATTGCACATCCATCACCTAATTATTGATCTATCTACTTGTCCAATATAAATTCATTGACTAAACAGCAAGTAAAAGTACAGCATACCTACTAGAACTAGACAATCCTCTGTACATCAGTCACCTTAGAAATAGGATTTTGCCAATAAAATTTTGTTCTTTACTATAAGCATATTTTCTTTACTACTGTTTACTCTACCGCAATTTCTGCAATTTCCAGACTTACGTCTATGCAACATGCTAAATAGAAGGATCAAGCACTTATAAATTTACCGTATTCCTCAAAATAAATTTCAAATGACTGAAGCAACTTAGTGGTATTTCGAAAAAATGCACACACCTGACACACAAGTTTTCTTTCATCAATCCTTCCAAAAAAATGTATCTCAAAAGGTGCACTAAGATGGCATCACTAAGTAAATCCTAATTATCCACACTCTTGTATATTCAATAATGCTCTTTTTAACTTATATTATATTCCTGCAAGCAATCTGCATATCCTCCCATAGGCTGCATAGATTATTTCTACCTTTCGATTCACTGTTGATGGTTAAATACAAAAGACTTAACTCTGGATCTTATTCAAATGCTGTTCCTGTGTGTATTTATCACAACAGGATATAGAGAAGCAAAATCTAGCAATAACCACCGTCAGAACTTTGACTTCCACCAACATCAAGGTAGTCGGTTCATTTGTCTTAGAAATAAAAGTACCTATCTAAGAATCATAAATAGGTAAAAGGTAAATTTCAAAGTTGCTCAGACAATAACTACCACTAATTGTAAACGCTTCCTGCAAGCTCACACTAGCAATAGGACAAAAGAATCAAAATAATATTAACTAAGCCCTAGTGCTAGCTAGGTCTAACATGATCATGCATGTGGGGATGAGTTTTTCTACATGGACTGCAACTCTCCACCAATCAAGCAAGGCCAAGATGAGGGGGTTATAAAAATGTAATCATGCAGCACGCCAAAACAAAAAAAATAAAGGAGCACCTATTATAAATGTATATGCATGTAAAATACATATTCACGAATCTTTAGCCTTGTCGATCTTCGCTCTCGATCGTGCATAAATGTAAGTGAGGACGGTATTAGATCGTGCTGGGGACACTTTAGCAATCAAGATGGAATTATATAAAGACCACCGGCCGGAATGCACACATATATAAAAGTGAACAGCTCTTGAGGGCAATGTCATCATCAGATTCCTTCCAATAATTAGGAGTGCTGAGTTAAATGCAACAAGAAGATTATGCATTACATCCCTACAACAATTGTGCACGAAACCAACAACTATTTTGTCATAAACTATGTACACCAATTTGCTGGCTCACTTGATTCCTTTGGATGAGTGCATTTTCCTACAGGTGGGTCCCTAACCTATATGAGATAACCTGTTATGGGCTCATGGCTACATTTAATTTAATTGGCCTGCGATCCGGCCGGCCGAACGTCCAAATTAACGTCCCTTTTCACCAAAGACTAGAGCAATATATGCCTGCATCAATGTGACTAACGAGCTGCTACTCCTATTACTTCTATGTACTAGCTAAAATTCTACTAGTATAATACATATGGGTACTGGAACATTATTGCTACCTGTGTTTTACTATATCTATGATGCATTTATTTGGAGTATTCAGTATGTTATGCTCGGGCCGTTTTTAAATACATGACGTCTAGAACAACTTAATCAGTCTGTGTATATATGATGTCGTAAATATCATACATTCTAAAACAGAGGTAACACTACTAACTCACACAGGATGATTTCGCAATTAACAGTCCAAATTCAAAGCTAGAGATCGTGGGGGCAAAAATGGTAGAAAACTACAGCAAAAATACCCAAAAAACGTCACATAAGAGTGCTGCGTACATGGAAATTGGATTGATGTGCAAAGTCCACCAACCAAAATGGAGCATACTTTATACTACACGTCTACTACACAGTTAGAGGCAGCAGGCAGCGATTGGTGCAGCGTGTTCACGATTGCTTGGCCAGACTTGGCTGTGGCTACAAAGTCTGCTTGCATGCATGCATGGACATGCACCCATCAATCACCACCGTTGCATTGCCTTGCCGGCCCCAGGGAATATTTCTATAGTAGCTAGCGCTAGCTAGGCGAAGGGCACCAACAAGTACCCTCCAACTAACACTCCATCCATCCCAACGACCTGCTTCCAAATCGTTAAACAAGCACACACAAGACGTTGTACTTAACTACTAGTATATTATTAGGCGATCTCGAGCACACGCAATAAATGCCGATGCACTGCATAGTGATTCAGGTGAGCTTAATTAATCAATTAATTGTGTGTGCATTAGGTGTTCATTTGCAGTTGCGTTAGGTCTCTTAATTCTCACTAATCTCCTCTTGATTCCTGATTGGTAGGTGCACCGAGTGCTTCAATCTCTCTCTTTCTCTCTCTTGAACGAAGACGAAGAGAGCATATGGCATGGTCCCCAACTCCTCTCAAAGCATGCATGAGAGAGAAAGTGGCAAAGGAGAGCTTGGAGATTGGAGTAGTAGTGCGTGGAGTCCTAAAGGAAGTTAGCCCAACTTCAGTGCCCCTCCTCTTTGTCCACAACTCCTTGTTGCAAAGTGCACTACCTCTAAAGCTCGCTAGTATATGTGCCTCCTAGCTAGTAATGCAAATGCTTCCTTCATTTCAAATCGACAAATGATTAAATCCCTCCTCCAAACAGGTTGCACGCGGTACAAATCAAGAAAGAGTCACACGTACGTCCGTGTCCAGGCTCGACCGTGAGCCAATTCATGACGACACGTGGTACGTGCGCGGCGCGCCCATGCATGAGGGAATCGCAACGCGGCAGAGAGCAAAACGTCCATGCAAGTTGCGAGAGAGCCAGTTTGTGTGTGTGTGTGGTCCTCTTAATTGGCTTTTCTTGCTCACCGGTCTCTATTCCCTACCTTGCTTTATTTGCTTCTATTGCGTGATGCCCTCTCGGTCACCACCCTTCACCGTACCATATGCAACTTGCATGCGTTCTTTAGCGTGTCCCCACCCCCATGCACATTCTAGTTCGGAGACCAATCATATATGGGAATAAAAGACGAGTGCATGCATTGTGTCTAACCATTCCACACAAAGTGTAGCACTACTACACGTCCATGGTGTTTTTATCATGGCATTTAATCACAACCCCCAGTTAGCTACTTTGTAGTGTATAAATCTAATCTATCAATAGCTAGCTTATGGCTTACTCTTATCTGATCTTCTGTCGCGTGATATGATGATGCGAAAGAAAATCTTTACATGATGCATCTCTACATCGCAGGCATAGTTTGGGTTTCACAATCAAGAGTGAGATATGAGGTAAGCTCTACGATAGCATGACAACACATTAGCACTTTGTAACACAAGGCTTATTGCACTCAGAAAGTACACTTCATAAGCACTGAGTAGTGGGGTCACTTGCATTTCGGTGTTCTATATATTCTTTTCTGACGAGGAATTTTAATATGACAAAGGAGATGCTTCAATTTTTTCTCCTTTTACTTTTGTGCTAGAAATTAGTTTTTTTTAGTTATACATATTTCCTTCGAACATTACAGTTCGAAAAATTAGTCTGTCAGTGGTGACGTCCTACCATTTACGAATTTCCCCGCCTCACAGTTGTCTGTAGTGACGACTAGCAGATGCTCGCTGCATTAATTTCACGACTAGGATAGCAAACTAATTAAGGGAAAAGGAGCATCAAGCTAGTAGAGACAAAGAAGAAAGTACAATTCATAAGCATATAGAAAGTGGAGCAGCCGTTTGGTGGTGATGTCCAGTACACTATATTAAAGCATAAATAGATGGAATCTTTTGATTAGCTATGACCTGCCACTAAGTCCTCATTACTATCTTAATGACTAAAGCATGGTCACATTCCATATTCTTGTGCATTGTTAAACCCACATGCATCATATCCCTAGCTAGTCATGTAGGCCTTTAACCACTCAAGATTGACACATGTTTCAACCTAGTAAACCCAACAGAGCCTCTCTTAGTGAAAGAACCTGCTCAATTATTGTTGATAAAAAGTTTAGATAATATAGAATTGGTTGGTAGAGACAAAGTTGACCTTAGAAATGTTTATTTGCATGGCATCTTTTTTATAGGAAAAATAAACTAGTCTTTGTATGGCCTCGGCGAAGGTAGCTAAGCCTTTCAAGAGCATATGATAGTTGCAAATAAAAATCATTGTTCCAGCAAGCTGCATGCTCATCAGTTGATTGCAACATATATGTATCACACATCATGGGCGACATTTGAAACAGTATGATGGCACAGGACATGGGAATTATAAGTATTATTCTATTTTTTTTGCAAAAATGGAGAATGATAATTATTAATCAATACACCAAGATCCTCTTTTCTCATTAGGTCTTTGTCCTGATAAGGTTTATTTATCGGCCTATAATCCTTCTTGCAGAAATCACTCTAGAAACCACGAAAGTTCTTTCAAGGCATTGTTACTCTAACTCCACTTTGTGTATTATTATGAAGTTCCCATATATACTATGCTTAAATTTCTAAGGAATTGAATGTCTCTGAAAGAACAAGTACAGTTTGTCAGTGTACTGTATTCATTCTTTAAGGATTTTGAAGAACTAGGGAAACCAAAAATACTAACAATGGATTTATATCACACTTCTCTAATAAAAACATTGTTTCGGGCTTATTTCGAAACTTCAAGAGAAATTTTTTTAAAAAAAGGGAACCAAGCGTACACTGTATATTTTTTATGATGCGTGTCAAGTCACACCCGCTTCAATTTGTTCATTCCATAGAATTGAGTGGACACATGATCTAAATCTTAACCTCCTGTCATTTCGCTTGGACACACATGTGTAACCAATGTAGAGCTACTACAAATCATCAGTGCAATTCCTTAGAAATGACAAAAGAAGGACTAGTCAGTCAAGAACAATATGAATAATTAGTATAACTACTTGCAGGGGCTTTTACTACCTTAATTTCCACAGCATTATTAAACATCTTCAAGCTAGTGTGTAGCATTTGGATTGGTTAATAAGCTAGCTATCTTTTGTTTCCGTAAACTCTGTTTGGCTATTATGTGGAGTACAGTGTAGATTGATTCTTCCCCTATGGGGAGGTTAAAGCCGTAACGTTTTTTCCATCCATTTTCTGAACAATAGTATATTAATATTGGCTACTCAAGTACAGGATACTGTTTAAGCCCATCAATCGGAAGCTTAAGCTTCTGGTTAGCCCGTCAATTCCTAGACACATATGGATTAACGTCCACACTTATATATGTGTATCCATACGCATCTTTCATAGATATATTGTTGCTTATACGGTTACTCCACCCACGTCCATTATTTTTTTCTAAAATGCACGATTTATTCAGAATTGTAGGTGCTTGGCCTCCCGAAAAGTTAGCTGCTGGCCCTTCATCATTGGCATGGCATCTCTACATGGGCGAATTCAGAATGGTATTTCTGGTTTAATCTAGGACGAGATTCCATGAGCATTATATATATGTTCATATATCACTTTAATTTGCGAGCGAGACTGATCAGAATATAGATGGCCAGGCAAAATATGGATAGACGTACGTCGTCAGTGCGAATAAGTTTATAGGGTAGTGCGAAAATGTGGATGAAAAGGGAACAAAAGCTACGACCGGTCGTCGTCAGGGCGTGTATATGCGTGTGTGTAGTCCTGAACAAAAAGAAGCCTATCATTGCGGTTGCTGAGAGCATATGCAGGCTTGCAAGGGGTGTATAGTGTAGGCCTATCGAGTGCAAAAGGAAGCAAGATCTCAAGGCCATTATGAAAAGGATCCATCCCCCAGTGATGGAGCAGCAAGAAATGGTGTGTGTAAGAGAGAGAAAGAGTACTACTAGTATGTGTGCATGAACAGCACTAGCTAGCTAGTACTCTCTCTCTCCACACACACAAGCGGCCAGAGAGATAGAGAGGAGAGAGAGGAGACACTCGAGAGCCCTACTTGATGCTTCCTGCCATACGGTGAGAGGTAGTAGCCCTTGCTAGGTGAGGATGGTGCATAGCTTTCAGTGATGCATGGTAGGTGAAGGAGGGTCTTTCTAGGGCACCATCCATCCCGCTCACGACTCCACCACTCGCAATACGCACTTTTAGCAGATACAGCCACACAGGCACTGTACGTCCATGTACAAATCTACTCATGCGCCCTACGTATTTACAGAGCGATCGATGAGATAGATAGCCCGGACCCTTTGGTCGTCGTAGCTCACGCATGTTCTCGCTCACCGTCTGCCATTGCTCGATCTGCACGGGAGCAACAAGCCATGGGAGAGAAAGGGGACGGAGGGAGAAAGGGCTTTGGGCTGCAATGATGGGAACCCAGGCCATTTTCTGAGCCTACGGGCGCATAGGAAAAGAAACAACAGAAAGGGGGCGTGTCGTCCACGACCATGAGGGCTCATCAGGCTCTTTGCCTAGCCTTCCTATGCTTGCAGCAGCAGCAGCAGCAGTAGCTCAAGAGAGCTTTTGTGTGCGCCCAGAAATGCAGGTTGAAGGGACGGAGCAGCAAGCGGCCGGCCGAGGTCCAGCACTAGCCAGTGATAACTAACCGTCTATCTAACCCCCTTCGTCACTTTCTCTCTCCAGTATGGATGGTGAGAGAGATTATTGTCAAGTGGTGGTGGCTAGAGGAGGAGAGGGTCGGGGTGATGTGCCACCCCAGGACATGCACCCCTCACCTACAACACGAGGAACAAGACCTCGCTCACTCTCCCTTACATACATGTTGCCACACACACTTAGCATATATATTATATATGTATATATATATATATGTAAACACTAGCAAGATGGGTGCACATATATACATATATATAAACATATATCTGTATGGTACAACGAGTCCCTTTTCTAGCTCTCGAGTTCCTTTCATCACCGATGTTGGGAAAGCAAGGAAACATGCACGATCGATTAAGGGGGAGCTAAGTGTGAAGAAGAAGAAGAGGAAAAGGGGGGAGGGGAATAAAACATAGGAAAAGCACGCACCCCCAACGAGAAAAGAGTGGGGGGAGAAAGATAGATGCATGGAAACCATACGCACAAGCAAGGAAGAAGGCGAAATGACATGCTTGCTTCAAGGAAGGAGGTTGGAGCTGTGAGGAACACCATACCTCTGATTCGTCCTGCAACCCAAGCTTGCCGGCGAGGTACTTGATCAGCAGCCGCACCGTCACCCTCCCGTCCCTGCAATTAACAACCATCAATTCAAAGGTTATTAACGAGACAATGCAAGGCGAAGCAAGCAAGATTCATTAAGATTTTTATGTTCCAACAACTGAATTCATTTTGTATCCTACAAGAGAATGGATATGATGTGATGTGCAGCATTTTTTGTACTGCTGCATGCATGGAGATTTGTGGCAGTTGGGTAGAGGATGGGAGAGGAGCATTGACGAAGCATGACAAGAATCCAAATACAGGATGACATGCTTGATTGGTGATGCATCAGCGTCAGATTAATTAAAGAAGCGAGCGGATGAGATCAGAGAGGAATAGTACTTGATCCGTAGGTAGCTTCTCGGAATCTGAGGCAAGAATGGCTCCCTCCCTCTGCACCAATTCAATCGAAAGCAAATCAAAATCCCAAGTTAATTTGACGGGCGGGGCGAATAAAAGGATCCTGATTCGAAGAAAAGTATAACTGATTCGAAACCGCATGCAGAAGAATGCGCCGCATTCTGCAGGGATTAATCGGATCCACCGCCGAGTGCGAAGCAACCGGAGAGAGAGAGAGAGAGAGAGAGAGAGAGAGAGAGAGAGAGAGAGAGAGAGAGAG
The DNA here is from genome assembly GCA_947561735.1 of Cenchrus americanus. Lineage (NCBI taxonomy): Eukaryota > Viridiplantae > Streptophyta > Magnoliopsida > Poales > Poaceae > Cenchrus > Cenchrus americanus. The sequence goes on along the minus strand of OX387241.1, from coordinate 219,998,562 downwards.
AGAGAGAGAGAGAGAGAGAGAGAGAGAGAGAGCATGAAATGCTCGCATCGTGCAGCAGCAGTAGTGTACTACTCACTGGTGGGGCGCGGCCTGGAGCGCGAACCAGACGCCGGTGGCCGCGGCGACGGCGGTCGGCGGCAGGACGACCCTGATCGCGTCGAGGCCAGAGGCGCCGGCTCCGGGCGTGTAGAAGGCGCGTTGCGCGAACGGGATCAGCGGCGGCGGTCCCGACGCCGCCGCCGCGAGGCTCCACGGCGGCAGCCAGGGCGGCCCGGCGCGCGGCACGGGCAGGGTGATCGACGCCTGAGGAATGCCGGGTGCGCCCTGGCGCAGGAAGGCACCCGGCGGCACGCCCATGCCCGGCAGAGCCTCCACCGCCGTCGCCGTCCGTGGTTGCGCATGCGACGGCAGTAGTAACGGCGCCGGCGGCGCCGACGCGCGGTCCGCGAAGAAGGCGCCGAGCTGCGAGCCCGCAGCGCCGGCGCTGGCGCTGGTGCGGGGGGACGACGGGGCGAGGCCGAGTCGGAGCCAGTCCCCGGCGCCGCCGTTGCCGCTGCTGCTCCCGCCGCTGCTGCTGCCACTTGTGCCCGCGGCCTCCTGATTGTGGCTTCCGGCTGTCTGGAGCGGCCGCAGCGCCAGCGGCTCGGGAGGCTCCCCGTGGCCGCAGGCCTCGTGGTGGTGGTCCGCCTGCCTCTCCTGCGGCGGCGGAGGCGGAGGCGGCGGCGGCGGCGGCTTGGACGACGGCCCGTGGTGGTGCTGGTCGATGGGCTCCTGGGCCATGTGGTTGGGCGGCGCCGTGGTCACGCCGATGCCCGCTGCGGCGGCGGCGCAGGGCGTGGCATGCGCGTCACAGTGGAGCTGCTGCAGGTTCCGAGCCGGGACCATCCGGGCCGCCGCCGGCTCATGCCATCCGCGCGCCCGGCCCGGCCCAGAGCGGCGCCTCTCCTGTGCACCTCCTCCTTAGATGCCTCCCTCCTTGTCGGAGGAAGGTCTCGTGCTCGCGCCCGCGCGCGCGCGCGAGAGAGAGAGGAGACGCGACGACTCGTGTGAGCTACAACAGGAGATGAGATGGGAGGAGAGAGATAGAGAGAGAGCGAGTAGTATTAGGTAGACGGAGGGAGAGAGATGGAAGTAACTAGAGGAGGTGGAAGAAGAGGGGAGGAGGGAGCAGTAGCAGCATGGCACGGGGCACCGAGGACCGAGGAGATATTAGGAGAGAGGAACATGATTAATTTACTTTTGGACCCTCGTGGGGACAAAAAGATGTTTCCAACGCAAATCTACACTCTTTCGGGGCCTTCTGTGGAAAATCGGTGTACGATCAGTAGGGCCTACGGGGTGGCTTACGTGGCCGTGTCACGGTAGCGCGGGGCCCACCCCTCCCGGTAATACCATGATTTGTAGCCGGCTGCGACGGTGGCTTCCGGCGGATAGGCGAGCGTACCAACTTCCAACCCACTGAAATCCGAATGTTGTTTTTATTTTTTTACCACCCCGTTTCATAATTACTCCCTTCATTTCAAAATACTTGTCGTTGTTGACTTTTTTTTGCAACTTTGACTATTGTCTTATTAAAAAAATATCGCAAACATGTAATGATAAGTCAAGCTTAAAATACATGCAGCATTAAAACATATAGCAAACAAAATAAATTGTACTTGCACAATTTTTTTGAGTAAGACGAATGGTCAAAGTTGTAGAAAAAAGTCAATGGCGGCGAGTATTTTGAAACGAAGGGAGTATTAAATTAAAAGTGTTTCAACATTTTTAAAAAATGTCACAATATTTTTTCAACATTTCTAGGAATTTTTTGTCAGCATTTTACAAAATGTTGCAACGTTTTTGAACCAACATTTTTGTAATCAACATTTCAGAAATGTTCCAACATTTTTAAGGAACGTTGGTTTCGTCAACTATTTTTATCAACTTTTTGTAAAATGTTGCAACATTTTTTAGAAATGTTGACCAACATTTTTCTTTATTTTCAGCTTCTGACAACATATTTCAGAAATGTTACAACATTTTTAAGAAATGTTTGTTTTTTAATAGTTTTTTGCCAACATTCGCAAAATGTTGCAACATTTTTTAGAAATGTTGGAACAATATTTTTCTGGTTCTTCCACCTCCAGCCGGTGGTGGGTGCGGCTCGCGAGGTCGACAGAGCTCACGGCCCGCGACCCTGGCATGTCGTGCGGTTGAGGGGCCCAACCGCGCGACAGTGGCGCGTGAGGCCGCGTGCGCTCGACCTCGGCGGCGCGCACGGCGGCGGGGGCGGGGCGCGCGGAACCGGGCCGCGGCGCCGGCGCCGGCACCGTGCGGCGGCGGGGCTGGAGGAGGAAGGAGGTGGAGTTAGGGTTTGGTGTTGTTAGGTTAGTTGAGTTGTTATTTGGGCTCCTGTGGGTAATAGATGGTTAAGAAAAAAAATTCGGAAGGTATACAAGATTTCCGACCTGCGACCGGGCCGCGTTGCTTTCCCGCCCCGGTCGCGTCTCCGGCGAGCCGCCCGCGCCAAAAGCTCCGCGGGAGGCCGGACCCGTGGCCGTGACTGGTGAGGTTTCCTACTTGCTTTGTCTCGCTGGTTTCGTCAACGGCATCGCCGGAGCATAACGACGCGTGCGCACACTTTTTACCGAAACGAACGGAGCATGCACGTCCTATAGCATGAGCATCACCATGACGACCACATTAAAAGTATGAGAACATCCGATGTAACAAGGTGAATAGTGAAAATTGTCGATCTAAACAAGCTAATCCTAAGTCAAGGGTCAAGCTTGTTTGTATTAGAACCCCGTTTGATGCGAACCGTCAAAGCGAGCTTTCACGGCGCTTCACAACTTCAATAGCCAAACAATGCCAACTCTCTGCCCAACTCTCTGCGGTCGAACATCTCTAAAAACTCACTCTCACAGAGTTAAGCACGTGGTGAAGGCTGCCAAAACATGGCTCTCTCCCCCGCTCATGAAGTTGCTTTCGTGGAGTTGTTTTAAAAAAAAACATTTCTACCAATTGTGAAGTTCAAGCTGTCTTAACGGCCCTTAGTTTGCAGATTTTGAACTTTTTTGATAAATAGTTGTTGTTTTTTTATTTAGTTATAAAAAAACAACACTACCTAGGTTTCCAAAACGTATAGCTTCCTCAGCTCAAAAAAACTACGAAAATCTTATAAAATTGATATGTCCAAACTCTGCTTCTTCTGGACTTATAGCTCTACGAAAGTTGCACGAGATCTTCAATGTTTGTTTGAGTTTATAGTTTTTCATCACGTTGAGAACGAACTTGAGGAAGCTCAAACAAATATGGCCTAATTAGGGGAGCTATATATGCTTGATTCTAGTTAGCCAAAAGAAACATTATTAATTAGTTTTATTAGATTGTCTCAACCCATCAAAGTTTGATGAATCATAACTTATACGGATGGGGTTAGGTTAAACATAAGGAGAATCAAATGGAGCACTAAGGTTTTATTTATGTTTTGTGGCAATGTCAATTTCAAATCTAAAGAGTAGCTTCCTACAAATGTATTTACCAATTGGAATTTCAGTTGCAATTTCAACATCCAAAACGTACGTCTCCTAGTGGGTCACAGTCACGTAGACTAAAGTCTAAAAGAAGATGAGATTTGAATGCATAATTGTTCACAGAACAAACCAAGTGCAATATCAAAAGCATAAACCCTTGTGCAACTGGGCTGGACCACATCATAGCTCGTGTTGCCGTGTGGCCCAGCAGGAAAAGCATGCATGATCGCAGCCCCCAACCAGGTTTAGTCCAAATGACCTCATGTCCTAAACTGGGATTGTGTGATCTAGCACCACACCTTCCATGGCACTACGGCAGTGCCCACACTACACCACTTAATTTTTCCTGGTGTGTCTCACTCATGCCACACAGTACAACTCAATTACACGGCTAGCTGCCACTTAAGCTTTTTGCTTAGTGTTGGGGATACCCGAAAAATTCGGATAACTACCCTAACACGAGTATGAGTTCTCAACACGTTCAAGTACGAAATCAGGGCGCAAATAGACTGTGATTCTCTCCGCAAGCAGCACAAGTTCCAAAAAAGTCTGAATCCGTTTACACGTGCCCTTGCGCCCCCTTTTATAATGAGATGAAGGGACTTTTACATACCGATAACACCCCTGGCCTCAGAGAATATTCCTAGTGTGAACACATATATGATTGTCTTTTTTACCTAACATATTTACGAATCTGCCACTAGTTCACACTCTAAACCCGGACTTTTTGGGACTACAACTTTGACTTTGCTTCTCCCCTGGTTCGCGAATGTCTTCGCACAAAACTCCCGAACCAGGTCTTCAACAGATTCCCGAAGTGACCCTCGCTTCCCAGCTGGTTCGTGCGTGTCCATGCGCCTGAGTCCCGAACAGAGTCTTCACCATGTTCCCGAATCAGCAATTCTTCCGAAGTTCGGACTATCAACAGTTGAGATTCCGGGCTCCCGCATGCTCGTGACTCCTCCTCCTGCCGAATCTAGATTCCCGAACTCTGCACATTCGCGAATTCGAGACTTCGCAGGTCCCAGGCTTCCGAGAATCGCGAATTCCCTGCTCCTGAAAAACATGCTTTGAAAACTTCGTTAAGCTCAACGTTTCGAGGGTGACGGGTTTTCTTGAATTCCCCAACACTAGCCCCTCGGGGAAGCGGGTTGACTCCGACGATCCGATTCCACGAACCTTTCGGAAATTTAGTAAAAAACGTCACCCTCGGAACGTCGGAGGGGACACGCGTCGCCCGGGGAGCCAAAGGCGGTTAAATCGAGGCGCACTTCGCGAAACTACCCCTCCCGGCCCTATAAATAGCGGGCTGGCACTGTTAAAAATCATTTTACTGCTCTAGAGCCTTTCACGATTCTCACATCTCTCTTTCTTCGCGGAATCTGGTTTTTCTGCTAGAAAGCTTGCGAACTCCAGGCCTTGTTCGCGCTCCTCTAAGGTATTCCTTTATCTTTGCTTTGTCGTTTCGTTAGTTCGTTAAACTTTGGTGTAGTAATGTCACGATTTCTCGAGTTTTATTCCCGAACATTACTCTTAACTGTCTGAATGTTCGTGTTTGTTAGGTGGCTCGCGTTAAAAGTACAGCTAGGCCCATGACTACTGAAGAGCTGATCGCTGCCGGGTCTCCCCACTTGACCCGGTCGCCGAAAGCGCAGATCGTCTTTGCCGCACCGGCCGAAGATGTTGGTTCACCCAGCGGTTCCCGAAGTCGCGAAGACGGAGAGGTTGGGTTTGACGGCGGCGAAGACATCGGGGATGTGGACGCCAGTGCTGACGATCTCATCATGCTAAGGACCTCTGGCCCACTGCCGCCCTCGCTTGCCTTCGGAGAGTCGAAGGTCACAAGCAACATGGTTCGCGAGTACGAGAAGGCCGGATTCTTCTCTCCTGGCGGCCCGGGCGCGCCCGCTTGATGAACTGATTCCCACTCCCAAGGCCGGAGAAATTGTGGTTTTTCGGGACTTCTTCATCTGTGGGCTACGGTTTCCTTGTGACCCCATCCTGCCAGCAATTCTCGATGCATTTTCGGTGAAGATCCACCAGCTTACCCCGACATCCTTCCTCGAAGTGTCGAAGTTTATCTGGATTCTGAAGACCTTCGGCTGTAGTCCTACCATTGACGCCTTCACCAGATTTTACGAGCGGGTGATTACCCCCGAAGTTGTGAAAGGTGAAGACGGGCAGTTCTACCACAGCCAGCACGTGTGCTGTACCTTCAATACACGACGCCAGAACACCCGACAAGGAATTACCCGAATCCAGATTTCCCCTTGCTGCAAGTCCAACCTTTCCGACGATTGGAAATCTTACTGGTCTTACTTGAAAGTCGATGTGCCGAAGCTATCATGCCCGATCGCGCCTCTCACCGCGGTGAACGTGGGGAAGTACAACCAGCGGGCCTTGGGAATCAGAAGCTGCGAGAGTGCATTTCACCTGACCAGCACAATACTTGGTGGCCGCGACATCATCGAAGAATTCATTGCTGCCCGGGTCTGGCCTATCTCGAACGGTTGGTCCCCTACTGAGCTCGTGTATTATAATGTCAACTGGGCCGACTAGAAGGTGCCTTTCCCGAAGTTCGGGATCAAGCTTCGCGAAGGCCAGAGCGCCAAGGACTTCATGGACGAAGTGGAAAAAAGGGTGAATGTTATGGTGGGCGAATACACGATGAACGAGTACAAGGCATACAAAGCTCTGGTGAAACATAAGAAGAAGATCAACCGCGTTTTTTCGGAAATCAGCGGTGATAAGTTTTTCAGCTCTCGAGGCCCTGGTCCCAAATTGAAAGTTCCCGCCGTCGCCGTGGCCAGCTGCTCAGCCGCCCCCATCAACGCTCCCCGAACCAGGTCGTCGAAGCGAAGCTCGTCTTCTGCCACCGAGGGAACCTCTTCGGGAGTGAAGCCTTCAAGGACCAGATCGCTTGAATCGTCGAAGCGGAAGCGAAAAACCTCTGAATCTCGGACTTCGGAAGCTGAACTCCGTGTCGCCGGGGCTTGCCCGGATGAGCCGCAAGAAATTGAAGAAAGGCTGCGAAGAAGGTTCCTTCCACGGAGTTCGGCGGGTTCCGTCCGCCTTCGACGACGACACCCTCACGAGACGGGATAGCTTTAAAGGTGTTTTCTTCGGCCGCACCTAATTTTCGAGACAGTTGTCCCGTTGGTTCCGAAAATGAATTCGTGGATATTGATTCCTTTTCGAATCTTTGCCCCCGAAGTCCGAAAGGAGACATCCCCTGCTGTTGCTGAGAAGTCTGTTGTTGCTGTTGAAGTTGCTGTTCGCACTGAGTCCCCTGCTGCTGCCGAAAGCCCTGTTGCTGATGTCCGTGCCGCTGACCAGGCCTCCTCCGAATTCGCCCAGGATCTTGAGCGCACTATTCAAAGGGGGGGCCATCCTGCCGAAAATATTCCTTTGGTCGAAGTTCGGGAGGTCGTCCCCGAAGACCAGGCGCCCTCACCCTCCTTAGCTGCTTTTAACAAAAGCTTTGGTACGTCTCATCGCGGCAAGCTATTGCGTGTTGGTTTCGAGACAAGTGGCGTCGGGGGCAAGACGTCCAAGTTTTTAACTCTGTGGAAATCGTCCGCCATTGTTGATGAAACAGGAGAGGAGGCGCCCGAACGACCCGAAGAGGCCGCTCAAGGCTCCGAGAGAAGGCCCCTCTCTGTCTCCGAAACCACTCCTTCGCCTCGAGGGAAAACTTCTTCAGGCTCGAGCAAACAAGTTACCATGCAGCGGTTCTCTAAAGAAGGTTTGTTCCTCCTCACTATCTTTTCATACGTTTCCTAGTTGTTGAAGCTTAGTCTGAGACTGTCTCTTGATCTTCGCAGAATTCAAGAATCTGTTGCACTCGTACTCTCCTTCAAAGCTTGCACGCTTTCACGAAGACTATGCCCTCAAGTACTCAATGCTTGGGAAGGTTGCCGTAGACCGGCTTTCTGAACAGGAGAAGATTAATGAAGAGCTTTCTCAGAAGTCGAAAGAACTAGAGCGCAACTTCACCCTCGCGCAATCCACGAATCTGGAACTCGAGAGGAAGGTGGCTGAGGCCGGCGAGGGCTACGAAAAGAAGTCACGATGAAAAGAAAGTGGCAGAGGCTGCGCTCGAGGAATCGAAGAAGGAGCTTGAGAAAGTTCGGAAATCTCACGAAGATGATCTGAGCGTGATCGAAAAGCTTCGGCAAAAACAAGAGCGAGCCACGAAAATCACCGAGGATCTTCGCATCAATAACGCCAGCCTCGCCAAGTCGCTGAGCACAAAGGATCGAAAAATCGTGGATCTTGAGAAGGCGCTGGCTGAACAAGGTGAAGCCTCGAAGAAAAACGCTTCGGAAATCTTGGGGAGGCTGAAACTGCTCTATGCTGAGTACCAGAAATCCTTGAATGAATACGGTGTTCGCCCAGCTCCTCTCCCGGATGACATTGATATCCCCGATTTCATGGATTGGCTGGAGGATGAGTTCAAGGCTCTTACCGAGGTGATTTCTGGCGCCAGCGACTTCGCTGTTGCCTTCTCTGTGGAGAGTATCCTGAAGATCCTTCACGATTACGACTGCGTGGATTTGGCGAAGTTTCGCGCGAACCTTTCTCGATTCCCTAGCGTTACCAGTGACGCGATACTTCGAGCGAACCCCGACGTTGTGGCTATCAAGACGAAGTTCGCAAAGGAGTTCTGGCTGGCTGGCGGGGCGGATATCGTTAAGACCATTGCGCAGGCAAAGCTTGCTGAGGTATTTTCTTTTGATCGATTTCGTGACTTGTGTTCGTCGCAGACGTTCCAGTTTCTTAAACTTTCCTCACCCTTTTTCCTTCCTTTCTCAGCTGAGGGAAGAGGAGAACCGAGAAGGCACTACCGCGTCTCCCGAAGGATCGGCCTCCGGCGAGAGTTCGAGCGAAACCGGTGAGGGCTCAGATGGCAGCAGCAGCAGCAGTAGCAGCAATGATGGCGACGACGGCGAACAAGTCCCCGAACAGGAGGAGGATTCACCGAAGGTGGATGTCACGAACTGAACGACATGTTCGAACTTTTGGGTGAACTGTAGATTGGTTGTACATTCGTGTGGTTGTGTTAATCTTTTCTGAACAGATGTTTTGTATATTTTAACTGCGCGCAGTCCCGCAAGTTGGGCCTGCGCAGGACGTGCTACCACTGCGAATTCATCGGGATAAAATGTTCGTTAGTGGTGAAGCGTGGCGTCTATTCAAGCGGGCACATCCCGAACAAGATTTTTCCGATTTTTGGCTTGAGGCTTCACTTAAGTTTTCTATAGGTTGTTTTGACCTCTCCTCGTTTTTCTTACTTCGTAAGAAGGTTCGTTCCGTGTCGCCTACTCCGCCGTCCGCGAAGGTTCCCAAGACGGAGCCCCTTAGCCCCTTAGCCGATGCATCTGACTTCGCCTACGCTAGCGATACGGCTGAAGACAATGTTTGTAAACCGGGACATGTTGTTCAGCTTTCGTTTTAAGTTTTACGCCAAGTGTTGTAATTACCAAAGAACTGTTCGGAAGTTTTTATGCGAATAAGGCAATGAATGTGTTTTTTCTTTGAAAAAACGTCACCCTCCCCCACCTTGCCGTTTCGCATGAAAACTAGATTGCAGGTTCGTGAATCTTACTATTCACGAACTTATTTAGCACATCTTTAGGAGAAGTCTTCGTCAATTTTTGAAAATTTTAACTGTCGTTGTGCAAGTCGACAAAATTTGTTTTTCGAATTTTGTGGACTTGCCCCGACCGGCAAACTTGCCTCGGTTGAAATTGCAACCCTGAGTTGCTTCAACCAAGATTTTTCTGCGAACGTTCGACGGAGCCCCTTGTCCTTTTCTTATAATGATGATACCTGAAAAAATTTTCAACAATCTGAACTGAGTGAGAATACATAGGCAAACCCTTAGACATTCATTTTCTCGAAATTATCATGCGAACTTTCTGGTGGGAATCCCTTCGTGGATGGGATTTTTCTAGGCCACAACTTGTTGTTGTCTCGGGCCTCTTTGGTGGGAATCCCTTGATGGATGGGATTTTGGCTATCGGGAAGCCCTTTTCACGAACTTCTTCTTTTTTCAAGATGGAATTTCGGCTATCACGGAGCCTTTCTCACGAACTTTTTCTTTTCTCACAATGGAATTTCGGCTATCACGGAGCCTTTCTCACGAACTTTTTCTTTTTTCACGATGGAATTTCGGCTATCACGCACGGAGCCTTTCTCACGAACTTTTTCTTTTTTCACGATGGAATTTCGGCTATCACGGAGCCTTTCTCACGAACTTTTTCTTTTTTCACGATGGAATTTCGGCTATCACGGAGCCTTTCTCACGAACTTTTTTTCTTTTTTCACGATGGAATTTCGGCTATCACGGAGCCTTTCTCACGAACTTTTTCTTTTCTCACAATGGAATTTCGGCTATCACGGAGCCTTTCTCACGAACTTTTTCTTTTTTCACGATGGAATTTCGGCTATCACGGAGCCTTTCTCACGAACTTTTTCTTTTTTCACGATGGAATTTCGGCTATCACGGAGCCTTTCTCACGAACTTTTTCTTTTTTCACGATGGAATTTCGAGACACGAGACACAAAACACGCAGTTTGGGGGAGGACTCCTTTCATATATATATCAGAAAGAGTATTTACATAGGATCCGCCTCGTTAAAAACCTTGCCTCTTGATTTAGAGCCCCTTTGCAAGGAAAAGAGTACGGTCCTTCTTATTCTAGTACGACTAAGAGAAATACAACTAATTTTTTGATCCGAAATCACTTATAGACACGTGATTCGGGTTTTATTTTCCTAAAGCTCGAACTTACGAAGATCGAAAAACTTCTACCCGCTACATCTATCTACAACTAAGGTTTTCATGGATAATACCTTTTTAGGCTATCGGCATTCCACGAATACGGCAACTCTTCGCCAGTCTGCTCCATCAGGCGAAAGGCCCCTGGCATATTTGTTTCCTTGGCGATGTAAGGCCCTTCCCAAGACTCATGAAGTTTTCCTGGGTTCTCCCAATTTTTCTTTCTTTTCAAGACAAGATCACCAGTTTTGATGTCCTTTCGAACCACCTTTTTGTCCCTCCATGCCCTTGTCTCTCTCTGGTACTTCTCAATATTTTCTGCTGCTTCAAGGATTGTCAGCTCTATCATGTCTTTTTCCACCTTCTTATCAATTTCCTCTACCTCTTTTCCCTTCAGGACTTTCATGCTTTCATTTCTGATCTCCTCCGGTGTCATAGCCTCGGTCCCGAAAAGTAGGCGAAAGGGCGTGAAACCTATTGCCCTTGAAACTGTGGTGTTGTGAGACCATATCACCTTCGGGAGTTCATCCACCCACTTTCCCTTTTTCTGATCGAACAAACACTTCTTGATTCCCGAAAAAATCAAGCCATTGGCTCTTTCGACTGCACCATTGGATTGTGGATGATATACTGATGAAAACTTCGTCTGTGTGCCTAAGGTTCTGCAGTATTCTTTGAAGGTGTAGCAGTCAAACTGTTTGCCATTGTCAACTGTCAGTTCTCTAGGAACTCCGAACCTGCAGACTATGTTCTGCCAAAAGAATTTCTGAACTGTTGTTGCTGTGATGTTCGCGAGTGGTTTTGCCTCTACCCACTTCGTGAAATAATCGACCGCTACAGCCGCAAATCGGCAGTTTCCTGAGCTGCTGGCAACGGGCCTACTAGGTCCAATCCCCATCTCTGCAGAGGCCAAGTTGGAGGAATTAAGTGAACTGGCATTGAAGGCAGATTCTGCTGATTTCCCGTCTTCTGGCATGCTTCACATTGCCGAACTAACATCTTGGCGTCGATGTTTATGGTGGGCCAATAGAATCCCTGCTTTATCGCCTTACCAGCCAAAGCCCTGGTGCCTATGTGTGCCCCACAAAATCCGCTGTGAATTTCTTTCAGAAGTTCGCGACCTTTTTCGGAGGTGATGCAGCGCAGCCAAGGCTCAGTGACTCCTGATTTGTATAATTCTCCATTTACTACTGTATAGCCCCGAGCCCTTTGCTTCAATCTTTTTTCCTCCAATTCATCTTGTGGTTCGTAATGTCCCCTCAGATAGGCCATTATTTCTGCTCTCCAGTCTAGAATTTCCACCATATTCACGATTTGAGTTCTTGAATCTTTGATGGAGGGTTCTCTGATGATTTCAAAGAACACGTCCGGTGGTAGCTCTTGATTTCTGGCTGCTGCCTTCGCCAGTTTATCCGCCTCATTGTTATCATCCCTTGGGATATGCTGGACTGAATACCCTTTGAAGTGTCTTTCCATTTCTCTGACTTTTTCAAGATATTTCATGAGAACTGGGTTCCTGGCCTCGCTTTCCTTCTCGATATGTTCCTGGATCACTTTCGAATCCGTTCTGATTATGAAGGTCTGCTGCCCCAAGGCTTTCATTTTTCTCAACGCCAGCAGTAGAGCTTCGTACTACGTTGTGTTGTTCGTGGAGTGTTCATTGTTCGCGAATACGAGCCGCGCTGCATATCTTATGACCACGCCCGTCGGGGACGTTACAACAGCCGAAATTCCGACCCCCTTGTAGCACCATGCTCCATCACACTGCACTACCCAAGGTTCGGGCATATTTTCCTCAAGATTCTGAGTAGGTGAGGTCCAGTCCACGACAAAGTCTGCCAGAACTTGCGATTTTATTGCACTTCTTCTCTCGAAATCCACCACATACTCAGAGAGTTCGGCACCCCACTTGATGATTCGGGTGGATGCCTCCCTGTTTGCGAACAAGTCACTTAACGGTTGGTTGGTGATAACTCTTATTCTGTGGCCTTCGAAGTAATGTCTTAGTTTTCTTGCTGCCATGATGACCGCATACGCAATCTTCTCCCGTTCGGAATAGAAAACCTTGGAACCAGACAATGCTTCAGAGGCGAAGTATACAGGAATTTGCCTGAGCTTTCCTTCTTCTTCCTTTTCCTGTACCAGCACTGCACTTACTGCCGAATTTGATGCAGACACGTACAGCAGAAGCGGCGATTTTGGCTCGGGCGGACAGAGCTTGGTCATGTTGGACAGGTAGTCCTTCAGTTCGCGAAAGGCCTGCTTCTGAGGTTCGGACCACTGGAATTTCTTGGCACTTCTGAGAACTTGGAAGAATGGTAAACTTCTTTCTGCGGCTCTGGGGATGAATCTGTTGAGGGCAGCCACTCTCCCTGTCAACTTCTGAACATCTTTTACTGAGATTGGCTCCTGCATTTCCATCAGAGCCTTTATCTTGTCAGGGTTCGCTTCAATGCCTTTCGTTGAAACTAGGCATCCAAGAACTTTCCCCTTGTGAATGCCGAACACACATTTTTCTGGATTTAGCTTCAAGTTTGCTGCCCTCATGTTCGCGAATGTTTCTGCCAAATCACTGATATGGTCCCTTCTCTGGACACTTTTGACGACTATGTCATCCACATATGCCAGAATGTTTCTCCGAATCTGCTGGTGTAGTACTATTGCTATCATTCTCGAAAACGTGCATCCTGCATACTTCAGCCCCTCTGGCATTCTTACGAAACAAAACGTTCCGAAAGGAGTGATGAAACTTGTCTTATCTTCGTCCTCTTTGCGAACTCTGATCTGATGATACCCAGAGAACATGTCCAGGAGCGAAAGCATCTCACTGTTGGCTGCATCATCCACGATTTTGTCTACCCTTTCCAAGGGAAAATCGTCCTTCTTGCACGCCTTGTTCAGATCTGTGAAATCCACACACATTCTCCACTTGCCATTTTTCTTCTTGACTGGCACAGTGTTGGCTAACCAGACTTGGTACTTGACCTCTCTGATTACCTGGGCGTCCTGCAACCTCTGAACTTCTACTTCTACTGCCTTGACCTTTTCGTCAGACATTTTCCGAAGTTTTTGCTTCTTGGGTGGTATCTTGTCATCCGTTTCGAGGGCATGTTCGATTATGTCTCTGTCAACACCTTGCAAGTACTTGGCTGACCATGCGAAAACATCCTTGTTTCTATTCAGGAATCGTATGAGTTCATCATCCTCTTCGGCGCTGAGGTTCGCCCCTATTATGACCGCTTCGTCGGGCATGTCATCCAAATACACTTTCTTTGTTTCATCTTCTCGCGGCTATGTTATTTTTCTCTTTGTCCCGCTTAGGCTCTTCATAGGTTTCCTTCTTCTCTTCGAGTGCTATCGGTACCGGGTACACATTCGTTTGGCCGGGCGTGTGGCCCTTTTCTATGTTCCTGGCCTCCTGCTGATTGCCGAACACCGTGATAACCCCTTTGGGCGCAGGCATCTTCATGCATAGGAACTGTTGCCTTATGACAGCATCAAACTTGTTCATGAATCCTCTGCCGAAGATCGCAAGGTACCGGTGATATATGTCAACTACGTCAAAGGTGAGGTTCTCCGTTACGGCATTCTCAAGATCTCCGAAAGAAACTGGGAGTGAAATTTTTCCCACCGGCTTGATGGGCTTTCCTCCGAACCCCGCAAGGGTACTGCGGTGGATCCAACATGTGCTGGCTCAGGTTCATTTTCTCGAATGTTTTCAGGAACAGGATGTCCGCCGAACTCCCATTGTCAACCAGTATTTTTCCTATGACCCACCCAGCAATATTGACTTCGATCACCATGGCGTCATTGTGAATCGCGGATTTCAACCTGAAATCTTCTTCTGTAAAGGTGATTGGCACCTTCGCCCACTCCGGGCGGGCGGTGGCCATCGTTGATGATGGTATTGACAGATACGAAGTAATTGCTTCGCCTTTTCTTTGTTTCGAATTCCATAGCGGATCCGCCTGTGATTGGCATGATAGTCCCGAAGGACGGCAATGCTTTGGAGTTCCGAGGTCCCGAACTTGACCGAGGCCTTGATGAGCTTTTACGGAGGCGGTGGCAAGATTTCCCGAATGGGCCGTGGTTCTTGGATTGATCGTATTGCTTGCGGCCGAGGGAAGAATTGCTGCGATGGTCGCCATGCGATTGTGATTGTGGAACCGCCGAACGATACAAAGCTTGGATCGCGGATTCGCGAACTGCGGTTGCCGAAGTTCGGCCGAAATCGGGTTGGCATCGAGGATGCAATGCTCATCGCGTGCTTTCTCTTGTTGGATTCTTGCCATGTTCTTCTTTGTCTCTCGGGCACCCTTCGGTGCCGTGGCCTCTTCCATGATACGGGCGGTAGAAGTGGGGATCTCTCGGGTTATGGTTCGGGAGTCCTGGGGTTCCTCTTCCTCTCCCCCTTCCTCTGGGACTGAATCCTCCCCTGGCACTTGGCCTGCTGTCCTGTTGCGGCTGAGAATTTGCAACACTGTTTACGTTTCGTGGATGCTGGGGTGGTGCCCGCCAGGTCATATCTCTGCTGCCCTGTCTTGCCTCGTTTCGTTCGGCTACTCTCCTGCGGTGGTCATCATCAGACAGAATATAATCTTCCAATTCTCGAAATAGTTCTTCAACTGTCTCGGGCTTCTTTCTTGTGAGGTGAGAAGCCGTTGGCCCTGGGGTGAGACCTTTGATCAGTGCCTTGATGGTTGTCTTGTCATCAGCGTCGGGGATGCGAGACCTCTCGTTGCATGAACCTTCTCACGAAGTTCCGCGGTGGTTCTCTCCGTCCTTCCGCTGCGCTTGTACGGATCTGAGGCTTCGGTTGTTGTGTCATGGAACATCTGAAAAGCTTGCATGAACTTTGTTTTGAGATCCACCCAGCTGTAGATCGAGTGTGGAGGCAGCAGTGAGTACCAATTCAGTACTGGTCCTTCGCAAGCTATGATGAAGGACTTGGCCAGCGCGACATCATCTCCTCCTGCCGAGTTCATAGCTGACTCGTATCTCATGAGAAACTGCCTGGAGTTTCCGAAACCATTGTACTTGGGAAGAGAGACAGGCTTGAACTTCGGCGGCCAAGGTGCTGTTTGTAGCCCTATTGACAGCGGCGATTCAGAATCCACGAAATGCGAGACTCCGTTTCCCGCGAAGAAGTTTTCTTTCGGGGATTCTCTAGCAGGTGCAGGGTTTTGGCGTGGTGAGTCCTGCCACAAGGAACTGTTCTCTTGTTCTTTCATCTCATCGATTTCTTTTTTGTATCTCTTCTATCTCGCGCTTTTGCTTTGTTCGAATGCTCTAGCTTTTCCGAGATTTTTCTCTTTGCTTGCAACTGGGCCGCGAACTTTTCTTTATCTTTCTGCAGTTGCTTTATATCTTTTGGTGAACCATGGCTAGTCGTCCGTCCATGGCATCATCATCATCATCAACATTCTCGAACTCTTGCCGTTTCGACAGGTTGTTCTTGGATGTGAGTCGTCTTTTCTCGCTCTTGCCTTCATGAGGGCCTCGAGCTTTTCTCTTCGTTCTTGGTCCGTTATGTTCGAGGATTCGGGAATGAACGAGGTTTCATTTCCTTGGGTAGGAAGGCGATCATCCCGGTTTGCTCGTCCCGGAGCATTCTTCTTGGATTTCTTTTGGGGTGGCATCGTGAGCTTCTTTTTCGGCTGAGACACGGTGGGCGCCAATGTTGGGGGATACCCGAAAAATTCGGATAACTACCCTAACACGAGTATGAGTTCTCAACACGTTCAAGTACGAAATCAGGGCGCAAAGAGACTGTGATTCTCTCCGCAAGCAGCACAAGTTCCAAAAAAGTCTGAATCCGTTTACACGTGCCCTTGCGCCCCCTTTTATAGGGAGATGAAGGGACTTTTACATACCGATAACACCCCTGGCCTCAGAGAATATTCCTAGTGTGAACGCATACATGATTGTCTTTTTTACCTAACATATTTACGAATCTGCCACTAGTTCACACTCTAAACCCGGACTTTTTGGGACTACAACTTTGACTTTGCTTCTCCCCCCGGTTCGCGAATGTCTTCGCACAAAACTCCCGAACCCGGGTCTTCAACAGATTCCCCGAAGTGACCCTCGCTTCCCGGCCCTGTTCGTGCGTGTCCATGCGCCTGAGTCCCGAACAGAGTCTTCACCAGGTTCCCGAATCAGCAATTCTTCCGAAGTTCGGACTATCAACAGTTGAGATTCCGGGCTCCCGCATGCTCGTGACTCCTCCTCCTGCCGAATCTAGATTCCCGAACTCTGCACATTCGCGAATTCGAGACTTCGCAGGTTCCAGGCTTCCGAGAATCGCGAATTCCCTGCTCCTGAAAAACATGCTTTGAAAACTTCGTTAAGCTCAACGTTTCGAGGGTGACGGGTTTTCCTGAATTCCCCAACACTCAGCACTCATATAACAATATAATTTCCCAAGTCTGTTAGTCATATTCAAGAAGGTCCGCTGACACATTGAAAATAGTGTGTTGGCGGGTGTAATTGTCACCTGCCAGCACAGTGGTGTACGGGGGGCATCGAGGATGCACCCGTAAGCACTCTGCTCACGGATGCCTTCTATTGCCCACTAGCAGAGGTGACACAATGTTGGCACCGGCGGAGCTGTGTGTTGGCCAAGGTGGGCCACGGCCCCCCTTGGCCGAAACAAAATAACCCTCATATAATTGTTTCAGCCCAAAAGATTGCCCAACCCACTAGCAGATCGCAAGCTAGGCCTCCTCGGCTGCTCGCGATTCACCTTGCATCGTCTCCGCCACGGCGCCACCGCTAGCTTAGCCCTGGCGACCGGCCTCCGCATCAGTTTGCTCCGCCTGTCCGCCGCTCGCTAGCCTGGACATATGGCGTCCTCCCCCCGTCCGCTCGTCTGCAAGCTCACCGGCCAGACCTCGTCCACCGCTCGCCGACCTGAGCGCCTGGCGACCTCAACTCGTCCGTCGCTCGTCGGCCAGGGCGCCTGGCTGCCTCCGCCGGCCCGCACGTCTGTCGCTTGCGGCTTGCCCCAAGCTACAAGTTGCATCAGTGAGCAACCACTTCCAAGTTCCAACCCCAATCCGGCATTCCTTTTGTGAGCGTGACTGCGTGAGTTCATCCAATACCTAGCAGTTGATTGCATCTTCTTCTCCAATCGACCAAACAATTTTATTGATTCTCTAATTTTGATAATGGCTTGTTGATGTGGAGACGCCGTAAATACTGTAGCACCCCCTTGGGTTGATTCCTAGCTCCTCCACTGAGTGTTGGTGTTTGCCCAATTGTCGCCCGCCAACACTACACCTGACACCCCTTCCAAATCATATTTGGAAGTAGTAATTTATTTCAAATCAAAAAGTTTCCAATTACAAAATTTCATAACTTCTCAATATGTATAACTTTTATTTGGCTTGTTTCTTTATTTGACAAAGTGGTAGTAATTTTGTTCAAGAAATCTATATCTCTTGTATAAGTTTCATGAAACTATATGAGATGTATATAAGATTAGTGAAGAATGTTACTACACTATAGAGGATGAGAAAATGATCAAAATAAATGTTGTCCATCTTCAGAAGTTAAAGAACTTTGTAGTTGAACCATTTTTAATTTGAATGTCAACGAAAAATATGTCTGAATTTCTCGAATTTGAAAATTTCAAATTTTCAAACGACCTCTAACGGAGAAACATTCAAAATAAAAGTTGTAGATCCTGAAAAGTTATGAAATTTTGTAGTTTACAACTTGTTTATTTGAAATCATATTGTAAATAGAAAACTAAGTTTAAATCTTTCAAATTCGAAATTCAAAATTTTTAGACAACCTCAAATGGAGAAACTCCCAAAATGCAAGTTGTAGATCTCAAAAAGTTATGAAACTTTGTATTTGGCAACTTTTTAATTTGAATACATTTAGAGCCTCAAACAAGCAATTTACACTTAGTGAAGTATAATATGAGTAGGATGAAAACAGCATATGGACACATGTGATCTTGTGGTGTAGTGGCAAAGGAGGCTACACGCGAGACGGAGGTCGCGGGTTCCAATCCTTGTTGTCCGCATATCATCATGACTTTGCGTGAAAATGGCGCGACTTGATGGTGGGGTCCCTCCCCTTCAAAATTATTATTTAAATTTTATTTTGAGCCTTTTTTGAACACACTGTGAAAACCTTTGTGTTGGCGGGTGCGTTAAGGCGCCCGCCAGCAGAGATGACCATTTCTGCTAGCTCAAGATTGCTGGCGAGTGCTCCGCCAGCCAGGACAAACCCCTTTCAGTTGCCAACACCAATCGTTTCTGGTCTAGTGAGGTGCAAACCAAACTTTCTGTGCAAGTAAACTACCAATCTGGACCACATGATGGTGATCCAAGGGGGTGTGGGGATTTGGTAATTTTATACTTTTGCAAATCCCCCCTCCCACTCCCCTGGCCATGTGTTCTCTTGGATCATCATCAACCCATATTCCAAGTTTGCATGGTTGCACAGAAAGGTTTGTTTGCACCACATATATTCCCATTGAATAATGGTTAATGACATGTCACTAGTAAGAAGCTAGCTAGAGAGGCATTTGATCTAGTACAGGGTTTCTAGCTAGCTAGCCAGCCTGCATCATCCAAGAGTGGTACATTTTCCCACGACAATTTGTGATAAGGCCTAGGATCTTGGAGAAGGCAATGTTCTTCCTACTGAATCGTACTATGCAAGGTTGTGTTCAGCAGAGAAAATGGAAGCTTCTCCCACATCACAACTTAAATTGCGAGAGGGTGACATGACTTGCGGCTTACAAGCTAGTCACAATACAACCAAAATGGAAGAGGGTTGCTCGCCTCTCTTCTCAAACACTTGGGTCACCCGTGATTATATGGAGGTATCTAGCGATGGCTTCTAAGCCACGTCAAGGGTTTTTTTTGTTGTGCTGAGAACTTGAGATTATGCGGTTGGATGATGTGGAAGCACATGCTTGCTTGGACCCTACTAGCTACGAGCGCAAGCAAAATTTAGATGTCGTTTTGTGTGATGTAGTACATTTTGATCCATTCTTCGTCAAGGGCGAAAAATATTTATTATTTGATTACTTCATTTAAGTTAAGTGGTTGTAAAAAGAAGAACGAGCTCAAGGTATGCTCACAAACCCGACTACAGCTCTACTCTACTTGACTAGTCCCCCCGTTTTCCAAATTACTATTCATTTTGACTTTTCTAGATACACACCTTTTGATATGCACTTGGATATATATTTATGTCTAGATATATAGCAAAAGTAAAGTATCTAGAAAAGCCACAGCAAATAGTAATTTGGAATGGAGGGAGTACTTCCGAATGTTATTATGAAGAAAAAGGTTCGTAAAAATTAAAACAAATCCTAGGAAATGAGTGAAAGAGCCTCTCACCTAGTGGTTAGAGCACCTAAGTAGCACCTAGCAGGCCTCAGTTCAACTCCCTGTGGGAGCGAATTAAAAGAGTTTGGAATAAAAACTTATAAAAGTAGGTAGGGGCTTCGCCTGCTGACTTCGGTCAAAAAAATTCTAGGAAATGAGACCCTGAAGGTCCCCTTTGTACACGTGACTTAATTTTCTAGATTTTTACTAAAAATTTAGCATCGAAAAAGCGATTATCACTCAAATGAATGGGGTTCTTCCACACACCATAATTAATCATGAGTGTTTGCACTACTTAATCTTGTGGAGCTATATCTTAAATTCCAAATTACTCCCCTCAAGTATATACAAAAAATCATGATGACCTCCTAAACTATTGTTGGTTCGATTAAATCTCCCGATTGTGTCAAATGGTCCAATTTATCCATGAAAAATTTGCCTTTTTTGTTTCTCTATATGCACAAGGGGAGTTTAGATTAAATTTGTAGAGTATATTGTGAACACTATAGACGGTGGACACTATAAATATTTAAAAGTCTCTTGTGAATTTAGATTATTACTTTTTGTACAATGATATATACTAAGATTAATATTACTATTAGATGCCCTAGTCTATCAATGTAGTGACAACAAAATTCATAACATATTCATGTTTTGCTAACATATGTATATATATGATGTTTATGATTAACCTGTTAAAAATTTACGTAAACCTCCACTTGTATATGAATAAAAATAAATAGTATTAAGGGGTAAACTTGACCAATTGACATGGTTCTAGTAGTAAATTTAATCAAAAAATAGTTTAGGGGGTAATCTAGAATTTGATTTTACCTGATGGGGAGTACTTTTGACTTGAATTAAGTTTAAGCAAGTAAGGATGCTAGATGGTTTGAGTCAATTGTAGCTGGTACAATAGTAGATCATGGGTGAGGTTAAATTTTAAATGAATTACTTCACCAATTTCTATAAAGGAAGATGAGATTGATAATCCGCATTACACCCTTGCTATAATTTCAAGGGTATGCATTTACCAAGCTTATCATGGAGAACCTTGTCCCTAGTGTACATCTTCGGATGTAGAGGCCGTATTTAATTATCCAATATCTAAAAAAATGGAGAACCTTGTCCCTAGTGTCCAAATGACATAGTGAGTTAGTCTACCTTCTATACAATCTAAAAATAATGTTGGGTTGAAAACACTGATGTTCAATTTAGCCAAGAGGTTGGTTGTACCACACTAAGGAATTTTTTGTCGTCTCAAACCCCAATATTTCCGTCCCTCTGGCATCTTGATTTTTTCCATCCATCTGATATTGACCCACATATATATTCATTCATTTTTCAACCACATGTTTCTCATTCTCCCGACCTCCCCTCGTCCTCCAATATCCCGCAGTTTTCGTTGCCAAGTTTGTCATCATGCTAACCTATCGAAGTGAGTTGTGACCGCCCTAACACTCACCACCAACCACCCTCCATCATCCCAGAACACGGTGCCTCTTATCGCTCACCGCCCGTGAACCAACCACCTCCATCACTGGGCTAACATGTCTTTTGGTTCTCAAGTAAATCCAAGACCCTAACCCCTAAATCTTCAAAATAAATATCTAATTCAACGTAGTGGATGAGCCCTATCTTGTTGGGGATGGAGCCATGCATGAGGGTGGATGTCGCAAGAATCAGAGGAGGTGGATGGAGAAGGGAAAAGAAAGAGGTGAAGATCGGAGGCATGAAAAAGATAATAGAGTCAAGAGAACTAAGCATTGTTACATGGTTATTGTAACTTAGAACAAGCCCAGGCTAGCTAGTGATGGCTAATTGTAAAAAGATCAAACTCTTGTTTATTACATCTATCATGCGTATCTCACCAAAGTTGGCTATTTAGCCTATTTTTATTGGTAGTTTGGCAACACAACCAGCGACATCGAGGCGCGTACTGACTTCGTCCCTCCCAAGATGTATCAGCTCAATCCCTTATCTATGTCCATAGATGTGAGTGTGTTGATAGTACGTGTATTGTTTGCATGTATGTTAACTTAAACAAAAATACTCGACTCAACTTTCCCATTGAATATCAACTTTCCCATCGACAATCATGAGACTTATTAAGTGTTAATCTCGTCATATATGAACCCTCAATTTCTTGTTGATATTATTCAATTTGACAAGAGAGTTAGCAATGTTCCTTAGCTGCCAAGGGAGTGGGTGTTGGTTATGCGATACGTGTCCCTGGCTTAGCAACGGACAGGGTGACGAATTAATGAAACACGTACACCAGTCTACCGTGTCGTTCTAGTGGCTCAAACCTTGGCGGCTAGTCCAAAAAACAAACAACAAAACATTCTCAGCATGTCAAATTAAGAAAACGCTAAAAGACTTGGATGATGCAAATTAGAAGCCAGAGTTTGATTAATTAATTAGTGTATCGATCGGGACATTTCATCGAGCTAATTAATTGGTTCATAAGATCATCAGCGTGCACAGCAGGCACGTTTTATTTGCATTGGATCATCATATCGACGGGTGGAGATGGAAATCATACTCGATATATGTTATATATGTATATGTATATCGAGAGGAAATGGCTTAAAGTTAGCAGCTGAGATTCCGTTTACCGGCACAATAATGATGGATGTGTGCGAGGCGCGCGGATGATGTGTACCCCCAAGCTAACCCACCAGTCGACCCCAAACCCCATCGTTCTGTGTATTTTCTTTTTTCTCTCAAATATAAGTTAAATATAATATTTTTCGCGACTACATTAAATATAATATTATGAGGAAAAAAGTATCTCCGTACGTGCTGCAGTAGTAGTCGTAGTAGCTATATGCTGCAACGTACGTGGAGATCCGGTACGTAGCGGTAGGCAGTAGGTGTACGCGTCGACGTCAGCCTTTATATACGCCGCGCGTACACGTACACGCATGCGCCGAGTCTTTCGCTGTCGCCGCTAGCCCGCTAGCTAGGGACGTGCGCGTACACGTATATGCGGCGAGCTCTAGCTCTACGTGCGCTCGTGCTGACGATTCCACGGCGCATGCAAGCCGTCGAGCCGTCGCGCTCCGAGGCGAATCGGGTGAGATGGACGGGCGGATGGACGGCCACCGCGCAACCAGCAGCTGCTGCCACGGGCACGCCGCCGTGTTATATTCCGTTGGTAGTGGCGTACGTTGCACCGGCAGGATCCGGGCGATTACTGGATTCGCCGCCGGTCTCGGTGGTCGGCCGGCGGCGGGTCGGAGTCTGAGTCGGGATCGAACTGGAGAGATCGATCGATGATCTCCGCGAGCTACAAAGAGCTTGGAGGGACCGATCGAACGGGGATTATTGCATTGCATTGTGCCACCATTTCGATCGTCCGTGTTGCTGTTGCGGTGGTGTTGTTAACTTCCGCGACTATACGTCGCCATCGTGACATTTTAACAAATCATGGCGCCACCACATCCGATCCACCACACCAGCATGGAGGTATGTTTCCTTTCTTTTTTCCTTTCTTCTTTCTTTTTCATTTATTCTTTTTTATTTTTTGTTTCTCTTTTATTTTCTCTTTCCTTCTTTTTTATTCTTCTTTCGTTTCTATTATATTTGTTCTTTTCTTGTTTCGATTTTTATTTCCTGTTTCCTTATTTATATATTTATTTATTTATATTTATATTTTTTTGTATTTTTTATCTCCTATGCTTTATTTTTTTTATTTATTCTCAATGAATACTTGTTCCCCTTTCACGATTTTTTCTCGAAGTGAATATTTGTTCTCCATCATTAACTATTTGATCTCCCTCAGTGATATTTGTCCTCCCTCAATGAATATTTGTTCCACATATGTAACTTTTTGTTCCGGATTCCATCTCAATGATATTTCTTCCACTTCAGTGAATATTTGTTCCTCCTTGTTGAAAATTTCTTCCCACTCAGTTAATATTAATTTGCTCCACCCCAATAAATATTTGTTCCCATTCCATGAATACTTGTTCTCTCTTAGTAAATTTTCAGTCCACATGTATATCACACAAAAGATATAAGCTTAACTTAAAAATATGAAGAGATCTTGTTTTGAATTTTTTTATTCTCAAAAATCAAATGGTAGAATCGAAATTTAATTTTAATACTTGATTTATTATTTATAACTTTTTTAAGTTTCAATTTGTTTTGCATGTGGACGACGTCAACAATTATATTTTATTTGCATGTACCACATAGCAAAGCAATGAAAGTGTATAAATTTGTTCGTACATAAAATTCTTCTTTTGTTCCAGTAGTTTGTAGAATTTGTTTCGGTAGTTTGTAGAATTTATTCCACATGTAAACATATTTGTTTCGTCAGTTTATATATTTTGTTAGTACGTATAATTTTTTTGCTCTAGTAGTTTGTAGAATTTATTCCAAGATTATATCTTCCACAAAAAATAAAACTTTAATTGAAAATACAAATAAAAATGTTTGTCAAAATGTAGTCAAGTGCGATCTTATTTTGAAGTTTTTATTGTCCGAAATTCAATGACGCGATCAAAATTTTATTTTGATGCTCAGTTTATGATTTATAACTTTTTAAAAGTCCAAATGTTATTGCTTACAGATGATATCAACAAATTTATTTTATGTGCATGCATGCACCGTTTTTGACACATATTAACTTGTACTTTTACTTGTCAATTAAATATAGAAAAGGGCATAAAATGAATATCAATATAGACTTAGGGGTTTGCTACTAATGAATTCCACGAGTTTTGGTGAATTATATATTTTCAGGGACTATTCAGGAAAATGCGAAAAGAATGAATTCTAGAAGGCTCCAGAAGACTCCCGAACTCAACCGAAGTGGGCTCCAAGAAAATATGCATCTAGAAGGGACAAGAGGCCCACACACAAAGGTGGAGCCCAGCTGGGCCCAGCCCAGGCCGACCGGCCCTGTGGGGAGGCCGATCGGGCCCCCGGGTCCCGAACCGCCTCATCTTCTGGAAGCTTCCTCCACTGCCTCCTAGGATCAATCTAAACCACTTGTTTAGGTCGGTTTGATCCTACGATGCACGGTACCCCCTCAGGACAATATAAGCAGCCCCTGACCCCAGGGCATGCATCCAATTCATTCTAATCACTAATGCCTACCTGAGATAGAAGCTCTAGATTAGAATTAGAGTTGGAGAGTTGTATCAAGTTGAGAGATTAGAGACATGGTCTAATTAGATTTAGCTAATCTTGTTCGAGAGGATTAGAGAGCGGTAGAGGCGAAGCTGAAGGAAGGCCCGGACATGTCGGTGTCTCCTCTTCATCTTCTACCTCTGGGATCAACTCCATTGGAGCTTGATCTTGAGACCTTGTGCAAAGATCGACTTCTTATTCAAGTGAGCAACATTGTTTTTATTGTTCTTACGGTTCATAACTCTTTGAGTACTTTAATTCCTGTCGCTCTTGAGTTAAAGTTGCATGTTTAGTGTAAGCGTGGTGCTTAGACTAGCTAGCTTATGAATGCCTTCTATATTCCGGATCGTGTGGTAGAAGCGGGAAGTGACCTTGTACCTCCTGTCTATAGAAACCGTAGGACCCACCATAGATTCTCGGGAGGTTCCTTTTCCTAAGTGTGCCTTTGGACAATCACCCCATAAGAACAATATAGACATAGCTTGTGAGAATAAGAACCAAACATCCTCAAGTTTTCTTTATCTCTCTTTCTGTCAAGTCCTTGATAGCTTCTTAGGGATTAGTCTTATACCATAGACCATTCTCTCTAACTTTCTCCCTGTGGATACGATATTTTAAAGCCTCTTCCCGGGCGAAGTGCTCACCGGTATCCGTGCGCTTGCGGATTATCTATCATAATATTTCTGTAGGCTTAACAAATACCAACAAGCATTTCTGGTGTCGTTGCCGGGGAGAAACGGTTAAGAGAGAACTCTTGAGTATAACTAATCTTGTACCATAATTTAGTTTAGATTTTATCTTTTTCCTATCTTCTCACCTGTTGCTATCTTTGTGGGATCACTTGGTTCCACTTTTATCTATCTTAAGCTGCACCCTGAAGCGGAAGCTCTGGCCACTAGAAACTTTAGATCTTATCCTTACATCTGGCCATGAGCTACGCCTACGGTTGGTCGAAATGATCATGGAACAATCCTTCTTAGGAGCGACAGACTAGTCTTCATCTTTGATGGACCAGAACTGAAGGGATGAAGCAAGAAAGAGCCTGGGAAACCATATGTTCTGCCTTAGTGTAGACCTTTACCCCATAGTCCACCGTAGGAGCCAGGATCATATCCTTAATAGGGTAAGGAATTTTTGTATCATTATCCTCTAAGGGTAGTGAATCTTTGCCCCAATCCCACGAATGTTGTGCGCACGACCATCATGCAGTATCTAGAGGAGCATTTCTTTCTTTTCTAAGGCAAGGTTTGTCTTTGACAAACTCACCGGGTGGAACCCTCACACTAGCATTCTTTATGACCACCCAAAGGAAGAAAAGAAATCATCCTCTAGCCACAAAAGGGGAGTTCTGATAGCTATATCCCACCACTCCAATCCCAAGGCTTAGCTATCAAACCCAAACCATCAATGTCCTGAAAACCTTTAAGGGAAGAAGAAATTCAACCCTTGTAGATGATGAGTTTGGGAAGATCGTGAAACTTCAAGATTCACAAGAGACTTCTGAGCATGAAATTTCCCTAAGGAGATAGTGTCGGTGTTT
The DNA here is from genome assembly GCA_947561735.1 of Cenchrus americanus. Taxonomy (NCBI): domain Eukaryota; kingdom Viridiplantae; phylum Streptophyta; class Magnoliopsida; order Poales; family Poaceae; genus Cenchrus; species Cenchrus americanus. Next base: position 219,972,226 of record OX387241.1, on the reverse strand, counting down.
TAGACCGGCAACCTACTACGGGGAGTACCCGAGGTAGATGAATGTGACTCGCCGAGATCGGTAACTCGAAGGAAGAGACACGTGGCACACAATTTAGACAGGTTCGGGCCGCGAGATGCGTAATACCCTACGTCCTGTATGCTGCGTAGCTCTGGATTGATAGGGCACGATTACAAGATGGTGCAATAGTGCGCCGTGGGTTGTATGAGATGAGATTGGATGAGGGGATCGGTCCCCTCGCCTCGCCTTATATAGTCCGGGAGGCGGGGTTACAAGTCGGAGTAGGAAGAGAGTACTAGTCGAGTACGTCTAGGAGTCCTCTCGTACGGTGCGAAACATGCACGCTTCCTAACCGAGTACTACTCCCGTGTAGTCCTTGTACTCCACGCCTTCGGAGTGCCGTGTAGCGCAAGCCGGTAGTCCCGTGGGCCCACCGAGTAGTCGGTCCCGGTACCCACCGAGGTAGTGGGCCCGGGGAGGTCCATACGACAAGCCCCCGAGTACTTTGTAGTCGAGAAGGATAGCTTCAAGTAGTCTTGACGGCCTTAACGAGTAGTCCTCAAGCGTCCCCGAGCGCTACAAGTCAAAAGTCCTCAAGAGTAGTCGAAGCATCCCGAGGCTGGAATGTACTCCAGCTGATGTTTGAGCAATCTTGAAGTCTTCTCGAGTAGTCCCAAGCGTCCTTGAAATCTGCCTTCGAAGGTCTTCAAGAAATGCCAGCCTTGTCTTGAAGCCGGAGCCGTCATGGAGGTGCGACTTGCAGAACCGCACTCCACATGAAGTAGCCCCCGAGCCTCGAGCCGCGGGCTCTGGCTCAGGGTCCACCTGGAATCTTGGCAAGATAATCCCGAAAAATCCAGAGAGAAAAAAACGAAGGACACGTGGCACGGAGCCCCCGAGCCTTGAGTCGAGTACTTCCTCTCGAATTGAAGGGTCTTCTTGGAGAATGTGTCCTGAGATGCTCTTGAGACTAGCCGCGTCCCAGGTAGTCGAGTAGAAGTAGCCGAGCCCCCGAGGTGAGGCGCGTCGACTAGTAGAATACAAAAGGTCACGCACAGCCGCTGAGTCAGCCGCGCGTGGACTTATCCAGCCGCCCGTTACGGAGGCGATTTGGCTTATAAATAAGAGCCAAAACCCTTAGGGTTTTTCACCCATTCGAGCCGCAGTCATTTCCGTTTGAATCTTGAGGTAGATCCACTCTAGCGCCTGCTGCCGCCGCAGTAGATCCGAGCGCATCGCCACCCGAAGCCTTTAGGGTAGCCCCCGAGCGGATGCGAGTGAAAACTCCTTGCACTTGGAGGATGAAGTCGTCGCCGTCGAAGACGTCGAAAACCGGCGGGAAGAAGAGGGGCCGTGCAGAGGCCGCTGCGGCCGCCACCAGTGCGGCGCCGCCTCTGTCTCCACCGCGCGCTGATCCAAGCCGCGAGTGGAAGAAATCGAAGGTCAAGACGGAGGACCTGCTGACCCTGTTGAACAGCGGGTTCATCAGGGAGAAGGAGATCGACATGTGGAGATCCGCCGCAGGAGATCCCTATCCGATGGAGAAGGCCGAAGACGAGATCCCGATGTTCTCGCGCTTCGTGGAACGCGGGCTTGCGCTCCCAGCAAGTGACTTCTTCAAGGGGCTACTCAGGTACTACGGCATCGAGTACCTAAACCTGAACCCCAACGGCATCTTCCATACTTCTGTATTCGTCCACTTCTGCGAAGCCTTCCTGGGGATCAAGCCGCACTGGGTGCTCTTCCGGAAGTTCTTCCGCGTCAAGCCGCAGCCCAGCGCCTCCAACCCTAGAGTAGTCGGAGGGGCCGGAATCCGCCGAGGGAGGACGCCGCGGAGCAAGCACTCGGCGTACAAGCTCGTGGACTCCAACACCGACCGGAAGACGAGATGGTTCTACATCACGAACCACCATCCCGAGCTACCGAAGCCGAGCGGACGGCGGCCCGTGCACCAAGAGTGGTGGAACACGGAGCCCACCATGCAAGAGGGGATCCGGCTCCCCGAGCCGCCGGCACGCATCAAGACTCTCGGGGATGTGGGACCGAGGGCCGAGCACGTGGCCTTCGCTTTCATGAAGCGCAGATCCGGCCCGCCGATGGCGCGGGATACGATGGGCTTCGAGTACACCGGCGACGACGACACGTCGCGGATGCCGGGGCGAGTTGGACGACAACGACATCGTCGAGAGGTTGTCGAGGATCTTCAAGGACATGCCGCCGTACACGGCGTGTCCGGTCGAGGAGTACTCCGCCGCGCGCCCACCCAACGAGGTGAGTAGTCGTACCCCCTCGTCGAGTAGTGAGTACTCGTAGTGAAGTTTCTGACGCCTTGTGTCTGCGCAGGATGATGTGAAGCGGTTCGTCTCCGAGCCGCCTCGCCACCGAGCGGAATCGAGATCCCGGCGGTGGGGAAGGTGAAGGAGCGCCGCGAAGTCGGAGAAGGCGACGACACCGTCATCGTGGAGGATACCTCCGATGACGACGACGAAGACGAAGACACGGCGCAGACCGCTTCCGGGGCCGCGGTCGAGGTTTAGCCGTCCGGGCTTGCCTCATGTGCCACTTGTACAAGACCCTCCGGCTAGCCTGGAGGCTAGCCTTGCCGCGCCGCCAAGGAAGCCGCGCAACCCCGCCAAGAAGCGGGTGGCGAAGAAGATGAAGGTCTCAGAGACCACGCCTCCGGAGGTAAGTCATCTTGAGCAGAGTAGTCGAGTACCCGCTGTTCGAGTACGTTGCTGACGAGTAGTCCTCCTTTGTGTGCAGGAGGTACCGCCGGCGGAGCCCGTCGAAGAGGGCGACGAGGGCATGTGGCCCACGGTGGGGGAACCGGCTGGAAGCCGAAGTCCAGCCCCCACTGTCGAAGAACTTCTGGCGCAGCTGGAGCGCCAGCTCCCTGCTCCAGAGGAGAGCCGAGTACCCGCGGCCGCCGTCGTTGGAGAGATGGAAGCCGCAGGGACGCAGGAGACGTCTGCGCCGGCCGCCGTCGCCGTGGAGGAGGCAGTAGCCGAAGAGGCGGAAGAAGAGACGCCCGCCGAGGGTGGACTGGTTGACATTGCCAGCATCCTCGGTGCTCCGACCGTGACCATCGTCCGGTCGAACCTGTAAGTACCACGTCCTTACGAGTAGTACTAGTTGCAGTAGTCGATAATGGCCTGACGATCTTCTGTGAACACTTCTGCAGAAAATCGACAGATCTGAGCTGGGATGGAGACGAGCCCTCATCAGCGGTGGCAGAGGAGACTGCGCCGCCCGTCGAGGAGGCCGTTCCCGAAGCCCAAGCCACGACCGAGCCCCCGGCCACCGAAGCGCCGCTGCCAGAGGCGGTCGTAGTCGAAGGTGAGTTCCCGTCTCGAAGCCGTAGGACTCCAAGATGAGTAGTCGTAGGCACTGATGCGCGTGTCGTGTGTTGGCGAGCGCCGAAGGAGATGACATCCCCGCAGGGGTGCCCGTGCGGGGAGTTGACGCCGCAGGCCCCGAGGCCGCGGGAGGAGCCCCCGAGCCCGAGGGGGAAGTCGTCGAGAAGTCCGCCGGGGGAGAAGCGGCTACCACGTCGCCAGGGGTTGCCCTGGAGGTGGCTATCCGATCCCCCGAGATCCAAGACACAGAGCCTATCCGCTCGGCACCGATGACAGAGGCTACGTCGAGTAGCCGCGGCGGGATTGAACTTCTGGCCGACGACCTCGTTGAGCCGGCGATGTTGGCGCAGCACCTGGAGGCGATGCGGCGAGCCGAACAGTGGATGAAGGTACGTAGTCGTAGCCTCCCGAGTAGTCAATCCTTTGCGTTGAGTACTCTGCTTGACTTGAGCTTGTCTTGTGCAGGACGTCGCGGAGCGATCCCGCGATAAGTCGAATCTGCTCGCAAGGTTACGGCGACACCGTGCTCCGAGCCGAGGCCCTGGAGGAGCAGCTCATGAAGTCGCGGAAGCACGCGGCCGCGATGCAGTCGAAGCTCGACGCCGCCTTCGCCAAGTACCACAACGACGTGATCGAGTTGCAGGCGAAGGGCGACGAGTTGGTGCGGAAGAACAAAGGCCTCCGCAACAAGAATAAAGGTATGTCTCTTGACTTGTCGGGTACTTGCTGGAAGTCGTCAAGCCTTTGACCCGTTGCTATGTTTCCGTGTTGCAGAACTCGAGGGCCAGGTGGAGCAGATGAAGGCCTCGGAGGTCAGCATGAAGAACCTCTTCTACCGAGAGCAGGAAGCCCGCCAGGTACTTGAGCTCGACTACAAGGAGCTCGCCTTCGAGTGCGAGAAGCACATGGAGCTGCGGATTGCCTCTGACAGAGATCTGGTCAATCGCTACAAATCTTTGCGAAGTTGAATGAAGATTGTGAGGCGCTCCGGCCCACGGTCGAAGGACCTTGAAGAGGCTGCTCTCCCGATCGCGAGGCTTCTGGTGCCGCACCCGGGCGGCCCCAAGATCGCCCCTCTGGCGGATCGACTTCGAGAAGCGCCAAGCCGGCTGGCCGCCTACGTCAAGCACATGGCCAAGTCGATCCCGAAGCAAGTCCTGGCCTTCATGAAGTCGTACTTCCCGAAGGCTCCAGTGGAGGTAGTCGCCGGCGGGGTAGCCGCCAACTGCTCGGATGAGCAGTACGCAGAGCCGCCGGGAGCGCATGGCTCCCATCGCGGAGCAGGTAGCCAAGAAGCTGAACCTCCAGTAGCCCTGCATAGATAGCTAGTAGCCGTAGTTGTACAGGAAACAGTTGTAATGAACTATTCATGTATCAATGAAATGAGATTTTCCATTAATGAGTACTCGTAACCGCGATCTCAGAGTGCGGAGCGCCCATCGTGGAGTAGGTGCGAGTAGTAGTACTCGGCTTAGTAACCCGTCGTAGGGAGCAGAACAGTAAACAAGTTGATGAACAATCAAGCTTTATTACTGAAGAAGTACACCTGGGTGGCCAGGGCCGTAGTTACAAGTAGTCGCCTGGACCCGGAGGCCGCTTACAGCTAAGTGGCGCTGGAGCGGGTAGCCGCTTGCAGCGAGTGATCCGTAGGTAGCCGTGTAGGCTGGATCGCAGATCCGTAGGTAGCCGCGCGGCTGGATCTTGGAGTGTGGTCTCTTGGTAGACCGCTGCTAGAGTCCTTGACGCTCGTCGCAGCCCAGGGTCCGTAGGTAGCCGCACGGGCTGGACCTGGAGGAGAGTAGTCCGGAGACTTGGAGCCAGGACCCGGAGGGTCGCATGTGGCAAGGGGTGTAGGTGTAGTCGTGTAGACTTAAACCCCGGAGTAGTCGTGTAGACTAGGCATAGAATCGACAGAGTTGGTCGACGTTCCACGAGTTGTTGACTTCTTCGCCTTCAGGTGTTTGGAGGCGGTAGGAGCCTGGCCCGGTCACCTTAGCCACGGTGAAGGGGCCTTCCCAGGGGGAGCTGAGCTTGTGGAGTCCTTCCGTGTTCTGGATACGGCGGAGGACAAGATCTCCAACGTTGAAGGAGCGTTCCTTGACGTTGCGATCGTGGTAGCGCTCGGATACCCTCCGTGTACCTTGTCGATTGGACGAGGGCGGCGCGGCCGAGCTTCTTCGAGGCCGTCGATATCAACTCGTCCGTCGTCTTCCGAGACGCCTTCGTCGTAGTGCTCCACCGCCGGCGAGTTCCATATGACGTCGGCGGGGAGGATGGCTTCGCAGCCGTAGACCAGAAGTAGGGGGATTGCCCCGTTGGCTTGGATGGTTGAGTCCGCAGCCCCCAGAGTGCGTTGGGTAGTTCCTTGATCCACTTGCCCCCTTTGGAGTTCGCGGCGTCGTGTAGCCGCTTCTTGAGGGCGTCGAGCACCATCCCGTTGGCGCGCTCGACTTGTCCGTTGGCCCGTGGATGGGCAACTGAGACGTATCTGACGTCGATTCCGCTGTTCTCGCAGTACTCCCAAACTGGTGGTTGTTGAAGTTGGACCCCGTGTCCGTGATGATGCGGTGGGGTAGCCCATAGCGGTGTACGAGTTCATCCGGAAGTCGAGTACTCGTCGCCCTTGGGGCATGTGACCGGCTTGACCTCGATCCACTTGGTGAACTTGTCGATAGCTACCGCACTCCGTTGAATCCTCCCCGGCGCGCTTGGCGCGTGGCCCAATCATGTCGAGCCCCCGGCAGGCAAAGGGCCGGGTTGGTGGTATGGTGACTAGCTTGTAGTCTGGGACGTGTTGCTGCTTGGCGAAGAACTGACATCCTTGGCACCTTCTCGACGAGTTCTTCGGCATCGCCCGTGGCCGTGGGCCGCAGAAGGCTCGCCGGAAGGCCTTACTGACCAGCGTGCGTGAAGACGCGTGGTTGCCGCAGACGCCCTTGTGGATCTCCTCCAAGATGTCCTTGCCTTCTTCGCGAGGAACGTACTTCATGAGTACTCCAGAAGATGCGCCCCGCTTGTAGAGTTTGTCTCCGACGAGGACGTAAGACTTGGCGCGGCGGATGAGTTGTTCGGCTGCGTTTTTGTCGGAGGGGACCTTCTGCTCGCTGAGGTAGTCGATGAAGGGTTGCCTCCAGTCCACGTCGATCATCATGACCTCCCGCCCGGGCGGTGGATGGGGCCGGTGCGGTGGCTCGGTGGCGCCGGCTCCGGGATGGATGGCGTGTGAAGCTCATGGACGAAAACGCCCGCGGTACTTGGGCGCGGGTGGATCCGAGCTTCGAGAGGACGTCCGCCGCAACGTTGTTGTCGCGGACGATGTGATGGAACTCGAGACCATAGAATTTGTTCTCGAGTTTGCGGACTTCTAGGCGCATGGCGTCCATGTTCTCCTTGTTGCGGTCCCGGGACTTGTTGACTTGGTTGATGACCACCGCGCGGAGTCGCCGTAGACTAGCGCCCGCTTGATGCCAAGTGAAGCCGCGAGGCGGAGCCCATGTAGAAGAGCTTCGTACTCGGCTTCGTTGTTTGAGACCTTCCGTAAGATCTCAGGACGTACTTGAGTTGTTCGCCCGTTGGAGAGATCGGGAGTACCCCCCGCGCCGCGCCCTCGAGGTTGAGTGAGCCATCAAAGTACATCACCCAATGCTCGGTCGCACGGTGGGGGTAGGTAGTGCCGGTTCTCCCGCCACTCGCCATGAAGTCGACTAGTGCTTGCGACTTGATGCCCGTGCGTGGCTTGAAGTCGATGGTGAGGGCGCCGAGCTCGACAGCCCCACTTGGAGATTCTTCTCGGTGGCGTCTTGGTTCCTCGTGATGTCGCCGAGCGGGTAGTCGGTGACGACGGAGACCGAGTACTCCCGGAAGTAGTGTCGTAGCTTCCGCGAGGTGATGAGTAGAGCGTACAGTGAGCTTCGCACGGCCGATAGCGAGCCTTGGACTCGATAGAACCTCACCGACGAAGTAGACCGGGCGCCGGGACCGGATAGGCGTGGCCGTCTTCCCCGCCGCTCGACGACGATGGCGCATCGACCACGTGAGTAGTCGCAGCCTAGGTAGAGCAAGAGGCGCTCGCCCTTGTGAGGAGCCGTGAGGATTGGCGGCTTCGACAAGAAGTCCTTGAGCTGGGCAAGGGCTTGGTCCGCCTCTGTAGTCCACACGAACTTCTCGTGGTACTTGAGTAGTTTGAAGAAGGGGAGGCCCCGTTCTCCTAGCCTCGAGATGAATCTGCCTCGGCGCCGCCATGCACCCCCGTCAACTTCGCGGACGTCCTTGATGCTCGTGGGAGCTTTCATGCTGGTGATGGCGGAGATCTTCTCGGGGTTGGCTTCGATGCCGTGCTGGCTGATGATGAAGCCGAGTAGCTTGCCCGAAGGGACGCCGAAGACGCACTTGTTCGGGTTGAGCTTCCAGCGGTACTCGCGTAGCGATGCGAAGGTCTCTTCGAGGTCGTCGATGAGGGTACTGGAGTCCCTGGTTTTGACAACCACGTCATCCACGTAGGCCTCGACGTTCTTGTTGAGTTGCCGCTTGAAGCGAGCCCGGATGGCCCGTTGATATGTAGCACCGGCGTTCTTCAACCCGAATGACATGGTCGTGTAGCAAGACGCGCCAAACGGGGTGATGAACGCGGTCTTCTCCCCGGTCTTCTTCCTTGATTGCGATCCGGTGGTACCCGGAGTAGCGATCGAGGAAGCGAGGAGTCGCGCCCGCCGTGGAGTCGATGACTTGATCAATCCGCGGCAACCCGAAGGGGTCCTTGGGGCGAGTGCTTGTTGAGGTCCGTGTAGTCGACGCACATCCTCCACTCGTTCGAGTTCTTCTTGCGACGAGGACGGGGTTGGCAAGCCACTCGGGATGGAAGACTTCTCGAATGAAGGCGGCCGCTAGGAGCTTGGCGAGCTCCTTCTTGATGGCGTCCCGTCCGTCATCGGCAAAGCGTCGGAGGTGTTGTCGCTTGGGGGTGGCCTTTGGATCGAAGTTGAGGCGTGCTCAATCGGCCTCCCCGGGCACTCCCGGCATGTCCGTCGGCTTCCACGCGAAGATGTCGCGGTTAGCCCGAAGGAAGCTGATGAGCGCATCTTCCTATTTGGGGTCGAGGCCGGCCCCGATGGTGGTGGTCTTGCCGGGGTCGCTCGTTCCGAGGTCGACCGTCCCGACGAGTACCTCCTCAGGTGGCCGAGGCTTGTTGGTGCTCGTCGGACTTCTCCGGGATGTCGAGTTCGCTCGTGGCGAGCTTCTTCGACGCGGCGTAGACCTCCATCATTGCATTGGGTACTTGGTTCGTGGAGGCGATCACCACGGCTTCGTATCGCGCCGTGGGAGATCTTCAAGTCCCCTTGGAGGGAGAGTACGCCGGCCGGACTTGGCCTTTGGAGTACCAAGTAGGTGTAGTGGGGCACCGCCATGAACTTGGCGATGGCCGGTCCGCCGAGGATGGCGTGGTAAGAAGTCTCGAAATCCGCGACCTCGAACTTGATGTACTCGGTGCGGTAGTTATCCCGAGACGCCCCGAAGGTAATCGGCGCACCACCGAGCCCAAAGGGGATAGCCGTGTTGCCCGGGGACGATGCCGTAGAAGGGCGTGTCGCTCTTGGTGAGCATGGGGGTGACGTCGAGGTTCATCTTCTTCAAGGTCTTGGTGAAGAGGACGTTGAGCCCGCTTCCACCGTCGATGAGCACCTTGTTGAGCTTGGAACCCGCCACCGTTGGCTTCGGGACGAGGGGGAACCGTCCGGTTCGGAGAAGTTGGTCCATTGGTCCGCGCGGGGAGAAGGTGATGGGTACCTCCGACCACCCGAGAGGGGCTCGGGACCGCCGGTTCAATGGACATCACTTCACGACGGGTAGCCTTCGCTCCCGCCTGCTGGCCGCGCTCCGCCGAAGAGGACGTTGACGGTCTTCTCGGGTTCTTGGAAGTCGTTGTCGTCGCCGTCCTTCTTCTTGCCCTTTTGGTCGTGAGGGTGCGGTGGCTCCGGCGTATCCTTTAGTGCGTGCCTGAGCTGGTAGCACTGCTCGGTGGTGTGGTTGCCGTTTGGATGCCACGGGCACTTCTCCTTCAGCAGGTCCTTGAACCCGCCAGAATTCTTCTTCGAGTTCCCTTTCGAAGGGCGCTGGATAGCCGCGATGGTGTTGTCTGGCTTGCGCTTACGGTTGGGACCCGAGTAGTTGTTGTTGTTGTTGTTGTTGTTGCGGCCACCTTGGTTTGCATTGCTGCCACTGCCGCCGCCCTGGTTCTGCTTGGACTTGCCGCGGATGGCGTCGTACTTGGCGTTGGCCTTGTCCTCTTCATCCGCCCAGGACGTGATCATGTCCTTGAGGTGGGGAATGGACTTGGGGCGGCGACGACCGAAGTCCTCGAAGGTGCGGCGATGGTAGAGGCCGTCCTGGAAGAGGTCGATGACCTCCTTGTCGGTGACGTCGACGACGGTAGCGCGCTTGTCGAAGAAGCGGCGCATGTACTTGCGGAGGGTCTCGCCTTGTTCTCGCTTGATCATGGCAAGGTCCATGCGAGTACCCGAACGGCCCATGGCGCCCGCGAAGTTGCTCGTGAACTGTTCCTTCGACTGGTCCCACTTGTCGATCGAGTGCTTGTCCGGGCCGACTCGAGCCACGTGAGTGGAGCTTGGTCCGGACGAAGGGGAAGTAGAGGCACTTGGTGTCGCCGTTGCCGCCGCCGTTCTCGATGGAGAGGGCGTAGCATCGGAGCCACCGGATGGGATCCTCGCTTCACGTCGTACTTAGTGATCCCCAAAGGCTTGAACTTGTCGGGGAGGAGCAAAGTTGCGGCCGGGGTGAGAAGGCGGGGAAGCCGTCGCCTTCGGCGGCCGGTGGTCGACTTCTTCTCGCCGCAACTCCTCGATCCTCTCGGCGAGCATCGTACCCGCCATGAGAGGCACCGAGGCGTGGCTATGCGCGTGGCCACGGCCGCCGCGGCTGCCGCCGCCTCCGGCTTTCCCCCGTTGGCCCCGTGGTTGGAGCCGCCGCAGCCGGCCGCCACCGTCGTGGTCGTTGCCGCCGCCACCGGCCGGAGCACGGTGGGGGAACGACTTCTCGGTTGCCTTGGTCTTGTCGTGAAGGTCCGCCGGCGTTGGAGCGGCGGCGGTTTGGATCGGCCGGAGGTCGCCGAGTACGGTTGGGACCAGGATCGGCACTGCGACTATTAGCTTCGTTGTCGCGGGGCTTAGCTGGGAGAGGTTGGCTGACTCTGTTGTCGACCCGCATGAAGTAGGCTTCTTCGGCCGAGCTTGGCGATGACCTCTCCCGGCGCGTATGCCCCCGAGCCTGTCGTGCGATCGCCGTGATCGACATGAGGCAATCGCTCGGGGGTGGTGTGTACTCGCTCTTGACCGCCTCGAGAGCTTCCGCAAGGTTGCGGATGGGAAGGTTGTCTCCCGAGCCGCCGGCGCCGCTCGCTACGCTTCCCCGTTGCGTTCGCGTCGGGCGTCCCCCGTTGGCGACGGTCTCGTCCGCAGTGCGTTGGCGGACGCCTCCGTCCGCGGAGATGTCCCTCCGTGTACTGTCTTCGCCCGTGCCCGAGGGTCCCCGGGGTGTTGTCGCCGGCCGCCATGAAGACTTGGCGATCGGGGGTACCCAAGCCGGACTCGCAGGGCGCCACCTCGCTTGGTGTGTTTGAGTCGCCCGGGCTAGTGGTGTTCCCTCCCCGGAACGGTAGTGAGTCGATGTAGGCGACGTAGCGTGAGTCCTCCTTTGTCGGTTCGGCTCGGCTTGCGGTCTGGCCAGTAGACGTATCTTCCGGCCGGCGTCGATCTTATAACCAGCCCAGAGGCTGGCCCTGACAAGGGAAGCTCAGCGGAGTCATCTTCGGACTCGGGCTCCTCAGGGTCCGACCCGAAGTCGAACTCGTAATCCGGATTCGAGTAGAACTCGGAGAGAGGGCTGGAGTCTGAGATGTGGTCGGGGACGGCGTCGGAGTCCGAGTTGCACTCGGATACGGGCTCCTTGCCGGCCCGGCGTGGAATAGGAGCCTCCGTGCGGGCCCGGCTGAGGACGCGAGGGCCACGCGCGGAGCGCTGGCGTGGTGAAGGGACCGCCCGCGATGGCCGAGCAGGCCGGCTCGCATGCGATGGCCCATGGCGACGTCGGGTTCGAGTTGGAGACGGACTCGAGCTCGAAGTCGCCGTGGTGGTCGAAGAGCGAAATTTCGCCGAACTTGCCGGCGAGTTCGCCCCGTGACGACCTCGGGAAGCGTCACGAGGCTCGTCCTCGGGTTGGGCCGCATGGTGAGGCGGCGGCCGGAAGGAGCCCGCGCCATCGCCGGTGCGGACCCGTGCGCCGAAGACGAAGGTGTCGCCGCGGTTGAAGGCGACGGTTGGCTTGATGTGAACGGAAGCCGTCGAGTTCGCCATGTGATCTCGAGCGAGAGCCCCTACCCGGCGCGCCGGCTCGTCGGTGTTTTAGACCGGCAACCTACTACGGGGAGTACCCGAGGTAGATGAATGTGACTCGCCGAGATCGGTAACTCGAAGGAAGAGACACGTGGCACACAATTTAGACAGGTTCGGGCCGCGAGATGCGTAATACCCTACGTCCTGTATGCTGCGTAGCTCTGGATTGATAGGGCACGATTACAAGATGGTGCAATAGTGCGCCGTGGGTTGTATGAGATGAGATTGGATGAGGGGATCGGTCCCTGCCTCGCCTTATATAGTCCGGGAGGCAGGGTTACAAGTCGGAGTAGGAAGAGAGTACTAGTCGAGTACGTCTAGGAGTCCTCTGTACAGTGCGGAACATGCACAGCTTCCTAACCGAGTACTACTCCTGTGTAGTCCTTGTGCTCCACGCCTTCAGGTGCCGTGTAGCGCAAGCCGGGTAGTCCCAGGGGCCCACCGACTAGTCGGTCCTGGTACCCACCGAGGTAGTGGGCCCAGGGAGGTCCATACGACAGATAGTCTCTTAGAAAGCATCCTTTTTGCTACACAAGGACATTGGAGAAACCTCAAGGATATCATATCTAATCATGCCATAGGAAGAGAGCAAAGCCATCAAGAAGCCATTTCTGTCTCTCTTTCAATGTTCTGATTAGATAACTTTTCGAACCCATCTTTAACCTCATCCTTGGGCCCAATGAATCCTCTTGTGCCCTTTTTCTTGCGTCCCTTCACGACCCTAAAATTTTATGAAGGATCTGTCGGGGACAGCCCTAGGGGTCCCCTTAAACAACGGGGAATCCTCACTTAATCCCGGTATCAAAACACGCTAAGCCTAACCATGCAGGTAACTAACCATGCAGGACACGGCCCACGCCGGGATCCCGACGGCCCACCGAGACGGCCCACTGAGAAGACCCCTCGAGCGGGCGCTCCGCCTCGCTCGAGGACGCGCTCCCCCTCGGGCGGGCTCCGCCCCCGTCCGAGGGGCAACCCTTTCCCTCGAGCGGTCCCGCCCCGCTCGAGGGATCGCCCCCCCTCGAGCGGTCTCGACTCGCTCGAGGGTTCGCTCCGCCCTCGGCCGGGGCCCGCCACGCTTACGGGCGCGCCCGCACGCGTGCGCCGGCCCCGTACTTGGGCATTTAACGCCCGACGCCGCAGACGGCGCCATCATGCGCCCCGGGCTCACGCCCGGTGCCGCCGCACCAACTCCCCGGGGAGGAGCCCATCCCCGCCACCGTGGGGATGGACCGTGCGGCCGCGGCTACGGCCGGTGTCGGTCCCGTGACACCGCGCGCCCACTACAAATGCGGCTAACGCGCCCGACCCTCGAAAGGGGGCCGGGCGCACCCTCGATTTCACTTTCCCGTGACCCTACGGAGTTAGGTAGGGGGCGCCCGGGGGGCCGGTGGATGGCCATCCCGGCCACCGTAACGCGTGCGGCCGCCGTACCCACGCGTGCGTGCGCACGCCCGGCACCGCAGCGCACGCCCGAGCACCGCAAAGAACCACTCCGCCACTGCGCCGCGGAGCGCATTGGGAAGGAACGCCGTTCTGCCCGCGCCTGTTCCCCGTACCAGCCATCATCAGCACCTCCCTCGAAGCCTATCAGAGGACACCACCGCCATCTGCCGCCTTCCTACCCTCGAACCGCCACTGTTCGGGTACGGGGTAGGCCATCATGGCCGGATCGCAGCGAAGATCGTCCGGACGGCCGCCCACTCTACACGGTAGCGCGACGTGCTCCCTCACGTAGCTAGGTAGCGCGGCGTGCATGTAACCCGTCGCCCCCTTGGCCTATAAAAGGGGGAGGCGAGCCCCCAGCCGCGGGGGGAACAAGTTCAGAGGAACGAACACAGTGGAACACAACACACCGTGCACTCACTCTCTTATTCTCCCACAACATCTTCACCACTCTCCCGTGGGACTTGGAAGCCACGTTTCCTCTCCCGCCTTGCTTGTACTTGCCCCACTACAAGCACCCCCGTGCCGAGCAATATAGTGCCACGAGCACGCCCCCGTCGGGACGTACGGCCCCCTCGGCGGGAACCGGATAAAACCTTGTGTCATTTGTTGCTTGGCATCGACCATTGAGGGATAGACCTAGGCGCTATCTACCGGTTAGTGTCGGGACCATATTCCGCACCGACGCTGGCGCCCACCGTGGGGCACACGAGCGCCTAAGGTCATTCCGCCAACTCCCTCCATGGTGATTCGCACTGAGTACCGTGGTACCCGCAACAACATGGGTAGCTCGGACCCTCTCCCGGCCGGGTTCGAGATCCGCTTCGGAGACTTGAACTTCCAGGCCACGGGGAACGGCTATCTCATGCGCCTCACCAATCGTGAGGAGCCGCGCGCGCCGCGAGGCCGGTCCGCTCGGTCTCCGCCGCACGCACGACACCGGCGCGCGCGCCCGCAGGCACGGATGCCGCGGGCCCATCAACGCCGCGACGCCGTCGTCGCTCCGGGCTACGCCGCGTCGGGCGCGGTCCGAGCGGCGGCAGGCCGAGCGCGCCGCCGCCCAACGCGGTGCGCCCACCGTCACGACGACCGCCACCGCCCCCAACGGAACCGCGTGCGGTCTCCGGACCACGCATTCCCATCGGGCTACGTGGCGCCACTACGGCCTACAACGCCAACGTCAACACGACGATGCGCGAGGGGTTCCACCCCGGCCGCCACGTCTTCGTCGCCGGGATCCCGCACCTCCGCGAGCGACGAGTCGTCCCCCGGGCTCCGTCGACACGATGCCACCCGCCAACCGCCACGGGTACGCGGAGTGGGGACTTCTCCGGCGTGCCGGACCCGGGCCGCATTCGGGCGCTTCCTCGACGCCACGGACTACCGGGTTTGGTCGCTCCGACGACTCCAAGACCGGGAGCTACGACCCCGCGCGGGAGTGTTGCGCCATCATCACCAACGACCCGGCCAACGCCGCCGGTGCGGCGGGTGCCGGAGACGGGGAAGTCACGCCCGCCCCCGGGATCGCCACGCGCCCGGCCGCGGGGCCAAGCGCTCCCCGCCGGGGCCGACGTCGACGCGCGCCCGGCCCAAGCCCGCGAGCTCGAGGCCAAGCCGGCGGAGGAGTACGGACGCGCGGCCGCTCCGCGCCCTCGATGGCGGGGAGGCCTCCGCGCGCGGCGAACGCGCGCGGGAGCCGGGGCCGACGGTCCGTGACCGCCTCAACCCCGTCCCCAACGTCGACAACGCGGATACTCCGCCACGGGCGAGCCAAAAGCTCATCGCCGCCGCGACGTTGCTACGCGCCATGCCGGCACCCTCGACCCCCGAGGCTCGAGACATGCACCGCGAGGTGCAGACCCTCCTTGAGCAAGCGGCCGTCCAGCAGGCCGAGAGCTCAGCCTCACGCATCCGCCAATAGGGAGACGCACGGGGTGATGATCCTGCACCAGGAGGCGAACCCTCGGTGCACGTGGGTCAACCCGCTGACCAGGGACGCACGCCGGCCAAGGAACGGCTCCTCGACACGCGCAGGGCGCTGGATGGCGATGCCCGCAACGTCATCAACGCCAGGCGCACCAGCAAGGCGGACGCGTGAGCGGCTAGGGGTTACCACCCTCGAAGGGGTGGACGCTACGACAGCGGTGAGGATCGCTCCCCGACGCCGGAGCCCCCGGGCACCCGTGTGTTCGGGCCGGGAGATCCGCACGGCGGCGTTCCCCCCGCCGCTTCCGTCGCCCCCTCGACAATCGTCAAGTACAACGGGGAGACGGACCCCCGCGTCTGGCTCAACGACTACCGCCTAGCTTGTCGCCGGGCGGGGCCACTAACGACGAAGTGATCATCCGCAACTTGCCCCTGCACCTGGGCGACGCGGCCCGGACATGGCTAGAGCACTTGCCCGCCGGCCCGCATCCATAACCGGGACGATCTAGTCCACACGTTCGTGGGCAACTTCCGTGGCACGTACGTGCGCCCCGGGAACTCCCGGGATCCGCGCTCCCCGCACGCGAAGTCGGGCGAGTCGCCGCGGGACTTCATACGGCGCTTTTCCAAGCGCTGCACGGAGCTCCCCAGCGTGGCACGCTCCGAGATCGTGCACGCGTTCCTCGAGGGCACCACGTGCCGGGACCTTGTGCGCGAGCTGGGACGCAGCCCGCCCACGGACTCGAACGAGCCGTTCGACATTGCCACCGGCCTTCGCCTCCGGGAGAGGAGGCCGTGGGGGAGATCTTCGACGGCAAGAAGGGCAAGCGCTCCGAGGACACGCCCGCGGAGGGCGGCGGGTCCAAGGAGCCGCGCCGCAACGACAAGCGAGGCAAGAAGGGGAAGAAGCCGCGCCGCGAGGCGCGCGAGCGAGGGGCGCAACGGCGGCAACGCCGAGGCCCTCGCTATTGACCCGCCCGACGGGGCCCTCGACCGGCTCCTCGAGGCCCGGGGGTGTTTGACGACATGATGAAGAAGCCATGCCCCTACCACAAGACCCCCGTGAACACACTCTTGAGCAAGTGTGACATGCTCAAGAAGTTCTATGGCCGTGCCGCCGTGAAGGAGGCAGAGGCCAAGAAAGATGGGGGCGATGGCGACGCGGGTGGTTTCCCCGCCGTCGAAAATGTGTTCCTCATCTTTGGGGGACCCACCGTCGACATGTCGACCCGCAACGCAAGAAGGAGCGGCACGAAGTCCTCGCCGCAGAGGGGCACCTCCGGCCTTCCTCAACCGGTCGAAGGACGCCATCACCTTTAGCCGGGATGATCACCCAAACCGCATCCCGAACCCGGCCGCACCCATTGGTGGTCGATCCCATCATTGGGAACGCCCGGTTTTCGAAGGTCCTTATGGACGGAGGCGGAGCCTCAATATCCTCTTCGCGCATACATTGCGCCCGATGGGGATTGGGTCGGACCAGCCGCGGCCCGGCACGAAGCCGTTTCACCGCATCGCGCCCGGCAAGCAAAGTTCAACCCCTCGGCGCATCGATCCGCCCGTCCGGTTTGGGACCCCCAAGAATTTCCGCAAGGAAACCCTCACCTTCGAGGTGGTGGGATTCAAAGGGGCCTACCATGCCATCCTTGGGCGACCATGCTATGCCAAATTCATGGCGGTCCCCAACTACACGTACCCTTGAAGATGAAGATGCCGGTCCAAACGGCGTCATCACCGTCGGGTCGTCGATCGAGCACGCATTCGACCGTGACGTCGAGTGCGTAGAACATGCGGAGGCACTAGCGCCGGGATGAAGCGCCGGTGAACACGCCGGAGAAGATGGTCAACGATGACCTCGGCCCCGCCGCCAAGCACGTCGGCACCTTCGAGGCCGCCGAGCAAACCAAAGGGGTCCCCCCTCGACCCGTCGGCCCCCGAGGGCAAGGCGTTGAGGGTCGGCCGACCCTCGACCCTAAATAGGAAGCGAGGCTCGTCGACTTCCTCCGCGCCAACGCCGACGTCTTCGCGTGGAGCCCCTCGGACATGCCGTGCATCCCGAGGGAGGTCGCCGAGCACTCCCTTGATATCCTGCCTAACGCCCGCGCCGTGCGGCGGCGGGCCGCGCCGCTTCGACGAGGAGCGGCGACGGGCGATCGGAGCGGAGCTGCGGAAGCTCCTCGAGGCCGGATTCATCAAGGAAGTGTTCCACCCTACGTGGCTAGCTAATCCTGTGCTTGTAAAAAAGAAAAATGGGAAGTGGAGGATGTGTATAGACTACACCAGTCTCAATAAAGCATGTCCAAAAGTTCCTTTTCCTTTGCCACACATAGATCAAATCGTTGATTCCACAGCCGGGTGTGAACTACTCTGTTTCCTTGATGCCTATTCGGGATATCACCAAATAAAAATGAAGGAGTCCGACCAGCTCGCGACTTCGTTCATCACACCGTTCGGGACGTTCTGTTACGTCACGATGCCTTTTGGCCTCATAAACGCGGGCGCAACATATCGGGCCGCCGCATGCGGCACGTTTTTGGGGACCATATCGGGCGGACGGTCGAGGCTTACGTGGACGACATCGTCGTCAAGACTAGGAAGGCGGACGACCCGGTCAACGACCTTGGCGTCGCGTTCGCTCGCCTACGGGCCAACGGGGGTCAAGCTAAACCCCGAAAAATGTGTCTTTGGAGTGCCGCGGGGGCATGCTCCTAGGGTACATCGTCTCCCGGCGGGGAATCGAGGCCAACCCCCGAAAAGGTCGCGGCCCTCGAGCGAATGGGTCCAATTCGGGACCTCAAGGGGGTGCGAAAGGTGTTGGGGTGCCTCGCCACCTTAAGCCGCTTCATCTCGAGGCTCGGTGAGAAGGGCCCGCCCCTCTACCGGCCGCTCAAGAAGCACGAGCGCTTCTCTTGGACCGCCGAGGCCCGGAAGCGCTCGACAAGCCGAAGGCGTCTCCCGACGCACGCCCCAATCCTTACGCCGCCGCGAGACGGCGAACCCCTCCAACTCTACGTGGCCGCAACCACCCGGGTGGTCGGCGCCGTGATCGTTGTGGAGCGCACGGAGGAAGGGCATGCCTTGCCCGTGCGAGAGGCCGGTCTACTACATCGGCGAAGTCCCGTCGGACACGAAGACGCGCTACCCCCGTGTCCGGGGAGCCGTTGTACGCGGTAGTCCTCGCGCGGCGCAAGCTCCGCCACTACTTCGAGGCCCACCCCGCCATTACGCGTGGTCTCTTCCTTCCCGCTAGGAGAGATCATTCGCAACCCCGACGCGGCAGGCAGAATTGCCAAGTGGTCCATGGAGTTGATGGGTGAGACGCTTGCCTACGCTCCGCGCAAGGCCATCAAATCGCAAATCTTAGCCGATTTCGTCGCTGAGTGGACGGACACGCAGCTGCCGCCCCCTCGGATTCAGCGAGTGCCGGACTCCGTTCTTCGACGGCTCGGTGATGAAGACGGGAGCGGGCGCGGGCCTCGCTCTTCGTGTCACCCCTCGGGGAGCACATGCGCTACGCAAGGCGCCTCCGCTTCCCCGCATCTAACAATATGGCGGAATACGAGGCCCTTCTCTCGCGGCCTCAAAATCGCCATTGAGTTGGGCGTCAAGCGCCTCGACGTACGAGGGGACTCGCAGCTCGTGATCGATCAAGTCATGAAGAACGCGAGCTGCCACGATGACAAGATGGAGGCCTACTGTAAAGCCGTGCGGGCCCTCGAAGACAAGTTCTACGGCATCGAGCTTAATCATGTACCCCGCCGGTACAACGAGGAAGCAGACGAGCTGGCAAAAATAGCGTCTGGGCGGATCACCGTTCCCCCGAACGTTTTCGCGCGCGACATCGCGCAGCCCTCGGTCACCTTCGAGCCCTACCCCTCGAGCGACGGCGGACCCTCGGGGGCTACCTCGAATCCAGCGGGTGCGGAACCCATGGAAGAGGACCCCTCGAACGAGGCGTACGTGCTCTCCCTTCTCGAGGGGTACGGCTCCCACGAGGTCGATGCAATGGATATAGAGCCGGCTCCTGTCCAGGCGGATTGGCGGGAAAAATACATCGCCTGGATTGCTCGAGGGGAACTCCCCGCGACCGGCCACGCCCGGGCGCATCGCCGGGATGGCCAAATCCTTCACCCTCGTCGACGGCGAGCTGTACAAGCGCGCCGCGTCAGGCATCCTCCAGCGGTGTATACCCATTCCCGAGGGGCGCGAGCTCCTACGGGACATCCACGCGGGGATCTGTGGCCACCACACCGCACCGCGCACCCTCGTTGGCAACGCGTTCCGCCGGGCTTCTATCGGCCTGCCGCGGTCGCGGATGCCGGCCGAAATTGTGCGCACCCGCGAAGGGTGCCGCTTCTACGCCCGCAAGTCCAACTTGCCCACTCACGCCCGCAAACGATCCCCGTAACATGGCCGTTCGCCGTGTGGGGGTTGGACCTCGTCGGGCCCCTCGCGGAAGGCGCCGGGGGCTTCACCCACCGCTTGTCGCGATTGACAAATTCTCCAAATGGGTGGAGGTGCGCCCCATCACGAATTTGAGGGCCGAGCGGGCGGTCACGTTCTTCACCGACATCGTCTACCGCTTTGGAGTGCCAAACTCCATCATCACGGACAATGGGTCCCGCTTCACGGGCCGGAAGTTTTTGGAGTTCTCCGCGACAAGTTCCACATCCGCGTGGATTGGGCAGCTTGTGGCACACCCACAGACCAACGGCCAAGTGGAGCGTGCCAACGGCATGATTCTGCAAGGCCTCAAGCCCAGAATTTTCGACCAGCTCAACAAATCTGGCCGAAAATGGCTCCAAGAACTACCAGCCGGTGTGGAGCCTAAGGACCACCCCAAGCAGAGCCACCGGGTTCACCCCGTTTTTCCTAGTTCATGGCGCGGAGGCCGTCCTCCCCACGGACCTGGAATATGGGTCGCCCAAGATTCGAGGCTACGACGAAGATGCTAACCAGCGAGCCCGCGAGGACTCGCTGGACCGCCCAGATGAAGTACGCCTCGTGGCATTGATGCACTCCGCAAGGTATCAACAGTCCCTACGACGTTACCAAGCACGCAAGATACGTCGGAGGGATTTCAGCGAGGGGGATTTGGTCCTAAGGCTACGCCAAGACAACCGAGGACGCCACAAGCTATCGCCCCCATGGGAGGGACCCTACGTCGTGGTGAAGGTGCTCAAGCCGGGCACGTACAAGCTGGCCAACGAGGACGGCGAAGAACTCACCAACGCTTGGAACATCCAACGGCCTACGTCGCTTTTACCCTTAGCTAGGATTTTCCAAGTATTTTTTGTTGTTGTAAAAACACATGGCCAACGCCCCAGTTGGTGTCAATTATGTAAATACTCCAAGTCTAATAAAAGGGCAACTCGGCTTTCCCCTGAAACCCAAGTTACCCTCGGGGGCCTTTGCGCGGGGGCACCCCCCCCCCCCCAAATGGTCCCATTTTTTCGCGCAAAAAACATAACAACACGCGCTAAGTTTGTTTCCTACTTCAACCTCGAGCCATGATTCGAACAGGGCGTAGGCGGCACAACGGAAGGAGCGTGCGAGCCAGAGATAGCCTACGCCGCGTGGCTATGGCCCTTCTCTCTCGCCTCCAACCCAGCGGGCCCCCTGCGAAAATCGAACTCCCCTAACTAGAATCTACTCAGGAAGAAGGAGAAACAAAAAGCGTAATGAACAAGCAACTTCATTTACAAAGAATCGCTCATGTTCACAAGACAATTTGTTTATTTACAAAAGGCCACGAGGCCGAATTCGATACACGTAAACAAAAAATGGGCCTAGCGCCCAACCGCTTTCAGCCGAGGAGGAGCGAAAGGCATCGGCGGCGTCCGGGAAGAGGAATTCTTCGAAGGCCTCGACGAGCGACCGGCGGCGTCGGCGAGCAGCGCGTCCGCGCGCTCCATGGCCACCTCGTCCTCGACGCCCTCGGGCACGATGTAGCCCTCCGCCGGCGCCTCGAGGTTGACCTCGTAGTGGGATCGCACCACTCCGAGGGCCTTCCCGGGACGCCTAGGTGCAACGCCCGGTGCATCCGCTCCGTGACGTGGCCGCCGAGGGCGCGCGGCGGGCGGCCGCCGAGCCGCCGGCTCGCGCCTCGCCTTCCTCGACGACGCGGCGGGTCTCGAGGGCCGCGTCACGCGGCCTCCCCGGCTCTCCCGCTCGGAGGAGTTGTAGGAAGCCTGCGGGGGCCTCGGCCCGCCCGGCGAGCCGTGCCCCAAGGGCGTGCGCAAGCCCGGAGTCAACAAGACGACAAGAAATCGAAAGGGAGAAACGAACCCTCTAAAGCAAAAAAACCAACAAACAGAGTCAAAAAGTGACTCACCCTCGACTTGCTTCCTCTCCAAATCGAGGTCGCGGCGCGCGCGGACTCGAGCGCCAACTCGAGACGCCGGGACGGTCTCGCCTTGCTCGCGGAGGGCCGCCTCCTCGGGCCGGTGTTGCGATGCCGAGCGCGAGCGCATCATCCTCAACCTTGGAGAATGCGGCGTTCCGCTCCTCCAGCGACTTCTCCGCCGCCTCGCGTGCGACGCGCTCCCGCTCCCGGCGCCGTTCGGGGCGTCGCCAAGGGCGGCCCGCTCCCGCCGGAGCCGCCCCTCGGCCCCCCCGGCGGGCGATGCGCTCTCCGCCGGAGCCGCTCCTCGGCGGCAACGAGGGCCGCGGCCTTGGCGTCGAGGGCGGTCCTCGGTCATCGGCCTCCTTGGCGCGTCGCTCAACCCGCGCGCCCGCTCCTCGCCCGGCGGCGCCGCGCTCGCCCCCTCGAGCGACGTGCGGAGCTCCCGGGTCTCGGCGCGAGCGGTGGCCACCTCCGCCTCCCAGTTGGCGGCCAGCGTCCGCGTCTTATCCAGGTCCGCACGTGCGTTCCACAGCGCTTCGTCGCGATCAACAAGGGCTGCGCGGATCCGCTCGAGGCTTGAGCGACGTGCCGTGTCCTACCTCGAGCTCTCGGGGAGCTCGTCGCACCACGCCATCGCCCGATACGCCAGCCAGCTGTCTGGCGTCCTAAGAGCGTCCACAAGCGCGTCGAAAGCGCTGCATCGCTCCCGGAGCTGGCGGGCCTCGGCGTTCACCCGGTCGAACGCGTCGTATTTGTCGTGGGCGCGACGCTCGAGCTCCTGGCATCCACACATCAAATCTCGTAAGTGTCAAGGCTTGAATGCGACACACGAAGACGAAAAAGGAAGAGGGACGAGCAACCGTGGCTCACCTGGAAGACAAGCCAGGCCGGGCCGCCGTGGACTTGCAGCGCCTCGTTCAACGCGCGGCTGAGCGTGGCGCCGTGGCTCCGAAGCTCGCCCCGCAGCTCTCGCTCCCCCCCCGGCGTCGGCGAACGCAGGGGGGATCCTCCCACGGCCCCCCCACCCGGGCGGGGCGGCCCGCGTGGGAGGACGAGGCCTCGGCACCGTGTCCTCGGCCCCCCACCACCATGTGACCCTCGTGCCGCCTCACGAGGGCCCCCTCCCCGGGGCTCGGGGGAGTTCGTGGGCCGCCGGCCCACCGATTCCACCCGTGCGCCGGGGAGTCGTCGAGAGCTCCACCACCTCCGCCCGAAGATCGCCGGCGGGCGCGGCCGCTTGCGCCGCCTCCGCCGGCACCCCCACCCGCGCCCCCCGCGGCCACGGGCACCCGTCGTGGCGCCGTGGCCGCCACCTCCGGCCGTACCGCCGCATCCACGGGGCGCTCCCGCGAGGTCGCGCCCGCTCCACCTCCTCCGCGGTGGCCGCCACCGCGGCCGCGCCTCCACCGTGGCCGCCGCCGCGCCCGTACCTCCGTGGCGACCGGCGCCGGCCGCCCTCCCGGCGACCGCCGGCCGCGCCGCGGCGGGCTAATCCGCCGGCCGGGGCCTCGAGGCCCCGGCCGGCCTTGCGAGCTAGTGCCCGCCGCCACGCTTGTCCCCGGGGCGCGACCCCCTCAACGAGCGCCGCCGGGTGGGGATCGATGCGTCCGTCCTCAGCACCTTGGCCGGTGCAAGAGGAGGAACGGTTGGCACCGCCCTGCGCAGGCACGAACGGAGGGTTAGAGCACCTAATCACCAGCAAACCAAACCAAACGAAGGAGGACAGGCTCCTTACCTCGCGGAGGAAAAGGCCCGTTTCCTTTTCCTCGAGGCCTCTGCGGAAGAGGCCGGCGCAGCGGCCGCGCCTGCCGCAGCGCCTCCTGACGGCGCCCGCGCACGCACGGGCACGCCCGCCCCGTGCGCGGGCGCGCCCCGATGCCGCACCCCCCGAAGACGCCACCGCGCGCGGGGGGCACGCTCGCCCGCGCGCGGGCACGCCCGCCGACGCGCCCCCTTGACGATGACGCCGCGCGCGCGGGCACGCTTGACGCGCGTGCGCGCGCGTCGCCGCGCGTGCCTCCGCGGCACGCGCGCGCACCTCCGCGGCGCGTGCCGCCCCCGATGACGAGCGCCGCGGCGGCGGCGCCGGTGCGCCCGCCCCGAGCGAAGCCGCCCCCGACGCCGGCGCGGGTTCCGGCGACGGGGCGCAGGCCGCCACCGTCCGAGGGGCCCTCCCCCTCGGACTCTTCCTCCTCGTCCCGCTCCGAGGACGAGGGCTCCTCGATGTCCGGGAGGAGAGCCCCGGCCTCCTCGCGCCGCCGGTACTCCGCGGACCGTTGGTCGCGGCGCGCTTGGCGCCGCCCGCGTGCTCCCTCTTGCGCGCCGCCCGCTCCCTCCTGCTCCCCGCCGTGCCGCCCGGCCGAGCGCACGGGAGTCGGGGGTGGGTGGAACGGACTTGGCGGCGTTGAACTCCACCAGCTGCGCGCAAGGACGACAATGGCACATCAGGAAACAGAAGCAAGACCAAAGACTGAAACAAAATCAGGAACCCAACTCACCACCGGGACCGTGGGGAGCATCTCGATATCCCACGGGGTCCGACCCGCGAGCGCCGGCGTCCGGTGTCGACGGCGCTCCGCGCCCGGTGAGCGCATACGGCCGCTCAAGGGGCGTCGGGAGCATCCGCGACCTCGCCAGTCGACGGGGGTTGGCCGCCTCGTCATCTCGAAGATGCGCAGTGGCCTCTCGCATCGGGGCACGACCCGCCGGTGGTGGAGGAAGGCGAGGACGCCCATCGCGTTCGGCCCGTGCTTCGCCAACCGCCGCGAGGCGGCGAGGACGGACTCTCGCCGCGCCCGATGCTTTGGGCCGTAGACACCCCGTAGCCCCGGAGTCCGGCCTCTTCTTGAACACCCGGCCGGTGTAGGGAGGAAGGCCGGGCTCGGCGTTGCGCGGGTAGAACCATCCCCGCTCCCGGCCCGGCGTTGTTCGTCGTCATGGTGCGGGGGATGTAGAAATCTTTGAGCCGCCCCCCGCAGGCAAGCGACATCCCGCCGGCGCGCACCGCGCGGCGGGTCCTCGGCTCCGACGTGGGCTGCGTGACGAGCTCCCCGCGGAAAAGGTGAACCCAGAGGTCCCAGTTGACTGGGATCCCCAGGTACCCTTCGCAGACGCCCACGAACGTGGCCGCCTGCGAGATCGCGTTGGGGGCGAAGTTGTGCAGCTCCACCCCGTAGTAGTAGCACATCGCCCGCATGAAGGTGCTCGCCGGCGCGTTGAAGCCGCGCTCGTGATAGCGGAGGAAGCTCACCACGTAGCCCTCCGGCGGGTTGGGCTCGTGGTGCGTCGCCGGCGGCACGATCCACTCCGCCGGCGCCCTTCTTCGTTGGCCGACGGGGCGGCCGGCGGCGACCGGCTCGCCAAGCGCGGCCGGGTCACCGTCGACTTCTCCCGTGCGTACGGCTCCGGGATCCTAACGGGAAGCTGAGGTGGCGCCATGAGGGGGGACGAAGGAACGCGAAGGCGGAGGACAAGGAAACGGGAAAAGAGCTCTAATGGCGAGACCGCGCGGTGGCGAGAGCGAGACGAAGGCGAAGGGACGGGGGACTGAAAGTGGTAAGATGCCAAGGTAAAAAAAAACCGCCGTCCCCTCCTCCCCGCAGTTTTATAGGCTGACGGGCGAGCTCTCCGGAGCGGACGCCCCGCCAGCATTAACCGGCAGAATCTTTCCATCGCGTCGACGAGTGGGCCCCACCACGACCGCGGCGGCTCTAACACCTGCGGGCGGGTCATCATTACGGCAAGGACCGGCCGCGACCGAGGCAAAACCGTCACGTCCGCCCGTCGCGCCGCCCACTACGCGCGTGCGCGCGGGGCCGCCGCCTAAAAAGGCGCGCCCGCGCCGCAAACCCGCGGCCACGACCGCAAGGCACTTAAATGCCCGGGTCCCTTGCCAAGCAAGGAGAACCCTCGAGCGGGGCGGACCCCCGGCTCGAAGCAGAGGCGACCCTCGATGGGATATCAGCGTGAGAAGGTCGCCCGGGACCTGCTCGATGTAGAGCAGTCAACCGCGGGCACCCATGCCACGTGAGACCCTCGAGCGGCATGACCCTCGGCTCCAAACAGAGGCGACCCTCGATGGGATATCAGCGTGAGAAGGTCGCCCGGGACCTGCTCGATGTAGAGCAGTCAACCGCGGGCACCCATGCCACGTGAGACCCTCGAGCGGCATGACCCTCGGCTCCAAACAGAGGCGACCCTCGATGGGATATCAGCGTGAGAAGGTCGCCCGGCACCTGCTCGATGTAGAGCAGACAACCGCGGGCACCCATGCCACGCAAAACCCTCGAGCGGCCCGGGCCCCCGGCTCGAGACAATGTCAACCCTCCAAAGGGAGGCACGCGCGTGAAGGGACCGCCCAGGTCACGCTTGAAATAGAGCGACACCGAAAGCACTCATACCGCGCCGTGCTGCCAACAAGCGCCTCGAGGGCTGACTCGCGCAGACCCCTCGACGGCCGCAAACGCGAAAAGACGGGGCTGTCCATGCACGGCCCCGCACGGCCTTACTGATCAGAGGTTCGAAGCCTGACCCTCGACGGGTTCGAACAGGCGCCCCGCATCACGCAGTTAGGGACGACGAGGGCACGCGCATTCGAGCCGTTCCTCGAGCCCGTCGGCTCGAGGGTGCCCCACATGTCGTGTTCGAGAGCCGCCGAGGGCGCCTAGCCGGGGGATCCCACCGAGGGAGAGCTTCCGCGCCCTCGGTCCCTAGCGAACGGGACCGAGCCCCACCTAGCAAACCCACGCAAGCGCTTCCATGGACGTGTCTCCGGACCGCGCAGCCTACCCTTATCGAACGGGGCATGGACGTCCACTTGAACCACCCGCTAGCAGCTCGACGAGGAATCCGCGATTCGCGACCCGCTCGATGGGAGTCGCGGAAACCTCACCCTCCGTCCCGCGGAGGGACGGCGAGGGCGCGTTAAAAAACAAGTCGTCAGGCTCGACCCGATCGCCTCAAACGGGCCAAGGCTCGGGGGCTTGACGCACGGCTACACCTCCTTGAAATTGCACCCGCCGGAGACAGTGACAGGGGAGCGTGCACCCCCGAAGGCGGGCCGAAACACCGCCGATGCCGGTTGGCATATGTGCCACGCCTTTCGACCAAAGTTCTCACGGTTAACCCCCGCGCGGAGAACCCACACTCCCCGCAGGCTTCGGGGGCTAGACCCGCGGGTCCGCCGACGCGGCCCCACGGAAAGCGTTCGCAAACAAGGAGGGAAGAACGTCCTATCAGTAGGTTCCAGCATCTGCGGGAGCCTCAATGGCAAACCCGCAGATGCTCGGGGGCCTGTCGGGGACAGCCCTAGGGGTCCCCTTAAACAACGGGGAATCCTCACTTAATCCCGGTATCAAAACACGCTAAGCCTAACCATGCAGGTAACTAACCATGCGGACACGGCCCACGCCGGGATCCCGACGGCCCACCGAGACGGCCCACTGAGAAGACCCCTCGAGCAGGCTCCGCCTCGCTCGAGGACGCGCTCCCCCTCGGGCGGGCTCCGCCCCGTCCGAGGGGCAACCCTTTCCCTCGAGCGGTCCCGCCCCCGCTCGAGGGATCGCCCCCCTCGAGCGGGTCTCGACTCGCTCGAGGGTTCGCTCCGCCCTCGGCCGGGGCCCACCACGCTTACGGGCGCGCCGCACGCGTGCGCCGGCCCCGTACTTGGGCATTTAACGCCCGACGCCGGCAGACGGCGCCATCATGCGCCCGGGCTCACGCCCGTGCCGCCGCACCAACTCCCCGGGAGGAGCCCATCCCCGCCACCGTGGGGATGGACCGTGCGGTACGGCCGGTGTCGGTCCCGTGACACCGCGCGCCCACTACAAGATGCGGCTAACGCGCCCGACCCTCGAAAGGGGGCCGGGCGCACCCTCGATTTCACTTTCCCGTGACCCTACGGGTTAGGTAGGGGGCGCCGTGCCGGTGGATGGCCATCCCGGTCACCGTAACGGTGCGGGCCGCCGTACCCACGCGTGCGGGCGCACGCCCGCACCGCAGGCGCACGCCCGAGCACCGCAAGAACCACTCCCCGCCGCCGCGAGCGCATTGGGAAGGAACGCCGTTCGCCCGCGCCCGTTCCCCCGTACCGGCCATCATCGGCACCTCCCCTCGAAGCCTATCGAGGACACCACCGCCATCCGCCGCCTTCCTACCCTCGAACCGCCACCGTTCGGGTACGGGGTAGGCCATCATGGCCGGATCGCAGCGAAGATCGTCCGGACGGCCGCCCACTCTACACGGTAGTGCGACGTGCTCCCTCACGTAGCTAGGTAGCGCGGCGTGCATGTAACCCTGTCGCCCCCTTGGCCTATAAAAGGGGGGAGGCGAGCCCCCCCCGGCCGCGGGGGGGAACAAGTTCGAGAGGAACGAACACGGTGGAACACAACACACCGTGCACTCACTCTCTTATTCTCCCACAACATCTTCGACCACTCTCCCGGGGACTTGGAAGCCACGTTTCCTCTCCCGCCTTGCTTGTACTTGCCCCACTACAAGCACCCCCGGTGCTGAGCAATATAGTGCCACGAGCACGCCCCTGCTGGACGTACGGCCCCCTCGGCCGGAACCAGGATAAAACCTTGTGTCATTTGTTGCTTGGCATCGACCATTGAGGGATAGACCTAGGCGCTATCTACTGGTTAGTGTCGGGACCATATTCCGCACCGACAGGATCTAAGGAAGACCAGAAGGAGCACATTACTTAGAGAACATCAATGAGCATGAAAGCTACTTCACAAATGGAACTTTTCCATCTAGTCCATGCTCATTTGAGAAAACTCCTGAATTCAATTGCCATCTCAAATCTTGCCACACAATAAGATCTCCAACCCCCTTATGCTTCTTTTCTCTACAAATTTATAAAGGGTGGTTGTCCCAATGGCTTGAAATCTTGAGATTAGCAATGTAAGGGAAACCACTTCACCATCTTGAACCATATTTTGAAGGTTTCCCAAGGACGAGCTTTTTGTCCAAAAACAAGCTGTGGGACCAAAGCAAGCTAGTGGTTCCAAAGTAGGAAGAGGCAAGCTATGTGTGAACATATGAAGAGAAGATCAAAAAGGGGGAAGTTTGATCTAGGGAGAGTTTGGATGATGGTAAGCATCCAAGCAAGTGTAAGTGGTTCTAATTTTGTCAATTCTTGCAAATTTATGCTTGCTTTGCTTGTGTTGTCATAAATCACCAAAAAGGGGAAGATTGTAGCGAACATGGCCTCATTTGCCATTTGTTCGAGTTAATTTTGGTGATTCATGCCAACACAAGTAATGGGACTAATCACATTGTCTAGCATGTCTTCGTAGGCATTTCTAGGTCCCATGGATGTTATCACATGTTAACATACCATGCCCAAGCTAACATGTCAAACCACAAGTTAACATAACATGGACATGTTAGGTTACTTATAGCAAAATTGAGGACTTAGTGTATATTTTTGGAGGCTATAATTAATGCCATGTTAAGTATGTTAAGTACGTTAAGTTGAAGCAAAGATCCAAGTTGAAGACGCGAAGAAAAGGAAGGAAACTGAGCGTCGAATAGCCTCAATTTTTCTATAAGTAACCTAACATGTCCATGTTATGTTAACTTGTGGTTTGACATGTTAGCTTGGGCATGGTATGTTAA
The DNA here is from genome assembly GCA_947561735.1 of Cenchrus americanus. NCBI lineage: Eukaryota > Viridiplantae > Streptophyta > Magnoliopsida > Poales > Poaceae > Cenchrus > Cenchrus americanus. Next base: position 219,943,124 of record OX387241.1, on the reverse strand, counting down.
CATGTGATAACATCCATGGGACCTAGAAATGCCTACAAAGACATGCTAGACAATGTGATTAGTCTCATTACTTGTGTTGGCATGAATCACCAAAATTAACTCGAACAAATGGCAAATGAGGCCATGTTCGCTACACAAGCACGCTAGGGAGAATTTCTATAAGGCTTGCATATACCCCTGCGTAGTGAGCATAGAGGTGTAGTTATTCGTTCGGGTATTCTTGTCACTAACCATTCCAGGTTTGGAATAAAGAGAACGAAGGATGAAAATACAAGGTATGTCCAACTAGTCGTTACGCAACATTGAATCATATGCATAGAAACATTTCTTGTCATGTTGTTGCGCTAGCTTGGTTATCTCTACCTTTATTACATGCTCACTCTATTAAAAAACTGATCATGCTCTACTGTCTCTATTTGAGTAAATCTCTATATGCCTTCATGTTACCTTTTGTCTACCATAGTAAGCATTGGTTTGGAAGTACGTTCATACTTCCATTGGCTTTTAAATTATGCGTGGTGCTTAGGTTAAATAGTCTTACTTAATCTGATTAGGCATGGAGTCTGGTTTGATTATTGAACTAGAATTGCTTGTGTAGATAATGGTATATTTTCTGGACTAACCCCTGCAGAATAAACTCGGAGACAAGTTTGGGAGAGGTCAAGATGAACTCACTAGAGATGGAGCAAGACACGAAGTCCCTATGAACCAAGAAGAAGAAGAGTGATGCAAACAAGATCCACAATCAGAAGCACTCACTCAAGGAGGAATTCCTGGATGATGGAAGGAGGCTAATTCCACAGATGATCAAGCCATGCCTCCTCACATGCACCTGTCACTCCACAAGTTCTATACATTCAAGGGAGAGACTACCACAAGATGTCATAGTAACATCATAATAAAGCTGAATCATCAGAGGACATGGGCGATGCCATCACCAAGTGGCTATCAAGATCAGATGATGTACTCAAGGATGACCGAGCTGATAAAACAAGAAGAACAGTAAGACGTGGAGGGAGTCTGGATGATCAACCCGATCAAATCAGACTATGAGCACCTACTCCCTTCACCACTATTGCCTAAGATGGACAACCCTGGAATGCCGACCATATACCGCTCAATCAACCAAAGAAGCTTCCAGAGAAGTTGTCCACAACACGAGAACAGGCATTACTCAATGTCAAAGATGGCGGACCAAGACCACTAACTCTGGGACAATGTTGTGCAAAACGTCCCCATCAAGATTCAAGATTATTCCTGAACACAACAAGACCCAAGAAGAACTAGACGCGGAGATGTTTCGGAATTCACAAGCCCGGTTGGAACGGAGTTGACAAACAAGGAAGAAATTAAGAAGATTGAAAAGAAGTCCGCTCAACCCTAACCAACCGAACACCCAGTCCATGATGAGGAGAAAGGTCAAGAGTACACCTTCGTAAGACCTACTGCTACCCAAGTCGTCAACTGATCAATCAATGGCCACTACATCTACGCCATGGGAGTAAGTACTCTAAACAGTTGCCGAGAGGTAACTCAGTATTTATCTTTATATTTTGCACTGCATATTTAGATTAGCATGTTTATTTCCCTATACCTGCATCGAAAAAATCATAAAAATATTTTCTGTTTTTGCATTCCTTAAGGCCCCATGTACTCCGTACCGTGGCGACATAAAAATAAACAAATAAATAATTTGCACTCACATGTTTTTGTTTTAGCATCCCTTTTGCATATAAAAATTCATAAAAATATGTGGGCACATGAAGGTCCACACATTTAAGAAAAAACCCAAAAAGAAGTGGGCACATGAAGGCTCACAACATAATCCAAGAATTTGCTCCTTTGGGTATGTGCGAGACTAATATTTACAGGGAGAAATTAATAAGGACCTGAAGCAAACAATTTCCAAGGATGAATCAAGAATCACTTCAAGATCCAGCTTTGGGGAGAGCACCCCCAGTTATCATGATAAGTATCAGTATCCTATGTTTTTAGCTAGTTGTTTGAGTATTAGTTGAAAGTCTTAGTTTGAATAAAATGATAGAGTCTGCTAGTTGGCTTTTCTCTTAAATAATGATTTTGATATATGCTAGAAAATGATGAATAGTTGCTCCGTCATAATTCCTTTTAAAAGTGCTTACTTTTCAGACCTAGATTCTCCTGAAGCTTAAATGCTTGCTCTAAATCCAAAACCAGTGGGAAGTTCATCCTTAATCTGAGTCTAGGCTTTGAAAGATGATTCATGAAAAGTTGAGTTGCTATTGATCAATTTCCTAGAGAAGCTTGATTCCTAGTTTTATCTCAAAAATCTTGAAAAATCCTACATGATGAGTTCCTGTGTTTGATCCTTGAGAGCTTGTCATACACATCAAGATCATTCCATTCCACCATTTATGCTCCTTCTGACATGGAAGTACGCATTTTCCATCAATCCATATAGCTCATGCAACTCTAGGATATATATCTCTCATTGTTAAAAGGGATTCTGGGGCTACATTCGAAAAAAAGAGAGGAAAAAGTGAGAAGAGAGAGGGAGAGAAAAGGACAAGTGTCATACTAGGCGAGTAGGGCCTACCTCCCTGAAAAAATAAATTTAGAGATGAATAATGGACACTTGTTTGAGGGCGAGTAGAGCTCACATCTCTAAGGAGAAGGAAAATTGGACAAAAGTCTGGGGCGAGTAGAGCCCATCTCTCCAAGAATGGAAAGCCCAGATCTTAAAAATCTTAGAAAGAGAGATATAGTCCAAGAGCTAGGCTAAAAGGTTTACCACCTTTCACCCTCATCCATCCAACACTATCATTCATACATATCTTGTCAAGTGTGACTCCATGCTTGAGAAAGTCATACACAAGATCTCCGAGTTTTATCTGAAAAATGTGCAAAACCCCAGGATGATAGCTGATCAAAGAATTTGAGATATACTGCTTGACTTGATTGTTTTGTCTTTTATTTGCTCAAGATTTATGGAAAAGGCTATACTTAAAGGTTGAAGGTAAGAGAGAGCAATCTTGTTGAGGAGAATTGGTTTTTGAAAACTATAGTACTCTTGAGGTGTGAAAGCGTTGCAGCAACTCCTGATCCTACTACATCATATCTTTGCTAGGGACTAGCAAAGGGTAAGCTTGGGGGAGTTTGTTGACACATATTAACGTATACTTTTACTTGTCAACTAAATATAGAAAAGGGAATAAAATGAATATCAATATAGACTTAGGGGTTTGTTACTGATGAATTCCATGAGTTTTGGTGAATTATAGATTTTCAGGGACTATTCAAGAAAATGTGAAAAGAATGAATTCTAGAAAGCTCCAAAGACTCCCGAACTCAACCGAAGTGGGCTCCAAGAAAATATGCATCTAGAAGGGACAAGAGGCCCACACGTAAAGGCGGAGCCCAGCCGGGGCCCAGCCCAAGCCGAGCGACCCTGTGGGGAGGCCGATCGGGTCCCTTGGGTCCCGAACCGCCTCATCTTCTGGAAGCTTCCTCCACCGCCTCCTAGGATCAATCTAAACCAATTGTTTAGGTCGGTTTGATCCTACGACGCACATTACCCCCTCAGGACTATATAAACAGCCCCCCTGACCCCATGGTAGGCATCCAATTCATTCTAATCACCAATGCCTACCTTTGATAGAAGCTCTAGATTAGAATTAGAGTTGGAGAGTTGTATCAAGTTGAGAGATTAGAGCCATGGTCTAATTAGATCTAGATAATCTTGTTCGAGAGGATTAGAGAGCGGTAGAGGCGAAGCTGAAGGAAGGCCCAGACATGCGTGTCTCCTCTTCATCTTCTACCTCTGGGATCAACTCCATTGGAGACTGATCCTGAGACCTTGTAGAAAGATCGACTTCTTATTCAAGTGAGCAACATTGTTTTTATTGTTCTTATGGTTCATAACTCTTTGAGTACTTTAATTCCTGTCGCTCTTGAGTTAAAGTTGCATGTTTAGTGTAAGCGTGGTGCTTAGACTAGCTAGCTTATGAATGCCTTCTATATTCCGGATCGTGTGGTAGAAGCGGGAAGTGAACTTGTTGCCGTCTGTCCTTTACAGTCCACCTCCCGTATATAGAAACCGTAGGACTCCCCCCATAGATTCTCGGGAGGTTCCCTTTCCTAAGTGTGCCTTCAGACAATCACCCATAAGAACAATATAGACATAGCTTGTGAGAATAAGAACCAGACATCCTCAAGTTTTCCTTATCTCTCTTGTTGTCAAGTCCTCGATAGCTTCTCAGGGATTAGTCTTATACCATAGACCATTTTCTCTACCTTTCTCCCTGTGGATTCGATATTTACAACCCTCTTCCTGGGTGAAGTGCTCACCGGTATTTGTGTGCTTGCGGATTATCCATCATAATATTTCTATAGGCTTAACAAATACCAACAACTGTAGAAGCAATAAAAGCGCACAAAGAAGTGCACAAATCCCACCGATGCACCCCCTATCCACATGTATGCCCACATACCCAGTCTGATCGGTTGGTATTATGTCACTATACATCTAGTAGCACTCACTGCCAACGCCATTTCATGCAGACATGGACCATATGCTACTAACTGGGCAAGAATGTTCTAACTTACAATTTGACATCTCATAATCACTTTTGCACGTTATAAATCACAATAATTGGGATGAAACGATCTCAAAATTGTCTCCAAAAATCATGAAACTTATTCTAATAACAAAACGATAAGGATAACCAAATTTTCTTGAAAACACAAATGTAGCATTATAATGACAATTAAAATTCACCCGATTTGGCTATTTTTGAACTTATTTGAATTTTCGTGGCACCATAATACTTTTAAAATATTCAATATGCCTCGTACTAGATTTAGATTTAAGTTTCACATGATATGGCTCAATAGTTACTATGGCTAAACCTGTCACGAATAGTGGAAATATTTGATGTTGATGACAGAAAATGGATCAACACTTATTTTCTAGGAAAAATATGATACTTCATATAAACTGAGATACTTTTTAAATATTTTATAGTCTTGTAGGTATAAATGAGGAAGTGATATAAATAATTGCATGTTGATGAATCATTTATGGTAATTTACATGTCAGATGTCACAATATTTTCAATCTTATTAGCATTCCGTGCCATGCAACAACCAAACTTACTTTCTTTGTACTTGTGTGTGACCACCGCCAAAAGATCAAATTTTCTACTTTCAGGCACCACTTTTTCTCAGGCAGGTTGTTCAAGTATCCAACTAACCAAACACCTAAACAAGCCTAACAATATGAGCGTACCCCCCATCTCCTCCTACTTAGATTGGATCTAATTTGCCTACTAATGAAACTCGTGTCTATGAAAGTTGTGTTTTGTTAGTTGGCTCGTCGAGTTCTTATTGCATTTTTGCTCGGTGCAATTTGTATTTGCTTGAGATTTGATTTTCTTATTAGTCATCTTTGTATGCAATAGGTGTAAGACACATGTGGCGTAGGATGCCAATGCATAGGCGTTTTGGCCACGACATGAGTCTTATGAAGGGTCAATGATATTATTCTTCATTAATTGACAATCTCTATATGTGCTTTGAACAATATGTTCAATTCCTATGTGGTTTACCCTTCAAAGCACAAATAGAATCTAACAATTAATTTGTTCATTCTCTCCTTAGTTATTACTACTAGATTTGACAACTTTATGTATCGATATGACAACATAATTGGAGTCTTAACTTTGTTACGTGTTTTTACGTACACTTCTTGATGTATGTTGGATGTCGACGGATATTGGATTGCTAAATCTACCAGATTCCCTTTGTGCGTGTGTTAAGCTTGTGATTTGTCAAAAAATTGACACATTTAACACAACAATCGTCAGTAGACGAATACATAGTCCCAGTTTTATTCCATAATGTCAATGAGTTACTAGTCACCCCTAGTTTCGATTGAGATGGATTCAAAGTTCCAACTGCTCCTCTATGCATCGCTTGATGGTTAAGCAAAGTTGGACCTCAAAATTGATCTTAAGCTAAATTCTACTACAGTTGTTCTTCACCGCTCCAACAGAGTGAGCATAACAACATCACAGAAGGCGCTCCTTAAGAATGTTCTCCAGAAGCCTAATGGTTCCACAATCTCCAAGAGTAATAAACCATGACAATCTCCAAGAGTAGCATATCAATCATGTATTGCTTAAAACTTCCTAATAGCACAAAGCTCAAACTCTTGATCGACTGCATTATCATGCTCTCAATCTCACAAAGATGCAACATTTAAGCGAAGTGTCTAATTGGATAAGGATGACTTAATTAGGATTGTTAAGGCAACTTTTCAAAAGTGGCAGGAGGCCTCACCAGTGGTTTGTTATGAATGAGGTATATATAGAGCCAACCTCGATGATCTAGATATTAAATTTAGAGGGTGCTTGTTTCCTCTGAACTAAATTTTAGTTATGTTATATCGAATGTTTGATACTATGTAAGAGTGTTAAGCGTAGGCTTTTCATAGCCCCGAGCTAAATCACAAAATAAATTATTTAGTCTAATTAGGCCATGGATAGACAATGTGGTACAATAAATATTTTTAATGACGAGCTAATTAGGCTTAATAGATTAGTCTCCATCTGTTTTCATAATTAGCTCATAGTATTTGATTCTCCTAATTAACATTTGAAGCTTCAGTGTAACATGCACTGAACTTTAACCTGGATCAAAGACATACTTAAATCTCATCAAAATATATGTGCAATAACTATGGTACATAAAAAACAAGTGTAGGATTGTTTAGATATGCAAATTTGCAATGCAAAAAATGCACTTTTGCACCCATCACATCGAGTCACATCTTCGCTCACAACACTCGCCTGGTATGCTCCCATCGCCAGCCTCTTCATCATATGACGTCGTCGATCCATCGATTCGGTGCATATGAAACTCAAGGTGTTTGTACATTGAACGATAGGTGATAAAGTTTAGTACTTATGACACTGAGGGTTCAGATGTTAATTAGAAGAACTAAATATGACTTTATTACAAAATTAATTGCCTAATTGAAGGTTAACTCATGAGTCAAATCTATTAAATTTAATTAACTCATCATTAGAAAATGCTTATTGTAGTACACTATTGTTTAATCATGGTTTAATTAAATATAATATATTTGTCTCGCAAATTAATCTGAAAGTTATGGAATGAATTTTGTCTAATTTACGCTTAATACTCCTAATTAGGTCTTGTTTAGATCAGCAAATTTCTACTTTCACATGTCACTAGTGCCGACCCTAAGATTTTGAAGGCCCTCTGGAGACGGCATGTAGGATCTAGGATACTGACTAGAGGGGGTGAATAGGCGGTTCAAAAACTAAAAGCACAACACTAGAGAAATTTAATTAGAACCACAAGGAGGATTAAATTTCTAGCTACTCTATTCCTGTCGGGGACAGCCATAAGGGTCCCCTAATATCCGGGGAAAACACCCCTCTCGAAAAATAATCAAAGGTAAAACAAACAAACCCACAAACCACAAAACACGCTCCGCGTGGTCGTGACCCGAAGCAAAGAAGGGCCCACAGCGCAAGAAGCCGCAATGGCCCACCAAACGGCCGGCCTCAGTACCCCTCGGGCGAATCTCCGTCTCGCTCGAGAGCCCGGCGCCGCGCCACGGAGTCTCCGCCTCGCTCGAGGGCCTAACGCCCCCTCGGGCGAGTCTGCGCCTCGCTCGAGGGACCGGGACCCCTCTCGGGCGAGTCTCCGCCTCACTCGAGGCCGCCTAGACCCACGACACCGCACCTACTCTCCCGACCAAAGCATTTAATGCTCTGGCATGCCGCGGGCACCCGGGTCAAAGGCGAATCCCCGTCATGTCGGCCCCATGACACCGCCTGGGAATCATATCCCGGTGCTGTTCCACCAACCCTCGCTGTGCTGCCATCCCCGGCGCTGTGCGGGAGCTGTGCAGGAAGGTTGGTGTCATTTCATGACACTGTGTCGCCCACTTACGTACCTCCTCCACGTCGCTGTTGACAGTTAATAGTTGTATCAAAGTTCGTTTAGACTTGCAAGCAGACAAGTCTCCCGTCGTAGTCAAGGGACCCTTCTTCCCTCGAGTGGTGAACCCAAGGTATCGAATCCGTGGAACAATGTGCAACGCAAGGATTCAATCTAGTAAAGCAAGGAAAGCTATCTAATGAAGAACCAAATTGCGTCTAATCTACTAACTCATAAAGGAAACACATCTAATATAATCTACTAAAGAGGTAACAAGAGAAAGCAAGAGATAACCGATCTAGAGAGTCTAGATCATGCTTATGTTGTAGCTCCAAACAAGATAGATGAAGATAGAAAAGCGAATCTCATTAAAAGCATCTTTAAACCGTGGCCTCCGGTCCGATTCTGAAAACGCCCACCTTTCGGAACCCCCGTTCTGTCACAACGTATTCCAATTCATCTTTGGTAGTCTAGGGCGAGTTCGATAAGAACAAGTTGAAATCACTTGGTCGGTCCGGTATGCACCTCTAGCCACCGCGGCTACAAGAGCACCCTAAGCAATCTATCTTAAGTATAGATTGGGGAAGAAGCAAAACCAAGAAGAAAACAAAATCATCAAGAAGGCACTTGATCGCTAGAAATCGGATTCACTATAAATACTTCACCATGAATGATTACATGAACAAGATCACCACCGGGATCCTACCTCGATCTTGATCCTTGCTCCGGAGCTCCGACGTGGTCTTCCATGCAAGGTTCCCACGTCGGCTAGGGAGACCCTAGACAACTAGCACGACCCTCATCTCCGAGATGGTGTCCCTCAAGCTTCTCTGCTCCTCGGCGGCGGATGACGAATTGATTGATGCGTGGCTCTCGGTCAGGGGGCTATAAATAGCCCGAGAGGCATCTAGGTCAAAGGGGGGGCCGACTGGGCCTCGAAATGGGCTGGGCCGGCCGGCCTGGGCCGACCGGCCTGGGCCCACTTCGGCCCAGTTCGTGGCCTCCTTCGCCCGGTGTTGCTTCCCGAGTCTTCTAGATCCTCCCCCCTTCTGCATGTGGGCCCTTGTCGTCAGTTTCTCTCCGAATTGGACGAAGCTCCTTGTCTCGCAAGATTCGGCACTTTTCTGGCTAGGTCCTCGGAGTTTTCCATCTTCTCGGGTTGGGTCCTTGGGCTTCTTGGAGTCATGTTCACTTCATTGCTTGACTTGTACCGGGCTTCAAGGTCTTGTCATGAGGTGCTTAATGAACTTATCCCGGAAGTCTTGCTTTCAACGCTAAAACTCTGCATAAACACTAAACTCCAAAACCGACATGCACAAGTGAACTTGTTATACCACGGGGGTTAGTACCAATGGATAAGATATAAAATTCATGCCAACACCGAAGGTAAACTCATGGCTAGGTTGACGGAATTTCACCGTCAACAGCCCCCCCATGCTTAAACCTTGCTCGTCCTCGAGTAAGCCTTCGATGGATATCATCGTTGCCCTTCATTGTTTAATCCTTGCACTTGATTATACATGAGCAAACATAATGCTCTCAAAAGTTTAGTTCGTTAAAGTTTCATAATGTACTAGCCTTCATCCCTACAGAGGGTAGATATTTAATTAAGCTTATCCCACAAGTATTAACATGCTCCCAAAATTCAAATGGATCTCAGAAATTTTGAAATAAAGAACAAGATGAAAAAGAGCTAAACCAAGTTCACAAATTTAAACTGCCTTGCATCTTGCTCATGAACTCTCATCTCATCTCATCTTGTCTCTCAGGCCTATTTTTTCTACTCCTTTCCCTCTCATAACATTCATATATATGGTAGGCTTTATATGGAGCTCTTTGGGAAAGTTTAGTCCTACCAAGATATTATAAATGAGATGTTGTCAAAACAAGACAAGCTTCTCATGGTCTTACCGAGACTCGTCAAAAAGGTCATTGGAAAATAATATTATATCAAGGAGGGGAAAGAGAAAAGCACACACACTTGAGATAGGTGGACATGTGCAAATGGCAAAGAGTGATCCCGAGGCACCAAGGAAGTCCACGTTATCGGAGTGCACATGGTTGGAAAATGAGTTTGGATCCTTTAATCTTGAGTCCTTGAAATTCCTAATGCACTTTAGAGAACCGGGGAGTTCACTTTATTTTATTTTTATATCATACATACTTGTATTTTTTTCTTTTCTTTTTTTCTCATACATTTTTTTCTTCTTATTTTTCTTTATACTCATTTTTCTTTCTCAAATTTTTTTATTTGCTCCCCTTGAACTCTAAAATCGCATTGTACCTACCTCCTCCCCCATGCTTAGACATTGCTCGTCCTCGGGAAAAGAGGTGATAGAGATAAGGTAGGTACCGGAAATACTTTTTCTTTGGAGAGATACTTGAAATCTTCAATGCTGGCACCATCTTGCGATCTTCCTCGAATTGATGATCCATACTCAACGATAGGTTGTGGTCAAAGAGGTAATCACAAAAGATGATATTTGGTTTTAAGGATGGATATCCGGCGAGGTTTGTGAGATCTCCGACGTGGGGATACACAATGCACGGATAAGAGGCTAGCAATAAGATGGATACGCAAAAACGGAATGACCAGCTTCTTAGTCTCGGGCCAGAGAAATCAAGGCCTGAAATAACTCACCCAAAAATAAACCTTGTATACTAAGTTTTTGCACTCAAATATTTATATGGCTCTGGATAGGTAGAGCAACATGCAAGAGGTATTTATGACAAGGTTAGCATTACTTTTAAGAACAAAAATAAATCATTTTTAATCTATCTAAAACTTGAGAGCACATAAAACTATGGGTCTTTATTTTTATCATAACCTCCGCTAAAGATTAAGCTAGCATTTAGATAAGAGTAAAATACACCGGAGGTCCATCAACTTGTAAGGAGGTGTCACTTAGGTCCATCAACTCCCAAAATGCATTTCTGGGTCCATGAACTTGTTGAGTCATTCACCACAGGTCCATAACTGTCCAAATATGCTTGTACCGGTGACATGACATGATGACTTGGCTCAAGAAGCACCTTCTTATAGCTAAGACATTTCAATGAGTAGGTTACAAATGGGCGACACATATATTTAGACATTCCTTGGGTTGAATAATGGTAGCCTCCTCGCGTGTATAGGAGTAGGCTGTTGTCGTTCAGCTCCAGAAATGTCAACCATGTATCACTCATAAGCTGCTCGATGAAATGCCTTAATTAGGATATACTTCTTTTGGCCAAGTCATCATGTCATGTCACAAGTAGACGCATATCTGGATAGTTATGAACCTGTGGTGAATGACTTAACAAGTTCATGGACCTAGAAATGCGTTTTGAGAGTTGATGGACCTAAGTGATACCTCCTTACAAGTTGATGTACCTCCGGTGTATTTTACTCTTTAGATAATTTCAGATTTGTATTTTAAGAGAGCATTAGCTTAAACATGCATAAAACAATTACAAAGATAAACAAAGCGGCAATTATAATCATATATTATCATGGCACAAACTTTGTAACTTTACTAATGGTAAAAACTTAGTGGTGACTTTATTCATGATGAAAATAAAACTAACACACATGCTGAAAATTTAAATAAAAACTAAAAACACTACGCATACATAGGCGCATACAAGCTCAAAATTAAAGAAGAGGGGGTAAAGGAAAGATAACTAAAGCTCCTCCTCTCTCTAATCTTCCGCCGGTGGTTGATATTGATAGTCTTGGTTGTTGTACCCTTACTCATAATAGGATTGCACCGCTTCTCCTATGAATTGTATGACGGTGCTAAGTGAAGGTGTCAAAGCTCATAAGCGATGTTTGCATTACCTTCACCCATTTGGTTTGCCTTGTTTAGGATGGCTGCAATAATTTGCATGTTCCTCACAGTGTATCCTCCAATGATGGCCACATTTTGTTGTGGTTGAGGAAGGTGTGCATATGGCTCCGCAAAGGCTACTTTGGGCACCGCAAAATTTGGTGGGGGTATGGCTGCACCACTCCCCCATGCTTGCACTGGTACACCACCGTAGTAACTTGGCGGCGCCGAAATTCCTCCAAATGGTGGCACATAATTTTGTTGTGCACCTCCTTCTTGGGCCATAGAAGATCATTCTCCTATAATCCTTCTCTTTTATTTTTATTCACCGGCACAAGAAGTCCTTCCTCTAACCAATCTTTATTTACCTCAAGAAAAAGTCTCAATCTTCCATCCAATGGGGGCAAATTTACCTTCGCCAATTTGAAGCCTCCTCTCTCATCTTCACTTATATATTTGCTTTTCTTCATATATCCAATCCTAGGGAGGTCCCGGCTAGGAGATGTTTCGGGTTCCTTGTAATACCCGATTTCAAAGAGATAGCCAACATGGAGAGGTAACACCCCGAACCATCTCTCAAACCCGATGTTGCTTCACAAAACAACCGGTTGATCATAAGTTGAGTGGGGTCGATTGGCTACCTGGCAATCAAAGCCGAGTAAAGCCAATTCAACTCCATGTTAGTTATCTTTGTCTCTCTTATTTTCCCCAAAATACTTTTGCACATCCATGAGTGAAACTCTTGGATGATGGGGTTCCGGATAAAATTTCTTTGTTGCTATGCTTCTCCCGCGATCATACTCCAAAAACCATCCCATGTGCCTCCATGCACATCCACTTGTTCCGGGGCTCCCTTTTGAAAACCGAGCTATTCCCTAATACATAGGGAACCGTTTGTTCAATCAAGATAGGAGACACTCGCCCAAGGGTCTACGATACTAGAACATGCAATCGTTTTGATCATGAAAACCAATCTAATCTATCGGGGGTCGTGACCACGGTTTCACCCTTTCCCTCCTCTCGTACTCACTACGCGAAGGTATTCATGACTAGACCTATGATGGACACGGCGTATTGAATGGATCCAAGGAAGCATTGGAGCTCTACTCCCTTTATGGCATGGTAGCTAACCTTAAGCAATAAAGTATATTCAACACAAGATGATAGATAGATAATCCAACAAAGTATGATTACATCTCAAGATCGATTACAACCCATGGATGAATAAGGAGATTAACCCATCAAGGTGCTAGACATAGCACCGTTGATCACGGTTACCCTTCCGACGGTGTCTTCCTTCTTCTCCACTTGTGGGTGCTTTCTTCGAGGTGGTTGATCTCCCTCCGGAGATCTCCCTGCTCTCTCTCTAGTTTCTGGATGGCCTCTTGGTGCGAATGGCTCTCTCCAAACGGAATGAGAGACTCGGCACTCCTTCATCAAGGATATGCGCCATGGTCATGAGAATTTCCTAGGCGAATTCCTTGTGGGTGTTTGCCGACACTCCTCGGTGTCCCGTATGAAAACCCAATATGTGGAGAGCTTGGTCGTCGAAGTCGACGTTCGCTACAAGCCTCTACTCAAGGCGAGCGAGCTTCTCCTCCTCCTCCTCCTCCGTCATGATGACAAACCCCTTGGAATACCGTAGAGCGTATGGAGGTGGAGCGGATGATCGTGTCGAGTGGCGAGGTCGGACGGGCGGCTCCTCCATATGTCCTTGAGGTCTGGTGAACCTCATAAACGAGTTTCGTGTGGCCCTCATGCCACCGAGGAGAAGAGTGTGGTTCCTCCTCGGCGGTGCCGTGTCCTCCTCAATACTCCGAGGAGACTCAGAAACCGAGCGCCTCCTCGAAGAGGTTGTCGATGATGGCTTAGACGACGATGATCCCTTCTTCTTTGGTGAAAAAGCTTGTAGGTTTCTTCCATGATCGCAGCACTCTCCCTCACAAATATATATCCGGGGTTTTCAACCAGTAACAAGGTACACAAATATTATTTTGGAGTCTGGACTTTGAGTGGAATTAGGATGTGTTTTGTTGCACGAAACAAACGAGGTGGATGGCTAAGTCTAAGGTGGTTCCGGACTACAAACTAGAGCACACGAACAAAGAGCTGGATGGGAGACTTACCTCTCTCCTCCTCTTGGCTCGGTTCTTCTCTAGCGCACTCATTTTGCTTCGTGACCGCGTGCACCTTCCAAACGTTCTCGTCCACTCCTTCGCTTGCATTATTATTCCTTCCACTTGATGTTTTCGCTTTGACTCACTTCCATACTCCCTTGCTTCACATGCCTCCATGATATTCCTACAAAACAAAGCCTTGGCTGCCCCCCCCATGCTTGTCCTTGCATGTGGTTTGATAAGATGTTAAAGGGGCACCCCATGATGTATCATGGTGAATGTATGGTTAGGTTAACTAGATTGCCTCCCTCTAAGCATGCTTTAATGCTAAGTACTCCTCTAATTTTGAAAATAAAAAAATAAAATCAGAGCTATTAATGAGTTAAAATATAAATTTAGAGGAGTTTTTAAAGCATTAAAAACAAATGTAAGTCAAAAATATTTTCCGGCTACTTTTATGTTGGTTTCACCGGTATTGTTTGCCTTCATTAGTTGAGAGCAAACTTTTCCCGACTTGATCATGGGGGCATAGGTTTAGATTCTAATTTTGATTATATGAGAGAGATTTTGAATAAAATAAAATTAAATGAGGCTTAGAAAAATTCTAATCTTAGAGAAACCAAGGATATAGATTTTTAAAACAACCAAAAGTTGAGTTTCTAGGTTTGCGCGAGTCCTACCACGTGCTGAAATTTAAATAACATCTAGATACAAGTCGTGGCTCTACTCGTGTGTTTTTAGCATGTAAAACAAGTCAATCACAACATCATAAAGTGGATGAATGATTGAGATAGGTTCTGAATTTTTTGGTTTTGGTTTCTCAAAAAGAAGCAAACAATCATATAGGATGGTTCATGTAAAGGGTTTATGATCAAAACAAAATATTCAACCAAGAATTATGTCTCTAATATTGTTCAACCATTCTAAGTCTAATGTCTTGCCTAGTAAAATTCAAAACTGAATTATATTTAAAAAGACTTGAAAAACCTGGAATCGGGTTGTCCTCCCAGCAGCTTATTCTTGACTCGGCGAAACGGGTTGCCTCCCGCCTAGCGCTTCGTTTATAGTCCATGGCTAGACTTCTTCATGTGATTACATCGGATCAACGCTCTTTGTGGGTGTTGCAATCTTGGGTACCCACCTCCGCACCATCTTGGGTACAGGCTTATTCTTCGGCTTAGTAATATTTTTGGTCTTCACAGGCTGGCTTTGTCCTTTGGTCTTGACGGATGCAACAACTTCATGTAGTGGCTCGGCATCTCAAACTCCGGACCTTCGGTCGTGATCTTCGTGGTCTCCTTAGTGTGATCTTCCTTCTCTCCCGAATGAGTTTGAGTTCCCTTCTCCTTCTCAAGACCTTGAGGTTGTCTCGGATATTCTCCTTTGTTACCCATCGGGTGCCCAACAAGTTGTCCCACTTGCGTCTCTAGCATCTTCATCACGATGAACACTTCACGTATGGAGCTTCCGACCTCCGTCACCTTGCCATTTAGATTCTCTAATACTTTATCCATAGCCTTGTTGACGGATAAAAGACGTATCCCTCTACGATCCGCAAGCGTACGGACCCCACACCTTTTTCACCACGGGATTCCCAAGGTTCTTGTCAATCCGCGGAGCAAGGGGATTACAAGCGTTCGATCAACAACGACACACTAGCTACTAAAACCCTAACTTACTATTAAACTAGAAAACAACTAAACTACACTAGAGAGAATGATAAACGATCAAGATAGAAGACACTCGCCCACGGGTCTACGATACTAGAGCATGCAATCACTTAAAGACATGAAAAACCAATCTAATCTATCGGGGATGTGACCACGGTTTCGCCCTTTCCCTCCTCTCGTACTGTCACTACGCGAAGGTATTCATGACTAGACCTTTGATGGCCACGGCGTATTGAATGGATCCAAGGAAGCATTGAGGCCTATACTCCCTTTACGGCAAGGTTGCAAACCTTAAGCATTAAAGTATATTCAACACAAGATGATAGATAGATAATCCGACAAAGTGCGATTACATCTCAAGATCGATTACAACCCATGGACGAATGAGAAGATTACCCCATCAAGGTGCTTGATCATGGCACCGTTGATCATGGTTTCCCTTCCGCCGTGTCTTCCTCCTTCTCCACGAGAGGGTGCTTCCTTCGAGGTGGTTGATCTCCTGCCGGAGATCCTCCTCCTCTCTCTCTAGCTTGTGGATGGCCTTCGATGCGAATAACTCCTCTCCTCTCGTGTTGGCGGCGCGTCGGGGGTTTTAGGGTCGAAGATCCTTCGAGGGCAAGGAAGACGGGACCGAACCGGTGCCCGAAGTGGGCTGGGCCGGCCCGCCTGGGCCGGCCGGCCCAGGCCCAAATCGGCCCGGTTCGGTCGCCCCTTTTTGCTCCGTGGGTCCTCGTGCACTTATCTACTTTGCCCCCTCCACTTGCATGATTTTGACGCTGTTATCCTCGCGATCAAGATGGAGGCTCTCTTTGCATGAAGTTTGATCTTTTACGCTTCAATCCCCGGGGTGTTCCTCGTAGCACTTCGGTCCTCGCCACCATTGGAAGTGATTTCAGCAAGCTCATAAACACGAACAAGACTCCATGAATGCTCCTTTGAACTTGTTGCAAATCCGTCCTTTACGTCCATGTTTTCCTACATAAACACAACATTTCCAAATGCATGCACAAAGATGAACTTGTCATATGATTAGTGTGCCTAGTGGCGGGTTAGTTCCATAATCAAATCCAAACCAAAGTGTAATGAACATGCTAGGTGCACCAAAATACACCGTCAACATCTCCCCCACACTTAGCTCTTGCTCGTCCTCGAGTAAGTACTCGTAAAAGAATTTCGTCCAAGGAGTGTAATCATGTACCACTTATCCTTCTTCACAAGTTAGTCAATCCCTTCATCTTTAATACATAAACACTAAGTAATGATAATCAAACATAAACATGGGCGTTTAGAATTTTTACCACGTCAAGATTCACCCCACAACTCAAACTCTTCACTCGAAGTCTTCAATTTCAGCCATGCTTACTCCTTTGCTTCCATCGGAGGGTTTTTTTATGGTTTTCAAAACAAAAATTCCTGCAACAAGTATTAGACAAAAACCTTTCTCCAAGCTCTCTCAAGTCACTCATATGATGTGGCTATCCTAACCAAATTTTATAAAACTCTCACCTCCCATTAATCTCTCATATATCATGTAAAAGTGGAGCTATAGGTAGGGCTAGCGCAATCAACACAAATATTGTCAAACTAAGAACTTCCTCTAATGGTTGTCTACCTTTCAAAGCCAATGATCATGAGAATTAACCATATGTAGGGATATCAAGGATGAGAAGATCTAGAATGGTAGACATGTGCAAGGGCAAAAGAAAATTGTGACTACAAGGCACCAATGATGTCCTCGTTGTCGGATTGCACATGGTTGGAAATAGAGTAAAAGTTTCGTCTCACAATCAACGTGACATCCTTCCTTACACTTTATTTTTTTTCTTTTCTTTCACTTGATCCATCCCTCTCATATCTTCATTGCTAACTCATCTTTCTCTCTTTTTCTTTTCCTTCTTTAATTCACATATGATTTTTCTTTCTTTCTTTCTTTCTTTTCCATACACATACTTTTTCTCTTTATTTTTCTCTCTCTTGACAACTTTTTCAAAGCTTTCAATTCTCTCTTTCCTTGCATGAATACAATCTGAAATTTTTAAATAAATCATGCTAGAGACGAGACGAAACTTTGAAAATAGGTTGTGTTCAAGGAATACGATGTGCAAAAGAGATGTATAGGGTTGGGTATGGAATTCGGCGATGTACGTGACTTCCGTTGTGAAAGTCACGTTACCGAATATATGACGAGGCTAGCAACAAAAGATAAGCACAAGGACATGATCAATGCTCGAAATTAAAACTCACCAAGAGAGAAGGGTCCTAGCCTAACTCATCGTGCTAATCACACTTATGGTGGAGCGAAAAAAATAAACTTGGCTTTGGATAGGAATTTTTTCTTACTCTCAACTTGGAAAAAGAGGTTTTGCTAACCTTTATTACAAGGGTTTTAAAATAATTTTCAGAACTGAAATCCTCCAATTTTTAGCATCGAACATAGCACAACTGACATGCGAAGCTCAAGATCGAAGTGCGGTATGGGTACTTTAAGTAGTAGCGATTCCACTAAGCACCACGGTAAACGTTTTTCAAACCACATACTTGTGCTCATATATCAAGAATCGAAGATTAAACAAACAAGTAAATAAAGATAAACAATACATAAAACACAAAGATATGTAAAGACTCTTTTTATTTGGTTTTCTTGACTCAACGCTAAGACACTTGCAAAAATTTTAAAACAGACTCAAAAGCTAAAGACTCATTAAAACACTAAGACTCTCACACGAAGATTAAACCGAACCTAAATTTGAAGTTCAAAAGCTAAGGCTAGCGAGCTAGCTCTCCCCCACACTTAAAACATACGACGTCCTCGTCGTATCTTACAAAAATCCTAAGGGGAAAACTAGACCTAGTGGTACTTAAAGCAAGTTTTGCACCACTTGCCTCTCATGTTTCCAACCATGCCGAAAAGTTTGCGCACGTTGCGGTTAAGGAACTTGTAGTCATCTTCAACTACGCGCTCCAAGTCCTCCATACGCTGCTTCATCGCTTCCATGGCTTGGAGACATTCGTCGGCCGACGTGTAGAGATCCGCGATGGATTGACGGCAAACTCGACAGCACACCGGATGCAATCCGAAGGGGTCGTCGTCGCCATAATCTCCACCGTTGTCACCACCGTCGTCGCCACCTCCATTGTCGTTGCCTTCACCACCGTCGTTGCCGTCGCCGTTGGGGCCTTCGGGAGTCCTTTCATAGGGTTGCTCACCCCAATCATCATCATCTCTACCGGCGGCCGCCCACGAGCTCGGGCTACGATCGTCGGAGTAGTCGCTATCCCCATAATCCTTAGGCTCCGGCGACACCTCCTTGTAATCTTTACGCTTGATGCCTTGGAGACCTTCTCTCCTTTGACGGGGTTGCGAGATGCAAGAGCTCCGGTCGGGACACGTCCTCCGCAACGGATACGTGCGGTCCTCTTGACGGGTAGCTTGAGCTCGCATCGCATCGCCTCCTCCATCGATGGCTTCTTGGCTTCTAGCTTCAACTCTAAACTTTTTGGAGGCTCAATGGCTGCTACAAGGGTGCAACACATTGCTTGAAAGGTTTGATTCTCGAGCTCCCAATTCGGCCAAATAAATAGTCCTGAGAGGAAAGCTCTGGAAACCTTATTTTCCTTTTTTACACTTCCCTTAAAATTTTTCGACCAAACAAGGAAGTCAAAAAGGAGCAATTCGGGCGAAATTCGGGGTCATCGGGCGTCGGGCCACCCCTGGGCCGGTCCGCCTGGGCCGGCCGGCCCACCCCGCCTCGGGGGCGGGCCGGTCCGGTTTTTTGCACACCGCCCTATTTTTTTCTTCCTCACCCCATGGGAAAAAGTTGGCCCGGTAAATCTTCGCGAAAAACTCCCGTAAAAGCTAAAAGAAAAATTATTTACGAAGTTGATGCCTTGTTTTTCGTCCTAGGCGGGACGTTCGGGCTCTTCCTCCATAGTGAAGACGTCAACATGGTGAAGGGGCACGACATCGGGTTCGTAGTAAACCTTAAGCCGCCGACCATTCACCACAAATTGATCGCCGTTTATATCCATAATGGTTACCGCTCCGTTGGAGAACACCGAATGCACAACATAAGGTCCGTCCCACTTGCTTTGCAATTTCCCCTTTCCGAAGGTTTTAAACCTCGAATTGTAGAGGAGGACCTTATCTCCTTCTTTAAATTCTTTTTTTCTTCAATCTTTTATCATACCACCTTTTGATTCTCTCCTTGTATATGCTTGCGTTTTCATAAGCTTTCAACCTCAACTCCTCTAGCTCGCTTATTTGAATTCTTCGTTTCACCACCGCAAAGATCGAGATCAAGGTTCATCTCTTTAATCGCCCAATAGGCTTTATGTTCTAACTCAACCGGAAGGTGGCAAGCTTTTCCATGGACGAATTGATAAGGGGTCATACCTATTGGTGTTTTAAACGCCGTTCGATAAGCCCATAAAGCTCCGTCTAATTTCTTTGACCAATCCTTGCCTCCCTTCTCTATGGTCTTGTTAAGTATGCTTTTTAATTGCCTATTTGACGTCTCCGCTTGTCCGTTGGTTTGTGGGTGATAGGCCGTGGAGACCCTATGCTCAATTCCCAACTTGGACAAGCACCTTTTGAAGTTCTTCCCGGTGAAATGAGTTCCTCCATCACTTATCAAGATTCTCGGTGTACCGAAACGGGGAAAAATCACGTTCTTGATCATAGTAATGGACTCCTCCGTGGAAGCTTTACGACATGGTATAGCCTCTACCCACTTGGATACATAATCAACCATAACAAGTATATACTCGAATCCAAATGAGTTTTTAAAAGGCCCCATGAAGTCTATGCCCCATACATCGAATATGTCGATTTGCAAGTTGTATTTCAAAGGCATAGATTTCTTTGAGAGATGTTTCCGGTTCTTTGGCATTCGGGGCATGACGCAATGTATCTTTTAGTATCTTCATGCATCTCCGGCCAATAGAATCCGCTCGACCATACTTTTGCTTCGGTTCGAAAATGGCTATAGTGTCCACCGTACTCCGCCGAGTGGCACTTCCTCAGAATCTCAAGCCTCTCTTCTCTTGGCACACATCTTCTCATCACTCCATCATTGCCAAGTTTGAAGAGGTATGGTGCATCCCAAAAATATTTCTTACTTTCAGAGATTATCTTCCTTTGAGTGTTTTTGTCTAGATGATCGAGGGGCATCTTTCGAATTGCTCGAATGATGTCGATCATCCAAGTGTCTTTATCAAGCACTCTATAGAGGTGGTCATCTCTCATCTTATCTTCTATGGGCTCTTTATCATCTTGTCCACGATTCATCCTAGACAAATGATCGGCCACAACATTTTCCACCCCCTTTTTATCACGAATTTCAACATCAAACTCTTGGAGGAGAAGGATCCAACGAATCAAACGTGGTTTAGCTTCCTTCTTAGCCAAGAGATACTTGATAGCTGCGTGATCGGTGTAAACAATGACTTTCGAGTTCACAATGTAAGATCTGAATTTTTCGAAAGCGAATACCACCGCTAGCAACTCTTTTTCCGTAGTGGCGTAATTTAATTGTGCCCCACTAAGAGTTTTGCTAGCGTAGTAAACGGAGTGAACTCGGCCTTCCTTTCTTTGTCCCAAGACCGCGCCTACGGCGTAGTCACTTGCGTCACACATGATCTCGAAAGGTTGGCTCCAATCCGGAGGTTGGATGATGGGAGCACTCACCAAAGCATTTTTCAAGGTCCGAATGCCGCTAGACACTTCTCATCAAAGTCGAAAGCCACATCCTTTTGAAGAAGGTGCGTTAAAGGCTTAGTGATCTTCGAGAAGTCCTTTATAAATCTTCTATAGAATCCGGCATGGCCTAGAAAGCTCCTTAGGGACTTGACATCCGTAGGAGGTGGGAGTTGCTCAACCGTCTCTACCTTAGCCTTGTCCACTTCAATTCCTCTCTCGGATATAACATGTCCGAGCACTATGCCTTGCTTAACCATGAAGTGGCACTTTTCCCAATTTAAAACCAAATCTACCTCCGCACACCTTGTAAGGACCTTTTCTAAGTTTGCTAAGCAATCCATGAACGTCTTCCCGTAAACGGAAAAATCATCCATAAACACTTTAACAATTTCTTCGATGAATTCCGAAAACACGGCCATCATGCAACGTTGAAAAGAGGCCGGAGCGTTGCATAGGCCGAAGGGCATCCTCCTATATGCAAACGTTCCGTAAGGACACGTAAACGTTGTCTTATGTTGATCTTCCGGTGAATGGGGATTTGCATGAACCCCGAGTATCCATCGAGAAAGCAAAAATAAGCGTGGTTTGCTAACCTCTCGAGCATCTCGTCTATGAACGGTAGGGGGAAGTGATCTTTCTTCGTCGCTTTGTTAAGCTTACGGTAATCGATACACATCCGCCACCCGGTCACGGTTCTTTGCGGTATCAATTCGTTCTTCTCGTTCTTCACCACGGTCAAACCTCCTTTCTTCGGTACACAATGTACGGCTCACCCATTCACTATGCGGAACCGGTAGATGATTCGGCATCAAGTAACTTGATAACCTCTTTCTTCACTACCTCTCGCATGGCATGGGTTAGCCTCCTTTGATGGTCCACTACAGGTTTACATTGGTCTTCCATTGGTATACGATGAGTGCAAAAGGCTGGGCTAATACCTTTGAGATCATTAATTGAATATCCAATCACCTTCCTATGTTTTTTTAATAAAATCAGCAACGCTTCATTTTCTTCGGGGCTCAACTCGTCGCTCACAATGACTGGATAAGTTTTGTCTGGGCCCAAAAATTCATATTTTAATCCCTTGGGCAAAGGTTTAAGGTCTACTTCGGGCACTTGCGGCTTCTCGTGTTTGATTTCTCCTATGTCTTCGAACTTCTCTTCCTCCACGCTGCCGTCATGCGGCTCTAAGCCTTTTGTCGCTTCCTCTAGTTCTTCATCTTGTTGAATACTAATTTGATTTTCCATCGCTCTTTGCAGCGGGTCTCTAAGGGTTTCAACAAAACAAAGGCTATCTATCTTTTCTACTTCTTCATCTTCGGGAGGAAAAGGTGTAAGGTGTTTAGAAGCACGAAGAAAGTTATATGTGTACTTTGTTCCATTAAGGTTCATTGTTACTTTGCCTTCTCCGGCATCTAACACGGCATCAACCAACTTAAGAAAAGGCCTACCTAAGATTATATGATCAGAATTACCATGGTAAGCATCAATAACAAAGAAATCGGTTGGTATATAGTTTCTAGAAATTTTTACTTTCATGTTGCAAGCAATACCTAGAGGTTTGATAGTTCTACCATCTCCCATAATTAATTTCGTTGATGTTGGAGCTAAGTCTAGGTTGTGGTATTGAACTTTATCGTAAATTTTAGAAGATAGAACACTTACTTGGGCTCCGATGTCGCATAAAGCTTTGCATTGAACTCCGTTGATCTCGCAACTCAAGTGCGGCGTCGTCTTCTCTTCTTCTTCGGATCCGATCGAATAAATTTCAGCGAGGCGAGCGTATGGTGATGCTTCGGGCTTGATCCCCATGATTCTCTTCACCTCGGCAATATGTTCCGGATCCACCACGTCATCTCCAAAGAGGTTTTCAAAAATCTCACCGGTGGTTTCGAGGTCGTATGAATTTTCAGCTTTCTTCTCCGGTGGGAAATCCACTTCCAATGCTCTTGCCATTCCCTTTTGATTAGGGAACGGTCTTCTCTTGTCGAATACTTCTCCGTAATCAATAGGAACCCAATCCATTGGCTCGAACTCCCTTAGTGGCTTCGCGCTTGACATGCTTCTCTTGTTCGTCTCATTTGGCGCGGCAAAGTCGACGTTTGGTGTAGTTCTTGACTTGATGTGTTCTTGTTCAAGCTTTTCCATGATTGGTTCCTCTTTTGTGACTTCCGGGGTTGCCTCTTTAGAAAAATCAGCAAGCTTCTTCTTCCGTGAATTGAATTCCGGCTCTTCCGCAAGTCTTGTTTCCCAATCTCTTCGCATGGCAGCCGCTTTACTAACTTTTTGTAGAAGTTGGGCAGCTTCCATGAGTGTTTTCTCCATGAGATCCCCACCCGCACACATTTCGACGTGTCGCATGCAACTAGGGGTTAGGGAAAAGAAAAATGTATGCAAGAGTACGTCACCGGTGAAGCCGAGTTTTGGTCCTTGTTCGATTAATTCATTAAACCTATCCCAGGCTTGGTCTATCCCTTCCTCCTCTCCTTGCATGAAAGTGATCACTTGCCTCCTTAGATGTTGAACCTTGCTAATTGGAAAGAACTTCTCGCAAAACTTCTTTGTCAACTTGTTCCAATTGCCTTCAACTTCAAAGGACGCAACCGAATACCATGTCTTTGGTTTGCCGGCAAGTGAGTAGGGAAAGAGATTCCACTTGAACCATTCATCGGGAACTCCTTCTTGACGCACCGTGTTGCATATTGTCGTGAAATCCCTTATGTGTCTATATGGGTTCTCCGTAACCATCCCTTCAAATGGGTTTTCCGCCACCATCTTGATGATCTTGGATTTAATTTCATACTTGGTCGCTTCGAGCTTCGAATCCGACTCTTGTACTTTTATGTCTTCACATCGAGGGCTAGCGTAATCCCTTAATGATTTCTCCGGTTCTTCCACGGGTTGATTAACGAACTCCATCTAGACAATAAGATAAAAACAAAAACAAAAAAGAAACAAGTGTTTTTCGATAATATATGTTAGATAAAGCGAATAAAAGATAAACTAAAATATAAAATTAAGTTAGATGCAAATCAAACGATGTAAACTAACTTGCTCCCCGGCAACGGCGCCAGAAAAAGGGGCTTGTTGACGGATAAAAGACGTATCCCTCTACGATCCGCAAGCGTACGGACCCCACACCTTTTTCACCACGGGATTCCCAAGGTTCTTGTCAATCCGCGGAGCAAGGGGATTACAAGCGTTCGATCAACAACGACACACTAGCTACTAAAACCCTAACTTACTATTAAACTAGAAAACAACTAAACTACACTAGAGAGAATGATAAACGATCAAGATAGAAGACACTCGCCCACGGGTCTACGATACTAGAGCATGCAATCGCTTAAAGACATGAAAAACCAATCTAATCTATTGGGGATGTGACCACGGTTTCGCCCTTTCCCTCCTCTCGTACTGTCACTACGCGAAGGTATTCATGACTAGACCTTTGATGGCCACGGCGTATTGAATGGATCCAAGGAAGCATTGAGGCCTATACTCCCTTTACGGCAAGGTTGCAAACCTTAAGCATTAAAGTATATTCAACACAAGATGATAGATAGATAATCCGACAAAGTGCGATTACATCTCAAGATCGATTACAACCCATGGACGAATGAGAAGATTACCCCATCAAGGTGCTGATCATGGCACCGTTGATCATGGTTTCCCTTCCGCCGGTGTCTTCCTCCTTCTCCACGAGAGGGTGCTTCCTTCGAGGTGGTTGATCTCCCGCCGGAGATCCTCCTCCTCTCTCTCTAGCTTGTGGATGGCCTTCGGGTGCGAATAACTCCTCTCCTCCGTGTTGGCGGCGCGTCGGGGGTTTTAGGGTCGAAGATCCTTCGAGGGCAAGGAAGACGGGACCGAACCGGTGCCGAAGTGGGCCGGGCGGCCCGCCCGGGCCGGCCGGCCCGAGCCCAAATCGGCCGGTTCGGTCGCCCCTTTTTGCTCCGTGGGTCCTCGTGCACTTATCTACTTTGCCCCCTCCACTTGCATGATTTTGACGCTGTTATCCTCGCGATCAAGATGGAGGCTCTCTTTGCATGAAGTTTGATCTTTTACGCTTCAATCCCCGGGGGTGTTCCTCGTAGCACTTCGGTCCTCGCCACCATTGGAAGTGATTTCAGCAAGCTCATAAACACGAACAAGACTCCATGAATGCTCCTTTGAACTTGTTGCAAATCCGTCCTTTACGTCCATGTTTTCCTACATAAACACAACACTTCCAAATGCATGCACAAAGATGAACTTGTCATATGATTAGTGTGCCTAGTGGCGGGTTAGTTCCATAATCAAATCCAAACCAAAGTGTAATGAACATGCTAGGTGCACCAAAATACACCGTCAACAAGCCTCGAACTTAGTGACGGCGTCCTTGTTGATCTCAGCTTGGTCGTCCATCAAGTCCTTGAATTGTGCACAAAGAGGAACCAAATCTTGAATTGACGAACTTGCATTAAATCGGGGTTTACCTTGGACATGGCCGTACTCCTCACACTCCTCGCATGTGGATCTTGCTTCGGCAGCCTTTAGGTGTTGAGCTTCTTTCTCTATCTCCATCTTCTCCATCCTCCTCTTAAGTAAACCGATATGCCACTCAAGGAATCCGGCTCGTATGTATTCATTGAAACGCTCCAAAGCTCTCGCAATCGTCATGCGGATAGTTGAGACCTTGATCTTGAACGGCCTTCCGGCGTCTTGAAGGTTTATGATAGGTAGATCAACGATGTCCGGGGTGCATAGCTCGCGCTCCGGTTGTGGTTGTTCTCCCATGGGTGGTGATTGAGGTTGATCTACCTTCGGACTTGGAGGCGGTGATTTCCTTGAAGATTCCGACGGTCCTTCGACTTTGGCTTTTGGATCTAGGGTTTCCAACCCTTTAGCTTGTGTTGCACGTCTCCTTTGCCTGTAAAGTTTTCCTGGATCGTTCACAAAAGAAAGTTTGGGTTTCTTGGAGAGGTAGCCAACCATCTCCGGTTAGGGTTAGCAAAAACAAAAATCTAAAAAAAAGAAAACTAGGGTTAATCAAAACTAGATTAGATTGATTTTTTTTCTTTTTGAGGATGATCAAAGTTAAGAGATGCAAAACAAAATCAAAAGAAAAACCGAAAAATAAGCGATACTAGATTGGATCTTGATTGCTTGTTCCCTGGCAACAGCGCCAGAAAAAGGGACTTGTTGATGGTTAATAGTTGTATCAAAGTTCGTTTAGACTTGCAAGCGGACAAGTCTCCCGTAGTAATAAAGGGACCCTTCTTCCCTCGAGTGGTGAACCCAAGGTATCGAATCAATGGAACAATGTGCATCGCAAGGATTCAATCTAGTAAAGCAAGGAAAGCTATCTAATGAAGAACCAAATTGCATCTAATCTACTAACTCATAAAGGAAACACATCTAATCTAATCTACTAAAGAGGTAACAAGAGAAAGCAAGAGATAACCGATCTAGAGAATCTAGATCATGCTTATATTGTAGCTCCAAACAAGATAGATGAAGATAGAAAAGCGAATCTCATTAAAAGCATCTTTAAACCGTGGCCTCTGGTCCGATTTTGAAAACGCCCGCCTTTCGGAACCCCCGTTCTGTCACAACGTATTCCTATTCATGCGGGTAGTCTAGGGCGAGTTCGATAAGAACAAGTTGAAATCACTTGGTCGGTCCGGTATGCACCTCTAGCCACCACGGCTACAAGAGCACCCTAAGCAATCTATCTTAAGTATAGATTGGGGAAGAAGCAAAACCAAGAAGAAAACAAAATCATCGAGAAGGCACTTGATCGCTAGAAATCGGATTCACTATAAAAACTTCACCATGAATGATTACATGAACAAGATCACCACCGGGATCCTACCTCGATCTTGATCCTTGCTCCGGAGCTCCAATGTGGTCTTCCATGCAAGGTTCCCACGTCGGCTAGGGAGACCTTAGACAACTAGCACGACCCTCATCTCCGAGATGGTGTCCCTCAAGCTTCTCTGCTCCTCGGCGGAGGATGACGAATTGATTGATACATGGCTCTCGGTCAGGGGGCTGTAAATAGCCCGAGAGGCATCTAGGTCAAAGGGGGGCCGACTGGGCCTTGAAATGGGCTGGGTTGGTCGGCCTGGGCCGACCGGCCTGGACCGACCGGCCTGGGCCCACTTCGGCCCAGTTCGTGGTCTCCTTCGCCCGGTGTTGCTTCCCGAGTCTTCTAGATCCTCCCCCCTTCTGCACGTGGGCCCTTGTCGTCAGTTTCTCTCCGAATTAGACGAAGCTCCTTGTCTCGCAAGATTCAACACTTTTCTGGCTAGGTCCTCGGAGTTTTCCATCTTCTCAGGTTGGGTCCTTGGGCTTCTTGGAGTCATGTTCACTTCATTGCTTGACTTGTACCGAGCTTCAAGGTCTTGTCATGAGGTGCTTAATGAACTTATCCCGGAAGTCTTGCTTTCAACGCTAAAACCCTGCATAAACACTAAACTCTAAAACCGACATGCACAAGTGAACTTGTTATACCACGGGGGTTAGTACCAATGGATAAGATATAAATTTCATGCCAACACTGAAGGTAAACTCATGGCTAGGTTGACGGAATTTTACCGTCAACAGTCGCCCCTCTTGAAAGAGAACGGTGGAACCCTCGAGGGGGGTATTGCCACCTGCCCTGCGCCCGCCCGGGACGGCGCCGTGACGTCGGACCAGCGAAGAACGTCTCCTCCATCACTTCCGGCCCTGTGCGGCCATTCCTGTCACTGTGCTGCCATCCCAAGCACTGCAGCGTCATTCCCAGCACTGTGGGAGCCCAGCACGACGAGACACTACCATGCCCGCCACTTTACAGCCTCCGGTCCTCCGTCAGCCCAACCCTCGAGCTGGCGTACGGACGGTGACCAGACAAGAAGCTCCCACGCTGCTACCCTCGAAGTTGCTCTTGGACGGGCACAGCACTCGCCATGACGCCCACCAAGAGGCAAGATTCGCCAGGACACTGCGCCATGCCGCCATATGTAGCATGCGGCATGACTGTAAACCGCCTCTCCTTAGCCTATAAAAGGAGGAGGCGGTCCCATGGCCGCAGGGGGGACGACGGATAGCTACTCACTCGCACTCTTCTGCCTTCAACCACGATACTGGCACTTCGCCTCAATCAACCCTCAGGGACCTAGAGGCTACTCCTCCTCTCTTGCCTTACTTGTAGCTCCCCTATGCAAGCACCACGGTGCACCGCAATACAGCACCCCGAGTGCACCCCTGCTGGACGTACGGCCCATGGCCGGAACCAGGATAAACCCGTGTCATTGTGTTGCTTAGCACCGGCCATCGAGAGATAGATCTCAGCACTCTTACTAGTCAGTGTCGGGACTACTTTCCGCACCGACAGTTGGCGCGCCAGGTAGGTGAACTGCGCCGAGATCAGTTTCCCACCAGCCATCTCGATGGTGATCCACACTGAGTACAAGTCCCAGAGGTACTCCATGGGCAGCTCGGACCCCCTCCCAGCCGAGTTCGAAATCCGGTTCGGGAGCTCAAACTTTCAGGCCACGGGGAACGGCTACCTCACGCGTATCACCAACCGCGACGAGCTCCACTCGTGGCGGTCGACTGGGCCAGGCCCAATACCCGCCACACTTGCCACTAACACTCCGGCACCCACCCAGGCGGCTGTTGCGAGCACCTCGACACCTTAGTGCCGTCGGCGCTCAGGCCAGCGCTCGCGTCAGGCGCGTATGGAGCGGCGTCGGGCCTCCCGCACCACGACACGGGGAGACGCGCCCGCCGATGGGGTGACAGCACCCACGGGGAGAACGCGGCCACGGGGCCGCAGTTCCCCTACGGGATGCGCAACGCTACGGCGACATACGCCTCATCCGCCAGCACCGACGTGGCGGCATACGAGGACCTCCTGGGCCACCACCTGTTGGCAGTCCGGAACCTCATTGCCACCACTAACGACAAGTCGTATCATGGCTCGACCATCGAGCTATTGCCCGCAACCTCACACGGGTATGCCGAGTGGGACTTCCCTAGCGTACTGGACCTAGTGATGTTCCAGCGGTTCCTTGAAGCCGCAGACTACTGGTTTGACTACTCTGACGACTCAAGCATCGAAAGCTACGACCCAACACGTGAGTGCTTCGTGGTTGTCGCTGACGAATAGGCGGACGGCGCAAACGGAACAGGGGCTGGCGATGGGGACACACCAAAAACCCAAGACCGAGCGTGCCCCCACCTCACCGACACGAGGCGTTGGCATCAACGCGCAGCTGGCCCAAGCGCGCGAGCTCAAGGCCAAGCTCACGGAGGAGTACCGGCAAGTGCGACTTCTCCACGCCACCATCGCCGGAGAAGCCGCGGCGCGCGACGAACAAGAAAAGGTTTTTAATTAAAAAGGCTACTAACGTCAGCATGACGTCAGCGTTTCTCGGTTCGTGGGCCGTTAGTGGGCTAAAAGTGCCACTGGGCCGAAAGCGGCCTAGTGGGCTCGGCCCAACTGGCCCAAAGACCAGAAGTCCTGGGATAGACCCTGTTCTCCTGCACGCGGCGCTGCTGGGCCGTTAGCGGGCGCTGCCTTAAATGGGCCTCAGTCCAGCCGGCGGCCCATTCAGGGTTTAACACCTCTCCACTCTCTCCCGCGACGCACACCAGGTGCTTGAGGAAATGCCTAGCGTCTCCCGCGGTGGCGATGCACAGCACCGACAGTGGGGTCTTCGTCGCCAGTGGCCAAAGGTTCACCAGTTCGAGTCGCCTTCGCCTCGCCGGTGTACACACGTTCAAGTCAAGCATGTGGGGCCACTAAGGCTGGAGCGCAGTGTGGTTGGGCACAGCGCGACGGCGCGGCGTCGCGCAGTGCGGTCGGCCCTTGGTCCAGTCGTGACCTCGCGCTGGGGTGCGCGGGCCTCTACCGCGCTAGCATGCACCCAGCCGTGGGCGTCCGCACGACGCAGCTATCTTGTACCCAGAAGCGCGACATGCGGCGGTGCGGCGGGGTTCACATTCCCAGCAACAGAAAAGCTCGGCGCGACGGCCGGCACACAGATTCATCGCGTGACGTCAGCGAGCCATGGACATGGGGTTGTCCAGGAGCACAGCACGAGAGGGGACGATGGCGCAAGCACACAGTCCCTGCACAAAAGTCCACGACGCGATGGTCGATCCCACGCACGGTCCTCGCACGGCAACGGCGGCGCTCAAGAGCATGAACGGCTCAAGAGCTCCTGCCCGTCGGGGTACAACAGTTCTGCGGCGCGAAGGCCGGCACACAGGCAAGAAAAACAGGGCGACGCGTCACGATGCCACCAGAGCATCACAGGAAGGTGACCAAGGGGGAGGGAAGAAGGGAACGGCCGCGGTGGTGCTCACGATGGGTCAGCGGTGTAGGCGTAGCCAGCTTGGGGAAGAGGGTCTCGCTAGTGAGGTTGATGTCCACGGCGACGGCCTTCCCCGCTCCCAGCTCCTGGCTCCCGGTCCGTGCTCCGCTCCTCCCCCCGGCGCGGCGCGCGCGCGCGCTCCTCTCTCGGCCCTCACACAGGGGAAGAAGGAATCGAAAACCCCAATGGGGTTGGTGGCTTGGGCACCTGGGGTCTCGGCCTCTCCTTGCTTTTGAAGCCCAACGCCGCGAGAGTCGATGCGAAAGCCCAAGGCTGCCCCGGCTTTGACCGCTCGGGCGGCCAAGGTGGCACCTACCTCCTCCGCGCAAGCCAAGCTTCAGGGGCGCGCGGTGCGGGGGCAAAAGGGGAAAAGCCCGCCTTGGCCGGGTCCGACCCGTGCGCACGCGTGCGCGCCCGGTCGCTCGGCGTGCGGGCCGGCCGGCGGGGAGGTCGTCCCCATCCGCGCGCGCGGCGCTAATCGGCGCGGTGCGGCGCTGCGGTGGGGGGAAAAGTGGGGAAGAAAGGTTGGGGTGGTGAGGCTGACCAGACGGTCTACAGGCCAGTGAAAGGTGAGCAAAAGAAGAAGAATCGCCGGCGGGTTGGGCCGTGGTGCTGCGCGGCCTGCTGGGCCGGTGGGGCTAGATGGGTCAACAAGCCGACTTAGGGGGCTACCGGCCCATGCAGGTGGTTAAGGCTTTGGAAATAGATTTGAAAATAGGTTTAAGTTTAAGTTTGAATTTGATCCCTTTCCAAATTCAAACTTCACAGAAATAAATTCCAAATAAATCACAGAAAGCCAACTCATATATTTTTACCATAATTTGAATTTATGTTTTTATAAATGGGTCAAAAAGGTGGAGACTTTAGGAGAGAGCTAGCAATTTGGTTTGAAAATTGTTAGCACTCAATTCCAAACACAAAGTTTTAAATTTTCGCAAAATTTTCACACCTAAATTCCTCGGTTGTTACATTCTCCCCCACCATCAAGAATCTCGTCCTCGAGATTTAGACTTCAACCTCCTCCGTGAACAAGTGAGGGTACTCCTTTCTGAGATCAGCCTCTTTCTCCCAAGTTGCTTCTCGCTCTGTATGATTACTCAACAGCACTTTACAAAAGGGAATGGTTGTTCTCCTTGTCTCTTTAACTGCTCGGTCCAAGATCTTCTCAGGATACTCAGCATACTCAAGGGTGTCTTGCAGGTTAAGCAACTCCATAGGCACTTGATTTGCTTCCACTGCCTTCTCACTCTTCTTTAGCTGTGACACGTGAAACACTGGGTGTACCCCTGCCATTGTCGGGTAGCGCAAGCTGGTAGGCTAGACTTCCAATCCTTCGGGTGATTTGGTACGGCCCCACGTACCTCGGGGCGAGCTTTCCTTTCACCAAGAACCTTTTAGTTCCTTGGAGTGGTGATACTTTCAAGTACACTCTGTCTCCGACCGCAAAGGTCAACTCCCTTCTTCTTTTATCGGCATAGCTTTTCTGACGACTCTGGGCGATCCTCAGGTTTTAGCGAACTTTCTCTACTTTCCCCTCTGCTTCCTCTATGATCGCTGGCCCAAAGAGAGTCCGCTCTCCAACCTCTGACCAAGCTAGCGGGGTTCTGCACTTCCTCCCGTAGAGGGCCTCAAACGGTGCCATTCGAAGACTGGCTTGAAAGCTGTTGTTGTAAGAGAACTCTGCAAACGGCAAACTGCTCTCCTAGTCAGAGCCATACGTGAGTGCACACGCTCACAGCATGTCCTCCAAAACCTGGTTAACTCTCTCGGTCTGCCCATCTGTCTGTGGGTGGAAAGCTGTGCTGTAGTTGAGAGTGGTGCCCATGAGCTTGTGGAAGCTCCGCCAGAACTTGGCGACAAACTGTGGTCCGCAGTCAGACACAATACTCTTGGGTGCTCCGTGCAACCTCAAAATATGCTCAACATAAAAGTTTGTCAAGCGTTCTCTCCCAAAGGTCACCTTCACCGGCATGAAGTGCGCCACCTTGGTCAGTCGGTCCACTATGACCCAAATCGAATCATTTCCTTTTGGTGTCCAGGGAAGTCCCACTACGAAGTCCATGGAGATGTCCTCCCACTTTCAAACCGGAATTTCCAACGGCTTAGCAACCCTGCGAGTTTCTGGTGCTCGATCTTCACTCTGCTACAGGTGTCGCAACAGGCCACGTAGTGAGCTATATCTCTCCTCATGCCTTTCCACCAGTACCTAGTCTTCAAATCTTTGTACATCTTTGTGCTGCCTGGGTGGATTGAGTATCTCGAGTCGTGAGCTTCTTTCATGATCTGCTCTAGGAGTGCCTTGTCTTGCGATACACAAAGCCGTTCTTTCAGCCACATGTTGCCTTGCTCATCTATGTGGTAATCCTCTGCCTTACCCTCCTTCATCAGTTCCCGCAGGTTTTTGATCTCTGCACTCGACTTCTGAGCTGTTCGGATACGTTCTTCCAGGTCGTAGGTCACTCATAGTTCGTTGGCTTGGCCATGGTCCACAATTTCAATCCTCAGCTTCTCTAGCTCTTCATGTAGGGCAGGTTGCTCTTCTCTAACCATGAGGTTGCAATATGTTTTCCGGCTCAGTGCATCTGCCACAACGTTTGCTTTGCCTGGGTGGTAGTTGATCTCGATGTCGTAGTCCTTGATTAGCTCTAACCATCGTCTCTGCCTCATGTTCAGCTCTGTTTGGGTGAAGAAGTACTTCAAGCTCTTGTGGTCGGAAAACAACTCACACTTGTTCCCTATCAAGTAGTGTCTCCAGATCTTGAGTGTGTGCACAACAGCTGCCAACTCCAAGTCGTGTGTCGGGTAGTTTTCCTCGTGTCTCTTCAGCTGCCTGGAAGCATAAGCCACGACCTTCCCTTCCTGCATCAGAACACAACCAAGTCCCTACTTCGAAGCGTCACTGTAGACCACAAAGTCTTTCTTGATATCTGGCAGAGTAAGCACTGGGGCTGTGGTGAGACTCTTTTTCAACTCCTGGAAACTCTTCTCACACGCTTCTGACCACTCGAACTTTGTGTTGTTCTTAAGCAACTCTGTCGTCGTCTTGGCGATCTTGGATAAGTTCTCAATGAACCTTCGGTAGTATCCTGCCAACCCAAGGAAGCTTCTGATGTCTGTCACGTTCAACGGCTGCTCCCACTTGGTAACTGACTCGACCTTGGATGGATCCACAGTATCCCCTCTACCGACAACACGTGTCCCAAAAACGCGACCTTCTCCATCCAGAACTCGCACTTGCTGAACTTGGCGTACAGTTTCTGCTGCCTCAGCCTCTCTAGCACGACCCTTAGGTGTTCCTCGTGCTCCTCCGTAGTCTCAGAGTAGATCAGGATATCATCGATAAACACCACCACAAACCTGTCTAACTCTTCTATGAAGA
This sequence comes from Cenchrus americanus, assembly GCA_947561735.1. NCBI lineage: Eukaryota > Viridiplantae > Streptophyta > Magnoliopsida > Poales > Poaceae > Cenchrus > Cenchrus americanus. The sequence goes on along the minus strand of OX387241.1, from coordinate 219,909,154 downwards.
ATTTGTTCATCAAGTTCATGAAGTAAGAAGGGGCGTTGGTCAGCCCAAAAGAAACCACTACAAACTCGTACAAGCCGTACCGTGTGGTAAAAGCTGTCTTAGGAATATCTTGCTCTCAGATCTTCATTTGGTGGTAACCTGACCTCAGATCGATCTTGGAGAAGAACTTTGCTTTCTTGAGCCTATCCAACAGGTCCTCTATCTGGGTAGTGGGTACTTATTCTTGATCGTTATCGAATTGAGCGTGCGGTAGTCTATGCACATCCTCTTGGTGCCGTCTTTCTTCTCTACGAAGAGCACAGGTGAACCCCACGGTGAGGCACTCGGCCGAACAAACCCTTGCTCGAGCAACTTCTTGAGCTGTTTCTTCAACTCGTCCAGCTCATCGGACGACATCCGGTACAGACTCTTTGCAACGGGCCCCTCTCCGGGCATCAGCTCAATCACGAACTCAACATCTCGGTCTGGGGGTAACTCTGTAAGCTCCTCTGGAAACACGTCTGGAAACTCACAGACCACAGGAATTTCCTCAATTTCCTTCCCACTCATGTTGCACATCATCGTGGCAGCCTTCGGACTCTGAGGTTCGATCCGCACTTTCGTTCCACTGGGGTGTTCTAGCTGTATAAACCTGGGGTTGCAAGAGACCATCCCATTGTGCTTTGCCAACCAATCCATCCCTAGGATCACGTCTATACCGGTAGACTCCAAGACTGTCAAGTCTGCCGTGAACAGCTGCCCCTCAAACACCATCTTCACTCCCCTGCACTCTAACGTACTCCTCTTCTCTCCTAGCGGAGAGCTAGTCAAGATAGGCCTTGGTCGAGGCTTAGTTGGTAACGACCTTTCTTTAACAAACTTGGTAGAAATATACGAAAACTGAGCCCCGGTATCGAACAAAATAGTTGCCAAAACTGAGTCAACAAGGAACTCACCGAGTGCGACGTCAGGTGCGGCTGCTGCATCCTCGGCGGTGAGGTGGTTCAAGCGGCCTCAAGTAGCTGGCGGCTGTGCGTTCCTCTGCTGTGTACGGGGTGGCTGTCCTCCTGGTGCTGGTGGCTTGGCTGGAGTCTGGAACTATGAGCTGCGGTTCTGACCTCCTGGTTGCACCTGCTGCGGGCACTCGAACGACTTGTGACCAACCTGACGATAGTTGAAGCAAGTCACCTTAGCTCTGTCTGCTGACTGCGGTGGTGGTCTCGGTCTCCAGTTGTTCTGTCCTCCACTCCCTCCTGGGTTGGCTCTGCTCTGCGGCTGTGACTGAGTGGCGTGGTGCCTCTGCTGTGACTGGTGGCCCTGAGAGTAACCTGTCCTCTGCCTCTGGGGTGGACCTGAGCGTCCTGCCTGGTCAGTGCTCTTAGACTTTCTTCCTCGGACCTCCATATACTCGAGCCTCGACCTCTCAACAATCAGTGCCTTGTCGATAATAGAGCGAAGCGTCGGGTAGTCATGCGCGGACAAGTGGTGTGCCATCCCCTTGTGTAGTCCCTTCCTGAACCAGTAGACCTTCTTCTTCTCTGTGTCGGTGTCGTCTGGCACGTACCTCATCAGCTCCTGGAAGCGGTTTGCGTACTCCTGCACTGACATCCCTCCCATCTTGAGGTGCCTGAACTCGTCAGCCTTCCTGTCCATCACGGCCTCGGGAATGTGGTGGTTCCTGAAGGCCTCCACGAACTCGTCCCACCCGATGTGCAACGGGTCCGGGTGCGAGTCACAGTAGCTGTCCCACCATGCACTGGCTGTGCCGATCAGCTGGTGTGCTGCCACGGTCACACACTCCTCCTCAGTGAGCTCAGTCAACTCCAGCTTCTTCTCTATCTCCCGCAGCCAGTTGTCTGTGTCCATCGGATCTGCAGAGTGGTCAAAGGTTGGCGGTCGCAGCTTGTTGAAGTTCTCGACCTTCTTCTAGAAACCCTCTGGCGCGTTGCGGTGCTGACCCCTGTGGTTGTTGTTGTTGTTGTTGTTGTTGTTGTTGTTGTTGTTGTTGTTGTTGTTGTTGTTGTTGTTGTTGTTGTTGTTGTTGTTGTTGTTGTTGTTGTTGTTGTTGTTCTGAGCTAGCAATTGGGTGATCGACTGCATCAGCTGGGTCTGTACTGCCATCACGTCGGCCAAGTTCGGGGGAGGTGGCGGTGGTGGCACCTCGTGTCCCTGTTCTTGGCCTGCTCCTCCCTCGGGCTCGGGTACCTGCTCGTGCTCGAGCTCCTGCTCCTGACCTCCTTCGTCACCGTACACGGTTCCTCGCCCACCAACTCGGTCTCCTAGGCCTGCTCGGCCTCCACGGAGCTCTCCCCGTGGCGCGTGACCTCCACGGCGTCCGCAACCACTCACTCCTGCTGGGTTAGGGGCATCCTCCCCCCTGTTGTCCCTAGCGACCTCCTCGAAACGGGTCAGGAGTCGTCCGGACCTCCTTGCTCCTGACATCTATTCCATTTGCAAGAGTCAGTAGTGGTAGGGAGAATATTCATAAGGTTATTAACTATAAAGGAGTAATCCTGCTAACAAACAGACAATTTCAAATAGACAAGTAAGAAGCATGAAATCCGGAGAAAACCATGAAGATCCATGTCACTCAATCAATGCCACCATACAAAAGGGGTGTATCTCGAGGTTTACTCCAACGACCTTCGAGAGTACACAGCAACACATCACGCTAATGCATGGTACATCATGGGGTAGCTACTACTGACATGACAACAGGGGCGGTAGCACTACAACTAGATCATTAAGACATCTCAGGATCTACTGCTAGAACTCTACTCTCATCACGGGGTGCACTGGGGTGCCTCTGGGCTGGAGTCTGGTGGAACAAATTAGAACGGTGGTGAGTGAACTCCTGGGTAACCCGACATCCTGATCGCTGGTCCTACGTAGTAGTCACGGGTGTCCTGGAGAGCGTGGTCCATCTCCGCTGTGTCCTGGGAGCCTCTCGGGTACGGGCGTAGTCGTGGAAGAAGTGTCAGGGGTAGCTCAAAGGTCTCTACTCGCAGTCGAGGCCTCTTCTTCGGCTGTAGCTGTGCTGAGAGATCCTCCAGCTCCCTCAGTCTCTGCTGGTCAGAACGCTCCCAGGCCGTGCGGGTCCTGGCAGCTCGGTCCCTCTCCTCGTACACCAAACCACCGAGGTAGCACAATTGGTTGTAGTTGTGTCGACTCCCCTCCTGTAGGTCCCACACCCTCACCTGGTAGTCAGCTGCTGCAGCTCCAACCGACTCCATCAGGCCCTTGGCCTCTGCCAGCTTCTCCCTGTCGACACGAGTGGCCTCCACCATGGCTCGGTGCTTCTCCTCTGTCGTCTTCAGTCGTGCCTCCAGGGTGGCGATCCTCATGGCGTCCCGCTCTGCGCTAGCTCTGGCGGCTGCTAGCCCGAGCTGCACCAACTCACCCTTCCTCTGGTGAGACTGCTCCAGTCGGTCTGCCAAGTTCAGCTTCTCCAACTCAAGCTCATGAGCAAGCTGCAAGCACCTGTCCCACTTCCATCTCAGGTAGGTGATCTCACTGTCAGCCCAGTAGAGCGCCTGGTCCTGAGACAGAATGCATCGGTTGGCCATGTGCATCTTCTTGTCCTCCACCTCTGAAGTCAGCTCAAAGTACTGAGCGTGGTCGTACGTGTCCAAGCGACTCGGGTCGTAGACCCTCGTCAGAAGAATGCTGAACGGGGTGTCCTTAATCTTCTCTCCAAGCTGGATACAGACCTCCTTGAGTGCTCGGTGCGTGCAAACCTGGTGTGCCTCCATGGTGGAACTCTCGAAGCAGTGCACCTTGATTCCCTCGAACTCTGGCACTCGTGGATCCACCGGTACCGTGACCGTCGGGAACGTAGCAGACTAGTCCAACCGTCCCATCGTCCTCCCCTCGTAGCTCACCCGGTCGGTCTCCACTTCTGCCGACTCCAGACAATCCCTCAGAAGGTGACAGAAGCCTCCGGCCCACTTGTCGTCCGACTCAAGGGGGATCCACGCTTCCTCCTCCATCTGCACAACGTTGTTAGAGCGTAGTTAGTAAGGTAGTTAGTTAAAGTTAATCAAGATAATGCATATATATATATATATATATATATATATATATATATATATATATATATATATATATATATATATATATATATATATATATATATATATATATATATATATATATATATATATATATATACGGAAGCCAAGGGGTTTATATAAGGTTTTAAGGTCCAGAAACGACGTCCTAAGGTATCGACCATTACTGGGGCTCGTCCTACGGTCAAGCATGGCTCTGATACCAACTGAAACGAACCGGATTTCGGCGGGCGGAAACCCGACTCTCTGCACCTCGGTGGTAGTCCCAGGAGGGCTACCACGTGCAATCCCTGTCTCAGCAATGCCAAAATCCATACAAAAAGATACAACGAAACAGATAGAGTACAACATTTAATTATTACATTAATCAGAGTACATCTCTTCGGCACATACCAGGTACAAGTCCATCGGGACTGAATCAAACAGAAATAAATCGTCTAGCAGCGTCTCCATGAAAGCGCGGGGAACTCCAAATCCGCAGGCAGCTCGAGCGTAGAAAGAGCACTAGTCCACCCATCCGTCGTCGTCGAAGTCGTAGTCCGGCTCTATGTCAGAGACACTAGGGTCTACCCATAAGCGGGTAGGTCATGTCTCTTCCCAACAAAGAGGCAAAAGCGGTGTATATTCTATTATGTAGGATTTATCCCTACTCTGGCTGTAGAAGGCTTAAGCAAAGCAGCAAAGCAACGATCAAGGTATGCAGAATTCAGCTGTGAGGTCAACACCTCGGGGAAGCTCACGCTTCTGAGGTCCACACCCCGCTCAAGGATACCACACCAAAGCACCAGATCTCAACCATGATCCAGCTCCCAACTCTCATCTGCGATGTGGGTCCCACCTGCTCCTATCCCCACATCTCAACGGCCAAAGCCGGGCTCACTCACTCGGGGGAGAGAAGAAGCACAAAAGAAGAGTATCTAGCCAGAATAACAGATCTCAGGACTGTCCGTAACCAGTGGACACGAACTATAGCTATAGGTTTAAACACTCTGCAGAGGTTGTACAACTGTACCCGCCCGAGTAGGACCGGAACCGGCCGTCACCGATTCCAGTCCCTACCATACGGCTGAAGGCCAAGTAAGTGGATAGTACCCTCCTGCGTCTCCGAGCCCCGGCTCGGCCCTCCGCGGTAGAGCTCATACTACCCGCGAGAGGTCCCTCGAAGCTGTGGAACCCTTCCCCGGCCTCGCCGGGGCAAAGTCTTCTAAGGAGGAAAAAGTCCACTCCCGACACGATCACACCAATCCGCCTACAGGAGGGACGCTATCCACTACAAGTCTCACCCCGCACCCCCGCCCATAACAAGGCGAGCGGTTTGTACGGTAAGAGTCCAAAGAAGCATGGTTAGTCTGACGATCGGTTCTTAAGGGTAGAGAGCGAGCACTCCCCATCTCCATCCCATACGACACGCCTCTCGGGTTAGAGGCCAGATCGCATCTTCCCGAGACAGACGTTCACCGGTAACCAAGCGGCTCGCTCCAGCCAAACACGTCAAGGAGATACGCACCCAGAACACACGCTACAAACACACTGAGATCTCCCGCGTCTCAGTCCAAGCCCAGAATACCATCCATAATCAAGCAACAAAAGTATGGATAGTTGAGGTATGGGACTAGCTAGGGGTCTGTAGCTAGTCCCGAAGTAGGTAAAACATGGAATCAGGGTATATCAAATTATCAAGGCATGGCTAATCAACTGGTTATGCAATTCATCAGAGCAATGCATATAAAGTAAAGCACTAGCATCTAATTATCAACATGTGGTCTACATGGTTGGGAGTGACATGACACCTTCGTTGCCGTTGAAGCAGTCGTTGTCCGGAGCAGTGTACTCGGGGTCCTCCGCGTCCTCCTGGTCGAGGCTCAGGTCTGTGGCATGAGATTCGATGCGAACGTGAGAAAACGGTGCAAACCTAAGCAATCACTCCAAATAGAAACCATTTTTTAGAAGATCCAAAAGAGCTCAAACTACCTACAATCAGCAAGGTTTCGAAATTACGAAATTATAGAAATTAGTTTTATATTTTTCTGAGCTTCCTATATTTAGTTAAGATTTTCCAAAGGTTAAAACCATTTTTAAATCATTTCTGAAATTACTTTCTGAAAAAGAAAAGGTTTTTAATTAAAAAGGCTGCTGACGTCAGCATGACGTCAGCGTTTCTCGGTTCGTGGGCCGTTAGTGGGCTGAAAGTGCCACTGGGCCGAAAGCGGCCCAGAGGGCTCGGCCCAACTGGTCTAGAGACCAGAAGTCCAAGGATAGACCCTGTTCTCCTGCGCGCGGCGCTGCTGGGCCGTTAGCGGGCGCTGCCTTAAATGGACCTCAGTCCAACCGGTGGCCCGTTTAGGGTTTAACACCTCTCCACTCTCTCCCGCGACGCACACAGGTGCTTGAGGAAATGCCTGGCGTCTCCCGCGGCGGCGACGAGTAGCACCGGCAGCGGGGTCTTCGTCGCTAGTGGCCAAAGGTTCACCAGTTCGACTCGCCTTTGCCTCGTTGTTGTACACACGTTCAAGTCAAGCATGTGGGCCACTAAGGTCGGCGCACAACGCGGTTGTGCACGGCGCGACGGCGCGGCGTCGCGCGGTGCGGTCGGCCCTTGGTCCGGCGTGACCTCGTGCCGGGGTGCGCGGGCCTCTACCGCGCTAGCACGCGCCCGGCCGTGGGCATCCGCACGGCGCAGCTATGTGGTACCCAGAAGCGCGACATGCGGCGGCGCGGCGGGGTTCACGTTCCCTGCAACAGAAATGCTCGACGCGACGGCCGGCACACAGATTCATCATGTGACGTCGGCGAGCCATGGACATGGGGTTCCAGGAGCACATCACGAGAGGGGAGGGCGGCGCAAGCACACAGTCCCTACACAAAAGTCCACGTCGCGACGGCCGATCCCACGCACGGTCCTCGCATGGCGACGACGGCACTCAAGAGCATGAACGGCTCAATAGCTCCTGCCCGTCGGGGTACGGCAGTTCTGTGGTGCGAAGGCCGGCACACAGGCAAGAAAAACAGGGAGACGCGTCACGACACCACCAGAGCATCACAGGAAGGTGACCAAGGGGGAGGGAAGAAGGGAACGACCGCGGTGGTGCTCACGATGGGTCGGCAGTGTAGGCGTAGCTGGCTTGGGGAAGAGGGTCTCGCTAGTGAGGTTGATGTCCACGGCGACGGCCTTCCCCGCTCCCCGCTCCTGGCTCCCGGTCCGTGCTCCGCTCCTCCGGCACGGCGCCGCGGCGGCGCCTCTCCTCTCTCGGCCCTCACACAGGGGAAGAAGGAATCAAAAACCCCAATGGGGTTGGTGGCTTGGGCACCCGGGGTCTCGGCCTCTCCTTGCTTTTGAAGCCCGGCGCCGCGAGAGTCGATGCAAAAATCCCAAGGCTGACCCGGCTTTGACCGCTCGGGCGGTCGAGGTGGCACCTGCCTCCTCCGCGCAAGCCAAGCTTCAGGGGCGAGCAGTGCGGGGCAAAAGGGGAAAAGCCCGCCTTGGCCGGGTCCGACCCGTGCGCGCGCGTGCGCGCCCGGTCGCTCGGCGTGCGGGCCGGCCGAGCGGGGAGGTCGTCCCATCCCGCGCGCGCGGCGCCGAGCGGCGGGATGCGGCGCCGCGGCCGGGGGGGGAAAGTGGGGAAGAAAGGTTGGGGTGGTAAGGCCGACCGGACGATCCACGAGCCGTTGAAAGGTGAGCAAAAGAAGAAGAATCGCCGGCGGGTTGGGCCGTGGTGCCGCCGAAAGGACCTTGATGTCGCCTAGAGGGGGGGGGTGAATAGGCGTGACGACCAAATTAAACTTTTTTCCCCCAAATCACTTGAGCCGACAATGCTCCACCGGTCGACCGGTGGTGGTGACCGGTCGGACCTGGTCAAGCACCGGTCTTCACGGATGACACCGGTCGGACCGGTGCACCTCACCGGTCGGACCGGTGTAGCACGAAGAACTCCGCAAAAACAACTTCAAGCACCTCTTGGCTTCTAGCACGAACCAAACTCAAGGTGTGGCTCTTGTAGATGATCACAAGCGAGTAATGAGCCCCCGCACACACGAGTAACACACCCAAGTAGATCGAAGCGGAAGCAAATGAAATATGCTAGAAAAACAACTTAGAGTGAGGAATCGCACGAGGAAGCAAGGATTTGTTTCCCGAAGTTCACCACCCACTGAGGAATGGCTACGTCTCCGTTGAGGAGCTTGTAAGGGACAATTCCCACAACAAGCCGGGTCTCTTTCAACCACTTTCCTCCTTTCCACTAAGGTGATCTTTTCCACGAAGAGGCAAGATCGCAGCCCTTACAAACTTCCCGCCGCTCACCACAACCTTGGGAGCTAGCCGGCGACACCTAGCCGTCTAGGAGGCAAACCTCCAAGAGAAACAAATGCACCAAAGTTTGTAGACTCGTAACCAAAGTGCTCAAGCTATGGAACTCGCTCTTGTTAGCTCACAAAGTCACTCCTAGGCTCACTTTCTCAACCCAACACAAAGATGATGGCTTGAATCCACAAATCTCACAAAGAGATGGTTGGGGAGAGCCACTAAGGCTTAGAGCTAGTTAGAAATGGCTTGGGATCTCAAGCAACAACACTAGAAGCAAGAACCCTCACCCGAAGAGGGCTTGGGGTATTTATACCCCTCAAAGAAGAAAACTAGCCGTTAGACCCCGGCGGCACCGGTCGACCGGTGCCCTACACCGGTCAGACCGGTGTATGAAAAACTAGCCGTTGGGCTAGCGGCACCGGTCAGACCGGTGCCTCTGACCGGTCAGACCGGTCAGGCCCCGAGTTGCCCCAAAACCCTTTTTTAGAGAAACTAGCACTTCACCATCAAGATGAAATGACCCGAGTTAGGTTAGGAGGGTTGGTTAGCACACTCAAGGGCTAGATCTCACTTAGGTCAACTAATGAGCACTTTGACTTGGTCAACTTGCTAAGTTGCATCCCTCTTGATAGTACGGCATACCTATACTCAAGAAAAGAGTAAAAGAGCTTTGATGACCCCTTGAGCTTGAACAACTTCAATTCTTGCCATACTTGATCGATAACCACTTGAGGGCTTTCAACATAGCCTTTGACTTGAGCATGTCCATACTTGAGCTAGTGACTTAGGATCTTTCCATATAGCATAAGAATGCACACTTGGATCCATGGCCACTCCATGTTGCCAATCTTAATGAGTTGATGACTTGCAAAGCTTCCCTCGATTAAGGTATGAATATGATACTTGAAGACCCCACGGATGCTAGACCTTCACCCTAGCAAAACACTTATGGTGGCTTAGCTACGGCCCCAAAGATTGCTTAGTCCCTCACCCTAGACATCTCGGTTGATCTCTTCATCACTTATCCAATCCACTTTGAGTTCCACTTTGCTTCACACGCAATTAACCTTCATTTGAAAGTCCCGTTTCAAATGCTTGATCTTGATTGACAACGGATATGCAAGCTTCCATTTTTAGAACCATGAAATGTATACTCATCATCTTGTTCTCTTTTAATAAACTCATGAAGCCTTGCACCAAATACTTATCTTTGTAGATGTGAGCCATAAAATACATCCATATATAAAATACTTCAAAAGTAGCTCATGAATATATAATGAAAACGCTCTCACGATCTTAAACAAAAACATTAGTCCTTTAATCGCCTTGTCATTCAATTCACCAAAATCCACTTAGGGGCCTAGATGCACTTTCAATCTCCCCCTTTTTGGTGATTGATGACAACTCGATTAAAGCTTACAAATAAAGTAATAAAGCGCATTTAGACTCTTAGATATAGCTAGAGCTCCCCCTTAATTTGTGCTTGAGTTTGATTTCAAGAAAATGGCCTTAAATGCCATTAGCACAAATTTGGAAGAAAAGTCGTGTGAGCTCCCCCTATATCTTAGAATCAGTGGAGTGCAACATGTGTGAGTGACAAAATAAAATCCGTGATGCGTATGACAAGATATGCACAAAGCAAAGAAAAATGAGCTGATTGGGCAGCACCGGTCAGACCGGTGCACCTGACCGGTCAGACCGGTCAGGTCCAGCCAGCTCTCCCAACTGGGCGGCACCGGTCAGACCGGTGCCCCTGACCGGTCAGACCGGTCAGGTCCAGTCAGCGCACAAAGCAACAGAAGTGTGTGCTATTTGGTCCAAGGTGATCATGCCAGGGTTGCAAGCTGGTTTAGATCACTTTGCTCCATATAGCCAACACAAACAAACACCATTCAAAGCATGCATCACAATCTATCAATAAAGTCGCTTAAATATTACATTAAGGTTTGAAACACACGATGGCACTCATACAAAAGTTCTCAAGTCCACTAAGATCAAATTCTAACTTATTACACGATTTCTCTCAAATGCCGGCGATCACCGGTCGGACGGTGCGGGGCACCGGCCGAGCCGGTGCAACACGAACAGCCGATCCCCGACAAAGACAAACTTGAGGCTTTAATCGCGATTCTTCTCCCCCTTTGTCATCAAGCATCCAAGAAGGGCCTGGAGAAGAAGCAGCAGCTGATTACTGTCCTTGTGAGCCGTCTCCTGGGTGAGAGCTCCCTCCTATTTGAGAGTCGTCAAGAATCCAATGCAAAGGAGAGTTTAGGTAAATCGATTCCGAGACGTTGATCTGAGATGGATGAGCTATGGGAGCACAGTTTTTACCATAGAAGTACGGGTCGTAGCCAAAGATCTCGGCGGAGAAGCGAGCGCCCCAATCGTGTACTTGCTCGGGAGGTGGAGGAGGTGGGGGTGCTTGCTCCTGTTCCATGAAGTGAGACGATCCTGCTACGTCCGGAGGAGGAGGTACAAAGGGTGGAGGAGGTGGAGGTACTGATGAAGATGATCCTTGCCCTTGCTGAGACTCGAAGAACATAGGGCCGTATTGGTTAAGCAAATCCGAGTTGGCCCATCCTCTCATCCTTTCTTCAAAGGAAGGTATCTCAGCCGGAGGAGATTCTGGAGATGGTGGAGATCGAGGTGGTTGAAAACCTTGGGCATTGTGCATGAGCTTCATCGTATCCCGCATTTGCTTGTTTGCCCGCCTTGACCTTTGTCGCTCCACCCGGATGTCATGCCGGCTCCGACACATCCCAAAAATGAAGTTGAGAAACTTCTTCAAAGGAGAGGTGGATCTGCGGGGTCTGCCTGGCCGCCACCTCCCCACCGGTCGGACCGGTGCTCGGCCACCGGTCGGACCGTGCCGGCTCGAGCACCGGCCCCGCAGGCGAAACCGGCCGACCCGCACCCTCCTCAAAAATTTCTTCCTCCCCGTTCGGTGCATGCTCAACTCTAGGAGATGGAACCCGAGGATTCTTTCTAGGATTGAGCTTCGCAGGCTTGTGTGTCACATTCTTCGGAAATTTCGTCTTTGCAACCTTTTCAATCATATACATGATGTAGGGGTCGTAGCTGCAAATTTTCTTGGGGTCTTCGGATAGATGCTTAATCTCTTGCCAAATGAAGTCCCCAACACCGAATTCGAGCTCCCGGCCTCAAAGCCACCATCAAATTTTTCTCGAAACTTAGTGATTTCCGAGGGGTTTCCATCTCTAGGTGTGATAGATACCCTAAGTAGCCTATTTAGGACAGCGAAGTAGGTATAGAGGTTCTTCACCTTCCCAAAGTTGGCGTGCTCACCGCGAGGGTACATCACGTGCAAAGCATCCTTCTCTAGCTCCCCCTCATCATGGAGCTTCCTTAGCTCCCCATCTCCCCGCCATGATCCCAAAGCATCTCAAGAATCCGTGGAACGTAATGGAGTACCTTTGGCCGTTAGTCATCCAAATCATGGCCCCGTCGGCCTCAATGTGACCAAAGTGCACCGTGGCAAAGAACTGGGCAATGATCTCTTTGTTCCAATCGTGTCGGAACCCCATAAGTGACTTGACCCTTTGCCTCTCACGCTTGCCGATTACTTCATCAAAAATAGGGTCTCCTTTCCTTGCCATGTGCCCCCAATCCACAACCGAGCCTTGTGTGTGATCTTGGGCTTCTTTATAATCACCGTAGCATAGTAGTCTTGCTGAAATTTAGCCCAAAATCTGGGATCCGAAGCGGTCTTGCCCTCCTCATAAGGGTTCTTGTCCCTTAGCTTCTTCAGGGCCTTGGTCATCCCTGACCCGTGGTACTTAACCGGCCGATCAGGATAAATGTAGGTAGGTGGCATGATCCTCAGCCTACCCTGATCGTCGTCGTCCTCTTCCATGGCATCCACATCCTCTTCTTCTTCCTCCTCATCCTCCTCCTCATCCTCATCCCCAGCACCATCGCTGTCCGACCCGGCCTCCCGGTGTCTTCTCAACTCAAACCGACCGGATAAGTCTCATCTTCAACATTGTCATCGCCGCTTGTTCCGGTGTCACCTCCTAGATCGGGATCCTCGGCACTAGCTTGAGTTGAGCGGCGTCTCAATCTCTTTCCGCCGATGTTTACAGGTCTTTGCCCCCTTCCCCAAAATCACGGGGATGGCTCCTCGGCGAGTGAGGACTTCTTCTCTTCTTTTCTTAGCCCCTTCCTTTTCCCGCACCATAGCTGCTGTCCTGAGTCACACAAAGGATGACAGGAGTGTATAAGACTCTAGGGAAAAAGATTGAATTGAAATGGAATTAAAGCTTGAAAGTTCAGAACAACTGGGTCTCGTTCGGGCCGCACCGCCGATCGGGTGAGGGGCACCGGTCGACCGGTGCCACCCGCATCGAGCCAATAGCTCTCACAATCAATCCGAGCAGCCGTTGATCTAAGATTTGGTATATATGAACAAAAGACATCCTAGAAAAGATATGTGTTGAAAAACAAGAAGAAAAACACATTTTGGGGTGGACATGCGCCACCGGTCAGACCGGTGACGGCCACCGGTCGACCGGTGAAAGCCGTCCGAACCCAATTTGTGATTTCTCACAATGTGTCCAACAAAACGCTATGGATCTATAGGAATGTCTTCTAGGTGATCTCAGAAGATGTTCTACCAAAGGAAATTCAAAACTTTGCACCAAGTGAGGAGATCGGGCAAAAGAAAGGTTTGAATACCTTTGGAGAGATGAACTCGAGTTGAATCCGAGAAACACGAAGGGGAAAGTGAAGAGGGGCCTTAGGAGATCCTTTTGCTTCCAATCTTGAGGCTTTTCCTTGGTTGAAACTTCAAATCACCATGGATTGTGAGGGAGATGAAAGAGAGGAGATGGAGGAGGTGTTCACGGTTTGGAGGCAGTGGTGGGATGGTGAATGATGGAGGAGAGAGAAGGAAGGGGGGTAAAAGGATTCCTTTTACTGTGGCCCCACGGGCTGACGCCGGGCGTCACCGGTCAGACCGGTGACGGCCACCGGTCAGACCGGTGACGCCCGCAGTCAAGCCGCAGAGGCCATATCGGTTTTTCCGGCCCCCCATCGGTAGAACCGAAGATCCTGATAAAATTCAACAGAGAGTCCTTATCGGTAGAACCGACATTCCCTCGGTATTACCGTCCCTTTTCCTCCTTTTTGAGATTTTGCTCCTTAAAACTTCTCCAGATATGTTATAGACCAATTCTCATCCACTTAGGTTGCATAAACACGATTATGTGACTTCAAGTTCACCACCGGTCAGACCGGTGGCTTGCACCTTGGTTAGACCGGTGCGGCCTTGAGAAGCAAAAATTGAGCCACAACACAGAATTTTTTATTTCAACCTTTAAGGAAGTCTTGGATAAGAGATATTAAGTTGATATTGATCCAAAAACCATCAATTCTTAGAAGAATGAGGATTACCAATCTAATTTGCGAATTCTTGATTCTTCCAAGATTGAGAGAGATAAAAAGAATGGATTTTTAGGGACTTGAGAAAATCTTCTTAACTGTGACTAGCCATCAATCAAACAAGGAGAACTATAGTCACAACTAAGTTGATTGGGTCACTAAGACCAAGAACCAAATATTTTTCAAAGAAAGCACACTTCCTGTTCATGCTAGTTGATTTTTCGAAAACATCTATCCTATATCACAAAATGCATGCATCCACTTCAAATGAATGCCCTAACAAGCATATTTGGCTCATATCTCCATTCTCGAGACACAAAGACGAGTAGAAGAAAAGATATCAACCAAATATCTAGAGAGGAGCGCAAGAGGTCCATTTGAAGCAATTACATGCCAAGGATGGCACACTAGCATGTTGTTATGGCCTAGATGCATTACGGTATTTCAATGAGTTTCGTGAAAACATACCTTTGCCTTAAGACCATTTCATTTGTGCATATACTAACTTTCAAACAATGTTAGCTCTTACTTGTTCTTTAGGAGGTTACGCTTATCGAGAGCTTCCTTTGATATGCATAAACGAATGAGACTACAATATCACTTAGAAGAAGTTGTTAGTCCCATAAGTGACTCAAGTTTTGTAATGAGCTCCCCCTTAAGTAGTGCTAGAGAATTTGAATTTCTCGACCAAGGCACTTTGCTCAATCAAGAACATGTTGAGGCTCATTCCAAAACTTGGTCAAAACACATAAATGATTTGATAATTGACATGTGTTCAGCTTCTCATAACCTTTGACGCCAAATCACCCTTCATCTTGAGGGTTTGGACAACCCCGGTCACCCGGCACTCATGCCGGTCACCCCGCAAGATTCGAGAGGCGTACGGTCACCCGGCACTTGTGCCGGTCACCCGCTCAAGTTTCGGGTGCGCGTTGGCACCGGTCGGACCGGTGCACATCACCGGTCGACCGGTGACCACCCTCCGACCTATTTTGGTGATTTTTCCTTCCCTTTTCCTTGAGTGAGTGAATGTATCACTAATTTCAGACCTGCATCCAAGGATAAGGTATTGCTCTACTAGAGAGCCATTAAGGGTATCGAATGGCATGAGAAAGTAAATCTTCATAAAAAATAGTCAAAGTCACCACCTCATGCTTTGCTCATGCAAGAAGAGCTTCACATGAGTGTTCACCAAGAACCAAAGTGACTTAGACTCAATCGGGCACATTAGTTACCGAGATGTCATTGATTTCACAAAATATATGAGTTTGCTCTTCACATGGTCAATTGAATTCATCAAGATTTCTAAGTCCTCCAACCATGTGCTCAATGCATCTCTTTCAACCTCGCAAGCTCGGTAAGCATTCCTCGGTGCCCAACACTTGTTGGGTCCTATTGGGTTAGTCACAAGGTGCTTAGGAACCCAAATAGTTCTCATGCTACAATGAGGTGAACTAATCTCCCTCATAGCACAAGTTCTATTCTTATCGTTCCTAAGCTTATGGAAATCATAATGGACAAGGTTTGATTTAGGAACGTTACCATTTGGGCAATCCTTGCCCATGTGACCCTTTTGACGGCATTCGTAACAAATGCGACTTTTGTTCTTGTTGGTCACCCCATTCCTTAAAATTTCTTTTCTACACTTGCTTCTGAGACTTGTTCTTGGAGAAGGTGGCTTCCTTGCCTTGTTTGCTTGAAGTGAGGCTGCTTACCGCGCACCGGTCGACTCGTGGCATGCACCGGTCTGACCGGTCACGGTCAGAGCCACTGCCCGTTGTTGCTTTTGGGCATGAGTTGGCAAGGTGTCCCTTCTCTCTCGCACTTGTAGCACACCCTCCACTTTTTGGAGCTTCTAGGCTTCTTGGAGAGTGACTCTTGTGCCTTGTGCTTGATCGGGCGATATTGGGGTTTGATTTGCCCAACCTCGCTCTTTTCTTGAATCTTGTGCTTGTGGAACCTTGTAGCTTGTTGAGGAGTTGAACTAGTGGCGGTTGATCCCTTCCCAAGCTTCTTCACCGTGCTTTCACGGTTATCTTGAGAAGGTTGCACTTTGCTCTTCTCCTTCAACACACACAAGTCCTTTTGGAGCTTTTCGACCTCTTGCTTTAGTTTGTCATTTTCAGCAGCAATGAGGTCTTCACAAGATTCTACAAGTACATGCTCAATGCTAGATTGGCTTGCTTGAGACAAACAATCATTAGCGCTAGATAAAACAACTTGAACTTGTGAGCAAGTGCATGTGTGAGATAGAGGTTGTAGAGATTTTACCGATGAAAGCACAACCTCATGGGCTATCTCTAGTGTTGCATAAGAATCAACAAGCTTCTCAAAGGAAAGTTCAAGTTCATTGTGATTAGCTTGTAGGACCATATGCTCGCTAGTGAGCTTCGCTAGTTTGGCTTCTAGATCATCATTGGCATCTTCTTCTAATTTAGCTCTACAAGCAAAGGATTTGATGTCATGATCATATTTGTTAGCCAATGTTTCATACTTACAAACCAAGGATGCAAGTTCGGATTTGAGAAGCTCAAGTTCTCTTGACGAAGAGCTTGAGGCTTCAATCTTTTGGTCCTTAGCCCCTTTGGCTTGTCTCTTCTTCTTGCTTCTCTTCTCCTTCTTGGCCATCAAGCAAGTTGGTGTGCCTCTGCCGGCACCGGCTCGACCGTGGGTGTCACCCGTCCGACCGGTCCCTCGCAGAGAGACGGCGTCTTCGCTTCTTTGCTCTTCTTCTTGCTTGAGGTTTGATGCTTGAGGCTCAGTGGATGTTGTAGAGGTAGGGCACATCTCCACTGACTCATCTTCATCATCACTCTCGAGTTCATCCCATTTGGTGTTTACCAACTCAAGTAGTAATTTCCAAATGAGATGAGCATCTTCGGAAATCTTTTTGCTCTTCAGGATAATGTACTTTAGTTCGCTACATACACAACTACACAAAAGGTTAGTAACAAGAGCATTAAGCCGCTTCTTCTCCAAGTCCATTGGCGAGACACATGTCTCATCCTTTGGAAGGATACTCGCAACCATAATGCTCTCAGCGGTAGGGCCCAAAACCTTAAGTGCAATGTGAACATTAGAGCACCAAGAAGAATAGTTTGAGCCATCTAGAGCTAGAGGCTCAAACGGTACCTCACAAGTTGTCGACATCGAAGAACTCCAAGCGGTTAAGCTCGAATCGGAGCACCAAGCTCTGATACCAATTGAAAGGACCTTGATGTCGCCTAGAGGGGGGGGTGAATAGGCGTGACGACCAAATTAAACTTTTTCCCCCAAATCACTTGAGCTGACAGTGCTCCACCGGTCAGACCGGTGGTGGTGACCGGTCGGACCTGGTCAAGCACTCGGTCTTCACGGATGACACCGGCCGGACCGGTGCACCTCACCGGTCGACCGGTGTAGCACGAGAACCCGCAAAAACAACTTCAAGCACCTCTTGGCTTCTAGCACGAACCAAACTCAAGGTGTGGCTCTTGTAGATGATCACAAGCGAGTAATGAGCCCCGCACACACGAGTAACACACCCAAGTAGATCGAAGCGGAAGCAAATGAAATATGCTAGAAAAACAACTTAGAGTGAGGAATCGCACGAGGAAGCAAGGATTTGTTTCCCGAAGTTCACCACCCACTGAGGAATGGCTACGTCTCCGTTGAGGAGCTTGTAAGGGACAATTCCCACAACAAGCCGGTCTCTTTCAACCACTTTCCTCCTTTCCACTAAGGTGATCTTTTCCACGAAGAGGCAAGATCGCAGCCCTTACAAACTTCCCGCCGCTCACCACAACCTTGGGAGCTAGCCGGCGACACCTAGCCGTCTAGGAGGCAAACCTCCAAGAGAAACAAATGCACCAAAGTTTGTAGACTCGTAACCAAAGTGCTCAAGCTATGGAACCTGCTCTTGTTAGCTCACAAAGTCACTCCTAGGCTCACTTTCTCAACCCAACACAAAGATGATGGCTTGAATCCACAAATCTCACAAAGAGATGGTTGGGGAGAGCCACTAAGGCTTAGAGCTAGTTAGAAATGGCTTGGGATCTCAGCAAGCAACACTAGAAGCAGCAACCCTCACCTGAAGAGGGCTTGGGGTATTTATACCCCTCAAAGAAGAAAACTAGCCGTTAGACCCCGGGCGGCACCGGTCAGACCGGTGCCCTACACCGGTCAGACCGGTGTATGAAAAACTAGCCGTTGGGCTAGCGGCACCGGTCAGACCGGTGCCTCTGACCGGTCAGACCGGTCAGGCCCCGAGTTGCCCCAAAACCCTTTTTTAGAGAAACTAGCACTTCACCATCAAGATGAAATGACCCAGGTTAGGTTAGGAGGGTTGGTTAGCACACTCAAGGGCTAGATCTCACTTAGGTCAACTAATGAGCACTTTGACTTGGTCAACTTGCTAAGTTGCATCCCTCTTGATAGTACGGCATACCTATACTCAAGAAAAGAGTAAAAGAGCTTTGATGACCCCTTGAGCTTGAACAACTTCAATTCTTGCCATACTTGATCGATAACCACTTGAGGGCTTTCAACATAGCCTTTGACTTGAGCATGTCCATACTTGAGCTAGTGACTTAGGATCTTTCCATATAGCATAAGAATGCACACTTGGATCCATGGCCACTCCATGTTGCCAATCTTAACGAGTTGATGACTTGCAAAGCTTCCCTCGATTAAGGTATGAATATGATACTTGAAGACCCCACGGATGCTAGACCTTCACCCTAGCAAAACACTTATGGTGGCTTAGCTACGGCCCCAAAGATTGCTTAGTCCCTCACCCTAGACATCTCGGTTGATCTCTTCATCACTTATCCAATCCACTTTGAGTTCCACTTTGCTTCACACGCAATTAACCTTCATTTGAAAGTCCCGTTTCAAATGCTTGATCTTGATTGACAACGGATATGCAAGCTTCCATTTTTAGAACCATGAAATGTATACTCATCATCTTGTTCTCTTTTAATAAACTCATGAAGCCTTGCACCAAATACTTATCTTTGTAGATGTGAGCCATAAAATACATCCATATATAAAATACTTCAAAAGTAGCTCATGAATATATAATGAAAACCTGCTCACGATCTTAAACAAAAACATTAGTCCTTTAATCGCCTTGTCATTCAATTCACCAAAATCCACTTAGGGGCCTAGATGCACTTTCAGTGGCGCGCTGTCTTTGACCGGCCGGTGGGGCTAGATGGGTCAACAAGCCGACTTAGGGGGCTGCCGGCCCATGCAGGTGGTTAAGGCTTTGGAAATAGATTTGAAAATAGGTTTAAGTTGAAGTTTGAATTTGATCCCTTTCCAAATTCAAACTTCACAAAAATAAATTCCAAATAAATCCAGAAAAAGCCAACTCATATATTTTTACCATAATTTGAATTTATGTTTTTATAAATGGGTCAAAAAGGTGGAGAATTTAGGAGAGGGCTAGCAATTTGGTTTGAAAATTGTTAGCACTCAATTCCAAATACAAAGTTTTAAATTTTCACAAATTTTTCACACCTAAATTCCTGGGTTGTTACATTCTCCCCCACCACCGAGAATCTCGTCCTCGAGATTAAGACTTCAACCTCCTCCGTGAACAAGTGAGGGTACTCCTTTCTGAGATCAGCCTCTTTCTCCCAAGTTGCTTCTCGCTCTGTATGATTACTCCACAGCACTTTACAAAAGGGAATGGTTGTTCTCCTTGTCTCTTTAACCGCTCGATCCAAGATCTTCTCGGGATACTCAGCATACTCAAGGGTGTCTTGCAGGTCAAGCAACTCCGTAGGCACTTGCTTTGCTTCCACTGCCCTCTCACTCTTCTTTAGCTATGACACTTGAAACACTGGGTGTACCCCTGCCATTGTCTCGGGTAGCGCAAGCTGGTAGGCTAGACTTCCAATCCTTCGGGTGATTTGGTACGGCCCCACGTACCTCGGGGCCCGCCGGTCGACTCCAACGAGCTGTTCGACATCGCCACCAGCTTCGCTTCCGACGAGGAGGCAGTAGGGGCCATCTTCGACGGCAAGAAGGGCAAGCGCGTGGACGACGCGCCCGCGGAGGGCAGCAAGTCCAAGGAGCCCCAACAGAAGCACAAGCGAGGCAAGAAAGGCAAGAAGCCCTACCATAATGCGCGCATGCAGGGGCGCGACGATGATGAGGACGAGGCCCTCGCAGTCGACCCGGCCCGCAAGGGTCCTTGAGCGGCTCCTCGAGGCCCCGGCATGTTCGACAACATGCTGAAGAAGCCATGCCCGTACCACAAGACCTCGGTTAACCACACCCTCGAGCATTGTGACATGCTCAAGAAGTACTACAGTCGCATCGCCGTGAAGGAGGACGAGGCCAAGAAGGACGGCAGAGACGGGGGTGCCGGCGGCTTTCCCACAGTGGAGAACGTCTTCCTCATCTTCGGGGGGGCGACGGTGGACATGTCCAACGGCCAGCGCAAGCGGGAGCGACACGAGGTCCTTGCCGCGGAGAAGGCTCCTCCTTCCTTCCTCGATTGGTCGGAGGACGCCATCACCTTCAGCCACGAGGATCACCCAAACCGCATCCCCAACCCGGGCCAGTACCCACTTGTCATTGACCCGGTCATCGGCAACACGCAGTTCTCCAAGGTGCTAATGGACGATGGCAGCAACCTCAACATCCTCTATGAGCACACCCTACGGCTGAGGGGTATCAAGTTGCACCAGCTGCGGCCTAGCACGACGCCGTTCCATGGTGTCGCGCCAGGCAAGCGCGTCCAGCCCCTCGGGTAGATCGATCTGCCAATCTGGTTCGGCACACCGGACAATTTCCACAAGGAAACCCTCACCTTAGAGGTGGTGGGGTTCAGGGGCGCATACCACGCCATAATTGGGCATCTGTGCTACGCCAAGTTCATGGCGGTCCCGAACTACACCTACCTCAATATGAAGATGTCAGGGCCGAAGAGTGTCATCACCGTGGGCTCATCGATCGAGCACGTGTTCGACTGCGACACTGAGTGCATGGAGCACGCTGAGGACCTGGCGCTCGACGAGACGCTTGTCGCGGATCTAGAGAAGCTGGCCAACGAGGGCCCTGACTCCTCCGCCAAGCACGCGGGCAGTTTCGAGGCTGCCGAGCAAACCAAGGGGGTGTACCTCGATCCTGCAGCCCCCGAGGGCAAGAAGTTGAGGGTCAGTTCCACCCTTGACCCGAAATAGGAAGTGGTGCTCATCGACTTCCTCCAAGCCAACGCCAACATCTTCGCGTGGAGCCCCTCGAACATGCCAGGCATCCCGAGGGAGGTCGCCGAGCACTACCTTGACATCCTACCTCACTCCCGAGCCGTGCAACAGCGGCTGCGGCGCTTCGATGAAGAGCGGCGTCGAGCGATAGGAGTGGAGCTGCGGAAGCTCCTCGAGGCCGGATTCATCAAGGAAGTGTTCCACCCTACGTGGCTAGCCAATCATGCATTAGTTAAGAAAAAGAATGGGAAGTGGAGGATGTGTGTAGATTACACCGGTTTGAATAAACCACGTCCCAAAGTTCCTTTTCCTTTGCCACGGATTGATCAAATCGTAGATTCTACTGCGGGGTGTGAACTTTTATGTATCCTTGATGCTTATTCCGGGTACCACCAAATAAAGATGAAGGAATCCGAGCAACTCGCAACTTCCCTCATCACACCGTTCAACATTTTTTGCTACGTGACAATGCCATTTGGCCTCCGAAACGCGGGCGCTACGTATCAGCGATGTATGCAGCACGTTTTCGGAGACCATATCGGGCGGACCGTTGAGGCATACGTAGATGACATAGTCGTAAAAACCTGGAACGTGGATGACCTAGTCAAGGATTTGCGCATTGCGTTTGATTACCTGTGGGCCAATGGGGTAAAACTGAACCCCGAAATTGCATCTTCGTGGTGTCGCGCGGCATGCTGCTAGGATATATTGTCTCCCAGCGGGGCATCGAACCCAACCCCCGAAAAGGTCGCAGCCCTCGACCGGATGGGCCCGATTCGAGACCTCGAGGGGGTGCAGAAGGTGTTGGGTTGCCTTGCTGCCTTGAGCCGCTTCATCTCGCGGCTCGGCGAGAAGTGGCTGTCCCTCTACGGACTCTTGAAGAAGCACGAGCGCTTCTCCTGGACCGTCGAGGCCTAGGAGGCACTTGACAAGTTGAAGGCGACGCTCGCACACGCGCCAATCCTCATGCCGCCTCAAGGCAATGAGCCTCTGTACCTCTACGTCACAGCGACCACCCAGGTGGTCAGCGCGGTCATCGTGGTGGAGCGAACCGAGGAAGGCCGTGCCCAACCAGTCCAAAGGCTAGTGTACTACATCAGCGAGGTGTTGTCCGAGACCAAGGAGCGGTATCCTCAGATCCAGAAGCTACTCTATGTGGTGGTGCTCGTGCGGCGCAAGCTGCAGCACTACTTCGAGGCCCACCCGGTTACGGTAGTCTCCTCGTTCCCGTTGGGGGAGATTATCCGCAACCCGGACGCTGCGGGCAGGATCGCCAAGAGGTTTGTAGAGCTCATGGGCGAAACGCTCACCTACACATCGCGCAAGGCAATCAAGTCCCACATCCTCACAGATTTCGTCGCTGAGTGGACAGACACGTAGCTGCCCCCATTGCAGATACAAGCTGAGTGCTGGACCCTCTACTTCGATGGGTCAGTGATGAAAACCGGGGCAGGCGCGGGCCTGCTCTTCATCTCACCCCTCAGGGAGCACATGAGATACGCAGTGCGCTTGCACTTCCTCACGTCCAACAATATGGTGGAGTACGAGGCCCTCCTCTGCGGCCTCCGAATCACCATTGAAATCGGCATCAAGCGCTTCGATGTCAGGGGAGACTCGCAGCTCGTGACCGACCAAGTCATGAAGAACGTGAGCTGTCACAACGAGAAGATGGAAGCATACTGCAACATCATGCGCTCCCTTGAGGATAAATTTTACGGCATTGAGCTCAATCACGCCCCCCCCCCCTCGCAAGTACGAGGAGGCGGGCGAACTCGCGAAGATCGCGTCAGGGTGAATCACCGTTTCCCCGAACGATTTCGTGCGAGACGTCGCTAAGCCGTTCGTCGACCTCGATCCGGCACCCTCGAATCAGGAAGAACCCTTGGGGGCTCCCTCTAATTCAGTGGGTGCAGAACCCATGGACGAGGACCCCTTGAATGAGGTGTTCGTACTCTCCCTACTTGAGGGGTAAGCGTGGACGAAGCTGAGGCCATGGAAACAGAGTCGGCCCCCCATGTGGAGGATTGGCGGGCCAAATAGCTCGCCTGGATTGATCGAGGGGAGCTCCCCTCAGATCGGTCCGAAGCCAAGCGCATCGCCAGGAAAGCCAAGTCGTTCACTATAATCGATAGCGAGCTGTATAAGCGCGCCGCGTCTAGCGTCCTGCAGCGATGCATCCCCTTCCCCCACGGTCGGGAATTGATTCGAGACATCCACGCGGGCGTAAATGGCCACCACGCGGCGCCACGCACCCTCTTGGGCAACGCGTTTCACCAAGGCTTCTATTGGCCCACTACGGTCACCGATGCCAACAAGGTAGTGCGCACCTGCGGGGGGTGCCAATTTTACACCCGCAAGACCAATCTCCCAGCTCACGTCCTGCAGACCATACCCGTCACATTGTCGTTCACCGTGTGGGGACTGGACATCATCGGGCCCTTGCGAAAAACGCCCGGGGGCTACACCCACCTACTGGTTGTCGTGGACGAATTCTCTAAGTGGATCGAGTCACACCCAATCCCAAACCTCAGGGCAGAGCAGGCCGTGACCTTTTTCACGGACATTATCCACCGTTTTGGAGTGCCAAACTCCAACACTGGCAATGGCTCCCAGTTTACCGGCAGAAAATTCCTAAAGTTTTGCGACAACCACCATCCGCGTGGACTGGGCGGCCGTTGCACATCCACAGACCAATGGACAGGTGGAACCTGCCAATGGCATTATTCTACAAGGCCTTAAGACCAGGACTTCGGCAGACTGAACAAGTCTGGCCGGAAATGGCTTCAGGAGTTGTCGTTGGTCATTTGGAGCCTTAGGACCACTCCAAGCAGAGCCACGGGATTCACGTCATTCTTCCTAGTATATGGCGCGGAGGTCATTCTCCCTACGGATTTGGAATACGGGTCGCCTAAAGTCAAGGGCTACGATGAAAATGTCAACCAGCGAGCCCGCGAGGACTCGCTGGATCAAATAAACGAAGCCCGCGACGTGGCCATGATGCATTCGGCAAGATACCAGCAGGCACTAAGGCGTTACCAAGCTCAGAAGATCCGACGTCGAGACTTCAACGAGGGCGACCTGGTCCTAAGGCTGCGCCAAGACAATCGAGGCTGCCATAAGCTGTCACCACCATGGGAGGGTCCCTACGTCATCGTCAAAGTGCTCAAGCCTAGCACATACAAGCTGGTAAACGAGGAAGGTGAAAAACTCACCAACGCTTGGAACATCCAACAGCTACGTCGCTTCTACCCTTAGAAAGGAATTCTAGGTCTTTTGCACATAATCCGACGCCCCAGTCGGTTGTACAGATGTAAATTTCCTTTTAAATAAAGTCAAGGGCGACTTGGCTTTCTCCTCGAAAACCAATTCCCCCTCGGGCGCTACTGCGGGGAAATTCCCCCTAAAATGGTCCCATTTTTTTGCAAAAGCTTTACTACAAAAGCGCCAAGTACATCTCGACCTGGACTTCGGGCAAATTTACGCAGGACACGAGCAGCCAAAAGGCGAAGACGGGTGAGCCGGGGATAGCCCACACCTCCAGCAGGATACGACCCTTCCCCCTCACCACTTTGCCTATAAGCTACTCGTGAAAACGAACCATTCCAGCCAGAACTCGCCCAAGCAAAAAGAAAAGACAGAACGACACAACCACAGAAACGAAATGGCGTTAAAACTTACAAACATTTCAAGTAAATTGTACTTATTACATGCGCCGTGCGGCCCGAATTCTAATTAAAATCCAAAGGGCCTGAATGTCCAACTACTCTCAGGGCTCGAGGGGGCCGGCCGGAGGAGCGTCCGGGAAGAGAATCTCCATTAAGTCGTCGGTGAGGATGTCGGCGGCAAGGGTGGCAAGCGCGTCCACGCAGTTCATTTCGGCCTCTGCACCATCATCGTCGAGACCGTTGGGGACGATATAGCCTGTGGACATCGCTCCGAGGTTGACCCGGTAGTGCGACTGCACCACGTCGAGGGTCTTTTGGACCCCAGGCGAAGTGCACCGCGCATAAACCGGGTGACATGACTGCCCAAGGCACAGAGGTGGCTGACCATGGAGCTCCCGGCTTGCACGTCGCCTTCCTCCATGCTTTGGCACGCCTCGAGAGCCGCATCCCGCAGAGCCTCCGTTCCTGCTGAGAGGAATTGTAGGCCGTCTGGATCGCCTTGGCCTGGGTCGCTAATGTCCTGAGAGCCATCCGTAGGCCTGAAAGCAAAGAATGCAAATTGAGTCGAGAGCGGATCTCGACGAATTCGACCAACAAGCAAAAAAAGCAAGAAGAGCAACTCACCCTCAACCTGCTTCTTCTCCATCTCGAGGGCTGCGCGCGCAGTCTCGGCCGCCTACTGTAGCTCGAGGATCGTGGCGTCCTTCTCCTCGCCGGCCTGCCGCAGCTCCTCATACGACACGCCCTCCTGGACTAGCTCCCCAGTGAGTCGTGTGATCTCCTCGTCCCGGAGCTTAAGCGTTGCCCGCTCCTCCTCCAACGTGGCGTGCTCCCGCTGGAGTTGGCCCTACACCTCCTCCTGGGCCGAGCGCTCGCGCTCGAGGGCGGCCTGAGCCTCCTTGAGGGCAGACTGCTCCTGCTGGAGCCGGCTCTCCGCCTGCTGACGCGCGGTCTGCTCTTAGCAAAGCTGCTCCTCCGCCGCAGCAAGCGAGGGGGCCTTCTCCTGCAGGTCAGCTCCCAACCTCTCAGCCTCCTTGGCTTTCTGCTCGGCCCGAGCCTACCTGGACCATGCCCCCTCAAGGGTGGCACGATCCTTCTGAAGGTGGGTCTGCGCCGTGGTGAGGGCAGTATCCATCTCTGCCACTGCGGTCTGCACCTCGGCCAGGGCGGCGCGCGCCTTCTGCAGATCGCCGTTCACGCCGCCAATGCGTCGTCCCTCTCCAGAAGCGCGACCTTAACCCAGTCGACCGCAGAGGTGCCCTCCGTGGTCTGGGCACGCTGGTCCAGGAGTGCATCCTGCACGGCCCTCAGTCAGTATTCCAACCAGCCGTTGTCCGTTCGCAGGGCTTCCACAAGGGCGTCAAGGGCGTCATATTGCCCCTGGTACCGGTCGAGCTCCGAGCTCAACTGAGTGAGGCGGACGTATTTAGCTCGCGCTGGGCCTTGTAGCTCCTGCAAGCAACAGTCAGGGACACAGGGGGAAAGGTCAGAACACGGAACATTCAAACGAGAAAAAGGGCAAGGAATGAGCCACGAGTCGACGAAGGGCCCCCATGGATCCGCAGTGCCTCAGTCAGGGCATTTTTTATCGAGGCGCCGCGATCGCGAAATTCTTGCCACAGCGCCTGCTCGGCCTGGGCATCGTCGAAAAGGGTGGGCAGCGCGCTGGGATGATGCAACCCCTGCTCCGGTTGTGACACAGTGACATCGGATGCGGGCGGCGCGGCCTGGGATGTCGACGCCTTGGTGTCATGCGCCGGACGCTGCGACATCACGCAGTCGTCCTCTCGCATCACCAACACCTCAGGCACGCGCTCGGGGGCTAGTTCGGATGGCCCCCTCGATTGCCCCCCAGGGGCGGAATCACCATCAGCAGGGGCCTCCACCGCCTCGCGCCCCCCGGCGCACCGGCTCCCCGAATGAGCCCGCCCGCGCCGTCGATGAAGGTCGTGGGGGACCAATGCCTGTGAGGTCGCCGCCATCGCCCCTTCCTGCTGTGGCCTTACGGTCGTGGTCGTGACGCGCGACGGCTTGCCCGCTGCCACCACGCTCGCCACCGTCCATGGCACCCTCTCTGAGCACTGCCATGTCATCGCGGATGTCCTCAACTTGAGCACCTTGACAGGCGAGAGGGCGGGGACGGCCGGCGACCCCCTGTCAACAAAAGAAGGAGAAGGGTGAGTGACAACCCCTCTAAATCGAAGGCGCGCAGGAGAGGCACTACTCACCTCAAATTGGAGAATCCCCGCTTCCTCTTCCTCAAGGGCTGGGGGCACCTCCGCTGCGCTTGCCATCGCCTCCGTGGTGCCTGCGGGTACCTCCACTGACAGCCCGGTAGCGGGCGGCTCAGCGCCCACCTCGGGGTCTAATTCCACGGCCACCCCCTTGGCCCGTGGTGACGGGGGCACGGGTTCCCACCTGTTGGAGGTGGTTCGCTCCCCATCACTTTCCTCCTCCTCGCCCGACGACAAGTTCACCAACGCCGGCGGAGGGGAGAGCCCTTGCTGCTCGCGCAGCCGGTACTCTTCGTTTTGCTGTTTCAGGTGCTCTCGCCACCTGATCTTCCTCTCCTTCGCATGAGCCGCCCGCTCCTGCTCCCCGCCGCGACGCGGCGCGGCGCGGCCCGAGCCTGAGGCGTTGGCGGGTCCCGCCGCGTGGCGTTCACGGTCACCAGTTGTGGGCAGAGGCCGTCAAAGACAAACAAAAATACAACACAAGGACCCAAAGGGAAAAGAAAAACCACGCTCATTGGCTGAGCGCCGGGGAGCATCACAAAGGACCAGAGGTCGTCGTTGCTGTGCGGAACCGACTTGAGGTTAATCGCCCGCCTCGCCCATGTGGCCGCGTACTCCTGGGGGAAACGCTCCTGCAGCAGTCGCGAGCGTGCCAGCGACACGGGGTTGGTCGCGTCGCTCATCTCGAAGATGCAGAGCTCCCTCTCCATGAGGGGGACGATCCACCGGTGATGAAAATTGGCGATGATCGAGGCCGCACCCAATCCGGTGTCCGCCAGGCGCCGCAGCGTGGTGGTGAGTATACCTGAGCATTTTTGGCCCGGCCCAACTCGGCCCGCTGTCCCAGCCCGGGCCCGGCCCGCACCAGGCCCACCTACGGACCTTACTGGACAGGCGTGGGCAGAGATCTTGAAGCCCGCAAAAAAAATTTTTGGCCCGAGCCCGGCCCGAAATGCTGTTTTTAGTTACTTTACACTATAAAATGCGTGGGCGGCCCGCCCAAGCCCGGGCCCGGCCCGAAAACTGAGGCCCGACACGTCCTATGGGACGGTCATGGGCGGGATTTTCTCGGCCCGAAAATCCCGATTTTTTCGGCCCGAACACGGCCCGGCCCGTGAAATGCTCAGGTCTAGTGGTGAGCGACTCCAGCCTCCATTGCCACGCGGGAGGCGACACACCATGGTGCCAGGCGTCGGTCTTCGCCATCAGCACCTTCCCGGTGTACGGTGGGAGGCTGGCACTGTCGTTGCGGAGGTAGAACCACCCCTTCTCCCAATCCGCATTGTTGGAGGTCATTCTGCACGGTGGGTACAACTCCTTGTGTGTGTCCCGCAGTGTGAGCTTCAGGCCGCTGGCACGAACTGCCCGATGCATCTGTGCCTCGCCCATGGCGAGAGTGTGGAGTTCCGCGCAGAAGAGGTGAACCCAGAGATGCCAGTTCGCCGGGATCCCCGGGAATCCTTCGCAAACAGCGATTAAGCAAGCCGCTTGTGATATGGCATTGGGGGCGAAGTTGTGGAGCTCCACCCTATAGTGGTAGCACAACCCACGCATGAAAGCAGCTTGCCGGGGCGGTGAAGCCGCGCTCGTGCAGCCGGACGAAGCTGACGACGTAGCCGTGCGGCGGGTTGGGCTGCCTATCCGACGTCGGCGGGACCATCCACGCTGGGTACATGTCGTCGTCGGTCGGTGCCAGCAGCCCGCCGTTCACCAGCTCATTCAGCGTGAATGGCGTCACCATTGACCAGAGCCATGAGAGAGGCTCCAGTACGCGAATCTGCTGAGGTGGAGCCATGGAGAGCGAAAATGGAGAGCTAGAGCGGCAGCGGAGTCGCAAGAAATGCGAGCAAATCCAAGGATGGTGGACCGCATGGCTGAGAAGAAGGCAAGTTGCGGGGGCAAGGGATACAAGTGACAAGGTAAGGAACTCACCCCTGCCCCTCCCCCATGATTTATAGATCCAGGGGAGCAACTTTCCTGAAACCTTCGCGCGTCGTGCCCATTAATGCACGTGGCGCCTTATGGCGCTGACCAGCGGGCCCAGCCGTGCTGAAACGGCCGCACGCACGCGTGTGCGTGATCATTACGGAGTAGTAACCAAAGGGTCGTGGCGCCCCGTCACGCCCCCCCCCCCCCCCACGTTGCCCACGACGTCTGCGCAGCGCCGCCTAAAAAGGTGTGCCCACTACGCACGACCGAAGCCACGACTGCGGTCATTTAAGGGTCGAGTTCCTTATAAAACAAGGATAACCCCACGCGATCAGAGCTAATAGCTCAAAGAACCGACCCTCTAAGGGTGCGGTCGACGCCCCGAACTAAAATGGGCAGAGCCAAGCTTCATTCGATAAACTTGAGGGTCGGCCCCTCGAACGTTGCGCTTACTGATCAGTGGTCATATGTCCTGCCCATATAGGGCAGGCACCACCGATGCCCTCGATTCGGGGGATTACTAATCAGTAGCTCGAGGGTCGATTCGACCGCGACCCCGCGAGTCCTACAGATCAAACCAAGACGGGGGCACCTCATTGCCACCCCACAAAGGCCCTACTAATCAGGGGTTCGAAGCCTGACCCTCGAAGGGTTCGAACAGACGCCCCAAATTGACAGATTCAGGGACGACCAGGGTGCACGCACTCGAGCCTAACTTGGAGCTCACTAGCTCGAGGGCACCCCACGGTTCGTGTTCAAGGCCAACGAGGGCAGCTAGTCGAGGGATCCCATCGAGGGAGAGCTTCCGTGCCCTCGGTCCCATCGAACTGGACCGAGCCCTGCCTAGCACACCTGCGTAAAGCGCTTCTATGGACGTGTCTCCAGACCACGAGCCGACCCTTATCGAACGGGGCACGGATGTCCACTTGAACAACCCGTTAACAGCTCAATGAGGGATCCACAATTAGTGACCCTCTCGATGGGAGTCGTGGACACCTCACACCTCCACGCTGCGAAGGGGCGGCGAGGGGGCGCACATACAAGCCGGAGAGCTCGTCCCGACCACCTCGAGTGGGCCCAGGCTCGGGGGCTTGACACACAGCTACACCTCTTGGACACACACCGAACGCAGGCGAATGTCGATACGTGTGCACGACACCGCTGAGGCCGGCTGAAATAATGTCGAGACTGGCTGAAACAATGTTGACGGTGAAAATCCGTCAACCTAGCCATGAGTTTACCTTCGGTGTTGGCATGACTTTTGTATCTTATCCATTGGTACTAACCCCCGTGGTATAACAAGTTCACTTGTGCATGTCGGTTTTGGAGTTAAGTGTTTACACAGGGTTTTAACGTTGAAAGCAAGACTTCCGGGATAAGTTCATTAAGCACCTCATGACAAGACCTTGAAGCCCGGTACAAGTCAAGCAATGAAGTGAACATAACTCCAAGAGCCCAAGGACCAAGCCCGAGAAGATGACAAACTCCGAGGACCTAGCCAGAAAAGTGCTGAATCTTGCAAGACAAGGAGCTTCGTCCAATTCGGAGAGAAACCGATGACAAGGGCCCACATGCAAAAGGGGAGAGGATCTAGAAGACGCGGGAAGCAATACCAGACGAAGGAGGACACGGACTGGGACAAGATGGGCCCAGGTCGGTCGGCCCACGCCGGCCGGCCCAACCTGTTTCGGGGCCCAGTCGGCCTCCCCTTTGACCTAGATGCATCAATCAATTCGTCATCCGCTGCCGAGGAGCCGAGAAGCTTGAGGGACACCATCTCGGAGATGAGGGTCGTGCTAGTTGTCTAGGGTCTCCCTAGCCGACGTGGGAACCTTGCATGGAAGACCACGTCGGAGCTCCGGAGCAAGATCGAGGTAGGATCCCGGTGGTGATCTTGTTCATGTAATCATTCATGGTGAAGTTTTTATAGTGAATCCGATTTCTAGCGATCAAGTGCCTTTTCGATGATTTTGTTTTCTTCTTGGTTTTGCTTCTTCTACGATCTATACTTAAGATAGATCACATATGGTGCTCTTGTAGCCACGGTGGCTAGAGGTGCATACTGGACCGGCCAAGTGATTTCAACTTGTTCTTATCGAACTCGCCCTAGACTACCCGCATGAATAGGGATACATTGTGACAGAACGGGGGTTCCGAAAGGCGGACGTTTTCGGAGTCGAATGGGAGGCCACAATTTAAAGATGCTTTTAATGAGATTCGCTTTTCTATCTTCATCTATCTTGTTTGGAGCTACAACATAAGCATGATCTAGACTCTCTAGATTGGTTATCTCTTGCTTTCTCTTGCTACCTCCTTAGTAGATTAGATTAGATTTGTTTTCTTTATGATATCTTAGATTAGATGCAATTTGATTCATCAAAGATAGATTTCCTTGCTTTATTAGATTGAATCCTTGCGTTGCACATTGTTCCACAGATTCGATACCTTGGGTTCGCCACTCGAGGGAAGAAGGGTCCCTTGACTACGACGGGAGACTTGCCCGCTTGCAAGTCTTAACGAACTTTGATACAACTATTAACCGTCAACAAGCCCCTTTTTCTGGCGCCGTTGCCGAGGAACAAGCAATCAAGATCCAATCTAGTATCGCTTATTTTTCAGTTTTTCTTTTGATTTTGCTTTTGCATCTCTTAAGTTTGATCATCCTCAAAAAATAAAAAAAATCAATCTAATCTAGTTTTGATTAACACTAATTTTTCTTTTGTTAGATTTTTGTTTTTACTAACCCTAACCGGAGATGGTTGGCTACCTCTCCAAGAAACCCAACTTTTTTGTGGATGATCCAGGAAAACTTTACGGGCAAAGGAGACGTGCAACACAAGCTAAAGGGTTGGAAACCCTAGATCCAAAACCAAAGTTGAAGGACCGCCGAATCTCCAAGGGAATCACCACCTCCAAGTCCAAAGGAAGATCAACCTAAACCGACATCGTTGATCTACCTATCATCAACCTTCAAGACGCCAGAAGGCCGTTCAAGATCAAGGTCTCAACTATCCGCACGACAATTGCGAGAGCTTTGGAGCGTTTCAATGAATACATACGAGCCAGATTCCTTGAGTGGCATATCGGTTTACTTAAGAGGAGGATGGAGAAGATGAAGATAGAGAAAGAAGCTCAACACCTAAAGGCTGCCGAAGCAAGATCCACATGCAAGGAGTGTGAGGAGTACGACCATGTCCAAGGTAAACCTCGAATTAATGCAAGTCCGTCGATTCAAGATTTGGTTCCTCTTTGTGCACAATTCAAGGACTTGATGGATGAGCAAGCTGAGATCAACAAGGACATCGTCACTAAGTTCGAGGCTATGGAGAAAATATTGAAGAATTTAGATGACAAGGTGACGGAGGTCGGAAGCTCTATACATGAAGTGTTCATCGTGATGAACATGCTAGAGACGCAAGTGGGACAACTTGCCGGGCGCCCGATGGGTAACAAAGAAGAATATCTGAGACAGTCCCAAGGTCCCGAGATGACGAAGGCTACTCAAACTTATTCGGGAGAGATGGAAGATCACACTAAGGAGACCATGAAGATCACGACTGAAGGACCGGAGTTTGAGATGCCGAGCCACTACATGAAGGAAGTTGTTGCATCCGTCAAGACCAAAGGACAAAGCCAGCCTGTGAAGACCAAAAATATGACTAAGCCGAAGGATAAGCCTGTGCCCAAGATGGTGCGGAAGTGGGTACCCAAGATTGCAACACCCGCAAATAGCGTTGATCCGAAGTAATCAAGTGAAGAAGTCTAGCCATGGACTATAAACGAAGCGCTAGGCGGGAGGCAACCCGTTTCGTCGAGTCAAGAATAAGCTACCGGGAGGACAACCCAATTCCAGGTTTTTCAAGTCTTTTTAAATATAATTCAGTTTTGAATTTTACTACGCAAGACATTAGACTTAGAATGGTTGAATAACATTAAAGACATAATTCTTGGTTGAATATTTTGTTTTGATCATAAACCCTTTACATGAACCATCCTATGTTGTTTGCTTCTTTTTCTTGAAACCAAAACCAAAAAAAAACTCAGAACATATCTCAACCATTCATCCCCATTATGGTGTTGTGGTTGACTTGATTTTCATGCTAAAAACACACAAGTAGAGCCACGTCTTGTACCTAGATGTTATTTAAATTTCAGCGCATGGCAGGACTCGCGTGAACCTAGAATTTTGATTTTTGGTTGGTTTAAAAATCCATATCCTTGGTTTCTCTAGAGTTAGAATTTTTCTAAGCCTCATTTAGTTTTATTCTATTCAAAATCTCTCTTATCTAATCAAAATTAGAACCTAAACCTATGCCCCCATGATCAAGCCGGGAAAAGCTTGCTCTCAACTAATGAAGGCAAACAATACCGGTAAGACCAACATAAAAGTAGTCGGAAATATTTTTCGACTTACATTTGTTGTTAATGCTTTAAAACCTTCTCTACATTTATGCTTGAGCTCTCCCATAGCTCTGAATTTATTTTTAATTTTCGAAATTAGAGGAGTGCTTAGCATTAAAACATGCTTAGAGGGAGGCAATCTAGTTCATCTAACCATACATGCACCATGATACATCATGGGATGCCCCTCCAACATATTTTATCAAACCACATGCAAATTACAAGCATGGGGGGGCAGCCAAGGCTTTGTTTTGTAGGAATATCATGGAGGCATGTGAAGCAAAAGAGCATGGAAGTGAGTCAAAGCGAAAACATCAAGTGGAAGGAGCAATAATGCAAGCGAAGGAGTGGACGAGAACATTTGGAAGGTGCACGCGGTCACGAAGCAAAGTGCGCTAGAGAAGAACCGAGCCGAGAGGAGGAGAGAGGTAAGTCTCCCATCCAGCTCATTGTTCATGTGCTCTAGTTTGTAGTCCGGAACCACCTTAGACTTAGCCATCCACCTCGTTTGTTTCGTGCAACAAAACACATCCTAATTCCACTCAAAGTCCAGACTCCAAAATAATATTTGTCTACCTTGTTACCGGTTGGAAACCCTGGATATATATTTGTGAGGGAGAGTGCTGCAATCATGGAAGAAAACTACAAGCCTTTTCACCAAAAAGAAGAAGGGATCATCGTCGTCTAAGCCATCATCAACTTCGAGGAGGCACTCGGCTTCCGAGTCTCCTCAGAGTATGGAGGAGGACACGGCACCGCCGAGGCGGAACCACACTCTTCTCCTCGGTGGCATGAGGGCTACACGAAACTCATTTATGAGGTTCACCAAACCTCAAGGACATTTGGAGGAGCCGCCCGTCCGACCTCGCCACTCAACACGATCATCCGCTCCACCTCCATACGCTCCGCGGTATTCCGAGGGGTATGTCATCATGACGGAGGAGGAGGAGGAGAAGAAGCTCGCTCGCCTTGAGTAGAGGCTTGTAGCGAACGTCGACTTCGACGACCAAGCTCTCCACATATTGGGTTTTCATACGGGACACCAGTGCAATTCTCTAACGGAGTGTCGGCAAACACCCACAAGGAATTCGCCTAGGAATTTCTCATGACCATGGTGCATATCCTTGATGAAGAAGTGTTGAGTTTCTCATTTCGTTTGGAGGGAGCCATTCGCACTTGGAGGCCATCCACAAGTGGAGAAGAAAGAAGACACCGTCGGAAGGGTAACCTTGATCAACGGTGCTATGTCTAGCACCTTGATGGGGTGATCCCCTTTCATCCATGGGTTGTAATCGATCTTGAGATGTAATCACACTTTGTTGGATTATCTATCTATCATCTTACACCGTGACCATCATAGGTCTAGTCATGAATACCTTCGTGTAGTGAGAGTACGAGATGAGGGAAAGGGCGAAACCGTGGTTGCAACCCCCGATAGATTAGATTGGTTCTCATGTTCGAAACGATTGCATGTTCTAGTATCGTAGACCCATGGGCGAGTGTCTCCTATCTTTATTGAACAAGCGGTTCCCTATGATATTAGGGAATTGCTCGGTTTTCAAAGGGAGCCCCGGAACAAGTGGATGTGCTTGGAGGCACATTGGAAGTTTCTTTTTTGGAGTATGAGCACGGGAGAAGACCATCAACGAAGAAATTTTATCCAGAACCCCATCATCCAAGAGTTTCATTGGATGTGCAAAAGGATTTTGGGGAGAATGAGAGAAACAAAGATAACCAACACGGAGTTGAATTGGCTTTACTCGACTTTGCCAGGCAGCCACTCGACCCGACTCACCTTATGATCAACCGGTGGTGTT
This sequence comes from Cenchrus americanus, assembly GCA_947561735.1. Taxonomy (NCBI): domain Eukaryota; kingdom Viridiplantae; phylum Streptophyta; class Magnoliopsida; order Poales; family Poaceae; genus Cenchrus; species Cenchrus americanus. The sequence continues at coordinate 219,874,157 of OX387241.1, read as the reverse complement.
GTGAGCAACATCGGATTCGGGAGATATTGGTTCGGGTTGTTACCTCTCCATGTTTGTTATCTCTTTAAGACCGAGTATTGCAAGGAACCCGAATCATCTTCCACCCGGGACCTCCCTAGGACTGAATATATGAAGAAAAGCAAATATATAAGTGAAGATGAGAGAGGAGGCTTCAAAGTGGCCAAAGTAAATTTGCCCCTATCGGATGGAAGATTAAGACTTTTTCTTGAGGGGAAAGAAGATTGGTTAGAGGAAGGACTCCTAGTGCCGGCGAAGAAAAATAAAAGAGAAGGATTATAGGAGAAGGATCTTCTATGGCCCAAGAAGGAGGTGCACAACAAAATTTATGTGCCACCATTTGTAGGAATTTCGGCGCCGCCAAGTTACTACGGTGGTGTACCAATGCAAGCATGGGGGAGTGGTGCAGCCATACCCCCACCAAATTTTGCGGTGCCCAACATAGCCTTTGCGGAGCCATATGCACACCTTCCTCAACCACAACAAAATGTGGCTACCATTGGAGGATACATTGCAAGAAACATGCAAATTATTGCAGCCATCCAAACCAATGCAAACCAAATGGGTGAAGGAAATGCAAACATTGCTTATGCGCTTGGACACCTTCACTTAGCACCGTCGGACAATTCATAGGAGGAGCAGGACAATCCTAATATGAAGGTGCAACAACCAAGACTATCAATATCAACCACTGGCAGACAATTAGAGAGAGGAGGAGCTTTAGTTATCTTTCCTTTTTCCCTTTTCTTTAATTTTCAGCTTGTTTGCGCCTTTGTATGCGTAGTATTTTCAGTTTTTACTTTAATTTTTAGTTTTTACTTTAATTTTCAGCATGTGTGTTAGTGTTTATTTTCATCATGAATAATGTCACCACCTAGTTTTTACCTTTGGTAAAGTTACAAAGTTTGTGTCATGATGATATATGATTATAATTGCCTCTTTGTTTATCTTTGTAATTGTTTTATGCATGATTAAGCTTATGCTCTCTTAAAAATACAAATCTGAATTTATCAAAATCCTAGCTTAATCTTTAGCGGAGGTTATGATAAAAATAAAGACCCATAGTGTTTTATGTGCTCTCAAGTTTTAGATGGATTAAAGATGATTTATTTTTGTTCTTAAAAGTAATGCTAACCTTGTCATAAATACCACTTGCGTGTTGCTCTACCTATCTAGAGCCATATAAATATTTGAGTGCAAAAACTTAGTATACAAGGTTTATTTTTGGGTGAGTTATTTCAGGCCTTGATTTCTCTGGCCCGAGACTAAGAAGCTGGTCATTCCGTTTTTGCGTATCTATCTTTTTGCTAGCCTTTCTATCCGTGCATTGTGTATCCCCACATCGGAGATTTCACGAACCTCGCCGGATATCCATCCCTAAAACCAAATATCATCTTTTGTGTTTACCTCCTTGACCACAACCTATCGTTGAGTATGGATCATCAATTCAAAGAGGATAGCAAGACAATGCCATTATTGAAGATTTCAAGTGTCTCTCCAAAGGAAAAGTATTTCCGGTACCTACCTTATCTCTATCACCTCTTTGCCCGAGGACGAGCAACGTCTAAGCATGGGGGAGGAGGTAGGTACAATGCAATTTTAGAGTTCAAAGGGGAGCAAATAAAAAAATTTGAGAAAGAAAAAATGAGGAAAAAAGAAAGAAAGAAAGAAAGAAAGAGAGATAAAAATGAGAAAAATAAAGAAAGAACAAAAATATGAGTATGAGAAACAGAGAAGAAAAGAAAAAAATATGAGTATGTATGATATAAAAATAAAATAAAATGAACTCCCCAGTTCTCTAAAGTGCATTAGGAATTTAAAGGGTTCAAGATTAAAAGATTCATACTCATTTTCCAACCATGTGCAATCCGATAATGAGGACTTCCTTTGTGCCTCGGGATCACTCTTTGCCATTTGCACATGTCCACCTATCTCAAGTGTGTGTATTTTTCTCTCTCCCCTCCTTGGTATAACATTATTTTCCAATGACCTTTTTGACGAGTCTCGGTAAGACCATGAGAAGCTTTTCTTGTTTTGACAACATCTCATTTATAATATCTTGGTAGGACTAAACTTTCCCAAAAAGCTCCATATAAAGCCTACCACATATATGTGTGTTATGAGAGGGAAAGGAGTAGAATAAATAGGCTTGAGAGACAAGATGAGATGAGTTCATGAGCAAGATGCAAGATGGTTTAAATTTGTGAACTTGGTTTAGCTCTTTTTCATCTCGTTCTTTATTTCAAAATTTATGAGATCCATTTGAAATTTTGGGAGCATGTTAATACTTGTGGGATAAGCTAAATTAAATATCTACCCTCCGTAGGGATGAAGGCTAGTACATTATAGAACTTTAACGAACTAAACTTTTTGAGAGCATTATGTTTTCTCATGTATGATCAAGTGCAAGGTTTAAACAATGAAGGGCAACGATGATATCCATCAAAGGCTTACTCGAGGACGAGCAAGGTTTAAGCATGGGGGAGCTGTTGACGGTGAAAATCCGTCAACCTAGCCATGAGTTTACCTTCGGTGTTGGCATGACTTTTGTATCTTATCCATTGGTACTAACCCCCATGGTATAACAAGTTCACTTGTGCATGTTGGTTTTGGAGTTAAGTGTTTACGCAAGGTTTTAACGTTGAAAGCAAGTCTTCTGGGATAAGTTCATTAAGCACCTCATGACAAGACCTTGAAGCCCGGTACAAGTCAAGCAATGAAGTGAACATGACTCCAAGAGCCCACGGACCAAGCCCGAGAAGATGACAAACTCCGAGGACCTAGCCAGAAAAGTGCTGAATCTTGCAAGACAAGGAGCTTCGTCCAATTCGGAGAGAAACCGACGACAAGGGCCCACATGCAAAAGGGGAGAGAATCTAGAAGATGCGGGAAGCAATTCCAGATGAAGGAGGACACGGACTGGGCCGAGATGGGCCCAGGCCGGCCGGCCCAGCCTGTTTCGGGGCCCAGTCGGCCTCCCCTTTGACCTAGATGCATCTCGGGCTATTTATAGCCCCCTAACCGAGCGCCATGCATCAATCAATTCGTCATCCACTGCCGAGGAGCCTAGAAGCTTGAGGGACATCATCTCGGAGATGAGGGTCGTGCTAGTTGTCTAGGGTCTCCCTAGCCGACATGGGAACCTTGCATGGAAGACCACGTCGGAGCTCCGGAGTAAGGATCAAGATCGAGGTAGGATTCCGGTGGTGATCTTGTTCATGTAATCATTCATGGTGAAGTTTTTATGGTGAATCCAATTTCTAGCGATCAAGTGCCTTCTTGATGATTTTGTTTTCTTCTTGGTTTTGCTTCTTCTACGATCTATACTTAAGATAGATCACATAGGGTGCTCTTGTAGCCGTGGTGGCTAGAGGTGCATACCGGACCGGCCAAGTGATTTCAACTTGTTCTTATCGAACTCGCCCTAGACTGGCAGAACGGGGGTTCCGAAAGGCGGGCGTTTTCGGAGTCGGATGGGAGGTGTGACGCCCCAGGTTTTTAATTAGCGTCATTAACGCTAATGGCCGAATAAGCCGAGTCAAATCGGCCGACAGCGGTCAAACCTAGGTCAACCTGGGTCATCACCTCGAAAACCTTGCCAATGAACCCTATTGAAACCCTTGACCAAGTCTACACACACCCGTAGTCAACCCTTAGTCAAAGACACGGTCAAACCCCGCTTAACCATTGACGTCGGCGAATGTCGTCCGGAACTTTTGCCGCGTTCTCTAAAATTCACCTAAACACTTCAAAATCTACCTTTATGAAAGTTGTCCATCTTGTTGAGGGTCACAACTTTCGTGTAGATTGGCATTTCAAATTTTGAGCGGAAAAAGGGTGAAAAACTTAGTCAACTGCAAGCAGCTCCTGTGCACAGACACATGGCTGCATTCAAAGTTGGCACGACGTTCGTGCAAAATCCGTTGAGAAAAACGCCCTAGAGCCTTTTTAGAAGTTGTAGAGGGTGACTAGATCTGCAACTTTCATGTTCACTGCTTGGTCAAGTTCTATTCAAAAATTTGGAGAAACTTTAATTCAAACAGGGCCGGTCCGAACGAAAACAGGTCGGCCGCGACGCGCCCGCGCTCCAGGCGCGCCGGGCGCCGCGCCTCGCGCCCGCCCGCGCCGCCCCCCCCCCCCCCCTCGGCGTTCGAGCCCCGGGTCGCGTCCCGAGGCGCCCCTTCCACGAGCCACGCGCCCACCGAGGCCGCCTCGAAGTCTTGCCCCCTCCTCGCGCGCGCGCGCGGCCGGCCGGCGAACGCCCAACGGACCGCCGGTCCGTTCTATGCCTCCCCCTGCCGTTCGCTCCTCCTTAGGCCGGCGCTTGCTACTAGACGTCGCCGTTAGTCTCTTGGGTCGCTGGCAGGCACACTTTTCCCCTATAATAGGGTCTCTGCCCCTCCTGTCCCGGCCAAGCCACTGTCGAGCCGCCACCGGCGCCATTACTGGCCACCGCGGCGAGCTCCAGGCCTGGCCGGCTATACACCAAACCAAGCCCTTCCCCACCTTCCCTTGCATCTACCAAGGCTCGCCGGCGTACCCATTTTCCCCATAGAGCCGCCACCTCGCCGGCAGGACGGTCGCAGCGGTCACCGCCGCCGCCGCCGCCGCCGCCCCCCACCCCGCCGGTCCTTCCCCGGCCCAACCGAGCCCAAGAATCGGTCCCCTAGGACCCAAGGTCCCTCCCCCGCCCGAGCCCGGCCGGTCCCCGGCCGGCGGTTCGCCGGAATTTGGCCGCACCGCCGGCGGCCGGCGCCCTGGGACTGCATTGCATGTTCCCAAATCTTTCTGAGGACCACATCGCAAACCGAGGGTATCTGTGTAAGCATCTTAAAACTTCTAGGGGCCTGCTTGAAAGAGTGTTCTGGAATAGTGTTTGACTTTTGCAGAAACTTGTAAAATCCGTATAAAATAGTAGAAAAATCAGAAAAATGCAAAACCAATTTTGTTAATTTAGTGGTGAAAAATACTACAACTTTTATTATATTCACTTGGTCTGATTCTAAATATTTTTAACATGAAAAATAGAAATGTGAAAAACCTAGATCTGCAATATCTCAAAATCTATCCAAATAATTTTACGAAGTGTTTGTTCCTGAACGAGGGAAGTGGAAAGACAAAGAGGGATAGGGAGCTCGCCTCCTTCTTTTTTGTAATCACCGAAATTGAAATTGTACGACGACCCTTCTTGTTCCAGGCATACGACCCTGAGACGTGACGGTGTCACTTTTCCGGCCCGGTAAAGTGACAGTTATATAAATAAGAATAAGAAAGAGAAGCGTGATGTTGTCGTATTGTCAGCAATCAAATTATCTTAAATAGATAGTACGGTTGTGTTGTTTCAATTTGTGTTCGTCGGTCCTTGGGTTACAAAGGTGTGGGCCCACTTACTAATACGGGGAGGGTTCCGCATGAAAAAGACAATCTTGAACTTCTTCGTTTCGTTGGTAGAACCAACGACGACCAAAATCCCAGTCTCCCTTTCTCTTTTCGGTTGGGAGCAGAGCTGAAAAAGATGGGAAATTCCAATGATTCTTCGTTCATTAGAATGTCGATTCCTCACAATCGCTCTTTGTGATGCTGCGGAACCATGTAACTAATTTTTGGATATGTTGTGTGTATTGTCATGACTAGCTCCTCTGCCAAAAATTGCACAAAGTTATGTTATAAATCTTTTTATAAAAATGTTTTTCCATTTCTACAGAATCTGCATAAATGATTTTTGTAGCTACAAATAAATAGATTTTTGCAACCAACTTTTGCACACTGTCTTTTTATTCCAAAGCACACCTCTGGTAAATTAATCACAATTTTATAAATACCAGAAATATTTATTCTTGAATTATGCTTGTTTTTCTTTGAAAATTCATAACTCAAGTTTCATAAGAACTCTAGGTGTATGTGCTGCACCACTAGGCTAGTTTTGGACCATGTAACATGTGTGAGAAAGTTTGGCACATTTTGTTGAGTATTTATTTTTGTGTGCATTTACCTTGTCCTTTTAGCTAGCTTTTGTCATTTTCAAAAATAATTAATTACTAGCTATCCAAAGCATGTTTGTATGTCCAGTGGCTTGTTATAGGTGTTTAGAGTGTAACACACCCTTCCACTGAATTTTATTAATTAATTTCATGAATAAAAGCTATAGGAGCAATTTAAGGCTTAATAGTCACTAAATGGGAAAAATCACCAATCCATATTTAATAACCTTGTGTGTGGTTGTAAATCATGTTAAAAGGTTAAATATACCCACCCACTACCGTTTGTGAAGTTAAATTAAATTATTTACATATATATGTACACAGTCACTATCAAAAAGAATGATTAATAAAGAGTTGCAAATTGTTCCTTTTGGAAGAATATGCTAAATGTATTCTTATCTAGGTGAATGTGTCCAACCAATACACCCCTTGGTTGTCATCTATTGTTTGTGGATAATTAAATTGAAAACCGTCAAATAAATCTTGCATTTGCATCTTCGTGTAGATCTTTCCGCCGGTAGACGTACGCTCGTGCCGGAAGGAGGAGACGAAGGTGCTGACGAAGAGCTGCAGTACGTGGACATAACTCAAGACCTGGACCCAAGTCCAGAAGGGCCCAAGGCCAACCTTGCCAGCGAAGGCAAGCCCCGGATCATTAACCCTGTCTTTTTAAAATTATGCAATTATGTTTGCTACGATTGTGCATTTACGTTTCAGGAGTTGAATTGAAACCCTAGATGCATGATCTCTAGGTACCTATGCTCTATCACTAGTATGCTAGGTCGATAGCTGCTACGCTATAGGACCCGATAGAAGTCGAGTGATGTTCGTCACTCGCGAGAATAGGTTCTTGTGTTGGAATCATAAGATCTTTATAAATGGATTGCTCATGTGGTAAGAGCATGGGATTGGGCTCCGGTCCAGTGGCTTTCGTGGGCTAAGCTTTTGAACGTACCAAACATTTGCTGGGAATGGGACCGGTAAGCCTAGTACCTTAATGAGACGACTAGGGATGGAACTGTCACTACACTTGGGGTTGTCTCACGGCTAGCTACCGGTGGTGTTTGGTGATTCCGGGTACTTCGCGGGGTATTCCGGATATCCTGCACCAAAGACTGTGGCATTTCATCCCGACCCGAGGATTTTCGGGAACTGCCTGGGAAAGTTGTCCTTGCGGGGGCAGCCTACCGTGTGTTTGGGTCTACCTTGCAAGGTTTGAATCAATCGATTGTCGGTCTCTCACCGTTATCCGAGACTACTTAATCAACTGGCCATGATATCCCATAATGATGGAACTCGAGGAATATTGTTGTATGAATTAATTGTTTGTCCAATTCTTGATTGAAATAGATGGCACATTTAGAAATGGTAATCAACTAGAACTGGTGCTAAAAGATTGAAAGTAAGGATCTACTCTTAGTAGCTGTTCAGCAAAAGAATCTCCACCTGCCAAAAGCCTTTCATGTCTAGAGTTTGGTGAGGTAGATTTCACCCGACGGGTAAGCCTTGCTGAGTATTAGTATACTCAGCCTTGCTTTAAAACTGTTGTTGCAGGTGTTGTTGACCGGATGGGTGACGACAACTGAGAGCATCATGGATGGCCTCCCGTGGTGTCTTCGCTTCCGTTAGTTAATTTCGCTGTTTCAAAACTCTGAACTACTTCTTTATGGCAAAAACTTTGGTTTGTAATAATTAAACCCTTCGGGGTACGAATTTGGATGTTAATGATGTTGTATCTCTGGACTCGCCTTCGAGTGAGTTTTAATGCATATATTTGATCCTTGTTGCTATTCAAGTGATTTACCGGGCGTTAACCCGGCGACCGACGACAGGATGATACTTTATTATCGCTTAATGACCAAAGTGGATTGGTTTAGGCGATAGTACGGTATTTTCCTGGGCGGGTTGTCACAGGAGGCCACGATTTAAAGATGCTTTTAATGAGATTCACTTTTTTATCTTCATCTATCTTGTTTGGAGCTACAACATAAGCATGATCTAGACTCTCTAGATTGGTTATCTCTTGCTTTCTCTTGCTACCTCCTTAGTAGATTAGATTAGATTCGTTTTCTTTATGATATCTTAGATTAGATGCAATTTGATTCATCAAAGATAGATTTCCTTGCTTTACTAGATTGAATCCTTGCGTTGCACATTGTTCCACGGATTCGATACCTTGGGTTCACCACTCGAGGGAAGAAGGGTCCCTTGACTACGACGGGAGATTTGTCCGCTTGCAAGTCTTAACGAACTTTGATACAACTATTAACCGTCAACAAACAAACACCTCGCACACTGGCAATACGCTGTGAAAAAACCTTGCAGGAGTATTCACACTCCTCCAAGGCATCGGGGGCTACACCCGTGGGTGCGCTAGCACACCCCCACGGAATGGCACAACAACTAGGAAGGAAGAAAGTCCCATCAGCAGGCGTCAACCTCTGCGGGTTCCTAACTGATACCACCGTAGAGGCTCGGAGGCTAATATCGAGGACAGCCATAAGGGTCCTCTAATAATCGGGGAAAACACCCCTCTCGAAAAATAGTCAAAGGTAAAACAAACAAACCACAAACCACAAAAAAAGCTTCGCGTGGTCGTGGCCCGAAGCAAAGAAGGGCCCACGGCCCAAGAAGCCGCAACGGCCCACCAAACGGCCGGTCGCAGTACCCCTCGGGCGAATCTCCGTCTCGCTTGAGGGCCCAGCGCTGCGCCGCGGAGTCTCCCCCTTGCTTGAGGGCCTGACACCCCCTCGGGCAAGTCTCCGCCTCGCTCGAGGGCCTAACGCCCCCTCGGGTGAGTTTGCACATCGCTCGAGAGACCGGGACCCCTCGGGCGAGTCTCTGCCTCACTCGAGGCCGCCTAGACCCACGACACCACACCTACTCTCCCGACCAAAGCATTTAATTCTCTGGCACGCAGCGGGCGCCCGGGTCAAAGGCGAATCCCCGTCACGCCGGCCCCCTGACACCCCTGGGAATCATATTCCGGCGCTGTTCCACCAACCCTCGTTGTGCTGCCATCCCCGACGTTGTGCGGGAGCTGTGCGGGAAGGCTGGTGTCATTTCATGACACTGTGCCGCCCACTCCCGTACCTCCTCCACATCGCCCCCCTCTCAAAAGAGGACAGTGGAACCCTCGAAGGGGGTATTGCCACCTACCCTACACCCGCCCGAGATGGTGCCGTGACGTTGGACTAGCGGAGCACGTCTCCTCCGTCACGTTCGGCCCTGTGCGGCCATTCCTGTCACTATGCCGCCATCCCAGGCACTGCAGCGTCATTCCCAGCATTGTGGGAGCCCAGGACGACGGGACACTGCCATGTCCGCTGTTGTACAGCCTCTGGTCCTCCGTCGGCCCAACCCTCGAGCCGGCGTACGGACGGTGACCAGAAGAGAAGCTCCCACGCCGCTACCCTCGAAGCTGCTCCTGGACAAGCACAAGACTCGTCACGACTCCAGCCAAAAGGCAAGATTCGCAAGGACAACCATCAACTTCACGACATTGTGCGCCATGCCGCCATATGTAGCATGCGGCATGATTGTAAACCGCCTACCCTTGGCCTATAAACGAATGAGGCGGTTCCCTAGCCGTAGGGGAGACGACAGATAGCTGCTCACTCGCACTCTTCCGCCTTCAACCACGATATTGGCACTTTGCCTCAATCATTCCTCAGGGACCTAGAGGCTACTCCTCCTTTCCCGCCTTGCTTGTAGCTCCCCTCTGCAAGCACCACGGTGCACCACAATACAGCGCCCCGAGCGCACCTCTGCTGGACGTACGGCCCACGGCCGGAACCAGGATAAACCCGTGTCATTGTGTTGCTTAGCACCGGCCATCGAGAGATAGATCTCAGCGCTCTTACTAGTTAGTGTCGGGACTACTTTCCACACCGACAATTCCTATGTTGGGGGTTTGCAACCTAGGGTGACAAGATACAATTAAATCTCTAGAAAGTAATTGCTCAAAGTAAAAAAGTTCAAAGAAAATTGAGAAAAGAAATAACCTAACACAACATATGAATTTTATCCCGTAGTATCGATGACTTGTCAGTCACCCTTAATCCATGTTAAGGTGGATTCAATGTTCAACCGCTCCTCTATCAAGACACCGCTTGATGTTGAGCCGGTTAGAATCAAAGAACCACTCCACACCTCGATTCCACTAGAGTTGCTCTTCATCGGTTAGGCGAGGTCAGAACAAGACCTCTCACACCAATCTTCCAAGGCAACTTCATAATCTTCTTGAAGTGCTCAATTGAATCATGAGCTCCAAGGCGTCTAGGATGCGGCAACCTCTAAGAGTAACAAATCAACCCACTCGCTTGATGTTTCCCTAGTGCCACAATGATCAACACCTTGATGCAATGCACTAGATGCTATTAATCTCATAAGGATGCAACCTCAAAGCAAAGTGAGTGAGAGGGGAGAGGGAGAGTCAACTATTGCAAATAGACCTTCCAAAGTGCCAAGAGAGTCTCCCCAATTTTGTGGGTGCAGTATAAATACCCCCTCTTCTTGGAACTAGCCGTTATGATCAAAATGTGTACCTCGCGAACTGTCATGACCACACCATGAACTGTCCGAGTTTAAATTCCAACGATAAAACGTGAAGTTAGCGACTGTTACAGATGCCTGTTGGCCCAGGCTGACTGTCCGCCAAGACACCACGGACCGTCCGCCTGGTCCACCCGAGTCACACACCTTTTTGTTAGAATCGAGGTTAGTTTCGGACCGTCCGCGTAAGCCTCGCGAGCTGTCCGCCCCAACATGTTTTTTTCGAAAAACTTCATTCCAAAAACCATGGATATTCAATAAAACTCAATAGCCTACAGACCATCTGCCCCAAGGGCACGAACTGTCTGCCCCACAACAGAAAACTAACTTTTCTCAAGATTTTCAACAAAAACTCTTTCACTTTTGAAAACACCACTCATCTAAATGCAATGCATGCAAGACATTATCCACTATAAAGATGCCAAGCCAACCAAGTTGATCCCTCTTGATAGTACGACTATCTATCCTATTAACTCGGTGATTTTGCATCCTTTGATCACAACATGACCGGTTAAAGGAAAAGCACTATATTTTACCTTTGCCTTGAGCTTCCCATCGATGATATCCACACTAACAATTACATCACCATGAAGCTCAATTTAACTCCGGGACTAACCTATACTCATATTATCAATGAAATTATTAGTCCACTAAGATTGTCATTAATTACCAAACACAAATTAGGGGCCTAGATACCTTCACTGTGGCCCCTCTAGAGTCTAGACCTTATATTAAATATATTGTACACTATTTTTTCTTACAAAGAGAAAACAAATATATTAATATATTTTAATTTAATTTGATAATCAACATCAACATTGTACTCCCTCCGTCCAGGTTTGATATGCTTATAACTGTGTAACACAAGACCAAGGAGAACTTTAATTTCTCTCTGTGATGTATCGACAAACGAGCCAGCCAACTAAGCAACTCATGATACGATTGGCTCTAACTGGGAATACACATATCATTCATGGACACTTTTTATTTTGTTATACGAAGATCAAATCAGGACGGAGGGAGTATATTTATACTTAGGTACCATTCTTAAAATTCCGAGCCTCTGACAGATGTTTTGTAAGTATTTGTTTTAAATTCTAACACCCAAATTATAAGAAAATTAATCATATGAGTACTAGAATAGATGTCCCAAATACCATAAAATACAAAATTACAAATAATTAAATTGAAATTCAGAGATCGATTAGACCTGGATGTTGGACGTACCAGGACACATGAAGGCCTAATCGGTGGAGCAGGAGTACATGATTGTTGCAGACCGGAGAAGTGGAGATGGCGGGTGCAGGATGCCTAGGCTTGGTCGTCTTATGTAAGTCAGGTTTTTGTGTAGGTGAGATGGTAAGGAAGCTATGTGTGAGATGAGAGATCTTGGGTTCGAATCCCGTATGACACACATATTTCACATGAAAAATCATGTATTGGTGTCCTCAAATCTGAAATATTATTTACTTATTTTCACAAATTTGTATACATGTTTTATAAATGTATCTAGAAGTTTGTCTCTATATTTATTAACACACAATAAAGTGTTAATATAATATGTAACTAGACCACTAGAGACGTTTTGTACAAGTGTCTACAAGATTGTAACAATTTTATAAGATATGCATATGACGTTCTACAAAATGTATTTTTGTTTCATAGCGACGTTTAAAGAATTCATCTCTACAAGGTTTGATGTGGTACATATGAAGACGCTCTTAACACAATTTATGAAAGCATGTCTATACTGACATAGAGACGAAATAAAATGTGTCTCGCTCTAAATCTGACGTATCTAGAGGGGGGTTTCTAGTAGTGGGAGGTGTACCCAACGGTTACCCCTTTGCAGCCTTATCGCGAAGCGACGGCGGCGGACATAGCTCGCTGCTCACATCACGTTGGCAGTCGGGCGACGTCCCTCTTAGAGTTTTACAAGAAGAACCATTTAGTACACTTATTTGCTACGCTTTATGATGTTTCTACTTGCTAGTTATGATTTAAAGCATGTCTAAAAGTGTAAAATCTTGAAACATTTTTACAATCATGTCAAAATGCATCTTTACATGATTATGGACATTATCTGCGTTATAGTAGTAATGTGCACTGGAAGCGTTTCTACATTAGTAAAAAAATAATTTGTACGACTTCTTCACAATTGAGCTGAAATACTACAAAAAATTGAACTAAAGAGGTTTGGAGGTGCACCACATCATATTCAATTTGCACCCCTACTTCGCGAGCTGCGAGTCCGCAACCTTTCCTTTGCACGAGGTCTCATGGATGGGAAACAAAGGTTGACGCGTCATGTTTGGGTAGACAACATGCAGTCATGTACATGTACAATACACATGGGTCCTCTTGCAGTTGGAGCCCTCGGCCGTCCCACATGGTGGCCTATGCTTAGGGCCGACAGTGTTGGTCACATCAAACTTTCTCATGCTAATTAGGTGTATTAAACGTATATTAATGTTGAAATCCATGTCATAACCCTGGGTAAATTCGCAAGAAGAATCTATTGAGCTTGTAAGGAATCGGATGCTCGTTAGCCTAAGAGGGGCAGGGGGTGAATTAGGCAACTTAAAACCATAACCTATGGCTTCACTAATTTTGCGCAAAGGTAAACTAGAACATACTATCTATATGTGCAACTAGGTTGTTCTAGTGTGAAACTCCCATCCCAAAAGAAGGTTTGCAACCTATAGCCAATCCAAGCATGATACTACTCTAGGAAAGTAAGGGAAAACAAAGATTGCAATAGAGTAAATGCGGAAATGTAAAAGGGGATGAGAGGAAGCAAACTCTTGACACGCGATTTATCCCGTGGTATCGGTAGGCACTAAGCCACCCCTAGTCCACGTTGTTGAAGCACTCACACAAGAGTATTGCTTCCCGGTCACCAAGTCTATCCCAAGAGCACCACTTGACTCGCTACAAAGGTTAGCCACTTAGGCACTTGTCAAGCTCCCTTGGTCACCTTGAGTCCGCCTCCACTAAGGAGCTTCTCCACCAAGGAAGGGGGTCTCCACATCCCCCGCACAAAGTGTCCTCACCGCTCCACACCAAGCCGGAGGGTCGATGACGATTGCCGGTGAGCCACTTAGGCCCCAAGGCTTCCGGCGAACCTTGTACAACCTGATTCACTCAAGAATTTCCTCACAAGGTTGGCATAACCTTGCACTCACTCAGCTCTAAGCTAAGCCTAGCACTAAGTGTTAACACCAAAATTTGGTAAAGAGTCTGACTTGTGGGTCCAACTCGGTGAGAAATCCGTCCGGCGGAAGGAAGGTTTCTTCAGATGAATTCGGCAGAAGAATCCGCGGTCGGCAATTTGCCTTCGTTCGGCAAGGAAACTGTTGTGCTGACTTTGCGGGGTTGCGTGGTGACGTGGCCTGAATGGAAGGGACGAATGGATGGATAAGCGATCGCATTTAGAGATAAATTAGGTATCGAATCCATTCAAGGTGATGCTTAGCAGGGTATAAATATGAACCCTGATTGTATGTAACAGATAATTCAAAAACATTCTCAATACAAACCGGCCTTACGCCAAACCTTTGAGTCCCTTGTCGTGTCGTCGAGTTCTTCAAGAGGGTTCATCGATCCGTCGACCTCCGTGAGTACCGGCAACCTTGTATCATGTCTAGTATCATGCGGTGGATTTAGATCTGATGCAAGTAGTCTTGTTACCATGCTCAGTGTCATGCGGTAGATTCAAGCTTGGTTCAAGAGGGTTTCTTGTTAGGTCATGAGTCATGCGGTAGGCTAAGATCTAGCTTGAAGCTAGTTATCGGCTCTATTGAATTTTGGCAAGATTCAATAGATTCATTAAGTTACCCCGTGTTGCTTTGATTTTATGCTTTATGTTTAAATTCATGTAACACTTCTTTGCCCAATCTAGATTGGTTTGGATCGGCTTTATCTTTTTGATGATCCTTATGCGAATCGAGTTCGTATACTTGGTTTAAATAGCACGTGGATCACATGCTCCATGATAGCCGAAACCGAATCGATCTTGAAAGAACTAGGTATCACGCGGTAGATGCAGGTTTTTGGGTTGTTTTGGAGCTAGTCATCCGGTGGATTAGATTTCAATCCAATCTGATAGATTTATCTTGCTTGGTAATGTTCGTTCCTTCTTCATGGACCCCGCATCGGCTGTTCAGCCGTGTTCGGTTATGCTTTCACGAGTAAAACGTGCTCATAATTTATGCTCTAAATATTGTATGCTTTTAGCTTTCCATATTCAGATTGTATCATGCGGTGGATAGATCTATTTGTGGAAGGTGGTATGATCTCAAACGAGTTGTATCATGCGGTGGATAGATTTGTTTGGTATCATGCTTGACGGGTTTTAAAGTACCTAGACATGCGGTAGACTAGTGCTTTGGATCTATGCATGCTTGTTTATTACATATTTATGACCATGCTTTACTTAATTTACTATTTAATGTTGTTTGTTGTGAGGATCGGTCATAGCCTTGCGCACGTGCATCTTTATCCAAATAAAAGACCGATCTGTCGTCATGCTTATGTCATCTATTCGGCTGTGTTACTTTTTGCACTCTAAAGCTCCCGAATGGTTTCTAGTTTGCTGGCAGATAGCTCTTTATAGCTATATGTCTTTTCACTTGGCTTTCTAGCCGTAAATATGGAACTTGTTTGGTACCACCCGCAAGTTCCAAGCTTTGGAATCTAACTACTTTGTCTTTTGTTAATTTTCAGGGAAAATTGACTGGCACGTCTTGTGATCTCTTCGCGTGTGAAGCTAGCTTTTTCGGCTTGCTGTGTGCTTGGCGTGATGTGCAGATTTTACGTCAACACACTTTTTGGCATGCCCAGTGGGACAATAGCCGAAAATCAAGATGCCTGACATTAGCGACGTTATGGATGTCAACATCGAGGATCTTTCTCCGGAACAGCAGCAACAGCTAAAGGATGCTGCTGATCAGTTCCAACAGAAGTGCTTACTGTCATTTAAAAAGAACAGGAGTGGCATCCCATACCTCAAGAATGAGATGCCTAGGGTTCTATTGCCAGGAGAGAGCGATGCTGCAACCCAGCAGGAGAGGGAGGAATGCATGCAGGCGTTTAGAGACGCTGCAGATGACATCCTAGGCAGGCATCATAGAGCTTTCCTGGGTGCGTTCAAACAGATGATGGAGGCTGTCTTCGGCCCGGGCATGGAGCAAGTGTTCAATCGAACACCCTTTCAAGGAGGCACTGTGGAGGTGGGTGAGTCCAGTTCTCAGCCGCCATTGCGGAGCCGGCCCGGCCCGACCTCCTCCGCGAGTGTTGGAAGCCAAGCCTTCCAACCTCCCCCACAAGGCGCTGGAGGTCAGCCAGTTCAGCCCCCACTGCAGGCCGCAGGAGGGCAACCAGTCCAGCCACCTCCACAGGGCGGCGCAGGTCAACCTGTGCAACAGCCGAACCCGTACCAGCCCACGTACGGGGAGCTCGCATTCGGCTCGTCTGGAGCCCCACTTGCTTCCGGTTGCCGGATTGCCCCAGCTAGCAACAGACTGCAGAAGAATTTGTACGGTGGAGGCTACCACGAAGTGATGAACTACGGCGCCATCGATGCTCTCCCGAATCCGGGTTATGGACCAGCTACGGGCGTACAGGAGGATGATATCCTGGCTCAGAAGATGGCCGACTTAATGCAGAATCAATTCGGCCTCAAACCTAAAATGCAGGGACCTACCTACACGCCTCCGTTCCCAGAGTGGTATTACAACGTGATCCTGCCGCCAAGAGTAAAGCCTCCGATGGAATTTACAAAGTTTTCCGAGCAGGATGACATGAGCACGGTGGAGCATATTGCTCGCTACCTGATGCAGCTTGGAGAGTGCTCATCTGAAGAGGCGTTCAGGGTCAGGTACTTCCCCATGTCACTGACGGGCGCGGCGTTCCAGTGGTTTTCATCTTTGCCTCCCCAATCAGTTAGCACATGGAGGGAGCTGGAACGGAAATTCCACGCCCATTACTTCAGTGGCTCCACAGAAAAGAAGCTCATCGACCTCGCCACTCTGAAGCAGAAACACAGTGAGACGCCCTTGGAATTCCTTAGGAGGTTCAGGGAAATCAAGGGCATGTGTTTTTCGCTAAATCTGCCAGATGATCAGTTGGCCGACATGGCCGTCGCTGGAATGCTGCCGGTCGTACGTGAAAAGCTGTTTGGCATGGAGTTCGATAACCTGGGTCAACTGTCCCAAAAGCTGTCATTGATGAGCAACCAGTCCTACGGTTTTAAGAAAGACGCCAGGTTCAACAAGCAGCACGACGTAGCCGATATCTACAATCAGTTCCTGGAAAAGGCCGACCAGATTGAGGATTCTGATGATGACCAGGACGTGGTTGCGGCTGAAATCATGTGGGGGAAGGAACCATTGACCATGAATCAGCGCTGGGTCAAACAGACTAAAGGCACCTACGATTTCGACGTCACTAAAGCTGATAAGTTGTTTGAAATCCTGGTGAAGGAAGGCCGAATCAAGTTGCCTGAAGGGCATTCCATGCTTCGGCCCGATGGAGTAAAGAAGAAATGTTACCGCGGCTTCCATGACAGGAATTCTCACTCCATCAACGACTGCAGGGTCTTCAGGATGAGGATCCAGAGGGCTATCCAGGAGGGTCATCTCAAGTTTGATAACAAGATGAAACTGGACGGCCACCCTTTTCCCCAGAACATGATAAGCTTTTCTGTTAACATGGTGACAGCCGAGGAGAAGGGCAGGGTCAAAGTCTTGACTTCAGCCAGGGCAAGGCAGGATGGAGCAGTAGACCCAGAACGTCAAGTGACCTTGGAGCAGGTGCATGGTGAAGCCCCCCGCGTTCTCAAGGGCCATATCGAGATCGGGGAATCGTCCAGAGCCAAACCCAGGGTGACTACGCGCATCCTCCTCAACAAGTGGCAGTGCCAGCTGGAGAAAGAGCGCTACCAGAAACGAAAGCACGAGGAGGAGAGGCGCAGAGCCGAAGAGGAAGCGCGCAGGAGAGATCTGGAGAAATACACGCGCAAGCAGGAGCACGCACACTGGGGGTGCGCATTCTTCAGGCACTGCTGGAACGAAGGGTTGAAGCTTCCCACGCTGAGAAACTGCCCTGAGTGCAGCGATAGGTACTTTGAGTATAGGCAGGAAACTGCCAATCGCCGATCCGTCCATGAAAGAATTGGAAGGATACATCCTAGTGAGGATCGGCGTCAAAAAATTGAAATCATTGATCATCCCGGAAGAGACAAGCCGATTTGAGATGGGGCCGATCGGGGAGGAAGACGAGGACGAATACATCTGGCAAAAGGGTCAATGGTGCCCGCCTGGCCTAAGAAAGAGTCAGAAAAGGAGGGTTCAGCGCTTGAGGAACCGCGAAATGAGGCAGGCGGGGATCCAGACAAGGCAGGTGTGGCGTCCAAAGGATAAACCTGAAGGGTCAAACCGCTCGGCGCCGGCATGTATGGTATATTTTCTGCTGAATGAATTCATGGCTCCTGCTAATCAGGTTGTGCAGGAAGAAGCGTCCCTGGAAGATGAGCAGCTTGAGGGACTGATGGCGCAGCTGGTGCTAGACAAGCAAGCCATCTTCGACAAACGGGCCAAAAATCGGCACATGAGGCCGCTATACTTGAAAGGATATGTCAATGGCAAGCCATTGACCAAGATGTTTGTCGACGGTGGAGCGGCAGTCAACGTAATGCCGTACACCACTTTCAGAAAACTTGGCATGGGCCCTGGCGACTTGACTCCTACAAGCATATTCTAAACGATTTCGCCGGGAATCCTTCTGATACCAAGGGGTGCACCCATGTGGATCTGATGATCAGGTCCAAGACACTGCTCACAACCTTCTTTGTCATCGAAGGTAAAGGAGCCTACGACCCTCTTGCTTGGACGGGGCCGGATTCATGCCAACCGCCGCGTCCCATCTACCATGCATCGGCCGCTCATCCAATGGGTAGACGACGACATTGAGGTGGTCCAAGCGGATGACTCCGTGAGCGTCGCAAATGTGGAACCAGCTTTCTGGGAATACCAAGGTATTGATTGTTTCTCGGGGAAAAGATCGGGGAGAAGGTCTCGTTGAGCTCCGTCGGCGGTGATCAGCGTACCGATTCAAGCAGTCGGCTCTTATAGCAATTTTTAATGGATAACCCCGTCGACGGCACTGACGGCAAGTTGGGACGAGGATTCATGTCGGACGATAAATTGGAGGAAGTTGACATTGGAAGCGGTGACAAACCAAGGCCGACATTCGTCAGCGCAAACTTGCAATCAGACTTCAGGGAGAAATTGATCAAGTTGCTTAAGGAATATAAAGATTGCTTCGCTTGGGATTATTCGGAGATGCCTGGACTTGACCGTTCCATTGTTGAGCATCGGTTGCCAATCAAATCTGGTTTTAAACCATACAAGCAACCTCCCCGGAAAATCTACAAAGATGAAGTATTGGCCGATGTGAAGAAAGAAGTTGAAAGATTACTTGATGCAAACTTCGTTCGGCCATGCAGATATGCGGAGTGGATCTCTAATATTGTCCCTGTCTACAAGAAGAATGGAAAGATGAGAAGTGATGGATGAGTGTGCGAGTGGATTTGCAGGCTATCTCAGCAGACTATTTTATTGGCTGAGAGAGTGCGTTGGGAGTGATGACTGGCCGGTGTGCATTATTGGAATACCAAGCGGCAGGGTTTTTCTTCCCGGATGCAAAGGGTTTCGTTTGAACAGTGCTTACGGATTGCCGATTCAAGGACTTTCTGCGGATTTTGCACCAAGGGACATCCGTTTTCGCGTGTTCGGCTCAAGTGGGTTCCCGAATACGTCTGAGGGGAAACGAGATTCGCAGATGCAAACACAGAAAAATCATCGCAGTACAAGCACGGGAATTGAAAGTTCTTTATTTATTGCCGATATCAAACATCCCTGATACAACCTAATCAAAGAGCCTATTTAACACAGACTGGGGATGAGTGAGTTCGGCAATGGCATCGTCGTGGCCGTCGAGGCACTCCAAGATGATCTCGATCTCCTCGATGTCTTCTGGTGCGCCGCCCCGGAAGCCGTGCGGCCTGGTGGAGTAGTCGACGTTGGTGTGCGTTGCCATGGCGGCCAGGCCCAAAGTGGTGCCCAAGTGGATGCCGTGGGTGGCCACTTCGTCCACGCGGTGCTCCACCACGGCAAGGCGCTCCGCCGGCGTGTCTCCGCGGGCGTTCACCTTGTCGGCCAATTGCTCCACCGGCATCTGTAGCTGGTTGAGCTCGGCGTCACGGGCTGCAAAATGCAAAATAAGGGTGATTAGTATCAAAAGCCGGATTGGATTAAGGAGCGGTTTCGGAGTCGTATCGTCGATGGTCGCCAGCAGCTGCTTGCGCTAGTCTTCCCACTCCAGTTCGGCTATGCCAGCCTTTTTGGAGACATCTTCCAGCTCGCGCTGGGCCACCTCCAGCTCCGCCTTGAAGCAGAGAGCATCAAGTTCCCCATAGGGCACGGGGGAGTAATGGTCTGACTCCGAGGAGTCGTCCGGCAGGGGCTGACCGGCCGGCGCAGAAGATGGATTCCATTGAATAAGCCTGAAACAGAGATGATCATCAAAAACAAAAAGGGAATCGAAGATGAATCATAAAAGGTAAAGGTGACGATTATTGCCTCCGACGCGCACTGGCGCGACTCCCCTCCACCTCGTCAGCAGCGCGGCGCCTGTTGTTGCTGCTCGACATGCTTCTAGGACTTGCGCTGATTGGGAAAAGAAGATTTGAGGTTAGCGAAGATTTGAGGGCTAAAGGCTTAGTGAAGAGCTGGGGGCACCCACGGTTTTCATTTATAGGCCTGGCAAAATAGATCGTGGCCTCAGGTCGTGGCTCTAGATCGTGGCGCATATCCCAATAAACTTGGAAGGTGGAGAGGTGTCCTTGACCAATCCGCCGTCAGGCCGTTTGGAGTCCAAAGCTGAGTCGTATTCAGTTAGCTGGCTCGGCTAAATTGGAGTTAAGGTGCCGTTCGGGTATGGCACTATTTGGTTACTGATTACCGAATGGATCGGTCAGCATGGCAATCAAAGTCATGCAAGGAAGAGGAAAATAAAATTACAGAGGCAAATGTTGCAAGGACGACCAGTTCGGTTACACATCGATCAGTACATCTAAATGTTTAGATACTTTGCAATTACATTGGAGGCGTTCGATGTTGTTTGGTGAATGTTCTCCATCCGTTCTTGATAATCTTTCTGGGCGTCGGACAGAATGGTGAGTTCTGCATTACATTGATTCACCTCAGCTATGGCCGATGTCGCTTCCTCTTGGATCTTCTCTATCAGTTCAGGAAGTTCGGCTATCTTCTTGTCGTCAGCCTCTATTTCTGCTGATAAGATTTTTAGCTCTGCCTCTAGTGCGGCCTTTCAAGCGATTTTCAACTCACGACCAGCCTGCAGATTGGCCAATGTTCCTTTGTGACTCTCAGTTTGAGATTGTGCTCCCTTCACGGCTTGTTCAGCTTTGGCTTTCTTCTGTTCAACAGCCGGGCGGGAGGACACATTTCTCAGAGCTCGTCTTATGGCAACATAATGCACATCCAAACCAGAGATGGGTTCAAGGGAGGTCTTGATATCCTCAGGGGGTTCTTGGCTGATGGGTCTAAGCATATCCTCGAAATAATCAAGATCTCTGATCTGATCTCGAGCCTCTCTTTGCAGCCAGGCAAAAATTTCCTTGAGCTTTTCTTGTACTTCCTCTGACAAGGCTTGAGGCACTCCTTCCCTTGTCTCGGCAATTGGATTATGCCCCATTGATGGGTTTGATGATGAATGAGCCTGATCCTGAGAGAGTAATATTGCCGAGTCAGGAGTATTGGGAAATAAAGATTAACAAGATTAAGTGCAGATGTTTACCTCATGCCTAACTGCCTGAACTGGAACAGGGTTTTGTTCAGTCACTGGTGAAGGGGGTGCTCGTGGCAAAGCTGAAGCTTCTGTGTGAGAGGGTGCTGATACAGTCTCTGGAAACTCTAGAGCTTCTGGCTGGAGAGGAGATGGATTCACCTCTGCTAAGGTTGATGTTTCTTCCTGGACAATGGGTGAATGAACCTTTGGAGGGCTTGAAGGCTCTGGTTGGATGGGGAAGTTCATCTCTGGCGAGGTTGGTGTTTCTGTCTGAGCAGGGGGTGATTGAGTCCCTGATGAAGATGAGATCTCTACTTGGACAGGTGGCTCAGCCCTGGGTGGACTTGCATGTTGAAAGACAGGGACGTCCACAAGTTGATCCACCATTGTTTCCTCTGCAAATACCAGATTGAGGATAAATGCCAGTGTTGATCTTTAAGGAAGGAGTAATAAAGAATCATACCAGTGGATGGAGCATTGGCAAGTTCTGAAGCTGAGGATTGCTGAATTTTAGTCTGAAATCGCACAAGACGAGATTTATCAGAAAAAGTAATCCTGTGATCAAGAGAGAAGAAATTTTACCTCAATAAGGACTTTCTTGACGGTTCTTCTCCTCTTAGCAGTTGGAGGTGCGATCAGAGACAGGCCTTGCCTCTTGTCAGCAGTAATACTGGATAAAGTTGGGTCTGTTGTAGCATACCTAGCCATCAGTTGAGCCAGGGTTGGTGATCTAAATCCCAATGCTGAGATTGGGCCTACTGCATGGTAAGAAATCTCCCTGGCTAGAGGGGCAGGCACTGTATTCTGTGGGTAAAATCAAGATCATGGTTAGAGGAAGAAATGTCTGATTTAAGGAAAGAGATAATCATGTTACCTCTGAAGTTGGCTAAAAATCAAGCATTAGCTCTATGCAGAATAAGTGTACATGCTCATTGAAAATGTGATCATGGAATTCTTGCCACCAGGATTTGAAGGTGGGGTGAGCTATTGTTGTAGGTGTGAAGGGCCAGGTGTAAACAGTTGGACTGCATACATACTGAAAAACCCTGGTGGTTTGAGTAAGTTCTTTGATTTCCTCTCTGGGTTTGAGGAATTCATGCAGAAACAGCCTTGGGGGCATCTAGCCGCATCCGAGTTGTCGAGCCATCATGTTGGGCTAGTAGTATTCATAAGTGCTGTGGTTTAACCTCCCTCCACTAAATTCAGCTGGCAGAACGCATGGATGGATGAGGATATTGAGGATTTCCAGAAATCTTCCATCTTGGCGTCCAGCTTCAAAGGAGAACTCACAAGGGAGAGTTAAATTATCATTGTCCAGGTAAGGAAGCCAGAGAGGGTTTGGGAAGCCTTTGAAGAAGAGCTCAAAGAGCTGGCTGATATTCTGCTTGATGGGAACAGTTGAAGCTGCTTCTCCATAGGTGTGGCATCCTCTGGTGACTTGGATTTCCCCTTCATGATAGTTGGATGAAGGAAAAAACCTGGTGTTGAGGTCAACACCGACAATCTGGTGCATGTGCAGTTGCAGCCACATTTGTACAAACCACCAAGGGCCATTGACACATGCTATCTTCTGGCTGGTGTACATTTGGGTGACGGTTTGGTGAAGCATGTGGTATACACTGCCCAGGAGGTATTTTCCAAGGGGAAGGCGCTTACCACTAGCCAATTGTGTAGCCATTGCAATATGATTCAGAGTAGGCTCATTGGCTTTACCACAGAAGATGAACCTGCACAGCCACATGTTCAGAAATGCCCTATACTCGACTTCACCAAGGGGGCCATCTTTCATATGATTCTGGATATAATTTTTGTATCCACTCCCTGGTTTCACTCCTGTTTGTCTTGTGGAGCATTTGAAATCCCAGGGGTGAACAGTTCCTGAAATGTCAAGGCCGGTAATCATGTATACATCGGCCAGAGTTGGGGACATCGGGCCGTGACCAAAAAGGAAGGCGTTGATGCCATTTGACCAGAAGTGGCAAGCCGCTATCAAAAGGTCTTCGTTTTTGGGGGTCTCGGCCAAAGAAAGCTCCAGGCATTGAGAAATACGGAGGGTATCCCAGTTTTGGGTCCTGACACTTTTATCTGCAAGAACTCTTTTGTACCAGTTCCTCCAACCTGCAATTGGGGGCAAGGGCCAGTTCTTGAAGGCGTCCTGCCACAGGGGGGGCTTAGTTAAAGCCGCTTTGAAGGGGATCCTTTGGGATTCGGCTGCAATGAATTCACGAGGATCGGGAACTCCCACAGGACCAAGGAAGTAGGACGTCGAGTTGGCCTCAGTGCGAATCAAAATCTCAGTGGAAAGCTCCTGAGGGAAGGCGGAAAAGAAATCTCAGGTAAAAATTGAAAATCTAAGTGCCGAATGAAGCTTATGGTGGAGGAATTTACCTGAACAGCTTGATTTTGAGCCGCCATTGAGGATTTGAGTTCAGAAAAAGGTGATCTAGGGTTTGGATCTGGGTGAAGACTCCGACGAATTGCGAAGAGAGAGAACGGGTGTTGAACAGATTCAATTTGAAGACATTGGTGGCTGGAGTCAATTCCGGAATAAAATCACTTTATCCCGTAATTGAAGGGGCATATGTTAACACCAAAATTTGGTAAGGAGTCTGACTTGTGGGTCCAACTCGGTGAGAAATCCGTCCGGCAGAAGGAAGGTTTCTTCAGATGAATTCGGCAGAAGAATCCGCGGTCGGCAATTTGCCTTCGTTCGGCAAGGAAACTGTTGTGCTGACTTTGCGGGATTGTGTGGTGACGCGGCCCGAATGGAAGGGACGAATGGATGGATAAGCGATCGCATTTAGAGATAAATTAGGTATCGAATCCATTCAAGGTGATGCTTAGCGGGGTATAAATATGAACCCTGATTATATGTAATAGATAATTCAAAAACATTCTCAATACAAACCGGCCTTACGCCAAACCTTTGAGTCCCTTGTCGTGTCGTCGAGTTCTTCGAGAGGGTTCATCGATCCGTCGACCTCCGTGAGTACCGGCAACCTTGTATCATGTCTAGTATCATGCGGTGGATTTAGATCTAATGCAAGTAGTCTTGTTACCATGCTTAGTGTCATGCGATAGATTCAAGCTTGGTTCAAGAGGGTTTCTTGTTAGGTCATGAGTCATGCGGTAGGCTAAGATCTAGCTTGAAGCTAGTTATCGGCTCTACTGAATTTTGGCAAGATTCAATAGATTCATTAAGTTACCCCGTGTTGCTTTGAGTTTATGCTTTATGTTTAAATTCATGTAACACTTCTTTGCTCAATTCTAGATTGGTTTGGATCGGCTTTATCTTTTTGATGATCCTTATGCGAATCGAGTTCGTATCCTTGGTTTAAATAGCACGTGGATCACATGCTCCATGATAGCCGAAACCGAATCGATCTAGGTTGTCACGTGTTGCGGGTTCAAGCTTACCAAATCTTGTATAAATCTTGAAAGAACTAGGTATCACGCGGTAGATGCAGGTTTTTGGGTTGTTTTGGAGCTAGTCATCCGGTGGATTAGATTTCAATCCAATCTGATAGATTTATCTTGCTTGGTAATGTTCGTTCCTTCTTCATGGACCCCGCATCGGCTGTTCAGCCGTGTTCGGTTATGCTTTCACGAGTAAAACGTGCTCATAATTTATGCTCTAAATATTGTATGCTTTTAGCTTTCCATATTCAGATTGTATCATGCGGTGGATAGATCTATTTGTGGAAGGTGGTATGATCTCAAACGAGTTGTATCATGCGGTGGATAGATTTGTTTGGTATCATGCTTGACGGGTTTTAAAGTACCTAGACATGCGGTAGACTAGTGCTTTGGATCTATGCATGCTTGTTTATTACATATTTATGACCATGCTTTACTTAATTTACTATTTAATGTTGTTTGTTGTGAGGATCGGTCATAGCCTTGCGCACGTGCATCTTTATCCAAATAAAAGACCGATCTGTCGTCATGCTTATGTCATCTATTCGGCTGTGTTACTTTTTGCACTCTAAAGCTCCCGAATGGTTTCTAGTTTGCTGGCAGATAGCTCTTTATAGCTATATGTCTTTTCACTTGGCTTTCTAGCCGTAAATATGGAACTGTTTGGTACCACCCGGCAAGTTCCAAGCTTTGGAATCTAACTACTTTGTCTTTTGTTAATTTTCAGGGAAAATTGACTGGCACGTCTTGTGATCTCTTCGCGTGTGAAGCTAGCTTTTTCGGCTTGCTGTGTGCTTGGCGTGATGTGCAGATTTTACGTCAACACTAAGCACATACACAAAGCATATGCAAGTCTAAGGATGAGCAATTAAGCACTTGGATGGATTGGATATGATCTTCAACGTGTCTTGAACTCCTCTGCACTTCCACACAATCCAGCAACCTCAAATGGGTGAGTGGAGGGGGTATAAATAGCCCAAGGCATCAAACTAGCCGTTGGCTAACGGCCACTGAAAAAGGTACCGTCGGATGATCCGACGCTATATTTTCCAGGGCGTCTGTTCATCCGGTGCCCCTCCCACGTCACGTAGCCGTTGAGGTTCTCTGACACCACTGCTCTGACGCTATGCACCGACGGTGCGTCGGATCATCCGGTGCCGAAGACTCCGCGCTCAAGTCGCCTCTGTTAGCTTCCACTTGACCGCCGGATAGACCGACGCTTCAACTTGACCAAGGCGTCGGATCATCCGGTGCTAAAGGCTTCGTCTTGGCGCGTCTCTGTATGAATTCAAACTGATCGTCGGATAGACCGACAGGGTCCCCACTCAGACCGTCGGATCATCCGGTGCTACTGTCTTCGCTGCTCCTCCTCTGCAACTCGTCCGACGCTACTAGGAAATGGACCGTCGGTTCATCCGACGGTACCTAGGGTTTCACCCTGTATACCAACTCGTCCGGCGATTGCACCGACGCTTGTATTTGAGGGACCGTCGGTTCATCCGACGGTGTCTTTTCTTTTCCTTTTCTTGCTCGGTTTTGACCCTTATTTTTCTCATTTTTGTATGTAGTTTTCTTGCATCCTTGGGACCTAGAAATGTCTACAAAGACATGCTAAAACAATAAGGTTAGTCCCAATGATCATGTTGTAATGAATCACCAAAATCAAACTCGAACTAATGGCCTATGAGGCCATGTTAGCTACAGAGCTTAATTAGTTCATGCTTAGACAATATGGTGATGTAGTAAACATATTTAAATAATGACTTGATTAGACTTGATAGATTTGCCTCGTTATTTCTAGTCCATTGTGTAATTAATTTTATAAGTAATTTATATTGAATCATACTAATTTGTATCAGTAAACTTGACGTGACCTTTTCGATATGTTTCTTGGTCCAACTAAAGAAAATATTTAGAGTCAAGAAAACATCCGTCGTGACATCAACAAGGAGTGAAGGTCAGAAACAAGTGTGAACACCGTTTAGTAACTTCGCTATTTTGGAAGTTCCCTTCACCTCAATCGACGGGACGTGGAGACGTGGACTTGCACCACATCAGTCAGCATCGATCACACACGTGACGGCCGGCCGAGAGAGCGTCGTCCTCGTCCGTCCGTCCATGCAATGCAAGGAACAGCGCAAGCTGTTCATGCATGCTCTCTCCGTCCATGGAGATGATGCGCAGGAGTACGTGCGTGCGTCATCATGCGTGACAGGAGGCGCGCATGCACAGAATAAGTTGCAAGTAGTGGCAGCAGTGCAGTGCTGACCAGTTGCTCTCGCTCTCCCCTTCACTTCACTCGTGTGGATCCAAGGGGAAGAGGACAAGGATGCACGAGGGTTGCTCTGTTCAATCATGAGGAGATACAGTCCTATGTACTGTCGCCCGATCGAGAGCGTGTCAGGTCAAAACTTCCCAGGGTTCTAGTCAACACTCGGCATGCATGTGAATGTTTGTTGTTGTTGTTTTTTCGATCATCACACCGTACATACTGTACGTAATACGTACTCTCTGTTTTAAAATTATTGTTTTTAAAAATTCATGTTTACCTCACAAATATGCTTCAGGTACAGTTAGGGAACCCACAATGGTAACTTCACATTGCTCTTTATAACACACTCACATGAGCGATATACAATGTAAAAGATAAGTATTCATCAGTTTTCGGATCGAGTCCAACAAAACAGCCATCTTCATCCCCTCTCTCCCTCATTCGCTCTGCTCCCCCAGTTCCCCGTCTTGCCCTCGCCACGTTCGCCTGACTGCTGCGGGTTTGCCGCCCACACGCCTGCACGCCAGCGGCCAAGCCGCGCTCGCGCATTTCTCCCTCTCCTTTGGGTTCTAGGCTCTCATATCCCCTAATCTCTCCCCAAATCCGACAACTCCACCCAAGTCGGGAGCCGGCGCCCCGCCTCACCCGCCCACCCTCCTCCCAATACGATTAGCCATGGTCTGACAGAGCGCTGCCCTCCGCCGACAATAGATCCGCGACCAATGTGGCCCGACGGTTGTGCCCCTCCCTCTTCCTCTTGTGTGGCGACCTCTTCACGCTCGAGCTTGTGTGCTCGTGCGCTCGCCAGTGGCGACGAGCTACACTACCTGTCCCACCTCCTCACCGCCAGAGCTCTGGACCTTTGGCCCACACCGTCAGTGGCCGAGCTCCGCGTCGCTTGTGGCAGCCACTTCGGCGATGGTCCTGCCTCGGGTAATCCCCTCAGCTGTCCTCATCCCTAGTGGCGGATACACGGTTGGGGATAGTAGGGCCATGGCCCCAGTCGTTGGGCTGGAATCTCCACGTCATGTTACTGTTGCAACAAGAGGCACAACCCAGCTAGCAAATTACATGTATGGAGTGGCCCTAGGTGTGGGCTGGGCCTTCGTTCGCCCCTGCCCATCCCCGAAGGAGAAAAGGGTCGAGGAAGGAAACCCACATTTGAGTGGGCCCCTCTTGGCATCGTATTGTGTGCTATCGGCTTCTACTAGATGTAGCAACGTTTTACCCTCTCTTATCGGTTCACTCTCCTACGTGTGACGCTGTAGAGAGTGTAACTACACTCGCTGCGGGTGCCCTTATAGACATAAGCCCATCCCGTGATCATAATATAGTAATTGCACCTCTATTTTGATGAGATTTATATGTAACAGCTAGATCGTCGAGGTTATCTAGTATATATACCTCATTCATACCCGCCAAGGGTGGAAAGTTGCCTTAATAACATAACATTTTTCTAATTAATTAAGCCGTCCTTGTTCTTCCGTCGGTAACACACACACATTTTGCTTAAACATTTTGGGAAAGGTGGATGAAAAGGGGATCTGTTGGAGCACGAGTTTTCTTCCTGCATCGCCTTTATGGCTGAAAATTGAAAAGAGGATATGGAATCTCTGTTAGAGTTGCTCTAACTAAAACTTTGAGAGGCACAAACCAGACATGCCCACTTTACCGTATCACATCAGATGTTTCTTGGATGTTGGAATCAAATTCTAATCTATCATTAGTACATATTTACTGTAGCACAACACAGTCAAATCATGAATTAGTTGGGCTTCAAATTTTGTCTCGTAAAGTTATCACAATTTGTGTGCAATTAGTTATTTTTTCGTCTACATTTTATACTCCATAACAGTGGCGGAGCTACAGGGTGGCCCCAGTGGGCCATGGACCACCCTGATTTTCCTGCCCAACCTTGTTACCATATGATTGTTTTGATTATATATAGAAACAAATGACGTCATTACTGTTGTTTCTCGCATCTCCCTTTCAATCTCTTGCTTTTGATCATATTATGTTAGATAAATTTTACATATATTTGTATCCTCACATATTTTGTAGTGTAATTATATGTAAGTTGGACCACCCTACTCTGATCTGAAATGCTAGCTACGCCACTGCTCCATACGTGTGTCTTCCAAATATTTGAATGTGACGAGTGAAAACATTTTGCAGGAGAAACTCAATAGAGCCTTAAACAACTTGCATTGTGTCGGCTAAGCAATATGTTCATTGTGATATATGGTTCTTTTTAAAACAAATCAAATATAAAACGGGCATCTTTAACAATACTGGGCTGCACATTGTGGGGTTTGACTGATCGATGACTTCATGAGATTCCCGGAGCAAGTGAGGCTGCATTGAGCGCTCTGCAAGCTTCTCTCTAGCTCTCTCTCTCTCTCTCTCTCTGCAGGCTGTAGGACTGTAGGTGGTGGTGATGTGACGTGACCAGATGACCTCCTTCCGGTTGTTTCTCCTCTGACGAACTGGAAGGGATGGAGAGGAGAGAGCTGGCTCTAGGTGTGTGTGCTCCGACCCGATCAATTGATCCATGTCCATCCGCCATCGATCGACATGATCATGCATCCATGGCGCGTCGGCTACTTGCTGCTGGGCAATCATTTACATACGGCCGTGTTGTTATAATACTCCTGCTCCTGATCTATCTAGTACTCCCACAGAGCAGAGAGCAGCTGAGCTTGAGCACCCATGCTCTGTGCGCGCCCTGCCCCCATGCCCTGCCTGATTGGTTGGGTTGCAATCTTTGGCCAACCAAATTCAAGACAAGCCCAAAAATTTTGGATATCAATTGGTTCATCACTAAGAACTTGGCATGCCAATTTTTCTAGCCAAATAAATACTAGAAACTTCATAGAGCAAAAAGTATATGTTGTCATATATATTTTTGGCAACAAACCAAGTGATAGCTAAATTTTGTGCCATAGTTTTTGCCATGCCTTGATTTTAGCAAGCCCCCATTTTGGTTGGGCAAAAATTGGTATCAAACCAAGCAGGCCCAAGGAGCCACACAGCTTGTTCATTTGGCTTATCACCTCCACACCACACACACACACACAGATTTTTCTTTCGTAACAAAAACACACACCACAACACACACCAAGCACAACCAACAATATTTTTCTCTCACAACAAACTAGCACCAGGGCCACGAGCCAAACGAAGTGCCGATGGCCTCCGTCCCTCTCTCTCTCTCTCTTTCCAAATTACTTGGCGACACTAAATAGTCCACAGAGGGCACCAACAGGTAGAGAGATCGAGGTGGCCACAAATCCAGTGTTACCAATAACATCGTACTATATTTTTTCCGAAATAAATTCAGGAAAATGTGCGAACATGAAAACTGGTGGGTAGCGTGACCGTCCTACCTACCTACCATTGCATTACAAGCCATTCGCAACATCGTACTGTATTTGAGGTCGTCTCTTAAACAGGCACGCATATCGTCTGGCTCGATCGATCAGCTGTGGGGAGAACCAACGGCCGGCCAGCAGCTAGCTAGCTCGCTCCAGCATCCAGCGAGAGATCGCAGACGCAGCGGGTGCGGCGGGCGGGGGCATGATTGCTCGTCAGATCAGAAAAGGTTCCTGCATGCAGAGGCAGATCCATCCACGAGCCCATGCCGCGCCGCTGTGGTGCCTGCCCTGCAGGCACATCTACGACTAGTAGCTCCGAGTCCCTAGCCAGTAACCAACCGCTCACCATCGACCTCTTCTACAGTAACTCCTGCAGATCCATCCTTCTTGCCGGCCCGGCCGCGTTGCATGCTGCCGCGCGCCTGTATTACTCCCTCCAACTTCAAATTATAGTTAGTTTAATTTCTTTTAATTTGAAATTTGACTGCTCATCTTATTCAAAAAAAAATTAAAATATAATTACATTTAAGTCTTTTTTAAGAATTTTTGTTAATAAAGTATTCCTCTGTCTCGCAAAGAGTACCTCTTTAGAAAATTTTAGACACAAGAGTAGCGGTGAGAAATGTCTAGATTACCTATAATGAGTAATGCTAGTTGTGACTGGAAATTGTATTGTTTATTTAGTTTTTTATGCCTTAATAAATAGACATGCATTGAAACAATATAAATAGCATCGAGTGGTCTTTTGATTTACTCTACACACGCTTCTGTCTACACTTTGTACGAGTGTAGGTAGATTTAACTAGATAAGATTTATTAAGATGTAAAAAACTCTCTTTATGAGTAAGGTTTTATATAGACTAAAGGAACACTCTGTGCTTAACGGAGGAAATAAGCTACAATAAAAAAATATTTTATATTTTTTTATTAAAAAAGTGATATAATTTGAGATGAAATTTTTTTTGAACATATTACAATTCGAAGCTAGCGCTAGCGGTAACTTTCCGTCCCTGAGGGCCCGAGCGTGCGCGTATGCGAGTGCATGCATGTACACGTACGTACGAGCAGGCGTACGTATGATTTATCTAAATCCATACACGTACGCCTGGCCGTCGCAGGGCGCGTGCGCGCCTTTCCGGTGCTGCTGCATCTGATCAGGATCGGCATCAATGCAGGCACTGGCGAGCTCGAGCTCTGCATGCTATAGCGTACGCCTACACAACCAGGCCCTCGATCGACCGCTCCTGCTCAGGTCGACATGTTTTGTTTCAGGTACTGTAGGTAGTAGATGTAGGGTACTAGTAGTAGTAGTAGTAGGCTTTTGCACAGAAATTTAGGAGAGGAGCCACCCCCGTCCCTGCCTGCACAGAAACTGGACGTGCGTGCGCGATCGAGCGCGCGCTGCTGATTGGTGGAGCCTCACCTCACCTGTCAGCTGTCATGTGCATGCAAACAAAGTCCACGGTCCACCGCAACATTACCGCAACGTGCGGGAAAAAAATAATAATAAAAGGCGTTCCATGTCTAGTTTGAGCGGCAATTTTTTTCTAAAATTTTGATGCTCGTTTCTCTATTTCTGAAAAAAATAACATTTGTTCTTGTCTAGTTCGGCGAAAATTTTTAGAGAAATTTTTAAAGTTCTCTTTCAAAGTCTATTAAGGACATTAAACGTATACTGTTACAAAACTTATGTGCAAATCTGCTGAAGATCTACTAATTAACTTTTAAAATAAAGATGTTCTTAGCTCCTCAACTTTTCAGCTTTTTAAAACTTCTACCTTCGGTAAGATGCATCAGAACTACTACGTATGTCAAGCATGCTTTGGGCCAGAAGAAGAGATCCTAGCTACTACATACTTGTATGGCCTTACTTTGTCATGCTTTATTTTTAGGAATAAAATTTATGTAAAAAGGAATGTACTACTGTACGTGTCTTTTATAACATTAATAATACAACTAACCCCAAAAAGGAAAAGATAGGGTAGCAACAGTCATGTCCCAGCCCTTCGTCCATATTGAATGCATGGGCCGCAACAGTCATTTTTCCAACCGTGGCGCCAGCCATAGCCTAGCTCCTTTATAGCTTTGTGTGCTCCCCGCCTTGGGCCAACCTCTCTTCTCTTTCGTCCTTCTCTTTCGTCTTCTTCAACACCCCCGTGCAGGGGGCCTAGCTGAGACGCCCGTGCATCTGCTTTAATTTTGAGCTTTTCAGCCGCATACACACAGGTCCTCCGACTCGCAACCGATCATATATATACAAGCGCTCAGCTCAACAGTGAATCTATTTGCTACTGTGTGTGAATCTGGAATCAGAGTGCCTTCACATGGATCAGAGTATATCAAGCTACCAGTAGTTCATTACGTTCCTTGCAAAGTTTTACTATTAACTTGCTTAATAATTTAGTTCAATCGTCATGAAATTTATTCAACATCTCATAAGACCATCTTCAGCAAATTGCTCATATTCACATCCCAAATACCAAAAGAAAGTACCTTTTATGAGATTTAGGAGATGGAAGGGAACTCCAGTAGACTACCAATCAGATCCCCAAAACCAAATTCTTTTTAAGCAATTGCCATCTCCAAGAGTTTGCTAAATTTTACTTGGCAAATCTTGTGTTTTGCCAACTTCTAAAAAGGTATGCCAAGTAAAAAAAGAGTTCATCTCCAACAGTTTGGCATAATTCACTTGCCAAACCCAGATCCAACTTACATCAGGAATCCTAAAAAACCAAAATTATATTTATACCCTTCCACCTCTTGGAAACTTACATCAGGAATCCTTCTCTATTCTTTAATTCTTTTTTCACCCTCCCACCTAGAGGGAAACACCGATGGCAACCACGATCCGCGCGCGCATATATGCGCGTGGGGATGTGAGTTTTGCCAAGTTTCTATTTTTGCCAAGTTGGTTTGCCAAACTGTTAGAGCCCAATTTTTCTCGTTTTGCCAAAATTAGATAGATGCCAAGTTGATTTGCCAAACTGTTGGAGTTGCTCTTCTAACTCATCATCACCTCATGTCCCCTTGGTGTAGGGAAATGAAAACCTCTTCCATATCAAGTGACGCATGGGCCTATGTGTTGGGAGGAGGTATTGGAGATCATTTATCAGTAGTACTACGCTACAACGGTGATTACCAAAAAATGCAAAAGTAAATATTGGAGATGGACAGAGAATATGTTTTGGTAGTGGGGATGAGCAATCTGCCGAAGATGCTCCAATGTTCTAGTCGTAGTGGACTAATGTGGTGATTTTGTTGGGTATTTTTACTGCCTGGTATATTAATTTTTTGCTGTTGTGTTTTTTTCCTTCATATTTGCTTGTACAGCTTTGGTCCATATGGGCACTCATCCTTCATTAATATACCAGGCAGTAAAAATATACCCGACAAAATCACTACATTAATCCACTACGACTACAACATATTTTTAGTGCATTTACCACACTCTACAAGCATCATGCCATGCTTTAGCTCTACCTAAAAATTTCTAAGTCTACCATCCACTCCCTCCATGCAAGAAACACTGACCACCAATTTTTTGGAAGCCGCAAAGATCCGGGGAGATCAAAAGGTTCATTCCCCTACCTCAAAGAAAAAGACCAGGAGCGGATTGGATGCTCTGATCCAATATCACTAGGCCAATGCCACTGAGACTGATGAGAGAGAGATGCACTATACTCCCTCCGGTTCCTTATCAGAAGTCGTTTTGGACAAGATTTGAGACAAACATTAGGAATGTAAAATCATGAATAACTTTTGAGTCATTGAGTTTGAAATGTGAAAATCATATACATAGATTTGTTTTGAAAATTACTTTCATAAGAATATACATATATAACCTTCCAATAAATATTTTTATAAAAAAGAGAAGTCAAAGTTGTGCTTTGGTGATTGTGCCGCTGTCGTAAGCAACTTCTCATATGAACCGGAAGGAGTATATTATTATGGTGCAGTGGGCCATAGGCATGCATGCATGCATGCATGCAAGGTAGAGTGCCCTAGCTATGAGGCCACTGCATGCTCCATTGTCCATTCTCATCATCATGCAAGCTTCCCCAAATGGCTCCTCTCCTCATCACAGGGAATTAGAGCCGGTGGGCCTCCTCCTCTTGCTGTAGCACTCGATCGGATCCCTTTTCTCATTTATGAGTTATGGAGCCCCCGCCCCCCCTGGCCTTCCACTAAAAATATTTGGCTCCACACAGTGCACTTAGATGCTTGGCAAACAGTATGTACTATGCAGGTGCTAGACAGTGCCACATGCACCAATAATATTGGGGTTCCACAAGACACAAGATTAACCAGACCACAGTACTACTTACACACACTTCGGTCATCCGGGCATAAAATAGAGGACTCAATTAAAAAAAATCTCCTCGTCCACCGGGGTTCAGGGTTTTTTAAAGTCGGGTTTCGGTTTCCTTCTCTTATTGAAAACCGTGGGGCAGTCTAAACCCCACTGGCTTTGTTTTTTGAGTCATCCGACCATAAAATGGAGCATTGCTGATCTTATTGTATTACTACGGGAGGTTTCTTTGGCAACCTTCACATTAATTCTCAAATGACCTGATAGAAAAAAATTTCTAAAAACAATCTTGCAAAATAAAGCCGAAAATCCGACCATTCATATATGGAGTCCTTCACAACTGACAAAAGTAATCATGGATCTAACACGTTTCTACATTCCCACCTTTGTCATTAACCAAAAAAACAGAATCAATTAATGGTACATCCAACTCCGATACCTAATCTTCTTAAATAAATTGGGGGCAATTCCTTTTTTGTTGTTGTGTTTTTCCTTCATATTTGCTCGCTTTGGCCCATATGGGCACTCATTATTTTATTAATATATCAGGCAGTAAAAATACCGAATATTCTAATAGCACATTTAAGCAATTTATAAAATTATTATATTTCAAAGTGGCAAATAAAAATTTCAAGCTGTTGAAGAAAATACTTTTTTGTTAAATAAATTAACATTATATATGTAACTTATCATGAATATATAATAATTTATAAATTGCTTGACCATGTGTTACGATAATTGGGTACTTTTACATAATTTTTGGAAAGTATTTTTTCTCTAAAATTCACATAATCTTTAAAATTAGTGTATTTTGGTGAATTTTAATTTCTATATTTTAAATGACACATTTGTGTTTTGTGTAAAATGAGTTCACCTATATCTTTTTTATCATAAAAAAATTCATAAATGTTAGAGGTAATCTGAATGTTGTTTTGTTTAGTAAAATAGGGTGAAAGTATCTACAGTACTGTCCACCTGAGTATTAACACCAAACTATCCACCTATATACCATTGTAATAAAATAAATCCAAAGTGTTGTGCCATACTATGTGGTGGTGTCTGGCGATGCAACTAATATGAAAAAGGAATCAAATGTGAATACACATATGTATAACAAACATAAAGTGAGAGACCCCGAAAAGACAACTTTTGTCAGTGAGTATATTTAGGTCCATCAGGTACAAACGATCTCCATGAGACCATGACCACACTTTGACTAGTACATAAATTTTTACAATGAAAGTAGTAGTACATAAATTTGAAAGGTTATGCATTATGAAAGTAATTTTAATAATGAACAAATCTATCTACTCTATGGCCATGTTTGGATGGTATATGTTAGTGGTAGTGGTAGTTTTTAACACCTCCAAATTAACACATAAAAACTAACATTATGAATGTTTGGATGGATGTGTTATTTTGCATTTAAAGTAACTTTCCAATCATTTGAAAAAGGAGAGGGAGAGAAAAGGGGTGGGGTCCACCAAACTAACACCAATTACCACCTCTTGGAGGTGTTAGTTTTTTTGGGGTGTTAGTTCCAACTAACACCAAACTAACACATGTTTTTGGATGGAAAGTGTTAGTTTGCTTCACCCCATCCAAACATGCCCTATATGGATTTATATATTCATGGCCAATTGTAAAAAAACAGAGAGTCTGACCAGCAATTAATAAGCATGCATCCATTTTAATGACATTCTCTTTGTTTTTAGGCTCCATTTAATGCCATTCGTGTGGAAGAATGTGCTTGCATGTCCGTGCGTGCCTTCCGATAATCGATCAATCAATGCCTCTGATGAGTAGTAGTAGCATTCACTCCTCTGATCATAAAGGCCGACTGGCGGGTCAATCCGTACTCCACCACTACAACAAATAAAGCATGCATATAGATATAGCATAGATCATGGCATCATGCAATGCAAGGGGGCGGCCGGGGTGGGACGATCGGAAGAGAAATGAGAGATGGAGACATGCAGATGAGATGCCGGCCGGCCGGGTACAGTACAATTAGAGCGCAGCAGCGGCATGCAGCATTGCAGCAGGGATTATACCAATCGGCGCATGAGAATGATGGCCCTTGATTTGTGCTGCCGCCCCCGCCTCATTCATGCCCCTGCACTGCACCGCCACTCTGCCGGCTTGGCCTCTGCATGCTGCTCGCAGCGCGTGCAGGTGCAGCCACACACATGCAGCTGCAATCCCTGCAAAGCATGCAGCTACCGCGGTAATGCGCGCACTGCATGCATGCATGCCCACAACTTGAAAACTTTCTATTTCGAATTCTTTTGCGAACACTGCGATAAACAACGCGTGCACTGTGTACCGTGTTGTGTACATCCACGATTCCACGTAGGCCAAAGTATAAATGCCCTACCTGTGTGGCCGCGTGCTCTGCAAAATGTGATCCACTAGATTTGAAAAGGATCTTCACTCTTCAGGCGCCGCGTGCATGCATGAATGAATCAATCCATCGAAACTGCTGCTACATGATAGAGGAGATCGATCTCGTGGGAGAGTCAGCCTGAGCATGCAGCCCACAGCTACCACGTACGTACAGTGATGAGAGGACGTGCCATGGCCCATGGCGCTGCCGCCTAGTAGGGGAGTAGCGCTAGCTTTCGGAGCCCTATATGCATATACGCTCTGATCGATCGATCGGTCGCCTGCTTCCGCATCGATCTACGAGTAGTAGCATGCTTGCTTTTTCTTGCGTGTGAATTGTGATACTGCATGCTATAGCTAGCTAGCAGCTCCTAGAGCTAGTCGTCAATCCTAATGCGTGCGTGTTCGATCTCGTCAAGTGTGTGTGCGTGCAGTGCAGAGAGAAAAGCTTTGGCTCCATGCAGGCGGCGGCACCTGCATGTTTTTTCCCCCTGAAGAAAATTAAAAGGGGGGCGGGGGGAGGGGGGGGATAGATATTCTGTCTTTTTTATTCGAAAAAAGAAACACAGGAATAGAGGCTCACACAAACATGGAACATACGACTACATGGAGTTTTTGTCTAAAAAATGTATAGCTATATTTTTTCCTTGGCATAAGTGTACATGTTTTGTAACAGTACTAGTATCTCTATTATATTGTTCATAATAGGGGAAAAGTTCAATTTACTACCACAGTAGCCTAAGTCCACATAACTAACCTATAAAGTAACAGAAGGTTTACTTATAACCCTTGATTTCGCTAAGGGCTCGTTCAGTTACATGGGATATAACAAAAATTCATGATACATATAACAAAAGACCAGGATTTCTTCGACTTGATAACTAATGTATACTCATGATAGGTACAACATGATAGCGGGAAATAATCCATTAATTAGTCGGGAGGTGAGGAAATTATCCCGCTCTTTTAGCGTATCTTTTCTGAGTACATTGGTTTCCAGCCCGGAATAATCCGATCTCTAGTTGTATCTATCATAAATTTCTTGTTATATCTTTTATTTCCGGTCTGAAACCGAATGAGCCCTAAACCGGTTCAAACCGCACCTTTCATGAAATGGCAAATCGATCAAGCTAGCTCATCATGCAAACCGATCAAGTAGCTGGTACGTTTCCCATTCACATATGCTTACATGCACTTTTATTTTGAGATCACATCATGCATATCGATCCCTTACAGTTACAGCAGGTTTGGTTAACATGCATGCATGCATGCATGCAGGAGTATTTGGTCAACCCGTGCGTATAGAAATATTATTGCACGCTGGCTGTGTCTGGTCAACGTGCAATCGATGGATGGACAGCACGTATGTGTAACATCGATCCAGTGAGTAATCATAGGGAGTACAACTCAGAGGCGCATGCATATGTGCCGCCGTGATGAATTCTGGGGAACACGAGAAACTTTTTTCGTGGGCCATAATTGAGCTATCAGTGCCATAGTGCTATGCCCTAGCCTAGCCTATTCATCGCACTGTAGCCATCAGCCATGCTCGTCTGGTTGACGTTTCATTCCATGCATGCACGCTACATGTCTGATCTCGAGCGCTTGGATTTGGTGTGTATTTGTACGTACTATGCATTTATGCATGTATGCAAAACCTTCCCATGCATCTTTATGAATTAAACCTTTTACCTTGGCTATATGTAGTTCGATTTTACTAAGTTTTTTAAAAATATATAAGAGGCGTATGGATATCTAACAAAATGAAAGGAGTAGGGGACTGTGTAGGAGTAAAAGCTTTATTTGGATGTAATACGTAATAACTTTGGAATGAAAAGGCATGTCGTGTGACTTGTGAGAATAAACTACAATGTAATCAAAAAAACAGAGAGATGCCATGCGTGTACCCCCCCCCCCCCCCCCCAAAAAAAAAAACTGAATGGTTTTGATTGTATATTTGGACGCAGCAACGCTAAAGTTTTCGACCTATACCAAAACACCATTCGCTACTACTCCCTTCGTTCTAAATTACTTATCATTTTGACTTTTGTAGATACATTTATTCTGTTATGCACGTATTGTACACATAAATATATATCAAGTAAATAACAAAATTGATGTATTTAGAAAAGCTAAAACGATAAGTAATTTGGAACTGAGAGATTAGCTTCCAAAACCAAAGTACTATATAAATAATATCGTAAATCATGGTGTTCCTCCAACTGTCTGAGTCTCTGAGAGAACGCTCTGTTGGCAACCAAGGACAAGGAGGCCGCCGAGCAAGAAATTTGAGGGCAAAAAAAAAAGAGTAGAGAGAGGGCAGAGGAAGAACGAACGATGGACAAGCGACGTGGTCTGCTCTGTGGTGGGCCGGGTCTTCAAATCAACACAGACACAGGTGTTGGGAAAGGGCCCCAGCGCTCAGGGCCCGTGGGCCCTCGTGGCCGACCGAAGCCCATGCATGCATAGACAGACACCATCGTTCCCATTCATGCATGCAGAGAGAGAGAGAGAGAGCTGGGTGGTGGGCCAGGATCGCCTGCGCTGTGCTGCAGCAGCAGACAGTGGGTCCGTCTGTGAGTGATATTACTCACTACATTCCCTCCCCCTTTCCCCTTGAATCCCGCCGCAGATCAGCCCCTGGGTCAGCAGCCTGCACACCCCAGCATGCGTATGCGTGGGCACCGCATGCACAGGCACAGCTAGCGCACGTCTCCGACCCGCCGGCCCGCCAGCCGCCGGCGGCCGCAGCCTGCGGTGTGGATTTCCGCTACCGTCGTTCAGGAGCTCAGATCAGTGGTCCGCCCGGCCGGCCGATCCACGTGCAGAGTCAATGCGGTGTACTAGCCGAGGACCGCCGGCCGGTCGGCCGGCACGGTGTGTCTCTATGATCAGACCGAGTTAGGGCCACTACGTCAGGTCAGGGTATGTACGCGTACGTATAGAGTGGTAACAACGACTACGGAGGACCGGAGGAGAGGAGGAGGAGGAGGAGATGTGCCCTAGGATTCGAGAGAGACCTTGTCTCACACAATAACTTTGAGAGATTGCTGTGTGCTACTTTTACTACTCGATCGGTTAGGTACGGTTCTGATCGTTTTGATCTTTTGATTTACGGAGTACGTAAAAAAAGCTAAAGCACATAAGAAAGTCAGAACGACCTACGGTTTGAAACAGAGAGAGTGCTACTGAATGAAAACCTTCTTTCGGATTGCATTTCGTGTAGTAGCTAAGTAATGACACTCAAAAGATGGTCCGGGCCTGTCCCTGCACGCATGTCGGCCGCCTCATGCATGCATGCATGCAGAGAACATACGCAGCATTTGCCATTTCGTTAGTCTAGTACCCATGCAGTGCACCGCACACACCTTTCGGGTCGCGCGCATGCATGACACTCATCTCTAAGTACTACTTATATTTTAATGGTGCGATTAAATTAAATTAACTACCTGCAAAGAGGGGTTTGTTGTGTGCGTCTCGCGGTCGCCGCACGCCACGTACGCGTGTCGCCGCCGCCGCCGCAGCATGTGTTCTGGGCACGACGTACACGGAGTGAAAAGGTTGGTCCACGCCATGCAATGCAAATTTACTATAGGAAGGAATCTTTGCCGTGGTGATGGCCTCGACGTACGGACGACGCTGGAACACCCACACCCATCGAATGCGCTAATACTCTGCCTACCTACCCCTAGTGTCTAGCGTATCATTTCCTAATCTTGTTGTGTCCCGGCAGCAGCAGTCCAAATTACAATGTGGAGAAAAATTACTAAAGCAAATGGTTTAGTAGCTGAAAAAGTTTCTCACTTTCACCATCGTTCCCATTCATGCATGCATGCATGCATGGCACATTGGCACTCATGTGTATGACTGCTACCTGTGCATGTGTGTTGTGTTGAGTGCATGCATGAATAATGTCAATCAATCAATCAATCAATCAATCAAAATAACCCTAAAGCAAAAGCTTTTGGCATTGCAGTATAGCCGCACTCCATAATTTTACCACGAGTACAGTACCGATCCAAAGGTCTTGTATAGGTTTGTTTTGATCCATGGAAGTTAGTGCACATAATTAACCGGCCAGCAGTTTGATAACCGAAACAAAAAGCGCCACTCATGGCCTTCTGTTGAGGGGGAGCTGAGGGACAGGAGGAATATATTTGCAAAGGCAGCAGGCAGGCAACACCCGGGGTGCGTGCTTTGCCTGAAAGCGGGATTAATTATGCAAAGCCACACCAGACACGATGATTACCTGCACTGATGCCCACACTGATGCATGCAGGCAGGCCAGTTTCATTCAGGCAGAAACCCTACTACAAAACGCATGCATGGATGGATGGATGGATGAATGCAGTGCAGTGTAGTGCAGTGGTGCGGGATCGGAGGGCCGTCGTCAGGGAATATTTGGGGGCCAGGGGGGGGGCATTCATTCATGTTGCATGCTAATGCATGCATGCTTTTCTGAGACCTCCCCAGCAGTACCAGCAGCAGCAAATGTTTACTGCTTGGATGCATAATGGCTAGCTCGTCTACGTTTCTGTGTCACTGCTTGGATGCAGGTCAGGCCGTCAGCAAGGTACACGCACTACTATATATATGCAATTATATACTATGTATTTATATATATATATACATACATATATATATTTATATTTACATTTACTGGCAGCTGACAAGGGTGGAGTATGGCACAGTAGGTACGTGTGGTAGCTGACACTGCACCACTGGTGGTGGGCCGGGGACGAAATGAAATGGCAAGCTAGTGGGTGGATGGGCCCTGGACGGCGGCCAGCCAGTACGTACGTAGCTAGGGTTTAAAAAAAGGGCCGTGTATGGTGCTTTTCATGGGAATGTGCGGGCTTTCCTGTGCACGGTGAAGGCCATGAGTATGGACATAATAGAGCTTTCCAAGCCTTTGTTTTATTTGTTGCTGCATCTGCGCATACTCTAGCTAGCTACTCCTACTCTATTAGTATTTCTCTCGCGCCTTTCAGACAGGCAGCGCTGCTTCGCAGTTTGGTTTTTGGTGCTATCGATGAACTGATCGCTGTCACCACGCACATGTTGAGGTACACTTCATGTCGTCATGTTGCTGCAAGTCTTTTTGCATGTTGCCTGCTGGTGTGCCATTGGTTTGTTTGAGTCCCCTGCATGCTGCTGGTCTCTCTTTTCTTGGTACTAGTACTGCGCTACTGATAGGAGTATCACAATTACTGGTTGCAAGAAGGAGTAGTACGTGCTTGCCCTATTTTTTGGGGGATAATTAAATTAGTATGTATATCTGCTACTCGTAAACATGAATCGGGCTATGTTACAATATCATGGTCGATCTAACAGGAGTAGTAGTATATTCTAGTGGAGTGCTAAAAAAATTGTACGAGTATTATTTGTTATTACTCTGTAGAGAAGAAGAATTCACTCCTTTTGAACCGTTGGTACGTGTACGCGGTTAGGTTAAGGGCCTTAATTAACATATACATTACTAATGCGAAATAGCATGGACTTATTATGCATTAAGAATTTGTTTTTCTTAAGACGAGGTTTTATTAGGTTCTAGATTATATCATCATCTCCTTCGACACCAATACCATTGGTGGAAACCGATCGAAGGACAAGGAGACATTCATGCTTAAGATTCAGGAACACACACACACACACACATATGATCGATCAAAAGCTAGCGCGTCAGACATCGTACCTAAAAGATGCCGAATTAATTGGTATAATAATACATAAATAAAGCTGGGAAAAGAGATGGGTGAGCGTGCACACCGGGCAAGGAATAACCAACCGTACCGGTTATGTAGTGCCTTCTGATGTGGAGGCTAGAGCTGCTACATGCAATTACAAACTAAACGTTATATTATAAAAGGTGTCAAGTTAAAGCCACCAGCAGATCAGCCGCACGTTTCCGGCAGCGGCAGACAGGCGTAAAAGAGAGACCCTCTGTACTACTTGCTGGATGCATGCCTTGGAAGACGTACTGATGCCCTTTACATTTGCTAATTATTCTCGGTCCATCTGCCGTTGCGGATATTATTATAAAATTAAAATTACAGGTGGGTCCAGGAGAATAGGCGAGGTCTTGCTTTTTTGGCCATGTGTATGTACACGTACGTACACGGGTCGATCAAAAGCGTGCGTACGTTGAAATGATATGATGATCGCGTCCTCGATCTAGTGCTACGACGTATCACGGTGGCACTGTACCAGCAATAACACAGAGTGTGCTTCCACCATATATGCATGCATGCATGCCACTATCTGTCTGCTAGACTTGCCGGTGCAATATAATTCGCCGGCAGCTAGTAGGAAAAGAAGTTGTTGCATGCATATGTGTGTGGCGGCGGCGAAGGACATCGATCACACTGCACCGTTCCCCACTAGGCCGGCCACTACGCTACGCATGATAGTACTGCAGGCATGGAAAAAGAAAACAGATGCAAACAACTCAAGACGACGACGCATCGCTTTCGCCGGCCGTGCATATGCTCCTAGAGAAAATTAAAGGGGGCAGCTATACTTTACTAGCTAGCTAGGCGCGCGAAAAGATATATATGATGCTCGCAATGTGCGTGCATGGCCCATGCATCAGTACCATATATGTGTATCTTTGTATATACTGTATTTGCCAGGCAGGCACCAGTATACATATTTGTTTTTAAATGTGTATGCGTACACACTACGAGAACGACGTACGGGCTAGCAGGGGAGTACGTAACGTACGTGTGTACATACGTATAATAGGGGACCCATATGGCCATGATGATCACCCTGCTTGCATGCATGGCTCACAAAAGTTGCTACAGTGCATGCGTTTGTTTATTCTGCTCTTTCCATGAGGTTCATTATGTGAGTGTGATGGGAATGACCAAGCACTCTAAAACTTTGTCCAACTTTGTAAAAGCGTGATAGCAC
This sequence comes from Cenchrus americanus, assembly GCA_947561735.1. Taxonomy (NCBI): domain Eukaryota; kingdom Viridiplantae; phylum Streptophyta; class Magnoliopsida; order Poales; family Poaceae; genus Cenchrus; species Cenchrus americanus. The sequence goes on along the minus strand of OX387241.1, from coordinate 219,830,063 downwards.
GCGGGCACTATAGTTTACAGATGGGCTTGGAAGCCCATGATAAATCCAGGACAATATAGTAGGCTCGTTAAAGCCCATGTTAACAATTTATCGTCCTCCGATTTACTTTTAGTAGGCCCAGTGCCATAAAAGGATCAAATCAAGCAGCGCAATATAATATGCTACACGTCAAGGAGCTCAGAGTTGCAGTGATAAGACTGTCTCCGACGGTATTCCTTTGCACATCTGAAAAAGCCTCCATATGCAGACGTTCCCGTCGCGCAATGGAGGGAGGCTCGCAACGGTCTCGCGCATCCCTCGCGCATCGGGAGGAGGCAGTTGGCTCCCGCGTGCGTCGGGAGGAGGAAGAGCCCGGGGAGAAGGAGGAGGCCGGGGGAGGAGGACGACGCGCGCCCGCAGGGGCCACATCTCCCCTCAACCGCAGCTCGCCCAGCACTGTCGCCGCTCTCTCAGTGTGACCGCGGCCCGCACCACCGGCCGGAGCCGAGGCCCACGACAGTCGCCAGAATCCCGAAGCGAATACGGCGGGAGCGAGCCACGGGGGTCGAGCGCCGGCGGTCCGCGCTTCCCCTGCACCTCCACATCATAGTCGTCGGCGTTGTCTTCACGAAATTTCATGAATCACCCAGGCAGCGGTTCACCCTCTCCACCGCCCTCCGTTGACCGAGCTCCACCACGGCTGGACCATGCCCCCTCCTCGGCCTCCTCCGAGTTGTGGCGCTGGAGCTCCGCCTTGACCTCGAGACGACGAGCCGCCTCTGCCCACCCCGCTGAGCTCGATTCGCGTCGCGCCAAGATCGAGCCGCGCCGCTCGCTGGGCGAGCTGTGCCTCCCGTGCTTGATTCGCACCTCCGCCGGCTCCCCTGCCGCGCGAGGGCCGAGGCCATTGCCGCCGGGTGCCGTCGAAGCCTCGCTCGCCGGGAGAGGGTAGGGGATGGGCAGCGCGGAGGGAGCCGTCCCCTGCTCCTCCGCCGTCGCGGGCTCCTCCCCGGTTGGCACACGGAGCTCCGTCACTGCCGCCCTCTGTTCACCTTTGCCGCACCCCGCGCCGGAAGGAAGAAGCAGGAGTGGCTGGTAGTTGGGATGAAGAGAGGAGAGAAGTTCCCATGAATAGTGGAGAGAAATCTTCGATCTTCATTTTGCAGATGATGTCGTGGCAGCTGCTGGAGTGGCAACAATGCTATTTTTCTCTTCATTTTGCAGATGGGGGAAGTGATGAAGATGTTGCTGGAGACAGTCTAAAGACCATGTTGACGGTTGATTATCGTATCAAAGTTCACATGAATTTGCAAGTGGACAAATCCCCTGTCGTAGTCAAGGGACCCTTCTTCCCTCGAGTGGTGAACCCAAGGTATCGAATCCGTGGAACAATGTGCAACGCAAGGATTCAATCTAGTAAAGCAAGGAAAGCTATCTTTTGAAGAAGCAAGTTGCATCTAATCTAAGAGATCATCAAGAGAACACATCTAATCTAATCTACTAAAGAGGTAGCAAGAGAAAGCAAGAGATAACCGATCCAGAGAGTCTAGATCATGATTATGTTGTAGCTTCAAACAAGATAGATGAAGATAGAAAAGCGAATTTCATTAAAAGCATCTTTAAACCGTGGCCTCCGGTCCAATTCCGAAAACGCCCACCTTTCAGAGCCACCATTCTGTCACAACGCACCCCTATTCATGCGGGTAGTCTAGGGCGAGTTCGATAAGAACAAGTTGAATTCACTTGGTCGGTCCGGTATGCACCTCTAGCCACCGCGGCTACAAGAGCACCCTATGCAATCTATCTTAAGTATAGATTGGGGAAGAAGCAAAACCTAGGGGAAAACAAAATCATCGAGAAGACACTTGATCGCCAGAAATCGGATTCACTATAAAAACTTTACCATGAATGATTACATGAACAAGATCACCATCGGGATCCTACCTCGATCTTGATCCTTGCTCCGGAGCTCCGATGTGGTCTTCCATGCAAGGTTCCCATGTCGGCTAGGGAGACCCTAGACAACTAGCACGACCCTCATCTCCGAGATGGTGTCCCTCAAGCTTCTCTGCTCCTCGGCGGTGGATGACGAATTAATTTATGTGTGGCTCTCGGTCAGGGGGGCTATAAATAGCCCGAGAGGCATCTAGGTCAAAGGGGGGGCGATTGGGCCTCGAAACGGGCTGGGCCGGCCGGCCTGGGCCGACCGGTCTGGGCCCATTTCGGCCCAGTTCGTGGCCTCCTTCGCCCGGTGTTGATTCCCGAGTCTTCTAGATCCTTCCCCCTTCTGCATGTGGGCCCTTGTCGTCAGTTTCTCTCCGAGTTGGACGAAGCTCCTTGTCCCGCATGATTCAACACTTTTCTGGCTAGGTCCTTGGAATTTGTCATCTTCTCGGGCTTGGTCCCTGGGCTTCTTGGAGTCATGTTGGCTTTGTTGCATGACTTGTACCGGGCTTCAAGGTCTTGTCACAAGGTGCTTGATGAACTTATCCCGGAAGTCTTGCTTTCAACACTAAAACCCTGCATAAACACTAAACTCCAAAACCGACATACACGAATGAACTTGGTATACCAAGGGGGTTAGTACCAATGGATAAGATATAAAAGTTATGCCAACACCGAGGTAAATTCATGTCTAGGTTGACGGAATTTCACCGTCAACATCTCCCCCGTGCTTAAACCTTGCTCGTCCTCGAGTAAGCCTTCGATGGATATCATCATTGCCCTTCATTGTATAAACCTTGCACTTGATCATACATGAGAAAACATAATGCTCTCAAAATTTAATTTGTTAAAGTTTCATAATGTACTAGCCTTCATCCCTACGGAGGGTAGATTATTAACTAAGCTTATCCCACAAGTATTAACATGCTCCCAAAGTTTAAATAGATCTCAGAAATTTTGAAATAAAGAACGAGATGAAAAAGAGCTAAACCAAGTTCAGAAATTTAAACCGCCTTGCATCTTGCTCATGAACTCTCATCTCATCTTGTCTCTCAAGCCTATTTACTCTACTCCTTTCCCTCTCAAAACATATATGTAAGTGGTAGGCTTTATATGGAGCTCTTTGGGAAAGTTTAGTCCTACCAAGATATTATAAATGAGATGTTGTTAAAACAAGACAAGCTTCTCATGGTCTTACCGAGACTCGTCAAAAAGGTCATTGGAAAATAATGTTATATAAAGGAGGGGGAGAGAAAAATACACACTTTGAGATAGGTGGACATGTGCAAATGGCGAAGAGTGATCCCGAGGCACAAAGGAAGTCCTCGTTATCGGATTGCACATGGTTGGAAAGATGAGTTTGGATCTTTTAATCTTGAAACCTTGAAATTCCTAATGCACTTTAGAGAACCGGGGAGCTCATTTTATTTTATTTTTACACATACTCATATATTTTTTTCTCATACATATATTTTCTTTCTTTCTTTCTCTTTCTCATTTTTTCTTTTTTCTCTTTTCTTTCTCATCAATTTTTTTTAATTTGCTCCACTTTTGAACTCTAAAATTGCATTGTACCTACCTCCTCCCCCATGCTTAAACGTTTGCTCATCCTCGAGAAAAGAGGTGATAGAATAAGGTAGGTACCAGAAATACTTTTCCTTTGGAGAGATACTTGAAATCTTCAATATTGGCACCATCTTGCAATCTTCCTTGAATTGATGTTCCATTCTCAATGATAGGTTGTGGTCAAGGAGGTAATCACAAAAGATGATTTTTGGTTTTAAGGGTGGATATCTGGCGAGGTTTGTGAAATCTCCGATGTGGGGATACACAATGCGCGGATAAGAGGCTAGCAAAAAGATAGATACGCAAAAATGGAATGACCAGCTTCTTAGTCTCGGGCCAGAGAAATCAAGGCCTGAAATAACTCACCCAAAAATAAACCTTGTATACTAAGTTTTTGCACTCAAATATTTATATGGCTCTGGATAGGTAGAGCAACATGCAAGTGGTATTCATGACAAGGTTAGCATTACTTTTTAAGAACAAAAATAAATCATCTTTAATCCATCTAAAACTTGAGAGCACATAAAACACTATGGGCCTTTATTTTTATCATAACCTCCGCTAAAGATTAAGCTAGCATTTAGATAATTTCAGATTTGTGTTTTAAGAGAGCATTGGCTTAATCATGCAGAAAACAAGTACAAAGATAAACAAAGCGGCAATTATAATCATATATCATCATGGCACAAACTTTGTAACTTTACCAAAGGTAAAAACTTGGTGGTGACTTTATTCATGATGAAAATAAAAACAAACACACATGCTGAAAATTTAAATAAAAACTGAAAACACTACGCAAACATAGGCGCATACAAGCTGGAAATTAAAGAAAAGGGGGTAAAGGAAAGATAACTAAAGCTCCTCCTCTCTCCAATCATCCGCTGGTGGTTGATATTGATAATCATGGTTGTTGTACCCTTACTCATAATAGGATTGCACCGCTCCTATGAATTGTATGACACTGCTAGGTGAAGGTGTCCAAGCACATAAGCGATGTTTGCATTTCCTTCACCCATTTGGTTTGCATTAGTTTGGATGGTTGCGATATTTTTCATGTTTCTCGCAGCGTATCCTCCAATGATGGCCACACTTTGTTGTGGTTGAGGAAGATGTGCATATGGTTCCGCAAATTCTACGTTAGGCACCGCAAAATTTGGTGGGGGTATGGCTGTACCACTCCCCCATGCTTGCATTGGTACACCACCGTAGTAACTTGGCGGCGCCGGAATTCCTCCAAATGGTGGCACATAATTTTGTTGCGCACCTCCTTCTTGAGCTGTGGAAGAACCTTCTCATATAATCCTTCCTCTTTTATTTTTTTTCTTCACCGGCGCAAGAAGTCCTTCCTCTAACCAATCTTCTTTCCCCTCAAGAAAAGTCTTAATCTTCCATCCGGAAGGGGTAAGATTACTTTGGCCACTTTGAAACCTCCTCTCTCATCTCCACTTATATATTTGCCTTACTTCATATAATCAAATCCAAGGGAAGTCCCGCCTAGGAGATGCTCCGGGTTTCTTGGAATCGCCGGTCTCAAAGAGATAGCCAACATGGAGAGGTAACACCCCGAGCCAATATCTCTCGAACCCGATGTTGCTTCACAACACCACCAGTTGATCATAGGTGAGTGGGGTCGATTGGCTGCCTGGCAATCAAGCCGAGTAAAGCCAATTCAACTCCGTGTTGGTTATCTTTGTCTGTCTCATCCTCCCCAAAATCCTTTTGCACATCCATGAGTGAAACACTTGGATGATGGGGTTCCGGCTAGTATTTCTTTGTTGATGGGCTCCTCCCGCGATCACACTCCAAAAACCTTCCAATGTGCCTTCATGCACATACACTTGTTCTGGGGCTCCCTTTTGAAAACCAAACAATTCCCTAATATCATAGGGAACCACTTGTTCAACTCCCTCCAAAGGGAATGAGAAACTCGACACTCCTTCATCAATGATAGGCGCCATGGTCATGAGAACTTCCTAGGAGAATTCCTTGTGGGTGTTTGCCGACACTCCGTTGGAGAATTGCACCCAACATAGGTGTCCCAACATCTAGTAAATATCTATATGAAAACCCAATACTTGGAGAGCTTGATCATCGGAGTCGACGTTTGCCACAAGCCTCTTCTCAAGATGACTGAGCTTCTTCTCCTCCTCCTCCTCTGTCATGATGATAAACCCAACGGAATATCGTGGAGCATATGGAGGTGGAGAGGATGATCCTGTCGAGTGGCGAGGTCGGATGAGAGGCTCCTCCGTACGTCCTTGAGGTTCCGTGAACCTCATAGACGAGCTTCGTGTGGCCCTCATGCCACCGAGGAGAAGAGTATTGTTCCTCCTCGGCGATGCCGTGTCCTCCTCCATACTCCAAGGAGACTCGGAAACCGAGTGCCTTCTCGAAGAGGTTGTCGATGATGGCTTGGACGACGATGATCCCTTCTTCTTGGTGAAAAGACTTGTAGTTTTCCTCCATGGTTGCAGCACTCTCCCTCACAAATAAATATCTGGGGTTTTCAACCGGTAACAAGGTACACAAATATTATTTTGGACTCTGGACTTTGAGTGGAATTAGGATGCGTTTTGTTGCACGAAACAAACGAGGTGGATGGCTAAGTCTAAGGTGGTTCCGGACTACAAACTAGAGCACACGAACAGAGAGCTGGATGAGCGACTTACCTAGTGCGCTCATGCTTGCTTTGTTGCTTCGTGACCGCGAGCTCCATGGGATTGCACATTCTACATTCTCGTCCACTCTTTTACTTGCATTATTGGTCCTTCCACTTGATGATTTTGCTTTGAGTCACCTCCATGCTCCCTTGCCTCATATGCCTCCATGATATTCCTACGAAACAAAGCCTTGGCTGCCCCCATGCTTGTCCTTTGCATGTGGTTTAATAAAAAATGTTGGAGGGGCATCCCGCGATGCATCATGGTGCATGTATGGTTAGGTTAACTAGATTGCCTCCCTCTAAGCATGTTTTAATGCTAAACACTCCTCTAATTTCAAAAATAAAAAAAAATAAAATCAGAGCTATTAATGAGTTCAAATATAAATTTAGAGAAGTTTTTAAATCATTAAAAAATGTAAGTCGATTTTTTTCAACTACTTTTATGTTGGTCTCACCAGTATTGTTTGCCTTCATTAGTTGAGAGCAAGCTTTCCCCGGCTTGATCATGGGGGCATAGGTTTTGGTTCTAATTTGGTTAGATGAGAGAGATTTTGAATGAAGAGGCTTAGAAAAATTCTAACTCTAGAGAAACCAAGGATATGGATTTTTAAACCAACCAAAAGTTAAGTTTCTAGGTTCACGCGAGTCCTACCACGTGCTGAAATTTAAATAACATCTAGATACAAGTCGTGGCTCTACTCGTGTGTTTTTAGCATGAAAAACAATTCAATCACAACATCATAAAGAGGATGAATGATTGAGATAGGTTCTGAATTTATTTGGTTGTGGTTTCTTGAAAAAGAAGCAAACAACATATAGGATGGTTCATGTAAAGGGTTTATGATTCAAACAAAATATTCAACCAAGAATTATGTATCTAACATTATTCAACCATTCTGAGTCTAATGTCTTTGCGTAGTAAAATTAAAAACTAACTTACTTGAAAAGACTCGAAAAATCTTGAAGCGGGTTGTCCTCCCGGTAGCTTATTCTTGACTCGACGAAACGGGTTGCCTCCGCCTAGCGCTTCGTTTATAGTCTATGGCTAGACTTCTTCACTTGATTACTTCGGATCAACGCTCTTTGCGAGCGTTGCAATCTTGGGTATCCACTTCCGCACCGTCTTGGGCACGGGCTTATTCTTCGGCTTAGTCATTTTTTTGGTCTTCACAGGCTGACTTTGTCCTTTGGTCTTGACGGATGCAACAACTTACTTCATGTAGTGGCTCGGTATCTCAAACTCCGGTCCTTCAGTCGTGATCTTCGTGGTCCCCATAGTGTGATCCTCCATCTCTCCTGAATGATTTTGAGTAGCCTTCTCCTTCTCGGGACCTTAGGGTTGTCTCGGAAATTCTCCTTTGTTACCCATCGGGCGCCCGACAAGTTGTCACACTTACGTCTCTAGCATCTTCATCATGATGGAAATTTCACATATAGAGCTTCCGAACGCCGTCACCTTACCATCTAAATTCTCCAATATTTTCTCCATAGCCTCAAGCTTAGTGACGACGTCCTTGTTGATCTTAGCTTGCTCGTCCATGAAGTTCTTGAATTATGCACAAAGAGCAACCAAATCTTGAATGGACGAACTTGCATTAAATCGGGATTTACCTTGGACATGGTTGTACTCCTCACACTCCTCGAATGTGGATCTTTCCTCGGCAACCTTCAGGTCTTGAGCTTGTTTCTCTATCTCCATCCTCCTCATAAGTAAACAGATATGCCACTCAAGGAATTCGGCTCGCATGTATTCATTGAAACGCTCCAAAGCTTCCGCAATCATTGGTGAAAGGCGAGTGTTGCACCATGCGGAGACCTTGATCTTGAACGGCCTTCCGGCGTCTTGAAGGTTTATGATAGGTAGACCAACGGTGTCCAGGGTGCATAACTCGATCTTGCGCTCCGGTTGCGGTTGTTGTCCCATGGGTGGCGGTTGAGGTTGATCTTCCTTTGTACTTGGAGGTGGTGATTCCCTTGGAGATTCCGACGGTCCTTCGACTTTGGCTTTTGGATCTAGGGTTTTGAATCCTTTAGCTTGTGTTGCACGCCTCCTTTGCCTGAAAAGTTTTTCTGGATCATCCACAAAAGAAAGTTTGGGCTTCTTGGAGAGGTAGCCAACCATCTCCGGTTAGGGTTAGCAATAGTACAAAAATCTAAAAGAAAAATTAGGGTTAATCAAAAACTAGATTAGATTGATTTTTTTTCTTTTCGAGGATGATCAAAGTTAAGAGATGCAAAAGAAAATCAAAAGAAAAACTGAAAAAAAGCAATACTAGATTGGATCTTGATTGCTTGTTCCCCGGCAACGGCGCCAGAAAAAGGGGCTTGTTGACGGTTGATTATCGTATCAAAGTTCACATGGATTTGCAAGCGAACAAATCCCCCGTCGTAGTCAAGGGACCCTTCTTCCCTCGAGTGGTGAACCCAAGGTATCGAATCCGTGGAACAATGTGCAACGCAAGGATTCAATCTAGTAAAGCAAGGAAAGCTATCTTTTGAAGAAGCAAGTTACATCTAATCTAAGAGATCATCAAGAGAACACATCTAATCTAATCTACTAAAGAGGTAGCAAAAGAAAGCAAGAGATAACCGATCTAGAGATTCTAGATCATGCTTATGTTGTAGCTCCAAACAAGATAGATGAAGATAGAAAAGCGAATCTCATTAAAAGCATCTTTGAATCGTGGCAGGTGATGACGAGCTTGGCGAGGAGATCTTTCAGGAGGAGGAGCATGAGCATGGAGACGATGAAGATGGCGGTGTGGTGCCCCCGGCTGAACATGTACCTACTACTTCGACTACGGTGGTGGACGGACCCTCTCCCACACCTACGACGACAAACCAGGATCAAGGAGAAGCTGTTGTTGAGGGGGAGGTAGCATCGAGGCGAGAACCTCCCCGGTGAGTACAAATGGATCACCCAGCTTCGAGGATCATCGGCGACTTGAATGAACGCACTACACGGTCGAGGGTTCAAAACAATTCTCATTTCGCTCATGCTGCATTTGTTGCTACTTTTGAGCCCAAAGACATTGAACACGCACTATCTTGTCATAATTGGGTTAATTTGATGCATGAGGAGTTGGAGAACTTTGAGAGGAATCGGGTTTGGGAATTGGTTGACCCTCCCCCAGGGTGCAAGTCGATTGGTACAAAGTGGGTGTGGAAGAACAAAGAGGGAGAGAAAGGTGAAGTGGTGAGAAACAAGTCGAGGCTTGTTGCTCAGGGGTTCAGTCAGAAGGAGGGAATCGACTACGAGGAGACCTTTGCTCTCGTAGCCCGTTTGGAGGCGATTAGGATCCTTCCAGCCTTTTCCGTGGCTAAAGGGTTCAAGTTGCACCAAATGGATGTGAAGAGTGCTTTTATGAATGGTGTGTTGGAGGAAGAAGTGTATGTGAGGCAACCACCTGGGTTTGAGAGTGAGAAGTACCCCCACCGGGTGTACAAGTCGAGGAAGGCGCTTTATGAGTTGAAGCAGGCACCTAGAGCTTGGTATGGTAGGTTGAGGGGGTTCTTGTTTGAGAGAGGTTTTGAGATGGGGAAGGTAGATCAGACCTTGTTTCTACTCGGGAAGGGCGAGGTTTTGTGCGGGTGTACGTGGATGATATTGTCTTTGGTGGCTCGTCTAACTCTCTTATTGCAAGGTTTGCAGAGGATTTGAGCAGGGAATTTGAGATGAGCATGATGGGCGAGTTGCAGTTCTTCCTCGGGCTACAAATCAAGCAATCAAAGGAAGGAACATTTGTGCACCAAGCTAAGTACACCAAGGACATTGTGCGGAAGTTCAAGATGGAGTACTCCAAGGCTATGACGACGCCGATGAGTACGACTACAGCTCTTGAGGCGGACGAGGAAGGTGAACATGTGGACCAGAAGGAGTACCGAAGCATGATCGGGTCACTCCTCTACTTGACGGTGACGAGGCCGGACATCCAGTTCTCGGTATGTCTGTGCGCTCGTTTTCAAGCGTCTCCGAGGACTTCGCATCGTCAAGCGGTGAAGCAAATTTTCAGGTACTTGCGTCACACTCCCGACTTCGGCCTTTGGTACTCCGCGTCCTCTTCTTTGGCTATTCATGGTTTTTCAAATGCGGATTTTGCCGCGTGTCAGTTGGATAGGAAGTCCACTTCTGGGACTTGTCAGTTTTTGGGATCTTCTTTGGTGTCTTGGTCTTCCCGCAAATAGTCGAGTGTTGCTCAATCCACTACCGAGGCAGAGTATGTTGTCGCTGCTAGTTGTTGCTCTCAGCTCCTTTAAATCACATACACCATGAGTGACTTTGGTGAGGAGTATACCCATGTCCTACTTCAATGTGATAGCACCAGTGCCATAAGCGTTGCAAAGAACCCAGTGCTCCATTCCAAAACCAAGCACATAGAAGTGAGGTATCATTTTCTGAGAGACAACGTAGAGAAATGAAAGATAACCTTGATCCATGTACCCACACATGATTAACTAGCTGATATTTTCACCAAACCCCTAGACCAAGCAACTTTCACTCGTTTGCGGGGGGAGCTTGGTGTGTGTTTGATTTCTTGAGTTGGGTGTGTGGGAGCTCCTTTGTAGCATATGTATAGCTTTCCTTTGTGCATTTCTTGCATTTGGCATGGCATATGTAACATGATGTATAGGCATCCTTGTATCTTAGATTGCATGCATTTTGTATCATATGCATTGGATAGGAAAATCTTCTCCTATATACATTGTTCACCATGGAATGCTATATATGTCTTCGTGAGCTTGTTTGGCATTCTATGGTTAGTTTGGCTTAGCTCTTGATGATCTTGATTTATAATCCATGGTTGATGGCTATATTTTTGAAAATTGTCACATGTATGCTCTCTCATGTGTGAATGCCTTTATATGATCTTGACATGTTTTAGTGGCTTGGTTATGCTTAATTTGTGGTTGGATAGCTAGTTTATTGATCATATGGGGCCAAAGGCTCATTTGCCATCATGGATGTTTAGCCCTCTTGCTTTATCTTGTGGAGGGGCATAAGTTCCTTTTGTCGCAAAGACATTTCATGTACCAAATTTGAATCTGAAAATGAAATGTAAAATGCTTGGAAATTGTGCTCCCATGTCATATGTGCTAAATTTAATTTGCTTTGGGTGCTAAACCGTTGCATGATGCCTACCAATGAGAAGTCTCATATATAGAAGTAGGCACATGGCTCGGTGGTTTTGACATGACATGAGGTGCTTGTGGGTGTTTGTGATGGTCTTATGATTAGAATGGTTGTCCTAGCATGAAGTTTGTGTGGCTTTGCCATTTTAAGATGTTTTGATCATGTTTAGGACTTTTCTCATGAGAGGGTAAATTTTCGCAAAATTGCTCATTTCCATCTTAACTTCGTCCAATGGTTGTGAAACATGGTGATCATGTAGTTGAGATTGATACGAAGCTATAGAGTATCTAACTTGCTCATTTGGACATGTGTAGCATGCTATGTTAAATTTTGTCTATTTGAGAAGCTCTAGGTTGAAAGTTTTGCATTTTTGGCTTGATTCATGCATTGTCAACAAGGGGGAGAAGTTTGAGCTTGAAATGGCTTGCTGGATGCATTTAGAAGGTTTTCGGGTAGTTTCGAGCCATTTCCGGCTCTCCGTTGCACACCGGTCTGACCGGTCGAGTGGTGGCCCCGTTCACATGTTGCACACCGGTCCGATCGGTGGTATTGACCGGTCCGACCGGTTAGGGTTGAGCCGTTGCGAGCCTGCCCGTTTCAAGTGGTGTTTTGCATGCATTCGTCCAGGGGGAGTTGCATTGGTTCAGGGGGAGCTTGCATGTTTGCAGGGGGAGCTCTTTGTGTTTTTTCGAGCTTTGGTTTGGTGGTTTGTGCTCTTTGTTTGAGCATAGTTTTGTCTCGGATGTGTCGAGCCGTTGCCCTTGCCTAAGGGGTCCAAGACTTGTCTTCTTCAAGTGATCTTACTCTTTGCCTTTGTTTGGCTTTCGATCGCTTGTTGGAGTTTCTTTTTGTTCGTTTCTTTTCTTTCTCTTTTCTCTTTTGTTACTATATGTGGGTGTTGTCAATGCACTCATCAAGGGGGAGATTGAGGACCATGTGTGGTTCGAGGACCGGTGGATGGTCGCTTCCTTGTGTGATGAGTGATTGACAACGTTGTGTGGACTGATTCTTGGCTAAGTATTACAGGTGCAGGTTGCGGCTTGACTGGTGTTGGTGCAGGTGAAGAACAAGTGCGAAAGGTCGTTGCCGGCGAGGTCTCCAGGTGTGGAGAAGACAAGTAGGCTTCGTTCGAGGGACCCGATGGCCAGCGGGGTCAAGTACGGGTCACATGGTGGCATGAACAGCAAGATGAAGTCATGGACAGTTTCTTGGTTGAGCCTCAAAACCAAGGTCGAGCCGGGACTACGTGGGAGCCGAGTCATGAGTGGCGATTGGCGGAGGCTACACCGAGTTCGCGGGGTTTCCAGTGGTTCACCAGAAAACCACTGGGTTCCTTGGTTGATCTTGGTTGATGCACAAAGCCAAGACCGGAGAACCGAAGACGGTGCTGCAGCAGCTCAGCTCCAGACCGGTCTGACCGGTGAGGAGCACCGGTCTGACCGGTGTGCGATGACGCAGTCCAGAATCTTCTAAGCGGAGGACACGCGTCGGGATCGCATGGCTTACGTCGAGGCTAAGCAGGGTGCGGTCGCCGGGCATCCGTCCGATGGAGAAAATTTGAAGACTTCCAAAACCGCCCTAGAGGGGCTTGTATCCCTAGTTATTAAGTAAAGGTATTTTAGACTTTTGGTTGCCTCCTATATAACCCAAGAGGTGAGAGGATGGCAGCCATCTCTTGGAACCCTAGTTCATTTGCTTTCCTATTTTCCCTTCCTATTTTCTTAGGATTTCCATAGGACTAGCTTGAGAGCTTCATGGTGAGAATTTTGTGAGAGGGTTGGATGATTGGGCGGCAAGCTAGACCTTGTATGAACCTCCTTGGTATGTATAGATGATTCGACGTGGTTCCTCAAGGCTTTGTTGTGTTGTTCCCGGTTGTTCTTGGTGGTGATTTTCGGAGCCCTCTTTTGGTGGTTTTCTTGGTGTGTTTTCGGGACCTTGCTCTTGGGGATTTGATGGGGGAAATTTGTGTGAACCCTTCGTGGTTCCTTTGCCTTTGATTCCCCTCCCAAATTCGTGAGTTAAGGGGCTCGATTTTGGGGTTTTCGGTGTTCTAGGGCTAGAGGAGTTCTTGGCGGGATTTCTTCGATTCCTCTTGATTTGGCAAGTTTTGGTGGACAAAATCTTGGCTATGAACTCCTCATGAGGTGTTCCTACTATCCCCAAAGTCTTGTTCAAGTCTGTGGAGCGATTCGGGAGATCGAAGTTTGGATTTGGAGGAGTTGACCCGCGGGTGCTGTTCATCCCGAGCTGCCCAGATTACACTGGTCTGACCGGTACTCTTGACCGGTCTTATAGATGGCCAGATGGGCCACACGACATGACACTGCACGAACACGACTCAACACGACACGACTGGGCACGACACAGCTCGACACGATCCACTATTTGTGTCCTGCCGTGCCAGCACGCCGTGCCGATTCCTCGGTCCATACACGGCACGCGACCTCCCTAGTCGTGTCGTGCTGGCACGACGGTACGGCCAACACGGCTAGCACGGCGTGCTAGCGCCGGCACGAGGACTAGCGCCGAGCTAGCGACGAGCGAGAGAGGTGGAAGAGAAATCGAATGAATCAAGAAATTCATCACAAAGCCAAATCGCATACACCGATACACACAAATCACGAGAACAAGAATTCCGCCACCGCGCCGGCGGCGCCCCATCGCGTCCGGCGGCGGATGCCGAGCCGGGGAACCCGCCGCTCGACCGCGCTCGACCGCGGCACATGGCCGTCTCCCGGCCGCGCCGAGAGGGCCTCACGCGGGAGGGTAGCCGGTGGGAGGGCGCGGACGCCGGGAGGGCCGCCGGACAAAGGCCACTTTCGCCGGAGGAGGTGCGGTGGGAGGGAGCGGTGCCCCACGGACGGCGGGAAGAAGCGGCGCAAGGAGGTGGTAGGGGAGGGGCCGCCGGCCGCGGGTGCGGGATGGGAGAATTGGAGGGGTGGGGATTAGGGTTTGCTACTATATATACATAGGACTAATGGGTCGGTCGGGTTAGTGGGCTGGGCAGGCCGGTATTTGGGTGGGCCGCTTTCGTGTTTCAATGGGCCGCTTTCGTGTTTAAATGGGTCGTCTTTTCGTGTCGCGTTCGTGGCCGGCACCGCGTGCCGAGATCGTGACCCAGACACGGCCCATCATCGTGTCGTGTCGGCACTGACACTACGTCCGTCGTGTCGTGCCGTTGTTCGTGTCGTGTTTTTTAGTGTCGTGCGTCGTGCCGCCCGTCGTGCCCGGCCCATTTGGACATCTATAACCGGTCTAACCGGTGCGAGCCACTTGTGGGATTTGCCTCTGGTGAACTGGTTGACTCGTGTGTTTTTGGGTCTTGGTGCTGCTGGTCAATTCTTGGTCTGTTTGGGGTTGTTTTGTTAGTTTTTTGTACAGGGTTTTCCTTCCGTGCAGGTTGTGTTTTGGGGGTGTTTTAGTTCCAGGGCCTATAGAAGTCACTGAGGCTCTCTAGAACGCTTGTTGTGCGGCTGCTGTAGCCACCGGCCTGACCGGCGCTGTCCACCGGTCTGACCGGCGCAGGCCATCGGTCTGACCGGTGCAGCACATGCAGCAAGCCGTGTAAGTTTCCGCTGTGCGTGTTTGTGTGTTTTTGGCTCGGAAGGTTGTTTGTTGGTTCCTAGGTCCAGTAGTACTCCAGTGGCTGCGTGGGCTTGGCCAACTTGGGTAGTGAGTCAGAGACGTGTGTTGGAAGTCGTGTTCATTTTGTTGGAGTTCTCATCTCCTTCGAGAAGAATTTTTATCGGCTCCCATTCACTCCCCCCTCTGGTTCGCCGTATCGGTCCTTCAAGTGGTATTAGAGCCAGTTACGGGTCTTGATTGACTCTAACCAGTCTAAGATCCAAGGATGGCGTACCAGGAACGGGGTTCGGGTCCTCCACACTTCGATGGCAAGAACTACCAGATGTGGAGTAAGCGGATGGCGGCGTTCCTCCGCGGAAAGGGTCAGATCCTTTGGGATGTCACGGTGGACACAGGCTATGTCCAGCTGATGAACTTCCTTGCTCCAGGATCGAGGGACATGTTCGACACCAACAACAAGGCGGTCGACTACTTGTTTCGTGCTTTGCGTCAGCCTGAGTTCGATCGAGTGCACACCGAGCACTTGGCTTGTAGAATCTGGTCGGTGTTGAAGGAAGCTCATGTTGGGAATGCCTAGGTTCAGGCTCAGATGTATGCGACCTACCGGAGAGAGTACGAGAACTTCACTCATCTCCCCGGTGAGTCCATTGATGCCTTATTTCAGAGGTTCACGGTGGTTGTGAACAACATGAGGGCCAATGTGGACGTTCTCCCGTACGATGATCATGATAGAGCGGTCAAGCTCTTACACTCTCTGGATCGTACGATTTGGGGCGGAAAGTTCGAGGCCATTGTGGAGTCGGAGAAGTATGACACTCTGACGGTGAACGAGCTGTTCTCGAAGCTCAAGTCGGCTGAGGTGGATAGGGGCATGACAGCCAAGCTCGAGGGCCCGACTGACTCTCATAGTCTTGCCCTCGTTGGTGGTTCGAAAGGAAAGGCTAACACTAACCCATCCACCAGGATGTTCTCTTTGTCCTCTTTGATGTCTATGCTAGATGAGGAGTTCGACGTGATTGGAGAGGACGAGCTGGCGTTGCTGACGAGGAGGTTCGAGAGGCTGCACGAGAACCGGGTGAACATGAGGAGGAACACGAGGACATGCTTCCAGTGCGGCAAGCCGGGACACTTCGTCGCCGACTGCCCGGAGAAGGTCGAGAACAAGGATGGCTACAAGCACAAGTCAAGAACGGATGGCAAGTACTGGTCGAGGCGCGACCACAAGAGCAAGCACAAGGACGAGTGACGATCGAGGAAGAAGGAGAGCCGAGGCAAGGCCCGAGTGATGGTTGGAGCGAGTGACGTCGACTCCAGTTCCGTGTACTCCACCTCGAGCTCAAGCAGCAGTGAAGATGAAGGTGATCGTCGCAAGAGCAGGAAGTCGTCCAAGAACCTGAGCAGGCTGAGCTGCGTCGCTAGAGACGACTGCTGCACCATGGCGCTGAGCTCCGGCAGCAAGAAGAGCACACAGAGCGACTCGGACTCTGATTCCGACGACGAGGTGCGTGATGAACTCTCCTTCTTGCGTCAGGAGAATGAACGGCTTGGATTGTTGCTTGATAATCGTGATGACATGCTTAGAGAGGCTAAGAAAATGAGGAAAGAGCTTAGGGCTTCACTCGAGGATGCTAGGACTAGAGTGGCTGAGCTAGAAACACAAAATTTGGATGCTAAGTTGGAAATTGATTCTTTGAAAGCTTCACCTGTTGTTTCTGATGATGTTGAATGTGCTGACTGCTCTATTTTCGTTGCTGATCTTGCCTTGTTTAAGGAAAAGCATGCCTCCAAGTGTGAGGAACTAGATGTGCTTAGGGTTGAAGTGGCTGGGCGTAAGTCTAGATCTGCTTTGCTAGGTGCTTGCACTTCTTGCCCTGTCTTGCATGCTAAAATTGATGAGATGCATGCTTACACTGTTTCTCTTGAGGCTAAGCTGAAAGAACTAATTCCTACATCTTGATGTGCCTGTGAAATGCATGCTTTGAAGAATTTGGAACTTGCACATTATGTTGATCGTTTGCAGGATGAGAATGATGAGCTGAGAAAGTTGATGGTTGGTTGTCTGGTCATGGGCCTCAGTTGAGGATAATGATCGAGACATTCAAGAGGCAGGATGGTGAGGGACTTGGGGAAAATAAGGTTGGTGAGGAAAGTGGAGAGAATATCCCAGAGCCACCAAAAACCCACCACAAAAATGATTTCCCTCCTAAACCTAACCATCTTAGGAACCGACTAGACACAACCCCAACTCCACCCGTGTTTTCCCCCACAAACAAATGATTTCCAAAAGCCTATCAAGTTTGTGAGCACTTCCGGGAAAGTGTTCTTTGGGAAGGAAAGTGAGAAGGCTAGTGAGGAGAAACCGGTGGAGAAGCCGAGTGGAGAGAAACCAAGTGAGCAGCCCAAACCCAAGACAAAACCTAAGCTTGTGAGGTTCCATTGTGGCTATTGTGGGAGAGATGGCCATAAGGATGAGTTTTGCTTCAAGAGGAACGAGAGGAGAGAATGGCGAAGGAGTGGGCTAACAAGGACAAGTACCACCCTTCAGATGGTGTACTTGAGCCTCGTATGCAGATGCCCAGGGCCAAGGCGAGTGTGAGGACAGTTTCGGCTTGGGGAGAGCGAAAGGCTGTTGGAGGTGCTGCCGGCCGGCTACACCGCCGGACGGTGATGGGCACCCTGGCCGGACCGGTGCGAGCTCGGACAGGGCGCCGCTTCGGGTTTCGTGCTTGTACAGATGCAAGGTTTGGTTCTGGAGGACGTGGTTCTGGTGGTTGGGCTGGAGAGTTTGCAGGAGATCAGTTTGCTAGGTAGTCTCCCCCTCGTGCTCAATACGGGGATGGGAGGGGTCGTAGCTTTGAGATGGAGAGGAGGGACAGTCCACGAGTTTCCTTTCGTGGTTTTGGTCCTCCTCCAGTTAGACAGGGTTGGTTCTCTCATGGTGGTTACCGTGGTGGTGTTCGTGGAGGTAGCTTTCTGGTAGGAAAGATGGTTTGGTTTGTGCTAACCCCACTTTCAAGCAAATGGCTCGGCACTGGTTTTACTCTTTTGGTACTAACCCCAGTGCTGAGTCATTTGTTCGCTCACGTGCTCATTTTTTGAATTTCAGGTGGGAGACTTGAAGAACATTTGGTTGATTGACTCCGGTTGCTCGAGGCATATGACCGGAGACAAGGGGTGGTTCTCAAGTCTCGTCCCGGTGGTGACAAGGAGGTACATCACTTTTGGGGACAATGGGCGAGGGCGTGTGCTTTCAGAATGTGAGATTAAGGTGAGTGACAAGATCACTCTCAGGCGTGTTGCTCTTGTTCAATCGCTTGGGTACAATTTGTTTTCTGTGTCCCAGCTGTTGGATGAGGGTTTTGAGGTGTTGTTTCGGCCTGGTGGTTCTCGGATTTTGGATTCTCGAGGGGACCTTGTCTGTATGGTCGTTCCTGAGGGTCAGGTTTTTCGAGCTGATTTTTCTCAGTCTTCAGGTGTTGAGCGTTGTTTCTTGGCTGGTTCGTCGAGTGAGTTGTGGAAGTGGCATAGGAAGTTGGGTCACTTGAGCTTTGACCTTTTGTCTCGCTTGAGTAAACTCAATTTGGTCCGAGGATTGCCACGGTTGAGGCTTGAGAAAGAGTTGGTTTGTGCGCCGTGTAGGCATGCCAAGATGGTAGCCTCTTCTCACCCGCCTCTCACCGATGTGATGACTGAGCGTCCATGCGAGCTGCTCCATATGGACCTTGTTGGCCCGGCCTCGTGTGCGATCCGCGGTGGGAAGTGGTATGTCCTTGTTGTGGTGGACGACTACTCTCGGTATGCGTGGGTGTTCTTTCTCGACGATAAGGGGGAGACGTTTGGTTTTGTTCGAGATCTTGTCGTGAGGTTGAGGAACGAGAGGCACGGAGATGCCATACGAGCAATCCGCAGTGACAATGGCTCAGAATTCAGAAACTCTCGTTTTGAAACCTTTTGCCATGACTTGGGTCTTGAACACCAGTTTTTGAGTCCGTATACGCCTCCCCAGAATAGTGTTGTGGAAAGGAAGAACATGACCTTGTGTGAGATGGCTCGGACGATGCTTGATGAGCATAGGACTTCGAGAAGGTTCTGGGCTGAGGCCGTGAACACCGCATGCTATGTGTCAAACAGGATCTACCTCAGAGTGCATAAGAAGAAAACCTGCTATGAGTTGATGCACGGTCGCACACCCAAGGTGAGTCACTTCCATGTCTTTGGATGCAAGTGTTTTATTCTTAATAAAGGGAAGAAGTTGGATAAGTTTGAGGCTAGGTCGATCGATGGTATTTTCTTTGGTTATGCTTCACATTCTAGAGCATATCGTGTGCTCAATCTTGAAACTAACCAAATCGTGGAGACTTGCGAGGTAACCTTCGACGAGACACAACCACGTAGTCAGCTTGTCTTTGAGTGTGCAGGTGATGATGAGCTTGGCGAGGAGATCTTTCAGGAGGAGGAGCATGAACATTGAGACGATGAAGATGGCGGTGTGGTGCCCCCGGCTGAACATGTACCTACTACTTCGACTACAGTGGTGGACGGACCCTCTCCCACACCTACGACGACAAACAAGGATCAAGGAGAAGCTGTTGTTGAGGGGGAGGTAGCATCGAGGCGAGAACCTCCCTGACGAGTATAAGTGGATCACCCAGCTTCGAGGATCATCGGTGACTTGAATGAACACACTACACGGTCGAGGGTTTGAAACAATTCTCATTTCGCTCATGCTACATTTGTTGCTACTTTTGAGCCCAAAGACATTGGACACACACTATCTGATCATAATTGGGTTAATTCGATGCATGAGGAGTTGGAGAACTTTGAGAGGAATCAGGTTTGGGAATTGGTTGACCCTCCCCCAGGGTGCAAGCCGATTGGTACAAAGTGGGTGTGGAAGAACAAAGAGGGAGAGAAAGGTGAAGTGGTGAGAAACAAGTCGAGGCTTGTTGCTCAGGGGTTCAGTCAGAAGGAGGGAATCGACTACGAGGAGACCTTTGCTCCCATAGCCCGTTTGGAGGCGATTAGGATCCTTCTAGCCTTTTCCGTGGCTAAAGGGTTCAAGTTGCACCAAATGGATGTGAAGAGTGCTTTTCTGAATGTTGTGTTGGAGGAAGAAGTGTATGTGAGGCAACCACCTGGATTTGAGAGTGAGAAGTACCCCCACCGGGTGTACAAGTTGAGGAAGGTGCTTTATGAGTTGAAGCAGACGCTTAGAGCTTGGTATGGTAGGTTGAGGGGGTTCTTGTTTGAGAGAGGTTTTGAGATGGGGAAGGTAGATCAGACCTTGTTTCTACTCAGGCAGGGCAGAGATATCCTAATTGTGCAGGTGTACGTGGATGATATTGTCTTTGGTGGCTCGTCTAACTCTCTTATTGCAAGGTTTGCAGATGATTTGAGCAGGGAATTTGAGATGAGCATGATGGGCGAGTTGCAGTTCTTCCTTGGGCTACAAATCAAGCAATCAAAGGAAGGAACATTTGTGCACCAAGCTAAGTACACCAAGGGCATTGTGCGGAAGTTCAAGATGGAGGACTCCAAGGCTATGATGACGCCGATGAGTACGACTACAGCTCTTGATGCGGACGAGGAAGGTGAACATGTGGACCAGAAGGAGTATCGAAGCATGATCGGGTCACTCCTCTACTTGATGGCGACGAGGCCGGACATCCAGTTCTCGGTATGTCTGTGCGCTCGTTTTCAAGCGTCTCCGAGGACTTCGCATCGACAAGCTGTGAAGCGAATTTTCAGGTACTTGCGTCACACTCCCGACTTCGGCCTTTGGTACTCCGCGTCCTCTTCTTTGGCTCTTCATGGTTTTTCGGATGCGCATTTTGCCGTGTGTCGGTTGGATAGGAAGTCCACTTCTAGGACTTGTCGCTTTTGGGATCTTCTTTGGTGTCTTGGTCTTCCCGCAAATAGTCGAGTGTTGCTCAATCCACTACCGAGGCAGAGTACGTTGCCGCTGCTAGTTGTTGCTCTCAGCTCCTTTGGATCACATACACCATGAGTGACTTTGGTGAGGAGTATACCCATGTCCCACTTCAATGTGATAGCACCAGTGCCATATGCGTTGCAAAGAACCCAGTGCTCCATTCCAAAACCAAGCACATAGAAGTGAGGTATCATTTTCTCAGAGACAACGTAGAGAAATGAAAGATAACCTTGATCCATGTACCCACACATGACCAACTAGCCGATATTTTCACCAAACCCCTAAACCAAGCAACTTTCACTCGTTTGCGGGGGGAGATTGGTGTGTGTTTGATTTCTTGAGTTGGGTGTGTGGGAGCTCCTTTGTAGCATATGTATAGCTTTCCTTTGTGCATTTCTTGCATTTGGCATGGCATATGTAACATGATGTATAGGCATCCTTGTATCTTAGATTGCATGCATTTTGTATCATATGCATTGGATAGGAAAAGCTTCTCCTATATACATTGTTCACCATGGAATGCTATATATGTCTTTGTGAGCTTTTTTGGTATGCTATGGTTAGTTTGGCTTAGCTCTTGATGATCTTGATTTATAATCCATGGTTGATGGCTATATTTTTGAAAATTGTCACATGTATGCTCTCTCATGTGTGAATGCCTTTATATGATCTTGACATGTTTTAGTGGCTTGGTTATGCTTAATTTGTGGTTGGATAGCTAGTTTATTGATCATATGGGGCCAAAGACTCATTTGCCATCATGAATGTTTAGCCCTCTTGCTTTATCTTGTGGAGGGGCATAAGTTCCTTTTGTCGCAAAGAAATTTCATGTACCAAATTTGAATCTGAAAATGAAATGTAAAATGCTTGGAAATTGTGCTCCCATGTCATATGTGCTAAATTTAATTTGCTTTTGGTGCTAAACCATTGCATGATGCCTACCAATGAGAATTCTCATACATAGAAGTAGGCACATGGCTCGGTGGCTTTGACATGACATGAGGTGCTTGTGGGTGTTTGTGATGGTCTTATGATTAGAATGGTTGTCCTAGCATGAAGTTTGTGTGGCTTTGCCATTTTAACATGTTTTGTTCATGTTTAGGACTTTGCTCATGAGAGGATAAATTTTCGTAAAATTGCTCATTTTCATCTTAGCTTCGTCCAATGGTTGTGAAACTTGGTGATCATGTAGTTGAGATCGATACGAAGCTATAGAGTATCTAACTTTCTCATTTGGACATGTTGTAGGAATCGGATGCTCGTTAGCCTAAGAGGTGGAGGGGGTGAATTAGGCAACTTAAAACCTTAACCTATGGCTTTACTAATTTTACACAAAAGTAAACTAGAACATACTATCTAGATGTGCAACTAGGGTTGTTCTAGTGAAAAACTCCCATCCCAAAACAAGGTTTGCAACCTATAGCCAATCCTAGCATGATACTACTCTAGGAAAGTAAAGGCAAACAAAGATTGCAATAGAGTAAATGCGGAAACGTAAAGGGGATGAGAGGAAGCAAACTCTTGACACGCGATTTATCCCGTGGTATCGGTAGGCACTAAGCCACCCCTAGTCCACGTTGTTGAAGCACTCACACAAGAGTATTGCTTCCCGGCCACCAAGTCTCTCCCAAGAGCACCACTTGACTCGCCACAAAGGCTAGCCACATAGGAACTTATCAAGCTCCCTTGGTCACCTTGATGCCGCCTCCACTAAGGAGCTTCTCCACCAAGGAAGGGGGTCTCCATGTCCCCCGCACAAAGTGTCCTCGCCGCTCCACACCAAGCCGGAGGGTCGATGACGATTGCCGGTGAGCCACTTAGGCCCAAGGCTTCTGGCGAACCTTGTACAACTTGATTCACTCAAGAATCACCTCACAAGGTTGGCACAACCTTGCACTCACTCAGCTCTAAGCTAAGCCCAGCACTAAGCACATACACAAAGCATATGCAAGTCTAAGCATGAGAAATTAAGCACTTGGATGGATTGGATATGATCTTCAATGTGTCTTGAACTCCTCTATACTTCCACACAATCCAGCAACCTCAAATGGACGGGTGGAGGAGGTGTAAATAGCCCAAGGCATCAAACTAGCCGTTGGCTAAAAGTTGCTGAAAAGTAGTACCGTCGGATGATCCGACGCTATCTGTTTCTGGGCGTCGGTTCATCCGGTGCTACTAGCCATTGCCTCCACCGCACATGGCTTCTCTGACACAACTGCTCCGACGCTATGCACCGACGGTCCGTCGGATCATCCGGTGCTGAAGACCCCGCGTCCAAGTCGCCTCTGTTAGCTTCCAATCCACCGTCGAATAGACCGACACTTCACCTTGACCAAGGCGTCAGATCATCCGGTGCTGAAGGCTTCGTCTTGGTGCGTCTTTGTCTTGATTCAAACTAAGCGTCGGATAGACTGACGGTGTCCTCACTCCAGACCGTCGGATCATCCGGTGCTACTGTCTTCGTTGCTACTCCTCTGCAACTCGTCCGACGCTACTAGGAAATGGACCGTCGGTTCATCCGACGGTACCTAGGGTTTCACCCTGTGTACCAACTCGTCCGACGATTGCACTGACGCTTGTAAATAAGGGACCGTCGGTTCATCCGACGGTGTCTTTTATTTTCCTTTTCTTGCTCGGTTTTGACCCTTGTTTTTCTCATTTTCGCATGTAGTTTTCTTGCATCCTTGGGACCTAGAAATGTCTACAAAGACATGCAAAATTAAAACAATAAGGTTAGTCCCAATGATCATGTTGTCATGAATCACCAAAATCAAACTCGAACTAATGGCATATGAGGCCATTTTCGCTACACATGTGTAGCATGCTATGTTGAATTTTGTCTATTTGAGAAGCTCAAGGTTGAAAGTTTTGCATTTTTGGCTAGATTCATGCATTCTCAACAAGGGGGAGAATTTTGAGCTTGAAATGGCTTGTTGGATGCATTTAGAAGGTTTTCAGGTGGTTTCGAGCCATTTCTGGGCTCTGTTGCACATCGGTCTGACCGGTCAGAGTAGTAGCCCTGTTCACATGTTGCACACCGGTCTGACCGGTGGTATTGCCCAGTCTGACCGGTCAGGGCGGAGCTATTGCAGCTGCCCTGTTTCAAGTGGTGTTTTGCATGCATTCATCCAGGGGGAGTTGCATTGGTTCAGGGGGAGCTTGCATGTGTGCAGGGGGAGCTCTTTGTGGTTTTTCGAGCTTTGGTTTGGTGGTTTGCGCTCTTTGTTTGAGCATAGTTTTGTCTCGGATGTGTCGAGCCGTTGCCCTTGCCTAAGGGGTCCGAGACTTGTCTTCCTCAAGTGATCTTGC
Source organism: Cenchrus americanus (assembly GCA_947561735.1). Lineage (NCBI taxonomy): Eukaryota > Viridiplantae > Streptophyta > Magnoliopsida > Poales > Poaceae > Cenchrus > Cenchrus americanus. The sequence continues at coordinate 219,805,952 of OX387241.1, read as the reverse complement.
TCTTTGCCTTTGTTTGGCTTTCGATCGCTTGTTGGAGTTTCTTTTTGTTCGTTTCTTTTCTTTTTCTTTTCTCTTTTGTTACTATATGTGGGTGTTGTCAATGCACTCATCAAGGGGGAGATTGAGGACCATGTGTGGTTCCAGGACCGGTGGATGGTCGCTTCCTTGTGTGATGAGTGATTGACAACGTTGTGTGGACTGATTCATGGCTAAGTATTGCAGGTGCAGGTTGCGGCTTGACTGGTGTTGGTGCAGGTGAAGAACAAGCGCGAAAGGTCGTCGCCGGTGAGGTCTCTAGGTGTGGAGAAGACAAGTAGGCTTCATTTGAGGGACCCGATGGCCAGCGGGGTCAAATGCGGGCCGCATGGTGGCATGAACAGCAAGATGAAGTCATGGACGGTTTCTTGGTTGAGCCTCAAAACCACGGTCGAGCCGGGACTACGTGGAGCCGAGTCATGAGTGGCGATTGCCGGAGGCTACACTGAGTTCGCGGGGTTTCCAGTGGTTCACCAGAAAACCACTGGGTTCCTTGGTTGATCCACAAAGCCAAGACCGGAGAACCAAAGACGGTGGCTTTGCCGCGGCCCCGCACCGGTCCTCGACCGGTGGGTGCGGTCCGACCGGTGAGGAGCAACGGTCTGACCAGTGTGCGATGACGCAGTCCGGAATCTTCAAAGCGGAGGACACGCATCGGGATCGCATGGCTTGCATCGAGGCTAAGCAGGGTGCGGTCGTCGGGCATCCGTCCGATGGAGAAAATCTGAAGACTTCCAAAACCGCCCTTAAGGGGCTTGTATCCCTAGTTATTAAGTAAGGGTATTTTAGACTTTCGGTTGCCTCCTATATAACCCAAGAGGTGAGAGGATGGCAGCCATCTCTTGGAACCCTAGTTCATTTGCTTTCCTATTTTCCCTTCCTATTTTCTTAGGATTTCCATAGGACTAGCTTGAGAGCTTCATGGTGAGATTTTTGTGAAAGGGTTGGATGATCGGGCGGCAAGCTAGCCCTTGTATGAACCTCCTTGGTATGTATAGATGATTCGGCGTGGTTCCTCAAGGCTTTGTTGTGTTGTTCCCGGTTGTTCTTGGTGGTGATTTTCGGAGCCCTCTTTTGGTGGTTTTCTTGGTGTGTTTTCGGGACCTTGCTCATTTGTGTGAACCCTTCGTGGTTCCTTTGCCTTTGATTCCCCTCCCAAATCTGTGAGTTAAGGGGCTCGATTTTGGGGTTTTCGGTGTTCTAGGGTTAGAGGAGTTCTTGGCGGGATTTCTTCGATTCCTCTTGATTTGGCAAGTTTTGGTGGACAAAATCTTGGCTATGGACTCCTCATTAGGTGTTCCTACCATCCCCAAAGTCTTGTTCAAGTCCGTGGAGCAATTCAGGAGATCGAAGTTTGGATTTGGAGGAGTTGACCCGCGGGTGTTGTTCATCCCGAGTTGCCCGTGTTACACCGGTCGACCGTGCTTTTGACCGGCTCCGACCGGTGCGAGCCACTTGTGGGATTTGCCTCGGGTGAACTGCTTGACTTGTGTGTTTTTGGGTCCTGGTGTTGCTGGTCAGTTCTTGGTCTGTTTGGGGTTGTTTTGTTAGGTTTTGTGTAGGGTTTTCCTTCCGTGCAAGTTGTGTTTTGGGGGTGTTTTAGTTCCAGGGCCTAGAGAAGTCACTGAGGCTCTCTAGAACGCTTGTTGTGCGGCTGTTGTAGCCACTGGCCTGACTGGCGCTGTCCACAAGTTTGACCGGTGTCACCGGTCTGACCGGCGCAGGCCATCGGTCTGACCGGTGCAGCACAGGCAGCAAGCCGTGTAAGTTTCCGCTGTGCGTGTTTGTGTGTTTTGGCTTGGAAGGTTGTTGTTGGTTCCTAGGTCCAGTAGCACTCCAGTGGCTGCGTGGGCTTGGCCAACTTGGGTAGTGAGGCGGAGACGTGTGTTGGAAGTCATGTTCGTTTTGTTGGAGTTCTCATCTCCTTCGAGAAGAATTTTTGTCGGCTCCCATTCACTCCCCCCTCTCTGGTTCGCCGTATCGGTCCTTCATTTACGTTGTGGGGTACTGCCATACACAGTTTCTTAACAAAAAAGACCAGTACTACAAGCTTTCAAAAGAAAAAAAATAGTACAGTAAAAACAACAGAATATTTGTAGTATATGAGTGTATACACTATATCCGGATTAAGAAAGGCAAAACAGGTGCGTGTGCTATCAAGCTTGATATGGCCAAGGCATACGATCGAGTTGAGTGGAATTTCCTCCACTCCATCATGTTGGCCCTTAGTTTTCCAACTAGGTGGTGTGATTTGGTAATGAAATGTGTTTCTTCAGTAAGTTTTTCGGTCAGAGTTAACGGGGTTCTATCTCCTTCTTTTAAACTGACAAGGGGCATCAGACACGGGGACCCAATATCTCCCTATCTGTTCCTTTTATGCTCTGAAGGATTATCATGCATGTTGAGATCAAGAGGTCCACAATTCATAGAGAGAGGAGTACTAGTCAGCTAGAGAGCCCCATGGATTTCATATCTCCTTTTGTAGATGATTGTCTGATTTTTACTCAAGCATCTCAGAGGGGAGCTACTAGAATTGCAAACATCTTGGACCTATATAATAGAGGGTCTGTACAATTGGTCAACAAGGATAAGTCAGCAGTGTTCTTCAATGGTAACTGTTCATCAGAGGAAAAAACAAGAGGTGCATGATGCCTTACAGATTCCTAAGGAGGCCCTGGGTGAAATTTTAGGCCTCCCCACGGCTGTGGGAAAGGTTTCTTATGGCACCTTTGATTACGTGCCCGATCGAATCAGGAATTTTATTCATGGTTGGGGAGGGAAGCTGCTTAGCTATGCAGGACGAGAGGTGCTGATCAATGCCAATGCACAAGCGGTACCAACCTACCCAATGAGTTGTTTCAAATTGACTGCACCAGCGTGCAAAAAGATGAAGCATTACATGTCAAACTACTGGTGGGGCAGTTCAATAGATAACCACAAAATCTATTGGCAACACTGGTCCAAATTGACACGCACTAAGGAGGATGGTGGGATGGGTTTCAGAGACCTTCCTCTGTTCAATCAGGCAATGTTGGGCAAACAGGGTTGGCGCCTGTTGATGAGGCCTGAATCATTGTGTGCTCATGTTCTAAAAGGGAAATATTTTCCGCCACTAATCCGTCGGCAAGATGCACGAGTGAATTTGGTCAGTGACCTTTTCATCCCGGGGTCAAGGCGGCGGAACACCCAGCTGATCAATGAATGTTTTTTTCACGTCGATGCAGCCGAGATATTGAAATCGAAACTCGTCGGGGACAGCCCTAGGGGTCCCCTTAAACAACTGGGGAATCCCCACTTAAAACCCGCAACAAGCCAAAGCCAAACGCGCCTCGCCTAAGTACACAGGGCATGGCCCACGCCACGGTGGTCCTGACGGCCCACCGAAGCGGCCCACTTAAAGATCCCCTCGAGCAGGCTCTGCCTCGCTCGAGGGCACACGCCTCCCTCGGGCGGGCTCTGCCCCGTTCGAGGGAGAACGCTTCCCTCGAGCGGGCTCCGCCTCGCTCGAGGGTCCGCGCCGCCCTCGAGCAGGCTCCGCCTCGCTCGAGGGCGTTCCGCGCGCACGACCGATCCTGTACGCGGGTACAGGCATTTATTGTTCTGACCATAGCAGGGCGGCGCCATCATGCGTCTGGGGCTCGCACCCCGGTCCTGTCGCACCAACTCCCTAGGAGGGATCCCATCCCCGTCACTGTGGGGGACAGTGCGGCGTGGCCGGTGCCAACCCCGTGACGCCGCGCCGTCTACTCACGTACGGCTAACGTGCCGAGCCCTCGAAGGGGGGCCGGCCGCACCCTCGATTTGCTTTCCCGTGACCTTGCAGGGTTAGGTTGCGGCGTTAGGCCGGTGGGGAGCCATCCCTGCCACCGGTAATGGCGTGGCGCCCGCCCCCGCGCTTACAACCCCACGCCGGGCGCTGTAGCAACAGCTCCGGCACTGTGAAGCATGCGGGAACGTGACGCCGCCTTACCTGCCACTGTGCCCCATACGGACCGACGTCGCAACTCCCTCGAGCCCGCCTGAAGACATCACGGTCGCCCGCCGCACTCCCCGCCCTCGAAGCCACCCCCCGTTCGGGTACGAGATACGCCATGATGGCCGGATCGCGGCAAGGACCGTCAAGGCGGCCGCCTACTCTACGGCATAGCACACCACACTTCCCCACGTAGCTAAATAGTGCGGCATGCATGTGATTCGCTCTCTCCTTGGCCTATAAAAGGAAGACGAACTCCCCCGCCGCAGAGACGGACAAGTCGGGGACACAACACCGCGCGAGCAATGCCCGACATCACGCACTTGCTCTCCAATTCTCCCACAACATCTTCAGCCACTCCGCCGTGGACTTGGGAGTCACACTTCCTCTCCCGCCTTGCTTGTAGCCGCCCCACTACGGCACCCCCGTGGTGAGCAATATAGTGCCTCGAGCACACCACCGCTGGGACGTACGGCCCCTCGGTCGGAACCAGGATAAAACTCGTGTCATTAGTTGCTTATCATCGACTATTGAGGGAGAGACATCGGCGCTTACTACCGGTTAGTGTCGGGACCATATTCCGCACCGACGAAACCGGGCCTCAGATTGAACGAGACATCCTTGCTTGGGTGTATGAGAAACATGGTATCTATATTGTACGCTCATGCTACCGGATGTTGAAACGGGACAGTGATCAAAAGGAATCCCATACTATGAAGGAAGCTGGCTCATCAAAAGATAGTTTCTGGTGGGAAAAAAGTGTGGAAACTCAAGGTGCCCCCTAAAATTCGGGTGTTCTGGTGGAGAGCAGTGCAGGAGTTCTTGCCGGCAAAGGCAGAGTTTAGAAGACGGCATGTGGTACAAGAGGATCACTGTGAAGCGTGTGGCGAACCTAGAGAATCCTTGTTCCATGTGGCATTCAGATGCACATATGCAGTTCGTTTTTGGCAGGCGGTCTTGGAGGTGACAGGTTGCAAAATCCTTAACCTGCACCCAGCTTCATGGACCAAGCACTTGCTCTTGGGTTCAATCTGTTCTCTAAAAGATGTTGCACTGTTTATTTGTGGTGTGTGGGCACTATGGATAGGGCGTAATGCACGTCGGCACGGGCGCAAGTTTTGGAGCCCGCTGGCTACTGTGAAGCATGTTGCTGCGATGCTAGAAGACTTGTTGTGCCAAGATGCAAAGAAAGAAGAGCCACGCCAAGTGCGCAAGGCTAAATGGGAGAAGCCGGACTTGGGATGGTACAAAGTTAACACTGATGCATCCTTTGTAGCAGCATCTGGGTGGTGCTCCGGAGGGGCAGTCATCAGGAATGCAGATGGCAAAATCGTTCGCGCAGCAGCAAATGTGTTTTCAGCATGTTCCTGATGCACTGACGGCTGAAGCATTAGCTACTAGAGATGGGGTCCTGCTAGCTAGAGCGTGTGGCTTGGAGAAGGTTATACTTGAGACCAACAATCTACATCTGTGGAACCTTCTATGCTCTCAGGCTGGGGAACGAAGTTCAATTGCTGGGCTCTGGCAAGAGATCAAGGTGTTAGGCAGGGAATTTTCTTGTTTTCAATTTTCTTTTGTGAACCGTGAGGGCAACGAGGCAGCTCACCTATGTGCAAAGTTGTGCTCGGAGTCATCTCCAAATTGTCTTTGGCCTGAAGCTTTCCCTGTAGGCTTATTGGGGATTGCCGAAGTGGATTGGAACCCTGCTTCTGATTGAATGAAGATCTTGTGATCCAAAAAAGTATTTGTAGTCCCAAATACGTTGACTATGCTGGGCTGAAACCTCAAAGAGCATTACCAAGAGAAAACCACAAAGTATATAATTGCTAATGCTAATAATATATGTACATATGTATATTAAAAGGAACTCTAAGAAAAAGTACATTAGCTATTTATGTCATGGTTTGCTGTGGGTAATACTACTATTCGGTGCGCGCCTATTCAAGAGCGAAGCTAGCAGCTGAGAATGTTGCTGAGGTTAGCCCAATTAAAATGATGGGGGTTGATATTTGCTGACCCCGATAAAGCTATGCCCCTTGACGTATTTCATACTTTTAACGAATCTTTAATTTCCTATAACCGCATTGTCTTGGTGTCTCCTATGTTAAGTTCAATTGAACGCCCTGTTCGTTTGGCTTATCAGCCACCAACAGAAGATTTTCTCTCGAACAAATCAGCCACTAGCAACCAAACCAAAGGATTTTTTTCTCTCGTAACAAATCAAAGACCAAAGATCGACCACCGGCCAAACGAACAGGCTGGAAGTCAAGCATTAGAACTAGAACCCAACCTTTTGTTACTTATTATTACCGGTGCGCCTACATATCCAAACCATTTCAAGTCTCACACTCTCACTAAACAAGTCTTTCCTCTTCACTAAATCGGTGTAAGAGCAACTTCGGCAGCTTCCCTATCCCCTCCCCAATCCCAAAAAGGTAGTCATATATGGGGTGAAACCATCTCCAGAAGCTTCCCTATCCTCTCCCCTTTTTTTCTCCATGGACTAAGAGCAACTTCAACAACTTCCCGATCCCCTCCCCAATCCCAAAAAAGTAGTCATATAGAGGATGAAACCATCTCCAGCAACTTCCCTATCCTCTCCCTTTTTTCTCCATGGACTAAAACCCCCTCTCCATCCCCTCTATAGAGGGAACCTCTCCTCCACCCCTTATTTGGTGGGGCCCACTCCAGAAACGTATCGGGGAAAAACAGATCGGCAGAAACCAAAGAGATCGAGCCGTGACCTCCCGTCCAGTCTCACCGGCGGCGCTGCGGGTCGGAGCATGGTCGCCCCCTCCTCCCGCTCGGCCGTTTCACCCTCCTGCTACCGCTCCTCCCTCCGCGGGGCCACAACAGCAGCAGCCCCGCTCCTCCATCACCAGCAGCGTTGCAGCCTGGATATGGAGGAGGCGTTCGGAGGCAGCGGCGGCCACATCTCCGGCGACCCCTTCAGAGGCGCCGCCGCGGGTCGCCAACCATGCCGAGGGCTCGCGGCGCCGCGGCATGAACACAGGGTGTGTCCACCAAGCCGGCAGCGTGGACAGCCACCTCCCCGGCGAGCCCTTCGAAGGAGGCGCAGCCGCAGGCTATGCCGAGGGACCACAACGTCGTGACGTCGTGGCAGGGCGTGCCCACCTCGTTGGCGGTGTGGAGGAGGGCCACATCTCCTGGGCGCAGGACGACGCGCACCCCTGGTAGCAGGGCTCCTCCTCTACTGGCGCAAGGGAGGTCCGGGAGCAGCGCCAGCGTCCGGCCGTCTCCAACCTCCGTCATATGGTGCCTCTGGCCGCCTCCCACCTTCCCACCATGGGTCCCCCCTGTGCCCACCATTGAAGCAGGCTCCAACAGCCACGAAGACAAGTGCTGCAATGAAGAAGAAGGCGACCACCATACCAAAGGCCAAGAAGGCGACCGCCTCATCTACGAGATCAAATTCAATTGCATCCCATCCTCAAGGACTGCCAAAGCCGCGTTCGCGTGCCAATGTCGCCCTCCACTCTGATGTCCCTGCCATGGAGGTTGAAGCTCAGGCCCATCAACACGCCATACATACAGACTTCCAATCCTTGCTAGACAGTGAAACAACCACAGAAGATGATGGTCTCGACCTCTTCGATGAGGCGCCAAGGTATATCTATGCAAACAATTTATGAGTTTCAGTTTCTGTTATTTTTAGTTTCGGTAGCATCATGAGCCATAGATGACTATATTTCTGTTTATTCAGTATCATACTATATTTTTGTTTGAGCCATAGATGTCCTTCATGCATTTTTGATGCAGCCAAAAAGTTGCCATCCAATCACTGTTATCTCAAATTTACTAGACAATATCACTGGATGACAGACACCTATTCTGATTAGTTTTGCTTCTCTTTTTCATCATTGGTGTAAACCGCATAGTGTAGGTAGATGTGATCCTTTTCATTGCAATTGGTGTAAAGAGCTCATAAGTGCATCCCACCTTGAGTAGCACTTGAGTAGCAGAAACTGCTGAGAGTGTAGTAGAATTCCTATATCGAGGGTCAGATTTGCTTATTCAAGAGAAACAGAAAGGATTGTTTTGTTAGCTGTGATGTAGTGAGCATCCTTGGCAATTGAATGTTGTTATCCTTGAATAGTCAAGGGAATGAGTGTCTGTGGTAAGATGTTAGTGCATTGAAGGGGTTTTACACAGCCTTCATGTCATTTTATTGCTTACTTGAATTGGGAATAAACAAGTGCTTTGAATAACAGGTTTCCTATGTGCTAGATTGTACAAAGACAATGCTGACTTCTTTTATTGTCAGCCTTCCATCTCTTCCATATATCATTATATTTAAACACCATGTACTCTTTGCTTGCTGCACCTCTTAGTTTAATGGGATTGCAAGTTCCAATTAGTTTTAGTAAGCAAATCTGGTTCTATGCCATTCATTTCATTCTGAAAATGAAAATCTGACATACTTGTTTCTGATATTTTCATGTATGTTGTGTGTTCACTCTGATAGGGACAGGAAGGGATACATGGGGATTGGTTGGTGCATTTTTAAACCATGTGCTTTGTGAATTACTGCTTTTGGTCCTTGCATCCTGTTGATCCTATTAGAACTGACAAAATACAACTTATATGTTTGAATATATGACAAGTTGGCTTTGCTATCGTAGGGAGAGTTTTGTTGGAGCCATGATGGATGCTATTGATGACTATCCCCTGAACAATGATGAAGATGTTGAGGTCCCTAATACAAGCTCCAAGAAGAGTTCTAGAGGGTCCAACTATTCTGTGGATGAGGATCATGGAAAACAATAGCGCGCTGTAGCGGTGCTATAGCGGCGCTATAGCGTGCCAAAGCAAATGTTGCAACGCTATTGTCCTTTTTCACGCTATGGACGCTATTGGTGCTATTTGGCGCTAAAGCGCCGCGAAATGCAAATAGCGTCATTTAGCAGCTATTTAGCCGCTATTGGTGGCTAAGCCCATCGAATTCTTTAAAAAAAGATGGCCAAACCCAAATTGGCCCGTTAATAATTCCTGTGAACTTTAATAATCCCTGTGAGGCTGTGACTGTTAAAACTTTTATGGTGGATGTGGATGTTATCATTTTCTTAGTTATGAATATGAACTTATGATTATGAATGATTTATGATATATTGATATATCATATGTGAATGTGATATGAATATATGATTATCAGAGTGACTGAGGAAATAAAGACAAACTTATTTTTATATTTTCTAGTTCCAAACAAATAGCACGCTATAGTGGCGCTATAGCAATGCTATAGCATGAGGAGCCAGCTGCCGCTATGGTGCGAAGCTGCCGCTATAGCACGGCTATAGCACCGATATAGCGGCCGCTATAGCGACAATAGCATCTAGAAATGAACAACGCTATTTTTCATAGCGCGCTATTTTTTCCATGATGAGGATGAAGCCCTGGTTCTAGCATGGCAGAATGTGAACCTTGATCCAGTGGCGGGGAAAGACCAATCGGGCTCAACGTATTGGACGCGAATGTCGGAGTACTTCCATGCTAACGTCAACTATCCTTCCGACCGCTCAATTGGATCCCTCAGTCATCGGTGGACGAGTATCTCCGAGTGTTGCACGCAGTGGGCAGGTTGTGTGGTTAATGTCGAGTGGCAACACCGAAGTGGGATGATACCACAAGAATAGGTATGTAATATATCATTTTTGCTGATAGGACATGATGCACCATTTTGGCATTAGTAACTAATAAAATGCTTACTTTTGTAGCTGAACGAGACCCATGCACTCTACAAGCAAAGGGAACCAAAGCATATGTCATTCGTCATGATGCATTGCTGGGTGTTGCTTCAACACAATGAAAAGTGGAACAAGAGATACACTGATCAAGAGCCTACAAAGCACACTGGCTTACCTGATCTGAACTCTGCCACATGGCAAGATGATGATGATGGTGCGAACAACGGTACAACTTCAGATTGGCTGCCGTTAAGCGAGAGACCGCCCGGAAGAAATAAAGAGAAGGAGAGAAAAAAGAGAGCAGGGGATGTGGATGAGCTGCAGGATGCAGTAGAAAAGATAGTTAAAGCCAAGAAAGATATAGAGGCATCTAAGAAGCTAGACAAAGATGAGAGGTGGGAGTACATGAAGTCGTTGCAGGAACGCCAGATAGATGTCCAAGAGAGGCAGCTAAAAGTTCAAGAAGAGGAAGCGTCTGCCAAGAAAATGGAGATAGATGTCCAAGAGAAGAAGTTAAAAGTTCAAGAAGAGGAAGAGGCTGCCAAGAAAATGGAGCAGGAGTCCAAAATTATGCTTCAAGACTTAAATGGCCTCGATGAGACTCAGAGAGCTATTTCCTAGTAATGAGGGCTGAGATTATGGCATCAAGGACAAGAGGACCTAGTGGTAGTTCCAGTTCCATTGGATAGAGATTATGACTTTGTCAATCTTGGGAGGATACTAAGCTAATGCTGCTGCTTAGTTTTTTTAATAATTAGTGCTAGGTGGTTATGGTCTATGAACAAGTGTAGCAGCCACTGGAATCTGATGAATGTGGTCTGAAATTAGTAGTGTGTCTTAGATGTGATGGTTTTAGCTGTAATGAATCTGATGTAAGATGTTTATGGCACTGAAATTAAAGCTTTTTTTGAAGCATATCATGTCTACAATTTGTTTTTGTAATCAGAAAACACATGTGTCATTTATCTTTCTTATAATCAGAAATTTTCTGTGGGTGTAAATATCTGCAGTTGAATACTTTGGCAGATTGAAATTGTTTTCATGCAATTTTGGTTAATGCATCACTCAACCATTTGAGTTTGATAATATTTTCAGCACTCAGTATCATGTCCAGATTTTGTTAACAGCTGGATAGTCAGATCACAATTTGTCTGTTGTTGGCAACTCTATTCACCATTTTGATTTTGTAGGTTCTGCTTGCCTATCTATTTCATCCATTACAACTTGAGTACAATGAGTAGTGCAAGAGCTCCAGGAAGGTTAGATTACCTTAATTCACATGAGCCTGGTGATGAATCACAGGCCACTGTATTGACATTGTGGGATAAAGTCAACTTCTATATTAGGACCAAAGGGCTGAGTACAATAGCCCTCTCCAAAAGTCAGAAATTTTTGACTGAGCTGATAATCTAAATAATGATGAATCCACAGCCATTATGTTCAGAATTGTAGAGATAACCGAATTGAGCAAACATAGGTTCCTCTCATCCAGCTCAAGAATGTTTAGAAGAGGCAAGTAACAGCTATATGCAAGAACAGAGATTTTAGCATAGGAATGCAAATGCACTGGGACTGAGCCCACTATGTGTTCTAGATTTAAGGTGGAACCACCATCAGAGTGACTGAATATACCTAGTCAATGCCACAATCTTGTACAATATTGATTTCTTTCAACCAAATCATGGCTACCATTGCCAGTCTGAACTGTAACTTGGATACAGCTACTGAACCTCCTGGGTGTCAGCTTCCCCGAACTCCAGCCATCAATGCATACAATTTTCACTTGGACTGAAACACAACCAAGGACCCTCTGAGTTGCACTGTATACAAAGGAATTGCATCTTTCACATTCAGTCAGGTTCATATGCAGTGCAAGAATTTTCACTTTGAAACTTGGATACATCCTATGCGGACACATCAAGCAAGCACATACATCCTGACAGGTAACAGTGTATGCAGGGACAACATAGGCTATGAGAGACAAGTTTGCCATTCAGAAAGCATGTGCAGCTATTACAAGGAAATAAGGTACCATAATTTATAAATTAACATGACAACTCAGTACAAAAAATTTAACATGACACCATCTCAACTCTTATTACAGCTCAAGCATAATTAGATGATGCAATCTGATTCCATTCGGAATCAGCAACAAGTGCTTCTTGAACAAGTGTTAGTCTGCTTTCTATTACACACATGATCAATCTTGAAGGGCCCCTTTTTTTCTTCTTGAACCAGTTTATATGAATCTACATTCCTGATTGATTTGATACATGAGCACATGAGCACATGAGGTTTTTGGTGATACCTGCTATAAGACATGTAGAAAGCAGTTAATTCAGGTTACGTAGGTTCAGGTTACATTACTGGTTTAAAGTAAACATTACTTGTTCATGTTACATTTTGAAATGCAGTACTAGAAGAACTAAGCAAGAAATGTTTAAACAAATATTTCAGCAATATTTCAAAAAAAATATCAGAAATGAGAAAATGAAAGAAAAAATTACCAAATCTCAACTCTGTCTCTATTGTCGCCCATGGAATTCCCATAGATGCTCAACAAGGTCCTCCTGAAGTTGGTTGTGCCCCTCACGGTTGTTGATTTGCCTGTGCACTTCAAGGAACTTGTGAATTCGGCCTTTATCCTTCTGAGGCTTCACTGGAGTTAGATCATGCTTAGTTGTCTCATAGATGTAGTCTACATCCTGACCTCGCTCATCCTCTAGGATCATATTGTGCATTATGATGCATGTTGTCATGATGTACCACAGAGTTTCTTATCCCAGAATCTAGCAGGTCCTCGAACAATTCCCCACCGAGCTTGTAATACCCCAAAAGTTCTCTCAACATCCTTCCTTTCAGATTCTTGAGCTTGTGCAAAGTGAATTCTTTTGTTACCTCTAGGTTTGGAGATTGTCTTCACGAAAGTCGCCCATTGAGGATAGATACCATCAGCCAAATGTAGCCCATGTTGTACTGGTGACCGTTGACCTCAAAGTTAACTGCTGGTGCCTCTCCAGTAGCTAACCGTGCAAACAATGGGGATCTACGCAAAACATTGATATCATTGCAGCTTTCGGGCATCCCAAAGTATGCGTGCCAAATCCACAAATCATGTGATGCGACAGCCTCCAAGATAACTGTCGGATCATGACAATGACCGGTAAACTGGTCGTGCAATCTGTAGGACACCTTTCCCATGGCCAGTGCATGCAATCAATACTCCCCAACATCCCACGGAATCCGATAGACTCACTATATTGCATGAGTCTTGTCGTGTCCTCTTCATTGGGTGCTCGTAAGTATCGATCTCTGAAGATCTCCACCACGGACTTCACAAACAGCCTCATGCTCTTGATGGCAGTACTCTCACCATTGTAGAGCCAATCACCAACCAAATCCGTGGCACACCTAGAGGCTAACATTCGAATTGATGTTTGCTACCTTCTTGAAGCAAATTGTGTCCAAGCTTCCCAACCGCATTTCTCTTCGCACAAAATACGGCCAATGCTCCTTCACAGCATTTGCAATACAAATGAACAAGTGACGGGACATCCTAAAGCGTCTGCGGAAAAAGCGATGCCCGTAGATAGGATTCTCACAGAAGTAATCCCGGAAGAGCTTGTCATGTCCCGATTGCTGCGGACGACGAACGACCACACGGCCGACGATGGAACCACGACGCTTGCGTTTTTTCTTCATTGCATAATCCACCAGAAGCAATGTGAACATGTCCAAGTCGTCGTCGTCATCCGATGAGGAATCCTCAAAGAACATGATAATTAAATTGTTCATCTGCATTAGGGGGAAATATTATTATCAAATTGTCAAATAAAACAGTAGTCTGTTATATAACTATAAAACCATTAACTTCAAAAGCTTAAAGTAACACCACTACCCAAGTTCTTACAAAAGCTATGGATACATATGAGGAACATCTTATGCAAAACTACAAGGCATATCTCTACTGGAACCCAAAAAATATATATAATATCAGGGAGATTATCAAGCTACCGAGAAATTATTCAAAAAAAAGCTACCAACAAAATTATGATTGAGAATTATGCTGCTTTCCAGAATAGGTCAGGTTTCTTCCTTCATCTTCTTGCTGTGGGTATATATTGTACAACATTCACAAATCTAAAATTTCATATTATGTAGTTTTTTTTGGCACTTAAGCTGAATTCAAGTTTTATTATGCAGTTTGAGCGCATCTATTTGTAGTGTTACAAACATTAACTTTTATTTCATATAGATGATAACAATTTGATGCCCAATATGTTTATTCAAGAGGTTTCTGCTAACTCACATTGGCCAAGTGAATTCACATAATTGCTACATTATGCAGATTGACAAGTCAATTGGTGCCATGTACAGGAGGTTACAGGAAATCACTTTGTTCAATGCATATATGCATTGACTGCACACGACAAGAAATCACTTTGTTCAATGCATATATGCATTGACTGCATACAAATCTAACAATCTGAACTACTAGGTGAGCTAAGCTGATGGCCAAGGCCTGGCAAACTGATGACTTACCGTGCTCAAGCAGGAGTCGTCTGATCCGTGGTGCACGCCGGCAACCGGAGCGGCGGCCGACCCAAGCGCAGGGCGCCTCGTCCCCTCGCTCTCCTTTGTCGTCGTGCACCCGTGCCCGCTGCCGATCTCCTCGGTTATCATGACGGTGTCTGGGGTGTCAGTGGGGCGGCCGCGGTGGCAGAGGTCACGGACGAGGAGGCCTTGTGCTGCCGGTGTGGCGGCCACGGCGAGGGACTTGTGCTCCCTCGGTACCTCACAACGGCAGAGGTTTGCGAGGGGCGGGGTAGGTGGAGCGCGGCGCGGGAGCGGACGAGGAGGATCGCGGTGGCGGAGGCTAGTGGTGGTGCTGGCGCGCTGGTCTTGGAGCGGAGGCGGAGGCGGCGGGCGACGCGACGGCGGGCGAAAAGATGCGAGGTTGGGGGGAGGGGAAGGACTGGAATGGCGGGGCCCACGGGTTTGGATGCAAAATAGGGAAACTACGAGAGTAAATTGTGTTTTGGGGATGAAAATATTTTTACTTCACCCCCAATAACTTCATATAGGGGATCAAATTAACTCCATCCGCTGGAGTTGCTCTAATTCCCAATCTAATATCCATCCTGTCCATACCCAGGATCATCCATGGGCCGGAAGTTTTGTTACAAACCGAGTCGGGCCATATGTCGAAACACCCGCTCCAGCCCATGGGCCACGATCACGAAAGAAGCCCACCCACCCGCCGGAAGGTAGGAGAGGATCGCATATTCGCCGCCGCCACAGTTGAGTCAGCAGCTCTCTCTCTGCGGACTGCGGCTCTGCCTATCCTACATCCTGCCTGCGCTCGCGTGCGCGCCGCGCTCTCCTCCTCGCTCCGCACGCCGCCGTCGCCGCGCCGGCCGCCTGGTCCCGGTCGCGATGGCCCTGCGGCCCCCGGAGCTGCGGTGGCTGGGCTCGCTCACCCGACCTGGCCGCCTCACCCCGTCCCCGCTCGCGGCGCTCGCCTCCCCGCGCCGCCGCCGCCGCGCGCCTTCACCGTCCCCTTCGCCGTCGCCCTCCGACTCCTCCACCCCCTCCACCGCCCCCGCCTCTGCTGGTAAGTCTCTCTGCCCGCCGCCGTTCTAGTTGTTCGCCCAGTGGTATACGAGAAATGCTTCGGTTGTTAATCGCAAGGGTTTGCTCTGGGCATTCTGTGCAGGTGGCCCGGGTGTGGAGGGGTTGGAGGGGCCGGAGTGGAAGAAGGTCAGTGCTAAGCGGTTCGGGATCAAGGAGTCCATGATCCCCGCTGAGGCCTGGAATGTACTGCATCGCCTCCGCAGCAGAGGTGCGTCCTCGGCCTTCACAGGCCGCCAGTATTTCGTTGTTTGTTGTGGTCAATCCTGAAACGTCACTGTTGAACTAGTAGTTCGGATGTGCACTCTGGGTGAGGGCACATCAGTTTAAGCAAACTCAATTGTACTAATGGTTAAATGTTGTGACAGATGCAGACTGGAATGAACACCCAGCTCATGTAGAAGCGAAGATGATTCTTGCATTTGACTGATTTAATTTTACTAGAAACTATCAGTTATGTCTGCAGTAGAATATAAAATATTGCTGTATTGACTTTGTATGTAAATTTGAGTAGATTGGATAAAATCACTATTCAGAGGAAAACATCTTTGGCATACTTTATTTTGTGACAGATAGTAACATACAGATGTTACTGTGGTAGAAAAGGCCAATATACAGATGTTATTGTGGGAGAACAGGCTAATATACAGATGTTATTGTAGGAGAAATGGGTAATCGGATAGGACAATGCAAACCATATCTGTGATCTATTGCCTACTAGTGCTACTGTTGGTTAATACTGGCAGTTCATATTGCTTTTATAATACTAATAGCCAATTAGTTTGAATTTGGGGAGGGGGGAGGTCTATCTTATTCTTGATTATATAGCATTTTGATTTGGTGCCATTTTAGATCTTTGTATGAATAAAATAGTGGTTTCAACAACATGGCTATTAGTTGAATATTTTGCACTGCAAAACTGGGAAGACAAAGTTGAAGTATCATATTTTCTATAGAATTAACTACCCAGTAATTATTGCACAACTGAAGTCGAGGCCTAACATACATTTAAACACCTAAATCTTATTGTGGTCCTACCAAAACCTTACTACGAAC
Source organism: Cenchrus americanus (assembly GCA_947561735.1). Taxonomy (NCBI): domain Eukaryota; kingdom Viridiplantae; phylum Streptophyta; class Magnoliopsida; order Poales; family Poaceae; genus Cenchrus; species Cenchrus americanus. The sequence goes on along the minus strand of OX387241.1, from coordinate 219,789,551 downwards.
ATATTCTGTTTCATTCCTATCAGTTACTACAGTTGATGGTTTAGTTGATTTGGTGCCATTTTAGATCTTTGTATGAATAGAATAGTGGTTTCAACAACATGGCTATTAGTTGAACTTTTTGCACTGCAAAACTGGGAAAACAAAGTTGAAGTATCATATTTTCTATAGAATTAACTACCCAGTAATTATTGCACAACTGAAGTCGAGGTCTAATATACATTTAAACACCTAAATCTTATTGTGATCCTACAAAACCTTACTACAAACATCATTCTGTTTCATTCCGATCAGTTACTATAGTTGATGGTTTAGTTGTTTTGGTGATGGTTATATAGGATCCCATGCATAGGTTCATGATTGTAGCACCCTTGTGCTTGTGCTGTGCTGTTTTCTGGTTGATTATGTGTTGCACAATGTTTTCAGTGCCATTTCAATATGATTTTCTTTCTGTTGATTTGTGGTTGTGTCAAGATATCAGATTAACCTGTGTATACCTCTAAAATAGTTTAGTCTATATGAAATCTTGTTCACTTCTTGGCTGTATTGTTGCAGGAATTTGTGGAATCTATGCTTCTTGTATGTATTTAATGCTAGCATATTATTAGTTAAGAAATAATAAATTACATCTAAAATACATCTTGCTTATTCTGGCGTCTAGGTTGCAAGGGCCTCATGTCATTCAATGTAGATGATCTGAATATATGCACAAAAGCTTTGAGGAGAGTCTTGTTGCATAATGTTGTATCCAGCGGATGATTTTAATTCCATTGTATTTTCCTCTCCCATCTGTTAATTAGGTCCTTGAGTACCCTTTGTTGGTGGTGGTTCATTGCACTACTGGTTTTGTTTATATGTTTTTACCTTTTGTGCAGGATATGATGTGTACCTTGTTGGTGGTTGTGTTCGAGATCTCATAATGAAGAAGACACCAAAAGATTTTGACATAATAACAACAGCTGATCTTAGGCAGGTTATAATTCAAATTAACGAGGATGTTATCATGTTGTAGTGGTGTTGTTGGAATGAAACAGTCTGCCTAAGTTTTGAGGCGTACATTGCTCAGAGCTATTGATTCATTGAATCGTGTTGGTAGTTAAGTTTGTTGTTATAGTTTTGCAAATAGCAAGTACTACATTGAAGCTAAAAACTATAAGGTAACAGGTTTGTGAATTATTTGCTGGTTATACTTTAGTGTATTGGGTGAAATTTTACTTTTGAAATGAAAATATACTTTCATTGCTTATATTGTATAGTCCCTCCGCTTTGGTATTAAAAGTCGTTTTGGATAAGGTTTGGGTCAAACATTGAGAATATAAATCATGAATAACTTTTAAGTCGTTGAGTTTGGAAATGTGAAAATCATATAAATAGATTTGTCTTTAAAATTACTTTCATAAAAATGTACATATATAACTTTTCAATAAATATTTTTATATAAAACAGAAGTCAAAGTTGTGCTTTGGTGACCGTGTCGCTGTACTAAACGACTTCTAATACCAAACTGGAGGGAGTATACCCACAAATATCTGAAGACATTACATATCAATACAGCGTATGTTCCAGTTCCAAATAAATTATCAATGTGTATGCTCGTTTAAATTTCTCCTACTTATGTAGAGCTTCTTTAGTCATCACATGTTAATAATTTGGTTTAAAGAAACACCTTTTGTGTAGTTTGACCCATGGGTCACATGGTGATTGCTTCATTCTGATCACAAAGTTTTCATGCTCAGATTTGTTTGCTGAATTGTCAAAGAAGTATAGCTTATATGATGTGTTTGTGCCAATTAAGATTATTATTATTCTAAACTCTGCAGGTGAAAGACACTTTCTCAGGATCAGCTGTTATAGTAGGAAGACGTTTCCCCATATGCCATGTACATGAGAATAATTCCATTGTTGAGGTTAGTGTACCTTTTTAATCGTTCGTAAATTATAGCACCCTCTGCACAACACAGACGTCTAGTTGTCAACTACTTCTTGGCAAACTGCACGCTTTATTGTTGTCATTTGCAGATTTTTTCCCCTTATGCATTAGAGTTTTGCAGCTGGCCATATATCTTATCCCTTCTTATTCGCAGGTGTCTAGTTTTAATACTTGTGCAAGGGGGTCAAGTGGTAGCCAGATTTACAATTCAAAGAACCAAAGCTGTAGCAAAAATGATTTTGTTCGCTGGAAAAACTGCCAAGGGAGGGACTTCACAATAAATGGGTTAGTGCTTCTGTACTTTTGAATGTAACTGAATGTCATATTGCAGGTTGTACTATTTTTTTTCTTTTTGAATGCGCAGGTTAATGTTCAACCCATATTCAGAAAAGATCTATGATTACTTGGGAGGCATTGAAGATATTAAGAAAGCTAAGGTTTGTGGTGCTTGTTTGTTTCATTTTTGCATCAGTTTAATAGTCCTTTTTTCTAGGGATGCAAGTTGTAAATGTAATGGGTCATTGGGTCGGCCCAAAAAAATGATAAAATGAACTAGGATGGCATTCCACGTCATTAATTTTGGAGAAGAAATGAACTAGAGTGGCATGCTATCCGTAATTAATTAGCTGACCCAAAAAACACCATTGGGTACTCACTTGCATCCCTACTTTTTTCTGTGCTCATAATGCAGTCTTCCTTCTCCTTTCAATAGGTTCGCACTGTAATTCCTGCTGGCACTTCGTTCCTGGAGGACTGTGGTCAGTATGCAAACTTTAACCATTTCTTTGATTAAAATTCCCTTTTTTCTGTATGATCACTGTCATTAATGCAATCATGTAATTAACAGCCCGTATTCTACGTGCAATCAGAATTGCAGCTCGGTTAGGGTTTAGCTTCCCCAAAGAAACAGCTTATTATGTGAGAACACTTGCCTGCTCAGTGGCAAGACTTGACAAGGTCTGATTCTGGGGCAATGTGGTATTATTATATCAATGAGACTTTTCTAAAGAAGTGCCATAAGTAATCCATCTGTTTTCCTCTTAATAATTTATTTATTTTCAATTTTACAGGGAAGAATACTTATGGAGATGAACTATATGCTTGCTTATGGTTCAGCTGAAGCTTCTTTAAGGTTGCTTTGGAGATTTGGTCTTCTTGAACATTTGTTGCCCTTTCAGGTAAGCCCATGGCGGAATGGACATATATCGAAATCAAATATTTTTTGAGATTTTGGTTCTTGTGCTTTTGTCTAAATGATTTGATTGGACTGTACAGGCAGCGTATTTCTCTTCAACTCGTTTTAAGAGGAAGGATAAAGGAACCAATATGCTACTTGTAAGCTTTATTTTGGTTACTAGTTTATAATTGTCATGTAGATTGACAGTAACTGTACATGTCAGTTGTCACACTATGATTGAAAGGAGTTTAGATCTTCGATTGCCAGTTGCATGAAATAGAAACTTTTGTTTGTGCTCTTCTTGCACGATGCCCCACGTTGCAGAGTAGAACATTTCCTCATGTTCACTATAATTTGTGGCAAATTCTCAATCTTATAGAAATTTCAATGAAGATTTTCTGATTGCAAACCTTGCTGGATTCAGATTGAGATATTTTGTTGCAAAGGCATTTTGTTTTGTTGGCATGCTACTAATCCAAATACGCAAAGAAAAAGATTTTTAATGGAACTTTAGTTGCAGTTTTTGTTTAATAATTTTGTTCTTTTATGTAGTTGGTAGGTTTGTCCATTAGGTTGACTATGTTCTCAATTCTTTGTGCAGGCCTTATTTTCTAAGCTGGATAATTTTCTTGCACCCAACAGGCCATGCCATAATAGTCTATGGTGAGTTGAATTATCCAACTTCTTGTTGGCAAGCAAGGAAAAACATTTATGTATTTTGTTTCTAGCTGTTGTAGGCTCTTTACATTATTAAAACTGGAGTAATTGATGTAGTTTTGTTCTTCCTTAACATCACTTGCTTGTTATTGCTACAGGATAAGCCTTTTAGCTTTTCATGAAGCATTGGCACGCCAACCATGTGATCCTTTGGTGGTGGCTACTTTTGCACTAGCCTTCTATCTGGGAGGTGATATGTCGTTGGCAGTGGATATTGGAAAATCAATCAACCGGCAACATGATACTAGCTATCGAGAGCTCTTAGAACCCAAAGTCTGGTCTGATAAGCTTTTGGTCAATGAGGTACAAAGCTTTGCTGCATTGATGAAGCGGGCATTAACTGAAATGACTGACGAATATTTTGTCGCAAATGCTATGGCAAAAATTCCTCAAGCACCATCCTCAGATCTTGTAAGCACTACTGACTTATGTAATCCATTTTTAAGTTGGATATTTTCTCTACTGTTTAATGTGTATAGCTGTGAGAAAGGTACTTAAAGTCATGGGAGTGTGACTGTGAAGGATAGCATTAATTCACATTATTGATAATAGTAACAAACAAGAGAAATGAGTTCATTCTGTTAGTATTATTATGTTCTAAGGTAAGCAAACCGAAGTAGTTATTGTTTGTGATGCTGTTAACTATCCTGTTCCTGCTCCTGTACTTAAAGTCACGGGATTGGGACAGATACCAAATTAGTTCACATTGTTGAAAATGGCAGTTATAAACATGATAAATGATGTTTTTGCTTTCATTTTGGTTGTAGAGGTACTGGCTTTCATTCTATCAATAAGATAAGCAAAGAATTAAGTGCAATCACTGATGCAGCTAACCATCTAACTTTACTTAAAAGTCATGGGAGTGGGACAGACATCATATTACTTCACATTGTTGAAAATAACCTGATAAATGTGTTTTTGGCTTTCATTCTGTTAATGCTTGTTTATTCTATGCTAGACAAAAATAAAATAAAAATAAAACACTGTATTAGTGTAGCTGCTAACTGTGCTGGTGCTGTTTATGATGTTTGCTGTTTTTTTATGTCCTGTTATTAAATGATTGGTTTATCGTATTCTAGGTATTTATACCGCTACAAGCATACCTGAAGGTTCTCAAATTCATCGAGTGCGTTGAATACGACAAAAAGGAGCGTGACTACGAACCAAAAAGTGATGGGAAGATCAATTACCATAACCTGTCTTATGGTACACATGCAGAAATAAGAAATCTCTTTACACTGGTCATTTTCGACACACTGTATCCTACGAACATGGAGGATCAAACATGATGGGAGTTCTTGAAGGTAGATCATGATCAGGATGAACCATTCTAGGCTTTTAAGTTTCAAAGGGCTGAAGGTTTGCCAGATCATAATAGATTGCCAGGTCCAGAACTTGAGCCACGGCATCAAAGGCATGGCAGAATATCTGAGATGCCATTGTTGCTTCTGATTCTTTTGGTGTGTTCATCATCGGGGTACGCCGCCTCATGACATGAGATCGAGCTTTCTGGGTGGAGTTGGTAGATCTCTAATAAAACAAACCGTAGGGATTTAGCATTCTTTCTAACTGTTGGAGGTGCTGTCATAAGAAAACAATTAATGCGTTGGATTTTTTTTTGGACCCTTGCTGGACAAGGGGTACGCCCTGCAAATGATAACCCAATATTTTTTTGCCATGGTGAAATTTTTTTAACCGAACGGCCATGGTGAAATTGATCTAGATGATTACATGTTTTATTGCACAAGTTATCGTTAATGATTTTTGTAGCGCTATGAAATATGAATATAGACGTATGAGCCTATCGCATCTCGAGGATAAATTATTGCCAACGTTGCATCTTTTGATCCTTTTGTAGAAGAAAAAATAAAAAGGTTGCATATTTCGACAGAGTAAAAAAGAAAAAGGATTGTACACCTTTGATCCTCACAGAAGAAAAAAATAAATAAAATGTTGCTATCTTGAAATAGTAGGGAGGGGGGGGGGGGGGGGGGCGGGGCGGGGTCAGTGCAACAGGTGGGAAAGGTGACACAGCTTCTCTGCTCGTTCCTCTTCTTTGCGTGCGGGTATTGCTTTCACGGAAGGCCCGTCGGAAACCTGCTGCGACCAATCGAGAGATTTCTGGAATTCTGGTCACGTTTCAATCGAACACATGCGAGCAAGAATTAGCCCTCGTGACGGATTGAAAAAGCGACGACGCTTCCATCGGTGACCACGATAGGTGCCGGTGGTCTGTGTCTCCGACCAGTCCTTGCTCAATTCGCCCTCCAAGCAACGCGTGCAGCCGGTTCCTTAGATGGCTCACGGTAGGTGCTCAAGTTGGTGTACTGTTCGAAAGGAACAACCCGTCGCCTCCTATTTTTCCAAGTATTGTGAACAGTACAAAGTTTTTTTTTTCAAAATTTCCTTTTAAATTTTGTTACTGGAGATAGCCACTGCCCACTGGCTTGTGAGAAGGCTCAAATGCTGTCGCCGGCTGGGATGAAAGTCATGACCTCGTGGATGTCATGTGACGGCCGTTTGTGATCGGGCTCAAAAAGCCTTCAAACGCTTAATAGCAACTAGCAAGCTTAAAGTTACACTTTTTGAATCATTTGTATCAACTCAAAAGTTATTAAAATGAATTAAAATTTTATCCCATTTAGCTAATTAATATATGACATACTCCCTCTGTCTCATAAAAGAGTGCAATTTTAGTTTTTTAGACAGATTAGTGGAAGAATGAAAAGACTCTAATACCCTCATTTGTTTGCCAAATGTAATAAGTTTTGCCATGCAAATCAGATCTGACCCCTTAATTAAGAAGGTAATTGGATCTATTTTGTAGGATTGCATTCTTTGTGAGATTTTTTCAAAAGCTAAGATTGCACTTTTGTATGGGATGGAGGGAGTATGAACTAATTAATTTGATGATCTATAGAGATGACGCCGAAGCCAAACACCATTGCACTACACCGAGGCTCTACGATCGTCGCTACCTAGCGCGCTAGCTGTCGGTTTTGAGGCTCACATAGAGGAGTTAGAAAAAGATTAATTTATAGGTAAAGAGAATCGTGGAACCAAGAACGATAACGGTGAGCCGACGAACACAAGAGGGACACAATGGTTCATATAAGTTTGGACCTCCAAAGAGTAATACCCGAGGACCATGTGTGGTTCGAGGACCGGTGGATGGTCGCTTCCTTGTGTGATGAGTGATTGACAACGTTGTGTGGACTAATTCTTGGCTAAGTATTGCGGGTGCGGGTTGCGGCTTGACCGGTGTTGGTGCGAGGTGAAGAACAAGCGCGAAAGGTTGTCGCCGGTGAGGCCTCCGGTGTGGAGAAGAAAAGTAGGCTTCGTTCGAGGGACCGGTGGCCGGCGGGGGTCAAGTGCGAGCCGCATGGTGGCATGAACAACAAGATGAAGTCATGGACGGTTTCTTGGTTGAGCCTCAAAACCAATGTCGAGCCGAGACTACGTGGGAGCCAAGTCATGAGTGGAGATTGGCGGAGGCTACACCGAGTTCACGGGGTTTCGGTGGTTCACCGTAAAACCACCGGGTTCCTTGGTTGATCCACAAAGCCAAGACCGAAGAACCGAAGACGGAGCCGCAACGCGCGCCGCGACCGGTCCGACCGATGGGTACCGGTCGACCGGTGGGGAGCACCCGGTCGACCGGTGTGCAACGACGCGGTCCGGAGACTTCGAAGCGGAGGACACGCGTCGGGATCGCATGGCTTGTGTCGAGGCTACGCGAGGTGCGGTCGCCGGCATCCGTCCGATGGTGAAGACATGAAGACTTCCAAATCCGCCCTTGAGGGGCTTGTATCCCTAGTTATTAGGAAAGGGCATTTTAGACTTTCGGTTGCCTCCATATAACCCAAGAGGTGAGAGGATGTCGGCCAACTCTTGGAACCCTAGCTCATTTGTTTTCCTATTTTCCTTCCTATTTTTCTTAGGATTTCCATAGGACTAGCTTGAGAGCTTCATGGTGGGATCTTGTGAGAGGGTTGGATGATCGGGCGGCAAGCTAGACCTTGTATGAACTTTTGTTGCATGTATAGATGATTCGGCGTGGTTCCTCAAGGTTTGGATGTGTTGTTCCCGTTGTTCTTGGTGGTGATTTTCGCAGCCCTCTCTTGGTGATTTCTTTGGGTTGTTTTCGGGACCTTTCTCTTGGGGATTTGATGGGGGAAATTTGTGGGAACCATTCGTTGTTCTTTGGGCTGTGATTCCCCTCCCAAATCCATGAGTAAAGGGGCTCGATTTTGGGGTTTTCTGAGTTCTAGGGTTTGTGGTGCTCTTGGCGGGATTTTTTTGATTCCTCCTTTTTGGACGAGTTTTGGTGGGATTAAACTTGGCTATGGACTCCTCATGAGGTGTTCCTAATATCCCCAAAGTCTTGTTCAAGTCCGTGGAGCGATTCGGGAGATCGAGGTTTGGATTTGGGGGAGTTGACCGCGGGTCTTGTTCATCCCGAGTCGCCCGAGCTACACCGGTCCGACCGGTGCTCTTGATCGGTCCGAACGGTGCAACCCTCGGTGGGTTTTTGCTCGGGTGAACGTCCGGGTGTGTTCGCCGTTGTCCCGTGTTGCTGCTTGTTTCGAGTTTGGGTCGGCTTGGTGGTCGGTTGGCTCGTTTGGTGCTTTGGGGGCTTTCGGTCGTGGACCGGTCTAACCGGTGTGTCTCACCGGTCCGGCCGTGTGTAGCCACTTGGTGAAAGTTGCCCGGTTTCACCAGCGAGGACCGGTCCGACCGGTGGTGCTCACCGGTCTGACCAGTGTTGGTCTGTAGACTAGAGGTTTGGTGTTCCGCTGTGTTCTCGGGTCGGAAGGTTGTGTGTTGGTTCCTAGGTCCAGTGGCACTCCAGTGGCTACGTGGGCTTGACCAACTTGGGTAGTGAGTTGGAGAAGTGTGTTGGAAGCCGCTTTCATCTTGTTGGAGTTTCCATCTCCTTCGAGAAGAATTTTTATCGGCTCCCATTCACCCCCCTCTCTAGTTCGCCGTATCGGTCCTTCAATACCCTACAATCTGTTTTGGTGGATTGAGATTGTGATATGTTGAACGTGCACTGGGAGGGGGGCACCTGGTTTTCTTGTATTGCTCGACAACCTTACTTGGTCGGCTTCCATCTAATTCTAGCAACAAGGAAAGCTATCCGAGCCAATTCATCTGGATTCTAACAAGCCTTGACTTGCACGCCAACCTATCTTCAATTCTTCATGTCCTCAGCCCATGCGTCAGGTCAGTGGCGGAGCCAGGAAGAAAAAAATAGCTGGGGTGGACTTTGATACACAGATTAGAGTTGTCGCCGCGTGCCGCTCGGAGCCGCCGCCGCACGCTGCCTAGGTTTATCCGGCTTGTTGCTGCCGCCTGTGTTAAGAGATGGGATCGCTTATTTTCGTAGATAGACCATAAGTGTCATATACATTTGAGACTTTGGGATATTGCTATTAGGCCGGAGGCGAGTGGTTAATAAAGGCCCAATCCAAGGGTTATCTTCTACCTTGGACAACCAGCACCCAAGCAGGCACCATGACGCCGCCCAGGGTGTCGACGGAGATAAAAAATGTCACCATAGGAGAAGGGGTACTCAAGAAAGCTCAGGTCTAGCTGGGGCGGCCGCCCCACCTTGCCCCAACGTAGCTCCGCCACTACGTCAGGTCGTGCGGGCCCACCTGTCAGGTCAGTTGGTCTTCTAACAGGCCGGCCTCACTAGTGAGGGTCGGCCAGGAGTCTGGTCTGTGGGGGACATGTGGTACATATATCCCTCAGTATGCCATGTAATTAATTAGATGGTCCAAAAAACATTATTGTGCACTCCATTTCGTTCATGTCATGACATGCTCTCCATTACTCACGAATCTCAAAGGCAAAGCAACATCTCCTGTAGAATCTCATAGGCATATAACTATAAAATGGTATATGTACTCACTATAGACGTAACAATATGGGCACATACACATACTAACAGGGGCGGATCTAGGGGGTGAGGGGGGCTCCAGCCCCCCTATAGCCAATGTGTAATGGAGATTAATAGGACATGAAGGGAGGAAAAAATGGAGATGAAGAACAAAAGGGAGATGGAGAGAGAAGAGGGGTGAGCCCCTCGACCCTTCAGCCTACATCTGCCACTGCATATTGATCTCCAGACGCTCTTCTTCTTGTCTTCAACAGTTTGCCAAATCGGGTTGACATTTTTTTATTTTTGGTAGAAATGCTGAAAACACTCTTACTTTTTGGCAACTTGGAAAAACCTGCCTCTAACGCGTAAATATACACGCGTGTACTCGGCTTGACATCAGCATTTCTCACGGTAGGAAGCCAGGTGTGAGAGTGGAAAAATAAAGAATAGAGAATGACTATTGATGTACAAGAGATGAAAAAAATATTTGACAAGTTAAAAAATAGCAAATTGTTGAAGATGGGTATTGCGATGGATAGCAACGCTGAAGCACACTAGCAAGAGCATTGTAGCGTAGAAACGAAGGGAAAGAAAGGTAAGGCAAAAGCTATCTTAGCAAACTTTTGAAGATCTGTTATCACTTTCAAGCAAGTGCCACCAGGCCACAAACGATTTGTGCTGGCGGGTAAAAGGGGTCTTTGCTGGCGGGTGGAGCGTCCGCCAGCGACCTTGTGCCAGCACAATTCGTCTCAATGCTGGCGGTCGTCCGCCCGCCAGCATAGAGACCTAGTGCTGGCAGGCGCTTAAGTCACCCGCCAGCACTAAGGTTTTCCGGGTCAGCACTTAAAAACCGAAAATAAACAGAAAAAAAACTTTTTTTTATAGGAGAGACCTCACCGGCCAGCAAGTCGCGCATTTTTTTCGCGTAAAGTCGCGACACTCCGCGGTTGCCGTGGTTCGAACCCGTGACCTCTACCTCGCGCGAAGCCTCCTCTACCACTACACCACACACTCATATGCATCCATATGCAGTTTTTGGTTCTATTCATACTATACAACACCGAGTGTAAGTCGGTTTTTAGAGGCACTAAACGGATTCAAATTAAAAACTTGTCAACTACAAAGTTTCTTAACTTCCTTAGATCTACAACTTTCGCGTTGGGAGTTTTTCCATTTGAGGTCATTTACGAAATTTGAATTTAAAATTTGAGAGATTCAAATTTGATTTTCATTGACAATATGATTTCAAATAAAAAAGTGTAAACTACAAAGTTTCATAACTTATTAGGATCTACAACTTTCATGTTAATAGTTTCTTCATTTGAAACCGTTTGAAAATTCGAATTTTTCAAGTGGCTGTGTCCATCTGTGCTGGCGGGCGACATAAGCCACCCGCCCGGACAAATAGGACCATTTGTGCTGGCGGGTGGCTCCAGCATTGTGCCTTCACTGCTGGCGGGCGACATAAGTCACCCGCCAGCACAAATTGGACCATTTGTCTTTGGCGGGTGACTTATGTTGCCCGCCAAAGCTAGACCTTTTACTTGTTGGCGGGTGTAAAACCGACGCCCCTTTCACCATAGTGCTGGCGGGTGCCAATTATACCCTCCAGCACGCTAATTTTGTGTGTCAGTACAAATCGTTTTTGGCCTAGTGTGCATACACGATGCAAAAGGATGTCAACTTAGGGGGCGCTTGGTTTCCTTGCGTGCGCTTGTTAGGCAAGTCAAGATTCAAAGCGCTTGGTTTTCTTGCCGCATCGCATTGGGGCTCGTGCAAGCGGTTTTGCTTGGTGCTGAGAGAGAGAGAGAGTCAAATAGGGATGTCAATGGGTACCCTCCACCCGTTTACCCGCGGGTAAAAACCATATTAGGGTGTGGGTATGGGGGATTTTCTCCCCCGATGGGTATCTTAGTGAGTGATTCTTTCACCCATCGGGTGTGGTGGGTGTGGGTACATTCTTGCTTCCCCCGTACCCGCCACCCGTTGGGATTCATTTACATATAATATTTTGGATTGTTTCTAGTACATATATCATATAGTTGAATATTTGAGAGACTTATTTACATGTGATATAATTAAGATTAGTATTATTGTCTTGTATTGTTATTGCATGACTAAACATATTGATAAAATTATGATTTAATGTTACTTTCACAATTAATCGTATGTTTTATTACATTAACTATCGCTTTATTGAAGTGGATATGGGTCACCCGCTATAAACCCGCTACCCGATGGGTGGTGGGTGTGGGGGATTTTGAGACCTGAGGTGGGTGATGGGTATGGGTGGTGGACTGGTGGGGGATTTTTCCCATCGTGGGTATGGGTATGGGGAAGTCTTACCCGATGGGTATGTACGCGTTGCCATCCCTAGAGTCAAACCGGCTCTCAGCAGCTGGCCAGGCTAGCTTGCTCGTCAAAATTAAGGCGAGGCAAATCTTACTAGACAATCGAGCACGTCCTTAGAGCAACTCCAGTGAAGATCTGCAAATTGAGGCAACTTAAAAGCATAGGGGGCTACAATATACTTTGGAAAAATAGGCAAGTTCATCCTGAACTCTTAGAAAAAGGTCGAATTCGGGGGTAGACGACGCTCGCAGGTGGATGACAGATTGGAGATGGGGGACGGCAGAGATGATCAGGTGAAAGGATCTTGTGATTCCTAGAGGGGGGGTGAATAGGATCACTTTTAAAATTCGCAAAAAACGAGCGACGGATCGGGGACCGGATGACCGGCACGGCGGCGACGGATGACCGGGGGTCCGGGTCACCCCGGCACTTGTGCTTGGGATCAACCAGATCGCGGAGTAAAACACAATAACTTAGGAGGAAAGTGAATTTGCGAGAAAATATATGAAGCAACTTGGTGTAATTGAAGTGAAGAAGACCTGCAACAAAGGATATTACACACAACAACACAAATGGAGAGATCGATTCAAATATAACTTCTAGGGTTAGGGTTGATGATGAACACAAGCAAGCAAGAGAGACAAGCGATTTGTTTACCGAAGTTCACCTCCACTAAGAAGGCTACGTCTCCGTTGAGGTTCCCACAAAGGGAGGGCTATCACAAAGAGCCTCTTGCCTCTCCAATTCACCACTAAGGCAAATTGGTGCTCACTAAGAAAAACTCCACAAAGGAGGGGCAATACAAACGATCCCGGGTGCTCCACACGGAGAGGGCACTCAACGGGCGACGCCTAACCGTCTAGAAGCAAGCTTCAAGAGTAATAAACACGAATCAATCAACCAAAGCCACCACAAGTGCTTCTTGAGAGGAGGAAATGAAAAGCTCTCACAAAGGGGCTAAATCCTACACCTCAAATGCTCTCACACTCAAACCCTAGGAGGAAATCTTGATTGGAGTGCTTGGGAATGAGTTAGGAGAGTGGAAATGAAGCTTTGGGGGTGCAGCAATGGAGGAGGAGGCGGAACCCTAAAGAGGAGGAAGAAGGGGTATATATACCCACTTCCCCCGACTTGACCGTTGGGGGCAACCTGCGGCCTGGCCGGGTCACCCGGCACGGGTGGCCGGGTCACCCGCCTCCCTCCAGCACCGTTCCGGGTGGCCCGGCCACTCGTGCCGGTTGACCCGGTAGGACTGGAGGGGGAGAGGTTTAACAAGAAGGGGCTGTTTTTGATTTTTCTAAAGGTTTTTCTAGGTTTTTCACTCTTAGAAAAGATGAGAAAAGATCACAAGAAGCACTTGTAGTAAACCTTGACTAATCGACCGCATCCCTCTTTATAGTACGGTGTTTCCTAAACTCAAATTCAAACCGAAAATTAAAATTAAATCGCCACTTGAGCTTCAACACCACATGTAAGAAAATGAGGGCCTTCCTTCGAGAGTTCATACTTATTTCACTTTAAAGCCTGCACACATCTCATTGAAAGCATTAATCCTCCCTAATTGCATTGTCATTATCATCAAAACAATTAGGAGCCTAGATGCACTTTCAATCTCCCCCTTTTTGGTGATTGATGACAACATAATTTGGTTAAAAGAAAGAGATGTGTGTATCCAACAATTTAGTGAGAAGCTTCCCCTAGATGTGTGCATCATCAAAGAAAAGAGGCCTCTAATGCCTTTGCACACACATTTGGAAGAACTCCCCCTAAATCTTTGCATAAACACATTGTGCACAAGTGTGAAAAGAATTATCCCGTGATGCAAATGACAAAATATATCACGACAATAAAGTGAGAAATAACAAATCATCAACCAACACAAGCATCACATATAACCATTAAGATCCTTACATCACACTAGCATGGATAAAAGTACCACCATTTAGTCTTACAAATAAAAGTTTTGCACTTGGCACACCAACATCCATCACACCACACATAGTTCATTACATGTCCACTAGTTCTATTACATGAATAATGATAAGATAGATAAAGATAGAGGTAGGGCTTCCATCCACCAAATTCACTCCCCCTTTGGCATCAAGTACCAAAAAGGGAAGCTACTCCTCGTCGTCCTCGTCGTACTCCTCCTCTTCTTCATAATCTTCCTCTTCATCATCAACTGGGACCCAAGAGCCAAGGTCCTCCCAAGGATTTGGAACGGGAGAAGGAGGATCAAAGGTTCTCATCTCATGGACCGGAGAGTGTGGAAGATTAAGACTAGCGGCCATTTCCTTTTGATTTTTCTCTTGCCTATGAAGCTCTTGAGCCAACCACCGACGATTAGCCTCACGCTCCCTAGCATCTTTGCGGAGCATGTTGAAGCAAGCAAATAAGCCTTTTGCAAGAAAGTTGAACTTGCCTCTCTTACCCCTAGGAGCCCCATGAGAGTGAGAGGCACCCTCCAAAGGAAGTGGATCATAAGGACCTTTTGTTGGTGGAGCTTGAGAGGAAGAGGAACCCGCATCAGACGGTCCATCAATAGTATAAATACCCGGATAGCTTCCTCTAGCATCAACACCGGTGGTGTGCTTGCCAAGACGGAAAGATTGAGCAAGTTTGCCTTTACTAGTCTTGTATGACTCATGAACAACATCCGTCTTGAGATCAAGTTGAGTGTCATGCTTAACCATCATGAAAATATAGGGCGCATAGTGACAACCACTAGAAGAAGTGTGTGAACAAATGATGATCTCATTCCAAAGAAAGTGACAAGCATTGAACTTAGGTTGACCGGGAGCCATTTGATAAAGGAGATTTCTAGCTCTATGAGATATGTTATCGGAATCCCCACCCCTAGGACAAAGAGTGTATCTAAACAAAAGATTGAGCATCTTGTAATACGGGGTGAGTCCACTAGTATAACCATAGTTGATGTTTCCATAGGCACGATCATACATAAACCTCATCTTAGTCACCTCTAGTTCATTCTCACAATGAAGTCGGACTAGATCACTTTTGAATTGATTGGTTGTGGTTGCACCTTTAAGTTTGAAGAGTTGAGCAAAATCATAAACTGAGATTTTGAAGCGCTTACCACCAAGAGTGAAGTGCATCTCATTTTCATTTTCACCAACATACAGAGTGGCGTAGAACTGTGCCACCACCTCCTGAGAGTAGTCACACCGAAGTCCCATGAGATAAAAAATCCCCATGAACTGGCACCGAGAGTGAACAGCCTGCATAACCTCCTCAATGGGAGCAGGAAGATCAAGCAAGTACGGCCAATTTACCCATTTCATCTCAGTCGTGACACGTCCCTTGGGTAGAATGGTCGACTCATACCAATCCGCTTGATGAGCAAGCCAAAACCTATCATCACTGAAGAATGACCTCTGAAGCCGCCTCGGATCTTCTGGCCAAAACCGAAGGGACCTCATGTCAGTGCCCGCCTTCATGAAGTTAACCAAAGGCGGATCACGCCGTGTGCGCTCGGGACGGTGAACGGGAACGCCATCCGCTCATAGATAGATAAGTCAATGTTGTCATCATAGCGGTATCTAACCTCGGCGGCGGTGCTCGCCCTCTTGGTCCTAGCACCGACGGTTGTGGTCTTCCTCTTGAGAATAGGATTGCCATCATGACCACGTCCTCGGCCTTGAGCACGAGAGGGAGGAGCTTGAGGTTTGGTCCTCTTCTCATGCACATGAATTCCAAACTCCTCGCCGGAAGAGCGCTCCTCAAACTCCTCAATCTCCTCATCTCCCTCCTCACTTGATTCTGAGCAAATCTCCTTGCCACGAGAGCTAGCTTTCTCACGACCCATCTGAAAGATGATAAGATATGCAAGGAATAAGATTGACTGATTGAAGTTGCACAAAACAAGGGTGATTGGGTCACCCCAGCCGGAGCCGGGTCAACCGGCATGGGTGGCCGGGTCAACCGGCTCGGCGGGATGAACCCTAGAACAAGAGATCAAAGGTCTGAAAAAATATAGCCATGGGATTGTGACAAAATCATTGGAGGTTGTTCTAGGACCTAAATAGAGGCATTTGACCAAGGGGAAACATCTAAAACGAATCACACGAGTAGATCGGGAAATCCGGAGTTTGAATCGAGATTACCATTGGATTCCCGCGAAGTTTCCGGAAAATCCGATGAGGAAGGAGCTCTAGATGAAGAAGAGGCTTGAATCTTCCACCCGGCGCGAGATTCCCGTGGAGGATCGACGGAATCGCCCTAGGGGCGAGTTTGGGGGCGGCGGCGGCGGTCTGAAGAAAAAAAGTAGCTAGGGTTGTGTTGACCGCCGGCCGTGGGCCTTATAAAGGTCCTGCGCGGGGGCGGGCGACCCGCACGCGGTGGCGGGCGACCGGCGACCACCGCAGGCGCCCGGCGACCCGGCACCTGTGCCGGTCGACCGGCGGGGCCTAGGGTTTGAGATCGAGTTTTTTAACCGACGGGTCCCGGACCGCAACGGCTCCCCGCAAAAGGGGGGTCCGGCGACCGGCACGGGTGGCCGGCGACCGGTGGCCAACGAGCCGCCCGGGCGACCCGCACCGGTGGCCGGTCCACCCGGCGGCCTACGGACCGCGCCGGTCAACCGGCACCCGTGCCGGTTGACCCGCCTCGCCTAAAAGAGGCACAAGATTTCTTCACAAGATTTTTTTGTGTTTTTAAATGTATATGGATATACATGAGAGTTAAAGATAGATATATTCTCAAGATTGGAGGAGTATTTATGAGAAATTTATGAGAATGGGTTATGAAATGTGTTGATAGATGTGAGATCTTTCATGATTTGAGATTAGTAAAGGATTCATCTAGTGGACACGTAATAAACTCTCGGCAACAAGTGACTAGCCACAATCAATCATTCATAACAATAGTCACTTAGGCCGAGTATTTGATCAAAAGATCTCAAGATCCAATATTTTCGAAGAACTCACACAAACAAATAAAAATAAATCATTTTCAACCTATCTAGGCAACAATCAAGTATGTGCAATAAGTCAAGCCAAGTTACGAGAATCCAAGATGTTTAGCTCACTCCTCAAAGCACAAAACCTTTGCTCGTCTAGAGGCTTAGTGAAAATATCGACAAGTTGCCTCTCGGTGCTTACGTGACGTAAAGCAATATCGCCCTTAGCCTCATGATCCCTTAAGAAGTGATGTCTAATGTCTATGTGCTTTGTTCTAGAGTGTTGGACTGGATTGTTCGCTATCTTGATAGCACTCTCATTGTCACACAAGAGTGGAATCTTACTAAACTTGCAACCATAATCACTCAACGTTTGCTTCATCCACAAGAGTTGTGCACAACAAGCACCGACCGCCACATATTCGGCCTCGGCCGTGGATAAAGCAACCGAGTTTTGCTTCTTTGAGCTCCATGACACTAAAGACCTACCAAGAAATTGGCAAGTCTCGGTCGTGCTCTTTCGATCTACTTTGCAACCGGCATAGTCCGAATCGGAGTAGCCAAGTAGATCAAAAGTGGAGCCTTTGGGATACCACAAGCCTAGGTTAGGAGTGTGAACCAAATATCTAAATATTCTCTTAACGGCCATTAGATGACACTCCTTAGGATTGGCTTGAAATCTTGCACACATGCACACACTAAGCATTATATCGGGCCTAGATGCACAAAGGTAAAGGAGGGAGCCAATCATGGAACGAATACATTTTGGTCGACCGACTTTCCTTCTTCATTGAGATCAAGATGTCCATTTAGTGCCATGGGGGTCTTGATGGGCTTGGAATCGGCCATGTCAAACCTCTTGAGCATATCCTTCACATACTTAGATTGGCATAAGAAAGTCCCTTCCTTCATTTGCTTGATTGGAAAACCAAGAAAGAACTTCAATTCGCCCATCATTGACATCTCGAATCTCTTGGTCATAATTCTACTAAACTCCTCACAAAATTTATCATTAGTAGACCCAAAGATAATATCATCAACATAAATTTGACAAATGAATATATCTTTTCCATTTCTTTGTATGAAGAGAGTAGAATCGGCTTTGCCTATTTCAAAACCATTTTTGAGAAGAAAATCCTTAAGGCATTCATACCATGCTCTAGGAGCTTGTTTAAGCCCGTAGAGCGCCTTATGGAGCTTGTACACATGGTTTGGAAATCTTGAATCTTCAAAGCCCGTGATTGATCAACATAAACTTCTTCTTGGAGAGGTCCATTCAAGAATGCACTCTTCACATCCATTTGATGAAGCTTGAAATCATGGTGGGTAGCATAGGCTAAAAGAATACGAATTGACTCAAGCCTTGCTACCGGAGCATAAGTCTCTCCAAAGTCCAAGCCTTCAACTTGTGTGTACCCCTTGCCAACGAGCCTAGCCTTGTTCTTTGTGACGACACCAAATTCATCTTGCTTGTTTCTAAAAACCCATTTGGTGTCGATCACATTTTGCTTCGGTCTTGGTACCAACTCCCAAACTTCATTTCTCTTGAAGTTGTTCAACTCTTCCTCCATGGCAATAATCCAATCCGGATCCTCAAGAGCTTGTTCCACACTAAGAGGTTCCAAAGAGGAAACAAACGAGTAAAATGCACAAAAATTTGACAATCTTGAGCGAGTTGTTACCCCTCTTCGAATGCTCCCAAGTATGTTGTCGACGGGATGATCTGTTGAACCATTTGATGTACTCTTGGGTGTGGTGCTTGAGATTGACGTTGAATTGGTCCATCATCATCATTTTCAACTTGTGGAGCTTCTTCTTGAGTTTCACCAGCTTGTTCTCCCCCTTGATCAAAGCCCCATCCATGATCATCATCATGAACTTGACTTTCATCTTGATGAATTTGAGAACTTTGTGGTTCCACTCTTGTTGATGATGGTGGATCTTGAGAGTTTGTGTTAACCAGAGCTTGTACTTGAATCTCCCGAGGCATAACTTCACCGGTCCCCATTCTAAAGATGGATATGCTTGGAGGCTCTTCATCATCTACAAGGTTTTCACTAACTTGCTCTCGTTGAGAGCCGTTGGATTCATCAAATTTCACATCTACCGTGGTCTCAACACAACCGGTGGTTTTGTTGAAAACACGATAGGCATGCTCGTTAGTTCCGTAACCAAGTAGAAAACCTTCATCAACCTTGGATGCAAACTTTGAGGCTTTGGGTTTCTTGTTAAGTATGAAACACTTACACCCAAAAACTCTAAAGTAATGCACACTAGGCTTCTTACCGGTGATGATTTCGTAGGGAGTCTTGTTCAAGTACTTGTGGAGGTAAAGTCGATTGGCGGCGTGGCATGCGGTGTTGATGGCTTCCGCCCAAAATGAGTCCGGAGTCTTGTACTCATCAAGCATTGTCCTTGCCGCTTCTATCAATGTACGATTCTTCCTCTCAACTATGCCATTTTGTTGAGGTGTATATGGAGCGGAGAGTTCATGCTTGATGCCTTCTTCATCTAGGAACTCTTCAACTTGTGTGTTCCTAAACTCCGAGCCGTTGTCACTTCTTATGTTCTTGACCTTGAGCTCGAACTCATTTTGAACTCTTCTAATGAACTTCTTCACAATTCCCTTTGCCTCACTCTTATCTTGCAAAAAGAATACCCAAGTGAAACGGGAAAAATCATCAACAATTACTAAACCATATTTGTTACCACCGATGCTTATGTAGGCAATTGGTCCAAATAAATCCATGTGTAGTAGCTTCAATGGTCTTGATGAGGATAGAATGTTCTTGGCGGGATGATGAGCTCCAACTTGCTTCCCGGCTTGACAAGCGCTACACAACCTATCTTTCTCAAAAACAACATTCGTTAGTCCTAGGATGTGCTCGTCTTTTTGAAGTTTGGCCAAGTTCCTCATGCCAACATGGGCTAGTCGGCGATGCCATAGCCAACCCAAGTCGGATTTTGCCACTAAGCAAGCCTTAGGATCCACCTTTACTTTTGTGAAATCCACATAGTAAAGCTTTCCCCGTAAATGACCCGCAAAGACAATAGAGGAATCCTCCCTTCGGAGACGATCACACCCTCATGAGTAAAGAGACAATTGTAGCCTTTCTCACAAAGTTGTGAAACCGACAACAAGTTGTATCCCAACCCTTGCACATGATAAACATCTTCAATTGAATTTGTTGTTGAGATAGCAATTTTACCTAGACCAATGACACCCCCTTGACCATTGTCTCCATAAATGATTGTTTCCGTAGGGTTGTCATAATGATCAAGGGATGCAAACAAGCCTTCATCTCCGGTCATATGATTAGTGGCACCACTATCAATCAACCAAGCGCTTCCACCGGAGGAATAGGCCTACAAAACAAGTTTAAGCTCTTGGTTTAGGTACCCAAAAAGATTTGGGTCCTTGGAGGTTAGATGCATAAACTTTTGGAACCCACACACTCTTCCTCATGGCCTTCATGGCATAGGCTCCAACATACTTTACAACCATTTTACCATTATGGTCCAAAGTTACAATATAATCACAAGTGTAGTTGGGTGAGGTTTTGTGCTCAACCACATTCTTCGATACCTTGGGTGGAGTGTTAACTCCACCACTTCCCTTTGTGGTTTGCACCAACTTTGGCATGTCCTTGGTTGTGGTAGATGTGGTGACTCCATGGGCAATATCCATGATTGTGTTGAGGTAGCCACCCTTGTTCCACAAGGGGATCTCATGCCCTCTCACCACAGCTCTACCATTGGCCTTTTTGTTCTTGCGGTGCCCAAGTCCTTGTTTGCCCACTACCTTGGGTATGGACTTGACACCAATATTGCCTTGTGTGATCAACATGTTCAATCGGGCAATTTCCTTGTCCTTGCTCTTAATTTTCTCTTCAAGCCTAGCATGGTTAGTCTTGAGAGCATTTATATCAATGTTAGAACAAGAAGAACAATTTTTGCTAGTGGAGGCACTAGAGTCCAATCTTGCCGATGGAGTGGTTTTGGTGCTTTCCCAAAGACTACTAAAGTTAGCTTCAAGAGTTTTGTATTTCTCCGTCAAGCATAAGAAGCTTGATTGAAGCTCACTATGAGTAGCCTTTAGGGAAGCTAAAGACTCATTTGCCAAGGTGTAATCCTTTGACATCCTCTTATTAGAATCATTGATCAAGGACAAGTCCATGGTCAACTTTTCAACCTTAGCCTTCTCTTCGGCAAGAGATTTTTCTAGAGAAAGGTTTCTTTCCTTTTCAAGGATAAGCAAGTCTTCTTGGTCATGAAGAATCTCTTTATTTTTCTCTAGTTTGTCCAAAAGCCTTTTAATTTCCTTGTGGCCCTTTTTACCAAACTTCTTTATCATGTTGTTCTTTATTTCCTTTTCTTCATCTATGTTTTCTATGTTACTAATAGGTGTGGATGAAGAGGAGGTTGGAGAAGATGAGACGGAAGATTCTAATACCTTGCTCCCCCTTGCCATGAGGCAAAAGTGAGAGTGGTCTTCATCATCGGAGAGGTTGTTGAAGAGGCGTGGTGAGGATGAGCCTTGTGCCATGGCAATGGTTGCCATCCCTTACTTCTTTGGTTCCTCATCTTCATCACTTGAGTCCCATTGTTGACCCACGTGTGCACGCCCTTGGTACTTGTTCTTGTACTCTTTGCTCTTCTCCTTGAACTTCATCTCTTCCTCATTCTTGTTCTTGTTCTTGGGGCATTCAGCAATAAAGTGTCCATACTCTCCACACTCATAACACTTTCTTTGTGACTTCTTCCTTCTTTCATCTCCACCTTTTCTTGAGTTTCTTGACTTCAAGAATTTCTTGTACTTCCTTATAGCAAAGGCGGTTTCTTCATCCGTGCTTTCTTCATCGCTAGTGTCCTCCTTTTTGCTCTTGGAGGGCTTGGGCTTCTCTTCAACTACTTCACTAGAGCTAGCTTTGAGAGCTAGACTCTTCCCCATCTTCAAGGTTAGAGACTTCTCTACGTCTTGGTCAACAAGTTCTTGATGCAATATTTCTCCAAGGAGTTGAGTGGGAGTCATTGTTGGATATCTTGGATCTCTTCTTATCATTTGCGTCAAGTTCTTGTCTTTAGGGGCAAAAGCTCTTAACAACTTCTTTGTGACCTTTGAGTCATCCCAATCTTTGCTTCCAAGAGCTCTAATGTCCGAGACAAGTACCATGAGCCTATCATACATTTCTTGAACGGTCTCTCCATCCTTCATGAAGAATAACTCAAGCTCTCTCGTTGATGAGGTCCATCTTTCCTTGTCTCACATGTTCGGTTCTCTCATGTGCTTCCTTGAGTGTATCCCAAATTACTTTGGCAATTTGGATGTTCCGCACCTTGTTGAACTCTTGTGCACATAAGGATCCCGTGATGACTCTTGTAGCTTGTACATTGCGGTGTAGGTCTTGCTCATGCTCGATAGTGAGAGCTTCTCCTTCGGCGGGAATTGTCACACCTACAACCACAATCTTCCAAAGAGAAAGGTGAAGCCCGTAAAGGTGCATTTGCATATCATAAGCCCATTTGGGATAGTCCTTCCCATCGAAGTGAGGAGGCTTCCCCAAATGCACGGAATAAAATTTGTCGTTAGAGTTGTTGCCCGGAATTTGCCTGTAGTTGTGGGGCACTTCGTAGAAGCCGGAGTGCGAGTACTTGGCTTGCTCCTTCTTGATCATCTTCTTGAGGAGCTTCTTGGCCATCTTCTTGGCCTTCTTCTTCTTCTTGGTCTTTCTTCTCTTCTTTGCCGCCTTCTTTGCCGCATGGTCATCATTCTTGACATCCTCATCGCTTGAATCGGAGTCCGAGTCGGAATCGGAATCCGATGATGAGTCGTCAGAGCTATCGACATTGGACGGTGTACGACTTGGAGCCTTGTCGATGAGGTCGCCGACTTGAGCAGTCTTGAGCTCTCTCTCTTGAGCTTCTTTTGCGGCAATTTCTTCGGCGGTTGGGTTGCTTCCAATCCCCGACATCTTGATCCCTTAGCGGTTAAGCCTAAATCAAGGGATTAGGCTCTGATACCAATTGAAAGGATCTTGTGATGCCTAGAGGGGGGGTGAATAGGATCACTTTTAAAATTCTGCAAAATCTGAGCAGCGGATCAGGGACCGGATGACCGGCACGGCCGGATGACCGGGGGTCGGGTCACCCCGGCACTTGTGCTTGGATCAACCAAAGCGCGGAGTAAAACACAATAACTTAGGAGGAAAGTGAATTTGCAGAAAATATATGAACCAACTTGGTGTAATTGAAGTGGAAAAGACCTGCAACAAAGGATATTACACACAACAACACAAATATAGAGATCGATTCAAAGATAACTTCTAGGGTTAGGGTTGATGATGATGAACACAAGCAAGCAAGAGAGACAAGCGATTTGTTTACCGAAGTTCACCTCCACTAAGAAGGCTACGTCTCCGTTGAGGTTCCCACAAAGGGAGGGCTATCACGAAGAGCCTCTTGCCTCTCCAATTCACCACCAAGGCAAATTGGTGCTCACTAAGAAAAACTCCACAAAGGAGGGGCAATACAAACGATCCCGGGTGCTCCACACGGAGAGGGCACTCAACGGGCGACGCCTAACCGTCTAGAAGCAAGCTTCAAGAGTAATAAACACGAATCAATCAACCAAAGCCACCACAAGTGCTTCTTGAGAGGAGGAAATGAAAAGCTCTCACAAAGGGGCTAAATCCTACACCTCAAATGCTCTCACACTCAAACCCTAGGAGGAAATCTTGATTAGAGTGCTTGGGAATGAGTTAGGAGAGTGGAAATGAAGCTTTGGGGGTGCAGCAATGGAGGAGGAGGCGGAACCCTAAAGAGGAGGAAGAAGGGGTATATATACCCACTTCCCCCCGACTTGACCGTTGGGGGCAACTCTGCGGCCCGGCCGGGTCACCCGCACGGGTGGCCGGTCACCGCCTCCCTCCGACACCATTCGGGTGGCCCGCCACTTGTGCCGCTTGACCCGTAGGACCGGAGGGGGAGAGGTTTAACAAGAAGGGGCTATTTTTGATTTTTCTAAAGGTTTTTCTAGGTTTTTCACTCTTAGAAAAGATGAGAAAAGATCACAAGAAGCACTTGTAGTAAACCTGGACTAATCGACCGCATCCCTCTTTATAGTACGGTGATTCCTAAACTCAAATTCAAACCGAAAATTAAAATTAAATCGCCAATTGAGCTTCAACACCACATGTAAGAAAATGAGGGCCTTCCTTCGAGAGTTCATACTTATTTCACTTTAAATCCTGCACACATCTCATTGAAAGCATTAATCCTCCCTAATTGCATTGTCATTATCACCAAAACAATTAGGAGCCTAGATGCACTTTCATCAGGGCCTGCTTCTCTCACGCCTACTAACCCCTGCGGTCGCGGTGGAGAAAACACCAGCGCCTGGCCCGGCCATGTCCCTCCCCTTCTTATTCCCACCGTGCACTCTCGCCATTGTGCCCTACTCTTTCGTTCAACCAGCGGGCATGGTGCCCATCGTGCGTCATGCGCGAACCAAGTACGCAGCGGTGCTGCTTTCCGCGGCCTGCCTCCACAAGCTGATAAGCATGCGGCCAATGGCAACGACACGACCTCATCGTTACCTCACATTTTGGATGTGCTAAACGCCTGCACCGTGTCGTATGCAGCAAGTCCCCGACGAGTTCATGACGCGATTCGGCGGCGAGGCTGGAGCGGCGGGGGTCGGTGACGACGCGGCGTCAAGATCTGGCGCGCGGAGGTGGCAGGATGGAGCTGTGGCAGCTCGCCGTTGGCTGGGGGGAGTTTGCGGCCGCGCACGACGTTAGGGCTGGGTGGAGCATGGTGTTCAGGCTCGAGCGGTGCAGGGTGGCCACCGTCCGGGCGTTCGACGCAATCGGCTTCCGTGTGTGATTCTACACGCTTCTCGCAGGTGAACATCACTGGCGCAAGCAGTCCCTCCCTCGCTGTGCGCTCCTCCTCCCTCCTCTGCTCGCACGCGAGCACCCTGTGTGCTTGTTGGGTATTTTAGCATCACACGAATAAATCTGCAAGCACACGGATACCGTTGTAGCTTTCACCTCAGAGTATTCCAAGGGTGACTTTGTACCGGCCCGGTCGGTCCAAGGACACACTTAGATAAGAGGCTAGGATAGAGAGGATTCCTAAAGATAGCATTATAGATGAGATTAAAGGTCGATCTCTAGATAGAACTTGTCTTAGGGTATTGATAGACCTGACTTAACAAGCGACTTTGGTACGTAGATCTATGTGGAAGGAGCTCTAACTATATCTAGCTGTGGAGGATCAACAAGGGCCAGAAGGGCTGTCACCACCTCCTGGACTGCCTCTACCTAACCTTGGGATAAGCCGAACGAATGATAATTGGTAGCGTGTCACAACATCCACGCTGTGGTTACTGCCGTAGCCAACATATTATGGCACTATGTACTAATAGAACTACGACCACAGAAGAGAACTGATCTCACTCACTATAGGTACTACTAGCTTATATTAAAGGCATACGAGAGAGAGCACTCGGTCCCGCACTATGCTTCCAACGTATATGAATGACTTGCAGTAGACGAACGCATAAACCCAGGATCTACGCACTAGGAGAGGAAAAAGGCTACTCATGCAACCTAGCATAAACTATTAGGAAGGAATCACGAACACACTTTATTCTAATCAGAGAATGCAAGCATATCCACTTTATTCTAATTGACTAATCATACAAACGGAATACAAACTTGTGCACCTAATCAACTAGATCGAGAGGGCGTGTTCATGAAGAACACACACCTCTAAATGATGAACAGGCGAAGAACACAAGAACATATCACTCAAGTATGAATAACACATTAGTCTAAATAGAAAATGCAGAAATACTTACTACTCTAATTGAAAAACAAGCATCCATAGAGATACAACTCTCTCTCACTCTCCTATTCTCTAATCTACCAAGGAGAGGCCTCTCCTTTGAAGGGAATCTCTCATCCTTGGGTGAGATGATGTGTCTCTAAATGACCCCCTCTCATCCTATTTATAGGCCTATACAAGGTTGCTTCTCCCCCTCATTCCTCTGCTCCCCACGCGCCACATGGCCTGTGTAGTGTGCTATGGAAGGTGCTTGAGGCGGTGGAGGTGAAAACCGGGCAAGAACCGAATCCTAGGGGCTTGAACCGGGCAAGAACCACTGACTAGGTCGCTGAAATAGTAGAAAAAAGGGAAAACCGGGCACCCTATATAAGCCTTTGGTTCTCTTGCTCTGTGAATACATCGCTTAACACGTAATTCGGTACATCCTACAACAAAAGCTAGAAACACCAACACTTGTGGAAATTGTCAGTATAAACCCTTATCCTAGTGTTGATGCCCACTTTCCATTTAAATTATGCAGGAGTTGACGGCCTAAAAGTGGTACTTAATATCCATCAACAATACTCCCACACTTGACCTTTGCTCGTCCTCGAGTAAAAGAGAACAAATCAAGGTGAGACATGATATCCAAAGGTATGAAGCAAGCATAAGATATATTCCAAACCATACCTTGTACATGTGAACTTTGTGAAGTGTCTATCAAGCCATCTTGGGTAGTTGAGGAATGGAACAGTCATGAATCAAATCACCTCTACTCATCATGTCAAGTAACTTGGGGTTTTGAAATAAATTTTCAAAACAAACCTTGCTTAGCTCCCAATTTGATTCTCTCAGATCGCTCAATGTGTATATGTCCTCACCAAGGCATTAAATTTGCCTTTCTTTCATCCTACTTCTAATGATGGCTAATGTGGAGCTCGGGATAGGATAAAAGATAAAGCATACTTGCATCACATCTATTGCAAAGTCAAAAACCGGATCCAAGGAGAAAATCAAGTCATACAATCAGATCAAGATGTGCACATGTATGAGATGTGATGGATATGGTAAGGTGGATACTAGGCCCGGAACGAGTACTAGTTATTACTGTCAATTTATTGCAACTCCTTTCTGCGTGATCACATCTCTCTCCTTTTCCTTCTTTATTTTGGACATGGGCTATCCTTTCTTTCTTTTTTCTTTTTTTATCATGCCTTGAGCATGTGTCTCTTTCTTCTTCTTCTTTTTTTCATAGTCCATGTCTCTTTTTCAAGGAGACTTTTGGAGAGAGAGAGAGAGAGGTCACAACACATATAGAGCTTTATTTTTATGGGATGAATGGACGGTACAATGCTAACTTCAAATGTAGAAGCATAGCAAGGGGATATAGTGGTGTGCACATGAATCTTGATTGTGAAAGCATGAAAAGAATTCTCATAAGGGCACAACAATTTGACAAAGCTCAATGCAATAACAAGCAGCATACGAGTATAAGGTTTTCAACTAAAAACATCATATGACTTTGGTAGGACTTTGGCATATCAAAGAGTAGCTTTGCAAAAGGTTTTTTCAAATTTTTCAAATAAAATTTTCAAGCACTCAAATTTTGAGAGAGAAGATCATTTCTCAAACATCAACTACTTAGATGAGCATGAGTTCCCTAATTATATTTGTTCACAAGCATCAAGATGATAAGCATGGAATAAAACATATGCAAGTCAACCATAGGAAACATGTAAAGCAGGTAGAGCAAGATTCCATGAGTTGACTTAGCAGATAAGAATTGAAACTCACTCTAACTCATGAATTAGGAAGAGTGAGATAAAAGGGTGCAAATAACATCGCAAGGAAGACTAGTGGTGGTTCTGCTAACCCATGGGGCAACCGGCTCACTCTAGTTTACCTTGTCCCTTGTCATGAAAGCGCAGTCGATGTTGTGCAACGCCTGTGTGGGAGATCTCAAGTGTGTATGTCGATGATAGACTTGGGAGATCTCCCCTGTTCATGTACCTGGTGCTGTCTTCAAACAAAAAGTTGAAACAAAACAGGGACTTTGCTGGTTCAAGAACTAGGGAGTATTTATTCAAATTCAAATATTTTTTTTGTTTTTGTTGTTTTTTGTTCACCATGAAACCAAACTCAAACAAGGCAGACATGCCTTGGCTTACCTTCCCTTTTGAATCAAGCTCGATGACTTACCCCATTTGGATTCAAAATTCTTGCATGGGTTAGTCCGCAAATACAACCAATATTCATGGAAGCATTAACTATAAGGTTCATCAATCAAACTCGACACCATGTCTTATTTGATTGAAGAAGACAATTTTAATCTAAGCACCATGATTAATTTAAAACAACCTATGAAAGCACGTAGCTAAACATGCGCAACATTACCAACATAGATAAAGAAAGCATGAAAGCATGATCAAGCTATTTTCAAAGGGATATAAACATGAGAATAGGATGGTGAACATCGGGCAACCTCCCGGAAGGGCTTTGTTTGAAGTCAAAAGCACGACATACCTAATCGGGCAAGATGCAAGAGTTAACATCCGAACCAAGATAAGATTTGGTATGAGAGGAACTTTACATGAAATGCTCACATACCTCCCCCGCACTTGAAGTTTGCATTGCTAGGCAATAAAACTCAAGTGTGTGGAGATCAAGCTTCCTTTTGTAAATGCTCCCTCACTAAAAACTTACCAAAGCATTGCAGTTGACATAACTTGCATGTCCCTAGGCATCACATGTCCATCATTCTTTTCAATCTCCACCTAAAAGGTTAGCGACCAAAAATACCCGAAGGACAACCTTGTCCTAAAAAACATGTTCTTGATTTTTATTTAAAAACGGAAATAAAATCTAACCTAATCCAGGCTATCTCCTGGTAGCGCTTTGTTTATAGTCATAAGCTCGACCATGGGAACTTCTTCTGTATCTATCATTGGTGATGTCGTTCCCGTCTCACCACCAATTGTTGATGTGTCATTGAATCTTTAGCTACAAGGTTAGTGCCATAGTGCATACATGAAATCTGCGATGCTTATGGTAAACTTATGCATCTACAACCATCCTTTGAAACCTTTTACAAGAGAGGACCATAAGGCGGTTGTAGTCCTTGTGCATGCTTTGTTCACTAAGCATGGCTGACTTTGGAGCAGAATTATGCGAGCATGGTTTATAAAGTATATCAAGGATGAAGCTACCATGCTTGTCTATGGAATCCTTCCCTTTGGACTCTAGAGTCAGTGCGTCATAGATCTCCATGGCCCATGAATTCTCCATCTCAAGAGATTCATCGTGCAAGATCGATGTTGATTCTCGATCAAGGTCAAGAGCAACATGATATGGGCCAGTGGGAAGAGGCTCAAACTTGTTTGAGGGTGATGATGATTGTTCGCCTTCACAAAGGTGAAGAGGATCTCCCGAGTCATACTCTTAAGGAGTAGAGAAATCTACAACCTCAACGAGAACAGGCTCAGATGATGCGAACAAAGATACATGCATCATCTCCTCGAGCGGGTTTTGCTTAGGAAGAGGCTTTGCTATAGAACTTTCTGAGAACAAGGGGGTGTGGCAGAAGCGGCTTCCCTAAGCTTTTCATCTAGGCTCCCTTAAGATGTATCGAGAAGTTTTTCTGCTGGGGAGCCTAGGAGGAGATCAAGATCGAGGACATCAAAGATATGGAAGTCTAGATTAACCTTGATCTTGTCTACTAGGAGCAGCACAACATATGCAACCCCCCGACACTCAAGAATATGTCCGGAGGGACAACTCTTGAGGAGTTTTTCGGACGGTCTTAGCATAATGTTGCTGTAGAAAACATGGCCTCATATGCCATTAGTTCGAGTATGATTTGGTGATTCATGACAACATGTCGTTTAGCATGTCCTTGTAGACATTTCTAGGTCCCATGGATGCAAAAATACCACATGCCAAAATGAGAAGATAGTTTATTTTTCAAGGGTCAAAACCATGGAAGAAAAGGAAAAGAAAGGATACCGTCGGATGAACCGACGATACCTAGAAGTGAGTCGGTGCAAGCGTCGGAGTACTTGGTACACTGCGCAGAGGGTTGAGTCAACTGGCACCGTCAGATGAACCGACGGTCCAAT
The DNA here is from genome assembly GCA_947561735.1 of Cenchrus americanus. Classification (NCBI taxonomy): domain Eukaryota; kingdom Viridiplantae; phylum Streptophyta; class Magnoliopsida; order Poales; family Poaceae; genus Cenchrus; species Cenchrus americanus. The sequence continues at coordinate 219,759,629 of OX387241.1, read as the reverse complement.
TCCTACATGTGTCGGATGATTGGAAGAAGCAAAGCAGCAGAAGATAGTAGCACCAGATGAACCGACGGTCTGGTTGGTTCGATCGTCGGTCTATCCGTCGCTCAGTTTGAAACAAGACAAAGATGCACCAAGAAAAATTCAGTAGCACCGAATGAACTGACACCATGGTCAGTGGAAGCATCGGTCTATCCGACGGTCTAGAAGAAGCTAACAATAAGGTTTTCGTCGTGGGGTCTTCAACACTGGATGAACCGACAGTGCTTCGGTTGAAGCGTCGGATGATTTGTGTCAATGGTCATGTGCAGTGGAGGGCAACAGCTAGTAGCACCGGATGAACCGACACCCAGAAAAGCATAACGTCAGATCATCTGATGGTACTACTTTCTGCAGCTTTTAGCCAACAGCTCTTTGGATGCCTTGGGCTATTTATACCCCTACACTCGCCCATTTGAGGTTGCTAGATTGTGTGGAAGTGCAGAGGAGTGCAAGACACCTAGAAGATCATATCCAATCCATCCAAGTGCTAAATTTCTCATCCATAGACTTGCACAAGCCTGGTGTTTGTGCTTAATGCTAGGCTTAGCTTAGAGCTGAGTGAGTGCAAGGTTGTGCCAACCTTGTGAGGTGATTCTTGAGTGAATCAAGTTGTACAAGGTGCGCCGAAAGCCTTGGGGCCTAAGTGGCTCACTGATAATCGTCTTCGACCCTCCGGCTTGGTGTCGAGCGGTGAGGACACTTTGTGCGGGGGACGTGGAGACCCCCTTCCTAAGTGGAGAAGCTCCTTAGTGAAGGCGGCATCAAGGTGACCAAGGGAGCTTGGCGAGTGCCTAAGTGGAGGGCTTTTGTGGCGAGTCAAGTGGTGCTCTTGGGAGAGACTTGGTGACTGGGAAGCAATACTCTTGTGTGAGTGCTTCAACAACGAGGACTAGGGGTGGCTTAGTGCCTACCGATACCACAGGATAAATCGCGTGTCAAGAGTTTGCTTCCTCTCATCCCTCTTTACATTTCCGCATTACTCTCTTGCAATCCTTATTTGCCTTTACTTTCCTAGAGTAGTATCATGCTAGGATTGGCTATAGGTAGCAAAACTTGTTTTGGGATGAGGGTTTCACACTAGATCAACCTTAGATTGCACATCTAGATAGATTTGATCTAGTTTACTTTATGCAAAGTAGTGGAAGCCATAAGATAAGTTTTTAAGTTGCCTAATTCACCCCTCCCTCTTTTAATCTACGGGCATCCGATTCCTTACAGTTGCCCAACAAAGTGTACGCTAGGTGCCATGGCATGACATTAACCTCCATAGTAGGGTTAAGATGGGATTCTACAATAATTCCCTTTATGGAACAAGAAATGATCGTAGAGGGTGAACAAATCCAAAGTGCTTCGGAAAAGTTTCCCACTCCAGTCAACCACTTCTTCTTCATGGCCCCCATGGTAGATGTTTCATTTAGAGGATCAGGAGGCAAAGGAGGTACCGTAGGCCTAGCGGAAGGTTCCGTCAAAAGATTTTTAGATTGAAAGATATGGACATAAAAGACTTCCTCCCCAAATTGGGCATTAGAGAGATTCGAGGTGTTTTTCTGGTTCCTAGAAGGGTCATCCTCGAATCAGAAAGCAAACTCCGAAGGTTGAATTTCTTCTTCCTCCAGTGCTCGTGGTTTAGGAGAGAGCTCACACGAATCTTGGGATGTGGAAATCATAGGTTCTGGTCTGGTTGTTGAGAGACTCTCATGTCTTGACATACACTCTTTGTGTAGGGGTTCAGACTCAGCTATGAAAGAAGTATTTTCAGAAATTCGCTCTAAGAATCATATAGCTTCATCTGGAGTCCTTTCACAAAAAGATATTGGAGCGGTGATGTCAAGATATTAGGTGGAGTCCTGATCGAGACTTACATAAAAATGTTGAAGCAACGCAGCATTAGGTATCAATAGGACAGGGCCTAATTCACCAAGAGTGAAAATCTCACCCAGGCCGCACCTAAGGATTCCTTCTCATTCTACTGGAAAGATACGATAGCCTTTCATAGGGCAAACATCTAGGTCATGGAAAAACTTAAGACCAAATTTGTCTACAAGGTCATCCCAGTTCCCATTCATGCTACCTACGATTTTCATGTACCATTGTTTATCCCTCTCTACAAGAGAAAAAGGAAACAACTTCCACTTAAGGGTATCATGTGGCATGCCCGTGATGGTGATGCATGAACACACTTGCTCAAACTCCCGCAGATGGTGGTATGGGTTATCACTACTTAACCCAAAGAAGGAAAGCTTCTGAACCGTAATGATATAGCTGGAAGGGATTTCATAGCCAGATGTGAGAATTGGGTGCTCAATGGATGATGGCTCAAAGAATTCCCCTTTCAGAACGGAGAAGCTTAGAATGGTAGATTGTTCCATGATAAAGGGGGTAGAGGTAGAAATAAAGAAAAATGAAAAGATACGAGGACCACTATGTACGAAGATAGATACAATAACTGTTCCTCGGCAATGGTGCCACAAAGCTTGTTGGGTATTTTAGCGTCACACGAATAAATCCGCAAGCGCACGGATACCATTGTAGCTTTCACCTCAGAGTATTCCAAGGGTATCGAATTCAAGGGAACGTGCGTGCACGAGCTTTGTACCGGTCGGTCCAAGGACACACTCAGATAAGAGGCTAGGATAGAGAGGATTCCTAAAGATAGCACTATAGATGAGATTGAAGGTCGATCTCTAGATAAAACTTGGCTTAGTGTACCGATATCCCTAACTTAATAGGCGACTCTAGTACGCGGATCTATGTGGAAGGAGCTCTGACTATATCCAGCCGTGGAGGATCAACGAGGGCCAGGGTTGTCACCACCTTCTGGACTGCCTCTACCTAACCTTGGGATAAGCCGAACGAATGATAACGGGTAGCGTGTCACAACGTCCACGCTGTGGTTACTACCGTAACCAATGGACTATGTCATTCTGTACTAATAGAACTATGACCACGAAAGAGAACTGATCTCACTCACTATAGGTATTACTAGCTTATACTAAAGGCATACGAGAGAGCACTCGGTCCTGTACTATGCTTCCAACGTATATGAATGACTTGCAGCAGACAAACTCTGTTGACGGTGCATTTTGGTACACCAAACATGTTCACTACACTTTGGTTTGGATTTGATTATGGAACTAACCTACCACTAGGCACACTAATGACATAACAAGTTCATCTTTGTATGTGCATTTGGAAGTGTTATGTTTTTGCAGGAAAACATGGACATAAAGGACGAAGTCACAAGAAATTCAAAGGAGCAATTGAGGAGCCTTGTTCGTGTTTGAGAGCTTGATGAGATCACTCCCAAAGGTGGCAAGGACCAAAGTGTTACAAAGGAACATACCTGAGGATTGGCGTAAAAGACCGAACTTCATGCGAGAAGATCCTCCATCTTGGACGCGAGGATGACATCGTCAAAATGGTGCAAATGGAGGGGGGAAAGTGCATAATGACAAGAGGACCCACGTGCGCGAAGGGGCGACCGAACCGGGCCGAAATGGGCCTGGGCCGGTCGGCCCAGGCCGGTCGGTCTAGCCCATTCCAGGGTCGGTTCGGTCCCCCATTTCTTGAGCATGAAGATGTTTCAACCCTAAGTACGTGGAGGCACCATTCGCAGGGAGAGAGCCATTCGCCCCAGAGGCCGTCCACAAGCTAGAGGGAGAGAAGAGGAGGGAGATCATTCGCGAGAAGGATCACTTGACTCGAAGGAAGCAACCACAAGTAGAGGAGGATGTCGAGGCCCTGACAAGACACCCCCGGAGGAGAAGGAAGGCACCGTCGAAAGTGTCACCATGACCGATGGTGCTATGCCTAGCACCTTGATGGGGTAATCTTCTCATTTGTCCATGGGTTGTAATCGATCTTGAGATGTAATCGCTACTTTGTATGGTTATCTATCTATCATCTAGTGTTGAAGATGCTTTATTGTTTAAGGTTAGCTACCATGCCGTGTAGGGAGTAAAAATCTCAATGCTCCCTTGGAACCATTCAATACGTCGTGTCCATCATAGGTCTAGTCACGAATACCTCCGTGTAGTGACAGTACGGGGGAGGGAAAGGGCGAAACCGTGGTCACAACCCCCGATTGATTAGATCAGGTTCATATCTTAAGTGATTGCATGTTCAAGTATCGTAGACCCTTGTGTCGTATGGACCTCCCCGGGCCCACTACCTCGGTGGGTACCAGGACCGACTACTCGGTGGGCCCCTGGGACTACCTGGCTTGCGCTACACGGCACCTGAAGGCGTGGAGCACAAGGACTACACAGGAGTAGTACTCGATTAGGGAGCTGTACATGTTCCGCACTGTATAGAGGACTCCTAGACGTACTCGACTAGTACTCTCTCCCTACTCCGACTTGTAACCCTGCCTCCCGGACTATATAAGGCGAGGCAGGGACCGATCTCAGGATCATCTCATCGGATCCCATCTCATACAACCCACGGCGCACTATTGCACCATCTTGTAATCGTGCCCAATCAATCCGAGCTACGCGGAATACGGGACGTAGGGTATTACGCACCTCGCGGCCCGAACTTGTCTAAATTGTGTGCCACGTGTCTCTTCCTTCGAGTTACCGATCTCGGCGAGTCACATTCATCTACTTCGGGTACTCCCCTTAGTAGGTTGCCGGTCTAAAACACCGATAGGCGGCGCACCGGGTAGGAGCTCTCGCCCGAGATCACATGGCGAACTCGACGGCTTCCGTCTGCTTCAAGCACACCGTCGCCTTCAACCGCGGCGACACCTTCGTGTTCGGCGCCTGGGTCTGCACTGCTGATGGCGCGGGCTCCTTCCAGCGCCGCCTCACCATGCAGCCCAACCCGAAGACAGGCTTCGTGACGCTTCCTGAAGTTGTCACAGGTGAACTCGCCGGAAAATTCGGCAAAATTTCGCTCTTCAACCACCACGCTGACTTCGAGCTCGAGTCCGCTTCTAACTCGAACTCGACGTCGCCATGGGCCATCGCATGCGAGCCGGCTGCTCAGCCATCGCAGACGGTCCCCTCACCCCGTAAGCGCTCCGCGCGTGGCCCCCGCATCCTCAGCGGGCCCGCACGGGGGCTCCCACTTCGCGCCGGGCCGGCAAGGAGCCCGTGCCCGAGTACAGCTCGGACTCCGACGCCGCCGCCGATCGCGCTCGGACTCCGGCCCTCTCTCGAGTTCTACTCGAACCCGGATTACGAGTTCGACTTCGGGTCGGACCCTGAGGAGCCCGAGTCCGAGGACAACTCCACTGAGCTTCCTTTATCAGGGCCAGCCTCTGGGCTGGTTATAGCATCCACGCCGGTTGGAAGATACGTCTACTGGCCAGACCGCAAGCCCGCCGGCGATAAAGGGAGACTCACGCTACGTCGCCTACATCGACTCGCTACCGTTCCAGGAGGGAACACCCCTAGCCCGGCCGACTCAAGCACACCAGCCGAGGTGGCACCCTGCGAGTCCGGCCTTGGCACCCCCGATCGCCAAGTCTTCATGGTTGCCGGCGACACCCCCGGGGCCTTCGAGGCACGGCTCGGGACAAGTACACGGAAGACATCTCCTCCGACGAGCTCTCTCGCCGATGCTCCACCAAACGAGACTCCGGCGGACGAGAGACGCTCGACGTGAACGTAACCGGAAGCGCAACAAACGTCGTCGACGCCTGCGCAACAACTTCCCCGTCCGCAACCTTGCGGAAGCTCTCGAGGCGGTCGAGAGCGAGTGCACACTACCCCCGAGCGATTGCCTCATGTCGATCACGGCGATCGCACGCCGAGGCTCGGGGCATACGCGGCGGAGAGGTCATCGCCAAGCTCGGCCGAAGAAGCTTACTTCATGCGGGTCGACAACGAGTCAACCCGGCCTCCTCCCGGCCGGACCCCGCGACAACGAAGCTACTAGTTGCAGCGCCAACAACAGTCCTAACCGTACTCGAGCTGACCTCCCAGCCGAGCCAAACCGTCGTCGCTCCAACGCCGGCGGACCTTCACAGCACGACCACGGCAACCGAGAAGTTGTTCCCCACCGCGCTCTGGCCGGTGGCGGAGGCAACGACCCTGACGGCGGCGGCAGCGGCGGCGGAAGCTCCAACCATGGAGCCAACGGGAGAGGCGGCGGCGGCGGCGGTCGCGGTGGCCAAGGCCACGCGAACGCCACGCCTCCGGTGCCTCACATGGCGGGTACGACGCTCGCCGGAAGATTGAAGAAGCTGCGGCGGAAGAAGTCGACCACCGTAGGCCGAGGGTGACGGCTTCCCCGCCTTCTCACCTCGACTTCACAACTTGCTCCTCCCCCGACAAATTCAAGCCTTTGGGGATCACCAAGTACGATGCGAAGCAAGACCCCATCCGGTGGCTCGGGTGCTACGCCCTCTCCATCGAGAACGGCGGCGGCAACGGCGACACCAAGTGCCTCTACTTCCCCTTCTGCACCGGACCAAGCACCACTCACTTGGCTCGAGTCGGCCGGACAAGCACTCGATCGACAAGTGGGACCGGTCGAAGGAGCAGTTCACAAGCAACTTCGCGGGCGCCATGGGCCGATCGGGTACTCGCATGGACCTGGCCATGATCAAGCAGGAACAAGGCGAGACCCTCCGCAAGTACATGCGCCGCTTTTTCGACAAGCGCGCCACCGTCGTCGACGTCACCGACAAGGAGGTCATCGACCTCTTCCAAGACGGCCTCTACCACCGCCGCACCTTCGAAGACTTCGGTCGCCGCCGCCCCAAGTCCATCCCCCACCTCAAGGACATGATCACGTCCTGGGCGGATGAAGAAGACAAGGCCAATGCCAAGTACGACGCCATTCGTGGCAAGACCAAGCAGAACCAGGGCGGCGGCGGCGGCAGTAACGCGAACCAAGGCGGTCGCAACAACAACAACAACAACTACTACTACTCGGGTCCCAATTGCAAGCGCAAGCCAGACAACACCGTTTGCGGCTATCCGGCGCCCTGCGAAAGGGAACTCGAAGAAGAACTCTGGCGGTTTCAAAGACCTGCTGAAGGAGAAGTGCCCGTGGCATCCAAACGGCAACCACACCACCGAACAGTGCTACCAGCTCAGACACGCACTCAAGGAGATGCTGGAGCCACCGCACCCTCACGACCAAAAGGGAAAGAAGAAGGACGGCGACAACAACGACTCCCAAGAGCCCGAGAAGACCGTCAACGTCCTCTTCGGCGGACGCGCCGGCACGCGGGAGCGAGAAGGCTACCCGTCGTGAAGTAATGTCCATCGAGCCGGCGGTCCCAACCCCTCTCGGGTGGTCGGAGGTGCCCATCACCTTCTCCCGCGCGGATCAATGGACCGGCTTCTCCCGAACCGGGACGGTTCCCCCTCGTCCTGAAGCCAACGGTGGCGGGCTCCAAACTCAACAAGGTGCTCATCGACGGTGGAAGCGGGCTCAACGTCCTCTTCACCAAGACCTTGAAGAAAATGAAGCTCAACATCACTCATATGCTCACCAAGAGCAACGTGCCCTTCTACGGCATCGTCACTGGCAACGCGGCTATTCCACTGGGCTCAGTGGTCCTGCCAGTTACCTTCGGGGCATCTCGGGACAACTACCGTACCGAGTACATCAAGTTCGAGGTCGCGGACTTCGAGACCTCCTACCATGCCATCCTCGGCAGACCGGCCATCGCCAAGTTCATGGTGGTGCCCCACTACACCTACTTGGTACTCAAGATGCCAAGCCCAGCCGGTGTACTCTCCCTCCAAGGGGACCTCGGGATCTCCCACGGCCGCGACACGAAGCCGTGGAGATCGCCTCCACAAATCAAGTACCCAACGCGATGATGGAGGTCTACGCTGCGTCGAAGAAGCTTGCTACAAGTGAACTCGACATTCCAGAGAAGTCTGACAGCGCCAACAAGCCTCAGCCACCTGAGGAGGCACTCGTCAAGACGATCGACCTTGGAACGAGCGATCCCGACCAAGACCACCACCATCGGGGCGGGGCCTCGACCCCAAATAGGAAGACGCGCTCATCGGCTTCCTTCGGGCTAACCGCGACATCTTCGCGTGGAAGCCGACGGACATGCCGGGAGTGCCCGGGAGCCGATTGAGCACCGCCTCAACGTCGATCCTAAGGCCACCCCCAAGCGACAACACCTCCGACACTTTGCCGACGACAGACGGGACGCCATCAAGAAGGAACTCACCAAACTACTCGCGGCTGGCTTCATCAGAGAAGTCTTCCATCCTGAGTGGCTCGCCAACCCTGTCCTCGTCCGCAAGAAGAACTCGAACGAGTGGAGGATGTGCATCGACTACACCGACCTCAACAAGCACTGCCCCAAGGACCCCTTCGGGTTGCCGCGGATTGATCAAGTCATCGACTCCACGGCGGGCTGCGACCTGCTCTGCTTCCTCGACTGCTACTCCGGGTACCACCAGATCACGATCAAGGAAGAAGACCAGGAGAAGACCGCGTTCATCACCCCGTTTGGCGTGTACTGCTACACGACCATGTCCTTCGGGTTGAAGAACGCCGGCGCTACCTACCAACGAGCTATCCGGGCACGCTTCAAAAGGCAACTCAACAAGAACGTCGAGGCCTATGTGGATGACGTGGTTGTCAAGACCGGGGACTCCGGTACCCTCATCGACGATCTTGAAGAGACCTTCGCATCACTACGCGAGTACCGCCGGAAGCTCAACCCGAACAAGTGCGTCTTCGGCGTACCTTCGGGCAAACTACTCGGCTTCATCATCGGCCGGTGCGGCATCGAAGCCAACCCCCGAGAAGATCTCCGCCATCACTAGCATGAAAGCTCCCACGAGCATCAAAAACGTCCGAAGCCGACGGGGTGCATGGCGGCGCGCGAAAAGATTCATCTCGAGGCTAGGAGAACGCGGCCTCCCCTTCTTCAAACTACTCAAGCATCAAGAGAAGTTCGTGTGGACTCCGGAGGCGGATCAAGCCCTTGCTCGGCTCAAGGACTTCTTATCGAAGCCACCGATCCTCACGGCTCCTCACAAGGGCGAGCGACTATTGCTCTACCTCGCCGCGACTACTCACGTGGTCGGTCACGCCATCGTTGTCGAGCGGCGGGGAAGACGGCCACGCCTACCCCGGTCCGGCGCCCGGTCTACTTCGTCGGCGAGGTTCTATCGAGTCCAAGGCCCGCTATCGGCCGTGCGAGAAGCTCCCCGTACGCACTACTCCTCATCTCGCGGAAGCTACGACACTACTTCCGGCGGTACTCGGTCTCCGTCGTCACCGACTACTCGCTTGGCGACATCTGCGGAACCAAGATGCTGCGGGAAGAATCTCCAAGTGGGCCGTCGAGCTCGGCGCCCTCACTATCGACTTCAAGCCACGCACGGCCATCAAGTCGCGGGCACTAGTCGACTTCATGGCGAGTGGCGGGAGAGCCGGCTACCCACTCCCACCGAGCGACCGAGCATTGGGTGATGTACTTCGACGGCTCACTCAACCTCGAGGGCGCGGTGTAACAACCCAGGAATTTAGGTGTGTAATTTTTGCGAAAAATTAAAACTTTTTTGCTTGAAATTGAGTGCTATCAATTTTTGAACCAAAACTGCTAGCCCTTCTCTAAATTCTCCACCAATTTATCCCATTTATAAAACATATATTTAAAATATGGTAAAACATGTGAGTTGGTTTTTCTCTGGTTTATTTGGAGTTCAAGTGAGTGTAGTTTGAATTTGATTGGGAATCAAATCCAAACTTCAATTCAAACCCTAGTTTAAACTTAAACTTCTAAATTATACAAAGTGTCAAGCTTGTCTTGTGGGCCGTATCCTTTCTTCCCTTGCGTTACGGCGGCCCAACCCAAGCCGCCTTGTCGGCCCACTAGCCCGCGCCACCATTCTCTCCCTTCTCTTTCTCCGCGCGTGGGCCCCGGACGTCGGCTCCCTCTCATCCCTTTCTCCCCTTTCCGCGTGACTCGCGCCGGTCCAACCGAGCCGCCCCCAAGAGCGCCGCCGGTCCCGCGCGCGGGACGGGGTGCGGCGGACCGCCGGCCGGCACACACGCCGAGGGCGGTGCGCGCCCACGCGGCCGGGTGCGGCCGGGGAAAAAGGGAATGGACGCCCCCGCCCTCCCCAACGAGCATCCGAGGCGGGCCGGGGCTTCACCGGGCGCGCCACCCGCCCCGGGACGGCGGCGAGCCAAGGGCAACGAGGGGTTTTCCTCCTCGAGACCGCGCGGCGCGGATTCAAAAGGAGGGGGGCCGGCGTGGCACCGGAGGCAAAGCTAACCACCCCCTCTTGGGGTTTCCACTCCCACTACACGGCCGTGTGCCCGGGGTTGAGGGCGAGAGGCGGGCGTGCCGCCGCGCCGCACCGTTGGAAGAAGGAGCGGGCGCGCCGCCGCCGCGACGCACCGGTCGGAGGAGGAGCCGAGGACCGGACCGGGGGCAAGGACATCTTCACCGCCAAGGAACGCCGGGCCGCGCCGGAGAGGGAGGGACGTGCACCGGCCGGGGACACGGAGTAGGGGCCGAGGCGGCGACCACGGAGAGAACCACTACCTCGCCTTCGCACGCCTCTCCGCGCAGCCGGCCACGACTCCACCATCGCCCCCATCGTGAGCATCGCGGCCCCCTTTCTCTCTTCTTCCCCTTGGTCTCTCTTTCTCCGTGATGCACCGCGACGTCGAGGCACGACGTCGTGGACTCTTGCCTCGGTTGCCGGCCGTCGAGCCGTGTTCGCTTGTGCGGGATCGGCGGGTGTGCGGCCTTCGCGCCGAGCTCTTTGTGCGAGGGACGTGAACGCGGCCGTGTCGCGCGCGCGCGCCCGGATACCGGGCGGCCGCGCGGGCGGACAGCATGGGTGCGCGAGGCTTGTACGGGCGAGCCGGGCTTCGACCCGAGGCTTGTGCGGGTGGGGTTTGGCGGCGCCGCGCCATGACGCGCCGGCGGCGGGGCGTCGGGCCGGCTACGGGACGGCGGCCGCTCGCCGCGCGCGAGACCATGGACGGGAGCGCCGGTCCGGGCCGGAACACCCCGGTTCCGAGCCGTGACGGGGGCGTTATCTTGTTGGGGGTGGTGCTCGGGCGTTGATCACCCGCGAGCCGGACGCCGGCGACACGCCGCGCGGCCGCCGCGCCGTCTCGAGCCATTTTGACGAACACCTCGGGGAGCGTGGATCACCCGTGCGTGCTACCCGGGCTTTGGGCCACCGGTGGTCGGGCTCTTAGCCCGGTTAGTTGTCTCTAGCGAGCCGTCGGCCCGGTGCGAAGGAAGTCGGAGGGGAAAACCGGACTTCCGTGAACTGTTAAGTGGGGCTGTGTTGCTCGGGTAGTTTTGGGCCGAACCCACTTGCGATGCGGAGCAAGCCCACCGGGCCACCCACGGCCCGGTACCGCTTCGGCCTCTCTTCGGCTGTCGGCGCGAGCCGGCCGACGTCATGCGCGACGTCGGCGGCACCTTTTCTTAAAAATCCTTTTCCTTTTACTCGGGGATTTTTTTCCGGAAATACTTAATAAATGGTTTTGACCTTTAAAAATTCATAATAAATTCTAGGGAGCTCAGAAAAATACAAAGCTAATTTCTATAAATCCGTATTTGCGAAACCTTGCTGATTGTAGGTAGATTGGGTTCATTTGGATCTTCTAAATTGATTCTTATTTGGAGTTATTGCTTAGATGTGCACCGTTATCTTATTTTCGCGTCGAATCTCGTGCCGCAGACCCGAGCTTCGACCAGGAGGACGTGGAGGACCCCGAGTACACTGCTCCAGGACGACGGCTCGCTTCAACGGCAACGAAGGTGTCATGTCACTCCCAACCATATAGATCCCATGTTGTTAAATAGTCGCTAGTGCTTTACTTTAATGCATTGATCGATGAATTGCATAACCCGTTTATTAGCCATGCCTTGATGCTTTGTTATACCCCGATTCCTTGTTCTTCTACTCGCGGGACTAGCTACAGACCCCTAGCTAGTCCCTTACCTCAACTATCCATACTTTTGTTGTTTGATTATGGATGGTACTCTGGGCTTGGGCTGAGATGTGGGTATCTCGGTGTGATTCTAGCGTGCGTTCTGGGTGCGTATCTCCTTGCTGTGTTTTGGCGGGAGCGAGTCGCTTGGTTACTTGTGAACGGCTGCCGAGGGAAGATGCGATCTGGCCTCTTACCCGAGGGTCGTGTCGTGTGGGATGGAGATGTTGAGTGCTCGCTCTCGGCCCCTTAAGGACCGATCGTCAGTTGACCTGGTTTCGGATGACTATTTTCGTACAGACCGCCCGCCTTGTATTGGCGGGGGGTGCAGGGTGAGACTTGTAGTGGATAGCACCCCTCCTGTAGGAGGATCGGTGTGATCGTGTCGGGAGTGGTCTTTCCCTCCTTAGTAGACTTTGCCCTGGCGAGGCCAGGGAAGGGTTCCACGGCTTCGAGGGACCTCTCGCGGGTAGTATGAGCTGCGCCGCGGAGGCCCGGGCCGTGCTCGGAGATGCGAAGGGTACTATCCACTCACTTGAGCTTCGGCCGTATGGTAGGGTCGGACACGGTGACGGCCGGTTCCGACCTATTCGGGCGGGTACGGTTGTACAACCTCTCGCAGTGTTAAACCTATAGCTATAGTCCGTGTCCACTTGGTTATGGACGGTCTTTCGATCTCTCACCCGACTAGCTACACTTCTCTTGTGCTTCTTCTCTCTCCCGAGTGTGTGAGCCCGGCTTTGGCCGTTGAGGTGTGGGGATAGGAGCCGGTGGGCCCCACATCGCGGATGAGAGTTGGGTTCCGGATCGTGGTCGAGATCCGGTGTTTTGGTGTGGTATTCCTTGAGCGGGGTGTGGACCCCTGAGGTGTGGACCTCGGAAGCGGAAGCTTCCCCGAGGTGTGGACCTCATAGCCGTATTCTCGCTTACCTTGTACGTTGCAATGCTTTGCTTTGCTTAAGCTTTCTACAGCCAGAATAGGGATATCTCATGCATAGTAGAACATACACCGCTTTTGCCTCTTTGTTGGGAAGCTGACATGACCTACCCGCTTATCGGGTAGACCCTGGTGACTCTGACGCAGAGCCGGACTACGACTTCGACAACGACGGTTGGGTGGACTAGAGCTCTTCCTACACTTGAGCCGCTCTTGCGGATATGGAGTTTCCCGCGCTTTCATGGAGCCGCCGCTAGATGTTTTATTTATGTTTGATTCGGTCCCCGATGGACTTGTACCCGCATGTGCCGAAGAGATGTACTTTGATTAATGTAATAAAATAAATGTTGTACTCTACTTTCTTGTTTTTATCTTTCGAATGGATTTTGGGATCGGCGAGACGGGGATTGCACGTGGTAGCCCTCCCGGGACTACCACCGAGGTGCTAAGATTCGGGGGTTCCGTTCGCGGAAACCCGGGTCGTTTCGGTAGGTGCGGGGGTGCTTCGATCTCTCCAACGGGCGAACAACTCAAGTACGTCCTGCGGATCTTCTCGGAAGGTCTCAAACAACGAAGCCGAGTACGAAGCCCTCCCGCACGGGCTCCCGCCTCGCGGCTTCACCGGGAATCAAGCGACTACTAGTCTACGGCGACTCCGCAGTGGTCATCAACCAAGTCAACAAGTCCTGGGACCGCAACAAGGAGAACATGGACGCCTACTGCCTAGAAGTCCGCAAGCTCGAGAACAAGTTCTATGGTCTCGAGTTCCATCACATCGTCCGCGACAACAACGTTGCAGCGGACGTCCTCTCGAAGCTTGGATCCACCCGCGCTCAAGTGCCAGCGGGTGTCTTCGTACACGAGCTTCACGCGCCATCCATCCCGGAGCCGGCGCCACCGACCACTGTCCCGGCGCACCCACCGGTGGGCGGGAGGTCATGATGATCGACGTGGACTGGAGGCAACCCTTCATCGACTACCTCAGCGAGCAGAAGGTCCCCTCCGACAAGAACGCGGCCGAGCAACTCGTCCGTCGTGCCAAGTCCTACGTCCTCGTCGGAGACAAGCTTTACAAGCGGGGCGCATCTTCTGGAGTACTCATGAAGTGCGTCCCTCGTGAAGAAGGCAAGGACATCTTGGAGGAGATCCAGAAGGGCGTCTGCGGCAACCACGCGTCCTCACGCACGGCGGTCGGCCAAGGCTTTCCGACGAGCCTTCTGCGGCCCACGGCTGCGGGCGATGCCGAAGAACTCATCGAAAGTGCCAAGGATGCCGGTCTTCGCCCAGCGAAGCAACACGTCCCGGCCTATAAGCTAGTCACCATACCGCCAACCCGGCCCTTTGCTTCTGGCGGGGGCTCGACATGATTGGGCCACTACCAACTGCGCCGGGGAGGATTCAACGGGTGCGGGTGGCTATCGACAAGTTCACCAAGTGGATCGAGGTCAAGCCGGTCACATGCCCCAAGGGCGACGAGTACTCGACTTCTGGATGAACTCGTACACCGCTATGGGCTACCCCACCGCATCATCACGGACACCGGGCTCCAACTTCAACAACCACCGGTTCGGGAGTACCGCGAGAACAGCGGAATCGACGTCCGATACATCTCGGTTACCCACCCACGGGCCAACGGACAAGTCGAGCGCGCCAACGGGATGGTGCTCGACGCTCTCAAGAAGCGGCTGCACGACGCGCTAACTCCAAAGGGGGCAAGTGGATCAAGGAACTACCCAACGCACTCGGGGGCTACGGACTCAACCATCCAAGCCAACGGGGCAATCCCCTTACTTCTGGTCTACGGCTCCAAAGCAATCATCCTCGCCGACGTCATATGGAACTCGCCGGCGGTGGAGCATTACGACGAAGGCGTCTCGGAAGACAGCGAGACGAGTTGACATCGACGGCCCTCGAAGAAGCTCGCCGTGTCTTTGCCCTCGTCCAATCAGCAAGGCACCTGGAGGGTATCCGACGCTACCATGATCGCAACGTCAAGGAACACTCCTTCAACATTGGAGATCTTGTCCTCCGCCGTATCCAGAACACGGAAGGACTTCACAAGCTCAGCTCCCCCTGGGAAGGGCCCTTCACCGTTGCAAAGGTGACCGGGCCGGGCTATTATCGCCTCCAAACACTTGAAGGTGAAGACATCAACAACTCGTGGAATGTCGACCAGCTCTGTCGATTCTACGCCTAGTCTACACGACTACTCTGGGGTTCAAGTCTGCACGACTACATCAACACCCCCTTGCCGTAAGCGGCCTCCGGTCCACGGCTCCGGTCTCCGGACTTCTCTCCGGATCCGGCCCGTGCGGCTACCTACGGACACGGGCTGCGACGAGCGTCAAGGACTCTAGCGACGGTCTACTAAGAGACCACACTCCAAGATCCGGCCGCACGGCTACCTACGGATCTACGATCCGGCCTACACGGCTACCTACGGATCAACCGCCGTAAGCGCTACCCGCTCCCGGCGCTACTCGGTACCGTAAGCGGCCTCCGGTCCAAGCGACTACTTTGTAACTACGGCCCCGGCCATCCGGTGTACTCCTTCGGTAATAAAGTTTGATTGATCATCAACTTCTTTCTTGTCTACTCCCTACAACGGGACTACTACGCCGAGTACTACTACTCGCATCCACTCCACGATGGGGGTTCCGCACTGCGAGATCGCGACTACGAGTACTCATTGCTGGAAAATTTCTTTCATTGATACTTAAGCAATTCATTACAATTGTTTTTTGTACAAACCCCGGCTACTAGCTATCTATTACGGGGCTACCGGAGGTTTAGCTTCTCGGCTACCGCTCCGCGATGGGGAGCCATCTGCTCCCGGCGGCTACGCATCTTGCTCATCGGAGCGGTTGGCGGCTACCCCGCCGGCGACTACCTCCACCGGGGCCTTCGGGAAGTACGACTTCATGAAGGCCAAGACTTGTCTTGGGATCGACCTCGCCATGTGCTTCACGTAGGCGGCCGGCCCGGCTCGGAGCTTCCTTGAGGCGATCCACCGGAGGAGCAATCTTGGGGCCACCGGGTGCGGCACCGGGAGCCTCGCGATCGGCGGTGCGGCTTCCTCGAGCTCCTTCGCTTGGGCCCGCAATGCCTCGCGGTCGTCATTCAACTTCGCAAGGATTTGTAGCGGTTGACGAGATCGCGGTCGGAAGCTATCCGGAGCTCCATGTGCTTCTCGCACTCGAAGGCGAGTTCTTTGTAGTCGAGCTCGAGTACCGGCGGGCTTCTTGCTCCCGGTAGAAGAGGTTCTTCATGCTCATCTCCGAGGACTTCGGCTGCTCCAAGCGGCCCTCAAGCTGCGCAACACGGCAACGCAACAGCGGGTCAGAGACTTCTCGACCTCCAACAAGTACCCGACAAGTTCAGGGGTATACCTTTGTTCTTGTTGCGGAGGCCCTTATTCTTCCGCACCAAGTCATCGCCCTTCGCCTGCAACTCCCCCGGACGTCGTTGTGGTACTTGGCGAAGGCGGCGTCGAGCTTCGACTGCATGGCAGCCACGTGCTTCCGCGACTTCACAAGTTGCTCTTCTAGCGCCTCGGCTCGGAGCACCGCGTCCCCATAGCCTGCCGGCATGTTCGACTTGTCGCGGGACCGCTCCGCAACGTCCTGCACAAGATAACTCAAGTCACAAGAGTACTCAACGACAGAGGATTGACTACTCAGAAGCTACGGCTACTTACCTTCATCCACTGCTCGGCCTGACGGATCGCCTCCAGATGCTTGGCCACCTCGCCGGCTCGATAAGATCGTCCGCGAGCAACTCTATCCCGCCGCGACTACTCGCGGTGGCCTCCGTCATCGGCGCAGAGCGGATGGGCTCTGCGTCCTGGATCTCCGGGGAGCGGATAGCCACCTCCAGAGCAACCTCTGGCGACGTGGTGACACCCTTTCCCCCGGCCGTCACGGCGGCCTCCTCGACGACCTCCTCCACGGGCTCGGGGGCTCCTCCCGCAGCCTCCGGGGCCCCTGGTGTCGACTTCTGCATCGGCACCCCTGCAGGGATGTCACCACCTTCAGCTTCAGCGCCTGTCAAAAAAGAAGATGGGTGCATCGGTGCCTACGACTACTCCTCAAAGAGCCTTATAGCTTCAAGAAGGGTACCACCTTCGACTATGCGGCCTCCGCAACGGCGCCTCGGCGGCCGGCGGCTCGGTCACCACTTGGGTAGCGGGAGCGGCCTCCTCGGCGGGCGGCGCGTCTTCTTCCGCCACCGCCGAAGAGGGCCGTCTCCCTCCCAGGACAAATCCGTGGATTTCCTGCAGAAGCACACACAATTGGTCGTCAGTCAACCTCGACTACTACAACAAGTACTACTCAGGAAAGACAGGGTACTTACAAGTTCGACCGGACAATTGTCACGGCCGGAGCACCGAGGATGCTGGCGATGTCGACCAGTCCACCCTCGGCGGGCGCCTCCTCCGACGCCCCTGCGGCTACCGCCTCCTCCACGGCAGCGGCGGCCGGCGCCGGTGGTCTCCTCGCGCCCCGAAGCCACCACCTCGTCAACGGCGGCGGCTACGAGGCTCCGCGCTCCCCCCGTGGAGTAGGGGGGCGGCGCTCCGACCGCACCAAGAGCTCCTCGACGGTGGGGGGCTGGACTATGACTTCCGGTGGCTCCCCCACCGTATCCCACACGCTTTCGTCGCCCTCTTCGATGGGCTCCGTTGGCGGCACCTCCTGCATACAAAGAAGACGCTCGTCGGCAAAGGGTACTCGCACGACGGGGTACTCGACTACTCTAGTCAAGACAACTTACCTCCTGAGGCGTGGTCTCTGAGACCTTAAGCTTTTTCGTCACCCGCTTCCTCGGCGGGGGTTGCGCGGCTTCCGTGGCGGCGCAGCCAGGCTAGCCTCCAGGCTAGTTGGGGGGTCTTGCACCAGAGGTACATGAGGCAAGCCCGGGCGGCTAAACCTCGACCGCAGTGGAAGCGGTCCCCGCAACGTCTCATCATTGTCATCGTCATCGTCGTCGGTGGTATCCTCCACGACGACGGTGTCATCGCCTTCACCGACTTCTCGCCGCTCCTTTGCCTTCCCTTCCTTCGGGATCTCGATTCCGCTCGGAGGTGGGCGCGGCTCGGGGATGAACTTCTTCAAGTCATCCTGCAAGGCACAAGACGTCAGCAAGTCTACATCAAGCAATGACTACTCGACCAGGGGAGTACGACTACTCACCTCCTTGGGCGGGCGCGCGGCGGAGTACTCTTGAACAGGGCACGCCGTGTACGGCGGCATATCTTTGAAGATCCGCGACAACCTCTTGATGATGTCGCTGTCGTCCAGCTCGCCTCCGAGCATCCGCGACGTGTCATCTTCGCTAGTGTACTCGAAGCCCAAGGTGTCTCGAGCCATCAACGGCTGCACCCTCCGCTTCATGAAACTGAAGGCCACGTGCTCGGCCCTCAGTCCCGCTTCCCTCAGCACCTTGACGCGTGCCGGTGGCTCGGGGAGCCGGATTCCCTCTTGCATGGTGGGCTCCATGTTCCACCACTCGCGGTGCATGGGCTGCCGTCCGCTCGGCTTCGGCAGGCCAGGGTGGTGGTTCGTGATATAGAACCACCTTGTCTTCCGATCGGTGTTGGAATCGACAAGCTTGTACGCCGAGATATTGCTCCGCGGCGTCTTCTCTCAACTGGATGCCGGCTCCTCCGACTACCCTTGGGTTGGTGGCACTTGGCCGTGGCTTGACCCGAAAGAACTTCCGGAAAAGAACCCAGTGCGGCTTGATCCCAAGGAAGGCTTCGCGAAGTGCGTGAAGACTGCGCAGTGGAAGATGCCGTTGGGATTCGGATTCGGGTACTCGATCCCGTAGTACCCGAGCAGCCCTTTGAAGAAATCGCCGGGCCGGGAGCGCAAGCCCGCGCTCCACGAACCGCGCGAACATGGGGATCTCATCTTCGGCCTTCTCCATTGGATACGGATCTCCGGCGGCGGCCCTCCACATGTCGGCTTCCTTCTCCCCCGGATGAACCCGCTGTTCAGGAGGGTCAGCAAATCCTCCGTCTTCACCTTGGATTTCTTCCACTCGCGGCTCGGATCGGCCCGCGGTGGAGACATGGGCGGCGCCGCTGCGGTGGCGGCCGCGGCGTCCTCTTCACGGCCCCTCTTCTTCCCGGCGGCCTTCGACGTTTTGGATGGTGACGGCTTCATCCTCCAAGTGCGGGCGTCTTCACGCGCATCCGCTCGGGGGCTACCCTAAAAGCTTTGGGTGGCGGCGCACTTGAATCTACTACGGCGGCGGCAAGTGCCGGGAGTGGATCAACTTCGGATGGAATCGAAATGAGCTAACAGCTCGGATGGGTGAAAAACCCTAAGGGTTTTGGCTTCTATTTATAAGTCAAAACCGGCTCCGCAACGGGCGGCCCGGATAAGTCCACACGCGGGCGACTCGGCGGCGCGCGTGACCCTTCGTATTCTACTAGTCGACGCGCCTCACCTCGGGGGCTCGGCTACTTCTACTCGACTACCTGGGAAGCGGCTAGTCTCAAGAGCATCTCAGGACACATTCTTCAAGATGACCCTTCAATTCGAGAGGAAGTACTCGACTCAAGGCTCGGGGGCTCCGTGCCACGTGTCCTTCGGTTTTTTCTCTCCGGATTTTTCGGGATTTTCTTGCCAAGACTTCAGATGGACCCTCAGCCAGAGCCCGCAGCTCAACCTAAGGCTCGGGGGCTACTACATATGGAGTGCAATTTTGCAATTGCACCCCCATATCGGCTCCGGCTTCAAGACAAGACGGGCATTTTTTGAAGACCTTCGAAGGCAGTACTCGAGGACGCTTGGGACTACTCGAGAAGACTTCAAGATAGCTCGGACATCGGTCGGAGTACATTCCAGCCCTCGGGATGCTTCGACTACTCTTGAGGACTTTGATTTGTAGCACTTAGGGACGCTTGAGGACTACTTGTTAAGGCCGTCAAGACTACTTGATGCTATCCTTCTCGACTACAAAGTACTCGGGGGCTTGTCGTATGGACCTCCCTAGGCCCACTACCTCGGTGGGTACCGGACCGACTACTCGGTGGGCCCCCGGGACTACCGGCTTGCGCTACACGGCACACGAAGACGTGGAGCACAAGGACTACACAGGAGTAGTACTCGGTTAGGGAGCTGTACATGTTCCGCACTGTATGGAGGACTCCTAGACGTACTCGACTAGTACTCTCTCCCTACTCCGACTTGTAACCCTGCCTCCCGGACTATATAAGGCGAGGCAGGGACCGATCTCTAGGATCACCTCATCAGATCTCATCTCATACAACCCACGGCGCACTATTGCACCATCTTGTAATCGTGCCCAATCAATCCAGAGCTACGCAGCATACAGGACGTAGGGTATTACGCACCTCGCGGCCCGAACCTGTCTAAATTGTGTGCCACGTGTCTCTTCCTTCGAGTTACCGATCTCGGCGAGTCACATTCATCTACTTCGGGTACTCCCCTTAGTAGGTTGCCGGTCTAAAACACCGACACCTTGGGCAAGTGTCTTTTATATATCTTGTTGGTTTAATCGTTCTCTCTAGTGTAGCGTAGTAGTTCTCTAGATTAACCATAGATTAGGACTTGGTTAAGTTAGTGAGTAGTGCTAGATCAAATGCTTGTAATCCCCTTGCTCCGTGGATTGATAAGAACCTAGGGAATCCCCATGGTGAAAAAGGTGTAGGTCTGTACGCTTGCGGATTGTAGGTGGATACGTGTTTTATCCGTCAACAGCTACTTAAGTGTCTATCTCTCATGTTTTATCTAAAAGGTTCATCAAAATGAGAGCTAGAACTTGGAATTAACTTGGAAATGCACAAGTGAAGGAAAATCACAATTCACCAATGTGAAATTGTTATAAGCTAGAGGCAAAGGTATGGTTCACACTCACTCGTATTCTACCTTTATCATCTAGGATTTATTCATGCTAGTGTGTGCTTTTTCTTAGCATGTGGTCTATTCAAGGTTTTCTCTTGTGTGCCTATTGGATATTTAATTGATGCCTACCTTTATATTGACTTTATGTCAAATACTTGTTATAATGTGAGAGGCATGAGTTAAACATCCCAATATGGTCCTAAAACTTGTTTAGCCACATGTTTGCGTGACATAGGTTAGATTTTTGAAAAAATATTTGGTTGTTGGTCTTTATGACCCGGTCGACCCACTTGTGACTATAGTTAACCTTGCTTGATTGATGGCTAGTCACAAGTGGTGAAATTTTCTTAAGTTCAACATATTCTTCGTATCTATCTCTCTCCAAATTTCTTGGAAGTATCAAGGAGTTTTTGGACCTAATTGTAAAATTCTCTCTTTGGGAGTTATCAAGTGACTTGAGTTCTTCCCGCTATCTCTTTATCTCACTAGATCTATCTCAAAAGGAAAACGAGCAAAATTCTTCCAATACCTAATCTTTCCTCCTAATCACCTTGATATTTGTAACTGTTTCCAATGGCGTCCTATATAAGCCTTCAGTTCTCTTGCTCTGTGAATACGTCACTTAACGCGTAATTTGGTACATCCTGCAACAAAAGCTAGAAACGCCAATACTTGTGCAAATTATCAGTATAAACCCCTATCCTAGTGTTGATGCCCACTTTCCATTTAGTTTATGCAAGAGTTGATGCCCTAAAAGTGGTACTTAATAGTCGTCAATTGGGCTCAGGGCGGTGTGAGGCGGGGCGGCCTCTGGCGAGCATCCAGGGCTCGGGGCAGCAGCGCGTTTGTGGCTCGGGCGACTTCCCCGCAGTGCCCCACTCCCATTTTCTCCACCTCGCTCTCCGCCACGATGCTCTGTCCTCCTGCCGCCGCGGAGCTCCTCTGTCGCGCTCACTCATGCACCGTGCTTGGGCAGAACAAACAGGAAAACGACGTTGACGGTTTGCTGACAGTTTGTGCCTGCAAGGACGTAATTGGAGCAGAAAGGAAAGTTCATGGACTAAACTGGCTGATCTAAAATTCAGGGACAAACTCGATCTTTTTCTAAGAGTTCATGGACGAACTCTCCTGTTTTGCCAGAAACTTTCAACTCTAGTGGAGTGAGGCCTCTATTTCTCGTTGACCCCCTTCCCTATCTCTGCTCAGCTCCCCTGCACAAGATGGACCAGCATCGTCCACCAGCTCACGCGCCTTTCACCGGCCACAAAGACCGCTGGACTTGCCAGTTCTTCACCCCGCTGCGCCACGCTGGCAACCGTAGCTGCTGTGGGAGGCGCGCTTCCACGAGGTCTGCGGCGCCCACCCGTTCGTCGTCGGCTTATGCAGCGTCGTGCGTGACCCAGCCACCCCGGAGCTCTGCCTCGCCATGGAGTGTGTCGACAGGTAGAGCATCCACGAATTCCCACTCGACGACCAGGGGAGTTGCGGCCACCTGCCCCTCCCTGAGGCCACGATGCGCGTCGTCATGTGGCAATTGCTGACGGGCACCAAGGCGGTGCACGAGAAGCGCATCGTCCAACGTGACATCAAGCCGGAGAACCTCCTCATCAGTGACGATGACAGGGCCTGTTAGAAATCTAGGTAATATTTGGTATATTTTAATTCCATAATTTAGCAAATAATTCATGGTGTAAATGAGTGAAAACGTGATAACATGACATGTGCTTGTGTACATAATTAACACTGTAAACATGAACAACACAAATAACCAGATAAGTTTGAGAATGTACCCAGGGGCGGGAACGTTGCCGGGGGCAACAGGTGTGCCGTTAGCAGCTGGATTAACCATGATAATCGTAGGCTACCCTCAACCGATGTAGCCGTATGAGTTGATGAAGCGAAGACGTCGATGCAGTGGAGATAGCCGTCGGGATGTAGTTGCGTTGTTCACTTGAGGAACACAGGTATGGTCGTCGGGAAGTAGTCGATTCACAGCAAGATGAGGTAGTAGAACGTTGAGTAGTTGTGCACTTGTTGTGCTACCCAAAATCCTGATTGTCTCGCTATCCCCGAGCAGGCGTGACGGAGTTCAGAGGCCCTGCTCTTGCAGCAGCGTGTGCACGCGCGAAGTGGAATGGTGAGATCTCTTTTCAGCAACTACTAACGCCTGTTCGGATGGCTGGTGGCCGATGGTGGTGCTTGGTTTGTTCGAGAGAAAAATCTTGTTGGCTAGTTGCTTGGTGACTGGTTTGTTACGAGAGAAAAATCTTACTTGGTGGTAGGTGATAAGCCAAGCGAACAGGGCGTAAAATGAAAGTGTATCTTATTTTATAAGCAATGCCAGAATACCGAAGGTCACCCTGAAATTAGTGATACCAAAGGTCACCATGCACCAGTCACCATGCATCCTTGTGCAACGGAAGTATTAATCCAAACGTAGCATGCACCTCATGCTAGCAACTATGGAGTAATTAGCTTTTAGTGTATTAAACTTGCATAACCAAATAAATGGCTTGCAACACATGGCTGTCAAAACTCAAAAGCATTTGCATGCACCTTATGGCTTCCGTTACATGCATAGTATTTACACTAGCAATTACATGGTTTTATATTCTGGATGCTCTAGCATATACACTTCACTGTCAACATTAAAATGGACCTTTTGGAATTCATGGATTAGCGGTATTTATCAAAGAATAAATCTCAATTAACTCCAACAGGGCCGTCAAGATTTGCGACTTCGGGATGGCCGTATCCATGTCCGACGCGCCGCCGTACAAGACGGACGCCGGCACACTGTGGTACATGGCACCCGAGTTGCTGCTAGAGAAGGAAGACTTCGACGCGCTCGACGTGCCGCCCGCAGCGCGCTTCCTCCATGCCAACAGCGGCGACCTCCCGAGGCAGGGTGTAGCGCTGCCGGCGTGCCTGCGCATGCCAGTGGAGGCCTTCACACTCGGCGTCGCCGTGCGCGCTAGCGCCGCCGCAGTAGGAGGATGACGACTCGTGGAGCGCAGCGGCCGCGGCGGGTTCCAGCGTCGGTTCCGCCTCCCGCGTGGCGTGAGGTTGGACCAGGTGCGCGCATCCATGGAGGACGGTGGAGGCCAAGAAGCCACGGGTCAGGGCCATCGAGATCTCGAGTTGATCGATCAACCCACTCGTTGTGTGTGGGCGTCGTCTGGAGAGCAGAGGGAGGGGTAGAGAAGGAGGGAGGGAGGGAGGGAGGGAAGGAGAGGGACGAAGGCGGCGGACGGTGGCGTCACCACCGCTGGCCGAGACAGAGAGAATGGTGGGGACACGAGGAATGAATGAGAAGGAGAGGAGAAAAATAAGAAAAGAAAATGAAAATGGTGACGCCCATATTTTGGAGGGGGAACCACTCCTCTGGAGTTGAGATTTTGCATCAAACCTCTAAATTTTATAGGGGTTGTTTGGTCCCTCGCATCCGCCTCAAACATGCCGACGGGATGCAGGGTTGCCATGTTCGGTTGCTCCTCCTAGCGTCGGGTCATGCTCCGGTCATGCAGGTAGGAGCCCCAACTAGGCTCCGAAAATCGGGCGTTTCTGCCGGGCCAGGCTGCGCGGGTGCAACTTCTTAGCTGCCTAATAATGTATTAGTGCTTGATTAGTAAATATTAAGTGGTATTAATATATTTTGATCCTAATTAAGATATATTTAGATGAAATAAGAACTTTAAGAGTGTTTGTATAAAATAAAAATTATAAGCATAATCTTATAATATTTTTAATCTCATGCAACATATCTTCATACAGACAACTGAATAATATCTCTTCTCGGTCAAACTATGTAGATACAACCCCCTCGCTACGCAAACCAAACAAGCCCATAGTAGAGGCTCAATTAGAGGCCCCACTGGAGCGGAAATCCTATGTACTGTCCGGAAGATTTTTTTCAATTTACTTCCAATGTTTGAGATTCGTGCAACAAATCACAACCCTTAGATCCCACCTTCTAACCCTAGCCCTCCTCTCTCTCCCTCCTCCATGTGCCAGCACGTAGTGGACGGCCAGCCATGGATGCGACCCGTGGCGTACTCCCCGACTAAGCTCATCAGCGGCCGCACCCACACCCATGCATGTCGGTGCTCCGCAGGGCGGCAGTCGCGAGCCGCTGCACCGCCGACTGGGCCACCAGTTGTAATGTTGTTTTCAACACTTTTAAAAAAATGTTGATCAACATTTCTAGAAAAATGTTGGAGCAACTAGTGAAAATGTTGGATTCAACATACTCTCTGAATAAATGTTGAACACTTTTCAAAAATGTTGGTTCAACTTTTTATGAAAAAATCAAATTTTTAAAAAGAAAATGTTGTAACATTTTTTATTTAATAGTTATGAGGTGGGATGGTTGGAAAATAACAAACAATACATTTAGATGGGTTTTGGTGGGTTAGAAGTTTCAACACTTATCTACCTTTCAGTAGGCATATAGGAGCCCCAATGGAGTTGCTCTTGTCTAACATCATGATTAAGAGCAACTCCAACAGACTAGGTATAATCCAAACTAAATTTAAAGATTTTGAAGGCTTATAAAAATTGGAAAGCATTATAGTCATAGAGTAAACCAACAGGCTCTTCAAAACTCGTGACTCTCCATATTCAAATCACCCCTCCACACACACTGACATGTCGGACCCATTCATCGTTACTTCTCTTCCACCTTATTCTCATGGTTTTCACCCTGGCACCGCCAACCTCACCCTCTTCCTCTCCTCCTTCCTGCTCCCCCACACCCGCAGCTAGCCCCACATCGTGCGCTCCTCCTCCGCCCCTACCAGCAACCAGCGTCGGTCGGTCCCCGCCGGTCAGCCCCTCCCGCCGACCATCTCCCCCATCCTCCTCTACTAGTCTCTTCCGACGATGGAGGTGGACCGCCGCTCGCGCCGCTGTCGTCGTCGTCCTCTCGCCCTCCCCACGGCTCGCCTGGCTGGCTGACCTCATGCTCCCATGCTCTCCATGGCGACCGGTAACGGCAGCATCGCCTCCCCCTCCTTAAGTTGCTGCAGTCGATTCGCCACCGTTGCCGACGAATCTACCCCGACCGTCGATTCGTCGTCGTCCTCGCGCCCTCCTCGGCAGCTCTTGGCCAGCCACGCTCCCTATGGTTCGCATGGCCGGTCGGCCTCCTGCTCCTATGCTCTCCATAGCGGCATCGTCACCTCCTCCTCCAGTCATCGCCACAGTCGATTCGCCACCTACACGACGATTCCACCCCCACTGCGGCCCCAGCAGTCCAGCACCATCCCGTCTGTCGATTCGCCGCCGCCGACGCAGCCGATTCCGCCTCCACAGCCACGGTCGGTGTTGAATGGTGGCGGCGAGGGCGTCTGGGTGCAGGAAGGAAATAGGCGCAATGAGCTGCTTGGGGTGCACAAGAATCGATTAATTTGGCGCGAGGAAGGAGGGCGGGAGGGCTCGATTCGCGCAAGATTCACCGTTATTACGAGGCTGATTGCCCCTCCAAAGGCGGCAATTCGCTTGGAGGAAATAGCGATGCGAATTGCAATTTTGTTTTTTATTGAGGCTATTGGATCGGTGTTTTGCTGATTTTTTTCTTTTTCTTTACCGATCCAAAATGATATAAAAGATCTGTTGGAGTTGCTCTAAGAAACCCGAGGGCCATGCACACTGTCTTTATCATTTTGAAAAGTACAATAAATAGTTAGTTAGCATATATAACATCCTGATTAAAAAATGAATATATCAAGCATATGCCTATGATCAACTCTAAGAGTTGAGCCCTTGATCTCTAATTATGAATGCAACATACCAATCATATTTATCCCTTCTTATTTTGGATACAAATGCATATTCACCAAAGAATTCTTGAATTAGAAGCTGAACGACGGATGGAATGGATCGGACTTTTGAGGTAGCTAGGCAGCTAAGCTGCTTCCTCCTTCACATGAGGAAACGACTTGGTCGCCACCGCAGCAACGCGGCCGGTCCCTTCCGGTCCCACCTGATACGGACCCAACGCGCTCAGCCTGCACGTTTTAATTCAGCACCACAACACCAGTTTAGTTTAATTTTCCAGTTACATATAATGCTAGTGGAAATGACTCAATTAAAATTTACTCTATCCATTTCAAATTATAGGTTATTTTTATCTTTTCTAAATGCATGTGTTAATTTGTATACATACTATCTTTTCTATCAATGAAATAGGCACACCCTTGTGCCCGTTTGTTCAAAAAAAATTGTATACATATAGATGTACATTATATTTATGTGCATAGCTAGCAAAAATTATGCACATGAAAAATATAAAACAACCTAGAATTTGGACTGGAGGGAGTATATAAGTTTGGTCAAAGCTTATCTCGAAATAAAGATACACACAAAAAAATAAGCATGTCATATGTGAGTCAAAAACTTTGCAAAACAGACATGCATGCATCATTGCATCAACCGTGGTAGTAGCTACATACTTTCTGCTTTTTTGGACCAACAAAAAACAAACCAATCAAATCAAACGAGATCATGGATGTGACCAGGAGCAAATATTGCTTTTTTGCAGTCGTTGATTTGGTAGTTGTTGGGGCTATCGATCGATTCCAAGCTCAGTAGTCATGGCTGTCTGCCACGACTAAAACGTGTGCTTTGATTGAGCTACCTCCAACTGACCGAGAAGATCTCCTTCGAGTCCACACGGTTTGCTACCTTCGTTTTGTGCTGTCGACGTCGTTGGTGCTAGCAAGTGATCACACGTATCTTGTTTGTGCGGATGAGCATTGCTTGTGTATGACCATTCGAACACAACTCAGGATCCAGATCAGATGAAATCACTTGGATGCAAAGGTACATGCCTACATATACTAATACATATATAGGATGGGTTTAAATGCACGGTTGTGTTTATACATCGAGAATGTGTGTGCGCGCACGCCTAATTTAGACTCCTTTCGTTTAGCGCTCGCTACTCTCAAGATACATAGAAATGTAAACCAAATAAATACTCCATCTATCCCAAATTGTAGGCCGCTTAGACCTTTCTGCTAGTGCACCTAGATTAAGTGGATGTCAGAGGCATAATACTATCTATGACTCTAGGAAAATCACAATATATAACCTACAATTTGAGATGAATGTAGTAGAAAACAAGCTACATACTAATACACAGGATGCATGGGTTTAAATGCATGGTCATACTTAATTATACTTGAATTTGTTGCCCTACGACTTGATTAAAGCATACTACTTAGTACTATCCTTTTGCCTTTTTCCTTTCAGAAAAAAAAAAGATGATGATTGCAGCTCGCTTTAAAGTTCATACTAACGTTATATAGGAGTATATGACAAAAAATCGTGAGAAGCTAAGCAAATTACCTTTATCCTAGGATTGCTTTAAACTTTTGGATTGTGCTGATTCACGGAATTCAGTGAATATATATGGCATGAGATTGTGTGATGCATTCAGAATCTCGGTATAAATGATACTACACGAATTAATTTAGCTACAACAAAAGAACACCTAGCAGGTATGAATCCAAACAATCCCTTTCTATTCCTGCCAATTTTTCACCTACTGTTTCCCACTTTTCTGCATACACAAGTCATCGGTGGAACGTTCAAAAAGTTCTGGAAAGGGAGAGAGTGGGCCCCGCCGCTGGTGACCAAACCTGATATGCACGTGTGCGATTGCTAGTTATGCTATCCCATTCCTCTTTGTCATTGAAATGCAAAACTACAACAACTACTCCTATATAGCAATTTTTAATTACCTTGGTCTAAAGTAACAACTTAACTACAGCAATACTCCGTTCATGGTTGACCGAATCGCTTGATAAATTAATCTGTGCACTTTTATTAAGTCAAACAAAATCCTAAGTACGTTTCAGAAAAAAAACAAATTAATATGATGAGATACACTATATGTATGCTTTACCTCTCTTTACGCTTCTGCAGAAACTGCTGCAAGGATTTTGTTCTTGTGAGTGGCATGTCTGCAAAGCAAGAATGAATGGGAGAGGAAACGGTAATAAGCAAGCTGGGAGAAACCAGAGAGAGCTTAATCTCGTTTTTTAATCTGGTTATAATCACTCCATTCCGTTCAAATTTCTTTTACAGAGCTTGTCTCATTTCGCTGGAATAGGAATTATTTCTTACATTTGTGTGGTACAAAAGCATGATAAAAAAAGTAAATTTTAAGACAAATCTAATAATAAAACCATTTTTGTCAAAAAGAAACTTATATATTAGAGCAATTGTTGGTCCACGATTTATCCAGCAAAACAAAGATTAGTCTTTGTAATCCCAAACAGAGGGACTAGTATGAGAGCTTGCAGTTCGAAGCAACCTACCTTTGGCGAAATTCCCAGCAAATGCATCGCCACGGACGACGCGGCCTCCATTGGAGTTGGAGTTGGCCACCTCCATCGCCATCTTCACTATCGCCTCCGCCTGTGAAAAAGCGTAAACCTTTCATTCTCGGCTTTCAATCCGGCCGCGATGATGATGAGCTACTGGAATTTTCTAGTTAACGCCGGTTTTGGTGTTGAACAGAGGGTGTGGAATGATTGATGACTTGCCGTGTCCTGGGAGACGCCGTCGAAGGTGGCCACGGCGCCGTTGTAGAAGAGCGTCATCGTCGGAGCCAGGGCCGGCGCCGGCGCCTCGTCGTCGCCGGCGATGACGCGGCGCAGCTGCCGCGCCCCGATGCTCGCTATCGCGCTCGTCCTCATGCCTGCACACACACGCATCGATCAGGAGGCACGCTTGTTTGGTCAGCGCAACAACCCAAACCAACAGCTAGCAGCAGGCCAGCAGTCGTTTCCGACGTGGGAGAAGAAGAGACCGACCACGGATGGAGGAGGCCGCGGCGGTGCCGGTGCTGCCATGGCGGCGTTCGTCGTCGTCAGCGGCGGTGGCGGCAGGACGGAGGCCGAGGAAGTCGAGCTCCACCGGCGCTCTGGACGGCATGGCTGGGCAGCTGAGAACGAGAGAAACAGCTAGAGGGTGGGTGCAGAAGCAGAACACGAACAGTGGAAGACCGGCCTGTCCTGTTGGGTTTAAATTGACGAGCATACAGTATATGAAATGAAATGAAACAAGCAATTTTTAATTATTGCCACCGTGTCTCGTTGCGTGGTTTTCTTCCTCCCTCGTGCCACGGCAGGTAGGAACGCGCACGACGGGGTTGACGACAGTCGACAGCCACGAGAAAACGACCGCCTCTACGCACAAGAAAAAACACATGAGCACCTTGCGTTCAGTGAATTTGCGACCGTCTAAGCGGGGTGTTTGATACATACTCCGGCTAAAGTTTTGCCACCACAGATGTTTAGTGTTAATTAGAAACATAAGCTAATGACAAAAATGAGGACTAATTCACGAGATGACTCTATCGAATCTAATTAATCTAGCTATGATTAATTAGCACATGTGATGCTATAGTAAACATGGACTAATTATGTGTCTCGTGAATTAGCTATGATTTATATAATTAGTTTATATCCTATTTGACATTCAAACATCTAATGTGATCCAAACTAAACTTTAGTCTAAGGATCCAAGCACCCCTTAAATAGGCTCAAATCATCTTTAAAAAAGTTCAAATTGAAGTCGAATAGCATCTGTACTTTAGTTCCACCATTTGTTTTGGTGTCTCGGAACTCAATACAGATCATTTTGATATTTATAGATTCATAACTTTTACTTATATGTATTTAGATATAGATATATAAGTACATAAGAAGGGTAGCAAAGGTTATGAACTTAAAATTATCAAACCGACAAATAATTCGGGACGGCTTGAGAGTACGATTCTATATAACTATTGTCATTTCTTGCACTTGGAATAAGTAAGTAAGTCATCTTTTTTATTTGAGTATTACACAGTATAACGCAGACGCTCACAACACGCACGCACACTCACCCCTATGAATACACGTACGCAAAGCCTACCCCTATGAGCACCTCCGAAGGACTGAGCACCGGCAGATCTGGAGATTTTCGACGTGACCACTGGCGCCTCATCGTCGACGGGAACGTCGCTTACCACTTAACGCCGGAAAATCCCGGAATAAATTCAGAAAAAGGTGCGAGCACCGGGATATGAACCCTGGTGGATAGCGTCTCACTTCCGTCCTATCATTGGACTACAGATCCATTCGCAAGTGAGCCATCTTTTTAACCCTACCCGTAGTAAAAGGCAGGAAAAACATTTTATTACAAGGAAATTTTCGGCCGCCACATGTTTTGCGTTTATGTTGTTCCAGCTAGGAAGTGCCGGGGAGCTTTTTTTCTCTTATTCTTTTGTCATGATATCACTGCCTTTTCTTTTCACACGTTCTGCTATCTCTTCTTCTCTTGTGTGTGGACGCGTGCGTGATAACTGAACATTTCTGCTGTTCTCTTTGCGTTTTTGTGCTGCGGTCTGGCTGGTGACTTGGTTAGACACAATCACCAGCTGAAAATGGCCGCCGGGACTGAAATAAGGAGTTGAAAAATTACATCAGGTGAAGCTTCCTACAGTGTGTATAAGTAAATGACAAAGATCCAATGTAAAAAGATAAAACAAAACATATCAAGAATGAGAACATATAAGCGATCCGCACATCATTTAAGCACAGAGTACCATAATCTTAAGCATCACCAAAGGTGTTTGTCTGTCATCTAATACATAAATACCACATCACATGCACCCATCTTGACTGTTGGCAAAGGTGTTTGTTCGGCATCTAATACAACATCACAACGGACCTATTCACCTTGACTGCCTGTCAGAGGTGTTTGTTCGTCATGAAAATGCATCAATATTACAACACAGTCACCATATGAAATTAGGCGTTTGCTCAGCAGTTAAATCTTAAAATTACAGCATATTTGATCGCCATTATAGAGCCACAATCAGTATCCATAGCTACCAAGCAGCGTGGCCGGTAGCTACTGATACTATGCGGAAGAGTTTTGAACAAAACATGTCACCAAAACGCTACACAAATTGTAGTTACAATCCGGAGCTGCAAAAGAAGCATGCGCTCGACCGCTCATGCATTGTTGCTTGGGCTGCAAAAGAACAGTCATCAGTCTACAAGGATGTAAAGCACGAGCAATCAAGTAATTGCGTCTTGCTACTAATAGAGAGAAAGAGAGAAGAGGGAAGGAGGGAGGGAGCAAGCTGAAATATAGCATCAGTTGGCACATGTGAGGTTTCTAGTGCAAAAATCAATAGATCACTATGCCAATCAATCACAGATCTGAATCATCATGCAATAAACAACAGATGATAATGCTCTTAATCAAGCATAAAGGCAAACAAAATTAGAGATGTAAGTAATTAGTCAAATTCAGAAGCAGTACCTGAGCTGATCAGCGGCGTTCTCATCCCTGCCGCTGCTAACATCATCATCTTCAGGTTCTGGATCGAGATTCAACCTTTTGGATACAACTTTGCTAGGTGATGGACGAGACCTACAACCTTAGATGTTAGTTTTTTTGTGCATCAGTGAAGCAAAAGGCAGAGTGGAGCAGGGTGCATCCTTTTTTTGAGGCAGTTCTCTTGGAAGAACCATCTTTGCCTTGAGTAGCAACAGGCACCTCTTCAGCTCTTTTCTTCACACTTTGCGGAGAGGCTGGCACCTCCGGGACAGGTAGAACTGTCCTGACTGGTGTACCAGCTGAGACTTGGCTTGCCCCAGAAGCAGCACGTGGCGGGGACAAAGCAAAGGCATGACTCTGCACGCTGGTGCTTGGACCCGGCGATAGCATGACTGAAGATGCCTGCGATCCTGGTGTTGCTGGAAGCACAACACCCTCTTCAGTGACTCGTCCCTGAACTGCGTTAACTTGGAAGGTAAAAACGCCTGAGTCTGTTGTGCTATCAGTGAAACTAACATTCCAGGTATAGGTCCTCTCAAGAAGCTTTGTCAATTCGTCTGGGATGAATCCAATTGGGTTCTCAGCAATAAGGGTGTCAGCGACTTTCTTGTAAGAAGCTGAGCCTTATTTCCAAATAGGATGAAATTAGCATCACCTGTCTCATCTCCAGCAAGCACACATAGCTTAAACCTGCATATAGAATGGTGAATGTAACATAAGTTCAAGTTCAAATACTGGTTTCAGAATAAGCTGTTTGCGAATACCAATTTCCTAGGAAAATCTAAAGCCCCTGAAATTAGCAACTTGCCAATTGTTTGCCATATACTGAAGGTTTGCCTATCCAATGATTTGCATGGTGTGTCATTATCCAAAATAAGGACCAAAAACAGATTAGCTAAATACTGCCACTCTAATTATAAAAAAATACGACACAGGTGTTCAAAACAGGTAAAAAATGGCAAGCAGTGGAGTAAAAACAGCTAGGGACTAACCTTTGCTGCGGTGCTCCAATGACGCTGCATTTAGGATAACTGCACTTGAACGAATCGCCGTAGTGCTTTGTTGTTCTCTTACATTTACTGCAGGAGTTGTACCACCACGAACTGTCAATCTTCTTTATTGTCACCGTGACCAGGAACTCTGTTTTCTGCATATGGGAAGTATAAAAAGCGATTTAGGCACCACCGTTTTTTGAAGACAGCAACAGGCAGATTGATGCATGGACATATACAAAAAGTATATATGAGCCTAGGAGTTTTAGCTTTGAACAGAAGGTTTTATGATATACTGTACAGAGTACTAAGGAATAGCAATATCACCTGGCATTCAAACGGATTAAGCTTTGAGAACTCAGAGATCTTTATCGCCTCAGCGGCTTGTTTCTGCGTGGAGTTGCCAGCAAGCTCAGTCCAAGTAATTGGTTTGTGTATTTCTTTTGCACTGTGCATGAAACAAGAGGGCAATATGTTTATCGAGGCAAATGAAAAACGAATTTATATACGAGACGAAGTGAGAGAATGAACACGCTACCTAGCCATAAGCTTCTTTGCTTCAGGGACATCAGGGTTTATGTACCACTTGCACGATGGACCACCAGGTAATGACATACCTGAAAAGCTCTTGACAAGGGTTCCAACAAATATGACGACCTGCAGAGAGTCTTGTCCAGCACTGTGTATCTCCTCTGCCGGGAATGAAGTGGCTCGTTCTGCCCAGAGACTAACATCCAGGATGACGTTGCTGCAACAAGTTGGGGAATGATCAGCGCGTAAAACAGCACAGAAATAGTGCATGAAATAGAACAACTTGGGTAAAGGCTGTAACATTTAACAGGATAGGAGCAGCTAACCCTGGCAGATGGATATTGATGTTTCTTTTATCTGTTTCACCCTGCCTCATGCTTGTCTATGCTTTTCCAACACTTGAGATGGCGGTGATGATCCCCATAACATCTATTTTAAGAATGATCAGTGCACACAACGCTATTACCATATTCTTCAAACAACATTAGGCGTATGTTGTAGACATCAACATTCTGAGAATTGCCCCCTGCCGTCCATACGTGCCTGTAGCTCATCCATGGAAGCAAGAGAGTAGGCATACAACAGGAAAGAAGGTGGAATGTACACCACTTCTTCTATCTTTGTCCACTTTGTGAATACCAGCATCAAATCATTAGCAACTGGCCTGTAGTTGGTGTCGGAGTTCCTGGCTCGAAAGTAGGATAAGTTGCAGACAATCCCTTCTTTTATGGACTCCTTGAATCGATCACTGAATGGTGGATACACCTGAGCATGCATGGCATTCCCCTGTCCAAAACATCGAAGGTGTGAATTATGAGTGCTGAAATGTAACCTATCCTACAAAAAAATAAGACACTAAATCCAGCAAATAGACTGCAACATGATTTAAGCAAAGCTCCTCAATTTGAGAAAACTGTCAATAACTTCTTTACATAACAAAGAATTAGATAGGAATTTGGGAAAAAAGCGATTTGATTTCTGACAAGCCAAATGCTAGTATACCACTATAAGTGGTCCAATCTGATGCTACTACAGACTTCACTACTACGAAAGAATAGTCAGAATCTGGTTGTTCCATCCTCAATGGACATCATACCAGCTTACTAAATTAATAATGTCCAAATATAGCAAAAGGCATAGTATTCAAGAATAAAACAGAAGTATCAGGAACACAGTCAGGTACAATGCCAAAACGACACTACTCACCTCTTCATCAAGAAGAACCATATCGCTATGGAGCAACTTCGTTTCATTGCAAGGATCACAGAAGTCCCAGAACCGAGAGACGCGCACGCAGATGCAAGCATTGCAGGGCCCGGGCGTGATATTTGTCAAGAACAGGTCCGCCATCTACAAACACAACAGTACATGTCATGTCAATACGATAAAAAATATTAATGGTCATCAGGCTGCACCTAAACACTGCAAAATAAATCAGACAGGTAAGGACCGACACCTTAAATCAGAGTAGGTAGCAAATACTGGATCAGAGCAAAAATACACAACGAAAAGAGTCACAAAAGGGGTAGGCAACAACAATTTTGGAAAGCACATGCCTCAAAATGAGATCTTATCAGAAGTCAAAAGTTATGAGATGCACAATGAGGAGGTCTAAGCTAATGCCGCATCAGCGGCATCAAGAACCTCCCGATACACCACATTTCGAGTTTGCGTTCCACACGAACCATCATCATTTTCAATCAAGATCCTAAGTCCACTCCTAGATGTAGCTCTTGAAATCGCAACGTAAAGTTGCCCATGCGTAAATACATGCTTCTTTAGGTAAAGGCCAACCCTTGATAGGGTCTGACCCTGGCTCTTATTTATTGTCATCGCATAACACACACGGACAGGAAATTGTCTTCTCTGTAATGTGAAAGGCCACTTAAGATCTGTTGTGTTCAGAGCAATTCTAGGCACGAAGACAGTTTCACCAGCATGTGTTCCCGTTAGCAGAACACACGTAAGGAGATGTTGTCCAGGATCATCAACAAGCAGCCTAGTTCCATTGCAAAGGCCCATTGTGTGGTTCAGATTTCGTAAAAGCATCACTGTGGTTCCTTTCTTGAGAACAAGTTTATGAGCTGGGAAATTGTTGACTTCAATTGAGTTTAAAAATTCAGTGGGGTAGATTAAATCAAAATGCGGAATGCATTCGGATGTCTTTATTATGGTGTCGCAACTTGTGTACTGTACGCTATCACCGGGGAGTAGTGACACAATGTACTTATTTATCTCATCAACTGTTTGGTTGTTTGGACAGACAATGGCTCGTGAGGCTAAGTACTCACGATCACGATAGTTGGACAACAAATCTGGGTACACTTCAGACACAAGAGCAAGAATTTTTTCACCCTCGGTATGGATTAGCATATCGTCAGGAATGGTAACCCATGAGGCTTCATGTTCGTCACCTCTTTTCTCAGCAGGGGCAGCGCCATCACCAATAGACAAGACCCATTTACTAAAATTTTCAAGCTCTACTCATTGGTTACCTTCAAGCAAAGGGTTTTGAAGGCGCATGTTTGTTTGCAGTTTCAAAAGAGTCACATGCTGCCATAGGTTAGAATTCGTAATTGATGCACCAACTAAGGTAGATCGTGATCCCTTGCGCACTACCGGGAGGATCTGACGAAAGTCACCACCAAGAACAACAGGTTTTCCTCCAAACGGTAGCATTGCATTGGCAGGTTTGTTCTCAGAAAGGATGTCTCTCATAGTTCTATCTAGTGCCTCGAAACAGCGACGGTGGGTCATTGGTGCTTCGTCCCATATAATCAGTGATGTCACCTGTATAAACTCGGCTAGCATAGTGCCTCTATTGAATTTACAATTGGCAAATTCAGTTATGTCAAAGGGTATCTTAAATCTAGAGTGCGCAGTTCGGCCTTTAGGTAGCAACAAGGACGCCACCCCCGATGATGCAATGACAAGAACTATTTTTTTTCAGAATGCAGCCTTGCCACTATAGCATTCCAAAGAAATGTTTTCCTGGTCCCACCGTGTCCACATACAAAGAAAAAGGCAGGAGAGTTGCCAAGAGCACAACCAGTAATCGTATCGAACACGCTTTTCTGTCCAGAGTTTAGTTGTGAGATCAAGGATGAAGCGTGCATTGACAACATTAGGGGTTCAGGATCCAGCTCATCATTAATAAGTCTGTATTGGTCATAGCATAGTCCCGTGATGTCAGCTTCGGCAAGTTGTAATTATTTATGTTCCCTCCGCTATCACCGCATAGGTCTGCTAGCTTTTGTATAAGTAGGTTCATCAGCTGTTCATTTGGAACGACATATGATGGGTTTCCAAGCGAATTCACTAATCCCCTGCGTATATCATCTATAAGGTAAAGCCAGTATTTGTCAAACAAACCACGCACATCACTGACAGAACAATGAAGCACGATGGTAACAAATAGTTGTCTAAGCTGGCGTGAGGACGTGGACACTATGGCCTCATTGAACAATAGGTTCCACTCATTATCACTTTCAAGGAGCCCTCTTGCCTCACATGTCTCTTGAAAAGTGTTGTAAACTTTACCATTGAAAGATCGTATATCAGCATAGTTTGTTGCACCTTTAACAATCATCAAAAGCATCCGCAAGTAGTACAGTTCACCAGCAGTTGGATGGACGTAATACATGCGACCAATCTTATCGCAAGATGCTCTTTTTCGCCACAAACGATCGCGAGAGGTCGGGTCCCTAGCAGCCTCATGTTTTGTGTTCGCATCAAACCATGTAGTTAGCATGGTGGTTTTCACCGCCGGGCTCTCAAGCAGGTCACGTAGATCAGCCCCGGGCTCATAGCGCACATGATTCATACCCGGAAGATGAACACATAATCGTTCTACCGCAGGCACTCTAAAGTGAATATCATATTCAAAGGTGCGCCATAGAGCCTCGCAAGCAGATAAGTACCTAGCATCAATGTACTCTTGAATCTCATCACGTGGAGCTAGGTCGGGACCAGGAAAGGCATTTGATGTCTTCGCGGTAACCTCAAAGTAAATTCTTGCCCTATCACTCCCCTTAGTCACATACTTAAACAGGTATTTAATCATATTGGACTTGTTACACCACTCGACATTGATGTGTGCATTGTATCTCTTTAGAAGGTTCATATTATAAGGAACCACATTTCTGTTGTCCAGCTTGATACGATTTTTAATAACGTACCTACCATCGTCCCTACGCTTATAGATAGTAAAGCCAAAGTCATCTACGATCGTTTCATTTTGGAATTGTTTAGGAAAATTCTTTGAACATTTATCATCTTTCATGCATGGGCACCTCTTATTGTCATCGCCACAAGGAGCGTGCACCATGAACTCGTCAACAAGTGCATATCCTAATGGGTCAATATTCATGTCGGGAATCTCCGCACAGATGAAGTCATCAATAGTGGCGGCATTGAATTCGGAATTTGAGCTGGCTAACCACACAAGGCAGTGGATATGGGGCAGGCCACGTTTCTGGAATTCCACGGTGTACAAAACTGCATAACCAGCAACACTGATCAAACACAGAAACAACCAACCTAGGTCAACAATAGAAATAGCCACTCTAGACCAGGACTTATCTGCTCGCCACTGGCCGAAGGTTTTACCCTCCCTGATATCGTCTATGAACTCGTCAACTTTCATTTTGAACACACGCACAACTAAATCTGAACGGTCACAAGGTTGCTGGCCAGGATCATATCGCAAAGCGTCAATAATTTCTCTCCACTTTGTGTTGCATGTAAAAGTCACGAACAGATCAGGAGGTCCGCAGACTCTGCATATGGCCATCGCGTCCTGATAGTTCATTACATGGTATCTCCTACCTCCAGTAAAACTCACAGGGACAACAACCCTACCACCAACTGAATCCGCATTAACAAAGCCCTTATCTATCGCATTAGCTATTCCTTGGACAGACTCAGATCGTAGGTCTTTTTGGTGGTCAGCTATGAATTTCAGCCTAGAGCCTTCGACAGTTGAGTAGAAATCAACAACCAATTGATCACTCAATCTACCATAGTAGGTGAACAGGTTCGGCTGATTTAGTCTATAATGCATATGGAATCTACCGAACTCAAGCATGGTGACATACTTACAAACAATGCCCTCATCGTCTGCGTCTGTATACTTAATGCCAAGGTGGTAGCCACGTTCACCATAAGGAAACAACAATGGATATTGAAGGGGCAGGTAGCATGGATGTAAACCGGAAACACGTTTTAACCCACCGCTTTTACTGTGCACAAGGACATCGTATGTGTACTCATCTGCCGAGTAATCACCTACTATTATCGCTGCTATCTCACCGCTTGTTGGCAAGTTGTATTGAACATCATCCCTAGAATTGCAGCCTAGCAGCCTCAAAGTTACTCTCTCGTCACCCTCTTGCTCCAGCCGATCTCTAGCATATCGGAAAGCCTTGACAAGGCTATTATGTTCATTCAGCATTTGTAGGAGAGATAGAGTCACATGCGGATCAGGCTTATTAGCAGAACCGTCATCACTCTCAAATAAACCTAAACGGTTCTGGACCTCTTGCTGGGTATCGTGTATATAGAGCTGCGCAAATATGGGCTTAGAACCACGATTTGGTACAAGGGAACCAATACGATGGCGGACAACACCATTTATTTTAAAAACATAAGGAGCACTACCATTGTTTATCGTCTTGTCACCATTGTTGGCGGGTTACCCGAAAAATTCGGATGATTCCCCTAACACAAGAGAGAGAGTTCTTAACACAATCAAACACAACGTAAGAGCGCAAAGAGACTGTGATTCCCTCTGCAGATTGCACAAGTTGCAAAAATCTGAGTCCGTTTACACGTGCCCTCACGTCCCCTTTTATAGGGAGATGAAGGGACTTTTACATTCCCTAAACACCCTCAAGCTCAGAGAATATTCCTAGTGTGAATGCATACAAGAATGTCTTTCTCATCTAACATATTTACAAATCTACCACTAGTTCACACTCAAAACCCGGACTTTTTGGGACAACAACTTTGACTTTGCTTCTTCCCTGGTTCGTGAACATCTTCATGTGTGACTCCCGAACTGGGTCCACGACAGGTTCCCGAATCCGCCCTTGCTTCTCCGCCGGTTCATGAATGCCTCCATGCTCGACTTCCAAACTGGATCCCCGCCAGATTCCTGAGTCAATCGCCCTTCGAGGTTCGTGCCCCCGCCGACTCGAGATTTCGGGCTTCCGCGCGTTCGCAACTCCATGACTTCTCCGAATCACGATCCCCGAACTTCGCATGTTCGCGAATCCGAAACATCGCAGGTTCCAGGCTCCCGAAAATCGTGAATTCTCCGTCCCTGAAAAACACATCTCAAGAACTTTGTCAAGCCTAACGTTTCGAGAGTGACGGGTTTTCCTGAATTCCCCAACACTAGCCCCTCGGGGAAGCGGGTTGACTCCGATGATCCGATTCCACGAATGTTTCGGAAATTTAGTAAAAAACGTCACCCTCGGAACGTCGGAGGGGACACGCATCGCCCGGAAACCCTAGAACGGTTAGATCGAGGCAGGTTTCGCGGAACTACCCCTCCCCGCCCCTATAAATAGGAGACTCCCGCTGTTAAAAATTTTTACAGTTCTCCTGCTTTTTTTGCGATTCGTGAATCTTTCTGCTCACAGAATCTCGTCTTCTACTTAAAAGTTCGCGAACTTCCGGTTTTCTTCGGATCTCTCTAAGGTATTATTTATTTCTCTCTTTCAATTCTTGTCATTTTTGCTGCAATGGTATCTTTGTTCTGTGAACTTTATTCTCGAATGTTGTTTTCATTTCTTCGTACGTGTAACTCTGTTGGTTAGGTGGCTCGAGTCAAAAGCACCGCAAGACCCATGACTACCGAAGAACTCATTGCAGCTGGTCTCCCAGTTGATCCAATTGTCGAAGGTGTTGAGAATGCTGCACCAACTGAAGATGCAGGCTCTTTCCTAGTGGCTCCAGGAGTCGCGAGGATGGGGAGGTTCAAACAGACGATGACGAATAAATCGGGGATGTGGACGCCGTCGTCAGTGATCTGGTTAAAGCAAAGACTGCAGGACAGCTTCCACCCTCTCTTGTCTTCGGAGAGTCCAAAGTCACGACCAATATGATTCGGGAATATGAGAAAGCCGGGTTCTTCCCTCAGGGCGCTGGGCGAGCCCCACTTGACGAACAAATCCCCACCCCTGAGGATGGAGAGGTTGTCGTCTTTCGTGATTTCTTCATCTGTGGACTCAGGTTCCCCTGCGACCCCATTTTGCCGGCGATTTTGGATGCCTTTTCGGTGAAGATCCACCAACTTTCGCTGATGTCTTTTCTTGAGGTGTCGAAATTTATTTGGATAATGAAGACCTTCGGCTGTAACCTCAGTGTTGATGCCTTTGCCAGATTCTACTAACTGGTAATTATTCCCGAGGTTATCAAGGCCAGCGACGGGCAGTTCTACCACGCACAACATGCGTGCTGCACCTTCAACACCCGGCGCCAGAATACCCGAAAAGGGATCACTCAAATCCAGATTGCTCCCTGCTGCAAGACTAATCTCACCGACGACTAGAACTCTTATTGGTTTTATTTGAAGGCCAATATGTCCGAAGTTTCTGGCTACACAGGCCCAGCTCACCCCTTGTCCTGCCCTATCGCGCCCCTGACCGCGGTGAACACTGCCGAATTCAATCATCGGGCAATGGGGATTAGAAACTGTGAGAGTGCATTTCATCTCGCCAGTACTATACTCGGGGGATGTGACATCATTGAAGAGTTCGTTGCTGCCCGGATCTGGTCGATTTCCAGCGGTTGGGCTCCCATGGAGATCATATGTTTCAACGTCAACTAGGCAGCTCGAGAAGTGCCTTTCCCGAAGTTCGGGATTAA
Organism: Cenchrus americanus; assembly: GCA_947561735.1. NCBI lineage: Eukaryota > Viridiplantae > Streptophyta > Magnoliopsida > Poales > Poaceae > Cenchrus > Cenchrus americanus. The sequence goes on along the minus strand of OX387241.1, from coordinate 219,718,146 downwards.
GCTTCGTGAAAATCAGAGTGCTGATGCCTTCATGATCGAGATAGAGAAGAGGGTGAATGTCATGATAGGCGAATATACCATGAACGAATACAAGGCGTACAAGGCCCTTGTGAAACACAAGAAGAGGATCAATCGCGTGTTCACTAAGGTCTGTGGACACAAGTCTTTCAGTTCTCGAAGTCCGGGTCCCAAGCTGAAGGTTCTCGCGGTTGCAGTGGCTAGTTGTTTGGCTGCCCCCATCAATGCCCCACAAATAAGATCTTCGAAGCGAGGCTCATCGGCTGTTAGTAAAAGCACTTCCTCTGGGGTTAAGCCTTCCAAGACAAGATCTTTGGAATCATCGAAGCGCAAGCGCAAGACCTCTGAACGAACTTCGAACGCTGAGCTTCAGGTGGCCTCCGACCTAGCCCAGATGAGTCGCAAGAAGTTGAAGAAGGCTGTGAAGAAGGTTTCTTCTTCCGAGATTCGGCGAGTTCCATCTGCCTTCGACGACGATGTCTTCGTGGGAGCGAATAGCCAGAAAGGTTTTTGCTTCTGGCCTCTGTTTAACTTTCGAGACAATTGTCCGTCGAGTTCTGAGAATGAGTTCGTGGATATTGATTCTTTTTTAGATGCTGCTCCCGAAGTTCGCAAAGAGGCTGTACTTGTCGCTCCCGCTGAGACCACTGTTGCTGATGAAGTTACTGCCCCTGTTGAAGTCCCCGTTGCTGCCGAAGCCCCTGCTGCCGATGTCCCTCTGCCCACTCGCTTCCGTGACGAGGCTTCCCCCGAATTCACCAAGGAACTTGAACTCACCATTCAAAGGGGGGAGGATTCTACCGAACGTGCTCCCTTACTCGAGGTTCGGGGGGTTGTTCCCTCGTTGACGGTGAAAATCCGTCAACCTAGCCATGAGTTTACCTTCGGTGTTGGCATGAGTTTTATACCTTATCCATTGGTACTAACCCCCGTGGTATAACAAGTTCACGTGTGCATGTCGGTTTTGGAGTTTAATGTTTATGCGGGGTTTTAGTGTTGAATGCAAGACTTTCGGGATAAGTTCATCAAGCACCTCATGACAAGACCTTGAAGCCCCGTACAAGTCATGCAACGAAGCAAACTTAACTCCAAGAAGCGGGGACTTGATTCGAGAAGACGACGGACTCCGAGGACCGACCGGAAAAGTGCCTGAATCTTGCAAGACAAGGAGTTGAGTCCAATTCGGAGAGAAACCGACGACATGGACCTACATGCGAAGGGGGAAACATCCGGGAAGCAAGGGAACCGACATGGAGCGAAGGAGCCCTCGGGGCCGGGCCTAGATGGGCCCGGGCCGACCGGCCCCGTCCGGTCGGCCCCCGTGCCCATCCGGGGCCCAAATGCCCCCTCCTTTGCCCTAGCCGCCAATCGGGCTATTTATAGCCCCCTGACCGAGAGCCTCGCGGGAAAGAATTCGTCATCGGCCGCCGAGGAGCGAGAGAAGAGAGGGACACCATCTCGGAGAGGAGAGGGTCGAGCTAGTTGACTAGGGTTTCCCTAGCCGACGTGGGAACCTTGCACGGAAGACCACGTCGGAGTTCCGGAGCTAGAAGCAAGATCAAGGAAGGATCCCGGTGGTGATCTTGTGTATGTATCATTGTTATAGTTGAATTATCAAATTGAATCTTTTCCTAGCGATCAAGTGTTTCCTCGAAGATTTCGTTTTTCGATCGGCTTTGCTTATTCCAATTCTATTCTCGAGATAGATTACATAGGGTGTTCTTGTAGCCGCGGTGGCTAGAGGTACACGCCGGATCTTCCGAAAGAATCTCGACTTGTCTTTTGACTCGCCCTAAGCTCCCCGCATGAATAGGGATACGTTGTGACGAACGGGGGTCTCGAAAGGCGGATGTTTTCGGATTTGGACGGGAAACCACGATTTAAAGAGGCTTCTATTAAGATTCGATTTGCTACTTCTTCTCTTGCTTGGAACTTCAACAAAAGGCTTACCTCGATCCCTCTAGATCGGTTTATCTACCCAATCTTACATTGTTTTCTCCGGTCTTTAGTAGATTAGATTCGTTTTGTGTCTTTTACTTAGATGCATTAGGACTTTATCGAAGATTGGAGTTACTTGGCTTTATTAGATTAAGTTTTGCGTCACACATTTGTTCCACGGATTCGATACCTTGGGTTCACCACTCGAGGGAAGAAGGGTCCCTTGACTACGACGGGAGACTTGTACGCTTGCGAGTCACAAACGAACTTCGATACAATTATTAACCGTCAACAAGCCCCTTTTTCTGGCGCCGTTGCCGGGGAACAAGTGATCAAGATTTGATTTTTTATTGCCTTTTTGTAATTTTCAGTTTTCTTTTTGTTTTTATTTTTGCATCTACTAAATTTTGATCATCCTCAAAATACATCTAATCTAGTTTGTCTAACCCTAGTTTTTATAGATTTGTTTTTACTTTCTAGTTTTTTGCATACTTTGTTTATTGCTAACCCTAACGAGAGATGGACGGCTACCTCTCCAACAAACCCAATAATTTTGTGGATGATCCGGAAAAAAACTTTACGAGGCTAAGGAGACGCGAAGCACATCAAGCTAAAAAGCTGGATTTTGTAGATTCGGAGTCGGAAGACAAAGGATCGCGAGGAATCTCCGAAGAATTCACCACCTCAAAGTCCTCGGGAGAATCGACTTCCACCGATGGGTGACCAACCACCGCAAGAACGCAAGATTGGGGAGCTATGCACCCCAGACATCATCGACCTACCAATCTTGAACCTTGAGGAGATCGGAAGACCGTTCGAGATCAAGACCTCAACAATCCGCATGGTGCAACATTCACCCTTCACCGGTAAAGAGGATCCGAACCTTCACCTCCAAGCATTCATTCAACTATGTCGACTTTCAACATGGATGGGGTGACTCAAGACCAAATGAGGGCAAGGCTTTTTCCGTTTTCACTACTCGGGAAGGCTTTGCAATGGTTCCACTCTCAACCGGCGGAGACGGTGCAAAATTGGAACACGTTGATGAAGGCTTTCATGAAGGAATACTACTCACGGGTAAAACTCAAAGCTTGCGTAATAAGATTGCCACCTTTGTTCAATATCCTATGGAAACTATCTCGGAGGCATTCGAGCGCTTCAACGAGTACACCGGGCGGTTCCACATCACAAGTTCCCGAAGGAAGACCTCGTGCAAAAGTTCTATCAAGGACTCACCATGGCGTCAAGGACGATCATCGATGCATCGGCGGGAGGATCCATCATCGAACTTACACCGACGGAAGCTTTCACGCTATTCAAGAAGGTCGCAGATAATGACACATGGGCGTCGTCCAGGCGCCTACATCCGGTTCAACCCACGGGGAACGTCAAAGGAGTCTTGCAAGTGGAGAAGGAGAACATACTTGAAGGCAAGATCGACTCGCTCATGAGGAGGTTGGAGAAGATGGAGATGGAAAAGAAAGAGGCTCAAGACTTGAAGGCCGCCGAAGCAAGGTCCACATGCGAAGAATGTGGAGAGTATGGCCATGTCCGCAAAGATTGTCCGGAGGAAGCCAAAGTGCTTGACTACATGAGGAAGGGAGAATTGCCGAACTTCCGCTACGGGCAAGGTAGGCCTCAATTTAATGCAAGCTCATCTATTCCTAACGCGGTTCCGCTTCGTATACAATTGAAGGAGTTCATGGATGAGCAAGCTAAGATCAACAAGGACACCGTCACCAAGTTCAAGACCATAGACAAGGTGTTGGACAACATCGATAGCAAGGTGACGGAGGTCGGAAGTTCCAATCATCAAGTGCTCAACATGATGAAGATGCTCGAGACGCAAGTTGGACAACTTGCGGGGCGCCTCACTAATGATGAAGGGAAGCTTCCGGGACAACCCAAATGTCTTGAATCGGCAAAGGCCATTCAAACGCGTTCGGGGAAGGAGACCGAAGATCCGGAACGTTCCGCGGGAGAAAGGAAGCTTAAACCATCCACCGAGATGGAAGGAGGCGCTAAAGAGAAGGTTACGGGGATCGTCACCGAGGAACTCGAATTCGAGATGCCGGAGGAAGACACGAGGATACCGCAACTCAAGCCACGCTACTTCCGAGGTAAACTTGACAACCACTTTGAGAAGTTTGTGGAAGTTGTGCGTAGACTTAGCATCAACATGCCATTACTAGATGCCATACAAGTACCTACATATTCTCGTTACTTTAAAGATATACTTGCAAATAAATATGAGATAGCAACACTCGGGGTAGATCATGTCAAGATGTCCGAGGAGTGTAGTGCCGCTATTGCTAATGGGCTAGAGAAGCAAAAAGACCCCGGTGCCCCACAATTCCATGTTCGGTTGGTTCTTTCAACTTCGAGAAGGTGTTATGCGACCTTGGAGCTAGTGTGAGCGTCATGACGAGGGATGTGTTCGAGAAGCTACGCCTACCAATGGAGCCTACGGGAATATGTTTGGAGTTGGGAGACAACTCCATTCGCTATCCCTTGGGCATTGCCGAAGATGTACCCGTGAAGATTGGACACCACTTCATCCCCGTCGACTTCGTTGTGCTCGAGATGGGACGAGAGGGAGAAGCCGCCGCTCATCCTAGGGAGGCCGTTCCTCAAGACCGTGGGAGCTACTATTGATGTTGGCAAGGGGGAGATCATGTTCGATATCAACGGAGAAAGGAGTTCCTTCAAGTTCCGTCCAAGAATTGAGGCATGCAACATGATTGGAGTGAAGGGAGAACCAAAACAAACGGAGGGGCTGAAAAAGAAGAAGGAGCCGAAAAAAATGAACATAAAGAAAATCAAAGAATGTGTTGCATCCGTCAAGACAAAGGAAGAGAAGCCGCCCGTGAAGACCAAAAAAATGACTAAGCCAACTAAGCCGGAAGACAAGCCCGCGCCCAAGATGGTGCGGAAGTGGGTACCCAAGATTGCAACGCCCGCAAAGAGCGTTGATCCGGAGTAATCAAGTGAAGAAGTCTAGCTATAGACTATAAACGAAGCGCTAGGCGGGAGGCAACCCGTTTCGTCGAGTCAAGAATAAGCTACGGGAGGACAACCCGATTCCGGGTTTTTCGAGTATTTTTAATAATTTAGTTTTTGAGTTTTATTACGCAAAGACATTAGACTTAGAAGTGGTTGAACAATATTAGAGACATAATTCTTGATTGAATGTTTGCTTTATCATAAACCCTTTGCAAGAACCCTCCTATGTGCTTGTTTGTTCTTTTCTTTTTGAGAAACCTCAACCAAATAATTTCAGAACCTAACTCAACCTTTCACCCTCATTATGGTGCTGAGGTTGACTTATTGTTCATGCTAAAACCACACGAGTAGAGCCACGATTTATATTTAAGTGTTAACAAAATTCAGCACGTGGTAGAACTCGCGTGAACCTAGAAATCAAAACTTTTGGTTGGTTTTAAAAATCTTTATCCTTGGTTTCTCTAGGATTAGAATTTTTCTAAGCCTATTCTAATTTTGTTTTATTCAAAATCTTTCTTATTTAGCCAAAATTAGAACCTAAACCTATGCCCCCATGATCAAGCGGGAAAAGTCCGCTCTCAACCGATGAAGGCAAACTATACCGGTGAGACCGAAATCGACGTAGTCGAAAAACATTTTCGACTTACATTTGTTTTTAATGGTTTAAAAACTTCTCTAAAATTGTGTTTGAGCTCTTGCATGGCTCTGAAAAATATTTTAAATTTCGAATTAGAGGAGTGTTTAACCTTAAACACACCTAAATGGAGGCAATCTAGTTTGAATTAATCATGCATGCACCATTGGATTCCCTTTTATCAACTTTCACCAATTCCACATGCAAAGGACAAGCATGGTGGGCAGCAAGCATCAACTTTGCAGGATTTCATGGTGGCATGTGAAGCAAGTGGAGCTAGGGAGCATGGACATGACCCAAAGCATGGAGCATCAAGTGGAAGGACCAATAATGCAAGAAAAGGAGTGGACGAGAGCGTTTGGGCGGTGCAACTCGTGGAGCACGCGGGCGGGGAAAGTTGCGGAGGCGAAATGATCGTGCTTTGGAAGAAAGACGAGGCGGGGAGGAGCCGGGAGGACCCCGGGCCGGCCGGCCCGGCCGGCCGGCCTCACCTACATAAGGAGCCCCCCGGCTCCCGTTTTCTGCAGGCAAGCTTCCCTCTCCTTCCTTTGCTCGTGTGTTCAAGTTTGTGTGCTCAAAACCTCCGTAGACATAGCCAACCTTCCCAAGCTTGATAGCTCAAGAAAAAATCCACATCCTTAATCCACTCAAAGTCCACATCCGAAGCAAGGAAGTTTAAGTGCCTAGTTACCGGTTGCAACCCGGAGTTTTAGTTGAAGAAAAGAGTGCAGCAACCATGTGGAAGAAGACCACAAGTCTCTTCTCCAAGAAGAAGAGTTCGTCGTCGTCCAAGCCGTCATCAACCACGTCTTCGAGGAGGCACTCGGTTTCCGAGTCTCCTCGGAGCATGGAGACGGATACGGCACCACCGAGGAGGAACGATGCTCTCCTCCTTGGTGGTATGAGGGCTGCAAGAAGCACTTCCATGAGGTTTACCGAACCTCGTGGGCACACGGAGGAGCAGCCCGCGCCACCACGACGATCGACTCGCTCAACCGCGCCACCTCCTTACACCCCGACATACTCTTCGTACGGCTTCATCATCTTGTCGGCGGAGGAGGAGGAGAGGCTCTCTAATCTTGAGAAGAGGCTTGTACCCAACGTCGAGTTCGACGACCAAGCACTCTACACCTTGGGTTTTGGCACCGACATATACTATATGTTGGGGCACCTTGGATGGGTGCAGTTCTCCAACGGAATATCGGTGGACACCCATTTGGGGTTCGCCTTGGAAATTTTGATGACTATTGCACCCATCATTGATGATGATGGGGTGCAAAGCTTGTCATTCCGTTTGGAGGGAGTCCAACAAGTGGTTCCCTACGAGCACGTCGGGGAGCTGCTTGGATTCCACAAGGGAGCTCGGGAGAAAGTTGACGTGCCACCCGGCATGTTGGCGGGATTTTGGAATATGATCTCCGGAGAAGCCCATCAACAACGCAATTGCATCCGCAACCCCATTATCCGGATATTTCACTCTTGGATGTGCAAGAGGGTATTGGGGAGGATGAAGGAGACAAAGGTGACCGACACGAGTTGAATTGGATATACTCGGCTTTAATTGCCGGGCAGCCAATAGACCCTTCTTACCTTATGATCAACCGTTGGTGTTGTGAAGCAACATCGGGGGCGGGTAATATTGGTTCGGGGTGCTACCTCTCCATGTTGGCCTTCTCCTTGCGGCGGGGATCGCAAGAAACCCCGACCACCTTTTGCGTGGTACCTCTCTCGGCATTGAGTATTTGCGGCAAGGCAAATACATTAGTGGAGATGAGAGAGGAGGTTATCGGTTGGCCATAGTGAACCTACCCCTTCCGAATGAGAGGCTTAGGCTTTTCACCGAAGGGAGGGAAGATTGGTTGGAAGAGGGACTCCTCGTCCCTGCAAGGAAGAACAAAAGAGGAAGAATCGTAGAGGAGGGAACATCCTCCGCACAAGCGAGTGGAGCACAACCCAATGCGCAACCATTCGGCGGGATCCCTCCTCCGCCAAGTTATTACGGAGGGCCACAAGAGCAAGCATGGGGGGGGGGGGGGGTGCACCGGTACCCCCCACCAAATTACGTTGTGCCCAACGCTAACTTCGCGGAGTCCTACGCTCATCATCCCCAACCACAACAAAGCATGGCCATAATTGGAGGGTATGCTGCAAGAAACGCTCAAAACATCGCAGCCATCCAAGCTAACGCAGCTCAACTTGGTGAAGGAAATGCAAATATTGCCTTCGAGCTCGGACGCCTTCACCTCGTGGAGCCAAATCAATTCGTCGGAGGGAATGTCCAATCATATTATGAGCAAGGGTATTACTATCAAAATCATCAACATCAACCACCGGCGGAGGACTAGAAGATTTATGAACTTTAGTTTTCTTTTCTTTTCTTTTTCTCTGTAATTTTCAGCTTTTGCTTATGTGTGTTTGCGTAGTATTTCCGGTTTTTATTTAAATTTCAGCAAGCATGTTTGTTTATTTTCAGTTTGTATTTCAACTTGATGTCATCATTAATAAAGACACCACCTTGATTATATCATTGGAAAAGTTACAAAATTAGTGCCATGATGATATATGATTATAATTGTAGCTTTGTTCATCTTTGTAATTGATTTATGCATGTTTAAGCTAGTGCTCTCTTAAAAATATAAATCTGAATTTATTTAAATGCTAGCTTAATTTTCAGCGGAGGTTATGATTAAAATAAAGACCCATAGTGTTTTATGTGCTCTCAAGTTATGAATAGATTAAAGATGTCTTTTATGCTCAAAAATATCGCTAACCTTGTCACAAATATCACTTGTGTGTTGCTCAACCTATCCAAAGCCTAATATATATTTGAGTGCGTAAACCTTAGTGTACAAGATTTATTTTTGAGTGAGTTATTGCAGGCCATGATTTCTCTGGCCCGAGACTAAGAAGCTGGTCATTCCGTTTTTGCGTATCTATCTTTTTGCTAGCCTTTTATCCGTGCATTGTGTATCCCCGCATCGGAGATCTCACAAACTTCGCCGGATATCCACCCTTAAACCAAATATCATCTTTTGTGATTACCTCCTTGACCACAACCTATTGTTGAGAATGGATCATCAATTCAAGGAAGATCGCAAGACGGTGCCGACATTAAATATTTCAAGTATCTCTCCAAGGAAAAATATTTACGGTACCTACCTTATTTTTCGCCTCTTTGCTCGAGGACGAGCAACGTCTAAGCATGGGGGAGGAGGTAGGTACGGTGCAGTTTTAGAGTTCAAAAGGGAGTATTTTAAAAAAAATAATATAATGATGAAAGAAAAAATTCGGCGATATACGTGACTTCCAAGGTGAAGGTCTCACAAGAAGAAAGAAAAATATATATAATGAATGAATGAAAGAAAGAAAGAAAGAAAAGAATGAGAAATATGAGAAAGAGAAAAAAAATATATGCGTAAAGTGAACTCCCCGGTTCTCTAAAAGTGCATTCAAGGCTTCAAGTTAAAAAGATCCATTCTCATTTTCCAACCATGTGCAATCCGATAACGAGGACTTCCTTTGTGCCTCGGGATCACTCTTTGCCATTTGCACATGTCCACTCATCTAAAAGTGTGTGTATTTTTCTCTTTCCCCTCCTTGATTTAACATTATTTTCCAATGACCTTTTTGACGAGTCTCGGTAAGACCATGAGAAGCTTGTCTTGTTTTGACAACACCTCATTTATAAAATCTTGTTAGGACTAAACTTTCCCAAAGCTCCATATAAAGCCTACCACACATATATATGAGAGGGAAAGGAGTAGAATATATAGGCTTGAGAGACAAGTGAGGTGAGAGTACATGAGCAATATACAAGATGATTTAAATTTGTGAACTCGGTTTAGCTTTTCTTTATCTCGTTCTTTATTTCAAAAATTCTGAGATCTATTTTAAACTTTGTGAGCATGTTAATACTTGTGGGATAAGCTTAATAAGGATCTACCCTCCGTAGAGATGAAGGCTAGTACATTATGGAACTTTAATGAATTAAAATTTTGAGAGCATTAGGTTTTCTCATGTGTGATCAATTGCAAAGTTTAAACATTGTTTGGCAATGATGATATCCATCGAAGGCTTACTCGAGGACGAGCAAGGTTTAAGCATGGGGGAGATGTTGACGGTGAAAATCCGTCAACCTAGCCATGAGTTTACCTTCGGTGTTGGCATGAGTTTTATACCTTATCCATTGGTACTAACCCCCTTGGTATAACAAGTTCACGTGTGCATGTCGGTTTTGGAGTTTAATGTTTATGCAGGGTTTTAGTGTTGAATGCAAGACTTTCGAGATAAGTTCATCAAGCACCTCATGACAAGACCTTGAAGCCCCCGTACAAGTCATGCAACGAAGCAAACTTAACTCCAAGAAGCCGGGGACTTGATCCGAGAAGACGACGGACTCCGAGGACCTAACCGAAAAAGTCTTGAATCTTGCAAGACAAGGAGTTGAGTCCAATTCGAAGAGAAACCGACGACATGGACCTACATGCGAAGGGGGAAACATCCGGGAAGCAAGGGAACCGACATGGAGCGAAGGAGCCCTCGGGGCCGGGGCCTAGATGGGCCCGGGCCGGCCGGCCCGGTCCGGTCGGCCCGGTGCCCATCCGGGGCCCAAATGCCCCCTCCTTTGCCCTAGCCGCCAATCGGGCTATTTATAGCCCCCTGACCGAGAGCCTCGCGGGGAAGAATTCGTCATCGGCCGCCGAGGAGTAGAGAAGAGAGGGACACCATCTCGGAGAGGAGAGGGTCGAGCTAGTTGACTAGGGTTTCCCTAGCCGACGTGGGAACCTTGCACGGAAGACCACGTCGGAGTTCCCGAGCTAGAAGCAAGATCAAGGAAGGATCCCGGTGGTGATCTTGTGTATGTATCATTGTTATAGTTGAATTATCAAATTGAATATTTTCCTAGCGATCAAGTGTTTCCTCGAAGATTTCGTTTTTCGATCGGCTTTGCTTATTCCAATTCTATTCTCGAGATAGATTACATAGGGTGTTCTTGTAGCCGCGGTGGCTAGAGGTACACGCGGATCTTCCGAAAGAATCTCGACTTGTCTTTTGACTCGCCCTAAGCTCCCCGCATGAATAGGGATACGTTGTGACGAACGGGGGTCTCGAAAGGCGGATGTTTTCGGATTTGGACGGGAAACCACGATTTAAAGAGGCTTCTATTAAGATTCGATTTGCTACTTCTTCTCTTGCTTGGAACTTCAACAAAAGGCTTACCCTGATCCCTCTAGATCGGTTTATCTACCCAATCTTACTTTGTTTTCTCTGGTCTTTAGTAGATTAGATTCGTTTTGTGTCTTTTACTTAGATGCATTAGGACTTTATCGAAGATTGGAGTTACTTGGCTTTATTAGATTAAGTTTTGCGTCACACATTTGTTCCACGGATTCAATACCTTGGGTTCACCACTCGAGGGAAGAAGGGTCCCTTGACTACGACGGGAGACTTGTACGCTTGCGAGTCACAAACGAACTTTGATACAATTATTAACCGTCAACATTCCCGAAGATCAGGCTCCCTCTCCTTCTTTGGCTGCTTTTAACAAGACCTTTGGTACGTCTCATCGTGGCGAACTATAGAGTGTTGGTTTCAAGACAACTAGCGTCGAGAGCAAGACGTCCAAGATTTTAACACTATGGAAATCGCCTGTACTTGTTAATGAAACAGGAGGGGAGAGCTCGGAACAACCCGGAGGAGCTGCTTGGGACTCTGAGAAGGGGCCTCACTCTACTCCCAAAGCTACCCCTTCATCTCAGGGTAAGGCTTCTTCTGGTTCGACGAAAAAGGTCACCATGCAGCACTTCAGCAAGCAAGGTTCGTTTCTCTTCATTACTTTTTCGTGCTTTTTCCGATTCTCGAATTTTCGATCTGAAATTTTAATCACGAACTTTTCAGAATTCAAGGATCTTCTCCGTTCTTACTCTCTGTCGAAGCTGGCGCGCTTTCAAGAAGATTACACCCTTAAGCATTCCATGCTCGGGAAAGTTGCAGTTGAGCGGCTTGCGGAATAGGAGAAGGCAAACAAACAACTTTCTCAGGAGTCCAAGGAACTCAAGCGCAGCTTCACCCTCGCTCAGTCCGTGAACATCGATCTTGAGAAAAAGGTGGCTGAACTGGTGAAGGCCTTGAAGACCAGTCAGGACGAGAAGAGGATTGTTGATGCTGCGCTCGAGCAGTCCAAGAAAGAGTTGGAGAAGGTACAAAAGGCTCATGAAGACGATCTTAGTTTGATCGAAAATCTTCGAGAGAAACACGAGAGGGCTGCAAAAACTGCCAAAGGTCTTCGCATTAACAATGACGGTCTTGCCAAGTCTTTGAGCACGAAGGATCGAAAAATTCTGGATCTTGAGAAAGCGCTAGCGGAGCAGGGTGAAACCTCGAAGAAGAACATGTCCGAAATTCTGGAGAAGCTGAAGCTCCTGTATGAGGAATACAAGAAATCGCTGAATGGGTTTGGCGTTCGTCCTGCTCCTCTTCCGGCTGACATTGGAATTCTCGAATTCATGGACTGGATGGAGACTGAATTCCAGGCCCTCTCTGAGGTGATCTCCGGCGCCAACAACTTCACAGCTGCCTTCTCTGTGGAGAGTATATTGAAGATTCTTCATGACTTCGACTGTGCCGATCTGGAGAAGTTCCGCGATAAGATCTCCCAATTCCCCAGCGCCACGAGCACTTCGATAATTCGTGCTAATGAAGATGTTCAGGCCATTAAGAACAAATTCGCGAGGGAATTCTGGTTCGCCAGCGGAAAGGAGACCGTCAAGCTCATCGCGCGTGCTAAACTTGCTGAGGTAAATTTTTGTACGATTTTGTCACTTGGACTGGCTATTGATGTTTCAGTTTCTCAAGTTCCCTTTACATTTGCTTTCCTATCCTTCGCAGCTGAACTAAGAAGAAGATCGCGAGAATATCGCTGCGTCCCCCAAAGAGTCTACTTCCGGCGAAGATTCTAGCAATTCGGGTGAAGAGGGTTCGGGTGGCAGCAGCAGTAGCAGCGATGAGGGCAGCAACGACAGCCAAGCTTCTGGGCGCGATGATAGTTCTCCGAAGGTGGACGTCACGGATTAGATATTTTATCTGTCTGTATATTTTGTACATTCACTTAGCTTTTCTGAACAGTTGTTTTGTAAACCTTAACCTGCGCAGGTCCTGCAAGCTGGGCCTGCGCAGGACGTGATGCCACTGCGAATTCATCGGGATAGGATGTTTGTTAGCGGCGAAGCGTGGCGCTTGTTCAAACAAGCTCATCCCGAACAAGACTTCTCTGATTTTTGGCTCGAAACCTCGCTTAAATTTTCTATGGGCTGTTTCGATCTTTCTTCCTTTTTCTTGTTTCGTAAGAAGGAAAGTTCTGCATCCGCTACTTCGTGCTCCGCGGATATTCCGAAGACGGAGCCCCTTAGCCCCTTAGCAGGCGCGTCCAATTTCTCTTACGCTAGCGATGTTGCCGAAGACAATAGTTGTAAACCAGGACATGTTGTGGAGCTTTCATTCTAGATTTTTGCACCAACTGCTGTAATCGTTGATGAACTATTTCGAAGTTTTTATGCAAATAAGGCAATGAATATGTTTTTTTCTTGAAAAAACGTCACCCTCCCCCACCTTGCCGTTTTGCATGAAAACTTAAAGGTAGGTTGACGAAGTTCACTATTCGAGTATTTCGGTCGAGCATACATTCAGGAGAAATCTTCGTTAGTTTTTGAAAATTTCAACCGTCGTTGCGCAAGTCGACAAAATTTGTTTTCGAATTTTGTGGACTTGATCCGATTGGCAGACTTGCCTTGGTTGATACTGCAACCCTCAGTTGCTTCAACCATGATTGTCTACGAATTTCCGCACAAGCCCCTTGCTTTTTATTACAACAATATTATCACGAAAAATTTTTCAAAAATTTGCGCTAAAGAAAAATCTGTAGGCAACTCTTTACACATTCACTTGATCAAAATTGCTATGCAAACTTTTCGATGGAAATCCCTTCGTGGATGGGATTGTAGGCCACAACTTATTGTTGTCTCGGGCCTCTTTGGTGGGAATCCCTTCGTGGGTGAGATTTTTAGGCCACAACTTGTTGTTGTCTCGGGCCTCTTTTTTCACGATGGAATTCGGGCTATCACGAAGCCTTTCTCACGAACTTTTTTCTTTTTTCACGATGGAATTCTGGCTATCACGAAGCCTTTCTCACGAACTTTTTTCTTTTTTCACGATGGAATTCTGGCTATCACGAAGCCTTTCTCATGAACTTTTTTCTTTTTTCACGATGGAATTCTGGCTATCACGGAGCCTTTCTCACGAACTTTTTTCTTTTTTCATGATGGAATTCTGGCTATCACGGAGTCTTTCTCACGAACTTTTTTCTTTTTTCACGATGAAATTCTGGCTATCATGATTTGGGGGAAGACTCTTTTCATATATATCACAAAGAGTATTTACATAGGATCCGCCTCGTTAAAAACCTTGCCTCTTGATTTAGAGCCCCCTTTGCAAGGAAAAGAGTACGGTCCTTCTTATTCTACACAACTAGGGAAAGAAAGGCTAATGTTTTTTCCCAAAATCACTTATAGACACGTGATTCAGGTTTCTTAGTTTTTTAGACTACGAACTTGCGAAAATTGAAAAACTACTATATATTACATCTAGCTACAACTGGGGTTTTCATGGGTAATACCTTTTTAGGCTGTCAGCATTCCACGAATACGGCAACTCTTCGCCAGTTTGCTCCATTAAGCGAAAAGCCCCTGGCATGTCTGTTTCCCAGGCAATGTAAGGCCCTTCCCAAGACTCATGAAGTTTTCCCGGGTTCTCCCAATTTTTCTTCCTTTTCAACACGGGATCACCGGTTTGATGTCCTTTCGGACCACCTTCTTGTCTCTCCAAGCCCTTGTTTCTTTTTGGTATTTCTCGATGTTTTCTGCGGCTTCAAGGATCGTCAGCTCAATCATATCCTTTTTTACTTTCTTATCGATTTCCTCTATCTCTTTTCCTTTCAAGACCCTCATGCTTTCATTCTTAATTTCCTCCGGTGTCATGGCCTCGGTGCGAAAACTAGGCGAAAAGGCGTGAAACCTGTTGCTCTCGACACTGTGGTGTTGTGAGACCAAATCACCTTCGGTAATTCATCTACCCACTTTCCCTTCTTCTGGTCGAACGGGCATTTTTTGATTCCCGAAAAAATCAGGCCATTGGCTCTTTCAACTGCTCCGTTGGACTGCGGGTGATATACTGACGAAAATTTCGCCTGAGTGCCCAAGGTTTTGCAATACTCTTTGAAGGTGTAGCAGTCGAACTGTTTGCCATTGTCAACAGTTAGTTCTCTAGGAACCCCGAACCTGCAGACTATGTTCTGCCAAAAGAATTTCTGAACTGTTGTTGCTTTGATGTTCGCAAGTGGTTTTGCCTCCACCCATTTTGTGAAATAATCGGCCGCAACGGTTGTGAATCGGCAATTACCCCCGAGCCGTTGGCAACGGGCCCACTAGGTCCATTCCCCACCTTTGTAGAGGCCAAGTTGGTGGAATTAAGTGAACTGGCATTGAAGGAAAATTCTGTTGATTCGCCGTTTTACGGCATGCTTCACACTTCGCCGAACTAATGTCTTGGCATCAATGTTTATGGTGGGCCAATAGAATCCTCGCTTTATTGCCTTTCCGGCCAAAGCCCTGGTGCCTATGTGCGCCCCACGGAATCCACTTGTGAATTTTCTTTAGAAGCTCCCCGACCTTTTTCGGAGGTGATGCACCGCAGCCAAGGTTCAGTGACTCCTGATTTGTACAGTTCTCCATTCACTACTGTGTAGCCCCGTGCCCTTTGCTTCAATCTTTTCTCTTCTAACTCATCTTGTGGTTCATAATGTCCTCTCAGATAAGCCATGATTTCTGCTCTCCAATCGGGAGTCTCCACTACATTCACGATTTTGGCTCTCGAATCCTTGATGGACGGTTCTCTGATGATTTCGAAGAACACATCTGGGGATAGTTCTTGATTTCTGGCTGCTGCTTTTGCCAACTTATCTGCCTCATTGTTGTCATCCCTTGGGATATGCTGGACTGAATAGCCTTTGAAGTGTTTTTCCATTTCCCTCACTTTTTCTAGATACTTCATGAGAACGGGATTTCTTGCTTCGCTTTCTTTCTTGATATGTTCTTGGATCACTTTCGAATCCGTTCTGATTATGAAGGTCTGCTGCCCCAAGGCTCTCATTTTCCTTAATGCCAACAGAAGAGCTTCGTATTCCATTGTGTTATTCGTGGAATGTTTGTTGTTCGTGAATACAAGGCGAGCTGCGTATCTTATGACTACACCCGTCGGGGACGTCACGACAGCCGAAATTCCGACCCCCTTGTAACACCAGGCCCCGTCGCACTGTACTATCCAAGGTTCATGTGCATTTTCCTCGAAGTTCTGAGTAGGTGAAGTCCGATCCATGACAAAATGCGCCGAACTTGCGATTTTATTGCACTTCTTCTCTCAAAGTCCACCACATACTCGAAAGTTCGGCGCCTCACTTGATGATTTGAGTGGACGCCTCTCTATTTGCGAACGGATCATTCGGTGGGCGGTTGGTGATGACTCTTATCCCGTGACCCTCGAAGTAGTGCCTTAGCTTCCTTGCTTGCCATAATGACCGCATATGCGATTTTTTCCGGTTCGGAATAGAAGATCATGGAGCCGGACAAAGCTTCAGAAGCAAAGTAAACAGGAATTTGTTTGAGTTTTCCTTCCTCTTCCTTTTCTTGCACTAGCACCGCACTTACTACCGAATTTGATGCAGACACATATAGCAGAAGTGGCGATTTTGGTTCGGGAGGACAGAGCTTGGTCATATTGGACAAGTAATCTTTCAATTCTTGGAAAGCAAGTTTCTGAGGTTCAGACCACTGAAAATTCTTGGCACTTCGGAGAACTTGGAAAAATGGTAAGCTTCTTTCTGCAGCCTTGGGAATGAATCTGTTAAGGGCAGCCACTCTCCTTGTCAGCTTCTGCATATCTTTTACTGAAACTGGATCTTGCATTTCCACCAAAGCCCTGATTTTGTCGGGATTCGCCTCTATGCCCTTTGTTGAAACTAGACATCCGAGAACTTTCCCCTTATGAATGCCGAATACACATTTCTCCAGATTCAGTTTCAGGTTCGCTGCTCTCATATTCGCGAATGTTTCCGCCAAGTCTCTGATGTGATCTTTTCTCTGAACACTTTTGACGACTATATCGTCCACATACGCCAAGATGTTCCTCCGTAGCTGGGGATGAAGTACTATTGCTATCATTCTTGAGAATGTGCATACTGCGTTCTTTAGCCCCTCTGGCATTCTCACGAAACAAAATGTTCCGAATGAGGTGATGAAACTTGTCTTTTCTTCGTCCTCTTTACGGACCCTTATCTGATGATACCCAGAGAACATGTCCAGGAGTGATAGCATTTCACCGTTGGTCGCATCATCTACGATTTTGTCTACCCTTTCCAAGGGGAAATCGTCTTTTTTGCATGCCTTGTTCAAATCTGTGAAGTCCACGCACATTGTCCACTTTCCATTTTTCTTCTTGGTGAGTACTTGTGTTGGCTAACCAGACCGGGTACTTCACCTCTCTGATTACTTGCGCGTCTTGCAATCTCTGAACTTCAGCTTCCACTGCTTTCACTTTTTCTTCGGACATTTTTCGAAGTTTCTACTTCTTGGGAGGTATTTTTTCGTCTGTCTCCAGGGCATGTTCGATGATGTCTCTGTCTACACCTTGCAGGTCCTTAGCTGACCATGCGAAAACATCTCTGTTCTTGTTCAGGAACTGTACGAGATCTCTGTCCTCTTCGGCACTGAGGTGCGCCCCTATTGTGACGGCTCTATCAGGCATGTCGTCCAGATACACTTTCTTGGTTTCGCCATCTGCAGCTATTTCAATTTTTTCTCTATCCCGCTTGGCCTCTTCGTAAGTTTCCTTCTTCTCGTCGGCTGTTTTCAGCTGGTACACGTTCGTTTGGCCGGGCGTGTGGCCTTTTTCTATATTTCTGGCCTCTTGTTGATTGCCGAACACCGTGATGACCCCTTTGGGCGCAGGCATTTTCATGCATAAGAACTGCTGCCTTATGAATGCATCAAACTTGCTCATGAAACCTCTGCCGAAAATCGCGAGATACGGGTGGTAAATGTCAACCACATCGAAAGTGAGACTCTCCCGTTACGGCATTTTCGAGATCTCCCGAGGAAACCGGAGTGATATCTTTCCAACCGGCTTGATGGGCTTTCCTCCGAACCCTTGCGGCGGGTATTCGGGGGTCCAACATGTGCTAGCTCGGATTCATCTTTTCGAAAGTCTTCAAGAACAAGATATCTGCCGAACTTCCATTGTCAACTAGGACTTTTCCTATGACCCACCCGATTATGTTCACCTCAATGACCATGGCATCATTGTGAATCGCGGATTTCGGCCTAAAATCTTCTTCGTGAAGGTGATTGGCACCTTTGCCCACTCCGACGTGCGAGTGGGGCCGTCATTGATGATGGTGTTTACAGACCTGAAGTAATTGCTTCTTTGGTTCTTGGTTTCGAATTCCATAGCTGACCCGCCTGTGATTGGCATGATAGTCCCGAACGATGGCAATGCTTTGGAGTTCTGAGGTCCCGAACTTGAATGAGGCCTTGACGAACTTTCTGTAGGTGGTGGCAAGATTTCCCGAATGGGTTGTGGCTGCTGGATTGACTGGATTGCTTGCGACTGAAGGAAAAATTGCTGCGACGGCTGCCACGCTGACTGTGGTTGCGGGAATTGCTGAACTGGGACATAACTTGACTGTGAGTTCGGGAATTGCGGCTGCCAAAAATTTGGGCGAAATTGGCTTGGCATTGAGGATGTGATGCTCATTAGCGTCTTCTCTTGATGAATTCTTGCCATGTTCTTCTTCGTTTCTGGGCACCCTTCGGTGCTATGGCCCCTCCCATGTTACTGGCAATAGAAGTAAGGATCTTTTGGGTTATGGTTCGTGAGTCTCGGGGGTCCTCTTCCTCTCCCCCTTCCTCTGGGATTGAACCCTCCCCTGGTGCTTGGCCTGTTGTTTTGTTCAGGTTGTGGGTTTCCGACGTTGTTGACATTTCGCGGATGCTGGGATGGTGCTCTCCATGTCATTTCTCTGTTGCCCTGTCTTGCCTCGTTCCGCTCGGCTACTCTCTTGTGATGGTCATCATCAGACAAAATGTTCTCTTCCAATTCGCGAAAAAGTTCCTCAACCGACTTGGGTTTCTTTCTTGTGAGATGCGCAGCTGTTGGCCCTGGAGTGAGGCCCTTGATTAACGCATTGATTGTTGTTTTTTCGTCAGCTTCGGGGATCTGAGATCTTTGTTGCATGAACCTTCTCACGAAGTTAAGCAGTGGCTCTCTGTCTTTCTGCTTGCAGTTGTACAAATCTGATGCTTTCGCAGTTGTGTCGTGGAACATCTGAAACACTTGCATGAACTTTGTCTTGAGGTCTACCCAGCTGTAGACTGAGTGTGG
Organism: Cenchrus americanus; assembly: GCA_947561735.1. Taxonomy (NCBI): domain Eukaryota; kingdom Viridiplantae; phylum Streptophyta; class Magnoliopsida; order Poales; family Poaceae; genus Cenchrus; species Cenchrus americanus. The sequence goes on along the minus strand of OX387241.1, from coordinate 219,699,065 downwards.
AGGCAGCAGTGAGTACCAATTCGCATCGGTCCTTCGCAAGCAATGATGAAGGATTTGGCCGGTGCAACATCATCCCCTCTGCCGCCGAATTCACAGTCGATTCATATCTCATGAGGAATTGCCTAGAATTTCCGAAGCCGTTGTATTTGGGGAGAGAGACAGGCTTAAACTTCGGCGGCCAAGGTGCTGTTTGCAGCCCAATAGACAGCGGCGATTCAGAATCCACGAAGTGTGGGATTCCATTTCCCGCGAAGAAGTTTTCTTTCGGGGGTTCTCTTGTTGGCCCAGAGTTCTGGTGCAGTGATTCCTGCCACAGGGAACTATTCTCTTATTCTTTCATCTCATCGATTTCTCTCTGTATCGCTTCGATTTGCTCTTTTGCTTTGTTTAGTTGCTCTAGCTTTTCAGAGATTTTTCTCTTCGCTTGCAATTGACTTGCGAATTTTTCCTTGTCTTTCTGCAGCTGCTGTATCTTTTACTGAACTCTTTCTAGCTCCCTGTCTATGGTGTCATCATCATCATCGACATTCTCAAATTCTTGCTGTTCAGCAGGTTGTTCTTGGGTATGAGCCGTTTTTTCTGCTCTTGCCTTCATCAGAGCTTCGAGCTTTGCTCTCCGCTCTTGGTCTATTGGTTAGAGGGTTCAGGAACGAAAGATGTTTCATTCCTTTGGGTAGGATGGTGATCGTCTCGATTTGCCTTTGCTGGAACGTTCTTCTTGAATTTCTTCTGAGGTGGCATCGTGAGCTTCTCTTCGGCTGGAACACGGTGGGCGCCAATGTTGGGGGGTTACCCGAAAAATTTGGATGATTCCCCTAACACGAGAGAGAGAGTTCTTAACACAATCAAAAACAAGGTAAGAGCGTAGAGAGACTGTGATTCCCTCTGCAGATTGCACAAGTTCCAAAAATCTGAGTCCGTTTACACGTGCCCTCGCGTCCCCTTTTATAGGGAGATGAAGGGACTTTTACATTCCCTAAACACCCTCAAGCTCAGAGAATATTCCTAGTGTGAACGCGTACAAGAATGTCTTTCTCATCTAACATATTTACAAATCTGCCACTAGTTCACACTCAAAATCCGGACTTTTTGGGACAACAACTTTGACTTTGCTTCTTCCCTGGTTCGTGAACATCTTCATGCGTGACTCCCGAACCGGGTCCACGACAGGTTCCCGAATCGCTCTTGCTTCTCCGCCGGTTCATGAATGCCTCCATGCTCGACTTCCGAACTGGATCCCCGCCAGATTCCCGAGTCAATCGCCCTTCGAGGTTCGTGCCCCCGCCGAGTCGAGATTTTGGGCTTCCGCGCGTTCGTGACTACATGACTTCTCCGAATCACGATCCCCGAACTTCGCATGTTCGCGAATCTGAAACGTCGCAGGTTCCAGGCTCCGGAAAATCGTGAATTCTCCGTCCCTGAAAAACACATCTCAAGAACTTTGTCAAGCCTAACGTTTCGAGGGTGACGGGTTTTCCTGAATTCCCCAACAACCATCAAATCTAAGTAGGTCAGCTAGTGGTGCAGGAGGTTTCTTATATTGTTCAAGACAGATCTTATTTGACCTACAGCAAAGGTTGTAGACTATTTTTCTCTTCGATAGATTCGAAGCACTTTTAACTCTCTCTTGAAACCAAAACACAGCACCACAATACGGGCACTCATGGTTTGGTCCACCATAATAAGACCATTCTGGATAGGCATCTGGCATCACATGATGAGGAATCAAAGTTAGAGGGACAGCATGAAGCACTGCAACCTGCAAACGAACGCTAAAATCACAAACTAACGTTTCAGTTCCTCTACACGAGTCCTATCTAGGGGAAGCGTAATAGGCACCATTGTACTATGGTCACGACCTCTGGCATAGTTAGGCCTATTCATTCGAAGGCGACGGTTCAACGCAGCAACATCCGCAGGGAAACCCATCAAGGATCTCTCTCCTGTTTAGTTCAGCAAAGCGTTCAGGTTTGATCACCAAGCGTGACACCACGGGCACATTTGCAAAAAATACATGGCACTCACTTGTTCTTTTTCTACAGTCTGGCAATCGAACAGATGCAAGTGCATTTCTTTTCGCACGGGCCTTGTCACAACAGCGAGCAACTCGCTCAGACGAAGAACCAGGCATCACTAAAAGGCAACATAGGACACCAAACCAGCCAAAACCATACCAAAAAGTGAAGTGCAGATGACAAATCAGTAAGATGACCATAACAGTAATAGGATAATTACACACAAGGCATTATATAAACAGGCACATAAATGGTCCAGCTCTATACTACCATGAACCGGATAAACCCCACAACATTTTAGCCAAATGAACATCAGAAAGAGCACGCACAAAAATACAATCGCAATCACAAGATTAGTGAGTTAGGAGGAGGTAATGCATCTTTCTTACCGCAACTAGAGCAGCAGGAAGCAGTCAGCGCCGATATGAAAGGACGAAGAGACTGAAGCCAGGCAGATCTGCAATCCTGCGAATTAAAATTCAACATTAACATGCAGGATCTTACCAAACCGAGAAGAAATCAAGAGGTAAGCTGACTCTCTGCACCGAACAGTGAAACGGGCATATTTACCTTTCCTTATGCGATGTCTGTAAGCTGCTCTTTGGTCGTGCACAAAGCACATGACATGATTAAGCAGCTGTGTTTCAGAAATCTACTTCAACGATCCTGACATTGCAAGAAACTAAATTAATTCCTCTGTGGTGATCTTGATACAGTAAATAAATCTCCCTTTTTAGAACCTCCTGGTGCCACTACCCACGTGTAGATGCATGTAAAAAGTTCCAGAAAATAAATCAGATTACTGTCAAAACTATACTCCCCTAAACAACCACCCAGGAAGATGTACATGTTGTCGGTGTTTTAGACCGGCAACCTACTAAGGGGAGTACCCGAAGTAGATGAATGTGGCCTCGCCGAGATCGGTAACTCGAAGGAAGAGACACGTGGCACACAATTTAGACAGGTTCGGGCCGTGAGGTGCGTAATACCCTACGTCCTGTATGCTGCGTAGCTCTGGATTGATTGGGTACAATTACAAGACGGTGTAATAGTACGACGTGAGATGAGATTGGATGCTAGAGAAGGGTCCCCGCCTCGCCTTATATAGTCGGGAGGCGGGGTTACAAGTCGAGTAGGGAGAGAGTACTAGTCGAGTACGTCTAGGAGTCTTCCATACAGTGCGGGACATGTACAGCTTCCTAACCGAGTACTTCTCCTCTGTAGTCCTTGTGCTCCACGCCATCAGGTACCGTGTAGCGCAAGCCGGTAGTCCCAGGGGCCCACCGAGTAGTCGGTCCTGGTACCCACCGAGGTAGTGGGCCCAGGGAGGTCCATACAACAAGCCCCCGAGTACTTTGTAGTCGAGAAGGATAGCTTCAAGTAATCTTGACGGCCTTAACGAGTAGTCCTCAAGCGTCCCCAAGTACTACAAGTCAAAAGTCCTCAAGAGTAGTCGAAGCATCTCGAGGCTGGAATGTACTCCAGTGATATCTGAGCAATCCTGAAGTCTTCTCGAGTAGTCCCAAGCGTCCTCGAGTGCTGCCCTCGAATGTCTTCAAAAATGCCCGTGTTGTCTTGAAGCCGAAGCTGATATGGAAGTGCGATTGCAAAATCGCACTCCATATGGAGTAGCCCCCGAGCCTTAGGTTGAGTTGTAGACTACGGGCCGAGAGTCCATCCGAAGTCTTGGTAAGAATATCCCGAAAAATCCGGAGAGAAAAAACCGAAGGACACGTGGCACGGAGCCCCCGAGCCTTGAGTCGTACTTCCTCTCGAATTGAAGGGTCATCTTGTAGAATGTGTCCCGAGATGCTCCCCGAGTCTTGTCGCTTCCCGGGTAGTCGAATAGAAGTAGTCGAGCCCCCGAGATGAGGCATGTCGACTAGTAGAATACGAAGAGTCACGTGCGGCCGGCGAGTCGGCCGAGAGTGGACTTATCCATCCGGCCGTTGGAGGGACGTTTTGACTTATAAATAGAAGCCAAAACCCTTAGGGTTTTCCACCCATCGCTGCTGTAGCCATTTCAAATAGATCTGCGCACGCCGCCGCCGCTGTAGATCTGAGTGTGCCGCCACCCAGAGCTGCCAGAGTAGCCCCCGAGCGAATGCGCGTGAAGACGCTGTGCACTTGGAGAATGAAGCCATCGCCGTCCAAGAGCGCGAAGACTGCCGGGAAGAAGAGGGGCCGTGACGAGGCCGCCGGGGCTGCCGCGGGAGCAGCACCGCCGATGTCTCCACCGCGGCCAGATCCAAGTCGCGAGTGGAAAAAGTCGAAGATGAAGACCGAAGATTTGCTGGCTCTCCTCAATAGCGGATTCATCCGTGAGAAGGAGATGGACAGTTGGAGGGCCGCCGCCGGGGACCCGTACCCCATGGAGAAGAGCGAAGACGAGATCCCGATGTTCGCGCGCTTCGCGGAGCGCGGACTCGCGCTTCCGGCCAGCGACTTCTTCAAAGGCCTCCTGGGGTACTACGGCATCGAGTACCTTAACCTCAACCCCAACGGTATTTTTCATACCGCTGTCTTCGTCCACTTCTGTGAAGCGTTCCTGGGGATCAAGCCCCACTGGATCTTGTTCCGGAAGTTCTTCCGGGTGAAGCCGCAGCCGAGCGCCAGCAACCCGCGAGTAGTAGGTGGAGCAGGGATCCAGATGCGGGAGGACGCTGCCGAGCAGTACCTCTCGTACAAGCTCATCGACTCCAACCAAGACTGGAAGGCGAAGTGGTTCTATGTCACGAACCACCACCCAGGACTGCCGAAGCCGAGCGGGGAAGCGGCCCGAAGCATCGCGCCCGGTGGAACACGGAGCCCACAATGCGGGGAGGGGATCCGGCTCCCCGAGCTGTTGGCGCGCATCAAGGTGTTGAGAGAAGCCGGGCTGAGGGCCGAGCACGTGGCCTTCAGCTTCATGAAGCGCAGGGTGCAGCCACTGATGGCTCGCGACACCTTGGGCTTCGAGTACACCGGCGACGACGACACGTCGCGGATGCCTGGAGGCGAAGTCGACGATGACGACATTGTCGATAGGCTGACGCGCATCTTCAAGGACATGCCACCGTACACGGCGTGCCCTGTCCCGGAGTACTCCGCCGCGCAACCGCCAAAGGAGGTAAGTAGTCGTACCCCCTAGTCGAGTACCCATCCCTTGTGAGTAGTCGCGCTGATGTCTTGTGTCTTGCAGGACAACTTGAAGAAGTTCGTCTCCGAGCCGCAGCCGCCCCCTCAGGAAGTCGAGATCCCAGAGGAGGGAAAAACCAAGGCCAAGGAGCGGCGGGAGGTCGGCGAAGGAGATGACACCGTCATCGTGGAGGACACGTCCGACGAGGACAATGACGAGGAGACGCTGCAGGACCGCTTCCAGCTGCGGTCGAGGTTCAGCCGTCCTGGCCTACCTCACGTGCCCCTCGTACAATATCCACCGCCTAGCTCGCACGGAGGCTAGTCTAGGCTGCGCCGCCATGGAAGCCGCGCAACCCCCGTCCGCAAGCGGGTGACAAAGAAGTTGAAGGTCTCTGAGACCACGCCTCAAGAGGTAAGACGTCTTGAGTAGTGTAGTCGAGTACTAGTCTCTCGAGTTCACTTGCGATGACTGAGCTTCCTTGCTTGCAGGAGGTGCCGCCGACGGAGCCCGTTGATGAAGGCGACGAAGGCGAGTGGGACACGGTGGGGGAACCCGCTGGGAGTCGTAGCCCGGGCCCCACTGTGGAAGAGCTCCTGGCGCAGATGGAGCACCAGCCCCCTGCTCCTCAAGGGAGCACGGAGCCTGCAGCCACTGCTACTGAAGAAGTGGTGGCCACAGGAGCGCAGGAGGGCGCTGCACCGGCTACCGGTCGCGAGAAGAGGCGACGACCGCGAGGCGCGGGGAGGAGGCGCCGCGCGGGCCGGACCGGTAGACATTGCCAGCATCCTTGGCGCCCCGACCGTGACGATAGTCCGGTCAAGCTTGTAAGTGCTGAGCCTTCCCGAGTAGTGCTTGGTGTAGTAGTCGAGCTTGATTGACAACCAATTTGTGTACTTTTGCAGGAAATCAACAGATCTGTCCTGGGAGGTAGATGAGCCCTCTACGGCGGTGGCGGAGGAAGAAGCCGCGCCGCCCGCCAAGGAATCCACTCCTGCCCCTCAGGCGGAGTCCGAGCACCGCCGCCGGAGCCGCGTTGCCCGGCGCGTGGTCGAAAGTAAGTACTCTGCTGAGTTTGTAGTACTCCCAAAGAGTAGTCGTAGTTGCTGACGCACTTGTCTTCTTGTTGATAGGTGCCGAGGCCGAAGGGAGCGACATCTCGGCGGTGGTGCCCATGCAGAACTTGACACCACAAGGACCGGAGGCCGCCGGGCGACCCCGAGCCGATGGAGGAGACCGCCGAGGAGGCCGCCGTGGCCACCGGAGGAGAGGAGGCCGCCGTGGCCGCCGCAGGCCGCTTTGGAGGTGGGGGTCCGTTCCCCGGAAATCCAGACGCGAGCCCATCCGCCCGCGCCGATGACCGGGCCGCCACGAGTAGTCGTGGCGGGGTGGAGTTGCTGGCTGACGACTTGGTGGACCCGGCGACGGTAGCCAGGCACCTGGAGGCGGTCCGCCAAGCTGAACTATGGATGAAGGTGAGTAGTCTTAACTCCTGAGTAGTCAATCCTTTGTTGTTGAGTACTCATTTGACATGTGTTGTCTGTGCAGGACGTCGTGGAGAGGTCCCGCGAGAAGTCTAGCATGCTGCAAGCCTTCGGCGACGCGGTGATCCGGGCTGAAGCGCTGGAAGATCAACTCTTGAAGTCGCGGAAGCACGCGGCCGCCATGCAATCCAAGCTTGACGCCGCCTTTGCCAAATATCACAACGATGTCCAAGAGATGCAGGCGAAGAGCGACGACTTGGTGCGGAAGAACAAATCACTCCGCAATAAGAACAAAGGTACACCGCTTGACTTGTTGAGTAGTTGTTGGAGGTCGAGAGGTAGTCTAACCCGCTGCGCCTTGTTGTTTTGCGAGCTTGAGACCCGGTGGAGCAGCTTGAGGACCTCGAGAGACGGACATGAAGAACCTCTTCTACCGGGGAGCGGGAGGCCCGCCGTGTACTCGAGCTTGACTATAAGGAACTTGCCTTCGAGTGCGACAAGCACATGGAGCTTCGCATTGCTTCCGATCGTGACCTCGTCAACCGCTACAAATCATTGCGAGAAGGCCGAACGAGGATCGCGAGGCGCCGCGAGTCCGCCGAAGGAGCTTGAAGAAGCCGCGCTTCCCATTGCGAGACTCTTGGTGCCTCACCTTGGCGGCCCCAAGATAGCACCGCTCGTGGATCGCCTAAGGAAGCCCCCAGCCGGCTGGCGACTTATGTGAAGCATCTGGCGAGGTCGATCCCGAAGCAGGTGCTGGCCTTCATGAAGTCCTACTTCCCGAAGGCGTCCGTGGAAGTAGTCGCTGGTGGGGTAGCCGCCAACGTACGCATGAGCGATGATGCGGAGGCGCTGGAGCAGATGGCGCCCATTGCGGAGCAAGTCGCCGAAAAGCTTAACCTCCAGTAGTCCTGTAATAGTTAGCTCATAGTAGTATGTGTACAAAAACATTTGCAATGTAATTGTTCAAGTATTAATGAAGAAAAAGTTCCATCAATGAGTACTCGTAGTTGCGATCTTAGAGTGCGGAGCCCCATCATGGAGTTGATGCGAGTAGTCGTACACGGCAGTAGTCCCGTTGAGAGAAGGAGACAGTAAAGAAGTTCATGGTCGATCAAACTTTATTACTGAAGAAGTACACCTGGATGGCCAGGGCCATAGTTACAGAGTAGTCGCCTGGACCTGGAGGCCGCTTACAGCTAAGTGGTGCTAGGGCGAGTAGCCGCTTACAGCAGTAGATCTGTAGGTAGCCGTGTAGGCTGGATCTTGGAGTGCATGGTCTCTTAGTAGACCGCTGCTAGAGTCCTTTGTCACTCGTCGCAGCCCAGGATCCGTAGGTAGCCGCGCGGGCTGGATCTTGGAGAGGAGTAGTCCGGAGACTAGTGCCTAGACCCGGAGGCCGCTTACAGCGAAGGAGTAGTCCGGAGACTGGAGCCGGGACTCGGAGGCCGCTTATGGCGAGGGGGTGTTGATGTAGTCGTGTAGACTTGAACCCCGGAGTAGTCGTGTAGACTAGGCGTAGAACCGACGAGAGTTGGTCGACGTTCCACGAGTTGTTGATGTCTTCGCCTTCAAGTGTCCGGAGGCGGTAGGAGCCCGCCGGTCACCTTTGCAACCGTGAAGGGACCTTCCCGGGGGGAGCCGAGCTTGTGTAGTCCTTCCGTGCTCGGATACGACGGAGGACAAGATCACCAACGTTGAAGGAGCGTTCCTTGACGTTGCGATCATGGTAGCGTCGGATACCCTCCGAGGTACCTTGCCGATTGGACGAGGGCGGCGCGGCGAGCTTCTTCGAGGCCGTCGATGTCAACTCGTCTCGTCGTCTTCGGAGACGCCTTCGTCATAGTGCTCCACCGCCGGTGAGTTCCATATGACATCGGCGGGGAGGATTGCTTCGGAGCCGTAGACCGGAAGTAAGGGGATTGCCCCGTTGGCTTGGAGGGCCGAGTACGTAGCCCCCGCAGTGCGTTGGGTAGTTCCTTGATCCACTTGCCTCCTTTAGAGTTAGCGGCGTTGTGTAGCCGCTTCTTGAGAGCGTCGAGCACCATCCCGTTGGCGCGCTCGACTTGTCCGTTGGCCCGAGGATGGGCAACCGAGACATATCGGACGTCAATCCCTCTCGTTCTCGCGGTACTCCCCGGGCCGGTGATTGTTGAAGTTGGAGCCCGGATCCGTGATGATGCGGTGGGGTAGTCCGTAGCGATGCACGAGTTCATCCGGAAGTCCGAGTACTCGTCATCCTTGGGGCATGTGACCGGCTTGACCTCGATCCACTTGGTGAACTTGTCGATGGCCACCAATACTCCGTTGAAACCACCGGCGCAGCTTGGCGGTGGCCCAATCATGTCGAGCCCCCAGCAGGCAAAGGGCCAGGTTGGCGGTATGGTGACTAGCTTGTAGGCTGGGACGTGTTGCTGCTTGGCGAAGTATTGGCATCCTTGGCACCTTCTGACGAGTTCTTCGGCGTCACCCAGAGCTGTGGGCCAGTAGAAGGCTCGCCGGAAGGCCTTGCCGACCGGGCCGTGCGGGAGGACGCGTGGTTGCTCGCATACGCCCTTGTGGATTTCCTCCAAGATGTCCTTGCCTTCTTGCTTGGGGACGCACTTCATGAGTACTCCGGAAGATGCGCCCCGCTTGTAAAGCTTGTCTCCGACGAGGACGTAGGACTTGGCGCGGTGGATGAGTCGCTCGGCCGAGTTCTTGTCGAGGGGACCTTCGCTCGCCGAGGTAGTTGATGAAGGGTTGCCTCCGGTCCACGTCGATCATCATGACCTCTCGTCCGGCCGGTGGGTGCGGCCGGGGACGGTGGTCGGTGGCGCCGGCTCCGGGATGGATGGCGCGTGAAGCTCGTGAACGAAGGCACCCGCTGGTACTTGAGCGCGGGTGGATCCAAGCTTCGACAGGACATCCGCTGCAACGTTGTTGTCGCGGACGATGTGGTGGAACTCGAGACCGTAGAACTTGTTCTCGAGCTTGCGGACTTCTAGGCGATGGCGTCCATGTTCTCCTTGTTGCGGTCCCGGGACTTGTTGACTTGGTTGATGACCACCGCGGAGTCGCCGTAGACTAGTAGCCGCTTAATGCCTAGTGAAGCCGCGAGGCGGAGCCCGTGTAGGAGAGCTTCGTACTCGACTTCATTGTTTGAGACCTTCCGGAAGATCCGCATGACGTACTTGAGTTGTTCGCCCATTGGAGAGATCGGAGTACCCCCGCACCCGCGCCCTCGAGGTTGAGTGAGCCGTCGAAGTACATCACCCAATGCTCGGTCGCACGGTTGGAGTAAGTAGCCGATTCTCCCGCCACTCCGCCATGAAGTCGACTAGCGCCCGCGACTTGATGGCCGTGCATGGCTTGAAGTCGATGGTCGTGGCGCCGAGCTCGACCGCCCACTTGGAGATTCTTCCGGTAGCATCTTGGTTCTCGCAGATGTCGCCGAGCGGGTAGTCGGTGACGACGGAGATCGAGTACTCCCGGAAGTAGTGTCGTAGCTTATGCGAGGTGATGAGTATTGCATACGGGAGTTTACGCACGGTCCGATAGTGTGCCTTGGACTCTGATAGGACCTCGCTGACGAAGTAGATTGGGCGCTGGACTGGGTAGGCGTGGCCGTCTTCCTGCCGCTCGACGATGATGGCAGTGCTGACTACATGAGTAGTCGCAGCGAGGTAGAGCAGTAGTTGCTCACCTTTGCGAGGAGCCGTGAGGACCGGTGGCTTCGATAGGAAGTCCTTGAGCTGGGCAAGGGCTTGATCCGCCTCGGGAGTCCACACGAACTTCTCTTGGTGCTTGAGTAGTTTGAAGAAGGGGAGCCCCCGTTCTCCAAGCTTCGAGATGAATCTGTTCAGTGCCATCATGCACCCGGTCAGCTTCTGGACGTCTTTGATGCACGTGGGAGCTTTCATGCCGGTGATGGCGGAGATCTTCTCGGGGTTGGCTTCAATGCCGCGTTGGCTGATGATGAAGCCGAATAGTTTGCTCGAAGGTACGCCGAAGACGCACTTGTTCGGGTTGAGCTTCCGGCGGTACTCGCGCGAGGATGCGAAAGTCTCTTCAAGGTCGTCGATGAGGGTACCGGAGTTTCTCGGTCTTGAAGACCACGTCATCCACGTAGGCTTCGACGTTCTTGTTGAGATGCTTCTTGAAGCGAGCCCGGATAGCTCGTTGGTAGGTTGCGCCGGCGTTCTTCAACCCGAAGGACATGGTCGTGTAGCGATGACGCGCCAAACGGGGTGGTGAACGCGGTCTTTTCCTGGTTTTCTTCCTTGATCGCGATCCGGTGGTACCCGAGTAGCGGCCGAGGAAGCAGAGCAAGTCGCAGCCCGCCGTGGAGTCGATGACTTGATCAATCCGCGGCAACCCGAAGGGGTCCTTGGGGCAGTGTTTGTTGAGGTCAGTGTAGTCGACGCACATCCTCCACTCGTTCGAGTTCTTCTTGCGGACGAGGACAGGGTTGGCGAGCCACTCAGGATGGAAGACTTCTCTGATGAAGCCAGCCGCGAGTAGTTTGGCGAGTTCCTTCTTGATGGCGTCCCGTCTGTCGTCGGCAAAGCGTCGGAGGTGTTGTCGCTTGGGGGTGGCCTTAGGATCGACGTTGAGGCAGTGCTCAATCAACTCCCTGGGCACTCCTGGCATGTCCGCTGGCTTCCATGCGAAGATGTCGCGGTTAGCCCGGAGGAAGTTGATGAGCGCGTCTTCCTATTTGGTGTCGAGGCCGGCCTCGATGGTGGTGGTCTTGCTGGAGTCGCCTATTCCGAGGTCGGTCGTCTTGACTAGAACCTCCTCAGCTGGTTGAGGCTTGTTGGCGCTGTCAGACTTCTCCGGGATGTCGAGTTCGCTTGTAGCAAGCTTCTTCGACGCAGCGTAGACCTCCATCATAGCGTTGGGTACTTGATTTGTAGAAGCGATCTCCACGGCTTCTGTGTCGCAGTCGTGCGAGATCTTCAAGTCCCCTTGAAGAGAGAGTACACCCGCTGGGCTTGGCATCTTGAGTACCAAGTAGGTGTAGTGGCGCACCGCCATGAATTTGGCGATGGCCGGTCTGTCGAGGATGGCGTGGTAGGAAGTCTCGAAGTCCGCGACCTCGAACTTGATGTACTCGGTACAGTAGTTGTCCCGAGATTCCCCGAAGGTAACTGGCAGGACCACTGAGCCCAGTGGGATAGCCGCGTTGCCGGGGACGATGCCGTAGAAGGGTGTGTTGCTCTTAGTGAGCATGTGGGTGATGTCGAGCTTCATCTTTTTCAAGGTCTTGGTGAAAAGGACGTTGAGCCCACTTCCACCGTCGATGAGGACCTTGTTCAGCTTGGAGCCCGCGACCACCGGCTTCAGGACGAGGGGGAACCGTCCTGGTTCGGAGAAGCTGGTCCATTGATCCGCGCGGGAGAAGGTAATGGGTACCTCCGACCACCTAAGGGGGGTCGGAACCGCTGGTTCAATGCTCATGACTTCTCGGCGGGTAGCTTTTTGCTCCCGCCTGTTGGGTAGTCCGCCAAAGAGGACGTTGACGGTCTTGTCGGGTTCCTGGAAGTCGTTGTTGTCTCCGTCATTCTTCTTTTTGCCTTTTTTGTCGTGAGGGTACGGTGGCTCGGGAGTACCCCCGAGTGCATGCCCGAGTTGGTAGCACTTGCTCGGTGGTGTGGTTGCCGTTCGGATGCCACGGGCACTTCTCCTTTAGCAAGTCTTTGAAGCCGCCGGAGTTCTTCTTCAAGTTCTCCTTCGCGAGGCGCCGGATAGCCACGACGGTGTTGTCGGCTTGCGCTTGCGGTTGGGACCCGAGTAGTTGTTGTTGTTGTTGCTGCGACCGCCTTGGTTCGCGTTGTTGCCGCTGCCGCCGCCCGCGTTCTGCTTGTTCTTGCCACGGATGGCGTTCGTCTTGTCTTCTTCGTCCGCCCAGGACGTGATCATGTCCTTGAGGTGGGGGATGGACTTGGGGCGGTGACGACCGAAGTCTTCAAAGGTGCGGCGGTGGTAGAGGCCATCTTGGAAGAGGTCGATGACCTCCTTGTCGGTGACGTCGACTACGGTAGCGCGCTTGTCAAAGAAGCGGCGCATGTACTTGCGGAGGGTCTTGCCTTGTTCCTGCTTGACCATGGCCGTGTCCATGTGAGTACCCGATCGGCCCATGGCGCCCGCGAAGTTGCCGGTGAACTCGCTCCTTCGCCGTGGTCCCACTTGTCGATCGAGTGCTTGTCCGGGCGACTCGAGCCATGTGAGTGGAGCTTGGTCACGGCGAAGGGGAAGTAGAGGCACTTGGTGTCGTTGTTGCCGCCGCCGTTCTCGATGGAGAGGGCGTAGCACCCGAGCCACCGGATGGGGTCCTCGCTTCGCGTCGTACTTGGTGATCCCCAAAGGCTTGAACTTGTCGGAGAGGAGCAAGTTGCGAAGTCAAGGTGAGAAGGCGAGGAAGCCGTCGTTGTCGCCCTCGCAAGGTGGTTGACTTCTTCCGCCGCGGCTCCTCAATCTTCGGCGGGCGTCGTATCCGCCTTGTGAGGCGCCGCAGAGCGTGGCTGTCCACGTGGCCTCGGCCGCCGCGACCGCCGCCGTCGCCGGCCCTCCCGTTGGCTCCATGGTTGGAGCTTCCGCCGTCCGCCGCCACCGCCATCGGGGTCGTGGCCGCCACCGCCGGCGGGAGAGCACGGTGAGGGACGACCTCGCGGTTCTTTGTTGCCACCTTGTGGAGGTCCGCCGGCGTTGGAGCGAGTACGGTTGGGCTGGGCTGGGAGCTCAGCTCGAGTACGGTTGGGACCGTGGTTGGCGCTGCGACTTGTAGCTTCATTGTCGCGGTGCCTGGCGGGAGGAGGCTGGTTGACCCTGTTGTCGACCCGCATGAAGTAGGCGTCTTCGGCCGAGCTTGGCGATGACCTCCCCGCGTGAATTCCCCGGGCTCGGCGTGCGATCGCCGTGATCGACATGAGGCATTTCTCAGGGGTAGTGTGTACTCTGCTCTCGACCGCCTCGAGAGCTTCCGCAAGGTTGCGGATGAGGAGATTGTCTCGGAGACGCCGGCGCCGTTCGCCGCGCTTCTCGTTACACTCACGTCGAGCGTCTCTCGTCGGCGGGGGTCTCGTCTGGCCGGGTGCATCGGCGGACGGCCTCGTCGGAGGAGATGTCTTCAAGGTACTTGTCTTGAGCCGTCCCTGAAGGCCCTGGGGTGTCGCCGGCAGCCATGAAGACTTGGCGATCGGGGGTGCCAAGGCTGAACTCAGAAACCGCCACCTCAGTTGGTGTGTTCGAGTCAGCCCGGGCTAGCGGTGTTCCCTCCTGGAACTGGAGCGAGTCGATGTAGGCGACGTAGCGTGAGTCTCTGCTTATCAGGTCGGTGGGCTTGCGGTCTGGCCAGTAGACGAATCTCCCAGCCGGTGTGGAGGTTATAACCAGTCCATAGGCTGGACCTGATAAGGGATGCTTAGTAGAGTTGTCCCCGGACTCGGGATTCTCTGGGTCCGACCCGAAGTCGAACTCGTATGCAGAATCCGAGTAGAACCCGGAGAGAGGGTTGGAGTCCGAAGCGTGGCCGGGGGCGGTGTCGGAGTCCGAGTTGTACTCGGGTACGGGCTCCTTGCGGGCCCTGCTGAGGATGCGGGGACCACGCGTGGAGCGCTCACGGGGAGGTGGGACCACGTGCGATGGCTGAGTAGCCGGCTCGCATGCGATAGCCCATGGAGACGTCGAGTTCGAGTTGGAAGCGGACTCGAGCTCGAAGTCGGCGTGATGATCGAAGAGCGAAATTTCGCCGAACTTGCCGGCAAGTTCGTCCGTGACAACTTCGGAAGCATCACGAAGCCGGTCTTCGGGTTGGGCGGCATGGTGAGGCGGCGCTGGAAAGATCCCGCGCCATCAGCAGTGCAGACCCAGGCGCCGAACACGAAGGTGTCGCCGCGGTTGAAGGCGACGGTTGGCTTGAAGTAGACAGGAGCCGTCGAGTTCGCCATGTGATCTCGGGCGAGAGCCCCTACCTGGCGCGCCAGCTGTCGATGTTTTAGACCGGCAACCTACTAAGGGGAGTACCCGAAGTAGATGAATGTGGCCTCGCCGAGATCGGTAACTCGAAGGAAGAGACACGTGGCACACAATTTAGACAGGTTCGGGCCGCGAGGTGCGTAATACCCTACGTCCTGTATGCTGCGTAGCTCTGGATTGATTGGGTACGATTACAAGATGGTGTAATAGTACGCCGTGAGATGAGATTGGATGCTAGAGAAAGGTCCCTGCCTCGCCTTATATAGTCCCGGGAGGCAGGGTTACAAGTCAGAGTAGGGAGAGAGTACTAGTCGAGTACGTCTAGGAGTCTTCCATACAGTGCGGGACATGTACAGCTTCCTACCCGAGTACTTCTCCTCCGTAGTCCTTGTGCTCCACGCCATCAGGTACCGTGTAGCGCAAGCCGGGTAGTCCCAGGGGCCCACTGAGTAGTCAGTCCTAGTACCCACCGAGGTAGTTGGCCCAGGGAGGTCCATACGACACATGCCCCCAAAAATACATTACCCAGCAAATGCCCAGCACACAAGAAGGAACCACCACACAAGAATCAGGAGTTAGGAGAAAAGGAGAAGAACACTACCCAGGGGCTATTTTTTGGAAGCCAACGAAAAAATGTGTAAGCGAGAACAATGCCGACAGAACGAAGCACAAATATTTTCACCAATTTCAAACCACAGGGAAAGATTGTTTGCCTTCATTCTCGACACCACAACAACCAAAATGCATCACAAAAGTGTAACAGGAACGGTTCGACAGCCCCCCACTAAGAAAAATGTCGGGCACAGAAGCATAAACCTGCTGCCACAAATCAAAGGACCATGTTCTTTACAACAACTACTATGTCATAAACACATGGAGCAGCAAAAGAGCACAAAAGATCACAATGCAGACAGAGCGAAGCACAAATATTTTCACTAATTTCAAAGGCACGTATTGCGCGCCCTATCCTAAACAAAACTATGGTCAGTCAAGACACGAAACATCCATGTACAAAGTGTATGAAAGGAAGAAATAAATGCACTTCAAAAACTCTTTAATAAGGCAAACTGCAGTTCATACTTCATACAACAACTCAGTTTAGTCCCTTTAAGCATCGAGGTTCGGTCGATTACATACTTTGCAATAACTGTTCGAGAAAAGCTACGTACAGGCCAAGCGGCGAGACTATGAACGGACCTTACACTATGTGCTTTAGTTTGCCAGTAATCCTTCCTTAACAGCCACCTATTTTGCGATGTCACTGCA
Source organism: Cenchrus americanus (assembly GCA_947561735.1). Taxonomy (NCBI): domain Eukaryota; kingdom Viridiplantae; phylum Streptophyta; class Magnoliopsida; order Poales; family Poaceae; genus Cenchrus; species Cenchrus americanus. The sequence continues at coordinate 219,683,223 of OX387241.1, read as the reverse complement.
ACACAAATAGTAAGATATAGGGCTGGACAAAAAACTCGAAGCTCGTTAGCTCGCTCGGCTCGTGGCAGGCTCGGCTCGGCTCGACTTGTTAGGATATCGAGCCGAACCGAGCTCAGATTTTAGCTCGGTAGCTATAACGAGCCGAGCCGAGCCAGCTCGCGAGCTGCTCATGAGTTAATCGAGCTAAGTGTAAAAGGCCCCGCTCAAGCCAAGGTTACCCAGCGGCCCAGCCAAACGTGACTATTCGGCCCAAAAAATCAGAGAGAGGTAAACCCTACCCTACCTCCCTGACCGTCCGCCGCCCGTCCCCAGTCCCCACTCGGAGGCCGCCCGAGTACCAGACGGGCAGACGGCCAGACCGTCGCCGCCCCTCCTCCCCCCTCACCCCGGCCCGCCGCCGCCCCTCCTCCTCCCGCCGCCCCCACCACCCGCAAGCGCCGCCCTCCAGCTCGTAGAGGGTGAGACGCAAGAGGGCAAGACAGAGGAACCGGGTAAGCCAAGAGGCGCAGCCCGGCGGCCCGACGCATCTCTCCATTTGTGACTTGATTTGTCGATCCTTCCCTCCTCTCTCATTATTCCTCAATTCTTCTGTTGATACCCGTGCTTGTGCTCAGCCGCGGCCATGGATGGAGATGGAGATAATAATGCAAGTTCACGTCCTATTACATGTCCAGGTGCTTGGCTCGCGAGCCAAACGAGCCGAGCCGAGCTTTTTCACGAGCCGAGCCGAGCTGGCTTTTGAGCTCGTTAGAGATAACGAGCCGAGTCGAGCCAACTTGTTAGGATAACGAGCCAGACCGAGCTGAGCCGAGCCGAGCCGAGCCGGCTCGATATCCAACCCTAGTAAGATATAAATTGTGAGAAACAAAGAAGAATGAAAAGAACCCTAAAATCGTCAAACAAAGAGTTGGAATCTGCTTTGTCTAGGTCCTCTTCCCTTATAATAGTTTTACCAGCAATGCTCAACTTAACCTAATTAGAATGCAAAAACAAAAAATAAATAAATACAAGAGGACCAATAAGATGAGACAGATGCATGTCATCTAGACACTGAGAATGATATTTTCACATGACCAAAAACAAATAGTAACTCTCACTAAGAAAAATGTCGGGCACAGAAGCACAAACATGCTGTCACAAATCAAAGGACCATGTTCTTTACAACAACTACTATGTCATAAACACATGGAGCAGCAAAAGAGCGCAAAAGATCACATAAGCCACACAAATCACCAAGTAAAAGAAAATAAGTATTGACATAGCTTCTCAAACCAAGCACTAAAGAACATGTTGTGCACTGAAAAGAAGCCACACAAATCACCAAGTAAAAGGAAATAAGTATTGACACAGCTTCTCAAACCAAGCACTAAAGAACATGTTGTGCACTGAAAAGAAATCCTAGTAGGCATAAACTTACCCCAAGATCCAGATGACTAATCCCACGAAACTCACGGCAGGCATAAGAAGCAGACAACAAGCAGTCACCAACTAATCAAGGCCATGATAAGCAGCCAGCACAAACACACGAAGAAGATGAAGAGAGAGGGACAAACCCACCTTCAAAACCTACTCACCAAATCCACGGAGCTCACTGCAGGCAAAACAAAAGGCATCAGATCCAACAAATCAAAGACAATGCATATAAATCCAGTTCAGGTAACCCACCTCTGCGCACCGACCTTTGCTCGCAGGCTATGTCACAGAAGTCATGGCCGCTCGCTGGCACCTACAAGGAAAGGGAAGGAGCATCTAATCAGAAGCGCCCGAAAGGGAAGGAAGAATAGAAAACGGGGGGAACTCGGGGGGAGCGCACTGCTCTGCACGTGGTGTTAGACCAAGAGGAAAGCAGATGTAGCGAGCGGGTGAACCGTGAGGAGCGCTAGGGTTTCGAATCGGGACAGGAGGTGGGAGGAAGGGGAGGGACCTCCCTGGGCCCACTACCTCGGTGGGTACCGGGACCGACTACTCGGTGGGCCCCGGGACTACCGGCTTGCGCTACACGGCATCCGAAGGCGTGAAGCACAAGGACTACACGGGGAGTAGTACTCGGTTAGGGAGGCGTACATGTTCCGCACTGTATAGAGGACTCCTAGACGTACTCGACTAGTACTCTCTCCCTACTCCGACTTGTAACCCTGCCTCCCGGACTATATAAGGCGAGGCAGGGACCAATCTCAGGATCATCTCATCCAATTCCCTACAACTCACGGCGCACTATTGCACCATCTTGTAATTGTGCCCTATCAATCCAGAGCTACGCAGCATACAGGACGTAGGGTATTACGCACCTCGCGGCCCGAACCCTGCGTCTAAATTGTGTGCCACGTGTCTCTTCCTTCGAGTTACCGATCTCGGCGAGTCACATTCATCTACTTCGGGTACTCCCCCGTAGTAGGTTGCCGGTCTAAAACACCGACACGGGGCGCGCGCTGGTAGGGGGTCTCGCCCGAGATCACATGGCGAACTCGACGGCTTCCCGTCCTCTTCAAGCCAACCGTCGCCTTCAACCGCGGCGACACCTTCGTCTTTGGTGCCCGGGTCCGCACACCGATGGCGCGGGCTCCTTCCAACGCCGCCGACCATGCGGCCCAACCCGAAGACGAGGCCTCGTGACGCTTCCCGAAGCCGTCGCGCGGCGAACTCGCCCGCAAGTTCGGCGAAATTTCGCTCTTCAACCACCACGGCGACTTCGAGCTCGAGTCCGTCTCCAACTCGAACTCGACATCGCCATGGGCCATCGCATGCGAGCCGGGCCGCTCGCCCATCGCAGGCGGTCCCCCTCACCACTCGAGCTCTCCGCGCGCGGCCCCCGCATCCTCGGCCGGGCCCGCACGGGGGGCTCTCACTCCGCGCCGGCCGGCAAGGAGCCCATACCCGAGTACAACTCGGACTCCGACGCCGCCCCCGATCACGCTCCGGACTCCAGCCCTCTCTCCGAGTTCTACTCGAACCCGGACTACGAGTTCGACTTCGGGTCGGACCCTGAGGAGCCCGAGTCCGAAGACGACTCCACTGAGCTTCCCTTGTCAGGGCCAGCCTCTGGGCTGGTTATAAAATCCACGCCGGCCGGGAGATACGTCTACTGGCCAGACCGCAAGCCTGCTGACCTGGCGAAGGGAGACTCACGCTACGTCGCCTACATCGACTCGCTACCGTTCCAGGAGGGAACACCGCTAGCCCGGGCTGACTCAAACACACCAACTGAGGTGGCACCCTCTGAGTCCAGCCTTGGCACCCCCGATCGCCAAGTCTTCATGGCTGCCGGCGACACCCGGGGCCTTCGAGCACGGCTCGGGACCGTGCACTGGGAGGACATTTCCGCCGACGAGCTCTCTCGCTAATGCTCCACCCAACGAGACTGCGGCGGACGAGAGACGCTCGACGTGAACGCAACCGGGAAGCGCAACGAACGTCGTCGACGCATCCGCGACAACCTCCCCATCCGCAACCTTGCGGAAGCTCTCGAGGCGGTCGAGAGCAGAGTACACACCACCCCCCGAGCAATGCCTCATGTCGATCGCGCCGATCGCACGCCGGAGCTCGGGGCATACGCGCCGGAGAGGTCATCGCCAAGCTCGGCCGAAGAAGCCTACTTCATGCGGGTCGACAACGAGTCAACCAGCCTCTCCCGGCCTAAGCCCCGTGACAACTAAGCTACTAGTCGCCGCCAACAACGGTCCCAACCGTACCCGAGCCGACCTCCCGGCCGAGCCAAACCGTCGCCGCTCCAACGCCGGCGGACCTTCACTACAAGACCGCGGCAACCGGGATGTTGTCCCCCACCGCGCTCCGGCGGTGGCGACGGCAACGACCCCGACGGCGGCGGCGGCGACGGCGGCGCCTCCAACCATGGGGCCAACAGAGAGCCGGGAGGCGGCGGCGGCCGCGGCGGCCGAGGCCACGCAAACGCCCACGCCTCCGTGCCTCACATGGCGGGTACGACGCTCGCCAGAAGATTGAGGAGCTGCGGCGGAAGAAGTCGACCACTGCCACTGAGGGCGACGACTTCCCCGCCTTCTCACCTCGACTTCGCAACTTGCTCCTCCCCAACAAGTTAAAGCCTTTGGGGATCACCAAGTACGACACGAAGCAGGATCCCATCCAGTGGCTCCGATGCTACGCCCTCTCCATCGAGAACGCTGGCGGCAACGGCGACACCAAGTGCCTCTACTTCCCCTTCGTCCGGACCAAGCACCGCTCACGTGGCTCGAGTCGCCGGACAAGCACTCGATTGACAAGTGGGACCGGCCGAAGGAGCGAGTTCACAAGCAACTTCGCGGGCGCCATGGGCCGATCGGGTACTCGCATGGACCCGGCCATGATCAAGCGAGAACAAGGCGAGACCCTTCGCAAGTACATGCGCCGCTTTTTCGACAAGCGCGCCACCGTCGTCGACGTCACCGACAAGGAGGTCATCGACCTCTTCCGGGACGGTCTCTACCATCGCCGCACCTTCGAAGATTTCGGTCGTCGCCGTCCCAGTCCATCCCCCACCTCAAGGACATGATCACGTCCCGGGCGGATGAAGAGGACAAGGCCAACGCCAAATACGACGCCATCCGCGGCAAGTCCAAGCGAGAACCGGGGCGGCGGCGGCGCGTAATGCAAACCAAGGCGGCCGCAACAACAACAACAACAACTCGGGTCCCAACCGCAAGCGCAAGACGGACAACACCGTCGCGGCTATCCGCGCCTGCGAAAGGGAACTCGAAGAAGAACTCCGGCGGCTTCAAGGACCTACGAAAAAGAAGTGCCCGTGGCATCCGAATGGCAATCACACCACCGAGCAAGTGCTACCGGCTCGGGCATGCACTCAAGGACACGCCGAGCCACCGCACCCTCATGATCGAATGCCAAGAAGAAGGACGGCGACAACAACGACTTCCAGGAGCCGGACAAGACCGTCAACGTCCTCTTCGGTGGGCTGCCCAGCAATCGGGAGCAGAAGGCTACCCGTCGTGAAGTGATGTCCATTGAACCAGCGGTCCCGACCCCTCTCAGGTGGTCGGAGGTACCCATCACCTTCTCCCGCGCGGATCAATGGACCAGCTTCTCCGAACCAGGACGGTTCCCTCTCGTCCTGAAGCCAACGGTGGCGGGCTCCAAGCTCAACAAGGTACTCATCGACGGTGGAAGCGGGCTCAATGTCCTCTTCACCAAGACCTTGAAGAAGATGAAGCTCGACATCACCCCCATACACACCAAGGGCAGCACGCCCTTCTACGGCATCGTCCCCGGCAACGCGGCTATTCCACCGGGCTCGGTGGTCCCCGCCGGCTTACCTTCGGAGCAACTCGGGACAACTACCGTACCGAGTACATCAAGTTCGAGGTCGCGGACTTCGAGACCTCGTACCACGCCATCCTCGGCGGACGGCCATCGCCAAGTTCATGGCGGTGCCCCACTACACCTACTTGGTACTCAAAATGCCAAGTCCAGCCGGTGTACTCTCCCTCCAGGGGGACTTGAAGATCTCCCACGACTGCGACACAGAAGCCGTGGAGATCGCTTCTACAAACCAAGTACCCAACGCAATGATGGAGGTCTACGCTGCGTCGAAGAAGCTTGCTACAAGTGAACTCGATATCCCGCAGAAGTCCGACAAGACCAACAAGCCTCAGCCACCTGAGGAGGTACTCGTCAAGCCGGTCGACCTTGGCACAGGCGACCCCAGCAAGACCACCACCATCGGGGCCGGCCTCGACCCCAAATAGGAAGACGCGCTCATCAGCTTTCTTCGGGCTAACCGCGACATCTTCGCGTGGAAGCCAGCGGACATGCCGGAGTGCCCGGGGAGCCGATCGAGCACGCCCTCAACATCGATCCTAAGGCCACCCCCAAGCGACAACACCTCCGACGCTTCGCCGACGACGGGCGGGATGCCATCAAGAAGGAACTCGCCAAGCTACTCGCGGCCGGCTTCATCGCAGAAGTCTTCCATCCCGAGTGGCTCGCCAACCCCGTCCTCGTCCGCAAGAAGAACTCGAACGAGTGGAGGATGTGCGTCGACTACACCGACCTCAACAAGCACCGCCCCAAGGACCCCTTCGGGTTGCCGCGGATCGATCAAGTCATCGACTCCACGGCGGGCCGCGACTCGCTTCTCGCTTCCTCAACCGCTACTCGGGTACCACCGGATCGCGATCAAGGAAGAAGACCGAGAGAAGACCGCGTTCATCACCCCGTTTGGCGTGTCTTGCTACACGACAATGTCATTCGGGTTGAAGAACGCCGGCGCTACCTACCAACGGGCCATCCGGGCACTCGCTTCAAGCGGCAACTCAACAAGAACGTCGAGGCCTACGTGGATGACGTGGTTGTCAAAACCGAGGGACTCCGGTACCCTCATCAACGACCTTGAAGAGACCTTCGCATCACCGCGCGAGTACCGCCGGAAGCTCAACCCGAACAAGTGCGTCTTCGGCGTCCCTTCGGGCAAACTACTCGGCTTCATCATCGCCCGGCGCGGCATCGAAGCCAACCCCGAGAAGATCTCCGCCATCACCGGTATGAAAGCTCCCATGAGCATCAAGGACGTCCGTAAGCCGACGGGGTGCATGGCGGCGATGAACAGCATTCATCTCTAGGCTAGGAGAACGGGGCCTCCCCTTCTTCAAACTCGCTCAAGCATCAAGAGAAGTTCGTGTGGACTCCATAGGCGGATCAAGCCCTTGCCCAGCTCAAGGACTTCCTATCAAAGCCACCGATCCTCACGGCTCCTCACAAGGGAGAGCAGCTGCTGCTCTACCTCGCTGCGACTACCCACGTGGTCAGTACTGCCATCGTTGTCGAGCGGTAGGAAGACGGCCACGCCTACCCTGGTCCGGTGTCCGGTCTACTTCGTCGGCGAGGTTCTATCAGAGTCCAAGGCCCGCTATCAGCCCGTGCAGAAGCTCCTATATGCTCTACTCATCACCTCGCGGAAGCTACGACACTACTTCCCGGCGGTACTCGGTCTTCGTCGTCACCGACTACCCGCTTGGCGACATCCTACGGAACCAAGATGCTACTGGAAGAATCTCCAAGTGGGCCGTCGAGCTCGGCGCCCTCACTATCGACTTCAAGCCACGCACAGCCATCAAGTCACGCGGCACTAGTCGACTTCATGGCGAGTGGCGGGAGAACCGGCTACCTACCCCCACCGTGCGACCAGAGCATTGGGTGATGTACTTCGATGGCTCACTCAACCTCGAGGGCGCAGGTGCGGGGTACTCCCGATCTCTCCAACGGGCGAACAACTCAAGTACGTCCCGCGGATCTTCCGGAAGGTCTCAAACAACAAAGCCGAGTACGAAGCCCTCCCTACACGGGCTCCGCCTCGCGGCTTCACCGGGCATCAAGCGGCTACTAGTCTACGGCGACTCCGCGGTGGTCATCAACCAAGTCAACAAGTCCTCGGGACCGCAACAAGGAGAACATGGATGCCTATCGCCCAGAAGTCCGCAAGCTCGAGAACAAGTTCTACGGTCTCGAGTTCCATCACATCGTCCGCGACAACAACGTCGCAGCGGACGTCCTCTCCAAGCTCGGATCCACCCGCGCCCAAGTGCCAGCGGGTGTCTTCGTTCACGAGCTTCACGCGCCATCCATCCCGGAGCCGGCGCCACCGACCACTGCCCCAGCCCATCCAACGGCCGGGCAGGAGGTCATGATGATCGACGTGGACTGGAGGCAACCCTTCATCGACTCCCTCGGGCGAGCGAGAAGGTCCCCTCCGACAAGAACGCGGCCGAACAACTCGTCCGCCGCGCCAAGTCTTACGTCCTTGTCGGAGACAAGCTTTACAAGCGGGGCGCATCTTCTCGGGAGTACTTATGAAGTGTGTCCCTCGCGAAGAAGGCAAGGACATCTTGGAGGAGATCCACAAGGGCGTCCGCGGCAACCATGCGTCCTCACGCACGCCGGTCGGCAAGGCCTTCCGGCGAGCTTTCCTGCGGCCCCGCCCTTGGGCGACGCCGAAGAACTCGTCGAAGGTGCCAAGGATGTCGGTACTTCGCCAAGCGCAACACGTCCCAGCCTACAAGCTAGTCACCATACCGCCAACTTGGCCCTTTGCCTGCTGGGGGGCTCGACATGATTGGGCCACCGCCAACCGCGCCGGAGGATTCAACGGGGTACTAGTGGCTATCGACAAGTTCACCAAGTGGATCGAGGTCAAGCCGGTCACATGCCCCAAGGTCGACGAGTACTCGACTTCTCGGATGAACTCGTACACCGCTATGGGCTACCCCACCGCATCATCACGGACACCGGGATCCAATTTCAACAACCACCGCTTCCGGGAGTACCGCGAGAACAAGGTGGGATCGACGTCAGATACGTCTCAGTCGCCCATCCACGGGCCAACGGACAAGTCGAGCGCGCCAATGGGATGGTGCTCGACGCTCTCAAGAAGCGGCTACACGACGCCGCGAACTCTAAAGGGGGCAAGTGGATCAAGGAACTACCCAACGCACTCTGGGGGCTACGGACTCAACCATCCAAGCCAACGGGACAATCCCCCCTACTTCTCCGGTCTACGGCTCCGAAGCAATCCTCCCCGCCGACGTCATATGGAACTCGCCAAGCGGTGGAGCACTACGACGAAGGCGTCTCGGAAGACGACGGACGAGTTGATATCGACGGCCTCGAAGAAGCTCGTTGCGCCGCCCTCGTCCAATCGGCAAGGTACCCGGAGGGTATCCGACACTACCATGATCGCAACGTCAAGGAACACTCCTTCAACGTTGGCGATCTCGTCCTCCGTCGTATCCGGAACACGGAGGGACTTCACAAGCTCGGCCTCCCCCCCGGGAAGGTCCCTTCACCGTCGCAAAGGTGACCGGGTCGGGCTCCTATCGCCTCCAAACACTTGAAGAAGAAGACATCAACAACTCGTGGAACGTCGACCGGCTATGTCGATTCTACGCCTAGTCCGCACGACTACTGCGGGGTTCAAGTCTACACGACTACGCCAACACCCCTCGCCGCAAGCGACCCCCCCGGTCCTGGCTCCAGTCTCCGGACTACTCCTCTCCGGGGGTCCGGCCCCGTGCGGCTACCTACGGACCCTGGGCTGCGACGAGCATCAAGGACTCTAGCAGTGGTCTACTATGAGACCACATTCCAAGATCCAGCCTGCACGGCTACCTACGGGTCTACGATCCAGCCTACACGGCTACCTACGGATCAACGGGCGCAAGCGGCTACCCGCTCCGGCTCTACTCGACCGTAAGCGGCCTCCGGTCCAAGCGACTACTTTGTAACTACGGCCCTGGCCACCCAGGTGTACTCCTTCAGTAATAAAGTTTGATTGTTCGTCAACTTCTTTACTGTCTACTCCCTACAACGGGACTACCAAAGCCGAGTACTACTACTCGCATCTACTCCACGATGGGCGCTCCGCACTCTGAGATCGTGACTACGAGTACTCATTGCTGGAAAATTTTCTTTTATTGATACTTGATACAATTCATTACAATTGTTTTCTTGTACAACTATGGCTATTAGCTACCTATTACAGGGCTACTGGAGGTTCAGCTTCTCAGCTACCTGCTCCGCGATGGGAGCCATCCGCTCGAGCAGCTGCGCATCTTGCTCATCGGAGCGGTTGGCGGCTACCCCGCCGGCGACTACCTCCACCGGGGCCTTCGGGAAGTACGACTTCATGAAGGCCAAGACTTGTCTTGGGATCGACCCGGCCATGTGCTTCACGTAGGCGGCCGGCCGGCTTGGAGCTTCACGAAGGCGATCCACCGGAGGGAGCTATCTTGGGGCCGCCCGGTGCGGCACCGGGAGTCTCGCGATCGGCAACGCGGCTTCTTCCAACTCCTTCAACGGGCCCGCAATGCCTCGCGGTCTTCGTTCAACTTCCGCAAGGATTTGTAGCGGTTGACGAGATCCCCGTCGAAGCAATCCGAAGCTCCATATGCTTCTCGCACTCGAAGGCGAGTTCCTTGTAGTCGAGCTCAAGTACCGGCGGGCTTCCCGCTCCCGGTAGAAGAGGTTCTTCATGCTCGTCTCCGAGGCCTTCGACCGCTCCACCCGGCCTTCGAGCTCGCAACACAAGCAACGCAACGGCGGGTCGATGCTTCTCGACTTCCAACAAGTACACGACAAGTTCGGGGGTATACCTTTGTTCTTGTTGCGGAGGCCTTTGTTCTTCCACACCAAGTCGTCGCCCTTCGCCCGCAACTCCATGACGTCGTTGTGGTACTTGGCGAAGGCGGCGTCGAGCTTCGATCGCATGGCGCGGCATGCCTCGCGTGACTTCACAAGTTGCTCCTCTAGCGCCTCGGCTCGGAGCACCGTGTCGCCATAGCCTTGCAGCATGTTCGACTTGTCGCGGGACCGCTCTGCAACGTCCTGCACAAGACAACTCAAGTCAAGAAGAGTACTCAACGACAAAGGATTGACTACTCAAAGGCTACGGCTACTCACCTTCATCCACTGCTCGGCTTGACGGATCGCCTCCAGATGCTTGGCCACTGTCGCCGGCTCGATGAGATCGTCCGCGAGCGGCTCTATACCGTCGCGACTACTCGCGGTGGCCTCCGTCATCGGCGCGGCGCGGATGGGCTCGCGTCTTGAATCTCGGGGGAGCGGATAGCCACCTACGAGCAATCTCCGCGCGACGTGGTGACCGCCTCTCCCCCCGGCGGTCTTCTCGACGACCTCCTCCACGGGCTCGGGGGCTCCTTCCGCGGCCTCCGGACCTCTCGGCGTCAACCTCTCGCATGGGCACCCCCGCGGGGATGTCACCACCTCCGACGCCCTGTCAAAGAGAGACAAGTGCATCGGTGCCTACGACTACTCCTCGTGAAGCCCCGTAGCTTTGTTGACGGTTAATAATTGTATCAAAGTTCGTTCGTGACTCGCAAGCGTACAAGTCTCCCGTCGTAGTCAAGGGACCCTTCTTCCCTTGAGTGGTGAACCCAAGGTATCGAATCCGTGGAACAAATGTGTGACGCAAGACTTAATCTATTAAAGCCAAATAACTTCAATCTTCAATAAAGAACCTAATGCATCTAAGTAAAAGACACAAAACAGATCTAATCTACTAAAAACCGGAGAAAACAAAGTAAGATTGGGTAGATAAACCGATCTAGAGGGATCGGGGTAAGCCTTTTGTTGAAGTTCCAAGCAAGAGAAGAAGTAGCAAATCGAATCTTAATAGAAGCCTCTTTAAATCGTGGTTTCCGTCCAAATCCGAAAACATCCGCCTTTCGAGACCCCCGTTCGTCACAACGTATCCCTATTCATGCGGGGAGCTTAGGGCGAGTCAAAAGACAAGTCGAGATTCTTTCGGAAGATCCGCGTGTACCTCTAGCCACCGCGGCTACAAGAACACCCTATGTAATCTATCGCGCGAATAGAATTGGAATAAGCAAAGCCGATCGAAAAACGAAATCTTCGAGGAAACACTTGATCGGCGGGAAAAGATTCAACTCGATAATTCAACTATAACAATGATACATACACAAGATCACCACCGGGATCCTTCCTTGATCTTGCTTCTAGCTCGGGAACTCCGACGTGGTCTTCCATGCAAGGTTCCCACGTCGGCTAGGGAAACCCTAGTCAACTAGCTCGACCCTCTCCTCTCCGACATGGTGTCCCTCTCTTCTCTCGCTCCTCGGCGGCGAAGACGAAATCTTTTCCTCGTGGCTCTCGGTCGGGGGGCTATAAATAGCCCGATTGGCGGCTAGGGCAAAGGAGAGGGCGTTTGGGCCCAAAATGGGCCCGGGCCGACCGGATCGGGCCCGGCCGGCCCGGGCCCATTTAGGCCCGGCCCCGTGGGCTCCTTTTCCCCACATCGGTTCCCTTGCTTTCCGGATGTTTCCCCCTTCTGCATGTAGGTCCATGTCGTCGGTTTCTCTCCGAATTGGACTCAACTCCTTGTCTTGCAAGATTCGACGCACTTTTCCGGTCGTGTCCCCGGAGTCTCGTCGTCTTCTCGGATCAAGTCCCCGGCTTCTTGGAGTTAAGTTTGCTTCATTGCATGACTTGTTCGGGGCTTCAAGGTCTTGTCATGAGGTGCTTGATGAACTTATCCCGAAAGTCTTGCATTCAACACTAAATCCCCGCATAAACATTAAACTCCAAAACCGACATGCACACGTGAACTTGTTATACCACGGGGGTTAGTACCAATGGATAAGGTATAAAACTCATGCCAACACCGAAGGTAAACTCATGGCTAGGTTGACGGATTTTCACCGTCAACATCTCCCCCATGCTTAAACCTTGCTCGTCCTCGAGTAAGCCTTCGATGGATATCATCATTGCCAAACAATGTTTAAACTTTGCATTTGATCACACTTGAGAAAACATAATGCTCTCAAAATTTTAATTCATTAAAGTTCCATAATGTACTAGCCTTCATCTCTACGGAGGGTAGATTCTTATTAAGCTTATCCCACAAGTATTAACATGCTCACAAAGTTTTAAATAGATCTCGAAATTTTTGAAATAAAGAACAAGATAAAGAAAAGCTAAACCAAATTCACAAATTTAAATCATCTCGTATATTGCTCATGAACTCTCATCTCACTTGTCTCTCAAGCCTATATATTCTACTCCTTTCCCTCTCATATATATGTGGTAGGCTTTATATGGAGCTTTGGGAAAGTTTAGTCCTAACAAGATTTTATAAATGAGGTGTTGTCAAAACAAGACAAGCTTCTCATGGTCTTACCGAGACTCGTCAAAAAGGTCATTGGAAAATAATGTTAAATCAAGGAGGGGAAAGAGAAAAATACACACACTTTTAGATAAGTGGACATGTGCAAATGGCAAAGAGTGATCCCAAGGCACAAAGGAAGTCCTTGTTATCGGATTGCACATGGTTGGAAAAATGAGAATGGATCTTTTTAACTTGAAGCCTTGAATGCACTTTTAGAGAGCCGGGGAGTTCACTTTACGCACATTTTTTTTCTCATATTTCTCATTCTTTTCTTTCTTTCATTCATTCATTTTTTTTTTCTTGTCATATATTCAGTCCATGACTTTCACAACGAAGTTTTGATTTTTTCTTATCTTGAAAGTCATGAGTATCACTGGATTTTTTTTTCTTTCATCATCATTTTTTTTAAAATATTCCCCTTTGAACTCTAAAACTGCACCGTACCTACCTCCTCCCCCATGCTTAGACGTTGCTCGTCCTCGAGCAAAGAGGCGAAAAATAAGGTAGGTACCGGAATATTTTTCCTTGGAGAGATACTTGAAATCTTCAACGTTGGCACCGTCTTGCGATCTTCCTTGAATTGATGATCCATTCTCAACGATAGGTTGTGGTCAAGGAGGTAATCACAAAAATATGATATTTGGTTTAAGGGTGGATATCCGGCGAAGTTTGTGAGATCTCCGATGCGGGGATACACAATGCACGGATAAGAGGCTAGCAAAAAGATAGATACGCAAAAATGGAATGACCAGCTTCTTAGTCTCGGGCCAGAGAAATCATGGCCTGCAATAACTCACTCAAAAATAAATCTTGTACACTAAGGTTTATGCACTCAAATATATATAAGGCTTTGGATAGGTTGAGCAACACACAAGTGATATTTGTGACAAGGTTAGCAATATTTTTGAGCATAAAAGACATCTTTAATCTATTCATAACTTGAGAGCACATAAAACACTATGGGTCTTTATTTTAATCATAACCTCCGCTGAAAATTAAGCTAGCATTTAAATAAATTCAGATTTGTATTTTTAAGAGAGCACTAGCTTAAACATGCATAAATCAATTACAAAGATGAACAAAGCTGCAATTTTAATCATATATCATCATGGCACGAATTTTGTAACTTTTCCAATGATATAATCAAGGTGGTGTCTTTATTAATGGTGACATCAAGTTGAAATACATACTGAAAATAAACAAACATGCTTCCTGAAATTTAAATAAAAAACAGAAAATACTACGCAAACACACATAAGCAAAAGCTGAAAATTACGAGAGAAAAGAAAAGAAAAGAAAACTAAAGTTCCTAAATCTTCTAGTCCTCCGCCGGTGGTTGATGTTGATGATCTTGATAATAATACCTTTGCTCGTAATATGATTGGACATTCCCTCCGACGAATTGATTTGGCTCCACAAGGTGAAGGCGTCCAAGTTCAAAGGCAATATTAGCGTTGCCTTCACCGAGTTGAGCTGCGTTAGTTTGGATGGCTGCGATGTTTTGAGCATTTCTTGCAGCATACCCTCCAATAATGGCCATGCTTTGTTGTGGTTGGGGATGATGAGCGTAGGACTCCGCGAAGTTAGCGTTGGGCACAACATAATTTTGTGGGGGTACCGGTGCACCACCCCCCCATGCTTGTCCTTGTGACCCTCCGTAATAACTTGGCGGAGGAGGGACCCCGCCGAATGGTTGCACATTGGGTTGTGCTCCACTCGCTTGTGCAGAGGATGTTCCCTCCTCTACGATTCTTCCTCTTTTGTTCTTCCTTGCAGGGACAAGTAGTCCCTCTTCCAACCAATCTTCTCTCCCTTCATTGAAAAGCCTAAGCCTCTCGTTGGGGAGGGGTAGGTTCACTATGGCCAACCGATAACCTCCTCTCTCATCTCCACTAATGTATTTGCCTTGCCGCAAATATTCAATGCCGAGAGAGGTACCACGCAAAAGGTGAGCGGGGTTTCTTGCGATCCCCGGCCGCAAGGAAAAGGCCAACATGGAGAGGTAACACCCCGAACCAATATTACCCGCCCCCGATGTTGCTTCACAACACCAACGGTTGATCATGAGGTAAGAGGGGTCTATTGGCCGCTTGGCAATTTAAGCCGAGTATAGCCAATTCAACTCCGTGTCGGTCACCTTTGTTTCCTTCATCCTCCCCAATACCCTCTTGCACATCCAAGAGTGAAATATCCGGATAATGGGGTTGCGGATGCAATTGCGTTGTTGATGGGCTTCTCCGGAGATCATGTTCCAAAATCCCGCCAACATGCGGTGGCACGTCAACTTTCTCCGGAGCTCCCTTGTGGAATCCAAGCAGCTCCCTAACGTGCTCGTAGGGAACCTCTTGTTGGACTCCCTCCAAACGGAATGACAAGCTTTGCACCCCATCATCATCAACGATGGGTGCAATAGTCATTAAAATTTCCAAGGCGAACCCCAAATGGGTGTCCACCGATACTCCGTTGGAGAACTGCACCCATCCGAGGTGCCCCAACATATAGTATATGTCGGTGCAAAAACCCAAGGTGTAGAGTGCTTGGTCGTCGAACTCGACGTTTGGCACAAGCCTCTTCTCAAGATTGGCGAGCCTCTCCTCCTCCGCCGCCGATAAGATGATGAAGCCGTACGAAGAGTATGTCGGGGGTTTAAGGAGGTGGCGCGGTTGAGCGAGTCGATCGTCGTGGTGGCGCGGGCTGCTCCTTCGTGTGCCCACGAGGTTCGGTAAACCTCATGGAAGTGCTTTTTGCAGCCCTCATACCACCAAGGAGGAGAGCATAATTCCTTCTCGGTGGTGCCATATCCGTCTCCATGCTCCGGGGAGACTCGGAAACCAAGTGCCTCCTCGAAGACGTGGTTGATGACGGCTTGTACGACGACGAACTCTTCTTCTTGGAGAAGAGACTTGTGGTCTTCTTCCACATGGTTGCTGCACTCTTTTTTTCAACTAAAATTCCGGGTTGCAACCGGTAACTAGGCACTTAAACTCTTTGCTTCGGATGTGG
This sequence comes from Cenchrus americanus, assembly GCA_947561735.1. NCBI lineage: Eukaryota > Viridiplantae > Streptophyta > Magnoliopsida > Poales > Poaceae > Cenchrus > Cenchrus americanus. The sequence continues at coordinate 219,667,556 of OX387241.1, read as the reverse complement.
ACTTTGAGTGGATTAAGGATGTGGATTTTTTTTCTTGAGCTATCAAGCTTGGGAAGGTTGGCTATGTCTATGGAGGTTTTGAGCACACAATCTTGAACACACAAACAAAGGAAGGAGAGGGAAGCTTGCTCGCAGAAAACGGGAGCCGGGGGGGGGCTCCTTATGTAGGTGAGGCCGGCCTCGGTGCTCCTCCCCGCCTCGTCTTTCTTCCGAGCACGATCATTTCACCTCTCGCAACTTTCCCCGCCCGCGTGCTCCACGAGTTGCACCGCCCAAACGCTCTCGTCCACTCTTTTATTGGTCCTTCCACTTGATGCTTCATGTTTTGGGTCATGTCCATGCTCCCTAGCTCCACTTGCTTCACATGCCACCATGAAATTCCTACAAAGTTGATGCTTGCTGCCCACCATGCTTGTCCTTCGCATGTGGAATTGGTGAAAGTTGATGAAAGGGAATCCTATGGTGCATGCATGATTACTAGATTGCCTCCATTAAGGTGTGTTTAAGGTTAAGCATTCCTCTAATTCGAAATTTAAAATATTTTTCAGAGCCATGCAAGAGCTCGAACATAATTTTAGAGAAGTTTTTAAACCATTAAAAACAAATGCAAGTCGAAAATATTTTCTTTTTACGTCGATTTCGGTCTCACCGGTATAGTTTGCCTTCATTGGTTGAGAGCGGACATTTTCCCGGCTTGATCATGGGGGCATAGGTTTAGGTTCTAATTTTGGCTAAATAAGAAAGATTTTGAATAAAACAAAATTAGAATAGGCTTAGAAAAATTCTAATCTTAGGGAAACCAAGGATATAGATTTTTAAAACCAACCAAAAGCTTTGATTTCTAGGTTCACGCGAGTCCTACCACGTGCTGAATTTTATTAACACTTAAACATAAATCGTGGCTCTACTCGTGTGGTTTTAGCATGAAAAATAAGTCAACCTCAGCACCATAATGAGGGTGAAAGGTTGAGTTAAGGTTCTGAAATTATATGGTTGAGGGTTTCTCGAAAAGAAAAGAATCAAACAAGCACATAGGAGGGTTCATGCAAAGGGTTTATGATAAAGCAAACATTCAATCAAGAATTATGTCTCTAATATTGTTCAACCACTTCTAAGTCTAATGTCTTTGCGTAATAAAACTCAAAAACTAAATTATTAAAAAGACTCGAAAAACCTGGAATCGGGTTGTCCTCCCGTAGCTTATTCTTGACTTGACGAAACGGGTTGCCTCCCGCCCGCCGCTTCGTTTATAGTCCATGGCTAGACTTCTTCACTTGATTACTTCGGATCAACGCTCTTTGTGGGCGTTGCAATCTTGGGTACCCACTTTGGCTTAGTCAATTTTTTTGGTCTTCACGGTGGCTTTGTCCTTGGTCTTGACGGATGCAACATCTTCCTTGTGGCTCGGCATCTCGAACTCCGGTCCTTCGGTCGTGATCTTCATGGTCTCTAGTGTGATCCTTCATTTCTCCCGAATGAGCTTGAGTAGCCTTCGCCGTCTTGGGACCTTGGAGTTGTCTCGGATATTCTTCTTTGTTACTGATCGGGCGCCCGGCAAGTTGTCCCACTTGCGTCTAGCATCACGATGAACACTTCACGTATAGAGCTTCCGACCTCCGTCACCTTGCCATCTAAATTCTTCAATATTTTCTCCATAGCCTCGAACTTAGTGACGGCGTCCTTGGACATGGTCGTACTCCACACACTCCTTGCATGAGGATCTTGCTTCGGCGGCCTTTAGGTGTTGAGCTTCTTTCTCCATCTCCATCTTCTCCATCCTCCTCTTAAGTAAACCGATATGCCACTCAAGGAATCCGACTCGTATGCATTCAGCTCTCGCAATCGTCATGCGGATAGTTGAGACTTTGATTTTGAACGGCCTCCCGGCGTCTTGAAGGTTTATGATAGGTAGATCAACGATGTCCGGGGTGCGCAGCGCTCCGGTGGTTGAGGTTGATCTTCCTTTGGACTTGGAGGTGGTGATTCCCTTGGAGATTTTGACGGTCCTTCGACTTCAACTTTTGAATCTAGGGTTTCCACCCCTTTAGCTTGTGTTGCATGTCACCTTTGCCTGTAAAGTTTTCCTGGATCATCCACAAAAAAGTTTGGGTTTCTTGGAGAGGTAGCCAACCATCTCCGGTTAGGGTTAGCAATAAGCAAAGTATGCAAAAACTAGAAAACAAAACAAATCTATAAAGACTAGAGTTAGACAAACTAGATTAGATGTATTTTGAGGATGATCAAAGTTTAGTAGATGCAAAAAGAAAGACAAAAAGAAAACTGAAAATTACAAAAAGGCAATAAAAAAATCAAATCTTGATCACTTGTTCCCCGGCAACGGCGCCAGAAAAAGGGGCTTGTTGACGGTTAATAATTGTATCAAAGTTCGTTCATGACTCGCAAGCGTACAAGTCTCCCGTCGTAGTCAAGGGACCCTTCTTCCCTCGAGTGGTGAACCCAAGGTATCGAATCCGTGGAACAAATGTGTGACGCAAGACTTAATCTATTAAAGCCAAATAACTTCAATCTTCAATAAAGAACCTAATGCATCTAAGTAAAAGACACAAAACAGATCTAATCTACTAAAAACCGGAGAAAACAAAGTAAGATTGGGTAGATAAACCGATCTAGAGGGATCGGGGTAAGCCTTTTGTTGAAGTTCCAAGTAAGAGAAGAAGTAGCAAATCGAATCTTAATAGAAGCCTCTTTAAATCGTGGTTTCCCGTCCAAATCCGAAAACATCCGCCTTTCGAGACCCCCGTTCGTCACAACGTATCCCTATTCATGCGGGGAGCTTAGGGCGAGTCAAAAGACAAGTCGAGATTCTTTCGGAAGATCCGGCGTGTACCTCTAGCCACCGCGGCTACAAGAACACCCTATGTAATCTATCGCGCGAATAGAATTGGAATAAGCAAAGCCGATCGAAAAACGAAATCTTCGAGGAAACACTTGATCGGCCGGGAAAAGATTCAACTCGATAATTCAACTATAACAATGATACATACACAAGATCACCACCGGGATCCTTCCTTGATCTTGCTTCTAGCTCCGGAACTCCGACGTGGTCTTCCATGCAAGGTTCCCACGTCGGCTAGGGAAACCCTAGTCAACTAGCTCGACCCTCTCCTCTCCGACATGGTGTCCCTCTCTTCTCTCGCTCCTCGGCGGCCGAAGACGAAATCTTTTCCTCGTGGCTCTCGGTCGGGGGGCTATAAATAGCCCGATTGGCGGCTAGGGCAAAGGAGAGGGCGTTTGGGGCCAAAATGGGCCCGGGCCGACCGGACCGGGCCGGCCGGCCCGGGCCCATTTAGGCCCGGCCCCGTGGGCTCCTTTGCCCCACGTCGGTTCCCTTGCTTCCCGGATGTTTCCCCCTTCGCATGTAGGTCCATGTCGTCGGTTTCTCTCCGAATTGGACTCAACTCCTTGTCTTGCAAGATTCGACGCACTTTTCCGGTCGGGTCCCCGGAGTCCGTCGTCTTCTCGGATCAAGTCCTCGGCTTCTTGGAGTTAAGTTTGCTTCATTGCATGACTTGTTCGGGGCTTCAAGGTCTTGTCATGAGGTTCTTGATGAACTTATCCCGAAAGTCTTGCATTCAACACTAAATCCCCGCATAAACATTAAACTCCAAAACCGACATGCACACGTGAACTTGTTATACCACGGGGGTTAGTACCAATGGATAAGGTATAAAACTCATGCCAACACCGAAGGTAAACTCATGGCTAGGTTGACGGATTTTCACCGTCAACAAGCTTCAAGAAGGGTACTCACCTTCAACTCCGTGTCGGTCACCTTTGTTTCCTTCATCCTCCCCAATACCCTCTTGCACATCCAAGAGTGAAATATCCGGATAATGGGGTTGCGGATGCAATTGCGTTGTTGATGGGCTTCTCCGGAGATCATGTTCCAAAATCCCGCCAACATGCCGGTGGCACGTCAACTTTCTCCGGAGCTCCCTTGTGGAATCCAAGCAGCCTCCCTAACGTGCTCGTAGGGAACCTCTTGTTGGACTCCCTCCAAACGGAATGACAAGCTTTGCACCCCATCATCATCAACGATGGGTGCAATAGTCATTAAAATTTCCAAGGCGAACCCCAAATGGGTGTCCACCGATACTCCGTTGGAGAACTGCACCCATCCGAGGTGCCCCAACATATAGTATATGTCGGTGCAAAAACCCAAGGTGTAGAGTGCTTGGTCGTCGAACTCGACGTTTGGCACAAGCCTCTTCTCAAGATTGGCGAGCCTCTCCTCCTCCTCCGCCGATAAGATGATGAAGCCGTACGAAGAGTATGTCGGGGTGTAAGGAGGTGGCGCGGTTGAGCGAGTCGATCGTCGTGGTGGCGCGGGCTGCTCCTTCGTGTGCCCACGAGGTTCGGTAAACCTCATGGAAGTGCTTTTTGCAGCCCTCATACCACCAAGGAGGAGAGCATCATTCCTTCTCGGTGGTGCCGTATCCGTCTCCATGCTCCGGGAGACTCGGAAACCAAGTGCCTCCTCGAAGACGTGGTTGATGACGGCTTGGACGACGACGAACTCTTCTTCTTGGAGAAGAGACTTGTGGTCTTCTTCCACATGGTTGCTGCACTCTTTTTTCAACTAAAATTCCGGGTTGCAACCGGTAACTAGGCACTTAAACTCTTTGCTTCGGATGTGGACTTTGAGTGGATTAAGGATGTGGATTTTTTTTTGAGCTATCAAGCTTGGGAAGGTTGGCTATGTCTATGGAGGTTTTGAGCACACAATCTTGAACACACAAACAAAGGAAGGAGAGGGAAGCTTGCTGCGAAAAACGGGAGCCGGGGGGGCTCCTTATGTAGGTGAGGCCGGCCTCGGTGCTCCTCCCCGCCTCGTCTTTCTTCCAAAGCACGATCATTTCACCTCTCGCAACTTTCCCGCCCGCGTGCTCCACGAGTTGCACCGCCCAAACGCTCTCGTCCACTCTTTTATTGGTCCTTCCACTTGATGCTTCATGTTTTGGGTCATGTCCATGCTCCCTAGCTCCACTTGCTTCACATGCCACCATGAAATTCCTACAAAGTTGATGCTTGCTGCCCACCATGCTTGTCCTTCGCATGTGGAATTGGTGAAAGTTGATGAAAGGGAATCCTATGGTGCATGCATGATTACTAGATTGCCTCCATTAAGGTGTGTTTAAGGTTAAGCATTCCTCTAATTCGAAATTTAAAATATTTTTCAGAGCCATGCAAGAGCTCGAACATAATTTTAGAGAAGTTTTTAAACCATTAAAAACAAATGCAAGTCGAAAATATTTTCTTTTTACGTCGATTTCGGTCTCACCGGTATAGTTTGCCTTCATTGGTTGAGAGCGAGACATTTTCCCGGCTTGATCATGGGGGCATAGGTTTAGGTTCTAATTTTGGCTAAATAAGAAAGATTTTGAATAAAACAAAATTAGAATAGGCTTAGAAAAATTCTAATCTTAGGGAAACCAAGGATATAGATTTTTAAAACCAACCAAAAGCTTTGATTTCTAGGTTCACGCGAGTCCTACCACGTGCTGAATTTTATTAACACTTAAACATAAATCGTGGCTCTACTCGTGTGGTTTTAGCATGAAAAATAAGTCAACCTCAGCACCATAATGAGGGTGAAAGGTTGAGTTAAGGTTCTGAAATTATATGGTTGAGGGTTTCTCGAAAAGAAAAGAATCAAACAAGCACATAGGAGGGTTCATGCAAAGGGTTTATGATAAAGCAAACATTCAATCAAGAATTATGTCTCTAATATTGTTCAACCACTTCTAAGTCTAATGTCTTTGCATAATAAAACTCAAAAACTAAATTATTAAAAAGACTCGAAAAACCTGGAATCGGGTTGTCCTCCCGGTAGCTTATTCTTGACTTGACGAAACGGGTTGCCTCCCCGCCCGGCGCTTCGTTTATAGTCCATGGCTAGACTTCTTCACTTGATTACTTCGGATCAACGCTCTTTGTGGGCGTTGCAATCTTGGGTACCCACTTTGGCTTAGTCAATTTTTTTGGTCTTCACGGTCGGCTTTGTCCTTGGTCTTGACGGATGCAACATCTTCCTTGTGGCTCGGCATCTCGAACTCCGGTCCTTCGGTCGTGATCTTCATGGTCTCTAGTGTGATCCTTCATCTCTCCCGAATGAGCTTGAGTAGCCTTCGCCGTCTTGGGACCTTGGAGTTGTCTCGGATATTCTTCTTTGTTACCCATCGGGCGCCCGCAAGTTGTCCCACTTGCGTCTAGCATCACGATGAACACTTCACGTATAGAGCTTCCGACCTCCGTCACCTTGCCATCTAAATTCTTCAATATTTTCTCCATAGCCTCGAACTTAGTGACGGCGTCCTTGGACATGGTCGTACTCCACACACTCCTTGCATGAGGATCTTGCTTCGGCGGCCTTTAGGTGTTGAGCTTCTTTCTCCATCTCCATCTTCTCCATCCTCCTCTTAAGTAAACCGATATGCCACTCAAGGAATCCGACTCGTATGCATTCGGCTCTCGCAATCGTCATGCGGATAGTTGAGACTTTGATTTTGAACGGCCTCCCGACGTCTTGAAGGTTTATGATAGGTAGATCAACGATGTCCGGGGTGCGCAGCGCTCCGGTGGTTGAGGTTGATCTTCCTTTGGACTTGGAGGTGGTGATTCCCTTGGAGATTTTGACGGTCCTTCGACTTCAACTTTTGAATCTAGGGTTTCCACCCCTTTATCTTGTGTTGCATGTCACCTTTGCACCGTAAAGTTTTCCCCGGATCATCCACAAAAAAGTTTGGGTTTCTTGGAGAGGTAGCCAACCATCTCCGGTTAGGGTTAGCAATAAGCAAAGTATGCAAAAACTAGAAAACAAAACAAATCTATAAAGGCCGGAGTTAGACAAACTAGATTAGATGTATTTTGAGGATGAGCAAAGTTTAGTAGATGCAAAAAGAAAGACAAAAAGAAAACTGAAAATTACAAAAAGGCAATAAAAAAATCAAATCTTGATCACTTGTTCCCCGGCAACGGCGCCAGAAAAAGGGGCTTGTTGACGGTTAATAATTGTATCAAAGTTCATTCATGACTCGCAAGCGTACAAGTCTCCCGTCGTAGTCAAGGGACCCTTCTTCCCTTGAGTGGTGAACCCAAGGTATCGAATCCGTGGAACAAATGTGTGACGCAAGACTTAATCTATTAAAGCCAAATAACTTCAATCTTCAATAAAGAACCTAATGCATCTAAGTAAAAGACACAAAACAGATCTAATCTACTAAAAACCGGAGAAAACAAAGTAAGATTGGGTAGATAAACCGATCTAGAGGGATCGGGGTAAGCCTTTTGTTGAAGTTCCAAGCAAGAGAAGAAGTAGCAAATCGAATCTTAATAGAAGCCTCTTTAAATCGTGGTTTCCCGTCCAAATCCGAAAACATCCGCCTTTCGAGACCCCCGTTCTGTCACAACGTATCCCTATTCATGCGGGGAGCTTAGGGCGAGTCAAAAGACAAGTCGAGATTCTTTCGGAAGATCCGGCGTGTACCTCTAGCCACCGCGGCTACAAGAACACCATATGTAATCTATCGCGCGAATAGAATTGGAATAAGCAAAGCCGATCGAAAAACGAAATCTTCGAGGAAACACTTGATCGGCGGGAAAAGATTCAACTCGATAATTCAACTATAACAATGATACATACACAAGATCACCACCGGGATCCTTCCTTGATCTTGCTTCTAGCTCGGGAACTTCGACGTGGTCTTCCATGCAAGGTTCCCACGTCGGCTAGGGAAACCCTAGTCAACTAGCTCGACCCTCTCCTCTCCGAGATGGTGTCCCTCTCTTCTCTCGCTCCTCGGCGGCCGATGACGAATTCTTCCCCGCGAGGCTCTCGGTCGGGGGGCTATAAATAGCCCGATTGGCGGCTAGGGCAAAGGAGGGGGCATTTGGGCCCCGGATGGGCCCGGGCCGACCGGACCGGGCCGGCCGGCCCGGGCCCATCTAGGCCCGGCCCCGAGGGCTCCTTCGCTCCATGTCGGTTCCCTTGCTTCCCGGATGTTTCCCCCTTCGCATGTAGGTCCATGTCGTCGGTTTCTCTCCGAATTGGACTCAACTCCTTGTCTTGCAAGATTCGCGCACTTTTCTCGGTCGGGTCCCCGGAGTCTCGTCGTCTTCTCGGATCAAGTCCCCGCTTCTTGGAGTTAAGTTTGCTTCATTGCATGACTTGTTCGGGGCTTCAAGGTCTTGTCATGAGGTGCTTGATGAACTTATCCCGAAAGTCTTGCATTCAACACTAAATCCCTGCATAAACATTAAACTCCAAAACCGACATGCACACGTGAACTTGTTATACCACGGGGGTTAGTACCAATGGATAAGGTATAAAACTCATGCCAACACCAAAGGTAAACTCATGGCTAGGTTGACGGATTTTCACCGTCAACAAGCTTCAAGAAGGGTACTCACCTTCGACTACGCCGGCCTCCGGCGGCGGCGCCCCCGGCTATCCGGTGGCTCAACCGCGGCTTGGGTAGCGGGCACGGCTTCCTCGGCGGGCGGCGCGACTTCTTCCGCCACCGCCGATGAGGGCTCATCCCCATCCCGGAGGTCGGATCTCGTGGATTTTACGCGAGAGCACACACGGATGGTCGTCGGCGAACATCGACTACTACATCAAGTACTACTCGCAAGGATATGGTACTTACAAGTTCGACCGGACAATGGTCACGGCCGAGCACCGAGGATGCTGGCGATATCAACCGGTCCACCCTCGGCGGGCGCCTCCTCCTCCTCGCGCTCCTACGGCTACCGCCTCCTCCACGGCGGGCGGCGGCCGGCGCGCGGTATCCCGCGCTCCCGAGACCGCCACCTCTTCAACGGCGGCGGCCACGGGTCCCACGCTCCCTTGCGGAGCCGGGGGCCGGCGCTCCGCTTGCGCCGGGATCTCTTCGACGGGGGAGCCGGACTACGACTTCCGCCGCCTCCCCACCGGGTCCCACACGCCCTCGTCACCCTCTTCGACGGGCTCCGCCGCGGCACCTCCCCGCACACATTGAAGACTACTCGTCGGCAAGCGTACTCGAACAAAGGGTACTCGACTACTCGCTCAAGGCAATTTACCTCCCGAGGCGTGGTCTCCGAGACCTTCGACTTCTTCGCCACCCGCTTCCCCGGCGGGGTTGCGCGGCCTCCGCGGCGGCGCGCGCAAGGCTAGCCTCCGGGCTGGCGGAGGGTCTTGTACCGGAGGAACATGAGGCAAGCCCGGCGGCTAAACCTCGACCGCAGCCGGAAGCGGTCTTGCGGCGTCTCCTCGTCTTCGTCGTCGTCGTCGAGGCATCCTCCACGACGACGGTGTCGTCGCCTTCACCGACTTCACGCCGCTCCTTCGCCTTGCCTTCCTTCCGGACCTCGATTCCGCTCGGAGGTGGTCGCGGCTCGGAGATAAACCTCTTCACATCATCCTGCACAAGACACAAGACGTCGGCAACTCTACTTCAAGTAGTCACTACTCGACTAGGGTGGTTCGACTACTCACTTCTTTCGGTGGGCGCGCGGCGGAGTACTCCTCGACAGGGCACGCCGTGTACAACGGCATGTCCTTGAAGATCCGCGACAACCTCTCGATGATGTCGTTGTCATCCAGCTCGCCTCCTGGCATCCGCGACGCGTCGTCGTCGCCGGTGTACTCGAAGCCCAGGGGTCTCCCCGAGCCATCAACGGCCGGATCTCCGCGCTTCATGAAGCCGAAGGCCACGTGCTCGGCCCTCAGTCCCGCCTCTCTGAGCACCTTGATGCGTGCTAGCGCTCGGGGAGGCCGGATCCCTTCTTGCATGGTGGGCTCCGTGTTCCACCATTCACGGTGCACCGGGCCGCCGTCCGCTCGGCTTCGGCGGGCGGGGTGGTGGTTCGTGATGTAGAACCACCCGGTCTTCCAATCGGTGTTGGAGTCAACGAGCTTGTACGCCGGGTACTACTCCGCGGCGTCCTCCCTAAGCCGGATACGGCTCCTCCGACTACTCCGGGATTGGTGGCACCGGGCGCGCGGCTGACGCGGAAGAACTTCGGAAAAGCGCCCAATGCGGCTTGATCCCAAGGAAAGCTTCGCGAAGTGGACGAAGACCGACGTGTGGAAGATGCCGTTGGGGTTCGAGTTCGGTACTCGATCCCGTAGTACCCGAGCAACCCCTTGAAGAAATCGCTGGCCGGGAGCGCAAGACCGCGCTCCACGAACCGCGAGAACATCGGGATCTCGTCTTCGGCTTTCTCCATCGGATATGGATCTCCCGCGGCGGATCTCCACATGTCGACTTCTTTCTCCCTGATGAACCCACTATTCAGGAGGGTCAGCAGATCCTCCGTCTTCACTTTGGATTTCTTCCACTCGCGGCTCGGATCAGCCCGCGGTGGAGACATTGGCGGTCCCGCTCCGGTGGCAGCCGCAGCGGCCTCTTCGCGGCCCCTCTTCTTCCCGGCGGCCTTGGACGTCTTGGACGGCGACGGCTTCATCCTCCAAGTGCAGGGCGTCTTCACTCGCATCCGCTCGGGGGCTACCCCTAAAGGACTTGGGTGGCGGCGCACTTGGATCTACTACGGCGGCGGCAAGCGCCGGGAGTGGATTCGCTTTAGATGCAAAGGGAATGGTCGCGGCTCGAATGGGTGAAAAACCCTAAGGCTTTTGGCTTCTATTTATAAGCCAAACCGGCTCCGCAACGGGTCTTCGGATAAGTCCGCGCGCGGCTGACTCAGCGGCCGCGCGCGACCCTTCGTATTCTACTAGTCGACGCGCCTCACCTTGGGGGCCGGCTACTTCTACTCGACTACCTGGGAAGCGGCTAGTCTCAAGAGCATCTCAGGACACATTCTTCAAGAAGACCCTTCAATTCGAGAGGAAGTACTCGACTCAAGGCTCGGGGGCTCCGTGCCACGTGTCCTTCGGTTTTTTCTCTCCGGATTTTTCGGGATTTTCTTGCCAAGACTTCAGATGGACCCTCAGCCAGAGCCCGCGGCTCAAGGCTCGGGGGCTACTCCATGTGGAGTGCGGTTTTGCAAGTCGCACCTCCATATCAGCTCCGGCTTCAAGACAAGACGGGCATTTTTTGAAGACCTTCGAAAGCAGTTTTCGGGGACGCTTGGGACTACTCGAGAAGACTTCAAGATTGCTCAAACATCAGCTGGAGTACATTCCAGCCTCGGGATGCTTCGACTACTCTTGAGGACTTTTGACTTGTAGCACTCAGGGACGCTTGAGGACTACTCGTTAAGGCCGTCAAGACTACTTGCAGCTATCCTTCTCGACTACAAAGTACTCGGGGGCTTGTCGTATGGACCTCCCCGGCCCACTACCTCGGTGGGTACCGGGACCGACTACTCGGTGGGCCCCTGGGACTACCTGGCTTGCGCTACACGGCATCTGAAGGAGTGGAGCACAAGGACTACACAGGAGTAGTACTCGGTTAGGGAGCTGTACATGTTCCGCACTGTATAGAGGACTCCTAGACGTACTCGACTAGTACTCTCTCCCTACTCCGACTTGTAACCCCCCCTCCCGACTATATAAGGCGAGGAAGGGACCGATCTCTCCGGATCATCTCATCCAATTCCCTACAACTCACGGCGCACTATTGCACCATCTTGTAATTGTGCCCTATCAATCCAGAGCTACGCGGCATACGGGACGTAGGGTATTACGCACCTCGCGGCCCGAACCCTGTCTAAATTGTGTGCCACGTGTCTCTTCCTTCAAGTTACCGATCTCGGCGAGTCACATTCATCTACTTCGGGTACTCCCCGTAGTAGGTTGCCGGTCTAAAACACCGACACCCACCTCTACGCACCGACCTTTGCTCGCAGGCTATGTCACAGAAGTCATGGCCGCTCGCTGGCACCTACAAGGAAAGGGAAGGAGCATCTAATCAGAAGCGCCCGAAAGGGAAGGAAGAATAGAAAACGGGGGGAACTCGGGGGGAGCGCACTGCTCTGCACGTGGTGTTAGACCAAGAGGAAAGCAGATGTAGCGAGCGGGTGAACCGTGAGGAGCGCTAGGGTTTCGAATCGGGACAAGAGGTGGGAGGAAGGGGAGGGAACAGATAAGAAAGGGGGGAAGAGGAGGGAGGCGCCCTTATCTTGACCTGTCGGAGCAACGCATGGACCGCCGGACGCACGCAAGCTCCCGCCCGAGGCGACCGTGCCCTCGCCGAGGCAGGACATGACGGCCATACCGCGGGCGAGGATGAGAGGGAGCGCAGGTTCATATAGTAGGCGTGTGTCGCCGCTGGAGGGCACCCCGGAGGCAGGAGGGGTGGGGGTCCACTGTTCCGGTGAGGCCGGGCGAATCCTGCTCGCAGTCGCAAGCGAGCCGGGCAGCGTGAATCTGGGCAGAGCGGAGAGATAAGGCACCCACGGTTTTCCCTGATCCACGGTTTTCTCCGATCCCAGCACAGGCAACACACCCCGACGCACCCTGAGGCAACTGACAGCGGGCCACACACTTCCAACTGGACCACCTGTCAGAGAAGAGGAGATGAGAGGAAAACGGACCGACACACACCACGGCGCAGCGCGCCCGCCTCCCTCCCGCGTCGTCCCGCGCGGGGGTCCGTCGGTATTTTAGACCGGCAAACCTACCGAGGGGGTACCCGAGGTAGTAGATTGTGCGGTGGGGATCGTGATCAAGAGACCGAGAACTCGAAGGTATGCGCAAGGACACGGGACACAAGATTTATACGAGTTCGGGTCGCCAAGGTGGCGAGCCCTACGTCTTGTTTGGGGGATCAAGTATGGCGCCCGCGCTTGGTGTAGGGTTGTTCGGATGCCGGCTAGGTACCCGCCCTCCTTTATATAGTTCGGGGGGCGGGTTCCTAGTTGGTTACAAGGCAGAGTCCTAGTAGGAGTACACGGAGCGAGTCCTAGTAGGAGTACGGGGGAATTCTACCGGAGTCCGTCTTCTACTATTCTTCCTTCCTTGCATGAGTACCGGGAGTATGCCCGACAAGCCCCCGAGCACGTTGGAGTCGAGAGTAGTAGTTCGAGTAGTCTTGAAGCCTCTTCGAGTAGTTCTTGAGCGTCCTCGAGTACGCTTGGAGAAGTCTTCAATAGTACTTGAACTCGCCGCGAGGCTGGAAGGTGGTCCGACTCATCGGTCTTGAAAAAAATTTGAATGATGGGTGTAGCATAGCGACCCCCGAGCCTTGAAATGATTAGGTAATCAATCCAAGGGTCTTCGGTTTTCGCGAAGCCATCATCCGAGTACTCTTGCGAGTGTGTAGCCCCCGAGATAAGAGAGCCGTATGAGCCACGTCGAGTAGTGATTGGTGAGGAGCCCCCGAGCTTGAGAGCGAGCGAAGCATGCTTCGAAGTTATCTTCAAGTAGCCCCCGAGCCGGGAGAGATTCCAAGTAGCGAGTTTGGTGTCGAGCCGTGGAGCTTGAGAAGTAGTCGTGCCGTCGGAGCGGACTTTAATTGCGACCAAAGTCGACTTTAGATGCGGCGGTGCGGACTTTAGAATGCGACTTAAAAACCGAAGTCGACTTTGTGCGGCGTGGAGCGGACTTTGAGATGCGACATGAAATCCAAAGTCGACTTTGTGCCGCGCGGAGTGGACTTTGAGATGCGACTTGAAAACCGAAGTCGACTTTGTGCGCGCGGAGCGGACTTTGAGATGCGACTTTAGAAGTCGACTTTAGAATGTCGCGCGGAGCGGACTTTGATATGCGACTTTAGAAGTCGACTTTATGAAGGACCGATAAGGCGCCGAGAGGGGGGGGGAGTGAATGGGAGCCGATAAAAATTCTTTTCGAGGGAGATTAAAATTCCGACAAGACGAACTAGCCCGGTCAAACCCCCGAAATCACACGCTCCGCACTTCTACCTCCCGTTTGCCAAAACAACGTAGCCACCGGAGTGCTACCGGTCCTAGGAACAAACACTACCAACAACCACAACACACACGCGGCACCGACGGCGGAAACAACTCGAAAGCCGGCTAACCGGAGGGGCGGTTAGACCGGGTATAGGGGGCGGTTAGACCGCCTCCACACGGCAACCAAGAAATCCTCCGAAGCGCCTCTTCCGAGCACCAAAACACACCACGGTTTCACCAACGGAGATCTCTGGTCAAGGCCATGCTAGCTACCGAGAAAATCTTGGCGAAAACCAAAACTTCACCCAAAGGCCTAGGGGCGGTTAGACCGGCTACCGGGGCGGTCTAACCTCCCGTACCCGGCAACGAACTCCAACCAAGAACACCTAGCAAGCCGCACGAGAACGACCCCAAATTTCACCCGGACACTCCTCGATCAAGGCGAACAAACTCACGAGAGGAAAATCCGGCGAAACAAAACTTTGACCCGGAAACACCCCGGGCGGTTAGACCGCCCCCCCGTAGGCGGTTAGACCGCCCCTTCCCGAAAAACGAACCCGCGGGTCAAACCTCAACTTCCTCGCCCCCGATCTCCCGAATCACTCCACGGATTGCGGCCAAACCTCGGGGATAGGCCGGGTTACCTCTCCGGGCAACCTCTACCTCAAAGGAATCGACCCGAAACGCTCACAATCAAGAGGAATCGAAGAAATCGCTTCTCTAGGTCAAGAACTCGCCCAACTCGAGAAACCACCAAATCGAGTCCGATTCAAAGGGGATTTGGGGGCAAAGTCACCGATCAAAGAGGCACAAGAACCTCATACGTGACACCCACCAAAAACCCCAAGAAATCGTCCTCAAAACTCCGCCAAAAAGAGCTCCGAAAGTCAACACAAAAGAGACGGGAAAACCACCATGAAGAACAACGCCGAACCTTCTATACATGCCATGAATGGTTCGTACAAGGTCTAGTTTGCCACCCAAACATCCATCCCTCTCTCTAGATCTCACATGAAGCTCTCAAACTAGCCTTCTAAAAACCTAGGGAAAATAGAGAACGAAAATGGAAAAACCAAATGAGCTAGGGTTCCCAAAGTTGGCTGCCATCCACCCCTCTAATGAGTATATATGGAGGCACCCAAAAGACTAAAACGCCCTTCACTAATAACTAGGGATACATGCCCCTCAAGGGCAGATTTGGAATTGTTGATGTCTTCACCATCGGACGGATGCCGGCGACCGCACCCCGCGTAGCCTCAACGCAAGCCTTGCGATCCCGACGCGTGTCCTCCGCTTCGAAGCTTCTCGGCACCGGCGGCCGGGGCGGTCGGACCGCCCCCCACAGGCGGTTAGGCCGGCCCGGTGGATCCGGCCGGCCCCCGGGCGGTCCGACCGCCCCTCTGGGCGGTTGAGCCGGCCCGGGTGGCCGCACCTCCTTGTCGAGTCTTCGGCCTCGGTTTGTGGCTCAACCGAGTAACCCGGTGGTTTTCGGGTGAACCACCTGCAAACCCCGCGAACTCGGTGTAGCCTCCGCCAATCTCCACTCATGACTCGGCTCCCACATAGTCCCGGCTCGACCTTGGTTTTGAGGCTCTACCAAGAAACCGTCCACGACTTCATCTTCTTGTTCATGCCACCATGCGGCTCGCACTTGACCCCACCGGCCAACGGGTCCCTCGAACGAAGCCTACTTGTCTTCTCCACACCCGGAGGCCTCACCGCGACGACCTTTCGCGCTTGTTCTTCACCCGCACCAACACGAGTCAAGCCGCAAGCCGCACCCGCAATACTTAGCCAAGAATCGGTCCACACAACGTTGTCAATCACTCATCACACAAGGAAGCGACCATCCACCGGTCCTCGAACCACACATGGTCCTCAATCTCCCCCTTGATGAGTGCATTGACAACACACTCACATGAAGTAACACAAGAGAAAAGGAAAAGAAAAGAAACAAAATAAAAAGAAACCCCAACAAGCGATCGAAAGCCAAAGAAAGGCAAAGAGCAAGATCACTTGAAGAAGACAAGTCTCGGACCCCTTAGGCAAGGGCAACGGCTCGACACATCCGAGACAAAACATCGCTTAAGCAAAGAGCGCAAACCATCAAAGGAAAACTCGATCACCACAAAGAGCTCCCCCTGCACAAATGCAAGCTCCCCCCGAGCCACAAGACACTCCCCCCCGAACACATGCATCAATGCAACTCGGGAATGCAACAAAGAGCAAAAACACTCGCTCACACGCCCCGGGCGGTTAGGCCGCCCGTACGGGGTGGTTAGACCGCCTCTGCCCGAACCGACCGCCCGGGGGGTGGTTAGACCACCCCAAGAGACCGGCCCGCACCAAACTGCTCAAAAATTGCCCGAAACAATTGGAACACCTTCCAAACACTCCCAGGTGCCCAAAACATGCACAAACTTCTCCCCCTTGTTGACAATGCATGAATCAAGGCAAAATGCAAAAACTTTCAACATATAGCTTCTCGAATATACAAAATTCATCACAAGGAGCTACACAAGTCCAAATGAGCAAGTTAGATACTCGACAGGTTCGTAATGACCTTAACTACGTGATCACCAAGTTTCACAACCATTGGACAAGGCTAAAAAAGATTTGAGTAATTTTGCGAAAAGTTACTCTCTCACAAGCAAATACCTAAACATGAGCAAAACATATCAAAATGGCAAAGCCACTCAAACTTCATGCTAGGACGACCATTCTAATCATAAGACCATCATAAACACCCAAAAGCACCTCATGTCATGTCAAAGCCACCGAGCCATGTGCCTACTTCTATATATGAGACTTCTCATTGGTAGGCATCATGCAACGGTTTAGCACCCAAAGCAAATTAATTTCAGCACATATGACATGGGAGCATATTTTCCAAGCATTTTTCATTTCATTTTCAGATTTGTAAATGGTACATGAAATGTCTTTGCGACAAAAAGGAACTTATGCCCCTCCACAAGATTAAGCAAGAGGGCTAAACATTCACGATGGTAAATGAGCCTTTGGCCCCATATGATCAATAAACACTATACCACAACCCAATATTAACGTCGGAGGTGCGTCGCTATAAGTATGAAATAACCATCGAACGATCCGTCGTTATAAGTCCGTTTTGAACCGTCCATCGTTACTTCTCGTTGTACCATCTACATATCCGTCGCTATAGAAATCTACACTTCCCATCGTACAGACCGTCGGTATATCTCAATTGTATTGGGCTGCACTTCGGCCCACTTCATGAAAATAGCCCAAATTCTCAAGCCACCTTTTTATTCTCAGCCGATGTTGTACGTCCGATCTAGATCCAACGGTTTCCAACACCTTAGGTTTCTAACCCTAACCTTATCCACCTCCCTCCCCACCACAGCCGCCCCGTCGCAGGCAGGGACGCCCGTCGCCCGCTTGACACACCACCTCTGCTAAGCCCGTGCTAGTCTCATCCGCTGCCTGCCACGCCGCCCCCCAGCGAGGCCCCTCCACCAGGAACGCAAGCAGCAAGGCGAGCAGTGGTAAGCCCCAGGTCAGACCTCGCCAAGGCTGCGCGGATCCGCCCCTCCCCGCGGCGGCCGCCACTCCCCATCGCCACCGCTGACCCTGCCCCTACCCGCTACCGCTGCTGACCACAGTGCTCATCTGCCGAGCACCCCCATCCTGGCTGCGCATCCGTCCGCTCCAGCATGGAGATCTCGGTATGACCCTACCCGATGCCTAATACCTTGACGTCGTCTCCATGGCACTGCCCCTGTAATCTGCCTCATCTGCCGAGCTATGCCTGAGATGTCCCCAAACCTTTCGAGTTCCAGACTTCTAGGCGCTCCAGATCTGAACAATTGAGGTAAAATCGAAATGAATCTATGTCCTCAGTTATTTGCATCAAATCTTCTAAGTATCCCTTTAAATCATTGATTCATCATTTGATCTTGTCTGCAGCAATGTCTATTGAAACCATACGGTGAAGTTGTGCTGCTTCTAATCGTTCCAGTAGGCACCAGACTTCGGTCAAATAATTTTGTATGTATTTATCTGTATGTGTACCCTTAGTTTGTGATGAATATATGTGACTTAGATCAGTATATGTTGGGATGAAGTGTATTCATGCTTCTGCAGGTTTCTTGAGCTATGCAATTTCAGGAATAGTGTGTTTTTCCCTTCTAATCTCGCAGTTTGTTATGCACCATCTTTGATTTAATGTTCAGAGTATTATTTCCATCAGCACCAATAGCCTTGCTAGATGGTCATGGTTTTTTTCAGTTTTCTTGGGTTTTTTAGTAGCGAGGCTAATGTGATCGCACCATCGTAATTCAAATTTTGTATATAATAAAACTTGTCTTATTTGATTAAGAAGGGAAGCAACCACCAAATGCTTTGCAAAAGTCGATTCATTGAAAATATAAAGTTTGCTTGTTGAACTACAAGACGAGTGTACAAAAAGTCGAACACTTGTGCATGTTGAATTATGAAACTGCACTTTTAGTGAATTGGTTTATTGTATATGGCTAGGTAATGTGGCCATTTAGATATACAAGCAAGTTTGTGCATATGAGTTAGGCTATGACAATCTCCTAAGATTTAATTTGATAAGTGATCATCTTTTGCACCAACGGTGTAAAAGAATAACAAATTACGTTAGTTATTGTGAGATTTTACATACGGTTTCCCCATTGCGGGAATTCGTCTTTTAGAGTGGAGGAGATGGTATGCGGTTGCAGCTTGCCTCTACAACGGCGAAAGCGACGGGCCTTCACATTCGGAGGCCATCTTGAGTGTGTGGAACGGGGATCTGGTTCAAATTGAATACATGCTTGTGACTATGTAGTTTCTACAAGAAAAAGGAGGCAATTTGGCACCAAGTAGGGTGCCAAACCGTGCCAAGTAGGATGAGCACCAACTTGTCTTTGCTGCTTTGCGGTGTTGCCCATGAACATGGAAGTCGATCATGTTGACAACGAGACGAGTTCAACCTAGTCTTCGTCTCTTGGATATCATTTTGCATTGAACCATTTCCGGACAAGAATCATTTTGTGAGCCAAATAGACCTAATGTTGTAAATAGCTTGTGCAAGCTGTGTCGGTTATCAGGCTTGAATGATAATTGTGAGGTTGTGAGCCAAACATGTGACCAAATGTTGTAAATTGTCTGTACTTGTCATTTGATGGCTTGAATGATAATAGTAAGGTTTTGAACTATTGTTTATTGATGGATTGATGTTCAATGCATTTGTGGTTGAAGGTTTAAGATAATTGTACTGTATTATATATAAAAATCAATGTGTGCAGAAACATGGTAACAAACAGTGCATCGCTATAAACAAGTGCAACTGAGGGTCCGTTGTTCTATATGGGTCCGTCGGTATAGATGTGCGCAACTAATCATCCGTCGGTATAACTGCCATCCGTTGGTATAAAGTTATACCGACGCCAGTTACAACGACAGATAGAGGGCGTCGGTATAAGTTTATACCGACGGATGGTGAGTCGGTATAACGACTTATACCAACTCTTTTGTAGTTGGTGATTTAGGGTTGTGGTATAGTGAAACTAGCTATCCAACCACTAAGTAAGCATAGCAAAGCCACTAAAAAATGTCAAGATCATATATAGGCATTTACACATGAGAGAGCATGTATGTGACATTTTTCAAAAATTAGCCATCAACCATGGATCATTCATCAAGATCATCAAGAGCTAAGCCAAACTAAGCCGTAGCATACCAAACAAGCTCACAAGAACATATATAGCAACCCATGGTGAACAATGTATATAGGAGAAGCTTTTCCTATCCAATGCATATGATACAAAATGCATGCAATCTAAGATACAAGGATGCCTATACATCATGTTACATATGCCATGCCAAATGCAATAAATGCACAAAGGAAAGCTATACATATGCTACACAAGGAGCTTCACCACCAACTTAGGAAACCAACCACACACACGCTCACAAAAGACCGGCTCCTCGAGGGGAGGCAAAAAGGGCTCGACACCACTGGCAAAAGAGCAAAGGAGCACAAAACTCACAAGCTCCCCCTAAGCACATGCACTAGGGCCAAAGAGCATACAAAGCTCACCCTACACACATGATATAGAGAAGGAGCAAAACAAACCAAGTGGCTTGACCAAGGCCACACACTCGAAGGTCACAAAGCACTTACCTTTATCATTTCTTCACAATTCACTCATCCTTGTCCACCATCCCCGAAAGTGATGCACCTACATGTCACCACCGGGTATGAGGCCGAAGAACCACCCCCGATATCAACCAAATGTTCTCCGGGCCTCCCACCGCAACTCAAAACCAAGAGCGAGAACGAGCAAATGACTCAACACCGGGGTTAGTCCCAAAAGTGTGAAACCGGTGTCGGGCCATTTCCTCAAAAGTAGGGTTAGCAACATTCATCCTACCCCGCCTATCAATACGGTGATCCATCTCGTCAAACCTATCAAACACCGGAACCACCATGGGAACACCACTCCCGTCTCACCGGAGGAGTACGAGTACCACGAAAAGGAAGGCATGGTCCGTAGCCCCTCGAGACTCAAAGCTGCGACGTCTCCCAAACTCGTATTGATCACGAGGTAGAGTACGTCCGGCAAACTCAACACCACCAAACTCAAAGTGTCTACCATCTGCACCATGACCAAGGGAACTGAAACCACCAACATCACGACCTCGGAAACAGAACTGCCCAGAAATCTGGGGAGGGCCGGTCTGACCGCCTAGCCAGGCCGGTCTGACCGCCCTCTCCAGACCACCACTGCGGCTACGGGATTTCTCATATCCCCATGCCGGATCCTTACGCACAAAGCCCTTTCCCTTAGGCAGTGGCATACGAGGCTCAGGCACACCATGAGAAGGGTGGTACCTGTCCTTGTTCGCCCACTCCTTAGCCATTCTCACCTCTCTCTTTCTCTTATAGCAAAACTCTCTCTTGTGACCATCCTTCCCACAAAACTCACAATGGAAAAGGATTGGTTTGGGCTTAGTCTTGGGGAGAGGCTCTCCACTTGGTTTCTGACTAGGCTTTTCACTTGCCTTCTCACTCGGTTTTTCTCTCGGTTGGTTTGGCTTGGATGCAAACTTGTCTTTGGGTGTGGGTTTTGGTGGAACCGAAACATTCACAAATTTCCTTTCTCTCTCACCACTTGCCCTCACCAACCTCATCCAATCCCAAAGCCCAACCATCAAAGCGCTTACAACTAGCAATCATCATACCAACACTACAAGGTTTTCCCCTATTGCAACAAATCCCTTAGGCAACACCACTATTTCGGTTGCAATAGGGGGGTACCATTGCACCGAAACGGTGATTTGGTTGCAATTTGTGTGTCTATTGCAACACAAAATTTGAGTTGCATTATCTATTTGTTCGGTTGCAACATGTTGACGCTAATGCGCCCTTTTTTCGGATTTCCGTTGCATTTGGTGGGAACTAATGCCACCCCAATTTTGTGTTGCATTAGCATTTCTTACGTTGCAACGAAAGTTGCTATAGCCACCATACTAGGGATGGTTGCGTTTGAACAAGTATGTCGCAACGTAGAATTTTGGTTGCAAATATATCTTTGCGATGTTGCAACAAGTTGGCGCTAATGCACCCATTATTCGAATTGTGTTGCATTTGGTGGGAAATATTGCTACCCTACTTCGCGTTGCACTAGAAATTCGAGTGTTGCAATATAAACTTGCTATGGCTACCATACTAGGGTTGGTTGCGTTTGAACGGCCTTACGCAACGTCTTATTTGGGTTGCAAATATCTCTTTGCGTTGTTGCAATACAAGGAAGGCTACTTGCTCGTTTCTAGCCTCAAGGAGGAATATTGTGTACGTATTGCCACAAAATTTGTTTAGATGAAAAAAATCTGCTATGGGGTTGTAGCGAAATTTAAAATGCGATTTAATAAATAAATTTTATTATGAAAAATCTGAATTTTAACAATATGGTATAGACTATATGTACCATGAAAAAAGAGAGGAAAAAAATTGTGTTCTATGGGGATGTGGGCTAAGCCAGACCACAATAGGCTCAACCGGCGAGCGTAAAGCCCAGCGAGCGGGAGCCCGAGTGGGCCGGCCGGCCCATTAAGCCCCGGAGCGCAAGTAGCAAGCATTAGTTGATGATGGTAATACGAAGTTCGAAAGCGCGAGCACGCCTCTCCTTTTAAGCCGGGATACCCCCTTCTCGGTTTAAGGGGTGGCACTAAAGGTACTTGGAGACTAGGATGTCAAAATGTCAAATGGGCCGATGAGAGTAATAAAAACAAGGATATGCCGCCCAAATCGTCTATAACTTACGGCTCCCCCACCCCCAATACACCGTTGCTCCCAACCATCCCCCCTCGTCGGCTCCGACCGTCGCGTCCACATCGAGATGCCCCGCATCGCGGTTTCCCCTGCGGCAAGCGGCGGCCGGCGGCGGGAGTGGCCGCATCGAGCCTTCCCGGACAAGTGGCGGGCGCGGACGAGGGGGCGCGCGCGCGTAACACGCCCGAGCGGCCGCCACGGCGGGCGGGGCCGCATCGAGGGGATCCCGGAGAGCGGCGGCGGCGGACGGCGGGGCCGCACCGAGGGTTTTCGGGCGGCGGCGGCGGCGTACGGAGGTGCCACTACTCCACCACGCGAAGCGCGATGCACGCGGGCGGTTCAAGTGTTCCACACCACCTACCTCGTCGTCCTCCCGGTATGGTCGGCGGCACCCCAACCCCCGTCGTCCTCGGTACGGACGACACCGCCACCTCGTCGTCGTCGTCGACGGCCCGCATCGCCAAGTCGATCCATCCGGTAAGGGTAAGCGAGGCCCTAGTCGGATGCAAGCGTTCCCGAGAAGAGAAGTGAGGTACACTACCCTACCCTCTTTGATTTTCCGGGGAATCGTGTGACTCCTTTTGCAATTAGAAAAATGTTAGTAGTTCATAGTAATCAAAATTTCATACTAGATAATGGTAATTGTGTTTTTGTGTGCATCCATCTCACCCCATACTAGATAATGATAATGATAATTGGCTTGATTTCTTGCCATCTTTTGCTTGTGAATCGACTGTGTACATTTGATCACAATCCCGAAAACAAAGCCGGCCAAATGAACGCAGTCGTCCCATTTAGTAGGTTAGGCCTTTTCTCGGCGGGTAGTCGGGGGATCACGGGTAAATTGGTATACATTATGAGTCAAGAGATTGAATAGGCTGTTTAAAAGCGAATAACGACAAATTGTTTTGTTTGCTCGGGCTAGTGAACACTTGCTAGTCGGGTGAGGATCATCATTCCGGACTCGGATGCCTGAGCAGGACAATAGCAAGAAACCGTCTCCATCAAAAGCTTCGGGATCATCAAAAAGAAAGGTGCATTTTTTGACTAATTTGCTTGCATTGGCCACATTTGTTGTAACACATTTCATGTTAGTAACTTGTGTTTGTTGTCCGCCATAGCAAATGCCCTTGCGCCAAATGGTTCAACGGTCGAAGGAGCGCTATGATGATTTGCGGGAGCGGATTGAGAACCTAAGCGTCGACATTGCTTTGGAACGCGGGAAGACATGGAGATGACCCTGAAGGAATTCATGGAGGCTGTTGTCGACAAGTTAGAAGTGATGGCGAAGAAGATCCGCAAGCTTCGGGATAAAGTCAATCGCAAGTAGTAGTAATCTAGCTTAGTACGTAACATAACCAGGTCCTAGGTGAATGTTATGCGGATCTTTGGTGAATGGTCAATGGATGTGTATGTGGCAACATCTAAGTAATAACTTTGAACATTTATACATGCATCTTCGTATGTCTATGTGTTTGGATCTGGATGAGCCCTTGCAAAATATTTGAACTCATGAGTGACACAAATTGAAATCCGTTGGGTCTGTCATGCATATTTGGACTAACCATCCGTCCGTTTTCGAATTGCGACATGCTATTGTTTATGCTATTCATGTGAATGTTCACAAAGCATTGTGATCAACAATTTGGAGACTCTTCACTAGAACTCCCGAATTTTGTGTATTATTGTTAGCCCCTATAGTAGCCGATCGAAAAGAAAAATAATGAATTACGCATATGTTGAAAACCACGAGAAAGGTCATACTACGTACAACCTCGTAAATATTGAAACCGGGTATTCCTTGGTTGTACTAAAATTTTGTCTATCGTGTATGTATTGCCACGATCGGATAGGGGCTCTTCCGATCCGGACCATTCCAAAATTCCGTCTTCGACAACACCGGTTATTGTTGCGGAGATCTCCACGAGGGCCTCTAGGGGATCGATCTCCACGGCGATCTCCACGTGATTCTTGTTGCGGAGATCTGAGCGGCGCTACGGCCACGGCCGGTACGTACCGATGTCTTGATCTCGTATATATATCCAATCGTTCGCTGCATATATATGCATATTGGTATATATATCGTCATCAAGGTCGATTGAAATTAAACATGAACAATGCGATTAACTAATGGCATCGGACGAAGATCGAAGTTGGATGCGCTTGCCTCGACACTCGGCGGATTGGCGGAACAATTTTCGAATTTTTTTGCAAAAATTTACGGCCTCATCGGCGCGAGGTGGATCTATTGCGTGTCCATGTAAATTGTGTCAATGCATGATCGGACATTCCACCGTGGGTCGCATTCAAATTCATTTACTCAATAGAGGGTTTGCCGATTGTTTCATCGATGCCGGTAACATTCAAGACCAAACTAATACTTCTTCTCGGGGTCCCGTGAATCAAGATGTTACTGCCGATCTCGATAATCATGATGCACTACCTACGGTCGATGATACAACACATTTATTTGTAGAAGACGATGAAGAAGATGGTTTGGATGATAACCCCGCTTGCCACCAATACTCCGATTAGAAACATTATCGGTGGCACTATACATCATAGACAAACCGGAGATGAGGAAGAGGCGGATAAGCGAGCGAGAGATCTTTTTGAAACTATTAGAGCGAGGCAAAGAAGGAATTGTATCCGGGATGCAAAAATGCAACGAAGGTCTCTTTTATTGTGGAGCTTTTTCGGATAAAGTGCATGTATGGCTTAAGTAACGCGTCATTGGAGGCCATACTTAAGCTCTTTGGAAAGGTTCTCCATGACCGGCATTGTATTCCCGACTCCTTGGATAAAGTGCAAAGGGTGATTCGAGACCCGGGCTTGGACTATGTCAAGATACACGCATGCCAAAATGATTTGTGTTATTTTTTGATAAATACGCAAATCTTGAAACATGTCCCATTTGTAAGGAGTCAAGGTGGAAAGTTGTAGATAAAACCTCTGATAATAATTGCAGTGCAGTGGGTGCTACTTCGTTAAGAAGCGGTTACCAGTTAAGATCCTACGCTACTTTCCTCTTATTCCTCGGCTTCAAAGAATGTATATGTCAAAGCAAATGTCAAAGGATATGCGGTGGCACAAGAATGAATTGGTGAATGATGCGAAAATGCGTCACCTGGCCGACTCGGAGGCATGGAAGCACGTGGATTCGCAGTTTACATGGTTTTCGAAGGAGGAGGTCGTAACGTTAGGCCGGGTCTTGCTTCGATGGGTTCAATCCCTTTGGCATGCAAAGTCTTACGTATTCCATTTGGCTTTGTCATCTGGTTCCTTACAATTTGCCTCCATGGATGTGTCGAAACAATCTAACCGGATTTTGTCAATGTTGATTCTGGTCTAAAATCTCCTGGAATGGATATTGATGTATACTTGAGGCCCACGATATCGGAGCTCAAGGAGCTTTGGAATAATGGTGTTAAAACAAGAGATGCGGGGACTAAGGAGAATTTTAGATTGCGTGCTATACTTCTTTGGACAATTAATGACTTCCCGGCCTATGCTATGTTGTCGGTTGGAGCACTAAAGGGAAGTTTGCATGTCCATACCGCCACAAACATGCGAGTATTTGTGGTTGAAACATGGGCGGAAGCACCTGCTACATGGCACATCGACGTTTTTTGGCCCCCCGACCATCCATGGCGCAACAATGCGGTCGGCTTCAACAACAAGGTCGAAACCGGGGAGGCACCGAACCACTATACGGTGCACGGGTACTGAGCGGTATTCTACTTTTGAACAAGTAGAATTTGGAAAGACATTGTTATCAAAAAAAGGAAGCGTGACGAAGACAACGGATGGCACAACTTGGAGGAAGAAGAGTATTTTTTTGAGCTCCCTTACTTGGTCTTCTTTGCTCATCGGGCATAATTTGGACGTGATGCACATTGAGAAAAATATATGTGAGAGCATACTAGGCACTCGCTTAAGTTGGATGGCAAATGTAAGGACGGGGAGAATGCTCGGCTTGACATGGAGCATCTACGGATACGACCGGATCGGCACCACGTGATTAAAGATGATAAGTATACCTTGCCATCGGCCTTGTACGAGTTAGATAAGGATGCCGGGGAAAGTTTGTGTGAATTTCTATATGGAGTGAAGATGCCCGATGGGGTTTCCTCGAATATAAGAAGATGTGTTGATGTAAAGTCACGTAAGGTGTCGGGCTTGAAAACGCATGACTACCATCTAATTCTACGAAACTTTTACCCTTAGTGGTGCGTAGGATTTTGCCGGAAGTTTGTTGTCATTGGATTGATTCGGCTTAGTAATTTCTTCGATGCACTATGTTCAAAGGAGTTGGTGGAATCGAATTGGACGAGCTCGACTTGTTCAATTAGGGAGGCCGTTTGTCGACTTGAGATGATATTCCCACTGCATTTTTTGATATCATGATCCATTTGCTGTTCATCTAGGCGAAGAAGCTAAACTTGGGGGGCCGGTGTGTTACGGATGGATGTACCCGGTGGAACGGTACCTACGCACCGTGAAAGGATATGTGAGGAACAAGGCTCACCCGAAGGTTCAATTCTTTGAGGGATACATACTCGAGGAGTGCCTTACATTACTGCTCAAGATTCTTGGACGTGGACACCAAAGACAATCGTGTTGATCGACATGAAACGGTTCTCGTTAATGAGCCACCATCCGGTTTGAGCATTTTTTCGAAATGGATTACAAGAGGAGAGGACGGACGGTTGAAGAAATACCACCAAATGAGTTTCGGAAGATGAGGCACTACATAATTTGCAATTGTGATGAAGCTAGACCATATGTCGAGTAAGATGCACTACCGAACATCATTATTGCTTTTAATTTTAAATATCAAACTAACGGTAATATTCTTTTGTGTGCGGCGAGCATTTGGAAGAGCGAGGGCACATGGATCCGAAAATCTTGATAAGCGACATGAGGCTCAACTCGTAAGATGGTTTGAAAGCAAGATCACGGGTTTACATGCTAGAGGGGAAGTAAGTTCGATTTGTTTGCACTTGCTCAAGGACCGGATCCCCGACCTCGTACATTGAATAGATGTCATATCAACAATTGGTCATTCGTACCGTTAACATCGAGAGAACCCTTGTGACACGAAATAGTGGTGTGCTTGTCAAGGGTGAGGCGGAAGGCACAAATTGGTATGGGGTGATTAAAAGAATGATCTCACTTTGGAATTCCCTGGACAAAAAGAAGTTATTCTGTTCCGGTGTGATCAAGTTTGATGTGCCTCTTGTCACAAGTACCAACGAGAGGCGAGAGGATACGGTAAAGATAAATATGGGGTCATTGACATCGATACTACTCGACACAAGTTTAGCAATGAACCCTATATTCGGCAACACGAGCGAAGCGGTGTTTTATGTGAATCGGTGAACAAACCTGGGCCGGAGCGATGTTATTTCAATGAAACCAAGGAACTTGTTTGCCATGCTCGAATTAGATCTCGAGGACTCACTTGCTATGGGTATCGAAGGTATTAATTTGCTCGGTGAACACCGGGTTTTGACAAATTGGTCTAGATCGGACAAGGAAGGCACAACCGGCGATGTCTCGATTATTAATCGAGTTCGGGCCGAGGCGGTTGACGAACCGGACGACGAAGTATTTGATGTTGATGATGAACATGATGCGGATGACACGTACATTGATGATGGAATTGTTGCACCAATAGTTCAAGATGCCCAAGATGATGAGTTTTTCAATTGATACTTACTCGACCGTAGTCATGACTTCTATGTTGCCATTATTTACTACTTCGGAAGACTTTTGCATAAATCTTAATATTTAAAATATGAATCAAAAAATTGGTATGACAAACAAAAATAGGGGGCCGTAGGGCGAGGCCGGGTCACCAACAGCTCTACGGCGAGCGTGAAGCCCGGCGGCGGGGCCCGATGGGCCGGCAAGCCCAACAAGCCGGAGGTTAGTAGAGAGGAAGCGGTGTTCGAGAGGAGTTCGGGATGGCAAGCACGCCTCGCCTTTTAAGTTGTGGTGCGCCCGCTTGAGGTAGCGGTGTGGCACTAAAGATTATGCTGTGATGTCTTCTTGTGCGCGCTTCGCACACACGGGAAGTAATAAGGACAAATGGGCGGCCCAATCTCGGTACCGCAATCCTTTTCTAACAAAAGGGCACATTGATAATTTGCAAATGTCTTGTTGCTTTTAATATGTTGATATAGAAAATAAAAAATTGACTAACAAATGATACAAATTAATCTTTAGTAAATCAACAAATAATTAGAGTAATATGGAAGTTATCTGTCAAAATTGCCCAAATAAACAAGGCCTCCTAGTTTCAATCCATCAACCGAATTACTACTAATATGTACACATGTACTTGTTCCGAAAACCAAGAAATTCTACTTGCTACTTTTGGTTAGTACATTATTTACATGATTCTACAAATGAGCATCTGGCAGAAATCGGTAACCATGCTTGATCTCAAGCTGATTAGCAATCTCAAAAGACAGAAATGCATCCTTGGCGGCGTATTGCACCTGCCATTCGTGCAACACCCTCAAACCCCAAAGCCTGTGGTTCACATTTCGTCCTTGTACGAGAGGTAGCTCCGGTACTCGATTTCCAATCTTCTCCGGTGACGATCCGTAACCATTTCGGTACGGATGCCTATACTTCTCATGAACGTCGGCAACAATCGGTTGAAGGTCTTTCCAATTAGAAATCTTGACGCCGCGGTCCTCCCCGTAGGCGTTCGGCATCGTTGGTGATGTGCGCTCCCACAAAGATGTGGCCTTCCTCGGCCGAGAAACTTGCTCGGGACATCGGGAAGCTTGTAGCCGGCATGGTGCACACAGGTAAATAAGGCGGCTCGAACCGACACACAATTGCGGCAATGCGAGCTTGTACCCGCCACGCGAAGGCCGAATCCACTCGGTGTCCAATCCGACGAGCAAACGTTACGGAGGTGGGCTACCTTTGATTTCGTCGATGAACTCTGCCACTACTCCGACGTCGCAAGTGACGATGGTCTTGATGCTCGGGTACCGCTCCTTGAAGAATTCAACCTCGTGCATGGTAGTTGGGGGCGGTCCCTGCTCCTCCAAAAGTCGTGGACGGACGACGGCGGGGCGCCATTCGTCCCAGCCGCTCCGATCTCGAACGTCGGGCCGGATCAACGGCGGCCTCCCACGGGTTGAGGGCGACACGCTTGCCACCCCTGCGGTCCCAAACCAAGAAAGCAAAGTTCCAAATCGTCGTCGAGGGACAAATCCACGACTAGCTAGCAACCGTTTGTGCCTTGCGGGACTAACACCCGCTTCGAAGCGACGCTCGGCTGCCGACGACGCGGCGGGATTGCTCCGCCCGCATCACCTAGGTTCTTGTACGGGCCGGCGGCGGCATCGGCCTCTACGGCATCCCCCTTCATTTGTGGGGCGCCGCCGTCACCCGATGCGTCACTTCGGGTCATCGCCGCCGTTTCGAGGTCGCTTGCGATGGCGGTTGCGAGAGATTGCAAGCTTTGGGGGGGGTCGCCGGCAATGGCGGCGAGCAAGAAAACCCCTTCTCCTTTGATGCGACAGGGGGAGCGAGTGGGTGGGGCGGGGGTAGGGAAGAGGCTAAACTAGTATATTATATGTTGTCGTTTCGGCTTCATATACGAGTCAAATCGACGTCTTGGTTGCCGAAGCAATGGGCATGGCAAGATTTGAAGACAACCGGCAACACGAAGGGGCGGCGGATCTTAATTAACCGCTACACGCACGCGCGCACGGGGAGTCGTGGTCCGGCCGCAACGCTTCGCCGGCACCGGATATTTTCATGCAAAATCACACTAAGGGGTTTGATGTACGAAAAGGTTTGCGAAAAGCTACGTATCGCAAAGTAGATCCAAATTATTTATGTAGTTTTAGATTTCATCTACATTTACTACTCCATGGAGGTGCACCATTAATTACATGTATTAAAGTAAGTTATTTTCAAAACTACTTTCAAAATCTGTAGCTAAATACTGGATTAAGTAGGTTCATTAGATTCGTCACACAAAGTTACGCTGACACGTGAAAAGGTTTTACAAATAAATTATATTTAGTGTTCCATTTATGAAAGATTCTTGGGGCTAATTTTATTTAGATGCGAACGGAAGAAGAAACGCAGCGCTGCGCCTCGCGATCTCCCACGCGTTCAGTCCTACGTACTCTACTCGAGTGCCCTACTGCCCTGGACGCCTGTTCAACGAAGCTCCTAGCCTCCTACGCCGCACGCGTCGAGGCCGCCGTGACGGGTGACAAGACGGCACGGGGGGCCGGAGTAGTTTGCTTCGTACACCCGACCACGCCCCCCCCCCCCCCCCCCCCCGCAGCAGTGAACAAAAATCGCAATGGCACAAACAAGGAACAATGCGAAGTTCGATTTCATCGGCCACGAGGGGCCGGTACGGATTAATCTTAGAAAGGTGAGTTACGGGCCGCCAATGTCGGCGGCGGCGCCGTCGCGAAGCACGCCGTCGATGTCAACCCCCGCGGCGGCGGCATCGGCCGCAATGCGGAAGTGCGGCGCGTAGTGACGGTCGTGCTCCGGCGGGAACGGCCACTCGGTGCGGATCGAGCCAAGGGAAAGTCGACTTGCGCGTCCGCCGTCGCGAGCGCGCGGGCGGCTCCCCGGCGCGCACCGGCACGCACCGCCTCCTTGACACGCCTTGGGAGCGCGCGAAGACGGTCGGGCGGCCGGTGGAGCCCCGGCCGACCACCGTGACGGCGACCTCCGCCGCGCGCGTAAGTTCATCGTGGCGATCCTCCGGATCGTTCGGGCGGTGGCGCGGCTCCTCCGCCCCGCTCGCGGCGGAAAGACGCCTCCGCCTCCTCGGGCGAGGCAAGAAACAATGGCGACGAGTCAAACAAGAGCCTAGTGGGCGGCGTGCACCGACGGAGTACGGGGAACTCACCAAAGCGGCGGGCCTCCACATCGGCCTTGGCGGCTGCGAACTTCGGGCCGTCTCCGTCTCGGCCCGCCCGAAGGGCGGTGTGCATCGCATCCCGGTCCCCTCCGGGTCCCGTACCTTGCGCGGCGCGTCGTCTAGACGACGCCGCGTCCTCGCCAGTTCCTCTGCCGAGTCCCCGGCCTCCTGACGAATGGGGGCGTCGCCCCGAGACGAGGAAGAAGACAAGCTCCAGGATTCCGACGACGAAGATCCACCGGACGGAGGCGCCGCGCCGGCTGAAGGACCCGGGCCATATGTCGCACTAGGAAACGAGAAAAAGGATGACGACATCGGATCCTCGGCGAGCACGGGGAAATTATGGAGACGGGAAGACACTCACCCCCGGCGAGAAATCAACCGACGGAGATGCGGCGGCACCGACGGCGACGAACCCCCGGGGGGGCCTCTTCGCGGGGCGCTTCTCTCCCGGCCATAGATGCGCGCGCGGGGAGTCGAGGGGGCGGGAGACGAGCGGCTACTCAAGATCGACGAGAGCGGCGCGGTGCAAAGGAGCGGGATTGGAAAACACGGCGAGGCCCCGCGGTTATATAACTCGCGTCGGGGCAACCGCATTCGTACCCCGCCGTGTGGGGCCCACGGATCAATGACTAAAAGGCGGAGATATCCCATTGCGGGGACGCGACCCCACTAACTCGGCGGGGGTGGGGCGGTTACCAAGGGTCAATGACGGGTGTACCCGAGGCACTAGTTGGCCCACAAATCGGTCGTACGGAAATTTGACCCCATCCGTGGACGGAGTTGCGGGACCCACTGTCGGTAGGATTGTTGCGCCAAGCGTCGGCTTGAACCCGCGAGAGATTTCCCCATTGGACGAGTTGTGGGCCCCACTGTCGGCACCCGGATTGGGATGTGTTCTTGAGTTGTTCATGTTCATAATGAACTTGATCATTTGTATCGTTTAATCATAACTTCAAAGTTGTTTATATTTGTCAAATGACGTCCAAATCGGGAAATTTTTTTTCCTACATTCTTATGACAACATAATCTAGATCATGGTGTCCACTCCATATCGTGTCACGAGCGTACGAGCAATAATAATTTGAAAATAGAACATTTCATAACTAGATTCAAGATTTTCAATCAGTAGACGACGTCAATTTGAAATGAGATGAATACCAAAGTTTCATAGCTCGTCGAGATGAACAATCTTTATATTGGTTGGATTCTCATTTGAAGAAGGGGTCCTACACATTGTTAGTTAATCCTAGGTTCACTCTCATTGTTTAAGAAACTTGGTCGGAGACATGTCATTTTTGTTCTACGTGATCGTACCCCTTCTTCAAATGAGATGAATACCAAAGTTTCATAGCTCGTCGAGATGAACAATCTTTATATTGGTTGGATTCTCATTTGAAGAAGTGGTCCTACACATTGTTAGTTAATCCTAGGTTCACTCTCGTTGTTTAAGAAACTTGGTCGGAGACATGTCATTTTTGTTCTACGTGATCGTACCCCTTCTTCAAATGAGAATCCAACCAATATAAATTTTGTTCATCTCGACGAGCTATGAAACTTTGGTATTCATCTCATTTCAAATTGACGTCGTCTCTCTGATTGAAAATCTTGAATCTAGTTATGAAATGTTCTATTTTCAAATTATTATTGCTCGTACGCCGTGAC
The DNA here is from genome assembly GCA_947561735.1 of Cenchrus americanus. NCBI lineage: Eukaryota > Viridiplantae > Streptophyta > Magnoliopsida > Poales > Poaceae > Cenchrus > Cenchrus americanus. The sequence continues at coordinate 219,634,827 of OX387241.1, read as the reverse complement.
ACGATATGGAGTGGACACCATGATCTAGATTATGTTGTCATAAGAATGTAGGGAAAAAAATTTCCTGATTTGGACGTCATTTGACAAATATAAACAACTTTGAAGTTATGATTAAACGATACAAATGATCAAGTTCATTATGAACATGAACAACTCAAGAACACATCCCAATGCAGGGTGCCGACAGTGGGGCCCACAACTCGTCCAATGGGGAAATCTCTCGCGGGTTCGGCCGACGCTTGGCGCAACAATCCTACCGACAGTGGGTCCCGCAACTCCGTCCACGATGGGGTCAAATTTCCGTACGGACCGATTTGTGGGCCAACTAGTGCCCGGGTACACCCGTCATTGACCCCGTGATTCCGTGTCCTCCCTATGAAAGCGCGGTTTCCTTAAAACCCAATGAACCCCGCGACCCCCCAAATTCAATCTACAACATGATCCGGAGGCGGCGGTTCTTTTCCATCTCCCCTCATCCTCGCCGGGGATAACGGCGTCGCACATCCAATTACCCACCGTGCGTGACGAACCGCAACCACTCCATGGAAAAGATCTCCGTGGCTCGCTACGAGGCGTCGTCGAGGCTGCGCCGGAACCGCCGACGGAGCCGACGATTGACATCGTCTCCCCGCGTCGGCTGCGCGGTCGAGAGGATGCCATTGTGGATCTCCGCAACCTGCGCGCAACATGCAAGGCAATGTGCGTGGTGGGCGGCGCTGCCACGGTCGGACGACGCCTAGCCCTGAAACGCGTCTTGCGGCGTCGATTCTACCTCGGCCACGAGTATCGCGCGGCGCTCGTCAACACACCGGCCAACGTCGGCAACCCGGAGGCCTTGTTCCCGGAGCGGCTTGCGCCGCGCAAGATCGGGGAACACACGTGGCGTCATCACGCCGTGCCTCGACCCGGCTACGGCGCGCGCGCGGAGGCGGGTCACAAGGAATCGATGTACGCCCTCTCCCTCTTCCTCTACGGACCCAACGGCGGCGAGGCCGACGACGACGAGGCCGGGCGGCTCTCGCGCTTGGTCGAGGCACCCCAAGAGGGGGCGACGGTGCTTCCTTGGATAAATTTGACTTGCACAAAACGCCGCTCCGGATCATTGCGTCGACGTGGGACTACCCGCTTACGGATGCGAATGCGATTGCCGTGTCGCCGGTGCGGCGCCCGTACCTCGCCACGACGATTTGCGGTGTGCGGGTCGCGGGTGTGGCGACCACGCGAGATGGCATGCTTGGTACTCGTGGCGTAGGTTACGCGCCGAGGAGTGTAGGATCCGAAACGAGTGTGATTGGTTCTTCTACACACTCAAGGAAGCGTTAATGATCCGAAGGAAGGTATAAAAGTTGTGATTGCTTGATATTTCTTGATAAATTAGTTCCACACATGATGCACCCTAAAAGACATTCCGGATTTCGGTGTACATGTTTGCGTTCTTTCTTGTGTTTTACAAGTTCAGTCGATTGCTAAACATTGTTTCGGTGCACAAGATTTGAGTTATCATTTGTTCGACGGTTCGTTTAATGCTTTCTTCATGTTCGGGAAATTTATCCGCAAGTGACGAGGGACCTTGCGAGAGAGGCTCGGCGTCATTTCGGTCACATCTTTGAAGAAATCCGGCTAATAAACACAAAGCATGTCTCTCAAGTTGTGTCTTTCGACTATGTATGTGTCTTTACAATTTGTGTCCTTGTAGAGCATGTTTTTGATGATGCTTAGTTGGTGTGGTGTCAACGTGACTCGGGTAGCTAGCTTTGTGAAAACTCGGTTGTCATAAATCTTACCGATTGCTACCCGATCTTTATGTTTGTTACACATATTTGTGTGATGCATTTTACTACGGTACAAATCCGATAAAGGGTTTATGGTAGTCTGCTAAAGTTTATACAAATATGACATTCGTAAATTTACTCGACCACATCAAAAAATGTGTAACCAATATACAATAACTTTGTGGTAAACAAGAAGTAAACTTTGTGGGACCCACCCGTCGGTGGCCACACCAAAATGCATCCCTCAAATACGCCAAACGTTCGGAAAAAATGGGTAGCCGGCGATTTGGAATGTGGCGCCGCTTTTTTCCCATCCGAATTATTTAACTTTCGCCCAAACTACCGCGCAACCATGATCGGGGCCACCACGCCGGGTTACAAGAGTAAAAAGTCGCGCGTCTTTACTTTCCCTCCCGAATCCCCTCGCAAAACAAATCTACAACTCGGTCGGTTAGGGGCGGGTAGACGATACGACTACCGCCGCCGCCGCCGCCAAGCCGCTTCTCGCCGCGCGTACACGAGGATGCCGTCGTCGAGGGAGCCGGCAAGGGTGACCCCTACGTCCTCGAAGCGCGGCGCACACCGTCGTCGGCCATGCTACCTAGAATGTTCACAACCCCCGGTGCGGCGATTGATGAACCTACCGCCACCATGGCCCCTAGGCCTAGGGCGACGGGGGCTCTCTTTGGGTCATGATCACCTTCGGCCGACGATGAAGCACGCGTCGACGTGGACATAGGTGCGGACCCCGATGTTTTACCTTCATCTCGGGACGAGACGACCGATGCCGGTACGTCGTATCGTGGTTCCATCTTTCCCCTCGTTCGTACCGCATCCAACATCTCATGCATCCGTGCACGCACCGGTACCCTAGATTTCATGCATTTGATCACGCGATTTGCACACCAAATTTCTTCACATGTTATTGATATGACATCGAAATGAATGCGCGAGATCATTAGATGATCGATCTTGGACCGTATATATGATTGAGAAGGGTATAGATGGGGAGCCGGATACAACACATACTTGTCACCCTCGTGGTTCACAAATCACCCTACAAACCATAAACAACCCGAAACAAAAAGCGGGGTACGGGATGAGGGACATTGTTTACTACAAGACTAGAATTCACGACTCTCTTGCGGAAGCAACACTCACCGAGATCGACTACGACGTCGACGTAGAAAGAATGAAACAGATTCACGAGGAGGAGATGGTGATCGGATTAGTTGTCTCCGAGAGCCAATACCTAGAAACCATACCATGGCCATAACACCTTTGAAATCCAAAAGTGCTTACATAAATGCGATGATGAAGAAGAAGTAGAAGAATGTGACTTAGATGAATACAAACTTTGGCTAGCTGATTTGCATCAAGAGAAGAAAGCCTTGGGTAAGATATGCTTCGACCAAATATTTGTGTACTTATACTCCGAAATTTGCATGTTCGGTCACATGAATGAAATTAATTATGGATTATATTTCAGAATTAAAAGACATTTTTAGGGATGACACAATCGATACATACGAGAGAATACCCGAATGTTGCGGGACTCGCTTGAAGACATCGGTAATATCCCTCTCCTAATTTGCAAGCAAATTACCATTTTTTGTCATACTACAAAATATGATCGGTCATCATATGCCACTAAATTCTCTCGCGAACGGTACGTGGACCCCACCTTCATTTTGCAACACGGGAATGAAATGAACCCAACACCTGCGGTGCGGCCTCCATCTCATGCTCGGCGTTGGAAACAACACGAGCAAGGATCCGGTAACATGTGTTCCATAGAAATTACCCGTCCGTGCATACGGTTATTTTGTGGGTATTATCACATGCATGTTGTTCGCATGGAATAGGCTCCCAAAAAGTTAAGAAAAGAGGACGCGGTCCCGTAAGAGCATTGACGGTAATTGCCAAGAGAATCAAGGCGGGCAAGCGCAGCTTAGACATTCAATTCTCTAAACATGGAGGACCGGTAGGTGATAACTACCGCTCATTCGTTGATGAAGTGGTCATGTATACAAGGAAAAGGGCTCCTATCATTGGAGTGAAATCATGGAAAAATGTTAGGGAAGAAGTCAAAAACGCAATAGCAACTGATGTATTGGTAATAATAGACTTTGCTTTTCAATACAATTCAAATAAAAACTAACATATAAACTCACACAATATTTGAATGCTATTGTGATTATATAACAAGCAAAGTGGGACATGGAGGATAATCTTTGAATCAAGGGAAAAGATATGGGCCATTGCTAGGGAGCGTTACAAAGGATGGCGTTCAACTTTCGGTGCTACGACCAAGACATACAACAGCTACCACCGGAGAATGTTACATAAGCCTACGAAATTAGATATTGTTGAATGGCACTATCTCGTTGAAGTATTTCGATCTTGCTAAATTCAAGGTTTGTTCCACATTGTTAATTACGATTTCGACCACTACATTTTTCATTCAAATGGCGATGTCGAGTCTTTAAGATTTTTGTTCATAACTTTTCATTGTATAGGAAAGGAGCACACAAAATTCCGCGATTCGATGCCAACAAATGACAAGACATTTGTCGGGCGCTAAGCCTTATTCTCGCGCGGCTATGAGAAGGTAATAACTGGACAAGCACATCTCCAATCTGTCTTGCGGGATGAAGAACATTAATTTGTTATTTTCTTGGCATAACGAGAGACCCGAAACCGGTGAAGAGCCCGATGATATGGAACTTTGGTGGATAACTCACACTAACCGGGGGTCTTGGACGGACGAACAATCTAAAAATGTCTATGTGAGTTCTCAATGAATTAGTACATACATTACTATACATAGGCTTATGCAACTATAGAATGCAACCGATCTCTTGTTCAACTAACTCCTCCACCCGTGCCTTGCAAATGTTAGGACACCGCAAGCGGCGTTATTGCTTTGGGCGGAATCAAATGCGGACAACAACTTTGTTTCCCAAAAGGAAAAAAACGAGATGTTCCAAAAAGCCTACAAAGATGTCACGAAGTGCAAATCAACCAAGTTGCATGGAAACGGGTACCGGCAAAAAACCCAACTAGAAGGCGGTAGCTCAATGCGGAGCGCGAGGAACAAATTCGTAGGGAAGAGCTACGGCACGAGGAACACGTCGAGCTCATGGACGCATTTGGGCGGCTACAAGAAAAAATGTCGGGATGGGAAGAAGAAAGGGAAGCGAAAGGAGAGAACATGCACGCCAACTTGAAGAAAGTGAAAAGAGAAGGCGGCGAGAACTACAACGGCTTAGGCAAGAGTTCCTATCAATGCCGCAAGCATCAAATGGACGATCACAAGTTCCACAGTGCTGGTCAAGCTATTTGCATGAATGCGTTTCTTTCCTTGGGTTCTATATATGAATGTTTGTATCCTTTGGTAGGTTGACCAGCCAATATCCGTACAACCATGCCCAAGCAACAATGTCACCGAATGCGCCGACGAAGCGGCGGTTGCATCAATCACCCGACAGAAACAACCTTATCGCCGAATCCCGCCGGACAACGTGGCGGCGGAACCATCAATTCCTACATGCGGGAATGTACAACCGGACTCCGGGAATGTGCTCTCGTGTACTCGGGTTGTTCTCGAATTCGCAACTTTTTACTAGTACATATCATCGATTCTTGATGAAATTACGCCTAATCTTGTCCTTCCAAATGATTGGTTCATAGGAGAAGGAATGCGAAGAAGCTCGAAAACAAGTATTTCGCAAAACCGAAGCACTAAAGGTGGTGTTAACAATCCCGAAACTCAATCCACCGTTAGACAAATTTCTTCTCAACGACTACGGTACAAGTTGCACAAAGGAGACGACAAAGCACCAAAAAGACAAGAGGTGAAGCTTTTTTCAACAACTCTTCTTTACCTGTGAATGTAATTCATGTTTCAAATTGTCAAAGTGTGTTTATGGTTGTGGTAATTATTTGATGTCATTATGCTATTTTTATGAATCACAATCAATCTTTGGTTTGCTATATGTTGTTGTTTCACAAATTCCAATATTAGAGATTAATTGATGCTACCTTAAAAATTTTGTTGATTCTTTACGGGTGATGACACCTCCTTGCATTGAATCCCCCTTTGCCGATCAAGTGTTGGGATCATCTCCAAGTAACAATTGGCGGACCAAGTTCTTCATGTCCTAGCAAATTTGTCTACTATGTGTTGAAACAATGTCCCGTGCCAAACTTTTCGGTATTTAAGTACTTCATGAGTCATGTAATTAACTCGGTGGATGGTTCAATGTTGGTTAATTAACTATAGATGCATTGTTATATTTATCTGTCGATGTTAATTAATGCTGCAATTACTTTGTTGCTACATAAATGAGCGTGGCGAGAATACATCGGTGTTTTTCGTTGCCAAAAGTAGCGTGGCAATAGTAAGGTGCACTTGTAGCACCCCTAATACGAACGTGGTAATAAGAAATTCAACTTGTAGCAACACAAAGGGAACGTGGCAATAGTATGGTGTACTTGAAGCAACCCTAAATAGGAACGTGGTAATAAGAAGTTCAACTTGTAGCAACACAAAATGAGCGTGGCAATAGATAGTGCACTTGTAGCAACCCTAATAGAAACGTTGTAATAAAGACTTCAACTTATGGCAACCAACCAAATGACGAAGCAATAATAGAGTACAACATATTACAACCAATCAAATTACGTGGCAATAGATAGTGCACTTGTAGCAACCCTAATAGAAACGTTGTAATAAAGACTTTAACTTATGGCAACCAACCAAATGTCGAAGCAATAATAGAGGACCACATATTACAACCAATCAAATTACGTGGCAATAGAGGATACCACCTAAAGCAACGTAACCAATATCGTGGCATCGTACAATGCTACCTATCACATCGAAATCAACTTTTGTGGCAATAGAGGAGACCACCTATAGCAACTAACCAATTTCGTGGCATCGACAATACTACATATTCCAACCAAATTACTTTCGTGGTAATTGACGAGGTTCAACCAATAGCAACCAAAGTCGGTGCGTAGCAATACTATAACTTGCAACGAAACGTAAACGTTGCAATTGCACCTTTGGCAACACCGCAGATGTGTCGCAATAGTACACTTTGCAACCAAAACAAGTGTTGTAAAAAACCCTAATTGCAACGTTGCGTTACGTTGCAACAAAAAAACTTTGGCAACCACTAGATGGACAACGACGCAATACCCTAATGCAACGCGGCCTTTCGCATCCCATGGCCCACGGAACAATTTGGTTGCAATTGTGTCTATTGCAACCAAATATGGCATATTGCAACACATTTTGTGCGTTGCATTAGGGGGAAAATCTAGTAGTGCAAGCCGAGGTTCTTGACTCGACAACCAACTCGGCGCTTCACGCAACTTAGCATTCTCATCTTGCAAGCGACCAACACATTTTGCAAGATCCAAATTCTTCATAGCATGCAACTCACATGTAGAACAAGAAGTAGGGATAGGCACTTTCAAATCGGCCTCTAGCGAACCAATGCGAGAACGAAGCTCAACAATTTTCTCATGCAAACCGGGGCAAGAAGTGCAAGCACCAAGCAAAGTGGGTCTAGATTGTAGCTCGGCCAACTCAACCCTAAGCACATCTAGTTCCTCACACTTGGAGGCATACTTCTCCCTAAGATCGACCAAGTCGCCTAGGAAAGCAGAGCAATCAAGCACAATCATTTTCATCGAAACAACGGGGCTAGCCTTAAGCGAATCAATTTCAAGCTTGCTATCAAGAACTCCGTGTTTCTAGCTCGGCCCACTCTAGTCCTAGCATCCTCGAGCAAAGATCTAAGCTCCTTCCTAAGCTTCTTAGCCTCTCTAAGCATATGATCGCGATTATCAAGCAAGTCAACCAACTCCTCATTCTCCTTGCGCAAAGAAGAGAGCTCATCACATACCTCATCCTTGGAATCCAAATCCGAGGCGTCCTTCTAGCTTCTCTTGCTGCTCGAACTGCGAGCCATCCCGCAGAAGTCGTCCTTGAGGCTTAGGCCCGTCACACAGAGGCTGTTGAGATACTTGCCGAGGTTTTTCTTCTTCTTCTTCTTCTTCCTCTTCATGTCATCCTCTTCGTCTTCATCACTCGAGCTTGAAGATGTGTCCTTGGAGTCGGACTCGATGTCGCTTGATCTCTTCATCTTTTCTCGAGACCGAGCCTTCTTCCCATGTTCATGATCCTTCTTCTTGGACTTCTTCCTCTTGTCCATGAACTTGTGCTTGTCGTGGTTGTTCACCTTCGGACACTCGGCGAAATAGTGTCCAGTCTTGCCGCACTTGAAGCATGTCCTCGTGTTCCTCCTCATGTTCACGCGGTTCTCGTGCAGCCTCTCGAACCGCCTCGTCAGGAGCGCCAGCTCGTCCTCTCCAAGGTCATCAAACTCCTCATCTGGCATAGACATCAAAGAGGAAAAGGAGAACATCCTGGTGGATGGGTTAGAGTTAGTCTTTCCTTTGGAACCACCAACGAGGGCAAGACTATGGGAATCAGTCGGTCCCTCAATCTTGGCAGTCATGCCCCTATCCACTTCAGCCCGACTTAAGCTTCGAGAACGGCTCGTTCACCGTCAAAGTGTCATACTTCTCCGACTCCACAATGGCCTCGAACTTTCCGCCCCAAATCGTACGATCTAAAGAGTGTAAGAGCTTGACCGCTCTATCATGATCATCGTACGGGAGCACGTCCACATTGGCCCTCATGTTGTTCACCACCACCGTGAACCTCTGAAACAAGGCATCGATGGACTCACCAGGGAGATGAGTGAAGTTCTCGTACTCTCTCCGGAGATCGCATACATCCGTGCTCGAACACCGGGCGTTCCCAACATGAGCCTCCTTCAAGACCGCCCAAATCCTACAAGCCAAGTGCTCGGTGTGCACCCGATCGAACTCGGCCGACACAAAGCACGAAACAAGTAGTCGACCGCCTTATTGTTGGCGTCGAAGCCGTCCCTCGATCTCGGAGCGAGGAAATCAACCGGCCGGACATAGCCCGTGTCCACCGTGACATCCCAAAGCGGCTCGACCCTTTCCGCGGAGGAACGCACCCATCCGCTTGCTCCACATCCGGTAGTTCTTGCCATCGAAGTGTGGAGGACCCGAACCCCCGTTCTCGGTACGCTATCCTTGGATCTTAGACTCGGTTAGAGTCAACAAAGACCCGAACCGGCTCGATACCACTTGAAGGACCGATAAGGCGACCGAGAGAGGGGGGAGTGAATGGGAGCCGATAAAAATTCTTTTTCGAGGGAGATTAAAACTCCGACAAGACGAACTAGCCCTGGTCGAACCCCCGAAATCACACGCTCCGCACTTCTACCTCCCGTTTGCCAAAACCACGTAGCCACCGGAGTGCTACCGGTCCTAGGAACAAACACTACCAAGAACCACAACACACACGCAAGACCGACAAACGAAACAACTCGAAAGCCGGCTAACCGGAGGGGGCGGTTAGACCGGGTATAGGGGGCGGTTAGACCGCCTCCACCGGCAACCAAGAAATCCTCCGAAGTGCCTCTTTCGAGCACCAAAACACACCACGGTTTCACCAACGGAGATCTCTCGGTCAAGGCCATGCTAGCTACCGAAAAATCTTGGCGAAAACCAAAACTTCACCCAAGGGCCTAGGGGCGGTTAGACCGGCTACCGGGGCGGTCTAACCTCCCGTACCCAAGCAACGAACTCCAACCAAGAACACCTAGCAAACCGCACGAGAACGACCCCAAATTTCACCCGGACACTCCTCCGATCAAGGCGAACAAACTCACGGAGGAAAATCCGGCGAAACAAAACTTTGACCCGGAAACACCCCCGGCGGTTAGACCGCCCCCCCGTAGGCGGTTAGACCGCCCCTTCCCGAAAACGAACCCGCGGGTCAAACCTCAACTTCCTCGCGCCCGATCTCCCGAATCACTCCACGGATTGCGGCCAAACCTCGGGGATAGCCGGGTTACCTCCCGGGCAACCTCTACCTCAAAGGAATCGACCCGAAACGCTCACAATCAAGAGGAATCGAAGAAATCGCTTCTCTAGGTCAAGAACTCGCCCAACTCGAGAAACCACCAAATCGAGTCCGATTCAAAGGGGATTTGGGGGCAAAGTCACCGATCAAAGAGGCACAAGAACCTCATACGTGACACCCACCAAAAACCCCAAGAAATCGTCCTCAAAACTCCGCCAAAAAGAGCTCCGAAAGTCAACACAAAAGAGACGGGAAAACCACCATGAAGAACAACGCCGAACCTTCTATACATGCCATGAATGATTCGTACAAGGTCTAGTTTGCCACCCAAACATCCATCCCTCTCTCTAGATCTCACATGAAGCTCTCAAACTAGACTTCTAAAAACCTAGGGAAAATAGAGAACGAAAATGGAAAAACCAAATGAGCTAGGGCTCCAAGAGTTGGTCGCCATCCACCCCTCTAATGAGTATATATGGAGGCACCCAAAAGACTAAAACGCCCTTCACTAATAACTAGGGATACATGCCCCTCAAGGGCAGATTTGGAATTCTTGATGTCTTCACCATCGGACGGATGCCGGCGACCGCACCCCTCGCGTAGCCTCAACGCAAGCCTTGCGATCCCGACGCGTGTCCTCCGCTTCAAAGCTTCTCGGCACGGCGGCCGGGGCGGTCGGACCGCCCCCCCCCCCCCGGGCGGTTAGACCGGCCCGGTGGATCTGACCGGCCCCAGGCGGTCTGACCGCCCCTCCCGGCGCTTGAACCGGCCCGGGTGGCCGCACCTCCTTGTCGAGTCTTCGGCCTCGGTTTTGTGGCTTAACCGAGTAACCCGGTGGTTTTCGGTGAACCACCGCAAACCCCGCGAACTCGGTGTAGCCTCCGCCAATCTCCACTCATGACTCGGCTCCCACGTAGTCCCGGCTCGACCTTGGTTTTGAGGCTCTACCAAGAAACCGTCCACGACTTCATCTTGCTTGTTCATGCCACCATGCGGCTCGCACTTGACCCCACCGGCCAACGGGTCCCTCGAACGAAGCCTACTTGTCTTCTCCACACACCGGAGGCCTCACCGGCGACGACCTTTCGCGCTTGTTCTTCACCCGCACCAACACGAGTCAAGCCGCAAACCGCACCCGCAATACTTAGCCAAGAATCGGTCCACACAACGTTGTCAATCACTCATCACACAAGGAAGCGACCATCCACCGGTCCTCGAACCACACATGGTCCTCACTTTAGTTGCCGCGTAAAGCGGACTTTAGGTGCGGCTGCGGTAGTCGACTTTGTGCCACGCGGGGTGGACTTAAGATGCAAAAAACGAAAAGCACTTTCCGGAAAGTCAAAGCGAATAAAAAATCAGAGAAAACGAGAAGTTTTGCCGCCGGAGCGGGCTTAAGATTGCGACCGGAGTCGGCTTGTGCCACCGGAGTGGGCTTAAGTACCTGAGCCATGGATTTCAGACCCAAAGTACAGTTGCCGTCGGAGCGGGCTTGTGCCACCGGAGTGGGCTTGGATGCGACCGTTAGCGTCGACTTGTGCCACGGAGTGGGCTTAAGTACCCGAGCCATGGATTTCGGACCCAAGATACGCTTGCCGCCGCAGCGGGCTTGAAGGTGCGACCGGAGTCGACTTGTGCCACCGGAGTGGGCTTTAGTACCTGAGCCATGGATTTCAGACCCAAGGTACGATTGCCACCGGAGCGGGCTTGAAGGTGCGACCGGAGTCAACTTGCATACCCGGGCCATGGATTTCAGACCCAAGGTACGGAGCGCGAGTACTTAGGGCACTTGGACCCATGGTACGGAGCGTGAAGACCACGTGCGGCTAGGTTCCATCGTCGCTAGGACCCGAGGGCCGCTTACGGCCTAGGTTCCATCGAAGCTTACACACGTAGTATGCCACCGAAGCGAGGGCGAAGATGCGACCGGAGTCGACTTTAAGATGCCGCACGGAGCGGACTTTAGAATGCGACTTTAGACGTCGACTTTAGATTGCCGCGCGTAGCGGACTTTGGAAACTGCCTCCTAGGGATAGCCCCCGAGTTGATGAAGTAGACTCGCGGCGACTTGATTGATATGCCCCAAGAGTAGTCAGCAGAGTGTAGCTCCCGTGAAAACCCGCCGAGAAGCATACACAAATGAGTAGTCGGCAAGTAGTCCTACATGATGAGGAGAACAAGCCAAGAAAACAGTAATCATTTAGATAAATGACTTAGCTGTTGTCTTTGCTCGGCGTACTTGTAGATGAAGTTGTGGCGGTCGGCGATAGAGCCGCGGCGACGCTTGTTCTTGAAGTTGACTAGTCGAGTTGATTCCGACTAGTTGTTGGGGGCGTGACTACCATTCTCGACTAGTTTGGAAAACTAGTCAAGATGAATGGTCGACACGATGCGACCGAAGACGACGTCGTGGCGACGCGCGGCATACTCGAAGTAGAGCCGTGTTGCCGCGAGACAAGTAGTCACGACGCACGCGTGGATGAAGTAGAGCCGGCATGGCCGCAAGACGAAGTCGCGGCACACGGAGTAGTCGATGATGAGCCGTGTGACGGGCCGCGCGACGTGCCGAGGCACCCGGACGCGCGCCGTAGGCGGAGTAGTCGACGATGAGCTCGCGTGAGGCGAAGTAATCGACGACGAGCGCGCGCGACGAGCCGCGTGACGAGCCGCGTGACGTGCCGAGGCACCCGACGCGTGGCGAAGACGAAGTAGTCGACGACGAGTAGTCGACGACGAGCGGCGCGACAAGCCGCGTGACGAGCCACGCGACGTGCCGAGGCACCCCGACGCGCGGCGAAGACGAAGTAGTCGACGACGAGTAGTCGACGACGAGCGGCGTGACAAGCCGCGTGACGAGCCGCGCGACGTGCCGAGGCACCCCGACGCGCGGCGAAGACGAAGTAGTTGACGATGAGCCCGCGTGAGGCGAAGTAGTCGACGACGAGCGGCGCGACGAGCCGCGTGACGAGCCGCGCGACGTGCCGAGGCACCCCGGACGCGCGGCGAAGACGAAGTAGTCGACGACGAGCGCGCGCGACGAGCCGCGCGACGTGCCGAGGCACCCCGACGCGCGGCGAAGACGAAGTAGTCGACGACGAGTAGTCGACGACGAGCGGCGCGACAAGCCGCGTGGACGAGCCGCGCGACGTGCCGAGGCACCCCGACGCGCGGCGAAGACGAAGTAGTCGACGACGAGCCCGGGCGAGGCGGAGTAGTCGACGATGAGCCCGCGTGAGGCGAAGTAATCGACGACGAGCGCCGCGACGAGCCGCGTGACGAGCGCGCGCGACGTGCCGAGGCACCCGGACGCGCGGCGAAGACGAAGTAGTCGACGACGAGTAGTCGACGACGAGCGCGCGACAAGCCGCGTGACGAGCCACGCGACGTGCCGAGGCACCCCGACGCGCGCGCGCGAAGACGGAGTAGTCAACGACGAGCCGGGCGAGGCGGAGTAGTCGATGAGCGGCGCGACAAGCCGCGTGACGAGCCACGCGACGTGCCGAGGCACCCCGACGCGCGGCGAAGACGAAGTAGTCGACGACGAGTAGTCGACGACGAGTGGCGCGACGAGCCGCGTGACGAGCCGCGCGACGTGCCGAGGCACCCGGATGCGTGGCGAAGACGAAGTAGTCGACGACGAGTAGTCGACGACGAGCGGCGCGACAAGCCGCGTGACGAGCCGCGCGACGTGCCGAGGCACCGGGACGCACGGCGAAGACGAAGTAGTCGACGACGAGTCCGGGGCGAGGCGGAGTAGTCGACGAGCCGCGCGACGTGCCGAGGCACCAGGACGCGCGCGCGAAGACGAAGTAGTCGACGACGAGCTTGGGCGAGGCGGGGTAGTCGACGACGAGCGGCGCGGCGAGCCGCGGAACGAGCCGCGCGACGTGCCGAGGCACCCGGACGCGCGGCGGAGACGAAGCAGTCGACGACGAGCCGCCGCGAGGCGGAGTAGTCGACGAGCGGCGCGGCGAGCCGCGTGACGAGCCGCACGACGTGCCGAGGCACCCCGGACGCGCGGCGGAGACGAAGTAGTCGACGACGAGCCGCCGCGAGGCGGAGTAGTCGACGAGCGGCGCGGCGAGCCGCGTGACGAGCCTCGCGACGTGCCGAAGCAACCGAAGCGCGGCGTAGGAAGATTGATTCCGCTTTGACAAGAGCAAGGCGACTTGCTTCAATGGATCTCGGCGAGTCGACGAGTGGATTGATCTTGTTGACGAGGGTCCTTCGAATCGCCGGTGGTGATGATCACCCCTACCCGCGCGCCGGTGTCGGTGTTTTAGACCGGCAAACCTACCGAGGGGGTACCCGAGGTAGTAGATTGTGCGGTGGGGATCGTGATCGGGAGACCGAGAACTCGAAGGTATGCGCAAGGACAAGGGACACAAGATTTATACGGGTTCGGGTCGCCAAGGTGGCGAGCCCTACGTCCCGTTTGGGGGATCAAGTATGGCGCCCGCGCTTGGTGTAGGGTTGTTCGGATGCCGGCTAGGTACCCGGCCCTCCTTTATATAGTCCGGGGGGCGGGTTCCTAGTTGGTTACAAGGCAGAGTCCTAGTAGGAGTACACGAGCGAGTCCTAGTAGGAGTACGGGGGAATTCTACCAGGAGTCCGTCTTCTACTATTCTTCCTTCCTTACATGAGTACCGGGGGAGTATGCCCGACGGGGTCGACCCCCTTCAGGCGCACAGAACTCTCCACCAGCACCAGCAGCTCACAACGGGCCACATTTTGTATCGGGGGCCACTTGTCAGGCACTCTGAAGCGGAACACCGATCGATGCATAGCTGCGACGCGCGCCTCTCCCGCTGCTGCGAGGCCGCGCGCTCTCCGCCGCCGCGAGGGCCTCCCGAGGCGCCATGTACCTCCGGGAGTGCGGAGAGGCAAGCAAAGGGGGGAAGGTTTTAAGATTTCTGATTAGACTCAGCTAAAATTTCAAAACAACATTTTAATAAATTAGTTAATCTTTTTTTAAAATATACAAACATTTTAGAAGTACTAGATTCTAAAAGGAGATCAAGATTCTCTAACAAAATAGAACATTCATCATTTTTATTGTCTTCGACAACATTTGGACAAAGTGGGTTCAACATTTCTCGGTTTTTTTACCATTTGCTTTCTCCAACCTCAGTACATGCGGACGAACAAGGGGGGTGGTGCGCAGTCCACACGGGGGCGGGGGCGGGCAATGAGAGTGAGGGAGGAGGAAGAAGAAGAGAAAATAGGGTTTGGTTGTTATATGGACTTTGGTGGGCTATTGTTAGGTTTAAATATGACTAAGTTTCTATCTTGTGAAAGGTATATAAGATTTCCGATTTCGCTCAAACAAAATATAGGATTTCGGATTTTGTTGACGAGGAATGAAAACCATACTTGGACAATAGACAAGGGATGTGAGAAGGATTTTTTCTCTACCTCTAAAAAAGACCGTAAGGGCAACACATCCATGTGGTTCTGCCCCGGCATGTTTTGCCGGCAGAACCACAATCGGGTCGGTGCCTCTACGGCTCTGCCCCATCCACCGTCGAGGCCTCGGGGGCGGACCAATCAAACCACAATGTCCACAGGCGGTCGATCACAATAAACATGTGCAATTCAAAATTCAAATCACTCCATTGCTCCCTACGAAGCGCTTCGAGCTCCTTTCAAGTTCCTCACAGGTCACAACACGGGAACAACAAGGGGAGGACCAGAGGAGGACCTCCACCGCACGGGGTGCCAGTCCTTGTTTTGAACAAATCAGTGCAACAAAATGAAACTGGTAGCATTCAAATCAATTGTAAACGAAATCACAACAACCCCAAATGGATGGATTCCCTGATCCCCAAATCACAAAATCCCAAAATCCCCAGTACTCCCTCCGTCCCGTAAAGATAGTCGCCGGACAAAAAACTCCCAAACCAATGCAACTAGCAAATGTCACTAATACCCCTAGAACTTCGACAGCGACACACGAAGAGAAAATCACCACGGCACAAAAGAGAAATCCCTGCCGTGCACATTATCGTCGCTCTCGTTTCGAGGATCTCCAAGCTCGATCTGAGGCGTGGGCGTCCTCGCCGGAGTTCGCCATGCCGGCCGCTCCGCTGCTGACTTGCTTTTTGACGGCGTCGGCGTACGTGGCGGTGTCAACGCCGTGCACGGCCGCTCGCCGCCGCTCTCGATTCGAGGACCCCCAAGCTCGATCCGAGGCGTGGGCGTCCTCGGCGCTAGGGAGGGGCGCGCTACCCGCCCGCGGAGGGGAGACCTGCCCGGAGGAGGTGGATGCCGTGCGCCGGCGAGGAGCTCCTGCAGCAACACGACGACGAGCTCCTGCTGCACCTCCCACCGTGGAGCCTCCTGCAGCTCGCCGCCGCCCATCGTGCAGCTGCCGCTTCAAATCTGGCGCCGACGGCACCTCCGCCCATCCCGCAGCCACGCCAAGGCTCTGCCTCCAATGTCGCCGCCGCTCAAAAAGGGATGTCGATGGGTGGGAAGGTGCTGGTGGCGTAGGGGATTTTGAGCGCACGCCGACAAGGGAGATGAGATTGGGGGCGACGGCGACCTGTGGCTATGGATGAGGCCGGGTCCGGGTGGGTGGAGACTGGTGATAAAGTTTGATTTTTTTTACTGCTTTTGTGGTGTGCGGTGGCGATGCTTTGTGGTGCCTTTGATTTTTTATTTAACCAGGTAGCAGTGCGGTGCGGGCAGCAACATCTAAGCCTGCCTACTCGCTTCCTAGCCAACGACAATGATTACGGGACGAGTCCCTGTAGCCTCCGCGACCGTCGTTACGGGACGGAGGGAGCAGTAAATACGCGCCACCAACCGGTGTCGATGTGGTCCGGCCGTCCAACGCCGCCACCAGCCGGAGGATGGAGGCACGGAAAAAAGCCGCTGCCCCTCACCGTACTACTGCTCCTTGAACAACGCGACGGCCGAGCATCCCAGGCCCGAGTTGGAGAGCCGATGGTTTTGAGCCGGCACGACGAGCGGCCCACAACCAGGTGCGCAGCGCGACCGCTACGAGGCCGGCGGGACAACACGGTGGAGGGCGGTGGACGTCCGACGACCAAGACGGGCCTCGTGCCGGCGGCTTGCGGCACCCGGGCCGGCGGCACGGCCCGGAAGCGCCGACCGCGAGGCACCACGCCCCACCGCTTCCACTCTTCCCGTGACCATGTGCACCGAGGCCGCGGCGTGGGCTCGCGGCCGGCGTGCCCGCGGGCCACCGCTGCCGTCTCCTCACGTGGTCGTTCATGCAAGGGGAAGTTGTCCAGGAGATAAGGATAAGGTTTCTTTTCAAAGGCACCCCCGAGCAATCAAGAAATCCCACTCGCGAATTTACGTCTTGACAATCTTGCATAACAAACCCCATAAATATCATCACCTTGAGATCCAACATGTCACTTATTTGTGGAGTCTATTTGCTGCTGACTCTAGAGAAAATTGTGCACCAGTCCCTATGTTTCAACAATAATTCGTTATAAGCTCATAGATCTTTGACCCTTCGTTGTTTTCAATTTTATTGGTTTGTTTCCAAAAATTATATAAAATCATGCTCCATCGATGTTGGACATTCTAGCCAATGATTTGCTCAGGACACACTTTCATTTGGAACGGAAGTGGAGTCATTTGCCTAGAAAAAAAATTACCGAATATGATAAATAGTATTAACAACGAGCTTATAAAGAGTTGGAATGGCTAAGGTGCCCCTGTTGTTTTGCAAGATTTTGCTTCTGAAATAGTAATTGATTCATTCAAATTTTGTGCGCCCGTAGCAACGCACGGGCTGTAAGCTAGTCCTTCATAATAATCCATCAACAGTAAATGCAGCAGCCCAAGCCCGGCAATTCGGCCCATCACCCATCCACACACCAAAACCCGGCGTCAAAGGCTGCGATGCAAAGCCCAACTGTCCCTCTCTCTCGCTTCTTCTTCTTCTCCCCAACCCCTCCTCATTCGCTAGACGACACCCCGCTCCCCCGCTCACCGTCCTAACTCCTAAAACCCTAGCTCTCCCCCGCCCCCGCCCCAGCGATGGCCACCGCCGACGGCGAGCCCCAGCCCGTTGCCGCCGACCCCGTCCCGGCCCCGGCTCCCTCACCCTCCCCGGCCAAGCGCAAGCCCGAGGCGGACGCGGAGGCCGACGCCGAACTCGCGCCCCCGAAGGCGGCGCGCCCCGATGCCGACGAGGAGGCCGCCGCGGAGGCCGAGGCGGCCAGGGCCAGGGCCCGTGCGGCCGACAAGGGGAAGGGGAAGATGGTGGTCGAGGAGGAGGAGGAGGAGGTGGACGACGACGGTAGCGACGAGAGCAGTGACGATGACGGCGACATGGAGGGCGGAGGCGGCGACGGCAGCGACGACGACGAGCTCGTAGAGGACCCGCTGGCCGAGGTCGACCTCAGCAACATCCTCCCCTCGCGGACCCGCCGCCGCGCGCCGCCTCAGCCCGGGGCGTACCTCGTCGCGCCGGAGGAGGCTGCCGCCGAGGAGGACGACGACGACGATGACGCCGACGTGGTCCCCGAGGAGGGGGCGGAAGGGGAGGAGAGCGATTAGGTCTGCGGGGCCACGGATTCACTAGGTAATTCCTTTGCCCCATGCTCCGCGCTCAAAATGCATCTATGGAATGCTACTAGTTGAGTACATTGTTTTCTGGCCTTTGTTTAATCACCACAATCTATCTGCATAAGATGAGCTGCATTTGTCACTAAGCTGCACCTGTGGGCTGTGGCTTGTGCTTCTGATCTGGAAATGTGTCTTATATTACATAGGAATGCAATATTATGTTTGCAGTTGGATTGCATCCTTCAGTATTCATTCTATGGTGCTGTCCTTGAAATGGGTTCAGCCAGAGGCTCACCTTTAGTTATCCTCTTGAAACGGCTTTCCTTTCTGTCCTTGGCTGATGTGTGACATTTTCCCATTTACATAGTAGCTCGACGTGAACACTTGAGCTTATTCACTTAGATTGAGTGTACATTTTTTACCCAATTAACGCCACCATATCGTTGTGGATGCCGTAATTTGTTTGTGAGCAACAGTTGCAAGCAAATTTATTGCTAGCTTGCTTTGTCTGACTGAGTATTTGTTTCACTGAGATTTGCTAAATTTGACTGATGGAACTGCATGGCCCCGATGCTATTTTCAAACATATACATCAAATCTATCTGATTCAGGTGAGCTATTAGTTTTGTAGATTGGACTTTGGATGTTTAAATCAAATATATTTCTTCTCAAAATATGGCAGGATCCTGATCTGTCAAATCAAAAGAACCACACTTTGGTTTGGATTTTGATTCTTTCAGCGTTGATCTGACTTGCTATGCTAAAGGTTGCTCTATTAAGTCACCTAGGCAATGCCGATTGCTGAGTCTCTAGATGCAGTTGCTCTGTTAAGTCACCTAGGCAATGCCGATTGCTGAGTCTCTAGATGCAAGTGCAATCATGCTGCTGGTGTTTGGATGCCATTACCACTGTAGTTGCCCCAACCTAGTCAGCCCAAGGAGTAAGGATGGCAACGGGGCCCTGATCCCCGATCCCCAACGGGGAATTCATCCATTAGGGGATGTAACTGGGAGATTTTTAGTCCCCGCGGAGACCTTAACGGGCTAAATCTCATCCCCGTCGGGTGAAGCAGGGAACGTTCCTTGTCTCCCCGTCCCCGTTCCCCCCGTCGGGGGGTTCCCGCATGGGCCAAAAGAAGCCCACATAGTGTCACTAGCCCAAGTACAAAAGATAAAAATCCTAACCCTAGCTCCCAGATCCCAGCCGGCCCTGCCACCTCCCGCCGCCGCCTCTCGCTCTCTGTCTCTACTCGTCCTCCTCCGACTCCACCCGACCTCTCTACGCACGCAGGGGCTGCTGCTGCTCACCACCTGCTCGTCCCCAGCGCTATGCGCCGCTCTTTGCCCCCATCTCAGCGCCAACCACTGCCCCACTCCCTGACCCTCACCACACTGCACTCCCATGGAAGCTGCAGTCCCATGGGAGGAGATATGGTACGCACCTGACACCTCCATTTTGGAAGTCAATGACGCCTGCTGCCTGCATGATTCTATCATGGATTTGTTTCTGTTTTTCTTTTGCTCAGGGAGAAGGATTGCAGATGGCACCGAATGGATTTGTTATAGATCTTGTCTTTGTTCTTCTCCGTTCCTGTATACTTGAGAATTTGAGATGCTTGAAAGTTCTGTATGTGTGCGTTAAGCTGCTGAAACTGAACAGAGCTTCTGCTATGCAACGCCCAACGCGAGGTACTGCTGGCTGCTTGCCGACGCCGATGCCAATCACGAATTCACGAGTGCTACTGATTGTACGCTGTAGCAGCGGTTGTCGGGTGTGCCTCACCCGTTGGGGCCTGTTACTCCAATCCGGGGGCGGGGACGGGAGGAAAACATCCCCGAGACGGGGATCGGGGACGGGGTGCCACAGGAGAAGGGAAGGCATGTAGTAGTAATTAGCAGATCTATTGAGCTGGTAGGTTGGGAACTTGTGGGTGGGTGGGTGGGGGTGGGGGTTAGAAGAGTAGAGGCGGTGTGCCGGCGGCTGTTTGATTTTCTTCTATCACCTCCTGGCCTGCAAGGGCATTAATGATGCATGAATATTTACGTGTAAATACGCCTCTCGTCCTTTTGAAACATACTCATTTTGCATTGTCTGAGTGTTGGCTGCTTAAGTGGTTTTCTGATTAATGTTCTTATTTCCTAAATATATGTAAGTGGTTCACTACAAAAGCATACGAGTCTATCTGAGCTAAGCTATATGTCCAACTTGGGTTGGCTTTTAAACTTGAAGATATACACTAGGCTTAAGGTCTGTAACTCTGAGCTGAGCAAAAGTTAATACCTATCTGAAAAACATCACATTTGATATATTTGCCCAGCTTCATCTTAACAAAAACATCTGATTCAAGTCATACATGAAGGCTTGTGCTCATTACTGTAATTTCTAGACACATCTTATATGATGGTAACCTTGTCATAATTATTACTTGTCGGTTGTTGCAGATCATGTTCCGAGTAGCTGTTTTAACATAAATAGCATGATTGCACTCAATTTTATGCCTCAATTAATTGCCCTGAATGAAATAAGCTTTAGCTTTACTTTGATTTCTTTTGTGTTACATAAGCATAACTCATATTCAAAAGCATTCATCAAGGCCATCTTGTGTGCTGTTATTGTTTCACTGTTTCAATTTAACTATGTTAGCTTTGCATGTATCTGCTTTACTTTGATTTCTTTTGTGTTACATAAGCATAACTCATATTCCAAAGCATTCATCAAGGCCATCTTGTGTGCTGTTATTGTTTCACTGTTTCAATTTAACTATGTTAGCTTTGCATGTATCATCAGCTATTTGTTGAAGTACTACGGGCAATTAGCAAGCATCGACACCACCAGTTTATTAGGCATACTTGTATCATATCTTGGCTTAGACTAGACCACATGGATGCCAGTGTGCTGCATATGGCCTTATCATGAATTTGATGTACAAAGTTCCTATCTGAACTTAATAGCTGTTTACCATTGTGTTATTTCCTGCTTTTTTTTGCCATACATTTCCAACATAAGAATAGGAACGCTATATGATCTTTTTTCTTCAGCATTGCTTGGTGACCCTTGTAAACATTACTCGTATTCGATGTTGCGAATAGCGGGCTATAAGATTTTGCGGAGACCTCTAAAATCCCGCTATAGCACTGCTAAATACCGCTATTCAGTACAACATAGTTGTAGCGGCATGTCACAAAAAACGCTATATCGCCGCTATAGCCCGCTATTCGCAACACTGCTCGTATCCTATCTTCTACGCATACGTCGAGGCCATTTCGTGTGCTGTGCTTATGTGAAGCCGTTAATTATCAATTTCAATTTAAGTCTTTTAGTTTTCTTGTATCATCAGCTATTGGTTGAAGTACAAGCATCAAGCATTGACACCACCAGTTGTTCAGGCACAGCATATCTTGGCCTGCTAGCCACATGGATGCCAGCATGCCACATATGGGGTTACTGCCTACCATCCAATCGATGTAAAAAGATATTGATAGAACTACATTAGTTAATTATCAGTTTCAATTGAAGTCTTTTAGTTTTCTTGTATCATCAGCTATTGGTTGAAGTACAAGCATCAAGCATTGACACCACCAGTTGTTCAGGCACAGCATATCTTGGCCTGCTAGCCACATACTCCCTCCGGTTTGGTAAATGAAGTCGTTTAGGACAGTGACACGGTCTCCAAAGTACAACTTTGACTTCTTATTTTTATAAAAATATTTGTTAAAAATTAACATATGTATACTTTTATGAAAGTATTTTGCAAGACAAATCTATTCATGTAGTTTTCACATTTCCAAACTCAATAACAAATTAGCAAATGATTTATATTCCCAATGTTTGACTCAAATCATGTCCAAAACGACTTCATTTACCAAACCGGAGGGAGTAGATGCCAGCATGCCACATATGGGGTTACCGCCTACCATCCAATCGATGTAAAAAGATATTGATAGAGCTACATTAATAGTTAACTGATTGTGTTGGATTCCTTCTTTTTCCAATCAGATACTGCCAACATAAGGCATAGTAACAATATTTGGTCATTTTTCAGTTAGTGCTGCGTGGTGATCCTTGTAGACATTTTTAGGCAGTCCTCTTTTGGAACATGGGGAAGTGTTCACTCAAGAATTAGGGTTACACACCACAGGATTGTGGCACTGTTTCCCAGCGCCACACCCGCCATGCTGCAGTGACGTGGTTGGTGGTGGCTGGGAACCAAGCAGCCCCTTAGTAACTTTTGGGATAGATCCTAGCTCGGTTAATGGCCTTTTACTCTTCCTAATTGTGGAAGAAGTGCGTACCTTTTCTTTATTCAGGACTTTTTATATGCCCCTGTGATAAACTCTTCCTGATCTGCCATCACTGAAATCAATATCCCTTCAATGCCACTGGGATTAACCTATGGAACTGGAAATGACATTAAAGGGATAAAAAAATTGAACTCAGGTGGCATTGAAGGGTATCAGGTTTAGCAGTGGCAGATCAGGGACTAGAGTTTTTACCAGTGGTGTGAGGAATTTATTTGTATTAAATAGAGGAAAAAATTGACTTAGTACGCATTCTCCCCTAGATAAGAACTAGAGGGTTTAGGGTTGCAACTCATCTTAGGTTAGACTTTGACCAGAGTAGCAGCTAGCTGTTTTTTGTTTCAACATGACAGCTTCATTCTTCATGTTCAAAGGTAACTTGTGGGGAGCAAACATTTTTTGAGCTTCTCTTATTTCCTTCCACATATTGCTGTCTGCTTGAGCTATGGTTCTTATCTTGCCACATGGGTATAGAAGCCAAGACAGGCCTACATACTATCACTGTTCCACATGTTGTGACCATTGATCCATCCAAGACTCCCAAGTTGTTAGTGTGACCTGTTTTCCTGCCATATGATAGCTATTGATTGAGCTCAATTGTCCTTTCATCACTGTGAAATGCTGCATCTTTTATCCAATATGCATGTTGTCAAGTTATGTCTCTAGACAATGGACACTAAGTAGTCATGCTGAATATCCCCTAAAAGAGTCTTTCTTATTAAGTCACAGTTCAAATCCTAACAAGACAGGCAGATTCCATACAAGTACTAGATGTAGGCTATTTGTATCGAAATTTGCTCAAACTATGTGCTTGTGTTAGATACATCACCTCATTAAATTTCAACATGGACATATGACGATCTGTATGAGAACAAACAAGTTCCAGGCGGCCAGGCTGCAGACATCTATCGCAAGAATCAAAACGAGTGGGCATTGGTGTTGTTTTTACATCCAAATCTGGGTCTAATGCAGTTGTCAATCTGCTACTATGTATAGTTGGTTGACTAATAATGGTTGGATTTGGATGTTGCAGGTCTATTGTTCGTCAATATTTAATCATTTTGTTTCACCAATCCACCCATCAAATGATTAAGGAGCTGTTCATTCATTCCAAAGAACCGCATAATTAGTCTGGGCCCTTCCATGTGTTTCTAGTAGCGGCCAATTAATGTGCTGCCAAAACCTACTCTGTTACTGACCATGCAATAGTTGATGAGCTTCTAGTGATGATTTCTCAGTTGGGACCATACCAATAAAGCCTTTTCTTGTTGGTCTGACAAGCACATGATTGAAACGTGATCTGCTCAATAAATCTCTGCATTGTTGGAGAGATTGAAGTCACTCATTTTCCAGTTCGTTTAGGTAGGAAACCAATAAACCACATTGCTAATTTGTTTCCATTTTTTATTCCCTGCAGGAATGAATTGTGGTTTCTGGTGCTGGAGCTGGATATCATCCATTCATCCTACGTGCTGTGACCTAATGGACATGTTTTCTGCTGGGGTTGGTCATGGATAACCCGATCGTCATTCTGCAATCGTTAGAGTTCTCTGTTACCGTGATTTAGCGTATTAGGGTTATTTGGAGTGCTGAAGGGACACTTGGCTAGTTCTAATTATGTAAGGTGATTTGGCAGATGGTAATGATGTGGTCATGGTTGAACAGTTAACGTCGTTCTGTATACAGTAGTTTCAGACTTGCAGTTCCAGCGTTTGTTTATCATCTGTTTTTGCTGTGCATGGTGATTCTGGTGGGGTAGTTGGAACCTCAGTTCCTGGTTGATGCTGATGAGTTTGGTTGCGTTTAAGTATATTTATTTGTGCTTCTATGCGCCTGCGCTTTTCCACGAGAGATTTGCGTACCTTAGAAATCAGGATCCTAGACAAGGGAATGTTGCATGACAGATTTGCAGTAATCCTTTTTGAGGAGATTAGAATCAGGCACCGCCTTCTTAATTTACTCTGGCATACAAATGCTTAGCAATTAAAGGACCTTCGGATCTAGGATTTATTAAGAACTGCGGTGATATCACTACCAAATTTCAGGCTTGTTAATATATTCAGTCCGTCAGTAAAAAAAATGGCTATAGAAATCTCTTAACCTAGGAATAAAACTAACCTATAGGCCGTTTTGGCTATTTTGATTCATATGCTTTGTTATGCACGTGTAGATGCATAGTAATATTTATACATCTTTTTTTCGAAAGATACATCTAAAACAAATCAAAACAACATATAACTTGGAATGGAGAGAGTACTTTTGTTCTCAAATATACAACATTTTAGGACATACTAGTAATGACAGTATAGCTACTTTATTTTGAACACATTAAATTATCTTAATCATAAACGCCATATAGTTTATAATGTAGGCATTATTATTATTTAGAATGCTTGTTACCAAGCTTAGAAACTTAAAAGTGTATATGTATTTTTAAAAATTCAAGGTTGGTCCCAAACGTCATATTAGTGGAGTTTTGATGGAAAACATCACCGTAATTTTTTTGGGCACCTTGCTAGCGCCGGACGTCCGATCCGGGCGCCGGCGTCGGACGGGTCCGTGACCGTTAGATCTTAGGATCCTCAATCGTCAGCCGTTAGATCTAAAGACTATCGGGTAAATGTTGCGAGCGTGTTGCGAATGTGTTATGAAAATGTTGCGAACGCGGTTGCTTGCAACATCCAACATCAGGAGTCTTTCTTTTCTCCCATCATGTTGCGATCATGTTGCGACTATATTGCGGCCATGTTGCGACCCGTATTGCGTGCAACATCCAACATCAGGAGCCTATTCCCCCTCCTCCTCAATACAACACCCAACACCACATGTTTGCAAACATCGAAACGCAACGTCTGCAACATTGAAAAAAAATGTTTGCAACACCCAACAACACATGTCTGCAACATCGAGACTCAGTATCCGCAACATCTAAAATTAATGTTTGCAACATAAAAAATATGCTAAAAAAGAGTTGCAACATACACAACATTTGAAACAAATAGTTGCAACATCGGGAATCACATCCACAACACTGAAACATCTAGATCTACTTTTGCAACATCTAGATTACATACATGCAACATGTGTCTGAAATAGTTACAACATCACAACATCAAGGTCTACTTTTGCAATATTCACATTTAACACTTGCAACATTCTTCTGAAACGTCTCAAACACACAGATCATAGACTTACAACATGCCAAACCTTGCCGGTTTGGCCCACCATGACCGCCGCCCGGAGCTCCTCCGACCTTCGCCCTGACTGCGGGAGCGGCGCCCCGCACCGCTGGTGAGCTCCCGCGCTCGGCCGCGGGGGGCTCCGCCACGGCCGCCGGCGAGCTCCGTGTAGAGGGTGCCGCATGAGCGCCCGCGCCCGGCCGCGGGGAGCGGCGGCCGCGCCGACGAGGACCACGGGAAGTAGCGGCCCGCGCGCGCGGGGTGAGCTCCGCGGGGGAGGAAGGGAGGTGAGCAGCGGAGAGGAGTCCTCGTCGTCGATGAGCTCGCGAATCACGCGGCGGGGAGGCGGTGGGCGCCCCGACCACAACGAGCGGCGCCGGCGGCGTGTGCCCGATCTCCGAGCACACACCACGGGAGGAGGCGAAACCGGGAGGAATGAAAAGGTGGAGCAATGGGGATCACAGATCAGGGCTCGGTTCGGGCGGAGGTGACCGGAGGAGGTAGATCCGGCGGCGGCGGTGGCGGAGGGCAGGGAAGCGGCGGAGGGGCGCACGGCTCGTTAGTTATGCCTCGTACGGGGGGCTGCGGTTTTTTTATTGTCGCGATGGGAACGAAGACGTCCGGGCGCGTCGGACGCCCGGACGGAAGCATTTCCGAATTTTTTTCCTAATATACTTCATCCTATGAAAACACAACAATAACGTGCGCACACATAGTGTGGTTTTAAGAATTGGCTAACTACCACTACCTGATAGATAAGGGGTCAGATTTGATTTGAATGCCAAAACTAACTGAATATGGCTAACAAATTAGGATGTGAGATGTTTTTTCATGGTACCGCTGATTTGTTCTTTAAAAAAAAACAGAATCACATCCTTCATGGGACAGAGGAAGTAGTACATCAAAAATATCTCTTTTTTTTACAGTTGCTATATGAGGTGCCCACTGAAATAGTGTCTCGAGTGACTCATGAAGATCGATCAAAGTCACCAACAGTGCATTGTACATGCCCTAGCGTGACAATGCCAAATAAGTTCTCCCCCATGGCATTGTAGTATCTTTTTATTACTTGTGGTGGTGGCTGACGTACTAGTTACTAGTAGCCCCTTGACAATTCTTGCAAGAGGTAAGCGGCCGGGCATTATTTGCACCCCGGGGTCCCTGCCATGTGTTGCTTCTTGATACGCCTACTAATTTCCTCTTCCCCTCTTTTCCTCCTCTCCTGCTTCCGTCCTTGGCCGATTGGCCCAGCACCAGCAGCTAGCTGATCGACGGGCATGTGACGGAAGGACCAGATGGAGAGAGAGAGAGATGAATAAGAGCATGTTTGGATCACAGGGGGCTAAAATTAGCCGACTAATTTTAAGCCTCTAACAGTATCTAATCTTCCAAACGGGTGGGGTAAAGTGAGACTAATTTTAGCCTTGAGGCTAAAATTTGCTAAATTGGGGTGGGAGGAGCTAAAAGGGGCTAAAGGGGCTAAAAGGAGAGGAGAGAGAAGTTAGGGGAGAGAAATCAAGTAATTAATGCTTTCTTTTAATGCGGTTTAGCCTCTTTCCTTCAAAACGGGGGTGATTAAAGTTTTTAAGCTAATTTTAATTTTAGTCGTAGGAAATTTAAGGTGATCCAAACACGCTTCTAAGTAATAAAGCGTCGCTTTCGCGGTGGTCCTTGTTGCACATGATTGGAACCGGGTCTACAGAATAAGTTCTCCCCCATGGCATGCCTCCTTTCAGCCATCACACTCCATGATCCCCCGCCTTCTTCATGCATGCTGGTCCTGGTCCTGGATCACCTTATAGTAGTTTGGTGATCGCTTCCACGATTCCACCAAATGGGGGAAAAGGCGCGGGGGATATGCGTGTACTACGTGTCGATATAAATCTATCTCATCTGTTTGGATGCGCATTCAAAGTTAGGTTGAGCTGGAAGAGGAGGGACGACGGCGCGACCTCGATGATGATAGATAGATCCATCACTTATCTATTGGGGATGTTTTTCCTCGTTGGAACATTATCCAGCCATGCGTTTTCGTTCAATGTTTATCTTGCATTTGCCTTTTTTCCCCATATAGGCGTGGTGGATCTATTTTTTATTTCACACGCGTGCTGAGTGCTTATTTACTATTTGGGTTGCGCTTACTCTGGTGGTGTAATTTTATTGCCGATTCACATGTTTTGTGATATTGCAGTAAAATTGTGTCAGAAGAGATAAATTAAGGTGATGGCGTGGTGTGGTCCGATTTGACCGGATACCGAAAAAACCGAACAAATTTCAAATTTCAAATCAAAACGCGTAGCGCAAATGGTTCAGAACGGCTTGCCGAGTGGTTTGACCGGTAAGCCGAGCCGGTTTGAGAGGTAACCGGTTGTTGAAAAAACCGAATTAGTGAAGAATTTTGTGTGTTTTCAAATTTAAATTAAAATAGGAAAATAAAAGAAACATTCCTGAAAATATTTCAAGGTGCGTAGAATCTAATGGTGTCAAATTTTTTCAAATATTAGTGCATTTAGTATTTTTTCGGGCATTAGAAGTTCAACAGCCAATTGTTTCCCCTTTTTTGGTTGAACTTCTAATACCCGCAACGTATACTAAATGAACAAATATTTGAAATTTTTGTACACCACTAGATTTGTCGCAACTTGAAGTATTTTGGGGAATTTTTGGGGAGTTTTCATTTTTTGAATTCAAATTCAAATTTTTGAACCACCTATTTGTAACCGGCCGGTACTAGAACCGATCCTGACCGGTTACACCGGTAACTGCGGTTTCTGGACCGGTTCCGGTCGGCAAAAAAACCAAGGGTGTAATGCTAGGAGAGAGTACTGTACATACCATGCAAGTTTCATATGCTTCACCTTTCCCCCCCTTATTAACTAATCCAGCTATTTTTCAAAGATACCCTAGTAATTTTCAGGTGAAATCCTGCGTTTCAAAAAGGACCTACACACGGCTGTGTCCATTGCATATTGTATAGGTTAAAATAAAACTGAAATTGCGAGCAGCCTATCCGCTGCTTGGCTTTAGGGACAATGGCCAAGATTTCCCATGAGCATATTCGATATGGTTGCATCCTCCATTTTTCACTTGATTGGGTGTGATTGAGTGCTCATGGCATAACACCAAACATTCTCTCATTCCGGGAATATCACAACGGTACCAAATAGTACTAATGAAAGTAGCGTGTAGTAGTACCTTTTTATGCTCCCTTCTCAGCTTTTTTTTTTTTTGAGCTCTGCACCTGATTGGTTAAGGTGTGTCAGAAACAGAATCTTTTTGCTTTTTTAATCCTTGGAGGGAAATAAAAGCAGAGCTTTTAGTCCATCAAATGCCCTGGCTAGGGCCAGAGGAGGTTGCTATGTGGATCTATATACTAGGATCTCCCTTAGGTTAGTTGCAAATGCACCAATATCTTAATGCCTAGGGTAGCTCTCCACAAAGATGCCACTTTCCCATTCTTTTCCCCCCAGCTCCTTTCCCCCCAAGTTTCTTCTTTTACTATTTTGCCATCTTTTGACATCACACGGATGTAGACCCAAAAACCATGCATGATGTCAAGCATCTTAATCTTTCTAATGGTTAAATCAGGTTAGACAGACATAGAGACAGGTTCAGATAAACTAATTAAGGACAAACTAATTGAGTTCACTCAACACTTGATTTATTATTTGTGTGATGCAATATTACATATCATTTTACCTTACAATGATGAGGAAATCCTTATCAGACCTTTAGATAACTAATGACAGTGATGGCTGAGAAAGGTCGAGGGGGAAAGGGTGTGATGGTGGGCCCATCAAGAGAGAGTTGTTTCCAATAAAACATCAGTAGGAAGGTAGTAAAGAAGTACTACTATAGTAGAGAAAAGGAGGTCAATGTGCGGCGGAAAGAGGATCAGATCGAGGGGGCTGACAGCTGGGGCTAGGGAGTGACTTTTTCTCACTCTTTTTTTTGGACATAGTAATAACTTGAATTTCGCTGTAATCGACTACTCCCTCCGTCACAAATTACTTTGATTATTATTATGAGATTATCTCTAATAACCTTTATTGATTTGGGTGTAAAAGTAGGAATTGTTGTGCGCGCGCGGCTTATTAATTGAACTAGAACAATCGGCGCGCGATGCGCGCCCTATCGAAAGCGCACTCCATGATGATCAAAACTATAAGAATCATAAAAACACCAGCATAAAAACTACAGGCACAATCCTAAACAAAACAAACTATGCCAGGTGATGATATGAAATCATCAATATATAAACTATATGAAAAGAAGAAACAAATCACTCCAGAATATCTTAATAGGACAATCTCTGGTTGACGAACGCCTCGACCTTAATCCCTTAAAGAAAATTCCCTCAAGGTTAAGTAGATTACGTAGTATGCAATATATCAACATATAGCTGTTTGAAACAAGCTCCGAACAGCCTTGTATTATATGCTCGGTTTGCTAGTAATTCTTCCTTAACATACACATGTTTTGCGGTCTCAATAGTCAACAACTCCACTGCAACATAAACAGCAATGTATAAATTATGAGAAATGAAGTGACAATGACACACCTCTGTACAAGCAAAGAACTATGGAGCTTATACAAATACAATTTTACGTAAATACGCGTTCCATGCATGGCATACAAAAATATATATAGTCTAATAACAAAAACATATAAGTTAAATTTTGATGAGTATTCTATCATTCATTTATATTAAATGCCAAGTTACCCTGCATTCATATCTCATTTATTTCATCGAGAACATCACTACCACAGTACAGGTTTAGCTTTGAGATAAAAAAGGCCTGCAGCCATGGGTTATATCCTTCAAACACATTATATGTTGATATGCAAGCTGCAAGCGGTGTTAAGGTGCAGTGGGCAATCAAAAACTCTGTCGTATCCACTCTAAAAGGTTTTCAAAAATTGTAACATGATGCAGACAATCAAGACAGTTGAGCAAACTTCACTCTTTTACCATATGGTTTTCTGTAACACTCATCTTTCTTCTTTGTCTCTTGATAACACTTACCAAAATAACACTTATAAGAATAAAATTTATCAGGCCATGACAATGGTTATAGCTTCTTACCTTATTGGGGATGTGGTACGCTATGCGCACCCTATCAACGTGCTATTGAAAGGGAAAACTCATGTAAAATGCCAAGTTAGGAAGATAGCAAAAAAAAATCAAACCATCACATTGGATCAGGGGGAAACACAGAGAACTGCAGGCAGCTAAAACCATCAAATCATCAGAATAACAAGCTCTTCAAATACATTATGCAGGAAGTAGGCAAACAAAGCTGATTAAAAACCCATATTTCTCAAATAGAGGCATGCCAATTTGCACAGTATGCCTGCATTGTGATGATATTTGTTCAGCAACATATTACATGTTACGGTCGGAATTCGTAGCTACCAAACATTTCACCCAATAGTTCGGAATAGTAATCCAAATAGCATATATATACACAACAATTCTTAAAGAGTCTAATCAGTTCCATACTATATATACACACAAATTCTGGTATATGCTCACATGATTTTGATACTATGTCACAACTTAAGTTGTGTGCACTATCTCTAGGGAGCATGGGGACAATAGCTATTTATTTCATCGACGGACAGACTGTTAGGTTAAACAATGGCATGTGAGGCTAGATACACAATATTTTGAGAATTTGGCAAGATATACTACTAATTATCCATGTGTGTACATTCAAAGTGTTAAGGTAGACAATTCACAAATGCAACACCCTAAATAAAAATATGTAAAAGGACCAAGTATGAAGTATAGAACCATCACATATGTACCGAGCAGAGATACCAAACTTACCCTTGCAACATGGTGCAACAACAACTACAGACTACCCAAAAGCGAGACGGTGCCAATAGATCCTTTTCCTTGCGCTTAAAAGTGACCTAAAAATTTATAGATCGGTGTTGCAAGCCAAGAAGGCCAACCGTAACCCACTTTTCATTGTCTCATTATAGATCGAGCAAAATCTCTAGGCAAAATCAAGTACGGGTTCTAGCAAAGCTCAAACAAGATATCGGGGACAGCCACGAGGGTCCCCTAAAACAACCAGGGGAAACACCGCTTAAAACCTGCAAAAAACCAAAACAAAACACCTCTCACTTAAGCACACGCCCAAGGCACGACCCACACCGTGGTGGCCCCCACAGCCCGCCGGAGTGGCCCAGTCAAGGGCTCCCTTGAGCAGGCTCCGCCTCGCTCGAGGGTCTACGCCTCCCTCGAGCGGGCTCCGCCTCGCTCGAGGGCTCACGACTCCCTCGAGCGGGCTCCGCCTCGCTCGAGGGTCCGTCTCCGCCTCGCCCGAGGCCTCCCTCGCACGCACGGCTGTTCCCGCACGCGGGTACGGGCGTTTAATGTTCGACACGGTGGGGGGCGGCGCCATCATGCGCCCGGGAATCACGCCCGGCGCGGTCGTGCCATGCAACTCCCTAGGGGAAAACCCATCCCCGCCACTATAGGGGACTGTGCGACATGGCCGGTGTCAGCCCCGTGACGCCGCGCCGCCTACTCCCCGTACGGCTAACGCGCCGTGCCCTCGAAGGGGGGCCGGCCACACCCTCGAACCGCTTTCTCGTGATCTTACGGGGGCCGGTCGTGACGCTAGGCCGGCGGGACGCCATCCCCGCCACCGCTGATCTCGTGCGGCCGCCCCGTACTTGCAACACCACGCCCGGCGTTGTTGCAACCACTCCGGCGGCCGTGAGGCACGCGGGAACGGGACGCCGCCACGCCCCGCCACCGTACCCCGTACAGATCGACGTCAATGGCTACCTCGAGACCGTCTGAGGACGCCACGGTCAACCACTACGCCCCGACCCTCGAAACTGCCATTGTTCGGGTACAAGACGCGCCATGATGACCAGATCGTGGCAAGGACCGTCAAGGCGGCCGCCAACTCTGCGGCGGCACAGGCCATACTTCCTCATGTAGCTGAATAGTGCGGCATGCACGTAATTCACGCTCTCCGAGTCCTTGGCCTATAAAAGGAAGGTGAACCCCCTCGCCGCGAGGGGACAAGGAGCATACGGACATCGACACACGAGCACTTGCAACCATCTCACGCACGCACTTCACAATTCTCCCACAACATCGCCAATCGCTTCGCTTGGGACTTGGAGGCCACGCCTCCTCTCCCGCCTTGCTTGTAGCCGCCCCACTACGGGCACCCGGTGCAAAGCAATATAGTGCCACGAGCACACCTTTCTTTGGACGTACGACCTCGGCGGAACCGGGATAAACCAAGTGTCTTTAGTAGCTTAGCACCGACCATCAAGAGACGGACCTTGGCGCTTTCTACTAGTTAGTGTTGGGACTACTTTCCGCACCGACACAAGAAAACTCATTCACGCATAGAGAGAGAGAGAAAATGCGAGCCTTAGGATGAGAATGATTTACCATGGAGCTCCTATATCCGGTTGACTCCGCAATGGCAAGAAGAGAGATTCGACGGAGGGGCAAGGGCGCAAGGCGGGGCAACGGAAGGAAGAGAGAGGAAGCATCGTCCTCGGCTCCTCGCCCACACATGTGCACACAACGCATAAGCTGCTGCAAGAATCTAAGGGGGAAGCTCAATGAAAGAGAAAAGAAAAAAAATGGGGCAACGGAGGAGCTGCTTTGGGACGCCTCTCCAGCACAGCTCCGCGCGTCACAGCCCGTCGTCGCCGCCTGCCATCTAGCGACGCCTCCACTTGAACGTCCACCGTCGAGAGGGAGGGCCGTTGGTGAGCTGGAAGGGCGAGCAAGATCTGAGGAGGCCGCCGCTGCCAGTGCCTCCTCCGGCTCGGATTCGCCTCCTCCTCGGGCCACGAGGAGCCGGGGGAGGCGGGGAGAAAAGGGTGCCGCAATCGCTAGGGAGCTCCGAGATCTCCGCCGGTGGAAAGGGAGATGAGGGGAAGAGGGGCACCGGCGGAGCAAGAGGACAAGACGGGGCCACGCGCCGCCGCGATCACCATGATGAGGCCGGCCCCGCCGGGACCGCGCGCGGCCGTTGACCAAGCGAGCGAGGGGAGGGGAGCGACAAGGAGGAGCGAGAGAGGTAGAAGGGGAGGAGAGACGGCGGCGAGAGAATGGGCGGCGGCGGCGGAGAGGAACACGTGCCCCTCCATCCGAGCCGCACCGCGCCGGATCCCGGATCCTAAGGGAATGGGCGGCGGCGGTGGAGAGGAACATGCGCCCCTCCTTCCGAGCCGCACCCCGCGCCGGATTTGGATCCCGCGGGGACGGGCGACGACGAGAGAGGAGCAGGAAGGTGCGACGGTGGGTTGGGGCGCCGGAGAAGGCCGGGGGCATCGATGGAGAGGGAGAAATTGAGGGAAAGCGGCGGTGGGGAGGAGGGAGGGAGAGTGGGCGGCTCACGGGGGAAGGAGAGTGGAGGGTAGGGTTCGGGAGTGGGGGGAGGGCCGGGGGGGGTGTTGGGGTTGGCCGGCCGGTTGGGGGGTGGTGGGAGGGGGTGCTTGAAAATCGCCACGGGGATTTGTTGCAAATAACGATTTTTTCCCTCTTTGTGTAGAATAAAATTTTAGTAGGAGGGTTTACATGAAACTATGCGAATGTGTTTGACGCGCGTTCCGGACGAGCTGGACTGAGTTACGATTATGAGAAATCTGGAGGGTGTTTTTGCAAAATGTCCATAGAGTGTGGGAAGGGCAGGAAGGGCGACGTGTCTACCAGCGCAAGGGCCACCAATGCCTCAATTGTTGTGGTGCCGGTTGAGCCTTTCATATCTCCGATTGAAGCAGCGACAGTATAGTGGCTCTTGTCACGAATAATAGATGATGCTTTTGGACACCGACATGGTCAACGGGACATTATTTTGACAACTACTACCTTGATTTGACAATTAATAGCGTACAATGAATTCGTAATATAGCACATTTAAAAGCCACTTTTGAAGATAATATAGATCTGTAACCATCTTCGAAAACTTGCTGGAAACATTACAATTTTTTCCATGAGAAGTTTATATGCTTGTGTGTACTGAAAATTCACATTAAAATTTCATGCTTTTCTAATGCACTGAAAAAGGAGTTTACTCGCAGTTATTAAACTGAGTTATCCCTGTATCATCAATGTTACTACCTGGTACTATTCTATTGTTACTACCTGATACTTCTTGGGATATTACCACACCGTTAGATTTCACCGAATTGATTAGTTACAAACACTTTAAAATTTCCCATCAAAGACTGCATGTCCGCTGAGAGAAACAAATTAAAATCGATCTTATGACAATCTAATTAATCACGGAGCGTTAGTTAGGCTAGTTAGGCTCATCGATGGAATTAGAGTTTCGTTCCTTGCAATAATCAGCAACATTCGTACACATGCATGCATGTATATACAACACTAGAGACAAAAACAATCTGACAACAAAGGAACAAACTTTGCTTTTAATCAGTTTGATTGGCCAACGACGACCATTCCTTACCAGCTAATCATCATCATGTTTCATGGGAGAGGGGGAGAGAGAGACGCAACATGTCAAACTGCTCCTGCTCCTCGTCAAACAACGCTGGAATTCTCCGGCGGCCGGCCGTGGCGATGGTCCGATGGATGCCCTAGCAGCTAAGCTAGCAGAGCCAGAGCCAGAGCAGCTACGCCTACGCCCACATGCTCCCACGCCAACACCCCCTCCCCTTTTGCTATTCTCTAATCATCTCACTGTGCTCCCTGTCTAGCTGAGCCAACTCGTGGTGATCTTAATTTGCATTGGCTTTGAGGCCAGCGAGGCCGGGTGATGAGCTGTGAAGCGAAGCAAAACGCCAACGCTAGGCGACATATTCTACTGGGAATCCTAGGGCTTATAGCTGCTCTGCTTGCATTGCTTGCACAGCTAGGTTAAGGTTAATGTGGCATAATCAGAGTCACTAGTAGCTACTAGCTTGCAATGCATGTGGCAGCGGCAGCGCTGCCTGCTGCTGCTGTTAATTTTTGGTTATCATCTCCTCGTAATCCGCGCCGCCTTTATTTGGTGTTAAGAGATAACTTAGTTTAGCGTCTAGCGAGGCCTTTCCTAATCAGGCTTTAGTATTCTAAAGACCCTGGATGTTGATGAGCTACTGCAGCTAGAGCTGTGGCACGCTGCTATGCATGCCGTTCAAACAAAAACCTGATGAGCTTTATTTCCTATCACCATTTCATATATATATATATATATATATATATATATATATATATATATATATTCTTATTTCAAAAGGAGTAAAATGCACTAGCGGTCCTCAAACTTATGCGTCTGTGTCATACCGGTCCACGAACTCAAAAAGTGTCTCATCCCTGTCCCTAAACGCTGTTCTGGTCTCACTAAGGTCCAAATGGGTCTCAATAATGTCCACGAACTCTCAAAGTGTGTCACTGAGGTCCATTTGTGCTAACATAAAACGCCAGCATGGATAGTGACATGTACAACCAATCAAATTCCGACCCTGCTCGCCGACATGGGTATCCCTCGCGCGGCCACCGCGGCGAGGGTCGACTGCCCGACGAGGTCCGCCCCACCAAGGGCAAGCGACGGCGGCCCGGCCGATGAGGTCCGTCCACCGAGGGCAAGCGGCGGCGAGCGAGGCAGCCATCGGCGCCGCCTCTTGGCCGACAATGGGGAGGGAGAAGTGGAGCGAGGTGCCCGCGCGCGCCGCGCTTGCCCGGCCGCGGAGCTCCCCGCCGCGTCGGCGCCACCTCCGTGTGTCCGGGAGCTCGCCCCCGCGGAGCTCGTCACGTGCTTCATTGGCCGGCGCGAGGCTTGCCGCCGCGCCTCCCGCCGCCCGCGTACCTCTCCACCACGTTGGCGCGCCTCCCGGGGCGGCCCCGGGGCTCGCCGACGCGCTCCACTAGTCAGCCCCAGGGCTCACCGGCATACTGAGCTCGAGTCACTACCGCCATGGACCGAGCTTGTCCGCCGTGTCCCCTGCCCGCTCTCTCCACCCATGGACGACGACGACAAGAAGAAGGAGGAGGCGGCCTCCTCACGCCGAAGCCGCCGGGCCCCGCCTCTCCACGCGCGAAGATGAGGGACGCCACCACCGCGTCCTCGGAGGATCTCTGCGCGGTGAACGATTGGCGGTGTTGATGAGGATGGCGTCGCACATGGAGGAGTAAAGGGGCGGCGGAGCGAGCGGGGGGGGGCTGCCGGAGAGAGATGAACGGAGGGGAGGAGTGCCAAAAGGGGCTCGGTGCCGCGTGATGAGGGGAGGAGTGCCACACAAGCATGCCACGACGTCGCGGGGCGCGATTTAGACCCGTTTGGACCTGCAGTGAGACCCGAACAACGATTAGGGACCGGGATGACACACTTTTTGAGTTTGTGGACCGGGATGACACATGCGCGCAAGTTTGAGGACCGCTAGTGCATTTTACTCTTTCAAAAAAAATCAGCTATGTATATTGTTCTTGGTAGTGCATTATCAAATTGGTTTGAGATGCCAAGATTGTGACTAAAACAACTGCGACGTACGCTCGGGAGAGGTCGTCGGTGACCCCCGTTGGCTCTCAACGAGCTGGTCACCGCCGGCCAGCTGGCGGCAAATGAGGAGGGCCGCCGGCGGAGTGGATAGTGCCGCCGGCGGGGACCGCGCGCCCAACCCGCCGGAAGGCTACGTGGTGAGCTTTGTCCGCTTCCACGAGCGAGGCTTCAACGCGCCGGCGAGCCGCTTCATGCGGGCGTTGTGCCACTACTACGGCGTGGAGCCGCACAACTTTGCGCCCAACGCGATTTCGCGGGCGGCCACGTTCGTGGGCGTCCGCGAGGGGTA
The DNA here is from genome assembly GCA_947561735.1 of Cenchrus americanus. Classification (NCBI taxonomy): domain Eukaryota; kingdom Viridiplantae; phylum Streptophyta; class Magnoliopsida; order Poales; family Poaceae; genus Cenchrus; species Cenchrus americanus. The sequence goes on along the minus strand of OX387241.1, from coordinate 219,597,266 downwards.
TACGGGGATCCCGGTGGGCCCGGGAGCTGCGGGTACACCTCTTCCGCGCGGAGCTCTTCACGCGGCCCACGACGGAGCCGAGGGACCGCCGCGCGGTGCGCGCCGGCGGGATGTCGCTCGCCCTGCGGGGGCAGTTCAAGGACCACTACATCCCCTGCACCATGACGACGAACAACGCCGGCTGGGAGCGGGGCTGGTTCTACCTGCGCAACGCCGAGCCCGATCTTCCCCCCTACACCGGTCGGGTGTTCAAGGAGAAGCCCAGCTCTTGGGGCTACGGGGTGTCCACGCCCCAGCATCGGAGGCGGCGGGACTCGGTCTGGCCGCCCCGAGGAGCTTGTCGGAGCGAGGGGGCGACCGCGATGGGCGTCCTCGCCTTCCTCCATCACCGGCGGGTCGTGCCTCTAACGGAGAGGCCGCTCCGCATCTTTGAGATGACGAGAGGAGGCGGACCCCATCGCGTTGGCGAGGTCGCGGATGCTACCGACCCCCCTCGGGCGGCCGTATGTGCTCACCCGGCGCGGAGCGCCGTCGACACCCGGGTGCGGCGCATCCGGACCGGACCCCGTGGGACCTCGAGATGCTCCCCACCGGCCCGGCGGTGAGCATGATTCTCGGCTCTGTTTCGAGTTCTTGGTGTTGCCTCTTCCTTCGACGCGTCTTTGATGTCTCTCGCATGCGGTGGTGAACTTCACCGCCTCGAAGTCCGGTCCGCCCACCCACGACTCCCGCGCGCTTGGTCGGGCGGCGCGGCGGCGGGGAGCGAGGAGCGGGCGGCGCGCGCGGAGGGGAGCGCGCGAGGCGGCACAACGAGCGCCGCGAGCGACGGAGCGCGGAGTACCGGCGGCGCGAGGAGGCCGGGGCTCTCCTCCCCCGGGGGCCCGAGGGAGTACTCGTCCTCGGAGGAGGACGAAGAGGAAGAGGGCGAGGGCGGGGCCCCTCGATGGGTGGGAGCCCTCGCCCCCGTCGCGGGAGCCGGCTCCCGGCGGCAAGGGCGGCATCGCCCGGGGTGGGCGCAACGGCGCCCGCCGCCGGCAATCGACAACGGGGGCGGCGCGCGCCGCGGGGCGGCCGGCGCGCACTACGGGGGGTGCGCGCGGCGGCGCGCCCGTGCGTGCGGCGAGCGCGCGCCGCGCGCGGGGCGGGGCCGCGTGCGCGGTGGCGACGTCGGGGAGGCGCGGCGGCGGGCGTGCGGCCGCGCCGGCCTCATCCGCCGAGGCTTTGAGGAAAAGGAAGCGCTCCTTTTCCTCTTCGAGGTAAGGGGCTCGATCCTCTACTTGGTTTGATTTTTTGATGATCGGGCGTTCTAACCCTCTCGTTTGTGCTCGCGCGGGGGTGGTGCCAAGCTGTGCCTCCCCTCGCACCGGCCAAGGTGCCGAGGGCGGACGCGTCCATCCCCACCCGGCGGCGCTCGTCGAGGGCGTCGCGGGCGGGGGTAAGCACGGCGGTGGCGGGCGAGAGCTCGCGAGGGCGCGGCCGGGGCCCCCGAGGCCTCGACCGGCGGATCGGCACGCCATGGCGCGGCCGGTGGTTGCCGAGGAGCGGCCGGCGCCGGCCGTGGCGAGGCGCGGCCCACGGCGGCGATTGTGGCGGAGGCGCGGCCGATGGTGGCTCGCTGCGACGGAGGCGCAGCTTGTGGCGCCAACCGCGGCGGAGGCGGGGCGGGGTGCGGCCCGCGGTGGCACCCGTGGTCGCGGAGGCACGGCGGGAGGCGGTGGGCGGCGCGGAGGGCGGCCGGCGCCCACCGCCGCGGGGGCGCGGCCGGAGGTGGTGGGCGAGGCGCCACGTCAAGCGCCCGCGGCCGTGGTGGCGCAAGCGGAGGCGGCCGGAGGGCCGGCGCCCGCCGGCGGTTTCGCGGTGGAGGTGGTGGAGGTCCCGGACGACGACTCCCCGCCGCCGGGTGGGACCGATGGGCAAGCTTCCCCACACGCTCCCTCGAGCCCCATGAGGGGGCCCTCGTGAGGGCGGCGCGAGGGTCACATGGTGGCGGGGGGACCGAGGACACGGCGCCGAGGCCTCGTCCTCCCGCGCCGGCCACTCTACCCGGGGTAGAGGGGGCCGTTGGCGATCCGCTCGCGTTCGCCGACGCCCGAGGAGAGCAGGAGCTGCGGGGAGAGCTCCGGGAGCCACGGCGCCACGCTCGGCCGCGCACCGAACGAGGCGCCGAGGGTCCATGGCGGCCCCGCATGGCGTGTCTTCCGGGTAGGGGCGTGGTTGTTCGTTTTCTTCTTTCTCGTTTTGGTGCGCCGTTTCGTGTCGTGGCGCTTACGGGTTTCGAGTTGTGGGTGACAGGAGCTCGAGCGCCGCGCCCATGACAAGTACAACGCCTTCGATCGGGTGAACGCCGAGCTCCACCAGCTCCGGGAGCGATGCGGCGCTTTCGACGCGCTCGCCGATGCCCTCAGGACCCCGGACGGCTGGTTGGCGTACCGGGCCGTGGTCTTGCGCGACGAACTCCCCGAGAGCACGAGGCAGGACCCGGCGCGCCGCTCTAGCCTCGAGCGGGTCTGCACGGCTCTCATCGATCGTGATGAGGCGCCCGTGGCGGCGCGCTCGGACGTGGAGAAGATGCGGACGGCGGCGACCAACCGGGAGGCGGAGGTGGCCGGCGTCCGCGGCGAGAACCGGGGGGCTCCGCTCGTCGCTCGAGCGGCGCGCGGCGCGGCGCCGCGCGGGGCGAGGAGCGGGCGCGCGGGGGCGGAGCAGCGGGCCAAGGAGGCCGACGACTTGAAGGCCGCCCTCGACGCCAGGCCGCGGCGCTCGTCGTCGGCCGAGGAGCAGCTCTCCGCAGAGCGCACCGCCCGCCAAGGGGCCGAGGGGCGGCTCCGGCGAGGAGCGAGGGCCGCCCTCGTCGACGCCCGACGGCGCGGAGCAGGAGCGTGTCGCTCGCGAGGCGGCGCGAAGTCATTGGCGGAGCGGGACGCCAAGCTCTCTAAGACCGAGGGCGAGCTCATTGTGCTCGGTATTACGAGTGCAAACCAAGAGCCGACCCTCCGGGAGCGGGGTGAGACCGTCAAGCGCCTCGAGGCGGCGGGTCGAGGCCGAGCGCCGCGCTCTCGAGGTGGGAGAGGAAACAAGTCGAAGGTGAGCCATTGTTTGACTCTTGCTTTGTTGGTTTTTCGTTAGAGGGATCGAACCCCCCTTTCGATTTCTTTCTTGTCTTGGCGATTCCGAGGCTTGCGCACCGCCCGGGGCATGCGGTGAACGGGCCGAGGCACCGCGGGCTTCCTATAACTCCTCCGAGCGGAGCTGCGAAACCGCGTGGTGCGGCCCTCGAGACCGCCGAGCCGTGGAGGAGGGCGAAGCACGGGCCGGCGGCTCGGCCGGCCGGCCGCTCGCGCGCCCTTGGCGGTCACGTCACCGAGCGGATGCGCCGGGCGCTGCATCTGGGCGTCCAGAAGGCCCTCGGAGTGGTGCGGTCCCACTACGAGGTCAACTTCGAGGCGCTGGCGGGCGGAGGGCTACATCGTTCCCGAGGGCGTCGAGGACGAGGTAGCGATGGAGCGTGTGGATGCGCTCGCCGCCGACGCCGCCGGGTCGCTCGCTGAAGCCTTCGTGGAGTTCCTCTTCCTGGACGCTGCTGATGCTGCCGCTCCTCCCGCCTGAAGACAGTTAGGCGCTTGGCCCGTGTTTATTCGTGTATCAGTATTCTGGCCACGCAGCCCTTGTAAATAAACAATTAAACGTTTGTTGATATGGAAAGAAGTCTTTTGCTTATTGCGCTTTTTTGTTTCTCCTTCTTCCTGAGTAGATTTTACTTAGGGGAGTTCGATTTTCGCGGGGGGGGGGGGGGGCCGCCGGGTTGGAGGCGAGAGAGAAGGGCCATATCCTCGCGGCGTAGGCTATCTCTGGCTCGCGCGCTCCTTCCGGTAGGCTGCCTGCGCCCTGTTCGCATCGTTGCTCGAGGTTGAAGTAAGAAACAAACTTAGCGCGTGTGAGTTGCTTTATTTTTGCGCGAAAATGGGACCATTTTGGGGGGGGTGCCCCCCACAGTAGCCCCCGAGGGTAACTTGGGTTTCAGGGGAAAGCCGAGTTGCCCTTTCCATTTGACTTGAGGTGTTTACATAGTTGTCACCAACTGGGGCGTTGGCCATATGATTTTTACAACAAAAAATGCTTGGAAGTCCTAGCTAGGGGTAGAAACGACGTAGGCCGTTGGATGTTCCAAGCGTTAGTGAGCTCTTCACCGTCCTCGTTGGCCGGCTTGTACGTGCGGGCTTGAGTACCTTCACCACGACGTAGGGTCCCTCCCATGGGGGCGATAGCTTGTGGCGCCCTCGGTTGTCTTGGCGTAGCCTTAGGACCGCATCCCCTTCGCCGAAATCCCGCCGGCGTATCTTGCATGCTTGGTAGCGCCCGAGGGATCGGTGGTACCTCGCGGAATGCATCAAGGCCACGAGGCGTGCTTCGTCCAGCTGATCCAGCGAGTCCTCGCGGGCTCGGCCGGTTGGCGTCCTCGTCATAGCCTTGAACCCCGGGCGATCCGTATTCTAAGTCCGTGGGGAGGACAGCCTCCGCGCCATGGACTAGGAAAAACGGGGTGAACCCAGTGGCTCTGCTCGGGGTAGTCCTTAGGCTCCACACAACCGCTGGTAGCTCTTGGAGCCACTTTCGCCTAGATTTGTTTAGCCGGTCGAAAATTCTGGGCTTGAGGCCTTGTAAGATCATGCCGTTGGCACGTTCTACTTGGCCGTTGGTCTGTGGGTGTGCCACAGCTGCCCAATCCACACGGATGTGGAATTTGTCGCAGAACTCCAAGAACTTCCCGCCCTTGAACCGGGACCCATTGTCGGTGATGATGGAATTTGGCACTCCAAAGCGGTAAACGATGTCGGTGAAGAATGTTACCGCCCGCTCGCCCGAGATTCGTGATGGGGCGCACTTCCACCCACTTGGAGAACTTGTCAATCGCGACCAACAAGTGGGTGAAGCCCCCGGCGCCTTCCGCGGGGGCCCGACGATATCTAGCCCCCACACGGCAAATGGCCACGTTGCGGGGATGCTGCGGGGCATGGGCGGGCAAGTTGGACTTGCGGGCGTAGAACGGCACCCTTCGCGGTGCGTACGATCTCGGCGGGCGTCCGCGACCGCGGTAGGCCGATCAAAGCCCGGCGGAACGCGTTGCCGACGAGGGTGCGGGGCGCGGTGTGGTGGCCACGGATCCCCGCGTGAATGTCCCGTAGGAGCTCGCGCCCCTCGGGGATGGGCACGCACCACTGCAGGATGCCGGAGGCGGCGCGCTTGTATAGCTCTCCGTTAACGAGGGCAAAGGTCTTGGCCATCCTGGCGATGCGCCTGGCCGCAGCCCGGTCCGCGGGGAGTTCCCCTCGAGCGATCCAGGCGATGTATTTGTCGCGCCAGTCCGCTTCAACAGGAGCTGGCTCGATGTCCATCACATCGGCCTCGTGGGAGCCATACCCCTCGAGGATGGAGAGCACGTACGCCTCGTTCGAGGGGTCCTCGTCCATGGGTTTCGCACCCTCTCGGATTCGAGGTAGCCCCCGAGGGTTCATCGTGACTCGAGGGGTGGGGCTCGAAGACGACCGAGGGCCGAGCGACGTCGCGTGCGAAAACGTTCGGGGGGACGGTGATCCGCCGGACGCAATCTTGGCCGGCTCGTCCGCCTCCTCATTGTACCGGCGAGGCACATGATTGAGCTCGATGCCGTAGAACTTGTCCTCGAGGGCTCGCACGGCTTTGCGGTAGGCCTCCATCTTGTCGTCATGGCGGCTCGCGTTCTTCATGACTTGATCAATTACGAGTTGTGAGTCCCCCCGCACGTCGAGGCGCTTGACGCCTAACTCAATGGCGATTTTAAGGCCGCGAGAGGAGGGCCTCGTATTCGGCCATATTGTTAGACGCGGGGAAGTGGAGGCGCACCGCGTACCGCATGTGTTCCCCGAGGGGTGACACGAAGAGCGAGCCCGCGCCCGCTCTCCGTTTTCATCACCGAGCCGTCGAAGAGCGAGGTCCAACACTCCGCTTGGATTTGCGGCGGCGGTAGGCTGCGTGTCCGTCCATTCGACGACGAAATCCGCCAAGATTTGGGATTTGACGGCATTGCGCGGGGCGTAGGCGAGCGTCTCGCCCATCGGCTCCACGGACCACTTGGCGATCCCGCCCGCGGTGTCGGGGTTGTGGATGATCTCCCCTAGTGGGAAGTAATGGCGGAGCTTGCGCCGCGCAAGGACTACCGCGTACGGCAACACGGACTCGGGGCTAGCGTGTCTTCGTATCCGACAGGACCTCGATGTAATAGACCGGCCGCCGTACGGGCAAGGCGTGCCCTTCCTCCGTGCGCTCCACGACGATCACGGCGGCCGACCACCCGGGTGGTTGCGGCCACGTAGAGCTGCAGGGGGTTCGCCGTCTTGCGGCGGCGTGAGGATCGGAGCGCGCGTTAGAGACGCCTTCAGCTTGTCGAGCGCATCCTGGGCCTCGGCGGTCCAGGAGAAGCGCTCGTGCTTCTTGAGTAGGCGGTAAAGGGGCAGGCCCTTCTCACCGAGCCGCGAGATGAAGCGGCTCAAGGCGGCAAGGCACCCCGAGCACCTTCGCACCCCTTTGAGGTCTCGGATCGGACCCATTCGTTCGAGGGTCGCAACCTTTTCAAGGTTGGCCTCGATTCCCCGTTGAGAGACAATGTATCCCGGGAGCATACCTCGCGGCACTCCAAAGACACACTTTTCGGGGTTTAACTTGACCCCACCGGCCCGTAGGCCCGAACGCGACGCCAAGGTCGCCAACCGGGTTGTCCGCCTTCTCCGGTCTTTACGACGATGTCGTCCACGTACGCCTCGACCGTCCGCCCGATGTGATCCCCGAAAACGTGCCGCATGCGGCGCCGGTATGTCGCACCCGCGTTTCGGAGGCCAAACGGCATCGTGACGTAGCGAACGTTCCGAATGGCGTGATGAACGAAGTCGCAAGCCTGGTTGGACTCCTTCATCTTTATTTGGTGGTACCGGAGTAAGCATCAAGGAAGCAAAGCAATTCACACCCGTAGTTGATCAATGATTTGATCAATGCGTGGCAAAGGAAAAGGAACTTTAGGACATGCTTTATTAAGACTAGTGTAGTCGATACACATCCGCCACTTCCCGTTCTTTTTCTTTACAAGCACTGGGTTGGCTAGCCACGTTGGGTGGAACACTTCCTTGATGAACCCGGCCTCGAGGAGCTTTCGCAGCTCCGTCCCGATTGCCCGTCGCCGCTCCTCGTCGAAGCGGCGCGGCCGTTCGTTGCACAGCGCACGGGCGTGAGGCGAGGATGTCAAGGGAGTGCTCGGCGACCTCCCTCGGGATGCCTGGCATATCCGAGGGGCTCCACGCGAAGATGTCGGCGTTGGCGCGGAGGAAGTCGACGAGCACCACTTCCTATTTGGGATCGAGGGCGGAGCTGACCCTCAACACCTTGCCCTCGGGGGCCGAAGGGTCGAGGGGGACCTCCTTGGTACGCTCCGCGGCCTCGAAGGTGCCGGCGTGCTTGGCGGCGGAGTCGAGGTCTTCGTTGACCATCTTCTCCAAAGTGTTCACCGGTGCTTCATCCGGCGCCGGTGCCTCCGCGTGCTCTACGCATTCGACGTCGCGAGTCGAATGCGTGCTCGATGGACGAGCCGACGGTGATGACGCCGTTCGGTCCCGGCATCTTCATCTTCAAGTAGGTATAGTTGGGGACCGCCATGAATTTGGTGTAACGGGGTCGCCCAAGTATAGCGTGGTAGGCCCCCTTGAACCCCCACCACCTCGAAGGTGAGGATTTCCTTGCGGAAATTCTTCGGGGTGCCAAACCAAACCGGCGGTCGATCGCCCGAGGGGGCCGGACTCGCTTGCCGGCGCGATGTCGTGGAATGGCTTCGTGCCGGGCCGCGGCCTCGGTCCAACCCGATCCCCATCAAGCGCAACGTATGCGCGTAGAGGATGTTGAGGCGTTGCCTCCGTCCATGAGGACCTTCGAGAACCGTGCGTTCCCGATGATGGGGTCGACCACCAGCGGGTACTGGCCCGGGTTGGGGACGCGGTTCGGGTGGTCCTCCCGGCTGAAGGTGATGGCGTCCTCCGACCAATTGAGGAAGGACGGAGGCGCCCTCTCCGCGGTGAGGACCTCGTGCCGCTCCTTCTTGCGCTGGCGGGTCGACATGTCGACGGTTGGCCCCCCAAAGATGAGGAACACGTTTTCCACGGCGGGGAAGCCGCCTGCGTCGCCATCGCCTCCGTCTTTCTTGGCCTCTGCCTCCTTCGCGGCGGCGCGGCCATAGAACTTCTTGAGCATATCGCACTGCTCAAGGGTGTGGTTCACTGGGGTCTTGTGGTAAGGACATGGCTTTTTTAGCATGTCATCAAACACCCCCGGGCCTCGAGGGGCCGGTCGAGGGCCCCGTCGAGCCGGGTCAACAGCAAGGGCCTCGGCATTACCGCCGTCGCGCCCCTGCTCGCGCGCCTCGCGGCGCGGCTTCTTTCCCTTCTTGCCCCGCTTGTCGTTGCGGTGGGGCTCCTTGGACTTGCTGCCCTCCGCGGGCGCGTCCTCCGAGCGCTTGCCCTTCTTGCCGTCGAAGATCGCCCCCACGGCCTCTTCTCCAGAGGCGAAGCTGGTGGCGATGTCAAACAGCTCGTTGGAGTCCGCGGGCGGGCTGAGTCCCAGCTCCCGCACGAGGTCCCGACATGTGGTACCCTCGAGGAAGGCGTGCACAATCTCGGACGCGCTACGCCGGGGAGCTCCGTGCGGCGCTTGGAGAAGCGTCGTATGAAGTCCCGCGGCGACTCGCCGGCCCCCGTGTGCGGGAGCGCGGGTCCCATGAATTTCGGGGGTGCACGTATGTGCCCCGGAAGTTGCCCACGAACGTACGGACCGGATCATCCCGGTTGTGGATTTGGGCGGCGGGCAAGTGCTCGAGCCATGTCCGGGCCGCGTCGCCGGGTGCGAGGGCGAGGTTGCGGATGATGACCTCGTCGGCCGGTGGCCCCGCCCAGCTGGCAAGCCAAGCGGTAATCGTTGAGCCACACGCGGGGGGTCCGTCTCCCCGTTGTACTTGACGATGGTCGAGGGTTGGCGGAAGCGTTGGGGGAACGCCGCCGCGCGGATCTCCCGGCTGAACACACGGGTCCCTCGGGGCTCCCGGCGTCGGGGAGCGGTCCTCGCCGGCCGTCGTAGCGTCCGCCCCGTCGAGGGTGGTAGCCCACCGCTGCTCGTGCGTCCGCCCCCGCTCGTGCGCCCGGCGTTGATGACGTTGCGGGCGTCGCCATCCGGCGCCCTGCGTGCGTCGAGCGCCCGCTCCTTGGCCGGCGTGTGTCCTTGGTCGGCGGGTCGCCCCGCCGGTCCTCTCGCGTGGACCGAGGGTTCGCCTCCCGGTGCGGCTCCGTCGTCCCGTGCATCCCCCCTCGTTGGCGGATGCGTGAGGCCGAGCTCTCGGCTTTGTTGGACGGCCGCTTGTTCGATGAGAGTCCGCACCCTCGCGGTGCGGTGTCCCGCGCCTCGTGGGTCGAGGGTGCCGGCATGGCCCGCGGCGGCGTCGCGGCCGGCGATGAGCTTTTGGCTCGCCGCGGGGGTGCGTCCGCGTTGTCGATGTTGGGGTCGATGTTGATGCGATCACGGACTGTCGGCCCGGCTCCCGCGCGCGTTCGCCGCGCGCGGATGCCTCCCCCGCCATTGAGGCACGGAGCGGCCCGCACCGTCCCCGTATTCCTCCACCCGGCTTGGCCTCGAGTTCGCGGGCTTGGGCCGCCTGCGCGTCGGCGTCGGCCCCGGCGGGAGCGCTTGGCCCCGCGGCCGTGCGCGTGGCAATCCCCGGGGCGGGTGTGACTTCCCCGTCTCCGGCCCCCACCCGCACCGGCGGCATTGGCTGGGTCGTTGGCGATGACGGCGTAGCACTCCCGCGCGGGATCGTAACTCCCGTGCTTGAGTCGTCGGAGCGCCCGAACCGGTGGTCCGTAGCGTTGAGGAAACGCCGGAACATGACTGGGTCCGGCACGCCGGAGAAGTCCCACTCCGCGTACCCGTGGCGGTTGGCGGGCGGCAACGCGTCGAGGGAACCCAGGGACGACTCGTCGCCCGCTGAGGCGCTGGGATCCCTGGCGACGAAGACGTGACGGCCAGGCGGAACCCTGCGCATCGTGGTGTTGACGTTGGCGTTGTAGGCCGACGTAGCGCCACGCAGCCCGATGGGGATGCGCGGTCCGGAGACCGTGCGCTGTCCCGCCGGGATGGTGGCCGTCGTGACGGCGGGCGCGCCGCGTAGAGAGGCGGCGCGCCGCGCCGAGAGGCGGCGCGCTCGGCCGCCGCTCGGACCGTGCCCGGCGCGAACGCCGCCGGAGCGGCGGCGGCGTCGTGGCGTCGACGGGCCCGCGGCATCCGTGCCCGCGGGCGCCGCGCCGTGGTGGTGCGTGCGGCGGGGACCGGAACGGACCCGGCCCCCGCGCCGCGCGCGGAGCTCCTCACGGTTGGTGAGGCGCATGAGGTAGCCGTTCCCCGTGGCCCGAAAGTTCGGGCCCCCGAACCGAATTCGAACCCGGCGGGGAGGGGGTCCGAGCCGCCCATGCAATAGCGTGTACCACGGTACTCGGTGCGGATCACCATGGAAGGAGTTGGTGGAATGACCTTAGGCGCTCGGATTGCCCCACGGTGGGCGCCAACCGTCGGTGCGGAATATGGTCCCGACACTAACCAAGAGAAAGCGCCGAGGTCTATCCCTCAATGGTCGATGCTAAGCAATAAGAGACACGGGATTTATCCTGGTTCCCGCCGAGGGGGCCGTACGTCCGGCAGCGCGGTGTGCTCAAGGCACTATATTGCTCGGCACCGGGGGTGCCCGTAGTGGGGGCGCTACAAGCAAGGCGGGAGAGGAAGGCCGGCTTCCAAGTCCCTAGCGTAGTGTCCGGAGGTGTTGTGGGAGGATTGGAGAGCAAGTGCGTGGCGCGGCACGTCTCCTCTTGTCCGTGTGTGTTCGTTCGTCCGTCCCCCGCGGCGGGGGGTTCGCCCTCCTTTTATAGACCAAGGAAGAGGTGAATCACATGCGCGCCGCGCTATCTAGCTACGTGAGGAAGCACGACGTGCTATGCTGTAGAGTGGGCGGCCGTCCGGACGATCCTTGCAGCGATCTGGCCATCATGGCCTATCTTGTACCCGAACAGTGGCGGTTCGAGGGTAGAAGGGCGGCGGATGGTGGTGATGTCTTCTGATAGGCTCGAGGGAGCTGCTGACGTTGGCCCGTACGGAGCACGGTGGCGGGTAAGGCGGCGTCCCGTTCCCGCACGCTCCACGGTCGTCGGGGCCGCGCCACGCGCGCCCGGCCGTGGGTTCGTACGCGCGGGGGCGGCGCCCATGCGGGTGCGGTGGCGGGGATGGCGTCCCCGCGGCCTAGCGCTTCCACCTAACCCCCGCAAGGTCACGAGAAAGCAAGTCGAGGGTGCGGCCCGACCCCCCCTTCGAGGGCTCGGCGCGTTAGCCGTCTCCGGAGCGAGGTGCACGGCGTCACGGGACCGGCATCGGTGCGCCGCACGGTCCCTCCCCACGGTGATGGGGATGGGCTCCCTCCTAGGGAGTTGGTGCGGCGGCACCGGGCGCGAGCCCCGGCGCATGATGGCGCCGTCCCCGCCGGCGTCGGGGCGTTAAATGCCCGTGTACGGGGGCCGGCGCACGCGTGAGGGGCGCCCTCGAGCGAGGCGGACCCCGGTCGAGGGCGGGACGGACCCTCGAGCGAGGCGGAGCCTCGGTCGAGGGGGAGCGGGCCCTCGAGCGAGGCGGAGCCCGCTCGAGGGAAGCGCACCCCCTCGAACGGGGCGGAGCCCGCTCGAGGGGGGCGCGCATCCTCGAGCGAGGCGGAGCCCGCTCGAGGTGATCTTCAAGAGGTCCGCCTTGGTGGGCCGTCGGGGTCCCTGCGGCATGGGCCGCATCCCGCATTGGTTAGGCAACCGTGTTTTGGTTTTGTTGCGGGTTTTAAGTGAGGATTTCCCCGTTGTTTAAGGGGACCCCTAGGGCTGTCCCCGACACATAAAAATTTAAACAATATATAAATAGTTAAATCTATTACTTTTAAAAATGTATTATCAACAATCGCTTCAAAGTACGTGCTAGATAGTACTCCCTCCGTATCGAAATACTTGTCGCCATTGACTTTTTTCTAACTTTGATCATTCGTCTTATTCAAAAAAAATTGCATGTATAATTTATTTTGTTTGTTATATGGTTTATTGTTGTATGTATTTTAAGCTTGACTTATCATTTTACATGTTTGCGATAATTTTTTGAATGAGAAAAATGGTCGAAGTTACAAGAAAAATCAACGGCGACAAATATTCCTATACGGAGGGAGTAGTTGTTTTAAATAGCCGGCTAAGGGCAGTCCCAATGGGACGACATTTATGGTGGTTTCTATGTCTATTAATTATCTTGCCAACTAAGCAAAATGGTGATGTGGCAGCCTAATTAATGAGGAAAGAGAGCACAAATCATAGAAATGGTTTTCTCATGGAAAAACTATGTCTACTCTTGACCCAATGCACAAGAAATCTTGAATTTGACATTGAGGAGAAACCACTAGTTTCTATGAAATTAATGCAACGCTCCCCATTGGTCAAATTGGGAGAAACAAAGAGAAAATAATTATTATTTGAAGACACTGTGAAGTATAGTTTCTATAAATGATTTCTTATGCTATAGAAATCGTGTCAGTTTCCTCCATTGGAATTACCCTAAGCCCTTTTACCTCTTGACCTCTTTAAAAACTATAGCCGGCTAAATGAGGCTACAGTGGCTAAATTACACGTGGAAGCAAATAGCGGTATCCTCCTCCAGTCGGCTATAGCTGGCTGTTTAGAACTTACACATGAAGGTGATGGTGAATTGGTGATAAAGAGAGAATGCATAAACAAGAAAAGAACTACGTTGGGCCAATTGGCGCGAGACGGTGACATTAATTAGACCAAGAAGATGATACCCTAAGGCCAGTCTCAGTGGAGTTTCATGAAGAGTTTCATGACATTAAATTTGCTGATGTGGCGAAGAGAGAGAATGAGAAAGTTTCATGAGATGTGAGAAGAGTTTCATCACCATGAAACTCTCTGGCACAATTACTAGGAAACTGTGTCCATGAAATTTGCACTGAGACCGGTCTAATAGCTACTCCCTCAATCTCAAAATGATTGCCGTTCTTACTCGCTTCCTGAGAAACAACTTCTAAATATATATAAAAATGTATTAATATTTGTGGTACAAAATTAATATCATAGATAGATATTTGAATCTAGTTTTTTAATAAATTTATTTAAAGCTACAAATGTTGCATATATTTTCAACAAATTCGATCAAAGTTGTGGCACGAAATAAATGAGGACTACTTCCTTGTCCTAATAATAAAATCTTAGATTCCTAGGCATGTAATACATGGACCCTTCTATTGTAGCTTTTTTCGCAAACCTTTTGTTGTAGCTTATACCTGAGCATTTTGAGCCCGGCCCGACCCGGCCTGTAGGCCCGGCCCGTGCCATGCTCGCCCACGAACCTTACTGGACGGGCGTGGGCAGAGATCTTGAAGCCCGCGAAAATTTTTTTTGGCCTGAGCCCGGCCCGAAATGCTGTTTTTAATTGTTTTACACTATAAAATGTGCGGGTGTCCCGCCCAAGTCCGGACCCGCCCGAGCCCGACCCGAAAATTGAGGCCCGATGCGTCGAGTGGGATGGTCATTGGCAGGATTTTTTTCGGCCCGAAATAACAGAAATTTTTTGCAGCTTGACCCGAACCCGGCTCGACCCGAAAAATGCTAAGTCTATTGTAGCTTCGTAATATCGTTTGGGCATAATTACTAGAATTATCATCAGTGGCATTTCCACTAGGCTCGCGTAAGAAGACCTCAAGACTACCCAAACCTGACAGCAACCTCGTGTCCTCCACGTGTCGCGCACTACCGGAAAACCCGAGTTTGCCGTGCGTGAAAATCTTTGCCGTGCGCCCGAGAGAAAACACACGACAAAGAGAATCTTTGCCGTGCGTCTTCTCCATGGCGCACGGCAAAAAAAATGTTCGGCAAAGAAATATTTTTCTGTGCGTTTTTTTCTTGGCGCACGACAAACATTTTTCCCCCACCGGATGTTACCCTCGATCACAACCGTTAGCCTGCGCGTCATCTTTGCCGTGCGCTAGGACAAGGCGCACGACAAAGACAGTTTCTTTGTCGTGCGCCCTATGAAAACGCACGGCAAACTATTTTTTAAAAAAATTGAATTTTGTACTTCTTGTTATTTCTCCACTACAAAAACATTATTTTGTACTTTAGATTTCAATTTTATATGTGTCTCGATTAATTTGCTATTTTTAACAATTATGTGTCACTTAAATAATTTTTGTTGTATATGTCAAATTTGAACTGCAAGTGCATAAAATAATGTAGTAAAGTTTGTGAAAAAATCATATTCATGTAATTAAATCATTTTTAAGACCTTATCCATGGAATTGAATGAAATTTTGAATACTTTGTTCGCGAATCATGAAAATTCACATGCGGTTGCACTGTTCTTTAATTGTATAAAATTCAAATAAAGTTTGAAAATCATGAGATTGGTCAAGGGCTCATGATATCCTATGTGAAGTTTGTGATAAATCATATAGAGTGTTTTGAGCAAGTTATCATGGATGGTGTTTAGAAATCGAAGTATCTCGCTAGAAGTTTGAGAGTGTTGAGAGCGAGTTGATCAGTTTGTAGGCGTAGTAAAATTCAATTTTGAATTTGAATTCAAAGTTTTTTATTTAGTCAATATACAATATATTATCACATTTTAATTTATGGTAAATTTTCCGATCCATTTGATAATTTTATACATTAACTCTAATTATGAGGTTGAAATAAAGATAAATGAAAAAACTTTGACGTGCGCCATGGACACCTGGCGCACGGCAAAGAATGTTTGTCGTGCGCCGCGAAGCCAAACGCACGACAAAGTCAAATTGGGCCAGTCAGCCCACTTGACCGGCCCAGCCCACCATACGAAACTGCGGCGCGTATATAAGCTCGCGGCCTCCTCACCCACAACCCTAGCCGCCCGCCCGAGGCATCTCCCTCGGTGCCGGCGGCTCCCTCCCCTCCCTCCCCTGTCGTATGGACCTCCCCGGGCTCACTACTTCGGTGGGTACCGGGGCCGACTACTCGGTGGGCCCCAGGGACTACCGGCTTGCGCTACACGGCACCCGATGGCGTGGAGCACAAGGACTACGGAGGAGAAGTACTCGGTTAGGAAGGCCGTACATGTCCCGCACCGTATGGAAGACTCCTAGGCGTACTCGACTAGTACTCTCTCCCTACTCCGACTTGTAACCACCGCCTCCCGGACTATATAAGGCGAGGCGGGGACCCTTCTCTAGCATCCAATCTCATCTCACGGCGTACTATTACACCATCTTGTAATCGTACCCTATCAATCCAGAGCTACGCAGCATACAGGACGTAGGGTATTACGCACCTCGCGGCCCGAACTTCGTCTAAATTGTGTGCCACGTGTCTCTTCCTTCGAGTTACCGATCTCGGCGAGGCCACATTCATCTACTTCGGGTACTCCCCTTAGTAGGTTGCCGGTCTAAAACACCGACAGCTGGCGCGCCAGGTAGGGGATCTCGCCCGAGATCACATGGCGAACTCGACGACTCCTGTCTACTTCAAGCCAACCGTCGCCTTCAACCGCGGCGACACCTTCGTTTTCGGCGCTTGGGTCTGCACTGCTGACGGCGCGGGATCCTTCCAGCGCCGCCTCACCATGCCGCCCAACCCGGAGACCGGCTTCGTGACGCTTCCTGAAGTTGTCACAGGCGAACTCGCCGGCAAGTTCGGCGAAATTTCGCTCTTCGACCATCACGCTGATTTCGAGCTCGAGTCCGCTTCCAACTCGAACTCGACGTCTCCATGGGCTATCGCATGCGAGCCGGCTGCCCAGCCATCGCACGTGGTCCCACCACCCCGTGAGCGCTCTACGCGTGGTCCCCACATCCTCGGCGGGGCCCGCATGGAGGCTCCTCCTTCGCGCGGGCCGGCAAGGAGCCCGTGCCGAGTACAACTCGGACTCCGACACCGCCCCGGCCACACTTCGGACTCCAACCCCCTCTCCCGGGTTCTACTCGGATTTTGCATACGAGTTCGACTTCGGGTCGGACCCCGGAGGATCCCGAGTCCGAGGACAACTCTACCGAGCATCCCTTATCGGGGGCCGGCCTGCGGGCCGGGTTATAATGTCCACACCGGCGGGAGATTCGTCTGCGGCCGGACCGCAAGTCCGCCGACATGATAAGTGGGGACACATGCTACGTCACCTACATCGACTCGCTCCCGTTCCGGAGGGAACACCGCTAGCCGGGGCGACTCGAACACACCAGGCGGAGGTGGCGGCCTCCAAGTCCGGCCTTGGCACCCCCGATCGCCAAGTCTTCATGGCTGCCGGCGACACACCGGGACCTTCGGGGGACGGCCCCGGGACAAGTACCTTGAAGACATCTCCTCCCGACGAGCTATCTGGCGATGCACCCGCCGGACGAAATGCCCGCCAACGGGGACGCTCGACGTGAGCGTAACGGGAAGCGCAACGAACGACGTCGGCGGCTCGGGGAGACAACCTCCCCATACGCAACCTTGCGGAAGCTCTCGAGGCGGTCGAAAGCGAGTGCACACTACCCACGAGCGAGTGCCTCATGTCGATCACAACGATCGCACGCCGGGCTCGGGGAATTCGCGGCGGAGAAGTCATCACTAAGCTCGGCGAAGACGCTTACTTCATGCGGGTCGACAACGGGTCAACCGACCTCCTCCGGCCGAGGCACTACGACAACGAAGCTACAAGTCGCAGCGCCAACCTCGGTCCCAACCATACTCGAGCTGAGCTCCCAGCTCAGCCCAACCGTACTCGCTCAAACGCCGGCGGACCCCCACAGGGTGGCAACGACGAACCGCGAGGTTGTCCCTCACCGCGCTCATGACGGCGGCGGCCGTGACCCCCGACCGGCGGCGGCGGCGGCGGCGGGGAGCTCCAACCACGGAGCCAACGGGGAGGGCCGGCGGCGGCGGCAACCGCGGCGATCGAGACCACGCGAACGACCCACGCCTCCGGTGCCTCACGGGCGGCTACGACGCCCGCCGAAGATTGAGGAGGCTGCGGCGGAAGAAGTCGGCCCTCGCGAGGCGACAACGACGGCTTCCCCGCCTTCTCACCTCGACTTCGCAACTTGCTCCTCCCCGACAAGTTCAAGCCTCCGGGGATCACCAAGTATGACGCGAAGCGAGGACCCCATTCAATGGCTCGGGTGCTACGCCCTCTCCATTGAGAACGGCGGCGGCAACAACGACACCAAGTGCCTCTACTTCCTCTTCTGCTGGACCAAGCCCCACTCACATGGCTCGAGTCGGCCCGGACAAGCACTCGATCGACAAGTGGGACCGGTCGAAGGAACAGTTCACCGGCAACTTCGCGGGCGCCATGGGCCGATCGGGTACTCGCATGGACACGGCCATGGTCAAACGAGAACAAGGCGAGACCCTCGCAAGTACATGCGGCGCTCGCTTCTTCGACAAGTGCGCTACGTAGTCCACGTCACCGACAAGAAGGTCATCGACCTCTTCCAAGACGGCCTCTACCACCGCTGCACCTTTGAAGACTTTGGTCGTCGCCGCCCCGGCTCCATCCCCCACCTCAAGGACATGATTACGTCTGGGCGGATGAAGAAGACAAGGCCAACGCCAAGTACGACGCCATCCGTGGCAAGAACAAGCGAGAACACGGGCGACGGCGGCGGCAACAACGGGAACCAAGGCGGTCGCAACAACAACAACTACTCGGGTCCCAACCGCAAGCGCAAGCCGGACAACACTTGTCGCGGCTATCCGGCGCCTGCGAAGGAGAACTCGAAGAAGAACTCCGGCGGCTTCAAAGACTTCTTTGAAGGAGAAGTGCCGTGGCATACGAACGGCAACCACACCACCGAGCGGTGCTACCAGCTCGGGCATGCACTCAAGGGTGCCCCGAGCCACCGCACCCTCACGACATGAAAGGCAAAAAGAAGAACGACGGAGACAACAATGACTTCAAGGAACCCGACAAGGCTCCGTCAACGTCCTCTTCGGCGGACTACCCGGCGGGCGGGAGCAAAAGGCTACCCGTCGAGAAGTCATGAGCATTGAACCGGCGGTTCCGACCCCTCTCGGGTGGTCGAAGGTACCCATTACCTTATCCCGCGTGGATCAATGGACCGGCTTCTCCCGAACCGGGACGGTTCCCTCTCGTCCTGAAGCCGGTGGTTGCGGGCTCCAAGCTCAACAAGGTCCTCATCGACGGTGGAAGCGGGCTCAACGTCCTTTTCACCAAGACCTTGAAGAAGATGAAGCTCGACATCACCCACATGCTCACCAAGAGCAACACGCCCTTCTACGGCATCGTCCCCGTGTAACGCGGCTATCCCACCTGGGCTCAGTGGTCCCCCCAGTTACCTTCGGGGAATCTCGGAACAACTACCGTACCGAGTACATCAAGTTCGAGGTTGTGAACTTCGAGTCTTTCTACCATGCCATCCTCGGCAGACCGGCCATCGCCAAGTTCATGGCGGTGCCCCACTACACCTACTTGGTACTCAAGATGCCAAGCCCAGCGGGTGTACTCTCTCTCCAAGGGGACTTGAGGATCTCCCACGACTGCGATACAGAAGCCGTGGAGATCGCCTCTACAAATCAAGTACCCAACACGATGATGGAGGTCTACGCGCGTCGAAGAAACTTGCTACAAGTGAACTCGACATCCACGAGAAGTACGACAACTCCAACAAGCCTCGGCCAGTGAGGAGATTCGAGTCAAGACGATCGACCTCGGGACAAGCGACGCCGGCAAGACCACCACCATCGGGGCCGGCCTCGACCCCAAATAGGAAGACGCACTCGTCAACTTCCTCCGGGCTAACCGCAACATCTTCGCGTGGAAGCCGGCGGACATGCCGAGTGCCCGGGTAGTTGATTGAGCACGCGCCTCAACGTCGATCTTAAGGCCACCCCCAAGCGACAACACCTCCGACGCTTTGCCGACGACGGACGGGATGCCATCAAGAAGGAACTCGCCAAACTACTCGCGGGCGGCTTCATCGGAGAAGTCTTCCATCTCGAGTGGCTCGCCAACCCCTGTCCTCGTCCGCAAGAAGAACTCGAACGAGTGGAGGATGTGCGTCGACTACACCGAGCCTCAACAAGCACTGCCCCCAAGGACCCCTTCGGGTTGCCGCGGATCGATCAAGTCATCAACTCCACGGCGGGCTGCGACCTGCTCTGCTTCCTCGTGCCCTACTCCGGGTACCACCGGATCGTGATCAAGGAAGAAGACCGGAGAGAAGACCGCATTCATCACCCCGTTTGGCGCGTCTTGCTACACGACCATGTCCTTCGAGGGCGAAGAACGCCGGTGCCACCTATCAACGAGCTATCCGAGGCTTGCTTCAAGAAGCGGCTCGACAAGAACGTCGAAGCCTACGTGGATGACGTGGTCGTCAAGACCAGAAACTCCAGTACCCTCATCGACGACCTTGAAGAGACTTTCGCATCCCTACGCGAGTACCGGCGGAAGCTCAACCCGAACAAGTGCGTCTTCGGCGTACCTTCGGGCAAACTACTCGGCGGTGGTCATCAACCAAGTCAACAAGTCTTGGGACCGCAACAAGGAGAACATGGACGCCTACTTGCCTAGAAGTCCGCAAACTCGAGAACAAGTTCTACGGTCTCGAGTTCCACCACATCATCCGCGACAACAACGTGCGGCGGACGTCCTATCGAAGCTTGGATCTACCCGCGCTCAAGTACCGGTGGGTGTCTTCGTTCACGAGCTTCACGCGCCATCCATTCCGTGGCCGGTGCCGCCGACCACTTGTCCCGGCGCATCCATCGGTCCGGACGGGAGGTCATGATGATCGACGTGGACCGGAGGCAACCCTTCATCGACTACCTCGGCGAGCGAGAAGGTTCCCTTGGACAAGAACTTGGCCGAGCGGCTCATCCGCCGCGCCAAGTCTTACGTCCTCGTCGGAGACAAGCTTTACAAACGGGGCGCGTCTTCTGGAGTACTCATGAAGTGTGTCCCCGAGCAAGAAGGCAAGGACATCTTGGAGGAGATCCACAAGGGCATGCGGCAACCACGCGTCTTCCCGCACGGCCCGGTCGGCAAGGCCTTCGGCGAGCTTTCTGCGGCCCCACAACTGCGGGCAACGCCGAAGAACTCGTCGAAGGTGCCAAGGATGTCAATACTTCGCCAAGCGACAACACGTCCCGGCCTACAAGCTAGTCACCATACCGCCAACCCGGCCCTTCACCGGTGGGGGCTTGACATGATTGGGCCACTGCCAACTGCGCCGGGTGGTTTCAACGAGTCTTGGTGGCCATCGACAAGTTCACCAAGTGGATCGAGGTCAAGCCGGTCACATGCCCCAAGGGCGACGGAGTACTCGACTTCTGGATGAACTCGTACATCGCTACGGACTACCCCACCGCATCATCACAGACCTGGGCTCCAACTTCAACAACCAACGGTTCGGGAGTACGCGAGAACGAGCGGGATCGACGTCCGATACGTCTCGGTTGCCCATCCTCGGGCCAACGAACAAGTCGAGCGCGCCAATGGGATGGTGCTCGACGCTCTCAAGAAGCGGCTACATGACGGCCGCTAACTCTAAAGGAGGCAAGTGGATCAAGAAACTACCCAACGCACTGCGGGGGCTACGTACTCGGCCCTCCAAGCCAACGGGGCAATCCCCTTACTTCCCTGTCTACGGCTCCGAAGCAATCCTCCCTGCTGACGTCATATGGAACTCACCAGTAGTGGAGCACTACGACGAAGGCGTCTCTCGAAGACGACGGACGAGTTGACATCGACAGCCTCGAAGAAGCTCGCTGCGCTGCCCTCGTCCCATCAGCAAGGTACCTGGAGGGTATCAGACGCTACCATGATCGCAACGTCAAGGAACGCTCCTTCAACGTCGGTGATCTCGTCCTCCGTCGTATCCCGAACACGGAAGGACTACACAAGCTCAACTCCCCTTGGGAAGGTCCCTTCACAATTGCAAAGGTGGCCAGGGCCGGGCTCTTACCGCCTCCCGGACACTTGAAGGCGAAGACATCAACAACTCGTGGAACGTCGACCGGCTCTGTCGATTCTACGCCTAGTCTACACGACTTCTCCGGGGCTCAAGTCTACACGACTACATCAAGACCCCTTCGCCGTAAGCGGCCTCACGGGTCTCGGCTCCGGTCTCCGGACTACTCCTTCGCCGTAAGCGGCCTCAGGGTCCGAGCACTAGTCTCGGACTACTCTCCAGGGATCCGGCCCGTGCGGCTACCTACGGATCCTAGGCGCGACGAGTGACAAAGGACTCTAGCGGCGGTCTGCGAGAGACCATGTACTCCAAGATCCGGCCTACACGGCTACTTACGGATCTCTTTGCGTAAGCGGCTACTCGCCCTAGCACCACTTAGCCGTAAGCGGCTTCGGGTCCGAGCGATTACTGCGTAACTACGACCACGGCCATCCCGGTGTACTTATTCGGTAATAAAGTTTGATCGTTCATCAACTTCTTTCTTGTCTACTTCCCTCTACGGGACTACGCCGAGTATGACTACTCGCGTCAACTCCACGATGGGACTCGAACTCTAAGATCGCGACTACGAGTACTCATTGATGGAACTTTTCTTCATTCATACTTGAGCAATTACATTACAAATGTTCTTGTACACATACGCTATGAGCTAACTATTACGGGACTACTAGAGGTTAAGCTTTTCGGCGACTTGCTCCTGCAATGGGCGCCATACGCTCCGGCCGGTTCCGCATCTTGCTCATCTATACAGTTGGCGGCTACCCCGCCAGCGACTACATCTACGGGCGCCTTCGGGAAGTAGGACTTCATGAAGGCCAGCACCTGCGTCGGGATCGACTTCGCCAGATGCTTCACGTACGCCGCCAGCCGGCTGGGGGCTTCCTTCAGTCGATCCACGAGCGGTGCCATCTTGGGGCCGCCAGGATGAGGCACCAAGAGTCTTGCAATCGGGAGCGCGGCTTCTTCGAGCTCCTTCAGCTGGGCCCGCAGCACCTCGCAGTCTTCGTTCAACTTCTGCAACGATTTGTAGCAGTTGACGAGGTCACGATCGGAAGCAATGCGAAGCTCCATGTACTTGTCGCACTCGAAGCCAAGTTCCTTATAATCAAGCTCGAGTACCTAGCGGGCCTCCTGCTCCCGGTAGAAGAGGTTCTTCATATCTGTCTCGGAGGTCCTCAACTGCTCCACCCGGGTCTCAAGCTCTGCAAAACAACAAGGCGCAGTGGGTTAGACTACCTCTCGACCTCCAACAACTACTCAACATGTCAAGCGGCGTACCCTTGTTCTTGTTGCGGAGTGTCTTGTTCTTCCGCACCAAGTCGTCGCTCTTTGCCTGCATCTCCTGGATGTCATTGTGATATTTGGCAAAGGCGGCGTCGAGCTTAGACTGCATGGCGGCCGCATGCTTCCGCGACTTCAAGAGTTGATCCTCCAACGCCTCAGCCTGGAGCACCGCGTCGCCGAAGCCTTGCAGCATGCTAGACTTCTCGCGGGACCTCTCCACACGTCCTGCACAGACAACACATGTCAGCGAGTACTCCCTCCATACCCGGATTAGTTGACGTTACGGGCCAACACCCCATTTTCGAAATAGGCGACGTCCCGGCTTGTTTCGATGCGCGGCGCTGCTTGCTTTGGACGGGATTGCCCTCGCGCCCACCCGTTCCGTCCGTTGCGCTGCCGATTCAACACGCACGCGCGCTCGGTGTTTTAGACCGGCAACCTACTAAGGGGAGTACCGAAGTAGATGAATGTGACTTCGCCAAGATCGGTAACTCGAAGGAAGAGACACACGGCACACAATTTAGACGGGTTCGGGCCGCGAGGTGCGTAATACCCTACGTCTGTATGCTGCGTAGCTACGGATTGATTGGGCACGATTACAAGATGGTGCAATAGTGCGCCGTGGGTTGTAAGAGATGAGATTGGATGCTAGAGATCGGTCCCTGCCTCGCCTTATATAGTCCGGGAGGCAGGGTTACAAGTCGGAGTAGGGAGAGAGTACTAGTCGAGTACGTCTAGGAGTCCTCTATACGGTGCGAGAACATGTACGGCTCCTAACCGAGTACTACTCCTGTGTAGTCCTTGTGCTCCACGCCTTCGGTGCGGTGTGGCGCAAGCCGGTAGTCCCGGGGGCCCACCGAGTAGTCGGTCTGGTACCCACCGAGGTAGTGGGCCCGGGGAGGTCCATACGACACGCGCGGCCCCTCGTAACTTGCCAGCATTCATCGAGTCCTTCCATCTACTCCGGTTCGCGGGCCAGAAGTCCAGAACTCGTTTGCCAGTCGAATGACTGGCAAAATCGACGGAAAAATCGGCGCCAAAATCGCCAGGCAAATGACGCACGCGGCGAGAAAAACACGAGCGAAAAAAACGCGCGGCCAAAACACACCCATGCAAACGAAGCAACTAGAAAAAGCTAATTCCGGATACCGGGATTCGAACCCGAGCACACACAAGCCACTCTTCGCTACACAAGCCAACCGAACTATTGTAGTTTCTTGATTTGAACGCACCAACAACTCTATTTAATATGGGCGGGCGGGGAAAAATACCCCACACTTAATGACTCCTTGGTTACCGTAATCATGTCTTAAACGTCAAGTATTTTGGGTATGGAGGGAGTACTCAACAACGGAGGATTGACTACTCGGGAGTTAAGATTACTCACCTTCATCCATTGTTCGGCTGGCGGACCGCCTCCCGGGTGCACGGCCACCGTCGCGGGTCCACCATGTCGTCTGCCAGCAGCTCCACCCTACCACGACTACTCGTGGCGGCTTCGGTCATCGGGCGGAGCGGATAGGCTCCGCATCTTGAATCTCGGGGAGCGGACAACCACCTCCCGAGCGACCTCACCGGCGGGGCGGTGGCCTCCTCTCCTCCGGTCGGCACGGCGGCCTCCTCGGCGGCTACTTCCATCTGCTCGGGGGCTCCTCCGGCGGCCTCGGCACTGTGGTGTCAACCTCTGCATGGGCACCGCCGCTGGGATGTCGCTCCCTTCGGCCTCGGCGCCTGTCAACAAGAAGACAAGTGCATCGGCCACTACGACTACTCTTTCGGAGTACTATAATCTCGGCCAGAGTACTTACCTTCGACCACGCCGCTTCGGCAACGTAGCTCCGGTGCCGGCGTCTCGGACTCCGCACGGGGGCGGGAGCGGACTCCTCGGCGGGCGGCGTGGCTTCCTCGTCGCCACCGTTGTAGAGGGTTCATCCCCCTCCCCGGGACGGATCCGTTGATTTCTGCACGAGCACACAAGTTGCACTGTCAATCAAGTTCGACTACTACAACAAGTACTATTCGAGAAGGTTCGGTACTTACAAACTTGATCGGACAATTGTCACGGTCGGGGCGCCGAGGATGCGGCAATGTCTACCAGTCCAGCCTCGGCGGGTGCCTCCTCTTGCACCTCTGCGCCGCTTGCCTCCCTTCGGCCGGCGACGGCGGCCGGTGTAGCGCCCTCCTGCGCTCCTGCGGCCACCACTTCTTCGGTGGCGGTGGGCGCGGGCTCCGTGCCCCCTTGAGGAGCGGGGGGCCGGCGCTCCCGGTTGCGCCAACGGCTCTCTTCAACGGTGGGGGATGGGCTACGACCCCCGGCGGGTTCCCCCACCCGTATCCCACTCGCCTTCGTCGCCCTCATCAGCGGGCTCCGTCGGCGGCACATCCCGCAAGCAAGGAAGCTCGGTCATCGGCAAGTCAACTCGAGAAGACTAATACTCGACTACGGTAGTCAAGACGTCTCACCTCTTGAGGTGTGGTCTCAAAGACCCTCCAACTTCTTCGTCACCCGCTTGCGGCGGGGTTGCGCGGCTTCCGCGGCGGCGCGAATAGACTAGCCTCCGGGCTAGCCGGTGGATCTTGTACGAGGGGCACGTGAGGTAGGCGGGACGGGCCGAACCTCGGCCGCCGGTTGGAAGCGGTCTGCCGGCATCTCCTCGTCGGACGTATCCTCCACGACTACGGCTTCGTCCCCTTCGCCGACCTCCCGTCGCTCCTTGGCCTTGGTCTTGCCCTCCTCCGTGATCTTGACTACCGAGGGGCGGCGGCGGCTCGGTTACGAACTTCTTCAAGTCATCTCGCAAGACACAACTCGTCAACGCGACTACTCACATGCAATGGGTACTCGAAAGGGGGGTATGGCTACTTACCTCCTTCGGCGGGCGAGTGGCGGAGTACTCGGAACGGGGGCACGCCGTGTATGGTGGCGTGTCCTTGAAAATGCGCGTCAGCCTATCGACAATGTCGTCGTCGTCGACTTCATCTCCTGGCATCCGCGACGTGTCGTCGTCGCCGGTGTACTCGAAGCCCGGGGTGTCACGAGCCATCGGTGGCACCACCTGCGCTTCATGAAGCCGAAGGCCACGTGCTCGGCCCTCGGCCGAATTCTCTCGGCATCTTGATGCGCGCCAACAGCTCGGGGAGCTGAATCCCTTCTTGCATCGTGGGCTCCGTGTTCCACCACGGGCGATGCTTCTGCTGCTTCCCGCTAGGCTTTAGCAACCCTGGGTGGTGGTTCGTGACGTAGAACCAATTCGCCTTCCAGTCCTAGTTGGAGTCGATGAGCTTGTACGAGAGGTACTGCTCGGCGGCGTCCTCCCGCATCTAGATTCCTGCTCCGCCGACTACTCGCGGGTTGCTGACGCTCGGCTGCGGCTTCACCCGGAAGAACTTCCGGAACAACACCCAATGGGGCTTGATCCCCAGGAACGCTTCACAGAAGTGGACGAAGACAGCGGTATGGAAAATACCGTTGGGGTTGAGGTTGAGGTACTCGACGCCGTAGTACCCCAGGAGGCCTTTGAAGAAGTCGCTTGCCGGGAGCGCGAGCCCGCGCTCCGCGAAGCGCGAGAACATCGGGATCTCGTCTTCGGCTTTCTCCATCGGGTACGGATCCCCGGCGGCGGCACTCCACATATCCACCTCCTTCTTCCGGATGAATCCGCTGTTGAGGAGGGCCAGCAAGTCTTCGGTCTTCGTCTTCGACTTTTTCCACTCGCGGTTCAGATCTGGTCGCGGTGGAGACATCGGCGGTCTTTGCCCCTTCGGCGGCCCGGCGGCGCCTCGTCACGACCCCTCTTCTTCCGGCGAGTCTTTGCGGTCTTGGAAGGCGGCCGCTTCATTCTCCAAGTGCACGGCGTCTTCACGCGCATTCGCTCGGGGCGACTCTAGCGGCTCCGGGTGGCGGCGCGCTCGGATCTACGGCGGCGGCGGTGTGCGCTAGAGGCGATTCCGGCCAAGATCTATTGGAAATGGCTACGGCTGCGATGGGTGAAAACCCTAAGGGTTTTGGTTTCTATTTATAAGCCAAAACGGCCCTCCAACGGCGGGATGGATAAGTCCGCGCTCGGGCGACTCGGCGGCCACGCGTGACTCTTCGCATTCTACTAGTCGACGCGCCTCACCTCGGGGGCTCGGCTACTTTTACTCGACTACCGGAAGCGACAAGACTCGGGAGCATCTCAAGACACATTCTACAAGATGACCCTTCAATTTGAGAGGAAGTACTCGACTCAAGGCTCGGGGGCTCCGTGCCACGTGTCCTTCGGTTTTTTGTCTCGGATTTTTCGAGATATTCTTGCCAAGACTTCGGATGGACCCTCGGCCGCAGCCTACGACTCAACCTAAGGCTCGGGGCTACTCCTTATGGAGTGCGATTTTGCAATCGCACTTCCATATCAGCTTCGGCTTCAAGACAATGCGGGCATTTTTGAAGACCTTCGAGGGCAGCACTCGAGGACGCTTGGGACTACTCGAGAAGACTTCAAGATTGCTCAGACATCGGTGGAGTACATTCCCGGCCCTCGGGATGCTTCGATTATTCTTGAGGACTTTTGACTTGTAGTACTCGGGGGCGCACGAGGACTACTCGTTAAGGCCTTCAAGACTACTTGAAGCTATCCTTCTCGACTACAAAGTACTCGGGGGCTTGTCGTATGGACCTCCCTGGGCCCACTACCTCGGTGGGTACCAGGACCGATACTCGGTGGGCCCCTGGGACTACCCGGCTTGCGCTACACGGCACCTGATGGCATGGAGCACAAGGACTACAGAGGAGAAGTACTCGGTTAGGAAGCTATACATGTCCCGCACTATATGGAAGACTCCTAGGCGTACTCGACTAGTAATCTCTCCCTACTCCGACTTGTAACCCTGCCTCCCGGACTATATAAGGCGAGGCAGGGACCCCTCTCTAGATCATCTCATCTCACGGCGTACAATTGCACCATCTTGTAATCGTACCCAATCAATCCCGAGCTACGCGGCATACGGGACGTAGGGTATTACGCACCTCGCGGCCCGAACTTGTCTAAATTGTGTGCCACGTGTCTCTTCCTTCGAGTTACCGATCTCGGCGAGGCCACATTCATCTACTTCGGGTACTCCCCTCGGTTGGTTGCCGGTCTAAAACACCGACACTCCCGGCGCCGGCGGCCTCCCTCCTCTCCCTCCCCCCGCGCGACGACTTCCTCCCCCATCCCTCCATCACCACATCCCGTCATCTCCATATCGGCGAGGCGGGTCGGCGGCTCCCTCCTCTCCCTCCCCCGGCGCCGGTGGCTCTCTCCCCCGGGTGCGACGGCGTGCGGGTGGCGCCCGGCCTCCTCCGCGCCCCCACCCGACCTCCTAGTGGTTGTGGCGGCGGTCCGACCCTTCACTCCGCGCCGGCTCCTCTCCCCTCGCCCCCCTCCTCTCCACCACCGTCGCGAAGATCCAAGGGAGAGGAAGCGGTGGCCGGCGGGGGATCCAGCACGGTGGCCACCTATCTCCCCGGCATCGACGAACGGCGGGTTGACTCCGCCTTCTTCATGCGTGGATGCTGGATTCTGTGCGTGGAGCCTCGATCCGGCACGACGGTCGACGGCTACAGGCGTGCCTCCTCCCCCTCCCTCACTGACGGTCCCGACGGCGGAGGCGGCCTCCACATCTGGCCTCCACATCTACATCTGAAGGGTGGATCTGAGGTTCATGTACACTGCCTAATTTCCAACTAGTTAGATTATCTAGTAAAACTCGTTGGATTTCATCTACAAATCAGTTAAGCATAGACATTAGATAAAAGCCTTTATTAGGTGTTAGCACTAAAGTAAAACTCTTTCTATTTCATCTGCAAATCAGTTAAGCATAGACATATATATGATAAAAAGGCTAAAAGCCTTTATTAGCTGTTAGCACTAGACAAAGCTTGATCTTCTTATATTGATTTGGATGCTTAACTATGTTGATGTTAGCAGGAGGGTCTAGTTGCAATCAGGGTAGAGTATGATGAACACACAGAGAGCAATCCCCTTCAGTATTCATCAATTTGATTCTTCAATTTTGTTGAACACAATCTGTTTTCTTTTACACTTGGTCCTTTTTGGATACATCAAAGCTTATGTGATGTGTTGTAATGGTTGTTCTTTTTTAATCTGTATATACAGTGATAAGTGCAAGCATGTCAACGTGCCCCTCTGAACAGGGGCTTTGGTTCTTTTTTTATTTTTTAGAAAATGTTTGTCGTGCGTTTTTTACGGCGGCGCACGGCAAAGGGCGGTACTTGCCGTGCGCTTTTAATGGTGGCACACGGCAAAGGGAAGTGATTGCCGTGCGTTTTGGACCATGGTGCACGGCAAAGGTCCGTGATTGCCGTGCGTTTTCCTTCCGGCGCACGGCAAAGATCGTAACACGCCGTTTGGCCCCGGCGCCGTCAGTTGTTTTTTTTTGCCTTGCGTCGTGAAAAAACGCACGGCAAAGATTATTTACCGTGCGTTGTCAAACGCGGCGCACGCGCGGGTGTTTTACCGCGCGAAAATGCTTCCGCGTGCGCGTTTGCGCGTGCGCCGACGGCAACGCACGGCAAAGAGTTTGCCGTGCGTTTTAGGGCTTTTCCGTGCGCCCGTGACGCACGGGAAAGCCACCGTTTCCCGTAGTGGCAGAGACCTCGCGTCGCGCAGTACATGTACCCAATCAGGAGATTAAATGGCATTCCAAGAGGGTCATAAACTATACAGTAAGTGCCTTTCCCGAATGCGCGATGTTTTGGAGACTTGCGTTTGGCAAAACAACTAATTTAGCGCGCATAATTGTGATGGGACGTTCACAATGATATCTTGATTAGTTGGCACTATTTTTGTTTTGTTTTGTTGTTTTCTCTTCATCTTATCGGTTGGACCCGGTAGTTTGTATGTATATCTTAGGCACTTGCGATCTAGGTACAAAGATTTTGCTGTGCAGATACAAGGCACTGGACTGGAGCATTCTTTTTGACCTTATTGTGCGTTGCTAAAGGTCAATAGAATAACAGCAGCAACTCATACGTGCAAGTAAACTCCACCCACAAATCAAAGCATTTAAGTTAAAAACCACCGTGTTGCTTGCAAGTTCCATCAACTCGATATATATGTTAATGACTAATTTTCGAGTCCACAATGACCATGTTTGGATGGAGGTGTTAGTGTTAGTTTGTAGTAAACTAACACCAAAACTAACACTTTAGAGACAAACACATGTGTTAGTTTGATGTTAGTTGGAACTAACACCCCTAGAAAACCAACACCTCAAAGAGGTGGAAATTAGTGTTACTTTGGTGGGCCCCACCCCTTCTCTCTCCTTTTTCAAATGATTGAAAAAATTACTTTAAGTGCAAACTAACACCTCCATCCAAACATCCAAAGTGTTAGTTTAGAGGTGTTAAAACTACCACTACCACTAACACTAACATCTACCATCCACACACACGGCCAATGTACGCATGTTTCAGGAGACAAGAACCCTTATTATTAGCGCAGTTAGTATGCATCAACCCTTATTAATATGTGGACTTGTTACCCATTAGCGCAAATTTGACTAGACCTTGTTTAGATTCCATAATTTCCACCCTAAATTCATTATGCATTGTCACATTGAGTCACATCTTCTCTCAACATATTCATACACACTTTTTTTCAACTTTTCAGCTAATTTATTATTCACGAATTCTAGGAAGGGAGAAGGGTGAGAGAAAGTTTGGGGCTGAGGTCACTTGCCCTGCCTGCCGGTCTGCCAAGGAGGCGCCATGAGGATGGCAGTTTTACCCACAGGTAAGGTTACCCGCGGGTACCCTACCCTGTTGAGTAAGGGTAAAGGTATAGAATTCTACCCGCGGGTAAGGGTACGAGTATAAAATTCTACCCGCGGTCAAGGGTAAGGGTATGAAACTCTACTCATGAGTTACCCAAGGGTACCCGCACTAAAGAAGTCCAGAAATATTTGACCCAAGTAGGCCTATATATCCTAACCCTAGCAGCACATCCCTTCCACCATTGGTATGTATTGACTTCACATGTTCCACTTTCTTTCCAAATTATAACTTAAATTGGTCTAATGTCTATTATTTTGTGTTCTCGGGATGATGTTGAGTCTGACATCATTGATCCATGACTCACTGACTCGCAAGAATGCATCACAATTTGATCTTATTTCTTATGTTGGGATGTTGTAATTTCTTATTTGACTTATTTATGTATCAATAAGTGTGTCATTGTGGAGCTTGAGACTTATTTAGCTATCAAATGATTATTGTACTCTCAGATATGAACTTAATGACATGTTTATGTTAATACCCATCGGGTACCCTGTAACCCTGCGGGTGGATTTTTACCCCTTACATTTAGCACGTAAGGGTATAAAAGAGATTACCGGTATGCCAACATACGGGTAAATACTTTATTGCCCATTGCCATCCCTCCGCCATCCAATCAGTAACGATTTATTTAATATTATTTGGGCACAGCTTGGTGCTGCCCCAGGCTAGTAGAACAGTGGTGATGACGCCGACGCGTATCGACGCCGTGGCAGTAGAGGAGACGGCTGGAATAGACTAATAATTCGTACCGTCTCCGTATACAAGCAGGCACTAATGCGTTGCTGCTGCTGCGCGGAGCGGAGCACAGGCGCAGGACGTGACAGGACCATTTGCTTTTGCTTTCCCGGTGGACGCACCTCCTGCATGGGGGCACCGGCGCGTCCTACCCTCTCACTCGCTCGCTACCGTCACGTTGTATGCTTCATGCAGTCATGCTCCCTCTCTTTCCTTTTCAGCTCCGAGAATGCTCCCTCTCTCTCTTTTTCAGCTCCCAGAAATGTTAGCATCCATCATATTTTGTGCTTTTTGCCGTAACGTGGTTTGGTTTTTTATTGTACATGTTTGAACATTTTTGCAAATTACTCACTCTGGTACGGTAAAAGAAGTTGTTTAGTACAACGACACGGTCTTCAAAACACAACTTTGACTTTTCTTTTCTATTAAAATATTTATTGAAAAGTTGTATATATGAATATTTACCATCTCCAAAACGACTTCTTTTACCAAACTGGAGGGAGTACCCCCTCTATTTTTATTTAGATGTCGTCTCCGACAACAACGCTAATATAAAATGGCCTAGGTTTGCATATGTTGACGTCGGATATATGAAAACGACCACTGTGCTGACTGCAGCAGCTGCCGCAACTGTAGCTGCAAAATCCATGACGCCCCCACGCGAGCGAATTCCTGGGGATTTTCGCCCCTTTCTCTCTCTTTCTCTCAAACGCGAGAACCAACCGTCGCCCCCACCAGGGTTCACCTTACCGGCCCGGTCCCCCGAACCGCCGGCCGGCGGTTTCGGTAAACCGCTCAGTAAGCCGCGATTGCCGCTGAAAACCGAGCAAATTCAAATTTCAAATTGAAACGCTAGTTCATTCGGTACCGATCGGTAAATCGCTCGGTAAGGACCGGTAACCGGTCGGTTAGAGCGGTAAACCGACGGTAAAGGCAGAAAAACCGAACATGGTTTTGTGGTTCTCCGGAGATGAATTAATGAAAATCTTAGCATGACCTATGCAGAACTTAATGTAAAGGACATCACAAAACCTCACCAAAGGAATAATATCATAGTTTTGCATACAAACAATGTCATAGTAATAATTGTGCATACAATACCATAATGATAGTGATAATCGTGCATACAATACAATACCATAGTCATAGTAATAAAAGATCAACGCTGTAGAAATGGGAAGACCCCCATTTGGATTGCCATCTGGTACTCGGCGGTGGACATGACATTCAAACCTTGCACTCTAAGCAACTCAGCCTTGTAGTCTTGCCAAGTTTGCCCCGCCCACGCTGCTGTCGTCGCCATTCTTTGAAGTAACATATTGCAAAAATGTGGATCTTCCCATTCGTACACCCATCTTGTTGGTGGTTGCGTGTTAATGTTCGGCCTGGGATAATGAAAAGACTGCGAGGTATCGCTGTACGAGGAAGAAGAGTACCGAGGAGTGTTGTAGTCCGTCGGTCCAACCGTTCTCCTCTGCGATTCCGGTGCTCCATGGTCGCGGTCCTGAGTAGCATGTGTGAAATCAGCCTCCCCTGCATTCAAGCATATATCATAGTTTAACTTCTTTTGGTTGGAATTTATACTAAATGAATGAAGTTCGCAACAAATTTGACACCATTAGACTCAATAAATCACGAATTATTTTTAGGGATTTTTTCCACAATTTTCAATTTTTGGAATTCAAATTCAAATTTTTTTGAACCCACCGGTTGGTAACCGGCCGGTACCGTAACCGGTCCAGGCCGGTAAGGCGGCTTACCGCGGTTCTCGGGCCGGTTACCACCCGCAAGGTGAACCACCGACCCCCACCCGCCGGCCGCCATCCCTTCCTCCGTCACCCGCCTCCGCGACGCCTCCGCCTCCTCCCGGCCGCCCGCCTCCTTCTCCACCCGCGGCCGCCCTGCCTCCACGACCGGCGGATCCAGGGTCGGCGGAGCTGCATGTGTGAGGAGGAGGAGGAGGCTCCAGGCCGGCGGCGACCCCTTCACCTTCTCTCCACCATCGCGGCGGCAGACTCCCTTGCTCGACGGAGATGGAGCACAAGAGGTCCCTAGCAGCGCAGATCTGGGGCTTCCACCACCCCTGCAGCCTCCTTCGAATCTTCCCAGCGGCGCGGTGGAGTAGGGAGGCGCTGGCTCCTCCGGGGTGGAGCGGAGGAGCTTCCCGGTGCCCGTGGCCGCGCTTCTCCTCTCGACGCACACGACGACACTCCTCCTCCTGGCGCACACGGCCGTGGACCTCCTCCCTAGCGCACGTGACCGCCCGCGGACCTCCTGCTGTGGACGCCGCGGCTCCCTTTGGACACGGGAGCCAACGACTACAGGATGCGGCTGCTGCTGCGCGACGACTGTTGAGGCGCCCCTCCCCTCCTCTACCTAGATTCTCTCTCTCCTTCCCTGGAGTGGTGATGTAGATGGGGAAATTGTTGGAGAGCGGTCGTAGTCTTTTTTCTTTTTGAACTGAAGACGGGTACAAGACGTCTGTGCGCGTAGCAATTGTTGGCTCTTTTCTGACACCCTCACATCTTATCCGGAACCGGTGGATAGGGACACATGCGCCCGCCCGGCCTGCGCCACCGGTCCGACCCGACCGCCGACCGGCTCAAACCCCATTATTAGCCGGTTCACCACCTCCCACTTCACCTCGCCTCCTCCTTGCTCCCTCCCCTGCTTGCCTGACAGAGAGAGAGAGGCATCTCCTCACTCCTCCCACCTCTCTTCCCCTCCATCCTCCGGCTCCGCCCCGCCCAGCCCTCCCGCCGCCGCCGCCGGCCACCTTGGCCTTCCCCCTCCGCGCGCCGCGTTTCCCGCTGGGCGGTCGCCCGCCCCGGATTCCACCCACTCCGCTCCCCTTCCGGGGGAACGCCTTGAGGGGCGCGCTGTGGTCCGAGCGGCGGGGCGGCGGCGGCGGCGGCGCGTGATCTTCTGCCGCGCAAGGGATTTTCGTTTTTTTACTGCCAGCGGGGTTTGTTGTGGGGGAAGGAAGAACTCTGGGAGTCCGCGAGGCCTTCATGGGTTAGATCTGGTGGTGCGGCGGCGCGGATCTGAGCGAGGTAGGCTGTTGCATTTTTCCTCCTTGCGGGAGCCCGTTTCCTTCTCCTCGCAGCAGTGGCCTGGAGGTTGTGGCAGGAGCTGAGGAGCTGCCGATTTTTTCCCTGCAGGTTTTGGTGCTGGGATCGGGGGGCTTAGAGGAGGGTGGTCACCATCTCCTGCTCATTTCGAGTAGTCCGCACCTCCCATGTCCAAATCGGGTACGGGTGACGGATGCGGCAACTGTAGGAAGGAGCGCGGCCTGCAGATCTGAAAGTCGTCCGGTTTCCTTGCTCGGTTGACCTGAGCTAACGGCATTACTTCCCGCTGTTTGACTGTCATTGCTTCTCGTTTGGTGCCATGAGGCGATGTGCTCAGAAGGCTTTTAGTGGTTGGTGATTTCTTGCCCTGTGCCGGATAACCCAAAAGCCGGAAGGGGAGCGGATCACATTCCTGCTCCGTTGTTGTTGACTTCTTGGGCTTTGCTTGGATAGCCTGGAGGCTGGAGGAGATCAGATCCAGTCCCTGCCCTGGTAACAAGGTGCTCCTAGGGGAGGGCGCCATGACCTACTTCCCTGAGGAGGTCGTGGAGCACATCTTCAGCTTCCTGCCGTCCCATAGTGACAGGAACACTGTCTCGCTCGTGTGCAAGGTGTGGTATGAGGTCGAGAGGCTGAGCCGGCGAGCCGTGTTCGTGGGGAACTGCTATGCGGTGCGCCCCCAGCGCGTGGTGCTGCGGTTCCCCAATGTGAGGGTGCTGACGGTGAAGGGGAAGCCGCACTTTGCGGACTTCAACCTCGTGCCGCCTGATTGGGGTGGCTATGCGGGGCCGTGGATTGAGGCGGCGGCCAGGAGGTGCATGGCTCTTGAGGAGCTGCGGATGAAGCGCATGGTTGTGTTGGATGAGAACCTTGAGCTGCTAGCTCGTTCATTCCCAAGATTCAAGGCCCTCGTCCTTATCAGTTGTGAGGGGTTCAGCACTGATGGACTAGCTGCTATCGCAAGTCACTGCAAGTGAGATTTCTGTTCCAGTTCCTCGAATACACAATTTTGAGTTTCTGTGCCTGTTTGTCAAATGCATTTTCCCCTTACCTTTCCTGATTTGACATTTCTTTATGTACTTGTTGATGTCAATATTCAGTCCTTAAGGACCTGTTGCAAGCCACTGCAAATGAATATGCCCTCAATATCTTAGCTCGTTAAGAGTTCCAATTTTTCTTTACTGACATGGCAGTGTAGTGTGCAAGTACTTTTAGATGTGGTGATCTACAACAGTATGATTTCCAAGTGGAACTGCTTCAGCGTTTTCTTATTAACATTAACGCATCTGGCTTATATGCCATTAGTTGTGATTGTTTTGGAGCTAATCTCACATATATTTTCATTTAGGGTACAACTGTTCAAGTCATTCATCAGTCTGCTACATATTCTCAAATCATTGAACATGGCTGTTTTCCTAAATGAGCTGAACTATGATGAACCAGTTGATTCAATCAAGTGGTACCTAATTGTTATGTCCTTGCATTTGTACTTGAGGTGTTAAGCATTTTGTCAGTGGGTGACTTCTATAGTTGTTATTACGTGTAGTGTAATGAATAGATACAGTTTTATAGTGCAAAGAGTTAACTGGGTGTGTCGCCATGCTGCATACGCAACTGTTTCTAGGACTAGATGCAAATTCTTTATTCAACAAAGTATCAGTGTTACTACTATCAGTAATACGATTGAGTTTTACTGAGTTTCTAGTTTTTCTTGTTACATTGGTATGCTATTCAAAATGTGCTGACTTTGTTTTCTACCTTCTATCTGTTGTCTAGGCTCCTGAGGGAGTTAGATTTGCAGGAAAATGACGTGGAGGACCATGGGCCCAGGTGGCTCTCCTGCTTCCCTGATTCCTGCACTTCGCTCATCTCGTTGAATTTTGCGTGCATCAAAGGGGAGGTGAATCCTGGTGCACTAGAGAGACTTGTTGCTAGGTCTCCGAACCTACGCAGTTTGAGGTTGAATCGTTCTGTTTCAGTAGATACCCTCTCCAAGATACTAGCGCGAACCCCGAATTTGGAAGACTTGGGGACGGGTAATTTGACAGATGAGTCCGAATCCTACTTGAGGCTGAGTAGTGCATTGGAGAAATGCAAAATGCTGAGGAGTTTGTCAGGATTTTGGGATGCTTCTCCTATTTGTGTCCCTTTTATCTATCCCCTCTGCCATCACCTAACAGGCCTAAACTTGAGCTATACTCCCACACTGGATTATTCTGATCTGACCAAAATGATCAGCCGCTGTGTGAAACTCCAGCGTCTTTGGGTGAGTCCCCTTCTTTTTTTAGTTATACCATTTTTTGTATGTCACAAGATAAATCAAGTAATGATTTTGAGCCTTCACAGGTACTGGATTGTATCTCGGATAAGGGTTTGCAAGTGGTGGCCTCCAGCTGCAAAGATCTACAAGAACTCAGGGTTTTCCCATCAGATTATTATGTTGCTGGTTATTCTGCTGTGACAGAAGAGGGGCTTGTTGCAATATCATCAGGCTGCCCAAAGCTGAGCTCTTTGCTGTATTTTTGTCACCAGATGACCAATGACGCACTAATGACTGTAGCCAAGAACTGCCCAAATTTCATAAGATTTAGACTTTGTATTCTTGAGCCAAAGAAGCCGGATGCCATAACAAACCAGCCGTTAGATGAAGGCTTTGGTGCTATTGTTCGTGAGTGCAGGGGGCTAAGACGACTGTCAATATCAGGTCTTCTCACTGACAAGGTTTTCATGTATATTGGAAAGTATGCAAAACAACTTGAGATGCTTTCTATAGCATTTGCTGGAGATAGTGATAAGGGGATGATGCATGTGATGAACGGGTGCACGAACCTAAGGAAGCTTGAAATTAGAGACAGTCCATTTGGTGATGTTGCGCTCTTGGGGAATGTTGCCAAGTATGAGACAATGCGATCCCTTTGGATGTCATCATGCAATGTCACATTAAAGGGGTGCCAAGTCCTTGCGTCGAAGATGCCAAGGCTCAATGTGGAGATCATGAATGAACTAGATGGAAGCAGTGAAATGGAGGAGAACCCCTCTAGAGTGGATAAGTTATATGTTTACCGCACAACTGCTGGAGCGAGGGATGATGCACCAAATTTTGTTAAAATCCTATAGAGCTAGCTGCAAGTAGCCTGGTATCTTTTCACCCTAAAAGGTGACCTTCCTTTCAGATCTATCTTCTTTTATATGAAGTGTGCAGTCTACTTGTTGATTCTGTCTAATACTCTGCTTGATCAGTGCTAGTAACCTGTTGTTTTAACTTTTAAGTTTTTTTTATGCTTAGTAGCTTTGTTGAACACTGCATGTTTTAAATTCATGTACATACTCCAGAACATGGGAACTAGTATCAGTAGGCACTTGTTTGCTTATTGTGCCAGCAAAAACGTTCCATTTAGTAGCAGCTGAGTTTACCTGTTTCCTAGTAGTTTATAGAGGTATAAAATCAGATGACACTACAATCCTGACTTGGAATGCTGCATGAGAAGCTCCTGCTATGGCCATTAATAAGAACTTCACATGGCAGAAATGCTGCATGAGAAGTATGTTTTCTGTCTTTCTGAAAAGATAGAACTGGACAGTACTTGAATCAAACAGGATATGCTTGAATGTGACGTTTGAACCACCTTTCTGCCTCCAAATCTCTATCTCCCCTTTCTGTTTCGTCCCTGGTAGATTGATTGTAGCTACTCATAGCTAATTTTCCTTCAACACATATATCATTCAGACTCCAGTACCAATTGGGGAGCAGCGGAACCTGATGTGCCTAACCCTGTTTTCTCACCCCCTACTCGATTGCTTTTACAGATGGTCGGTGGAATCCGGCATGCCCCGGGGCCGCGGCAACAGTGGGTAAGTTCTTGAACCAACCCCGCCCCCCCTTTGCAGGGTCAGGAAAAGAAGCCACGCTGGTGTGCGCCCTTATCCTGGAGCAAACATGACCGGGATCCATCATCATCCTCTGTACCACTTTGAGTGCCTGGTCATATGGCCACCGAGGCCCTTGTGTGCATTCTCACTCAGAGAGGGCTGTGGGCCGGACCGTACCTGACCGAATCCTTTTCTTTTCACCTTTCCCACCCCGGCCGTAATCTGTAGTGTACCATTTGCTTTTGACATTGGCACAGTGTATTGTGTTGCCGCTGCTGCTGTAGTGTTTTGTTTCGTAGCCTGAATTGTGTTATGGGGACATTCCGGGGACGGCGATTTGCTTCCTTGCTCCTGTGAATGCAGTGCGTGGAATAATGTTATTCGCTGTTCATCTGCCTACATCATGTGGTTCTGCATTCTGGGTGCCTTGCGCCTAGTTTTTGTGAGCCTCGGTACTCAAAAAAGATGCGAGGTCTCTAGAGGAGAAATGATGAAGATACAGGAAGGGTTCATTGCGTGTGAGCACAAAACCGAGCCGGGCTTAAAAGTTGAGAGCCATCCATGGTCGAGCAGCGGCAATCATAAAAGCGGAAAAGTTTGCAAACGGGATGAGGATGGGCAACGATATGTCTCACGCTTTCCGTTTTTCTCCTCTGCTCCGCGGCTGGCAGTGGCAGAGACAGGGCCGTCAGTGTACGTGTGCGTGTGGAGTGTGGAGTGTGGACGGATTGAGAGTTCGAGACGCGACGACGCATGTGTGAAGCCACCGACATGGGCGGGTGGGAAACCAAGCCCGGTGCAGTGCAGTTTGCCGAGCTTGGCGCCTCGTCGAAGAACACCAACACGCCTTCGCGGTGGCAGCATCGAGTTACACTGTCCACGGAAGCTGTAACACTGTCCACGGCTGATCACGTCACCCGTCACGGCGGGGAGAGGTGGTCACGCAGAATCCAACAAACCCAAGGTGGTTATATAGGGTAAATTTATCAAACTTTTAGAATTAAGTTTTTTTTAGAAAACTTTTAAAACTAAGCCGGTGGGGTAAAACCGCCCCACGGTTTTCATTAAGAGAAGAAAGTCTCCTCCCGGCTTAGAAAATCCCCGAACCCCAATTTCACCGGTGGGGAGATCTTTTTCGGAGATAAACCCCCCACGGTTTTCATTAAGAGAAGAAAGTCTCCTCCCGGCTTAGAAAATCCCCGAACCCCAATTTCACCGGTGGGGAGATCTTTTTCGGAGATAAACCCCGGTGAGGAAAACTTGTGCCAATAGGAAATCGAGCGCAGGCTGTTGACTTGCTCATATGCAGCGCTAACCACCCGAGCTACTGCTTGTCCTCAGACAGCAACGGTCTTGATGCAAGACCTATCCACAGTAGGGTAACTTCGAATGTGGTTGAGGTAGTTGAACACCGCAACATCACGGATTTTTATATATATTTTAAATTATTTTGCAAAATAATACGACTGTTTGATTTTTTTTTTCAGATTTGGCAACCAACCGCCGTGGCGCACGACGGCCACCGTGGGTCACGGCGGTAGCACCTCCAACCGCCGTGACCCACGACGGTAAGGTGACCGCCAACGGTCCGCTGCAGGGTGTGAGCCTCGCGACAACCTACCATCGTGCTCCACAATGGTAATAGCTGTGCCCGCCGTGGGCCACGACGGTAGGCTCGTTCCGCCGTGACGGACTGCAGCAGCTGTGTCTATATAAAGGGCGACGGCGGTCGCCGTCCCCCCCACCCTGCCGCCGCCCCCTCCTCTCTCCGGTATGTTTTCTTTTCTTTTCTTGGTTAATTAAATTACTTTAGATTTAGAAAATTAGTTTTTAGATTGGAAAATTTAGAAATTAGTTAATTCAATTAGTTTAAGTTTAAACAATTAGTTTTTAGTTTAAAAAATATAGAAAATTAGTTTATCAGTTCTAGAAATTGTAGAAATTACTTTAGCATATTTAGAAAATCTAGAAAATTAGTTTATCTCCTGTGAAAATTGTTGAATTTACTTTAATTTGTTTAGACAATATAGAAAATTAATTTATCTTGTTTAGAAAATTTATCTCGTTTAGAAGTTATAGAAAATACTTTAATTCGTTTAGAAATTCTAGAAAACTAATTTATCTGTTCTAGATATTGTAGAAATTATCGAAATTACTATAGTTTGTTTAGAAAACGTAGAAAATGAGTTTACATATTTTAAAAATTGTAGAAATACTTTAATTTGTTTAGAAATTCTAGAAAATTAATTTATCTCGTTTAGAAGTTGTAGAAAATACTTTTATTCGTTTAGAAATTCTAGAAAAATAATTTATCTATTCTAGATATTGTAGAAATTATCGAAATTACTTTAGTTTGTTTATAAAATGTAGAAATTTAGTGTATTCGTTTTAAAAATTGTAGAAAATACTTTAATTTGTTTAGAAATTCTAGAAAATTAATTTATCTGTTCCAGATATTATAGAAATTACTTTTGTTTGTTTAGAAAAATGTAGAAAATGAGTTTATTTATTCTAGAAATTGTAGAAATTACTTTAGCACGTTTAGAAATTCTAGAAAAATAATTCATTTGTTCTAGATATTATAGAAATTATCGAAATTACTTTAGTTTGTTTAGAAAATGTAGAAAATGAGTTTATCTGTTCTAGGAATTGTAGAAATTACTTTAGCAGAATTTCTAGAAAATTAATTCATCTCATTTGGAAAATGTTAAAAATTAGTAATATGTTGTCGAAATTATAAAAATTGTAGAAAATTACTTATCTGGTTTTTTAATTGTATATTTAATTTTTGTATGCAGCTACAGCTATGGACCGAGGCTTAGTACCGGGCTCGGGCTCGGGCTCGGGCTCGGGCTAAGGCCGAGGCCGAGGCTCGGTCAGCTCGGCCGCTCGTGCCGAGGTTGATGCGTACGTGATGCCTGAGTTGCTGGACAGGGAGATCGACCGCAAGCATCGCTAGTTCCTGTCAGCCGTCCTTGGAGAGTATGTTGGACACGTGCGTTCCCACACTACGCGCACGTTGCTGCCGATCCATGACCTTTGGGTTCCCAAGTACGTGAACTGATGCTATGTTATTGTTGTAACTAATAAAACTAATAAATTACCTTATTTGTTTCAGGCTACGCGCTGCAGGACTCCTGCCTGTAGCGCGGTTAGTCCAGGGGGACAGCCTGCGCGATGCGATTCCTCGGAAGGATCGCATGACACACTTCTAGTTCGACTTCTCCCTCCTCAGCGCGCTTCTAGACCACTGGAGGTCGGAGACCCACACGTTCCACTTCACCGTCAGCGAGATGACGGTGACTCTTCAGGACACGTCGCTGTTGATGGGCCTTCCTTGTGAGGGCGAGCCGCTGGGGCCTGCGGACATCTCCTCTGAGTGGCGTACAATGTTCCTCGCTCGGTTCGTGAACGTTCCTCGGAACGATCGCGCCCCCGCCCCGTACCAGGAGTTCGTGAACGTTCACAGACCCACCTTGACTTGGTTGCAGCAGTTTAGAGTACGTACTTTTACCTCATATTTCTCTTCATTTTTGAAGATATGGAGACAATATAAGTAACTATTTATTTTGATTGTGTAGGCTGATTACTAGTAGATGACGCTGAGTAGGAGACAGTCGACAGGTTCTTCGAGGCGTACCTGTTGTGGCTGTTTGGGTTCGTGTTGTTCTGCAGTTATCAGGGTGACACAGTGGCGAGGTACCCGATCCCCCACGCTCGGAGGATCGCCGACGCGCCCTTGCATGTTGTGCCCCATATCAGTTGGGGCAACTCTGTTCTTGCGTGCGTGCAAGGGCCTTTGTTGTGGGGTTTCGAAGGGTCGTTCGGCGGAGCCGATCCTTCTCAGTTGTCCTCTCCTTCTTCAGCTCTGGTGCCACGAGTGGTTTGCGATTGGTCGGCTAGTCGTTCCCCGCTACGTGTCGAGCCCCTGCCAGAGGGCCATGACCCGCGCGACTGTTTCACCATGGGCTCGTTGTGGTGCCTTCGGAAGGTAATTTCTTACCTTTCACTTTCAATTTGTCTTTCCATTTCATCTAGTTTGTTCAATCCACATTTAGGGTTCACATTTGGTTTGTATGCAGACCTCGTACGCCCACAATCAGACGAAGAGGGCGTACAAGGACTTCGTCGATTAGTTCGACGCTCTCATGGACGTGGACGTCAGGTGGACGCCCTACTCAGAGGAGGCTGTCGCGAGACGCGCACCACAGGGACTCTCATCTTTGTGCTTCCGAGACCAGCGCTACTAGATGATGACAAAGCCATTGCTGTTTGACATGTACGTGGAGGAGTACGCCGTCCACAGGGTGTTGAGGCAATTCGGCTGCTACCAGGAGTGGCCTGTGCCTGTGGTGCACACTGTTCCTAGCTCCCACCATAGGTGAGTTCTCGTTATTTTTTAAATTTAATTCAGTGTTCGAAGATTTTAGCCGTTGACAAATATGTTTAATTCATTGTAGGTGGTCTTAGAGGAGAATTGCGGGGCGTATTTATTGGGTTGAGAGGGTGCAACCGTACGTGGACGGTTGGGCTACCGCGCCGGAGAACGTCATCACGGAGGACCGATCCCACGACGACACGACATGGGAGGCGTACATCCAGTGGTACACCTTGAGAACTCGGTCGCGTGTGATTAGGGGCGGGACGAAAAGCTCGAAGCTTGTTAGCTCGCTCGAACTCGCTCGTTAGCTCGGCTCGGCTCGGCTCGTTAGGAAATTTGAACCGAGCCAAGCTCAAGTTTCGGCTCGCTATGATAACGAGCCGAGCTCGAGCGGCTCACGAGCCCTAACGAGCCAGTGCAACAACAAACAAACAAGTTGATTCTTGTTAGCAGAGTAGATAGAGTAGTAATTTTCTTAAGTACTAGATTGTTTGTTGGCTACTTGATTAGATGGTTTGTTGGTTTGCAAAAATATCGTATTTATTGATTTCAAATTTACATGTTGATTGTGATTTTCGGAATTTATAACTACTAACGAGCGGCTCGCGAGCTTAACGAGCCGCCGAGCTTCTTAATGAGCC
Organism: Cenchrus americanus; assembly: GCA_947561735.1. Taxonomy (NCBI): domain Eukaryota; kingdom Viridiplantae; phylum Streptophyta; class Magnoliopsida; order Poales; family Poaceae; genus Cenchrus; species Cenchrus americanus. The sequence goes on along the minus strand of OX387241.1, from coordinate 219,554,377 downwards.
GAGCCGAGCCGGGTTTCTATCTCGCTAAGATAACGAGTCGAGCCGAGCCGGCTCGTTATCTAAATGAGCTAGACCGAGCCGAGCCTTAACGAGCCGAGCCGGGCTCGATAGCCGGCCCTACGTGTGATGTACGTCCCACCACGGACACCGGCCGGCGGTTCCCGGACGCGGCGAGGGTGCTCGCTTCTAGTGCCGTGTACCCGGTCCGACGGGATCAGCACTACGACACGGTGGTGAGTTTGAAAATTCACCACCTTTTCCTTATGGAACTTTACATTATAGCATTTACTAAAAATTCTTTGCAGTTTGACGTGGTTGTAGACCTTTCACATATTATAGAGGAGTCAAGGGCGAGGCTGAACCTCATGTCACACCAGGAGATCGAGGAGACGTTCCACAGGATGGGTGTCATCACCACGAGGTTCCTTGCCGCGGTCAACTACCGCGGCAACCCGGTTCTACCACTGTTTACACGGTACCGCCAGTCGTCCTCCAGCTCCGCCTCGACTGGTCGTTCCCACACGACATTGTCGTCCTCGTCACGGCCACCCTACCAGGCGGCTTTCTACCGAGCTCCCTTAAGGATGTCTCCGCTAGGGGGGCATTCGGAGGTCCTGCACCTACACGTGCACCAGCACCTGGAGGGCCAGGACCAGCACCACGACGACCTGCACCTGGATCAGCACCAGTACTAGCAGCAGCAACACGAGTAGCAGCACCGGTTGCTTCCTCGTCCCTTGGCGCTGTTCTTCCGTCAGGTAATGATCACTACTCTATGTCGAACCATATACAAATATTAGATGGTATTTGACGAGGGCCCGGATTAGGGCCCCCCTTTGACGGCAGAAAGCTTTCTCTTAACGCAAGGCAATCCGGCACCATTGACAACATGAAGATCAAGATTGACAATGTCAAGGCCAAGGTTCAAGACAAGGAAGACTGAGGACCCCGGTCAAGACCCACACTGGCAAGACATCACGATCGGACCAGTTGGCAGCATCTCCGACCAGTTCCCCACAAGGGGGATCCCCTCTGACAAGTCTCCATCTCGCATGACAAGTCTCCGCCTCGCATGATAAGTCTCCGCCTCACACGACAAGTCTCCGCCTCGCACGAGCTCCCCCTGACTCCGACTGTTGCGTGGGCCATGACACGCGTGAAGCGTCCCCTCATCAGAGGTGACTAAATGTGACACAAATACCAGTCCCAGGAGGCTGGCAACACATTTATTACAACAGGTGGTTCAGTCCCTTACATCACGGCGGCATAGTGGGCACGGAAGCGCCAATGCCACGAGAAACAACACAAAAGCTAAGGACCAAACTACGATAGCGAAGGCTTCTAAGGCCTCATCAGAGTACCACACCATGAAAGTCTCTGGGGAGACCCTGAATCCACAGGCACGGTTGGGTGTAGGGCAGCGACCTACTCGACGTCTTTGGGAACGAAGTCGGGATCCTCCTCGAAAAACGCTAGTAAAGCAAGGGTGAGCACAAACGTACTTAACAAGTTCATCCCCACCCACGGAGGGGCTTACAAGCAGATCATGCACTAGATATATCAAGGATCGGGTTAAGGTTCATTTGCAAACACATTTACTCATGCAGGGGTTTAGTTTCAAAAAGGTTTTCGTAAACAATTTTATAACCCAAGAAACCTGTTGTGTTGTGAAAACCAAATGGGGACTACCGGACTCCCCGTCTGCAGTAGCTCAGGCACACAGCCACACACTTTTCCAGAAAACAACTCACGCCATGAAAACATCCCAAACCCAAACACTAATTTTGTGACCACACCGTGACTCGTCTAATACCGTGGACACGGCTATTCGAATAGGTTTTACACTCTGCAAAGGTTGTACATCTTTACCCACAAGTAGGGTACCGCCACACGAACACCTCAGTGCCGGCGCGGATCCTATCAAAGCCATTACCCACCTTAGCTAACCCTACGAGCCACCACGGAAGCAACCAAGGGGTTATCTCACATAACCAGGGCGTACCTCACACAGATCGTACCCCTACTCCTTGATCTTCCGCTGCTCACCCGCACACCAGATGACAAGTAGATTAACTAGTGGGATTTATGCTAAGCCGTTGCCACATACAACGTGTTAACACCAAATTTTGGTAAGGAGTCCGACTCGTGGGTCCAGCTCGATGAGGAGTCCGTCCGGTGGAAGGAAAGGTTTTCTCGGATGTATTCGGTAAAGAGATGCATGCGGTCGGCTATCTCGCTCCCCGTTCGGCAAAGGAACAAGAGAGCCGATTTTGCGGGATTGGATGGTGACGTGGCTCAAGCGGGGAAGGGCGAATGGATAGATAGGCGATCAAAGCTTAGAGATAAGTTAGGCAGCAAATCCATTCGAGATTGTACTTCGCAGGGTATAAATATGAGCCCTGAATGTATGTAAAAACAGAATCATTCTTCAATACACACCGGCCTTACGCCAAACCCTAGAGTCCTTTTGTCGTGTCGTCGAGTTCTTCGAGAGGGTTCATCGATCCGTCGACCTCCGTGAGTACCGACAACCTTGTATCATGTCTAGTATCATGCGGTGGATTTAGATCTGATGCAAGTAGTCTTGTTACCATGCTTCGTGTCATGCGGTAGATTCAAGCTTGGTTCAAGAAGGTTTCTTGTTAGGTCATGAGCCATGCGGTAGGCTAAGATCTAGCTCGAAGCTAGTTATCGGCTCTATTGGATTTTGGCAAGATTCAATAGATTCATTAAGTTACCCCGTGTTGCTTTGAGTTTTTACTTTGTGTTTAGATTCATGTAACACACTTTTACCCAATCTAGATAGATTTGGGCCGGCTTTGTCCTTTGTGATCCTTGTATTAGTTGAGTTCGTGTTTTAACACGTGGATCTTGTGCTTCCCGATAGCCGAAACCGAATCGATCTAGGTTGTTACGTGTTGCGGGTTTAAGCTTGCCAACGTTGGTATAAATCTTGAAAGAGCCGGGTATCATGCGGTAGATGCGGGTTTTTGGGTTGCTTTGGAGCTAGTCATCCGGTGGATTAGATTTCAAATCAATCCGATAGATTTATTCACTTGGTAATGTTTGTTCCTTCTTCATGGACCCCGAATCGGCTACATTCACCGTATTCGGTTATGTTTCTTCACGAGTAGAACACGTGCGTAATTCATGCTTTAAATGATGTATGCTTTTAGCTTTCCATATTTAGATTGTATCATGCGGTGGATAGATCTATTTGTGGAAAGTGGTATGTTTTTCATGCAAGTTGTATCATGCGGTGGATAGATTTGCTTAACATCGTACCGACGGGTTTTAAAGTACCTAGACATGCGGTAGACTAGTGCTTTGGATCTATGTATGCTTGTTTATTGCATGATTATGTTTGTGCTTTACTTTATTCATTTATTTAATGTTAATCATCATGGGTATCGGTCATGGCCTCGTACATGTGCATCTTTGTTCAAACAAAGACCGATCGCGTCATACTTACGTCATCCATTCGGCAATGTTACTTTTTCCTTTCATAAGTTCCCGATTGGTTTCAATCTATTGGCGATAGCTCCCTATAGCTATGTGTCATCCCATCCGGCTTCCTAGCCATAAATATGGAGCCATTCTGGTACCACCCGGCAAGTTCCAAGCTTTGGTATCTAACTCTTTTATCTTTTGTTAATTTTCGGGAAAAATTGACCGGCACATCTCGTGATTCTTTTGCGCGTGTGAAGCCGACCTTTGTTCGGCTTGCCGTGTGTTTGGCGCCGGTGCACATTTTGCGTCAACACACTTTTTGGCACGCCCGGTGGGACCACGACTCGAATAGATCAAGATGCTCGACATCACGGACGTCATGGACGTCAACCTTGAAGACCTCTCTCCCGAGCAGCGGCAAGCAACTCCAGACGCCATGGACCGGTTCCGGTAGAAATGCCCGCTCGTCATTCAAGAAAAATAGAAGTGGCGTCCCGTACTTGAAGAACGAGATGCCCGGGGTGTTGCGCCGGGGGAGAGCGATACCACGGCTCGGCGAGGAGAAAGAGGAGTGCATTCGAGTATTCCATGAATCTGCGTACTACATGCCGAGCAAGCACAACAAAGCTTTCCTCGGTGCGCTCCAAGAGATGATGGTGGCCGGTCTTTGGCCCAAGCATGGAAGAAGCGTTCAGCAAAGCACCCGTCCGGGGGGGGCACCGTGGAGCCGGGCGAGTCAAGCTCTCGGCCCACCGTTACGGAGCCGGCCACATCGGCCTCCTCCTCGCAGCTCGGGAAGTCAAGCGTTACGGCCTCCTCCTCGTGGTGTGGGGGGGCCGCCCAGCTCGGCCCCCACTACAAGCTTCGGGGAGGGCGGGCCAATCCAGCCACCACCGCGAGCAAAGACGGGTCAACTCCGTGCAACGGCCGAATCCGTACCGGCCTACGTACGGGGAACTAGCGTTCGGCTCGCCCGGGGCCTCATTTGCCTCCGGCCACGGATTGCTCCGGCGAACAACCGGGCGCGAGAGGAACTTGTACGGCAGAGGCTACCATGAGGTGGGAAACTATGGGGCATTTGACGCCTTCCCGCATCCAGGATACGCGCCAGCTGCAGGCGCGCAAGAGGACGACGCCCCGCACGGAAGATGGCCGAATTGATGCAAAATCGGTTCGGCCTCAAGCCAAAAATGCGGGGACACCGCCTACAAGCCACCGTTCCCGAGAATGGTACTACAACGTGCTCCCCGCCGCCAAGAGTGAAGCCGCCGACGGAGTTCACGAAATTTTCGGGGCAGGACGACACGAGCACAGTGGAGCACATCGCTCGTTACCTCATGCAGCTCGGGGAATGCTCAGCTGAGGAAACATTCAGGGTCCACTACTTCCCCGCATCATTGACAGGTCCAGCATTCCAGTGGTTCTCGTCCCTACCCCCTGAATCAGTTTGCAGATGGAAGGACCTAGAGCGGAAATTCCACGCTCATTATTTCAGTGGCAGCTCGGAGAAGAAGTTGACCGACCTTGCTACCCTGAAGCAGAGGCACAGCGAGATGCCGTTAGAGTTTCTCAGGAGATTCAGGGAGGTTAAAGGCATGTGCCTCTCGCTTAACTTGCCAGGTGACCAGTTGGCTGATATGGCCGTCGCCGAATGCCGCCGCCGTACGTGAGAAACTGTTCGGGATGGAGTTTGAAAACTCGGGCCGCCTATCGCGTGCTTTCATTGATGAGCAACCGGGCGTATGGCTTCAAGAAGGATGCTAAGTTTGGCAAGCAGCATGACGTTGTCGACATCTACAACCGCTCTTAGACAAGGCCGATCCGTTCGAGGATTCTGATGATGAACTGGATGTGGCCGCAGCCGAGATCATGTGGGGGAAAGAGCCTTTGACGATGAATCGGCGGGTCAAACGGACCAAGGGCACCTACGATTTTGATATCACGAAGGCTGACAAACCGTTTGAGCTCTTAGTGAAGGAAGGCCGAATCAAGCTGCTTGAGGGGCATTCCATGCTTCGGCCCGATGGAGTTAAAGGGAAATGTTACTGTGGCTTCCACGACAGGGATTCGCACTCCATCAATGATTGCAGGGTCTTCAGGATGAGGATCCAGAAATCCATCCAGGAGGGGCACCTCAAGTTCGATAACAAAATGAAGCTGGATGGCCACCCCTTCCCTCAGAACATGGTGGGCTTTTCTGTTAACATGATAACGGCCGAGGAGAAGGGAAAGGTCAAAGTCTTGACCTCGGCCAGGGCTAGACAAGATAGAGCAGTGGACCCAGAGCGCCAAGTAACTTCGGAACAGAGCATGGTGAAGCCCCCCGCATTCTCGGGAGTCACATCGAAATCGGGGAGTCATCCGCAGCCAAACCGAGGGTGACTACACGCATCCTCCTCAACAAGTGGCGGTGCCGAATGGAGAAAGAGCGCTACCAAAAACGGCGGTATGAGGAGGAGAAGCGCGAGGCCGAAGAAGAAGCACACGAAGGGACCGGGAGCAATACACGCGCGAGCGGGAGCGCGCACACCGGGGATGTGCCTTCTTCGGGCATTGCCGGAATGAGGGTTTGAAGCTACCCACGCCGAGGAACCGTCCCGAATGCGGTGACGATGTATTTTGAGTACGGGCGGAAGCGCCAATCGCCGATCCGTCCACAAGAGAATTGGAAGGATCCACCCCAACGGGGATCGGCGCCAAAAAATTGAAGTCATTGATCACCCCGGGAAGCGTCAAGCCGATCTAAGGTGGGCCGATCAAGAAGAGGACGAGGACGACTACATCCGGCGAAGGGGCAATGGTGCCCGCCCGGCCTACGCAAGAGTCGAAGAGACGGGTCCCGGCGCTTGAGGAACCGTGAACCGAGGGGCAAGCCGAGATCCAAACAAAGCGTGGTGTGGCGTCCAAAGGACCAACCGGAAGGATCGGGCGTTCGGCTCCAACTTGCATGGTATACTTTTTGCCGAACGAATTCATGGCCCCTTCTAGCCAGGTTGTGCGGGATGAGGCGTCCCTAGATGACGAGCGGTGTCGAGGGGATGATGGCACAACCGGTGCCGGCCAAGCGAGCAATTTTCGACAAACCGGCCAAGAATCGACATATGAGGTCGCTATACTTGAGAGGATACGTCAATGGCAAGCCATTGACCAAGATGTTTGTCGACGGTGGAGCGGCAATCAACGTAATGCCGTACACCACCTTCAGGAAACTTGGCATGGGACCGAGCGATCTGACGCCTACCAGCATAATACTGAATGATTTCGCTGGGAATCCTTCAGATACCAAGGGATGCGCTCACGTGGATTTGATGATTGGATCCAAGACGCTGCTCACTACCTTCTTTGTCATCGAAGGTAAGGGAGCCTACAACCTCCGCTTGGGCGGGACCGGATTCATGCCAACCGTTGCGTCCCATCCACCATGCATCGGCGGCTTATCCGGTGGGTGGACGATGAGATTGAGGTCGTCCAAGCGGATGACTCCGTGAGCGTGGCGAACATGGAACCGACCTTCCGGGAATACCAAGGTATTGATTGTTTCTCAGGGAAAGACGGGGAGAAGGTCCCGTTGAACCCGTCGGCGGTGATCAACACCCGATTCAAGCGATCGGCTCTTATAGCAATTTTTAATGGAGAACCCCCGTAGATGGCACCGATGGCAAGTTGGGGCGAGGATTCATGTCGGGCGATAAATTAGAAGAGGTTGACATCGGAAGCGGTGATAAGCCAAGGCCGACGTTCATCGCCGCAAACTTGCGGCCCGGATTTCGGGGGGGAATTAATCAAGCTTCTCAAAGAGTACAAGGATCGCTTCGCCCGGGATTATTCGGAGATGCCCGGATTGGATCGTTCCATCGTCGAGCATCGGTTGCCAATCAAATCTGGTTTCAAAGCATACAAGCAACCACCCCGGAAAATCTACAAGGATGAGGTATTGGCCGATGTGAAGAAGGAAGTTGAAAGATTACTTGATGCAAACTTCGTTCGGCCATGCGGATATGCGGAGTGGATTTCTAACATTGTCCCCGTGTACAAGAAGAATGGAAAAATGAGGGTCCGCATAGATTTCGGGGACACGAACAGAGCTACTCCGATGGACGGTCACCCAATGCCTATTGCCGATTTGTTGATTGACGCGCACCGGACACAAGGTGATCGGTTTCATGGATGGCAATGCGGGATACAACCAAATCTTCATGGCAATAGAGGACATATCAAAGACGGCCTTTAGATGTCCCGGTCATATAGGCCTCGTTTGAATGGATAGTCATGACATTTGGGTTGAAAAATGCTTGGTGCAACTTATCAGCGAGCCATGAATTACATTTTTCACGAGTTGATCGGCAAAATTGTGGAAATCTACATTGATGATGTGGTAATCAAGTCCCTAAGTCATGACACGCACTTGGAGGATGTGAAGAAGACCTTGGAATGCACCCGGAAGCATGGCTTGAAGATGAATCCAAACAAGTGTGCTTTTGGGGTATCAGCTGGAGAGTTCTTGGGGTTTTTAGTCCACGAGGGAGGAATTGAAGTTGGCAAGAAGAGCATGAAGGCCATTGATGAAGTTGTTCCTCCAACTAACCTCAAGGAGTTGCAATCACTGCTCGGCAAGATTAATTTCGTAAGAAGATTCATATCAAATTTGTCACAGAAGGTCTTGCCATTCTCTCCGCTGTTGAAGTTAAAGAAAGATCAGAAGTTCACCTGGGGCGACGAACAACAAAAGGCTTTCGATGAGATCAAGCAGTACATGAAGGAGCCACCGCGTCGGTCCCTCCTCGACTGGACAAGCCTTTCAAGTTGTACGTGGCGGCCGATACCCAAACCATTGGATCGGCCCTTATTCAAGAATTTGAAGGAAAGGAGCGGGTAGTAGCATATCTTAGCCGAAAATTACTTGATCCCGAAACCGTATTTGGCCGTAGAGAAACCGTGTCTTTGCGTGTACTACTCGTGTACAAAGTTTCGGCACTACCCGTTGAATGCCGAATGCACTGTGTATTCCAAGTTTGATGTTATAAAACATATGTTATCTATGCCAATTTTGAACAGCAGGATTGGCAAGTGGATTTTAGCTTTATCGAGTTCGAGTTGAAGTTCAAATCGGCAAAATCCATCAAAGGTCGCATCATTGCCGATTTCATAACTGAACATCGCGATCCGTCAATTGATTTGCTTGAGATTACCCCTTGGGCTTTGTTTTTTGATGGATCATCATGTGGCAAAGGTGGGGGAGTAGGGATCCTACTGATTTCGCCTAGAGGTGAGATGTTTGAATTTGCCATCCCTATACAGCCCACTGTCACAAATAACCAGGCTGAATACGAAGCATTACTTCGAGGGCTTCAATATTTGAGAGAAGCTGGGGCCGTTTCAGTTGAAGTTTATGGAGATTCGGAGCTGGTGATCAAGCAGTTGAACGGCCAATACGAGTGCAAAAGTGAAGCGCTGAGGAGTTACTACGAAGAATGCAGGGAAATCTTGAAGAGCTTCCCGTTGGTAACTCTACAGCATATTCCTAGGGAACATAACGAAGAAGCAAACAGGCTGGCTCAAAGCGCCTCTGGTTACAAAGAGAGTCAAGAAGCGTTTGCTGCGGAGGTGTGTGCACTGGGGACGGATCTTGCAGAAGATGACTGGAGAAAAGAGATCGTTGATTACTTAAAGGATCCATCCCGAAAGGCCTCTAGGAAGCTCAGGTACAAGGCCATAAAGTTCATTCTTCTCGGATGATAATTTATTCTATAAATCATTAGATGGGGTATTCTCGCGATGCCCGGGTCCGAAGAAGCCAAGAACATGATGAGCGAAGTGCACGATGGGATATGTGGAGCACACCAATTGGCCTACCGTATGAAGTGGGTTATTAGACAAGCCGGATGCTTTTGGCCGACGATATTAGAGGATTGCTTTGAGTATTACAAGGGATGTCAGGATTGCCAAAGGTTTGGAAATATTCAAAGGGTCCCCGCGTCAGCATTGAATCCCATCATCAAGCCGTGGCCATTCAGGGGCTGGGGTATAGACCTGATTGGCCAAATTAATCCACCATCTAGCAAGGGGCATAAGTTCGTGCTTTTGGCTATGGATTATTTCACTAAATGGGTTGAGGCGATCCCACTGAAGAAGGTGACATCGGAAAACATGGTTGAATTTGTCAAGGAGCACATCATCTATCGGTTTGGGATCCCTCAAACAATTACCACAGATCAAGGGGCACAATTCGTGTCACTGGAGTTCGATTGTTTGCCGAAAGCATGGGGATCAAATTGTTTAACTCTTCTCCTTATTATGCCCAAGCTAATGGTCAAGTAGAGGCTTCTAACAAAATCATGATCAAGCTGATACAAAAGAAGATCGACCAGAAGCCAAGAAGGTGGCATTCAGTTCTCAGTGAGGCACTGTGGGCTTACCGAATGGCCCCCCATGGAGCTACAAAAACTTCTCCTTATGAATTGGTTTATGGGTACCACGCGGTTTTACCTTGGGAGATGCAATCAGATTCAAGGAGAGTGGTGTTGCAGAAAGATTTGAGCTCCAAAGATTACAGTGGCCTAATGATGGATGAATTGGAGGATTTGCACATGATCCGTCTTAGAGCCTTGGAAAACATCGGGAAAAACAAGTCGCGAGTTGCCAAGTACTATAACAAGAAGGTAAAAGTGAGGCAATTTGCGAAGGCGATTTGGTTTGGAAAGCACTATTGCCGATTGGAACTAAATACGATGAATTCGGCAAATGGTCCCCTAACCGGGAAGGACCTTTCCGCGTGGTCGGATGCGTCCCCGGTAATGCATATATATTGAAAACTTTGCTAGGAGAAGAATTTTCCGCTGCAATAAATGGAAGATATCTCGAAGAAATATTATCCTAGCATCGAGATCGATCGATGATTACACACATCGACACGAGACAGCGGCGCTCAAGAACGAGGCCGCCTTCGGAACAAAAAAATCGAAGAAACGGCCGGTGCCTATATGCATTGCCCTTAGCACAAAACTACATTGCAAATGTTTCTTGCGAGTTTACATCAACCCCGATGGTCGGGACCTCGAGGAGGTGGGAAGCGAGAAGGCGTGGAGGAAGAAGCGAAAGTATGATTCAATCTTTTCTTTGCTTCTTCGATCGCTCCCTCTTCGACCGTTCCGGGACCACCGTGACGGCAACTTGGAACGCATGGGGGTGACCATGGTTTGCGGCCTCCACCAAGCTCTCCCGGTGCCGTCTTCGAAGTTGTTGTACCGTCGAGACATCTAAAGCGGAGGGATCGATGTTAGGGGCGGGAAATCCAAATGCGGGCATAAGGTCAAGAAGAGGTCGAAGCATTTACCCCCTACTAGTGCCTCCCGAGCCATGCGACGCTCGCGCTCGGCTTGGCAATGGGCGGTGATGTCCCCGAGGCCGTGCTCCGTGTGCGAACGCGGCGGCGCGGCTTGATGGCCGGTCCTCCGTTCGGGCGTGGCATCCTCTCGCTTCGAGGGAGGAATCGGAGGAGATGTACTCGGGCACATCTTCGGTCCCGATGATTTCTTCGGGGAGCAAATCAAGGCCGAAAGAGGAAAAGAGGAGGAGGTAGAGCGCAAGATCACGAGGAAACGGGAAGTAAATCGGGGAAAACTCACCTTCGAATCGTGCGTTTCTTTGGAGGGTCGCTCTCCGGGGCTTGCTTGCCTTTGTCCATGGCCTTGGGGTTTTCTCCTCTCCTCAGAGACGGGGGGAGAGATGAGAGATGATGGATGAGTGCGCGAGTGGATTTGCGGGGCATCCCGCGGGATATTTTATTGACCGAAGGGACACGTTGGGAGTGATAACCGGCCGGTACACCTTGTTGGAATACCAAACGGCGGGGTTTTTTCCCATATGCGAAGGGTTTTTGCTTGAACGGTGCTTATGGATTGCCGAATCGGGATCTTCGTGGATTTTGCGCCAAGGGCGAGCTGTTCTCGCGCGTTCGGCTCAAGGCGATTCCGGACGTGTTCGAGGAAAAATAAGATTCACGGGAGCAAATTCAAAGGATTCATCACAATACAAGCAATGGATTCAAAAGTTCTTATTTATTGCCGATGATCAAACATCCCTAATACAATCTAGTCGAAAAGCCTGTTCAGCACAGATTGGGGATGAGTGATTTCGGCAATGGCGTCGCCATGGCCATCAAGGCGTTCCAGGATGAGCTCGATCTCGTCGATGTCCTCCAGCGCGCCGCCCCGGAAGCCGCGCGGCCTGGTGGAGTAGTCGACGTCCTTGTGCGTCGCCATGGCAGCTAGGCCCAAGGTGGTGCCCAAACGGACACCATGGGTGGCCACCTCGTCGACACGGTGTTCCACCGCAGCAAGGCGCTCCGCCGGTGTGCCACCGTGGGCGTTCACCTTGTCGTCCGACTGCTCCACCAATGCCTTCGGTTTGGTTGAGCTCGGTGTCACGGCTGCAAGAAGCAAGAAGAAAAGAGAGTAGCATCAAAAGCGGGGCCGGGATCAAAGAGCGATTTCGGTGGCCGTACCATCGATGGTTTCCGGCGGTTGCTTGCGCCGGTCCTCCCATTCCGGCTCGGCTATGCCCGCCTTCTTGGAGACGTCCTCCAACTCGCGCCGGCCGTCTCCGGCTCCTCCTTGAAGCGGAGGGCGTCGAGCTCCCCGTAGGGCACGGGGGAGTAGCCGTCGGACTCCGAGGAGTCGTCCGAAGGGGTTGATTGGCCGGCGCAGGAGACGGATTCCATTGAATCATCTCGAAAGGGAGATGATCGTTAGACAAGAAAATTATCAAAATTGAAGCAAAGAAGAGGAATCGACGATCATTGCCTCCCGCGCGCATTGGCGCCGCTCCCCTCTCGCCTCGTCGAGGCGCGGCGGCGGTTGAGGCGGCGCACCATGTTGGTTTGGGATGTGCACTGTTTGGAAAGAGAAAGAACTGAGATTGGCAAAGATTCGAGAGCTAAAAGGCTTGGTGGAGAGCTAGGGGCACCTACGGTTGCATTTATAGGCCCGGCAAGGTGAATCGTGGCCTCAAGTCATGGCTTTGGATCGTGGCGCATATCCCAAGAAAATCGGAAGGTGGAAAGGTTTCCTTGGCCGGCCGCCGTGGCGGGTCGCTTGGAGTTCTAGGCCGAGTCACATTCGCCGACCGGCTCGGCTAAGGAGAGTCAAAGTGCCATTCAGGAGTTGGCGTTTCTTTGCCGAGTGGGTCGTTCAAGGCATTATATTTGAAGGTGCGCATAAGAAAAAGAAATGAATTGCAAGAAAATTATCACGGGAGCGACCAATTCGGTTATACATCAACTAGAGCATTCAAATGTTCAAGTGTTTCACAATCACGCCACGGGCATTGGATGTTGCTTGGCGGAAATTGTCCAACGCTCTCCGTCAATCTTTTTGAGCACTAGACAAGGTGGTGAGTTCTGCATCACATTGCTCCATCTTGGCGATAGCCGATTTTGCTTCCGCTTGGGTCTTTTCTATCAATTCAGGGAGCTCGGCTATTTTCTTTTTATCAGCCTCTATCTCAGCTGACAGGCTTCTCAGTTCTGCCTCTAGAGCAGCTTTTTTGGCAATTTTCAGATCACAAGAAGACTGCAGACTAGCCAATGTATCTCTGTGGCTCTCTGTTTGGGATTGTGCCCCGTTCATGGCGTGTTCAGCATCGGCTCTCTTCTTTTCAATAGCTGAGCGGGAGCGCAATTTCCTCAAAGCGTGCCTTATGGGCGCATAAAGGATGTCTAAGCCACAGATGGATACTAGAGAAGCTCTGACATCTTCAGGGAGTTCTTGGCTGATAGATTCAAGCATCTCCTCAAAGTGATCGAGATCCTTGAATTGATCTTGTGCATCTCTTTCTAGCCAGGCGACAATTTCTCTGAGCTCTGCTAGCACCTCATCTGACATGGTTTGGTGTAATCCTTCCATCGCCTCGGTAACTGGATTGTTCCCCATTGGCAGGCTTGATGATGATGGGGCCTGATCCTAAGAAGCAGTATTGCCGAGTTAGGAGTGCTACGTGCAAAGGTAGCAGAGTTGAGTGCAAATGAGTACCTCATGGCTGACTTCTTGAGCTGGGGTAAGACTTTGAGCAGGGGCAATCACAGGTGAAGAAGGTGCTCCAGGTAGAGCTGAAGCTTCCAAGTTAGAAGGTGTTGATGCAGTCGCTGGTAACTCATGGGCTTCTGGCTGAAGAGGAGTTGGATCCACCTCTGTTGGGATTGGAGTCTCTGCATGATCAACAGGTGAATGTGCCCTTGGAGGACTTGATGGCTCTAGCTAGATTGGGAGACTCGTCTCTGGGGAATTCATTGCTTCTGCAGAGGGTGATGAAGATGAGATCTCCACTGGGATAGGCAATTCATCCCCAGATGGACTTGCTTGTTGGGACACTGGGATGTCCACGAGTTGTTCTTCCATTGTTTCTTCTGCAAGTGTCAAATTAAAGGAGTAAATGCCAGTGTTCATCCTTAAAAGAGGACAATAAAGGTCATACCAGTGGATGGGGCATTGGCAGGTTCTGACACTGAAGGTTGCTGGGCTCTGGTCTGAAAACGCACAAAGAGATGATTTATTAGGAACAGAGTAGTCTTGGGATCAAGAAGGTAAAGGATTTTACCTCAACAAGGATTTTCTTGACAGTTCTCCTCCTCTTGGCATTTGGAGGAGCAATCGAGACAAACCTTGCCTCCTCGTCGGCAACAAGGCCGGGAGAGGCTTGGATCGGTTGTGGCAAATCCGGCCATTAGCCGAGCCGCAGTTGGGGACTTGAATCCCGAAGTCTTTGAAATCGGGCCTACAGATTATAGATGATATTCCTCGGCTCGAGGGGCGAGCAATCGTGTTCGTGGAGTCAAAGAAATGAGGTCAGAATCATGATTGAAAGGAAAGATGTCTGATCCAAAGGTTCATTATATTACCTCTAAAGTTGGCAGGAAATCAGGCATCAACTCTGCACAGAACAAGTGCACAGGTTCACTAAAGATATGATCGTGGAATTCTTGCCACCAGGAGTTGAAGGTGGGGTGAGCTGTGGTTGTTGGCACAAAAGGCCAGGTGTAGATAGAGGGACTACACACATAATTGAAAACCCTGCTATTATGCATAAGTTATTTAATTTCCTCTCTAGGCTTGAGGAATTCATGCAGGAACAATCTTGGGGGCATCTGGCCACACCCAAGTTGTCGAGCCATTACATTGGGCTGATAATATTCATAAGTACTGGAGTTCAGCCTTCCTCCATTGAATTCGGCCGGCAGCATGCATGGACGAATTAGGATGTTGAGGATTTCGAAGAATCGCCCATCTTGGCGGTCGGATTCAAAAGAAAATTCGCAGGGGAAAATCAAAGTGTCATTGTCCAGATAAGGAAGCCAGAGAGGATTCTGGAAACCTTTGAAGAATAACTCAAAAAGGCGGGCCGATGTCTCGCCGAACAAGAACAGTTGAGGCCGCTTCTCCATAATTCTGACATCCTCTGGTGGCTTGGGGCTCTCCTTCAGGGTGATTGGATAAAGGAAAGAGCCTGGTGTTCAGATCAACACCAATGATCTGATGCATGTGGAGCTGCAGCCATATTTGAACAAACCACCAAGGACCATTGACACATGTTATCCTCTGGCTAGCATACATTTGGGTGACAGTTTGGTGAAGCATATGGTACACACTGCCCAGGAGGAATTTTCCAAGGGGGAGGCGATGGCCACTAACCAAATGAGACGCCATTGTGATGTGATTCAGGGTAGGCTCATTGGCTTTGCCACGAAGACGAATCGCACGTGCCCACATGTTCAAAAATGCCCCGTATTCGACTTCACCAAGGGGATTGTCCTTCATGTGCTTCAAGATGTAATTCTTGTACCCGTTGCCCGGTTTCACCCCCGTTTGCCGAGAAGAGTTTTTGAATTCCCAAGGCCGAACGGATCCCGCAATGTCAAGGCCGGTGATCATATACACATCGGCCGCAGTTGGAGACATCGGCCGTGGCCAAAGAGGAAGGCGTTGACGCCGTTTGACCAAAAATGGCAAGTCGCTATCGAAGGTCTTTGTTCTTGGGGGTTTCGGCTAAGGATAACTCCAAGCACTGAGCTATGCGGAGGGTATCCCAATTTGTGGTCAATGCGCTCTTGTCTGCGAGAATCCTCCGGTACCAAGTTTTCCAGCCTGCGATTGGAGGCAAGGGCCAGTTCTTGAAAGCGTCTTGCCACCGAGGAGGTGGGGGCAGAGCTGCTTTAAAAGGGATCCTCTGAGATTCAGCCGCAATGAAGTCTCGAGGATCAGAGTTCCCCACAGGACCAAGATAATAGGATCTCGAATTGGCCCCGGTGCGAATCAAAAGCTCGGTGGAAGGCTCTCGAGGAAGAGCGGGAGAGAGATTTCGGGTAAAATTGAAAACCTAAATGCCGAATGAAACTTACGGAAGGGGAATTTACCCGAACATCTTGGTTTTGAGCCGCCGTTGGGAATCCGAGCTTCGAGCAAGAAGATCTAGGGTTTGGATCCGGATGAGGTCCCGCGTATTGCGAAGAAAGAAGAACAAAGGTGTTGACAGATTCGATTTGAAAGCGTTCGTAGGCGGAGTCAATTGCGGAACAAAATTACTTTTATCCCGCAATTGAAGGGGCATGTGTTAACACCAAAATTTGGTAAGGAGTCTGACTCGTGGGCCCAGCTCGATGAGGAGTCCGTCTGGTGGAAGGAAAGGTTTTTTCAGATGTATTCGGTAAAGAGATCTGCGGTCGGCTATCTGCTCCCGTTCGGCAAAGGAACAGTAGAGCTGATTTTGCGGGATTGGATGGTGACGTGGCTCAAGCAGGAAGGGCGAATGGATAGATAGGCGATCAAAGCTTAGAGATAAGTTAGGCAGCAAATCCATTCGAGATTGTACTTCGCAGGGTATAAATATGAGCCCTGAATGTATGTAAAAACAGAATCATTCTTCAATACACACCGGCCTTACGCCAAACCCTAGAGTCCTTTTGTCGTGTCGTCGAGTTCTTCGAGAGGGTTCATCGATCCGTCGACCTCCGTGAGTACCGCAACCTTGTATCATGTCTAGTATCATGCGGTGGATTTAGATCTGATGCAAGTAGTCTTGTTACCATGCTTCGTGTCATGCGGTAGATTCAAGCTTGGTTCAAGAAGGTTTCTTGTTAGGTCATGAGCCATGCGGTAGGCTAAGATCTAGCTCGAAGCTAGTTATCGGCTCTATTGGATTTTGGCAAGATTCAATAGATTCATTAAGTTACCCCGTGTTGCTTGAGTTTTTACTTTGTGTTTAGATTCATGTAACACACTTTTGCCCAATCTAGATAGATTTTGGTCGGCTTTGTCCTTTGTGATTCTTGCATTAGTCGAGTTCGTGTTTTAACACGTGGATCTTGTGCTTCCCGATAGCCGAAACCGAATCGATCTAGGTTGTTACGTGTTGCGGGTTCAAGCTTTCCAACGTTGGTATAAATCTTGAAAGAGCCGGGTATCATGGGGTAGATGCAGGTTTTTGGGTTGCTTTGGAGCTAGTCATCCGGTGGATTAGATTTCAAATCAATTTGATAGATTTATTCACTTGGTAATGTTTGTTCCTTCTTCATGGACCCGAATCGGTACATGCTCACCGTATTCGGTTATGTTTCTTCACGAGTAGAACACGTGCGTAATTCATGCTTTAAATGATGTATGCTTTTAGCTTTCCATATTTAGATTGTATCATGCGGTGGATAGATCTATTTGTGGAAAGTGGTACGTTTTTCATGCAAGTTGTATCATGCGGTGGATAGATTTGCTTAACATCGTACTCGACGGGTTTTAAAGTACCTAGACATGCGGTAGACTAGTGCTTTGGATCTATGTATGCTTGTTTATTGCATGATTATGTTCGTGCTTTACTTTATTCATTTATTTAATGTTAATCATCATGGGGATCGGTCATGGCCTCGTACATGTGCATCTTTGTTCAAACAAAGACCGATCGCCGTCATGCTTACGTCATCCATTCGGCAATGTTACTTTTTCCTTTCATAAGTTCCCGATTGGTTTCAATCTATTGCGGATAGCTCCCTATAGCTATGTGTCATCCCATCCGGCTTCCTAGCCATAAATATGGAACCGTTCGGTACCACCCGACAAGTTCCAAGCTTTGGTATCTAACTCTTTTATCTTTTGTTAATTTTCGGGGAAAAATTGACCGGCACGTCTCGTGATTCTTTTGCGCGTGTGAAGCCGCCTTTGTTCGGCTTGCCTGTGTGTTTGGCGCCGGTGCACATTTTGCGTCAACACAACGGTCAAGTGGTAATACGATAATCGGGTCAGGTGAGATGTCACGCAACCCGGTCCTTAACGGCAAGATGGACAACTCCCTACATGCTCAACCACACAGGTACGAGCTCACCCATACTCCTGACACACACGTCCATCCCGTCTACCCAGTCTTTACTCATTTTCCAAAACATCCCATCCCCATTTTCAAAGTACTCACACATTTTTAAAGCAATCATTTAGGCCAAACAAGGGTCAAGCATAGCAATCAAGGGTGGCTACCCTACCATGTTTTTGCAGTAAAACAATATGCGATTTATAAAATGGGTATAGGGTTATGTTTATAAAACTAGGACCAAAGCATGCATCAAAGGATGAGATTGAACTTGCCGTCTTCGAAGTCCTCGGGAAGCTCCGGCTCGGCGTTCGGGATCTCGGGCTCCTGCTCGCAGTACTCGGTTCCAAGCTCCGGCTCGTGGTACCTTCCTTCGTTCACTTCGTTGACTAAAGCGAGCACACAAGCAGGCAGACAATCAATACAATCGCACAAATTACCGGCTGAGCTCGAGGAGGGAAATAAATGGAAAAGGAGGATTATATAAGGTCTAAGGGGGATTTGGTGAATGGTTCGGCGGTAATAACCCTGGGAAAGGTGTGGTGAAATTTGGAATTAATTGGGAGTAAAATTGCGCATGAAATGTTGGGTTAAAGGGAGTTTATAGGGGCTAAGGACCCATTAGTAAATAGGGAGGTGGACTTATTTGCAAAATGTATTTAAGGTGAGGATTAGACGGAATGGTCCAAGGGCCTTTTTGAAATTAAGTGGGGCTAACTTGTAAATGTGTAGGGTTGTTTTTTGTGTAATAATAAAGGGTAGGGTCTAAATGAACGAAAGGGGAGAGAGAGAATAGAGAAAGGGGGTTTGGTGGAAAAAGGAAAAGAGGCAGGGGGTCCTGGGCAAAATGCCCTTCTTCCTCCCCTAGATCGCGTCCAGAACAGAGGGGGAGGGAGGCCGAGCGGGTGGCCGGCCAGCAGGGGTACCCGCTGGCGCCCCCGTGCACATCGGTGACCAGCGAATGGGGGGAAATGGAGAGGAGGTCGAGGGGATTCTATTCCCCTACCTACCTTGTGCTGTTGCGGCGCGTAGGGGTGGATCGACGGCGGCGGACGGAGGGAGGTGGTGCCGGTTATGGGCGGCGGGCTCCGGTGCTCAGGCTAGGGAAGAAGGTGGCCGTGGTGGTGCGGGGTAGTCCGGGGAGTGGCCGGCCCCTATTTATAGGTGGAATAAGGTGGTTCGGGCGGCCGATTTTTCGAGCTCGAGGAGCTTCTATGCCCGGCAATGGTGGCGGAAAATATCACGACGTAGACTTCGGCCGGCGAGGCTCTGTGCCGGCGCGGTGCTGTGGGATTTGACGCATCGTGCAGGCGAGCTGCCGTGGCCGCGGAGGGGGGGGGGGGGGGGAGAACGGCGACGCGACGCGGTGGTGTTGGAGGTGACCGGTCGGGGGAAGTAATGGTGGTGGAGGTGACGGCTAGGGCCGCCGTGGTCGTCGGGCGTCGGGGGGGGGGGGGTCGCGGCTCGGTGGGGGGGGCCACCGCGCGGCGCGCGAGGCCGGGCCGGGCGAGCCGCGCCGGCCGAGCGGTCGCCCGTGCGCGGCCAAAGGAGGGGGGCGGCGATGGACCGAGGAAGGAGAAAGGAGGAGGAAAGAGAAGGAAGGAAAAGAAAGGAAGGAAGGGAAAAAAGGAAAAAGAGAAAAGGGAAATAGGAAAAGGAAAAATCGGAAAAGAAAAAGAAATAGGAAAAGGTTTAGAAAATTAGGAGAATTTCTAGGGAAATTAGGGGAAAGTTTTTTTTGCGGGGTTTTCCGGTTTATCGGGCGTCAGCGTGATTTTCGGGACGGCGGTGATGGCGAGGCAGACCGGCCGGCGGGACCACGGTGTGCGCGGGATTCCCGGCGTGGTGGCCGACCGCGGTGCCGGGGCGGCGGGCGATGGGCGACGGCCCGAGTCCGTGCGGTGCGGCGGGGGCTCGCGGCATGCGCGCCGAGGGTGAAAGAGAGGGGAAGACGACCGGGGTTCCGAAGGGGATAAATGAGCTCAGCGGGAAAGTTTTGAAAACACGTGTGATTTAGTAGGTGATTTATTAGGGGCTAAAAACGCGGGCGTTACAACGCGGCACGAGCACCTTCACCATAATGCGTGGGGGAACGATTCCCCACGCCATGCAAATGCACCAGCTGGCGGTCATGCAAGCAGCTGGCCCTGACAAGAGCTTTAATGCGGGTTCGTCCGGCTGCACAGCCATCCCATCAACATCATTTCCAACTCTGCCACACGCGAGCTTAGTCCGAGGCACTCAAGCACCCCCTACGACGAGATCAAGCCTAGACTTAGGCCCAAGTGTGGCGGTCTAGTCAAGTACTCAGGTAGGCCAAGACAACAACAAACTACTCAGAGGAGATGCCAAGCGTCCCGGGGTGAACAACCATGCTCGGCCACGCGACGGCTCCCACGACCAAGTAGCGCGACTCCACTTTAGTGCGCCTTGACGGACATCGATGTGTGACGGGACATCCCAGCAACCAAGCACTGTACTTCTTTTCTACTTCCCCTTGTGCCCCTCCCCTTGTGACTATAAAAGGGTGAGGAGAGCAACCGTTACAAGGGTTAGACCTCCTACAAATCAAACTCCATTCAAAGGACTTGGGTCCGAGACCCTCACCCGACTAGTTTGTAACCCCTACTACAAACACTCCTAGCTTGGGAACACTACAGCTCGACACTAGACGTAGGGTATTACTGCCCGGAGGCCCGAACCAGTCTAATCCCGTTGTCTTCTAGGCTAACCATCCGAGCCTGACGCATGAGCGACACAAATTCACTGCCGGCGGTAGAGAACCCCGACAGTTGGTGCACCGGGTAGGGGTGCATCGTGTGTCTCGACGAACTTCAGCGGATCAGATGGAGGACAACAGGGTCCCGTTGACTCCTGGGGCCACTTTGCGCTTCGGCTCCCTCGGCTTCGTCTACACTAAGCCGGCGGAGTCTGCCGCCAGGCGTACCTTCGCTCGGCCGCCTCGTCCCAATGTCCCGACGGGGGCTGCGGGACGCGAGGCTTTCGTCCGAGGCTTCTCGGATGAGACGATCATCGACATGTTGGGGCCAAACCCAACATAGGAGTGTTTTAGGCTCGCCGCCTACTACCTCACCGACCTTGCCTTCTAGGCTAGCAGGGCCGAGCCGCTAGCTTGGGGGGAGTTCATGGAGCAGTACACCGCGATGTACCCCCATGGACAACCCGCCCCCCCGGACGACCCGGTGGCGGCCTACGTCCACAACCTCCGCGCGACCAGCGCCGCCCCGGGTCTATGACGGCTCGGAGGGCACGCGCCATGCGGCAGCACGACCCCACGCGGGAGTGCAATGTCTGTGTGGCTTCGACGTCAAGCAGCTCCGAAAACCAAGCCAACACCGCGCCACCGCACCGCCGACGCCCAACGACGAGGGCGGCTCGACGAGCTCGCGGAGGCCATGCGCCAACTCAACGAGGAGCTGGCCCTTCTTCACCAAGATCTGGGGATGGACCCCGAGCCCCGCGACCGACGACCTGCACAGGACATCCCCGTGCAGGAGGAGCCCCGTGAGGGGAATGGCGAGCGGCACCGAAGCCACCGACACGGGGGCCAACACACGACAACAACCGACGCACCAACGAGGGTGCAAATGTCGATGCCAACCCTGATGCTGATGCCTCGCCGCTCTTCAAGCGGTCGTCGCAGAACCTTGCCGCGGTAGCCATGCTACTGCGCGGCTGTCCAGAGGCGGCGAGCTCCGAGGAACGATGAGTGCGCCAGCAACTAAAGGCGCTGCTTGAGGCGGCGGCGGCGCAACAAGTGGAGAGCTCGGCTTTGCGCCGGCGCTCAGAGCGCGGGCGGGCCGGAGCAACATCCGCACACGCCCCGAACCCACCCCCTTGTCAGCATCAGGAGCGTGGGGAAGGGGCCGGTGCTGCTACGTCAGCGGTCAGGAGCCGCCTCAGACCCAACTGAGATGGGCCGAGAGCGTCGACAACCACCACGACAACCGCTCGCGCCACCACGACGATTGAAGACGCGGGCGGCGTCACGACAGCGACGACGACTGTGACCGCAGCTAGTCACCGAACCAGAGGGGTCCACGGGCCTTTGGCCAGAGCATCCGCGATGCGAAGTTCCAATCGCGTTTCCGTGCTCTGACCAACGTAACTAGATAAGCGGGGACACCAACCCCAGCGTGTGGCTCGAGGACTACCGGCTTGCTTGCCATGCCGGGGGAGCGACAAACGACCTCTTCGTCATCAAGAATCTGTCGCTCTACCTCGGCGATTCCGCGTGGACATGGCTCGAGCACCTGCCACGGGACAAGATCCACGACTGGACCGACCTGAATTGAGTCTTCGTCGGGAACTTCCAAGGCACCTACACACTCCCCGGCAAGTAGTGGGAGTTGCGCAACTGCAAGCATCAGCTGAGGGAGAGCATGCGCGAGTACATCCGACGCTTCTCCAAGCACTTGCACCGAGCTCCTCAGTGCGACCGACAATGACATCATCTCGGCATTCCAGAATGGCACGACGTGCACGTCCCTCATCCACCGACTCAGGCGCCGCATGCCTCGTACGACTCGCAAGCTCCTCGACATCGCGAGCAACCATGCTGACGGCGAGGAAGCAGTCGCTGCGACGCTCAACACCCCTCAGGGCAAGGGGAAGCAAGTCGTGGACCATGACGAGGGGACGTCCTCGCGCTTCAAGAAGAAGGAGAAGAAGAACAACAAGCGCCGTCACGCTGACAACCTGGTTGCAGCTGTGGAGCGCAAGACGTCGCGCCCTAAGGGCAACCCGGCCAAGCCCGCACTGTCCAAGTACCACTTCGAGAGGCTCCTGGATGCACCGTGCCCACACCATGAGGTCCCCGTCAGGCACTCGCTCAAGGACTGCTGGCTCATCAATAATTACGTCAATGGCACCCTCAAGCCAAGAACAGCGGATCAACCCAAGAAGGGAGGACAACCCCTGACAACGATGACGGATCGGGGGCTGCGTACCCAGGCGAAGATGGTGCGGTGCACATGATCTTTGGGGGATCTCCGACAGGACCCTCGAGGCGGCGCGAGAAGCTCATCCGGCGAGAAGTCTTCAACGCCGACACCTCGAAGCCGTCCTATCTAAAGTGGTCAGAGGTTCCGATAACCTTCGATCGCAAGGACCATCCTGACCATGTGTCTCAGCCAGGATCGTACCCACTAGTGGTAGCTCCCCTGATCAAATCCAAAAGGTTCCATAAGGTCCTGATTGATGGGGGAAGCGGGATCAACGTGCTCTATGCGTCCGCGCTTGACGACATGGGCATCCTGTGGTCCCAGCTGAGGTCGTCAACTGCACCATTCCACGAGGTCGGCCCCGGGATGTAGGCACTCCCCATCGGGTAGATCGATCTGCCCGTTACGTTCGGGGACTTGCGGAACTTCTACACCGAAACCCTCACCTTCGAAGTGGTGGGGTTCTCGGGGACGTACCACGCGATCCTCGGGAGGCCGGCATACGCGAAGTTTATGGCCGTGCTGAACTATACGTACCTGAAACTGAAGATTCCCAGTCTGAAGGGGATCATCGCAGTAGGGACTACGTAGCAACGCGCATACGAGTGTGACGCTGAATACTTTCAGTTCGCTGAGGCAATCATCCGGTCCGAGAGGCTTGATGCCGAGCCTCGATCCGATGACCAGGATGTCCCCGAGTCGTCCAAGCGAGCGGCCTGCTCTTTCGAGCCCGCCAAGGACGTCAAGGATGCGGTCGTCTCTGACGACGGCCGTACGCTCCATATCGGGACGGCGCTCAATCCTAAATAGGAAAGCGCGCTCATCGACTTCCTCAAAGCGAACCTCGACGTGTTCACGTGGAAACCCTCCGACATGAAGGGATCCCGAGAGAGGTTGCCGAGCACAAGCTGAACATCAAGCCGGGATCAAAACCGGTGAAACAACACCTTCGCCGCTTCAACGACGAGAAGTGCAAGGCGATTGGCGAGGAGATCGTGAAGCTCCTTAGTGAAGGGTTCATCTGAGAAGTATTCCACTCCGAGTGGCTTGCTAACCCTGTATTTGTAAAGAAGGAGAATAAGAAATGGAGGATGTGTGTTGACTATACGAGCCTTAACAAGTCATGTCCCAAGGATTCGTTTCCTTTGCCTCGCATAGATCAGGTAGTCGATTCGATAGTTGGGTGCGAAACCCTCTGTTTTCTCGATGCGTACTCCGGGTACCACTAGATAGTGATGTGCATAGCGGACCAACTCGCAACCTCATTCATCACCCCGTTCGGTGCGTACTGCTACCAGATGATGCCCTTCGGGCTCAAAAACGCGGGCGCCACTTTCCAGTGATGCATGCGACGTGTCTTCGGGGAGTTGATAGGACGCATCATAGAAGCATATGCCGACAACATCTTCGTCAAGTCTAAGAAGACAGGGGACCTGGTCCTCGACCTCACTAAGGTCTTCGTGAAGCTGCGATAGCACGGAGTGAAGCTAAACCCCGAGAAATGCATTTTCGGGGTTCCGAGGGGCATGCTCCTTGGCTTTGTGGTGTCAGAATGCGGCATCGAAGCAAACCCCGAGAAGATCTCAGCCAACATGGACATGGGGCCAATCGACACCTAAAGGGCATACAACGGGTCACGTGCTGCCTCGTAGCTTTGAACCACTTCATAGCGCGACTCGGAGAGCGTAGTCTACCTTCGAGTTACCGATCTCGGCGAGGCCACATTCATCTACCTCGGGTACTCCCCTTGGTAGGTTGCCGGTCTAAAACACCGACAGATGGCGTGCCAGGTAGGGGATCTCGCCGAAGATCTCATGGCAAATAAGACGACTTCAATCTCTATCAAGCCAACCGTCGCCTTCAACCGCGGCGACACCTTCGTCTTCGGGTCCTGGGTTTGCACCACTGACGGCGCCAGATCTTTCCAACGCCGCCTCACCGTGGCTCCCAACCCGAGAACTGGGCTCGTGATGCTTCCCGAAGTGATCGCAGGTGACATCATTGGAAAATTCGGTGAAATTTTGCTCTACAACCAACACGCTGACTTCGAGTTCAGATCTGCCTCCAACTCGAACTCGACGTCCCCGTGGGCCATCGCATGTGAGCCGGCTACTAAGCCATCGTGTGCCGACATCCCACTCCATTAGCACTTACCATACGACCTCTGCCACGCTAGCAGGGCCCATGCGGAGGCTCTCACTACGCGCCGGGCTGGCAAGGAGATCGTCTCCGACTACACTTCGGAATCCAACCCGGCCTCCGGCTACTACTCGGACTCCTTCTACGAGTTCAACTTCGGATCGGATCCCGACGAGCCCGAATCCGAGAACACGACTGAGCAACCACTGTCAGGACCAGCTACCAGCCTGGTTATAACATCTACACCCGCCGGGAGATTTGTCTACTGGCCAGACCGCAAGCCTGTGGACCAGACAAGCGGGAACTCACACTGCGTCGCCTACCTCGACTCGCTTCCCTTCCAGGAGGGAACACCACTAGCTCCAGCAGAGGAGCACACCCCAACAGAGGTGGCGGCTACCGACTCCGGTCTCGACACCCCTGTTAGCCAAGTCTTCATGGCTGCCGGCGAGACCCCAGGACCTTCAGGGACTCACCCCGACCAGTACTTTGAATATATCTCAGAAGATGAGTTGTCTGCCAATGCACCCGCGGATGAAACCAACGGCGACAAGAACGCCTGACGTGAGCGCAACAGGAAGCGGAACAAACGGCGTAGACGTCTCCACGGGAGCCTCCCAATACGGTATCTCACAGAAGCACTCGATCAAGTCGAAAGCCGGGTGCACACTACCCCTGAACAATGCCTCATGACTATCACCACGATAGCACGTCAGGCTCAGGGGATGCGTGCGGGTGAAGTCATCGCCAAGCTCGCGGAGGACGCCTACTTCATGAGAGTCGACAACAGAGTCACTCAAGTGCCTCCCCTCAGAACTCGTGAACCCAACAACCATGAAGCCACAAGTTGCAGTCCAGCAGACAACGGACGCAACCGTACTCGAGGAGAACTACCGCAGAACCCCAACTGTACTAGGGCATCGGCTGGTGGGCCTTCTCAGGGGGTAGCAACGGCGCGGCGCGCGGCGGCGGCGTGGCGTTGCCGCTCATGGTGACACTGGTGGCGGAGGCAGCGGTGGCAGGAGCTCCTTGCATGGGGCTGGCAGGAGAGCCGGTGGCGGAGGTGACCGCGGAGGCCGAGGCCACGCAGACAGGCACATCACTGGTGCCACACGCGACGGCTACGATGCTAGCCGCAGAATTGAAGAAATTCGACGCAAGAAGTCCTCCACGGCAGGCGAAAATGATGGCTTCCCCTCCTTCTTTGCTCGACTTCGCAATCTGCTTCTCCCAGAAAAATTCAAGCCTCTGGGGATCACTAAGTACGACACGAAGCAGGACCTAGTTCAATGGCTCAGATGCTACGCCCTCTCCATCAAAAATGCTGGTGGCAACAACGACACGAAGTGCCTCTACTTCCTTTTCTGCCTGGACCAAGCTCCACTTACATGGCTCGAGTCGCTCGAGAAGTACTCGATTGACAAGTGGGACCAGCTCAAGGAACAGTTCACCAGCAACTTCGTGGGTGCCATGGGGCGCTCGGGTACTCGCATGGACCTGGCTATGGTGAAGCAGGAATAGGGCGATACCCTACGCAAGTACATGCGGCGCTTCTTCGACAAGCGCGCCACGACAGTCGATGTTACCGATAAGGAGGTCATCGACCTCTTCCAAGGCGACCTCTATCATTGTCGCAGCTTTGAAGACTTCGGTCGCCGCCACCCGAGCTCCATCACAAAGCTCAAAGACATGATCACTTCATGGGCCGACGAAGAGGACAAGGCGGACACCAAGTACGGCCGCTATTCGCGATAAGAGCAAGCAAAACGCGGGCGGCGGCAACAACAACAACAATAGGGATCAAGGCGGTCGCAACAACAACTACTCGGTCCTAACCGCAAGCGCAAGCCGTACAACACCGTCACGGCTATCCAGCGCCCCGCGAAAGACAACTCGAAGATGACCTCCGGCGGCTTCAAAGACTTGCTGAAAGAGAAGTGCCCGTGGCACCTGGAGGGCAACCACACCACCGAGCAGTGCTACCAACTCCAGCGAGCACTCAAGGACTCTCCAGACCCACGACCTCCTTACGACAAGAAGGGCAAGAAAAAAGCTGACGAAGGCAATGACGACTTCCAAGAACCCGACAAGACGGTGAACATCCTCTTCGGCGGACTACCCAACAGACGGTCTCAGAAGGCCACCAGACGAGAAGTCCTGAACACTGAACCAGCGGTCCCGACCCCTCTCAGGTGATCAGAGGTACCCATCACCTTTTGCCGCGCGGATGAATGGACAAGCTTCTCCGAGCTAGGACGGTTTCCACTCGTCCTTAAACTGGTAGTCGCGGGCTCCAGACTCAACAAGGTACTCATCGATGGTGGGAGCGGGCTCAATGTCTTTTTCACCAAGACCTTGAAGAAGATGAAGCTCGACATCACTCACATGCTCACCAAGAGCACATCGCCTTTCTACAACATCATCCCCGGGAACGCGGCTATCCCACTGGGCTCAGTGGTCCAGCCAGTTACTTTCGGGGAAACCAGGGAGAACTACCGCACCGAGTACATCAAGTTCGAAGTCGCGGACTTCGAGACTTCCTACCATGCCATCCTCGGCAGACCAGCTATCGCCAAGTTCATGGCGGTACCCCACTACACGTACTTGGTACTCAAAATGCCAAGTCCTGCCGGTGTACTCTCGCTACAAGGGGACTTGAAGATATCCTTCGACTGCGACACAGAAGCTATGGAACTCGCAACCACCAATCAAGTACCCAATGCCATGATGGAGATCTATGCTGCATCCAAGAAGCTTGCCCCAAGTGAGCTCGACATTCCAGAGAAGTCAGACACAACCAATAAGCCTCAGCCATCCGAGGAAGTGCAAGTCAAGGCGATCGATCTTGGAACAGGCGACAACAGCAAGACTACCATGATCGGGGCAGGCCTTGACCCGAAATAGGAAGACGCGCTTGTCAGCTTCCTCCGGGCTAACCAAGACATCTTCGCTTGGAAGCCAACAGACATGCCAGAGGTGCCCAAAAGGCTGATCGAGCACTCACTCAATGTCGACCCTAAAGCTACCCCGAAACGGCAACACCTCCGCCGTTTTGCCGACGATCAACGGGATGCCATCAAGAAAGAAGTCGCCAAACTACTCGCGGCGGGCTTCATCAGAGAAGTCTTCCATCCTGAGTGGCTCGCCAACCCCGTCCTCGTCCGCAAGAAGAACACGAACGAGTGGAGGATGTGCGTCGACTACACCGACCTCAACAAGCACTGCCCCAAGGATCCCTTCGGGTTGCCACGGATAGACCAAGTCATCAACTCCACAGCAGGCTACGACCTACTCTGCTTCCTCGACTGCTACTCCGGGTACCACCAGATCGCAATCAAGGAAGAAGACCAGGAGAAGACCGCGTTCATCACCCCGTTTGGCACCTACTGCTACACGATAATGTCGTTTGGGTTGAAGAACACCGGCGCCACTTACCAGCGAGCTATCCAGAAGTGTTTCAAGAAACAACTCAACAAGAACGTTGAGGCTTACGTGGATGATGTGGTCGTCAAGACCCGAAACTCTGACACGCTCATCGCCGATCTTGAAGAGACTTTCGCAGCTCTGCGGGAGTACTAGTGGAAGCTCAACCCGAACAAGTGCATCTTCGGCGTACCTTCGGGAAAACTACTCGACTTCATCATCATCCATCACGACATCGAAGCCAACCCCAAGGAAGATCTCCGCCATCACCAAGATGAAAGCTCCCACTTGCATCAAAGACGTGCAGAAGCTCACCGGGTGCATGGCGGCTTTGAACAGATTTATCTCGAAGCTTGGAGAACGGGGGCTACCCTTCTTCAAACTACTCAAGCACCAAGAGAAGTTCGTGTGGACCCCAGAGGCAGATCAAGCTCTCGCTCAGCTAAAGGATTTCTTATCCAAGCCACCAGTCCTCACAGCTCCTTGCAAAAAGGAGCAACCATCGCTCTACCTCGCCGTGACTACTCACGTGGTCGCATCGCCATCGTTGTCAAGTGGCAGGGAAGACGACCACGCTTACCCGGTCCGGCGACCGCCCTACTTCTTCGGTGAGGTCTGTCGGAATCCAAGGCACGCTACCAGCCAATACAGAAGCTACTGTATGCAGTGCTCATCACCTCGCGGAAGCTACGACACTACTTTCAGAAGTACTCGATCTCCGTCGTCACTGACTACCCGCTCGGTGACATCCTGCAGAACCAAGATGCTACTGGAAGAATCTCCAAGTGGGCAATCGAACTCGGCACCCTCAACATCGACTTCAAGCCACGAACAACCACCAAGTCGCAAGCACTAGTAGACTTCATGGCAGAGTGGCAGGAAAACCAGCTACCAACTCCAACCGAGCGACCAGAACATTGGGTGATGTACTTCAATGGCTCGCTCAAGCTCGAAGGTGCGGGTGCAGGGGTACTCCTGATTTCTCCAACGGGCGAACAACTCAAGTACGTCCTGCAGATCTTCTGGAAGGTCTCAAACAACGAAGCCGAGTACGAAGCCCTGCTACATGGGCTCCGCCTCACAATATCTTTGGGCATCAAGCGACTACTAGTCTACAGCGACTCCGCAGTGGTCATCAACCAAGTCAACAAGTCTTGGGATCACAACAAGGAGAACATGGACGCCTACTACCTAGAAGTCCGCAAGCTCGAGAACAAGTTCTACGGTCTCGAGTTCCATCATGTCGTCCGCGACAACAATGTTGCAGCGGACGTCCTGTCGAAGCTTGGTTCTACTCGCGCACAAGTACCAGTGGGCGTCTTCGTCCACGAGCTTCATGCGCCATCCATCCCGGAGCCGGTGTCCACGACCACTGACCCATCGTCTTCCCTAGCTGGTCAGGAGGTCATGATGATAGACGTGGACTGGCGACAACCCTTCATCGACTACATCCGCGAGCAGAAGGTTCCCACAGACAAAAACTTGGCTGAGCAAATCACCCACCGCGCAAAGTCCTACGTACTAGTCGGGGACAAGCTCTATAGGCGGGGAACCACTTCTGGAGTACTCATGAAGTGCGTTCCCCGAGAAGAAGGCAAGGACATCTTGGAGGAGATACACAAAGGCGTCTGCGACAACC
Organism: Cenchrus americanus; assembly: GCA_947561735.1. Taxonomy (NCBI): domain Eukaryota; kingdom Viridiplantae; phylum Streptophyta; class Magnoliopsida; order Poales; family Poaceae; genus Cenchrus; species Cenchrus americanus. Next base: position 219,524,419 of record OX387241.1, on the reverse strand, counting down.
ACGCGTCTTCACGCACGCTGGTCAGCATGGACTTTCAACGAGCTTTCTACTGGCCCACAGCTCTGGGCAATGCCGAGGAACTCGTCAAAAGGTGCCAAGGGTGCCAGTACTTCGCCAAGCAACAACACGACGCGACCTACAAGCTAGTCACTATACCACCAACTTGGCCTTTCGCCTGCTGAGGGCTCGACATGATTGGGCCTCTTCCGACTGCGCTAGGAGGATTCAACAGAGTTCTGGTGGCCATCGACAAGTTCACCAAATGGATCGAAGTCAAGCTGTTCACCTGGCCAAAGGCCAACAGAGTACTCGACTTCTTAGATGAACTCGTGCACCGCTACAGACTACCCCACCGCATCATCACAGACCTGGGTTCCAACTTCAACAACCACCAGTTCTGGGAGTACTGCGAGAACAGCGGGATCGACGTCCGGTATGTCTCAGTCGCCCATCCAAGGGCCAACGGACAAGTCGAGCGTGCCAATGGGATGGTACTCGACGCTCTCAAGAAGCGACTACACGACACTGCTAACACAAAAGGGGGCAAGTGGATCAAGGAACTACCCAATGCACTCTTGGGGCTTCGCACTCAACCTACCAAGCCAATAGGGCAGTCACCATACTTCCTGGTCTACGGCTCCGAGGCTATTCTACCTGCCGACGTCATGTGGGATTCGCCGACAGTAGAGTAGTACGACGAAGGCATCTCTGAAGACATCAGATGAGTTGATACCGATGGACTCGAAGAAGCTCACCGTGTCGCCCTCGTCCAGTCAGCAAGGTACCTTGAGGGTATCCGACGCTATCACGATCGCAACGTCAAGGAACACTCCTTCAACGTTGGTGATCTAGTCCTCCGACGCATCCAGAACACGGAAGGACTATACAAGCTCAGCTCGCCATGGGAAGGTCCCTTCTCGATCGCAAGGGTGACTGGACCAGGCTCATACCGCCTCCAAACACTTGAAGGCGACGACATCAGCAACTTGTGGAACATCGACCAGCTTTGTCAATTCTACGCGTAGTCGCTCGACTACTCCGGGAGTCCATGTCCACACGGTTACTCCTGGGCTCTTCGCCGTAAGCGGCCTCCGGATCCAGGCACTAGTCTCCGGACTACTCTACTCTAAGATTCAGCGTCAACGGCTACTAACGGATCTCGGGCTGTTCAGAGCGTCAAGGACTCTAGCAGCGGTCTATCAAGAGACCATGTACTTCTAGATCCAGCCTATACGGCTACTAACGGATCTACAGCTGTAAGCGGCCATACACCCTAGCACTACTTTAGCCGTAGGCGGCCTCCGGGTCCTGGCGACTACACTTGTAAACGGCCCTGGCCATCCAGGTGTATGTTTAGTAATAAAGTTTGATTCTCGGTCAACTCATTTACTGTGTCTCCCTCAACGGGTCCACTGTCGAGTACTACTACTCGCAACAACTCCATGGATGGGGTACTCTGCATGTACACACCGTGACAACGAGTACTCATTTATAAAAGATCTTTTCATTCAAACTTCAAACAAGTTCTTTACAACTTTGTTTATATTACAACTACTGCCAAAAGCTAACCCTATAGGAAAACTACTGGAGGTTCAGCTTCTCCTCGACTTGTTCCGCGATTGGCGCCATCTGCTCCAGAAGCTCCTTGTACTTCTCATCTGTGCAATTGGTGGCTAGTCCTCCCGCGACTACATCGACCGGAGCCTTGGGGAAGTACGACTTCATGTACGCCAAGACTTGGTTCGGGATGGACTTCTCCAGATGCTTGACATAAGTTGCCAGATGTCCGGGGGCTTCCTTCAGCCGATCAACCAAAGGAGATATCTTTGGCTCCCCCGGGTGTGGCACCAGCAGCCTTGCGATGGGAAGTGTGGCTTCTTCAAGTTCCTTGAGCTGTCCCCACAGCTTCTCGCAGTCTTGGTTGAGCTTCTGTAGAGATTTATAGCAGTTGACAAGGTCACGGTCCGAGGCTTCTCGGAGCTCCATGTGCTTGGTGTCATAAGACAGCTGGTTATATTCATACCAAGTACCTACCGGGCATCCTTCTCTCGGTAGACGATGTTCTTCAGATCGGTCTCCGATGCCTTCAGCTGGTCTACCCGGGCCTCGAGATCTGCAAAAGTCTAGGAGCACATGTCAGGCTGCTGCCAGGGTACTCGCAATAAGTACTCAACAAGCTAGCGGCGACATACCTTTGTTCTTCTGGCGCAACGACTTGTTCCTGCGAATCAAGTCATCACTCTTCGCCTGCATCTCTTGTACCTCGTTGTGGTATTGGGTGAAGGCTCCATCCAGTTTGGATTGCAACATGGCGGAGTGCTTCCTGGCCTTGTTGAGCACTTTCTCCAACGCTTCCGCCCGGAGCACTGTGTCGCCATATCCCTGGATCATATCAGATTTTTGTTCGGATCTCTCCATGACATCCTGCACAAGACAACAACCATTATTTGGGTACTCAGTTCCTGCGGAATTCAACTACTCAAAGGTACCATCACGTACCTTCATCCACTGCTCGTCCCGGCGCATCGTCTCCAAGTTCCGAGTCACCATCGGCCGGGTCGATGAGGTCGTCCGACGAAGCTCCGGCCCGCCACGACTAGTCGGCGCAGCCTCTGACATCGGCGCCGAACGTATCGCCTCCGCGTCTTGGATCTCTAGCGACCTCACGACAACGTCCATGCTGGCCTCCGGAAGTGCGTCATCATGCACCTCTTTGAGGACCATGTGTGGTTCGAGGACCGGTGGATGGTCGCTTCCTTGTGTGATGAGTGATTGACAACATTGTGTGGATTGATTCTTGGCTAAGTATTGCAAGTGCAGGTTGTGGCTTGACCGGTGTTGGTGCGGGTGAAGAACAAGCGCGAAAGGTCGTCGCCGGTGAGTCCTCCGGTGTGGAGAAGACAAGTAGGCTTCGTTCGAGGGACCCGGTGGCCAACGGGGGTCAAGTGCGGGCCGCATGGTGGCATGAACAAGAAGACGAAGTCATGGGCGGTTTCTTGGTTGAGCCCGAAAACTAAGGTCGAGCCGGGACTACGTGGGAGCTGAGTCATGAGTGGAGATTGGCGGAGGCGACATCGAGTTCGCGGGGTTTCCAGTGGTTCACCAGAAAATCACTGGGTTCCTTGGTTGATCCAGAAAGCCAAGACCGAAGAACCGAAGACGGTGTTGCGGCGGTGCAGGCCCGGTCCGATCGGTGGGTACCGGTCCGACCGGTGAGGAGCACCGATCCGACCGGTGTGCGACAACGCAGGCCGGAATCTTCGAAGCAGAGGACACGCGTCGGGATCGCAAAGCTTGCGTCGAGGCTAAGCAGGTTGCGGTCACCGGGCATCCGTCTGATGGAGAAAACTTGAAGACTTCCAAAACCGCCCTTGTGGGGCTTGTATCCCTAGTTGTTAAGTAAGGGTAGTTTAGACTTTCGGTTGCCTCCATATAACCCATGAGGTGAGAGGATGGCAGCCATCTCTTGGAACCCTAGTTCATTTGCTTTCCTATTTTCCCTTCCTATTTCCTTAGGATTTCGATAGGACTAGCTTGAGAGCTTCATGGTGAGATCTTGTGAGAGGGTTGGATGATCGGGCGGCAAGCTAGACCTTGTATGAATCTTCTTGATATGTATAGATGATTCGGCGTGGTTCCTCAAGGCCTTGTTGTGTTGTTCCCGGTTGTTCTTGGTGGTGATTTTCGGAGCCCTCTCTTGGTGGTTTTCTTGCGGTGTTTTCGGGACCTTGCTCTTTGGGATTTGATGGGGGAAATTTGTGGGAACCCTTCGTGGTTCTTTGGGCTTTGATTCCCCTCCCAAATCCGTGAGTTAGGGGGCTCGATTTTGGGGTTTTCGGTGTTCTAGGGTTAGAGAAGGTCTTGGTGGGATTTCTTCGATTCCTCTTGTTTGGACAAGTTTTGGTGGGATTACACTTGACTATGGACTCTTTATGAGGTGTTCCTATTGTCCCCAAAGTCTTGTTCACGCCTGTGGAGCGATTCGGGAGATCAAGGCTTGGATTTGGAGGTGTTGACCCGCGGGTGCTGTTCATCCCGAGAAGCCCAGGTCATACCGGTTGACCGTGCTCTTGACCGGTCGACCGGTGCAACCCTTGGTGGGATTTTGCTCGGGTGAACATCTTGGTGTGTTCGTTGTTGTCTCGTGGTGCTGCTTGTTTCGAGTTTGGGTCGGTTTGGTGGTCGGTTGGCTTGTTTGGTGTCTCGGGGGCTTTCGGTCGTGATCGGTCCGACCGGTGTGTCTCACCGGTCCGACCGGTGTAGAGCCACTTAGTGAACGTTGCCCGGTTCACCGGCGGGGACCGATCCGACCGGTGGTGCTCACCGGTCCGACCGGTGTGGGTCCGTAGACTCGAGGTTTGGTGTTCCGCTGCGTTCTCGGGTCGGAAGGTTGTGTGTTGGTTCCGAGGTCCGGTGGCACTCTAGTGGCTACGTGGGCTTGGCCAACTTGGGTAGTGAGTCGGCGACGTGTGTTGGAAGCCTTGTTCATCTTGTTGGAGTTCCCATCTCCTTCCGGAAGAATTTTTATCGGCTCCCATTCACTCCCCCCCTCTCGGTTCGCCGTATCGGTCCTTCAAGTGGTATCGAGCCGGTTCGGGTCTTTATTGACTCTAACCGTCTAAGATCCAAGGATGGCGTACCGAGAACGGGGTTCGGGTCCTCCACACTTCGATGGCAAGAACTACCGGATGTGGAGTAAGCGGATGGGTGCGTTCCTCCGCGGAAAGGGTCGATTCTTTGGGATGTCACGGTGGACACGGGCTATGTCCAGCCGATGGACTTCCTCGCTCCAGATCGAGGGACGATTCAACGCCAACAATAAGGCGGTCGACTATTTGTTTCGTGCTTTGTGTCATCCTGAGTTCGATCAGGTGCACACCGAGCACTTGGCTTGTAGGATTTGGGCGGTGTTGAAGGAGGCTCATGTTGGGAATGCCCAGGTTCGAGCACGGATGTATGCGACCTACGGAGAGAGTACGAGAACTTCACTCATCTCCCCGGTGAGTCCATCAATGCCTTGTTTCAGAGGTTCACGGTGGTTGTGAACAACATGAGGGCCAATGTGGACGTGCTCCCGTACGATGATCATGATAGAGCGGTCAAGCTCTTACACTCTTTGGATCATACGATTTGGGGCGGAAAGTTCGAGGCCATTGTGGAGTCAGAGAAGTATGACACTCGACGGTGAACGAGCCGTTCTCGAAGCTCAAGTCGGCCGAGGTGGATAGGGGCATGATCGCCAAGCTCGAGGGTCCGACCGACTCCCATAGTCTCGCCCTCGTTGGTGGTTCCAAAGGAAAGGCTAACTCTAACCCATCCACCAGGATGTTCTCTTTCTCCTCTTTGATGTCTATGCCGGATGAGGAGTTCGACGAGTTTGGAGAGGATGAGTCGGCGCTCTCGACGAGGCGGTTCGAGAGGCGCACGAGAACCGCGTGAACATGAGGAGGAACACGAGAACATGCTTCCGGTGTGGCAAGCCGGGACACTTCGTCGGCCGATCGCCCGAAGAAGGCCGAGAATAAGGACGGCTACAAGCACAAGCCAAGGATGGACGGCAAGTACCGTTCGAGGCGCGATCACAAGAGTAAGCACAAGAACAAGTACAAGGACGAGCGACGATCGAGGAAGAAGGAGAGCTGAGGCAAGGCCCGAGCGATGGTTGGAGCGAGCGACGTCGACTCCAGTTCCGCGTACTCCACCTCGAGCTCGAGCAGCAGTGAAGATGAAGGTGATCATCGCAAGAACAAGAAGTCGTCCAAGAACCTGAGCGGGCTGAGCTGCTTCGCGAGAGACGGATTACTCGCACCATGGCGGCGAGCTCCGGCGGCAAGAAGAGCACACGGAGCGACTCGGACTCCGATTCCGACGACGAGGTGCGTGATGAACTTCCCTTCTTGCGCCGGAGAATGAGAGGCTTGGCACTTTGCTTGATGACCGTGATGACATGCTTAGAGAGGCCATGAAAATGAGAAAAGAGCTTAGGGCTTCACTCGAGGATGCTAGGACTAGAGTGGTCGAGCTAGAGACACGGTGCTTGATAGCAAGCTTGAGATTGATTCTCTTAAGGCTAGCCTCGTTGTTTCGGATGAGGTTGATTGTCTTGATTGCTCCATCTTTCTTGCTGATCTTGCTTTGTTTAAGGAGAAGCATTCCTCCAAGTGTGAGGAACTAGATGTGCTTAGGGTTGAAGTGGTCGAGCTTAAGTCTAGACTCGCTTTGCTAGGTGCTTGCACTTCTTGCCCCGTTTTGCATGCTAAGATTGATGACATGCATGCTTACACTAGTTCATTTGAGGCTAAATTGAAGGAACCCATGCCTACATCATGCTCTACCTTGAAATGCATGCTTTGAAAAATTTGGAACTTGCACATTATGTTGATCGTTTGCGGGATGAGAATGATGACTTGAGAAAGTTGATGGGTTGGTTGTCTCGGTCATGAGCCTCGGTTGAGGATGATGATCGAGGCGTTTAAGAGCGAGGATGGTGAGGGACTTGGGGCAAACAAGGTTGGTGAGGGAAGTGGAGAGAATATCCGGAGCCACCAAAAACCCACCACAAAAATGATCTTAGGAACCGACTAGACACAACCCCAGCTCCACCCGTGTTTCCTACACCCACAAATGATCTACAAAAGCCTATCAAGTTTGTGAGCACTTCGGGGAAAGTGTTCTTTGGGAAAGAAAGTGAGAAGGCTAATGAGGGGAAACCAATGGAGGAGTTGAGTGGAGAGAAACCTAGTGAGCGGCCACATCCCAAGCCTAAGCCTAAGCTTGTGAGGTTTCATTGTGGCTATTGTGGGAGAGATGGCCATAAGGATGAGTTTTGCATCAAGAGGAAGCGAGAGGAGAGGATGGCAAAGGAGTGGGCTAACGGGGACAAGTACCACCCTTCCGATGGTGTACTTGAGCCTCTTGTGCGGATGCCTAGGGCCAAGGCGAATGTGAGGATAGTTCGGGCTTGGGGAGAGCGGAAGGCTTTGTTGGAGGGTCTTGTTGTCCGGGTCACACCGGTCGGACGGTGTGGAGCACGGTCGGAGCACCGGTGCGGCTCCGGACGGGCGGCGTTTTGGGTTTCGTGCTCGTACGGGTGCGAGGGTTGTTTCCGGAGGTCGTGGTTCGGTGGTTGTCTTTGGAGAGTTTGCGGTGGTCAGGTTGCTAGGCGTTCTCCCCCTCGACTTCACTACGGGGATGGGAGGAGTCGTAGCTTTGAGAAGGAGAGGAGGGATGACCCACGGGTTCTCTTTCGTGGTTTTGGTCCTCCTCCAGGCAGAGAGGGGTGGTTCCCTCAGGGTGGTTACCGTGGTGGTGTTCGTGGAGGTAGCTTTGGTAGGAGAGATGCTTTGGTTGGTGCTAACCCCACTTTCGAGCAAATGGCTCGGCACTAGTTTTACTCTTTTGGTACTAACCCCAATCTTTGAGTCGTTTGTTCGCTCACGTGCTCGTTTTTGAATTTCAGGTGGGAGACTTGAAGAACATTTGGTTGATTGACTCCGGTTGCTTGAGGCATATGACCGGAGACAGGGGGTGGTTCTTAAGTCTCGTCCCGGTGGTGACAAGGAGGTACATCACTTTTGGGGACAATGGGCGTGGGCGTGTGCTTTCAGAAGGTGAGATCAAAGTGAGTGACAAGATCACTCCGAGGCCCTTTGCTCTTGTTCAATCGGCGGGGTACAATTTGCTTTCGTGTCCCGGTTGTTGGATGAGGGTTTTGAGGTGTTGTTTCGGCCGGGTGGTTCTCGGATTTTGGACTCTCGAGGGGACCTTGTCCGTATGGTCGTTCCCGTGGGTCGGGTGTTTCGTGCTTGATTTTTCTCGGTCTTCGGGTGTGGAGCGTTGTTTCTTGGGCGGTTCTTGGAGTGAGTTGTGGAAGTGGCATAAGAAGTTGGGTCACTTGAGCTTTGACCTTTTGTCTCGCTTGAGTAAACTCAATTTGGTCCGAGGATTGCCACGGTTGAGGCTTGAGAAAGAGTTGGTTTGTGCGCCGTGTAGGCATGCCAAGATGGTAGCCTCTTCTCACCCGCCTCGACCGATGTGATGACCGAGCGTCCATGCGAGCTGCTCCATATGGATCTTGTTGGCCCAGCTCGTGTGCAATCCGCGGGTGGGAAGTGGTATGTCCTTGTTGTGGTGGACGACTATTCTCGGTATGAGTGGGTGTTCTTTCTTGAGGATAAGGGGGAGACGTTTGGTTTTGTTCGAGATCTAGTCTTGAGGTTGAGGAACGAGAGGCACGGAGATGCCATACGAGCAATCCGCGGTGATAATGCCTCGGAATCCGTAAACTCTCGTTTTGAAACCTTTTGCCATGACTTGGGTCTTGAGCACCGGTCTTCGAGTCCGTATACGCCTCCCCGGAATGGTGTTGTGGAAAGGAAGAACGGGACTTTGTGCGAGATGGCTCGGACGATGCTTGATGAGCATAGGACTCCGAGGAGGTATTGGGGCGAGGCGGTGAATACCGCGTGCTATGTGTCAAACGGGATCTACCTCGAGTGCACAAGAAGAAGACATGCTATGAGTTGATGCATGGTCGCACACCCAAGGTGAGTCACTTCCGTGTCTTTGGTTGCAAGTGTTCCATTCGAAGAAAGGCGGGAAGTTGGATAAGTTTCGAGGCTAGGTCTCGTCGATGGTATTTTCTTTGGTTATGCATCTCATTCTAGAGCATATCGTGTGCTCAATCTTGAAACTAACCAAATCATGGAGACTTGCGAGGTAACCTTCGACGAGACGAGCCACGTAGTCGGCTTGTCTTTGAGTGTGCATGTGATGATGAGCTTGGCGAGGAGATCTTTACGGAGGAGGAGCATGAACATGGAGAGGATGAAGATGGCGGTGTGGTGCCCCCGGCCGAACATGTACCCACTACTTCGACTACGGTGATGGATGGACCCTCTACTACTCCTACGACGACAAATCAAGAACGAGGAGAAGCTGATGTTGAGGGGGAGGTAGCATCGAGGCGAGAACCTCCCCGGCGAGTACAAGTGGATCACCCAGCTTCGAGGATCATCGGCGACATGAATGAACGCACTACACGGTCGAGGGTTTGAAACAATTCCCATTTCGCTCATGCTGCGTTTGTTGCTACTTTTGAGCCCAAAGACATTGGACACACACTATCTGATCACAATTGGGTTAATTCGATGCATGAGGAGTTGGAGAACTTTGAGAGGAATCGAGTGTGGGAGTTGGTTGACCCTCCCCCGTGGGTGTAAGCCGATTGGTACAAAGTGGGTGTGGAAGAACAAAGAGGGAGAGAAAGGTGAGGTTGTGAGAAACAAGTCGAGGCTTGTTGCTCGGGGGTCCCGATCGAAGGAGGGGATCGACTACGAGGAGACCTTTGCTCCCATAGCCCGTTTGGAGGCGATTAGGATCCTTCTAGCCTTTTCCGTGGCTAAAGGGTTCAAGTTGCACCAAATGGATGTGAAGAGTGCTTTCCTGAATGGTGTGTTGGAGGAAGAAGTGTATGTGAGGCGACCTCCGGGGTTTGAGAGTGAGAAGTACCCCCACCGGGTGTACAAGTTGAGGAAGGCGGCGTATGGGTTGAAGCGGCGCCTAGAGCTTGGTATGGCATGTTGAGGGGGTTCTTGTTTGAGAGAGGTTTTGAGATGGGGAAGGTCGATCGGACCTTGTTTTTGCTAAGGCGGGGGCGAGGAGATATCCCGATTGTGCGGGTGTACGTGGATGATATTGTCTTTGGTGGTTCATCTAACTCTATTGTTGCAAGGTTTGCGGATGATATGAGCGAGCGAATTTGAGATGAGCATGATGGGCGAGTTGCGGTTCTTCCTCGGGCTACAAATCAAACAATCAAAGGAAGGAACATTTGTGCACCGGGCTAAGTACACCAAGGACATTGTGCGGAAGTTCAAGATGGAGGACTCCAAGGCTATGACGACGCCGATGAGTACGACTACGGCTCTTGATGCGGACGAGGAAGGTGAACACGTGGACTAGAAGGAGATACCGAAGCATGATCGGGTCACTCCTCTACTTGACGGCGACGAGGCCGGACATACAGTTCTCGGTGTGTCCGTGCGCTCGTTTTCAAGCGTCTCCGAGGACTTCGCATCGGCAAGCGGTGAAGCGAATTTTTAGGTACTTGCGTCACACTCCCGACTTCGGCCTTTGGTATTCCACGTCCTCTTCTTTAGCGCTTCATGGTTTTTCGACGCGATTTTGCCGGGTGTCGGTTGGATAGGAGTCCACTTACGGGACTTGCCGGTTTTTGGATTCTTCTTTGGTATCTTGGTCTTCCCGCAAACATTCGAGTGTTGCTCAATCCACTACCGAGACCGAGTACGTTGCCGTTGCTAGTTGTTGCTCTCAGCTCCTTTGGATTTAATACACCATGAGTGACTTTGGTGAGGAGTATACCCATGTCCCACTTCAATGTGATAGCACTAGTGCCATAAGTGTTGCAAAGAACCCGGTGCTCCACTCCAAAACCAAGCACATAGAAGTGAGGTACCATTTTTTGAGAGACAACGTAGAGAAAGGAAAGATAGCTTTGATCCATGTACCCACACATGACCAACTAGCCGATATTTTCACCAAACCCTTAGATCAAGCAACTTTTACTCGTTTGCGGGGGGAACTTGGTGTGTGTTTGATTTCTTGAGTTGGGTGTGTGGGAGCTCCTTTGTAGCATATGTATAGTTTCTTTTGTGCATTTCTTGCATTTGTCATGGCATTTGTAACATGATGTATAGGCATCCTTGTATCTTAAATTGCATGCATTTTGTATCATATGCATTGGTTAGGAAAAGCTTCTCTCATATACATTGTTCACCATGGAATGAGATTATATGTTTTTGTGAGCTTGTTTGGTATGCTATGGTTAGTTTGGCTTAGCTCTTGATGATCTCGATGAATAATCCATGGTTACTAGCTATGCTTTTGAAAAATGTCACATATATGCTCTCTCATGTGTAAATGCCTTTATATGATCTTGACATGTTTTAGAGGCTTGGTTATGCTTAATTTGTGGTTGGATAGCTAGTTTATTGATCATATGGGGCCAAAGGCTCATTTGCCATCATGAATGTTTATCCCTCTTGCCTTATCTTGTGGAGGAGCATAAGTTCCTTTTTGTCGCAAAGACATTTCATGTACCATTTACAAATCTGAAAATGAAATGAAAAATGCTTGGAAAATATGCTACCATGTCATATGTGCTGAATTTAATTTGCTTTGGGTGCTAAACCGTTGCATGATGCCTACCAATGAGAAGTCTCATACATAGAAGTAGGCACATGGCTCGGTGGCTTTGACATGACATGAGGTGCTTGTGGGTGTTTGTGATGGTCTTATGATTAGAATGACAGTCCTAGCATGAAGTTTGTGTGGCTTTGCCATTTTGATATGTTTTGATCATGTTTAGGACTTTTCTCATGAGAGGCAAGTTTTTCGCAAAATTGCCCAAATCCATCTTAGCTTCGTCCAATGGTTGTGAAACTTGGTGATCATGTAGTTGAGATCGATACGAAGCCGTAGAGTATCTAACTTGCTCATTTGGACATGTGTAGCATTCTTTGTTGAATTTTGTCTATTTGAGAAGCTCTAGGTTGAAAATTTTGCATTTTTGGCTTGATTCATGCATTGCCAACAAGGGGGAGAAGTTTGAGCTTGAAATGGCTTACTTTGGACGCATTTAGAAGGTTTTCGGTGGTTTCGAGCCATTTACTCGGCTCTGTTGTGCACCGGTCGACCGGTGAGGAGCACCGGTCCGACCGGTGTGAGTCTTGGTCCCGTGCACATGTTAGGCACCGGTCGACCGGTGGTGATGACCGGTCCGATCGGTGTGAGCTGAAGTTCTTTGCGCTGCCCCGTTTTCACCGGTTTGCATGCATTCGTCCAGGTGGAGGTGCATTGGTTCAGGGGGAGCTTGCATGTGTGCAGGGGGAGCTCTTTGTGGTTTTTCGAGCTTTGATTCGGTGGTTTGCACTCTTTGTTTGAGCTTTGCTTTGTCTCGGATGTGTCGAGCCGTTGCCCTTGCCTAAGGGGTCCGAGACTTGTCTTCTTCAAGTGATCTTGCTCTTTGCCTTTGTTTGGCTTTCGATCGCTTGTTGGAGTTTCTTTTTGTTCGTTTCTTTTCTTTTTCTTTTCTCTCTTGTTAGTTTCGTGTGGGTGTTGTCAATGCACTCATCAAGGGGGAGATTGAGGACCATGTGTGGTTCGAGGACCGGTGGATGGTCGCTTCCTTGTGTGATGAGTGATTGACAACGTTGTGTGGACTGATTCTTGGCTAAGTATTGCGGATGCGAGGTTGCGGCTTGACCGGTGTTGGTGCGGGTGAAGAACAAGCGCGAAAGGTCGTCGGCCCGGTGAGGCCTCCGGTGTGGAGAAGACAAGTAGGCTTCGTTCGAGGGACCGGTGGCCGGCGGGGGTCAAGTGCGGGCCGCATGGTGGCATGAACAACAAGATGAAGTCGTGGACGGTTTCTTGGTAGAGCCTCAAAACCAAGGTCGAGCCGGGACTACGTGGGGGCCGAGTCATGAGTGGAGATTGGCAGAGGCTACACCGAGTTCGCGGGGTTTCCGGTGGTTCACCAGAAAACCACTGGGTTCCTTGGTTGATCCACAAAGCCAAGACCGAAGAACCGAAGACGGTCTTTGCGACGGTGCCGGACCGGTCGACCGGTGGGGGCCCCAGTCCGACCGGTGAGGAGCACCAGTCTGACCGGTGTGCGACGACGCAGTCCGAAATCTTCGAAGTGGAGGACACGCGTCGGGATCGCAAGGCTTGCGTCGAGGCTAAGCAGGTTGTGGTCGCCGGGCATCCGTCCGATAGAGAAAGCTTCAAGTCTTCCAAAACTGCCCTTGAGGTGCTTGTATCCCTAGTTGTTAGAGAAGGGTATTTTAGACTTTCGGTTGCCTCCATATAACCCAAGAGGTGAGAGGATGGCAGCCAACTCTTGGAACCCTAGCTCATTTGTTTTCCTATTTTCCTTCCTATTTTCCTTAGGTTTTCCATAGGACTAGCAAGAGAGCTTCATGGAGAGATCATGTTGAGAGGGATGGATGATCGGGCGGCTTGCTAGACCTTGTATAAACCTTTGTTTCATGTATAGATGATTCGGCGTGGTTCCTCAAGGTTTGGATGTGTTTTCCCTAGGTTGTTCTTGGTGGTGATTTTCGGAGCCCTCTCTTGGTGATTTCTTTGGATTGTTTTCGGGACCTTTCTCTTGGGGATTTGATGGGGGAAATTTGTGGGAACCCTTCATGGTTCTTTGGGCCGTGATTCCCCTCCCAAATCCGTGAGTAAAGGTGCTCGATTTTGGGGTTTCTTGAGTTCTTGGGTTGGAAGTGCTCTTGGCAGGATTTCCTTGATTCCTCCTTTTTGGACGAGTTTTGGTGGGATTAAACTTGGCTATGGACTCCTCATGAGGTGTTCCTAATATCCCCAAAGTCTTGTTCAAGTCCGTGGAGCGATTCGGGAGATCGAGGTTTGGATTTGGAGGAGTTGACCCGCGGGTCTTTGTTCATCCCGAGCGCCTGAGCTACACCGGTCGACCGGTGCTCTTGGCCGGTCCGACCGGTGCAACCCTCGGTGGGATTTTGCTCGGGTGAACGTCTTGGTGTGTTCACTTTGTTGTCTCGTGGTGCTGCCTTGTTTCGAGTTTGGGTCGGTTTGGTGGTCGGTTGGCTTGTTTGGTGTCTTGGGGGCTTTCGGTGTGATCGGTCGACCGGTGTGTCTCACCGGTCGACCGGTGTAGAGCCACTTAGTGAAAGTTGCTCGGTGTCACCGGCGGGGACCGGTCGGCCGGTGGTGCTCACCGGTCGGCCGGTGTGGGTCTGTAGACTCGAGGTTTGGTGTTCCGCTTGCGTTCTCGGGTCGGAAGGTTGTGTGTTGGTTCCGAGGTCCGGTGGCACTCCGGTGGCTACGTGGGCTTGGCCAACTTGGGTAGTGAGTCGAGACGTGTGTTGGAAGCCTTGTTCATCTTGTTGGAGTTCCCATCTCCTTCGAGAAGAATTTTTATCGGCTCCCATTCACTCCCCCCTCTCCGGTTCGCCGTATCGGTCCTTCACCAACTAGCCGATATTTTCACCAAACCCTAGATCAAGCAACTTTCACTCGTTTGCGGGGGGAGCTTGGTGTGTGTTTGATTTCTTGTGTTGGGTGTGTGGGAGCTCCTTTGTAACATATGTACAGTTTCCTTTGTGCATTTCTTGCATTTGGCATGGCATATGTAACATGATGTATAGGCATCCTTGTATCTTAGATTGCATGCATTTTATATCATATGCATTGGATATGAAAAGCTTCTCCTATATACATTGTTCACCATGGAATGCTATTTATGTCTTTGTGAGCTTATTTGGTATGCTATGGTTAGTTTGGCTTAGCTCTTGATGATCTTGATGAATAATCCATGGTTGATGGCTATATTTTTTGAAAAATTGTCACATGTATGCTCTCTCATGTGTAAATGCCTTTATATGATCTTGACATGTTTTAGTGGCTTGGTTATGCTTAATTTGTGGTTGGATAGCTAGTTTATTGATCATATGGGGCCAAAGGCCCATTTGCCATCATGAATGTTTAGCCCTCTTGCCTTATCTTGTGGAGGGGCATATGTTCCTTTTTGTCGAAAACACATTTCATGTACCAAATATGAATCTGAAAATGAAATGTAAAATGCTTGGAAAATGTGCTCTCATGTCACTTGTGCTGAATTTAATTTGCTTTGGGTGCTAAACCGTTGCATGATGCCTACCAATGAGAAGTCTATATATAGAAGTAGGCACATGGCTTGGTGGCTTTGACATGACATGAGGTGCTTGTGGGTGTTTGTGATGGTCTTATGGTTAGAATGGCTGTCCTAGCATGAAGTTTGTGTGGCTTTGCCATTTTGATATGTTTTGATCATGTTTAGGACTTTTGCTCATGAGAGGCGAATTTTTCGCAAAATTACCCAAATCCATCTTAGCTTCGTCCAATGGTTGTAAAACTTGGTGATCTTGTAGTTGATGTCAATACGAAGCTATAGAGTATCTAACTTACTCATTTGGACATGTGTAGCATTCTTTGTTGAATTTTGTCTATTTGAGAAGCTCTAGTTTGAGAGTTTTGCATTTTTGGCTTGATTCATGCATTGTCAACAAGGGGGAGAAGTTTGAGCTTGAGATGGCTTGCTGGATGCATTTAGAAGGTTTTCAGGTGGTTTCGAGCCATTTACGGGCTCGGTGTGCACCGGTCGACCGGTCGAGGTCACCGGTCCGACCGGTCGAGTGCTTGGTCCCGTGCACATATTGAGCACCGGTCGGCCCGGTGGTGGTGACCGGTCCGACCGGTGAGAGCCGAGTTGTTGCAGCTGCCCTGTTTCAAGTGGTGTTTTGCATGCATTCGTCTAGGGGGAGTTTGCATGTGTGCAGGGGAGCTCTTTGTGGTTTTCCGAGCTTTGGTTTGGTGGTTTGCGCTCATTGCTTGAGCTTTGTTTTGTCTCGGATGTGTCGAGCCATTGCCCTTACCTAAGGGGTCCGAGACTTGTCTTCTTCAAGTGATCTTGCTCTTCGCCTTTGTTTGGCTTTCGATCGCTTGTTGGAGTTTCTTTTTGTTCATTTCTTTTCTTTTTTCTTTTCTCTCTTATTACTTTATGTGGGTGTTGTCAATGCACTCATCAAGGGGGAGATTGAGGACCATGTGTGGTTCGAGGACCGGTGGATGGTCGCTTCCTTGTGTGATGAGTGATTGACAACGTTGTGTGGACTGATTCTTGGCTAAGTATTGCAGGTGCAGGTTGTGGCTTGACCGGGTGTTGGGGCGGGTGAAGAACAAGCGCGAAAGGTCGTCGTCGGTGAGGCCTCCGGGTGTGGAGAAGACAAGTAGGCTTCGTTCGAGGGACCGGTGACCATCGGGGTCAAGTGCGGGCCACATGGTGGCATGAACAACAAGATGAAGTCATGGACGGTTTCTTGGTTGAGCCTAAAAACCAAGGTCGAGCCCGACTACGTGGGAGCCGAGTCATGAGTGGAGATTGGCGGAGGCGACGCCGAGTTCGCGGGGTTTCCGGTGGTTCACCGAGAAAATCACTTGGTTTTTTGGTTGATCCGAAAGCCAAGACCGAAGAACCGAAGACGGTCTTTCGCGCGGTGCCGGACCGGTACGAACGGTGGGTCCGACCGGTCGGCCCAGGTGGGCACCGGTCGGCCGGTGAGGAGCACCGTCGGCCGGTGTGCGACGATGCAGTCCGGAATCTTCGAAGCGGAGGACACGCGTCGGGATCGCAAGGCTTGCGTCGAGGCTAAGCAGGTTGCGGTCGCCAGGCATCCGTCCGATGGAGAAAACTTGAAGACTTCCAAAACCGCCCTTGAGGGGCTTGTATCCCTAGTTGTTAAGTAAGGGTAGTTTAGACTTTCGGTTGCCTCCATATAACCCATGAGGTGAGAGGATGGCAGCCATCTCTTGGAACCCTAGTTCATTTGCTTTCCTATTTTCCCTTCCTATTTTCTTAGGATTTCGATAGGACTAGCTTGAGAGCTTCATGGTGAGATCTTGTGAGAGGGTTGGATGATCGGGCGGCAAGCTAGACCTTGTATGAACCTTCTTGATATGTATAGATGATTCGGCGTGGTTCCTCAAGGCCTTGTTGTGTTGTTCCCGGTTGTTCTTGGTGGTGATTTTCGGAGCCCTCTCTTGTTAGTTTTCTTGGGGTGTTTTCGGGACCTTGCTCTTGGGGATTTGATGGGGGAAATTTGTGGGAACCCTTCGTATCTGTGAGTTAAGGGGCTCGATTTTGGTGTTTTCGGTGTTCTAGGGTTAGAGAGGGTCTTGGCGGGATTTCTTCGATTCCTCTTGTTTGGACAAGTTTTGGTGGGATTAAACTTGGCTATGGACTCCTCATGAGGTGTTCCTTTTGTCCCCAAAGTCTTGTTCAAGCGTGTGGAGCGATTCGGGAGATCAAGGCTTGGATTTGGAGGTGTTGACCCGCGGGTGCTGTTCATCCCGAGAAGCCCAGGTCACACCGGTCTGACCAGTGCCTCTCACCGGTTTGACCGGTGAAACCCTTGTTGGGTTTTTTTGCTCGGGTGAACGTCTAGGTGTGTTCGCTGTTGTCCTGTGTTGTAGCAGTTTCAAGTTTGGGTCAGTCTGGAGGTGGGTAGGCCTGTTTGGTGATTTGGGGGCTTTCTGGCTAGGACCGGTCTGATCGGTGTGTTTCACCGGCCTGACTGCTGTGAAGCCTTTCTGTGAAAGTCTTCTAGTCTTACCAGCAGGGACCGGTCTGACCGGTGGTGCTCACCGGTCTGACCGGTGTTGGTCAGTGGACTCGAGGTTGGGGTACCGCTGCGTTCTCGGGTCTGTGAGGTTGGAAGTTGGTTCCTAGCTTCAGTAGCACTCTAGTGGCTACGTGGACTTGGCCGATTTGGGTAGTGAGTCGGAGACGTGTGTTGGAAGCCGTGTTCGTCTTGTTGGAGTCTTCATCTCCTTCGAGAAGAATTTTTATCGGCTCCCATTCACTCCCCCTCTCTAGTTCGCCGTTTCGGTCCTTCACTCTTCTGTGGGCTCGGGGGCTACTGGGACCTCTGGTCCAATAGTCGCTCCCTCCAGCACAGCGGTCTCCGACGCGGTACCCTCGACTGGAACAGCTTCAAGGACCACGGATCCCTCGACTTGTGTTTCTATCATCACAAGGCATATGATGTCAGTACCCGGGGGCTACAACTACTACATGGGGCGGACGACATCAGCGCAATCTACATACCATCTACTACGGTGGCTTCCGGTGGCATAGCCTCTGTGCCCGGCGCCACAGTTTCAGCCTGGGGAAGGGGAGTGCATTCCTCGACAGCCGGTGATGGATTTTCCTCAGTAGCCGCCATGCTGGGTTCTTCTCCTTCCCAGGACAGATCGATCGATTTCCTGCACAGTACAAATTTGGTGGTCAACCAAGCAAGATTACCAAGGTACAAGTACTACTCGGGAATGGTTTTCACTTACAAGTTGGACCGGACAACAGTAACGGTCGGAGCGCCAAGTATGCTGGCGATATCGATGAGCCCGGCTTTTGCAGGCGCCTCCTCTTCAGCCTGGGCTGCTACTGGTTCTCTGACTCCAGTAGTCGCACTAGGCTCTGTCCTGCTTTCTTCTACCGGCACCTTTGGCTCGGCAATACTAGTCGTCTGCTGTGCCATCTGTGGCACAGGCTCTTCTACAGTGGGGGCTGAACTGCGGCTCCTTTCAGTCGGCTCGCCCACCGTGTCCCAGTCGTCTTCCTCCCCTTGATCTACGGGGTCGGACGATGGAATTTCCTATGACAACTCAGAATTCAACTGTCAGCATGCAATACTTCAAGACAAGTACTCGGCTACTCTACTCGAGGAACTCACCTCTGGGGACGTAGTCTCTGTCACCTTCAACTTCTTGGCGACACGTTTGCGCGCCACATTGCGCGGCCTTCTCGGTGGCACAGGGAGACTAGCCTCCAAGCTATTCGGTAGATCTTCAATGAGGGGGATATTGGGCAGCCCAGGTCGGCTGAACCTGGACCGCAGTTGAAATTGCTCTTGGAGCATTTCCCCATCCTCCTCGTCGGACGTGTCTTCAATGGTGACGGTGTCGTCACCCTTGCCGACTTCCCGGCGTTCCTTCGCTTTGCTCTTGCCCTCCTCTGGAATATCTACAACTTGAGGAGGGGGAGTTGGATCGGAGACAAACTTCGCAATGTCATCCTACAACAAACAACTTGGGTGAGCGCGACTACTCCTATTTAATCAGTACTCGGAAGCAGAGGTCATCGGCTACTAACCTTATTCGGCGGACGAGCCGCGAAGTACTCAGGGACTGGGCAGGGTGTGTATGGTGGCATATCTTTGAATATCCTGCCCAGCCTCTCGACAATGTCTTCATCGTCGACTTCGTTGCGGGGCATCCTCAACGTATCCTCGTCGCCCGTATACTGGTACCCGAGGGTGTCACTTGCCATTAGTGGCTGCACCCTCCTCTTCATGAAGCTAAAGGCCACGTGTACGACCCTCAGCCCGACTTCTCTCAAAGCCTTGATCTTCTGCAACAGCTCGGGTAGTTGGATACCCTCCTGCATCGTCGGTTCAGTGTTCCACCACGCCCGATGCTTCGGCTGCTTCCCGCTCGGCTTCGGCAGCTCTGGGTGGTGGTTACTGATACAGAACCACTTCGCCTTCCAGTTTTGGTTTGAATCGATGAGCTTGTATGCCAAGTACTGGTCGGCTGCGTCTTCTCGCATCTGAATGCCGGCTCCTCCGACTACTCGCGGGTTTTTGGCGCTCGGCTGCAGCTTCACATGGAAAAACTTCCGAAACAAGATCCAGTGGGGTTTGATCCCCACGAAGGCTTCGCAGAAGTGTACAAAGACGGAGATGTGAAAAATGCCATTAGGGTTCAAGTTCAAGTACTCAATACCGTAGTACTTGAGGAGACCCTTGAAGAAATCGCTCGCCGGGAGTGCTAGTCTGCGCTTCACGAATCTGGCGAACATGGGGACTTCGTCAGGATTCTTCTCCATGGGGTACGGGTCGCCCGCGGCGGCGCACCGCATGTCCATCTCCTTCTCCCACAAGAAACCGCTGTTCACCAGCGCCGGCAGATCTTCGGTCTTCATTTTCAACTTCTTCCACTCGTTGGTCGGATTGGGGCGCAGGGGAGATGTCGGCGGCGTCGACCCTTGGGCAGATCCCTCCGCCTCGCTGCACGATCTTTTCTTCCCAGCACTGGCACCAGCCTTTGCGCCTTTGGACAGAGACAGCTTCATCCTCCAAGTGCACGAGGTCTTCACTCGCATCCGCTCGGGGGCTACACTGGTGGCGAGCAGCGGCGGCGCGTGTTGACTTGCGATCTATGGCGCGGCGGCAGAAGCACGAGTGGATGGTTGGCTAGATCTACTCCAGCGGCTGCTACTGCGAGGAATGAAAAACCCTAAGGGTTTCGGCATTTATTTATAACCTAACCGGTGGCGCTGCAACGGCCGGATGGATAAGTATCGGCGGCTGACTCAGCGGCGGCTGCCTGACTCTTCGGCTTCCGGTACTCGATACAGCCCATCTTGGGGGCTCAGCTACATTCGCCTGATCCAATGGGTGACGACGACACTTAAGATTCACTCAGGACACCTTCTACAGTCAAGACGACCCTTCAATTCGAGAGGAAGTACTTGACTCAAGGCTCAGGGGCTCCGTGCCACGTGTCCTTCAGTTTTTCTCCGGATTTTATGGGAAAAGCTTGGCATAACTTCAGATTGAACCTCAGCTTGAATCTATGATTCGACCTAAGGCTCAGGGGCTACATTCCATATGGAATGCGATTCTTCAAATCACATTTTCCATATGGTTTCTTCTTCAGAACAGTGCGAGTACAATTGAAGACCTTCAAGAGGAGAACTCCAGGACGCTTGGGAACTACTCGAGAAGACTCCAAGACTACTCAAGGATCAAGTAGAGTACCTTCTAGCCTCGGGATGCTTCAAGTATTCTTGAGGACTTTTGGCTTGTAGTACTCAGGGACGCCTGAGGACTACTCGTCAAGGCCATCAAGACTACTCGAAACTATCTCGCTCGACTACAAAGTACTAAGGGCTTGTCGTATGGACCTCCCTAGGCCCACTACCTCGGTGGGTACTAGGACCGACTACTCGGTGGGCCCCCGGGACTACTCGTCTTGTGCCACACGACACCTGATGGCATGGGGCGCAAGGACTGTGGTGGAGAAGTATTCGGATAGGAAGCTATGCATGTCCTGTATTGTGTAGAGAACTCCTAGACGTACCCGACTAGCACTCTCTCCTTAAACCGACTTGTAACCCTTCCTCCCGGACAATATAAGGCGAGGCAGGGACCTCTATCTCTCTTATACGCATCATCTTGTAAACACACACAATCAATCCAGAGCTACGCAGCATATAGGACGTAGGGTATTACGCACCTCGCGGCCCGAACCTGTCTAAATCGTGTGCCACGTGTCTCTTCCTTTGAGTTACCAGTCTCGGTGAGGCCACATTCATCTACCTCGGGTACTCCCCTTGGTAGGTTGCCGGTCTAAAACACCGATAGTCATGAAGGACAAAAACTGCGTGGATCCCAAGATGGCGGCATATTGTCAAGCCGTGCGCGATCTAGAGGACAAGTTCCACAGACTTGAGCTTCATCACGTGCTGCGCGACTACAACAAAGCAGCCGACGTACCTGCGAAGACCGCGTCCACTCACAGCCCGGTGCCTCACAGGGTTTTTGCAAGTGATCAACACGCCTCTTCCATCTGCACGGAGGGAGAGAAGCCACCCGAGGAAGAGGAACCCAATGTCATGGTGGTTGATCAGCCACCCGAGCCAAACCTTGAAGATCTCGACTTGCGTTTTCCAATCCTCGAGTGGCTAGTCGAGGGGAAGCTCCCCCCGACCAGATGGAGGCTCGATGCTTCGCTAGCCGAGCAAAGGCGTTCGTCCTTATCGTCAGCGAGCTCTACAAGCGAGAGGCTGTTGGCATACTCATGCGATGCATCCTTGGAGACCAGGGCCACGAGATGCTGCGAGAGATAAATGCCGGCACCTGCGGTACCACGCCGGTCCGAGAATGCTTGTCGAAAAGGCTTTCAGACAAGGTTTCTACTGGCCCACAGCAGTCGTGGACTCCAGGGACATCGTACGGCACTGTGAAGGGTGCCAGTTCTATACCCAACTCATCTCCCGGCGCAGGCGCTCCAGACCAACCCCATCACGTGGCCTTTTTCCGTCTGGCACCTCGACATGGTGGCACCACTCCGACAAGCACCTGGGGGCTTCACTCACCTCCTCGTGGCGGTCGACAAGTTCTCCAAGTGGATCGAGGCTCGACCCATCGTTAATGTTCAGTCCGAGGAGGCGGTATCTTTCTTCACCGACATTATTTAGCGATTCGGCATACCCAACACGATCATCATCGACAGTGGCGCCCAGTTCACGGGGAAGAAATTCCTCAACTTCTGCAAAGACAACAATATTCATGTGGACTTGTCGGCTGTTGTCCACCCAAAAATGAATGAGCAAGTCGAGAGGGCAAACGACATGATCTTGCAAGGCTTGAAGCCACAAATCTTCAAGTGACTCGAGAAGTTCTGAGCAAGATGGGTGGCCAAGCTACCGTCCGTGCTGTGGAGTCTACGTACCACACCGTGTCGTGCCATGGGCTTCACGCCCTTCTTCATGGTGCATGGCTCCGAAGCGGTCTTGCCCACGGACATCGACTATGGCAGTCCGCGAGTATGGGCCTACACCGAGGAAGGCAACCAAGTCGCGCTTGAGGACGCGATTGACCAACTCGACGAGGCACGAGATGTAGCACTGCTGCACTGCGCCAAGTACCAACAGACCCTCCAGTGCTACCACGAGGGCAACGTGCGCCCTCGCGAGTTTCACGTCAGAGATCTTGTACTCCGACAAGTTCAAGGCAGCAAGAACAAGCACAAGTTATCGCCGCCCTGGGAGGGGCCGTTCATCGTCCATGAAGTGCTCCGACCAGGGACATACAAGATCCATTACGAGGATGGGAGGGTCGTCTCCAACCCATGGAACATCGAGCTCCTATGCCCATTTTATCCTTGAGTAACTGTTCAAACCTCGTACATTAATAAATATATGCTGCATGCCTTGTACACATGTCTTGGAGTTCAGAAACTTATCGATGGCTGTGTTTATAAGTTTGCAACTATATTCGGGGTTGAGCAGCGAGCGTCCTTGAACCAATGCAAGGACACTCCCTGCTCGGGGGCTACCCAGGGCACGATGCCTCTAAAGGACCGATACAGGCGAACCAGAGGGGGGGAGTGAATGGGAGTCGATAAAAATTCTTCTCGAAGGAGATGGAGACTCCAACAAGACGAACACGGCTTCCAACACACGTCTCCGACTCACTACCCAAGTTGGCCAAGCCCACGTATCTACTGAAGTGCTACTAGACCTAGGAACCAACAAACAACCTTCCGAGCCAAAACACACCAACACACACAGCGGAAACTTGCACAATTGCTACCTGTGCTGCACCGGTCAAACCGATGGCCTTCGCCGGTCAGACTGGTGACACCGATTAGACTGGTGGACATAGCCGGTCAGGCCGGTGGCTACAGCAGCCGCAAAACAAGTGTTCTAGAGAGCCTTAGTGACTTCTCTAGGCCCTGGAACCAAAATACTCTCAAAACACAACCTGCACGGAAGGAAAACCCTACACCAAGCCTAGCAAAACAACTCCAAACAAACCAAGAACTGACCAGCAACACCACAGCCCAAAGACACACGAGTCCAGCAGTTCACCTGAGGCAAATCCCACAAGTGATTCGCACCGGTTCAGACCGGTCAAGAGCACTGGTCAGACCGGTGTAACCTGGGCAGCTCGGGATGAACAACACCCACGCGTCAATTCCCCCACATCCAACTCCCGATCTCCCAAATCGCTCCACGGATTTGCACAAGACTTTGGGGATAGTAGGAACATCTCATGAGGAGTCCATAGCCAAGTTTTTGTCCACCAAAACTTGCCAAATCATGAGGAATCAAAGAAATCCCGCCACGAACTCCTCTAACCCTAGAACACCGAAACCCCAAAATCGAGCCCCTTCACTCACGGATTTGGGAGGGGAATCAAAGGCAAAAGAACCACGAAGGGTTCACACAAATTTCCCCCATCAAATCCCCAACAACAAGGTCTTGAAAACACTCCAAGAAAACCACCAAGAGAGGGCTCCGAAAATCACCACAAAGAACGAACGGGAACAACACAACCAAGCCTTGAGGAACCACGCCGATTCATCTATACATACCAAGGAGGTTCATACTAGGTCTAGCTTGCCGCCCGATCATCCAACCCTCTCACAAGATCTCACCATGAAGCTCTCAAGCTAGTCCTATAGAAATCCTAAGAAAATAGGAAGGGAAAATAGGAAAACCAAATGAGCTAGGGTTCCAAGAGATGGCTGCCATCCTCTCACCACTTGGGTTATATGGAGGCAATCGAAAGTCTAAAATACCCTTTCTAGCTAACTAGGGATACATGCCCCTCGAGGGTGAAATCGGGAATCTTTGTCATCGCTCCATCACACGGATGCCCGACGACCGCAACCTGCTTAGCCTCGACGCAAGCCTTGCGATCCCGATGTGTGTCCTCCGCTTCGAAGATTCCGGTCTGTGTCGTCGCACACCGGTCAGACCGGTACCCACGGTGAAGACCGGTCGGACCCACCGGTCAGACCGGTCTGGAGCTGCTGCATCTTTGTCTTTGGTTCTTTGATCTTGGCTTTGTGGATCAACCAAGGAACCCAGTGGTTTTTTGGTGAACCACTGGAAACCCCGTGAACTCGGTGTAGCCTCCGCCAATCGCCACTCATGACTCAGCTCCCACGTAGTCCTGGATCGACCTTGGTTTTGAGGCTCAACCAAGAAACCGTCCATGACTTCATCTTGCTATTCATGCCACGATGCGGCCCGCACTTGACCCCGCTGGCCACCGGGTCTTTCGAACGAAGCCTACTTGTCTTCTCCACACCTGGAGGCCTCACCGGCGACGACCTTTCGCGCTTGTTCTTCACCTGCACCTACACCAGTCAAGCCGCAACCTGCACACGCAATACGTTGACGGTGTATTTTGGTGCACCTAGCATGTTCATTACACTTTGGTTTGGATTTGATTATGGAACTAACCCGCCACTAGGCACACTAATCATATGACAAGTTCATCTTTGTGCATGCATTTGGAAGTGTTGTGTTTATGTAGGAAAACATGGACATAAAGGACGGATTTGCAACAAGTTCAAAGGAGCATTCATGGAGTCTTGTTCGTGTTCATGAGCTTGCGGAAATCACTTCCAATGGTGGCGAGGACCGAAGTGCTACGAGGAACACCCCCGGGGATTGAAGCGTAAAAGATCAAACTTCATGCAAAGAGAGCCTCCATCTTGATCGCGGGGATAACGGCGTCAAAATCATGCAAGTGGAGGGGGCAAAGTAGATAAGTGCACGAGGACCCACGGAGCAAAAAGGGGCGACCGAACCGGCCGAGTGGGCACGGGCCGGCCGGCCCCGGCGGGCCGGCCCCGCCCCCCCCCCCGGGACCCCGGTTCGGTCCCGTCTTCCTTGCCCTCGAAGGATCTTCGACCCTAAAACCCCCGACGCGCCGCCAACACGGAGGGAGGAGTCATTCGCACCGAAGGCCATCCACAAGCTAGAGAGAGAGGAGGAGGATCTCCGTCGGGAGATCAACCACCTCGAAGGAAGCACCCTCTCGTGGAGAAGGAGGAAGACACCGGCGGAAGGGAAACCATGATCAACGGTGCCATGATCAGCACCTTGATGGGGTAATCTTCTCATTCGTCTATGGGTTGTAATCGATCTTGAGATGTAATCGCACTTTGTCGGATTATCTATCTATCATCTTGTGTTGAATATACTTTAATGCTTAAGGTTTGCAACCATGCCGTAAAGGGAGTATAGGCCTTAATGCTTCCTTGGATCCATTCAATACGCCGTGGCCATCAAAGGTCTAGTCATGAATACCTTCGCGTAGTGACAGTACGAGAGGAGGGAAAGGGCGAAACCGTGGTCACATCCCCGATAGATTAGATTGGTTTTTCATGTCTTTAAGCGATTGCATGCTCTAGTATCGTAGACCCGTGGGCGAGTGTCTTCTATCTTGATCGTTTATCATTCTCTCTAGTGTAGTTTAGTTGTTTTCTAGTTTAATAGTAAGTTAGGGTTTTAGTAGCTAGTGTGTCGTTGTTGATCGAACGCTTGTAATCCCCTTGCTCCGCGGATTGACAAGAACCTTGGGAATCCCGTGGTGAAAAAGGTGTGGGGTCCGTACGCTTGCGGATCGTAGAGGGATACGTCTTTTATCCGTCAACAAGCCCCTTTTTCCGGCGCCGTTGCGGGGAGCAAGTTAGTTTACATCGTTTGATTTGCATCTAACTTAGTTTTATATTTTAGTTTATCTTTTATTCGCTATATCTAACACATATTATCCGGAAAGACACTTGTTTCTTTTTTGTTTTTGTTTTTATCTTATTGTCTAGATGGAGTTCGTTAATCAACCCGTGGAAGAACCGGAGAAATCATTAAGGGATTACGCTAGCCCTCGATGTGAAGACATAAAAGTACAAGAGTCGGATTCGAAGCTCGAAGCGACCAAGTATGAAATTAAATCCAAGATCATCAAGATGGTGGCGGAAAACCCATTTGAAGGGATGGTTACGGAGAACCCATATAGACACATAAGGGATTTCACGACAATATGCAACACGGTGCGTCAAGAAGGAGTTCCCGATGAATGGTTCAAGTGGAATCTCTTTCCCTACTCACTTGCCGGCAAAGCAAAGACATGGTATTCGGTTGCGTCCTTTGAAGTTGAAGGCAATTGGAACAAGTTGACAAAGAAGTTTTGCGAGAAGTTCTTTCCAATTAGCAAGGTTCAACATCTAAGGAGGCAAGTGATCACTTTCATGCAAGGAGAGGAGGAAGGGATAGACCAAGCTCGGGATAGGTTTAATGAATTAATCGAACAAGGACCAAAACTCGGCTTCACCGGTGACGTACTCTTGCATACATTTTTCTTTTCCCTAACCCCTAGTTGCATGCGACACGTCGAAATGTGTGCGGGTGGGGATCTCATGGAGAAAACACTCACGGAAGCTGCCCAACTTCTACAAAAAGTTAGTAAAGCGGCTGCCATGCGAAGAGATTGGGAAACAAGACTTGCGGAAGAGCCGGAATTCAATTCAAGGAAGAAGAAGCTTGCTGATTTTTCTAAAGAGGCAACCCGGAAGTCACAAAAGAGGAACCAATCATGGAAAAGCTTGAACAAGAACACATCAAGTCAAGAACTACACCAAACGTCGACTTTGCCGCGCCAAATGAGACGAACAAGAGAAGCATGTCAAGCGCAAAGCCACTAAGGGAGTTCGAGCCAATGGATTGGGTTCCTATTGATTACGGAGAAGTATTCGACAAGAGAAGACCGTTCCCTAATCAAAAGGGAATGGCAAGAGCATTGGAAGTGGACTTCCCACGGAGAAGAAAGCTGAAAATTCATACGACCTCGAAACCACCGGTGAGATTTTTGAGAAGCTCTTTGGAGATGACGTGGTGGATCCGGAACATATTGCCGAGGTGAAGAGAATCATGGGATCAAGCCCGAAGCATCACCATACGCTCGCCTCGCTGAAATTTATTCGATAGGATCCGAAGAAGAAGAGAAGATGACGCCGCACTTGAGTTGCGAGATCAACGGAGTTCAATGCAAAGCTTTATGCGACATCGGAGCCCAAGTAAGTGTTCTATCTTCTAAGATTTACGATAAAGTTCAATACCACAACCTAGACTTAGCTCCAACATCAACGAAATTAATTATGGGAGATGGTAGAACTATCAAACCTCTAGGTATTGCTTGCAACATGAAAGTAAAAATTTCTAGAAACTATATACCAACCGATTTCTTTGTTATTCATGCTTACCATAGTAATTCTGATCATATAATCTTAGGTAGGCCTTTTCTTAAGTTGGTTGATGCCGTGTTAGATGCCGGAGAAGGCAAAGTAACAATGAACCTTAATGGAACAAAGTACACATATAACTTTCTTCGTGCTTCTAAACACCTTACACCTTTTCCTCCCGAAGATGAAGAAGTAGAAGAGATAGATAGTCTTTGTTTTGTTGAAACCCTTAGAGACCCGCTGCAAAGAGCGATGGAAAATCAAATTAGTAATCAACAAGATGAAGAACTAGAGGAAGCGACAAAAGGCTTAGAGCCGCATGACGGTAGCGTGGAGGAAGAGAAGTTCGAAGACATAGGAGAAATCAAACACGAGGAGCCGCAAGTGCCCGAAGTAGACCTTAAACCTTTGCCCAAGGGATTAAAATATGAATTTTTGGGCCCAGACAAAACTTATCCAGTCATTGTGAGCGACGAGTTGAGCCCCAAAGAAAATGAAGCGTTGCTGATTTTATTAAAAAAACATAGGAAGGTGATTGGATATTCAATTAATGATCTCAAAGGTATTAGCCCAGCCTTTTGCACTCATCGTATACCAATGGAAGACCAATGTAA
This sequence comes from Cenchrus americanus, assembly GCA_947561735.1. NCBI lineage: Eukaryota > Viridiplantae > Streptophyta > Magnoliopsida > Poales > Poaceae > Cenchrus > Cenchrus americanus. The sequence goes on along the minus strand of OX387241.1, from coordinate 219,496,379 downwards.
GCCCGTAGTGGACCATCAAAGGAGGCTAACCCATGCCATGCGAGAGGTAGTGAAGAAAGAGGTTATCAAGTTACTAGATGCCGGAATCATCTACCCGGTTCCGCATAGTGAATGGGTGAGCCCGTACATTGTGTACCGAAGAAAGGAGGTTTGACCGTGGTGAAGAATGAGAAGAACGAGTTGATTCCGCAAAGAACCATGACCGGGTGGCGGATGTGTATCGATTACCGTAAGCTTAACAAAGCGACGAAGAAAGATCACTTCCCCCTACCGTTCATAGACGAGATGCTCGAGAGGTTAGCAAACCACGCTTATTTTTGCTTTCTCGATGGATACTCGGGGTTCATGCAAATTCCCATTCACCCGAAGATCAACATAAGACAACGTTTACGTGTCCTTACGGAACGTTTGCATATAGGAGGATGCCCTTCGGCCTATGCAACGCTCCGGCCTCTTTTCAACGTTGCATGATGGCCGTGTTCTCGGAATTCATCGAAGAAATTGTTGAAGTGTTTATGGATGATTTTTCCGTTTACGGGAAGACGTTCATGGATTGCTTAGCAAACTTAGAAAAGGTCCTTACAAGGTGTGCGGAGGTAGATTTGGTTTTAAATTGGGAAAAGTGCCACTTCATGGTTAAGCAAGGCATAGTGCTCGGACATGTTATATCCAAGAGAGGAATTGAAGTGGACAAGGCTAAGGTAGAGACGGTTGAGCAACTCCCACCTCCTACGGATGTTAAGTCCTTAAGGAGCTTTCTAGGCCATGCCGGATTCTATAGAAGATTTATAAAGGACTTCTCGAAGATCACTAAGCCTTTAACGCACCTTCTTCAAAAGGATGTGGCTTTCGACTTTGATGAGAAGTGCCTAGCGGCATTCCGGACCTTGAAAAATGCGTTGGTGAGTGCTCCCATCATCCAACCTCCGGATTGGAGCCAACCTTTCGAGATCATGTGTGACGCAAGTGACTACGCCGTAGGTGCGGTCTTGGGACAAAGAAAGGAAGGCCGAGTTCACGCCGTTTACTACGCCAGTAAAACTCTTAGTGGGGCACAATTAAATTACGCCACTACGGAAAAAGAGTTGCTAGCGGTGGTATTCGCTTTCGAAAAATTCAGATCTCACATTGTGAACTCGAAAGTCATTGTTTACACCGATCACGCAGCTATCAAGTATCTCTTGGCTAAGAAGGAAGCTAAACCACGTTTGATTCGTTGGATCCTTCTTCTCCAAGAGTTTGATGTTGAAATTCGTGATAAAAAGGGGGTGGAAAATGTTGTGGACGATCATTTGTCTAGGATGAATCGTGGACAAGATGATAAAGAGCCCATAGAAGATAAGATGAGAGATGACCACCTCTATAGAGTGCTTGATAAAGACACTTGGATGATCGACATCATTCGAGCAATTCGAAAGATGCCCCTTGATCATCTAGACAAAAACACTCAAAGGAAGATAATCTCTGAAAGTAAGAAATATTTTTGGGATGCACCATACCTCTTCAAACTTGGCAATGATGGAGTGATGAGAAGATGTGTGCCAAGAGAAGAGAGGCTTGAGGTTCGAAGGAAGTGCCACTCGGCGGAGTACGGTGGACACTATAGCCATTTTCGAACCGAAGCAAAAGTATGGTCGAGCGGATTCTATTGGCCGGAGATGCATGAAGATACTAAAAGATATGTTGCGTCATGCCCCGAATGCCAAAGAACCGGAAACATCTCTCAAAGAAATTCTATGCCTTTGAAATACAACTTGCAAATCGACATATTCGATGTATGGGGCATAGACTTCATGGGGCCTTTTAAAAACTCATTTGGATTCGAGTATATACTTGTTATGGTTGATTATGTATCCAAGTGGGTAGAGGCTATACCATGTCGTAAAGCTTCCACGGAGGAGTCCATTACTATGATCAAGAACGTGATTTTTCCCCGTTTCGGTACACCGAGAATCTTGATAAGTGATGGAGGAACTCATTTCACCGGAAGAATTTCAAAAGGTGCTTGTCCAAGTTGGGAATTGAGCATAGAGTCTCCACGGCCTATCACCCACAAACCAACGGACAAGCGGAGACGTCAAATAGGCAATTAAAAAGCATACTTAACAAGACCATAGAGAAGGGAGGCAAGGATTGGTCAAAGAAATTAGACGGAGCTTTATGGGCTTATCGAACGGCGTTTAAAACACCAATAGGTATGACCCCTTATCAATTCGTCTATGGAAAAGCTTGCCACCTTCCGGTTGAGTTAGAACATAAAGCATATTGGGCGATTAAAGAAATGAACCTTGATCTCGATGCCGCGGTGGTGAAACGAAGAATTCAAATAAGCGAGCTAGAGGAGTTGAGGTTGAAAGCTTATGAAAACGCAAGCATATACAAGGAGAGAATCAAAAGGTGGTATGATAAAAGATTGAAGAAAAAAGAATTCAAAGAAGGAGATAAGGTCCTCCTCTACAATTCGAGGTTTAAAACCTTCGGAAAGGGGAAATTGCAAAGCAAGTGGGACGGACCTTATGTTGTGCATTCGGTGTTCTCCAACGGAGCGGTAACCATTATGGATATAAACGGCGATCAATTTGTGGTGAATGGTCGGCGGCTTAAGGTTTACTACGAACCCGATGTCGTGCCCCTTCACCATGTTGACGTCTTCACTATGGAGGAAGAGCCCGAACGTCCCGCCTAGGACGAAAAACAAGGCATCAACTTCGTAAATTATTTTTCTTTTAGCTTTCCGGAGTTTTTCGCGAAGATTTACCGGGCCAACTTTTTCCCATGGGCCGAGGAAGAAAAAATAGGGCGGTGTGCAAAAACACGGACCGGCCCGCCCCCGAGGCGGGGTGGGCCGGCCGGCCCGAGCGGACCGGCCCGGGGGTGGCCCGATGCCCGATGACCCCGAATTTCGCCCGAATTTCTCCTTTTTGACTTCCTTGTTTGGTCGGAAAATTTTAAGGGAAGTGTAAAAAAGGAAAATAAGGTTTCCGAGGCTTTCCTCTCGGGACTATTTGTTTGCCCGAATTGGGAGCTCGAGAATCAAACCTTTCAAGCAATGTGTTGCACCATTGTAGCAGCCATTGAGCCTCCAAAAAGTTTAGAGTTGAAGTTAGAAGCCAAGAAGCCATCGATGGAGGAGGCGATGCGATGCGAGCTCAAGCTACCCGTCAAGAGGACCGCACGCATCCGTTGCGGAGGACGTGTCCCGACCGGAGCTCTTGCATCTCGCAACCCCGTCGAAGGAGAGAAGGTCCCTACACCCGTTCGAAGGTCGGCACGTCTCCAAGGCATCAAGCGTAAAGATTACAAGGAGGTGTCGCCGGAGCCTAAGGATTATGGGGATAGCGACTACTCCGACGATCGTAGCCGAGCTCGTGGGCGGCCGCCGGTAGAGATGATGATGATTGGGGTGAGCAACCCTATGAAAGGACTCCCGAAGGCCCCAACGGCGACGGCAACGACGGTGGTGAAGGCAACGACAATGGAGGTGGCGATGACGGTGGTGACAACGGTGGAGATTATGGCGACGACGACCCCTTCGGATTGCATCCGGTGTGCTGTCGAGTTTGCCGTCAATCCATCGCGGATCTCTACACGTCGGCCGACGAATGTCTCCAAGCCATGGAAGCGATGAAGCAGCGTATGGAGGACTTGGAGCGCGTAGTTGAAGATGACTACAAGTTCCTTAACCGCAACGTGCGCAAACTTTTCGGCATGGTTGGAAACATGAGAGGCAAGTGGTGCAAAACTTGCTTGAAGTACCACTAGATCTAGTTTTCCCCTTAGGATTTTTGTAAGATACGACGAGGACGTCGTATGTTTTAAGTGTGGGGGAGAGCTAGCTCGCTAGCCTTAGCTTTTGAACTTCAAATTTAGGTTCGGTTTAATCTTCGTGTGAGAGTCTTAGTGTTTTAATGAGTCTTTAGTTTTTGAGTCTCGTTTTAAAATTTTTGCAAGTGTCTTAAATTAGTGTTGAGTCAAGAAAACCAAATAAAAAGAGTCTTTATATATATCTTTGTGTTTTATGTATTGTTTATCTTTATTTACTTGTTTGCTTAATCTTCGATTCTTGATATATGAACACAAGTATGTGGTTTGAAAAACGTTTACCGTGGTGCTTAGTGGAATCGCTACTACTTAAAGTACCCATACCGCACTTCGATCTTGAGCTTCACACGTTAGTTGTGCTATGTTCGATGCTAAAAATTGGAGGATTTCAGTTCTGAAAATTATTTTAAAACCCTTGTAATAAAGGTTAGCAAAACCTCTTTTTCCAAGTTGAGAGTAAGAAAAAAATTCCTATCCAAAGCCAAGTTTATTTTTTTTCGCTCCACCATAAGTGTGATTAGCACGATGAGTTAGGCTAGGACCCTTCTCTCTTTGTGAGTTTTAATTTCGAGCAATGATCATGTTCTTGTGCTTATCTTTTGTTGCTAGCCTCGTCATATATTCGGTAACGTGACTTTCACAACGAAAGTCACGCACATCGCCGAATTCCATACCCAACCCTATACATCTCTTTTGTACATCGTATTCCTTAAACACAACCTATTTTCAAAGTTTCGTCTCGTCTCTAGCATGATTTATTTAAAAATTTCAGATTGTATGCATGCAAGGAAAGAGAGAATTGAAAGCTTTGAAAAAGTTGTCAAGAGAGAGAAAAATAAAGAGAAAAAGTATGTGTATGGAAAAGAAAGAAGAAAGAAAGAAAAATCATATGTGAATGAAAGAAGAAAAGAAAAAGAGAGAAAAGATGAGTTAGCAATGAAGATATGAGAGGGATGGATCAAGTGAAAGAAAAGGAAAAAAAAATAAAGTGTAAGGAAGGATGTCACGTTGATTGTGAGACGAAACTTTTACTCTATTTCCAACCATGTGCAATCCGACAACGAGGACATCATTGATGCCTTGAAGTCACAATTTTCTTTTGCCCTTGCACATGTCCACCATTCTAAATCTTCTCATCCTTGATATCCCTACATATGGTTAATGCTCATGATCATTGGCTTTGAAAGGTAGACAACCATTAGAGGAAGTTCTTAGTCTGACAATACTTGTGTTGATTGCTCTAGCCCTACCTATAGCTCCACTTTTACATGATATATGAGAGATTAATGGGAGGTGAGAGTTTTATAAAATTTGGTTAGGATAGCTACTTCATATGAGTGACTTGAGAGAGCTTGGAGAAAGGTTTTTGTCTAATACTTGTTGCAGGAATTTTTGTTTTGAAAACCATAAAAAACCCTCCGATGGAAGCAAAGGAGTAAGCATGGCTGAAATTGAAGACTTCAAGTGAAGGGTTTGAGTTGTGGGGTAAAACTTGACGTGGTAAAAATTCTAAACGCCCATGTTCATGTTTGATTATCATTACTTCGTGTTTATGTATTAAAGATGAAAGGATTGACTAACTTGTGAAGGAGGATTAATGGTACACGATTACACTCCTTGGACGAAGTTCTTTTACGAGAACTTGCTCGAGGACGAGCAAGAGCTAAGTGTGGGGGAGATGTTGACGGTGTATTTTGGTGCACCTAGCATGTTCATTACACTTTGGTTTGGATTTGATTATGGAACTAACCCGCCACTAGGCACACTAATCATATAACAAGTTCATCTTTGTGCATGCATTTGGAAGTGTTGTGTTTATGTAGGAAAACATGGACATAAAGGACGGATTCGCAACAAGTTCAAAGGAGCATTCATGGAGTCTTGTTCGTGTTCATGAGCTTGCTGAAATCACTTCCAATGGTGGCGAGGACCGAAGTGCTACGAGGAACACCCCCGGGATTGAAGCGTAAAAGATCAAACTTCATGCAAAGAGAGCCTCCATCTTGGACGCGAGGATAACAGCATCAAAATCATGCAAGTGGAGGGGGCAAAGTACATAAGTGCACGAGGACCCACGGAGCAAAAGGGGCGACCGAACCGGCCGAGTGGGCTGGGCCGGCCGGCCCGAGCGGCCGGCCCAGCCCACTTCCGGCACCGGTTCGGTCCCGTTTTCCTTGCCCTCGAAGGATCTTCGACCCTAAAACCCCCGAGGCGCCGCCAACACCGAGAGGAGGAGTCATTCGCACCAGAAGGCCATCCACAAGCTAGAGAGAGAGGAGGAGGATCTCCGGCGGGAGATCAACCACCTCGAAGGAAGCACCCTCTCGTGGAGAAGGAAGGAAGACACCGCGGAAGGGAAACCATGATCAACGGTGCCATGATCAGCACCTTGATGGGGTAATCTTCTCATTCGTCCATGGGTTGTAATCGATATTGAGATGTAATCGCACTTTGTTGGATTATCTATCTATCATCTTGTGTTGAATATACTTTAATGCTTAAGGTTAGCTACCATGCCGTAAAGGGAGTAGAGCTCCAATGCTTCCTTGGATCCATTCGATACGCCGTGTCCATCAAAGGTCTAGTCATGATTACCTTCGCGTAGTGACAGTACGAGAGGAGGGAAAGGGCGAAACCGTGGTCACAACCCCGATAGATTAGATTGGTTTTTCATGTCTTTAAGCGATTGCATGCTCTAGTATCGTAGACCCGTGGGCGAGTGTCTTCTACCTTGATCGTTTATCATTCTCTATAGTGTAGTTTAGTTGTTTTCTAGTATAATAGTAAGTTAGGGTTTTAGTAGCTAGTGTGTCGTTGTTGATCGAACGCTTGTAATCCCCTTGCTCCGCGGATTGACAAGAACCTTGGGAATCCCGTGGTGAAAAAGGTTTGGGGTCCGTACGCTTGCGGATCGTAGAGGGATACGTCTTTTATCCGTCAACATACACGTTCGTTTGGCCGGGCGTGTGGCCTTTTTCTATGTTTCTGGCCTCTTGCTGATTGCCGAACACCGTGATGACCCCTTTGGACGCAGGCATCTTCATGCATAAGAACCGCTGCCTTATGACAGCATCAAACTTGTTCATGAAACCTCTGCCAAAAATTGCGAGGTATGGGTGGTAAATGTCAACTACATCGAAAGTGAGACTCTCTGTTCTGGCATTCTCAAGATCTCTCGAAAGAGACCGGGAGTGATATTTTTCCAACCGCTTGATGGGCTTTCCTCCGAACCCCCGCGGCGGGTACTCGGTGGGTCCAACATGTGCTGACTCAGATTCATCTTTTCGAAAGTTTTCAAGAACAGGATATCCGCCGAGCTCCCATTGTCAACTAGGACTTTTCCTATAACCCATCCAGCTATGTTCACTTCAATGACCATGGCGTCATTGTGAATCGCGGATTTCAGCCTGAAATCTTCTTCTGTGAAGGTGATTGGCACCTTTGCCCATTCCAGCCGTGCAGCTGGGCCGTTGTCGGGGACAGCCCCTAGAGGTCCCCTTAAACAACGGGGAAACCCTCACTTAAAACCCGCAACAAAGCCAAAACACAATTTGCCTAACCATGCGAGAAATGGCCCACGCCGCAGGGGACCCCGACGGCCCATCGAGGCGGCCCTCTTAGAGATCCCCTCGAGCGGGCTCCGCCTCGCTCGAGGATGCGCCCCCCCCGGGCGGGCTCGCCCCGTTCGAGGGGTAGCACCTCCCTCGAGCGGGCTCCGCCTCGCTCGAGGGCTCGCTCCCCCCTCGAGCGGGTTCCGCCCTCGCTCGAGGGTACGTCCCGCCCTCGACCGGGGTCCGCCACGCTCGAGGGGCGCCCCTCACGCGTGCGCCGGCCCCCGTACACGGGCATTTAACGCCCCGACACCGGCGGGGACGGTGCCATCATGCGCCCGGGGCTCACGCCCCGTGCCGCCGCACCAACTCCCCGGGGAGGAGCCCATCCCCATCACCGTGGGGAGGGACCGTGCGCCGCGGCGGTGTCGGACCCGTGACGCCGTGCGCTCCGCTCCAATGCGGCTAACACGCCGAGCCCTCGAAGGGGGGCCGGATGCACCCTCGATTCACTTTCTTGTGACCCCCGCGGGGTTAGGTGGAGGCGCTAGGCCGGTGGAACACCATCCCCGCCACCGTAACGGCATGGCCGCCGTCCCCGCGCGTGCGGGCGCACGCCGCACGCCCGTAGCAACAACCCCAAAGACCGTGAAGCGCGTCGGGAAGGGACGCCGTTTTACCTACTCCCGTGCCCCGCACGGGCCAACGCGCACCTCCCTCGAGCCTATCGTAGGACATCGCCACCATCCGCCGCCCTTCTACCGTCGAACCGCCACTTGTTCGGGTACAAGGTAGGCCATGATTGCCGCATCGCCGCGAGGATCGTCCGGACGACCGCCCACTCTACAGCATAGCACGTCGTGCTTCCCCACGTAGCTAGATAGCGCGGCGCGCATGTAATCCGCCTCCCCCTTGATCTATAAAAGGGGGGCGAACCCCCCAGCCGCAAGGGGAGACAGAGAGGAACTCTCCGCACACCACGTACTCATTCTCCAATTCTCCCACAATATCTTCAGCCACTCCTCCAGGGACTTGGAAGCCACGCTTCCTCTCCCGCCTTGCTTGTAGCAGCCCCACTACAGGCACCCCCGGTGCTGAGCAATACAGTGCCTTGAGCACGCCTCTGCTGGACGTACGGCCTCCTCGGCCGGAACCAGGATAAAACCCGTGTCTCTTATTGCTTAGCATCGACCATTGAGGGATAGACCTCGGCGCTTTCTACTGGTTAGTGTCAGGACCATATTCCGCACCGCTTGGCGCCCACCGTGGGGCAATCGAGCGCCTAAGGTCATTTCGTCAACTCCCTCCATGGTGATCCGCACTGAGTACCGTGGTACACGCTCTTCGCGTGGGTAGCTCGGACCCCCTCCCGGCCGGGTTCGAAATTCGCTTCGGGGACCTGAACTTTCAGGCCACGGGGAACCGTGAGGAGCTCCGCGCGCGGCGCCGCGGCCGGGTCGGCTCCGGCCCCCACCGCACGCACCACCACGGCGCGGGCGCCCGCAGCACGGATGACGCGGGCCCGTCGACGCCACGACGCCGTCGTCGCTCGGGCGGCGTTCGCGCCGGGCGCGGTCCGAGCGGCGGCGGCCGAGCGCGCCGCCACTCGGCGCGCGCGCCCGCCGTCACGACCGCCACCACCCCGGCGGGACGGCCGCACGGTCTCCGACCGTGCATCCCCACCTCGGCCGCGTGGCGCTACGTCGGCCTACAACGCCAACGTCAACACCACGATGCGCAGGGTTCCGCCTGGCCGCCACGTCTTCGTCGCCAGGGACCCCGCGCCTCAGGGGGACGAATCGTCCCCGTGCTCCCTCGACGCGTTGCCACCCGCCAACCGCCACGGGTATGCGGAGTGGGACTTCTCCCGGCGTGCCGAACCCGGTCATGTTCCGGCGTTTTCTCGACGCTACGGACTACTGGTTCGGCTGCTCCGACGACTCCGAAGCACCGGGAGTTACGATCCCGCGTGGGAATGCTACGCCGTCATCACCAACGACCCGGCCAATGCCGCCGCGCGTAGGCGCCGGAGACGGGGAAGTCACGCCGCCCCGCCCCGGGGATCGCCACGTGCTCGGCCGCAGGGCCAAGCGCTCCCCGCTAGGGCCGACGCCGACGCGCGGCTAGGCCCGTGCCCGCGAGCTCGAGGCCAAGCCGGCGGAGGAATAACGGACGGTGCGGCCGCTCCGCGCCTCGATGGCGGGGGAAGCCTCCGCGCGCGGCGAACGCGCACGGGAGCCGGGCCGACGTCCGCGACCGCATCAACACCGTCCCCAACGCCGACAACGCGGACGCGCCCCCGCGGGCGAGCCAAAAGCTCATCGCCGCCGCGACGCCGCTGGCAGCCATGCCGGCACCCTCGACCCCCGAGGCTCGAGACCCGCACCGCGAGGTGCAAACTCTCATCGAGCAAGCGGCCGTCCGGCGGGCCGAGAGCTCGGCCTCACGCATCCGCCAACGGGGGGGATGCGCGGGACGACGAAGCCGCGCCGGGAGGCGAACCCTCGGGGGCACGCAGGGGGGACCAGCGGGGCGACCCGCCGACCAAGGACGCACGCCGGCCAAGGAGCGGCTCCTTGACGCACGCGAGGCGCCCCGGATGGCGACGCCGCAACGTCATCAACGCCGGCGCACCGGCGAGGGCGGACGCACGAGCAGCGGTGGGCTACCATCCCCGACGGGGCGGACGCTACGACAGCGGCGAGGACCGCTCCCCGACGCCGGAGCCCCCGGTGCACCCGTGTGTTCGGGCCGGGAGATCCGCGCGGCGGCGTTCCCCCCAACGCTTTCTCCAACCCTCGACCATCGTCAAGTACAACGGGGAGACGGACCCCCGTGTGTGGCTCAACGACTACCACTTGGCTTGTCGGTGGGCGGGGCCACCGCCGACGAGGTCATCGTCCGCAACTTGCCCCCCGCATCTCGGCGACGCGGCCCGGACATGGCTCGAGCACTTGCCCGCTAGCCAAATCCGCAACCGGGACGATCCGGTCCGCACGTTCGTGGGCAACTTCCGGGCACGTACGTGCACCCCGAAATTCATGGGACCTACGCTCCCCGCACACGAAGCCCGGCGAGTCGGCTGCGGGGACTTCATACGGCGCTTCTCTAAGCGCCGCACCGAGCTCCCCGCCGTGGCGCGGCTCCGAGATCGTGCACGCCTTCCTCGAGGGCACCACGTGCCGGGACCTCGTACGGGAGCTGGGACGCGGCCCCCGCTCGCGGACTCCAACGAGCCGTCTCGACATCGCCACCAGCTTCGCCTCCGGAGAAGAGGCCGTGGGGGCGATCTTCGACGGCAAGAAGGGCAAGCGCTCGGAGGACGCGCCCGCGGAGGGCGGCAAGTCCAAGGAGCCCCACCGCAATGACAAGCGGGGCAAGAAGGGGGAAGAAGCCGCGCCACAAGGCGCGCGAGCAGGGGCGCGACGGCGGCAATGCCGAGGCCCTTGCCGTTGACCCGCTCGACGAGGCCCTCGACCGGCCCCTCGAGGCCCGGGGGTGTTCGACGACATGCCGAAAAAGCCATGTCCTTACCACAAGACCCCGGTGAACCACACCCTTGAGCAAGTGCGATATGCTCAAGAAGTTCTATGGCCGCGCCACCGCGAAGGAGGCGCAGGCCAAGAAATACGGGGGCGATGGCGACGCGGGCGGCTTCCCGCGCCGTCGAAAATGTGTTCCTCATCTTTGGGGGGGCCAACCGTCGACATGTCGACCCGCCGCCGCAAGAAGGAGCGGCACGAGGTCCTCGCCGCGTAGAGGGGCGCCTCCGTCCTTCCTCAATTGGTCGGAGGACGCCATCACCTTCGGCGGGAGGACCACCCGAACCGCGTCCCCAACCCGGCCGCACCCGCCGGGTGGTCGACCCCATCATCGGGAACGCACGGTTCTCGAAGGTCCTCATGGACGGAGGCGCAGCCTCAACATCCTCTACGCGCATACGTTGCGCCCGATGGGGATTGGGTTGGACCGCCCGGCGGCCCAAGCACGAAGCCGTTCCACCCGCATCGCGCCCGGCAAGGTGTCCAGCCCCTCGGGCGGATCGACCTGCCGCTTTGGTTTGGCACCCCAAAGAACTTCCGCAAGGAGATCCTCACCTTCGAGGTGGTGGGGTTCAAGGGGGCCTACCACGCAATACTTGGGTGACCCCTGTTACGCCAAATTCATGGCGGTCCCCAATTATACCTACCCGAAGATGAAAATGCCGGGACCAAACGGCGTCATCACCGTCGGCTCGTCCATCGAGCACGCATTCGACCGCAACGTCGAGTGCGTAGAGCACGCAGGGCACCGGCGCCGGATGAAGCGCCGGTGAACACATTGGAGAAGATGGTCAACGAAGACCTCGACTCCGCCGCCAAGCACGCCGCACCTTCGAGGCCGCGGAGCGGACCAAGGGGGCCCCCCCTCGACCCTTTAGCCCCCGAGGGCAAGGCGTTGAGGGTCGGCTCCACCCTCGACCCCAAATAGGAAGTGGTGCTCGTCGACTTCCTCCGCGCCAACGCCGACATCTTCGCGTGGAGCCCCTCGGATATGCCAGGCATCCCGAGGGAAGTCGCCGAGCACTCCCTTGACATCTCCGCCAAACGCCCGCGCCGTGCGGCAAGAACGGCCGCGCCGCTTCGACGAGGAGCGGCGACGGGCAATCGGAGCGGAGGCGCGGAAGCTTCTCGAGGCCGGATTCATCAAGGAGGTGTTCCACCCAACGTGGCTACCAAACCCCGTGCTTGTAAAGAAAAAGAATGGGAAGTGGCGGATGTGTATAGACTACACTAGTCTTAATAAAGCATGTCCTAAAGTTCCTTTTCCTTTGCCACGCATTGATCAAATTGTTGATTCAACGGTACTGGGTGCGAATTGCTTTGCTTCCTTGATGCCTATTCGGTACCACCAAATAAAGATGAAAGAGTCCGACCAGCTCGCGACTTCGTTCATCACACCGTTCGGGACGTTCGCTACGTCACGATGCCGTTTGGCCTCGAAACGCGGTGCAACATACCGGCGTTGCATGCGCACGTTTTTGGGGATCACATCGGGCGGACGGTCGAAGCATACGTGGACGACATCGTCGTAAAAACCGAGAAGGCGGACGACCCGGTCGATGACCTTGGCGGCGCGTTCAACCGCCTACGGGCCAATGGGGTCAAATTAAACCCCGAAAAGTGTGTCTTTGGAGTGCCGCGAGGCATGCTCCCCGGGATACATTGTCTCCCGGCCGGGGAATCGAGGCCAACCCCCCGAAAAGGTTGCGGCCCTCGAACGGATGGGTCCGATCCGGGACCTCAAAGGGGTGCGAGAAGGTGTTGGGGTGCCTCGCCGCCTTGAGCCGCTTCATCTCGCGACTCGGTGAGAAGGGCCCCGCCCCTCTATCGCCTCCTCAAGAAGCACGAGCGCTTCTCCGGACTACCGAGGCCCGGGGATGCGCTCGACAAGCCGAAGGCGTCTCTAACGCACGCCCCGATCCTCACGCCACCGCAAGATGGCGAACCCCTGCAGCCTCTACGTGGCCGCAACCACCCGGGTGGTCGGCGCGTAATCGTCGTGGAGCGCACGGAGGAAGGGCATGCCTTGCCCGTACGGCCGGCCGGTCTACTACATCGGCGAGGTCCCGTCGGACACGAAGACGCGCTACCCCCGGTGTCCGAGAAGTTGTTGTACGCGGTAGTCCTTGCGCGGCGCAAGCTCCGCCACTACTTCGAGGCCCACCCCCGTCACGGTGGTTTCCTCCCTTCCCACTAGGGGAGATCATCCGCAACCCCGACGCCGCGGGTAGGATCGCCAAGTGGTCCGTAGAGCTAATGGGTGAGACGCTCGCCCACGCCCCGCGCAAGGCCGTCAAATCCCAAATTTTGGCCGATTTCGTCACCGAGTGGACGGATACGCGGCTACCGCCGCTGCGCATCCAAGCGAGTGCCGGACTGCGTTCTTCGACGGCTCGATGATGAAAACGGAGCGGGCGCGGGCCTCGCTCTTCGTGTCACCCCTCGGGGAACACATGCGGTACGCGGTGCGCCTCCACTTCCCCGCGTCTAACAATATGGCCGAATACGAGGCCCTCCTCTCGCGCCTCAAAATCGCCATTGAGTTAGGCGTCAAGCGCCTCGACGTGCGGGGGGACTCGCGGCTCGTGATCGATCGGGTCATGAAGAACACGAGCTACCACGATGACAAGATGGAGGCCTACGCAGGCCGTGCGAGCCCTCGAGGACAAGTTCTACGGCATCGAGCTCAACCACGTGCCCCGCCGGTACAACGAGGAGGCGGACGAGCTGGCCAAGATTGCGTCCGGGCGGATCACCGTCCCCCCGAACGTTTTCGCGCGCGACATCGCTCAACCCTCGGTCGACTTCGAGCCCTACCCCTCGAGTCACAACGAACCCTCGGGGGCTCCCTCGAATCCAGTGGGTGCGGAACCCATGGACGAGGACCCCTCGAACGAGGCGTACGTGCTCTCCCTCCTCGAGGGGTACGGCTCCCATGAGGCCGACGTGATGGACATCGAGTCGGCTCCCGTCCAAGAGGACTGGCGCGAAAAATACATCGCCTGGATCGCTCGAGGGGAACTCCCCGCGGACCGGGCTGCGGCCAGGCGCATCGCCAGGATGGCCAAATCCTTTGCCCTCGTCGATGGCGAGCTGTACAAGCGCGCGCCCTCCCGGCATCCTACGGCGGTGCGTGCCCATTCCCGAGGGGCGCGAGCTCCTACGGGACATTCACGCGGGGATCTGTGGCCACCACGCCGCGCCCCCGCACCCTCGTTGGCAACGCGTTCCGCCAAGGCTTTTACTGGCCTACCGCGGTCACGGACGCCAGCGAAATCGTACGCACCTGCGAAGGGTGCCGCTTCTACGCCCGCAAGTCCAACCTGCCTCGCCCATGCCCTGCAAACCATCCCCGTGACATGGCCATTCGCCGTGTGGGGGCTGGACATCGTCGGGCCCTCGGAAGGCGCCGGGGGGCTTCACCCACTTGTTGGTCGCGATCAACAAGTTCTCCAAGTGGGTCGAGGTGCGCCCCATCACGAACCTCGGGGCGGAGCGAAGGCGGTAACATTCTTCACCGACATCGTCTACCGCTTTGGAGTGCCAAACTCTATCATCACCGACAATGGGTCCCGGTTCACGGGCGGGAAGTTTTTGGAGTTCCGCGACAAGTTCCACATCCGTGTGGATTGGGCAGCCGTGGCGCACCCACGGACCAACGGCCAAGTAGAACGTGCCAATGGCATGATCTTACAAGGCCTAAAGCCCGGAATTTTCGACCGACCGAACAAATCTCGGGCAAAAATGGCTCCAAGAATTACCGGCGGTTGTGTGGAGCCTAAGGACCACCCCGAGCGAGCCACCGGGTTCACCCCGTTTTTTTCTAGTCCACGGCGCGGAGGCCGTCCTCCCCACGGACTTAGAATACGGCTCGCCCGGGGTTCGAGGCTATGACGAGGATGCCGGCCGGCCGAGCCCGCGAGGACTCGTTGGATCGGTACCGACGAGGCACGCCTCGTGGCCCCGATGCATTCCGCGAGGTACCAACAATCCCTCGGGCGCTACCAAGCACGCAAATTACGCGGCGGGATTTCGGTGAAGGGGATCTCGGTCCTAAGGCTACGTCAAGACAACCGAGGGCGCTACAAGCTATCGCCCCCATGGGAGGGACCCTACGTCGTGGTGAAGGTACTCAAGCCCGCACGTACAAGGCGGCCAACGAGGACGGTGAAGAGCTCACCAACGCCCGGAACATCCAACGGCTACGTCGTTTCTACCCCTAGCTAGGATTCCCAAGCATTTTTCTCGTTGTAAAAATCGCATGACCAACGCCCCCGCTTGGTCACAACTTGTTGACGGTTAATAATTGTATCAAAGTTCGTGCGCGACTCGCAAGCGTACAAGTCTCCCGTCGTAGTCAAGGGACCCTTCTTCCCTCGAGTGGTGAACCCAAGGTATCGAATCCGTGGAACAAATGTGTGACGCAAGACTTAATCTATTAAAGCCAAGTAATCTTCAATAATCGATAAAAGACCTAATGCATCTAAGTAAAAGACACAAAACGAATCTAATCTACTAAAAACCGGAGAAAACAAAGTAAGATTGGGTAGATAAACCGATCTAGAGGGATCGGGGTAAGCCTTTTGTTGAAGTTCCAAGCAAGAGAAGAAGTAGCAAATCGAATCTTGATAAAAGCCTCTTTAAATCGTGGTTTCCCGTCCAAATCCGAAAACATCCGCCTTTCGAGACCCCCGTTCTGTCACAACGTATCCCTATTCATGCGGGGAGCTTAGGGCGAGTCAAAAGACAAGTCGAGATTCTTTCGGAAGATCCGGCGTATACCTCTAGCCACCGCGGCTACAAGAACACCCTATGTAATCTATCTCGAGAATAGAATTGGAATAAGCAAAGCCGATCGAAAAACGAAATCTTCGAGGAAACACTTGATCGCTGAGAAAAGATTCAACTTGATAATTCAACTATAACAATGATACATACACAAGATCACCACCGGGATCCTTCCTTGATCTTGCTTCTAGCTCCGGGAACTCCGACGTGGTCTTCCGTGCAAGGTTCCCACGTCGGCTAGGGAAACCCTAGTCAACTAGCTCGACCCTCTCCTCTCCTAGATGGTGTCCCTCTCTTCTCTGCTTCTCGGCGGCCGAAGACGAAATCTTCTCTCGCGTGGCTCTCGGTCGGGGGACTATAAATAGCCCGATTGGCGGCTAGGGCAAAGGGCGACGGTTTTGGGCCCAAAATGGGCTCCTCGGCCGACCGGACGGGGCCGGCCGGCCCGGGGCCCATTTAGGCCCGGCCCGCGGGCTCCTTTGCCCGAGGTCGGTTCCCTTGCTTCCTGGATGCTTCCCCTTCGCATGTAGGTCCATGTCGTCGGTTTCTCTCCGAATTGGACTCAACTCCTTGTCTTGCAAGATTCGGCACTTTTCCGGTCGGTCCCCGGAGTTTGTCGTCTTCTCGGATCGAGTCCCCGCTTCTTGGAGTTAATTTTGCTTCATTGCATGACTTGTTCAGGACTTCAAGGTCTTGTCATGAGGTGCTTGATGAACTTGTCCCGAAAGTCTTGCATTCAACACTAAAACCCTGCATAAACATTAAACTCCAAAACCGACATGCACACGTGAACTTGTTATACCACTGGGGTTAGTACCAATGGATAAGGTATAAAACTCATGCCAACACCGAAGGTAAACTCATGGCTAGGTTGACGGATTTTCACCGTCAACATCTCCCCCATGCTTAAACCTTGTTCGTCCTCGAGTAAGCCTTCGACGGATATCATCATTGCTAAACAATGTTTAAACTTTGCACTTGATTACACATGAGAAAACATAATGCTCTCAAAATTTTAATTCATTGAAGTTCCATAATGTGCTAGCCTTCATCTCTACGGAGGGTAGATTCTCATTAAGCTAATCCCACAAGTATTAACATGCTCACAAAGTTTTAAATAGATCTCAGAATTTTTGAAATAAAGAACGAGATAAAGAAAAGCTAAACCAAATCCACAAATTTAAATCATCTTGTATATTGCTCATGAACTCTCATCTCACTTGTCTCTCAAGCCTATATATTCTACTCCTTTCCCTCTCATATATATGTGGTAGGCTTTATATGGAGCTTTGGGAAAGTTTAGTCCTAACAAGATTTTATAAATGAGGTGTTGTCAAAACAAGACAAGCTTCTCATGGTCTTACCGAGACTCGTCAAAAAGGTCATTGGAAAATAATGTTAATCAAGGAGGGAAAAGAGAAAAATACACACACTTTTAGATGAGTGGACATGTGCAAATGGCAAAGAGTGATCCCGAGTCACAAAGGAAGTCCTCGTTATCGGATTGCACATGGTTGGAAAATGAGAATGGATCTTTTTATCTTGAAGCCTTGAATGCACTCTTAGAGAACCTAGGGAGTTCACTTTACGCACAAATATATATAAGTTGACCGTAGGCCAGGGCTAAATCTAAGAGATTGAGAGAAGCATTGCCTTGAAATTTTGGAACCATCTTTCCTGACTTGGCTGATGTCTGTTGAAGATGTGGTCATTTCGCATTTTGCAGAGCTCCCAAGCTGCTATCATAGTTACTTCCATGAAGAAAGTCATATCACTATCTTGTCTAGGTTGAGCTAGCTCGTCATCCAGGCTAAGATTGATATCCCAACTGATACCTAGGTGATTTCCAGCATTGAAATGCACAAAGGTCATTGCCTGTATGTCCGTGAAGCTTTTTGTCCTCTCACTATTTCAATTGATGTGTGCTTGGTTGATAAGTAGCTTATATCTTTAACCTTTAAAAAGGTCCCTCATATTTGATATTCTAGAGATAAATTCAACACTCCATAAAATATTATTGTGAATGAAGATTGATGGATATTGTACCCTAATTCTTTTCACTTTGCCCTCAAAGTGGCCGTGAGGTCATGTTTGAATTCTCTTCAAAACATGGGTCTTTGATGTCCTCAACAAGTCATTCTGAGATTGCTGAGATGTAAGGTACAAATCACCTTTTCTTGGAAGGTGCTGTAAATCCACCATTTCATTCAAGTCATTGTTCCTTTGGATTCAATACATTATCCATTCTAATATAAATTGTTTGTTTGTTCCGTTTTATCAATTTTTTCTTGATCTACATTTTGTATATGGATGTATTCAAACATCTATTAAGTTTGTCAATGCCATTGAAGTTAACACAAAGAAATGCAATCTCACATGCCATACTTACACTAATCATATGAGATTGAACTAAGAAAATAACAATATTTATCATCATAAGAAATCTGGTTAAGTAATTTGTGTTTCAACCGTATGAGATTCATTATTCTGGCAATCCATATCACTATAGTCACTTCCAACTCTCTCCCAGTAATAATCGATGGTACAGGCATTAAGGTTCACAATAAGCATTAAGTTCAAATCAGCATTTGGCTAAATATACTATCAATAGTTCATGACCAGATGATACACTGCTAAATAATTTTTATGTTTGCAGGGAGGATCTGCAAGAATTATTTCTTTCTTTTCGTTTCACAAGGATCACGATGACTATGAGGGGAGGCCACAACTTTGGCCGTCAGCTTGGACGTAGTGTTGCTCCCGCCCTCGCGGCTCACAGAGTAGGCATTGCTTAAGTTCTCAAGGCCGAATTAGCGTCGACCCTCGGCGAGCTGCTCGTACAGCTTCCTCTTCTCCAAATTTCGGGACCTTGCCATGCCTATTAATGTTTCCCTAAGTTCATTTTGCTTCCCAAGAATACCGTGGCTTGTTCGCACAAGAGCTTAATTGTAGTTTTACCGTTTTGTTTTATAGGCAACACAAGAGGCTTGATCTCGTTGAAGCTTTAAATCAATTATGTGAGTTTATTATAAATTTAATAAAAAATTTGATGCTACTATGTATTTTATGAAATGCAATGTGTTTCAGAAATTTTCTTAACATGTGCATGTAAAATAGCGAGGACCCAAAGACAATGCCCATGTAAGTTTTATTGGATACGAGACGCTTTTGTTTGCTCTATTTGAATATATTTGCTTATAGAATGTGTTGCACATGCAACGTTTGGTGCATAATGTTCCGATCAAGTACTACAACTAAATGTTTGCTTTGCGGCTTGTTTCACAATGATGGTTTATTTAATTAAGTTTTTAAATAAGTTGTGTTCAATAGCTGCTTAAGTCAAACCTTGGACATACATGAGATTCCTTTCCGCACAACATTCTATTGTTTCTCTTTCTACATTTTGTTGACTATAATGCATATCATTAATGAATCCAGCTACTTGCCGACATTCATTGTGGTTGCAACACGATCATCTAATTTAAATCATTCTTTCGGGGGTTGGTCATTTTATTTCCACGATAAGGATAAAGGTTTACCATGAAGGTCAAATGAGATCGTGATATGTATACATTAAGAAAAGAAATGATGAAGATGATTTTGAAAATCGTATGATCATTCTAACCTATTTGTGGACATTCAATTTTTAAAATATTGTTTAAAACACGTATGGCAAAGACGTGCATTTTACTAGTATGAACTAAGGAGGGAACTTACTTGATTATTTAGTTGGCGAGCACGAGCACGAGTAATAGGACTAGCGAGAGGAATTGAATGCTGTTGAGGTAGTGATGATGTCGATGTCGGGGATGTATCATTGGCGGGAATGTCATCATCATCCTTCCCTTCTTGCATTTGAGTCGTACCGACTCAAGATCATCTTCTTCTCTCAAATATGGCTTCAAATCTACAATGTTAAATGGGACTAACCCCCAAAATCATTGCAGATCAAGTTTGTATGCATTGTCATTAATCCTTTCTACCACTTTAATCATTCATCAAATTTCTAGGCAATAATTTAGATTTATTTAATTTAGAAGCCTCCCATGCTCAAATGTAACCATATTGAGTCTCCGTGTTCAAATTTTAATTCCTTTCTCATTTTATCACTGAAGAAGTGCCGGGTACTTAGCATTCTTTGCGCTCTATCTTCGTTTTTGTTCTTTTCATGCAACTTAAAACATCAATTCGAAAGATGTTTAGTAGCATCAAAATTTAGGTTCTCGCAGGTCGGCAAAGCAAGAAATCAATAGGAGCACGATAGCAAGAAACCATACACAATCTAGAATGGGCACATCTTTGTAGTAGAATGCAACGAACGATTGTAAGCAAATTCACACCACACCACCCCCCCCCCCCCCCCCCTGTGGCCGCCGGTGGCCGCCGCCGCTCTTCAGAAGATAAGCGAGACGAGTTGACATCGATAGCCTCGAAGAAGCTGCTGCTACCTTCGTCTGAACAAGAGGCGGAGGTATCCGACGCCACTATGATCAACGTCGAGGAACGCTCCTTCAACGTTGGAGATCTTTGTCTGGATAGACGCTGAGACAAGATCTCCTCCAACGTTGAAGGAGCGTTCCTTGACGTTGCGATCATGGTAGCGTCGCATACCCCTCCAGTACCTTACCGATTGGACGAGGGCGCGCAAGCCGAGCTTCGAGGCTATCGATGTCAACTCGTCCGTCGTCTTCCGAGACGCCTTCGTCGTAGTGCTCCACCGCCGGCGAGTTCCATATGACGTCGGCAGTGGAGGATTGCTTCGATCCGTAGACCAGGAAGTAAGGGGACGGCCCCGTTAGCTTGGATGGTTGAGTCCCTAGCCCCCACAGTGCGCTTTGGGGTAGTTCTTTGATCCACTTGCCCCCTTTGGAGTTCGCGGTGTCGCAGCCGCTTCTGAGAGCGTCGAGCACCATCCCGTTGGCGCGCTCGACTTGTCCGTTGGCCCGTGGATGGGCAACTGAGACGTATCGGACGTCGATCCCGCTGTTCTCGCAATACTCCCAGAACTGGTGGTTGTTGAAGTTGGATCCCAGGTCTGTGATGATGCGGTGGGGTAGCCCGTAGCGGTGTACGAGTTCATCCAGGAAGTCGAGTACTCTGTCAGCCTTGGGGCATGTGACTGGCTTGACCTCGATCCACTTGGTGAACTTGTCGATAGCCACCAATACCCTGTTGAATCCTCCTGGCGCAGTTGGCAGTGGCCCAATCATGTCGAGCCCCCAGCAGGCAAAGGGCCAGGTTGGCGGTATGGTGACTAGCTTGTAGGCTGGGACGTGTTGCTGCTTGGCGAAGTACTGACATCCTTGGCACCTTCGACGAGTTCTTCGGCGTCGCCCAGAGCTGTGGGCCGTAGAAAGCTCGCCGGAAAGCCTTGCTGACCAGCGTGCGTGAGGACGCGTGGTTGCCGCAGGCCCTTGTGGATCTCCTCCAAGATGTCCTTGCCTTCTTCACGAGGGACGCACTTCATGAGTACTCCAGAAGATGCGCCCCGCTTGTAAAGCTTGTCTCCGACGAGGACGTAGGACTTGGCGCGGCGGGCGAGTTGCTTAGCTGCATTCTTATTGGAGGGGGACCTTCTCTCGGCCGAGGTAGTCGATGAAGGGTTGCCTCCGGGCCACGTCGATCATCATGACCTCCCGCCCGCCCGGTGGATGGGGGCTGGACCGGGCGGTGGCACCCGCTCGGATGGATGGCGCGTGAATCTCGTGGGACGAAGACACCCGCCGGCACTTGAACGCGGTGAATCCAAGCTTCGAGAAGACGTCCGCTGCAACGTTGTTGTCGCGGACGATGTGATGGAACTCGAGACCATAGAACTTGTTCTCGAGCTTGCGGACTTTTAGGCGGTTAAGGCCCATGTTCTCCTTTGTTGCGGTCCCATGATTTGTTGACTTGGTTGATGACCATCGCGGAGTCGCCGTAGACTAGTAGCCGCTTGATTCCCAGTGAAGCCGCGAGGCGGAGCCCGTGTAGGAGGGCTTCGTACTCGGCTTCGTTGTTTGAGACCTTCCAGAAGATCCGCACGACGACTTGAGTTGTTCGCCCGTTGGGGGAGATCGGGAGCAACCCCGCACCCGCGCCCTCGAGGTTGAGTGAGCCGTCGAAGTACATCACCCAATGCTACGGTCGCACGGTGGGAGTGGGTAGTCGGTTCTCCCCGCCACTCGCCATGAAGTCGACTAGTGCCTCGCGACTTGATGGCCGTGCGTGGCTTGAAGTCGATAGTGAGGGCGCCGAGCTCGATGTACCCCCACTTGGAGATTTCTTCCAAGAAGCATCTTGGTTCCGCAGATGTCGCCAAGCGGGTAGTCGGTGACGACGGAGACCGAGTACTCCCGGCAGTAGTGTCGTAGCTTCCGCGAGGTGATGAGTAGTGCGCATGTGGAGCTTCGCACAGCCGATAGCGGGCCTTGGACTCGATAGAACCTCGCCGGGACGAAGCAGGGACCCGGCGGCCCCGGGACCGGGTAGGGCGTGGCCGTCTTCTTGCCGCTCGACAACGATGGCGATGACGACCACGTGAGTAGTCGCAGCGAGGTAGAGCAATAGCTGCTCGCCCTTGTGAGGAGCCGTGAGGATCGGTGGCTTTGACAGGAAGTCCTTGAGATGAGCAAGGGCTTGATCTGCCTCTGGAGTCCACACGAACTTCTCTTGATGCTTGAGTAGTTTGAAGAAGGGGAGGCCCCGCTTCTCCTAGCCTCGAGATGAATCTGTTCGGGGCGCCGCCATGCACCTGTCGGCCTTGGGACGTCTTTGATGCTCGTGGGAGCTTTCATGCCGGTGATGGCGGAGATCTTCTCGGGGTTGGCTTCGATGCCGCCGCCGGGGCGATGATGAAGCCGAGTAGTTTGCCGAAGGGGACGCCGAAGACGCACTTGTTCTAAGTTGATCTTCCAGCGGTACTCGCGCAGCGGATGCGAAGGTCTCCTCAAGGTCGTCGATGAGGGTACCGGAGTCCTCGGGTCTTGACAACCACGTCGTCCACGTAGGCCTCGACGTTCTTGTTGAGTTGCCTCTTGAAGCGGTGCCTGGATAGCTCGTTGGTGGGTAGCGCCGGCGTTCTTCAACCCGAAGGACATGGTCGTGTAGCGAGACACGCCAAACGGGGTGATGAACGTGGTCTTCTCCTGGTCTTCCTCCTTTATTGCGATCCGGTGGTACCGGAGTAGCGCTCGAGGAAGCGAGCGGGGTCGCGCAGCCCGCCATGGAGTCGATGATTTGATCAATCCGCGGCAACCCGAAGGGGTCCTTGGGGCGTGCTTGTTGAGGTCGGTGTAGTCGACGCACATCCTCCACTCGTTCGAATCCTTCTTGCGGACGAGGACGGGGTTGGTGAGCCACTAAGGATGGAAGAATTCTTCGATGAAGCCACCGCGAGTAGCTTGGCGAGTTCCTTCTTGATGGCGTCCCGCCTGTCGTCGGCAAAGCGTCGGAGGTGTTGTCGCTTGGGGGTGGCCTTAGGATCGACATTGAGGCAGTGCTCAATCAGCTCCCTGGGCACTCCTAGCATGTCCGCTGGCTTCCACGCGAAGATGTCGCGGTTAGCCCAAAGGAAGCTGATGAGCGCGTCTTCCTATTTGGGGTCAAGGCCAGACCCGATGGTGGTGGTCTTCCTTGGTCGCTCGTTCCGAGGTCGGCCGTCTTGATGAGTACCTCCTCGGGTGGGCGAGGCTTGTTGGTGCTGTCAGACTTCTCTGGGATGTCGAGTTCACTTGTAGCAAGCTTCTTCGACGCGGCGTAGACCTCCATCATCGCGTTGGGTACTTGGTTTGTAAAGGCGATCTCCACGGCTTCTTGTCGCAGTCATGGGAGATCTTCAAGTCCCCTTGGAGGGAGAGTACACCGGCTGGGCTTGGCATTTTGAGTACCAAGTAGGTGTAGTGAGGCACCGCCATGAACTTGGCGATGGCCGGCCTGCCGAGGATGGCGTGGTAAGAGGTCTCGAAGTCCGCGACCTCGAGCTTGGATGTACTCGGTACGGTAGTTGTCCCAAGACGCCCCGAAGGTAACCGGCGGGACCACTTAGCCCAGTGGAATAGCCGCGTTGCCGGGGACGATGCCGTAGAAGGGCGTGTTGCTCTTGGTGAGCATATGGGTGATGTCGAGCTTCATTTTCTTCAAGGTCTTGGTGAAAAGGACGTTAAGCCCGCTCCCACCGTCGATGAGCACCTTGTTGAGCTTGAAGCCCGCCACCCCCGGCTTCGGGAGGAGGGGGAACCGTCCCGGTTCGGAGAGAAGCCGGTCCATTGGTCCGCGCGGGGAGAAGGTGATGGGTACCTCCGACCACCCGAGAGGGGGTCGGGACCGCCGGTTCAATGGACATCGCTTCACGACGGGTAGCCTTCGCTCCCGCTCGCTGGGCAATCCGCCGAAGAGGACGTTGACGGTCTTGTCGGGCGCCCGGAAGTCATTGTTGTCGCCGTCCTTCTTCTTGCCCTTTTGATCGTGAGGGTGCGGTGGCTCGGCGTCTCCTTGAGTGCATGCCCGAGTTGGTAGCAATCGCTCGGTGGTATGGTTGCCATTTGGATGCCACGGGCACTTCTCCTTCGACGAGGTCTTTGAAGCCTCCGGAGTTCTTCTTCGAGATCCCCTTCGCAGGCGCTAGATAGCCGCGACAGTGTTGTCTGGCTTGCGCTTGCGGTTGGGACCCGAGTAGTAGTAGTAGTAGTGTTGTTGTTGTTGTTGTGGCTGCCTTGGTTTGCGTTGCCGCGCGCCGCCGCCGCCCGGTTCCGCTTGGTCTTGCCACGGATGGCGTCGTACTTGGCATTGGCCTTGTCCTCTTCATCCACCCAGGACGTGATCATGTCCTTGAGGTGGGGGATGGACCTGGGGCGGCGGCGACCGAAGTCTTCAAAGGTGCGACGGTGATAGAGACTGTCTTGGAAGAGGTCGATGACCTCCTTATCGGTGATGTCGACGACGGTGGCACGCTTGTCGAAGAAGCGGCGCATGCGGAGGGTCTCGCCTTGTTCTCGCTTGATCATGGCCGGGTCCATGCGAGTACCCGATCGGCCCATGGCGCCCACGAAGTTGCTTGTGAACTGCTCCTTCGGTCGGTCCCACTTGTCGATCGAGTGCTTATCCAGCGACTCGAGCCAAGTGAGTGGTGCTTGGTCCAGGCAGAAGGGGAAGTAAAGGCACTTGGTGTCGCTGTTGCCGCCAGCATTCTCGATGGAGAGGGCGTAGCACCTGAGCCACTGGATGGGATCCTGCTTCACATCGTACTTGGTGATCCCCAAGGGCTTGAACTTGTCGGGGAGGAGCAAGTTGCGAAGTCGAGGTGAGAAGGCGGGGAAGCCGTCGCCTTCGCGCGCGGTGGTCGACTTCTTCCGCAGTGGCTCCTCAATCTTCTGGCGAGCGTCATACCCGCCATGTGAGGCGCCGGAGGCGTGGCTGTTCGCGTGGCCTCGGCCGCCGCGACCGCCGCCGCCCTCTGCCCTCCCCGTTGGCCCCATGGTTGGAGCCGCCGCCGCGCCGCCGCCGCCGTCGGGATCGTTGCCCCCCCTCCGGCGGGAGCACGGTGAGGAACGACTTCTCGGTTGTCGTGGTCGCGGCGTGAGGGTCCGCCGGCGTTGGAGCGACGACGCTTGGCCCGCCGGGGAGGTCGGCTCGAGTACGGTTAGGACCGTTGTTGGCGCCGCGACTTGTGGCTTCGTTGTCGCGGTGCCCGGGCCGGAGGAGGTTGGTTGACTCTGTTGTCGACCCGCATGAAGTAGGCGTCTTCAGCGAGCTTGGTGATGACCTCTCCAGCGCGTATGCCCTGAGCCTGGCGTGCGATCGCTGTGATCGACATGAGGCATTGCTCAGGGGTGGTGTGTACTCGCTCTCGACCGCCTCGAGAGCTTCCGCAAGGTTGCGGACGGGGAAGTTGTCGCGGAGGCGCCGACGACGTTCGCTGCGCTTCCGGTTACGCTCACGTCGAGCGTCTCCGTCCGCAGGGGTTGTCATTGGGTGGAGCATCAGCAGAGAGCTCGTCGGAGGAGATGTCTTCCAGATATCTGTCTTGGGCCGTCCTTGAAGGCCCTGGGGCGTCGCCAGCAGCCATGAAAACTTGGCGATCAGGGGTGCCAAGGCTGGACTCAGAAGGTGCCACCTCAGTTGGTGTGCTTGAGTCAGCCCGGGCTACGAGTGTTCCCTCCTGGAACGGTAGCGAGTCGATGTAGGCGACGTAGCGTGAGTCCCCATTTATTAGGTCAGCAGGCTTGCGGTCTGGCCAGTAGACGTATCTCCCGGCCGGCGTGGATGTTATAACCAGCCCAGAGGCTGGCCCTGACAAGGGAAGCTCGGTGGAGTTGTCCTCGGACTCGGGCTCCTCAGGGTCCGACCCGAAGTCGAACTCGTAGTCCGGGTTCGAGTAGAACTCGGAGAGAGGGCTGGAGTCCGAAGCGCGATCGGGGGCGGCGTCGGAGTCCGAGTTGTACTCGGGTACGGGCTCCTTGCCAGCCCCACGCGAAGTGGGAGCCCCGTGCGGGCCGGGCTGAGGGTGCGGGGGCCGCGCGCAGCGCTCGCGAGGTGAGGGGACCACCCGCGATGGCCGAGCGGCCCGGCTCGCATGCGATAGCCCATGGCGACATCGAGTTCGAGTTGGGAGCGTGTTGACGGTGAAAATCCGTCAACCTAGCCATGAGTTTACCTTCGGTGTTCGCATGACTTTTGTATCTTATTCATTGGTACTAACCCCCGTGGTATAACAAGTTCACTTGTGCATGTCGGTTTTGGAGTTGTGTGTTTACGCGGGGTTTTAACGTTGAAAGCAAGACTTCGGGATAAGTTCATTAAGCACCTCATGACAAGACCTTGAAGCCCGATACAAGTCAAGCAATGAAGTGAACATGACTCCAAGAGCCCAAGGACCAAGCCCGAGAAGATGATAAACTCCGAGGACCGAACCGAAAAGTGCTTCGAATCTTGCAAGACAAGGAATTGAGTCCAATTCGGAGAGAAACCGACGTCAAGGGCTCACATGCAAAAGGGGAGAACATCTAGAAGACGTGGGAAGCAACACCGGCGAAGCAGCCGCGGGATGGGCCGACTGGGCCTAGGCCGGCCGGCCCGGGCCGGCCGGCCCAGCCCTTTTCGGGCCCAATCGGCCTCCCCTTTGACCTAATTGCTTCTCGGGCTATAAATAGCTCCCCGACCGAGAGCCACGCGGAACCGAAGTCGTAATCCGCCGCCGAGGAGCAGAGAAGCTTGAGGGACACCAACTCGGAGGTGAGGGTCGTGCTAGTTGTCTAGGGTTTCCCGGCCGACGTGGGAACCTTGCATGGAAGACCACGTCGGAGCTCCGCAGCGAGGACCAAGATCGAGGTAGGATCCCGGTGGTGATCTTGTTCATGTAATCATTCATGGTGAAGTTTGTAAGTGAATCCGATTTCTAGCGATTAAGTGCCTTCTCGATGATTTTTTTTTCTTCTTGGTTTTGCTTCTTCTACGATCTAGTCTATAGCTAGATTACATAGGGTGCTCTTGTAGCCGCGGTGGCTAGAGGTGCATACCGGACCGGCCAAGTGATTTCAACTTGTTCTATCGAACTCGCCCTAGACTACCCACATGAGTAGGGATACGTTGTGACAGAACGGGGGTTCCGAAAGGCAGGCGTTTTCGGAGTCGGATGGGAAGGCCATGATTTAAAGATGCTTTTAATGAGATTCGCTTTTCTATCTTCATCTATCTTGTTTGGAGCTACAACATAAGCATGATCTAGATTCTCTAGATTGGTTATCTCTTGCTTTCTCTTGCTACCTCTTTAGTAGATTAGATTAGATTCGTTTACTTGATCATATCTTAGATTAGATGCATCTTTGTTCTTCAATAGATAGCTTTACCTTGCTTTACTAGATTGAATCCTTGCGTTGCACATTGTTCCACGGATTGGATACCTTGGGTTCACCACTCGAGGGAAGAAGGGTCCCTTGACTACGACGGGAGACTTGTCCGCTTGCAAGTCTAAACGAACTTTGATACTACTATTAACCGTCAACAAGCCCCTTTTTCTGGCGCCGTTGCCGGGGAACAAGCAATCAAGATCCGATCTAGTATCGCTTATCTTTCAGTTTTATCTTTTGATTTCCTTTTGCATCTCTTATGTTTGATCATCCCCAGAAGAAAAAAAAGAGTCAATCTAATCTAGTTTTTATTAACCCTAATTTTTCTCTTTTCAGATTTTTGTTTTATTGCTAACCCTAACCGGAGATGGTTGGCTACCTCTCCAAGAAACCAAAACTTTTTTGTGGATGATCCAGGAAAACTTTACAGGCAAAGGTGACGTGCAACACAAGCTAAAGGGTTGGAAACCCTAGATTCAAAAGTCAAACTCGAAGGACCATCAAAATCTCCAAGGGAATCACCACCTCCAAGTCAAGACGCCGGAAGGCCGTTCAAGATCAACGAGGATGGAGAAGATGGAGATGGAGAAAGAAGCTCAACACCTAAAGGCCGCCAAAGCAAGGTCCACATGCAAGGAGTGTGAAGTGTTCATCGTGATGAAGATGCTAGACGCAAGTGGGACAACTTGCCGGGCGCCCGATGGGTAACGAAGAAGAATATCCGAGACAACTCCAAGGTCCCAAGACGGCGAAGGCTACTCGTGGCTCATTCGGGAGAGATGAAGGATCACACTAGAGACCATGAAGATCACGACCGAAGGATCGGAGTTCGAGATGCCGAGCCACAAGGAAGTTGTTGCATCCGTCAAGACCAAAGGACAAAGCCGGCACAGTGAAGACCAAAAAAATTGACTAAGCCAAAGTGGGTACCCAAGATTGCAACGCCCACAAAGAGCGTTGATCCGGAGTAATCAAGTGAAGAAGTCTAGCCATGGACTATAAACGAAGCGCTAGGCGGGAGGCAACCCGTTTCGTCGAGTCAAGAATAAGCTACCGGGAGGACAACCCGATTCCAGGTTTTTTTCAAGTCTTTTTAAATTTAATTCAGTTTTGAATTTTACTACGCAAAACATTAGACTTAGAATGGTTGAACAATATTAGAGACATAATTCTTGGTTGAATATTTTGCTTGATCATAAACCCTTTACATGAACCATCCTATGTGATTGTTTGCTTCTTTTTCGAGAAACCATAACCAAAAAAAAAATCAGAACCTAACTCAACCCTTCACCCTCATTATGGTGCTGTGGTTGACTTGTTTTTCATGCTAAAAACACACGAGTAGAGCCACGACTTGTATCTAGATGTTATTTAAATTTCAGCATGTGGTAGGACTCGCGTGAACCTAGAAGCTTGATTTTTGGTTGGTTTAAAAATCCATATCCTTGGTTTCTCTAAGATTAGAATTTTTCTAAGCCTCACTTAATTTTATTTCATTCAAAATCTCTCTCATCTAATCAAAATTAGGACCTAAACCTATGCCCCCATGATCAAGCCGGAAAAGCTTGCTCTCAACTAATGAAGGCAAACTATACCGGTGAGACCGAACTCGACGTAGTCGAAAAATATTTTCGACTTACATTTGTTTTTAATGGGTTAAAAACTTCTCTAAATTTATGCTTGAGCTCTTGCATGGCTCTGAAAAATATTTTTAAATTTCGAAATAAGAGGAGTGCTTAGCCTTAAACACACTTAAAGGGAGGCAATCTAGTTAACCTAACCATGCATGCACCATGATACATCACGGGATGCCCCTCCAACATATTTAAACCACATGCAAAGTACAAGCATGGGGGGGGCAGCCAAGGCTTTGTTTTGTAGGAATATCATGGATGCATGTGAGGCAAGGGAGTATGGAAGTGAGTCAAAGCGAAAACATCAAGTGGAAGGAGCAATAATGCAAGCGAAGGAGTGGACGGGAACGTTTGGAAGGTGTACGCGATCACGAAGCAACATGAATGCACTAGAGAAGAACCGCGCCAAGAGGAGGAGAGAGGTAAGTCTTTCATCCAACTCTTTGTTCATGTGCTCTAGTTTGTAGGCCGGAATCACCTTAGACTTAGCCATCCACCGCGTTTGTTTCGTGCAACAAACCACATCCTTAATCCACTCAAAGTCCGGACTCCAAAATAATATTTGTGTACCTTGTTACCGGGTGAAAACCCCGGATATATATTTGTGAGGGAGAGTGCTGCAATCATGGAGGAAAACTACAAGCCTTTTCACCAAAGAAGAAGGGATCATCATCGTCTAAGCCATCATTGACAATCTCTTCGAGGAGGCACTCGGTTTCCAAGTTTCCTCGGAGTATGGAGGAGGACACGGCACCGCCGAGGAGGAACCTCACTCTTCTCCTCGGTGGCATGAGGGACACACAAAACTCGTTTATTAGGTTTACCAAACTTCAATAACATATGGAGGAGCCGCTCGTCCAACCTCGCCACTTGACACGATCATCCGCTCCACCTCCATATGCTCCGCGGTATTCCGAGGGGTATGTCATCATGACGAGAGGAGGAGAAGAAGCTCGCTCGCCTTAAGTAGAGGCTTGTAGCGAACGTCGACATCGACGACCAAGCTCTCCACATATTGGGTTTCATACGGGACACCGGTGCAATTCTCTAACGGAGTGTCGGCAAACACCCACAAGGAATTCGCCTAGGAAATTTTCATGACCATGGCGCATACCCTTGATGAAGGAGTGTTGAGTCTCTCATTCCGTTGGAGGGAGCCCACAAGTGGAGAAGAAGGAAGACACCGTCGGAAGGGTAACCTTGATCAATGATGCTATTTCTAGCACCTTGATGGGGTAATCTCCTTTCATCCATGGGTTGCAATCGATCTTGAAATGTAATCACACTTTGTTGGATTATCTATCTATCATCTTGTGTTGGAGATACTTTAATGCTTAAGGTTAGCTACCATGCCGCAAAGGGAGTAAGGCCTCAATGCTTCCTTGGATCCATTCAACACAATCCCTGATAGATTAGATTGGTTTTCATGTTCGAAACGATTGCATGTTCTAGTATCGTAGACCCATGGGCGAGTGTCTCCTATTTTCAAAAGGGAGCTCCGGAACAAGTGGATATGCATGAGGCACATGGGAAGGTTTTTGGAGTATGATCACGGGAAGAGACCATCAACGAAGAAATACTATCCGGAACCCCATCATCCAAGTGTGTCACTTTTGTGCAAGTGGATTTTTGGGAGAACAAGAGAGACAAAGATAACCAACACGGAGTTGAATTGGCTTTACTTGGCTTTGATTGCCAAGTGGCCAATAGACCCCACTCACCTATGATCAACCGGTGGTGTTGTTAAGCAACATCGAGTTCGGAAGATATTGGTTCGGGGTGTTACCTCTCCATATTGGCTATCTCTTTAAAACCGGGTATTACAAGGAACCCAAATCATCTCCTACCCGGGACTTCCCTAGGAATGTATGAAGAAAGGAAAATATAAGAGTGAAGATGAGAGAGGAGGCTTCCAAGTGGCCTAGGTGAATTTGCCCTTCCGGATTGAAGATTAAGACTTTTCTTGAGGGGAAGAAGATCGGTTAGAGGAAGGACTTCTTGTGCCGGCGAAGAAAAATAAAAGAGAAGGATTATAGGAGAAGGATCTTCTATGGACCAAGAATAAGGTGCACAACAAAATTATGTCCCACCATTGGGAGGAACCCCGGCGCCGCCGAGTTACTACGGTGGTGTACCAATGCAAGCATGGGGGATTGGTGCAGCCATACCCCCACCATTTTTGCGGTGCCCAACGTAGCCTTTGCGGAGCCATATGCACACCTTCCTCAACCACAACAAAATGTGGCCACCATTGGAGGATACGCTGCAAGGAACGTGCAAATTATTGCAGCCATCCTAACCAATGCAAACCAAATGGGTGAAGGAAATGCAAACGTCGCTTATGTGCTTGGACACCTTCACCTAGCACTGTCGGACAATTCATAGGAGTAGTGGTGCATTCCTATTACAAGTAAGGGTACAACAACCAAGACTATCAATATCAACCACCGGCGAAAGATTAGAGAGAGGAGGAGCTTTAGTTATCTTTCCTTTACCCCCTTTTCTTTAATTTTCAGCTTGTTTGCGCCTATGTTTGCGTAGTATTTTCAGCTTTGCTTTAATTTTTAGTTTTAGTTTAATTTTTCAGCGTGTGTCTTAGTTTTTATTTTCATCATGAATAATGTCACCACCAAGTTTTTACCTTTGGTAAAGTTACAAAGTTTGTGCCATGATGATATATGATTATAATTGCTGCTTTGTTTATCTTTGTAATTGACTTATGCATGTTTGAACTAGTGCTCTCTTAAAAATACAAATCTGAAATTATCTAAATGCTAGCTTAATCTTCAGCGGAGGTTATGATTAAAATAAAGACCCATAGTGTTTTATGTGCTCTCAAGTTATGAATAGATTAAAGATGTCTTTTATGCTCAAAAAATATTGCTAACCTTGTCACAAATATCGCTTGTGTGTTGCTCAACCTATCCAGAGCCTTATATATATTTGAGTGCATAAACCTTAGTGTACAAGATTTATTTTTGAGTGAGTTATTGCAGGCCATGATTTCTCTGGCCCGAGACTAAGAAGCCGGTCATTCCGTTTTTGCGTATCTATCTTTTTGCTAGCCTTTTTATCCGTGCATTGTGTATCCCCGCATTGGAGATCTCACAAACTTCGCCGGATATCCACCCTTAAACCAAATATCATCTTTTGTGATACCTCCTTGACCACAACCTATCGTTGAGAATGGATCATCAATTCAAGGAAGATCGCAAGACGGTGCCGACATTGAAGATTTCAAGTATCTCTCCAAGGAAAAATACCCGGTACCTACCTTATTTTTCGCCTCTTTGCTCGAGACGAGCAACGTCTAAGCATGGGGGAGGAGGTAGGTACGGTGCCGTTTTAGAGTTCAAAGGGGAGTGGGGAATATTTAAAAAAATGAATGATGATGAAAGAAAAAAATCCAGTGATAATCATGACTTTCAAGGTGAAGAAAGAAATATATATATATATATATATATAAATATATATATATATATATATATATATAAATATATATATATATATATATATATATAAAGAAAGAAAGAAAGAAAGAAAAGAATGAGAAATATGAGAAAGAGAAAAAAATATGTGCGTAAAGTGAACTCCCCGGTTCTCTAAGAGTGCAATCAAGGCTTCAAGTTAAAAAGAACCATTCTCATTTTCCAACCATGTGCAATCCGATAACGAGGACTTCCTTTGTGCCTCGGGATCACTCTTTGCCATTTGCACATGTCCACTCATCTAAAAGTGTGTGTATTTTTCTCTTTCCCCTCCTTGATTTAACATTATTTTCCAATGACCTTTTTGACGAGTCTCGGTAAGACCATGAGAAGCTTGTCTTGTTTTGACAACACCTCATTTATAAAATCTTGTTAGGACTAAACTTTCCCAAAGCTCCATATAAAGCCTACCACACATATATGTTATGAGAGGGAAAGGAGTAGAATATATAGGCTTGAGAGACAAGTGAGATGAAAGTTCATGAGCAATATACAAGATGATTTAAATTTGTGAACTTGGTTTAGCTTTTCTTCGTCTCGTTCTTTATTTCAAAAATTCGAGGTCTATTTAAACTTTGTGAGCATGTTAATACTTGTGGGATAAGCTTAATAAGAATCTACCCTCCGTAGAGGTGAAGGCTAGTACATTATGGAACTTTAACGAATTAAACTTTTGAGAGCATTATATTTTTTTTCATGTATGATCAAGTGCAAGGTTTAAACATTGATGGGCAATGATGATATCCATCGAAGGCTTACTCGAGGACGAGCAAGGTTTAAGCATGGGGGAGATGTTGACGGTGAAAATCCGTCAACCTAGCCATGAGTTTACCTTCGGTGTTGGCATGACTTTTGTATCTTATTCATTGGTACTAACCCCCGTGGTATAACCAGTTCACTTGTGCATGTCGGTTTTGGAGTTGTGTGTTTACGCGGGGTTTTAACGTTGAAAGCAAGACTTCCGGGATAAGTTCATTAAGCACCTCATGACAAGACCTTGAAGCCCGATACAAGTCAAGCAATGAAGTGAACATGACTCCAAGAGCCCAAGGACCAAGCCCGAGAAGATGATAAACTCCGAGGACCGAACCGGAAAAGTGTCGAATCTTGCAAGACAAGGAATTGAGTCCAATTCGGAGATAAACCGACGTCAAGGGCCCACATGCAAAAGGGGAGAACACCTAGAAGACGTGGGAAGCAACACCGGGCGAAGCAGCCGCGGGGGATGGGCCGGGTGGGCCCGAGCCGGCCGGCCCAGGCCGGCCGGCCCGGCCCTTTCGGGGCCCAATCGGCCTCCCCTTTGACCTAATTGCTTCTCGGGCTATAAATAGCTCCCCGACCGAGAGCCACACGGAATCGAAGTCGTAATCCGCCACCGAGGAGCAGAGAAGCTTGAGGGACACCAACTCGG
This sequence comes from Cenchrus americanus, assembly GCA_947561735.1. Classification (NCBI taxonomy): domain Eukaryota; kingdom Viridiplantae; phylum Streptophyta; class Magnoliopsida; order Poales; family Poaceae; genus Cenchrus; species Cenchrus americanus. Next base: position 219,462,318 of record OX387241.1, on the reverse strand, counting down.
AGATGAGGGTCGTGCTAGTTGTCTAGGGTTTCCCCGGCCGACGTGGGAACCTTGCATGGAAGACCACGTCGGAGCTCGGAGCGAGGACCAAGATCGAGGTAGGATCCCGGTGGTGATCTTGTTCATGTAATCATTCATGGTGAAGTTTGTAAGTGAATCCGATTTCTAGCGATTAAGTGCCTTCTCGATGATTTTGTTTTCTTCTTGGTTTTGCTTCTTCTACGATCTAGTCTATAGCTAGATTACATAGGGTGCTCTTGTAGCCGCGGTGGCTAGAGGTGCATACCGGACCGGCCAAGTGATTTCAACTTGTTCTATCGAACTCGCCCTAGACTACCCGCATGAATAGGGATACGTTGTGACGAACGGGGGTTCCGAAAGGCGGGCGTTTTCGGAGTCGGATGGTTATCTCTTGCTTTCTCTTGCTACCTCTTTAGTAGATTAGATTAGATTCGTTTACTTGATCATATCTTAGATTAGATGCATCTTTGTTCTTCAATAGATAGCTTTACCTTGCTTTACTAGATTGAATCCTTGCGTTGCACATTGTTCCACGGATTCGATACCTTGGGTTCACCACTCGAGGGAAGAAGGGTCCCTTGACTACGACGGGAGACTTGTCCGCTTGCAAGTCATAAACGAACTTTGATACGGTTATTAACCGTCAACGCAGCGTTCTCGAGCTCGAAGTCGGCGTGGTGGTTGAAGAGCGAAATTTTGCCGAACTTGCCGGCGAGTTCGCTCGTGACGACTTCGGGGAAGCGTCACGAAGCCGCATTCGGGTTGGGCCGCATGGTCGGTGGCGGCCGGAAGGAGCCCGCGCCATCGGCAGTGCGGCACCCGGGCGCCGAACACGAAGGTGTCACCGCGGTTGAAGGCGACGGTTGGCTTGAAGTAGACGGAAGCCGTCGAGTTCGCCATGTGATCTCGGGCGAGAGCCCCTACCCGGCGCGCCGCCGGTGTCGGTGTTTTAGACCGGCAACCTACTAAGGGGAGTACCCGAAGTAGATGAATGTAACTCACCGAGATCGGTAACTCGAAGGAAGAGACACGTGGCACACAATTTAGACGGGTTCGGGCCGCGAGGTGCGTAATACCCTACGTCTCGTATGCTTTGCGTAGCTCGGATTGATTGGGCACGATTACCGCATGGTGCAATAGTGCGCCGTGAGTTGTATGAGATGAGATTGGATGCTTGAGATCGGTCCCTCGCCTCGCCTTATATAGTCCGGGAGGCGGGGTTACAAGTTGGAGTAGGGAGAGAGTACTAGTCGAGTACGTCTAGGAGTCCTCTATACGATGCGGAACATGTACGGCTCCCCCTAACCTAGTACTACTCCCGTGTAGTCCTTGTGCTCCACGCCTTCGGGTGCCGTGTAGCGCAAGCCGGTAGTCCCGGGGCCCACCGAGTAGTCGGTCTCGGTACCCACCGAGGTAGTGGGCCCGGGGAGGTCCATACGACGACCACCTCCCGAGCGACCTCGGCGACGTAGTGACCGCCTCTCCCCCGGCCGCCACGGCGGCCTCCTCGACGACCTCTTCCACGGACTCGGGGGCTCCTCCCGCGGCCTCCCGGGGCCTCGGGTGTCGACCTGCGCATCGGCACCCCTGCGGGGATGTCACCACCTTCGGCTTCGGCGCTCTCGTCAAATAGAAGACAAGTGCATCAGCGACTACGACTACTCCTCGAGGAGCTCCACAGCTTCAGAAGAGTACTCACCTTCGACAACGGCGGCCTCCGACAACGGCGCCCGGCGGCCGGTGGCTCGGCACTTGCCTAGGAAGCGAGGAGCGGACTCCTCGACGGGTGGCACGACTTCTCCCGCCACCGCCGAAGAGGGCTCATCCCCCTCCCGGGACGGATCCGTGGATTTCCTCGCGAAGCACACATAATTGGTCGTCGGTCAACCTTGACTACTACAACAAGTACTACTCGGGAAGATGGAGTACTTACAATTTTGACCGGACTATTGTCACGGCTAGAGCACCGAGGATGCGGCGATGTCGACTAGTCCACCCTCGGTGGGCGCCTCCTCCAACGCTCCCGCGGCTACCGCTTCCTCCACGGCGGCGGCGGCGCGCGGTGCTCTCTCGCGCTCCCGAAGACACCACCTCTTCAATGGCGGCGGCTTCGGGTTCCGTGCTCCCTTGTGGAGCGAGGGGGCGGCGCTCCGAGCTGCGCCAAGATCTCCTCAACGGTGGGGGGCCCGGACTACGACTTCGGCTGGCTCCCCCACCGTGTCCCACACGCCTTCGTCGCCCTCTTCGATGGGCTCCGTCGGCGGCACCTCCCCGCATACAAGGCAGACTACTCATCAGCAAGGGTGCTTGTGCGATGGGTACTCGACTACTCTAGTCAAGACATCTTACCTCCTGAGGTGTGGTCTCGAGACCTTAAGCTTCTTCGCCACCCGCTTCTGGCGGGGTTGCGCGGCTTCCGTGGCGGCGCAGCCAGGCTAGCCTCCAGGCTAGTCGGGGGGTCTTGCACTAGAGGCACATGAGGCAAGCCCGGACGGCTAAACCTCGACCGCAATTGGAAGCGGTCTTGCAACGTCTCGTCGTCGTCGTCGTCGGTGGTATCCTCCACGACGACGGTGTCATCACCTTCACCGACTTCTCGCCGCTCCTTCGCCTTCCCCTTCCCTCGGGATCTTGATTCCGCTCGGAGGTGGTCGCGGCTCGGAGATGAACTTCTTCAAGTCCTCCCGCAAGACACGAACATCGACACGACTACTCCAAGCAATGACTACTCGACTAAAGAGGAGCACGACTACTCACCTCCTTGGGCGGGCGCGCGGCGGAGTACTCTTGGACAGGGCATGCCGTGTACGGCGGCATATCTTTGAAGATCCGTGACAACCTCTCAATGATGTCGCTGTCGTCCAGCTCGCCTCCGGGCATCCGCGACGTGTCGTCGTCGCCGGTGTACTCGAAGCCTAAGGTGTCTCGTGCCATCAACGAGTGCACCCTCCGCTTCATGAAACGAAGGCCACGTGCTCGGCCCTTAGTCCCGCCTCCTTGAGCACCTTGATGCGTGCCGGCAACTCGGGAAGGCCGGATCCCCTCTTGCATGGTGGGCTTAGTGTTCCACCACTCGCGGTGCCCGGGCCGCCGTCCGCTCGGCTTCGGCGGGCCGGGGTGGTGGTTCGTGATGTAGAACCACCTTGTCTTCCGGTCGGTGATGGAGTCGACAAGCTTGTACGCCGAGTGCGCTCCGCGGCGTCTTCTCTCAACCGGATGCCGGCTCCTCCGACTACCCTTGGGTTGGTCGCACTTGGCGCGGCTTGACGCGGAAGAACTTCCGAAAAGGATCCAATGCGGCTTGATCCCAAGGAAGGCCTCGCGAAGTGGACGAAGACCGCGGTGTGGAAGACGCCGTTGGGGTTCGGATTCGGTACTCGATCCCATAGTACCCGAGTAGCCCCTTGAAGAAATCGGCGGCGGGAGCGCAAGACCGCGCTCCACGAACCACGCAAACATGGGGATCTCGTCTTCGGCCTTCTCCATCGGATATGGATCTCCGGCGGCGGACCTCCACATGTCGACCTCCTTCTCCCGGATGAACCCACTGTTCAGGAGAGTCAACAGATCTTCCGTCTTCACCTTGGACTTCTTCGACTCGCGGCTCGGATCGGCCCCGCGGTGGAGACATGGGCGGCGCTACTCCGGTGGCGGCCGCGGCGGCCTCTTCGCGGCCCCTCTTCTTCCCGGCGGCCTTCAACGTCTTGGATGGTGACGGCTTCATCCTCCAAGTGCAGGGCGTCTTCACGCGCATCCGCTCGGGGGCTACCCTAAAAGCTTTTGGTGGCGGCGCACTTGAATCTACTACGGTGGCGGCAAGCGGCGGGAGTGGATCTACTTCAGATGAAATCAAAATGACTGCAGCTCGGATGGGTGAAAAACCCTAAGGGTTTCGGCTTCTATTTATAAGTCAAACCGGCTCCGCAACGGGCGGGCCGGATAGGTCCACGCGCGGGCGACTCGGCGGCGCGCATGACCCTTCGTATTCTACTAGTCGACGCGTCTCACCTCGGGGCTCGGCTACTTCTACTCGACTACCTGGGAAGTGGCTAGTCTCAAGAGCATCTCAGGACACATTCTTCAAGATGACCCTTCAATTCGAGAGGAAGTACTCGACTCAAGGCTCGGGGGCTCCGTGCCACGTGTCCTTCGGTTTTTTCTCTCCGGATTTTTCGGGATTTTCTTGCCAAGACTTCGAGATGGACCCTCGGCCCGGGCACGCGGCTCAACCTAAGGCTCGGGGGCTACTCCATATGGAGTACGATTTTGCAATCGCACTTCCATATCGACTCCGGCTTCAAGACAAGACGGGCATTTTTGAAGACCTTCAAAGGCGGTTCTCGAGGACGCTTGGGACTACTCGAGAAGACTTCAAGATTGCTCAAACATCGGTGGAGTACATTCCGGCCTCGGGATGCTTCGACTACTCTTGAGGACTTGTGACTTGTAGCACTCGGGGACGCTTGAGGACTACTCGTTAAGGCCGTCAAGACTACTTGAAGCTATCCTTCTCGACTACAAAGTACTCGAGGGCTTGTCGTATGGACCTCCCTGGGCCCACTACCTCGGTGGGTACCAGGACCGACTACTCGGTGGGCCCCTGGGACTACCCGGCTTGCGCTACACGGCACCTGAAGGCGTGGAGCACAAGGACTACACAGGAGTAGTACTCGGTTAGGGAGCTGTACATGTTCCGCACTGTATGGAGGACTCCTAGACGTACTCGACTAGTACTCTCTCCCTACTCCGACTTGTAACCCTGCCTCCCGGACTATATAAGGCGAGGCAGGGACCGATCACCTCATCCAATCTCCTCTCATACAACCCACGGCGCACTATTGCACCATCTTGTAATCGTGCCCAATCAATCCAGAGCTACGCAGCATACAGGACGTAGGGTATTACGCACCTCGCGGCCCGAACTGTCTAAATTGTGTGCCACGTGTCTCTTCCTTCGAGTTACCGATCTTGGCGAGTCACATTCATCTACTTCGGGTACTCCCCTTAGTAGGTTGCCGGTCTAAAACACCGACACTCTTGAACTTTATGGGTTTCTGGAAGTTGTCGGTTTGTGGAGGAAACACGGGTGGAGCTGGGGTTGTGTCTAGTCGGTTCCTAAGATGATTCGGTTTAGGAAGAAAGGAATTTTTGTGGTGGGTTTTTGGTGGCTCTGGGATATCTCTGATCTTCCCCTCACCAACCTTGTTTGCCCCAAGTGCTTCCCCATCCTGGCGCTTGTATGTATCGATCATTATCCTCAACTGAGGCACATGACCAGACAACCAACCCATCAACTTTCTCAACTCATCATTTTCATACTACAAACAATTAACATAGTGTGCAAGCTCCATATTCTTCACAACATTTATTTCACAAGTAGAACAAATTGTAGGAATAGGAGATTTCAGCTGAGCCTCTAGAGATCTAGCATACATAAGAGAAGCATCTAACTTCTCATGCAAAACAGGACAAGAAGTGCAAGCACCAAGCAAGGAGGATCTATATTTCATCTCATCTAGCTCAACCCTAAGCACATCTAGTTCCTCAACCTTGGAGGCATACTTCTCCTTAAGCACAGTCAATTCACCAAGAAAAGTGGAACAATCAGTGCATTCAGGTTCATTGATCACAATAGAAGCAGACTTAAGAGAATCTATTTGAGCCCTAGCATCATCAAGCAAAGATTCTAGCTCAACCACCTTCTCCTTAGCCTCTCCAAGCAAAGACCTATACTACCTATTCTCCTTGTTGGTCTTTCTAAGCACATCATCACGGTTGTCAAGCAAGTCATTCAACCTAGCATTCTCCGCTATCAAGAAGGATGGGTCATTATTTACCTCTTCCTCGGAGTTGGAGCCCGAGTCATCCTTGTTGCTCTTCTTGCTTGCGGAGCTATGTTCCATGCTGCAAAAGCCTTGGGCGGCGAAGCACAAGCCGTTGATGTTCTTGCTCGACTGCTAGACCTTGTACTGGTTCTCTTCTTCATCACTCGAGCTCGATGAAGAGTAGCAGGAGCTTGAGTTGATGTCGCTCGCACCGGACACCATCGCTCGCTCCTTTTTCTTGTGACCACCACTCTTCCTCGGCCTCCGCTCGGACTTGTTCTTGCCCTTTTAGTCGTCCCTTGAGCGGTGCTAGGGTTGAAAATGGGACAGGAAAATCCTGTACCGACCGGCACCATGGACCGTATAAACCGATCGTGAACCGCTTTGTCAGGAAAAACATGAAACCGGGAAAAAACCGGGAAAAATCGGCGGGAACATGACCGAATTTGGTTGGAGAGTTTTCCCAACCGAATTGCCGGTTCCTGTTTTTGGCAGGGAAAATTCCCGCGGGATTTCTCGTATTAGTCGACTTACCCCATTTCAGCCCATCATAAATTGGTCCCAACCCAAGTTCTCACCCTGCACACCGCGAGTCACGATCAAAAGGCCCCCCGACGGCCGGCGCCCCTAAACAGCCAAACCCCCCGCAGTCCCAACCCTAGCTGCCGCCCTCTCAATCTCGTCGCTGTGTCACGAAGCTCCTTCCCCTTCTCCAAACATCGGCCGCACCGAGCATGCGAGCAGGTCCGCGCGCACGCGCACGAGCGCAGGCCCCTCCGCCGACCACGTCGCGGTCTTTCCGACTCCGCCTCTCACGGATCCAGGATCCATGAGTCTATGACATGAAGACATTTTTTCATGAGTCTGCGACATAATCCGCCACCTACTGGGCCACTGGTTGCTGCTACTGCCGTGATGCCCCTGTGGCATGTTTTTTAATTCGAACTTGTGAATAGTGATGAATTTGTGCACGAGTGCTGCCTAAACTATTGGTAATGGTTGTTCTGTGGTCACTGCAGTCTGGAAGTATGGTCGTATACTCATATGCAGATTGTGCTATGTTTGTGATATGCATGTGCAACAGTGCTTCTACTCCAGACTGACCTGCCTGAGCTATCATTTGTGTATTTGTTGACGTGTGATGTATGCATAGCTGTAATTGTTACATCGTGTTAACATTTTCAAGTGGTAACATGTGTTGGTGTTCCCATTTATATTTATCTGTTTCCGACCATAATCGACGTGTTCCCGATCGAATGGTTCCGTTCCCGATATCCCATAATATCGGTTTCGTTTTCCCGTCCGGCTTTCCCGTTCCCGCTCCCGTTCTCGGCTAAAAAATATAGTTGCGGGAATGGTTAAGGTGTTTTCCCGACCGTTCCCGATCGTTTTCAAGCCTAAGCGGTGCTTGTGGTAAGTCCTCGGACGGTGCTGGTGCTCGGGCTTGACCTCCATGGCTTCCGGGCACTCGGCGATGAAGTGCCCATGCTTCCCACGCCGGTAGCACATGCCCGAGCTCCTTCGACCGTTCTTCCAGTTCGTGTACATGCGCTCGAACCGCCTACTCAACAACGCAAGGTCCTCCTCGCCCATCACGTCGAACTCCTCATCTGGCATGGACACAAGGCAAGACAAAGAAAAATCTCTCTAAGACATGTTAGCATTAGTCCTTGAACCAGATACGGACCCAAACTATGGGGATCAGTCAGGTTCTCGATCTTAGCACGCACCCCACGGTGCACCTCGGACGACTTGAGTTTGGAAATAAGCTCGTCCACTGTGAGGGTCTCATACTTCTCTGACTCTAGGATGGCCTCGACCTTCCCACTCCACATGGTACAATCCAAAGAATGCAGGAGCTTAACAACCCTGTCATGGTCATCATACGGGAGCACGACCACATTAGCCCTCATGTTGTTCACGATCACCGTGAAACACTGAAACATGACATCTATTGACTCACCGGGGAGATGAGTGAAGTTCTCGTACTCTCTCCGGTAGGTTGCAAAGAGCCGAGCCTAGACTTGAGTGTTCCCGACATGAGCATTCTTCAACTACTCCCAAATCCTGCACGCCAAATCCTCTGTCTGAACCCGTTCGAATTCAGATTGACATAGAGAATGGTACAAGTAGTCGACCGCCTTGTTTTTGGCGTCGAACATGTACCTCGATCTTGGAGCAAGGAAGCTTAGCAGATGAACATAAGCTGTGTTCACCATGACATCCCATAGGATCTGACCCTTGCCGCGGAGGAAAGCAGCCATCCGCCTTTGCCACATCTGGTAATTCTTACCATCAAAGTGTGGAGAACCCGAACCCTGTTCCAGGTACGTCATCTTTAGATCTTAGACTGGTTAGAATCACGAAGATCCGTAACCAGCTCTGATACCAATTGAAGGAGCGATTAGGCGACCAGAGAGGAGGGGAGTGAATGGGAGCCGATCAAAGTTCTTCTCCAAAGAGAAAACTCGACCTATGCCCCAAATTCACAACCAAGGATTCCCACACAAGTTTGCCAAGGTCACGTAGTCACAACGGACCTACCAACCTTAGGAACAAACCCCAAACAATCCCGAAGCGAAAGCGATACTCAAAGAGCAAAGGACTTAGCAACTTGGCACTGCACTAGGAGGACCGTCCGCAAGCACCAGGTGGACCGTTCGTGTGGCCTAGGCGGACTGTCCGCGGGGCTGCGACGGACCGTCCGAAAATATCCCTCGAACCTCCAGTACTGCACCCTCAATAACGGACCGTTCGTCCTCTACCCACGGACCGTCCGCGCCGCACGGACTGTCCGGCCTTTCCTCCCGGACTGTCTGCCAAACCTTGTGCAACCAAAAGCACACGGCCAAACAGATCGAAAGAGGGGCGAACAAGAACACACGAAGAACATGACGAACAGCAGGCCGACTGGCACCTCGCGGACAGTCCGCACGGGGTCCACGAATGGTCCGCGACGGTTGCAGACAGCAAACCAAGCCCGACCTCTTGAAGGTCAACACCTCCTTCCCTTTACCCGATCTCCCAAATCAACCAAGAGAAAGCTACCAAATCATAGGTGAAGATGAAGCGCCTCTAGGAGATGCTATGCCTACAAATTTGTAGCCTCAAACCCACTGATTCGAGAGGAATCGAGATTCTACTAAGCTCAAGCACAAAGCTAGGTTTCCAACCAAAATCCTTCAATTGGTGGCCGAATTCGGAGTTTGAGGGGTCATAATCAAGCACAAAGATGCATGAGGCAACTATCCATGATCCCCGCCAACAAATCCAAACCCAAACACCTCAAAATTGAAGGAACAAGCCATGCACAAAAACCAACGAAAATAGCTCAAAAAAGACACGAAAATCACTCGAGCCACAAGCGGGAAATCGACGCAACCATGAAAGCTTCCATTCGCTCGGAGGTCGGATTCTTTTCAAATGGAGGAAAAATCTAACCCTATGGAGCAAGGAAATGAGAAGCAGTCCGGATGGATCGTTTGCCTGGAAACCCTAGATCTAATATATATGGGTCCCTCCCTGGCCAGGCAAATGACCACGCTACCCCTAGCACTTAAGTTGTGATACAAACCCGTCAGGGGCAAATAGGTCATGTAGCACTCCTCTTCATCGCACGTCCACGCTGTCGCCGCAGACCGTGTCCTCTCGACATAAGCCCTACGATGCCGCCACACGTCCACCGGCATCGAAGCTTCTCGGCGCACCCGGATCCCGTCTCCGCCCGCCGAGCCTCCAGTCTTGGTTTTGTGACTCAACCAAGTAACCTGACGGTTTTGTGGTGAACCGCCCAAACCCCGCGTGCAGACTCCGGTCATGAACCGCTACCCTGCATCGGCTCTGATCAACGACTTCGTCTTGCCCTTCTTGCCACCATGCGACCATCACTTGACCCTGCTGGCCACCGGGTCCCTCGAGTCAGGCCTACTTCTCTGTCCACTCCTCAGAGGCCCCGCAAGGCATAGACCTTTCATGCCCACTCTTCACCTGCACCAACGCAAATCAAGCCGCAACCTACGCCTGCAATACTCGGCCAAGAGTCAGTCCACACCACGTTGTCAATCACTCATCATAGCCAGGAGCGACCATCCACCAGTCCTCGGACGCTCCGGTCCTCAACCGCACACCGGAGGTAGAAAGAGAAAGAGTGGAGAGAACCAATCTAGAGATGGGATCGGGCCTTCTGTTGAAGTTCCAAAGTAAAGAAGAATATAGCAAAATGAATCTCATTGAAAGCATGGCTCCTGTTCCGACTCAGAAGACTCCCGTTTTTCTCCTTTACCATACTATCACTACAACGGATAATCTTACGGGTTGGTAGATCGATTGGTAGATCGGTATGGTCCTCTAGCCACCATGGCTACAAGAACATCCTATGCAATCTACCCGTGGGATAGATCGGGGAGAAAACACCCAAACGAGAACAAAATCACAACGAAAGCACTTGATGCTAAAAATCGGATTCAATCTACTAATTCAACATAGAAGTAATACATGGACAAGATCACCATCGGGATCCTACCTCGATCTTGATTGTAGCTCCTGGAACTTCGATGTGGTCTTCCACGCAAAGTTCCCAAGCTGGCTAGGGGAATTGTAGTTAACCATCTCGACCCTCTCCTCTCTGGAATGGTGTCCTTCTCTTCTCTGCTCCTCGACGGCGTATGAGGAATGTATTGATGCGTGGCTCTTGGTAAGGGGGCTATAAATACTCCGAAGGGCGGCTAGGTCAAAGGGGGCGCCGAACCGGGCCCGGAATGGGCTTGGCCAGCCATCCTGGGCCGACCAGCCTGGGCCCATTTCGGCCCCGGCTTTTGTCTTGAAGCTTCTCGTGCGATTCCCCATTTGTGTGCACTTGCATGTGGGCCTTTGACGTTTCCTTCGCAGTTAAGGCTTGAATGCTTGCCATCCAAGCTTCGCTATTTTAGGTTGAGTCCCTGAAGATTTGCACGTTGACACTTCGGTCCTCGAGTCATTTGGAGTCATGTTCATCACGTGTCTTGACTCTTGTCGGTCTTCATAATCTTCTTCCAAAGTGCTTGATGAACTTATCCTAAAAGTCTCCTCTTTAGCGTAGATTTCCTACTTAAACAATAAACTCCAAAATCGACATGCAAGAGTGAACTTGTTATATACTGGGGGTTAGTTCTAGTGGTTAGAATAATAAATCAATGTCAACATTCAAGGTAAACTCATGGCTAGGTTGATGGAAATTCACCGTCAACAGAGCCTTCATGTTGGTGATGGCGGAGATCTTCTCGGAGTTAGCTTTGATGCCATAATGGCTGATGATGAAGCAGAGTAGTTTCCCTAATGGTACGCCAAAGACACACTTATTGGGGTTGAGCTTCGATTGGTACTCTCGTAGAGATGCGAAAGTCTCTTCAAGATTGGCGTTGAGTGTGTCTGAGATTCTGGTCTTGACGACCACGCCATCCACGTAAGCTTTGATGTCCTTGTTGAGTTGCTCCTTCAAGCAGGCCTGGATAGCTCACTGTTAGGTGGCCCGACATTCTTCAACCTGAATGACATCATCGTGTAGCAATAGGCGTCGAACGGGATGATGAACACGATCTTCTCCTGGTCCTCTTCCTTGATTGCAATCTGGTGGTACCCCAAGTAGCAGTCGAGGAAGCAGAGCAGGTCGCAGCCCGCCATGGAGTCGATGACTTGATCAAATTGCGACAACCCGAAGGGGTCCTTGGGGCAGTGCTTGTTGAGGTCGGTGTAGTCGACGCACATCCTCCACTCATTGGTATTCTTCTTGCGGACGAGGACGGGGTTGGAGAACCACTCAGGGTGGAAGACTTCTTTGATGAAGCCTTCCGCGAGTAGTTTCATGAGTTCCTTCTTGATGGATTCCCGTTGGTCATCGGTGAAATGACGAAGATGTTGTTGCTTGGGGGTAGCTTTAGGATCAACATTTAGTGAGTGCTCGATCAACCTCCTGGGCACACCTGGCATGTCCACTGGCTTCCACGCGAAGATGTCTCGGTTAGCCTGGAGGAAGCTGACGAGCGCGTCTTCCTATTTGGGGTCGAGCCTCACGCCAATTATGGTAGTCTTGCTGCTATCGCCTGTCCCGAGGTCGATGGCCTTCAGCTGCACTTCCTCTATTGGTTGAGGCTTGCTTGCGGTGTCGGTCTTCTCACGTATCTCAAGTTCGCTCGAAGCGAGCTTTTTTGAGGCGATGAAGATCTCCATCATGGTGTTGGGTACTTGAGTAGTTGCGGCGAACTCGACGACTTTGGTGTCATAGTCGTAGGATCACTTCAAGTCCCCTTGTAGCGTGAGAACTCCCTTGGGGCCTGGCATCTTGAGTACCAGGTACACATAGTGTGGGATCACCATGAACGTGCCCAGAGCTGGTCTGCCGAGGATGGCGTGGTAGGAAGTCTCCAAGTCTGCAATCTTGCACTTTATGTACTCGGTGCAGTAGTTCTCCCGTATCCCGAAGGTAACAGGCAGAACCACTGAGCCAAGTGGTATAGCCATGTTGCCCTGGATGATGCCGTAGAATTGTGATGTGCTCTTGGTGAGCATGCTGGTGTCGAGGCCCATCTTCTTCAAGGTCTTGGTAAACAGGACGTTAAGGCCACTGCCGTCGTCGATGAGTACCTTGGTCAGTCTGGAGCCTGCGACTACTGGATCTAGGATAAGTGGAAAGCGTCCTGGCTCAGAGAAGCTTGTTCTCTGATCCGTGCGAGAGAAGGTGATGGGTACCTCTGATCGCCTAAGAGGCGTCAGTGTTGCGGGTTCAATGGACAGGACCTCGCGTAGAGTTAGCTTCTGCACTCGCTTGGTGGGGTGGCCACCGAAGATGACGTTGACCATCTTGTTAGGATCTTGGAAGTTGTCATTGCCTTCATTGACTTTGGCCTTGCCCTTCTTTTCGTGAGGGTGACAAGGCTCCGGAGTATCCTTGAGTGCCCGCCAAAGCTGGTAGCACTGTTTGGTAGTGTGATTGTTCTCTAGATGCCACAAACACTTCTCTTTGAGTAATTCCTTGAAGCCACCTGAGATCTTCTTGTTGGCGTCCTTCGTAAGGCGCTAGACTTCCACGACAGTGTTATCTGGCTTGCGCTTATGGTTAGGATCCAAGTAGTAGTTGTTGTTGCGACCGCCTAATCTTTGTTGTTGTGGTTGCCGCCCTTGTTGTTCTTGCTCTTGCTGCGGTTGGAGTCGTACTTGGCGTTAGCCTTGTCTTCCTCATTGGCCCATGAAGTGATCATGTCCATGAGCTTTATGGAACTCGGGTGGTGGTGGAAAAAGACCGTCTTAGAAGATGTCGATGACTTCTTTGCTGGTGACGTCGACTATGGTTGCACGCTTGTCGATGAATCGGCGCATGTATTGGCGGAGCATCTCGCCTTGTTCTTGCTTGACTTGCGCCAGGTCCATGCGAGTACCCAAGCGCCCCATGGCACCCACAAAGTTGCTAGTGAACTGCACCTTCAACTGGTCCCACTTGTTAATGGAGTTCTTGTTGAGCAATTCAAGCCTTGTAAGTGGAGCTTGGTCCAAGAAAAAGGGGAAGTATAGGCACTTCGTGTCGTTGTTGCCATCAGCGTTCTCGATGGCCAGGGCATAACACCGTAGCCATTGTATTGGGTCTTACTTCACGTCGTACTTTGAGATCCCGAGAGGCTTGAACTTCTTGGGTAGTAATAGAGTGCGAAGTCGAGATGTGAATGCGAGGAAGTTGTTGTTGTCACTAACGTTGGTGGTCTTCTTGGCGCGGCGTATCTCGTTGATCCTGTGGCGGGCATTGTAGCTGCCATGTGCATTGCTGGTGAAGTGGTTGTTCATGTGACCTCGACCTCCTTTGTTGCTGCCGCCATCGCATCTACTGCCGCCGCCATGGGAAGAGCTGCCATCCCCACCACCGTCACCTTCGCCACCGCTGCCACCACCATGTGAGGGTCCTCCCCCCGTAGCTCCAGAGCGATTGTGGGTCAGATGGTGTTCGGTACGGAAGCGGTTGGGTCCAACATTGTCTGGTGGGGGTCGGATGGTGTTCGGCACGGAAGCTCTCCCTATCTTGTTGATGGACATAAGGCATTGCTTGGGGATTTCATGAGTCCGTGCTGTGACTTCGTCCAGAGCGTCAGTGAGTTGCGGATCGGTAGAGCTTCCTGGAGCCACTGGCGTTGGTCTGCTCTCTTTTGATTGCGGCTACGTCGGGCATTCTTGACTTTAGTAGTCTCGTCTGTAGGTGCGCTTGCTGACAACACATCGTCAAAGATGTCGTCGAGGTACCGATCTACTCAGTTGTTGGTTGAAGTGTCGGCCTCGGCTACGAACACCTCGCGATCAGGTGTGTAGAGGCCGGGGTTAGTAGTCGCCGCCTCGGTTGGTGTTTAGTCCTCTGATGTAGGAGTTAGTGGAGTTCCCTCCTGGAAGGGTAGTGGCTCGAGGCAGGAGACACAACATGAGTTACCATCTAGAGTCATCAGGTTTGCAGGCTTCTGGTCGGTCCAGTAGATGAATCTACCAGTTGGAGTGGACTTCCTGACAAAGCTAATGTTGACGGTGTATTTTGGTGCACCTAGCATGTTCATTACACTTTGGTTTGGATTTGATTATGGAACTAACCCGCCACTAGGCACACTAATCATATAACAAGTTCATCTTTGTGCATGCATTTGGAAGTGTTGTGTTTATGTAGGAAAACATGGACATAAAGGACGGATTCGCAACAAGTTCAAAGGAGCATTTACGGAGTCTTGTTCGTGTTCATGACCTTGATGAAATCACTTCTAATGGTGGCGAGGACCGAAGTGCTACGAGAAACACCCCCGGGGATTGAAGCGTAAAAGATCGAACTTCATGCGAAGAGAACCTCCATCTTGGACGCGAGGATAACAAAGCATCAAAATCATGCAAGTGGAGGGGGCAAAGTACATAAGTGCATGAGGACCCACGGAGTAAAAGGGGCGACCGAACCGGGCCGAATTGGGCTGGGCCGGCCGGCCCGAGCCGGCCGGCCCGGCCCGGTTCCCGGTACCGGTTCGGTCCCGTTTTCCTTGCCCTCGAAGGATCTTCAACCCTAAAAGCCCCGAGGCGCCGCCAACACCGAGAGAGGAGTCATTCGCACCGAGAAGGTCATCCACAAGCTAGAGAGAGAGGAGGAGGATCTCCCGGCGGGAGATCAACCACCTCGAAGGAAGCACCATCTCGTGGAGAAGAAGGAAGACACCGACGGAAGGGAAACCATGATCAACGGTGCCATGATCGGCACCTTCATGGGGTAATCTTCTCATTCGTCCATGGGTTGTAATCCATCTTGAGATGTAATCGCACTTTGTCGGATTATCTATCTATCATCTTGTGTTGAATATACTTTCATGCTTAAGGTTAGCTACCTTGCCGTAAAGGAAGTAAGGCCTCAATGCTTCCTTGGATCCATTCAATACGCCGTGTCCATCAAAGGTCTAGTCATGAATACCTTCGCGTAGTGACGATACGAGAGGAGGGAAAGGGCGAAACCGTGGTCACAACCCCAATAGATTAGATTGGTTTTCATGTCTTTTAGCGATTGCATGCTCTAGTATCATAGACCCGTGGGCGAGTGTCTTTTATCTTGATATCTTAATCGTTCTCTCTAGTGTAGTTTAGTTGTTTTCTAGTATAATATTAGTTAGGGTTTTAGTAGCTAGTGTGTCGTTGTAGATCGAACGCTTGTAATCCCCTTGCTCCGCGGATTGACAAGAACCTTGGGAATCCCGTTCTGAAAAAGGTGTGGGGTCCGTACGCTTGCGGATCGTAGAGGGATACGTCTTTTATCCGTCAACAAGCCCCTTTTTCTGGCGCCGTTGCCGGGGAGCAAGTTAGTTTACATCGTTTGATTTGCATCTAACTTAGTTTTATATTTTAGTTTATCTTTTATTTGCTTTATCTAACATATATTATCTAGAAAAACACTTGTTTCGTTTTTGTTTTTGTTTTTATCTTATTGTCTAGATGGCGTTCGTTAATCAACCCGTGGAAGAACCGGAGAAATCATCAAGGGATTACGCTAGCCCTCGATGTGAAGACATAAAAGTACAAGAGTCGGATTCGAAGCTCGAAGCGACCAAGTATGAGATTAAATCCAAGATCATCAAGATGGTGGCGGCGAACCCATTTGAAGGGATGGTTACGGAGAACCCATATAGACATATAAGGGATTTCACGACAATATGCAACACGGTGCGTCAAGAAGGAGTTCCCGATGAATGGTTCAAATGGAATCTCTTTCCCTACTCACTTGCCGGCAAAGCAAAGACATGGTATTCGGTTGCGTCCTTTGAAGTTGAAGGCAATTGGAACAAGTTGACAAAGAAGTTTTGCGAGAAGTTCTTTCCAATTAGCAAGGTTCAACATCTAAGGAGGCAAGTGATCACTTTCATGCAAGGAGAAGAGGAAGGGATAGACCAAGCCTGGGATAGGTTTAATGGATTGATCGAACAAGGACCAAAACTCGGTTTCACCGGTGACGTACTCTTGCATAAATTTTTCTTTTCCCTAAAACCTAGTTGCATGCAACACGCCGAAATGTGTGCAGGTGGGGATCTCATGGAGAAAACACTCACGGAAGCCGCCCAACTCCTACAAAAAGTTAGTAAAGCGGCTGCCATGCGGAGAGATTGGGAGACAAGACTTGCGGAAGAGCCGGAATACAGTTCAAGGAAGAAGAAGCTTGCTGATTTTTCTAAAGAGGCAACCCCGGAAGTCACAAAAGAGGAGCCAATCATGGAAAAGCTTGAACAAGAACACATCAAGTCAAGAACTACACCAAGCGTCGACTTCGCCACACCAAATGAGACGAACAAGAGAAGCATGTCAAGCGCGAAGCCACTAAGGGAGTTCGAACCAATGGATTGGGTTCCTATCGATTACGGAGAAGTATTCGACAAGAGAAGACCGTTACCTAATCAAAAGGGAATGGCGAGAGCATTGGAAGTGGATTTCCCACCGGAGAAGAAAGCTGAAAATTCATACGACCTTGAAACCACCGGTGAGATTTTTCAAAAGCTCTTTGGAGATGACGTGGTGGATCCGGAACATATTGCCGAGGTGAAGAGAATCATGGGGATCAAGCCCGAAGCATCACCATACGCTCGCCTCGCTGAAATTTACGAGATAGGATCCGAAGAAGAAGAGAAGATGACACCACACTTGAGTTGCGAGATCAACGGAGTTCGATGCAAGGCGTTATGCGACATCAGAGCACAAGTAAGTGTCTTATCTTCTAAAATTTACGATAAAGTTCAAGACCACAACCTAGACTTAGCTCCAACATCAACGAAATTAATTATGGGAGATGGTAGAACTATCAAACCTCTAGGTATTGCTTGCAACATGAAAGTGAAAATCTCTAGAAACTATATACCAACCGATTTCTTTGTTATTGATGCTTACCATAGTAATCATGATCACATAATCTTAGGTAGGCCTTTTCTTAAGTTGGTTGATGCCGTGTTAGATGCCGGAGAAGGCAAAGTAACAATGAACCTTAATGGAACAAAGTACACATATAACTTTCTTCGTGCTTCTAAACACCTTACACCTTTTCCTCCCGAAGATGAAGAAGTAGAAGAGATAGATAGTCTTTGTTTTGTTGAAACCCTTAGAGACCCACCGCAAAGAGCGATGGAAAATCAAATTAGTAATCAACAAGATGAAGAACTAGAGAAAGCAACAAAAGGCTTACGGCCGCATGATGGTAGTGTGGAGGAAGAGAAATTCGAAGACATAGGAGAAATCAAACCCGAGGAGCCACAAGTGCCCGAGGTAGACCTTAAACCTTTACCCAAGGGATTAAATTATGAATTTTTGGGCCCGGACAAAACTTATCCAGTCATTGTGAGCGACGAGTAGAGTCCCGAAGAAAATGAAGCGTTGCTGATTTTATTAAAAAACATAGGAAGGTGATTGGATATTCGATCAATGATCTCAAAGGAATTAGCCCAGCCTTTTGCACTCATCGTATACCAATGGAACACCAATGTAAGCCCGTAGTGGACCACCAAAGGAGGCTAACCCATGCCATGCGAGAGGTAGTAAAGAAAGAGGTTATCAAGTTACTTGATGCCGGAATCATCTACCCGTTCCGCATAGCGAATGGGTGAGCCCGGTACATTGTGTACCGAAGAAAGGAGGTTTGACCGTGGTGAAGAATGAGAAGAACGAGTTGATACCGCAAAGAACCGTGACCGGGTGGCGGATGTGTATCGATTATCGTAAGCTTAACAAAGCGACGAAGAAAGATCACTTCCCCCTACCGTTCATTGACGAGATGCTCGAGAGGTTAGCGAACCACGCTTATTTTTGCTTTCTCGATGGATACTCGGGGTTCATGCAAATTCCCATTCACCCGGAAGATCAACATAAGACAACGTTTACGTGCCCTTACGGAACGTTTGCATATAGGAGGATGCCCTTCGGCCTATGCAACGCTCCGGCCTCTTTTCAACGTTGCATGATGGCCGTGTTTTCGGAATTCATCGAAGAAATTGTTGAAGTGTTTATGGACGATTTTTCCGTTTACGGGAAGACGTTCATAGATTGCTTAGCAAACCTAGAAAAGGTCCTTACGAGGTGTGCGGAGGAAGACTTGGTATTAAATTGGGAAAAGTGCCACTTCATGGTTAAACAAGGCATAGTGCTCGGACATGTCATATCCGAGAGAGGAATTGAAGTGGACAAGGCTAAGGTAGAGACGGTTGAGCAACTCCCACCTCCTACGGATGTTAAGTCCTTAAGGAGCTTTCTAGGCCATGCCGGATTCTATAGAAGATTTATAAAGGACTTCTCGAAGATCACTAAGCCTTTAACACATCTCCTTCAAAAGGATGTGGCTTTCGACTTTGATGAGAAGTGCCTAGCGGCATTCCGGACCTTGAAAAATGCGTTGGTGAGCGCTCCCATCATCCAACCTCCGGATTGGAGCCAACCTTTCGAGATCATGTGTGACGCAAGTGACTACGCCGTAGGCGCGGTCTTGGGTCAAAGAAAGGAAGGCCGAGTTCACGCCGTTTACTACGCTAGCAAAACTCTTAGTGGGGCACAATTAAATTACGCCACTACGGAAAAAGAGTTGCTAGCGGTGGTATTCGCTTTCGAAAAATTCAGATCTTACATCGTGAACTCGAAGGTCATTGTTTACACCGATCACACAGCCATCAAGTATCTCTTGGCTAAGAAGGAAGCTAAACCACGTTTGATTCGTTGGATCCTTCTTCTCCAAGAGTTTGATGTTGAAATTCGTGATAAAAAGGGGGTGGAAAATGTTGTGGCCGATCATTTGTCTAGGATGAATCGTGGACAAGATGATAAAGAGCCCATAGAAGATAAGATGAGAGATGACCACCTCTATAAAGTGCTTGATAAAGATACTTGGATGATCGACATCATTCGAGCAATTCGAAAGATGCCCCTCGATCATCTAGATAAAAACACTCAAAAGAAGATAATCTCCGAAAGTAAGAAATATTTTTGGGATGCACCATACCTCTTCAAGCTTGGCAATGATGGGGTGATGAGAAGATGTGTGCTAAGAGAAGAGAGGGTTGAGATTCTAAGGAAGTGCCACTCGGCGGAGTACGGTGGGCACTATAGCCATTTTCGAACCCAAGCAAAGGTATGGTCGAGCGGATTCTATTGGCCGGAGATGCATGAAGATACTAAAAGATATGTTGCATCATGCCCCAAATGCCAAAGAACCGGAAACATCTCTCAAAGAAATTCTATGCCTTTGAAATACAACTTATAAACCGACATATTCGATGTATGGGGCATAGACTTCATGGGGCCTTTTAAAAACTCATTTGGATTCGAATACATCCTAGTCGTGGTTGATTATGTATCCAAGTAGGTAGAGGCAATACCATGTCGTAAAGCTTCCACGGAGGAGTCCATTACTATGATCAAGAACGTGATTTTTCCCCATTTCGGTACACCGAGAATCTTGATAAGTGATGGAGGAACTCACTTCACCGGGAAGAATTTCAAAAAGTGCTTGTCCAAGTTGGGAATTGAGCATAGGGTCTCTATGGCCTATCACCCGAAACCAACGGACAAGCGGAGACGTAAAATAGGCAATTAAAAAGCATCCTCAACAAAACCATAGAGAAGGGAGGCAAAGATTGGTAAAGAAATTAGACGGAGCTTTATGGGCTTATCGAACGGTGTTTAAAACACCGATAGGTATGACCCCCGATCAATTCGTCTATGGAAAGGCTTGCCACCTTCCGGTTGAGTTGGAACATAAAGCCTATTGGGCAATTAAAGAGATGAACCTTGATCTCGATGCCGCGGTGGTGAAACGAAGAATCCAAATAAGCGAGCTAGAGGAGTTGAGGTTGAAAGCATATGAAAACGCAAGCATATACAAGGAGAGAATCAAAAGGTGGTATGATAAAAGATTGACGAAAAAAGAATTTAAAGAAGGAGATAAGGTCCTCCTCTACAATTCGAGGTTTAAAACCTTCGGAAAGGGGAAATTGCAAAGCAAGTGGGACGGACCTTATGTTGTGCATTCGGTGTTCTCCAACGGAGCGGTAACCATTATGGATATAAACGGCGATCAATTTGTGGTGAATGGTCAGCGGCTTAAGGTTTACTACGAACCCGATGTCATGCCCCTTCACCATGTTGACGTCTTCACCATGGAGGAAGAGCCCGAACGTCCCGCTTAGGACGAAAAACAAGGCATGAATTTCGTAAATAGTTTTTCTTTTAGTTTTCCGGAGTTTTTCGCGAAGATTTACGGGCCAACTTTTTCCCATGGGCTAAGGAAGAAAAAATAGGGCGGTGTGCAAAAAAACCGGACCGGTCCGGCCTCCGAGGCGGGGGTGGGCCGGCCGGCCCGGCGGACCGGCCCGCAGGGTCCCGGTGGCGGATGACGCCGAATTTGGCCCGAATTGCTCCTTTTTGACTTCCTTGTTTAGTCGAAAATTTTAAGGGAAGTGTAAAAAGGAAAATAAGGTTCCCGTGGCTTTTCTCTCGGGACTATTTATTTGGCCGAATTGGGAGCTCGAGGATCAAACCTTTCAAGCAATATTTTGCACCCTTGTAGCGAGCCATTGTGCCCCCAAGGAGCTTAGAGTTGAAGCTAGAAGCCAAGAAGCCATCGATGGAGGAGGCGATGCGATGTGAGCTCAAGCTACCCGTCAAAAGGACCGCAAGCATCCGTTGCGGAGGGCGTGTCCCGACCGGAGCTCTTGCATCTCGCAACCCCGTCGAAGGAGAGAAGGTCCCTACACCCGTTCGAAGGTCGGCACGCATCCAAGGCATCAAGCGCAAAGACTACAAGGAGGTGTCGCCGAGCCTAAGGATTATGGGGGTAGCGACTACTCGACGATCGTAGCCCGAGCTCGTGGGCGGCCGCCGGAAGAGATGATGACGATTGGGGTGAGCGGCCCAAGGAAAGGACTCCCGAAGGCCCCAACGGCGACGGCAACGATGGCAACGAAGGCGACGACAATGGAGGTGGCAACGACGGCGGTGACGATGGTGGAGATAATGGCGACGGCAACCCCTTCGGATTGCATCGGATGTGTTGTCGAGCTTGCTGTCAATCCATCGCGGATCTCTACACGTCGGCCGACGAATGTCTCCAAGCCATGGAAGCGATGAAGCAGCGTATGGAGGACTTGGAGCGTGTAGTTGAAGACGACTACAAGTTCCTAAACCGTAACGTGCGCAAACTTTTCGGCATGGTTGGAAACATGAGAGGCAAGTGGTGCAATACTTGCTTGAAGTACCACTAGATCTAGTTTTCCCCTTAGGATTTTTGTAAGACACGACGAGGACGTCATATGTTTTAAGCGTGGGGGAGAGCTAGCTCGCTAGCCTTAGCTTTTGAACTTCAAGTTTAGGTTCGGTTTAATCTTCGTGTGTGAGTCTTAGTGTTTTAATGAGTCTTTAGTTTTTGAGTGTGTTTTAAAATTTTTGCAAGTGTCTTAAATTAGTGTTACGTCAAGAAAATCAAATAAAAAGAGTCTTTATATATATCTTTGTGGTTTATGTATTGCTTATCTTTATTCACTTGTTTTTTTAATCTTCGATTCTTGATATATGAACATGAGTATGTGGTTTGAAAAATATTTACCGTGGTGCTTAGTGGAATTGCTACTAGTTAAAGTACCCATACCGCACTTCGATCTTGAGCTTCACATGTTAGTTGTGCTATGTTCGATGCTAAAAGTTGGAGGATTTCAGTTCTGAAAATTATCTTAAAACCCTTGTAATAAAGGTTAGCAAAACCTCTTTTTCCAAGTTGAGAGTAAGAAAAAATTCCTATCCAAAGCCAAGTTTATTTTTTCGCTCCACCATAAGTGTGATTTGCATGATGAGTTAGGCTAGGACCCTTCTCTCTTGGTGAGTTTTAATTTCGAGCAATGATCATGTTCTTGTGCTTATCTTTTGTTGCTAGCCTCGTCATATATTCGGTAACGTGACCTTCACAACGGAAGTCACGTTCATCACCGAATTCCATACCCAACCCTATACATCTCTTTTGTACATCGTATTCCTTGAACACAACCTATTTTCAAAGTTTCGTCTCGTCTCTAGCATGATTTATTTAAAATTTCAGATTGTATGCATGCAAGGAAAAAGAGAATTGAAAGCTTTGAAAAGTTGTTAAGAGAGAGAAAAATAAAGAGAAAAAGTATGAGTATGGAAAAGAAAGAAAGAAAGAAAAAAATTATATGTGAATGAAAGAAGAAGAAGAAAAAGAAAAAGATGAGGTAGCAATGAAGATATGAGAGGGATGGATCAAGTGAAAGAAAAGAATAAATAAAGTGTAAGGAAGGATGTCACGTTGATTGTGAGACGAAACTTTTACTCTATTTCCAACCATGTGCAATCCGACAACGAGGACGTCATTGGTGCCTTGTAGTCACAATTTTCTTTTGCCCTTGCACATGTCCACCATTCTAAATCTTCTCATCCTTGATATCCCTACATATGGTTAATTCTCATGATCATTGGCTTTGAAAGGTAGACAACCATTAGAGGAAGTTCTTAGTTTGACAATACTTGTGTTGATTGCGCTAGCCCTACCTATAGCTCCACTTTACATGATATATGAGAGATTAATGGGAGGCGAGAGTTTTATAAAACTTGGTTAGGATAGTCACTTCATATGAGTGACTTGAGAGAGTTTGGAGAAAGGTTTTTGTCTAATACTTGTTGCAAGAATTTTTGTTTTGAAAATCATAAAAACCCTCCAATGGAAGCAAAGAAGTAAGCATGGTTGAGATTGAAAGCTTCGAGTGAAGAGTTTGAAGTTGTGGGGTAAAACTTGACGTGGTAAAAATTCTAAATGGCCATGTTTATGTTTGATTATCATTACTCTGTGTTTACGTATTAAAGATGAAGGGATTGACTAACTTGTGAAGAAGGATAAGTGGTATATGATTACAACACCTTGGACGAAGTTCTTTTGCGAGTACTTGCTCGAGGACGAGCAAGAGCTAAGCGTGGGGGAGATGTTGACGGTGTATTTTGGTGCACCTAGCATGTTCATTACACTTTGGTTTGGATTTGATTATGGAACTAACCCGCCACTAGGCACACTAATCATATAACAAGTTCATCTTTGTGCATGCATTTGGAAGTGTTGTGTTTATGTAGGAAAACATGGACATAAAGGACGGATTCGCAACAAGTTCAAAGGAGCATTTACGGAGTCTTGTTCGTGTTCATGAGCTTGATGAAATCACTTCCAATGGTGGCGAGGACCGAAGTGCTACGAGGAACACCCCCGTGGATTGAAGCGTAAAAGATCGAACTTCATGCGAAGAGAACCTCCATCTTGGACGCGAGGATAACAAAGCATCAAAATCATGCAAGTGGAGGGGGCAAAGTACATAAGTGCATGAGGACCCACGGAGTAAAAGGGGCGACCGAACCGGCCGAATTGGGGCCCGGGCCGGCCGGCCCAGCCGGCCGGCCTAGCCCGGGCTCCGGCACCGGTTCGGTCCCGTTTTCCTTGCCCTCGAAGGATCTTCAACCCTAAAAGCCCCGAGGCGCCGCCAACACCGAGAGAGGAGTCATTCGCACCAGAAGGCCATCCACAAGCTAGAGAGAGAGGAGGATCTCCGGCGGGAGATCAACCACCTCGAAGGAAGCACCCTCTCGTGGAGAAGAAGGAAGACACCGGCGGAAGGGAAACCATGATCAACGGTGCCATGATCAGCACCTTGATGGGGTAATCTTCTCATTCGTCCATGGGTTGTAATCGATCTTGAGATGTAATCGCACTTTGTCGGATTATCTATCTATCATCTTGTGTTGAATATACTTTCATGCTTAAGGTTAGCTACCTTGCCGTAAAGGAAGTAAGGCCTCAATGCTTCCTTGGATCCATTCAATACGCCGTGTCCATCAAAGGTCTAGTCATGAATACCTTCACGTAGTGACGACGAGAGGAGGGAAAGGGCGAAACCGTGGTGACAACCCCGATAGACTAGATTGGTTTTCATGTGTTTTAGCGATTGCATGCTCTAGTATCATAGACCCGTGGGCGAGTGTCTTTTACCTTGATATCTTAATCATTCTCTCTAGTGTAGTTTAGTTGTTTTCTAGTATAACAGTAGTTAGGTTTTTAGTAGCTAGTGTGTCGTTGTAGATCGAACGCTTGTAATCCCCTTGCTCCGCGGATTGACAAGAACCTTGGGAATCCCATGGTGAAAAAGGTGTGGGGTCCGTACGCTTGCGGATCATAGAGGGATACGTCTTTTATCCGTCAACGGCTAACAACAGGACCTGATAGCGGTTTCTCAATGTAGTTGTAGTCAGACTCGGGCTCGATCAGATCCAATACAAAGTCAAACTCGTAGGAGTCTGAGTTGTAGTCGGGGATGACACTAGAGTTTTAGGAGTACTTGAAAATGATCTCCTTGCCGACCTGACGGGGGACAAGCATGTTCACGTAGGCTGCACTGGCACTGCAAAGCCCGTACGGGAATTGCTCATGGGGGAGGACTGGTTCACATGATGGCTTAGGAGCCAGCTCGTGTGGCTCAACCCAAGTAGTCGTCGAGTTCAAGTTGGAGGTGGACCCAAACTCAAAGTCGGCGGCTTGGTTGTAGAGAGAAATTTTGTCTAATTCTTCGACGAGTTGATTCGTGGCAACTTCGGGAAGCGTCACAAACCCAGTCTCTGGGTCTGGGGTCATGGTGAGGTAGCGCTGGAATGAACCAGCGCCATCAGCGGTGTAGACCTAGGAGCCGAAGACGATGGTGTCACCGCTGTTGAAGGCGGCGGTTGGTTTGATGACGATTGAAGCCGTTGAGTTCTCCATGAGATCTTCAGCGAGATCCCCTACCTGGTGCACCAGTTGGCAGTGTTTTAGATCAGCAACCTACCAAGGGGGTACCTGAGGTAGATGTTTATGGCCTCGCCGAGATCAGAAACTCGAAGGAGAGACACATGACACACAATTTAGACAGGTTCGGGCCGCGGGGTGCGTAATACCCTACATCCGGTATGCTGTGTAGCTCTTGATTGATGGGGTGTTTTTTACAAGATGATGCAGATGTCTTGATAGGGGTCCTTGCCTTGCCTTATATAGTTCAGAGACAGGGTTATAAGTCGGTTTGAGGGAGGAGTACTAGCCGTACACGGGTAGGAGTACTCTACATGGGTTCAGACATGCCTAGCCTTCCTATTCGAGTACTAGTCCTCTATTGCCTTGTACTGCACATCGTCTTGCATCATGTAGCACAAGTCGAGTAGACCCAGGGGCCCATGAAGTAGTCGGTTCCAATACCCTCTGGTTAGTGGGCTCTGGGATGTCCATACGACATCGTGGGCTTCTTGCCGTGATTCCCCTTATCTACTCTGGAGCCTTGATTATGTTGTCGGGGCTTGTTGCTTACGGTTCAAACATTCATTGGCATAATGCCCAGGCTTTTTATAATTGTAGCAAATGCGAGGTGGGAGTGCCTTAGGCTTGGAAACTTGTTGCTGCGCAGGGTAGTACTGGAAGTTTCGCGAAGGCTTATTCTTGGAAGGGGTCACTCTCCAACGCCTAGACGAAGAGGATTGGGAAGTTCCAGGAGTATTCTTCTTGACAAAGTGGAACTTCTTGCTCAAACCACTTCCTGAAGTAAAATTGATCTATCGCTTCCTATCCTTTTGTGCCTTTCTCATGGCATCCTCCTGAGAGATAGCTTTGTTCACCAACTCATGATAATTGTTGGGCTCTAGCAGATTTAACCTTTCACACAAGTCACCATTAAGGCCATCACAGAAAAGTTCCTCCGTACTGGCAGAGACTGTTGAACTTTTGTGCACATTAATACACAGTGTTGGCCCCCTACCTAAGAGCCAACAACTCTTTCATTTCCCTATCCATGAGTCCTTTAGGGATGTGGTGGTACTTGAAATCTTGCTTGAATTTAGCCCAAGTGACTTCATGTCCAATAGGTTGCATGGACTTATAGTGCTCCCACCACATCAGAGCTTTTCCGCGAAGCTGCAAGGTCGCAAAGTTTGCCTTGCGCTCCTCAGAGCAAGGCAGGACAAATGTAGAAAATTTGGCCTCTATGGCCCTGACCCATGCATCAGCTTCAAGAGGCTCTTCTGCCTTAGTAAATGTTGGGGGCTTCATCCGAAGAAACTAGGTGTATGTGGTGATTATATGCAGTCCATCATGATTAGCCCCATGTGGAGGTCTCTGTTGCAGCTGCTGGGCCATTTGCTGCTGCGCCTGTAGGATCTCGCGCAACACTTTAATTTGGGTGGCCATGAATGCCTCCGCCAATGTCATGGGCAGTGGCGGCGGTGGGTCACCCCTACCCGATGCACCAAAACCGTTAGGAGAGCTGCATGTCAGTCCCATCATCTGAAAATTTGAGTTTTCATTAAACACACACTCATAAGCTTACTCTTAAAAATTAACAAGTAGAATATGTACGACAAAAACACATTGATGGCAAAATTTCCAAAATCAGACAGCACAATGGTCGTAAGCATAAAATTTATAGATCTCTGCTCATGTACCGAAAAATTCTCATTTTTGGTCAGTAGGTGTAGGATTTCCCAAGCTACAATGTTGGTATTCAACTCCAAGGCAAAACCCAAGGTTATCTTGCTTGAAAAATTCCATCACCAAAGTTCTGTCTAGCTGTTTGGACAGCAGTCAGAGTTTTAATAAAAATCCCATAACTCTCGGTATAGGAAGACAATGGTGCTGAATTTTCACAAGCATACCAAACATGAAGCGCCCAACATCTTTGGTAACAAAAGGTTGGGCCAAAACTAATGGGAAGAAGATCGAAATGATAAAGACCCAGTTTGCTGTCACCCAAAAGTTTAGCAAACCGACCAACACCATTTTGATCATTATTCAAGCTTTACTTGGCCAAAAATTCCAAGTTAGAAGGGAATAGACAAGATACTGAAAAGGATTATTAGATAAAGAATGAGGTCGTTGATCCAAGTCACATAACCAACCAAAGTTGGTGAAGACAAAATGATCCATGCTCGAACTTTGGAGCAGAAGAATGAATATGAAGGTGGAGGAGAAGAACGATATCTCAAACTATTAGCCCGGGGGTTCTCAAAGTCTACCAGATTGTTCCTTAGATGACCGGGCACAAGATTGGTATTCGGAGATTGACCCAAAGCTTCTAGGCCGAAGGTCGAATCTAAACAAGATTTAGATTGATGTACCCCGGAAAAATAGTAGGACCTAGGTCTACTAAACTGAGCATAACTTGAGATATACAGAAGCTATGACCATGAATTTTTGTGAGCAAAAGGTAGATTAGATATGGAGCAACTTTGGTATCGATCATCTAGTCAAATTAATTTTTGAACAGTGGGCAAAAATTCAATCAAACATCCCTATCAAATTTTGGATAGCCACTACATCTATACATGTGAGAGGCTATGCAAGAAATTGCAAACTAGCAAAATTTCACCTGAGCACGCAAAACATGTATGGGTCCATTTTTAAGTTTCCACAATTTTTAACCTGATGCATGATGTCCTATTCGTCCCCACAAGGCGATCAAGCAAAAAAATCAAAGTTAGTGGCAAGGCTTATATACGTTTCTCCCTATAATAACTAGTTGAGAACTATTCGATACTCACCTAGCGACTTACGAAACGGGGTTAATGTACCTGTAGAAAAGAACCTTCTGTGCCAACACTCATAGAAGCGTCCACATACATTACCATTCACTATAGAAACGGTATCCATGCATCAAGCCGCTACATGGACAGCGTCCAACCTCAGACACCCTCTGCTTGAATGGATTGTATCCTTACCTCACATATTTGTAATGTGGAATGCACATGTATCGAAAAATGTGGTGTCATCACAACCCATCTTGAATAGAACATGCTATCCTTCGCACGACTTGCATACAAAAAGCACACATATAAACACGTGGGGCATCCAACCGAGAAGATAGGATCCGTGGAATAGATTGCCCTATCAACCCTCACAAACTCGTGATGCGGTACATCACACGTATAAAACACGTGGCTTAATCTAGTTTGGTTGTGCAAGAAAGTAAGTCGAACATAAAGTAAAGTGTTGGAAGTTAGCAAAATAAACCATAGATTTTTAAGCCACCTAAAAGAATCCAAAATTTCCCTGTAGGGCCTCTCGGTTTATTTCCATCCTTAACGATCCAATGTATTTTGCAAATACAAACAATAATGACACGTTTTATTCAAAAATAATCAATTAAGGTTAGTAATTAACCCTGGTGCATATTACTCGCTCTGATGTCAGCTGTGACAACCTACCTGAGAAAATGTCATACTGTCACTTAAACTAATCCACTTTGGCCATTAAGTGATAATAAAGTATCATCTCGTCGTAAGTTGCCGGGTCAAGCCCGGTGAAATCACTTACATAGCACAAAGGATCGAACATATGCATTAAAACTCACACGAAGGTGAGTACAGAGTACATTACATAAATTAAATCCAAATTTACCCTTAAGGGTTTAATTATTACAAACCATGATTTATGACATGATAAGTAAAGGTCCAGAGTTCGAAAACAGCGGAAATAACTAAGCGGTACAATAACATCATAGGAGGCCATCCATGATGTAATCACTCATCATCATCCACCCATTCCAGCTCCCATCCGGGTGGAATCTCTCCAGGCCTCACATTCTCACCTGAAAATAACACTTATACAACAAGGCTGAGTATACTAATACTCAACAAGACTTAACCATCCAAAAATTTTAGAAATATCTCTAGACATGCAAGACTTTTGGCTAGTGGGTATGTTTTGCCAAAAAAACAACTAATATCATTCATCCTTACTTTCAATATTTTAGCTGTCTAGTATGCCCCATACAGTACATCCAGCCTTACACATGTACCCCTCCCGGTTATGATCCGGGTAGGTGAATACTCAAGATTAGTAAAAGATAATATCCCTTGCTGCCTCAATCCGGTATTAGGCTTACCGGTCCCATTCCCGACAAGTGCTTAGTACGTTCAAAAGCTTAGCCCACGAAAGCCACCGGACTGAAGCCCAAATCCCATGATCTTACCACATTAGCAATCCATTTATAAAGATCTTATTATTCGAACATAAGAACCTATTCTCACGAGAGTGACGAAAATCACTCGACTTTTACCAGGTCCTATAGCATAGCAACTATTGACCTAGCATACTAGCAAAAGAGCATAGGTACCTAGGGATCATGCATCTAGAGTTTCAATTCCAACCCCTGAAACATAAATGCACAAATATAACAAAGAATAGTTGCATAACTTTAAATCAAAAGAAATATAGGTCAATGATCCGGGGCTTGCCTTCATCGGCAAGGTTGGCCTTGGGCCCTTCTGGACTTCGGTCCAGGTCCTGAGCAATGCCCACGTACTGCAGCTCACCGTCAGCTCCCTTGTCTCCTCCATCCGACATGAGATTATAGCTACCGTTGGGAAGATCTACACGAGGATGCATATGCAAGATTTAATTGGCGATTTAATTTAGTTAATTACAAAACAACACATGACAACCATGGAGTGCATGGTTGGCCACATTCACCTTGACAATCATATATTCATCATACTATTCCTATAAAGGAACAACATGTGGTGCTTTATTATTTATTCTTTTTTATGGTGATTGTGTACATTTATACAAATAAATTAATTTAAAATTACAAAAACATCACGGGTGGTCCTAAGCTCTTTAGCATGCTTCACAACACATCCATAGGGTTACCTATGGGTGGTAGTGGTGGTTTTCCAAATTAAATCTATTGTGGAGCTTAAATTGGTTTCCCATATTTTTATCTATACAATTAATTCACAAAATAGAGTTGGTGGTGTTTACTAAGCTCTCCAACTCTAATCAAAGCCACTGAACACAAGTTCACACTTCATTGAGGTTTAAATTAATTATACCAAAAAGACAAATCCTAGCTTCCAAAATAGGATAAATTCATATAAAAATAAAAAACATTTTTTAGACCCAAACTTTCTCACACTTAATCTCTGGCCCAAAACAAGGCTACACACAACAAAAAGATCATGGACCTTTCTAGATTTTAAACTATGCAATTACATTTAAACGAAGCATAAATCAAGAATAAATAATTCTAACAGTTCTAAAATCTTGATTAATTCAAAAATGGTGTATCTAGGAATATTAAGGCTACAACCGGAAGTTGGGTAGAAAACTATATTTATATTTAGCTATAAAAAATCATTATGGCAGATTCAGCATAAATACAAATTAAATCATAATACAAGATGTACTCGGCAACTTTATGCAAAATTTGCTCCAGAGCATACACATGACATCCCTAACAACATTTCCAAAATTCCGATCTAGATCACATCTAGATTTTGAACTACAACAAACGTAGGTCAAACTAAATTTAAATTTAAATTTAATTTAAAAACTAGCAGTCAAAAGTAGGGTTATGCTTTGCAAACATTCTAGATCTAGTCAAAAGGAACCAATTGGTGTTTTTCTGATTTTTCCAATGATTTTCTACAAAATTTACAAGATCTGGCCAAAAACGACACAAACTTAAGAATCTAATTTACACTAAGGGCCTCGGAAAGATTTGGAGTAAATTGTACCCTCGCTTCCAACAACCAGACGTCTGCAAGATTTCAATCATCACACGGGTATCCTTGGTCAGGATTTGATTGAGGATGACTAAGGGCTCACTAGGGTTCAATTGGTGGCGGCGGTCACTACGTGAAAAACTGGCTTTGGTAACGGGCGTAGATCGCCTTTGGTAACGGGCAATGCGCCCGTTACCGATCAAGTGTTACAAATAAGCCAATAAATGCCCGTTACTGATAAGACATATTCGTAACGGGCATTAAACAATGACCGTTACCACAACTAGCCACCGGTCACGTGAAATGGTTGTTTCTCTGGGCCCACAGGGACCTTTCGCAATGGGCACCAAAGCAAAGGCCGTTATAGAAGCTCAATATCAGAGACGCCTGATGTGCACCTGCGTCTCCAGTATGTTGACGAAATGAGACGCGACTATTTCACGTGCGTCTCAGCACAACTTGTATTCGTATCGGGCATCAAAAAAAGACTGTTACCACAACTAATCACCGGTCACGTGAAATAGTTGTTTCTCTGGGCCCACATGGAACTTTGATAACGGGCATGAAATAGAGCCCGTTACTGTGAAATTAACATCAGAGACGCATTCTGTGAACCGACGTCTCCACTGTGTCGACGAAATGAGACGCCTCTGTTTCTACACGCGTCTGCTTTCTCTCTATTAAAGGAGACACTTGCTTTCAACCTGCGTCTCCTATATCTCGATGAATGGCTAGGTCCCGGGCCCACCGGCCGGGGCCGGTAACGGCTTTTACACCGCCCGTTACATTATGGGCATTTTTGTAATGGGCTTTCCGAATGAAGCCTCGTTACTCATCGATCGCTGTTTGTAACGAGCTATAATTAACGCCCGTTACAAATACGGCGACCACCCCTATTGTAACCTGCCCGGTTGTCGGCGACATCCCCGGAACCAGGCAAGATTTGGCGGCCACCGGGGTCCGCATCCCGGAACCGGCCAGGATATGGCAGCCACCACAGTAAGGAGACATCACAAACACATTCTCACATCACAGATATAGGCAAAGAAAGATCACATCAATAGATAATCTAGGATCACATCAAGTTTCAAGTTACTCTCATCA
Organism: Cenchrus americanus; assembly: GCA_947561735.1. Classification (NCBI taxonomy): domain Eukaryota; kingdom Viridiplantae; phylum Streptophyta; class Magnoliopsida; order Poales; family Poaceae; genus Cenchrus; species Cenchrus americanus. The sequence continues at coordinate 219,430,309 of OX387241.1, read as the reverse complement.
GGGCTTGTTTGGATGGAGTCATGAGAAAACTGCCTGAACTAGGCAGTATCTGACCCCAACCAAGCAAGCCAAGCAGATTTCTCAAGCAACAACACCTGACTAAAGAAGACTGAATGAGTTTCAAGTTTCTGGTTACAATAAACTCACGGTGCACTGTCGGTGTTTTAGACTGGCAAACCTACCAAGGGGGTACCCGAGGTAGTAGATTGTGCGGTGGAGGATCGTGATCGGGAGACCGAGAACTCGAAGGTATGCGCAAGGACATGGGACACAAGATTTATACAGGTTCGGGTCGCCAAGGTGGCGAGCCCAATGTCCTATGTGGGGGTTCAAGTATGGCGCCGGCTAGGTACCCGGCCCTCCTTTATAAAGTCTAGGGGGCGGGTACCTTGTCGGTTAAAAGGTAGGAGTCCTAGTAGGATTACACAGAATAAGTCCTAATATACAGGGGAATTCTAGTAGGAGTCTGTCTTCATCCTTCCTCGTATGGGTACCAAGGGAGTATGCCCGACAAGCCCCCGAGCACATTGTAGTCAAGAGTAGTAGTTCGAGTAGTCTTGAAGCCTCTTTGAGTAGTTCTTGATCGTCCTCGAGTACTACTTGGAGAAGTCTTCAATAGTACTTGAACTACCACGAGGCTGGAAGGTGGTCCAGCTCTTCTGTCTTAAAGTCGAGATTATATGGAAGTGCGATTGCCAAATTGCACTTTATATGGAGTAGCCCCCGAGCCTTAGGTTGAGTCGTAGACTCTAGCTAATGGTCAATCTTGATTCTGAATCTTTCGTCTTGAAAATTTTGAATGATGGGTGTAACATAGCAGCCCCCGAGCCTTGAAATGATTAGGTAATCTATCCAAGGGTCTTCAGTGTTCGCAAAAGCCATCACCCAAGTACTCTTGCAGCGCTAGTCCCCGAGATAAGAGAGCTGTATGAGCCACGTCAAGTAGTTATTGGTGTGGATCCCTAGAGCTTGAGAGCGAGCGAAGCCTGCTGAAGTTATCCTCAAGTAGTAATTTGAGTGCAGCCCCCGAGCTGGAGAGATTCCAAGTAGTAGTTTGGCGTCGAGCCGTGGAGCATGAGAAGTAGTCGTGCTGTCAAAGCAGACTTTAGATGCGACCGAAGTCGACTTTAGATGCCGACAGAGGGGACTTTAGAATGCAACTTGAAAACCGAAGTCGACTTTGTGCCGCACGGAGCAGACTTGGAGTTGCGACTTGAAAACCGAAGTCAACTTTGTGCCGCACGGAGCAAACTTTGAGTTGTGACTTGAAAACTGAAGTCGACTTTAGTTTTTGCACAGAGCGGACTTTGGAATGCGACTTGAAAACCGAAGTTGACTTTAGATTGCCACGTGGAGCGAACTTTGATATGCGACTTGAAAACTGAAGTGGACTTTAGATTGCCATCTGAAATGGACTTTAGATGCAACTACAGTAGTCGACTTTGCGCCACACAGGGTGGACTTAAGATGAAAATCGAAAAGCACTTTCCGGAAAGCCAAAGCGAATGAAAAATCAGAGAAAACGAATAGTTTTGCCGCCGGAGCGGGCTTAAGATTGCGACCAAAGTCGGCCTGTGCCATCGAAGTGGGCTTGAGTGCGACTGTTAGCGTCGAGTTGTGCCACCGGAGTGGGCTTAAGTACCTGAGCCATGGATTTCACACCCAAGGTACGATTGCCGCCAGAGCGGGCTTGAGGGTGCGACCGGAGTCGGCTTGTGTACCTGGGCCATGGATTTCAGACCCAAGGTACAGAGCACGAGTACTTAGGGTATTTGGACCCATGGTACAGAGCGTGAAGACCACGTGCAGCTAGGTTCCATCGTCGCCAAGACCCGAGGGCCACTTACAGCTAGGTTCCATCGAAGCTTACACACGTAGTATGCCACTAAAGCAGGCGAAGATGCGACCGGAGTCGACTTTAAGTTGCCGCACAGAGCGGACTTTAGAAGCTGCCTCCTTGGGATAGCCCCCGAGTTGATGAAGTAGGCTCGTGGTGACTTGATTGATATACCCCAAGAGTAGTCAGCAAAGTGTAGCTCCCGTAAAAACCCGCCGAGAAGTGTACACAAATGAGTAGTCGGCAAGTATTCCTACATGATGAGGAGAACAAGCCAAGAAAAGAAAAACAATAATCATTTAAATAAATGACTTAGCCGTTGTCGCCCGGCGGGACCGTTGATGAGCCGTGGCGGTCGGCGATGGAGCCGTGATGATTGTTGCTGAAGTTGACTAGTCAGAGTTTATTCCGACTAGTTGTTGGCGGCGTGACTGCCGTTCTCGACTAGTTTGGAAAACTAGTCGAGATGAATGGTCGACGCAACACGATCGGAAGACGACGTCACGGCAACGTGCGGCGTACTCGAAGTAGAGCCAGTGTTGCTGCAAGACAAGTAGTCGCGACGCACGGCGTGGCTGAAGTAGAGCCAGTGTGGCTGGAAGACGAAGTTGCGACGCACGGAGTAGTCGACGACGAGCCGCGTGACGAGCCGCGCGACGTGCCGAGGCACCCGAACGCACCGAGTAGGCGAAGTAGTCGACGACGAGCCGCTTAACGAGCCGCGTGACGTGCCGAGGCACCCGGACGCGCGACATAGTCGAAGTAGTCAGCGACGAGCCGCCTGACGAGCCGCGCGACGTGCCGAGGCACCCGGACGCACGATGTAGGTGAAGTAGTCGACGACGAGCAGCGCGACGAGCCGCACGACGTGCCGAGGCACCCGGACGCGCAGCGTAGGCGAAGAAGTCGACGACGAGCCGCGTGATGAGCCGAGGCACTCGTACGCGCGGCGTAGGCGAAGTAGTCGACGACAAGCCGCGCGACGGGCCGAGGCACCCGAATGAGCGACGTAGGCGAAGTAGTTGACGACGAGCCGCGCGACGTGCCGAGGCACTCGGACACACGACATAGGCGAAGTAGTCGACGGCAAGCGGCGCGACGAGCCGTGCAACGTGCCGAGGCACCTGGACACGCGGCATAGTCGAAGTAGTCGACGACGAGCCTGCGTGGGGCGAAGTGGTCGATGACAAGTTGCGTGACGAGCCGTGGCGCCCGTAAGCGTGGCATAGGCGAAGTAGTCGACGACGAGCGGCGCGACGAGCTGCGTGACGAGCCGCGCGACGTGCCGAGGCACCCGGACACTTGTCGTAGTCGACGATGAGCCTGCGTGGGGCGAAGTGGTCGACGACGAGGTGCGCGCCAAGCCGTGGCGCCCGTACGCGCGGCGTAGGCGAAGTGTTCGACGACGAGCTGCGCGACGTGCCGAGGCACCCGGACGCACGGCGTAGGTGAAGTAGTCGACGACGAGTGGCACGACGAGCCGTGCAACATGCCGAGGCACCCGGACACACGACGTAGTAGAAGTAGTCGACGACGAGCCTACGTGGGGCGAAGTGGTCGACGACGAGCGGCGCGACGAGCTGTGGCGCCCATACGCGTGGCGTAGGCGAAGTAGTCGACGATGAGCGATGAGACGAGCCACGTGATGAGCCGTGCGACGTGCCGAGGCACCCGGACCCGCGTCGCAGTCGAAGTAGTCAACGACGAGTAGCATGATGAACCGCGTGACGTGCCGAGGCACCCGGACGCGCGGCATAGTCGAAGTAGTCGACGACGAGCCGCGTGACGAGCCACGGACGTGCCGAGGCACCCAGACGTGCGGCGTTGGCGAAGTAGTCAACGACGAGCGGCGCATCGAGCCGCACGACGTGCTGAGGCACCCGGACGCGCGACGTAGTCGAAGTAGTCGATGACAAGCCGCACAACGTGCTGAGGCACCCGGACGTGCGACATAGGTGATGTAGTCGACGACGAGCTGCGCGAGGAGTCGAGGCACCCGGATGCGCGGCGTAGTTGAAGTAAAGCCACTGCGGCGGAGAGACGAGTACTCGCAGCACACGGCATTGTTGATGTAGAGCAGCTGCGGACGGAGGCGAGTAGTCGCTATGCACGACGTAGTGGAAGTAGAGTCGCTACGGACGGAGGCGACGTAGCCGCGGCACACGGCAAGGTGGAAGTAGTTGTACTCACGTAAGTACTTCTTGCCGTGTGCACCAAGCAAAAATCTTGCATGTTCTTGGTATAGCTTTGGTGTGCCCATTGTCAAGAGCCAATACTCTCCATGGTCTTCAGGTGCAGCTCATAGCCAGGATCATCAAGTTGAATTTATTGACCACATGAAAACAAAGGCAGCATTATGCGAGATCGAATTCTACCCTGTTTCGAACTCGAGTACCGGAACTATCCTCGATGCCGCCGTCTTGATCATGACGCAGATTTGCTGCTTCGGACTCCGATGCCAGCTAATTAGCTTCGGATTCCGGTGCATCTTCGAACATGGAATCGAGGTATACGTCGCTGAGCAGTAATCTGTCAATTACATATTCGACTTGTGGTCTTGGATCTCGATGCAGCTGCCGAACGGTTGAATGTCGACGAGTAGATTGATTTGGAAATTGGTCCTTTGAATTCTCCTGGTGGTGATGATCACCCCTACCGGTGTTTTAGACCGGCAAACCTACCAAGGGGGTACCCGAGGTAGTAGATTGTGCGGTGGAGGATCGTGATCGGGAGACCGAGAACTCGAAGGTATGCGCAAGGACACGGGACACAAGATTTATACAGGTTTGGGTCACCAAGGTGGCAAGCCCTACGTCCTGTGTGGGGGATCAGGTATGGCGCCCTGCGCTTGGTGTTGGTTGAGATCATGTGTCCGGCTAGGTACCCGGCCCTCCTTTATTTAGTCCAAGGGGCAGATTCCTAGTCGGTTACAAGGCAGGAGTCCTAGTAGGATTACACGCAACAAGTCCTAATTGGATTACAGGGGAATTCTAGTAGGAGTCCGTCTTCATCCTTCCTCGTATGGGTACGTGGGGAGTATGCCCGACATGCACCACTGTAGAACTTGCCCTTTCGGTCAATGGTCTCCTTAAGAATGTACTCACACAACATCTCCCGGACACGCTTTACATCTTCTGTGGAAACATCTATAGGCGGTTTGAAATCCAGCAAAATACAATAATTTATGAGAATACAAGTAGAAATCATTTTCTAAAATCAGATGGATAATATGAGCAGAGACAAGGTTGAGCATTATTATCTACTTACAGCAGCCTTCTTGATGTCAGGTATGTCATCGAGTAGTCTTAACATATGGAATGCCACATGAAATCCACACAAATAGGACCCCCGTGGCTGCTGAGCACACCGCATCGAGGTACCAAAATGACAAGTTAATGTAGTACCAAATAGGTAAGAAGGGACCATAAAAAACCTCGGTCCTACAACGAGATTTGTTTTGTGTTTGAGTGTGGCTTTTGGCTTTTTTCTTTCCTTTCGTCACTCCGTCCCGTGCATCACGAAAGGCCCCGCATGATCGCAATACCAATTAGAAACACTAAGATATTGAATTTTTGTGAACAAAACCTACAAGAAGCCGACCGTTCAAAACATTTTGTAGGTCCGGGAACTTTAGCGGGGGATGTTGCTTAGCGGAATCTAGATACCAAACCTCTTTGAACTTCATACGGATGATCACTCGTTACCCGGTGGCTAGTGCGGTAGGCACCCACCACGTAGTAGTTGTTCATCATTGCATTTGAGATTGCTTTACCAACTTGCTGAGAACGCTGAGAAATATTTGTTGAAGTAAACAAATCTGGATCTAAAAACCCAAGACTGATCTGCTTCTCCGCTGCCTTGTCCATCATTTTCCTACAAAAAATCAAATTGTTAGCATGCATGAACTTTGCGGTCAGAGGTAGCTCCGGTGAGCGCCGGTGTGGTCGGAGGTAGCTCCGGTGAGCACCGGCGATGAGGCAGTGGCAACACACCCGCCGCGTCTCAGATCCGGCGAGGAGAGGGGTGGTGCAAGGCAATGTGGTGCTTGGGCGGTTGGGATGGAGTGCGGAGATGGATCTGGGAGTCTAGGGAGGTGGTGGGAGTGAGCAGAGGAGGGAGCTCAATGGCGATGGCGGTAATGGCGCACAACGAAGCAGCTCGGGCGCGCGAGAGGGAAGGGAAGCTCCCTTTTATAGGCGAGTGAGAGGGTGAGGAAGCGGAGGGCTTCATTATGAGTCAAAAGAGGCGAGGAAGGGGGACCCGATCTGCTGTGGGAAGCATGCGGGCGCTTGGCCAGCGGGCGGCGTGGCAGGGGGCTCAGCCGCAGGAGCACCGACACACGGCACATGGCGCGGTGGGATCCCTGAGGGGTTTGGTCGGGCGCGAGGGTGTGGGCGATATGCGTGCACATGTCTTGGCCTTCTGGGCTATCGGAGGGGCCCAAACACCGAGGGGGCGGCGGCGCGGGCGCGACGCTTAGGGCACGGGAGCACAGCACGACGCGACGGGTAATTGGTTCGATTTCATTTATGCATCTTTGATGGATTCAAACTCCAAAAATCCAAATAGAAGTTCAAATTCTCCCAATACAAAACTTGTAGAGGAACTATATTTGCAAAGGCTGACCTATGCTTTGATCAACAGTCTGAGAATAAACTGTTGGCAAAGTTGGTGTCTTTCTCGGCTTGGTCAAAGTGTAAAGGCTGGCATTGACCGAATTTTTGCACATTTTCCACTCAAAATTTCAAATGCCACCAATGATGAAAGTTGTGTCCCTCAAAAAGATTAACAACTTTTTGTATTGACCGATTTTGATGTGTTTAAGTGAAATCTGGAGAACACGACAAAAGTTCTAAGAAAGGTTCATGGGCAATAGTATTTGAATATGGTTTTAGGGGTTTGACCCAAGGTCAACTTGTGTGATTAGGCATTAACGACCATGTTGGCTAAGGTTTTGAGGTTTTGGCCAATGGTTGAACAGAGTTTGACCAATGCTAAGGTGTTTGACTAGGGTTTTCACCGCTTGTAACACCTAAAAATTCCATCACAATAAAATAATGATAGCAACAAGGTTTAGTTTTTATTTTCTATGGATTTAATAAACTAACTAAATAAATTTGCCTTTAATTAAATGAAACAACTTTTAAATTTAGGATTCAACAAAGTGTTTTTGCATTCATGCCTTTGCATTGGTTTTCTTTGTTGTTGTGTGGTTTTTAAAAACAAAACTAAAGTTCAAAAGTTCAATTCCCAAAAACCTCCTTAACCCCCTTTCCTCTCTTTTCGTTTTGCTCAAACCAACGAATCTTCTTTTTCAGCCCAATGCCTCCCTCCTTTCTCCTTTTCTTTTTCCCACGCCGACCCGTTTCATACTCAATCCCGCCAGCCCACCTTTTCCGCTCGGCCCAGCTGGAACCTGCGTCCCACTTATCTGTCGCGGCCTGCTCCACCACTCCCTCCACTCTATCACGCGCTCACCGACAGGTGGGGCCCGCCCGTCTGGCACTTCCCCTACCTCCAGCCGTCCGGCACCCCCATGGCCGCGCCGTGCACTGCCGCCTCCCTGGCCTTTCCCATCCCTCGAACCACCATCAATGCACTGGCACACTCCCGCCGCCACCTCGCCTCTTCCCCTTCCGAAACCACCTCTCCACCAAAGTTCTCTGAGCCTTAATGGCCACCGGCCACCGACCCTTCCCCCTCCGCCTTAGCCGCGCCCCCTCCTCACAGGCTACACTGCATCCTTCAAAGACCTTTAATGCCCCTCTCCAGCTATAAAGGTGAGCCTGAGCCCTGCCTCTCCTAACACCTCCTCACCGGTCCTCCCCGTTCGCAAGCAGCACTTCTCCCATCGAAGCCTGGAGCGCCGCCGCCCACCGGAGCTCCGGCCGCCCGATCTCCTCCTCCGCCGATCTGCTCACCGTCCCAAGCTCCTAGGTGAGTTCCTTTCGTTTTTGTCTTGGTCCCATAGTGTTTGTCCACCGGGAGCTCAAATTCGAGCTGCTCCGACGAGCTCGGCCGCCGCGCCGCCGCACGCCGCCGGTCCGTCGCCGCCGTCGCGCCAGCAGTCGTCGCCAACCGTCCACGCCAAGATCTGCGGCCCAGATCTATTACTTGCCCCAGTCAAATCAAGCATATCGGTCAACCCAAGTAAAAAGCCATAGTTTTGCAAAAGAGCCCCTGTGTTTTCCATATATCATAAGCCGGTCCTTCCGCTTATAAAATATCTTCACATATAAGTCCTATTTTCTTCGGTAGGCCCCAAACCTTCTTAGATTTTGCACCAGACATCCTTGTTAGGATCTTTTACACTATAAACCTCATGTTTATGTACATAATTAGGTTTAGGTCCTTGGTTTCTTGCAGATAAGCCCCTGAAAGTTAGTTTTCTTCCCAATCTAGCCCCTGAACCTTGTTTAAGCCATATCTTTTTCGTCCTAGCTCCGTTTTAAGCGTTCTTGGTGTCCACGTGATCGTCTCAGCAAGCACGTTAGTTTTAGAAGCTTGTGTTAGTCTTTTAGTAATATTTTATGTATTGTTTTATTTATTGCATGTTTTCTTGTATGATCGTAGACAACACACCGTTCGAGGAAGAACAAGTGCAGAGCTTTGAGGTAAAGGAGAGTAACTTTTGATTGGAAAAAGGCAAGTGACCCTAACCACCCTTCTACCTATGCTTTAATCAAGAATACTATAAATTAATCGGAACATGGAGAACCACCCAGGAAAATAGTGCAACCACAGTCCATATGGCTCTGGCTTATCCAATTAATTAGGTGTGCGATTGTATTGATGACCTTATCCGAAAGGAACACAGGGGGCTCCAGGTTGCAGGGGTATAGCCCGGTTATTTTGGGGTAGCAGCCTTTGCTAAGGTGCTGACTACTAGGGAGGGTTATGGTCCGCCCTGAGCTGTAATTGTCGTGGGTTGTTGGTGCTTTTGCATATCTTTGTAAAGGCTTCGTAGCGTCCCTATGCAATCACACCTCGGAAGTATGGTATTGTGCTTGATCAACACACGTGTGGTTGGGTTCAAAGTTCTTCGGAACTTTTACGTGAACTGTGGTGAAAGTGTGTAGCCTCTGCAGAGTGTAAAACTGATTGATCAGCCATGCTCACGGTCAAGAGCGGTCTGGACCCTCACATGATTAATTAACTTAAAGATGGACTTTATTTGCTTTATGGTTATTTCTGTGGCATTGCTGAGTACCAACCATAAGTTTACTCATCCTTGCTTACGCTGTTCAGAGGACAATCCCAGAGTGGAGTACTTCAACACTACGAGGAGTTCTGAGGAATGCGATCCACCAGTCAGATGCCTGTGGAAGATAAAGATGGAGTCGCATCGTCATAGTTATGGATGTTCGTGTAAAGACCTTCATGTCTACCCTCATGAGTGTAATTAAATTTAATAAACCTTTTCTGTATGTTTTGAGTATTACTTTGTGATATTGCACTCATGAGTCAATATGTGTGAAATTTTGATCCTGGCACACATATGAGATGCATTCGGTTTTCTTCGGAAAAATGGTACATTTTGAGTATTGTTTTGTGATATTACACTCATGAGTCAATATGTGTAAAATTTTGATCCTGGCACACATATGAGATGCATTCGGTTTTCTTCGGAAAAACGGGTGTGACACCGCTACTGAGTGCTGACTTCGTTCTAAGAGGTGATTAGCACTAATTAAAAACCTGGCGTTACAATCGGCGATCTGGAGCTATCGAAGTCTACTCCAAACACCTTTAAAATATATGAATATAGTCTGTTAATCCAGACCCCTAAATCCAGAATTCCCCTTACCTAGTATGACAGATCAAAGTAGCATGGCAAACCAGAGGATTGACCTGACCGGAGCGAGTCCTGCTTCTCCGTTCGCCGCTAGGGCCGCAACGATTCGCCATTCCCACCATGGGCAAGAGCAGATCTAAGCACCGATGCTAGATCTAGTCTTTGCCACAAGGAACAAAAGTGTGGTGCCAGCGAGTCTCTTGTAGAGTTGCAGTAGTGTACGCCGTGTCATCGAGAGAAATGAGATATATACACTTGTCTGCGGGAAAACATTTTTTTGGCTATCGCATGCGCTTTTCTCCTGCCAACTTACCAGAACTACTCTGTGCTGTTGTTGGGACTAATGTGTCTAGTTAATGAGCGCGCGGTGACTGACCACGTGGAATAGGCGGCACTTGAAAACAAGCAGTTACACAATTGTTACTTAGGAAGGTCCTTCCTGCAAACCATCAAAAGATCGGACCATCCGATTTAAGACAATCCAAATAAACAACATCTTAGCTTTTCCTCCCTTTTTTATCACTAGGAAGCTCCTCCTTGCGAAACATCAACAGACCAGAGTTTCCTCGGTCATAGCTTTCCTCTTCTCTATCTATTATCACGATACCTCCATTGTTCTCCATCTACCTCCATTGCAGTGGATATGAATTCCGAATGGTGAGTATGCTCGAATCAATTTGGGATAGATTAAACCAAATCAGCATATTAAGATGACATCTCATAGCAACTCATCACCACAAAGTTCACACCACCAGTCCACCAACAAGTAGCAAACATCATAAGATGATCCGATAGCCAACACCAAAATACAAGCATGATACAAGTTTCACAATAATCATGACTACCCATTCATAATCATAACTCCATCTCACGTTTGGCCTCCTGCAACTGTTCCTGAACCTTCTACATCTCCTACTGTGAATTTTTGGTCTTGCAGGACTCTCTTGCATTTCTTAAAGTTCTTTCAGAAGATCTGGATGTCTCGTCCTAGGGCGAGGACTCTTCTAGGATCTCCAAAGAGATTGAAAACTTAATATCACAACTAGCTAATAAAGAGAAAGATCTTCAGTACGCACCTAAGAACAAGAAAACTGATGGTAGAGATGATTCTAAACGCAAGACATTGGAATAAATGCATCAATGAATGGGTAGGACATTGAGTTTGTTTGGTCAGTCTTTTCTTTTAAATGTTCAAAAAGTTCGTTGTCAGTTGGACTGAAACGGGTACTATTATGCTAGTTGTGTGCTACCTACATAAACTCAGCAAGGGCATGGTTGTCCTAACTAAACCTAGCGATCCATCAAACGATGCAAATTGGAAACTAACTGAATGTAACACCTATGAATTATGCAAACACTAACAATTATGGCAGAATCTAGATGCCCCTTCACAGTCTGCAACTTTGAAATAGTATCTTCAATCGACCAATCCATAAAACGATGCAAATTGAAAATACAAGGACCTCTCAATTGTGCACCTCGACAAAAATCCATAAAACGAGTGGCTTGAAGTACATCCAGAAGCTACTAAAATACAAGACCAACTGTAAGACGATGCAAATTGGAAACTAACTGAATCTAACATGAATTGTCTATAGCCTATCAACTTCTAACGCCAATCGAAGTGCAAATCTAAAGGTATGATAATGAAATCAGAATCTAGCATATATGCGTTTTAGTCCTCCAGATCCCCAAATCTAGATATCCCCAACCCTAGTAAGATAGGGAAAATATAGCAGCTCAAACCAGACAACCGACCTCGTTGTGCTGTCTCATCCTATTGTTGCTGGGAGGTGGCGGTGCAACCATCTTCCCCCCATCGCTAGGATCCGCCATTCCTACCATGAACCATTGTAGATTTGCGTAGCGGAAGTCAAAAGTCTTTGCAAAGTCTTAGTCAAGTGTCTCACCAGCCATTTGATACATAATTATAGACTCCACCGAAACTTACATGTAGGACCCGGTTACAATAAAGAATTCACATGAACTATTAGTTGAGTTTCCCATAAAACACGCACAACCAAGAAGTGGTGCGGTGGTAAATAACACAATCTTGTTCCTCCAAGTCTCTCGGTTTGAACCCATGCCATGGAAAATTATTTGTGCAACATTTCGTCACACCGGCCTCTATTGACCCGGTGAAAATGATTACATGTGGGACCTTGGAAAAATTTACGACGACTTGAAACACTCTATTTTTGAAAACATTCTTATATGTGGGACCCAACTGAATTTTATGATGAATTGGGACACTCTATTTTTAAAATAATGCTTACTTGTGGGACCAAAGTTGGTTTATGACGCCATTGTAGAGCTTATGGCATTACAAACAAAGCATGGAACAGGGAATGCTTGGCTACAGTAGCAACCATTATGACGAAAGTTTTTTGTCAATAAATTTACTCGGAAGTGAAATATTATGACGAGATCAGCCAGGAATGTCATAAATCAATAACACTAAAATGTGGTTGCATCACTAGTCAATGATTTTCTTGTAGTGTGCAAACTGATAGATGTCAAGCAACAAATGAAAATAAATATTGGGATATTTTACAAAGATTAATTTTATGTATCCCAAGGGATAGCGAATGGAGTTGTCGCCCAACTCCAAACACATACCTTGTCTATGGCCTTGAACTTGGTGACAGTGTCCTTATTGATCTTAGCTTGCTCGTCCATGAAGTCCTTCAATTGTATACGAAGCAGAAGAAAATTCAGAATGGATGAGCTTGCATTAAATTGAGATCTACCTTGCCCGTAGTGGAAGTTTGGCAAATCTCCCTTCCTCATGTAGTCAAGCACCTTGGCTTCCTCCGGGCAATCTTTGTGGACATGGCCATACTCTCCGCATTCTTCGCAAGTGGATCTTGCTTCGACAACCTTCAAATCTCGAGCCTCTTTCTTTTCTATCTCCATCTTCTCCAACCTCCTCATGAGTGAATCAATCTTGCCTTCAAGTATGTTCTCCTTCTCCACTTGCAATACTCCTTTGACGTTCCCCGTGGGCTGAACTGGAAGTAGGCATCCGGATGACACCCGTGTGTCATTATTCGCGACCTTCTTGAATAGAGTGAAAGCTTCGATCGGTGTAAGCTCGATGATAGATCCTCCCGCCGATGCATCGATGATCATCCTTGACGCCATGGTGAGTCCTTGATAGAACTTTTGCACGACGTGTTCCTTCGGGAACTTATGATGTGGAACCGCCCAAGTGTACTCATCGAAGCGCTCGAATGCCTCCGAGATAGTCTCCATAGGGTATTGAGCAAAAGTGGCAATCTTATTACGCAAGCTTTGAGTTTTACCCAGTGAGTAGTATTCCTTCATTAAAGCCTTCATCAACGCGTTCCAATTTTGCACCGTCTCCGCCGGTTGAGAGTGGAACCATTGCAAAGCCTTCCCGAGTAGTGAGAATAGAAAAAGCCTTGTCGGTGCGGAATATGGTCCCGACACTAACCAGTAGATAGCGCCTAGGTCTATCCCTCAATGGTCGATGCCAAGCAACAAATGACACAAGGTTTTATCCTGGTTCCGGCCCGAGGGGGCCGTACGTCCCGGCGGGGGTTGTGCTCGTGGCACTATATTGCTCGGCACCGGGGGTGCTTGTAGTGGGGCAAATACAAGCAAGGCGGGAGAGGAAGCGTGGCTTCCAAGTCCCCGGTGGAGTGGGCGAAGATATTGTGGGAGGATAAGAGAGTGAGTGCACGGTGTGTTGCCTTTTTATCGAACTCGTCCCCCGCGGGCGGGGGCTCGCCTCCCCCTTTTATAGGCCAAGGGGGCGGCGAGTTACATGCACGCCGCGCTATCCGGCTATGTGGGGGTGCACGTCGTGCTATGCGCGTAGAGTGGGCGGCCGTCCGGCGGTCTTCGCCGTGGTCCGGCCATGATGGCCTATCCCGTGCCCGAACGGTGGGCGGCTCGAGGGTAGGAGGGCGGTAGATGGCGGTGGCGTCCTCCGATAGGCTTCGAGGGAGGTGCCGACGACGGGCGGTACGGGGCACATGAGCGGCGAACGGCGTTCCTTCCCCACGCGCTCCGCGGTAGCGGAGTGGTTGCTACGACGCCGGGCATGCGCTCGCGGTGTCGGGCGTGCGCCCTCGCACGCGTGGGTACGGCGGTCGCGCCGTTACGGTGACCGGGATGGCCATCCACCGCCTAGCGCCCCCCACCCAACTCCGTAGGGTCATGGGGAAAGTGAAATCGAGGGTGCGCCCGGCCCCCCTTTCGAGGGTCGGGCGCGTTCGCCGCGTCTTGTAGTGGGCGCTCGGTGTCATGGGGCCGACACCGGCCGTACCGCACGCTCCATCTCCACGGTGGCGGGGATGGGCTCCTCCCCGGGGAGTTGGTGCGGCGGCACCGGGTGCGAGCCCGGCGCATGATGGCTCCGTCTCCGCGGCGTCGGGGCATTAAATGCCCGCGTACGGGATCGGCGCACGCGTGCGGGGCGCCCGTGAGCATGGCGGGCCCCGACCGAGGGCGGAGCGGACCCTCGAGCGAGTCGAGATCCACTCGAGGGGGTGCGAGCCTTCGAGTGGGGCGGGACCGCTCGAGGGAAGAGTTGCCCCTCGAACGGGGCGGAGCCCGCTCGAGGAGGAGCACGCCCTCGAGCGAGGCGGAGCTCGCTCGAGGTGTCTTCTAAGTGGGCCGTCTTGGTGGGCCGCCGGAATCCCGCCGCGTAGGCCATGTCCTACACGGTTAGTTACCTGCAAGGTTAGGCTTAGCGTGTTTCGATGCCGGGGTTTTAAGTGAGGGTTTCCCCATTGTTAAAGGGGACCCCTAGGGCTGTCCCCGACAGTAGCCCCCGAGCATCTGCGGGTTTGCCATTGAGGCTCCCGCAGATGCTGGAACCTACTGATAGGACGTTCTTCCCTCCTTGTTTGCGAACGCTTTCCGTGGGGCCGCGTCAGCGGACCCGCGGGTCTAGCCCCCCCGAAGCCCCGCAGAGTGTGGGTTCTCCTGCGAGGGGTTGACCGCGAGAACTTTGGTCGAAAGGCGTGGCACATATGCCAACCAAAGCATCGGCGGTGTTTCGGTGGCTTCGGGGGTGCACGCTCCCCCCGTCCTTTGTCTCCGGCGGGTGCAATTTCAAGGAGGTGTAGCCGTGCGTCAAGCCCCCGAGCCTTGGCCCGTTCGAGGCGATCGGGTCGAGCCTGACGACTTGTTTTTTAACGCGCCCTCGGCTGTCCCTCCGCGGGACGGAGGGTGAGGTCTCCACGACTCCCATCGAGCGGGTCGCGAATCACGGATTCCTCGTCGAGGCTGCTAGCGGGTGGTTCAAGTGGACGCCCATGCCCCGTTCGATAAGGGTAGGCCGCGCGGTCCGGAGACGCGTCCATGGAAGCGCTTGCGTGGGTTTGCTAGGTGGGGCTCGGTCCCGTTCGCTAGGGACCGAGGGCGCGGAAGCTCTCCCTCGGTGGGATCCCCCGGCTAGCGCCCTCGCCGGCTCTCGAACACGACATGTGGGGCACCCTCGAGCCGACGGGCTCGAGGAACGGCTCGAATGCGCGTGCCCTCGTCGTCCCTAACTGCGTGATCTAAGGCGCCCGTTCGAACCCGTCGAGGGTCGGGGGCTTCGAACCTCGATCGCAAGGCCGTGTGGGGCCGTGTCCGGGACGGCCCCGTCTTCTCACGTTTGCGGCCGTCGAGGGGCACGGGCGTGCCGACCCTCGAGGTGTCGGTTGGTGGCACGGTGTATGTGCTTTCTTTTAGGGGGTTGACATTGTCTCGAGCCGAGGGCTCGTGCCGCTCGAGGGTTTTGCGTGGCATGGGTGCCCGAGGTTGCTCGCTCTACATCGAGCGAGGTCCCGGGGTGACCTTCTCACGTCGATATCCCATCGAGGGCCGACGTCATTTTGAGCCAAGGGTCATGCCGCTCGAGGGTTTTACGTGGCATGGGTGCCGCGGTTGCTCGCTCTACATCGAGCGAGGTTCGGCGGCCTTCTCACGCCGATATCCCATTGAGGGTCGCCTTTGCTTCGAGCGGGGGGTCCGCCCCCGCTCGAGGGTGCTCCTTGCTTGGCAAGGGACCGGGCATTTAAATCGCTAGGTTAGATGCTTGATTGACAACCGTGATAGCGTGCTAAGAGATGCCAAAAAGATGAGGAAAGATCTTAGGGCTCAACTTGAGAATGCTAGTGAGAAAGTAGGAGAGCTAGAGTCCAAATTGCTTGAATTAAAACTTGAGAGCCAAATGCTGAAACTTGCTCCTATACGATGATGTTGAATGTCTTGGGTGTGGATGCATGGTTGAATGAGATCAAATTCTTAATGAGAAGAATGCTTCTACTTTGGCTAAACTAGATGCTCTTAGGACTGAGTATGATGAGCTTAAGGCTAGACCTACTTTGCTTGGTGCTTGTAAATCATATTGTCCTACTATGCATGCTAAGCTTGACTGATGCTCGTTCTACCATTAGTTCTTTGGAAGCATCTTTGAAATCTCCTGTGTCAATGCATGCACTAGGTAATGATGAAGTTACTTTGCGAAATCTTGAACTCACTTCCCGTTTGGATGTCATTTATGAGGAGAATGACTATTTGAGGAAGGTGTTGGGTTGGTTGTGCGGAGGAACCTCAATTGAAAATCATGATTGAGGAGTTCAACGGGGGGGGGGGGGTCGTGGTTTGGGTTTGAGAAGTTGGGTGAAAGTGGGAGAGCGAGTCTGGGGAGAGTGTGTGTGAGAAGTGTGTTGAGTCTAACCCCGAGTTTGAGGGTGATCGGAGACATCCAAGTCCCACTTCCAAAAGCACCCAAAGAACTCTTTCACACCAAATCCCAACCACCTTTGCAACAAGCTTGACGCCAAGATCACAAATTCCCACTCAAGACAAATGGCCTCAAGAAACTTTGTGAAGTTTGTGAGTGAGAAGGGTGTGAAGCTAGTGAGAAGCGAGCCAAAGCCAAAACCCATCCCCTTCGGGTGTGAGTATTGTGGCAAGGAGAGGCACCTTGCGATTTTGCCTTACAAGAGGAAGAGGATGAGAGGCTTGCTGGGGAGCAAGCAAACCGGGACGGGTATCGCCGGTCATGGTATTCACGAGCCTAGAGTGCCACTTCCACGGGGTGTAGGAAGTGTGAGAAGTGTTGGCGGAGTTCCCACGGAGAGGTGGTGGTGAGAGGTTTGCTAGGAGAGATGATGGTGTGCGTCTTGGTGAGAGGTTTGGTCGGGCTCGTGGTGGTTTTTGTGGACGTCCCTACTGGAGTACTCAATACGGTTTAGGGGAGATGATCGCAGCTTTGGGTTCCGGAGGAACTACGGACCACGTTTTCCCCCTCGTGGTGCTCGTACTCCTCCCATGGGACATGGGAAGTTTGGTGGCAAGATGATGTTTGCATAACCCCTCCTTTGAAGCGAGATGGCTCGACAACGGTTTAACTTTCTTTGTACTATTTAGGTGTCGAGTCGCTAGCTACGTGGGGGGGGGGGGGGGGGGACATTTGGTTGATCGACTCCGGGTGTTCTCGACCGTGGCCCAGGAATAGAAGTGGTTCTCCAGCCTCACCCCGGTGAAGGAAAAGATGTACATCACATGTGGGGACAATGGACGGAGAGGGTGATGTACGAGGGTGTTGTGCATGTGAGTGACAAGGTAACATTGGAAAGTGGCTCTTGTGAAGTCTTTAGATTTCAATTTGCTTTCGGTTTCTCGGTTGCTTGATGAGGGTTTTGAGGTGCGTTTCAAGTCTGGCGAGTCTCGTTTGTGATTCTCGAGTGATCTTGTACGCGCAGTCATCCTAGAGGTCGGATTTTCGGGGAGCTGATTTCTCTCTTGTTCTTTGGAGTCACCTTTCATTTGTTTCATGGGCAGTCCCTTCTTCGATTTGTGCTGCGGCCATGAGCGGTTGGGACACTTGAGCTTTGATTTGGTTTCCGCTTGAGTGGTCTTGACCTTGTCAGGGATTGCGGGGTGAAGCTTGAAGGACTTGGTTTGTGCTCATGTAGGCATGGCAAGATGGTAGCCACTCCCCATCCACCCACGACCGATGTCATGGCCAGAAGCGTCGAAATGAGCTGTTGCATATGGATCTTGTTGGGCCGGCTCGAGTTCGCTCGGTGGGTGGGAAGTGGTATGTATGTTGTGGTGGACGATTACTCTCGCTATGCTTGGGTGTTTTTCTTGGAAGACAAGAGTGAGACATTTGGTTTTGTTCGAGATCGATCGTGAGGTTAAAAAACGCGAGAGGCATGGGAATGCTATTCGAGCTATCTAGCGGTGATAATGGCTCGAGAGTTCAAGAACTCTCGTTTTGGTACCATTTTTGTCGTGATCTAGGTCTCGAACATCGGTATTCGACCCCTTGTGTGCCCCCTCAAAATGGAGTCGTGGAAAGGAAAATCGGACTCTTTGTGAGATAGCTAGGACGATGCTCGATGAGCACGGGGAGTCCTAGGAGGTATTGGGCGAGGCGGTCAATGCGGCTTGTCATGTTTCCAACGGATTTTATTCGCAGCTTTCAAGAAGAAGACTGTTATGAGCTTATGCATGGTCGAGCACCCAAGGTGAGTCATTTCCGAGTCTTTTGTTGCAAGTGCTTCATTCGAAGAAGGGAAAACTCGACAAGTTGTGAGCTAGGTCTAGTGATGGTATTTTCTTTGGATATGCTAACCACTCTAGAGCATATAGGGTGCTTAACCTTGAGACTAACAAAATCATGGAGACTTGTGAGGTAACACCGACGAGACAATGCCATGTACCCCTCTTGGCTTTGAATGTGCGAGTGATGAAGAGATGGCCGAGGACCTCTTTGAAGAGGAGAAGGATGAGTTTGGAGATGATGACGGAGAGAACCATGCGCCTGAAGGCGAGTGTACCCACTACTTCCCCTACGACCAATATGGAGCGTGGACCGTCTACTTCATGGACAACGACGGTGCGACAAGAGGACCCGGGCGAGAGAAGATGGGGCCAGGGGAGGTAGTCTCGAGGCGTGGAGGCTCCCTGGGCGGATTCCGCTCCTTGTCGAAGATCATTGGAAACATTCGGTGGAAACGCACTACACGGTCAGATCAAGGAATTCCTCTCATTTTGCTCATGTTGCTTTTGTTGCCACCTTTGAGCCAAAGGACGTGGGTATGCTTTATCTGATGCAAATGGGTCAATTCTATGCATGAGGAGTTGTAAAGCTTTGAGAGGAACCGAGTGTGGGAGTTAGTTGAACCACCTCCCAAATTGCCATCCCATAGGAACCAAGTGGGCCGGGCATTTAAATGCCTCGCGGTCGCGGCCGCGGTTTTGGCAAAGACGGGCGCGCCTTTAGGCGGCGCGGCCGCGAGCGCGCGCGTAGTGGGCGGCGCGGCGAGGTGGACGTGACGGTTTTGCCTCGGTCGCTGCCGGTCTTTGCCGTAATGATGACCCGCCTGCAGTGTTTTAGCCGCTGCGGTCGTGGTGGGGCCCGCCCGTCGACGCGATGGGGAAGATTCCCCCCGCTTAATGCTAGTCGGGGCGTCCGCTCCGGAGAACTCGCCCGTCGGCCTATAAAACTGCGGGGAAGAAGGGACGGCGGTTTTTTACCTTAGCTTCTCACCGTTTTCAGCCCTCCGCCCCTTCGCCTTCGTCCTGCTCTTGCCACCGCGCGGGCTCGCTGTTAAAGCTTTTTCCTCCGTTTCCTCGCCCTCCGCCTTCGCATTCCTCCGTTCCTCCTCATGGCGCCGCCTCAGCTCCCCGTTAAGATCCTGGAGCCGTACGCCTGGGAGAGGTCGACGGTGACCCGGCTCGCCCTTGGCGAGGCGGTCGCCGCCGGCCACCGTCGGCCAACGAAGACGGGCGCCCGCGGAGTGGATCGTGCCGCCGGCGGAGCACCATGAGCCCAGCCCGCCGGAGGGCTACGTGGTCAGCTTCCTCCGCTATCACGAGCGAGGCTTCAACGCGCCGGCGAGCACCTTCATGCGGGCGATGTGCCACTACTACGGGGTGGAGCTGCACAACTTCGCTCCCAACGCGATCTCGCAGGCGGCCACGTTCGTGGGCGTCTGCGAAGGGTACCTGGGGATCCCAGTCAACTGGGATCTCTGGGTTCACCTTTTCCGCGGGGAACTCATCACGCAGCCCACATCGGAGCCGAGGACCCGCCGTGCGGTGCGCGCCGGCGGGATGTCGCTCGCCCTGCGGGGGCAGCTCAAGGATTTCTACATCCCCTGCACCATGACGACGAACAACGCCGGCTGGGAGCGGGGATGGTTCTACCTGCGCAACGCCGAGCCCGGCCTTCCCCCCTACACCGGCGGGTGTTCAAGGAGAGGCCCGCCCTCCCGGGGGCTACGGGGGTGTCCACACCCCGAAGCACGGAGGCGGCGGGGAGTCGGTCTGGCCGCGGCCGCGGCGTCCGGCGAAGATGGGGGCTGAACGCGATGGGCGTCCTCGCCTTCCTTCATCACCGGCGGATCGTGCCGTTGATGGAGAGGCCGCTTCCGCATCTTCGAGATGACGAGGCGGCTAACCCCGTCGACCTAGCGAGGTCGCGGATGCTCCCCGACGCCCCTCGAGCGGCCGTACGCGCCACCCCGGCGCGGAGCGCCGTCGACACCCGGGTGCCGCCGCCTGCGGGGCGGACCCCGTGGGACATCGAGATGCTCCCCGTCGGCCCGTTGGTGAGTGTGGTTCTCGATCTCATTTTGGTTCTTTAGCGTTGCCTTTGCCTCTGACACGCCTTTGTTGCTCCTGTGTGCAGCTGGTGAAGTTTAACATCGCCAAGTCCGTTCCGCCCACCCCCGACTCCCGTGCGCTCGGCGGGCGGCGCGCGGGAGCAACGAGGAGCGAGGCGCGGCGCGCAGAGGGAGCACGCCGGGGCGTCGTCCAAGCGCGCCGCGGCCGGCGAGCCGCGGAGTACCGGCGGCGCGAGGAGCCGGGGCTCTCTTCCCCGGATATCGAGGAGCCCTCGTCTTCGGACGAGGACGAGGAGGAAGAGGCCGAGGGGGGAGGGCCCCTCCGACGGTGGCGCCCTGCGCCCCCGTTCTCGAACCCGCGCCGACGTCGGGGCGGCTTCGTCCGGGGCGGGCGCACCGGCGCCCGCCGCGGGCAATCGTCGTCGGGGGCGGCACGCGCCGCGGATGTGCCGGCGCGCGCCACGGAGGTGCGTGCGGCGGACGCGCCCGTGCGCGCGTCGAGCATGCCCGCGCGCGGGGGGAGCGTGCCCACGCGCGCGGCGTCATCATCACGGGGCGCGGCGGCGGGGCGTGCTCGCGCGCGGGGCGAGCGTGCCCCCCGCGCGCGGTAGCGCCCTTCGGGAGGTGCAGCGTCGGGCGCGCCCGCGCATGGGGCGGGCGTGCCCGTGCGCGCGGCGGCGCCATCGGGAGGCGCTTCGACGGGCGCGGCCGCCGCGCGCCCGCTCCGTCCGCGGAGGCCTCGAGGAAAAGGAAGCGGGCCTTTTCCTCCGCGAGGTAAGGAGCCTGTCCCTTTTCGTTTGGTTTGGCTCGTTGATGACTAAGTGCCCTGACCCCCCGTTCGTTCCTGCGCAGGGCGGTGCCCACCGTTCCTCCTCTTGCACCAGCCAAGGTGCTGAGGACGGACGCATCGATCCCCACCCGGCGGCGCTCGTCGAGGGGGTCGCGCCCGGGGACAAGTACGGCCCGCGGGCGCGAGCTCGCAAGACCCGGGCCGGGGCCTCGAGGCCCCGACCGGCGGAATCAGCCCGCCGCGGCGGCGCCGCGAGGCCGCCGGGGGACGGCGCCGCGCCGGGTCGTCCACGGAGACGCGGGCCGCGGCGGCGGCGGCGGTGGAGGTGCGGCCCGCGGTGGGCGCTACCGCGGAGGAGGTGGAGCGGGCACGACCTGCGGGAGCGCCCGCGGATGTGGCGGTAAGGCCGGAGGTGGCGGCCACGGCGGCACAACGGGCGCCCGTGGCCGCGGAGGCGCGGGTGGAGGTGCCGGCGGGGGCGGCGCGAGCAGCTGCGCCCGCCGGCGATTTGCAGGCGGAGGTGGTGGAGCTCTCGGATGACTCCCCGCCGCCTCGGATGGAATCAGTGGGCGAGCTGGCCCACGAACTCCCCCGAGCCCCAGGAGGGGGCCCTCGTGAGGCGGCACGAGGGTCACATGGTGGTGGGGGGCCGAGGACACGGTGCCTGAGGCCTCGTCCTCCCACGCCGGCCGCCCCGCCCGGTGGAGGGGGCCGCGGAGGATCCCCCTCGCGTTCGCCGACGCCGGGGGGAGCAGGAGCTGCGGGGCGAGCTCCGAGGGCCATGGCGCCACGCTCAACCGCGCGCCGAACGAGGCGGCGCGGGTCCACGGCGGCCCGGCCCGGCTCGTCTTCCGGGTGAGCCATGGTTGCTCGCCCCTCTTCCCTTTTTGTTTCGCATGCTACACTCAAGTCTTGGCGCTTACGGGATCTGACGTGTGGATGCCAGGAGCTCGAGCGCCGCGCCCACGACAAATACGGCGCGTTCGACCGGGTGAACGCCGAAGCCCAGCGGCTCCGGGAGCAATGCAGCGCTTTCGACGCGCTTGCAGACGCTCTTAGGACGCCAGACAGCTGGTTGGCGTACCGGGCCCTGGCCTGGCCTGATGAGCTCCCCGAGAGCTCGAGGCAGGACGCGGCGCGTCGCTCGAGCCTCGAGCGAGTCCGCGCGGCCCTCTTCGATCGCGACGAGGCGCCCGTGGAATGCGCGCGCGGACACGGAGAAGACGCGGACGTTGGCCGCCAACCGGGAGGCGGAGGTGGCCACCGCTCGCGCCGAAGCCGGGAGCTCCGCACGTCGCTCGAGGGGGCGCAGCGCAGGCGCCGCGGCCGAGGAGCGGGCGTGCGGGTTGGAGCAACGCGCCAAGGAGGCGGACGACCCGAAGGCCGCCCTCGACGCCAAGGCCGCGGCCCTCGTCGTCGGCCGAGGAGCGGCTCCCCGCAAGAGAGTGCCGCCCGCCAAGGGGCCGAGGGGCGGTTGCGGCGGGGGCGAGCCGCCCTCGTCGATGCCCGTGCGGCGCGGGAGCGGGGAGCGCGCCGCCCACGAGGGGACGCGGAAGTCGTTGGAGGAGCGGAGCACCGCGCTCTCCAAAGTTGAGGACGAGGCGCTCGTGCTCGGCATCGACAACGCCAACCAGAGCCGGCCCTCCGCGAGCGCGGCGAAACCGTCCGGCGCCTCGAGCGCGTCGCTCGAGGCCGTGCGCCGGACTTCGAGATGGAGAGGAAGCAAGTCGAAGGTGAGCCGCTGTTTGACTCTTGCTTGCTGGTTTTTTGTTTGGGAACTCGCATTCCCTTTTTCTAATTTCTTCTTGTCTTGTCGATTCCAGGCTTGCGCACCGCCTTGGGGCACGCTGCTGAGCGGGCCGAGGCGCTGCAGGCTTCCTACGACTCCTCTGAGCAGGAGTTGCAGGAATTGCGCGATGCGGCCCTCGAGACCTGCCACGTCGTCGAGGAGGGCGAGGCCCAGGCCGGCAGCTCCCTGGCCAGCCGTCTGCGTGCCCTCGGTGGCCATGTCACCGAGCGGATGCGCCGGGCGTTGCAGCTGGGGGTCCAGAAGGCCCTCGGAGTGGTGCGATCCCACTATGAGGTGAACTTCGAGGCGCTGGCGGAAGGCTACGTCGTGCCCGAGGGCGTCGAGGACGAGGTGGCCATGGAGCGCGCGGATGCGCTCGCTGCTGACGCCGCCGGGTCGCTCGCCGAGGCCTTCGAAG
Source organism: Cenchrus americanus (assembly GCA_947561735.1). Taxonomy (NCBI): domain Eukaryota; kingdom Viridiplantae; phylum Streptophyta; class Magnoliopsida; order Poales; family Poaceae; genus Cenchrus; species Cenchrus americanus. The sequence goes on along the minus strand of OX387241.1, from coordinate 219,407,076 downwards.
AATTCCTCTTCCCGGACGCCGCCGATGCTGCTGCTCCTCCCGCCTGAAAGCAGTTGGGCGCTAGGCCCATTTTTTGTTTATGTGTATCAGAATTCTGGCCTCGTGGCCTTTTGTAAACAAGTTGTTTCATGAACATGGGTATTTGATGTAAATGAAATCGTTTGTTTATCACGCTTTTTTGTTTCTCCTTCTTCCTGAGTAGATTCTAGTTAGGGGAGTTCGATTTTCGTAGGGGGCCCGCTGGGTTGGAGGCGAGAGAGAAGGGCCATAGCCGCGCGGCGTAGGCTATCTCTGGCTCGCGCGCTCCTGCCGCTGTGCCGCCTACGCCCTGTTCGAATCGTGGCTCGAGGTTGAAGTAGGAAACAAACTTAGCGCGTGTTGTTTTGTTTTTTGCGCGAAAAAATGGGACCATTTTGGGGGGGTGCCCCCCGCAGTAGCCCCCGAGGGTAACTTGGGTTTCAGGGGAAAGCCGAGTTGCCCTTTTATTTGGAGCGTTTACATAGTTGACACCAACTGGGGTGTTGGCCATGTGATTTTACAACAGAAAGTACTTGGAAAATCCTAGCTAAGGGTAGAAGCGACGTAGCTGTTGGATGTTCCAAGCGTTGGTGAGCTCTTCGCCGTCCTCGTTGGCCAGCTTGTACGTGCCCGGCTTGAGCACCTTCACCACGACGTAGGGTCCCTCCCATGGGGGCGATAGTTTGTGGCGCCCTCGGTTATCTTGGCGCAGCCTTAGGACCGCATCCCCTTCGGCGAAATCCCTCCGACGTATCTTGCGTGCTTGGTAACGTCGTAGGGACCGTTGATACCGGCGGAGTGCATCAACGCCACGAGGCGTACTTCGTCTAGGCGGTCCGGGCGAGTCCTCGCGGGCTCGCCCGGTTAGTATCCTTGTCGTAGCCTCGGACCTTGGGCGACGCATATTCCGTGTCCGTGGGGGAGGACGGCCTCCGCGCCATGGACTAGGAAAAACGGGGTGAACCCGGTGGCTCGCTTGGGGTGGTCCTTAGGCTCCACACGACCGGCCGGTAGTTCTTGGAGCCATTTTCGGCCGGATTTGTTGAGGTGGTCAAAAATTCGGGGCTTGAGGCCCTGTAGGATCATGCCGTTGGCACGCTCTACTTGGCCGTTGGTCTGTGGGTGTGCCACAGCCGCCCAATCCACGCGGATGTGGAACTTATCGCGAGAACTCCAAGAACTTCCGCCCGTGAACCCGGGACCCGTTGTCCGTGATGATGGAGTTTGGCACTCCAAAGCGGTAGACGATGTCGGTGAAGAACGTGACCGCCGGCTCGGCCCCTTAAATTCGTGATGGGGCGTACCTCCACCCACTTGGAGAATTTGTCGATCGCGACTAGTAGGTGGGTGAAGCCCCCGGGCGCCTTCCGCAGGGGCCCGACGATGTCCAACCCCCACACGGCGAACGGCCATGTCACGGGGATCGTTTGCAGGGCATGAGCGGGCAAGTTGGACTTGCGGGCGTAGAACTGGCACCCTTCGCAGGTGCGTACGATTTCGCTGGCGTCCGCGACCGCGGTAGGCCAGTAAAAGCCTTGGCGGAACGCGTTGCCAACGAGGGTGCGCGGCGCGGCGTGGTGGCCACGGTCCCCGCATGGATGTCCCGTAGGAGCTCGCGCCCCTCGGGAATGGGCACGCACCGCTGTAGGATGCCTGACGCGGTGCGCTTGTACAGCTCGCCGTCGACGAGGGTGAAGGATTTGGCCATCCTGGCGATGCGCCTGGCTGCGGCCCGGTCCGCGGGGAGTTCCCCTCGAGCGATCCAGGCGATGTATTTTTCCCGCCAATCCGCTTGGACAGGAGCCGGCTCGACGTCCATCGCGACGGCCTCGTGGGAGCCGTACCCCTCGAGAAGGGAGAGTACGTACGCCTCGTTCGAGGGGTCCTCGTCCATGGGCTCCGCACCCGCTGGATTCGAGGGAGCCCCCGAGGGTTCGTTGTGATTCGAGGGGTAGGGCTCGAAGACGACCGAGGGTTGAGTGACGTCACGCGCGAAAACGTTCGGGGGGGAACGGTGATCCGCCCGGACGCGATCTTGGCAAGTTCATCCGCCTCTTCGTTGTATCTCCGGGTACGTGGTTGAGCTCGATGCCGTAGAACTTGTCCTCGAGGGCCCGCACGGCCTTGCAGTAGGCCTCCATCTTGTCGTCGTGGCAGCTCGCGTTCTTCATGACTTGATCGATTACGAGCCGCGAGTCCCCCCCGCACGTCGAGGCGCTTGACGCCCAACTCAATGGCGATTTTGAGGCCGCAGAGGAGGGCCTCGTATTCTGCCATATTGTTGGATGCGGGGAAGTGGAGGCGCACTGCGTAGCGCATGTGCTCCTCCGAGGGGTGACACGAAGAGCGGTGCCCGCACCCGCTCCCCGTCTTCATCACCGAGCCGTCGAAGAACGCAGTCCGACGTCCCGCTGAATCCGCGGGGGCGGCGGCTGCGTGTCTGTCCACTCGGCCGACGAAATCGGCTAAGATTTGCGATTTGATGGCCTTACGCGGGGCGTAGGCGAGCGTCTCGCCCATCAACTCCACGGACCACTTGGCAATCCCGCTCGCCGCCGCGTCGGAGTTGCGAATGATCTCTCCTAGCGGGAAGGAAGAGACCACCGTGACCGGGTGGGCCTCGAAGTAGTGGCGGAGCTTGCGCCGCGCGAGGACTACCGCGTACAACGGCCTTCTCGGACCCGGGGGTAGCGCGTCTTTGTGTCCGACAGACTTCGCCGATGTAGTAGACGGCCTCTCGCACGGGCAAGGTGTGTCCCTCCTCCGTGCGCTCTACGACGATCACGACGCCGACCACCCGGGTGGTTGCGGCCACGTAGAGCCGCAGGGGGTTCGCCGTCTCGCGGCGGTGTGAGGATTGGAGCGTGCGTCAGAGACGCCTTCAGCTTGTCAAGCGCGTCCTGGGCCTCGGTGGTCCAGGAGAAGCGTTCGTGCTTCTTGAGCAGCCGGTAGAGGGGCAGGGCCCTTCTCACCGAGCCTCGAGATGAAGCGGCTTAAGGCGGCGAGGCACCCCAACACTTTCTGCACCCCTTTGAGGTCCCGAATTGGACCCATTCGCTCGAGGGCCGCGACCTTTTCAGGGTTGGCCTCGATTCCCCGCTGGGAGACGATGTATCCTAGGAGCATGCCCCGCGGTACTCCAAAGACACACTTTTCGGGGTTTAGCTTGACCCCGTTGGCCCGTAGGCACCGAACGTGACACTAAGGTCGTTAACCGGGTCGTCCGCCTTCTCGGTCTTGACGACGATGTCGTCCACGTAGGCTTCGACCGTCCGCCCGATGTGATCCCCAAAAACGTGCCGCATGCGGCGGCCGATATGTTGCGCCCGCGTTTCGAGACCGAAAGGCATCGTGACGTAACGAACGTCCCGAACGGTGTGATGAACGAAGTCGCGAGCTGGTCGGACTCCTTCATTTTTATTTGGTGATACCCCGAGTAGGCATCAAGGAAACAGAGCGAGTTCACACCCGCCTGTTGAATCAATGATTTGATCTATACGTGGCAAAGGAAAGGGAACTTTTGGACACGCTTTATTGAGACTAGTGTAGTCTATGCACATCCTCCACTTCCCATTTTTCTTTTTTACAAGCACGGATTAGCTAGCCACGTAGGGTGGAACACTTCCTTGATGAACCCGGCCTCGAGGAGCTTCCGCGCCTCCGCTCCGATCGCCCGTCGCCGCTCCTCGTCGAAGCGGCGCAACCGCCGCCGTATAGCGCGGGCGTTTGGGCAGGATATCAAGGGAGTGCTCGGCGACCTCCCTCGGGATGCCTGGCATGTCCGAGGGGCTCCACGCGAAGACGTCGGCGTTGGCGCGGAGGAAGTCGACGAGCACTGCTTCCTATTTAGGGTCGAGGGTCGAGCTGACCCTCAACGCCTTGCCCTCGGGGGCCGACGGGTCGAGGGGGACCCCTTTGGTTTGCTCGGCGGCCTCGAAGGTGCCGGCGTGCTTGGCAGCGGAGCTGAGGTCGTCGTTGACCATCTTCTCCAGCGTGTTCACCAGCGCTTCATCCAGCGCTAGTGCCTCTGCATGTTCCACGCACTCGACGTCGCAGTCGAATGCGTGCTCGATCGACGACCCGACGGTGATGACGCCGTTTGGACCCGCATCTTCATCTTCGTGGTACGTGTAGTTGGGGACCGCCATGAATTTGGCATAGCAAGGTCGCCCAAGTATGGCATGGTAGGCCCCTTTGAATCCCACCACCTCGAAGGTGAGGGTTTCCTTGCGGAAATTCTTGGGGGTACCAAACCAGACGGCGGCGATCGATGCGCCCGAGTGGCCGGACACGCTTGCCGGCGCGATGCCGTGAAACGGCTTCGTGCTGGGCCGCAGCTGGTCCAGTCCGATCCCCATCAGGCGCAGGGTATGCGCGAAGAGGATATTGAGGCTACCGCCTCCGTCCATAAGGACCTTCGAAAACCGGCGTTCCCAATGATGGGATCGACCACCGGCGGTACTTGGCCCGGTTCGAATGCGGTTTGGGTGGTCGTCCCGGCTAAAGGTGATGGCATCCTTCGACCGCTGAGGAAGGCCGGAGGCGCCCTTTCGCGGCGAGGACTTCATGCCGCTCCTTCTTGCGGCCGCCGGTCGACATGTCGACGGTAGGTCCCCCAAAGATGAGGAACACGTTTTCGACAGCGGGGAAGCCACCCGCGTCGCCATCGCCTCCATCTTTCTTGGCCTCTGCCTCCTTCGCGGCGGCACGGCCGTAGAACTTCTTGAGCATGTCGCATTGCTCAAGAGTGTGGTTCACGGGAGTCTTGTGGTAGGGGCATGGCTTTTTCATCATGTCGTCAAACACCCCCGGGCCTCGAGGGGCCGGTCGAGGGCCCCGTCGAGCCGGGTCGACGGCCGAGGGCCTCGGCGTTGCCGCCGTTGCGTCCCTGCTCGCGCGCCTCGCGGCGCGGCTTCTTCCCCTTCTTGCCCCGCTTGTCGTTGCGGCGCGGCTCCTTGGACCCGCTGCCCTCCGCGGGCGCGTCCTCGGAGCGCTTGCCCTTCTTGCCGTCGAAAATCGCCCCCACGGCCTCCTCTCCGGAGGCGAAGCTGGTGGCGATGTCGAACAGCTCGTTTGAGTCCGTAGGCGGGCTGCGTCCTAGTTCGCGCACAAGGTCCCGGCACGTGGTGCCCTCGAGGAACGCGTGCACAATCTCGGACTGTGCCACGCTGGGGAGCTCCGTGCAGCGCTTGGAGAAGCGTCGTATGAAGTCCCGCGCCGACTCGCCGGGCTTCCGCGTGCGGAGCGCGGGTCCCGGGAGTTCCCGTGGCGCACGTACGTGCCCCGGAAGTTGCCCACGAACGTGTGGACTAGATCGTCCCAGTTATGGATCCGGGCCGGCGGGCAAGTGCTCGAGCCATGTCCGGGCCGCGTCGCCCAGGTGCAGGGGCAAGTTGCGGATGATCACTTCGTCGTTGGCGGCCCCGCCCAGCTGACAGGCTAGGCGGTAGTCGCTGAGCCGACGCGGGGGTCCGTCTCCCCGTTGTATTTGACGATTGTCGAGGGCTGACGGAAACGGCGGGGGAACGCCGCCGTGCGGATCTCCCGGCCGAACACACGGGTGCCGGGGGGCTCCGTGTCGGGGAGAGATCCTCACCGCCGTCGTAGCGTCCACCCCTTCGAGGGTGGTAGCCCCTTGCCGCACGCGCGTCCGCCTTGCTGGTGCGCCGGCGTTGATGACGTTGCGGGCGTCGCCATCCAGTGCCCTGCGCGTGTCAAGGAGCCGTTCCTTGGCGGGCGTGCGTCCCCGGTCAGCAAGTTGGCCTGCGTGCACCGAGGGTTCGCCTCCTGGTGCGGCTTCATCGCCCCGCGCATCCCCCTGTTGACGAATGCGTGAGGCCGAGCTCTCGGCCTGTTGGACGGCCGCTTGCTCGATGAGAGTTTGCACCTCGCGGTGCATATCTCGAGCCTCGGGGGTCGAGGGTGCCGGCATGGCCCGCAGCAGCGTCGCGGCGGCGACGAGCTTCGGCTTGCTCGTGGCGGGACGTCCGCGTTGTCCGCGTTGGGGGGCGGTGTTGAGGGCGGTCGCGGACTTGTCGGCCCGGCTCCCGCGCGCGTTCGCCGCGCGCGGAGGGCCTCCCCGGCCATCGAGGCACGGAGTAGCCGCATGTCCCGTATTCCTGCGCGGCTTGGCCTCGAGCTCGCGGGCTTGGGCCGCCCGTGCGTCGACATCGACCCCGGCGGGGAGCGCTCGGCCCCCGCGGCCGGGCGCGCGGCGATCCCCGGGGGCGGGCGTGACTTCCCCCTCTCCGGCGCCGCCGCACCGGCGGCGTTGGCCGGGTCGTTGGTGATGACGGCGCAACACTCCCGCGTGGGGTCGTAGCTCCCGGTCGGCGGAGTCGTCGGAGCGCCCAAACCCGTAGTCCGTGGCGTCGAGGAAGCGCCCGAACGCGGCCCGGGGTCCCGCACGCCGCGAGAAATCCCACTCCCGCGTACCCATGGCGGTTGGCGGGTGACATCGTGTCGACGGAGCCCGGGGACGACTCATCCGCCGCGAGGTGCCCGGGTCCCCGGCGACGAAGACGTGGCGGCCGGACGGAACCCCGCGCATCGTCGTGCTGACGTTGGCGTTGTAGGCCGTCGTGGCGCCACGCAGCCCGATGGGGACGCGTGGTCCGGAGACCGCACGCGGTCCCACCGGGCGGTGGCGGCCGTTGTGACGAGGGCGCACCGCGTTGGGCGGCGGCGCGCTCGGCTGCCGCCGCTCGGGACCGCGCCCGGCGTGAGCGTAGCCCGGAGCGACGACGGCGTCGCGGCGTCGACGGGCCCGTAGCATCCGTGCTCGCGGGCGTCCGCGCCGGTGTCGTGCGTGCGGCGGAGACCGGGGCGGACTCGGCTCGGCGCCGCGCGCGAAGCTCCTCACGATTGGTGAGGCGCATGAGATAGCCGTTCCCCGTGGCCCCGGAAGTTCGGGTCCCCGAAGCGGATCTCGAACCCGCCGGGGAGAGGGTCCGAGCTACCCATGTTGTAGCGCGTAGCACGGTACTCAGTGCGGATCACCATGGAGGGAGTTGGTGAAATGACCTTAGGCGCTCATTTGCCCCACGGTGGGCGCCAACTGTCGGTGCGGAATATGGTCCCGACACTAACCAGTAGATAGCGCCTAGGTCTATCCCTCAATGGTCGATGCCAAGCAACAAATGACACAAGGTTTTATCCTGGTTCCGGCGAGGGGGCCGTACGTCCCGACAGGGGTTGTGCTCGTGGCACTATATTGCTCAGCACCGTGGGTGCTTGTAGTGGGGCAAATACAAGCAAGGCGGGAGAGGAAGCGTGGCTTCCAAGTCCCCGGTGGAGTGGTCGAAGATATTGTGGGAGGATAAGAGAGTGAGTGCACGGTGTGTTGCCTTTTTCTGAACTCGTCCCCCGCGGGCCGGGGGCTCGCCTCCCCTTTTATAGGCCAAGGGGGCGGCGAGTTACATGCACGCCGCGCTATCCAGCTACGTGGGGGTGCACGTCGTGCTATGCCGTAGAGTGGGCGGCCGTCCGGGCGGTCTTCGCTGTGGTCCGGCCATGATGGCCTATCCCGTACCCGAACAGTGGCGGCTCGAGGGTAGGAGGGCGGTAGATGGCGGTGGCGTCCTCTGATAGGCTTCGAGGGAGGTGCTGACGACGGCTGGTACGGGGCACATGAGCAGGCAGAACGGCGTTCCTTCCCAACGCGCTCCGCGATAGCGAGTGGTTGCTCCAGCGCCCGGGCATGCGCCTGCGGTGTCGGGCGTGCGCCTGCACGCGTGGGTACGGCGGTCGCGCCGTTACAGTGACCGGGATGGCCATCCACCGGCCTAGCGCCCCCCACCTAACCTGTAGGGTCATGGGAAAGTGAAATCGAGGGTGCGCCCGGCCCCCTATCGAGGGTCGGGCGCGTTAGCCGTACTGTAGTGGGCGCTCGGTGTCATGGGACTGACACCGGCCGTACCGCATAGTCCATCTCCACGGGGCGGGGATGGGCTCCTCCCCCGGGGAGTTGGTGCGGCGGCACCGGGGTGCGAGCCCCCGGCGCATGATGGCTCCGTCCTCGCGGCGTCGGGCGTTAAATGCCCGCGTACGGGATCGGCGCACGCGTGCGGGGCGCCCGTGAGCGTGGCGGGCCCCGACCGAGGGCGGAGCGGACCCTCGAGCGAGTCGAGATCCACTCGAGGGGGTGCGAGCCCCTCGAGCGGGGCGGGACCGCTCGAGGGAAGAGTTGCCCCCTCGAACGGGGCGCGAGCCCGCTCGAGGAGGAGCGCGCCCCTCGAGCGAGGCGGAGCTCGCTCGAGGTGTCTTCTAAGCGGGCCGTCTTGGTGGGCCGCCGGATCCCGCCGCGTAGGCCATGTCCTACACGGTTAGTTACCTGCAAGGTTAGGCTTAGCGTGTTTCGATGCCGGGGTTTTAAGTGAGGGTTTCCCCATTGTTAAAGGGGACCCCTAGGGTCGTCCCCGACAAGCCTTGCCCTCATTTGGTCTTGAGTCACCCCATCCATGTTGAAAGTCCGACATAGTTGAATGAATGCTTGGAGGTGAAGGTTCGGATCCTCTTTACCGGTGAAGGGTGAATGTTGCACCATGCGGGTTGTTGAGGTCTTGATCTCGAACGGCCTTCCGATCTCCTCAAGGTTCAAGATTGGTAGGTTGATGATGTCCGGGGGTGCATAGCTCCCCGATCTTGCGTTCTTGCGGTGGTTGTTCACCCATTGGTGGAAGTCGATTCTCCCGAGGACTTTGAGGTGGTGGATTCTTCGGGGATTCCTTCGATCCTTTGTCTTCCGACTTCGAATCTACAAAATCCAGCTTTTTAGCTTGGTGTGTTTCGCGTCTCCTTAGCCTGTAAAGTTTTTCTGGATCATCCACAAAATTATTGGGTTTGTTGGAGAGGTAGCTCGACGGTTAATAGTTGTATCAAAGTTCGTTTAGACTTGCAAGCGGACAAATCTCCCATCGTAGTCAAGGGACCCTTCTTCCCTCGAGTGGTGAACCCAAGGTATCGAATCCGTGGAACAAATGTGTGAATCAAAAGATGATCTAGTAGTGCCAAGTAACTTCAATCTTCGATAGATAAAACCCTAATGCAATCTAACACAAGAACGAATCTAATCTACTAAAGACCGGAGGTAACAAAGATAGATAGGGTAGATAAATCGATCTAGAGAGATCGGGTTGAGCCTTTTGTTGAAGTTCCAAGAGAAAGAAGAAGTAGCAAATCGAATCTCATTAGAAGCTTCTTTAAACCGTGGTTTCCTATCTGACTCCGAAAACGCCCGCCTTTCAGAGCCCCCGTTCTGTCACAACGTACTCCTATTCATGCGGGTAGTCTAGGGCGAGTCCAAGGACAAGTCGAGTTCTTCGGGAAGGTTAGGCTGCACCTCTAGTCACCGCGGCTACAAGAACACCCTATGTGATCTATCTCAATAATAGATCTAGAATAAGCAAAGCCGATCGAAAAACGAAGACTTCGGAGAAACACTTGATCGCTAGAAATCGGATTCAACTTGATAATTCAACTAGTACAATGAGACAGGAACAAGATCACCACCGGGATCCTACCTTGATCTTGCTTCTAGCTCCAGGAACTCCGACGTGGTCTTCCTTGCAAGGTTCCCACGTCGGCTAGGGATACCCTAGTCAACTAGCTCGACCCTCTCCTCTCCGGGATGGTGTCCCTATCTTCTCTGCTCCTCAGCGGCCGATGACGAATTTATTCTTGCGTGGCTCTCAACCCCGGGGCTATAAATAGCCCGAATGGCGGCTGGGTCAAACGGGGAGGCAAACGGGCCCCCGGATCGGGCCGGGCCGGCCGGCCTGGGCCGACCCGCCCGGGCCCATTCGGGCCCGGTTGCTGCCTCCTTCGCGTGGCGTCGGTTCCAGAGTCTTCTAGATCCCCCCTTCTGCATGTAGGCCCTTGTCGTCAGTTTCTCTCCGAGTTGGACGTAGCTCCTTGTCCCGCAAGATTCGGTACTTTTCTGGGTAGGTTCTCGGAGTTTGTCATCTTCTTGGGTTTGGTCCCTGGGCTTCTTGGAGTCGAATTTGCTTCATTGCATGACTTGTACGGGGCTTCAAGGTCTTGTCACAAGGTGCTTGATGAACTTATCCCGGAAGTCTTGCTTTCTACGTCAAAACCCTGCATAAACACTAAACTCCAAAACTGACATGCACGAATGAACTTGTTATACCAAGGGGGTTAGTACCAATGGATAAAGTATAAACTCATGTCAACACCGAAGGTAAATCATGGCTAGGTTGATGGAATTTCACCGTCAACTATAGGGGTCGGAAATTCCAAGCCATCTTTGTTGTATAGTTTTGGTGGGTTCAATAACCAGAGGTTGATTGAATAGACGGTCGAAATTGTACATTCCCGCTCGACTCATTGTGTACATCTTCACACCACAATCAGAACGTTACATAAAATAAACACATTTTAATGAACTAAATAAATACATCCTCCTTTATTGCTATTGGATTTCCTTCACTTTTGGTGCAAAAGAAAAAGGCAGACCAAAATAAGAGGAAAATCCAATCAATGTGCAGCCTTCTAAGTAACAAGAGATGGAATGGAAAGCCAAGAGGGAAGAGGAGAGAGAAAGAAAGATATGCAAAAAATCATTTCCACACGGATCTTGCAGACATAGGCGGCACCCACCCGCTATATCCTATATATGGTGAACCCCTACCCCTCCCGATCAGCATCACAAACACCCTTGGCAATTCGGCATAGATCCAGTTAGAGGTGCTTATTGGAGGATAGCACTCCACAACACGCTAGGGGAAGAAAGCCATGGGCGAGGTGAGTGAGGCTAGTTATGCTAGTCCTTTAGATGCTCTCCATCAGTGTTACGACATCTTGATAACTTTGTGTTCCATTGTAGGAGGTGAAGAAGCAAACGGCACTAGTGCTGCCACCGGAGGAGGTCGAGATGCGAGTATACATGCATTGCAAGGGATGTGCCTTGAAGGTCAAGAAGTCCTCAAGCGCTTCAGCGGTAATACTACCATTTCTGGCTAGGCGACCTAATCTTTTCATATCCTTGCTTTTCTAAATCATTGTGTCTCTTTGTCAGGACAAGATTTCTTTTCCACATCAATTTATGTAGTGTAATAATCTTTTTTCTATTTCACAAGATTTATTTATTTTTTGGTCGTGATAAGGAGTCTAAAACAAATTTGGGATATTTGAATGGTTATTATTAAAAAGGATTGTTGTGATTCATGAATTAAAGGATTAACCTCATCAATTAGTCCTTATGTTTCAAACTATCTAACTTTGACTAAGTTTATGCCATCATGTTATTTGTTAAATCCATCATGAAAAATGTCTTGATAATATATTTATCAGTACACAAGTAGCTCTGGAAAAGGTTGGTATAATTCAAGAGAATGTTAGGGTGTGTTTGGTTGGAGGGACGTGACAATTCTATTTTGGTGTTTGATTGTTAGAAGAGTCAAGAATGGGATTGACGGTATTTTAACACTGTTAGTTGTCGATCCCGCTTGTTATGTACTTGATCAAAAGATGTGGGCCCTAGATGTCAACACACAAAATAGAGGGGGCAATGGTGGTTGTTGGCTACTCAGCGTGTTTCACCACATCCCCACCTGTGTGTCATCGCCTCATGCCCCGCCCCGCTCCACCATCGAACCCTACCTGTGTGGCCACCATGGGCTTGCTTCGGCGCCGCCGACCACCACCTACTACACTGCCACTGTCAGCCCTAGCTTGCTCTGTTGTCGAGCCTTGAAGCACCTCCTCCACTAGCTCCCATGGTGCTCCCCTAATTTGTAGCCGCAGTCCCTTGTTTTGGGAGAATATTCTCCTAACATGTCGTCATGTCCATATTATTCGTCCATCCAAACATAGGACAGACATGTCTCGTCCTGTCCCCTCCAACCAAACAGACCCATAGTCTCCAGCATATGTCATTCGAATCCCAAAAGTGAAGTTGATTCCCTATCCTCCCTGAAATCCTCAAATTTTCCATCCATTATGCATACTCTCCATGTATTTATAATTGTTATCAACGGAAACCTAGGATTATTTAGCTCAAAGATTCAATCTTGATGGCACCTGAAATGAACTTTATGTTGGTACCGCAGGAGTGGAGGATATGATTGTCGACTCCAAAATGCACAAGGTAGTGGTGAAGGGGAAGAAAGTGGCCGCAGATCCAGCAAAGATGATCGAACATGTCTAGAAAAAGACTGGTCACAAGGTGGAGCTCTTGTCACCGATATCACCTCCACTGGAGGAGAATAAAGAAGAGGAAAGGAAAGAGGAGCCTAAGCCACTCAAGCCAGAGCAGAAGGGTGAAGTGAGTGAGATAATTGTCGTATTAACATCTTGGACATTAATTCATCTTGAATGCCATTTGTTGCTTCACATTTTAGTATTTTACAATAATTTTCTTATGTCACATGTTTTTAAAATGTTTCCTTTCTATTAATTTTTTTCTTTTAAGCCACCGGTGATCCAAGTGGTGATGAAGGTTCACATTCACTGTGAGGTTTGCGCTTTGTGGATCAAAAGGAGGATCCTCAAGATGAAAGGTGCTTACTAGTTGGCTTAAACCATATTTACAATACTATTCATGCCTATCTATATTATTTTAACGTCATGTAGTATCTAGTTTAACAAGCTTGGCACAAGGGATTTGCTTTTTTCAATCATGGCTAGATCTACATAATTATTTTGGTGAAATGATTTGGAATAGATCTCTTTAGTCGAATAAAACATTTTTCCTCAAAGAAAAGAACACCTCCCTTGGTATACATACCTGACTAAACATCAACAAATTTATTTAGCTCACTAAAATATGTACTATTAATTAATACTTTCTGTATTTACAATATAATAATTTGATTTATGGTTGTGCAGGGGTGCAATCTGTAGAGCTAGACCAGAAAGCATCACAGATGACAGTGAAGGGTGTGTTAGAAGAGTCCAAACTAGCCAACTATGTGTACATGCGCATCGGGAAGCATGTGTCCATCATCAAGTCTGAGATGGTTGCCTCGCTGGATAGCGGTGGTGGCGATGGCATGGCCAACGAGGAGAAGAAGGTGGAAGGTGTTGCGAAGGACAATGAGGGTGATGGCAACACTGGTGCTGAGGAGAAGAATAATGTGCATACAGAGATGGACGGAATGACCATTTCCCCGGCCAACCTGTACTACATGTACTACCCGCAGTTTGCATTCCCTGGCGAGTACAACTACTAGACAACCTACCCACCATCGTCATACTACACAACGTATGCACCACACCACCAGAAGATGGCACCACAGACTTTCAGTGACGAGAAACCGAACACGTGATCCATCATATAAAAAGGTAGAACCATGGGGTCTAGAGGTAATAATAAGAAAAAGGGAGCTGCATAATTTGAATATTTTCTTTGCAAAAAAGAAGACCCATGAGCAAAGCAAATGGCAACTTGAAGAAACATACCAGTATTTTGAGGGGTTGGATTTCCATTTCTCTTTGTTGTTTTTCGTAACATTAACCCCTTTATGGCACCTTTCTGGTTTGTCAGTTTATTGTCGATGCTATGCTTATGTAGAATTTTTACCTCATATTAGCTCAGCTTCAAACTTATATAGAAAATATACTATATACTACATGTTTACCATGATGTGGATTGGGTAAGTGATGAAGAGATCAACCGAGATGACTAGGGTGAGTTACTAAGCAATCTATGGTTCTAGCTAGGCTGCCATTGGTGTTTTGCTAAGGCGAAGTAACTAGTATCTGTGGGGTCTCGAAGTATCATATCCAAGACTTAACCAAGGGAAGCAATGCTACTCATCTATTTGTTATGATTGGCAATATAGAGTGACTTATGGATTCAAGTGTGCATTTTATGGTAAATGGAAAAAATCCTAAGTCACTAACTCAAAACATTGGCTAAGTTGGAAGCCCTCAAGTGAAAATCATAAAGTATGGCAAGACTGAAGACATTCAAGCTTAAGAAGTTGACATGGTATATTTTTATTTATCCTTGAGTATAGGAATGACGTACTATCAAGAAGAAATGTAATATTAGATTAATGACCAAGTCAAAGTGCTCTTAGAATACATTTGTGAGAATTTGCCTTCAGAGCCTTAGAGTGTGCTAACAATCCCTTCTAACCTAACCTGAGCCACTTCATCTCTTTGGTAAAGTGTTGGAGTGAAAGAAAAGGTTTTGGGGTGTCTCGGGTCTGACTGGTGTCGCCAGCCCAATGACTAGTTTTGCAAACTTCGCTCTGGCCGCTGTGGGGCACCGATCTGACCGGTGCCGCCCGACACTGCCTTTCATGTGCATAATGCACCACCTGCTCTTAACATCTGGACATAGTGGAACTCCTTATCGCTCTTGGCTGCCATCTTTCATGTCATTGATTGCTTGCAAAATACCTTTGTGCCTATCATGTATGCGACACACATCCCGCACATCCTAGACCACAATGTTCTTCAACCTCTCAAGGAACTAGTACCAACTGTCACCGTTCTTCCCCTTCGCAAATGCAATGGCCAAAGGAAGCCACTGATTGTTACTATCAGCTGCCACAACTGTCAGGATTGTTCCTTTGTATTTGCCTGTGAGAAAAGTGCTATCTATGCAAATGACCGGTCGACATAGTTTGAAAGCCTCAATGCAGGCACCCAATGCCAAGAATGACTACTGAAGCACAAGCTTGCCTGGTTTCTTCTCACAAGCATAGTCCTTGGTATCATAGTAGCTGCCAGGATTCATATGAACTATTATGTGTAGCAAGCTAGGAAAATTGTGGTAGGATGCTTCATAAGTACCCCACCAATACCTCCAATACCCACGTTCATCGGCTTCTAACTCTCTCTCTGATATTGTCTCATCACCTCTAGGTTTCCTTCTCCCTGATCAATAAAACCAGTGACAACATAACCTCTAGATGTTTGCTCACCCTCAGAATTCCGTTCTTCTTCCTCTTGTTGCTCCCCTTCTTCACCACCTTACCCCTTGTCCACATCCTCAGCTTCCTCATGCACTTGACTGCAAGACCAACCCTTCTGGAAAACTTGGACAAACAAAATCACGGGCAAACCAACTCAGCATGCATTTCTGATAAAACTCCTCCATCATAGAGTCCCTTCAAATGGCACGAGCTCCCAATACACATGTTCACTTTTGTTGATTAGGGCCATCACCGATAGGCATTGGTGCTCTAAATATACTGCAAATGCCTTGACAAGCCAGTTGGTTATACCCTCCCAAGTTCTTTCTGCTGCTATTTTAACATTTTTCTCAATTGAACTAAAATTTGACAAGTCAACTCCTTGTGGACCATATATGATTTCTCCAATTCCATATTACAATTTGACTACCACTATCTCCGACATGCCTGATTCATAATAAAAAACAATAGCTGCTATCAAATACTACATCCAGGGACTAAGAAACAAATAGACTAATATCTAAACTAAAATTGCAAACTAATCCGCCGCAATTTACACCTAACAGTACATATGTTACGTAATATAAACTACAACTATAGATCGATAGTCCAGAAATCTATACCATACATAAATCTATAGAAATCTACACTAAACCTAAATAGTAATTATATCTAAGTAAAATTACTAAAAGAGTTCAAATCAGCGAAATACCTGCAATAAAGCGAAGAAGCAGCAGAGCTTCACTGCTCCGGACCCTCCACCTCCCTCTCTTCTCCTTCTCAACCCTAAACCCTACAAATGGGACATATTTAATACTACAGATCTAAAGAAGTGTAGTGAATCACTGATTATACTTTCTAAGTATAGGTGGTAAGGGTTGAAATCGACAAAATACTTATAATGAAGCGAAGAACCGGCAGAGCTTCGCTGCTCTGCCCCCTTACTCTCTTCTCCTTCCCAACCCTCTCTTTTGTCCGAATTATTATGACATTTCTGGGCTAATTTTTGGGTCTTATAGGGGTTAGCCGACCAATCGCTGTGGCCCACGGCATTTGCACAACCCTACCGATGTGGCCCACGACGGCTGAGCCTGCCACCATAACGCACAGTGAATAGGCCTCAACCGCCGTGGGCCCACAAACTTGCTGGTGAACTGCGCCTTCAGCTGGTCCCACTTATTGATGGAGTTCTTGTCGAGCAATTCGAGCCATGTAAGTGGAGCTTGGTCCAGGCAAAAGGGGAATTAGAGGCACTTCGTGTCATTGTTGCCACCAGCGTTCTTGATGGCCAAGGCATAACACCGTAGCCACTGTACTGGGTCTTGCTTTGCATCGTACTTTGAGATCCCTAGAGGCTTGAACTTCTTGGGTAGTAATAGAGCGCGAAGTTGAGATGTAAATGCGGGGAAGTCGTTGTTGTCGTTGACGTTGGTGGTCTTCTTGGCATGGCGTATCTCGTTGATCCTGTGACAGGCATCGTAGCCACCATGTGCATTGCCGGTGACATGGCTGTTCGTGCGACCTCGGCTTCTTTTGTTGCTGCCGCCACCGCATCTATTGCCGCCACCGTGGGAAGAACTACCACTATTGCCACTGCCGCCACCACCTTCGCCACCGCTGCCACCACCGTGCTAGGGTCCTCCCCCTGTAGCTCTAGAGCGATTGTGGGTCGGCTGGTGTTCGGCGTGGAGACTGTTGGGTCCCACTTTGTCTGCTGGGGTGCGGCTATGCCTGGTGGCTTCTTAGTCTTCAGCTCAGGCTATCCTATCATCAACGCGTATGAAGTAGGCCTTCTATTCAAGTTGAGCTATGAGGTCAGCCACACGACTACCCTGAGAAGCTCGCCCTATCCTGTTGATGGACATGAGGCATTGGTTGGGGATTTCATGAGTCCGTGTTGTGACTTCGTCCTGAGCGTCATCGAGGTTGCGTATCGGTAGAGCTTCCTAGAGCTGCCAGTGTCGGTCTGCTCGCTTTTGATTGCGGCCGCGTCGGGCATTCTTGCCTTCAGTAGTCTCTTCCGTAGGTGCATTTGCTGACAACTCATCGTCAGAGATGTTGTCGAGGTACGGACTACTTAGTTGTTGGTTGAAGTGTCGGCCTCGGCTACGAACACCTCGCGATCGGGTGTGTAGAGGTCGGGATCAGTAGTCGCCTCCTCAGTTGGTGTGTAGTCCTCTGATGTAGGAGTCAGTTGAGTTCCCTCATGGAAGGGTAGTGACTCGAGGCAGGCGACACAGTGTGAGTTGCCATCCAGAGTCATTAGGTCTGCAGGCTTCTGGTCGGGCCAGTAGACGAATCTACCAGTTGGAGTTGACTTGTTGACCAAGCCGGTAGCAGGATCTGACATCGGTTTCTCAATGTAGTTGTATTCAGATTCGGGCTCGATCGGATCTAATATGAAGTCAAACTCATAGGAGGAGTCCGAGTTGTAGTCGGGGACGACACTAGAGTCTGAGGAGTACTTAGAAACAATCTCCTTGCCGGCTCGACGGGGTCAAGCACGTCCGCGTAGGCCGCGCTAGCGTTGCGAAGCCCATATGGGAATTGCTCATGGGGGAGGACTGGTCCACAAAATGGCTCGGGAGCCAGCTCGTGTGGCTCAACCCAGGTATTCGTCGAGTTCGAGTTCGACATTCATTGGCATAATGCCTAGGCTTTTTACAACTGTAGCAAATGCAAGGTGGGAGTGCCTTAGGCTTGGAAACTTGTTGCTCCATAGGGCAGTACTGGAAGTTTCGTGAAGGCTTATTCTGGGAAGGGGTCACTCTCCAACACCTAGACGAAGAGGATTGGGAAGATCCAGGAGTATTCTTCTTTACAAAGCGGAACTTCTTGCTCGATCCACTTCCTAAAGTAAAATCAATCTGTCGCTTCCTATCCTTTTGTGCCTTTCTCATGGCATCCTCCTGAGAGATAGCTTTGTTCACCAACTCATGATAATTATTAGGCTCCAGCAGATTTAGCCTTTCGTACAAGTCACCATTAAGGACATCACAAAAACGATCCTCCGTACTGGCAGAGCGTGTTGACCTTCTATGCATATTGATACACAGTGTTGGCTCCCTGCCTAAGAGCCAACTACTCTTTCATTTTCCTATCCATGAGTCCTTTAGGGATGTTGTTGACGGTGAATTTCTATCAACCTAACCATGAGTTTACCTTCGGTGTTGGCATGAATTTTATATCTTATCCATTAGTACTAACCCCCTTGGTATAACATGTTCATTCGTGCATGTCAGTTTTGGAGTTTGATGTTCATGCAGGAATTTAGCGTTGAAAGGAAGACTTCCAGATAAAGTTCATCAAGCACCTCGTGACAAGACCTTGGAGCCCAGTACAAGTCAAGTAATGAAGTGAATATGACTCCAAGAAGCCCAAGGACCAACCCGTGAAGACGGAAAACTCCGAGGATCTAAACAGAAAATGATGAATCTTGTGGACAAGAAGCTTCATCTAAACCGCGGAGAAACTGACGTCAAGGGCCCACATGCATAAGGGACAAACTTCTAGAAGACATAGGAAGCATCACCGAGGAAGGCTGCCACGAGATGGGCCAGAATGGGCCCAGGCCGGCCGGCCTAGCCCATTTCTGGGTCCATTCATCGCCCCCTTTGACCTAGCCGCCTCTTGAACTATTTATAGCCCCTTGGCCAAGAGCCACGCATCAACTCATTCGTCATTCGCCGCCGAGGAGCAGAGAAGAGAGGGACACCATTCTGGAGATGAGAGGGTCGAGCCAGTTGTCTAGGGTTTCCCTAACTGATGTGGAAACCTTACAAGGAAGACCACGTCGGAGTTCTAGGAGCTATGAGTAAGATCAAGGTAGGATCCGGTAGTGATCTTGTTTATGTATCATGTACTATGTTGAATTATCATGTTGCAATCCGATTTCTAGCGATCAAGTGCTTCTTCTACGACTTTGATTTCAATTGGCTTTTCTTACTTTAAGATCTATTCTCGAGATAGATCATAGAGGGTGTTCTTGTAGCAGTGGTGGCTAGAGGTGCATGCCTGACCTTCCAAGAGATTTCAACTTGTCCTTTGGACTCACCCTAAGCTAACCCGCACGAATAGGAGTGTGTTGTGACAAAACGGTGACTCCAAAAGTGAGAGACATGGGTACCCATGGGACCCACCGACCAGGGTCTCTGCCGTCCTCGACAGGAGGGCCCGACTTACCAGAAGACCCGCCGACCTGTCCATGGGCCTTGCCCGACCTGACATGTGGGCCCAAGGTCATGAAGATACTTGGAGTACAAGACAAGACAGACCAACTTAGATAAACTTGTCCTATTGTAATCAACCAGGATAGATGGAAACCAACTTGTAGCCCAAAGTCATTGGCCAATATAAGGTGGCCTCGGGCGCCCTCCTCAGGGGCAGCTCGCCCTCACGTAATACCACCACCAAACTGGACGTAGGGTTTTACTCTCCGGAGGCCCGAACCAGTATAAATCGTCGTGCCTCTCGTGTCTCGCCGGGATTTCAGAGTTCCACCCGCGAACTACCACCTACGCTCTTGAGTCCCGATCCCTTCCAATCAACCTAGAACCGCTTGGGTCGCCCTCTAACGGATCTGCCAGATCTCACCCCCTGACAGTTGGGGCTCTAGGTAGGGGTGATCGGGGACTCCCTGTGCAGCATGGTGGCCCGACCCAGCGTCGTCTTTAGCGACGTCACGAAGAACTTCCTCGACGGCGACCTCCTCGCCACCGCCCTTTGATCTAATAACGAGGTCGACGTCTTCGTTCTCCGGAACGCGCGCCAAAAATTTTCTACGTCGGCCCACCCACCCGGCGAGATTCATCTACGTGTACAGGGTACACGGATGCGAAAATCAAGGTCGGCGGCACGCCTCGAGGCACCCTCTCTAGGCCAACTCGATCTCTAGGCGCATGTGGACTCCGTGTCCACCACATACACATGAACAAAGCGAATCAATCTGCAAGCTCACACGTAACAGGTAAGATTTTCCTTTTATTTTATTTATTTTATTTCTTTTTTCGTATCCGATCGTGAGCTCTTGCTTTGTTGGCCAGAAGGTTAAACTAATACATCTTCTCTTACGTGATGTGATGCATGGCCTTCCATGCGTAAAATTTTTACCAAACATCAACGGCGGATCGCACGCGTGCTATGCTGGAGTCCGCGCGTGCATCCTCAACGCAGTCTAGGGCGTCATCGACCAGAAGAATTGACGACGATTCGGCGCTCGGCAACAAGACGACCGCCACCATCAGCCCAACCTGCTGCCCTGCAGCACCGTCGACCTCCAACGGTACATCGTCGACCCCGTCGACGTTCCGATCCCGACACAGCTCCAGCTCGCGCCGGCTAAGTGTTATTTTTAATTAAATAATTTACAGCTTTCGTATGTTTCATCTCGGTCTCTGTGATCTTCGGCAACCTGCTTTACATGCCTTTTCTTGTTCTTTTCCCCTCCCCCTCGATACACTCGGGGGCTTGACTTTGCCAATTTAAGAAGCTACTAAAATACAAAACCTACTATAAGACGATGCAAATTGAAAACTAACTGAATCTAACATGAATTGTCTATAGCCTATCAACTTCTAACGCCAATCGAAGTGCAAATCTAAAGGTACGATAATGAAATCTGAATCTACCATATATGCTTTTTAATCATCTAGATATCCCCAACCCTAGTAAGATAGGGGAAAATATAGCGGCTCAAACCAGACGACCGACCTCATTGTGTTGTCTCATCCTCTTGTTGCTGGGAGGTGGTGGTGCAACCATCTTCCCCTCACCGCTAGGATCCACCTTTCCTACCATAAACCATTGTAGATATGTGTAGCGGAAGTCAAAAGTCTTTGTGAAGTCTGAGTGAAGTGTCTCACCAGCCATTCGATACGTAATTATAGATTCAACTGAAACTTACATGTGGGACCTAGTCACAGTAAAGAATTCGCATGAACTATTAGCTGAGTTTCCCATAAAACTCGCACAACCAAGAAGTGGTGCAATGGTATGCACAATCTTGTTCCTCCAGGTCTCTGGATCGAACCCATTCCATGGAAAAATATTTTTGCAACATTTCGTGACCTGGCATCCATTGACTTGGTGAAAATGCTTACATGTGGGACCTTGGAAAAGTTTATGGCGACTTGGAACACTCTATTTTCGAAAAACATCTTACATGTGGGACCCAACTGAATTTTATGATGACTTGGAACACTCTATTTTAAAATAATGCTTATTTGTGGAACCAAATTTGGGTTATGACGCCATTGCGGAGCTTATGGCGTCACAAACCAAGCATGGAACAGAAAATGCTCGGCTACAATAGAAACCGTTATGAAGAAAGTTTTTTGTCACTAAATTTGCTCAGAAGTGAAATATTATGACGAGATCAGCCAGGAATGTCATAAAATCAATGACGCTAAAATGTGGTTGTGTCACTAGTTAACAATTTTGTTGTAGTGTGCAAAATAATAGATGTCCAGCAACAAATGAAAATAAATATTGGGATGTTTTACAAAGATTAATTCCATGTATCCAATGATTGTGGTAGCTTGATTGAAAGTCAAATGGATCATAAAAGAGAAAATGGTAATTTTCTCTAAAATAAATGCAAGGTTTCATATGGTGATTGCAAAAGGATACAAGGATGAGTGTATTTTGATGATCATTGTTGACGGTTGATTGTCGTATCAAAGTTCATATGAATTTGCAAGCGAACAAATCCCCCGTCATAGTCAAAGGACCCTTCTTCCCTTAAGTGTGAGAACCCAAGGTATCAAATCCGTGGAACAATGTGCAATGCAAGGATTCAATCTAGTAAGGCAAGGAAACTCTTTCTTTTGAAGAACCAAGTTGCATCTAATCTAAGAGATCATCAAGAAAACACATCTAATCTAATCTACTAAGAGGTAGCAAGAGAAAGCAAAAAGATAACTGATCTAGAGAGTCTAGATCATGCGTATGTTGTAGCTCCAAACAAGATAGATGAAAATAGAAAAGCGACTCATTAAAAGCATCTTTAAACCGTGGCCTCCGATCCGATTCCGAAGATGCCTGCCTTTTGGAGCCACCATTATGTCACAACGCACTCCTATTCATGCTGGTTAGCCTAGGGCGAGTTCGAGAAGAACAAGTTGAAAACACATGGTCATCCGGTATGCACCTTTTGCCACTGTGGCTACAAGAGCACCCTATGCAATCTATCTTAAGTATAGATTGAGGAAGAAGCAAAACCAAGGGAGAACAAAATCATCGTGAAGGCACTTGATCGCTAGAAATCAGATTCACTATAAAACTTCACCGTGAATGATTACATGAACAAGATCACCACCAGGATCATACCTCGATATTGATCCTTTCTCCGGAGCTCCGACGTGGTCTTCCATGCAAGGTTCCCATGTCTGCTAGGGAGACCCTAGACAACTAGCACGACCCTCCTCTCCGAGATGGTGTCCCTCTATCTTCTCTGCTCCTCGGCGGCGGATAACGAATGAATTTATGTGTGTCTCTCGACCAAGGGGCTATAAATAATCCAAGAGGCAGCTAGGTCAAAGGGGGGCTGAGGGCCCCGGAGTGGCTGGGCCGGGCCGGCTCGGGCCGGTCGGCTGGGCCGGGCGGCCTAGGCCCACTTCGATCCATCCCACGGCCTCCTTCGGTGGTGTTGCTTCTCGAGCCTTCTAGAGTGTTCCCCCTTCTGCATGTGGGCCCTTGACATCAATTTCTCTGCGGTTTAGATGAAGCTCCTTGTCCCGCAAGATTCAACAATTTTTCTGTCTGGGTCCTTAGAGTTTTCCGTCTTCACGGGTTGGTCCTTGGGCTTCTTGGAGCCATGTTCACTTCATTGCTTGACTTGTACCGGGCTTCGAGGTCTTGTCATGAAGTGCTTAATGAACTTTACCCGGAAGTCTTGCTTTCAACGCTAAATTCCTGCATAAACACTAAACACCAAAACCGACATGCGTAAACGAACTTGTTATACCAAGGGGGTTAGTACCAATGGATAAGATATAAAATTTATGCCAACGCCGAAGGTAAACTCATGGCTAGGTTGACGGAAATCCACCGTCAACAATCATAAGTTGGAAGTTTGCATATTCATTGTCAATCAAGAACAAGCATCTGAAGCGGTATTTCAAATGAATATTAATTGTTGATGAAGCAAAGCCCAACTCAATGTGGATTGGGTAAGTGATGAAGAGATCAACCGAGATGACTAGGGCAAGTTACTAAGCAATCTATGGTTCTAACTAGGCTGTCATTAGTGTTTTGCTAAGGTGAAGTAACTAGTATCCGTGAGGTCTCGAAGTATCATATATATCCAAGTCTTAACCGAGAGAAGCAATGCAACTTATTTATTTGTGATGATTGGGAATATGGAGTGACTTAAGGTGTCATTCAGATCACTAGATTAGGAATTAGGGATGTAAACGGTCGGGAACGGTCGGGAAATCACTCTAACTGTTCCTGCTCCCGTATTTTTTAGCCGGGAACGGGACGGGAACAACCGGACGGGAATACGAATTCAATATTACGGGATATCGGGAACAGAATATTTCGATCGGGAACACCTCGGTTACGGTCGGGAATCATACGGAAACATCGACATATGTAACCACTTCAAAGATTTAGCTAGATGCAACAATTGTAATCATATGCATACATCAGTGCATCACACATCAACCAATGACGCATAAAGCAGGCATGTCACAGATAAGAACATCTGAACATAGATGCATCACACGTGAGGTCATCAGCACATCTGCACATGCTAGCATACTGTAAGAACAGATCAACACGACAACACCAACTCTAGTAATCAAGTCCAGGATTTTGAGTTTCAGACTTCCGGTGACCTGCAAGGCTGAAACAAGTTAAAATTAAAAAAAAAAATCAAAACATGACACATGAATGAAGAGCGGCCGACGGAGGGGTCGGGCTGCCTTGGGTGATTGACGGGAGGCGGAGGTTCCAGGCCGCTAGGGGGCAACCACCGACGGTGGAGGGGCCTGGCCGCGCCTGGGACGACCGGCCGGCGGCGAGGGGAGTTGGCCTGGGGTCGCGAACAGCTGCAACCGGCCGACGGTAGAGGGGCATGGCCGCGCCTGTGGGCGAGCGGCCGGCGAAAGAAGGCCCTGACCTAGGGATGACGACCAGCGGTGACTGTGAGATCGAGAGTCATTGAGACGATGGAGTGGAGAGGACTGGAGGCGGCGGTCGGTGGGGGAATGTGGAGCACCCGGTCTGGTGCCGGTGTTATAGATCGGGTGGTGGCTGGGGGTGTCGTAGGCTCAATCGAGGCCAATGGGCCAGGCCGCTGGGCGAGGGCGCGAAAGGTTTTCTGGGCTAAATGTTCATATGGGCTATATAGGAGGTTTTGCGCACAAAATACGGGAAAACCGCCGGGATAATTCCTGCTTGAATACGGGAACGGTGAAAACGGTCAGGAAATAGGCTCCCCTAATTCCGTTCCTGCTCCCGCCGCATTTCCTGGGAAAAATCCCGCTTCCCGTTTTTTCCTGCCAAAACGGAATGCGGTCAGTTAATATGGTATACGGTGTCGGTCGGTACGGGAAATTTTCGTTCCCGTTTACATCCCATAGGATGATCAACCTCACCTAATTTACCCTTTCTTTGTTTAATTTTGTCCCCTTCTCGAAAGGCCTCCAAAATGTTTTGGTAGTCTTGTCCTGTTGCTTAAGATGGGAGTATTGGTTTCTTCTAATCTTCCCCCCTTTTCCCTTACTTGACGTCTCCATGCTCTCTCCTTCTTGTTGGCATGCTAATACCAAGACAAAATTAAGAGATGTAAAGGGGGCGAAAAAATAGGAAACTGCAAAGCTCCAAGCACCAGCCAAAGTGTATCCATGCATGGATGGCTGGATGTGAGCTATATACATGAACCCTGGCAGCATGCACGGTGCTTGTGTAGGGAAGAGTCACAAATGACCAAACCCAATAGTGGCCGGCCAAAGGCTATGCCAGCCAGAAGGGGGCTGTATGCAAATTCGATCTGCAAGCCTGCAAGCCAGTGTGCTATCTATCTGCTTTCTTGGCTGCATGCCTGACAGCTGGTTGGATATGTGTCTAATTGTCTATGAGTCATGCTCATGCATTGCCCGGCTGGTTTAGCCGAAAGAAACTGAAGCTTTATGGCTACTAAATCAAAGCCTCTCAAGGAAAAGGCAACCGCAAATGCACTTTGAGAAAACGACCGCACGGACACGTGTGTGTCTCAAGCCCTGAAAACCGCTTTTTATTAAAATAAAAATGGTAGTTTTGTGGCGCACGATGGCTGCATATGTATCCAATGGCCGTGATGCAAATCCAAGCTTAAATTATCAACATATATTCTATAAATATAGTAACACCTTTGTTGTAATTTTTTTGGTAGGGGTCGGAAATTCCAAGCCATCTTTGTTTTATAGTTTTGGTGGGTTCAATAACCGGAGGTTGATTGGATCGACGGCCGAAATTGTACATTCCCGCTCGACTCGTGTAGATCTTCACACCACAATCAGAACGTTACATATAGTGAACACATTTTAATTCACTAAATAAATACATCCTCCTTTATTGCTATTGATTTCCTTCACTTTCGGTGCAAAAGAAAAAGGCAGACCAAAATAAGTGGAAAATCCAATCAATGTGCAGCCCTCTAAGTAACAAGAGATGGAATGGAAAGCCAAGAGGGAAGAGGAGAGAGAAAGAAAGATATGCAAAAAATCATTTCCACGCGGATCTTGCAGACATAGGCGGCACCCACCCGCTATATAAGGTGAACCCCTCCCCCTCCTAACCGGCATCACAAACACACTCGGCAATTCGGCATAGATCCGGTTAGAGGTGCTTGTTGGAGGATAGCACTCCACGGCACGCTAGGGGAAGGAAGCCATGGGTGAGGTGAGTGAGGCTAGTTGTGCTAGTCCTTCAGCTGCTCTCAATCAGTGTTACAACATCTTGATAACTTTGTGTTCCATTGTAGGAGGTGAAGAAGCAAGCGGCGCCACTGCCACCACCGGAGGAGGTCGAGATGCGAGTATACATGCATTGCAAGGGATGTGCCTTGAAGGTCAAGAAGATCCTCAACTGCTTCAACGGTAATACTACCATTGCTGGCTTGGCGACCGAATCTTTTCATATCCTTGCTTTGCTAAATCATTGTGTCTCCTAGTCTTGACAAAATTTCTTTTCCACATCGTTTTATGTAGTGTGAAAATCTTTTTTCTATTTCACGAGATTTATTTATTTTTTTGATCATGATAAGGAGGCTAAAACAAAATTGGGATATTTGAAAGGTTATTATTAAAATGGATTGTTGTGATTCATGGCTGGATTTGAAGCAGGGTAGACGTCCTACACTCAAATTAAAAGATTAACCTCATCAATTAGTTCTTATGTTTCAAACTATCTAACTTTGACTAAGTTTATGACATCATGTTATTTGTTAAATCCATCATGAAAAATGTCTTGATAATATATTTATCAGTACACAAGTCTTGTTGATTAATGGTGTGGAGAATGACTAACAAGATATTGAGTGTTTTTTAGCTCTGGAAAAGGTTGGTATATCCCAAGAGAATGTTAGGGTGTGTCTGGTTGGAGGAACGGGACGGGACAATTCTATTTTGGTGTTTGATTGTTAGGAGAGTCAAGAATGGGATTGACGGTATTTTAACACCGTTAGTTGTGGATCCCACTTGTTATGCACTTGATCAAAAGATGTGGGCCCTAGATGTCAACACACAAAATAGGGGGGGGGCAATGGTGATTGTTGGCTACTCAGCGTGTTTCACCGCGTCCCCACCTGTGTGTCGTCGCCTCATGCCCCACCCCACTCCACCATCGAACCCTACCTGTGTGGCCACCATGGGCTTGCTTCGGCACCGCCGACCACCACCTACTACGCTGCCACTGTCATCCCTAGCTTGCTATGTTGTCGAGCCTTGTAACACCTCGACCACTGGCTCCCATGGTGATCCCCTAATCCTTAGCCGCAGGCCCCCTAAGGTGGTAGGAGATGCTGGCGACGGGTGAGAGGCCAGGTGAGGCGAGAGGAGAGGCCATGCTACTAGGACAGGAGAGGCAAAGTTCGATTGCATGAGGAAGAAGAGGAGCAGGTGAGGACTAAGCAGATGGGGCATACAAAACCGTGTGCGCGAGATGGATCGGTCCAATCGGTCCCTTGTTTCGGGAGAATATTCTCCTAACATATCGTCATGTCCATATTATTCGTCCATCCAAACATAGGACAGACATGTCCCGTCCTGTCCCCTCCAACCAAACAGACCCATAGTCTCCAGCATATGTCATTCGAATCCCAAAAGTGAAGTTGATTTTCTATCCTCCCTAAAATCCTCAAATTTTCCATCCATGATGCATACTCTCCATGTATTTATAATTGTTATCAAAGGAAACCTAGGATTATTTAGCTCAAAGATTCAATCTTGATGGCACCTGAAATGAACTTTATGTTGGTACCGCATGAGTGGAGGATGTGATTGTCGACTCCAAAATGCACAAGGTAGTGGTGAAGGGGAAGAAGGTGGCCGCAGATCCAGCAAAGATGATCGAACATGTCGAGAAAAAGACTGGTCGCAAGGTGGAGCTCTTGTCACCGATATCACCTCCACTGGAGGAGAAGAAAGAAGAGGAAAGGAAAGAGGAGCCTAAGCCACTCAAGCCAGAGGAGAAGGGTGAAGTGAGTGAGATAACTGTCGTATTAACATCTTGGACATTAATTCATCCTGAATGCCATTTGTTGCTTCACAGTTTAGTATTTTACAATAATTTTCTTATGTCACATGTTTTTAAAATGTTACCTTTCTATTAATTTTTTCTTCTAAGCCACCGATGATCCAAGTGGTGATGAAGGTTCACATTCACTGCGAGGTTTGCGCTTTGTGGATCAAAAGGAGGATCCTCAAGATGAAAGGTGCTTACTAGTTGGCTTAAACCATATTTACAATACTATTAATGCCTATCTATATTATTTTAATGTCATGTAGTATCTAGTTTAACAAGCTTGGCACAAGGGATTTGCTTTTTTCAATCATGGCTAGATCTACATAATTATTTTGGTGAAATGATTTGGAATAGATCTCTTTAGTCGAATAAAACATTTTTTTCTCAAAGAAAAGAACACCTCCCTTGGTATACATACCTAACTGAACATCAACAAATTTATTTAGCTCACTATAATATGTACTATTAATTAATACTTTCTCTATTTACAATATAATAATTTGATTTATGGTTGTGCAGGGGTGCAATCTGTAGAGCTAGACCAGAAAGCATCACAGATGACAGTGAAGGGTGTGTTAGAAGAGGCCAAACTAGCCAACTATATGTACATGCGCATCGGGAAGCATGTGTCCATCATCAAGTCTGAGCTGGTTGCCTCGCTGGAGAGCGGTGGTGGCGATGGCATGGCCAACGAGGACAAGAAGGTGGAAGGTGTTGCGAAGGACAATGAGGGTGATGGCAGCACTGGTGGTGAGGAGAAGGATAATGTGCATACAGAGATGGACGGAATGGCCATTTCCCCAGCCAACCAGTACTACACGTACTACCCGCAGTTTGCATTCCCTGGCGGGTACAACTACCAGACAACCTACCCGCCATCGTCATACTACACAGCGTATGCACCGGACAACCAGATGATGGCACCACAGACTTTTAGTGATGAGAACCCGAATGCGTGCTCCATCATATAAAAAGGTATAACCATGGGGTCTAGAGATAATAATAAGAAAAAGGGAGCTGCATAATTTGAAGATTTTCTTTGCAAAAAAGAAGACCCATGAGCAAAGCAAATGGCAACTTGAAGAAACATACCTGTATTTTGAGGGGTTGGATTTCCATTTATCTTTGTTGTTTTTTGTAACTTTAACCCCTTTATGGCACCTTTCCGGTTTGTCAGTTTATTGTGGATGCTATCCTTTTGTAGAGTTTTTACCTTATATTACCACAACTTCAAACTTCTATAGAAAATATACTATATACTACATGTTTACCGTGATGTGGATTGGGTAAGTGATGAAGAGATCAACCGAGATGACTAGGGCGAGTTACTAAGCAATCTATGGTTCTAGCTAGGCTGCCATTGGTGTTTTGCTAAGGCGAAGTAACTAGTATCAGTGGGGTCTCAAAGTATCATATCCAAGACTTAACCGAGGGAAGCAATGCAACTCATCTATTTGTTATGATTGGCAACATAGAGTGACTTATGGATTCAAGTGTGCATTCTTATGCTAAATGGAAAAACTCTTAAGTCACTAACTCAAGACATTGGCTAAGTTAGAAGCCTTCAAGTGAAAATCGTCAAGTATGGCAAGATTGAAGACACTCAAGCTTAAGAAGTTGACATGGTATATTTTTATTTATCTTTGAGTATAGGAATGTCGTACTATCGAGAGGAATGCAATATTACATTAATGAGCAAGTCAAAGTGCTCTTAGAATACCTTTGTGAGAATAGCCTTCAGAGCCTTAGAGTGTGCTGACAATCCCTCCTAACCTAACCTGAGCCACTTCATCTCTTTGGTGAAGTGTTGGAGTGAAAGAAAAGGTTTTGCGGTGTCTCGGGTCTGACCGGTGTCGCCAGCCCAACGACTAGTTTTGCAAACATCGGTCTGGCCGTTGTGGGGCACTGGTCTGACCGGGGCCGCGCAACAGCTAACAACTAGTTTTCTCCTTTGAGGGGTATAAGTACCCCACACCCTCTTCAGTGAAGGGCTACTATTCTTGGTGACATTGCTGAGCTTTCAAGACATTCCTTGCTAAGACAAAGCCTTAGTGGCTCTCCCCAACCTTTCTATGTAAAAGTTGTGGATTCAAGCCCCATCCTTGAGTTGGGTAGAGAGAATGAGCTCAAGAGAGTCTTTGTGAGATACCAAGAGCATTCCCATAGCTTGAGCACTTCGATTTCTGAGGACCATGTGGGGTTCGAGGACCAGTGGATGGTCGCTTCTTGGTGTGATGAGTGATTGACAGCGTTGTGTGGACTGATTCTTGGCTAAGTATTGCAGGTGTAGGTTGCAGCTTGACTGGTGTTGATGCAGGTGAAGAACAATGTTGACGGATAAAACTCGTATCCACTTACGATCCGCAAGCGTATGGACCTACACGTTTTTCACCATGGGGATTCCCTAGGTTCTTATCAATCCGCGAAGCAAGAGGATTGCTAGAGCTTAACCAAGTACTAATCTAGTTGATGGGAAACCTTTGAAAGGGGTTTTAATCTAAAGGTAAAGACAATCTAACCTAAGTTGATCAAACAAATCTAAGGTTAAACTAGATGGTAAAGGGTGGACACAAGAGAGAGAGGTTAAGATAGATAAGCGTTCCCTCCCTAGGGTTTAGGATCACATGAACATGCATCTAATACATGAAAAGGGTGTTGCCTACACTAGCTTCATGGCGATTATGCGGCCGCTAAGCCTTTTTCCTAAATCGTACTGTCACTACGCAAGGTAATCAAACACTTTCACGTATAACCGCATCTATGCCCAAGCATCAATAGGGTTAAGCTAATCACCACGATTACCACAAACCCTACTAAGACCACATGTTGTGCAAAACATATGTAAACAAAGCATACGAGAAGACATAGACCATAAAGCATTGATTGACATAAGGTTCATGTATAGATTACATATCATGCATCCATCTAACCCTAGGGATGAACGGAGACATTACCCCATCATCTTACACGGATTTAAGCACATAGGGGTGATGGAGACTCCGAGAATGTCGTCAATGAAGATGGCGGTGATGAAGCTTGGGAACACCCCTAGGCCGGCGGCTTGGAGTCCTCCTCTTGCTTCCTTCCCTTCGCCGGTGTTGATCCTTGCGACGAGCTCATCTAACTCTCTCCCTCATCTTGCGGCGGCGGTTTTTTTCGGTGAATGGCGCCGTAGAATGATTTGTTCCATGTGGTGGCCGACGGCGGCGGAGGCAATAAATAGACAAACACCTAGGGCAAAGGGGGCACCGAACCGGCCCCGAGTGGGTCGGGGCTCGGTCGGCCCCGGCCCGCCGGCCCCGTGCCCATTTCGGCCCCGGTTTCCTCCCCGGTTGCTTCTCGTGTGATTACTTATTTGTGTGCACTTGCATGTGGCCCTTTGACGTTGTTTCCTTCACGGTTAAGGCTTGAATCCTTGCTATGCAAGCTTCGCTATTTTTTGGTTGAGTCCCTGAAGACTTGCACGTTGACGCTTCGGTCCTCGGGTCATTTGAAGTCATGTTCATCGCGTGTCTTGACTCTTGTCGGGCTTCATGATCTTCTTCCAAAGTGCTCAGTGAACTTATCCCGAAAGTCTCCTCTTTAGTGTAGATTTCCTGCGTAAACAATGAACTCCAAAATCGACATGCAAGAGTGAACTTGTTATATACGAGGGGGGGGTTAGTTCCAGTGGTTAGAATAATAAATCAATACCAACATGAAAGGTAAACTCATAGCTAGGTTGATGGAAATTCACCGTCAACAAACAAGCGTGAAAGGTCGTCGCCGGTGAGGCCTCCAGGTGTGGAGAAGACAAGTAGGCTTCGTTCGAGGGACCCGGTAGACAGCGGGGTCAAGTGCGGGCCGCATGCTGGCATGAACAGCAAGATGAAGTCATGGACGGTTTCTTGGTTGAGACTCAAAACCAAGGTCGAGACGGGACTACGTGGGAGCCGAGTCATGAGTGGCGATTGGCGGAGGCTACACCGAGTTCGCGGGGTTTCCAGTGGTTCACCAGAAAACCACTGGGTTCCTTGGTTGATCCACAAAGCCAAGACTGAAGAACCGAAGATGGTGCTGCAGCAGCTCCAGACCGGTCGGACTGGTGGGTCTGACCGGTCTGACCGATGGGGAGCACCGGTCAGACCGGTGTGCGACGACGCAGTCCAAAGACGTCGAAGCGGAGGACACGCATCGCATGGCTTGCGTCGAGACTAAGCAGGGTGCGGTCGCCGAGCATCCGTCCGATGGTGAAAATCTGAAGACTTCCAAAACCGCCCTTAAGGGGCTTGTATCCCTAGTTATTAAGTAAGGGTATTTTATACTTTCAGTTGCCTCCATATAACCCATGAGGTGAGAGGATGGCAGCCATCTCTTGGAACCCTAGTTCATTTGCTTTCCTATTTTTCCCTTCCTATTTTCTTAGGATTTCCATAGGACTAGCTTGAGAGCTTCATGGTGAGATTTTGTGAGAGGGTTGGATGATCGGGCGGCAAGCTAGACCTTGTATGAACCTCCTTGGTATGTATAGATGATTCGGCGTGGTTCCTCAAGGCTTTGTTGTGTTGTTCCCGGTTGTTCTTGGTGGTGATTTTCGGAGCCCTCTCTTGGTGGTGTTCTTTGTGTGTTTTCGGGACCTTGCTCTTGGGGATTTGATGGTGGAAATATGTGGGAACCCTTCGTGGTTCTGTTGCCTTTGATTTCCCTCCCAAATCCGTGAGATAAGGGGCTCGATTTTGGGGCTTTCAGTGTTCTAGGGTTAGAGGAGTTCTTGGCAAGATTTCTTCGATTCCTCTTGATTTGACAAGTTTTGGTGGGATTAATCTTGTCTATGGACTCCTCACGAGGTGTTCCTACTATCCCCAAAGTCTTGTTCAAGTCCGTGGAACGATTCGGGAGATTGAAGTTTGGATTTGGGGAAGTTGACCCGCGGGTGTTGTTCATCCCGAGCTGCCCAGGTAACACCGGTCTGACCAGTGCTCTTGACCGGTCTGACCGGTGCAAGCCACTTGTGGGATTTGCCTTGGGTGAACTGCTTGACTCGTGTGTCTTTGGGTCTTGGTACTGCTGGTCAGTTCTTGGTCTGTTTGGAGTTGTTTTGCTAGGTTTTGTGTAGGGTTTTCCTTCCTTGCAGGTTGTTTTTTAGGGGTGTTTTTGTTCCAGTGCCTAGAGAAGTCGCTGAGGCTCTCTGGAACACTTGTTGTGCGGTTGCTGTAGCCACCGGCCTGACCGGCTCTGTCCACTCGTCCGACCGGGCAGAGCCACCGGCCTCGACCGGTGCGGCACGGGCGACAAGTCGTGCAAGTTTCCGTTGTGCGTGTTGGTATGTTTTGGCTCGAAGGTTGTTTGTTGGTTCCTAGGTCCAATAGCACTCCAGTGGCTATGCGGGCTTGGCCAACTTGGGTAGTGAGTCGGAGACGTGTGTTGGAAGTCGTGTTCGTCTTGTTGGAGTCTCCATCTCCTTCGAGAAGAATTTTTATCAACTCCCATTCACTCCCCCCCTCTCTGGTTCGCCGTATTGGTCCTTCAAGTTGTATCAGAGCTGGTTACGGGTCTTGATTAACTCTAACTAGTCTAATATCCAAGGATGGCGAACCAGGAACGGGGTTCTGGTCCTCCACACTTTGATGGCAAAAACTACCAGATGTGGAGTAAGCGGATGGCGGCGTTCCTCCGCGGAAAGGTCAGATCCTTTGGGATGTCACGGTGGACAATGTCTATGTCCAGCCGATGAACTTCCTCACTCCAAAATCGAGAGACATGTTCGACACCAGCAATAAGGCAGTCGACTACTTGTTTCGTGCTTTGTGTCAGCCTGAGTTCGATCGAGTGCACACCGAGCACTTGGCTTGTAGAATCTGGTCGGTGTTGAAGGAAGCTCATGTTGGGAATGCCCAGGTTCAGGCTCGAATGTATGCGACCTACCGGAGAGAGTACGAGAACTTCACTCATCTCCCCGGTGAGTCCATCGATGCCTTGTTTCGCAGGTTCACGATGGTTGTGAACAACCGGACGTGCTCCCATATGATGATCATGATAGAGCCGTCAAGCTCTTACACTCGCCGGATCGTACGGTTTGGGGCGTAAAGTTCGAGGCCATTGTTGAGTCGGAGAAGTATGACACTCGACCGTGAATGAGCTGTTCTCGAAGCTCAATTCGACTGAGGTGGATAGGGGCATGACAACCAAGATCGAAGGCCCGACTGACTCTCATAGTCTCGCCCTCGTCGGTGGTTCGAAAGGAAAGGCTAACGCTAACCCATCCACCATGATGTTCTCTTTGTCCTCTTTGATGTCTATGCCAGATGAGGAGTTCGATGTGCTTGGAGAGGACGAGCTGGCGTTGCTGACGAGGAGGTTTGAGAGGCTGCACGAGAACCGGGTGAACATGAGGAGGAACACAAGGACATGCTTCCAGTGCGGCAAGCCGGGAAACTTCGTCGCCGACTGCCCGGAGATGGTCGAGAACAAGGATGGATACAAGCACAAGTCAAGGACGGATGGCAAGTACCGGTCGAGGCGTGACCACAAGATCAAGCACAAGAACAAGCACAAGGAGGAGCGACGATCGAGGAAGAAGGAGAGCCGAGGCAAGGCCCGAGCGATGATTGGAGCGAGCGACGTTGACTCCAGTTC
The DNA here is from genome assembly GCA_947561735.1 of Cenchrus americanus. NCBI lineage: Eukaryota > Viridiplantae > Streptophyta > Magnoliopsida > Poales > Poaceae > Cenchrus > Cenchrus americanus. The sequence goes on along the minus strand of OX387241.1, from coordinate 219,372,832 downwards.
CGCGTACTCCACCTTGAGCTCGAGTAGCAGTGAAGATGAAGGTGATCGTCGCAAGAGTAGGAAGTCATCCAAGAACCTAAGCGGGCTGAGCTGCTTCGCTAGAGACGGCTTCTGCACCATGGCATTGAGTTCTGGTAGCAAGAACAGCACACAGAGCGACTCGGACTCTGATTCTGACGATGAGGTGCGTGATGAACTCCCTTTCTTGCATCAGTAGAATGAACGGCTTGGCTTGTTCCTTGATAATCGTGATGATATTCTTAGGGAGGCTAAGAAAATGAGGAAAGATCTTAGGGCTTCACTCGAGGATGCTAGGACTAGAGTGGCTGAGCTAGAAACACGAGAATTTGGATGCTAAGCTTGAAATTGATTCTATGAAAGCTTCACCTGTTGTTTTTGATGAAGTTGAATGTGCTGATTGTCCTATTTTCCTTGCTGATCTTGCCTTGTTTAAGGAAAAGCATGCCTCCAAGTGTGAGGAACTAGATGTGCTTAGGGTTGAAGTGGCTAAGCTTAAGTCTAGACATGCTTTGCTAGGTGCTGCACTTCTTGCCCTGCCTTGCATGGTAAAATTGATGAGATGCATGCTTACACTGTTGCTTTTGAGGTTAAGTTGAAAGAACCAATTCCTACATCTTGCTCTACCTGTGAAATGCATGCTTTGAAGAATTTGGAACTTGCACATTATGTTGATCATTTGCAGGATGAGAATGATGAGCTGAGAAAGTTGATGGGTTGGTTGTCTGGTCATGAGCCTCAGTTGAGGATAATGATCGAGACAAACAAGAGGCATGATGGTGAGGGACTTGGGGCAAACAAGGTTGGTGAGGGAAGTGGAGAAAACATTCCAGAGTGTTGACGGTTAATAGTTGTATCAAAGTTCGTTTAGACTTGCAAGCGGACAAGTCTCCCGTCGTAGTCAAGGGACCCTTCTTCCCTCGAGTGGTGAACCCAAGGTATCGAATCCGTGGAACAAATGTGTGACGCAAAAGATGATCTAGTAAAGCCAAGTAACTTCAATCTTTGGTAAAGAGAAACCCTAATGCATCTAGATAAAGAACACAAAACGAATCTAATCTACTAAAGACTGGAGGTAACAAAGATAGATAGGGTAGATAAACCGATCTAGAGAGATCGGGTTAAGCCTTTTGTTGAAATTCCAAGCAACAGAAGAAGTAGCAAATCGAATCTTATTAGAAGCCTCTTTAAATCGTGGTTTCCCGTCCGACTCGGAAAACGCCCGCCTTTCAGAACCCCCGTTCTGTCACAACGTATTCCTATTCATGCGGGTAGTCTAGGGCGAGTCCAAGGACAAGTCGAGTTCTTTCGAAAGATCCAGTGTGTACCTCTAGCCACCGCGGCTACAAGAACACCCTATGTGATCTATCTCGAGAATAGATCTAGAATAAGCAAAGCCGATCGAAAAACGAAATCATCGAAGAAACGCTTGATCGCTAGAAATAGATTCAACTTGATAATTCAACTAATACAATGATACATAAACAAGATCACCACCGGGATCCAACCTTGATCTTGCTTCTATCTCGGGAACTCCGACGTGGTCTTCCGTGAAAGGTTCCCACGTCGGCTAGGGAGACCCTAGTCAACTAGCTCGACCCTCTCCTCTCCGGGATGGTGTCCCTCTCTTCTCTCGCTCCTCGGCGGCCGATGACGAATTGATTGATGCGTGGCTCTCGACCCCGGGCTATAAATAGCCCTAATGGCATCTAGGTCAAAGGAGGGGGCAAAAGGGCCCCGGATCGGGCCGGGCCGGCCGGCCCGGGCCGACCGGCCCGGGCCCATCCGAGCCCGGGCTCCCGGCCTCCTTCGCGTGGCGTCGGTTCCCGAGTCTTCTAGATCCTTCCCCCTTCTGCATGTAGGCCCTTGTCGTTAGTTTCTCTCCAACTTGGATGTAGCTCCTTGTCCCACAAGATTCGGCACTTTTCTGGTTAGGTGCTCGGAGTTTGTCATCTTCTCGGGTTGAGTCCTTGGCTTCTTGGAGTCAAGTTTGCTTCATTGCATGACTTGTACGGGGCTTCAAGGTCTTGTCACAAGGTGCTTGACGAACTTATCCTGGAAGTCTTGCTTTCAACACTAAAACCCTGCATAAACACTAAACACCAAAATCGACATGCACAAGTGAACTTGTTATACCACGGGGGTTAGTACCAATGGATAAGGTATAAAACTTATGCCAATACCGAAGGTAAAACTCATGGCTAGGTTGACGGATTTTCACCGTCAACATCTCCCCCATGCTTAAACCTTGCTCGTCCTCGAGTAAGCCTTCGATGGATATCATCGTTGCCTATCAATGCTTAAACCTTGCACTTGATCATACATGAGAAAACATAATACTCTCGAAATTTTAATTCGTTAAAGTTCCATGATGTACTAGCCTTCATCTCTACGGACGGTAGATTCTTAATTAAGCTTATCCCACAAGTATTAACATGCTCCCAAAATTTAAATAGATCTCAAAAATTTTGAAATAAAGAATGAGATGGAAAAGAGAGCTAAACCAAGTTCGCAAATTTAAACCATCTTGCATATTGCTCATGAACTCTCATCTCATCTTGTCTCTCAAGCCTATATATTCTACTCCTTTCCCTCTCATAACATATATGTGGTGTAGGCTTTATATGGAGCTTTTTGGGAAAGTTTAGTCCTACCAAGATTTTATAAATGAGATGTTGTCAAAACAAGACAAGCTTCTTATGGTCTTACCGAGACTCGTCAAAAAGGTCATTGGAAAATGATGTTTAATCAAGGAGGGGAAAGAGAAAAATACACACACTTGAGATAGGTGGACATGTGCAAATGGAAAAAGAGTGATCCCAAGGCACAAAGGAAGTCCTCGTTATCGGATTGCACATGGTTCGAAAATGAGTATGGATCTTTTAATCTTGAAGCCTTGAAATTCCTAATGCACTTTAGAGAACCGGGGAGTTCACTTTATTTTTGTTTTTACAAATACTCATATTTTTTCTTTTTCTCACATATATTTATTTTTTTTCTTTCTTTCTTTTTCTTTCTCATGAAATTTTTTATTTGCTCCCCTTTGAACTCTAAAATTACATCATACCTACCTTCTCCCCCATGTTTAGATGTTTGCTCGTCCTCGGGCAAAGAGGTGATAAATAAGGTAGGTACCGGAAATATTTTTCCTTGGAGAGATACATGAATTCAATGTTGGCACCGTCTTGCGATCTTCCTTGAATTGATGATCCATTCTCAACGATAGGTTGTGGTCAAGGAGGTTTTCACAAAAGATGATATTTGGTTTAATGGTGGATATCTGGCGAGGTTTGTGAGATCTTCGATGCGGGGATACACAATGCACGGATAAAAGGCTAGCAAAAAGATAGATACGCAAAAACGGAATGACCAGCTTCTTAGTCTCGGGCCAGAGAAATCATGGCCTGCAATAACTCACTCAAAAATAAATCTTGTACACTAAGGTTTATGCACTCAAATATATATAAGGCTCTGGATAGGTTGAGCAACACACAAGCGATATTCATGACAAGGTTAGCGATATTTTTGGGCATAAAAACCATCTTTAATCTATCTATAACTTGAGAGCACATAAAACACTATGGGCCTTTATTTTAATCATAACCTCCACTAAAGATTAAGCTAGCATTTAGATAAATTCAGATTCGTATTTTAAGAGAGCACTAGCTTTAACATGCATAAATCAATTACAAAGATAAACAAAGCGGCAATTATAATCATATATCATTATGGCACAAATTTTTGTAACTTTCCCAATGATGTAAACAAGGTGGTGTCTTTATTAATTATGAAAACAAACTGAAATACATACTGAAAATAAACAAACACACTTGCTGAAATTAAATGAAAACTGAAAATATTATGCAAACACAAGCAAACAAAAGCTGAAAATTACAGAAAAAGGGAAAAGAAAAGAAAACTAAAGTTCCTCCTTCTTCCTAATCCTCCGCCGGTGGTTGGTGTTGATAATCTTGGTAGTTGTACCCTTGCTCGTAGTAGGATTGGACATCCCCTCCAACAAATTGATCCGGCTGTACTAGGTGAAGGCTCCCAAGCTCATAGGCAATATTTCCATTGCCCTCACCAAGTTGAGCCGCGTTGGATTGGATGGCTGCGACGTTTTGCACATTTCTCGCAACATACCCTCCAATTATGGACATGGTTTGTTGTGGTTGGGGATATTGTGCGTAGGGCTCCGCGAAGGTTACGTTGGGTACCACATAATTTGGTGGGGGTACCGGTGTACCACCCTCCCATGCTTGCATTTGTGGCCCTCCTAATAACTTGGCGGAGTAGGAATCCTGCCAAATGGTGGTACATAGTTGGGTTGTGCACCACCCGCTTGTGCGGAGGAGGATCCCTCCTCTACGATTCTTCCTCTTTTATTTTTCTTCGCCGGGACAAGGAGTCCCTCTTCCAACTAATCTTCCCTCCCTTGAATGAAAAGCCTAAGCCTTGGGTCCGGAAGGGGTAGGTTCACTTTGGCCACATGAAAGCCTCCTCTCTCATCTCCACTAATATATTTACCTTGTTTCAAATACTCAAGACAGAGAGAGGTCCCACGTAAAAGATGTTCGGGGTTTCTTGTGATCCCCGGCCTTAGGGAGATGGCCAACATAGAGAAGTAGCACCCCGAACCAATATCTCCCGATCCCGATGTTGCCTCGCAACACCATCGGTTGATCATAAGGTATGAGGGGTCCATTGGTTGCTTGGCAATTAAAGCCGAGTAGAGCCAATTCAACTCTGTGTCGGTCACCTTCGTCTCCCTCATCCTCCCCAATATCCTCTCGCTCATCCAAGAGTGGAATACTTGGATAATGGGGTTACGGATGCAATTGTGTTGTTGGTGGGCTTCTCCAGAGATTAAATTCCAAAATCCATCTAACATGCCATCCGACACGTCAACCTTCTCCGAGCTCCCTTTTGGAACCCAAGTAGCTCCCTAACATACTCGTAGGGGACCACTTGTTGGATTCCCTCCAAACGTAAATGATAAACTTTGCACCCCCTCATCAAGGATAGGCGCAATAGTCATCAAGATTTCCAAGGAAAACTCCTTGTGGGTGTTTGCCGACACCCCGTTGGAGAATTGCACCCATCCAAGGTGCCCCAACATATAATATATGTCCGTTCGAAACCCAAATAGTTGAGTGCTTGATCGTCGAAGTCGACGTTGGCCACAAGCCTCTTCTCAAGACGAGATTCTCCTCCTCCTCCGACAATATGATGAAGCCATATGTGGAATACCGCGGAGCGTATGGAAGTGGCACGGATGAATGGGTCGATCGTCGAGGTGGGACGGGCGGCTCCTCCGTACGCCCTTGAGGTTCGATAAACCGCATGGACGTGCTCCTTGTTGCCCTCATGCCACCGAGGAGGAGACCGTCGTTCCTCCTTGGCGGTGCCGTGTCCTCCTCCATGCTCCGAGGAGACTCGGAAACCAAGTGCCTCCTTGAAGACGTCGTCGAAGACGGCTTGGATGATGATGACCCCTTCTTCTTGGTGAAGAGACTTGTGGTTTTCTTCCACATGATTGCAGCACTCTTCTCTCCACTAAAATTCTGGGTTGCAACCAGTAGCTAGGCACTTAAAAACTTACTTCGGAATGTGGACTTCGAGTGGATTAAGGGTGTGTATTGTTTGAGATATCAAGCTTGGGAAGGTTGGCTATGTCTACGGTGGTTCTGGGCACAAAAACTAGAGCACACAAACTGAGGAAGGGGAGGGATGCTTGCCTGCAGAAGACGGGAGCCGGGGGGCTCCTTTTGTAGGGGAGGCCGGCCGGCCTGGGCCGACCGGCCTGGGTGGCCGCGTGCCTTTCCCCGTCTCGGATTTCTTCCAACACGATCATTTCTCCTCCATGACTTCCTTGCCCGCGTGCTCCATGAGTTGCACCGCCCAAACGCTCTCGTCCACTCCTTTTCTTGCATTATTGGTCCTTCCACTTGATGCTTCATGCTTTTAGTCATGTCCATGCTCCCTTGCTCCACTTGCTTCACATGTCACCATGAATTTCCTACAAAGTCATGCTTGCTGCCCACCCATGCTTGTCCTTTGCATGTGATCTTGATGAAAGTTGGTGAAAGGGTATCCAACGGTGCATCATGATTAGCTTAAACTAGATTGCCTCCCTCTAAGTATGTTTAAGACTAAGCACTCCTCTAATTTCGAAAATTAAAAATATTTTCAGAGCTATGGAAGAGCTCAAGCATACATTTAGAGGAGTTTTTAAACCATTAAAAACAAATGTAAGTCGAAAATATTTCAGACTACGTTGATATCGGTCTCACCGTGTTGACGGTGAAAATCCGTCAACCTAGCCATGAGTTTACCTTCGGTGTTGGCATGAGTTTTATACCTTATCCATTGGTACTAACCCCCGTGGTATAACAAGTTCACGTGTGCATGTCGGTTTTGGAGTTTAATGTTTATGCGGGGTTTTAGTGTTGAATGCAAGACTTTCGGGATAAGTTCATCAAGCACCTCATGACAAGACCTTGAAGTCCCGAACAAGTCATGCAATGAAGCAAAATTAACTCCAAGAAGCCGGGGACTTGATCCGAGAAGACGACGGACTCCGGGGACCCGACCGGAAAAGTGCCGAATCTTGCAAGACAAGGAGTTGAGTCCAATTCGAGAGAAACCGACGACATGGACCTACATGCGAAGGGGGAAGCATCCGGAAGCAAGGGAACCGACGTCGGGCAAAGGAGCCCACGGCCGGGGCCTAAATGGGCCCGGCCGGCCGGCCCCGATCCGGTCGGCCCGTGCCCATTTAGGGCCCAAATCCGTCCTCCTTTGCCCTAGCCGCCAATCGGGCTATTTATAGTCCCCTGACCGAGAGCCACGGAGAGAAGATTTCGTCTTCGGCCGCCGAGAAGCAGAGAAGAGAGGGACACCATCTCGGAGAGGAGAGGGTCGAGCTAGTTGACTAGGGTTTCCCTAGCCGACGTGGGAACCTTGCACGGAAGACCACGTCGGAGTTCCCGAGCTAGAAGCAAGATCAAGGAAGGATCCCGGTGGTGATCTTGTGTATGTATCATTGTTATAGTTGAATTATCAAGTTGAATCTTTTCCCGCCGATCAAGTGTTTCCTCGAAGATTTCGTTTTTCGATCGGCTTTGCTTATTCCAATTCTATTCTCGAGATAGATTACATAGGGTGATCTTGTAGCCGCGGTGGCTAGAGGTACACGCCGGATCTTCCGAAAGAATCTCGACTTGTCTTTTGACTCGCCCTAAGCTCCCCCGCATGAATAGGGATACGTTGTGACAGAACGGGGGTCTCGAAAGGCGGATGTTTTCGGATTTGGACGGGAAACCACGATTTAAAGAGGCTTCTATTAAGATTCGATTTGCTACTTCTTCTCTTGCTTGGAACTTCAACAAAAGGCTTACCCCGATCCCTCTAGATCGGTTTATCTACCCAATCTTACTTTGTTTTCTCCGGTTTTTAGTAGATTAGATTCGTTTTGTGTCTTTTACTTAGATGCATTAGGTTCTTTATTGAAGATTGCGCTTATTTGGCTTTAATAGATTAAGTCTTGCGTCACACATTTGTTCCACGGATTCAATACCTTGGGTTCACCACTCGAGGGAAGAAGGGTCCCTTGACTACGACGGGAGACTTGTACGCTTGCGAGTCACGAACGAACTTTGATACAATTATTAACCGTCATCAAGCCCCTTTTTCTGGCGCCGTTGCCGGGGAGCAAGTGATAAAGATTTGATTTTTTATTGCTTTTTTTGTAATTTTCAGTACTGATTTTGTTTTATTTTTGCATCTACTAAATTTTGATCATCCTCAAAATACATCTAATCTAGTTTGTCTAACTCTAGTCTTTATAGATTTGTTTTGTTTTCTAGTTTTTTTTGCATACTTTGTTTATTGCTAACCCTAACGAGAGATGGACGGCTACCTCTCCAACAAACCCAATAATTTTGTGGATGATCCGAGAAAAACTTTACGAGCTAAGGAGACGCGAAACACATCAAGCTAAAAAGCTGGATTTTGTAGATTCGGAGTCGGAAGACAAAGGATCGCGAGGAATCTCCGGAGAATTCACCACCTCAAAGTCCGCGGGAGAACCGACTTCCACCAATGGGTGACCAACCACCGAAAGAACGCAAGATTGGGGAGCTATGCACCCCAGACATCATCGACCTACCAATCTTGAACCTCGAGGAGATCGGAAGACCGTTCGAGATCAAGACCTCAACAATCCGCATGGTGCAACATTCACCCTTCACCGGCAAAGAGGATCCGAACCTTCACCTCCAAGCATTCATTCAACTATGTCAGACTTTCAACATGGATGGGGTGACTCAAGACCAAATGAGGGCAAGGCTTTTTCCGTTTTCACTACTCGGGAAGGCTTTGCAATGGTTCCACTCTCAACCGGCGGAGACGGTGCAAAATTGGAACACGTTGATGAAGGCTTTCATGAAGGAATACTACTCACCGGGTAAAACTCAAAGCTTGCGTAATAAGATTGCCACCTTTGTTCAATATCCTACGTAAACTATCTCGGAGGCATTCGAGCGCTTCAACGAGTACACCCGGTGGTTCCACATCACAAGTTCCCGAAAGAAGACCTCGTGCAAAAGTTCTATCAAGGACTCACCATGGCGTCAAGGACGATCATCGATGCATCGGCGGGAGGATCTATCATCGAGCTTACACCGACGGAAGCTTTCACGCTATTCAAGAAGGTCGCGGATAATGACACGTGGGCGTCATCCGGCGCCTACACCCGGCTCAACCCGTGGGGAACGTCAAAGGAGTCTTGCAAGTGGAGAAGGAAGACATACTTGAAGGCAAGATCGACTCGCTCATGAGGAGGTTGGAGAAGATGGAGATAGAAAAGAAAGAGGCTCAAGACTTGAAGGCCGCCGAAGCAAGGTCCACATGCGAAGAATGTGGAGAGTATGGCCATGTCCGCAAAGATTGTCCGGAGGAAGCCAAAGTGCTCGACTACATGAGGAAGGGAGAATTGCCGAACTTCTGCTACGGGCAAGGTAGGCCTCAATTTAATGCAAGCTCATCTATTCCTAACGCGGTTCCGCTTCGGATACAATTGAAGGAGTTCATGGATGAGCAAGCTAAGATCAACAAGGACACCGTCACCAAGTTCAAGACCATAGACAAGGTGTTGGAGAACATCGATAGCAAAGTGACGGAGGTCGGAAGTTCCAATCATCAAGTGCTCAACATGATGAAGATGCTCGAGACGCAAGTTGGACAACTTGCGGGGCGCCTCACTAATGATGAAGGGAAGCTTCGGGACAACCCAAATGTCCCGAATCGGCGAAGGCCATTCAAACACGTTGGGGGAAGGAGACCGAAGATCCGGAACGTTCCGCGGGAGTAAGGAAGCTTAAACCATCCACCGAGGTGGAAGGAGCGCTAAAGAGAAGGTTACGGGGATCGTCACCGAGGAACCCGAATTCGAGATGCCGGAGGATGACACGAGGATACCGCAACTCAAGCCACGCTACTTCCGAGGTAAACTTGACAACCACTTTGAGAAGTTTGTGGAAGTTGTGCGTAGACTTAGCATCAACATGCCATTACTAGATGCCCTACAAGTACCTACATATTCTCGTTATTTTAAAGACATACTTGCAAATAAATATGAGATAGCAACACTCGGGGTAGATCATGTCAAGATGTCCGAGGAGTGTAGTGCGCTATTGCTTATGGGCTAGAGAAGCAAAAAGACCCCGGGTGCCCTACAATTCCATGTTCAGTTGGTTCTTTCAACTTCGAGAAGGCGTTATGCGACCTTGGAGCTAGTGTGAGCGTCATGCCGAGGGATGTGTTCGAGAAGCTACGCCTACCGATGGAGCCTACGGGAATATGTTTGGAGTTGGTAGACAACTCCATTCGCTATCCCTTAGGCATTGCCGAAGATGTACCCGTGAAGATTGGACACCACTTCATCCCCCGTCGACTTCGTTGTGCTCGAGATGGGAGAGAGGGAGAAGCCGCCGCTCATCCTAGGGAGGCCGTTCCTCAAGACCGTGGGAGCAACTATTGATGTTGGCAAGGGGGAGATCATGTTCGATATCAACGGAGAAAGGAGTTCCTTCAAGTTCCATCCAAGGATTGAGGCATGCAACATGATTGGAGTGAAGGGAGAACCAAAACAAACGGAGGGGCTGAAAAAGAAGAAGGACCCGAAAAAAATGAACGTAACGAAAATCAAAGAAGGTGTTGCATCCGTCAAGACAAAGGAAGAGAAGCCGCCCGTGAAGACCAAAAAAATGACTAAGCCAACTAAGCCGGAAGTCAAGCCCGCGCCCAAGATGGTGCGGAAGTGGGTACCCAAGATTGCAACGCCCGCAAAGAGCGTTGATCCGGAGTAATCAAGTGAAGAAGTCTAGCTATAGACTATAAACGAAGCGCTAGGCGGGGAGGCAACCCGTTTCGTCAAGTCAAGTCAAGAATAAGCTACGGGAGGACAACCCGATTCCAGGTTTTTCGAGTATTTTTAATAATTTAGTTTTTGAGTTTTATTACGCAAAGACATTAGACTTAGAAGTGGTTGAACAATATTAGAGATATAATTCTTGATTGAATGTTCGCTTTATCATAAACCCTTTGCATGAACCCTCCTATGTGCTTGTTTGATTCTTTTCTTTTCGAGAAACCCATTAACCAAATAATTTCAGAACCTTAACTCAACCTTTCACCCTCATTATGGTACTGAGGTTGGCTTATTTTTCATGCTAAAACCACACGAGTAGAGCCACGATTTATATTCAAGTGTTATAAAAATTCAGCACGTGGTAGGACTCGCGTGAACCTAGAAATCAAAGCTTTTGGTTGGTTTTAAAAATCTTTATCCTTGGTTTCTCTAGGATTAGAATTTTTCTAAGCCTATTCTAATTTTGTTTTATTCAAAATCTTTCTTATTTAGCCAAAATTAGAACCTAAACCTATGCCCCCATGATCAAGCCGGAAAACGTTCGCTCTCAACCAATGAAAGCAAACTATACCGGTGAGACCGAAATCGACGTAGTCGAAAAATATTTTCGACTTACATTTGTTTTTAATGGTTTAAAAACTTCTCTAAAATTTTGCTTGATCTCTTGCATGGCTCTGAAAAATATTTTAAATTTCGAATTAGAGGAGTGCTTAACCTTAAACACACCTAAATGGAGGCAATCTAGTTTGAATTAATCATGCATGCACCATTGGATTCCCCTTTTATCAACTTTCACCAATTCCACATGCAAAGGACAAGCATGGTGGGCAGCAAGCATCAACTTTGCAGGATTTTCATGGTGGCATGTGAAGCAAGTGGAGCTAGGGAGCATGGACATGACCCAAAGCATGGAGCATCAAGTGGGAGGACCAATAATTCAAGAAAAGGAGCGGACGAGAGCGTTTGGGCGGTGCAACTCGTGGAGCACGCGGGCGGGGAAAGTTGCGGAGGCGAAATGATCATGCTTGGGAGAAAGACACGGCGGGGAGGAGCCGAAGACCCCGGGCCGGCCGGCCCGGGCCGGCCGGCCTGCCCTATTTAAGGAGCCCCCCGCTCCCGTTTTCGCAGGCAAGCTTCCCTCTCCTTCCCTTGTTTGTGTGTTCAAGTTTGTGTGCTCGGAACCTCTCGTAGACTTAGCCAACCATCCCAAGCTTGATAGCTCAAGAAAAATCCACATCCTTAATCCACTCAAAGTCCACATCCGAAGCAAAGAGCTTAAGTGCCTAGTTTACCGGTTGCAACCCGGAATTTTAGTTGAAGAAAGAGTGCAGCGACCATGTGGAAGAAGACCACAAGTCTCTTCTCCAAGAAGAAGAGTTCGTCGTCGTCCACGCCGTCATCAACCACGTCTTCAAGGAGGCACTCGGTTTCCGAATCTCCCCGAGCATGGAGACGGACACGGCACCACCGAGGAGGAACGACGCTCTCCTCCTTGGTGGTATGAGAGCTGCGAGAAGCACTTCCATGAGGTTCACCGAACCTCGTGGGCACACGGAGGAGCAGCCCGCGCCACCACGACGATCGACTCGCTCAACCGCACCACCTCCTTACACCCCGACACAATCTTCGTACGACTTCATCATCTTGTCGGCGGAGGAGGAGGAGAGGCTCGCCAATCTTGAGAAAAGGCTTGTGCCGAACGTCGAGTTCGACGACCAAGCACTCTACACCTTGGGTTTTTGCACCGACATATACTATATGTTGGGGCACCTCGAATGGGTGCGGTTCTCCAACGGAATATCGGTGGACACCCATTTGGGTTACGCCTTGAAATTTTGATGACTATTGCACCCATCGTTGATGATGATGGGGTGCAAAGCTTGTCATTCCGGTTGGAGGGAATCGAGCAAGTGGTTCCCTACGAGCACGTTAGGGAGCTGCTTGGATTCCACAAGGGAGCTCCGGAGAAAGTTGACGTGCCACCCGGCACGTTGGCGGGATTTTGGAACATGATCTCCGGAGAAGCCCATCAACAACGCAATTGCATCCGCAACCCCATTATCCGGATATTTCACTCTTGGATGTGCAAGAGGATATTGGGGAGGATGAAGGAAACAAAGGTGACCGACACGGAGTTGAATTGGCTATACTCGGCTTTAATTGCCAGGCAGCCAATTGACCCCTCCTACCTCATGATCAACCGTTGGTGTTGTGAAGCAACATCGGGGGCGGGTAATATTGGTTCGGGGTGTTACCTCTCCATGTTGGCCTTTTCCTTGCGACCGGGGATCGCAAGAAACCCCGCTCACCTTTTGCGTGGTACCTCTCTCGGTTTTGAGTATTTGCGGCAAGGCAAATACATTAGTGGAGATGAGAGAGGAGGTTATCGATTGGCCATTGTAAACCTACCCCTTCCAAATGAGAGGCTTAGGCTTTTCACCGAAGGAAGGGAAGATTGGTTGGAAGAGGGACTACTTGTCCCTGCAAGGAAGAACAAAAGAGGAAGAATCGTAGAGGAGGGAACATCCTCCGGACAAGCGAGTGGAGCACAACCCAATGTGCAACCATTCGGCGGAGTCCCTCCTCCGCCAAGTTATTACGGAGGGTCACAAGGACAAGCATGGGGGGGGGTGGTGCACCGGTACCCCCACAAAATTATGTTGTGCCCAACGCTAACTTCGCGGAGTCCTACGCTCATCATCCCCAACCACAACAAAGCATGGCCATTATTGGAGGGTATGCTGCAAGAAATGCTCAAAACATCGCAGCCATCCAAACTAACGCAGCTCAACTCGGTGAAGGCAACGCAAATATTGCCTTTGAACTTGGACGCCTTCACCTTGTGGAGCCAAATCAATTCGACGGAGGAAGCGTCCAACCATATTATGAGCAAGGGTATTATTATCAAGACTATCAACATCAACCACCGGCGGAGGACTAGAAGATTTAGGAACTTTAGTTTTCTTTTCTTTTCTTTTTCTCTGTAATTTTCAGCTTTTGCTTATGTGTGTTTGCGTAGTATTTTCTGTTTTTTATTTAAAATTTCAGCAAGCATGTTTGTTTATTTTCAGTATGTATTTCATCTTGATGTCACCATTAATAAAGACACCACCTTGATTTTATCATTGGAAAAAGTTACAAAATTCGTGCCATGATGATATATGATTAAAATTGCAGCTTCGTTCATCTTTGTAATTGACTTATGCATGTTTAAGCTAGTGCTCTCTTAAAAATACAGATCTGAATTTATTTAAATGCTAGCTTAATTTTTAGCGGAGGTTATGATTAAAATAAAGACCCATAGTGTTTTATGTGCTCTCAAGTTATGAATAGATTAAAGATGTCTTTTATGCTCAAAAATATTGCTAACCTTGTCACAAATATCACTTGTGTGTTGCTCAACCTATCCAAAGCCTTATATATATTTGAGTGCATAAACCTTAGTGTACAAGATTTATTTTTGAGTGAGTTATTGCAGGCCATGATTTCTCTGGCCCGAGACTAAGAAGCTGGTCATTCCGTTTTTGCGTATCTATCTTTTTGCTAGCCTCTTATCCGTGCATTGTGTATCCCCGCATCGGAGATCTCACAAACTTCGCCGGATATCCACCCTTAAACCAAATATCATCTTTTTGTGATTACCTCCTTGACCACAACCTATCGTTGAGAATGGATCATCAATTCAAGGAAGATCGCAAGACGGTGCCAATGTTGAAGATTTCAAGTATCTCTCCAAGGAAAAATATTCCGGTACCTACCTTATTTTTCGCCTCTTTGCTCGAGGACGAGCAACGTCTAAGCATGGGGGAGGAGGTAGGTACGGTGCAGTTTTAGAGTTCAAAGGGGAATATTTTTTTTTTAAAAAAAATGATGAAAGAAAAGAAAAAAATCCAGTGATACTTATGACTTTCAAGGTATAAAAAATCAAAACTTCGTTGTGAAAGTCATGGACTGAATATATGACAAGAAAAAAAATGGATGAATGAAAGAAAGAAAAGAATGAGAAATATGAGAAAGAAAAAATGTGCGTAAAGTAAATTCCCTAGCTCTCTAAAAGTGCATTCAAGGCTTCAAGTTAAAAAGATCCATTCTCATTTTTCCAACCATGTGCAATCCGATAACGAGGACTTCCTTTGTGCCTCGGGATCACTCTTTGCCATTTGCACATGTCCACTCATCTAAAAGTGTGTGTATTTTTCTCTTTCCCCTCCTTGATTAACATTATTTTCCAATGACCTTTTTGACGAGTCTCGGTAAGACCATGAGAAGCTTGTCTTGTTTTGACAACACCTCATTTATAAAATCTTGTTAGGGCTAAACTTTCCCAAAGCTCCATATAAAGCCTACCACATATATATGAGAGGGAAAGGAGTAGAATATATAGGCTTGAGAGACAAGCGAGATGAGAGTTCATGAGCAATGCATGAGATGATTTAAATTTGTGAATTTGGTTTAGCTTTTCTTTATCTCGTTCTTTATTTCAAAAATTCGAGATCTATTTAAAACTTTGTGAGCATGTTAATACTTGTGGGATAAGCTTAATAAGAATCTACCCTCCGTAGAGATGAAGGCTAGCACATTATGGAACTTTAATGAATTAAAATTTTGAGAGCATTATGTTTTCTCATGTATAATCAAGTGCAAAGTTTAAACATTGTTTAGCAATGATGATATCCATCGAAGGCTTACTCGAGGACGAGCAAGGTTTAAGCATGGGGGAGATGTTGACGGTGAAAATCCGTCAACCTAGCCATGAGTTTACCTTCGGTGTTGGCATGAGTTTTATACCTTATCCATTGGTACTAACCCCCGTGGTATAACAAGTTCACGTGTGCATGTTGGTTTTGGAGTTTAATGTTTATGCAGGGTTTTAGTGTTGAATGCAAGACTTTCGGGATAAGTTCATCAAGCACCTCATGACAAGACCTTGAAGTCTCGAACAAGTCATGCAATGAAGCAAAATTAACTCCAAGAAGCCGGGGACTTGATCCGAGAAGACGACGGACTCCGGGGACCCGACCGGAAAAGTGCCGAATCTTGCAAGACAAGGAGTTGAGTCCAATTCGGAGAGAAACCGACGACATGGACCTACATGCGAAGGGGGAAGCATCCGGGAAGCAAGGGAACCGACGTCGGGCAAAGGAGCCCACGGGCCGGGCCTAAATGGGCCCGGGCCGGCCGGCCCAGTCCGGTCGGCCCGGTGCCCATTTAGGGCCCAAATCCGTCCTCCTTTGCCCTAGCCGCCAATCGGGCTATTTATAGTCCCCCGACCGAGAGCCACGGAGAGAAGATTTCGTCTTCGGCCGCCGAGAAGCGAGAGAAGAGAGGGACACCATCTCGGAGAGGAGAGGGTCGAGCTAGTTGACTAGGGTTTCCCTAGCCGACGTGGGAACCTTGCACGGAAGACCACGTCGGAGTTCCGGAGCTAGAAGCAAGATCAAGGAAGGATCCCGGTGGTGATCTTGTGTATGTATCATTGTTATAGTTGAATTATCAAGTTGAATCTTTTCCCGGCCGATCAAGTGTTTCCTCGAAGATTTCGTTTTTCGATCGGCTTTGCTTATTCCAATTCTATTCTCGAGATAGATTACATAGGGTGTTCTTGTAGCCGCGGTGGCTAGAGGTACACGCCGGATCTTCCGAAAGAATCTCGACTTGTCTTTTGACTCGCCCTAAGCTCCCCGCATGAATAGGGATACGTTGTGACGAACGGGGGTCTCGAAAGGCGGATGTTTTCGGATTTGGACGGGAAACCACGATTTAAAGAGGCTTCTATTAAGATTCGATTTGCTACTTCTTCTCTTGCTTGGAACTTCAACAAAAGGCTTACCCCGGTCCCTCTAGATCGGTTTATCTACCCAATCTTACTTTGTTTTCTCCGGTTTTTAGTAGATTAGATTCGTTTTGTGTCTTTTACTTAGATGCATTAGGTTCTTTATTGAAGATTGCGGTTATTTGGCTTTAATAGATTAAGTCTTGCGTCACACATTTGTTCCACGGATTCGATACCTTGGGTTCACCACTCGAGGGAAGAAGGGTCCCTTGACTACGACGGGAGACTTGTACGCTTGCGAGTCACGAACGAACTTTGATACAATTATTAACCGTCAACACACCGGTATAGTTTGCCTTCATTCGTTGAGAGCAAACCTTTTCCCAGCTTGATCATGGGGGCATAGGTTTAGGTTCTAATTTTGGCTAAATGAGAGAGGTTTTGAATAAAATAAAATTAATTGAGGCTTAGAAAAATTCTAATCTTAGAGAAACCAAGGATATAGATTTTTAAACAAACCAAAAGTTTAGTTTCTATGTTCACGCGAGTCCTACCACGTGCTGAAATTTAATTAACACCTAAATATAAGTCGTGACTCTACTCGTGTGTTTTTAGCATGAAAATCAAGTCAACCACAAAATCATAATGAGGATGAATGGTTGAGTTAGGTTCTGAATTTATTTGGTTGTGGTTTCTCAAAAAGAAACAAACAAACACATAGGAGGGTTCATGTAAAGGGTTTATGATCAAGCAAAATATTCAACCAAGAATTATGTCTCTAATATTGTTCAACCACTTCTAAGTCTAATGTCTTTGCGTAATAAAATTCATAGCTAAATTATTAAAAAGTCTCGAAAAACCTGGAATCGGGTTGTCCTCCCGGTACCTTATTCTTGACTCGACGAAACGGGTTGCCTCCCGCCTAGCGCTTTGTTTATAGTCCATAGCTAGACTTCTTCACTTGATTACTTCGGATCAACGCTCTTTGCGGGCGTTGCAATCTTGGGTACCCACTTCCACACCATCTTGCGGGCTTATCTTCTGGCTTAGTCATTTTTTTGGTCTTCACAGGCGGCTTTTCTTCCTTTGTCTTGACGGATGCAACATCTTCCTTGACTTTCTTCACGTCCTTCTTCTTCAACTCTTTCTTCTTTTTCAGCCCTTCCTTCTTCTTTGGTTCTTCCTTAACAACGCGACGATGAGGTGGAACATCTTTAACTCCAATCATATTGCATGCCTCGAGTCGTGGTCGGAACTTGAAAGAACTCCTCTCTCCGTTAATATCGAACATGATCTCCCCCTTGCCAACATCAATTGTAGCTCCCACGGTCTTGAGGAAAGGCCTCCCAAGGATGAGCGGCGGCTTCTCCCTCTCTCCCATCTCGAGCACCACGAAGTCGACGGGGATGAAGTGGTGTCCGACCTTCACGGGTACATCTTCAGCAATGCCCAAGGGATAGCGAATGGAGTTATCTCCCAACTCCAAACACATACCCGTAGGCTCCAACGGTAGGCGTAGCTTCTCGAACACATCTCTTGGCATGACGCTCACACTTGCTCCAAGGTCGCACAACACCTTCTCGAAATTGAATGAACCAACGGAACATGGAATTGCAAGGGATGTGCCTTGAAGGTCAAGAAGTCCTCAAGCACTTCAATGGTAATACTACCATTTCTGGCTAGGCGACCTAATCTTTTCATATCCTTGCTTTGCTAAATCATTGTGTCTCTTTGTCTTGACAAGATTTCTTTTCCACATCGTTTTATGTAGTGTGATAATCTTTTTTCTATTTCACGAGATTTATTTTTTTTTGATCGTGATAAGGAGTCTAAAGCAAATTTGGGATATTTGAATGGTTATTATTAAAAAGGATTGTTGTGATTCATGGTTGGATTTGAAGCACGGTAGATGTCCTACACTCAAATTCAAGGATTAACCTCATCAATTAGTTCTTATGTTTCAAACTATCTAACTTTGACTAAGTTTATGACATCATGTTATTTGTTAAATCCATCATGAAAAATCTTGATAATATACATTTATCAGTACACAAGTCTTGTTGATTAATGGTGTGGAGAATGACTAACAAGATATTGAGTGTTTTTTTAGCTCTAGAAAAGGTTGGTATATCTCAAGAGAATGTTAGGGCGTGTTTGGTTGGAGGGACGGGACAATTCTATTTCGGTGTTTGATTGTTAGAAGAGTCAAGAATGGGATTGACGGTATTTTAAAACTGTTAGTTGTGGATCCCTCTTGTTATGCACTTGATCAAAAGATGTGGGCCCTAGATGTCAACACACAAAATAGAGGGGGGGCAATGGTGGTTGTTGGCTACACGTGTTTCACCGCATCCCCACTTTTGTGTCGTTGCCTCATGCCCCGCCCCGCTCCACCATCGAACCCTACCTGTGTGGCCACCATGGGCTTGCTTCGGCGCCGCCGACCACCACCTACTACACTGCCACTATCAGCCCTAGCTTGCTCTGTTCTCGAGCCTTGCAGCACCTCCACCACTAGCTCCCATGGTGCTCCCCTAATCTATAGCTGCAGGACCCCTAAGGTGGTAGGAGATGGTGGCGACGGGCGAGAGGTGAGAGGAGAGACCATGCTACTAAGACGGGAGAGGCAGAGTTCGATTGTGTGAGGAAGAAGAGGAGAAGGCGGGGACTAAGCAGATGGGGCATACAAACCGTGTGCGCGAGATGTATCGGTCCAACCAGTCCCTTGTTTCGGGAGAATATTCTCCTAACATGTCATCATGTCCATATTATTCGTCCAACCAAACATAGGACAGACATGTGTCGTCCCGTCCTCTCCAACCAAACAGACCCATAGTCTCTAGCCTATGTCATTCGGATCCCAAAAGTGAGGTTGATTCCCTATCCTCCTTGAAATCCTCAAATTTTCCACCCATGATGCATACTCTCCATGTATTTATAATAGTTATCAAAGGAAACCTAGGATTGTTTAGCTCCAAGATTCAATCTTGATGGCACCTGAAATGAACTTTATGTTGGTACCGCAGGAGTGGAGGATGTGATTGTCGACTCCAAAATGCAAAAGGTAGTGGTGAAGGGGAAGAAGGTGGCCGCATATCCAGCAAAGATGACGGAACATGTCCAAAAAAGACCGGTCACAAGGTGGAGCTCTTGTCACCGATACCACCTCCACTGGAGGAGAAGAAAGAAGAGGAAAGGAAAGAGGAGCCTAAGCCACTCAAGCCAGAGGAGAAGGGTGAAGTGAGTGAGATAACTGTCGTACTAACATCTTGGAACATTAATTCATCCTGAATGCCATTTGTTGCTTCACATTTTAGTATTTTATAATAATTTTCTTACGTCGCATGTTGTTAGAATGTTTCCTTATTCTATTCATTTTGTCTTTTAAGCCACCGGTGATCCAAGTGGTGATGAAGGTTCACATTCACTGCGAGGTTTGCGCTTTGTGGATCAAAAGGAGGATCCTCAAGATGAAAGGTGCTTACTAGTTGCCTTAAACCATATTTACAATACTATTCATGCCTATCTATATTGTTTTAATGTCATGTGCTATCTAGTTTACCAAGCTTGGCACAAGGGATTTGATTTTTCAATCATGGCTAGATCTACATAATTATTTTGGTAAAATGATTTGGAATAGATCTCTTTAGTTGAATAAAACATTTTTTCTCAAAGAAAAGAACACCTCCCTTGGTATACATACCTGACTAAACATCAAAAAAATTATTTAGCTCACCAAAATATGTTCTATTAATTAATACTTTTTCTATTTACAATATAATAATTTGATTTATGGTTGTGCAGGGGTGCAATCTGTAGAGCTAGACCAGAAAGCATCACAGATGACAGTGAAGGGTGTGTTAGAAGAGGCCAAACTAGCCAACTATGTGTACATGCGCATCGGGAAGCATGTGTCCATCATCAAGTCTGAGCTGGTTGCCTCGCTGGAGAGCGGTGGTGGAGATGGCATGGCCAACGAGGAGAAGAAGGTAGAGGGTGTTGCGAAGGACAATGAGGGTGATGGCAGCACTGGTGGTGAGGAGAAGGATAATGTGCATACAGAGATGGACAGAATGACCATTTCCCCAGCCAACCAGTACTACATGTACTACCCGCAGTTTGCATTCCCTGGTGGGTACAACTACCAGACGACCTACCCACCATCGTCATACTACACAGCGTATGCACCACACCACCACATGATGGCACCACATACTTTCAGTAACGAGAACCCGAACGCGTGCTCCATCATATAAAAAGGTAGAACCATGTGATCTAGAGGTAATAATAAGAAAAAGGGAGCTGCATAATATGAAGATTTTGTTTGCAAAAAAGAAGACCCATGAGCAAAGCAAATGGCAACTTGAAGAAACATACTAGTATTTTTAGGGGTTGGATTTCCATTTCTCTTTGTTGTTTTTTGTAACTTTAACCCCTTTATGGCACCTTTCTGGGTTGTCAGTTTATTTTGGATGCTATCCTTATGTAGAGATTTTACCTTATTTTACCTCAGCTTCAAACTTATATAGAAAATATACTATATATTACATGTTTACCATGATGTGTATTGGGTAAGTGATGAAGAGATCAACCGAGATGACTAGGGCGAGTTACTAAGCAATCTATGGTTCTAGCTAGGCTGCCATTAGTGTTTTGCTAAGGCGAAGTAACTAGTATCCGTGGGGTCTCGAAGTATCATATCCAAGACATAACCGAGGGAAGCAATGCTACTCATCTATTTGTTATGATTGGCAATATAGAGTGACTTATGGGTTCAATTGTGCATTTTATGCTAAATGGAAAAAAATCCTAAGTCACTAACTCAAAACATTGGCTAAGTTGGAAGCCCTCAAGTGAAAATCGTAAAGTATGGCAAGATTGAAGGCATTCAAGCTTAAGAAGTTGACATGGTATATTTTTATTTATCCTTGAGTATAGGAATGGCGTACTATAAAGAGGAATGTAATATTAGATTAATGACCAAGTCAAAGTGCTCTTAAAATACCTTTGTGAGAATTAGCCTTCAGAGACTTTGAGTGTGGTAACAATCCCTCCTAACCTAACCTGAGCCACTTCATCTCTTTGGTGAAGTGTTGGATTGAAAGAAAAGGTTTTGGGGTGTCTCGGGTCTGACTGGTTTCGCCAGCCCAACGACTAGTTTTGCAAACTTTGCTCTGGCCGTTGTGGGGCACCGGTCTGACCAGTGCCGCCTGATAGCTAACAACTAGTTTTCTCCTTTGAGGAGTATAAGTACCCCATACCCTCTTCAGTGAAGGGCTGCTATTATTGGTGATAAAGCTGTGGATCTACCAACACCTTGGCACAAGTGAGGATCTGGATTTGGTATGTGCACAACATTTTTTGGGTTCTCAGTAAAAGTACCCTAGATGAGGTAGCCCTGAATTGTTCAGTTCCAAATGTTCCGAACAGTTTCCTTGGCGTAGTACCATGGCAAGTACCTGTGGTAGTTGAATTGTTGAAGTTCATAGCATACGACGATCACATGTGTGTAGGAGATATATAGTAGATGCGGCTTCCGACATGTACATCTGCATATTTGGTTGCCAAGTTCAGCAACTTGTTGTGTCTTTTCATGCAATGGGCCTAGGCGCATTTTCCCTTTGCACTCAACCTCATAGCTACACATAATTTCATTGTCAGCAGACTGGTACAAAAGCTGCACTGTGACCTTGTGAAGAAGTGCTTTTCTCTGAGCCTTGTCCAAATAGTCAGTCATTTTGGTGCAGTATCTCATTTGAGTTTCCTCAGAACCTCATCCGCCATCTTGCTCCTTTGGTAAAAATATTGCATTGTACGATACATAAAGAAGTCAATGATGCCAACTAGAGGAAGAGGTCTTGAACCGCCAAGCACACAGTTGTAGACCTCAGAAAAATTAGTGGTCTTTATCCCATGTCTTGCTCCGCCCTCGTCAAACATGAGACACCACTTTCCCATAGGCTCATTCTGAATCCACTGGTTGAAGGTCTTCATAGCACGCCCTCTTCTGCACCTAACTTGAGGGCCATCTAATCTGACATCCTCGAGAGAAATTGGCTCCTCTCCAGGTTAAGGATTCACTGGCCTCTTTGATATCTCCTCTGATGCCTTCTTTGTCAAGTCATCTAATATCTTCCAGATGGCATCGAACTTCTTCTGCTGGGTTGTTGATGGTGTATTTTGGTACACCAAACATGTTCATTACACTTTGGTTTGGATTTGTTTATGGAACTAACCTGCCACTAGGCACACTAATCATATAACAAGTTCATCTTTGTGCATGCATTTGGAAGTCTTATGTTTATGCAGGAAAACATGGACATAAAGGACGGATTCGCAACAAGTTCAAAGGAGCATTTACAGAGTCTTGTTTGTGTTCATGAGCTTGATGAAATCACTTCCAATGGTGGCAAGGACCGAAGTGTTATGAAGGAACACCCCCAGGGATTGAAGCGTAAAAGACCGAACTTCATGCACGGAGAACCTCCGTCTTGGACGCGAGGATGACATCATCAAAATCATGCAAGTGGAAGGGGCAAAGTGCATAAATGCATGAGGACCCACGGGAGCGAAGGGGCAACCAAACTGGGCCGAGGTGGGCCTGGGTCGGTCGGCCTGGCCCACTCGCCATGTCGGTTCGGCCCCCCTTTCCTTGCACCCGAAGGATCTTCAACCCTAAGTCCCTGGAGGCACCGCCATTCGCAAGAGGAGAGATCCATTCGCACCAGGAGGCCATCCACAAGCTAGAGAGAGAGATAAGGGAGATCTCTGGGGGAGGATCGACCATCTCGAAGGAAGCACCCACAAGTGGAGAAGAAGGAAGACACCGTCGGAAGGGTGACCATGATCAACGGTGCCATGTCTAGCACCTTCATGGGGTAAACTCCTTATTCGTCCATGGGTTGTAATCGGTCTTGAAGATGTAATCGTACTTTATTGGTTAATCTATCTATCATCTTGTGTTGAATGTGCTTAGATGCTTAAGGTTAGCTACCGTGCTGTAAAGGAAGTATGGATCCCAATGCTCCCTTGGATCAATTTAATACGCTGTGTCCATCATAGGTCTAGTCACGAATACCTCCGCGTAGTGATAGTACGAGGGAAGGGAAAGGGCAAAACCATGGTCACAACCCCTGATAGATTAGATTGGTTTTCATGTTTAAAGCGGTTGCATGTTCAAGTATCGTAGACCCATGGGCGAGTGTCTCCTATCTTGATAGCTTAGTCGTTCTCTCTAGTGTAGTGTAGTCATTTTCTAGTTTAACCTTAGATAGGGGTGGAGTAGTTAGTACGTAGAGGTAGATCAAACGCTTGTAACCCCCTTGCTCCGGGGATTGACAAGAACCTTGGGAATCCCGTGGTGAAAAAGGTGTAGGTCCGTACGCTTGCGGATCGTAGGTGGATACGTCTTTTATCCGTCAACATGAGTCTGCTCACACAACCGCTTAAACAATTTATACTAGGCCTTGTTCTTGAACTGGCTATGGAAGTTTTCTTTCATGTGCCTAATGCACCACCTGCTCTTAACATCTGGACACAATGGAACTCTGTATCGCTCTTGGCTGCCATCTTTCATGTCATTGATTGCTTGCAAAATACCTTTGTGCCTACCATGTATGACACACACATCCCGCACATCCAGGACCACAATGTTCTTCAAACTCTCAAGGAACTAGTACCAACTGTCACCGTTCTCCCCCTCCGCAAATGCAATGGCCAAAGGAAGCCACTGATTGTTACTATTAGCTGTCACAACTATCAGGATTGTTCCTTTGTATTTGCCTATGAGAAAAGTGCCATCTATGCAAATGACTGGTCGACACAGTTGGAAAGCCTCAATGCAGGCACCCAATGCCAAGAATGACCGCTGAAGTACAAGCTTGCCTGGTTTCTCCTCACAAGCATAGTCCTTGATATCATAGTAGCTGCCAGGATTCATCTGAACTATTGTGTGTAGTAAGCTAGGCAAATTGTGGTAGGATGCTTCATAAGTACCCCACCAATACCTCCAGTACCCACGTTCATCAGCTTCTAACTCTCTCTGATATTGTCTCATCACCTCTGGGTTTCCTTCTCCCTCATCAATAAAACCAGTGACAACATAACCTCTAGATGTTTGCTCACCCTCAGAATTCCTTTCATCTTCCTCTTGTTGCTCCCCTTCTTCACCACCTTCCCCCTTGTCCACATCCTCAGCTTCCTCATGCACTTGACTACTAGACCAACCCTTCTGGAAAACTTGGACAAATAAAATCACGGGCAAACCAAATCGGCATGCATTTCTGATAAAACTCCTCCATCGTGGAGTCCCTTCAAGTGGCACGAGCTCCCAATACACATGTTCACTTTTGTTGATTAGTGCCATCACCGACAGGCATTGGTGCTCTAAATGTACTACAAATGCCTTGACAAGCCAGTTGGTTATACCCTCCCAAGTTCTTTCTGCTGCTATTTTAACATTTTTCTCAATTGAACTAAAATTTGACAAGTCAACTCCTTGTGGACCATATATGATTTCTCCAATTCCATATTACAATTTGACTACCACTGTCTCTGACATGCCTGATTCATAATAAAAAGCAATTGCTGCTATCAAATACTACATGCACGGACTAAGAAACAAAAAGGCTAATATCTAAACTAAAATTGCAAACTAATCTGTCGCAATCTACAGCTAACAGTACATATGTTACGTAATATAAACTACAACTACAGATCTATACTCCAAAAATCTATACCATACATAAATCTACAGAAATCTACAGTAAACCTAAATAGTAATTATATCTATGTAAAATTACTAAAAGAGTTGAAATCAGCGAAATACCTGCAACGAAGCGAAGAAGCAGCAGAGCTTCACTGCTCCGCACCCTCCACCTCCCTCTCTTCTCCTTCTCAACCCTAAACCCTACAAACAGGACATATTTAATACTACAGATCTAAATAAACATAGTGAATCACTGATTATACTTTCTAAGTATAGGTGCTAAAAGGGTTGAAATCGACGAAATACTTATAATGAAGCGAAGAACCGGCAGAGCTTCGCTGCTCTGCCCCCTCACTCTCTTCTCCTTCCCAACCCTCTCTTTCTCTTTTCCAAATTATTATGACATTTTTGGGCTAATTTTCGGGTCTTATAGGGGTCAGTCGATCAATCGCTGTGGCCCACGGCAGTTGCACAACCCTACCGATGCGGCCCACGGTGGCTGAGCCTGCCACCGTAGCGCACAGTGAATAGGCCTCAACCGCCGCGAGCCCACGAAGTTTCTGGTGAACCACGCCTTCAGCTGGTCCCACTTGTTGAGTTCTTGTCGAGCAATTCGAGCCATGTAAGTGGAGCTTGGTCCAGGCAAAAGGGGGAAGTAGAGGCACTTCGTGTCGTTGTTGCCACCAGCGTTCTTTATGGCCAAGGCATAACACCGTAGCCATTGTATTGGGTCTTGCTTCGCGTCATGCTTTGAGATCTCGAGAGGCTTGAACTTCTTGGGTAGTAATAGAGAGCGAAGTCGAGATTGCGGGGAAGTCGTTGTCGCTGACGTTGGTGGTCTTCTTGGCGTGGCGCATCTCGTTGATCCTGTGACGGGCATCGTAGCCGCTATGTGCATTGCCGGTGACATGGTTGTTTGTGCGACCTCGGCCTCTTTTGTTGCTACGACCACCGCATCTACTGTCGCCGCCGTGGGAAGAACTACCACTATTGCCACTGCCACCGCCACCACATTCGCTACCGCTGCCACCACCGTGTGAGGGTCCTCCCCTTGTAGCTCTAGAGCGATTGTGGGTCGGCTGGTGTTCGGCGTGGAGGCTGTTGGGTCCCACTTTGTCTGCTGGGGTGTGGCTATGGCTGGTGGCTTCTTGGTCTTCAGCTCAGGCTATCCTATCGTCAATGCGTATGAAGTAGGCCTTCTCTGCAAGCTGAGCTATGAGGTCAGCCGCACGACTACCCTAAGAAGCTCGCCCTATCCTATTGATGGACATAAGTCATTGCTTGTGGCTTTCATGAGTCCGTGTTGTGACTTCGTCCAGAGCGTCAACAAGATTGCATATCGGTAGAGCTTCCTAGAGCTGCCAGCGTCGGTCTGCTCGCTTTTGATTGCGGCTGCGTCAGGCGTTCTTGACTTCAGTAGTCTCTTCCGCAGGTGCATTTGCTGACAACTCATCGTCAGAGATGTTGTCGAGGTACCGACTACTCAGTTGTTGGTTGAAGTGTCAGCCTCGGCTACGAACACCTCGCGATCAAGTGTGTAGAGGCCGGGGTGAGTAGTCACCGCCTCGGTTGGTGTGTAGTCCTCTGATGTAGGAGTCAGTTGAGTTCCCTCATGGAAGGGTAGTGACTCGAGGCAGGCGACGCAGTGTGAGTTGCCATCCAGAGTCATCAGGTCTGCGGGCTTCTGGTCGAGCCAGTAGTCGAATCTACCAGTTGGATTGGACTTGTTGACCAAGCCGGTAGCAGGACCTGACATCGGTTTATCAATGTAGTTGTAGTAAGATTTGGGCTTGATCGGATTCAATATGAGATCAAAATCGTAGGAGGAGTCCGAGTTGTCGTCGGGGACGACACTAGAGTCCGAGGAGTACTCAGAAACGATCTCCTTGCCAGCCCGACGGGGTCCAGTGTGTCCGCGTAGGCCGCGCTGGCGCTGCGAAGCCCGTATGGGAATTGCTCATGGGGGAGGACTGGTCCACACGATGGCTCGGGAGCCAGCTTGTGTGGCTCAACCCAGGTAGTCGTCGAGTTCGAGTTGGAGGTGGATCCAAACTCGAAGTCGGCGGCTTGGTTGTAGCGAAATTTCATCTAATTCTTCGATGAGTTGGTTCATGGCAACTTCGGGAAGCATCACGAACCCGGTCTCTGGGTCTGGTGTCATGGTGAGGTAGTGCTGGAACGAACTTGCGCCATCAGCGGTGCACACCTAGGAGCCGAAGACGAAGGTGTCACCACGGTTGAAGGCGGCAGTTGGTTTGATGACGATTGAAGCCGTCGAGTTCGCCATGAGATCTTCGGTGAGATTCACTACCTGGCGTGCCAACTGTCAATGTTTTAGACCAACAACCTACCAAGAGGGGGGTACCTGAGGTAGATATTTGTGGCCTCACCGAGTTCGTAAACTCAAAGGAGAGACACATAACACACAATTTAGACAGGTTTGGCCGCAGGGTGCATAATACCCTACGTCCTATATGTTGTGTAGCGCTTGATTGATGGGGTGTTGTTTACAAGATGATGCAAATGTGTAGATAGAGGTCCTTGCCTTGCCTTATATAGTTCGGAGGCAGGGTTACAAGTTGGTTTGAGGGAGGAGTACTAGCCGTACACAGGTAGGAGTACTCTACATGGGTTCAGACATGCCTAGCCTTCCTATCTGAGAACTAGTCCTCTGTTGCCTTGTACTGCACGTCGTCTTGCATCGTGTAGCACAGGTTGAGTAGTCCTGGGGGCCCATGTAATAGTCAGTTCTAGTACCTGCCTGCGTAGTGGGCCCTGGGATGTCCATACGACATCATGGGCTTCTTGCCGTGATTGCCCTTATCTACTCTGAAGCCTTGTTTCTGTTGTCGGGGCTTGTTGCTTAGGATTCAGACATTCATTGGCATAATGCCTAGGCTTTATACAACTGTAGCAAATGCAAGGTGGGAGTGCCTTAGGCTTGGAAACTTGTTGTTGCACATGGCAGTACTGGAAGTTTCGCGAAGGCTTATTCTGGGAAGGGGTCACTCTCCAACGCCTAGACGAAGAGGATTGGGAAGATCCAGGAGTATTCTTCTTTACAAAGCGGAACTTCTTGCTCAATCCACTTCCTAAAGTAAAATCGATCTGTCGCTTCCTATCCTTTTGTGCCTTTCTCATGGCATCCTCCTGAGAGATAGCTTTGTTCACCAACTCATGATAATTATTGGGCTCTAGCAGATTTAGCCTTCCGTACAAGTCACCATTAAGGCCATCACAGAAACGCTACTCCGTACTGGCAGAGACTATTGAACTTCTGTGCATATTGATACACATTGTTGGCTCCCTGCCTAAGAGACAACTACTCTTCATTTTCCTATCCATGAGTCCTTCAGGGATGTTGTTGATGGTGAATTTCTATCAACGTAGCCATGAGTTTGCCTTCGATGTTGGCATGAATTTTATATCTTATCCATTGGTACTAACCCCCTTGGTATAACAAGTTCATTTGTGCATGTCGGTTTTGGAGTTTGATGTTTATGCAGGAATTTAGCGTTGAAAGCCAGACTTCCAGGTAAAGTTCATCAAGCACCTCGTGAAAAGACCTTGGAGCCCAGTACAAGTCAAGCAATGAAGTGAATATGACTCCAAGAAGACCAAGGACCAAACCGTGAAGACGGAAAAGCCCGAGCACCTGAACAGAAAATGCTGAATCTTGTGGGACAAGAAACTTCATCTAAACCACGGAGAAACTGACGCCAAGGGCCCACATGCATAAGGAACAAACTTCTAGAAGACATAGGAAGCATCACCGAGGAAGGCTGCCATGAGATTGGCCAAAATGGGCCCAGGCCGGCCGGCCTAGCCCATTTCTGGGTCCATTCATCACCCCCTTTGACCTAGCCGCCTCTTGAACTATTTATAGCCCCTTGGCCAAGAGCCACACATTAACTCATTCGTCATTCGCCGCCGAGGAGCAGAGAAGGGAGGGACACCATTCTGAAGAGGAGAGGATCGGGCTAGTTGTCTAGGGTTTCCCTAACTGATGTGGGAACCTTGCAAGGAAGACCACGTCGGAGTTCTAGGAGCTATGAGAAAGATCAAGGTAGGATCCCGGTAATGATCTTGTTTGTGTATCATGTACTATGTTGAATCATCATGTTGCAATCCGATTTCTAGCGATCAAGTGCTTCTTCTACGACTTTAATTTCAATTGGCTTTTCTTACTTTAAAATCTATTCTCGAGATAGATCATAGAGGGTGTTCTTGTAGCCGTGGTGGCTATAGGTGCATGTCTGACCTTCCAAGAGATTTCAACTTGTCCTTTGGACTCACCCTAGGCTAACCTGTACGAATAGGAGTGTGTTGTGACAGAACGGTGGCTCCAAAAGTCAGAGACATGGGTACCCATGGGACCCACCGACCAGGGTCTCTGTCGTCCTCGACAGGCGGGCCCGACTTACCAGAAGACCCGCCGACCTGTCCATGGGCCTTGCCCGACCTGACATGTGGGCCCAAGGTCATGAAGATACTTGGAGTACAAGACAAGACAAACCAACTTGGATAAACTTTCCCTATTGTAACCAACCAGGATAGATGGAAACCAACTTGTAGCCCAAGGTCGTCCGCCAATATAAGGCGGCCTAGGGCGCCCTCCTCAGGGACAGCTCTCTCTGGCATAATACCACCACCAAACTGGACGTAGGGTTTTATTCTCCGGACGCCCGAACCAGTATAAATCGTCGTGTCTCTCGTGTCTCACTGAGATTTCCGAGTTCCACCCGTGAACTACCACCTACGCTCTTAGGTCCCGATCCCCTCCAATCAACCTACAACCGCTTGGGTCGCCCTCTAGCGGATCTGCCAGGTCTCACCCCTGACAGTTGGGGCTCTAGGTAGGGGTGATCGGGAACTCGTTGTGCAGCATGGTGGTCCGACCCAGCGTCATCTTCGGCGACGGCACGAAAAACTTCCTCGACGGCGACCTCCTCGCCGCCGTCCTCTGATCTAGTCGTGAAGTCGACGTCTTCGTTCTCCGGATGGCGCGCGAAAATTTTTCGACGTCCGCCCACCCACCCGGCGAGATTCATCTACGTGTACACGTCGGCACGCCTCGAGGCACCCTCTCTAGGTCAACTCGATCTCCAGGCGCATGTGGACTCTGTGTCCACCACATACACATGAACAAAGTGAATCAATCTACAAGCTCACACGTAACAGGGAAGATTTTCCATTTATTTTATTTATTATATTTCTTTTTTCCGTATCCGATCGTGAGCTCTTGCTTTGGTTGGCTAGAAGGTTACTAATACATCTTCTCTTACGTGATGTGATGCATGGTCTTCCATGCGTACAATTTTTTACCAAGCATCAACAGCGGATCGCACGTGTACTATGCTGGAGTCCGCACGTGCATCCTCGACGCAGTCTAGGGCGTCATCGACCAGAAGAATTGACGACAACTCGGCGCTCGGCAACAAGACGACCGCCACCATCAGCCCGACCTGCTGCCCTGCAGCACCATGGACCTCCAACGGTGGATCACCAACCCCGACGACGTTCCGATCCAGACACAGCTCTAGCTCGCGCCGGCTAAGTGTTATTTTCAATTAAATATTTTACAGCTTTCGTATGTTTCATCTCGGTCTCCATGATCTTCGACGACCTGCTTTACATGCTTTTTCTTGTTCTTTTCCCCTCCCCCTCTACACACTCGGGGGCTTGGCTTTGCCAATTTAAGAAGCTACTAAAATACAAAACCTACTATAAGACGATGCAAATTGAATACTAACTGAATCTAACATGAATTGTCTATAGCCTATCAACTTCTAACGCCAATCGAAGTGCAAATCTAAAGGTACGATAATGAAATCTGAATCTACCATATATGTCTTTTAATCCTCCAGATCCCCAAATCTGGATATCCCCAACCCTAGTAAGATAGGGGAAAATATAGCGGCTGAAACAAGACGACCGACCTTGTTGTGTTGTCTCACCCTTTTGTTGCCGGGAGGTGGTGGTGCAACCATCTTCCCCTCACCGCTAGGAATAGGATCCACCATTCCTACCATGAACCATTGTAGATCTACGTAGCGGAAGTCAAAAGTTTTTGTGAAGTCTGAGTGAAGTGTCGCACTAGCCATTCGATACATAATTATAGATTCAACTGAAACTTACATGTGGGACCTAGTCACAGTAAAGAATTCGCATGAACTATTAGATGAGTTTCCCATAAAACTCGCACAACCAAGAAGTGGTGCAGTGGTATGCACAATCTTGTTCCTCCAGGTCTTTGGTTCGAACCCATTCCATGGAAAAATATTTTTGCAACATTTCGTGACCTAGCATTCGTTGACTTGGTGAAAATGCTTACATGTGGGACCTTGGAAAAATTTATGGCGACTTGGAACACTCTATTTTTGAAAAAATTCTTACATGTAGGACCCAACTGAATTTTATGATGACTTGGAACACTCTATTTTTAAAAATAATGCTTATTTGTGGGACCAAAGTTGGGTTATGACGCCATTGCGGAGCTTATGGTGTCACAAACCAAGCATGGAACAGGGAATGCTCGGCTACAGTACAAACTGTTATGAAGAAAGTTTTTTGTCACTAAATTTGCTCGAAAGTGAAATATTATGACGAGATCAGCCAGGAATGTCATAAAATCAATGATGCTAAAATGCGGTTGCGTCACTAGTTAACAATTTTGTTGTAGTGTGCAAAATAATAGATGTCCAGCAACAAATGAAAATAAATATTGGGGATGTTTTACAAAGATTAATTCCATGTATCTAATGATTGTGGTATCTTGATTGAAAGTCAAATGGATCATAAAAGAGAAAATGGTAATTTTCTCTAAAATAAATGCAAGGTTTCATATGGTGATTGCAAAAGGATACAAGGATGAGTGTATATTTGATGATCATTGTTGACGGTTGATTGTCATATCAAAGTTCATATGGATTTGCAAGCGGACAAATCCCCCATCGTGGTCAAAGGACCCTTCTTCCCTTAGGGCTTGTTCGTTTCCATGCGATTCAATCCGGACGGGAATGACAAATACTATAGAAATGATACTATAGAGACCCGGATTTATTCGGATTCGAGAACTAATTTACTCATCATGATAAGTATAACAAGAAACCAAAGAGCCGGATTGATTCCATGCCTCTTGACTAGTGGATTGATTCCGAGTCTCTTTGGCTTCATATCATGAGTAAATTGGTTTCTGACCCGGAATAAATCTGGACCCCCTTATAGTTGCGATCATGATTTTCTTATTGTATTTATCAATTCCGGACAGATCCAGTGCGGTGAAGACGAACAAGCCCTTAAGTGTGAGAACCCAAGGTATCGGATCTGTGGAACAATGTGAAACGCAAGGATTCAATCTAGTAAGGCAAGGAAACTCTTTCTTTTGAGGAACCAAGTTGCATCTAATCTAAGAGATCATCAAGAAAACACATCTAATCTAATTGACTAAGAGGTAGCAAGAGAAAGCAAAGAGATAACTAATTTTCCCCGCAAAACAGAACCTGCCGTCGTCGAGATCACGGGATTACCACTAGACGCGCGGATGCGGCGGAGCCGTCTCGATGTAGACGAACGCGTCGAGGGTAGCGAGCGGTGCGGCTTGCTCACGTCCTTCTTGACTTGCACGTGCGGCTCGTCCGATCCAAGTGCTCCGTATGTAGCACCTCCAATGTATCCACACGTACGGAGAAGGAAGCGACGCACGCCGGATCGCTAGGTCCGCGAGTGCGACGAGGAGAGAGCGTTGGCGGCGCGGGCCGCTACTTGAGAAAGTTGTGCCTTTTCGGGAGGGGTGTGGTCCATATTTATTGGAAGGAAAACCCCCACACCATCGTCCATTAGCAATACGGGACTAATAGATGGTGTACCCCTTCCAATACTAATGGGCTTTACAACATTTGTGGCCCATTAGGACTTTTACACCATAATGGATCAAATCCATCTGAGCCCACTAGTGGATCAAATCCAGTTGGCTCTAGGGCATATTTCCAACGAGCTCCCACTTGCACTAGAGTCAACTATGCAAGTATATTCATCCTCATTCGGCTTCCAACCCCTTAAGTGTGTGACCCTATAGGTTCACGTACACATAGACTTGACCCGAGTACATTACTCGATCAATAGTTGATAGCGGCCTCTAGCAAGACGTGTCAACTCCTATGCATACGTAAAGATCTTATCAGACAAACCATCACAACAATTCATACATGCTATTCCCTTTGCCTCACGATATTTGGTCTAGCTCCAAGCTGACCTCTCTTTCTCGACACTGTGATTCGGATCATCAAAAGGGGGTTAACCCTTAACCCGGCACGGCCATGCATTTCTTGATCCGATCACTCGAGGGGCCCGCAGAGATATCTCTCTCAAGTAGAGGGGCAAATTCTATCTTGATTGAGCATGCCTCACGCGCATGCTTCCCGACAAACCCGAAAGTCACCTTTATGACTACCCGATTACGGAGTAGCGGTTGATGGCCCCTAAGTAGGTCAATTCACATCTTGAGTACATGCGACAATCTCAAGTCTAAGGACATAGCGTATACGTTGTGTAAACAGAGAACAAGGTCTCCAATTGGGTCACTCCGCCCCATGTCATACATGTGCCCACATTATTAGTTATACATCTCCATGTTCATGACTTGTGAAACATAGTCATCAACTAATTCATGTGCTAGTCATTAACTCATACTAGGGACAACTTTTGAATAACCATACATGTAAAAGAGTTTCACAAACAATTCACATAATTGCCAATCAAATACAAGTCGCCTTTCATGGATATTCAATAAAAGAACCAAGTGACATGGATATAATGAAATATAATCATCTCTATGATTCCTTATAGGACATATTTCTAACATCCTTCCACTTGCACTTGAGCTAATCTAGAATATATCTAATACCCATAGCTCTCACGTGCGCCTCATGCTTAGGGCCGTGGAAGGGGTTTTGTCAAAGGATCCGCAACATTCAAATCCGTGTGTACTTTGCATATCTTGATATCACCTCGTCTAACGATCTCTCGTATCGATGAAATTTCCGCGAGACATGTTTATTCTTTTGGTGGTTCCTTGGCTCCTTTGCTTGCGCAATAGCCCCATTGTTGTCACAATAAAGATCCAATGGGCTAGAGACACTCGGAAACACACCAAGTTCGTAAAGGAACTTCCTTATCCAAACACCCTCCTTTGCAGCTTCCGAAGCCGCGATGTACTCGGCTTCTGTTGTAGAATCAGCCACTGTCTCCTGCTTGGAACTCTTCCAGCTCACAGCTCCACCGTTTATCGTAAATACGTATCCTGATAGCGACTTTGAATCGTCTTGGTCAGTTTGGAAACTAGCATCGGTGTAACCCATTACAACGAGCTCCTCCTCACCACCATAGACTAGGAACATGCATTTAGTCCTTCTTAAGTACTTAAAAACATTTTTAACCGCTGTCCAGTGACCCTCACCTGGATCGGATTGGTATCCGCTTGTAACACCGTGTGCATACGAAATATCCGGATGTGTACATATCATTGCATACATAATAGATCCGATGGCCGAAGCATACGGTATTCTACTCATGCGTTCCCGCTCAT
Source organism: Cenchrus americanus (assembly GCA_947561735.1). NCBI lineage: Eukaryota > Viridiplantae > Streptophyta > Magnoliopsida > Poales > Poaceae > Cenchrus > Cenchrus americanus. Next base: position 219,338,316 of record OX387241.1, on the reverse strand, counting down.
CAGTTGTCGAAGCACACTGGGTCTTGCTAAGATGTATGTCATGTGACATAGGCAAGAACCCTTTCTTCGCCTCTTCCATGTTGAACCTTTTCAACACTTTATCAATGTAAGTGTCTTGGCTTAATCCTATAAGCCTTTTTGATCTATCTCTATAGATTTTGATGCCCAAAATGTATGCCGCCTCACCTAAGTCCTTCATTGAAAAACTATTTTTTAACGAGGTCTTAGCGGCCTCAAGCATAGGAATGTCATTTCCAATCAGTAATATGTCATCCACATATAAGATTAGAAATACTACAGAGCTCCCACTTGCCTTCTTGTAAACACAAGGCTCTTCTTCACTCTAAATGAAGCCAAACCCTTTTACCACCTCATCAAAGCGAAGGTTCCAACTCCGAGATGCTTGCTTCAATCCATAAATGGATTTTTGAAGTTTGCACACCTTTCCAAGATTAGTTGGCTCAAAAAATCCCTTAGGTTGTGTCATATACACATCCTCGCTCGCATTTCCATTTAGGAAAGTCGTTTTGACATCCATCCGCCATATCTCATAATCGAAATATGCAGCTATAGATAGAATGATCCGAATAGATTTAAGCATCGCTACGGGTGAGAATGTCTCGTCGTAGTCAACTCCTTGAACTTGTCGAAAACCTTTTGCAACAAGTCGAGCTTTATGGATGTGAACATTTCCATCCATGTCCCTCTTCTTCTTATAGATCCATTTGCACTCTATGGGTTTAACACCATCTAGCGGGTCAACCAAGTTCCAAACTTGATTGTTATCCATGGAATCTATTTCGGATCTCATGGCACTTTGCCATTTCTCGGAATCTGGGTCCATCATTGCTTCCGCATATGTCATAGGTTCATCATTGTCTAACAACAATATGTCTCGCTCTCCCGCGATCATGAGATTGAGCTTATCAGTTGCGCGACGTGCCCTTTCAGACCTTCGTGGTTGTGGTGGTGCTTCTCTTGCCACGGGCATCTCAACTCGTTCAGCTACATTAGCATCAATTGTGAAATCTTGCCCAAGCGGCTCATCTTGAACTTCTTCAAGATACACCTTCGTCTACATTTTTCTCCTTTAAGAAACTCTTTCTCTAAGAAAACGCCATTCCGAGCGACAAACACTTTGCCTTCTGACCGGTTGTAGAAATAATATCCCAAGGTTTCCTTTGGATATCCCACGAATATGCACTTGTCCGATTTAGGTGTTAATTTATCTGATTGAAGTTTCTTCACATAAACCTCACAACCCCAAATTTTCAGAAAAGACAAACTGGGAGTCTTACCAGCCACATCTCATATGGTGTCTTAACTACGGACTTAGAAGGTACCCTATTTAAAGTGAAAGCTGCGGTTTCTAGAGCATAACCCCAAAATGACAATGGTAGGTCCGACTGGCTCATCATTGATCGGACCATGTCCAACAAGGTTCGATTACGTCGCTCGGATACACCGTTTCTTTGAGGTGTTCCGGGTGGCGTAAGTTGTGGAACAATTCCGCAACTCTTTAGATGATTGCTAAACTCATGGCTCAAATACTCACCTCCACGATCGAACGCAAGGTCTTGATTTTCTTGCCACGTTGATTTTCTACTTCACTCGAAATTCTTTGAACTTTTCAAAAGTTTCGTACTTGTGCTTCATTAAATAGACATAACCATATCTACTTAAATCAACAAGTGAACGTTATGAAGTATTGGTATCCACCTCTAGCCGTCGTACTCATTGGTCCGCACACATCCGTATGTATGAGTTCCAGGTAAGTTCGAGGCTCTCTCAGAAAACCCGAGAAAGGCATCTTGGTCATCTTGCCTAGCAAACAAGCTTCACATGTCTCGTAGGATTCAAAATCAAACGAAGTTAAAAGTCCATCGTTATGGAGCTTCTTCATGCGCTTTTCACTGATGTGACCCAAACGACAATGCCATATGTAGGTAGGACTTAAATCATTAGGTCAAGACCTTTTAGCACTTATGTACAGATAGGTGAATCATCAAGATTTAAAACAAGTAAGCCATTCACAATGGTTGCACAAGCCACAAACATATTATCCTTAGAGATCACACAACCATTGTTTTCACTCGCAAATGAATAACCATCCTTCATCAAACATGAAGGGCATAAAATGTTTCGACTCAAACTAGGAACAAAATAACAATTATTCAACTCCATAATAAATCCTGACGGGAGGTGTAGTTGCATCGTTCCGACGCTTAATGCAGCAACTCTTGCATTATTGCCTACGCGGAAATCAACTTCTCCTCGTTCCACACTTCTACTTCTTATCATTCCTTGCATCGAGTTGCAAATATGAGCAACCGATCGGGTATCAAATACCCAAGAATTAGTATAAGAATCAGCGAGGAAAATATATGTAACATAAACATTAAATGTACCTAAAGTGGAAGTACCCTTACTTCCATTGCTTTTCATAGAAGCTAAGTACAACTTACAATTTTTTTTCCAATGTGACCGATTTTCTTACAATGAAAATATTCAGCCTTGGCACCGGACTAGCCTTGGGCGCCCGGTTTGGCATTGGGATCTTATCCTTGGCCTTACCTTTCTTCTTCCAAGAATTGCCCTTCCTTTTAAATATCGGCTTGTTTTGGATCGCCATCACATGACTACTGCCCGTGCTTTTCTTAACGTTATCATCTATTGGTAAGGGGGTGCCTAGAACTCCTTCCCTTTTCTCAGCTCTGAGAACAATTCTCACATTACGAATCCAATTCGTAAAGTTTGTTCCAGTCAACTTGTCCTTCTCAAGGACCGAATGCAAGGTAAACGATGTGGTGTTGCTAGGTGCCTTTAATCTACAACAGAATAATAAATGCAAAACACTAAGACAATATATCCATGACAGAGTAAAATAAAAGAATTTACTCCCACTAAAATCAATATCCCCACATTGATACTTAGTGATTCAGAATCCACAACTAACAAGTCTACTAGTGAGCTTTTGCGTCACCGCTAGTAAACAAGGTAGATCGGTAAGCAACTCTTTGCTAATCATATCACATATGACTCCTGTTGTTGGGTGACATCTCTATGTCTAGGCTCCCAACCTTTATGCCCCAAAGTCCTTAACCGTTAAGATGACTTTGATAAGTAAACCAACACTTATGCGTGTAAGTATCCGATACAAACCCGTCTAGTCAAGGAAAACTAGTGGCACCCTAATTTCATAGACCCACCACTAATTGTACGAGACGTGGGACGGTGGCAAGTGTTGGGAGGGCATGTTAACTTAAAATTCCAAAGGGATCGTTCTACTCGTAACATCACACGCAAGAAAATAACATTGTCGCATGTAAAAGTAGAACGGTAAGAACGACATTCACACGGTTGTAACACGGTATGGCCTATTGTCGCATGGTGATCTCCATCTCCATTGACTTGTACATCATGTTTATCTCTATCTCCATGATCCGTGTGTGCCATCCTCCATGTGATGAGTCCTCCAAGAACTATCTAACGCGTGCTAGTAATGAAAGTTACACAATCGCGTATTAGATCATCACAAATTTGGTACGCAGACCATTACATTAATTTTGACAATACATGTGGCTCCGGACGTATTGCCTTATGCGTGACACGCAGGTCATGAAAAAATTACACACATGCATCACATACACATATAGGCCATACCGATCACAAAACCTGCAAAACAGATTACCGCAATTCCGACGTCCAAACTTAAAACGCCCAAAAACCCATCTTGCAAGCCGAATTTGGCAAAACTAATTTGGCCGAGATCAACATAGCTGGTTTATCACATGCGTAAAATTTTCTGTAGATCAATTTTTATATGGAAAACGTCTTTATCTGAGTTAACCACGAAAAGTTATGGCTGTTTTACCGAACAACATGTTTTCTCGGTTTTCCCGGCCGGTAGCGGATCCAATGCCGCCGCCACGCATCCCATGCGTCTGGAACTTGACCTAGCTTCGATTCGACCAATCCAATTGATCTCCTTCTCGTTGTGACTGGATTTACGTGTATCACTTAACTCCGATGGCGGAATTCCGACCGGTAGGAGTAATTCGTTACACGACCATCACGTCAAGAACACGAAGCCGATCAAAACTTTGATCTACATCTGCATATCTCTATATGCACACATCCCGAATCTAAAACTTAGCAGCTACGGCTCGATACCACCGAAGGGAAACGGGGTGGCTACGCTAGCGCAAAACAAAATTTTCCCCGCAAAACAGAACCGCCGTCGAGAGATCACGGGATTACCACTAGACGCGCGATGCGGCGGAACCGTCTCGATGTAGACGAACGCGTCGAGGGTAGCAAGCGGTGCGGTTGCTCACGTCCTTCTTGACTTGCACGTGCGGCTCGTCCGATCCAAGTGCTCCGGATGTAGCACCTCCAAGGTATCCACACGTACGGAGAAGGAAGCGACGCACGCCGGACCGCTAGGTCCGCGAGTGCGACGAGGAGAGAGCGTTGGCGCGCGCGGCTTCTACTTGAGAAAGTTGTGCCTTTTCAGGAGGGGTGTGGTCCATATTTATTGGGAGGAAAACCCCCACACCATCGTCCATTAGCAATACGGGACTAATAGATGGTGTACCCCTTCCAATACTAATGGGCTTTACAACATTTGTGGCCCATTAGGACTTTTACACCATAATGGATCAAATCCATCTGAGCCCACTAGTGGATCAAATCCAGTTGGCTCTAGGGCATATTTCCAACATAGAGAGTCTAGATCATGCGTATGTTGTAGCTCCAAACAAGATAGATGAAAATAGAAAAGCGGATCTCATTAAAAGCATCTTTAAACCGTGGCCTCCGATCCGATTCCGAAGAAGCCCGCCTTTTGGAGCCACCGTTATGTCACAACGCACTCCTATTCGTGCGGGTTAGCCTAGGGCGAGTTCGAGAAGAACAAGTTGAAAACACTTGGTCGGTCCGGTATGCACCTCTAGCCACTGTGGCTACAAGAGCACCCTATGCAATCTATCTTAAGTATAGATTGAGGAAGAAGCAAAACCAAGGGAGAACAAAATCATCGAGAAGGCACTTGATCGCTAGAAATCAGATTCACTATAAAACTTCACCATGAATGATTACATGAACAGGATCACCACCGGGATCATATCTCGATCTTGATCATTGCCCCGGAGCTCCGACGTGGTCTTCCATGCAAGGTTCCCACGTCGGCTAGGGAGACCCAGGACAACTAGCACGACCATCCTCTCCGAGATGGTGTCCATCTAGCTTCTCTGCTCCTCGGCGGCGGATGACGAATGAATTTATGCGTGGCTCTCGGCCAGGGGGCTATAAATAATTCGAGAGGCAGCTAGGTCAAAGGAGGTTAGTACCAATGGATAAGATATAAAATTTATGCCAACACCGAAAGTAAACTCATGGCTAGGTTGACGGAAATTCACCGTCAACAATCATAAATTGGAAGTTTGCATATTCATTGTCAATCAAGAACAAGCATTTGAAGCGGTATTTCAAATGAATATTAATTGTTGATGAAGCAAAGCCGAACTCAATGTGGATTGGGTAAGTGATGAAGAGATCAACCGAGATGACTAGGGCAAGTTACTAAGCAATCTATGGTTCTAACTAGGCTGTCATTAGTGTTTTGCTAAGGTGAAGTAACTAATATCTGTGAGGTCTCGAAGTATCATATATATCCAAGCCTTAACTGAGAGAAGCAATGCAACTTATTTATTTGTGATGATTGGCAATATGGAGTGACTTAAGGTGTCATTCAGATCACTAGATTAGGATGATCAACCTCACCTAATTTTCCCTTTCTTTGTTTAATTTTGTCCCCTTCTCGAAAGGCCTCAAAAATTTCTTGGTAGTCTTGTCCTGTTGCTTAAGATAGAGTATTGGTTTCTTCTAATCTTCCCCCCTTTTCCCTTACTTGACGTCTCCATGCTATCTCCTTCTTGTTGGCATGCTAATACCAAGACAAAATTAAGAGATGTAAAGGGGGCGAAAAAATAGGAAACTGCAAAGCTCCAAGCACCAGCCAAAGTGTATCCATGCATGCATGGCTGGATGTGAGCTATATACATGAACCCTGGCAGCATGCATGAAAGCCAGTGTTTACTAATGACCAAACCCAACAGTGGCCGGCCAAAGGCTATGCCAGCCAGGAGGGGGCTGTATGCAAATTCGATCTGCAAGCCTGCAAGCCAGTGTGCTATCTATCTGCTTTCTTGGCTGCATGATGCATGCCTGACAGCTGGTTGGATATGTGTCTAATTGTCTATGAGTCATGCTCATGCATTGCCCGGCTGGTTTAGCCCCAGGAAAGAAACTGAAGCTTTATGGCTACTGAATCAAAGCCTCTCAAGGAAAAGGCAAGCGCAAATGCACTTTGAGAAAACGGCCGCACGGACACGTCTCTATCTCAAGCCCTCAAAACCCCTTTTTATTAAAATAAAAATGGTAGTTTTGTGGCGCACGATGGCTGCATATGTATCCAATGGCCGTGCTGCAAATCCAAGCTTAAATTATCAACATATATCCTATAAATATAGTAACACCTTTGTTGTAATTTTTTGGTAGGGGTCGGAAATTCCAAGCCATCTTTGTTGTGTAGTTTTGGTGGGTTCAATAACCGGAGGTTGATTGGATCGACAGCCGAAATTATACATTCCCGCTCGACTCGTTGTGTAGATCTTCACACCACAATCAGAACGTTACATATAGTAAACACATTTTAATTCACTAAGTAAATACATCCTTCTTTATTGCTATTGATTTCCTTCACTTTCGGTGCGAAAGAAAAAGGCAGACCAAAATAAGAGGAAAATCCAATCAATGTGCAGCCCTCTAAGTAACAAGAGATGGAATGGAAAGCCAAGAGGGAAGAGGAGAGAGAAAGAAAGATATGCAAAAAATCATTTCCACGCGGATCTTGCAGACATAGGCGGCACCCACCCGCTATATAAGGTGAACCCCTCCCCCTCCCGACCGACATCACAAACACACTCGGCAATTCGGCACAGATCCGGTTAGAGGTGCTTGTTGGAGGATAGCACTCCACGGCACGCTAGAGGAAGGAAGCCATGGGAGAGGTGAGTGAGGCTAGTTGTGCAAGTCCTTCAGCTGCTCTCAATCAGTGTTACGACATCTTGATAACTTTGTGTTCCATTGTAGGAGGTGAAGAAGCAAGCGGCGCCACTGCCACCACCGGAGGAGGTCGAGATGCGAGTATACATGCATTGCAAGGGATGTGCCTTGAAGGTCAAGAAGATCCTCAACTGCTTCAACGGTAATACTACCATTGCTGGCTAGGCGACGTAATCTTTTCATATCCTTGCTTTGCTAAATCATTGTGTCTCCTAGTCTTGACAAGATTTCTTTTCCACATCGTTTTATGTAGTGTGATAATCTTTTTTTCTATTTCACGAGATTTATTTATTTTTTTGATCGTGATAAGAAGGCTAAAACAAATTTGGGATATTTGAAAGGTTATTATTAAAAAGGATTGTTGTGATTCATGGCTGGATTTGAAGCAGGGTAGATGTCCTACACTCAAATTAAAGGATTAACCTCATTAATTAGTTCTTATGTTTCAAACTATCTAACTTTGACTAAGTTTATGACATCATGTTATTTGTTAAATCCATCATCAAAAATGTCTTGATAATATATTTATTAGTACACAAATCTTGTTGATTAATGGTGTGGAGAATGACTAACAAGATATTGAGTGTTTTTTTAGCTCTAGAAAAGGTTGGTATATCTCAAGAGAATGTTAGGGTGTGTTTGGTTGGAGGGACGGGACAATTCTATTTCGGTGTTTAATTGTTAGAAGAGTCAAGAATGGGATTGACGGTATTTTAACACTGTTAGTTGTGGATCCTGCTTGTTATGCACTTGATCAAAAGATGTGGGCCCTAGATGTCAACACACAAAATAGAGGGGGGCAATGGTGGTTGTTGGCTACACAGTGTGTTTCACCGCATCCCCACCAGTGTGTCGTCGCCTCATGCCCCGCCCCGCTCCACCATCGAACCCTACCTGTGTGGCCACCATGGGCTTGCTTCGGCGCCGACGACCACCACCTACTACGCTGCCACTGTCAGCCCTATCTTGCTCTGTTCTCGAGCCTTGCAGCACCTCCACCACTGGCTCCCATGGTGCTCCCCTAATCTGTAGCTGCAGGACCCCTAAGGTGGTAGGAGATGGTGGCGACGGGCGAGAGGCGAGAGGAGAGGCCATGCTACTAGGACAGGAGAGGCAGATTTCGATTGCGTGAGGAAGAAGAGGAGCAGGCGGGGACTAAGCAGATGGGGCATACAAACCATGTGCGCGGGATAGATCGGTCCAACCGGTCCCTTGTTTCGGGAGAATATTCTCCTAACATGTCGTCATGTCCATATTTTTCGTCCAACCAAACATAGGACAGACATGTCCCATCCCGTCCCCTCCAACCAAACAGACCCATAGTCTCCAGCATATGTCATTCGGATCCCAAAAGTGAAGTTAATTCCCTATCCTTCTTGAAATCCTCAAATTTTCCATCCATGATGCATACTCTCCATGTATTTATAATTTTTATAAAAAAAGCCTAGGATTATTTAACTGGAATATTCAATCTTGATGGCACCTGAAATGAACTTTATGTTGGTACCGCAGGAGTGGAGGATGTGATTATCGACTCCAAAATGCACAAGGTAGTGGTGAAGGGGAAGAAGGTGGCCGCAGATCCAGCAAAGATGATCGAACATGTCCAGAAAAAGACCGGTCGCAAGGTGGAGCTCTTGTCACTGATATCACCTCCACTGGAGGAGAAGAAAGAAGAGGAAAGGAAAGAGGAGCCTAAGCCACTCAAGCCAGAGGAGAAGGGTGAAGTGAGTGAGATAACTGTCGTACTAACATCTTCGAACATTAATTCATCCTAAATGTCATTTGTTGCTTCACATTTTAGTATTTTACAATAATTTTCTTACATCACATGTTGTTAGAATGTTTCCTTATTCTATTCATTTTGTCTTTTAAGCCACCGGTGATCCAAGTGGTCATGAAGGTTCACATTCACTGCGAGGTTTGCGCTTTGTGGATCAAAAGGAGGATCCTCAAGATGAAAGGTGCTTACTAGTTGGCATAAACCATATTTACAATACTATTCATGCCTATCTATATTATTTTAATGTCATGTGCTATCTGGTTTAACAATCTTGGCACAAGCGATTTACTTTTTTCAATCAACATGGCCAGATCTACATAATTATATTGGTGAAATGATTAGGAATAGATCTCTTTAGTCGAATAAAACATGTTTTCTCAAAGAAAAGAACACCTCCCTTGGTATACATACCTGACTAAACATCAACAAATTTATTTAGCTCACTAAAATATGTACTATTAATTAATACTTTCTCTATTTACAATATAATAATTTGATTTATGGTTGTGCAGGGGTGCAATCTGTAGAGCTAGACCAGAAAGCATCACAGATGACAGTGAAGGGTGTGTTAGAAGAGGCCAAACTAGCCAACTATGTGTACATGCGCATCGGGAAGCACGTGTCCATCATCAAGTCTGAGTTGGTTGCCTCGCTGGAGAGCGGTGGTGGCGATGGCATCGCCAACGAGGAGAAGAAGGTGGAAGGTGTTGCGAAGGACAATGAGGGTGATGGCGGCACTGGTGGTGAGGACAAGGATAATGTGCATACAGAGATGGACGGAATGGCCATTTCCCCAGCCAACCAGTACTACATGTACTACCCGCAGTTTGCATTCCCTGGCGGGTACAACTACCAGACAACCTACCCGCCATCGTCATACTACACAGCGTATGCACCGCACCACCAGATGATGGCACCACAGACTTTCAGTGATGAGAACCCAAACGCGTGCTCCATCATATAAAAAGGTATAACCATGGGGTCTAGAGGTAATAATAAGAAAAAGGGAGCTGCATAATTTGAAGATTTTCTTTGCAAAAAAGAAGACCCATGAGAAAAGCAAATGGCAACTTAAAGAAACATACCAGTATTTTGAGGGGTTGGATTTCCATTTAACTTTGTTGTTTTTTGTAACTTTAACCCCTTTATGGCACCTTTCTGGTTTGTCAGTTTATTGTGGATGCTATCCTTATGTATAGTTTTTACCTTAAATTACCTCAGCTTCAAACTTCTATAGAAAATATACTATATACTACATGTTTACAGTGATGTGGATTGGGTAAGTGATGAAGAGATCAACCAAGATGACTAGGGTGAGTTACTAAGCAATCTATGGTTCTAGCTAGGCTGCCATTGGTGTTTTGCTAAGGCGAGTAACTAGTATCAGTGGGGTCTCGAAGTATTATATCCAAGACTTAACCGAGGGAAGCAATGCAACTCATCTATTTGTTATGATTGGCAATATAGAGTGACTTAGAGCAGCTCCAACAGTTTGGCAAACCAACTTGGCATCCATATAATTTTGGCAAAACAAGAAAAATTGGCCTCCAACAGTTTGGCAAACCAACTTGGCAAAAATAGAAACTTGACAAAACTCACCTCCCCGCGCGCATATATGTGCGCGCAGATCGTGGTTGCCATTGTTGTTTCCCTCTAGGTGGGAGGGTGAAAAAGAAATAAAGAATAGAGAAGGATTCCTGATGTAAGTTTTTCAAGAGGTGGAAGGGCACATACATAATTTTGTTTCTCTCGGGATTCCCGATGTAAGTTAGATCGGGATTTGGCAAGTGAATTATGCCAAACTCGTTGGAGATGAATTCCTTTTTTACTTTGCATAGCTTTTTAGAAGTTGGCAAAACACGAGATTTGCCAAGTAAATTTTGGCAAACTCTTGGAGATGCTCTATATGGATTCAAGTGTGCTTCTTATGCTAAATGGAAAAACTCCTAAGTCACTAACTCAGGACATTGGCTAAGTTAGAAGCCTTCAAGTGAAAATCATCAAGTATGGCAAGACTGAAGACACTCAAGCTTAAGAAGTTGACATGGTATATTTTTATTTATTCTTGAGTATAGGAATGTCATACTATCGAGAGGAATGCAATATTACATTAATGACCAAGTCAAAGCCTTTGTGAGTATTGGCCTTCAGAGCCTTAGAGTGTGCTAACAATCCCTCTCGAAGGATCGGATGGCGACTAGAGAGGGGGGGGGGAGTGAATAGGAGCCGGTAAAATTTTTTCCAAAAGAACCCGGCCTATGCCCTACTCAAATCCCGGTCACACACAAGCGATGGATCGAATCACGCACCAATCGCCAAGACCACGAGGTTATGGATCAACCTCTAGTCCTAGGAACGATTCCTTGAAGCACACGCGGAAGCACGAAAGAAGGGGGGAAGGAATCGAACCAAGAAGCAAAGCGCTCAGCCCTCGGGCGGACCGTCCCGGCCGGACGGGGGCGGACCGTCCGCAAAGGGTGCGTGGACCGTCCGCCGGGTACCGCGGACCGTCCGCACCCGAGCCGCGGACCGTCCGGCCCGAGCCGCGGACCGTCCGTTAAATCACACAGAACCAACCGAAGCAACCCACGAACCACGGACCGTCCGCGGGGAGCACGCGGACCGTCCGCCCGGGCACCCGCGGACCGTCCGCCCTCTGCTGCGGACCGTCCGAAACTCCGTCCAACCGAAAACCAAAATCGCGACGGATCGAAACGAAAGACGAGCAAGAACACGAAGAACACGGGACGAACCCTAGCCGCGCGGACCGTCCGCCTGGTCCTCGCGGACCGTCCGCCAGGTGCGGACAGAGCTGAAAACGCCCGACCCCGAAAGTCAACTCCCCCAAATCATCATCGGATTTCCCAAACGGTTGAAGCTATGGAGACAAGGGTTTGGGGACTTGAAAAGCGTCACACAAGGATGCTATAACCCAAAAATCTTGCCTCCTAACTTCCTAAATCACCGGGAATCGCGAATCCTTTGAGCATCACCAAAAGCTAGAGCACCGAGCGAAAACTCACGAATCGAAGTGGTTTCCCGGCGTTTGAGGGAACAAGATCAAGCACAAAGATGCACAAGACATCTATCCATGTTTCCCTCAAAGAAATCCGGGGAGAAACCCACTCAAATCCGCGGAATCACACCGGGAACAAAGGCACGAAAACAAGCACGAAAAGCCACGAAAAACAACCCCGAATCTTCTATACAAACCAGGAAAGATTCACAAGGTCTAGCATGCCGCCCTAGCATCCATCCCTCTCAACAAATCTCTCATGAAGCTCTCATGCTAGCCTAGAGAAAATAGAAGGAAAAAAATAGCTACGAAAATGAGAAAGAGGAGGGAGCAAATGAAAACCTAAGTCGCGGAGAGGGAGAGCCATCAACACACACTCATGGCTTATATATCAGGTCCCGCCGGAGTGGTAAATGACTCGACTACCCCTAACTTAACTACTGGCGATACAACCCACGTAGGGGCATTTAGGTAATGTTTGTGGGTCTTGCCATCGGACGGCCACGCCTTTGCCGCACCCCCGCGTCCTCCCGACGCAAGACATGCGATCCCGCCGCGTGTCCTCCGCCTCGAAGCTTCCCGACACGCCGGATCCCGTCTCCATCGTGTTGGGCCCTCGGACTTGGTTTTGAGGCCCAAACCAAGAAACCGTCCGCCGATGGTTTTGTGGGCAAACCACCAAACCCCGCGTGCTCGGTCCGCCTCCCGCCAAACCACTTGACTCGACCGCCACCGTGCACCGCTCGCTTGTCCATGACTTCGTCTTGCTTGTGTCGCCACCATGTGGCCCGCACCCGCCCCCGCCGTCCACCGGGTCCCTCGAACCGAGCCTACTTGTCTCTCCATCTCCCGGAGGCCCCTCAAGGCCGAAGACCTTTCGCGCCCGTTCTTCACCCGCAACAACACGAACTAGGCCGCGGCCTACACCCGCGCACTAAGCCAAGAGTCGGTCCAACACCCGTTGTCAATCACTCATCACCGAGGAGCGGTCATCCATCGACCACCGGGATGCTCCCCGGTCCTCAATCTCCCCCTTGATGAGTGCATTGACAACACACAACGCGAAATGAAATTCGAGAGAAGAAGAGAAAAGAAAGAAGAAAGAAAAACAAAGAAGCTCAACTCATGACCAAAACCGAAGAAAGGCAAAGAAAGGTCACAAACCAAGCAAAGCACAAAATCCACACCGAAAACAAAGCAAGAAAGCTCCCCCGAACATGTGGATGCACCCGAACATGTGGATGCAAACTTCCAAATTTCAGCTCACCTCTTCGAATTTTCATTAAGCTCACCTCTTCTCCCCCTTGTTGACAATGTATGAATCAAGGTGAAAATGCGAAATGCAAAACAAAGCATATAAACAACTACATGAGCTTCTCAAATAGGCCAAATCTAGTGTCAAAGGCTAAAAATGAGACAAAGATCACACATATGAATCATAGCATAGTCAAAGCATTGCCACAAGTAATATATGAAAATACAAGCATGTGACAAAGCAAAATTTTCAGATTTAAGCGCTTTACCAAAAGAAGGCTCGCTTCACATGTAAAAGCCTATCCATGTCACACTTGAGCCACAAACATGCATACCATTCAAAGATCATACAAGGATATCAAATTCTCAGCAAAAGATCATGGCAAACACCCATAAAGCAAAGCATGTCATGTCAAAGCTCATGAGCCATGTGTCCACTTCGGGGAGGCTTCTCCACCGGTGAACATCATGCAACATGTTTAGCACCCATATGTGAAAGATAATACATTTTAAGCATAGACATGATGGATGGAGCATTTTTCAAGCATTCACACTTCTTTTCAAGATTAATTCATTTCATGGTACATGAAGTGCCTTTGCGGCAAAAAGAAGCTTATGCTCCCCCATGAATGCAACATAGGCTAAACATTCACAATGATATTCGGCCTTTGGCCCAAATGCAAGAACAAGGCATCCAAGCACAATCTAAGCATGAAAAGCACATTTAGACCAAACTGTGACATGGATACACAACTACACACGAGTGGAGCACATTTCATCAAAAATTAGTCAAGTTTAGCATTTATTTCAAAAGGGGCTATCTCACCACACATATATCTCAAATATTCCAAGAGCATAGCCTCACATCACCATTTCTCCACACATATAACCAATATCTCACAAATAGCCAAAGAGACTCAAATATGGCATATGAAAGAAGCTCATCGTCCTAAATGCAATATGACACAAATGCAACATGATATATGACAAGATGGCTATCCTACCATGGTTTGTACATCAAGCAAAGCATGTATATACATCAAAGTAAAACATGGTATGATACATATGGTACAAAAGGAAATCCCCCAAGAATCAACTAGAAAGGACAACAAACCCCAAGTTCCCCCCGCAAGCGCACAAATGTAGCTTGGTCGAGAGGCTTTGTGAAAATGTCTGCAAGCTGATCTTGGGTAGGGACATGGCTCAACACAATGGTTCCTTTCTCCACATTGTCCCTCAAGAAATGATACCTCACTTCTATATGTTTGGTTCCGGGTGAAGCACCGGGTTTTTGGCTACGCTTATGGCACCGGTGCTATCACAAAGAAGTGGGATCCGGGTGCACTCCTCACCAAAGTCTCTCAAAGTGTATGAAATCCACAACAACGGGAGCAACAACTCGCGGCGAAGAACATACTCGCCTCCGTGGTAGACCGAGCTACACTAGACTACTTGCGGGAAGACCATGAGACCAACGAAGACCCAAGAAACGGTAAGTACCGAAGTAGACTTCCTCTCGACTCGACAACCAAGAAAAATCCGCATCGAAAAAACCATGAAGAGACGAGTCGAGGAGGAAGAATACCAAAGGCCAAGACCGAGGGCGGTACCGTAAGTACCCGAAAATCCTCTTGACGGCTCGTCGATGTGATGTCCTCGGCGAAGCTCGAAAACGAGCGCACGGACACACGCCGAACCGTATGTCCGGCCTCGTCGCCGTCAAGTAGAGGAGGGAGCCGATCATGCTCCCGTACTCCCGCCGGTCCACCGGTTCTCCGTCCTCATCCACATCCAAAGTGGCCGTACTCCCCATGGGAGTCGACATCGGCTTCACATCTTGCATCTGGAACTTCCTCAGCATGTCTTTCGTGTACTTGGTCTGGTGCACAAATGTACCATCCTTCACTTGTTTGATCTGTAACCCGAGAAAATACCGCAACTCGCCCATCATGCTCATCTCGAACTCCCCGCTCATCTCATCCGCAAACTTGGCAACAAGGTTATGTGACGAGCCACCAAAGACAATATCATCCACGTATATCCGAACAATCAACAAGTCATTTCCATGCTTGAGGAGAAACAAAGTCCTATCCACGGTACCCATCACAAACCCTCTCGCTCAAAAGAAAACCTCTCAATCTCCCATACCAAGCACGGGCGCCTGTTTCAACCCATACGAGCCCTTTTCAACCCGTATACCCCGTGTGGGTACAACTCGCTCTCAAACCCGGTGGTCGCTTCACATACACCTCCTCCTCTATGACCCCATTCAGAAAAGCACTCTTTACGTCCATCTGAAACAACTTGAACCCTTTAGCCACGACAAAGGCTAGAAGGATCCGAATTGCCTCAAGACGGGCCACGGGAGCAATCCTCATAGTCGATCCCCTCCTTCTAACTAAACCCCTGAGCAACAAGTCTGGACTTGTTCCTCACAACCATCCCATTCTCTCCCTCTTTGTTCTTCCAAACCCACTTGGTTCCTATGGGATGGCAATTTGGAGGTGGTTCAACTAACTCCCACACCTGGTTCCTCTCAAAGTTTTCCAACTCCTCATGCATTGAATTGACCCAGTTTGCATCGGATAAAGCATGTCCAATGTCCTTGGGCTCAAAATTAGCAACAAAAGCGACATGAGCAAAATGAGAGGAATTCCCGGACCTCGACCGTGTAGTGCGTTCGTCGATGTTTCCAATGATCTTCGACGGGGATGCACTTCTTGAATCCGCCGGCGACCTCACGCCTCGAGACTACCTCCCCCTCAACTTCGGCCTTCTCTCGCCTGGTCCTCTTGTTGCACCGTCGTTGTCCATGAAGTAAACGGTCCATGCTCCAAAGTGGTCATAGGGGAAGTAGTGGGTACATGCTCGGCTTCGGGCGCATGGTTCTCCCCATCATCATCTCCGGCTTCATCTTTCTCCTCTTCAAAGAGGTCCTCGGCCATCTCTTCATCACCTCGCACATTCAAAGCCAAGAGAGGTACATGGCATTGTCTCGTCGAAGGTCACCTCGCAAGTCTCCATGATTTTGTTAGTCTCAAGGTTAAGCACCCTATAGGCTCTAGAATGGTTAGCATATCCAAAGAAAATACCATCACTAGACCTAGCCTCAAACTTGTCGAGTTTTCCCTTCTTCAAAATAAAGCACTTGCGGCCAAAAACTCGGAAGTGACTCACCTTGGGTGCCCGACCATGCATAAGCTCATAACGGGTCTTCTTCTTGAAAGCTCGCAATAAAATCCTGTTGGAAACATGACATGCCGTATTGACCGCCTCGGCCCAATACCTCCTAGGAGTCCCGTGCTCATCGAGCATCATCCTAGCCATCTCACAAAGAGTCCAATTTTTCCTTTCCACGACTTCATTTTGAGGGGGCACATAAGGGGTCGAATACCGATGTTCAAGACCTAGATCACGACAAAAGGCATCAAAACGAGAGTTCATGCCTCTCGTTTTTCAACCTCACGATCGGATCTCGAACAAAACCAAAAGTCTCACTCTTATCATCCAAGAAGAACACCCGGGCATAGCGAGAGTAATCGTCCACCACAACAAGGACATACCACTTCCCACCCACCGAGCGAACTCGAGCCGGCCCAACAAGGTCCATATGCAACGGCTACGTCGGACGCTCGGTCATGACATCGGTCAGGGGTGGATGGGGAGTGGCTAGCATCTTGCCATGCCTACAAGGAGCAGAAACCAAATCCTTCTCAAGCTTCAACCTCGGCAATCCTCGGACAAGGTCAAGACCACTCAAGCGGGATACCAAATCAAAGCTCAAGTGTCCCAACCGCCTATGCCATTTCCACAAATCAGAAGAAGGACCGGCCATCAAACAGCGAGCAGGACCCAAAGAACGAGAGAAATCAGCCCCGAAAATCGACCCTCGGGGATGATCATACGGACAAGATCACCTCGAGAATCAAGCAAACGAGACTCGCCGGACTTGAAACGCACCTCAAAACCTTCATCAAGCAACCGAGAAACCGAAAGCAAATTGAAACCCAAAGACTTCACAAGAGCCACTCTCTTCAACGTTACCTTGTCACTCACATGCACAACACCCTCGACAAAGACCCTACCTCGTCCATTGTCCCCAAATGTGATGTACATTTTTTCCTTCACCGGGGTGAGGTCGGAGAACCACTTCTTATCTCCGGTCATGTGTCGAGAACACCGGAGTCGATCAACCAAATGTCCTCCAAGCCTCCCGCCCGCCCGATCGAAACAAGAACGAGAGTGAGCTAGCGACTCGACACCGGGGTTAGCACAAAGAAAGTTAAACCGGTGTCGAGCCATCTCGCTCAAAAGAGGGGTTAGCAAACATCACTCCCTTGCCACCAAACTTCCCATGTCCCATGCGAGGAGTACGAGCACCACGAGGGGGAAAACGTGGTCCGTAGTTCCTCCGGAACCCAAAGCTGCGATCATCTCCCCTAAACCCGTACCGAGGACGAGTAGGAGGACGTCCGACAAAACCACCACGAGCCCGACCAAGCCTCTCACCAAGCACGCACACCATCATCTCTCCCGACAAACCTCTCACCACCACCTCTCCGTGGGAACCTCGCCAACACTCCTCACACTTCCCACACCTCGTGGAAGTGGCACTCTAGGCTCGGGAATACCATGAGGCCGGCGATACTGTCCCGGTTTGCTTGCTCCCTAGCAAGCCTCTCATCCCTCTTCCTTTTGTAGCAAAACTCGCAAGATGCCTCTCCTTGCCACAATACTCACACCCGAAGGGGATGGGTTTTGGTTTTGGCTCGGCTTCTCTCTAGGTTTCTCACCCTTCTCACCCACAAACTTCACCGGGTTTCGGAAATCATTTGTCTTAGGTGGGAATTTGGGTGGATCTTGGGTTGTGTCAAGCTTGTTGCAAAGGTGGTTGGGCTTTGGTGTGAAAGAGTTCTTGGGTGCTTTTGGGAGTGGGACTTGGATCTCTCCGATCACCTCAAACTCGGGGTTAGACTCAACACACTTCTCGTACATACTCTCCCCACTGTTCTCTCCCACTTTCTCACCCACCTTCTCAAAACCCAAACCACGACCATCAGCTCTCTTGAACTCCTCAATCATGATTTTCAATTGAGGTTCCTGCCCAGACAACCAACCCAACACCTTCCTCAAATAGTCATTCTCCTCATAGATGACATCCAAACGGGAAGTAAGTTCAAGATTACGCAAAGTGACTTCATCACAGCTAGAACATGCATTGACAACGGGAGATTTCAAAGATGCTTCCGGAGAACTAATGGTAGAACGAGCATCAACAAGCTTAGCATGCATAGTAGGACATGATTTGCAAGCACCAAGCAAAGTAGGTCTAGCCTTAAGCTCATCATGTTCAGTCCTAAGAGCATCTAGTTGAGCCAAAATAGAAGCATTCTTCTCATTAAGCGAGTTTGATCTCATTCAACCAAGCATCACATTCAACACATTCAACATCTTCAAGAGGAGTAGGAGCAAGTTTCAAAGAGTCATTCTCAAGTTTCAATTCAAGCAATTTTGACTCTAACTCTCCTACTTTCTCGCTAGCATTCTCAAGCCGAGCCCTAAGATCTTTCCTCATCTTTTTGGCATCTCTCAAGACACTATCACGATTATCAAGCAAACCATTCAACCTAGCAATCTCGGCAAGCAAAGAGTCGGGGTCACGGTTTACCTCATCCTCCGAGTCGGAGTCGCCGTCTTCCTTCTCACTCTTCTTCTTTGCTTGAGCTATGGGCCATGCCACAAAAGCCCTCAAGCGCCACACGGCTCGGCCCCGCCGAGGTTCCGCTTGCACTCTTCTTGCCATTGCGCCTCTCGGCGTTTTCTTCTTCACTGCTTGAGCTTGACTGCTCCTCGCTTGAGCTTGAGTCAACGTCGCTCGCACCGGCCACCATCGCTCTTGCCTTGTTCTTCTTGTAGCCGCTCTTGCTTGGTCGACGCTTGTCCTTGTCCTTGCTCTTGGACTTGTTGAAGTGCTTGCCCTTGGAGGAGTACTTGTCTTCACGCCTCGGGTGCGCCTTGTACTCGTTCACCTTGTACTTGTTCTCCTCCGCTTCGGGCACTCGGCGATGAAGTGACCACACTTGCCACACTTGTAGCACGTCCCCGAGCTCCGCCTTGCATTCCTCCGACTCTCGTGTAGTCGTTCAAACCTTCTTGAGAGCAAGGCCGGCCTCCTCCTCGCCCAAGCACATCAAACTCCTCATCCGGAATGGACATGAGAGAAGACAAGGAAAAGCTCGTCGACAGGAAGGGTTAGATTTGCCCTTTGATCCGCCCACAAGAGCAAGACTATGGTCAGTCGAGCCCTCATGCTTGGATTGCAACTTCCTGTCAACCTCAGCCGACTTGAGCTTAGAAAAGAGATCATCCAACTCAATAGTCAAGTAATGCCCAGACTCCTTGATGGCCTCAACCTTAGCACCCCAAACATTTGGGTCCAAGACATGCAAGAGCTTCAAAGCTCGATCATGCTCGGTGTACGGAAAATCCTCAACATTAGCTTTCATGTTGTTCACGATGGCGGTGAACCTCCGAAACATCGCATCAATGTCCTCACCGGAAGTGGAGTGAAATTCTCATATTGCATCCGGTAAGAGACAAAGAGGCGAGCCTTCACATGGTTATCACCACCGTGAGCAACCAACAACTTTTCCCAAATTTGCCAAGCAAGATTCAAATGGCGAACACGCTCAAACTCGGATAACACAAGCTCCGGACCAAGTGATCAACGGCTTTTGCATTAGCCTCATACTTGGCCTTAGCACCGGCATCGGTCACCATAAGAGTATGGATGTTGACCGGAATAGCATAGGTCTTGTCAAGCACAATAAAATCCAACAGCTTCCCACGAAGAAAGATCATCATACGAGCCGCCCACTTGTGGTAACCCTTGCCATCGAAGTGCGGCGGACCGCCCCACTCAACGTACGCCATCTTAGGATTCGGGACTTGTCAAAGTCGCAAAGAATCCGGCACCAAGCTCTGATACCAATTGAAGGATCAGATGGCGACTAGAGAGGGGGGGAGTGAATAGGAGCCGGTAAAAATTCTTCCAAAAGAACCCGGCCTATGCCCTACTCAAATCCCGGTCACACACAAGCGATGGATCGAATCACGCACCAATCGCCAAGACCACGAGGTTATGGATCAACCTCTAGTCCTAGGAACGATTCCTTGAAGCACACGCGGAAGCACGAAAGAAGGGGGGAAGGAATCGAACCAAGAAGCAAAGCGCTCGGCCCTCGGGCGGACCGTCCGGCCGGACGGGCGGACCGTCCGCAAAGGGCCGCGCGGACCGTCCGGCCGGTACCGCGGACCGTCCGCACCCGAGCCGCGGACCGTCCGGCCTGAGCCGCGGACCGTCCGTTAAATCACACAGAACCAACCGAAGCAACCCACGAACCACGGACCGTCCGCGGGGAGCACGCGGACCGTCCGCGCGGTGCACCCGCGGACCGTCCGCCCTCCGCGCGGACCGTCCGAAACTCCGTCCAACCGAAAACCAAAATCGCGACGGATCGAAACGAAAGACGAGCAAGAACACGAAGAACACGGGACGAACCCTAGCCGCGCGGACCGTCCGCTCGGTCCTCGCGGACCGTCCGCCGTGCGGACGGACGAGCCGAAAACGCCCCCGACCCCGAAAGTCAACTCCCCCAAATCATCATCGGATTTCCCAAACGGTTGAAGCTATGGAGACAAGAGTTTGGGGACTTGAAAAGCGTCACACAAGGATGCTATAACCCAAAAATCTTGCCTCCTAACTTCCTAAATCACCGGGAATCGCGAATCCTTTGAGCACCACCAAAAGCTAGAGCACCGAACGAAAACTCACGAATCGAAGTGGTTTCCCGGCGTTTGAGGGCACAAGATCAAGCACAAAGATGCACAAGACATCTATCCATGTTTCCCTCAAAGAAATCCGGGGAGAAACCCACTCAAATCCGCGGAATTACACCGGGAACAAAGGCATGAAAACAAGCACGAAAAGCCACGAAAAACAACCCCGAATCTTCTATACAAACCAGGAAAGATTCACAAGGTCTAGCATGCCGCCCTAGCATCCATCCCTCTCAACAAATCTCTCATGAAGCTCTCATGCTAGCCTAGAGAAAATAGAAGGAAAAAATAGCTACGAAAATGAGAGAGAGGAGGGAGGAAATGAAACCCTAAGTCGCGTAGATAGAGAGCCATCTACACACACTCATGGCTTATATATCAGGTCCCGCCGGAGTGGTAAATGACTCGACTACCCCTAACTAAACTACTGGCGATACAACCCACGTAGGGGCATTTAGGTAATGTTTGTGGGTCTTGCCATCGGACGGCCACGCCTTTGCCGCACCCCGCGTCCTCCCGACGCAAGCCATGCGATCCCGCCGCGTGTCCTCCGCCTTGAAGCTTCCCGACACGCCCGGATCCCGTCTCCGTCGTGTTGGGCCCTCGGACTTGGTTTTGAGGCCCAAACCAAGAAACCGTCCGCCGATGGTTTTGTGGGCAAACCACCAAACCCCGCGTGCTCGGTCCGGCCTCCCGCCAAACCACTTGACTCGACCGCCACCGTGCACCGGCTCGCTTGTCCATGACTTCGTCTTGCTTGTGTCTCCACCATGTGGCCCGCACCCGCCCCCGCCGTCCACCGGGTCCCTCGAACCGAGCCTACTTGTCTCTCCATCTCCCGGAGGCCCCTCAAGGTCGAAGACCTTTCGCGCCCGTTCTTCACCCTCGCAACAACACGAACTAGGCCGCGGCCTACACTCGCGCACTAAGCCAAGAGTCGGTCCAACACCCGTTGTCAATCACTCATCACCGAGGAGCGGTCATCCATCGACCACCGGGACGCTCCCGGTCCTCACCTCCTAACCTAACCTGAGCCACTTCATCCCTTTGGTGAAGTGTTGGAGTGAAAGAAAAAGTTTTGGGGTGTCTCGGGTCTGACCGGTGTCGCCAGCCCAACGACTAGTTTTGCAAACATCGGTCTGACCGTTGTGGGGCACCGATCTGACCGGTGCCACCCGACAGCTAACAACTAGTTTTCTCTTTTGAGGGCTATAAGTACCCCACATTCTCTTTAGTGAAGGGCTACTATTCTTGGTGACATTGCTGAGCTTTCAAGCCATACCTTGCTAAGACAAAGCCTTAGTGGATCTGCCCAACCTTTCTATGTAAAATTTGTGGATTCAAGCCCCATCCTTGAGTTGGGTTGAGAGAATGAGCTCAAGAGAGTCTTTGTGAGATACCAAGAGCATTCCCATAGCTTGAGCACTTCGATTGCACATCTACAAGCATTGAAGCATTTGTTACTCTTGGAGGTTTACCTCCTAGACGGCTGGGCGTCGCTGGCTAGCTCCCAAGGTTGTGGTGTGAAACGGCAAGTTTGTAAGGGTTGTGATCTTGCCTCTATGTGAAAAAGATTGTCGTAGTTGAAAAGGGGAAAACAGTTGAAAGAGATTTGGCTTGTTGTGGGAAAGATCTCTTACAAGCTCCTCAACGCATGATCTCCTATAGTTGCTCTACAACTTTGCTATTCAAAGTTTTTCAAGTTTGGTTTGAAAGATTTGAGCAAATCTTGATCAAACATGGGTAATGAAATGCAAACCGATGACGTCGCGCTGCGTTGTTGTGTCCGCGCTCCAGAGCACGCACCCGCACCCGCACTGCCACACGGAGCTGCCGCCATGCCTCGATGTCCGAGCCCCCTCCGACCGCCGGGACAGCCGGACGCACGGGCCCGTCCCCCACACCCCGCGCCCGACCGAATCCCTCGGGGATAGCACCCGGTGCCACATGTCGTGCACCCGTGCGCCACGGTTGTGCCCCTGTCACACCGCCCACCGGCCAAGCGCTGCACGCGCCCCACAGCGGTCGGGCCCCCTTCCTTGCCTCCTTTTGCTTCGTGGAGAAGCGTTGCCTCCCCTACATGCTCGCCCGCGCCTATAAAACGCCACTGCCTTCCTCTCCTCTCACGCGTGACCCATCCGTCGCCTCGCCATTGCCGCCGCCGCGGTGAGCTCGCCCCTCCTCTAGCTCTCGTCACCAGCCAACCCCTCGAGCACCTTCCCCAAGACCCCTGGAGCTCACACCGTCGCACATTGCCCTGCACCGCCCCTATCCTCACTGGAGTCCGATCCCCAGCGGGCACGCCGCCATGGACTCGCCGCCGCCGCTCACCAGCGACGTCTCCGGCCGAGCCACCGCCACCAATCGATCCGTGGTGAACCCAATCGAAGCCCTGTGTCATTTGTTTGCCCCCTCCAGTCGTACATCACCACCGGCGATCTCGCTCCACCGCCGGAGGGCACGAGTGTGAGAGTTTTTGTTTCTGAGGGCCTAGCTATAAATACCGAGGGCATTTCTGAGAAGACCCAAAACTTCCAAGGACTCCTTTGAAAATAGATTCTATCCCTTTTATTAGTTTTGGCTAAACTTTAGAAAATTCATAGATAATCACAGAAAAAAATCCTAACTCACAGATCTTCCTTACGAGAGGATTAGATTCAATTGTAAAAATGTTCTTTGTACCCAGGCGAAAGAAGTCGACCAATGCCCCATTTACAACAAATCTGTCGTTCCTTTTTCCGCATTTACAGTAAATTCACCGCTCCTTCGACACCCAAAACAACCTTCGTTGTTACTCTGTTGATTTCATGATAACAGTAATAGTTCATTATGACTATTGGGGAACCTAACGGAAATTACGTTTTTTGAAATGTGAATAGGTCAGACTAAATGGTCAGTACAATGTGGTGGATACTAACTGTCGTGCATTTCTTGGTCGATTTTGGCAATACATCATGAGTACAATGCTCAGAAGAAAAGGGCACAATGTTCAGAATACATGATCGACACATTGTTCACAATACCAAAGTGACACTTGCAGAATACATGATCAACACATCTAATTAGCCTTGCCACCGAGCATCAATCCCGCCATTCCCGCGAAAACAACAAATAAAGCAAGCAGCACATGCACGAGTTTGGCATTGTGCCTATAATTCCCAATTGATTTCAGCTCGGCAGTAGCCTTCTGAAGTTTTTGCCGTGCTATTTTGAGCTCATTCCTAATCTCTCTAAGCTCACAGTTAGCTTTTCCCAATTCCCCCTCCCGCTGCTTTGCATCCTCTTCAGCTTTCGCTTTCTTCTTAATGAGCTTCAGCATAACAGCATACGACCTTTCATCCCATTCTAGATCAATCATGTAGAAGTAATCGCATTGCTCTTTATCTTCCTGCAAATTAAACGACCCATTAGCAATAGCCGTTGACCACAGGCACCACATAAGCAGGTAGCCAACTAGCCATTACCTTTGAGCAGCCAGCAAACTAGTGGTTATGGTTGAGAAAGGTCCAAGCATACTTCACCACAGCTCTCAAACCGTGTTCGCACTTGTCTTTAGGATGCCAATGGCTACTATTGCAGGAAGATGTCTCCTAGCAGTAACTGCCAATGGAAGAAGATGCTGGAGTACACGGATGCTTCAAAAAACTCATTGCAAATTGAAATCAATGCTTAGTTTTGCACTTTCTAAACTAAAGCCTATCAATCAACTTGTAACAACAATCATGCTTCAACCAAAATCCATAATTCCAAATATCACTTCCCTTTGACGAAAGGGGAAAGCAGAGGCACAAAACAGGGTACTGACCTGACTGTAGCTCACTCTCCTCCCTTCGATGCGAGGATCCGCCATTCCCGCTGTGGGTTGTAGATATGTGCACCAACGCCTCTAGGCTAGATATTTGCCACAACGACCCATAAGAGCGTGCTAGCAGGCCCCTTGCAAGGTATGCGGTTGATATAGCCGTTGTCTGTGGGTTCAACCCCTGCTATTGACATATTTATCCTTTTAATTTTCCTCTATTTTTTAATCAGACTGACTTGTGGGACCTTATTAAATTTTATGATGAGTTGGAACCACAGTAGGAAACAAGCAGTTTCGCAATCGTTCCTTAGGAAGGTCCTTCTAGCAAAACATCAACAACCAGAACTTTGTCGTCCACCGAGCAGCAAACATCATATTATGATCAGGTAGCAAAAATTTTCTGAACTCATGACCACAAACTTCACAACACCAAGCAGCAACAAGTTATCACACCAAGTAGCAAACATCATAGGATGATCATCACATTAAGTAGCAACAAGTTTCTTAACTCATGACCACAAAGTTCACAACACCAAGTAGCAAACATCATAGGATGATCATCATTACAATTTTCAAAATACTCATAACCACCCATTTGTAATCATAATGATAAGAACTAATCATCAATTTACATCTGTAGGTGTTGATTCTCCTTCCATAGCTCCATCATGTAGTTGTCCCTTCACCTTCGGCAACTCAGCGGCAGTAGCTGTTGACGCAAAAATAGGACTCACCCTTGCGCGCGACACACGTGACTCACCGGTCTGTTGCGAGGCGTGCCAGCCAATCTGACCTGTTGATTGACAATGGAAAATCGGCTATAGAATCGATGTGTCTTTTGATAAAATCGTAAAAGCTAGGTAGCTGATACGGGACAGAGCAGATCGGCTAGATCAGCCGATATGATGATGTAGGCAGGGCGTAAGCTACCAGAAGCAACTTAAGCAGAGCTACATGAGCAACACTTGAAACAGATTTAGCCGGCTATATGATAATAATGTGAGCCGACAGGAAGTAGTCTCAAGATGGATAATTGATGATAAAAGCTAGAACAACAAGAATTAAAATAAAACTTGCTAATCTAGCTGATATCGATAAATTGTGAATAAATCTAGACGAAACCAGAGCGATGCGCCTGGTGGTTAAAGCCTAGGATTTACTCAGTAAAGCGGAACTCACCAGCAAGACAGAGATTGAAGCGATGCAGCCCGACGAGTTTGCGAGAACTCGTGAAAGAGAAAAGGTACGAAGGCGAAGTCGCCAAAAAGTAGATGCGGTAAAGTAGATGCAGTAAAGTAGATGCAATAATTGGTAAAGAGGTGTCCGGAGGCGGTTTTGATATTGATCGTGTGATAATTTTACAATGACCGTGAACCCTTTATATTTATAGGGCTGTCAAACCTAGGACTTGGCGTGCAATTCACACATAAAAAGCTAGCTCTTATCTAAACCAACTACAATCTTGGCTACCTTAATTAATTACTACTTGGCCGATCGTCACGCTGGCTGATTTAACTGCTGTTGTTGGCCGATCCTTGCCAACACACTGGTGGCCCATCATTCCTTGCTGCCGTCCTGCCGATCACTTCATGCATGCCCTCGCCAATTTTCCATTGCACTTGCCAGCCGATCCTCTCCTCTCCTTGGCTGATTTCCATTAAATTAATCCTTGTATGCATGTCCAGCCTGCACGTATTTGCGTCTATCCTTCCTCCCTTTACAATAATTGGTTGGCCGATCCATGATGGTCTCGCATTAAACTCCTTCACGTACGTGTCAAGCCAGCTAATTTTCTCTGGCCGATTTGCTCCTTGTCGGTTATCCCCTGCTCTGCATTTGACTCTGGGTTTGGTCAAAATCTGGTGTCAACAGTAGCTTCAAGCTTCATGTGAGCTTCTGAGGATCCTTCCCATTGTTGATCTCTATTTCTCTTGGCTAACCTAAAGAAAACATAAGTACCAGGAGGAACAACCAGTAATTAAACATCAACAAGGAACAAGTTTCATAATAATCAAGCACTACCTATTTTTATCTTTCTCGTGTAGTATTCATTGCTTCTCTTTCTCCATCTGGATAACACTCTGTTGTACCGATTGCTTCTCTTTCTCGATCTCGATAACTAGCTGCTCAACCGATTGCTTATACACTTCCATCACATCGATGGCATGTTTCAGTTTTCCCTTCACGTTTTCCAGCTCAGTGGTAGTTGCTTTAATCTTGATGTTAGCCTTTGCGCATTCTTCCTTCCATGTCCTTGCCTCCTCTTCAGGTTGTGCCTTCCAGTCCAGTACCAGGTCTTTCAACTCTTGGTCAAGAATCTCACCTATTTCTTTCAATAAGGCATTGTCCCAGCGTAACATATGGGCACACAACTCCTTATAGTTGTTGGTCTGTTGCAATTGTTCATGTAACATTTGGTCAGCCATCTCGTTGAATTTCCTCATCTCTTGCATAGTTGTATTTAAAATTTTCTAACATAGCTCCTTGAATTTTACAGCCTCTTGTTGCACCATGAGTTCTCTGCCTTCTTGTTCTTGTAGGTCTCTCTTCACCTCCTGCAACCCAGCTTTAGTGACTTCAAGCACCTCTACAAGCTAGTAAAATACAAGAACCTATCAATCCATCAAACGATGCAAAATGAAAACTAATGAATCTAACACCTATGAATTGTCTATAGTGTATCAACTTGTAACACCAAACGAAGTGCAAATATGAGGGTACGATGAAATCTGATTCTAGTGTACATGCTCATCAATCTGTTAGATCCCCAAATTTAGAAATCCATAGGACGATAGGGGGAAATATAGCGGCTCAAACCAGAGAACTGACCTTGTCGAGCCATTTCAGCTCCTTGTAGCTGGAAGGTGGCAGCGGAACCATCTTCCCGTCGCCTCTAGGATCTGCCATTCCTGCCACAAGCCATTGCAGATCTGCTCGTATCAAAAGTCAAGAGTCTTTGCGAAGGCAGTGAGCGTTTCGCCTGTGAATTACTAATTTATATTAAAGATTCACCTTACATAACTTACATGTGGGACCTCCATTTTATGATGACTTGGAACAACATTAGGAAATAAGCATTTTCACGATCGTTACTCAGGAAGGTCCTTCCAGCAAAACATTAACATACAGGACCTTTGTTGTCCACCGAGCAACAAACATCATATTACGATTAGGTAGCATCAAGTTTCTCAACTCACGACCACAAAGTTCACAACAGTAGCAACATGTTCCATCAACTCATGACCATTCTCAACACTCAAGAATTAAGCAGTTTTGCGATCGTTACATGTGGGACCACCATTTTATGATGGCTTGGAACGACAGTAGGAAATAAGCAATTTCGCGATCGTTACTCAGAAAGGTCCTTCCAACAAAACATCAACTCATGACCACAAAGTTCACAACACCAACTAACAAACATAATTATGATCCAGTGGCATCAAGTTTCTCAACTCACGACCACAAAGTTCACAACACCAAGTAGCAACAAGTTCCATCAACTCATGACCATTCGCAACACTCAAGAACTAAACATCAATTACATTTGTAGGTGTTGATTCTCCTTCCATAGCTCCATCCTATAGCTTCTGCGGAGAAGTAGCTTCAAGATTTTTGCAAGCTTCTTGTGATCCTTCCCATTGTTGTTTCCTTTGTCGTTTGCATGATCTGAAGTTAACATCAGCAGCAACAAGTTTCATAACACTACAAGTCATTCAGGGTCGTCCATCACTATGAAGTGAGCAACGACCAGTAGTTAAACATCAACAAGCAACAAGTTTCTTAATAATCGTAGCTACCTATTTTTATTTAACTCGCAAAGAATCGATTCCTTCTCCTTCTTAACCCGTTCCAGCTTTGCCTTCACCTTTTTCAACTCAGCGGCGGTAGCTTCAAGCTGCTTGTTAGCGATTTCACAGTCTTCCTTCAAATCACTTGCTTCCTTTCGACCATTTCAACAACCTTTGTCAGCCTATCCAGAACAGTAGTAGTCCTAGCATCCCATTGAGGATTAATCCAAATAAACGTCCCACATCCTTGTTCTTCAGGCTGTAGACACCAAATACATACATGTTCATACAATTATCTATTTGCAACACTAACATCAAGAGTACAAGTACTATAAGTCTACCTGACCGCAGATTCCATACCGGCACCCAAGGTTGCACAAGGGTTCCTTGACAAGGACAACATGCCCATGCTCGCACTTGTTATAGCGATCCACAGGGATAAGATCAGCATCCGGAGGGCCTGATGTAACGAAATTAGTGGACCGAGCCACCTCCAGAAGCTAGTAAAATACAACAACATATCAATCTAATGCAAATTGAAAACTAACTGAATCTAACACCTATGAATTGTCAATAGCCTATCAACTTCTAACACCAATCGAAGTGCAAATCTAAGGGTACAAAGAAATCTGAATCAACTGTATTTGTATATGCTCATCAATCCGCAAGATCCCCAAATCTAGAAATTTCCATCCCTAGGTTGTAGGAGAAAATGTAGTGGCTCAAACCAGAAGACTGACCTTGTCGTGCTGACTCAGGTACTGGTAGTCGGGAGGTGCCTCATAACTCACCCTCTCATCGCCGCTAGGATTCTCCATTCCTACCACAAGCCGTCGTTGCAGATCTGCGTAGAGGAAGTTGAAAGTCTTTGAAAAGTCTGAGTGAAGCGTCTCGCCAACCATTCGATAGGAAATTATAGACTCAATTGAAACTTACATGTGGGACCTGGTCACAGTAAATAATTTGCATGAACTATTAGCTGAGTTTCCCATAAAACATGCACAACCAAGAAGTGGTGTCGTGGTAAACAGCACAGCCTTGTTCCTTCAGGTCCCTAGTTCGAACCCATGCCATGGCAAATTATTTTTCCAACATTTCGTGACCTAGCCTCCACTGATCTGGCGAAATGCTTACATGTGGGACCCAACTGAATCTTATGACGACTTGGAACACTCTATTTTAAACTAATGCTTACATGTGGGACCCTGGAAAAATTTTATGATGACTTGGAACACTCTAATTTCGAAATAATGCTTACATGAGGGACTGATGTTGGTTTATGACGTTTTTCAGAGCTTATGGCGTCACAAAACAGCATGGAACAGGGAACGCCCGGCTACAGTACCAACTGTAATGACGAAAAAATTCACTAAATTTGCTCGGAAGTGAAATATTATGACGAGATCAGCTAGGAACGTCATAAATCAATGACGCTAAAATATGGTTGCGTCACTAGTCAACGATTTTCTTGTAGTGATTATACCAAATCAAATCAAATGGAAAGAAACCACATATATAAATGAACAACGTAATTGAAAATAAATATATCAACATTGAAAACAAAATGGAAACTGCCCCAAAAAAATTAGGATGGTGAAAATCCCAAAAATGAAAACAGACTTCACAAACAAACCCAATATAAAATTTACAGAAGAAACTACTAATGAATTGTAAATGATTAATTATAACAAATTAATTAAAACTATTGAACAAATAGGTCACTAAGGCATTTCCTTTAATTATTATATAGTGGCTAGTGGCTACGCAGTTGAATAAAGATCAGTATGTTGAGAACATAGTGATCAAATACATATAGATACCAAGTAACTAAAAAAATCAAACACCCTCAAATGAACAACACAATTAAACAAATATTATATTAATAAGCAAAACCAAATTTAACAAATGCACACAAATATATTTGGGATAGTGGAAACCTCAAAGATGAAAAACAACCTTAAAAATACCCATATTCAAAAATACGGAAGAAGATAATTAAACTTTACAGTAGTTCTGACATTGTATTTATTGACTGTACAAATGTAAATGGATTCCACAACAATTTACAGTAACCAAAATAAAATGGCTAACTAAATAAACAATTTAGGAGAGTAGAACACAACAAAAACATCTTGTAGTGGAACACAATAAATAGGTTGAGACTGCTAATTTTAGTGACTATCTCTAATTTTCACTTTAGAGGTCGTTGGCCATAACAATAAGCATCTAACACCAATGAAGAGGATATCTTATAGAAAAATTGTCGAGGTACAGTCTTGGTAAGGTTGCCTTAAGGTAGGATAGTTTTCACAATGGTAGAAGCTAGAGGGAGAAATGACAAGGGCACCAACCAATTGTTGCCCACAAAATTGTTGGCATGGTGAAATCCACCGTTGGATGGGGCTGCTCTTGCGAATTTCGGTTCTCGGAGGAGGCCCCAACAAGTGGCGAGAGAAAACTGGTTGTTTCCATAGCATGCTTTCCCACATTTACTCATAGTGCCACCGCTCTCCCGACAATCTGCACACCGCTAGTGGGTCGTCGGAACTCTCGGCGCCCAGCTCGTATGTTGGTGCTCTCAACGCAGTGTTGGAGCTTGCCTCCAGTCATGAACCTCCGAGCTAGCACGCTCGAGGTCGTCGCCGTCGACGGTGTATTGCCTCTCTACTGGATCTGAGTGTGGGGAATTAAGGAGTGTAGGTAGATGGTGTCGGGCATACACCCTAGGTACTCCTGCAAGGAAGGATGAAGACGGACTCCAACTAGAATTCCCCTGTAATCCTATTAGGACTCGTTCCGTGTAATCCCACTAGGACTCCTGCCTTGTAACCGACTAGGAACCCGCCCCCCTAGACTATATAAATGAGGGTCGGGTACCTAGGAGGACAACTCATCTCAACCCAACACCACGCGTAGGGCGCCATACTTGATACCCCAAACAGGACGTAGGGTTCACTACCTTCGCAGCCCGAACCTGTATAAATCTTGTGTCTTGTGTCCTCGTGTGTACCTTCGATTTCCAGGTCTGGTGATCCCCACCACAATCATCTACCTCGGGTACCCCCTTGGTAGTTTTGCCAGTTTAAAACACCGACAGCTGGCGCACCAGGTAGGGGTGATCATCATGATCGTTACGCGAATTCGAAGGACCCTCAACTTCGAAATCAATCTACTTCAAACCAACTCGTCGAGTTCCGCGTCGAAGCAAGTCGCCATGTTCCAGTCAAGATGGGATCAATTTATTTGCTCATGTCCGCATGCCTGCAGAAGTCGTTGTGTCCAAGATCAGAACAGCCTCGAGAAGATCAGAATAACCAGACAGCAGGCAAAATTGGAGTTTCGGTCTGATCCTAAATCAGCTACATGCAGACCGAGGCCACATCAGGATCTGCGACAACGAGCTTGTGTCTCCAGCGGAGTTCGATGTTGGGTTCGACTCCAACCCTGCATCGAACCACAGTCCAAGTCTGCAACGGAATAAACATCAATAGCAACCCAAAAGCATTACAGTCATTAGCTCCTGCACCAACTAGAAGTGCAAAATCAAGTTGAATGGTGACTCGCTACACGTACACGGAGGCTACCCAAGATTTCAAGATTTTCACTTGTCGCGCACGACAATATGTACACAAGTACGACTACATCAACAATCGGCTGCGCCAACCCGCGTACAACTACTCCAGCTACTCGAGTACGACTACTTCGCCTACGTCGTGCGTCCGACTGCCTCGGCTCCTCGCACTGCTCGTCGTTGGCTACTTTGCATATACTGTGCACCGCGACTACTCATCACCCGGCCGCACGGGCTCTACCTCAACCTTGTCGTGCACCGTGACTACTCGTCACTCGGCCGCAAAAGCACTACTTTAACTACATCGTGCGTGGCTCGACTACTCGTCACCTGGTTGCACCAGTTCTACTGCGTCTATGTCGTGCATTCGGATGCACCATCTTTGCCGCTCGACTTCTCGTTGGTCAGCCGCAATGGCTCTCACCATGCACCTGGTTACTGTGTCTCGCGGCTCGACCACTTGTCGTCTAGTTGCACCGGCTGTACTGCGCCCATGTCGTTCATCCGGACGCGCCATCTCGCCGCCCGACTTCTCGTTGGTCGGTCGCACTGGTTGTCGTCGTGCGCCCCATCACTCCGTCGTGCGCCACAAGTACTCATCACCTGGCCGCACAGGCTCTACATCAACCACGTCGCGCGTCCGGGTGTCTCGGCTCCTCGCGCAGCTCGTCGTCGACTACTTCGCCTATGCCATGTGACAGCGTGCCTCGTCTCCTCGCGCGTCTCGTCGTCAACTATTCTGCCTATGCCATGTGTCTCGCACTGGTTTGACCTCGACTACTCGTCGTCCGGTTGCACCGGCTCTATTGCGCCCATGTCGTGCATCCGGACATGCCGTCTCGATGCT
Source organism: Cenchrus americanus (assembly GCA_947561735.1). NCBI lineage: Eukaryota > Viridiplantae > Streptophyta > Magnoliopsida > Poales > Poaceae > Cenchrus > Cenchrus americanus. The sequence goes on along the minus strand of OX387241.1, from coordinate 219,305,288 downwards.
TGACTTCTTTTCGGTCGGTCGCACTGGCTCTCATCGTGCGCCCGGTCACTCCTTCTCGCGGCTCGACTTGTTGTTCGGTCGCACATGCTCTACTTCAGCCATGCCGTGCATCGCGACTACTTGTCTCACGTCAACACCGACTCTACCTCGACTACGTCGTGTACCACCGGGACATCACCTTGCGACCTCATCAGCTCTACCTCGACTACGCCATGCGACATCATCTTCCGACTGCATCACGTCGACTATTCATCTCGACTAGTTTTCCAAACGAGTCGAGAACGACAGTCATGCCCCCAACAACTAGGCGGAATCAACTTTGACTACTCAACTTCAGCAACAATTGTCGCGGCTCCATCTCCGATCACCGCGACTTCATCTACAAGACTGCCCTGGTAGCACAACTCGACTCCGGTCGCGTCAATAGTCTGCCCAAACAGCAACAACTAAGTCATTTATTTAAATGATTACTGTTTTCTTTTCTTGGCTTGTTCTCCTCATCATGCAGGACAACATGTTGACTACTCATCGGTGTACCCTTCTCGGTGGGTTTTCACGAGAGCTACTCTATGTCGACTACTCTTGGGGTATGCCGACCAAACCACCATGGGCTTACAACACTCAATCTCAAGGGCTCTAGCCACGAATTTGGTATACTAAGTTTCGGACGCTCCACTATGAGTTCGGTACATTACATCCCGGGGGCTCTCGCCACGGCTTTGGGTGTACCGAGTTTCAGAGGTCACAATGGTTGTATCCCAAGAAGGTAATCTCAAGCCCACTCTTACGGCAAGAGTACCATGAGTCTAAAATCCATGGCCCAGGTACACAAGTTGACTCCGGTCGCACCTTCAAGCTCGCTCTTGTGGCAACCGTACCTTGGGTCTGAAATCTATGGCTCAGGTACTCAAGCCCACTCCAGTGGCACAAGTCGACGCTAACGGTCGCACCCAAGCCCACTTCGGTGGTACAAGTCGACTCTAACAGTCGCAATCTTAAGCCCGCTACGGTGGCATAACTACTCGTTTTCTCTGATTTTTCGTTCTATTTTGCCTTCCGAAATTGCTTTTCGTTTTTTGCATTAAAGTCCACCCCGCGTGGCACAAAGTCGACTACTATAGTCGCATCTAAAGTCCGCTCTATGCGGCAAACTAAAGTCAACTTCGGTTTTAAAGTCGCATATCAAAGTCTGCTCCGCGCGGCAATCTAAAGTCGACTTCGGTTTTCAAGTCGCATTCTAAAGTCCGCTCTGCCGGCATCTAAAGTTGACTTTGGTCGCATCTAAAGTCCGCTCTGACGACACGACTACTTCTCAAGCTCCACGGCTCGATGCTAAATTACTACTCGGAATCTCTCCATCTCGGGGGCTCCGCACCAATAACTACTCAAGGATAACTTCAAGCTCGAGGGCTCCGTAACAACAATAACTACTCCACATGGCACATACGGCTCTCTTATCTCAGGGACTACACACTGCAAGAGTACTCAGATGATGCCTTTCGTGAACAATGAAGACCCTTGGATTGATTACCCAATCATTTCAAGGCTCGGGTGCTGCTATACTACACCCATCATTCAATTTTTTCAAGACGAAAGATTCGGAATCAAGATTGATCCTCATCTAGAGTCCGCAACTCAAACTAAGGCTCGGGGGCTACTCCATATGGAGTGTGATTTTGCATCCACACTTCCATATATTCTCAACTTCAAGACTGATGAGTTGGACCACCTTCCAGCCACGTACCAGTTCAAGTACTATTGAAGACTTCTCCAAGCAATACTCGAGGACGCTCAGGAACTACTCGAAGAGGCTTCAAGACTACTCGAACTACTACTCTCGACTCCAATGTGCTTGGGGGCTTGTCGGGCATACACCCCGGGTACTCATGCAAGGAAGGATGAAGACGGACTCCTACTAGAATTCCCTTGTAATCCTACTAGGACTCATTCTGTGTGATCCTACTAGGACTCCTGCCTTATAACCGACTAGGAACCCGCCCCCTGAACAATATAAAGGAGGGTCGGGTACCTAGAAGGACAACTCATCTCAACCCAACACCAAGCGCAGGGCGCCATACTTGATCCCCCAAACAGGACGTAGGGTTCGCCACCTTGGCGGGCCGAACCTGTGTAAATCTTGTGTCCCGTGTCTTGTGCATAGCTTCGAGTTCTAGGTTTGGCGATTCCCACCACAATCATCTACCTCGGGTACCCCCTTGGTAGGTTTGCCGGTCTAAAACACCGACAGATAGATAGATAAGGAATGGCATGAAGTCAACCAGACATTCAAAACAAATCAACCGGGCAAATCCAGTCAGCGGATCACATAGACGAAAATGGCCAAATCAACAGATCACATGGACGAAAAAGATGGCCAATTCAAAACATCAAACGATCCCAAAATCAGGTGACGGGAGCTAGAGAAACACCCAAGCATTGTATAGCTTTTCCCTTTTCAAATGATATGGAAATGATATTATTTACATCAAATGGCACCGAGACAACAAATGGATAAAATCTAAGCCTTCTTGTATTTCTCGATACAGTTGATTATGATCGTGAGACTGAAGGTAACGACGAGAGAATGTGGGAATGAGTTTATTGAACAAGTGGTTGATGTGATTATGGAATGTAACTTTGTTGTGCTCAAAGGTCTTGTGTGCATAAGATTTTACAACTATATGTACATATTGTTTAAGTTTTATTTCTAAATAGATATCATTGTACTATATTGTTTATATAAAACTTATAACTTTTTAGTTAGAAAAGGTTTTATTTTGATTATTTCTTTAGAAATTAAATTGTCTGCCTTGCAAGTGGATCACTTTAAATTCAAATTGTATGCCTTGCAAGTGGATCACTTTAAATTCAAATATGCTAGAATATATCGCAACTGGTGTCATAGTTTCACTCATAGACTTCAGCGGCAATCAAGTATGTAGTTGTTTAGGTACCTTGTATATATATTATAATCAGTACGTAATTGTCATAATAAAAATAACATAATTTATCTGTGCTTTCATATATGTTGACGGTGTATATGCGTATCAAGTTTTGTTTGGACTTGCAAGCGGACAAGTCCTCTGTCGTAGTCAAGGGACACTTCTTCCCTTAAGTGTGAACCCAAGGTATCGAATCTGTGGAACAATGTGTAACGTAAGATCCAATCTAATAAGCAGACAACACTTTGATCTTGAAAAGGGTTTTTGCATCGAATCTATGGAAAAACCAAGAAACCAATCTAATCTAAGAAATACCGAAGGTAGCAAGAGATAGAAAGGGATAGGTAAAACCAATCTAGAGAGATTGGATCGAGCACTTGGTGAAGTTCCAAGCATATATGAACAAAGAAAATCGAATCTCATAAAAAGCCTCTTTAAATCGTGGCTTTCGTTCCAACTCCGAAGACGCCCGCCTTTTGGAGCCACCGTTCTGTCACAACGCACCCCTATTCGTGCGGGTTAGCCTAGGGAGAGTCCAAAGGAGAAGATAAAAACACCCGGTAGGTCAGGTATGCACCTCTACCCACCATGGCTACAAGAACATCCCATGTAATCTATCCGGAATAGATTAGAGAAGAAGAAAACCCAAGCGAAGACAAAGTCGTAGTGAAAGCACTTGATCCCTAGAAATCATATTCAAACTTGCAAATTCAACATGAGAGTATAATACATGGACAAGATCACCACCGGGATCCTACCTCGACCTTGATCCTAGCTCTGGGAACTCTGACATGGTCTTCCATGCAAGGTTCCCACGTCGGCTAGGGGAACCCTAGTCAACCATCTCGACCCTCTCCTCTCCGGAACGGTGTCCCTCCCTTCTCTGCTTCTCAGCGGCGGATCATGAAAGAATTTCTTTGTGGCTCTTGCACCGTGGCTTTAAATAGACCGAAGAGGGGCTAGGTCAAAGGGGGCTGACGAGGGCCCAGATTAGGGCCCGCTTTGACGGCGAGATTATCTCCCCTAAAACAAGACATTCCAACACCATTGACAATGTGAAGGCCAAGATCGACAACGGCAAGGCAAAGATTCAGGACAAGAAGGAGAGAAGACCCTGGTCAATATTGGCGTAGCTAGGAGTTCATCTTAGGGTGGTCCAACTTACCAAGATCCAAGCTTCCAATTCAAAATGATGGAGGAATGCAACTGATGATGTTTATTTTTTTGCTTATCACAACAAGGATAATGGTGGGGCTAATTATCTAGGGTGGTCCATGGCCCAACCGGATCACCCTCTAGCTCTGCCACTGCTGGTCAAGACCCACACTGGCAAGACGTACAGTCTTTGGCCAGTTGGCTGCATCTTCGACCAATTCCCCACTAGAGGGACCCCCACGATAAGTCTTCGCCTCGCACGACAAGTCTCCACCTTGCACGACAAGTCTCTGCCTTGCACGAGAAGTCTCCGCCTCGCACGACAATTTCGGCCCCGACTGGCACATGGGACGAGACGCGCAGCGCAAGCGCCACCACCGATGCGCGTGGAGGTATGATTCCCCACGTCGCAGAGGTAAAACAGCTGGCAGCCATGCAGGCAACTCGCTCCAACAAGGGTCTTAATGCTGGTCTGACCAGCTACATGGCCATCATATCGCCATCATCTCCTGCTCTGCCACACGCAAGCTCAGCCCGAGGCACTCAAGCACCCTCTACAACGCGCACAAGCCTAGACTTAGGCTCGGGAGTGGCAAGCTAGGCAAGTACTCGGGTAGATCAAGACAAGCCCAAACTACACGGGGAGGAGGCCAAGCGTCCCGGAGTGAACAGTCCAGCCCGGCCACACAGCGGCTCCCCCGACAAGGCGTCACGGCTCAGCTTCAATGCGCCCCGACGGACAACGACGTGCGACGGGACGTGCCAGCTGCCAAGCACTGTAACTTTTTCTTCCCCCTTGTGCCCCTCCCCTTGTGACTATAAAAGGGAGAGGAGGGCAACGAATACAAGGGTTAGACCTTCATAGGATCGAACACCGTCTCAAGGGACTTGGGCTCGACACCCTCTCCCGACCAACTTGTAACCCCTACTACAAGCACTCCTAGCTCGGGAACATGGCAGCACCACACTGGACGTAGGGTATTACTCCTCGGAGGCCCGAACCAGTCTAAATCCCGTTGTCTCTTGCGCTAACCATCCGTGCCCGACGCACGATCAATACAAATTTACTGCCGGCGGTAGAGAACCTTGACAGTTTGCGCGCCGGGTAGGGGCACATCGTGTGTCTCGACGAACTTCAGTGGATCGGATGGACGGTCGCAGGGTCACGCTGACTCCAGGGACCACCCTACGCTTCGGCTCCCTCGGCTTCGTCTACACCGGGGTGATGGAGTTCGTCGTCGGGCGCACCTTCACCCGGTCGCCTCGTCCCAATGTCCTCACAGGGGCTGTGGGACGCGAGGCATTCGTTCAGGGCTTCTTGGACGACGTCATCCTCGGCATGTTGGGGCCAAACCCAACGCAGGAGCGTTTTAGGCTCGCTACCTACTACCTCACCGACCTCGCCTTCCAGGCCAGTGGAGACGAACCGTTGGGTCGGGGGGAGTTCATGGAGTGGTACACCGCAATGTACCCCTGTGGACAGCCCGGCCTCCCGGACGACCCGGTGACGGCCTACGTCGACAGTATCCGCACGACCGGCGCCGCCCCTGGGTCTACGACGACTCGGGGGCGCGGACCACGCGACGCCACGACCCCAGGCGGGAGTGCAATGTCTGCGTGGCCTCTGCATCGAGTAGCTTCGAACCAGAGCCTGCTCCGCGCCACCGCAACGCTGATGCCCAGCGGCGGGCTCAACTCGACAAACTCGCGGAGGCGAGATGCCAGCTCGACGAGGAGCTGGCTCTTCTACACCAAGAGCTTGGCATGGATGCCGAGCCCCACGATCGACGCCCGGCGCAGGATGTTCCTGTGCAGGGAGAGCCCCGCGAGTGGAACGACGAGAGGCGCGAGCACCGTCCGGCTGGCAATCAGCCGCACGGCTACGCACCAATGCCGTCAGCGCGCGACAACAACCAACACGCCAACGAGGGAGCGAACATCGACGCCAACACCAACGCCGATGCTAACGCTCCGCCACTTTTCCAGCAGGCGTCTCAGAACCTTGCCGCTGCGGCCTTGCTGCTGCGCGGCTGCCCGGAGCCCGCGACCTCCGAGGAGCGACGGGTGCGCCAGCAGCTGAAGGAGCTACTCGAGGCTGTGGCAGCACAACAAGCGGAGAGCTCCGCCTCGCACCAACACTCGGAGCGCGGGAGGGCTGGAGTGCCATCCGCCCACGGCCCAAATCCACATCCATCCCAGCATTGAGAGCGCGTGGAGGGAGTCAGAGTTGCAGCATCGGCAGTCAAAAGTCGTCTTGGGCCCAACCGCAACGCTCGGAACACCATCGAGGCCCGACGACAAGCTGAGAGCGTTGACAATAACTGCGACAACCGTTCGCGCCACCACGATAACCGTGGGTGTGGACGGCGCCATAACAGTGACGACGACCGCGAGCGCAGCTAGTCACCGAACCAGCGGGGTCCGCGGGCCTTTGGCCGGAGCATCCGCGACTCAAAATTCCCTTCACACTTCCGGGCTCCAACCAATGTGCCATGATACGATGGGGACACCAACCCCAGCATGTGGCTTGAGGACTATCGGCTCGCATGCCACGCCGGTGGAGTGAACGACGACCCCTTCATCATCAAGAACTTGCCGCTCTACCTCAGCGACTTTGTGTGCACGTGGCTTGAACACTTGCCACGGGACAAGATCAACGACTGGACCGACCTGCGTCGAGTCTTCGTGGGCAACTTCCAGGGCACGTACATGCGCCCCGGGAAGCAATGGGAGCTGCGCAACGGCAAGTAGCAGCCGGGGGATAGTCTTCGCAAGTACATACGGCGCTTATCCAATTGCTACACCGAGCTCCCGGTGCGACCGACAACGACGCCATCTCGGCATTCTAGAATGACATGACGTGCACCTCCCTCATCCACCGACTCGGGCACCGCATGCCTCGCACGACTTGCGAGCTCCTCGACATCGCAAGCAACCACGCCGACGGCGAGGAAGCGGTCGTCGCGACGCTGAACACCTCTCAGGGCAAGGGGAAGCAAGTCGTGAACCATGGCGAGGGAACATCCTCGTGCTTCAAAAAGAAGAAGAAGAACGACAAGCGCCGCTATGATGACAACTTTGTCGCGACGGTAGAGCGCAAGGCGTCGCGCCCCAAGAGCAACCCGACCAAGCCCGCACCGACCAGGGACCACTTCGAGAAGCTCTTGGACGCGCCGTGCCCGCACCACGAGGTCCCCATAAAGCACACGCTCAGGGAGTGCCGGCTCATGAAGAACTACGTCAAGGGCACCCTCAAGCCAAGTACGGCGGACCAGCCCGAGAAGCAAGGCCCCTCCCACAATAACGATGATGGCGCGGGGGCTGTGTTCCCTGGTGAATATGGCGCGGTGCACATGATCTTTCGGGGATCTCTGTGAAACGACCCGGATTTCCGCGATCGGAATCCCGAATCTTAGCACCTCGGTGGTAGTCCCAGGAGGCTACCACGTGCAATCCCTGTCTCAGCGATTCCAAAATCCATACAGAAAAGTAAAGACAAAGCAATAGAGTACAACATTTATTTTATTACATTAATCAGAGTACATCTCTTCGGCACATGCCGGGTACAAGTCCATCAGGACTGAATCAAACAGAAATAAAACGTCTAGCAGCGGCTCCATGAAAGCGCGGGAAACTCCATATCCGCAGGCAGCTCAAGTGTAGGAAGAGCTCAGTCCACCCAGCCGTCGTTGTCGAAGTCGTAGTCTGGCTCTGCGTCAGAGTCACCAGGGTCTACCCGATAAGCGGGTAGGTCATGTCAGCTTCCCAACAAAGAGGCAAAAGCGGTGTATATTCTACTATGCATGAGGTAACCCTAATCTGGCTGTAGAAAGCTTAAGCAAAGCAGCAGTGCAACATACAAGGTAAGCAGAGCAGCGAGGAGGTCCACACCTCGGGGAAGCTTCCGCTTCCGAGGTCCACACCTCAGGGGTCCACACCCCGCTCAAGGAATACCACACCAAAACACCGGATCTCAACCACGATCCAGAACCCAACTCTCATCTGCGATGTGGGGCCCACCGGCTCCTATCCCCACATCTCAACGGCCGAAGCCGGGCTCACACACTCGGGGGAGAGAAGAAGCACGAGAGAAGTGTAACTAGTCAGGTGAGAGATCGAAAGACTGTCCATAACCAGTGGACACGGACTATAGCTATAGGTTTAACACTCTGCAGAGGTTGTACAACTGTACCCGCCCGAATAGGTCCGGAACCGGCCGTCACCGGTGTCCGACCCTACCATACGGCTGAAGCCCAAGTAAGTGGATAGTACCCTTCTGCATCTCCGAGCCTGGCCCACCCCTCCGCGGCGAGCTCATACTACCCGCGAGAGGTCCCTCGAAGCTGTGGAACCCTTCCCCGGCCTCGCCAGGGCAAAGTCTACTAAGGAGGGACAGACCACTCCCGACACGATCACACCGATCCTCCAGCAGGAGGGGTGCTATCCACTACAAGTCTCACCCCCGCACCCCCGCCCAATACAAGGCGGGCGGTCTGTACGAAAGTAGTCATTCGAAACAAGGTCAACTGACGATCGGTCCTTAAGGGGCCGAGAGCGAGCACTCAACATCTCCATCCCACACGACACGACCCTTGGGTAAGAGGCCAGATCGCATCTTCCCTCGGCAGCCGTTCACAAGTAACCAGCGGCTCGCTCCCGCCAATACACAGCAAGGGGTACACAACCCAGAACGCACGCTAGAATCACACCGAGATACCCACATCTCAGCTCAAACCCAGAGCACCATCCATAATCAAACAACAAAAGTATGGATAGTTGAAGCAAGGGACTAGCTAGGGGTCTGTAGCTAGTCCCGCAGGTAGCAGAACAAGGAACAGGATATATCAAAACATCAAGGCATGGCTAATAAACGGGTTATGCAATCCAACAATTCCATGCATTAAAGTAAAGCACTAGCAGCTACAAAACAACATAGGATCTATATGGTTGGGAGTGACATGACACCTTCGTTGCCGGCGAAGCAGTCGCTGTCCGGAGCAGTGTACTCGGGGTCCTCCACGTCCTCCTGGTCGAAGCTCGGGTCTGCGGCACGAGATTCGACGCGAAAATAAGACATCGGTGCACAACTAAGCAATAACTCCAAATGAAATCCAACATAAAAAAATCCAAAAGAGCCCGAACTACCTACAATCAGCAAGGTTTTGCAAAAACGGATTTATAGAAATTAGTTTTGTATTTTACTGAGCACCCTAGAATTTCTTACTAATTTTTAAAGGTCCAAAACATTTTCTGGAAATTAAAACAGAAAAGAAAAGAGGTTTTCCCCGAAAGTATGGGCCGGAAGGCTATCTGGGCTGGAAACAGCTTCCTTGGGCTCGGTCCATCGAGTCCAGGCGAAAGAAGTCTGGAGATCCTCCCTGAATTTCTGGTTGAGGCCCCAAACTTCAGTTTGGGCCCCGCTCTTAACGGCCTGGCTCCTAATGTGGCCCGACGGGCCGGACGGCTCTAAAGGCCCATCTAGCTGGCCCAGCGCCCTGCTCTTCCCCCTTTACCACGACCAGGGGAGATCCCCTGCTCCTCCCTTAAGTGCTGGCCACGCCGGCGGCGCGCGCGCGCCCGGCCGGCCGGCTTCGGCGGCGGCAGCGCCCCTAGACACCGCGTCGGGCGCTTCGGCCCTCCTCTTTCCCCCCGCACTCACACGCGCGGACACGGCTCGAGGGTTGGTCCGCCGCACGCCGCCACGCGCGCGCGGCGCGGCGCCGTCGCCGGCGCGCGCGCGCGTCTCCCCCCCCCCGTGCGGGCGAAGCCCCGGGCGCGGCGGGGTGCGGCCGGTAGGGTCATTCGCTCGCACGCTCCCCTGCGAAACAATTGCACGGCTCAAGGCCGGCGCGACACGGCAACGCAGGCGGCGAGGCACGGCCGCATGCGCGGCTCTCGGGCGGCGGGGCCACGGCCATGGCGCGCATGGGTGCGGCCGGCCGGCGCCCGCGCCTACCTCCACACGCGCAACAAGATAGCCACGGCACGAAGGCCGGGTCCACGGCAGCACGGATCACGCCGAAAAGAGCACGCTTGGCCGCCGGCCGGCGGCGCGTCACGCGCTCGGCGCGGCGCACGACGGCGCAGCGCACAGCGACGCGGCACGGGGGTGTTCCCCAGCCCTACCTGCAGAGGCAACAAGACCCCAAAACGGTGACTGCTCTGGGACGTCACGGCTTGGGGTAGCCATGACCCCAGGCTGCCGCTTGCACAGCGCAACGCGGCGCGACGCGGCGTCACCCATGGGGAGGCGGCGGCGCGCGCGCTTGGACGGAGGCGGCTCGAAGGCTCGCACACAGGCAGTTCGACTAAGGCGACCGGCGCAAGGAGGAGAGAGAGGTGACCACGGTGCTCACCGTGGGTCGACGGTGAAGGCGTAGCGAGGCTTGGGGGGTGCGGCGTCGGCGTACACGGCGGCGCGCGTTCCTCTCTCTCGGTCCGGCTCCACTCCGCACGCGAACGTCGCCTTCCTCCTCGAACGGCCCTTCACGAACACGTTCCGCCTCCGCAGCAGCGCGACGGCGGCGGCGCGCGTCGGCTTCCCGCCTCGCCTCCTCTTCCCCGGCTCCCCCTTCTTCTTCCTCCCCCGGTGGCGGCTCTGGAATGGGGGCAAAAACCCCAAGTGGGTTGGTAGCGGGGCGGTTGGCTCTGGCTCTCCTCCTTTCCCCCTTTTGAAACCACGGCGACGCGAGGCTTAGGCGAAATTCCGGCGGTGCCCCCCCCGGCTTGGCATCCGAGGCGGCGGCGGTCCTCTCTCCTCGCTCACGTTGCCACTGGGAAAAGGCAGAGGGTAAAAAGGGATTTTCCCCTCCCTGACTTGGCTCGGTTCGCGCGCTCGTCTGGCCCCCTCGGCGTGCGCGCCGGCCGGGCGGCACGGCCGCGCCCCGCGCCGCACAAGCGGTGCGACGGGACCGGCGGCGCGCGCGCGCGGCCGGGCCGGCTCGCTCGGGTTAGGTGGGAAAGGGATAGGGGTACGGCTGACCGGCGGGGTCCACTGGTCGGCGGGTGCAAGAGGGTGAGGGGGCAGCTGCGGTGCGGGCTGGTTTGGGCCAGATCCGGTCGTGGGCTAGGCTGGAGCAACGCAAGAGAAAGGTTGAATCGGCCCACTTCTCCTAGCTGCCATATGGTTTAAAAGCTAATAGGTTTGAAAAAAAGTTTGATTAGGAGTTTGAATTTGAATTCCAACCAAATTCAAACTTCACACAAATGAACTCCAAATAAAACAAGGAAAATCCAACTCACTTGTTATACCATATTTTAAATATAATCTTTATAAATAGGATAAATTAGTGGAGAATTTGGTGAGAGGCTAGCAATTTGGTTAAAAATTTGATAGCACCCAAAAGCAAGCAAAAAGTTTTAAATTTTTCGCAAAATTCACACACCTAGATTCCTGGGTTGTTACATTCTCCCCCACCACCGAGAATCTCGTCCTCGAGATTTAGTCCTTGACCTCCCCCGTGAACAAGTGAGGGTACTCCTTCCTGAGATCGGCTTCCTTCTCCCACGTTGCCTCTCGCTCGGTATGGTTGCTCCACAACACTTTACAGAAGGGGATGGTAGTTCTCCTTGTTTCCTTGACAGCTCTGTCCAAGATTTTCTCAGGGTACTCTGTATACTCTAGGTTGTCTTGCAAGTCAAGCAACTCCATGGGCACTTGCTTTGCCTCCACTGCCTTCTCACTCTTCTTCAGCTGTGACACGTGAAACACTGGGTGAACTCCTGCCATTGTCTCGGGTAGTGCAAGCTGGTAGGCCAAACTTCCAATCCTTCGGGTGATAGGGTACGGTCCCACGTACCTCGGTGCAAGCTTTCCTTTCACCAAGAACCTCTTAGTTCCTCGGAGCGGAGATACCTTCAAGTACACTCGGTCGCCAACTGCAAAGGTCAACTCTCTCCTTCTCTTGTCGGCATAGCTCTTCGACGACTTTGAGCGATTTTCGGGTTCTCTCGAACTTTCTCAACCTTCTCCTCTCGCTTCCTCAATGATTGCTGGCCCAAACGAGTTCGCTCTCCCACCTCGACCAAGCTAGCGGGGTCCCGCACTTCCGACCGTAAAGTGCCTCAAAGGGTGCCATCCGGAGACTTGCTTGAAAGCCGTTGTTGTACGAGAACTCGCAAACGGCAACCGCTCTCCCAATCGCACCATAGGTGAGTGCACACGCTCGCGGCATGTCCTCCAGGACCTCGGTTGACTCTCTCCGTCCGCCCGTCGGTCCGTGGGTGAAAAGCCGTGTCAGAATCGAGAGTGGTGCCCATAAGCTTGTGGAAGCTCGCCAAAACTTGGAGACAACCGTGGCCCTCGATCGGACACAATACTTCGGGTGCCCCGTGTAGCCTGTGTATGTGTTCTACGAACAGCTCTGCCAACTTCTCGGTTGCATACCTGGTCTTCACCGGCACAAAGTGAGCCACTTTAGTCAGCCTGTCCACTATGACCCAAACTGAGTCGTTTCCTTTTGGTGTTCTAGGGAGTCCCACCACAAAGTCCATGGAGATGTCCTCCCACTTCCACACTGGGATATCCAACGGCTTCAACAAACCAGCAGGTTTCTGATGTTCAATCTTTACTCTGCTACAGGTGTCGCAACAGGCCACGTAGTGTGCTATGTCCTTCTTCATATCCTTCCACCAGTACCTGACCTTCAGATCTCTGTACATCTTGGTGCTGCCTGGGTGAATCGAGTACCTCGAGTCGTGAGCTTCTCTCATGATCTGATCTCGGAGTGCCTTGTCTTGGGGTACACAGATCCGTTCTTTCAACCACACAGTGCCCTGTTCATCAATCCGATAGTCCTCTGCTTTGCCCTGCTTCATTAGTTCTCGCAAAGCACTTTGATTTCTCGCACACTCTTTACGGGGCGTACGGATTCGCTCCTCCAGTCATAGGTCACTTGCATCACGTTGACTTGGCCTTGATCCACAATCTCGATTCTCAGCTTCTCTAGCTCTTCATGCAAAGCAGGTTGCTCTTCCTTTATCATGAGGTTGTTGCAGTATGTTTTCCGGCTCAGTGCATCTGCCACGACGTTAGCTTTGCCTGGGTGGTAGTTGATCTCGACGTCGTAGTCCTTGATCAGCTCTAACCACCGTCTCTGCCTCATGTTCAGCTCGGTCTGTGTAAAGAAGTACTTCAGGCTCTTGTGGTCGGAAAACAGCTCACACTTGTTCCCTATCAGGTAGTGTCTCCAGATTTTGAGCGCATGCACAACAGCTGCCAGCTCCAAGTCGTGTGTCGGGTAGTTCTCCTCGTGTTTCTTCAGCTGCCTGGAAGCATAAGCCACAACTTTCCCTTCCTGCATCAGCACACAACCAAGTCCTTGCTTTGAAGCGTCACAAGTAGACCACGAAGTCCTTCTTGATGTCTGGCAAGGTAAGCACTGGGGCTGTGGTGAGTCTCTTTTTCAGCTCTTGAAAGCTCTTCTCACACGCCGCCGACCACTCGAACTTCGTGTTGTTCTTGAGCAGCTCCGTCATTGGCTTTGCGATCTTGGAAAAGTTCTCAATGAACCTCCGGTAGTAACCTGCCAACCCAAGGAAGCTTCTGACATCTGTCACGTTTAACGGTTGCTCCCACTTGGTCACTGACTCAACCTTGGACGGATCCACGGCTATCCCCTCTGCTGACAACACGTGTCCCAAGAACGCGACCTTCTCCATCCAGAACTCGCACTTGCTGAACTTGGCGTACAGTTTCTGCTGCCTCAGCCTCTCTAGCACAACTCTCAGGTGCTCCTCGTGCTCCTCAGTGGTTTCAGAGTAGATCAAGATATCATCGATAAACACCACTACAAACTCCGTCCAACTCTTCCATGAAGACCTTGTTCATCAAGTTCATGAAGTAGGCGAGGGCGTTGGTCGGCCCAAAGGAAACCACCACGAACTCGTACGAGGCCGTAGCGTGTGGTGAAGGCTGTCTTGGGTATGTCCTGCTCCCGGATCTTCATCTGGTGGTAGCCTGACCTCAAATCGATCTTGGAGAAGAACCTTGCCTTTTTAAGTCTATCCAGCAAATCCTCGATTCTGGGCAGTGGGTACTTGTTCTTGATTGTCATCGAGTTGAGCGTGCGGTAGTCGATGCACATCCTCTTCGTACCGTCTTTCTTCTCCACGAAGAGCACTGGTGAACCCCACGGTGAGGCACTCGGCCGAACAAACCCTTGCTCGAGCAACTTCTTGAGCTGTTTCTTCAACTCGTCCAGCTCGTCGGACGACATCCTATACGGACTCTTAGCAACGGGCCCCGCCCCTGGCATCAGCTCAATCACGAACTCCACGTCTCGGTCTGGGGGTAACTCCGTAAGCTCCTCTGGGAACACGTCCGGAAACTCACGGACCACTGGGATTTCTTCAATCTCTTTCCCACTCATGTTGCACATCATCGTAGCAACCTTCGGACTCTGTGGCTCAATCCGCACTGTAGTCCCCGCCGGGGTGTTCAAGCCGAATCACTCGGGGTTGCAAGAAACTATCCCGTTGTGCTTTGCCAACCAATCCATCCCTAAGATCACGTCTATCCCGGTAGACTCCAAAACCGTCAAGTCTGCCGTGAACGGTAGCCCCTCAAACACCATCCTCACTCCCCTGCACTCTAACGTACTCCTCTTCTCTCCTAGCGGAGAGCTAGTCAAGATAGGCCTTGGTCGAGGCTTAGTTGGTAAAGACCTTTCTTTAGCAAACTTGGTAGAAATATACGAAAACTGAGCTCCAGTATCAAACAAAACAAGTAGCCAAAACCGAGTCAACAAGGAACTCACCAAGTGTGACGTCGGGTGCGAGCCCGCCGCATCCTCGCCGGTGAGGTGGTTCGGACGGCCTCGAGTAGCCGGCGGCCGAGCGGACCTCTCGCCGTGTACGAGGTGGCCGTCCTCCCCGGTGCCGGTGGCTTGGCCGGGGTCCGGAACCGAGTGCCGCGGCTCGACTCCCCGGTGGTACCCGCCGGGGACACTCAAACGACTTATGCCCCACCCGACGGCGGTTGAAGCACGTCACCCCGGATCCGTCCGCCGCCCGCGGTGGTGGCCTCGGCTTCCGGCCGTTCGACCTCCACTCCCACCCCGGGTGGGTCCCGCTCTCGTGGCCGAGACCGAGAGGCGGGGTGCCTCTCGCCGAGTCCGGTGGCCCCGTGCGTAGCCTCGTCCTCTCGCCTCGGGGTGGACCCGAGCGTCCCGCCCGGTCGGTGCGCTTGGACTTGCTCCCTCGTACCTCCATGTACTCCAGCCTTGACCTCTCCACTATCAGTGCCTTGTCGATTATGGAGCGAAGTGTCGGGCGCCGTGCGCGGACAAGTGGTGTGCCATACCCTTGTGCGCCCCTTTCGAACCAGTAGACCTTCTTCTTCTCTGTGTCAGTGTCCTCTGGCACGTACCTCATCAGCTCCTGGTAGCGGTTGGCGTACTCCTGTACCGACATGTTTCCCATCTTGAGGTGCCTGAACTCGTCAGCCTTCCTATCCATCACTGCGTCTGGGATGTGGTGACTCCCCGAAGGCCTCCACGAACTCGTCCCACCCGATGTGCAACGGGTCCCGGTGCGAGTCACGATGGGCCGTCCCACCACGCACCGGCCGTGCCGATCGGCCCGGTGCGCCGCCACGCTCACACACTCCTCCTCGGTAAGCTCGGTCGGCTCCGGCTTCTTCTCGATCTCACGCAACCAGTTATCCGCATCCATCGGGTCCGCTGAGTGGTCGAAGGTAGGCGGTCGCAGCTTGTTGAAGTTCTCAACCTTCTTCCCGGAAACCCTCTGGCGCGTAGCGGTTCTGGCCCCTAGGGTTGTTGTTGTTGTTGTTGTTCTGGGCTAGCATCTGAGTGATCGTCTGCATCGGTCGTGTTTGCACCGCCATCACGTCGGCCAAGTTCGGAGGAGGTGGCGGTGGTGGCACCTCGTGTCCCCGAGCCCGGCCTCGCTCCTCCCTCTCGGTTGGGGTACCCGCTCGTGCTCGAGCTCCTCGCTCCCCGAGCTCCCTCGTCGTCACGCGCGGCTCCTCGACCGCCAACCCGGCCTCCTCGGCCTCCACGGAGCCCGCCTCGTGGCGCGAGACCTCCACGACGTCCGCGGCCTCTCGCTCCTGCTGGGTTAGGGGCATCCTCCCCTCCGTCGTCCCCAGCGACCTCCTCGAAACGGGCCAGGAGTCGCCCGGACCTCCTTGCTCCCGACATCTGTTCCAGTTGCAATAGTTAGTAGTGGTAGGGAGAATGTATTTATCAGGTTATAAACTATAATGGAGTAATCCTGCTAACAATCACGAAATTTCAGACGGACGAGAAGAAGCATGAACTCCGAAAGAAACCATGAAGATCCATGTCACTCAATCAATGCCACCATACAAAAGGGGTGCACCTCGAGGTTTACTCCTACGACCTTCGAGGGTACACGGCAACACATCCTCGCTAACGCATGGTACATCATGGGGTAGCTACTACGTGCGTGTCACATGAACGGTAGCATTACATCTAACTCATTACACCTACACCGAATCGCTACAAGATCTCTACTCCCATCACCGAATACTCGAGGTGTCTCGGAGCCGGTGTCTCGTGGAACCGAGTAGAACGGTGGCGAGTGGACTCTGGGTAACCCGGCACCCCCGATCGCCGGTCCCCCGTAGTAGTCACAAGTGTCCCGTAGAGCACGATCCATCTCCGCCGTGTCCCGCGAACCACTCGGGTACGGCCGCACTCGTGGTAGGAGTGTCGGGGGGAAGCTCGAAGGTCTCCATCCTCGCTCCGGGCCTCTTCTTAGGTGGTAGCCGTGCGGAAAGCGCCTCCGGCTCCCGCCGGCCTCTCGCCGGTCGGAGCGCTCCCCGAGCCGCGCGGGTCCCCGTCTCGCCCGGTCCCTCTCCTCGTAGACCAGTCCTCCCAGGTAACACATGTGGTGGTAGTTGTGTCGGCTCGCCTCCTGTAGGTCCCACACCTTGACCTGGTAGTCGACTGCTGCGGCTCCGATCGACTCCACCTGGTCCCGAGCCTCTGCCAACCTCACGCGATCCTCTCGCGCGGCCTCCACCGAAACCCGGTGAGCCTCCCGCTCTGCCCTCAACCGTGCCTCCAACGTAGCGATCCTCCAGGAGTCTCTCTCGGTCGTGCGGCCGCGGCCGCCGCCGATCCCAGCTCGTACTAGCTCTCCATTCCTCTCGTGTGCTGCCTCCAGCTCGTCCAGTAAGTCCTCTCTGTCCTCCTCCAAGTCCCGAACCTGCCGCAGGGCAACGTCACACCTCCACCGAAGGTACAGTGTCTCTCCGTCCGCCCCGAACGCGTGCTCGGTCCTCGGGCCGGGATGCACCGCCCGGCCGCGAGCATCGCCTCGGTCCTCCCCGTCCACTGGAGTCACCTCCTGGTACCGTGCTCGGTCACTCGAGTCCCGCCGACCGTGGTCGAAGATCTCTCGCCGGAAGTACCCCGAACGGTGTGTCCTTCGGCCTCTCTCTCGAGCAGGTCACAAACCTTCTTGAGAGCCCCGCGTGCACCGGTCCGGTGCGCCTCCGTGACCGAGCTCTCGAAAGCGCACACCACTACCTCCTCAAGCTCGGCACCCGTGGGTCCGCCGGTACCGTGACGGTCGTGTACGTGGGAGTCTCGCTCCAAGTGCCCCATGGCCCTCCCCCCGTAGCCGACACCGTCGGTCTCCACTCCCCGCCGCCTCCGGGCACTCCCTCGCCAGGTGGCGAAGCCTCCGTAGCTCTTGCCGTCCGACTCCAAGGTAACCCACGTCGTTTCCGCCATCTGCACAACGTTGTTAGAGCGTAGTTAGTAAGGCAGTTAGTGAAAGTTAATCAAGGTAATGCATATATATAAGTATAGTTATATACATACGGAAGCCAAGGAGTTTATATAAAGTTTCAAGGTTCAGAAACGGCTTCCTGTACTATCGACCATTCCCCGGGGCTCGTCCTACGGTCAAGCATGGCTCGGTACCAACCGAAACGACCCGGATTTCCGCGATCGGAATCCCGAATCTTAGCACCTCGGTGGTAGTCCCGTGGAGGCTACCACGTGCAATCCCCGTCTCGCCGATTCCAAAATCCATACGTAAAAGTAAAGACAAAGCAATAGAGTACAACATTTATTTTATTACATTAATCGTAGTACATCTCTTCGGCACATGCGGGTACAAGTCCATCGGGACTGAATCAAACGAAATAAAACGTCTAGCAGCGGCTCCATGAAAGCGCGGGAAACTCCATATCCGCAGGCGGCTCAAGTGTAGGAAGAGCTCGGTCCACCCGCCCGTCGTTGTCGAAGTCGTAGTCCGGCTCGCGTCGAGTCACCGTGGTCTACCCGATAAGCGGGTAGGTCATGTCGGCCTTCCCAACAAAGAGGCAAAAGCGGTGTATATTCTACTATGCATGAGGTAACCCTAATCTCGGCCGTAGAAAGCTTAAGCAAAGCGAGGTGCAACTTCCAAGGTAAGCAGAAAGGCCGAGGAGGTCCACACCTCGGGGAAGCTTCCGCTTCCGAGGTCCACACCTCGGGGTCCACACCCCGCTCAAGGAATACCACACCAAAACACCGGATCTCAACCACGATCCAGTAACCCAACTCTCATCCGCGATGTGGGGCCCACCGGCTCCTATCCCCACATCTCAACGGCCGAAGCCGGCTCACACACTCGGGGGAGAGAAGAAGCACGAGAGAAGTGTAACTAGTCGGGTGAGAGATCGAAAGACCGTCCATAACCAAGGGACACGGACTATAGCTATAGGTTTAACACTCGCGAGAGGTTGTACAACTGTACCCGCCCGAATAGGTCCGGAACCGGCCGTCACCGGTGTCCGACCCTACCATACGGCTGAAGCCCAAGTAAGTGGATAGTACCCTTCTGCATCTCCGAGCCTGGCCCAGCCTCCGCGGCAGAGCTCATACTACCCGCGAGAGGTCCCTCGAAGCTGTGGAACCCTTCCCCGGCCTCGCCAGGGCAAAGTCTACTAAGGAGGGACAGACCACTCCCGACACGATCACACCGATCCTCCAGCAGAAGGGGTGCTATCCACTACAAGTCTCACCCCGCACCCCCGCCCAATACAAGGCGGGCGGTCTGTACGAAAGTAGTCATTCGAAACAAGGTCAACTGACGATCGGTCCTTAAGGGGCCGAGAGCGAGCACTCAACAACTCCATCCCACACGACACGACCCTTGGGTAAGAGGCCACCGCATCTTCCCTCGGCAGCCGTTCACAAGTAACCAGCGGCTCGCTCCCGCCAAAACACAGCAAGGGGTACACAACCCGTAACGCACGCTAGAATCACACCGAGATACCCACATCTCGCCTCAAACCCGCAGCACCATCCACAATCAAACAACAAAAGTATGGATAGTTGAAGCAAGGGACTAGCTAGGGGTCTGTAGCTAGTCCCGCAGGTAGCAGAACAAGGAACAGGATATATCAAAACATCAAGGCATGGCTAATAAACGGGTTATGCAATCCAACAATTCCATGCATTAAAGTAAAGCACTAGCAGCTACAAAACAACATAGGATCTATATGGTTGGGAGTGACATGACACCTTCGTTGCCGGCGAAGCAGTCGCTGTCCGAGCAGATGTACTCGGGGTCCTCCACGTCCTCCTGGTCGAAGCTCGGGTCTGCGGCACGAGATTCGACGCGAAAATAAGACATCGGTGCACATCTAAGCAATAACTCCAAATGAAATCCAACATAGAAAATCCAAAAGAGCCCGAACTACCTACAATCAGCAAGGTTTTGCAAAAACGGATTTATAGAAATTAGTTTTGTATTTTACTGAGCACCCTAGAATTTCTTACTAATTTTTAAAGGTCCAAAACATTTTCTGGAAATTAAAACAGAAAAGAAAAGAGGTTTTCCTGAAAGCATGGGCTGGAAGGCTATCTGGGCTGGAAACAGCCTCTTTGGGCTCGGTCCAACGAGTCCAGGCGAAAGAAGTCTGGAGATCCTCCCTGAATTTCTGGTTGAGGCCCCAAACTTCAGTTTGGGCCCCGCTCTTAACGGCCTGGCTCCTAATGTGGCCCGACGGGCCGGACGGCTCTAAAGGCCCATCTAGCTGGCCCAGCGCCCTGCTCTTCCCCCTTTACCACGACCAGGGGAGATCCCCTGCTCCTCCCTTAAGTGCTGGCCACGCCGGGCGGCGGCGCGCGGCCGCCCGCCGGCCGCCGGCGGCGCCGCCCCTAGACACCTGCGTCGGGCGCTTCGGCCCTCCTCTTTCCCCCCCCGCACTCACACGCGCGGACACGGCTCGAGGGTTGGTCCGCCGCACGCCGCCACGCGCGCGCGGCGCGACGCCGGCCGCCGCGCGCGCGCGCGCGTCTCCCCCCGCGGGCGAAGCCCCGGGCGCGCTAGGGTGCGGCCGGTAGGGTCATTCGCTCGCACGCTCCCCGCGCAAACAATTGCACGGCTCAAGGCCGGCGCAGCACGCGGGAACCGTAGGCGGCGAGGCACGGCCGCATGCGCGGCCTCTCCGGCGGCGGGGCCACGGCCATGGCGCGTATGGGTGCGGCCGGCCGGCGCCCGCGCCTACCTCCACCCCGCAACAAGATAGCCACGGCACGAAGGCCGGGTCCACAGCAGCACGGATCACGGCCGAAAAGAGCACGCTTGGCCGCCGGCCGGCGCGCGCGTCACGCGCTCGGCGCGGCGCACGACGGCGCAGCGCACAGCGACGCGGCACGGGGGTGTTCCCCAGCCCTACCTGCAGAGGCAACAAGACCCCAAAACGGCGACTGCTCTGGGACGTCACGGCTTGGGGTAGCCATGACCCCAGGCTGCCGCTTGCACAGCGCAACGCGGCGCGACGCGGCGTCACCCATGGGGAGGCGGCGGCGCGCGCGCTCGGACAGAGGCGGCTCGAAGGCTCGCACACAGGCAGTTCGACTAAGGCGACCGGCGCAAGGAGGAGAGAGAGGTGACCACGGTGCTCACCGTGGGTCGACGGTGAAGGCGTAGCAGGCTTGGCGGTGCGGCGTCGGCGTACACGGCGGCGCGCGTTCCTCTGCTCTGGTCCGGCTCCACTCCGCACGCGAACGTCGCCTTCCTCCTCGAACGGCCCTTCACGAACACGTTCCGCCTCCGCGCGGCCGCGACGGCGGCGGCGCGCGTCGGCTTCCCGCCTCGCCTCCTCTTCCCCGGCTCCCCCTTCTTCTTCCTCCCCCGGTGGCGGCTCTGGAATGGGGGCAAAAACCCCAAGTGGGTTGGTAGCGGGGCGGTTGGCTCTGGCTCTCCTCCTTTCCCCCTTTTGAAACCACGGCGACGCGAGGCTTAGGCGAAATTCCGGCGGTGCCCCCCCGGCTTGGCATCCGAGGCGGCGGCGGTCCTCTCTCCTCGCTCACGTTGCCACTGGGAAAAGGCAGAGGGTAAAAAGGGATTTTCCCCTCCCTGACTTGGCTCGGTTCGCGCGCTCGTCTGGCCCCCTCGG
The DNA here is from genome assembly GCA_947561735.1 of Cenchrus americanus. Classification (NCBI taxonomy): domain Eukaryota; kingdom Viridiplantae; phylum Streptophyta; class Magnoliopsida; order Poales; family Poaceae; genus Cenchrus; species Cenchrus americanus. The sequence continues at coordinate 219,283,802 of OX387241.1, read as the reverse complement.
CGTGCGCGCGCGGCCGGCGGCACGGCCGCGCCCGCGCCGCGCAAGCGGTGCGACGGGACCGGCGCGCGCGCGCGCGCGCGCCGGGCCGGCTCGCTCGGGTTAGGTGGGAAAGGGATAGGGGTACGGCCGACCGGCGGGGTCCACCGGTCGGCGGGTGCAAGAGGGTGAGGGGGCACCGCGGTGCGGGCCGGTTTGGGCCGCATCCGGCCGTGGGCTAGGCCGGATCAACGCAAGGGAAAGGTTGTATCGGCCCACTTCTCCTAGCTGCCATATGGTTTAAAAGCTAATAGGTTTGAAAAAAAAGTTTGATTAGGAGTTTGAATTTGAATTCCAACCAAATTCAAACTTCACACAAATGAACTCCAAATAAAACAAGGAAAATCCAACTCACTTGTTATACCATATTTTAAATATAATCTTTATAAATAGGATAAATTAGTGGAGAATTTGGTGAGAGGCTAGCAATTTGGTTAAAAATTTGATAGCACCCAAAGCAAGCAAAAAGTTTTAAATTTTTCGCAAAATTCACACACCTAGATTCCCGGGTTGTTACACTCGGCAAGACCCTCAAGGCGGCGCGAGAAGCTCATCTGGCAAGAAGTCCTCAACGCCGACGTTGCGAAGCCATCCTACCTAAAGTGGTCAGAGGTTCCGATAACCTTCGACTGCAAGGACCATCCCGACAATGTGCCTCTGCCCGGATCCTACCCACTAGTGGTAGCTCCCCTATTCAAATCCAGAAGGATCCACAAGGTCCTGATGGATGGGGAAGCAGGATCAACGTGCACTACGCGTCAACACTTGACGAGATGGGCATCCCGCGGTCCGCACTAAGGCCGTCGACAGCGCCATTCCATGGGGTCGTACCTGGAATCGAGGTGCTCCCCCTCGGGCAGATTGATGTACCCGTCAAGTTCGGGGACGTGCGGAACTTCCGACAGAAACCCTCACCTTTGAAGTGGTGGGGTTCTCGGGGACGTACCATGCGATCCTCAGGAGGTTGGCATAAGCGAAGTTTATGGACGTGCCCAACTATACGTACCTAAAGCTGAAGATTCCCAGACCGAAGGGGATCATCATAGTAGGGACAATGTATCGGCGCACGTACGAATGTGATGTTGAATGCTTTCGGTTCGGCCGAAGCAACCATCCGATCCGAGAGGCTCCACGCTGAGCCTCGTTCCGCGGACCAGGATGTCCGTGAGACGTCTAGGCGTGCGGCCTGCTCTTTTGAGCCCGCCAAGGATGTCAAGGATGCGGTCGTCTCCGACGACGGTCGTACACTCCATATCGGGACAGTGCTCGATCCTAAATAGAAAAGCACGCTCGTCGACTTACTCAAAGCGAACCTCGATGTGTTTGCATGCAAACCCTCCGACATGAAGGGGATCCCGAGAGAGGTTGCTGAGCACAAATTAAACATCAAGCCGGGATTGAAACCGGTAAAACAACGCCTTCGCTGCTTCAACGACGAGAAGTGCAAGGCGATTGGCGAGGAGGTCATGAAGCTACTTAGTGCAGGGTTCATCCATGAAGTCTTCCACCCCGAGTGGTTAGCAAACTCTGTACTTGTAAAGAAGAATAAGAAATGGAGGATGTGTGTTGACTATACGAGCCTTAACAAGGCATGTCCCAAGGATCTGTTTCCTTTGCCTCGCATAGATCAGGTAGTCGATTCAACGGCAGGGTGCAAAACCCTTTGTTTTCTCGATGCGTACTCCGGGTACCACCATATAGCAATGTGCATAGCGGACCAACTCGCAACCTCGTTCATTACTTTGTTCGGCGCATACTACTATCAAACAATGCCCTTTGGGCTCAAAAATGCGGGCACTACTTTCCAACATTGCATGCGACGCGTCTTCGGGGAGTTGATAGGCTGCATCATAGAAGCGTACGTCGACGACATCGTAGTCAAGTCGAAAAAGACAGGGGATCTAGTCCCTGACCTCACTGAGATCTTCTCAAAGCTACGACGACACGGGGTGAAGCTAAACCCCGAGAAGTGCGTTTTCAGGGTTCCAAGGGGCATGCTCCTTGGGTTTGTCGTGTCGGAACGCGGCATTGAAGCTAATCCCGACAAGATCTCGGCCATCATGGACATGGGGCCGATCAAGAACCTGAAGGGTGTATAATACGTCACAGGTTGTCTCGCGGCTCTGAGTCGTTTCATAGCACGACTCGGAGAGTGCAGCTTGCCGTTGTACAAGCTGATGAAGAAATCCGACCACTTCACGTGGACTACCGAGGCACAAGAGGCACTCGATTCTCTCAAGAACATGCTCAAGAGTCCTCCAATATTGACCGCTCCGACCACGGAAGAGCCGATGCTATTGTATATCTCAGCGACAACCCAGGTGGTCAGCGCAGTGTTGGTGGTCGAGCGGGAAGAGCCCGGGAGGTCCCAAAAGGTGCAACGACCCGTGTACTTCATCAGTGAGGTACTCTCCGACTCCAAGACGCGTTACTCACAAATGCAGAAACTTGTGTACGCGATCTTGATGACCAAGTGCAAGCTCTGGCATTACTTCGACGCGCATTTCGTCACTGTGGTGTCCAAGTATCCACTCTGGGAGGTCATCCAGAACCCCGAGGCCGAGGGAAGGATCGCCAAGTGGGCACTCGAGTTGATGGGGCAGAACATCACATAGGCACCACACAGCGCAATCAAATCCCAAGTACTCGTGGACTTTGTGGCCGAGTGGACGGAGATTCAAACTCCCCCAGCGTCGATCGAGCACGAGACCTGGACCATGTATTTCTACGGCTCGGTCATGAAGGAAGGGGGCGGGGTAGGACTTGTCTTCATCTCGCCTCTGGGCGTGTGTTTGGAGTACATGGTGCGACTACACTTCCCAGCATCAAACAACGTCACCGAGTATGAAGCCCTGATCAACGGTCTCCGGATTGCTGTCGAGCTCAGGATCAAGCGTCTCGAGATCAGGGCGACTCGGAGCTGGTCGTGGACCAAGTCATGAAGGACAAGAATTGTGTTGACCCGAAGATGGCGGCGTACTGTCAAGCCATACGAGATTTGGAGGGCAAGTTCCACGGCCTCGAGCTGCACCACGTGCTGCGCGACTACAACAAAGTAGTTGATGTACTCACAAAGGCCACATCCAGTCGAAGCCTGGTTCCTCATGGGGTCTTTACGAGTGACCAGCACCAGCCGTCCGTACGAGAAGAAGGCGAGAAGCCACCCGAGGAGTCGGAGCCCGAGGTCATGGCGATTGATCAGCCACCAAAAGTGAACCTCGAAGATCTTGACTGGCGATTCCCCATCCGCGAGTGGCTAGTCGAGGGGAAGCTCCCCCCCACTCCGACTAGACAGAAGCCCGGTGAATTGCCCAATGAGCAAAAGCTTTCGTTGTCATCGACGGTGAACTCTACAAGCGTGGGGCTGCTGGCATACTCATGCGGTGCATCCTCAGGGATCAAGGCCGCGAGCTGTTGCAAGAAATTCATGCCGGCACTTGCGATCACCACGCCGATCCGAGAACACTTTTCAGGAAAGCTTTCCGACAAGGTTTCTACTGGCCCACAGCGGTCGCCGACTCAAAGGACATCGTGCGGCGCTGGGAGGGGTGCCAGTTTGTTGACGGTATATATTCGTGTTAAAGTTCAAGTAGACTTTCAAGCGGACAAGTCTCCCATCGTTGTCAAGGGACCCTTCTTCCCTCGAGTGGTGAACCCAAGGTATTGAATACGTCGAACAAATGTGTGATGCAAGACTTGATCTAGTAAAGATGAGAAACTTAGATCTTCAAGAGTTGAAGCCTGTTGATGGTTAATAGTTGTATCGAATTTTGTTTAGACTTGCAAGCGGACAAGTCTCCCGTCGTAGTCAAGGGACCCTTCTTCCCTCGAGTGGTGAACCCAAGGTATCGAGTCCGTGGAACAAATGTGTGACGCAAAAGTTGATCTAGTAAAGCCAAGTAACTTCAATCTTCGGTAAAAGTGAAACCCTAATGCATCTAAGTAAAAGACACGAAACTAATCTAATCTACTAAAGATTGGATATAACAAAGTAAGATTGGGTAGATAAACCAATCTAGAGAGATCGGGTTAAGGCTTTTGTTGAAGTTCCAAGCAAGAGAAGAAGTAGCAAATCGAATCTTATAAGAAGCTTCTTTAAACCGTGGTTTCCCGTTCAAATCCGAAAACATCCGCCTTTAGGAACCTCCGTTCGTCACAATGTATCCCTACTCATGCGGGGAGTCTAGGGCGAGTCAAAAGACAAGTCGAGATTCTTTCGGAAGATCCGGCGTGTACCTCTAGCCACCGCGGCTACAAGAACACCCTATGTAATCTATCTCGAGAATAGAATTGGAATAAGCAAAGCCGATCGAAAAACAAAATCTTCGAGGAAACACTTGATCGCTAAGAATAGATTCAACTTGATAATTCAACTATGACAATGATACATACACAAGATCACCACCGGGATCCTTCCTTGATCTTGCTTCTAGCTCCGGAACTCCGACGTGGTCTTCCGTGCAAGGTTCCCACGTCGGCCTAGGGAAACCCTAGTCAACTAGCTCGACCCACTCCTCTCCGGGATGGTGTCCCTCTCTTCTCTCGCTCCTCGGCGGCCGATGACGAATTTGATGATGCGTGGCTCTCGATCGTGGGGCTATAAATAGCCCGAATGGTGGCTAGGGCAAAGGAGGGGACGAACGGGCCCCCGGATCGGGCCGGGCCGACCGGCCCGGGCCCATCCAGGCCCGGCCCACGGCCTCCTTTTCTCTACATCGGTTCCCGTGTCTTCTAGATGTTTCCCCCTTCGCATGTAGATCCATGTCGTCGTTCTCTCCGAATTGGGCATAACTCTTTGTCTTGTAAGATTCAAAGCACTTTTCCGGTTAGGTCCTCGGAGTTTGTCATCTTCTCGGGTTGAGTCCCTGGCTTCTTGGAGTCAAGTTTGCTTCATTGCATGACTTGTACGGGCTTCAAGGTCTTGTCATAAGGTACTTGATGCACTTATCTCGAAAGTCTTTCTTTAAACGCTAAAATCCTGCATAAACACTAAACTCCAAAACCGACATGCAAACGTGAACTTGTTATACCACAGGGGTTAGTACCAATGGATAAGGTATAAAACTTATGCCAACACCGAAGGTAAAGTCATGGCTAGGTTGACGGATTTTCACCGTCAACATCTCCCCCATGGTTAAACCTTGCTCGTCCTCGAGTAAGTCTTCGATGGATATCATCGTTGCCCATCAATGTTTAAACTTTCCACTTGATCACACATGAGAAAACTTAATACTCTCAAAATTTTAATTCATTAAAGTTCCATAATGTACTAGCCTTCATCTCTACGGAGGGTAGATTCTTAGTTAAGCTTATCCCACAAGTATTAACATGCTCACAAACTTTAAATAGATCTCAGAATTTTTGAAATAAAGAATGAGATGAAGAAAAGTTAAACCAAGCTCACAAATTTAAATCATCTTGTATATTGCTCATGAACTCTCAACTCGCTTGTCTCTCAAGCCTATACATTCTACTCCTTTCCCTCTCATCACATATATGTGGTAGGTTTTATTGGAGCGTTGAGAAAGTTTAGTCTTACCAAGATTTTATAAATGAGATGTTGTCAAAACAAGACAAGCTTCTCATGGTCTTACCGAGACTCGCCAAAAAGGTCATTGGAAAATAATGTTATATCAAGGAGGGGAAAGAGAAAAATACACACACTTGAGATAGGTGGACATGTGCAAATGGCAAAAAGTGATCCCGAGGCACAAAGGAAATCCCCGTTATCAGATTGCACATGGTTGGAAAATTGAGTATGGATCTTTTGATCTTGAAGCCTTGAATTTCCTAATGCACTTTAGAGAACCGGGGAGTTCACTTTATTTTTGCACATACTCATATTTTCTCTCTTTTTCTCTTCTTTCTTTCTTTCTTTCTTTCTTTCTTTCTTTCATTCTTTTTCTCATTCATTCATTTTTTTGTCATACATTCGGTAACGCGACTTTCACATTGGAATTTTGATTTTTTTGTTTTGCTCCCCTTTGAATTTTTTTTATTTACTCCCCTTTGAACTCTAAAATTGCACCGTACCTACCTCCTCCCCCATGCTTAGACGTTGCTCGTCCTCGAGCAAAGAGGCGATAAATAAGGTAGGTACCGGAAATATTTTTCCTTCGGGAGATACTTGAATTCTTCAATGTTGGCACCGTCTTGCGATCTTCCTTGAATTGATGATCCATTCTCAATGATAGGTTGTGGTCAAGGAGTTAAACACAAAAGATGATATTTGGTTTAAGGGTGGATATCCGGCGAGGTTTGTGAGATCTCCAATGTGGGGATACACAATGCACGGATAAAAGGCTAGCAAAAAGATAGATACGCAAAAATGGAATGACCAGCTTCTTAGTCTCGGGCTAGAGAAATCATGGCCTGCAATAACTCACTCAAAAATAGATCTTGTACACTAAGGTTTATGCACTCAAATATATATTAGGCTCTGGATAGGTTGAGCAACACACAAGTGATATTTATGACAAGGTTAGCGATATTTTTGAGCATAAAAACCATCTTCAATCTATTCATAACTTGAGAGCACATAAAACACTATGGGTCTTTATTTTAATCATAACCTCCGCTAAAGATTAAGCTAGCATTTAAATAAATTCAGATTCGTGTTTTAAGAGAGCACTAGCTTTAACATGCATAAATCAATTACAAAGGTAAACAAAGCGGCAATTATAATCATATATCATTATGGCCCAAATTTTTGTAACTTTTCCAATGGTATAAACAAGGTGGTGTCTTTATTAATGATGAAATCAAGCTGAAATACAAACTGAAAATAAACTAACACACTTGCTGAAATTTAAATAAAAACAGAAAATATTACGCAAACACACAAAAAAACAAAAGCTGAAAATTACAGAGAAAGGGAAAAGAAAACTAAAGTTCCTTAATCTTCCTAGTCCTCCGCCGGTGGTTGGTGTTGATAATCTTGATAGTAGTACCCTTGCTCGTAGTAAGGTTGGACATTCCCTCCAACGAATTGATCCGGCTCCACTAGGTGAAGGCGTCCAAGCTCATAGGCAATATTTGCATTGCCCTCACCAAGTTGAGCCGCGTTGGCTTGGATGGCTGCGACGTTTTGCGCATTTCTCGCAATATACCCTCCAATTATGTCCACGCTTTGTTGTGGTTGGGGATACTTGTGCGTAGGGCTCCGCGAAGTTTACGTTGGGCACCACATAATTTGGTGGGGGTACCGGTGCACCACCCCCCCATGCTTGCTCTTGTGGCCCTCCGTAATAACTTGGCGGAGGAGGGATCCCGCCGAATGGTGGCACATTGGGTTGTGCACCACTCGCTTGTGCGGAGGATGTTCCCTCCTCTACGATTCTTCCTCTTTTATTTTTCCTTGCCGGGACAAGGAGTCCCTCTTCGAACCAATCCTCCCTCCCTTGGATGAAAAGCCTAAGCCTTGCATCTGAAAGGGGTAAATTCACCGTGGCCAAACGAAAACCTCCTCTCTCATCTCCACTAATGTATTTGCCTTGTCGCAAATACTCAATGCCGAGAGAGGTACCACGCAAAAGATGTTCGGGGTTTCTTGTGATCCCCGGCCGTAGGGAGATGGCCAACATAGAGAGGTAGCACCCCAAACCAATATCTCCCGCTCCCGATGTTGCCTCACAACACCAACAGTTGATCATGAGGTATGAGGGGTCTATTGGCTGCTTGGAAATTAAGGCCGAGTAGAGCCAATTCAACTCCGTGTCGGTCACCTTCATCTCCCTCATCCTCCCCAATACCCTCTTGCACATCCAAGAGTGGAATACTCGGATGATTGGGTTGCGGATGCAATTGCGTTGTTGGTGGGATTCTCCGGAGATCAAATTCCAAAATCCATCTAGCATGCCGGGTGGCACGTCAACCTTCTCCGGAGCTTCCTTATGGAACCCAAGTACCTCCATAACATGCTCGTAGGGAACCACTTGTTGGACTCCCTCCAAACAGAATGATAAACTTTGCACCCCATCATCAAGGATAGGTGCAATGGTCATCAAGATTTCCAAGGCGAACTCCTTGTGGGTGTTCGCCGACACTCCGTTGGAGAATTGCACCCATCCAAGGTGCCCCAACATGTAGTATATGTTAGTGCCGAAACCCAAGTAGTAGAGTGCTTGGTCGTCGAACTCGACGTTGGGCACAAGTCTCTTCTCAAGACGAGAGAGCCTCTTCTCCTCCTCCTCCGACAATATGATGAAGCTATACGAGGAATATATCGGAGTGTATGGAGGTGGCGCGGTTGAACGGGTCGATCATCGAGGTGGAACGGGCGGCTCCTCCGTGTGCCCTTGAGGTTTGGTAAACCTCATGGACGTGCTCCTTGTTGTAATCATGCCACCAAGGAGGAGAGCATCGTTCCTCCTTGGTGGTGCCGTATCCGTCTCCATACTCCGAGGAGACTCGGAAACCGAGTGCCTCCTCGAAGACGTCGTTGACGACGGCTTGGATGACGATGAACCCTTCTTGGAGAAGAGACTTGTGATTTTCTTCCACATGGTTGCTGCACTCTTCTCTCCACTAAAACTCCGGGTTGCAACCGGTAACTAGGCACTTAAAATCTTACTTCGGGATGTGGACTTTGAGTGGATTAAGGGTGTGGATTTTTTTTTGAGCTATCAAGCTTGGGAAGGTTGGCTATGTCTACGGAGGTTCTGGGCACACAAACTTGAACACACAAACTGAGGAAGGAGAGGGAAGCTTGCTCGGAAAACGGGAGCCGGGGGCTCCTTAAGTAGGGGGAGGCCGACCGGCCGGGGCCGACCAGCTGGGTGGCCTCGGGCTCCTCCCGCCTCGACTTTCTTCCAAAGCACGATCATTTCTCCTCTCGCAACTTTCCCCGCCTGCGTGCTCCACGAGTTGCACCGCCCAAACGCTCTCGTCCACTCCTTTTCTTGCATTATTGGTCCTTCCCTTGATGCTTCATGCTTTGAGTCATGTCCATGCTCCCCTCGCTCCACTTTCTTCATATGCCACCATGAAATTCCTGCAAAGTTCATGCTTGCTGCCCACCATGCTTGTCCTTTGCATGTGGTCTTGATGAAAGTTGATGAAAGAGTATCCAATGGTGCATGCATGATTAATTCAAACTAGATTGCCTCCATTTGGGTATGTTTAAGGTTAAGCACTCCTTCTAATTCGAAATTAAAAAATATTTTTCAGAGCCATGCAAGAGCTCAAGCATAAATTTAGAGAAGTTTTTAAACCATTAAAAACAAATGTAAGTCGAAAATATTTTCCGACTACGTTGATATTGGTCTCACCGGTATAGTTTGCCTTCATCGGTTGAGAGCAGACTTTTCCCGGCTTGATCATGGGGGCATAGGTTTAGGCTCTAATTTTGGCTACATGAGAGAGATTTTAAATAAAATAAAATTAAATGAGGCTTAGAAAAATTCTAATCTTAGATAAACCAAGGATATAAATTTTTAGAACCAACCAAAAGTTTAGTTTCTAGGTTTACGCGAGTCCTACCACGTGCTGAAATTTAATTAACACATAGATATAAGTCGTGGCTCTACTCGTGTGTTTTTAGCATGAAAAATAAGTCAACCACAGCACCATAATGAGGGTGAAAGGTTGAGTTAGGTTCTGAAATTATTTGGTTGTGGTTTCTCGAAAAAGAACAAACAAACACATAGGAGGGTTCATGCAAAGGGTTTATGATAAAGCAAAATATTCAATCAAGAATTATGTCTCTAATATTGTTCAACCACTTCTAAGTCTAATGTCTTTGTGTAATAAAATTCAAAACTAAATTTTTAAAAAGACTCGAAAAACCCGGAATCGGGTTGTCCTCCCGTAGCTTATTCTTGACTCGACGAAACGGGTTGCCTCCCGCCTAGCGCTTCATTTATAGTCCATGGCTAGACTTCTTCACTTGATTACTTCGGATCAACGCTCTTTTCGGGCGTTGCAATCTTGGGTACCCACTTCCGCACCATCTTGGGCACGGGCTTATCTTCCGGCTTAGTCATTTTTTTGGTCTTCACAGGCGGCTTTTCTTCCTTTGTCTTGATGGATCCAACACCTTCCTTGATTTTCTTTACGTTCATCTTTTTCGGCTCCTTCTTTTTCAGCCCCTCCTTTTCCTTTGGTTCTTTCTTCACTCCAATCATGTTGCATGCCTCGATTCGTGATCGAAACTTGAAGGAACTCCTTTCTCCGTTAATATCGAACATGATCTCCCCCTTGCCAACATCAATAGTAGCTCCCACGGTCTTGAGGAAAGGCCTCCCGAGGATGAGCGGCGGCTTCTCCCTCTCCCATCTCGAGCACCACGAAGTCGACGGGATGAAGTGGTGTCCGACCTTCACGGGTACATCTTCAGCAATGCCTAAGGGATAGCGAATGGAGTTATCTCCCAACTCCAAACACATACCCGTAGGCTCCAACGGTAGGCGTAGCTTCTCGAACACTTCCCTCGGCATAATGCTCACACTTGCTCCAAGGTCGCATAACGCCTTCTCGAAGTTGAAAGAACCAACAGAACAAGGTATTGTAGGGCACCCGGGGTCCTTTTGCTTTTCTAGCCCACTAGCAATAGCGACACTACACTCCTCGGACATCTTGACATGATCCACCCCGAGTGTTTCTATCTCATATTTATTTGCAAGTACGTCTTTAAAGTAACGAGAATATGTAGCTACTTGTAGGGCATCTAGTAATGGCATGTTGATGCTAAGTCTACGCACAACTTCCACAAACTTGTCAAAGTGGTTGTCAAGTTTACCTCGGAAGTAGCGTGGCTTGAGTTGCGGTATCCTCGTGTCTTCCTCCGGCATCTCAAATTCGGGCTCTTCGGTGACCATCCTCGTAACCTTCTCTTTAGGGCCTGTTTGGTGTCCCGCATGGCTTGGGCCTCGCATCGCACCAACGAGCCAGGCTCACCTGGGACAGGCTGAGTACATGCAATGTGTCGTGTTTGGTTAGTTGTATCTACTCAGTCTGGTTGAGAAGAGATGTTGTTTGGTTGCCTGTACAAAGATTGGCTGCATGAGACAAAAATTATTATAAATTTATAAATAACATTTTTATTTTACGAAAATACACTTCTAAAGTACTTATGATATCTAACAATATGTTAATTATCTTTAAAACATCTTAATATCACTTGATATTCACTAATCATACACCGATACTCGTCATTAGGAGAGAAACAGCTGCACCCAGCCCGGCCCGGGCCCGGCAGAGAAGGTCGATTTGGGCGTAGCTAGGGAGCCTGGCCGCGGGGAGGGATTTGCACGCGGAGAGCCCGGCTCGAAGGTACGTGCAGGCAACCAAACTACCAATCCCTGCACGCGGGGATGCTTGCACGGTCTCGCGCGGGACACCAAACGACCCCTTAGCAACTCCTTCCGTCTCGGCGGATGGTTTAGGCTTCCTTGCTCCCGCGGAACGTTCCGGGTCTTCGGTCTCCTTCCCCCGAACGTGTTTGAATGGCCTTCGTCGATTCGGGACTTTTGGGTTGCCCCGGAAGCTTCCCTTCATCATTAGTGAGGCGCCCCGCAAGTTGTCCAACTTGCCTCTCGAGCATCTTCATCATGTTGAGCACTTGATGATTGCAACTTTCGACCTCTCGTCACTTTGCTATCGATGTTCTCCAACACCTTGTCTTTGGTCTTGAACTTGGTGACGGTGTCCTTGTTGATCTTAGCTTGCTCGTCCATGAACTCCTTCAATTGTATATGAAGCGGAACCGAATTCGGAATGAATGAGCTTGCATTAAATTGAGGTCTACCTTGCCCGTAGCGGAAGTTCGGCAATTCTCCCTTCCTCATGTAGTCGAGCGCTTTGGCTTCCTCCGGACAATCTTTGTGGACATGGCCATACTCTCCACATTCTTCGCATGTGGACCTTGCTTCGGTGGCCTTCAAGTCTTGAGCCTCTTTCTTTTCCATCTCTATCTTCTCCAACCTCCTCATGAGTGAGTCGATCTTGCCTTCAAGTATGTTCTCCTTCTCCACTTGCAAGACTGCTTTGACGTTCCCCGTGGGTTGAGCCGGATGTAGGCGCCCGGACGACGCCCATGTGTCATTATCCGCGACCTTCTTGAATAGAGTGAAAGCTTCCGTCGGTGTAAGCTCGATGATAGATCCTCCCGCTGATGCATCGATGATCGTCCTTGACGCCATGGTGAGTCCTTGATAGAACATTTGCACGAGGTCTTCCTTCGGGAACTTTTGATGTGGGACCGCCCGAGTGTACTCGTTGAACCTCTCGAATGCTTCCGAGATAGTTTCCGTAGGATATTGAACAAAGGTGGCAATCTTGTTACGCAAGCTTTGAGTTTTACCCGGTGAGTAGTATTCCTTCATGAAAGCCTTCATCAACGTGTTCCAATTTTGCACCGTCTCCGCCGGTTGAGAGTGGAACCATTGGAAAGCCTTCCGGAGTAGTGAGAACGGAAAAAGCCTTGCCCTCATTTGATCTTGAGACACCCCATCCATGTGGAAAGTCTGACATAGTTGAATGAATGCTCGGAGGTGAAGGTTCGGATCCGCTTTACCGGCAAAGGGTGAATGTTGCACCATGCGGATTGTTGAGGTCTTGATCTCGAACGGTCTTCTGATCTCCTCAAGGTTCAAGATTGGTAGGTCGATGATGTCCGGGGTGCTTAGCTCCCCAATCTTGCGTTCTTGCGGTGGTTGGTCACCCATCGGTGGAAGTCGATTCTCCCGAGGACTTTGAGGTGGTGAATTCTTCGGAGATTCATTCGATCCTTGTCTTCCGACTCCGAATCTACAAAATCCAACTTTTTAGCTTGATGTGCTTCACATCTCCTTAGCCTGTAAAGTTTTTGTGGATCATCCACAAAATTATCGGGTTTGTTGGAGAGGTAGCCGTCCATCTCCTGTTAGGGTTAGCAATAAACAAAGTATGCAAAAACTAGAAAGTAAAAATAAATCTATGAAAACAAGGGTTAGACAAACTAGATTAGATTTATTTTGAGGATGATCAAAGTTTAGTAGATGCAAAAAGAAAAACAAAAAGAAAACTGAAAATTACAAGAAAAGGCAATAAAAAATCAAATCTTGACCACTTGTTCCCCGGCAACGGCGCCGAAAAAAGGGGCTTGTTGACGGTTAATAGTTGTATCGAATTTCGTTTAGACTTGCAAGCGGACAAGTCTCCCGTCGTAGTCAAGGGACTCTTCTTCCCTCGAGTGGTGAACCCAAGGTATCGAATCCGTGGAACAAATGTGTGACTCAAAAGTTGATCTAGTAAAGCCAAGTAACTTCAATCTTCGGTAAAAGTGAAACCCTAATGCATCTAAGTAAAAGACACGAAACTAATCTAATCTACTAAAGACCGGAGATAACAAAGTAAGATTGGGTAGATAAACCGATCTAGAGAGATCGGGTTAATCCTTTTGTTGAAGTTCCAAGCAAGAGAAGAAGTAGCAAATCGAATATTATAAGAAGCTTCATTAAATCGTGGTTTCCCGTCCAAATCCGAAAACATCCGCCTTTCGTAACCCCCCCGTTCGTCACAACATATCCCTACTCATGCGGGGAGTCTAGGGCGAGTCAAAAGACAAGTCGAGATTCTTTCGGAAAATCCGGCGTGTACCCCTAGCCACCGCGGCTACAACAACACCCTATGTAATCTATCTCGAGAATAGAATTGGAATAAGCAAAGCCGATCGAAAAACGAAATCTTCGAGGAAACACTTGATCGCTAAGAATAGATTCAACTTGATAATTCAACTATGACAATGATACATACACAAGTTCACCACCGGGATCCTTCCTTGATCTTGCTTCTAGCTCTGGGAACTCCGACGTGGTCTTCCGTGCAAGGTTCCCACGTCGGCTAGGGAAACCCTAGTTAACTAGCTCGACCCTCTCCTCTCCGGGATGGTGTCCCTCTCTTCTCTGCTCCTCGGCGGCCGATGACGAATTTGATGATGCGTGGCTCTCGGTCAGGGGGCTATAAATAGCCCGAATGGCGGCTAGGGCAAAGGAGGGGATGAACGGGCCCCGGATCGGGCCGGGCCGGCCGGCCCGGGCCCATCCGGGCCCGGCCCGCGGCCTCCTTTGCTCTACGTTGGTTCCCGTGTCTTCTAGATGTTTCCCCCTTCGCATATAGGCCCATGTCATTAGTTTGTCTCCGAATTGGGCATAACTCCTTGTCTTGCAAGATTCGCATTTTTCCGGTTAGGTCCTCGGAGTTTGTCATCTTCTTGGGTTGAGTCCCTGGTTTCTTGGAGTCAAGTTTGCTTCATTGCATGACTTGTACGGGCTTCAAGGTCTTGTCATAAGGTGCTTGATGAACTTTTCCCGAAAGACTTGCCACGTAGTTTTAGTTGATATGAGCCTAACGCAACTTGAAACGGTAGAAACGGAGCTAAAACGCACAAGATTTGGCCAAAACAAGGTTCTAAAACAGACAGGCTTGAAAAGACGGTCGCGTGGACACCAAGAACGCTTAAAACGGAGCTAGGACGGAAAAGATATGGCTAAAACAAGGTTCAGGGGCTTTTCTGTGAAGAAACAGGAGTTCCAGGGGCTTAACTGCAAGAAACCAGGGGCTAAAACATGATTACACATATAAACCAAAGGTTTATAGTGTAAAAGACCAAAAATGTTCTCTCGATGGGAAGAACTAAGAAGGATACGGGCTTAAACGTTGAAAACGGGACCTAACCGAAAGGATTTCTATAGGTGGAAGGGCATGGTTGTGAATTCGGAAACCGGAGGTCCATTTTGCAAAACGCCAAGGCAGCCGGCGGAGGGGCCGAGGGTGTGCCACGTGGCCGACCGCGATTGGCCGAGTTGACGCGGCCGACGCGAGCATGACGCAATGCCGTGGACCGACACCCGTGGACTTGGTCCACCGGTCCACGCGTGGACCGATCTAAGGGGTACGCCCCCCTTTAGATCCGGGTCGTCCGTGCCCATCGGACGGCCCCGGCCGCACGCAGCCACGGGCGGCGGGGAGACGACGGCGCACGGCGGCGCCGGCGGACGACGCGGCGGCGGCTCGCCGAGCAACACCGGAAAAGGCTCCGGTGCGCCAAATTCAAAAGCAAAGGCATGGAGGAGACGGGGGAAGCTTATCCGGGGGTCGGGGGAGGGAGAAACACCGGAGACGGTGGCCCGGCGGCGGTGACGGCCGGTGGCGGCGGCGTTCGCGGCGGCGGCGCGCTCGTGGTGAGGGAGGTGAGGAAGGGAGGGGCGCGGGGGTGGAGAGGGGGTCCCGATGTGCCTCTATAGGGTGGAGGAGGAAGGGGAGGAGGCGCGCAAGGCGGTGGGCGGCGGCGACTCGTCGGAGATGGTGGTTTGGGCGCTACGGTGCACTATTTGCGACGCGGTTTGGATCGGGAGCAAGAGGAGGACATCACGGAGCTCACCGGGGGCTCGTTGACGGCGGTGGGGGCGGTGTAGACGACGTGCGATGAAGAGGGGCGGACGGGATCGTGGGTCCCCGCCGGGGAGAGGGTTGTGGCCTTGTCGCGCGTGCTCCTAGGCGTCGCGGTGGGGTTCCCGTGGTCCTCGCGAGTGCAACGGGAGAAGAAGGAGGGTGAGTTCGGGACCGACGGCGCCAGACAACGGCGGCGGTGCAGCACTTCACCTCGGCGGTGGTGCTAGTGCGAGAGAGGGAGACGCGGGGAAGCACGGGCGAGGGGGAAAAGGGCGCGCAAGAACTCGTGCTCGTGCTTTATAGGCCCGGGGAGGGAAAGGGAGCGGCGACCGGCCAATTGGCCATTGATGGCCATGGTGGTGGCCGGCGGCTTCCACCGCCCTCAAGAGGGGGGAAACGGCTTGATTGAGGAGTAACGGACGGAATTAAAGGAGGGGAAGTGAATGGAGAGTTTTACTGAGCCTTGATGGGGAGGATTGAAGGGAGGAAGAGGCGGGAGATGCGGGGAGGGCCGGCGGAGGCACCCTGATAGGAAACAGAGGAGATGGGGCGTCTAGAGGTAGGGGAAGGGGCAGACATGTGGGCCCCACCTGTCGGTGACCACATGAGGGAGAGGGAGGGGAGCGGGGCGCTGGCGGGCCTGTTGGGCCAGAAGCGGGGAGCTAGGCCGCGGCGGGGAGAAGAAGGAAGGTGGGCCGCGGGTTGGGTTTGGGGTTAGATAGGTTTGTTTTTTTTCAAACTTTCAAACTAAATTATAAACACATTATAAGTTTTCAAGATTAAAATTATTTTAAAAACTTTTAGAACTTGACACAATCATACGAAAACAATGCAAACAAAATATGATGCACATACACTTGTTGCTTCTAACATTATTCAAAAGTGACATTTAAATATTTTAGAGCATAATTTATTTGATAATTTATTTAATCCTTAGAAAATAAAATCTAAACACCATGTTGCTTACATTATTTCGTGATGGATGTTTAGGGTGTTATAGCCGAGAAACTTAGATCTTCAAGAGGTGAAACCTATGCATCTAATCTCAAAGAACATCAAAACGAATCTAATCTACTAAATACCGGAGGTAGCAAGAGATAGAGGGGATAGATAAACCGATCTAGAGAGATCGGATCAAGCCTTTTGTTGAAGTTCCGAGCAAAAGAAGAATTAGCAAGTTCAATCTCATTAGAAACCTCTTTAAACCACGGTTTGCCGTTCGACTCCGAAAACGCCCGCCTTTTGGAGCCACTGTTCTGTCACAACGCACCCCTATTCGTGCGGGTTAGTCTAGGGCGAGTCCAAGGACAAGTTGAAGTCTTTCGGAAGGGTAGGCATGCACTTCGAGCCACCACGGCTACAAGAACATCCTATGTGATCTATCTCGAGAATAGATCTAAGATAAGAAAAGCCGACCGTAATCAAAGACATCAGAGAAACACTTGATTGCTAAAAATTAGATTCAACTTGATAAAGCAACTTAGTACATGACACATGAATCAAGATCACCACCGGGATCCTACCTTGATCTTGCTTCTAGCTCCGAGAACTCTGACGCGGTCTTCCTTGCAAGGTTCCCACGTCGGCTAGGGAGACCCTAGTCAACTAGCTCGACCCTCTCCTCTCAGACATGGTGTCCCTCTCTTCTCTGCTCCTCGGCGGCCGATGATGAATGGATTGATGTGTGGCTCTCGGTCAGGGGGCTATAAATAGCCCGAGAGGCACCTAGGTCAAAGGGGGGCGACTGGGCCCGGAGTGGGCTGGGCCGGCCGGCCTGGGCCGACCTGCCTGGGCCGATTGGCCTAGGCCTACTTCGGCCCAATTAGCTGCCTCCTTTGCCCGGCATTGGTTCCCAGTCTTCTAGATCCTTCCCCCTTCTGCATGTGGGTCCTTATCATCAGTTTCTCTCCGAATTGGATGAGCTCCTTGTCCCGCAAGATTCGGCACTTTTCTGACTAGGTCCTCGGAGTTTTTCATCTTCTCAGGTTTGGTCCCTGGGCTTCTTGGAGTCATGTTTGCTTCATTGCATGACTTGTACCAGGCTTCAAGGTCTTGTCACAAGGTGCTTGATGAACTTATCCCAGAAGTCTTGCTTTCAACACTAAAGTCCTGCATAAACACAAAACTCCAAAACCGACATGCACAAACGAACTTGTTATACCAAGGGGTTTAGTAGCAATGGATAGGATATAAAATTCATGCCAACACTGAAGGTAAACTCATGGCTAGGTTGACAGAATTTCACCGTCAACAAAGTTCTACGCTCGACAAACTCATCTCCCAGCGCAAGCATTGCAGACAATCCCCATCACGTGGCCCTTCGCCGTCTGGAACCTCGACATGCACCTAGGGGCTTCACCCACCTTCTCGTAGCAGTCGACAAGTTCTCGAAGTGGATCAAGGCCCGACCCATCGTCAACATCCGCTCCGAGGAGGTGGTCTCGTTCTTCACCGACATCATCTATCGCTTCGGCATACCCAACACGATCATTACTGACAACGGCACCCAGTTCATGGGGAATAAATTCCTCAACTTCTGCGACGATAACTACATCTGTGTGGATAGGCCTGTTGTCGCCCACCCGAAGACGAACGGGCAGGTCGAGAGGGCGAGCGGTATGATCCTGCAGGGCTTGAAGCCAAGGATTTTCAAGCGGCTCGACAAGTTTCGAGCAAGATGGCTAGCCGAGATACCGTCTGTGTTGTGGAGTCTGCACACCACACCGTGCTGGGCTACAAGGTTCACACCTTTCTTCATGGTGCATGGCTCTGAGGCGGTCCTGCCCATGGACATTGACTACGACAGCCCGCAAGTACACCGAAGAAGGGAATCAAGTCGCGCTCGAGGACGCAATCGACCAACTCGACGAGGCGTGCGACGTGGCGCTGCTGAGGAGTGCCAAGTACCAGCAGGCGCTGCGGTGCTACCACGAGTGCAACATGCACCCACGTGAGTTCCACGTCAGAGACCTCGTGCTCTGACAAGTTCAAGGGAGCAAGGACAGGCACAAGCTATCGCCACCTTGGGAGGAGCCATTCATCATCAATGAGGTGCTCCGACCAGGGACGTACAAGATCCAGTACGAGGACGGGAGGGTCGTCACCAACGCATGGAACATCGAGCATCTGCGCCCGTTTTATCCTTGAGTAAATGTTCAAAACTCATACATGAGGACCATGTGTGGTTCGAGGACTGGTGGATGGTCACTTCCTAGTGTGATGAGTGATTGACAACGTTGTGTGGACTGATTCTTGGCTAAGTATTGCAGGTGCAGGTTGTGGCTTGACTCGTGTTGGTGCAGGTGAAGAACAAGTGCGAAAGGTCATTGTCGGTGAGGCCTCTAGGTGTGGAGAAGACAAGTAGGCTTCGTTCGAGGGACCTGGTGGCCAGCGGGATCAAGTGCGGGCCGCATGGTGGCAAGAACAGCAAGATGAAGTCGATGGACGGTTTCTTGGTTGAGCCACAAAACCAAGGTCGAGCCAGGACTTCGTGGGAGCCAAGTCATGAGTGGTGATTGGCGGAGGCTACATCAAGTTCGCGGGGTTTGCGGTGGTTCACCAGAAAATCACCGGGTTACTCGATTGAGCCACAAAGACAAGACTGAAGACCGAGGCGTGGGCCGTGTCGGCCAAAACCGGCCCAACTCGGTTTGGAGAATCGGTCCGACCGGTTTGGGGTTGCGGGCGCGGAAGCTTCGAGGCGGAGGACACGGGTCGGCATCGCAAGGGTTGCGTCGAGGCTACGCGAAGTGCGGTGTTGACGGATAAAACTCGTATCCACCTACGATCCGCAAGCGTACGGACCTACACCTTTTTCACCACGGGATTCCCAAGGTTCTTGTCAATCCGCGGAGCAAGGGGATTACTAGCGCTTAACCAAGTACTAATCTAGTTGACTAAGGAAACTTTTAAAGAGAGTATTGATCTAAAAGTAAAGACAATCTAACCTAAGTTAATCTAAGTTAAGTTGATCAAACAAATCTAGGGTTAAACTAGATGGTAAAGGGGTGAACACAAGAGAGTGAGCAAGAAAGATAAGCGTTCCCTCCCTAGGATCTAGGATAACATGATATGCATCTACTACACGAAAGCGGTAAACCAATCTACCGGGGGTTGTGACCACGGTTTCGCCCTTTCCCTCCTCTCGTACCGTCACTACGCGAAGGTATTCGAGACTAGACCTATGATGGACACGGTATGTTGATGGAATCTATGGGAGTAGCGGATATCATACGCCCGAAAAACATGGTAGCTAACCTTAATCATCAAAGCATCATCAACATGAAAAAAATAGATTGAAACCACAAATCGAGTAGCGATCACATAGCATGTATCCATCTAATCCTAGGGATGAACGGAGACATTACCCCATCATCTTACACGGATTGAAGCACATAGGGGTGATGGAGACTCCGGAGAACGTCGTCGATGAAGGTGGCGGCGATGGACCTTGGGAACACCCCTAGGCCAACGGCTTGGAGTCCTCCTCTTGCTTCCTTCTCTCCGCCGGTGTTGATCCTTGCGACGAGCTCATCTAACTCTCTCCCTCATCTTGCGGCGGCGGTTTTCTGGTGATTGGCGTCGGTAGGATGATTTGTTCGATGTGGCGGCCGACGGTGGCGGAGGCAAAAAATAGACGAACACCTAGGGCAAAGGGGGGACCGAACTGACCCCGGAGTGGGCCGGGCCGGTCGGCCCAGGCCGGCCAGCCCAGGCCCACTTCGGCCTGGTTCGGCCCCGGTTTCCTCCCCGGTTGCTTCTCGCGTGATCCCTTATTCGTGTGCACTTGCATGTGGGCCTTTGACGTTGTTTCCTTCATGGTTAAGGCTTGAATCCTTGCTATGCAAGCTTCACTGTTTTCTGGTTGAGTCCCTGAAGATTTGCATGTTGACACTTCGGTCCTCGGGTCGTTTGGAGTCATGTTGATCGCGTGTCTTGACTCTTATCGGGCTTCATGATCTTCTTCCAAAGTGCTTAGTGAACTTATCCCGAAAGTCTCCTCATTAGCGTCGATTTCTCGCGTAAACAACAAACTCCAAAATCGACATGCAAGTGTGAACTTGTTATATCATTAGTATGCCTAGTGGCCGGTTAGTTGCAAATCATAATCGAAACCAATGTATAACAAGTACTCTAGGTTGATGGAAATTCACCGTCAACATCTCCTCCATGCTTAAACCTTGCTCGTCCTCGAGTAAGTAATCCTTGCTTAAAAGGGAAATCGGTGTTGCCTTCCAATCTTGTCCCCGCACTTAGTCATTCATGACGAGGCAAATTGCTCTTTCTTAAGAATTTATTTTTAAAGTTCAAGTTGTGACCGAGCTTCTTTTTCATTATGGAAGATAGACTAACAATAAATAACAAGCCACATTTAACACGATGCTCTCAAACTTAAGTGAACTTCAAACCATTACCTTGTCACATGGAAGATTTTCAAAAAAATGCATATCCAACATAAGTGAAAATCTCTTGCAAAAGCTCATGGAACACTCATCTCATCAAGTCACTCAAGCCTATACTAGATTATTTTCAACCTACTCTACTCATATGTGATAGTGGAAGGCTTATGTGGAGCTTGGAAGGTTAAAAACAATCCTAGCAAAACATATATCCGAAATATTGTCAAATTAAGAGAGAGGTATATTGGAATTACCGAGACTCATCAAAAAGACCATGGAAAATATATGTTGGAAAGAGAGAGGGACGAAACACACACATTTAGATAAGTGGACATGTGCAAGTGGCAAATGGATGATCCCAAGGCACGAGTGAAGCCCTCGTTATCGGATTGCACATGGTTGGAAAATTTGAGTGTGGATTTGTCATCAAGGCACTTGAGAACTTATGAAGCAAAAAGATCCGAGGAGCATCTTTATTATTTTATATTTTATTATTTTTTTACTTTTATTCTAGTTCCTTCTCATTTTTCTCTCTTTCTTTTTTTCACTTTATTCTTCCTATTTTTCTTAGTTTTCTTTTCTTCTTATCATATTTTTTTCATTTTTCATTTTCATTCTTTTTTTTCTTTTGCTCCTCAAAACTTTTTGCGACATGATACTTACATAGCATTGTGTCGGAGAATGACTCCTCCCCCATGCTTGAACGATGCTCGTCCTCGAGCATAAAAGAGAGGGGAAATGACCGCTAAAGTAAGTATAAATTCCATAATCTTGCGGACTATTTGAATCTCCATCGAGAATTTTACTCCATACTCAAATTGGGTTGTGGACAAGGAGGTGATCTCAAAAAGACGTTTTTGGTTTAGGGTGGATGCCCGGCGAAGCTTGTGGAATTTTCGATGTGAAAACCCACAATGCATGGACAAAAAGGCTAGCATAAAAAAGTTACACAAATGAATGACCAGCTTCTTAGTCTCGAACCGTAGAAATCAATCCTAATCCAACTCATCAAAACATATGTTTGCAATCTACGGGTTTTGTTATCATAAAACATATATGTGTATGGCGTTGGTAGGTAGAACTTTGCAAGAGCATCACAAATATGTAGATAGCATAAAAGTTAAATTTTCATAAAAACAACGGCTATCCATAAACTTAAATCAAAGAGCAAAGATATGTATGTGGGTCTAGAGCATAGTCATTTCACCTCCACAAATAAAAGAGCCGGTATTTAAATTAATTTCAGATCATATTATAGAGAGCAATTAGCTAAGACATGTATAACTTCATGTAGGTAAAACAAAGCGGCAACTTTCATCATCTTTCCGTAAGCATAGGCAATATAGAACATCGAGGTGAACACATGGTCATGCTTATCTATTGAAAGTAAAAGGAAACCTAGGTTGTCCTCCTAGTAGCCATGTTATTGTTTGAAGAAAAAAGGTTGCACCTAGTTGATGTTGAAGGCATACTTACAAGCATTTGTGTTTGGAAAAGAAAAGATCCATGGAGATGTTACCATCCTTTGTAATTCTTCGTTGCCTTCTTCCGACATCTCCATGTATCGATGTGACTTTTGCTTTTGTCTTGATTTATTAATGCTCCTAAACTTCTGAATTTGATCTTGTATGCTTAATGGAGTCATTAGTCACCCTTCTCTTCAATGTTGTCATCACCATCTCCTCTTTCTTGTTCTCATCATCTCCTTGCTGTCTTTTTTTCATGGATTTCCCCCTATGTCCAGAACAGAACATATATCAAAATATAGCTCTATTGAAAATTTTATGAAATTACCTTTCCAACGTGTGGTTATTCATTGAAAACGGAGTTCAAACAAGGGAGCTATGTCCATTTTACTTCAGCGTTGTGTGCTGTCCAAAACTGATTTCAGGACGTGTTGCACTCGGTGATTTGGGAATAACCGCTTGTAGGAACCTCCGATTGTCTTGATTCTTGATTTGTTGGAATAGTAACTTCATAGGGCTTCTAAATATCTAAAAATATTTAGTGTTTTCCCTTCAAGATGAGGAACCAAGTTGAGAAGCACCTTGGTCCGTGTGTGATGAGTGATTGACCGGATGGTTTGAAGCTTTGTGTGTGTAGTGTTGAGTTGTGTTGTGTGTGTTTTATTTTGTGTATTTACCTTATTGTTTATGTGGTGTGTTGTCAATGCACTCGTGAGGAGTGGTTGACAACGTTGTGTGGACCGACTCTTGGCCTAGTATTGCGGGTGTTGGTTGCGGTTTGGTTTGTGTTGGTGCGGGGAAGAACGGGCGCGAAAGGTCTTAGCCTTGCGGGGCCTCCGAGGAGTGGAGAGACAAGTAGGCTTGGTTCGAGGCACCGGTGGCCGGCGGGATCAAGTGCGAGCCGCATGGTGCAAGAAGAGCAAGACGAAGTCGTGGACATGGAGCCGGTGCATCGGTGGTGGCCAAGTCAAGGAACGAGGCAAGACTGAGTAGACCGTCCGGGTGCCGGAGGTGAAAGGCTTGGCGGGCTCGACGCTTGGCGTGGTGAGGCCGGGCCATGTATGCGGGGTTTGGTGGTTTGGCCACAAAACCATCGGAGGAGGGTTTCTCGGTTTGGGCCTCAAAACCGAGCCCGAGGGCCTAGCGTGACGGAGACGGTATCCGGGTGCGTCGGGAAGCTTCGAGGCGGGCGACATGCGGCATGATCTAGGTGCTTGCGTCGGGAGGACGTGAAGGCCTGATGGATGCGCGGCCGTCCGATGGTGAACTTCATGTGTTGACCAAAATGCCCCCGTGAGGGCTTGTGTTGTACTCCTAGTGTAGGGGCACTTCGGTCTTTTCCGTGAGGGCCTATATATAGGAGGAGGGGGCTGAATTTTCAGCCAACTCTTGGGCTAGAGGTCGCTGTACTCTTTCATTTTGGAGTGCTTTGGGAGAGAGGGAGAGAGGGGAGAGTGGCTCTTTGATTGGAGTTTTTTGCCATCTTAGATTTGGTTTCTAGGAGCGGCTTGTAATCGATTGGACAAGATATTCATAGTGATTTCATCCTCTAAATCTTGTGCCAATCTTTCTATTTCCGAATTTATTTTATTGCTTTTTCGGAGCTCCTTTTGTGCTATTTTCGTGCTTGTTTTTGGTGCCTTTGTTCTTGGTGTGATTCCGCGGATTTAAGTGGGTTTCTCCCCGGATTTCTTTGAGGGAAACATGGATGGATGTCTAGTGCATCTTTGTGATTGATTTTGTGCCCTCAAACGCCGGAAACCACTTCGATTCAAGGATTTTCGTTTGGTGCTCTAGCTTTTGGTGGTGTTCAAAGGTCCGCGATTCCCGATGATTTAGGGAGTTAGGAGACGAAATTTTTGGGGTATAGCATCCTTGGTTGACGCTTTACATGTCCTCAAACTCTTGTCTCAACGGCTTCTATCGTTAGGGAGATCCGGTGATGGATTGGGAGTGTTGACTTTCGGGGTCGAGCAGTTTTCGGTTCCGTTCGTGCACGCGGACGGTCCGCGAGGGCCAGGCGGACGGTCCGCGTGTACAGTGTTCTTCGCGTGTTCTTCGTGTTCTTGCTCGGCTTTGCTTTCGATCCGATTTTGTTTTGGTTTTTCGTTGCGGCCGGTTTGCGGACGGTCCGAGCTCTAGAGCGGACGGTCCGTGGCCCGCGCGGACGATCCGCCGGTCTTCGCGGACGGTCCGTTTTTCTCGGGTCGGTTCGGTGGTTCCGTTCGCTTTAACGGACGGTCCGCGGCTCGGGTCGGACGGTCCGCGGCAAGGGTGCGGACGGTCCGCGGTACCTCGCCGGACGGTCCGCGCGGCCATCGCGGCACGGTCCGCCCCGCCCGGCCGACGGTCCGCCGCAGCCTGGTCGCTTTGCTCTTTGGTTCGATTCCTCCCTCCTTCTTTCGTGCTTCCGCGTGTGCTTCAAGGAATCGTTCCTAGGACTTGAGTTTGATCCATAACCTCGTTGTTTTGGCGATTGGTGTGTGATTCGTCCCATCGCTTGTGCGTGATCGGGTTCTTTGAGAAGAATTTTTACCGGCTCCTATTCACTCCCCCCTCTCTAGTCGCCATCCGATCCTTCAATTGGTATCAGAGCCGGTTGTGGATTCTTTTGGCTCTAACAAGTCTTGAATCCATAGGGTGACTAGAGGAAAGAGGTGCTTTTGCTTGCGACCTTGGTTTGCACGTTTTGAGTCCGACGATTTGGAGTTGTGCCCTTGGAAAACCATAACTTGAGATACCTTCGAGAAAAACGAGCATAACTTTTCGCTCGGTGCTCCGTTTTAGCTCAAATTTTTACAGCGGTTTCATGACTCCATTTGTAGGTGATCCAAAATGATCTAAAATTCAGAAATTTTGGGGTCTTCAAAAATTCAGAAAAAATCAAGAAGATGATTGAAAAATCCTCATTTAAGTCTCTTGCGGCTTTGTCTTGTTTCTTCGGATTTTCTCTAGACTTCAATTCACCTAATTTTGAGCTGAAATTTTTTGTGCCTCTATCTTTGGTGCTCCTTGTTCAGTGGTAAAATTTTGGGAAAAAGATAAGATCCTTTGCTATTGAACTCGTCAGTACTTGTTAGAGAATTGAAGCATTTTGAGTGCTTTCTTTGCATCGTTGCTTGTTCCTCGAGTTTGCTTTCGGCTAATCCTAACCGGTACTTTGATTATGGCACCAAGTTCTTCTCCTTGTGGTTCTTTGAGCAGGAGGAGTATGGCGGTTGAGGCGGAAGCCGGAATGGAGGAGATGATATCTCTCATCGAGGACTATCGAGATGGTGACATCAAGAAAGGCGAGCTCTACCACAAGCTAGGAGGTATGAACCAAGGTACACTTGCCAAAGTTATCTTGATCCTATGCAATAGGTTGGATGATTGTGAGTGTGATTGTGGAGACTTGCACAGGAGAAACATAGATTTGTGTGATGCCTTGCGTAGGAAGAATGAGAAGATGAAATGCTCTCTTACTAGGTTGAAATGTGGTATGGCTCATTGGAGGTCTCGTGCTTTGAATTCTTGCACTTCTTGTAACACCATGCATGCTAAAAATGATGCTTTGATTGCTTCCATTGCATGCTTGAAATCTGAAATTAAGATGTTAAATTTCAAAGCTTCTTTGTCTTGCAAATCTTGCGATGCCTTGTGTGCTGAAAATGAGAAATTAAAAGATGAAGTTAATTAGCGCGAAATGCATGTTGAAGCTTTTAGAAGAGCATGCGACAATCTTGATTTTGAGAATGATGAATTGAGATCATCTCTTGCTAACTTGCAATCTGAAATTGACTTGTTGAAATCCAATGCTTCTATGCCTTGCAACTCTTGTGTTGTTTTGAATGATGAGCTTGATATGGCTAGGAGTAAGATTGCTTTGTTAGAGACAAGTGCTTCTTTACCATGTGTTTCTTGTGAGTCTTTGCATGCTGAAATTAATGAATTAAAATTGACTCACACCACATGTGTAGATGATCTTGAGCATGCTAGGGCTGAAATTTGTGATATAAAATCCATGCCTTGTAGCAAGTGCTCTTTGTTTCTTGTAGAGGATGCTTGCCATACTTCTTGTGATAATGATGATGATGATGCTTTGATGGGTGTAAATGATGATACTTGTTCATGTGGTCTCATTTGCACTTCATGCATTAATTTGGAAAGTGAAGTTTTGGCTTTAAAGAAAATGTGCGATGATATGAGCGCCAAGTTGGTTGAGCATGATGAGATGAGTGCCAACCTTGAGAAAGAAAATGAACTCTTGCGTACCACATATGCTAAATGCATTGAAGAAGAAATCAATAATTTGAGAAATATGACATATGGTACTTGTGAGCGCCTTAAGTCTCAAAATGAGGTTTTGCGCACAAGGTGCAAGAGTCTTTGTGCCAAGGGTTTGGATTCTTGCTTGTCTTGTCACTCCGATGTTGATGCTTCTAAATTTGCTTCTTCTAAACCGGAGTCGACTTCTTCTTTTAAGTGTGAGTCTTTGAATGGTGGTAAGTGTGCTAGTGCTTTGGATAGCTCTCCCATAGCTACTCCTAAGCTTGTTGCTTCTTCCGGTGTTGCCCAAGGTGAATTGAATGGAAAGGGTGCCTCCCACATATTTGGAACTCATATTCCCAAGCCGAGGTTCCAATGCACCTTTTGCAAGAAGGATGGGCATACCATTGAGTTTTGCTTTCGCCGTGTGAAGCACGAGCGACGTGTGCGTGCCAAAGCTTTTAAGAAGCCACGTAGCCTTTCTCATGGCACGTGTGATTCTAATGTGGGCACCAAGTTGGATGTTGGGGTTGATGCTTCATGCTCTAAGTCCCAAGGGACTTCCCACTTACAAGAGAATGGTGATTCATCCACTCGGACCGTGCCTCTCGATAGGCCTTTGTACCATTGCTCTCACTGTGGGAAGGATGGGCATCAAGAGAGTTTTTGCTACTGCCGGGCAAGGAGAATACGGCGAGGAGGTGCCTCTAGGCCTTTGGTTGTTCATAGCCCTTCTCATGGCATGAACACTTGTGAGCCTAAGAAGGCGCGATTTGTGGATGGGTTTTATGACACTCTTTCTAGTGAGTTAGGCCATGCTCGTGGACATGCTTCTAGTGTTTCTTGTGTTGGTCCGCGACATGCTTCCCGTGGTGCTTGTGTTGGTTCTTCTCCTACGACCCCGAAGGATCTTTGCCTTTTTGCTTGTGGTAGCACTCTACTTTCCTCGCGAGTGACTTCTTTGAGGCATGGTTCCAAGGGTGTTCGAAAGACTTTTCATTCCAACCGGCATTTGCATCATGCTAACCCACATGATAGGTTGTGTGCACCACTTACCCGTGTGACCAAATCTTGGATTCCCAAGTACGTGCTTGCTAACCCTTTGGGATCCAAGGCTCGGTCTTTCTCGTCTCCTTGTGTGTAGGTATGGAGACGCGGTTGGAGAACATGAGCTCAATGGAGACATGATGGTTCTCCACACCGTTTTGGATGGCTCTTGAAAGCCTTTGTACACATGTATAGTGAGTTTTCTTTTCCCCTTGTCCTCTCTTGTATATACTTGTGTCTTGCTTGTGTGAAAACCATGGTAGGCTAGCCACCTTGTTCATGATAGCTTTGTGATCTTGAATATCTATCTTGCTATCTTTGTATGATTTTATGGTGGGTGATATTTATGAACATCATGTCATGCTTTATGGTTGATTGCTCGGTTATGTCATGTTGTTCATCCATATCATTTTTTGTCTAGCTCGATGGTACCTTTGTTGTTAGCATGTTTGTCCCCCATGTATATCTTGTCATGCTAGCTTTGTAATATATGTTGGTGGATGATCCATGTGATCTTGTATCATGCCTTTGTTTAGTTCTTGTATATTGTTTGGCATGTTATTTTTTTTGGTATCATTTTGGTTTAGTGTTGTACCTTGTTGACATACTTGCTTGCCCATGCTTATTCATATTTGTGGAATCATGTTACAATGCTCTATTTATGTTAATTGTTATTGTCAATGCATTGTGTAGCATGTTGTGAGCTTTCCTTGGAGTTTTGGGCTTGTCTTGTCTTCGGGTTGTGTTGTTGTTCTTTTTTTCGGTTGGTTTTAGAGTTTTCCTTGCTCTTTCTTTTCCTAGCCTTGTTTGAGGGGGAGCTTGGCTTCTTTTGATAGGGAATTTGATTCCAAGAAGGGTTGTGGCTTTTTGGGCAGTCTTTGTGATCCTTCAATTGGTATTCCTTCTATGGTATTCAATTGGGATCTTTGCGGTTTTGCAATTGGTACTTTTTCTATGGTACTCAATTGGGACCTTTGGTGGCTCTTCTCTCGCTTGGAGCGATTCTTGGTTGGTGTGTTCCCTCGTGAGCTTTATTGGTGTTAAGTCAAGTTCCTTGTCTCCCTATGCATTCCGCATTGCATTTGTATCATATATCATGATGTATAGATTTTGGTAGGTTTGACATTTGTGTCTTGCATTCGTCATATATCATGTTCCTTTTGATGTACATATCTACCTGTGTTGCATTTGTATCATATTGCATTTTAGGATGATGAGCTTCTTCCATATGCCTCATTTGAGTTTCTTTGGCTACTTGTGAGATATTGGTCATGTGTGTGTGGAGAAATGGCTATGTGAGGCTATGCTCTTGGAATATTTGAGATATATGTGTTGTGAGATAGCCTTTTTGAATCAAATGTTAATCTGGACTAAATTTGATGAAATGTGCTCCACTCATGTATACTAGTATATCCATGTCACTTTTTGGTCCAAATGTGCCTTTCATGCTTAGATTGTGCTTGGATGTCTCTTTCTTGCATTTGGGCCAAAGGCCGATATCATTGTGAATGTTTAGCCTATGTTGCATTCATGGAGGAGCATAAGCTTCTTTTTGCCGCAAAGGCACTTCATGTACCATGAAATGATTTAATCTTGAAAAGAAGTGTGTAATGCTTGAAAAATGCTCCATCCATCATGTTTATGCTTAAAATGTCTTATCTTTCACACATGGGTGCAAAACATGTTGCATGATGTTCACCAGTGGAGAAGTCTCCCCGAAGTGGACACATGGCTCATGAGCTTTAACATGACATGCTTTGCTTTATGGGTGTTTGCAATGATCTTTTGTTGAGAATTGGATATCCTTGTATGATCTCTGGATGATATGCATGTTGTTGGCTAGAATATGACATGGATAGACTTTTACATTTGAAGTAAGCCATCTTTTGATATAATTATTCAAATCTGAAAATTTGCTTTGTCACATGCCTATATTTCCATATATTACTTGTGGCAATGCTTTGACTATGTTATGATCCATATATGTGCTCTTTGTCTTATTTCTAGCCTTTGTCACTAAATTTGGCCTATTTGAGAAGCTCATGTAGATGTTTATACGCTTTGTTTTGCATTTCCGCATTTTCACCTTGATTCATACATTGTCAACAAGGGGGAGAAGAGGTGAACTTAATGAAAAATTTCGAAAACTGCATCTAAAATTTGGAAGTTTGCATCCACATGTTCAGGGGGAGCTTGCATTTTTGTAGGGGGAGTTTTGGTGAGTTTTCTTTGTTTGCCTGAGTTGTGCTTTGGTGGTTGCTTTTTACTCTATCACGTGTGTTTAGGGTGAGCTTTGTATGCTCTTTGTCCCTAGTGCATGTGTTTAGGGGGAGCTTGTGAGCTTGGTGTGCTCTTTTCTCTATCTCATGAGTTTAGGGTGAGCTTTGTATGCTCTTTGGCCCTAGTTCATGTGTTTAGGGGGGAGCTTGTGAGTTTTGTGCTCTTGTGCCGGTGGTGTTGAGCCCCGTTGCCTCTTCTTGAGGAGCCGGCGGTTGACTTGTGTTTTCGATTGTCACATGATTGGTGTTGAGCCCTTTGTGCCTCTTCTTGAGGGATCGTGTGATTTCGCTTGTCCATGATCGGTGTTGAGCCCTTTGTGCCTCTTCTTGAGGGATCATGCATTCTTGTCTCGGTTGTGTCGAGCCGTTGCCCATGTCTTTGGGGACCGAGACATTGAGTTGGCCTTTGTGGTTTCTCTCATGCCAAGTGACCTTGTTCTTTGCTCTTGTGTGGTTTCTTTCACTTGGATGAGTTGTTCGGCCTTTGCCCTCTCAAACCATTTCTTTGTGCTCACCTGTTGTCAATCCGCTCCTCAAGGGGGAGAAATCTGGAAAATCAAGTTGATATGAACCTTGATTTAATGGTGATGAGCGGTTGACAAGTGTTTTGGTAAGAGTTTTATGGCACTTTGGGTTGAGCATTTTGGTTTGATGGCTTTTAGGGATTGCATGTTGGTAGTGTGTCTCTTCGTTTGCGCTTAGCCCTTGTGCTTGCTTTGGTTTCAAGAGGAATTTGTCGGAGCATGCTTTTATCCCTTCTCACTTCAAGTGGCCTTTTGTTTGCTTTTTATTGGCTTTGTGGCGCTTGAATGAGTTCTTATTTGCTTTTTGACCTTCTTTTTGTCAATGCACTCATCAAGGGGGAGATTGAGGAACCAAGTTGAGAAGCACCTTGGTCCGTGTGTGATGAGTGATTGACCGGATGGTTTGAAGCTTTGTGTGTGTAGTGTTGAGTTGTGTTGTGTGTGTTTTATTTTGTGTATTTACCTTATTGTTTATGTGGTGTGTTGTCAATGCACTCGTGAGGAGTGGTTGACAACGTTGTGTGGACCGACTCTTGGCCTAGTATTGCGGTGTGTTGGTTGCGGCTTGGTTTGTGTTGGTGCGGGTGAAGAACAGCGCGAAAGGTCTTAGCCTTGCGGGGCCTCCGAGGAGTGGAGAGACAAGTAGGCTTGGTTCGAGGGACCGGTGGCCGGCGGGATCAAGTGCGAGCCGCATGGTGCAAGAAGAGCAAGACGAAGTCGTGGACATGGAGCCGGTGCATCGGTGGTGGCCAAGTCAAGGAACGAGGCAAGACTGAGTAGACCGTCCGGGCGCCGGAGGTGAAAGGCTTGGCGGGCTCGACGCTTGGCGTGGTGAGGCCGGGCCATGTACGCGGGGTTTGGTGGTTTGGCCACAAAACCATCGGAGGAGGGTTTCTCGGTTTGGGCCTCAAAACCGAGCCCGAGGGCCTAGCGTGACGGAGACGGTATCCGGGTGCGTCGGGAAGCTTCGAGGCGGGCGACACGCGACATGATCTAGGTGCTTGCGTCGGGAGGATGTGAAGGCTCGATGGATGCGCGGCCGTCCGATGGTGAACTTCATGTGTTGACCAAAATGCCCCCGTGAGGGCTTGTGTTGTACTCCTAGTGTAGGGGCACTTCGGTCTTTTCCGGAGGGCCTATATATAGGAGGAGGGGGCTGAATTTTCAGCCAACTCTTGGGCTAGAGGCTGCTGTACTCTTTCATTTTGGAGTGCTTTGGGAGAGAGGGAGAGAGGGGAGAGTGGCTCTTTGATTGGAGCTTTTTGCCATCTTAGATTTGGTTTCTAGGAGCGGCTTGTAATCGATTGGACAAGATATTCATAGTGATTTCATCCTCTAAATCTTGTGCCAATCTTTCTATTTCCGAATTTATTTTATTGCTTTTTCGGAGCTCTTTTTTGTGCTATTTTCGTGCTTGTTTTTGGTGCCTTTGTTCTTGGTGTGATTCCGCGGATTTAAGTGGGTTTCTCCCCGGATTTCTTTGAGGGAAACATGGATGGATGTCTAGTGCATCTTTGTGATTGATCTTGTGCCCTCAAACGCCGGAAACCACTTCGATTCAAGGATTTTCGTTTGGTGCTCTAGCTTTTGGTGGTGTTAAAAGGTTCGCGATTCCCGATGATTTAGGGAGTTAGGAGACGAAATTTTTGGGGTATAGCATCCTTGGTTGACGCTTTACATGTCCCCAAACTCTTGTCTCAACGACTTCTATCGTTAGGGAGATCCGGTGATGGATTGGGAGTGTTGACTTTCGGGGTCGAGCAGTTTTCAGTTCTGTTCGTGCCTGGCGGACGGTCCGCGAGGGCCAGGCGGACGGTCCGCGTGTACAGTGTTCTTCGCGTGTTCTTCGTGTTCTTGCTCGGCTTTGCTTTCGATCCGATTTTGTTTTGGTTTTTCGTTGCAGCCGGTTTGCGGACGGTCCGAGCTCCAGTAGCGGACGGTCCGTGGCCCGCGCGGACGGTCCGCCCGGTCTTCGCGGACGGTCCGTTTTTCTCGGGTCGGTTCGGTGGTTCTCGTTCGCTTTAACGGACGGTCCGCGGCTCGGGCGGACGGTCCGCGGCAAGGGTGCGGACGGTCCGCGGTACCTGCCGGACGGTCCGCGCGGCCATCGCGGACGGTCCGCCCGCCCCGCCCGACGGTCCGCCGCAGCACGGGCCGTTGCTTTGCTCTTTGGTTCGATTCCTCCCTCCTTCTTTCGTGCTTCCGCGTGTGCTTCAAGGAATCGTTCCTAGGACTTGAGGTTGATCCATAACCTCGTTGTTTTAGCGATTGGTGTGTGATTCGTTCCATCGCTTGTGCGTGATCGGGTTCTTTGAGAAGATTTTTTACCGGCTCCTATTCACTCCCCCCCTCTCTAGTCGCCATCCGATCCTTCACAAGACCATGCAGAATTTTGATGAGATTGGTGGATTCTTGCGCATTGATCCGGAGATGTTAACGATCTTTATCATTCTATCTTCTAGAGTGTCATGTTGCACTTCCGTGTTGAAGATTCGGGGTCTCCCCCATGCTTAGCATTTTGCTAGTCATGGAAAAAGAAGACAAAGCACTTCTTAGCCATCCTTCCATTTCCTTATAGTGAGAGTCTTAATCTTGCCCGTAAGACATTTTAAACGCACATTCTACCCCCAAGGTGACGGTTGGGAGTAGATAGAATTGCCAACAATCCAACAATGTCTCCTAAGATTCTTAACTTGTGGCATAATTAGTTTAATAAGGAATAAAAACCTAATGAGTGTACGTGGTGCAAGGTGTGTATGCGCATGATAGGAAAGCATATAAACAAAGACAATGTTTTCACCTAGTTCTAAACACCATGTTTACAACTAGGTTGCCGAATTTTTCCATAGCCATAAAGGTTTATTTATCAAGGGTTAAAACACCATGTCTATCCCTAAATCAATAACCCTTATAGCACAAGGAAAATTAAGCGCATTGCGAGCTTATAAACTAACCAATGCAACATGAAAACATATGAAAAGCTAGCAAGGTTTATCGAACTTAATGATGATGGTCCGAAATCATGTTTAAACACCACGTTTACACAAGATCACAAAAGGAAAATGCCCAGCTGGAGCATTAACATGGATATGAAAGCATACATCATTGAGCCTTAAAACAACCAAGCCAACTATATGCAAAACATGTACATGCAAAGAAACATCACATTGATAACAAAATGCAATGCATGCAAATAAATAAATATGAGCATGAACATGATGGTGGTTCTAAAAAGAAAACTAAACTTAGATTAATAACCACAAGTTGATCATCATAAGATAGTGCCATTCTTTATTCTCTCTAAGAAAGGAATAAAAACATAAAGAAACGGGTTGCCTCCCGAAAAGCGCTTCATTTAAAGTCATAGAGCTCGACTTTCTCACATACCTTCTTTTCGTTGCATAGCCATGGCCCTTCATGCAAGAATAAAAGGTACCAATGCAGCTTTAATTTACTTCCCATGTTGTGCTTGATCACTTATAGAAGACTTGCCCAAAGCATCCTTTTGTTTCATCGTTATCTCCTTCTTTATCATCCTTCGGTGCTGCCTTCACTCCATGAATTTTTTCTAATGTCCAGAACAGAAAGTATACTCAAGCTCTACTCCATTGCACAGTGCACAAAATTTCCTTTCCAACGAGTCTTCATTTGCTCAAATCGGACTCCGGACAAGGGAGTTACGTCCGTTTTACTTCGGCGATGAAATCTGTCCTTGGCCTTAGAGATTTTTCAATAAGAGTGATATTTGGTTCATCAAGCGGTGTTGAAGGCGAATCGATCTCAACAAGTGCGGTTGCCTCTTCATCACCATCTTGCAATTTCTTCAACTCATCATGTGGAACATGTAATCCTTCAACTATGTACGCATTCATCTCTTCTTTGAAGTCTTCTTTATCAACCGATCTTCATCTTCAAAGACTTGTATGTTGCTTTTTTTATCTTCCATGTACCACATGTCGTCAAGATCGCTCATTGTTGATTCACTCTTTCCTTCATCCTTGAGTACTTCCATGTCTTGATTTGCTAGTGTGTAGGCTTCAATAGCACACAAGCTATCATCTAGCTTGAGTCCTATCTCCTCCCATTTATCCTTTAAGTCACTAGGCTCATCACGGTTGTACTCTTCTCTTCCTTCATCATAAATCTTTGAGTTGTCAAACCGGTCGATCCATCCTTCATCTCCTTCTTCTCTTTCTTCTTCAAACATCTTTTGGATCGACTCTCCACTCATCTCTTGATCAAATATATCTTCAATTAGTTTGGCAACGTGTCGGTGTTCCTCCTTCCTTCCGTAGTTAATTAGTGGGGCGAAATCAACTTGAACCCAACCGGATTGAATGAACTCCGCCAATGGTCTAGCATTCCACATGCTTCGGCCTACATTCATGTTAGTTTCAACATTTTTAACATCCGAAATGACTTCTCTTACCTTGGGAAGTGGATCTTCACTTTCTTGTATGGTCGGTTCATCTTCCTTGACCTCGGGTTCATCTTTTTCGAAATTTCAGCAAGCACCTTGGGCTTGCTTTCGTCGTTTTGCTCCTCTCGACAACATCTTTGCCAATCTCGTAGCATTCTTTGTCCATTTCTTATCCTTTGTAAGATTTGTGCGGCTTCACTAATTGTTTTCTCCATTATATCACCGCCTGCACGGATGCTTACAAAACGAGACGAGTTAGGGGTTAGTGAAAAATAAAAGGTATGCAACATCAAGTCACTGGAAAATCCCAAGTTCGGGCCTCGCTCAAGTAGTTCATTAAATCGGTCCCATGCTTCATCAATTCATTCATCCTCTCCTTGCTTGAAAGTGAGCACTTGCCTCCTTAAGTCTTGGACCTTGCTTATGGGAAAGAACTTCAAAAGAAACTTCTTCACTAGCTCATCCCAATTTCCTTTTGCTTCAACGGACGCAAGTGTGTACCATCTTCGCGCTTCATCTTCGAGAGAGAATGGAAAAAGATTCCACTTGAACCAAGCGGCCGGAACTCCTTTTTTGTTGCACCGTGTTGCATAACATCGTGAATTCCTTAATGTGTCTATATGGGTTGTCATCCTCCAATCCTCTAAATGGTTTTGTCGCCACTAACTTGATGATTCCGGGCTTCACTTCATAGTGGGTCGTAGCAAACGTCAAATCTGATTTTTGCATCTCAATGTCTTCCATTGACGGCATTGCTAGGTCCCTTAGCGACATCTCTTCGTCTTCCAATGGTGAGGTGAACAAATCCATCTAGGCACAAGAAAAGTAGAAAGAAAAACAAAAAAGATTTTTTTTTCTTTTTTAGAAAATAATGGTTAGGTGTTAGTAATCAACAAAATTAATACTATATTAAACGTAGCAAACTGGCTTGCTCCCCAGCAACGGCGCCAGAAAAAGGGGCTTGTTGATGGATAAAACTCGTATCCACCTACGATCCGCAAGCGTACGGACCTACACCTTTTTCACCACGGGATTCCCAAGGTTCTTGTCAATCCGCGGAGCAAGGGGATTACTAGCGCTTAACCAAGTACTAATCTAGTTGACTAAGGAAACTTTTAAAGAGAGTATTAATCTAAAAGTAAAGACAATCTAACCTAAGTTAATCTAAGTTAAGTTGATCAAACAAATCTAGGGTTAAACTAGATGGTAATGGGGTGAACACAAGAGAGTGAGTAAGAAAGATAAGCGTTCCCTCCCTAGGATCTAGGATAACATGGTATGCATCTACTACATGAAAGCGGTAAACCAATCTACCGGGGGTTGTGACCACGGTTTCGCCCTTTCCCTCCTCTCGTACTGTCACTACGCGAAGGTATTCGTGACTAGACCTATGATGGACACGGTATGTTGATGGAATCTATGGGAGTAGCGGATATCATACGCCCGAAAAACATGGTAGCTAACCTTAATCATCAAAGCATCATCAACATGAAAACAATAGATTGAAACCACAAATCGAGTAGCGATCACATAGCATGTATCCATCTAATCCTAGGGATGAACGGAGACATTACCCCATCATCTTACACGGATTGAAGCACATAGGGGTGATGGAGACTCCGGAGAACGTCGTCGATGAAGATGGCAGCGATGGAGCTTGGGAACACCCCTAGGCCAACGGCTTGGAGTCCTCCTCTTGCTTCCTTCTCTCCGCCGGCGTTGATCCTTGCGACGAGCTCATCTAACTCTCTCCCTCATCTTGTGGCGGCGGTTTTACGGTGATTGGCGTCGGTAGGATGATTTGTTCGATGTGGCGTCCGACGGTGGCGGAGGCAATAAATAGACGAACACCTAGGGCAAAGGGGGGACCGAACCGACCCCGGAGTGGGCCGGGCCGGTCGGCCCGGCCGGCCGGCCCGAGCCCACTTCGGCCCGGTTCGGCCCCCGGTTTCCTCCCCGGTTGCTTCTCGCGTGATCCCTTATTCGTGTGCACTTGCATGTGGGCCTTTGACGTCGTTTCCTTCACGGTTAAGGCTTGAATCCTTGCTATGCAAGCTTCGCCGTTTTCCGGTTGAGTCCCCGACGATTTGCATGTTGACGCTTCGGTCCTCGGGTCATTTGGAGTCATGTTGATCGCGTGTCTTGACTCTTATCGGACTTCATGATCTTCTTCCAAAGTGCTTGGTGAACTTATCCCGAAAGTCTCCTCATTAGCGTCGATTTCTCGCGTAAACAACAAACTCCAAAATCGACATGCAAGTGTGAACTTGTTATATCATTAGTATGCCTAGTGGCCGGTTAGTTGCAAATAATAATCGAAACCAATGTATAACAAGTACTCTAGGTGGACGGAAATTCACCGTCAACATGCGGTCGCCGGCATCCGTCCGATGGTGTTATGAAGACAAATTCCCAAAGTGCCCTTGGTGGGCGTGTATCCTAGTTTAGGCCTTAGGGGCATTTTAGACTTTAGGCTTGCCTCCATATAACCCAAGAGGTGAGAGGATGGGATCCAACTCTTGGAACCCTAGCTTATTTGTTTTCCTATTTCCCTTCCTATTTTCTTAAGATTTCCATATGACTAGCTGAGAGCTTCATGGTGAGATCTTGTGAGAGGGTTGGATGATTGGGCGGCAAGCTAGACCTTGTATGAAACTCCTTGGTATGTATAGATGATTCGACGTGGTTCCTCAAGGCTTTGTTGTGTTGTTCCCGGTTGTTTTTGGTGGTGATTTTAAGAGGCCCCTCTTGGTGGTTTTCTCGGTGTGTTTTCAGGACCTTGCTCTTGGGGATTTGATGGGGGAAATTTGTGTGAACCCTTTGTGGTTCTTTTGCCTTTGATTCCCCTCACAAATCTGTGAGTTAAGGGGCTCGATTTTGGAGTTTTCGGGGTTCTAGGGTTAGAGGTGTTCTTGAGGGTTGACTTTCGATTCCTCTTGATTGAGTGGGTTTTGGGGACCAAGCTTCTAGCCAAGGGTAGCCCACAAGGTACCCCAACTATCCCCAAAGTCTCACTTTGATCTGTGGAACGAATTGGGAGATCGATTGGTTGAAGGTTTGAGTTTTTCCCGCGGGTTGAGTTCTTCCCGACTGTCCAAGCCAAAACCGGTCTGACCTGTTTCCCAAACCAGTCTGACCGGTTTAGCCCTATGGGCTGCCGTGAAGAGTTTCAGAGCAAGGAAGTCCCTGTCATGCTATGGCTATTCTTGTTCAAAAGAGGAGAGGTTCTTGAGGCAGGTTTTCTCTCGGAAGTTTTTTTTGGAGACTTTCTGGATAGATCGGCCTGACCGGTTTGCCAAACCGGTCTGACCGGTTTCCCCTGCCTGTGTGAGGCTAAGTCCAAGAGAAGTGGTCTGACCGGTTTCAGAAACCGGCCTGGCCGGTTTGGGCTGCCAGCATCCGTGGCGTGTGTGTTTCCGCTTCGTGTGTGTTGTGGCTATTGTTTGGGTCTTGCTCCTAGGTTCAATAGCACTTCAGTGGCTGTGTGGACTTGGCAAGAGAAGCTTGCGAAGGTGAACGAGTGAAATCGGGTTCATAGGCCGAATTTTTGAGTAGAATTTTTATCAGGTCCCATTCACTCCCCCCCTCTCCCCGGTTCGCCGTTTCGGTCCTTCAAGTGGTATCAGAGCCGGTTCAGGTCTTTATTGACTCTAACTAGTCTAAGATCCAAGGATGGCGTACCAGGAACGGGGTTCGGGTCCACCATACTTCGATGAAAGAACTACCGGATGTGGAGTAAACGGATGGCGGCGTTCCTCCGTGGAAAGGGTCGGATCCTTTGGGATGTCATGGTGGACACGGGCTATGTCCGGTAGATGAACTTCCTCGCTCCGGGATCGAGGGACATGTTCGACGCCAACAACAAGGCGGTCAACTACTTGTTTCGTGCTTTGTGTCAGTCTGAATTCAATCGGGTGCACACCGAGCACTTGGCTTGTAGAATCTGGTCGGTGTTGAAGGAAACTCATGTTGGGAATGCCCGGTGTTCGGGCTCGGATGTATGCGACCTACCGGAGGGAGTACGAGAACTTCACTCATGTCCCCGGTGAGTCCATCGATGCCTTGTTTCATAGGTTCACGGTTGTGGTGAACAACATGAGGGCCAATATGGACGTGCTCCCGTACGATGATCATGATAGAGCTGTCAAGCTCTTACACTCTTTGGATCGTACGGTTTGGGGCGGAAAGTTCGAGCTCTTACACTCTGACAGTGAACGAGCTGTTCTCGAAGCTCAAGTTGGTTGAGGTGGATAAGGGCATGACAGCCAAGATCGAGGGCCCGACTGACTCTCATAGTCTCGCCCTCGTTGGTAGTTCAAAAGGAAAGGCTAACATTAACCCATCCACCAGGATGTTCTCTTTGTCCTCTTTGATGTCTATGCCAGATGAGGAGTTCGACATGCTTGGAGAGGACGACCCGGCATTGCCGACGAGGAGGTTCGAGAGGCCGCACGAGAACTGGGTGAACATGAGGAGGAACATGAGGACATGCTTCCAGTGCGGCAAGCCGGGACACTTCGTTGCCGACTGACCGGAGAAGGTCGAGAACAAGGATGGCTACAAGAACAAGTCAAGGACGGATGGCAAGTACCGGTCGAGGCATGACCACAAGAGCAAGTACAAGAACAAGCACAAAGACGAGCGACAATCAAGGAAGAAGGAGAGCCGAGGCAAGGCCCGAGCGATGGTGGGCGCGAGCGATGTCGACTCCAGTTCTGCGTACTCCACCTCGAGCTCAAGTAGTAGTGAAGATGAAGGTGATCGTCGCAAGGGCAGGAAGTTGTCCAAGAACCTGAGCGGGCTGAGCTGCTTCACTAGAGACGGTTTCTGCACCATGGAGCTGAGCTCTGGCAGCAAGAAGATCGCGCAGGGCGACTCTGACTCTGACTCCGATGATGAGGTGCATGATGAACTTCCCTTCTTGCGTCAGGAGAATGAACGGCTTGGCTTGTTGCTTGATAATCGTGATGACATGCTTAGAGAGGACAAGAAAATGAGGAAAGAGCTTTGGGCTTCGCTTGAGGATGCTAGGACTAGAGTGGCTGAGTTAGAAACACAGAATTTGGATGCTAAGCTTGAAATTGACTCTCTAAAAGCTTCACCAGTTGTTTCTGATGAAGTTGAATGTGCTGATTGTCCTATTTTCCTTGTTGATCTTGCCTTGTTTAAGGAAAAGCATGCCTCCAAGTGTGAGGAACTAGATGTGCTTAGGGTTGAAGTGGTTGAGCTTAAGTCTAGACCTGCTTTGCTAGGTGCTTGCACTTCTTGCCCTGTTTTGCATGAAAAATTGATGAGATGCATGCTTACATTGTTTCTCTTGAGGAAAAGTTGAAAGAACCAATTCCTACATCTTGCTCTACCTGTGAATTGCATGCTTTGAAGAATTTGGAACTTGCACATTATGTTGATCGTTTGCAGGATGAGAATGATGAGTTGAGAAAGTTGATGGGTTGGTAGTGTGGTCATGAGCCTCGGTTGAGGATAATGATCGAGACATACAAGAGGCGGGATGGTGAGGGACTTGGGGCAAACAAGGTTGGTGAGGGAAGTGGAGAGAATATCCCCGCAGCCACCGAAAACCCACCACAAAAATGATTTTCCTCCTAAACCTAACCATCTCAGGAACCGACTAGACACAACCCCAGCTCCACCCGTGTTTCCTCCACAAACAAATGATTTCCAAAAGCCTATCAAGTTTGTGAGCACT
Source organism: Cenchrus americanus (assembly GCA_947561735.1). Lineage (NCBI taxonomy): Eukaryota > Viridiplantae > Streptophyta > Magnoliopsida > Poales > Poaceae > Cenchrus > Cenchrus americanus. The sequence continues at coordinate 219,243,304 of OX387241.1, read as the reverse complement.
TCTAGGAAAATTTTATTTGGGAAAGAGAGCGAGAAGGCTAGTGAGGAGAAACCGGTTGAGAGGCCGAGTGGAGAGAAACAAAGTGAGCAGCCCCAACCCAAGCCTAAACCCAAGCTTGTGAGGTTTCATTGTGGCTATTGTGGGAGAGATGGCCATAAGGATGAGTTTTGCTTCAAGAGGAAGCAAGAGGAGAGAATGGCGAAGGAGTGGGGTAACAAGGACAAGTACCACCCCTGCAGTGGTGTACTTGAGCCTCGTGTGCAGATGCCCAGGGACAAGGCAAGTGTGAGAACAGTTCCGGCTTGGGGAGAGAGAAAGGCTGCAGGAGGTGCTGCTGGAGGAGTGAAACCGGTCAAACCGGTTTTGAAATCGGTCAGACCTGCTTGGAGTCTGCAGGGGGCAAGTTTGGTTTTCGTGCTCGTGAGGAGTCTCGGTTTGTTTCAGGTGGTTGTGGTTCTGGTGGTTGGTCTGGAGAGTCTGCAGGTGGTCAGTTTGCTAGGTGTTCTCCTCCTCATGCTCAATACGGAGATGGGAGGAGTCGTAGCTTTGAGGTGGAGAGGAGGGACAATCCACGGTTTTCCTTTCATGGTTTTGGTCCTCCTCCAGGTAGAGAGGGTTGGTTTCCTCGGAGTGGTTACCAGGGTGGTGTTCATGGTGGTAGCTTTGGTAGGAAAGATGGCTTGGATTGTGCTAACCCCACTTTTGAGCAAATGGCTCTGGTTTTACTCTTTTGGTACTAACCCCAGTGCCGAGTCATTTGTTCGCTCACGTGCTCGTTTTTGAATTTCAGGTGGGAGACTTGAAGAACATTTGGTTGATTGACTCCGGTTGCTCGAGGCATATGACCGGAGACAAGGGGTGGTTCTCAAGTCTCGTCCTGGTGGTGACAAAGAGGTACATCACTTTTGGGGACAATGGGCGTGGGCATGTGCTTTCAGAAGGTGAGATTAAGGTGAGTGACAAGATCACTCTCAGGCGTGTGACTCTTGTTCAATCGCTTGGATACAATTTTCAATCTGTGTTCCAGTTGTTGGATGAGGGTTTTGAGGTGTTGTTTCACCCTGGTGGTTCCCGGATTTTGGACTCTCGAGGGGACCTTGTCGTATGGTCATTCCCGAGGGTCGGGTGTTTTGAGCTGATTTTTTCAGTCTTCTGGTGTTGAGCATTGTTTCTTGGCTGGTTCTTCAAGTGAGTTGTGGAAGTGGCATAGGAAGTTGGGTCACTTGAGCTTTGACCTTTTGTCTCGCTTGAGTTAACTCAATTTGGTCTGAGGATTGCCACGGTTAAGGCTTGAGAAAGAGTTGGTTTGTGCGCCGTGTAGGCATGCCAAGATGGTAGCCTCTTCTCACCTGCCTCTCACCAATGTGATGACTGAGCGTCCATGCGAGCTGCTCCATATGGACCTTGTTGGCCCAGCTTGTGCGATCTGCGGGTGGGAAATGGTATGTCCTTGTTGTGGTGGACGACTACTCTCGGTATGCATGGGTGTTCTTTCTTGAGGAGAAGGGGGAGACGTTTGGTTTTGTTCGAGATCTTGTCTTGAGGTTGAGGAACGAGAGGCACAGAGATGCCATACGAGCAATCCACAATGACAATGGCTCAGAATTCAGAAACTCTCGTTTTGAAACCTTTTTCCATGACTTGGGTCTTGAACACCAGTTTTCGAGTCCGTATACGCCTCCCCAGAATGGTATTGTGGAAAGGAAAAACAGAACCTTGTGTGAGATGGCTCGGATGATGCTTGATGAGGATAGGACTCTAAGGAGGTTCTGGGCTGAGGCGGTGAATACCGCGTGCTATGTGTCAAACAGGATCTACCTCAGAGTGCATAAGAAGAAAACCTGCTACGAGTTGATGCACGGTCGCAGACCCAAGGTGAGTCACTTCCATGTCTTTGGTTGCAAGTGCTTTATTCTAAAAAATGGAAAAAGTTGGATAAGTTTGAGGCTAGGTCGGTTGATGGTATTTTCTTTGGTTATGCATCTCACTCTAGAGCATATCGTGTGCTCAATCTTGAAACTAACCAAATCGTGGAGACTTGCGAGGTAACCTTCGACAAGACACAGCCACGTAGGCAGCTTGTCTTTGAGTGTGCAGGTGATGATGAACCTGGCGAGATCTTTCAGGAGGAGGATCATTAACATGGAGACGAAGAAGATGGCGATGTGGTCCCCCGGCTGAACATGTACCTACTACTTCGACTACAGTGGTGGACGGCCCCTCTCCTACACCTACGACGACAAATCAAGATCGAGGAGAAGCTACAATTAAGGGGGAGGTAGCATCAAGGCGAGAACCTCTCTGGTGAGTACAAGTGGATCACCCAGCTTCGAGGATCATCGGCGACTTGAATGAACGCACTACACGGTCGAGGGTTCGAAACAATTCTCATTTCGCTCATGCTGCATTTGTTTCCACCTTCGAGCCCAAAGACATTGGACACGCACTATCTGATCATAATTGGGTTAGTTCAATGCATGAGGAGTTGGAAAACTTTGAGAGAAATCAGGTTTGGGAATTGGTTGATCCTCCCCCAGGGTGTAAGCCGATTGGTACAAAGTGGGTGTGGAAGAACAAAGAGGGAGAGAAAGGTGAAGTGGTGAGATACAAGTCAAGGATTGTGGCTCAGGGGTTCAGTCAGAAGGAGGAAATCGACTACGAGGAGACTTTTTCTCCCGTAGCCCGTTTGGAGGTGATTAGGATCCTTCTAGCCTTTTCCGTTGCTAAAGGGTTCAAGTTGCACCAAATGGATGTGAAGAGTGCCTTCTTGAACGGTGTGTTGGAGGAAGAAGTGTATGTGAGGCAACCACCGGAGTTTGAGAGTGAGAAGTACCCCCACCGGTGTACCGATTGAGGAAGGCACTCGTATGGGTTGAAGCAAGCGCCTAGAGCTTGGTATGTTAGGTTGAGGGGGTTCCTGTTTGAGCGAGGGTTTGAGATGGGAAAGGTCGATCAGACCTTGTTTTTACTCAGGCAGGGCAGAGATATCCTGATTGTGCAGGTTACGTGGATGATATTGTCTTTGGTGACTCGTCTAACTCTCTTGTTGCAAGGTTTGCAGATGATATGAGCAGGGAATTTGAGATGAGCACGATGGGTGAGTTGCAGTTCTTTCTCGGGTTACAAATCAAGCAATCAAAGGAAGGAACATTTGTGCACCAAACTAAGTACACCAAGGACATTGTGCGAAAGTTCAAGATGGAGGATTCCAAGGCTATGGCGACTCCGATGAGTACGACTACAGCTCTTGATACGGATGAGGAACGTGAATGTGACAACCCGCCCAGGAAAATACCGTACTATCGCCTAAAACCAATCCACTTTGGCCCTTAAGCAACAGTAAAGTATCATCCTGTCGTTAGTTGCTGGGTTAACACCCGGTAAATCACTTGGAATTCGTATAGAGGATCGACATATGCATTAAAACTCACGCGAAGTGAGTCTAGAGTACACACGAGTTAAGAGCCAGTTTATTACAAACCATTGTTCAAGGCATGGAGTAAATGTTCAGAGTTTGAAAACAGAGGAAATAAATTAAACTAGCGCAACGGTCAGTATCACAGGAGGCCATCCGTGATGACATCACTTGTCGACATCCACCCAGTCAACAGCACATGTACAACAGTTTTAAAGCAAGGCTGAGTATACTAATACTCAGCAAGACTTAACCATCGGGTGATAACTACATCACCAAACTCCAAACATGAAAGGATTTATGGCTGGTGGAGTTCCTTTTGCTGAACAGCAACGAGAGTAGGTCCTTACTTTCAATATTTTAGCACAAGTTCTAGTTGATTACCCTGTCTAAGTATGCCAACTGATTCAATCAAGAATTGGACAAGCAATTACTTCATACAACAATGTTCACCAAGTTCCATCATTACGGGATATCATGGCCAGTTGATTAAACAGTCTCGGATAACGGTGAGAGGCCGACAATCGATTGATTTAAACCTTGCAAGGTAAACCTAAGCACACGGTAGGGTGCCCCCGCGAGGACAACCACCCAGGTAGTTCCCAAAAATCCTCGGGTTGGGATCGAATCTTACAGTCCTGCGTACGAGGCTAACTGGCACACCCCTCGAGGCATCCGGCCTCACACATGCACCCCCCCTTCCCGGTAGCTAGCCGGATAGGTGATTCCTCAGGACTAGTAATAGTAAGTTCCCACACCGTCTCATTAAGGTACTAGGCTTACCGGTCCCATTCCTGACAAGTGCTTAGAACGTTCAAAAGCTTAGCCCACGAAAGCCACTGGACCGAAGCCCAAATCCCATGCTCTTACCACATGAGCAGTCCATTTATAAAGATCTTATGATTCCAACATAAGAACCTATTCTCACGAGTGACAAACATCACTCGACTTCTACCGGTCCTATAGAATAGCAGCTATCGACCAAGCATACTAGTGATAGAGCATAGGTACCTAGGGATCATGCATCTAGGGTTTCAAACAACTCCTGAAATGTAAATGCACAAGCATAGCATGGAACAATTGCATGATTTTAAAAGACAGGGTTAATGATCCGGGGCTTGCCTTCGATGGCAAGGTTGGCCTTGGGCCCTTCTGGACTTGATCCAGGTCTTGAGCTACGTCCACGCACTGCAGCTCTTCGTCAGCACCTTCGTCTCCTCCTTTCGGCACGAGCATATATCTACCGTCAGGAAGATCTACACGAAGATGCAAATGCAAGATTTCATTGTTGATTCTTAATTTAATTAATTACAAACAACAAATGAAAACCATGGGGTGCATGGTTGACCACATTCACCTAGATAAGAATACATTCAGCATACTCTTCCAAAAAGGAACAATATGCAGTTCTTTATTAATCGTTCTTTTTGATAGTGACTGTGTACATATATATGTAAAATGATTTTAGGGTTGGTATTTATCCTTTTAAAATGATTTTCCTCACACACAAGGTCATTAAAAGTGGGTTGGTGATTTTTCCCATCAAATTGACCATTAAGCCTTAAATTGCTCCTATAGATTTTATTCATAATTTAATTAATTAAAATTCAGTGGAAGTGTGTATTAGGCACTAATCACCTATAACAAGCCAAGGACACACATGCATGCTTAGGAAAGCTACAAAATTAATTATATCGAAAATGACAAAAGCTAACTAGCAAAACAAGGTAAATGCACACAAAAATAAATACTCATCAAAATGATCCTAACATTCTCACACATGACCTCTGGTACAAAACTAGGCTAGGGATGCAACATACACACCTGGAACTATTATTAATCTTGAGTTATGCAATTATCAAGGAAAACAAGCATATTTCAAGAATAAATATTTCTGAAATTATAAAATTATGATTAATTCACCAAAGGTGCATTTTGGCATAACAAGACAACATGCAGAAGATGGTCACAAAAACCTAATTATTTTTATCTACCAAAATCATTTGGACAGATTCGGCTTAAATAGAAAACAATTTATATAAAAAGATTCACAACATAAATTTGTGCAATTTTCGGTGCAGGAGCTAGTCATAACATAGCACACAACATATCCAAAACTTAGTTATAGAGGACTTGCAGATTTGGAGATATCTCATATCTAGGTTTTTCAAATTTCTTTTTTTCATGCCACAAATATCAGGAAACAGCTCAGGCAAGAATAACAAAAGTTGTAGTATTTTTCACAACGAATCCAGCAAAATTGAGTTTGCATTTTTCTGAATTTTCGACGATTTTCTACGCATTTTACAAGTTTCAGCAATTCAGAACTACTATTGAAGATTCACTTTGCACCGGGGCCCCTAGAAATATTCAAAACGTTACAGCCATGCCCTTGCCATGCACTTAAGTCCCTGCAAAGAAAAGGGATCACGCAATTGGGTCCCCGGCCATGGGGGGCGGTGCGGCTCCGCCGATTCCGGCGAGACCGGCGGCGCTCCCGGCCGGCGAGAGCGTGGGGAGGAGTGCATGCTCACCAAGGGGTCGTTGATGCTCGAACTTGGGTGGGGAGGCACTCTACGACGGCGCACGGCGGTGATCGGCGGGGACGGCCGCGGCGGCCGAGATTCCGGCGAGACCGGCGCACGGAGTGGACCACACGTGATGCTAGGGGCACAAGGGGGTCTATGGACGGCGCCCAAATGATTCGGTGGCTAGGGACGTCTCGGACTATAGCTCGGCGGCGACGACGTTCATGGTGGGCGGCGCGGCGAGGATGGGCGGCTCGGCCTGGCGCGCACAGGGGCGGGCGCCCACCTTAAGTAGGCGCTCGAGGGTGACGGCGTGCGACGACGAAGATGCCGTCGTGGTACGGCGGCGTCTCGTCCGATGCACGTACGACGCGCGCGCGGGTCGGACCGGCGGTCCGCCCGGTGCGCGGCGCGCGTACGGAGCGGCGGCGCGGCGACACGCACGGGGCCGACTACGAGGCACGTCGGGGCGCGGGTACCTAGGGACGCGGCGACCTCGATTGTCGGGGTCTCGGGCTGCGTGTGGCGCGGACACCGAGGCACGGACGCGGCGTGCGCGACGTCACGGCGCGACGGCGCTCTGGCAGGAAATGTTTTGCTGAGAACCTGTTTGAAAGCGAATAACTCCAATTTTTTTAATAAAACTGCACCAAACCTTGAATACAAAAGTTGTAGATCTAGCTATCCTCTACCACTTTCAAAAAGGTTGTATGGGGGTTTTCTCAATAGATTTTGCAGGAAAGGTTTCCCAACTTTGAATGCCACTCAATTATCATGAACAGGAGGTACTGGCCTTTGAGCAAGTTTTTCATGCATTTCCACTCAAAATTTGAAATGCCCATCTACAGGAAAGTTGTGTCCCTCAACAAGCTGGACAACTTTCATAAAGGTAGATTTTTAAGTGTTTAAGTGAATTTTGGAGAACGCGACGAAAGTTCCGGAAGACATTCGCTGACGTCAGGATTTAAGCTTGGTTTGACCTTGTCTTTGACCAAGGGTTGACCACCAGGGTGTGTTGACTTGTTCAAGGGGTTCAAAAGGGTTTGTTGGCGAGGTTTTCGAGGTGATGACCCAGGTTGACCTAGGTTTGACCAGTGTTAGCCGGTTTGACTAGGCTGATTTGGTCATTAGCGTTAATGACGCTAATTAAAAACCTGGGGCGTGACAGTGAACACGTAGACCAGAAGGAGTACCGAAGCATGATCGGGTCACTCCTCTACTTGACAGCGACGAGGCCGGACATCCAGTTCTCAGTATGTTTGTGTGCTCGTTTTCAAGCGTCTCCGAGGACTTCGCATCGGCAAGCGGTGAAGCGAATTTTCAGGTACTTGCGTCACACTCCCGACTTCGGCCTTTGGTACTCCACATCCTCTTCTTTGGCTCTTCATGGTTTTTCAGATGCGGATTTTGCCGGGTGTCGGTTGGATAGGAAGTCCGCTTCTGGGACTTGCCAGTTTTTAGGATCTTCTTTGGTGTCTTGGTCTTCCCGCAAACAGTCGAGTGTTGCTCAATCCACTACCGAGGCAGAGTACGTTGCCGCATCTAGTGGTTGCTCTCAGCTCCTTTGGATCACATACACCATGAGTGACTTTGGTGAGGAGTATAACCATGTCTCACTTCAATGTGACAGCACCAGTGCCATAAGCGTTGCAAAGAACCCAGTGCTCCATTCCAAAACAAAACACATAGAAGTGAGGTATCATTTTCTGAGAGACAATGTAGAGAAAGAGAAGATAGCTTTGATCCATGTACCCACACATGACCAACTAGCCGATATTTTCACCAAACCCCTAGATCAAGCAACTTTCACTCATTTGCGGGGGGAGCTTGGTGTGTGTTTGATTTCTTGAGTTGGTGTGTGGGAGCTCCTTTGTAGCATATGTATAGCTTTCCTTTGTGCATTTCTTGCATTTGGCATGGCATATGTAACATGATGTATAGGCATCCTTGTATCTTAGATTGCATGCATTTTGTATCATATGCATTGGTTAGGAAAAGCTTCTCTCATATACATTGTTCACAATGATGTGCTATATATGATCGTGTGAGCTAGTTTGGTATGCTATGGTTAGTTTCGCTTAGCTCTTGATGATCTTGATTTATATCCATGGTTGATGGCTATGCTTTTGAAAAATGTACATATATGCTCTCTCATGTGTAAATGCCTTTATATGATCTTGACATGCTTTAGTGGCTTGGTTATGCTTAATTCGTGGTTGGATAGCTAGTTTATTGATCATATGGGGCCAAAGGCTCATTTGCCATCATGAATGTTTAGCCCTCTTGCTTTATCTTGTGGAGGGGCATAAGTTCCGTTTTGTCGCAAAGACATTTCATGTACCAAGTATGGATCTGAAAATGAAATGTAAAATGCTTGGAAAATGTGCTCCCATGTCATATGTGCTAAATTTAAATTGCTTTGGGTGCTAAACCGTTGCATGATGCCTAACAATGAGAAGTCTCATACATAGAAGTAGGCACATGGCTCGGTGGCTTTGACATGACATGAGGTGCTTGTGGGTGTTTGTGATGGTCTTATGATTAAAATGGCTGTCCTAGCATGAAGTTTGTGTGGCATTGCTATTTTGACATGTTTTGCTCTTGTTTAGGACTTTGCTCATGAGAGGGTAACTTTTAGCAAAATTGATCAATTCTATCTTAGCTTCGTCCAATGGTTGTGGAACTTGGTAATCATGAAGTTGATGTCATTAAGAAGCTGTAGAGTATCTAACTTGCTCATTTGGACATGTGTAGCATCTTGTGATGAGTTTTGTATACTTGAGAAGCTCTAGGTTTCATATTTTCAAATTTGAACCTTGATTCATGCATTGGCAACAAGGGGGAGAAAGAAAGGTGGAGAAAAGTTGCATTGCATCCCTGGAACCTATCCCAAGAGTCAAGGGGGAGCTTGTGCATTTCTTTTGCATTTTTAGCTTTTGGGGGTGTGGTCTGCTGTACGAAATCGGCCTGACCGGTTTTGGTAACCGGTCCCGACCGGTTCGGGGAACCGGCTCGACCGGTTTGTGCCCAGAGTTGGCACTTGTTCAGGGGGAGTTTGCATATGTGCAGGGGGAGCTCTTGTATGCTATGGTGGTTTGTGCTCTTTGCTTGAGCATGGTTTTGTCTCGGATGTGTCAAGTCGTTGCCCTTGCCTAAGGGGTCCGAGACTTGTCTTCTTCAAGTGATCTTGCTCTTTGCCTTTCTTGGTTTTTGAAAGGACCTTGATGCCGACTAGAGGGGGGTGAATAGGTGGGATGACCAAATAAAACTTTTCCCCCATAAACTTGAGCTTCACTGGCACAGGTGGTTAGACCGCCCCTATCAGGCAGTTAGACCGCCCCTGATGTGCTGAACCATAGGCGGGCGGTTAGACTGGGTCTTGGGGCGGTTAGACCGCCCTGCCCAGTAAACCTGCAAAACAACTCAAGTCTTCTCTTGACTTGTAGCACGAACTTAAGTTCTTGAGTAGCTCCTGTAGATGATCACAAGCAGCGTAATGATCCCTAAACTCAAAGACAAGCACACCAACTCGATCGAGCAGAAGAAAAGTAAATGTGCTACAGATCAAAACAAGTGAGGCAAACCACAAAGGAGAGGCGAGGATTTGTTTCCCGAAGTTCACCGCCCACAAAGGAACGGCTACGTCTCCGATGAGGAGCTTGTAAGGGAATTCTCCCACAACAAGTCGGGTCTCTTTCAACCGCTTTCCTCGTTTCCACTAAGGCGATCTTTTCCATGAAGAGGCAAGATCACAACCCTTACAAACTTGCCACTGCTCACCACAACCTTGGGAGCTATCCGGCGGCGCCTAGTCATCTAGGAGGCGAACCTCCAAGAGTAATAAATGCTTCAAAGGCTTTCCGACGCGAATCATAAGTGCTCAAGCTATGGGATGCTCTTGCTCAGCTCACACAAGCTCACAAAGGCTAAAACTCTCAACCCAACACAAGGATGTGGCTTGAATAGTAAATCTCACAAAGAGAGAGAGTTGGGGAGTGTTTCTTTGGCTTTGGCTTATGAAAAACAACAAGGGAAGCACCTCAGCAACCCTAGAATCAGCAGCACCAACAAGTGGAGCTCGTGGGGTACTTATACCCCTCACAAGGAAAACTAACCGTTAGTTCTCTGACAATGGCGGTTAGACCGCCTGGTCAGGGTGGTTAGACCGCCCACCAACAGTCAGTTTGAAAAACTAGTCGTTGGGTTGTCAGGGGTGGTTAGACCGCCCCCCTAGGGCGGTTAGACCACCCTAGGCAGAGAGAGCCCAAAAACCCTTCTCTCTTCTCTTCAGCACTTCCAACACGAGTTGAAGTGGCAAAGGCTGGGTTAAAGGTTTGTTAGACTACTCAGGGACTCTCTCAAGGCTAGTTCTCACTTAGGTCAACTAATGAGCACTTTTGATCTTTTGTCTTAGAGCTAATGTTACATCCCTCTTGATAGTACGGCATACCTAAAACTCAAGAATAAATATAAAATCGGTTGATCACTTGAGATTGTAAATCTTCAATCTTGTCGTACTTTTGTAATTTCAATATGAGGTCTTTTAACATAGCCGATGTCTTGACCAACTCCATACTTGAGCTAGTGACTTAGGATTGTCCCTTTTTGCATGAGAGTGAACACTTTAATTCTTAAGTCACTCCATATTGCCAATCATAACATTTTGATGTGCTGCATTGCTTCCCTCGGTTAAGGCTTGGATATGATACATGAAGACCCCATGGATGCTAGAATTTCACCTCAGCAAAACACTAATGGCGGTCGGGCCAAGACCCCAAAGATTTCTTAGTCCCTCACCCTAGACACCTCGGTTGATCTTTTCATCACTTACCCAATCCACTTTGAGTTCCACTTTGCTTCATATGTTTGTTCTTGATTGACAATGAATATGCAAGCTTCCTTCTAAGAACCATTAATTTTACACTCATCCTTATGTCCTCTTTCAATTTCCACATGAAGCCTTGCACTTTAGCTTGAAAGAATTACCAGCTTCTTTTTGAATGATCCCCTTTTTATTTTAGTCAAGCCACCACTCTCTTTGGAGACATGTATTTCATCTTCACAAAATATCCTCAAAATATAAGTCCATTTATTGCTTGACATTAACTAATGTGCATAAAGAATCATCCATGTATTTGTCTTTTCCGATGTGAGACATATAATATTTATTCACAAATAAATACTCCAATAGGTGCTTATGAATTTCAAGATAAACCTGCTCACAAACTTAGACAAATACATTAATCCTTTAATCGTTTTGTCATTCAATTCACCAAAACACTCTTAGGAGCCTAGATGCACTTTCAATCTCGCCCTTTTTGGTGATTGATGACAAATCGATTAAAGCTTTACAAAATAAATCAATTAAGTGCAATTTTAATTCTTAGATATAGTTAGAGCTCCCCCTCAATGTGTGCTTTGAATGAAATATCAAAAATTGGCCTCAAATGCCAAAAGCACATATTAGAATGACAACAATAGAGCTCCCCTTATATCTTAGAATTAGTGGAGTGCAAAAAGATGTGTGTGACAAAATAAAAATAAAACTGTGATGCATATGGCATGACAATCACTCAACAAAGAGAGGTGTAGGTTGTTTGGGCAGGGGCAGTCAGACCGGGGTTGCAGGCCGGTTAGACCGCCTCCCCCATTCAGCCTACAAAAACAATCATCAAACAAACCATGCATCACAAACTATCACAAGTGTCACTTAAGATACATAAATAAGTTCTACACACCAAGTAGCACTCATACAAATACTCAGGTCCACAAGATAAAGTAGAGATCCATTTATTACAAACCAAGTCTCACTCTCAACTCACAGGGGTTGGGTGGTTAGACCGCCTACCACGGGCGGTGAGACCGCCCCCTACAGAACAGCTACAAACACAAAGCTTTAATCTATCTCTTCTCCCCCTTTGTCATCAAACATCCATAAATGGCCTGGAGAAGGAAATGCTGCTGCCAAATCACTGTCGCTGCCACTGATCCCAAGTGTCGCCTCCGGTGCTTGGATTTGCAACATAAAAAGTGGCAGGCTGATCAAAGAATTCATGTGAGACATGTGCTGCCCACTCATCAGTCAATGGAGGAGGAACCCATGGAGGCGGGGCAGTAGTGTCACCCTCAAACATAGAATCAAAATCAATAGGTGGTGGTGGAGGAGGAGCTGAGGAGGAAGATGCACCAATGTCTGATCCAAAGTTGCTCCCATACTAATTGTAAAGATCAGAGTTGAGAAAGGCATTCACCCTATCATCCACAGAGGCTATCTCAACCTCTGGAGGGGAAGGTGAGATGGGAGACCTAGGAGGTTGACAACCGGCCTGATTGCGAAGAGCCTTCATTGTATCCTTCGTCTTCTTATTCTTCTTCCTTTCATCTTGTTGAGCAACTTCAATGTCTCTCTGTGTTTTGCACATACCAAGGAAGATACTGATCAGTTTGCGAAGAGGTGGCGTGTGTTTTTTCTCTTCCTGCTAGGGGCGGTTAGACCGCCCTGGGGGGTGGTTGAACCGCCCCCAGGCTGATATGCCTCCCAGTTGCGCGCCGTTTCCCTTTCTCCATAAATTTCTTGCACCTCTTGCTGATCATCCTGTGGAGAGGGCACCCTCACTGTCCTACTGGGTTTGGGTTGCAAAGGGCGATGCTTCGTGTCATTTGGATAAGCCCTTTGTGTCACTTTCTTGATGATGTAGCTAATGTAGGGACCATAGCTACACAACCTTTGTAGATTTTCAGAGGAGTTCTTTATTTCTTTCCACAAAAAGTCTCCAACATGAAATGTCGGCTCATCACGCTTCATAGCCACCATCAAGTTCCTCTGAAAAGCGGTGATATATGAGGTGTTGCCATCCCTAGGAGTGAGGGTCTTTTTGAATAGACGGTTGAGGATAGAATAGTATGTATATAGGCCCTTCACATGTCCCCAAATGTCCCTTGCATTTCTGGGATACATAAAAGCCATACTTTTTTCCTCAAGCGGACCCTCATCATGGAGAAACCTAGCAAACCCATCATCAGGTAACCTGAATAGAGTGACAAAGTTGGAGAAAGAGAGGTGGTGACTCTCACCCTCAGTCATCCAAAACATGGCTCTGTCACTCCGCCCATCCTCTTTTGGCACATAGCCAAAATAAACTATCGCATAAAACTGGGCAATGAGTTCTTTATTCCAATGCGGCTTGAACCCCATGAGGGCCTTAATCCCTTTAGCCTCACAAGCCTGAATTACCTCATCAAAGATAGGATTATTCTTCCTCTCCATAAACTCCCAATCCACATACTGAGCATCATTAGTGATTTTTGACTTTCTACCAGTGATGATAGCTATGGTGTAGTAGTCCTGCTGAAAGATGGTACGAAACCTGTAATCTGTAGCAGTCCTCCCCTCACTAGATGGATTAGTTCTTCTCAAGGTCACTACAGTGTCTACCATCCCTGCCTGATAATAATCAATAGGCCCTCTGTAGGAAGGATAGTTAGGCTCCCTGATGTATGGCCTACCAAGCTGCTGCTGCTGACCACCTTGTCGCTCTTCTTCCTCATCCTCTTCCTCAAAGACTCGTCATCATCACTATCATTACCTCCACCTGCAACTTCCCGGTTACGCTGGCTGAGCTCAAAGTTGAGAGAGGGATCCTCAACATCATCATCGCTACTCTCCACCCTGTCACTCATCTCAATGTCATCCCCGTAGTACACAGGAGGTGGTGGCGGTCCTCTTGGCCTCAAATTGATGATAGGACCAGAGGATGTTCCGGCATCGCCACTGCCTCTTTTCTTCCTTTTCTGAGCACCTACACCCTTCGGCATTGCTGCTGTCCCTGGATCACAAGATGTGAAATAGAAGTGTGTGAGACACCAGGAACAAGATTGGCTAGAATGAGCATCGAGGCTCGGCAATCCAAAGCAATTGGCACAAAACTGGCCAGGGCGGTTAGACCGCCCATGGGGGCCGGTTAGACCGCCCCTGCTAGTTTTGAGCCAATGGCTTCTTTCGGCCAAACACAGCAACACAGATGTTTGAATATGAAATTACTGTTCATGGAACGACCCTAGAGTGATTGATATTCAAGTACATGCAGAAATCACAACTTGGACCAATATTGCGCAAGGTGGTTAGACCGCCCTGCAGGGGCGGTTAGACTGCCCCCTGCAATCAATCCAAATTTTGAGTTCATGACAATGTACTAAAGGCAATGGAACCAAAATCTAGGAATGTCTTCTAGGGGTTGCCAGGAGATGTTCTACCAAAGGATATTCAAAACTACTCATGGAGTTGATAGATCGGGTAAAACAAGATTTGAATACCTTTGGAGGGAAACCGAGATGAAATCCAAAGAACCGGGTTGGGAACCGGTTCAGCCGCCTTAGGGGAGTGCTTTCCACAGATTGGATTTGATTTCTAGGGGTGGAATCTTGAAATCACCATGGGAGGGTGTGAGAGCTTGAGGAGGAAGAAGGGGTTGAAGTTCTGGACGAAATGGATTGTTCTCGGTCGTTGGAGAGAGATGGAGAGAGTGGATAGGGATAGGGGGTGTAGAGTCACGGGTTGGGGTACCGGTCTAACCGGGTAGGGGACCCGGTTAGACCGCCCCCACCGCTGACTCAGCAGATCGAGTTAAAGTTTTAGGGTTTGGTCCCTCTTTTCCACATAGGCCCCTGGGATACCTGAAATTTCACTTAGAGAGGAATAGGAGGGCAGGAGCGAAAACTTGGAGGGGCGGTTAGACCACCCCCTACCCCGGTTAAACCGCCCTTACGAAAAATCCCTCCAGAGACCCCATATCAGTAGTACTGAGGTGGGGTCGGAAGTACCGAGAATTTCCATACTCTTGGACAGAGAGCTCTTATCAGTAGTTCCGCCCTAGGGTCAGTAGTTCCGAAAAACACTTTTTCAGCATTAGTGGATTTGATCCTTTATTTCCATGGAATATTTGGATAAAAGATATATAGAAGAATTCGATCCAAAAATCACCAATCTTAGAAGAACTTGAGATAATCCAAATAACTCATACTCTTTGATTCTTCCAAGAGTGTTTGAGAGAGAGAGATAAAGATATGGATTTAGGGATAATATGGACTTGAGTAAAATATCACCACTTGTGACTAGCCATCAAACAAACATGGAGAACTATAGTCACAAATGGATCAATAGGGTCACAAAGACCAAGAACCAAGTATATTTTTTAAAATAAGCACACTTCCTACACATGCTAGTTGGACTTTTGAAAAATCTATCCTATGTCACGAAGTGCAGGCATTCACTTCAAATGAATAGCTTTTCAAGAATATTTGACTCATACCTCCATCCTTGAGACACAAAGACGAGTGATAGTAAGGTATCAACCAAATATCTAGAGTAGCCCACAAAGATTCATTTGAGGCAATTACAAGCTAAAGAAGGCACACTAGCATGGTATTATGGCCTAGATGCATTTCGGTGAACAAAGAAGTTCATGATGACATACCTTTGCCTTTAGACCATTTGAATTTGTGCACAAGTAAATATTTAGGAACAAGTGGCTCTTACTTGATTACTTGAGATTCATTGACTGAGTCAAGAGCTCGCTTAAGATGCACAAACATATGAGACTACAAGTTCACTAGAAGAAATTATTAGTCCCACAACTGACACAACCTTTGAAGTAAACTCCCCCCTAATTAGTGCTTAAAGAATTTTGAATTTCTCAAACTTAGCACGTAATTCAATCAAGAATAAGGGAGATTGCTACAAAGGCATGTTTTTGGCATAAAATGGTTTACAACAATGAATTATGCCGATAGTCTCATTACCACTGCCTAGGAATCACCAAAACGTCGACAAACTGCTCCAAGTCGGGTTACCCGGGCACAGGTGTTGGGTCACCCACCACTCTCCAGAACCGCGCTGGGTCACCCTGCCACAGGTGTCAGGTCACCTGCCAAATACACTTCTGGGGGGCCAGGCGGTTAGACTGCCCCCAGGGGGCGGTCCGCCCTGCCCTTCCTTGGTCATTTTGGTGATCTTTTAGCTCTAGATCCTTGATAAGCCTCTATTTTACCAATGTAACACCCTGCAAAGCTTATCACAACAAATGCTCTTCTAGAGAGCCATTAGGAGCACCGAATGGCACGGGATAATGAGATTATTGAACATGTCAAGGTCACTTCCTCATGCTTCACAAACCTAGGTCTAGTGATTCATGAGTGTTCACAAAGAACTAAGAGTGACCTAGGCACAACTTAAGTACTAGTTACCAAGATTGCATTGGTTGTGTGAAGTTCACTTTCTAGTCCGTCTCATGGCATGTTATTAAGTAACCAATTATTTCTCCATTGCCATGACTTCAATGCAACTCGATTAACCTACAAGCTCAGCAAGCACTTTTTGGTACCCAACTCTTGTTGGGTCCTACAAGATTAGTCACAATGTGCTTTGGAATCCATATGGCCCTTGTACTAACTTGAGGTGAACCATTCAACCTCATAGTACAAGTGTCCACCCTGTCATTCCTAAGCTTATGAAAATCATAATGGATAAGGTTGGATTGAGGAGTGTTACCATCGGGCAATCCTTGCCCAAGTGACCCTTCTCTCGACATGTGTAGCAAATGCAGCCTTTGGCACTTCTAGGCTTGGGATCCATTTGCTTGTCTTGCCTTGGCTTGCATGGAGGCTTCTTGCTTGAAGGGTGAGCTTTATTCTCCTCGCTGCGGTGATTCTTCATAGTGCTGGCTAGATCCAGTCTAACCGCCCTTAGGTGGTGGTCAGACCGCCCCTGGTTAGTGCTGCTAGCTCATGTGCAGTCCGCAGCCGAGTGACCCTTCTCTTTGAATATATAGCACAATCTCCTTCTGATTGACCTTCTTCTCTTCTTGGAGATTGTTTCTTGAGCCTTGAGCTTGGTGGGGCAATGTGGAATGCCATGCCCCTTTTTCTTTTCTTGAATGTTTCCCTTGATGATCTTGATATGTTGTTGAGGAGTTGAGCTTGTGACGGTTGAACCCTTTTCAAGCTTCTTCACCACGTCATCACGGTTATCTTGAGAAGGTTGCACTTGGCTCTCTTCCTTCAACACATACAAGTCTCTTTTAAGCTTTGCAACCTCTTGCTCGAGTTCATCATTTTCTTGGGCAATGAGGTCATCACAAGTTTCTACAAATACATGCTCAATACTAGATTGGCTTGCTTGGGTACAACAAGGTTTAGTACAAGCAAATTCATTATTGACAAGTGAGCATGTGCAAATGGGTGTGGGATGTTGTAGGAATTTTACCGATGAAAGAACAACCTCATGAGCAATTTCTAGTGAGGCATATGAATCCACAAGCTTCTCATGTGAACACTCAAGTTCCTTGTGAGTTGCTTGCAAAGTCATATGCTCACTAGTGAGCTTTGCTAGTTGAGCTTCTAGCACATCATTGGCTTCTTCTTCTATCTTCGTTCTATATGAGAAAGATTTGATATCATGATCATATTTGTTAGCCAATGATTCATACTTACAAGACAAGGAGGCAAGTTCGGATTTGAGAAGTTCAAGTTCTCTTGTCGGAGATCTTGAATCTTCGATCTTTTGACTCTTTGCACCCTTGGCTTGCCTCTTCTTCTTGCTTTTCTTCTTGGCCACAAGACAAGTGCCTTCACCGTAGAAGGTTGAGGCTTCTCTGTTGGGGGCGGTTAGACCACCCCTAGGGGCAGTTGAACCGCCTCCTCCAGAGAGACTCTTCCTTCGCTTCTCTTATCTCCTTCTTGCTTGAGAGTTGAGGTTTGATGTTCAGTGGTTGTTGTAGAGGTTGTGAGGCACATCTCCACTAATTCGTCATCATCCTCACTCTCAACTTCATCCCATTTGATGTGAGCTATCCCAAATAGCAATTTCTAAATGAGATGAGCATCCTTGCTAATCCCTTTACTCGTTAGAATAAGATGCTTTAGTTCACTACAGACACAGCTACACAAAAGGTTAGTAACAATGGCATTGAGTCGCTTCTTCTCCAATTCCTTTGGTAAGACACAAGTCTCATCCTCCGGAAGGATACTCGCAACCATAACAGTATAACACCCTCAATGGTGGGACCCAAAACCTTAAGTGCAATGAGAACATTGGAATGCCAAGAAGGGTAGTTTGAGCCATCAAAAGCTAGAGGCTCAAACGGTACCTCACAAGTAGTCGACATCGAGAAACTCCGAGCGGCTAAGCTCGAACCGGAGCACCAAGCTCTGATACCAATTGAAAGGACCTTGATGCCGCCTAGAGGGGGGCGAATAGGCAGGCGACCAAATAAAACTTTTCCCCCGGAAACTTGAGCTTCACTTGCACAGGCGGTTAGACCGCCCCTATCAGGCGGTTAGACCGCCCCTGATGTGCTGAACCACAAGGGACAGTTAGACCAGGTCCTGGGGCGGATAGACTACCCTACCCAGTAAACCTGCAAAACAACTCAAGTCTTCTCTTGACTTCTAGCATGAACTTCAGTTCTTGACTAGCTCCTGTAGATGATCACGAGCAGGGTAATGATCCCTGCACTCAAAGACAAGCACACCCAAGTCGATCGAGCGGAAGAAAAGTAAATGTGCTAGAGATCAAAACAAGTGAGGCAAACCACAAAGGAGAGGCGAGGATTTGTTTCCCAAAGTTCACCGCCCACAAAGGAACGGCTACGTCTCCGTTGAGGAGCTTGTAAGGGAATTCTCCCACAACAAGCCAGGTCTCTTTCAACGGCTTTCCTCGTTTCCACTAAGGCGATCTTTTCCACGAAGAGGGAAGATCACAGCCCTTACAAACTTGCCGCTGCTCACCACAACCTTGGAAGCTATCCGGTGACGCCTAGCCGTCTAGGAGGCGAACCTCCAAGAGTAACAAATGCTTCAAAGGCTTTCCGACGCGAATCACAAGTGCTTAAGCTATGGGATGCTCTTTCTCAGCTCACACAAGCTCACAAAGGCTAAAACTCTCAACCCAACACAAGGATGTGGCTTGAATAGCATATCTCACAATGAGAGAGAGAGTTGGGGAGTGTTTCTTTGGCTTTGGCTTATGAATAACAACAAGGGAAGCACCTCAGCAACCCTAGAATCAGCAGCACCAACAAGTGGAGCTCGTGGGGTACTTATACCCCTCACAAGGAAAACTAACCGTTAGTTCTCTGACAATGGCGGTTAGACCGCCTGGTCAGGGTGGTTAGACCGCCCACCAACAGTCAGTTTGAAAAACTAGTCGTTGGGGCAGTCAAGGCGGTTAGACCGCCCCCCTAGGGCGGTTAGACCACCCTAGGCAGAGAGAGCCCAAAAACCCTTCTCTCTTCTCTTCAGCACTTCCAACACGAGTTGAAGTGGCAAAGGCTGGGTTAAAGGTTTGTTAGACTACTCAGGGACTCTCTCAAGGCTAGTTCTCACTTAGGTCAACTAATGAGCACTTTTGATCTTTTGTCTTAGAGCTAATGTTACATCCCTCTTGATAGTACGGCATACCTAAAACTCAAGAATAAATATAAAATCGGTTGATCACTTGAGATTGTAAATCTTCAATCTTGTCGTACTTTTGTAATTTCAATATGAGGGCTTTTAACATAGCCGATGTCTTGACCAACTCCATACTTGAGCTAGTGACTTAGGATTGTCCCTTTTTGCATGAGAGTGAACACTTTAATTCTTAAGTCACTCCATATTGCCAATCATAAAATTTTGATGTGTTGCATTGCTTCCCTCGATTAAGGCTTGGATATGATACATGAAGACCCCACGGATGCTGGAATTTCACCTTAGCAAAACACGAATGGCGGTCGGGCCAAGACCCCAAAGATTTCTTAGTCCCTCACCCTAGACACCTCGGTTGATCTTTTCATCACTTACCCAATCCACTTTGAGTTCCACTTTGCGTCATATGTTTGTTCTTGATTGACAATGAATATGCAAGCTTCCTTTTAAGAACCATTAATTTTACACTCATCCTTATGTCCTCTTTTAATTTCCACATGAAGCCTTGCACTTTAGCTTGATAGAATTACCAACTTCTTTTTGAATGATCCCCTTTTTATTTTAGTCAAGCCACCACTCTCTTTGGAGACATGTATTTCATCTTCACAAAATATCCTCAAAATATAAGTCCATTTATTGCTTGACATTAACTAATGTGCATAAAGAATCATCCATGTATTTGTCTTTTCCGATGTGACACATATAATATTTATTCACAAATAAATACTCCAATAATTGCTTATGAATTTCAAGATAAACCTGCTAACAAACTTAGACAAATACATTAGTCCTTTAATCGTTTTGTCATTCAATTCACCAAAACACTCTTAGGAGCCTAGATGCACTTTCAGGTCTCGATCGCTTGATGGAGTTTCATTTATTCGTTTTTTCTTTTTCCTTTTCTCTTTGATTACCAAATGTGTGTGTTGTCAATGCACTCATCAAGGGGGAGATTGAAGACCATGTGTGGTTCGAGGACCCGTGGATGGTCACTTCCTGGTGTGATGTGTGATTGACAACGTTGTGTGGACTGATTCTTGGCTAAGTATTGCATGTGCAGGTTGCGGCTTGACTCGTGTTGGTGCAGGTGAAGAATAAGCGTGAAAGGTCATTGCCGGTGAGGCCTCCAGGTGTGGAGAAGACAAGTAGGCTTCGTTCGAGGGGCCCGGTGGCCAGCGGGGTGAAGTGCGGGCCGCATGGTGGCAAGAACAGCAAGATGAAGTCGGAGGACGGTTTCTTGGTTGGGCCACAAAACCAAGGTCGAGCCGGGACTTCGTGGGAGCCAAGTCATGAGTGGTGATTGGCGGAGGCTACATCAAGTTCGCGGGGTTTGCGGTGGTTCACCAGAAAATCATCGGGTTACTCGACTGAGCCACAAAGCCGAGACTGAAGACCGAGCGTGCCTGTCTGGCCAAAACCGGCCTAATCGGTTTGGAGAACCGGTCTGACCGGTTTGGGGTTGCAGGGCGTCAGAAGCTTCAAGGCGGAGGACATGCGTCGGGGTCGCATTTGTTGCGTCGAGGCTACGCGAAATGCGGTCGCCGGGCATCCGTCCGATGGTGTTACGAAGACAAATTCCCAAAGTGCCCTTGGTGGGCGTCTATCCTAGTTTAGGCCTTAGGGGAATTTTAGACTTTAGGCTTGCCTCCATATAACCCAAGAGGTGAGAGGATGGCAGCCAACTCTTGGAACCCTAGCTCATTTGTTTTCCTATTTTCTTAGGATTTCCATAGGACTAGCTTGAGAGCTTCATGGTGAGATCTTGTGAGAGGGTTGGATGATCGGGCGGCAAGCTAGACCTTCTATGAACCTCTTTGGTATGTATAGATGATTCGGCGTGGTTCCTCAAGGCTTTGTTGTTTTGTTCCCGGTTGTTCTTGGTGGTGATTTTCGGAGCCCTCTCTTGGTGGTTTTCTCGGTGTGTTTTCGGGACCTTGCTCTTGGGGATTTGATGGGGGAAATTCGTGTGAACCCTTTGTGGTTCTTTTGCCTTAGATTCCCCTCCCAAATCCGTGAGTTAAGGGGCTCGATTTTGGAGTTTTCGGGGTTATAGATTTAGAGGTGTTCTTGAGGGTTAACTTTCGATTCCTCTTGATTGAGTGGGTTTTGGGGACCGAGCTTCTAGCCAAGGGTAGCCCACAAGGTACCCCAACTATCCCCAAAGTCTCACTTTGATCCGTGGAACGAATCGGGAGATCGATTGGTTGAAGGTTTGAGTTTTTCCCGCGGGTTGAGTTCTTCCCGATTGTCCAGGCCAAAACCGGTCTGACCGGTTTCCCAAACCGGTCTGACCGGTTTAGCCCTGTGGGCTGTCCTGAAGAGTTTCAGAGCAAGGAAGTCACTGTCGTGCTATGGCTATTCTTGTTCAAAGGAGGAGAGGTCCTTGAGGCAGGTTTTCTCTCGGAAGTTTTTTGGGGGCTTTCTGGACAGATCGGCCTGACCGGTTTGCCAAACTGGTCTGACCGGTTTCCCCTGCCTGTGTGAGGCTAAGTCCAATAGAAGCGGTCTGACCGGTTTGTGCTGCCAGCGGCCGTGTCGTGTGTGTTTCCGTTGCGTGTGTGCTATGGCTGTTGGTTGGGTCTTTCTCCTAGGTCCAGTAGCACTTTACTGGCTGCGTGGACTTGGCAAGAGAAGCTTGCGGAGGTGAACGAGTGAAATCGGGTTCATAGGCCGAATTCTTGAATAGAATTTTTATCGGCTCCCATTCACTCCCCCCTCTCTGGTTCATCGTTTTGGTCCTTCAGTACATAAATAAATAGATGTTGCATGCCTTGTTCACATGTCTCCGAGTTCCGAACTTATCTTTGGCTGTGTTCACATGTTTGCGACAACGTTTGAGGCTGAGCAGAGAGCATATTTGCTCCAAGGCAAAGATGCTCCCTGCTCGGGGGCTACCAAGGGCACGATGGCCTCCTCGTTTTTTACGAAAATTTTTCAAAAAAATCCCGACAACTATGTCGAGACCAATCGCACGAGCGAGAGGTTTTTTGACGGAAACTCAATCTCGCGGAAAGTAAAGATGACAGCTTGCGTGGAATGACGGGTTGCTATTCGTTCAAAGCTTCTAGTGCTTATGCCCCTGCGGCTACAGCACGAAGACTTGTGAGTAGTCCTCTAGTTCCAAGTCTTCATTTGATCTCTTTTCAAAATTACTCGAGTGACCGCCAGGACTCCGGTCCCAAAAAATGTTTTCATGAGCAAAATCTCGGCAAGTTATCTCCCGAACTTTTCAAGTTCTCGGGGGCTGCGAACGGACGGTTGCGCTTAGCGGATGAAGGGACCAGGCCTTCCAACTCCTACACCTCCGTGGCTCTAGAGTACGGCTTCACCGTTTTGGTTCTCTAAGTCTGACTACACATTGCTGCAGTCGTCCTCGAGCGCTCAGAAGAAATCAGGGATAACACAAAATAAAATGCTTAGCTACACGCTTGGTAGCCATACAACTTGTTCGAATTATTATAATAAAAGTTCATGGCGCATTTAATTTGAGGGCCCGGGAACTTCTGGGTCCTCTGGTTCATCTTGTGGCAGCAGCTCTAGGTCCTTGAGAGCGGCGTCGGCCATGTTGTGAGCGAAGGCAGCAGTCTTCCTCCAGTTCGTCACATAGGTCGTCGGAGATACCCTGGGCCCAGCCGCCGCTCAGCGCTATGCGGTCCATCTGTTGGTAATGCGACTCAAACATGGCGAGGACCTAGTGCACCGCACGACGGGCTGTCGACAACTCGAGTTCTCACACCACGCCAGGAAGGCGCCCGACCTCTTCGATCAACGTCTCGGGTGTCATCAACCCAAGCGACAGGCCGAGCCCTGCCATGGCCGAGCTCATCGCCCTCCCAAGCTTGGCAATGTCTCCAATGACCTTCTCGCTGATGGCCTCTGACTTGCGTTGAGCGTCCCAGGCCTGGCTCAGGGCGGCGGCGTCCTACTCTCGGGACGCTCGAGATTGCTCCAGCTCTGTCTGAACCTCTGAAAAATGAACAAGGACGGGAAGTCATGGTAGGCTCGCAAAAAAGAGGAGAAGACGGAACAAAAGTTTGACACTCACTCTGAAGCTGCTCTGACAAGTGCCCGATGGCGCCCTCCTTCTCAATGACCTTGAGGACAGCAGCGTTCCGCTCATCCTTCACCGCCGCCAGCTTCGCAACCATCCCAGCGCGGATCACGCGCGCCCCTGCAACCACGACCAATGAATCCGGATGCGATGTTGTCACACCCTGAAATTTTCAATTTCAGGATGTGAATAGAAAGAATAATTAAATAACGATTTTCTCATAATTTTAAAAAAATCCAACATTTATTTTTCTTTACAGGAAATATAGTTTAGGAAAAATCCTTGTTTGATTTTCTTAAGCAAATAAAAAGTTGTGAGTGTTGCCTTCATGCCAGTGCATCTTGGTGCTTCTTGAGTGCAAAAGGTTTTAAAAATGCGTTTAAGAGCTATCCTAACTCTTCCGAGAATTTTCCAGATTTTTCTGGGATTTATTCTCATTTTCTCTGAGCATTTTTTATTTATTAAAAGGCTCTAAAATCTTTTTCTTGAGCTCCAAATACTTTAATTGGATTGTTCATGCTACAATCTAGCTCTAGGAATTTTCCTGGAATGTTTGTGATTTTTCGAGTATTTTTCGTGCCTTTAAAACATTTTCTAGATTATCTGGAATTGTTTCTGGCATTAAAAATAAATTGAAAAAAAGAAAAAAAAACTATCCTTCTGGAACGGGCTGAGCCCGAAGGCCCGGCCCGCCCGCGCCGCGTTGGCCCGGCCACCGGGCCCGCCAAGGCCCATCGGCCAAGCGAGCCGGGCTCTGGCCGCGCTGCCGCCGGACCTTTGACTTGGGCGTACGTGCCAAGGCGGCCTCGCGCCCGCGCCCCTATAAAGGGCAAGCGCCGAGCCGCGCGCCTCACCCTAACCCGCCACCGCTGCCTGGTGACCGAGCTCGCCGCCGCCGGCGTTGACCAAGAATTCCGGCCGCCCCTCCACGTCCCTGCCGACGGTGAGCCATCCATCGAGTTTCCCTTCGACTCCTCTCCGTTTTTCCCTCCTTCCCCGAGCCCCTCGCCCACCATGTCGCCAGCGCCACCACCGATCTGTGGACACCAGGACCGCTGTCGCCCCTGCTGTTCGAACAGAGGTAGGGGATGAGGCCAGCCGGTTTTGCATCTAAGCCCCTGTCTTTCTTGATAATTTTTAGATCTGTTTCATGTGTCTTAGCAAAACTATAAGAAACCCCCAAGAATCTTTAGATCCCTTCAACCAGATCCATCCCAAGCTCTTTTATAGATCTAACCCTATCCTTCGTCCTTTTTGAGAGCACTATTTAACGTGTCTTGCGATTCTTCTTTGCTAGCCCCTAAAATCTATAGTTAATCGCGAACAGGTCCTTTTCATCTTGTTTTCCCCATATCTTTTATGTTTTAGCTCCGTTTTAATCTGTTCAAGTTGCTTTTATTTATAAAAGGTCCATAATAATGTAAAGCACGCGTTAGTGGTGTGTTTTCACCATGTTTTGTTTTCTGAAATAAAATTAATGTTAATTTTGATTAATGTCTAGTTATACATGCCTTTTATAAATAAAAGCAGAATAGATCTATACATCGTTTTTCATAGACAAATTTAATTTGATTAATGTTTCTATCACATGTTTTTGTACATAAAAGTTAATTAGATCTTTATCTCGGTTTTCGTAAACCAAATGTTAATTTGTTTAATAATTGATTAATCTTTTCTAATTAAAATTTGATTAGGCTTTTACATCGGTTTTTATAATAAATATTAATTTGATTAATGCCAATACCATAATGTTTTTAATAATAATATGATCTACTCGAATTACAAAGTTTTGTTTAGATTGTTCATATAGTTTAGTTTTTCTAAATTAAATGTTTAATCGGTTTAACCAATATATGAATCTTTATTAATAAAACTTGACTAGTTCTTTACACCGGTTTCAAAAATAAAGTTTAATATTGCATTAATGTCAACATAGGGTATTTTATTTCTGAAATATCCCTTATATTTGTTTTGTTAATTAAAATGAACCTAGCTCATAGCCTTGCCCTCTAATATATGCAAAACGTTCGTTAGACGTTCTTTTCTCAGTGTGATCTTTCCGGTCCTTGCTCAATCTTCCGCGACCATCTCTTTAAAGCAAACCAAGCCTTTCTTCCTCTAAGCACGGTTTGTGTGCTTTGGTGATCCATCTAATCAAGCCTATCCTTTAGTGCGTTCTTTTAAAGCTCTCTTTTGATTTGTGCTCTGTTCTTAGTATGCTTGTTTGTTTGCTTTGTGTATGTTTGTGCCCGATGATTGATACGCTTAGAATGAACGTCGTTCGAGAAGTTTGAAGAGCTTGAAGTGAAGATTTTGAGCAACAACTACTTTGGTTAAAGGCAAGTGTGTCCTTGATCTTTTGTCCTAAGAATTATATTTAATCACTCATTGCATTGCTTGCATTAATTTTGATGGGTTCCGATTAAGGATTTCCTAGTCTTTATGATCACTCCTTGTTAACCTGGGTTTACATTTATGTTGGGTAGCTATGCTTAGTTGCTATACCTGGGTTATGGTGGTTTTAATGAATAATAACGATGAATCATGCTATACATTTATGTTATATCTTTGGATGCTTAATACAAGACCATATGTTTAATCGGAACATGGAGAACCACCCAGGACAACAGTGCAACCACAAGGACTATATGGCTCTAGTCTTGGCCGAGTAATTAGGTAAGTCTTTGTGTGGTTATTACTCGCATAGTAGGTTGGGGACGGAGGAATGCTTTTATGGCTCTTCTATTCCGGAGTGGTGTTGGAACGGAAGTACTCTATGGCTGACCGTCCGTAATAGAAGTGTGGTACGAAAGATAGCCTCTATGACATACTACTATGGACTAATACGCACGGGAGGACTCTTTGTAAAGGCCTCGTAGCGTCCCTATGCAATCACACCTCGGTAGTGTGGTATGATGCCTGCGCAGCATCACATGGTTGGGTCCAAAGTTCTTCGGGACTTTTACGCGACTTGTGGGTAAAGATGTACAACCTCTGCAGAGTGTAAAACTAATCGATTAGCCGTGCCCACGGTCACGGGCGGCCTGGACCCTCACATGATAATTGAACTTGAAGATGAACTTAAATCGTGCTCTCTGGTTATTCTGGCCATATGCTTATGGCGTATTTCTTACCTTATGCTTAATTGTGGGATGGTATATACTTATACTTTATTAGTAATCAGGTGCTAATAAAATTTGACCAACTAAAATGCTAAAAGCTTATAGCCCAGTCCACTATAAAGCCTTTGCATTCATTCTTTCTCCCACACTTGCTGAGTACGACAAGTGCTCACCCTTGCTATAAACAATGTTGCTCAGAAGGAGGATGCTACTCTGAAGTATTGTGAAGATGTTGACGAGTGCTAGGCGTACGCAACCCCCAGTCGACTGCCTGTGATGTTTGGACCCTTCGTTTCCAGGATTAAGCGTAATACTCTGATAATCTCTCTTTTTCTTACGTGATACTATTTCTGTATTCACTTATATGTCACTATATGCATGAAACTTGATCCTGGCATGCATATAGGTATGCACTTGGTTTCCTTCGAAAAATTGGGTGTGACAGATGTAAAGCAAGCGGCGAACCGAATAAGGAGAGGAAGGGACCATGCGACTTACCATCAAGATCCTGCGACAACTTCGCATTGTTGTCGCGCAGCTGCGCCGCCTCCTCAGTGGCCACCTGAAGCTGGTTCGTAATTTGGGAGAATTGGCGGCTCGTCATTGCCAAGTCCATCGTGGCCGTCCCTAGATCACGCTCCAGCTCCGACACCATCGCTTCAAGCGCCGCCTTCTCGCAACGGTCTTGGTTGCGGCCGCAGCGGTCTTGGCCCTCTCGGCGGCCTCCTCAGCAGACGCCGCGGCCGCTCGGAGATTCTCGACCTCGGCCTTGGTGAGCGCCAGCCTCGAAGCCAGCGAGTCCCACTCAGTGACAGCCGTGGCAGCGGCAGCCTCAGCGGTTGTGGAGCGATCCTCCGCCGACTGGCGGGCAGCTTCAAGGGATGTCCACGCGGATGCCTCGCTCGCCACAGCAGCGGCCGCCGCCACCCGGGATATGACGAGCTACATCTCCAGCTGAGTCCGTTCCGCCCAGAGCTAGTGTGCCGCACGGGCTCGTCTCCGACCTGATGATGCGAGGGCCTGCCTCCAGCGAAGCACAAATAAGTGGCACTCCTCGAGAAAACGAGAGAATAAAAGACACGACCTTCAAACAAGAAAACTTATCAAGGTCGCGGGGAGGATCAGCTCATTGAAGGCGCGGCGCGCCCAATTCAGCTCGCGCTCCAAGGTGTTGCGCGCCGCAACCTCCTTGTCGTTCTTGGTGTCGTCGCCGGACCCGGGAGTGGCCGCCCACGAGGTGCAGGCGAGCTCGAGGTCCTGGGCCTCACCACTTGACGCCCTGCAGCAAAGCCGCGCCCGCCGCCTCCTCGACCTCTTGGATCTCCGGGAAGCGGTCCTTGTCGTGTCCTCGGGAGCGACTCGCTCCTGAACGGCTGTGGCGGGCTCATCCGGCACGCGCACTTTGTCGGCACCGACGGCGACTGAGTGGGATGGCGACGATCCCGCTTCTCCGACAACAACCTCTGTCGTGCCCGTCGCTACAGCGGCAGCCGTGGTTCCGGCTACTTCTATCGGCTGGGGGAGAGACGCTTCCTGCCCTGCACTGGTCGGCGGCAGTGCGGACACATCCGCAACTGGCTCCGTGCCAGTCGCGAACTCCTCAAGGACCGTTTCCGCCGCCTCCGGCATGGTGAAATGAGCAAAGCCGCCGACGCACTTGTACTGTTGCAGCGCTTGCGAGACCGACGCAATCGTCTCCATGATCGACGGTTTGGCGAACATCCGCTCTGTCACCACATCCAGCACCTTCTCCGGGAGTTGGGGGGCTTCAAGGTCAATAACCCCCATGCCGGGGAAGTCAATGTACCAGCTCGTAGCCAGCTCCATCACCTCCTCGACGGTGACGGTGCCCACGACCGAAGAAGTCTCTGCCGCCTTCACGGTTGGGGAAGGACCCGGCACCTTAGCCGCCGGGAAAGGCTCCAGCGCCCCTGCAGCCAGAGAAGGATCCACTGTCACCATCGCCGGATCAGGCTCCGAAACCGGGATTGTCATGACATCGTGACCCCGACGATCGGGGAGGCGTTGAATCCTCGTCCAAGACCACCACCACGTCTCCACCGCCCGGGCCGGCCTCGATCGGTGGCTCCAGGGCCACTTGAGGGGCAGCCGCCCCCGTGGGTCGTTTGTCCCTCCTCGATAGCGGTGGCAGAGACCGGTGGGGGAGGAGCGCTCGATGCCTCTGTCGTGGTGACCACAGTCGGCTCCTCTTCAGCCAGCACCTCGGGGGCTGGGGATGGGGCTCGGAAGCCACCACCCGCGTGCTCAGCGCCAGGCGCTTCAAGGGTGCAAGGCTGAGCACGCCGGTGTCGGCATGCCTTTGAGAAGACAGAAAGCGGCGTCAGCAAAACAAATCAAGTTGGAAGATCTACGATAAAGAAGTCCGAAGTTAGGGAACTTACATCTTGGACCGCACCCGGGCTTTCTTCACCGAGCAGCCCGACGAGCCCTGCTCGGGCGCTACGCGCTTCGAGCCCGCCAACTCGGGGGTTGTTCCGCTCCGGTACGCCACCCCAACGGCGGCAACTCGCTCCACCGCTTGCTCGAGGGCTAACACCCCAGCCTCCACGGCTGTCGAGGTTGAACCATGGCCCCCGCCAGCGACGAGGGACACGTGAACGTTCGGGGCTCCACTACCCCAGATAAGCAATGACTGCAGGCACCGCGGGGCAGCGCCTGGCTCCGCCGCCTGCGGCGCGCTCGGCGTCGTTCTTGAGTCCGACGACTTCCCCCCCGCGACCGACGCCTGCGGGGAGTCGGAGTCGGGACGGTCGGAGCCATCGTAAACCTGGCGGGCGGCGGCTCCTCCGACCTTCTCAGGGGGGTCGGCTTGGCGGGGTGCGGATCTCTGTGACTCGGAGGCGCTCATCCTGCTGGGCGCCATGTGAGGGCGGACCGTCCGCTGGTCCCCTCAGGAAGGGTGAGCTGCTTCACGTGAGCTCGAGCCCACCATCTTCGGCTGTTCGCTTGGCTTATCGGCCACCGGCCCGGCGGTGCTTTTCTCTCGGAACAAACCGGCCACCGGCAACCGGCCCGGTAGTACTCTTCTCTCGGAACAAACCGGCACCGGCCATCGGCCACCGGCCAACCGAACGGGCGCTTGTCGCGCACGGCCGCCTGCGGCTGTCGCGACGACGACACTTCTGTGCCGCGGGGAGGCGACGACGAGGACGACCCCAACATGTCGTTACAGTCGACCGTCGCGCTAGCAACATCGCCACTCCACGATGACTCGGGCGACGGGTCTTCATAAGAGGAGACGCCAAGCTCCCCCGCCTTCCGCCTCTTGATACGGTTGTCGTTACGATCACGCTTGGCGATCTGGCGCTTCTTGTGCTGCGCCTTGCGCGCGGGCGCCTCTTCTCTATCGCGGCCTTGTTCCAGTTAAAAATCGCCTCCTCCGGGAGAGGAGCCTTGGCCGGAACGAGGTGGGCGCACTTCAACTTCAACGGCAAGATGGCGTAAGGGTTAGTCGGGGAAGACAAGCTCTGAGAAGATCGACGTCATGACAAAAGCAAATAAGGTACACCAAGAAGATGAACAACTCACAACTTTTTTTGTCCCCACGTTGGGGAGCATTAGCAGCAACCGCGATGACGGCCATGAGTAGGTCGATCTTCCGATTGCCTGCGCCACGCGGCGCTGGACCTCGAGAGATGACGGGAGCGACGGCGCAATCACAGTCCCCTCCCAGGGGGCCCTGACGGCCGTCATCTCGCAGAGGCGAAGCGGCCGCCTCCGGAGCGGCACGACTCCTCGGGCGTGATATAGCCCGATCACTTCCGCCAGGGTGACTCCGGCTCCTCAGAGACGCCCCAGCACGGCCTAGTGGTGCTTGAGGATTTTCTCCTGCTCCTTCTTGGCGGGGCCATCCGCCCAGCTCCTCCGCAACTCCGCGATGGAGTTCCCGGTGTACGACGGGAGCGCGAACTTGGGGCCGTTCTGTAAGTAGAACCACCCCTTGTGCCAGCCACTATTCGAGCTGATCAGCGACACCAGGATGTAGTCGTCGCCGCGGCCCTGCTTCATCCGGAGATTGGCGCAGCCGATCGCCGCCGCGTGGGAGCCATCCTTCAGGTAGGTGAACCTGAAGAAGTACCGGAAGAGGTGCCAATGGGCATTGATTCCGAGGTACCCCTCACACAACGCCTCGAACGCAGCCATCTGCTGGATGTTGTTCGGGTTGAGGTGCTGGAGCTGCAACCCGTACTCGAACACCACCCCGTGGATGAACCGGCCGGCGGGGACGGAGAAGCTGCACTCGTGGAAGGCCACGAACGACACCACGTACCCCTTGGGGGCGCGGCACGGACTCGTTGCTGGGAACCCTCTACTCAACAGCACTGGTGAGCAGAGGAAGCTGTCCCGCTTCGACAAGGTGGAGGAGCTACTCGCGGGAAACATTGGAGCGTGTCTAGTTTGACATCGCGGCGGCGAAGCCTTCGGTGGGCTAGAAGCACAAGCAGCGGCGGCGTGGCGAATGCAAAAGAACTCGGAGCTTAGAGGGCAAGCGCAAGAGGAAGAAGAAGATGGGAAGGCAAAGTCCCAAATCATCGCCCGACGCATGGTTTTAAAGGGGGCGGACGTGACCCCTCACCTTCAACGCCGAGCCCACCATGTCAGTGAGACTTTTGCCCACTCGCGCGCGTGCCCCGGCGAAACAACCGCCCACTCACGCGACGCCTCGGTTCCCGCGGAATACGGGCCTGCAGAATCTGCGCACGGTCATGATGGAACGGTCACGTCCGTCATGTCGGCCAAGATGCTCGCACCCATAACTGCGCCCACATTCACCACGACGGCCATAACTACCCCGACGAAATGTCCCTAGGCTACAACGGCTACAATTACGAATAAAAGCTCACGAGCGAGTCTCCAACTCACTCACGAGCTCGGGGGATACATCCGGCGGATGCGCTCGCGTGCACCCACCAAGAACGTGAAGAGCACCACCAACACCAAGATCATCCGACTGAGCCTGAGCACGACTCCTTGACTCCCTCTCAGGCTCGGGGGCTACTGACGAGGGCCCGAATTAGGGCCCCCTTTGACGGCGAGATTATCTCCTCTAAAACAACAAGACATTCCAACATCATTGACAATGTGAAGGCCAAGGCAAAGATTCAGGAGAAGAAGGAGAGAAGACCCTGGTCAAGACCCACACTGGCAAGACGTCCAGTCTCTGGCTAGTTGGCTGCATCTCCGACCAGTTCCCCACCAGAGGGACCCCCACGACAATTCTCCACCTTGCATAACAAGTCTCCGCCTCGCACGAGAAGTCTGGCCCCGACTGGCACGTGGGCCCAGACGCACAGCATAAGCGCCACCACTGACGCGCGTGAAGGTACGATTCCCCACGTCGCGGAGGTGGAACAACTAGCAACCATGCAAGCAACTCACTCCAACAAGGGTCTTAATGCTGGTCTGACCGGCTGCGCGACCATCACATCGCCATCATCTCCCCCTCTGCCACATGCAAGCTCAGCCCGAGGCACTCAAGCACCCTCTACAATGTGCACAAGCCTAGACTTAGGCTTGGGCGTGGCAAGCTAGGCAAGTACTCAGGCAGACCAAGACAAGACCAAACTACTCGGGGAGGAGGCCAAGTGTCCCATAGTGAACAATCCAGCCCGGTCATGCGGCGACTCCCCCGACAAGGCGTCACGACTCAGCTTCAATGCGCCCCGATGGACAACGACGTGCGACGGGACGTGCCAGCTGCCAAGCACTGTAACTCTTTCTTTCCCCTTGTGCCCCTCCCCTTGTGACTATAAAGGGAGTGGAGGGCAACGGTTACAAGGGTTAGACCTTCATAGGATCGAACACCGTCTCAAGGGACTTGGGCTCGACACCCTCTCCCGACCAACTTGTAACCCCTACTACAAGCACTCCTAGCTCGGGAACACGGCAGCACCACACTGGACGTAGGGTATTACTCCTCAAAGGCCCGAACTAATCTAAATCATGTTGTCTCCTGTGCTAACCATCCGAGCCCGACGCACGATCGATACAAATTTACTGTCAGTGGTAGAGAACCCCGACAGGGGCCGAACCGGGCCCGGAGTGGGCTGGGTCGGTCAGCCCAGGTCCATTTCAGCCCAGTTCGACCCCGGTTTCCTCCCCGGTTGCTTCTCGCGTGATTCCTTATTTGTGTGCACTTGCATGTGGGCCTTTGACGTTGTTTCCTTCACGGTTGAGGCTTGAATCCTTGCTATCTGTCAGATGGTGAGATCTGGACAGCCCACAGGGGTGTTAATCCCTGTGGTTTATTTGTTCGACGGGGAGGAGTCTAAGGCTAAGAACTCGAAGATCGCACACGAGTGCGCGGAACACAGAGGACATGGCGAGTTTATACTGGTTCGGGCCTCCGGAGAGTAATACCCTACGTCCAGTTGTCGGTGTAGATTGCTTGAGGATTGGTCGAGGTGAAGTTGAGTTACAAGGAGGATCGCCTCGTCCGCCTTATATTGGCCAGCAGATGAGGTCGGTTCCTAGACTCCTGGTCAGTTACGACCACGAGACCTAAGTCTACGTTACACATCTTGCCATATCCCGTCGATCTGCTTTGGGCGAAGTCCACCGAGGTCTTGTCTTGTCTTGTACGCCAAGTCTTGAGGTCGTGATGGATTAGGTCATCCGGGGAATCTTCTCGGAAGGTCTTCGGGAGGTCGTGTGGGCTACCAACTAGGTCGGTTGGGCCCACTGATAGGTCGGCGAGTCTTGTAGTAGCCCGGACCCACTTGTCGGGGACAGCTGTGAGCCTAGTCGGTGGGGACCCAGGGGTACCCATGTCTCACAAGCCCCCGAGCGAGGTGTAGGCACAGCGACCTTAGAAAGGTCATGACGAAGTCATAGAGCTATCGACAGGTCAAATAGCATGCACGTCGGTCCAAAAAAGAAAGAGAAACAAATCAGCTTAGCAGCTGACCTATTTGTAGTCTTTGCCGAATGAAGCGAGGTCGAGTGACGGCCTATACGAAGCAGGCTTCCAATAGATCGAAACGATGATGAAAAAATTCAGAGGGCATCGAAGATGCACTCATGAGTAGTATCCGAGCATCATGGCGGGCAGGATGGCCGGTATGATGGTCCATAAAAGAAGAAGAGAAAAAAGTAGGTCGAGTAACGACGTGGTGAGAAACAGGTTTCCCAACAGGTCGGTACGACGAGGAAAACAAGAGGGCGTCGAAGACGCACTCGTAGAGTAGTCCCCGAGCATTGAAGCAGACAGCATGGCTGGTTTGATGCTCCAAAAAGAGAAGAAAAAACTAAGTCATGGTCTTGATCGATCAAAGTGTAGAGACATCCAAATCTCCCAGCATGGCTGCAAGGAGTCTGGCAGGGCCGACCTCGAGGAGGCCATGTAGGCGTGCCGACCTCGAAGAGGCCTTAAACAACAATGCCCAGTATCCGAGGATACCCAGCAAGGTCTTGAAAGGTGCGCCGAATGAAGAAATCTCCGATGACGAAGCTTGCGTAATAACATCGATCTTGAATGTATGGAGTGTAGAGACACCCAGATATCCTGCATGGCTACAAGATTCTGGTAGAGCCACTCGAGGCATGCCGACCTAAGGAAGGTCTCAAGTCAGAAGCGCCCAAGCACCGGAGATACTTGGTAGGGCCATCAGACGCGCACCCCACAAGGAGGCCTTCATTCCCACGTAAAATCCTAGGTGTCCAGAGCAGGCTGGCAGGGCTTACAAGAGCACACCGACCTCGGAAGGTCACGCATCTGGGGCGCCCAACTAGGTTGGCAGAGCTGTAGTCATACCAAGATATTGCAGGATCTAGATATTAAGGCACGCCGACCACGAGGAGGTCGTTTTGGTGTCCAGATGACCAACATAGCTACTGGCCATCTAGCGGAGCCGTGATACTAAGGTATTGGCAACCTTAGCAATAGGCACACCGTCCACGGAGGCCCGACGAAAATTGTAGATCTCCGTGATGCTTATGTTCTCCATGGTACTTTTAAGTCTCCAGGCGCCCAAAAGGATCTAGTAGAGC
Source organism: Cenchrus americanus (assembly GCA_947561735.1). Classification (NCBI taxonomy): domain Eukaryota; kingdom Viridiplantae; phylum Streptophyta; class Magnoliopsida; order Poales; family Poaceae; genus Cenchrus; species Cenchrus americanus. The sequence continues at coordinate 219,208,717 of OX387241.1, read as the reverse complement.
AGTGACGCACGCCTACCTCGGAAGGTCTTCAATCGAACCTACGACCATTCTGCTCAAGAAACAGAAATATAGGCTGATTGGAATAGGTCCGTTTACGTGCAGAGCCATAGCGGGTGCACCAAGACGCAGGGCCTAGCGGGTGCAAATAACATTCATCAGGTCGTAGAAGAAGTTCGTGGAGTTGTCGTCGAAGGGGGGGGCTAAGTTAGGCCCGGAGCCCTCTGACACAAGGTCATGTTTTGTCTTGTAGCGTAGACTGCAGGGTCACGGGTCAACAGTGGTAGGAGATGCTCTTGCCACCCAGAAAACGACAAGCTGCCCACTGATCGAGGAGTTACTGTAGCCATGTGACCTCTGCGGCGGGGCTCAGGCATCATTGATGCACAAACGACAATGGTGTCGTGAGTCAGGAAAAGTAATGTCGTCGCCTTTAATGATGCACAGACTACAGGTCTCCTCATCACGTGGTGATAGTGTCATCACTTCGCCAGCTACCCGACGCGCGGCGTCGGCTATAAATAGCATCGTGAGGTTGGAGGAGGCAAGCGCCGAGCATTGTTGAGCTATGAAGCCGCAGGGTAGTTGTGAGGCCATGCCATGGGCATGCGGTCGTCCGCCAGAGCGTAGATTTGTGTTCTTGTAGATACTTGAAGCTAGGAGAATTCTTGCGAAGTGCAGGCAACATCTCTATCTGCTGAGCCCAGCCTCTGCGTGGTACCAGGCAGAGTTTGGAGATGCTCCTATTCGAGCTGGAGGTATAGCAGGACGTCTCTGGTGAGCACCGGGGGCTCGCCAGAGCTTGGCGTTCCGCACCGAAGAGCAAGCTCGTGTCTCCATTCCAGTAGTTGGAGCCGAGCATGCCTTAGATTGCGTGCTGTCCTGAAGTATCCTCCCGCAAGGCTGCCATCAAGGTCCTGATGCTAGAAGAAGTCTCACGACGTGCTCTGCTTCGATAGAGTACGTCGTGGTGACCGCTCTGAGTAGCTCAGGCCTTGTGGTATATTTATCTTGTGTGTCGGGTTCTGGACCCAATGAGGTCGCAGGCGACTTGTGTACCTTTAGATTCTGGATCCAGTAAGGTCGTCAGTGGCTTGTACCCTCGGGTTCTGGATCCGATAAGGTTGTAGGCCGATGCACCCCCTTGGATTCTGGATCCAGTGAGGTCGTAGGTGGCTTGTACCCTCGGGTGGTTCATGTAACGTTCGCTCTCTTTTATCATGTGCTTGGTCGATTTGGCAAAATGATCGCCAAAGACCTGATTTTATATGATGTGGGGGCTTGAAAATCGTGTTTGCCATCAGGACGACCTGATGTTATCTTCCTATTTGACTGATGGCCTAAATTCAGATTTAGGTCGTAGCACTTGGTCTGTTAGCGAAAAATCCTCCTTAATCTTCTTGCGAACTTCTCGGTATGGAGTCGTTGGGGCGTGTTGTACAGAGCAAGGAGCCGCAACGGATAGATTTGGTGGACCCCTCTATAAATAGAGTGAGTCGGGGTGGATTTGACCCCATTCCCCTCATCTTCTTCCTCTCGCTCCTGTCGCCCTCGCTCCCGATGCTCTCGCCTTTCTTTGTGCTACAGCGACCTTGCGACCGCCGTGCTCCCGCGTCGGTGCGCCCATCCTCCTCCTCCGGCTAGGCTCGTGCTAGCGCCGCCGCTCCGCGCTGTGCACCTCCAGCGCATGCGCGTCAAGACCCTCTGCCACATTAGATCCACCGCGAACCCTAGCAGTAAGATGGCGGCGGAGGTGACTTGCATCCCAGACCCGCAGGCGGCGTGGGTCCGGTCGGCGATTACCGAGGCCAAGATCCAAACGTTAGTGGACCGAGGGCTACTCCAGCCGAAGACGGAGGTGGAGTGGAGGGCCGCCGCTGGGAGGAGTTCCCGAGCGAGGACGTCAAGGAGCGGGTCGTCTTCGGTTCCTTCTTCGAGCGCGGCTTCAACCTCCCGGCGGGAGATTTCTTCCGCGGCCTTCTGATTGGAGTTGGTACACCTCGTTCCTAACTCCGTCACTGTAGTGTCGACTTTCATCCATTTCTGTGAGGCGTATATGGGGATACCGCCTCACTTCGCGTTGTGGAGACATTTCTTCTGCGTCAAGAGCACTGGCAAAAGGTAGGGGCCAGTGGGGGCTGTGATGTTCAATTTGAGGTCAGGCCTCAAGGCTGAGTGGATGGACACCGACCTCCCCGACAACACCGCCGGGTGGAGGTCGGAGTGGTTCTATATTGCGGATCAGATCCCAGGTCTTCCGCGGCGAACTGGCCATAAGCCAGTGAAGATTAGCGAGTGGGATCTAGGACTCTCCATCCGCGAACTCGAGGACTTGAAGGGGGTCCTGGAGCTAGTCAGCGACATGAAGAGCCGAGGAGTGACAGGAGCGGTGGTGGCGAGGTCGTACTGCCGGCGGATGATCCAGCCAATCAAGGATTGGGTCCATCCGGTGTATGAGTACTGTGGGCAATCAGATCCCACACGCGAGGTGAACTGCAAGGTCTCCAGGGAGGAGATGGCGGCTAGAGTTTCCTAGATATATTCTGGGAAGGTCAAGGTGAAGAAGTGCTCGAGGGCACACTCACTGAAGAGACCGGCTGATCCGGTAAGATCCTAAGATCTGTCTTTAGGTCGTTGTGCTTTGCTTTCTTCATTCACTTAGGTCGTATAGCATTTATGTCATCTGTTTTGCAGATGTGTGAGCTCCAGATGTGGTGCCCGGCGCCTCTCCCTGAGGGGGAGATACAGGGGAGGAAGCTGAGGTCGGACAAGTACAAGCCTCCAGCAGGTCGTCTGCTAGAGAATTATGAGTCTGACTCGTCGGTGGAGGCCGACGAAGATACTGACGCGGAGGCTGGGGCAGATCCAGTCGTCGGCGCTGCAAAATCCCAGCGCAGGACCAGGTCGACAGTGGTGAAGAAATATGCTTCGGCCGTTGCCAATGCTATCTCTGCGGTGAAGGCCGCAAAGCAGAAGAAAAAGAGGAAGAGGAGGGCTGCATCCCCTCCGGCCATCGCGACTCCAACGATTCCGACACCTCGCTCACGGGAGGTCGGGACGGAGGACGAGGAGGAGGAGAAGGAGAAGGAGAAGGATGAGGCCGTCGAAGAGCTGCCGGTCCCTGAAGACCGGGCAGCGGAGAGGCCGGAGAGTCCTGCTGCCAAGAGGCAGCGGGAGCTGGTGCAGAAGACGTCAGAGGAGGCTCTCTGATGTGGTTTAGAGGCGCAGCACGGTGCTGCTGCAGCACGGGCGAAGATACCTGCAGCTATTAAGCCTGGGGTGTTTTGGCCGAAGGCTCGGCTTCCGGCTGCGCCGAGGTATGGACTTAAGAGCTGATGTTATCTTTATGCTTTTTATCTGAACAGAATCTTGACGTGTTATTTGTCTGTGCATGCCGGCGGCAAGACCACAAGGGATGCCGGTTACTCCAGCGTCTCCCTCCCGCACGAGGTCGCCTGAGCCACAGGTCGTGGGGGAGGCGCTGGTAGATGATGCTCATACCGCTACCCCGACGCGAGGGGTGGCGGAGGGGGTGACGACTTCATCGCCCGTGGCTGACACAAGGGCGGGTTCTTCCCTACACACTGCTGAAGGTGTTGAGACCTCAGTTGGGGGAATCGGGGCGACGACCTCCCCAATAGTCGTAGATGTTGACCCTATCAGGGCTGTGCCTGATGGGGCGAGGGGCGTGGCCGAGGACCAGCTTCAAATCGACCTGGCGCCGGGAGGTCCAGGAGCGTCCGGCACACAGGTACCTTCATCTTCAACTTCGAGCCTGAGGTTGCCACATCGATCAATTAATTGGGATCACACCCCTTGGCAGGATGATTGGTTCGAGGACAATGAGGACATGCGGGCTTTGCAGACCAGCATCGTCACCATCAACAACGCACTCATTGTGAGTTGCCTGTGATGTATTTTTACTGCTTGATTATTTTGCTCTTGAAGCATCACTGGCGACCTTGTGATATTGGAATAGTCACTAGCAGAGAGGGCCAAGGGCCGGGCCGACCAGCTGCGGCATGCCGAGGAGAAAGAACAACACATTACCGACCTTGAGCGAGAGCTCAGGGAGGTTCGTGAGGCGGCGGCCGCCGACAAGAAGAGGCTCGAGGACGAGCTTGCTGAGGAAAGGCGCAAGGCTGTGGAGGCCAGTGCGCAGTTTAACGCTGCGGCTACTAGTGAGTTTTGGTCTTTGTCCCTTTTTGAACAGAAGGTCATTAGCTATAAGCTAACTATTGTGTGTGCAGATTTCCGTAACCGCGAAGAAGAGCTGAAGAATGCTTTGGCAACCTCCGGGAGCAAGATTCATGGCCTGGAGGGCAAGGTCCGGGAGATCGAGGCTGGAGGCCTGGAACTCAAACGGGCGATGAAGGAGGCCACCGAGAGTGAGTACGTCGTATCTCAAAAGCTGGCTTATGAGACCGCAGCTCGTCGGGGCCTTGAAGTCGAGTTCGAGGTTGTTTTGAAGTCATTGTAGGGTGACCAAATCACCATTGCGGGGTATGAGGTGGAGGCCGAACGACCTCAAGGGTGTCGCCAATTATGCAATGCCTTGCATACCTATTCGGAGGAAGGGGGTCGACGACGGTCCATCATTGATCGCCTGGTAGATACTCCTAACAGGCTGTTGCTCTTATTGAGGGCAACCGGCTTGGCGGCTGCGACCGATGCATTGGTGAGAGTCAAGTCTCACTATCCTGAGGTCGACATGACCAAGATTAAAGGCGGTGCTGACACCACGAAGGACCTTTACGCCCTGGAGCTTGAAGTTGATGAAGCCGCCACCGAGGTAGCAGAGAACATCGACTTTGAAGGTGATGACGGAGCCGGTGGTGAAGGTGGCGATGGCGGCAACCAGTAGTAGCTAGGAGCTGTACCTCCCCCTCCTCTTATGACTTGTAAAAACTTTGAAGAAATCTGTAATGAAGTACTTGCCTTTTGCCTGCACGAGTTCTGGTTGATCTTGTAGATGACGACATTTTGTATTCTTGACTCGCTAACCACTACTCACGGAGAGGCTGGCTTACCGACCTCTACAGCTCAGTGTGGAGGCTTACGAGAGATCGGCACGCGAGGGAGGAGCCCAGGGCTCAGGTCTGGTGACCTTTCTGATCAAGCATACTCGTGGCGGCAGGAGGCTTCGTACTCGTTAAGGCTGGTGTCCTTAGGTCATACGACCTTTAGGTTGGCTTTAGCCAAGCCCCCGAGCATGTCGAGGGGAAGGAACGGAGAAGAGTTAGGACCCCCCAGGTCGTGCAACCCAAATGTTGGCTTTAGCCAAGCCCCTGAGCGTGTTGAGGGGGGTTTATGATATGAGGAAGGAGGAGGTAGTGCTCGACTCATAGCAGAGGACTGCTTGAAATACTTTTTATTTAATCTGAAAAAGAGGAATACAAAAGGGAAAATACCTAGCTTAAAAATAAACTAATCTACGGATAGAATCGTCGTAGTGCTCCACGTTCCAAGGGTTGGGTACTCCTTGCCCGTCACCCCACTGAAGTTGATATGTCGACGGGCTGATTACTTCCGTGACGATGAAGGGTCCCTCCCAAGGGGCAGAGAGCTTGTGCATGTCGTTAGTCTTTTAGATGCGTCTAAGGACGAGGTCACCAACATTGAAGGAGGTTTCCTTAACATTGCGATCGTGTTAGCGACGTAGCTGCTGGTCGTGCGGGCTTGCCTCATGACAGCGGTGAGTCTTTGTTCTTCGAGACTGTCGAGGTCGATGCGACGTATTTGCTCGGCCTCTCCTTCCTCGTAGAACTGAATTCGTGGAGCTCCAAAGGTGACGTCGGTAGGAAGTATGGCTTCTGATCCGTAGACCAGAAAGAAGGGCGAAAAGCCTGTCGCGGAGCTGACTTGAGTCCTGAGACCCCCAGATTACGTGAGGCAGCTCAGCTAGCCATCTGGTGGCGTTGTTGGAAGCATCGTGGTAGATACGGTCCTTGAGTGCTTCAAGCACCATGCCATTGGCTCTTTCGACCTGGTCATTACACCGTGGGTGGGCGACGGAGGAATAGTAGACGTCAATGAGGTTATCCTAGCAGAAGTCTCAGAAGACCGAGCCAGTAAAAGTTGTGCCTAGGTCGGTGATGATCCTGTTAGGCACACCGAAGCGGTGTTTGATGTCTCCGATGAATTTGACTGCTTCTTCCGATGTTACTTTTGCAACAGGTCGGACCTCAATCCACTTAGCGAATTTGTCTACAGCGACTAGGATATGCTTGTAGCCGCCTAGAGCAGTGCGAAACAGTCCTACCGCGTCGAGACCCCATATAGCGAAAGGACAAGATGGAGGGATAGTGTGCAGAGCCTGAGCTGGCAGGTGCTGCTGTTTTGCAAAGAACTGGCATCCTTTGCACCTCTTGACGAGGTCTTTAGCGTCAGTTATGGCCGTGGACCAATAGAATCCAGATGGTATGCTTTACCGACCAAGTTCATGGATGCGGCGTGGCATCCACACTCACCACTGTGTATCTCGGCTAAGAGTTGTAGACCCTCCGATCGTAGGATGCACTTCATCAAGATGCCTGTGGAGGCAGCTTTCCTGTATAGGTCGGAACCGATCATGACGTAGTTAGCGCTTCGCCGCGTGATACATTCTCGCTCCGCTTTGTCATCGGGGACAAGCTGGTCGAGTATGAAGTCTATGAAGGGCTTGCGCCAGTCGTCCTCTTTTTCAGTCATGAGCACGTCATGGGGAGGTGCTGAAATTTGGTCGTTAGAAGGTGACTCTGGACTATCAGGATCCAAGAGCTTGATTGAAGGCTTGTGTAGGTATTGGACGAATACACCTGCTTGGACTAGAGCTCGACGAGAGCCTAGTTTGGAGAGTACGTAGGTGGCGACGTTGTTGTTGCGTGGGACGTGCTTGAAATCAATCCCCTCGAAGTGGCCTTCGAGTTTTTGAATCTCAGTGCAGTAAGCATCCATCGTGTCCTTGACGCAATCCCACTCTTTGTTGACTTGCTCGATGACGACCTTGGAATCGCCGAAAGCTAGTAGTCCCTTGATGCCAAGGGACACTGCTATTCGGAGGCCGTGGATTAGGGCTTTGTATTCTGCTCCATTGTTGGAGGCCTTGTAATGAATCTGCAGGATGTACTTGAGCTACTCTCCCTGGGGAGAGATGAGTAACACGCCTGCGCCTACTCCTTCGAGGTTGAGGGCACCGTCGAAGTACATAATCCGGTGTTCAGGCCGCTCCTTGGGAGGGGGCATCTGGATTTCTGTCTATTCAGACACAAAGTCTGCGAGGATCTGCAACTTGATCACTTGTCTGGGACAAAACTCGATCTCAAACTCTCCAAGCTCGACCGACCACTTGACGATGCGGCCATTGGCGTCACGATTGCAGATGATCTCTCCCAAGGGGAACAAAGACGGGACCACGATCTTGTGAGCTTGGAAGTAGTGACGAAGCTTTCTCGACGTGATCAGGAGCGCACAGAGCAGCTTCTGAGGTTGTGTGTAACGTGTTTTAGCGTCAGCCAGAACCTCGCTTACGAAATATACAGGTCGTTGAACAGGATAGGCCTGCCCTTCTTCTTCTCGTTCGGCGACGAGAACCGTGCTCACCACATTAGTGGTGGCAGAGATGTAGAGTAATAGTGTTTCCTTCGGTATTGGAGGCGTCAAAACTGGCGGAGTTGTAAAGGACTCTTTGAGAGCCTCGAACGCTTTCTGGGCTTCATCGTCCCATACGAACTTGTCAGCCTTCTTTAGTAGCTTGAAGAAAGGAAGTCCTTTTTCGTCGAGCTTGCTGATGAAACGACCTAGAGCCGCCATCATTCCGGTGAGCTTCATGACGTCTTTCTTGTTGGATGGCTTGGCCATCTTGCGTATAGCATCGATCTTTACTGGGTTGGCCTCTATGCCTCGGTGCCCGACCATGAAGCCCAGGAGCAATCCGGAAGGGACACCAAAGACACATTTTGTTGGGTTGAGCTTCTATTGGAACTCTCGTAGATTGGCAAAGGTTTCTGTTAGGTCGGCGATGAGCTTGTCTTCCTCTGTAGTCTTGACGACCACATCGTCCACATAGGCTTCGACGTTCTTCCCAATTTGGGTCTTCAAGCACTTTTGAATTGCTTTTGAGTAGGTTGCTCCGGCGTTTTCAGGCCAAAGGTCATGACCTTATAGCAGTAGATGTCGTGGGGCATTATGAACGATGTCTTGTCTTCGTCGTCGGGATGTAGGGCCATCTGATAATACCCTGAGTAGCAGTCGAGGAAGTAGAGTAGGACGCTGCCGGCCGTGGAGTCCACGACCTGGTCGATACGAGGTAGAGGGAACGGATCCTTTGGGCAGTGCTTGTTAAGATCGGTGTAATCGATACAATTCTTAATCCACCAGTTTTCTTTGGTACAAGAACAGGGTTTGCGAGCCAAACCGGGTGTTGACATTCTCTAATAAAACCTGCAGCTAAGAGCTTATAGACTTTGACTTCTATAGCTTGTTTTCTAGCTTTTGCAAATCGCCGGAGCTTTTGCTTGATAGGTCGAGCGGTCTTGTTGACTTCAAGTCTGTGCTCAGCCAGCTCCCTAGGGACTCCAGGCATGTCGGACGGGCTCCATGCGAAGATGTCGGCGTTGTCCCTGAGGAAGCTGGTGAGCGTGAGTTCCTATTTGGGGTCAAGGTCGGCCCCGATGACGACTTCCTTGGATGCGTCGGGCAGGCCGAGGCAAACCTTCTTGACGGCTGGACTTGGGTCCAAAACGTGCTTGTACGCTTCGCTCCGGTACTTGAAGAGTAGTTTGGTCGATCTTGGCTGCCTGAGCGACCATGACCGTTGTTGCGTCTTTGATTGCTGAATCTTTGGAGAGCTCAACGGTAGCGCTTTCGCAATTGTAGGAGACCATGATGTCCCCGAGGATGGAAAGGATTCCGTTTGGCGCCGGCATCTTCATGATGAGGTAAGTGTGATGTGGTATAGCCATGAACTTGGCGAGCATAGGTCATCCGAAGATGGCGTGGTATGAAGAGCGGAAGTCCGCGACTTCGAATGTCAGGTACTCCATTCTGGAGTTCTCCTCCGTGCCAAAGGTGACCGGCAGGCATATGCGACCTATGGGGCATGCAGCCTTGCCGGGCACGACCCCGTAGAAGGGTTCATCACAAGCAGTCATTTTGGAGAAGACGAACTCCATCTTCCATAGTGTCTCTGTGAAGATGATGTTTAGGCTGCTGCCTCCGTCGATGAGGGTCTTAGGAAACCAGGCCCCATTAACAATGGGGTTGACGACCAGCGGATAGGTTCCGGGGTCGGGAATGTGAACCCAATGATCTTTCATGGAGAAAGTGATTGGGAATTTAGATCACCGTAGAGGTCGTGGATTTTCAGTGTTGACGTGCCCGATCTCCCTGGCGTTCGATCGAGTTTGCCGGTTGGTTTTGATCGCTTGGCGACCACCGACAATGAAGTTGATCTCGCGGTTGGCCTTCTGGAATGCACCATTGGGGTTGCCCCCTTTGGGTGGTGGCGGAGGTGTCCGCTCCTTGCGGTTGTTGTCTTGGCGGTTGTGGCCGTCCTGGCGACGTCTATCGTCGCGCCGGTCGTTGTGACGATCATCATGGCGACGATCACTTCTATCGCGCTTATTAGTGCAGTCGTCACGACGGTAGTCATCGCGTCTGTCATCGCGGCGGTAATCGCAGCGATAATCACGTCGATCCCTATCGTCATTGCGAGGATAGGGTCTGCGGTCATGCTAATCTCATCGATCAGGTCGACGGTTACGATTTTCGAAGCGTTGGCCACCATTGCGGTCGTCATTGTTGTTGCTCCTGGTCTTCTTGGAGGTAGATGGTACTCCAAGAGCACATTATAGCTGCTCGCATTCTCTCATGGTATGCTTGGCATCACAATGGAACTGGCACTGGTCGTCCATGACCATATTGAAGTCACCTTCAAGGAAGGTGGAAGGTCTTGGCGGATCTGTTATGTAGGCTTCGCTGGATCGCTTGCGCGACCTGGTGCCTCCGTCGTCGTGGTCTTCTCCGTTGAAGTCATGCATTACCGTGTCTTGAGTATCAACCAGTTTGTCGACGTAGGCCATGAGGTCACCAATGGTTTTGGCATCGGCTTCGTGGATCTTCTTGAACAACTTGATATTAGTGATTCCCTTTTTGTAGTATGCAATGACGTCGTCGTCTTTGACACCTGCGAGGGTGTTGCGGTTCTCGAAGTAGCGGTTTGTGTACTCACGGAGAGTTTCGTCTCTTCTCATCTGTACTCTAGCGAGGTGGTGAGTATTGCCAGGACGATTGTAGGTCGCCTGGTAGTTGGTCGTGAATAGGCGGGACAAAGTCGCCCAGGAGGTGATGCATTCTGCTGGGAGATTGTCGAGCCACAGAAGTGGCGCCTTGCCCATCACAAGAGGAAAGTATCCAGCCATGTGGTCTTCATTGCCTCCTGAGGCACGAGCGGCTATACTGTACATCTTGAGCCATATACTCGGGTCGGAGCGACCGTCGTACTTCTCAATTGAAGGCTTGAAGTCTTTGGGGTATCTGATCGTCCGGAGACGTCGTGAGAAAGCTGGGAAATTGTTGACCGCCCCGGACTTGATGATGGAGCATGATCAGCAGGGATAACGTAGAGGTCGTCGGGAGGGCCATTGTCTTGGTCATACTGGGCACGTCGCAGGAGTTCCTAGTCATGCATGATCTGGAGTTCTGTAGCTTGGATAGGGTTGTTGGCGTCGAGGGGGTCAGGGACCCCATGCTCGCGGCTGTAGTTTGCATGCCGAGCTATCTCGACTTCATCTCTTATGCGGTGGCGCCGACTTCCTTCTGCATGATCGGCCTGGACCAGAGGAGGCTGAACTCATGCGATGTGTCTTGGATTTGGGGCGGGGTTCCCCTGGATGTTGGCAGCGTTGGTTGCATTGATGGCGGCGTTGCCAGCGGCATTAGCCGGGCGCTTGTCGGGAGCATTAGCCGCCGAGTTGACTAGAGCATTTGCTGCGGCGTTAGCGACGGGATTAGCCTCGATGGATTACTTTGTTTTCGCCTCTTCCTTCTTCAGCCATCGGGTCGAGGGGACCCTGGCTACGACGTCGCTGGCAAGGACGCTCCGATCTGCTTCTGGAATAGGAACTTGCCGCAGATCTACTGTATCCAGGGCCTCTTTCCTCAATCTGAGCAACTGCAACACGAACGTTGGCTTAGAGGCGCCGGATTGCTAGAGAATCTTCAAGGTGGTTTAGAACAGCGAGAGCAGCTCCCAGATTGGTCTGCGGCGAGTTGTAAACTTCATGTCCGTCACGCTCGAAGTCCCTGAGGAGATCTTGCACACGTAGTCTGTTGGCACGAGGTGGATCGTCGTGGCGTCGCTGCTGTGGGGCCGCTGGTGCCACAAGTACTTGTTGCGTGGGGTTGGCGTTGACCTGTCCGGCATTAGCCGGTTAAAGGCCTGCACCTGGGGCAGCGGCTGTGATCTCTTGTTGTCGTCGAACAGCTCGGGCAGCGTTGGCGTTTTCACGCTCATGACGTTGTGCGTCCGTTTCTCCGTCTTGCGGTGGTACATTTGCAGAGACGACCAAGATCTGGTGATCTAGGGTCTCGAGTTCTTCTCTCGGATAATTCGGGGAGATCGTTGTGTGGGAGACCTGGAACGCAAGGCGGTCTAGAGACAATTGTTGGTTCAACTGGTGGCGGTGGGCCGCGGTAAGAGGTCGACAAAATCTTTTGAGGACACGGCACTGGCGTGCAATGTGCTTGGGGTTCTCGTGGATAGGACAGGGCTCGTCAAGGTGATTCCTGCAGCTCCCACGATCTTGAGAATTGAGTCCAGATTCGATCTGGATCTTGCGCTTCATGTAGCGAGATGCTACGCGAGCGGCATTGCGCAAGCCAAGAGGCATGCTGGAGGTCGAAGGAGTCGTGCGAGGACGCTTGACGTGCTCGCAGACTTTGATTGTATCGGAGGTCGTATCCCCGACATGATCGATCCCAGCGATCAGGTCGCTAGGAGTGGGTAGGTGGGTTTTCTTCGACACATCTATTTCGATCTGTTGGTTGGTGGTGACCGCGTTGCCTTCGATGATGAGGCAGGCGGCTGGAGCGGTGAAAGTCGCCGGCATCGAGCCGAAGCAGATGTCGACGGGGTTGGCGAGGAAGTCCGCCATGCTCTCTGGGAAGATGACGCCATTAATCGAAGCCATCGAGTTGCACGAAGAACCTTGACTCTGCCCCTACACGCGCGGCAACGTCGGATGGTGAGATGCGGACAGCCCACGGGGGGTGTTAATCCCCGTGGTTTATTTGTTCGGCGGGGGAGGAGTCGAAGGCTAAGAACTCGAAGGTCGCACACGAGTGCACGGAACACGAGAGGACACGGCGAGTTTATACTGGTTCGGGCCTCCGGAGAGTAATACCCTACGTCCAGTTGTCGGTGTAGATTGCTTGAGGATTGGTCGAGGTGAATTTGAGTTACAAGGGGGATCGCCTCATCCGCCTTATATTGGCCAGCAGATGAGGTCGGTTCCCAGACTCCTGGTCGGTTACGACCAAGAGACCTAAGTCTACGTTACACATCTTGCCATATCCCGTCGATCTGCTTTGGGCGAAGTCCACCGAGGTCTTGTCTTGTCTTGTACGCCAAGTCTTGAGGTCGTGATGGATTAGGTCATCTGGGGAATCTTCTGGAAGGTCTTCAGGAGGTCGTGTGGGCTACCAACTAGGTTGGTTGGGCCCACTGATAGGTCGGCGAGTCTTCTAGTAGGCCGGACCAACTTGTCGGGGACGGCTGTGAGCCTGTTCGGTGGGGACCTAGGGGTACCCATGTCTCACACTATCCAAGCTTCGTTGTTTTCTGGTTGAGTCCCTGAAGATTTGCATGTTGACGCTTCGATCCTCGGGTCATTTGGAGACATGTTCACCGCGTGTCTTGACTCTTGTCGGGCTTCATGATCCTCTTCCAAAGTGCTTGATGAACTCATCCTGAAAGTCTCCTCTTTAGCGTGGATTTCTTGCATAAACAATAAACTCCAAAATCGACATGCAAGAGTGAACTTGTTATATACGGGGGGTTAGTTCCAGTAGTTAGAATAATAAATCAATGTCAACATTAAAGGTAAACTCATGGCTAGGTTGACGGAAATTCACCGTCAACAATATAACTATATATTGAACACATATATATTGTCATTTTTACATAACAATGAAAAGATCTTTTCTCTGCAAAATCTTTTATCTAGATACGTCTATAGAAATAACGAGCTCAGTATGATTTATATATTATAAAAACTAATTATATATTTAATTTAACTATTATTACATAAATTTTCTTCATGAGTTAAAGCATTAAACTTTAAGATTGATCCCACCTATGTACTTGAAATGTTAGAGTGTGTAAATAACTACACCTACTATTCTCTTTTGTGTGCTTTTATCAGTGATGGTATTTTTGCTTTGTTATATACTATATCAGCCACTGTCTAACTAAAGATGTATGGTTAAGGGAAAAACGTCTGTAAAGGTGTTCCTATTTAATGCCCCGCTTACCACCCTGAATTTAGTGTATATTGTTTTTTTAATATAGTACAAATGTTGCTCCATATAAACACATACACACCTCTTGTTTTAGATCACTCCTATGAGCACCTCATAGAGACTGGACCGAAAGATATCGAGATTGATAAAGTCTTGGTAGTGTAAGGAATCGGATGCTCGTTAGCCTAAGAGGGGGAGGGGGTGAATTAGGCAACTTAAAACCTTAACCTATGGCTTCACTAATTTTACACAAAACTAAACTAGAACATACTATCTAGATGTGCAACTAGGGTTGTTCTAGTGTGAAGCTCTCATCCCAAAACAAGGTTTGCAACCTATAGCCAATTCTAGTATGCTACTACTGAGGCAAGTAAGGATTGCAATAGAGTAAATGCGGAAACGTAAAGGGGGTGAGAGAAAGCAAACTCTTGACACGCGATTTATCCCGTGGTATCGGTAGGCACTAAGCCGCCCCTAGTCCACGTTGAAGCACTCACACAAGAGTATTACTTCCGGTCACCAAGTCTCTCCCAAGAGCACCACTTGACTCGCCACAAAGGCTAGCCACTTAGGCACTTGCCAAGCTCCCTTGGTCACCTTGATGCCACCTCCACTAAGGAGCTTCTCCGCCAAGGAAGGGGGTCTCCACGTCCCCCGCACAAAGTATCCTCGCCGCTCCACACCAAGCCGGAAGGGTCGATGACGATTGCCGGTGAGCCACTTAGGCCCCAAGGCATCCGGCGAATCTTGTACAACTTGATCCACTCAAAGAATCACCTCACAAGGTTGCCACAACCTTGCACTCACTCAGCTCTAAGCTAAGCCTAGCACTAAGCACATACACAAAGCATATGCAAGTCTAAGGATAAGCAATTAAGCACTTGGATGGATTAGATATGATCTTCAATGTGTCTTGAACTCCTCTGCACTTCCACACAATCCAGCCACACTAAATGGGTGAGTAGAGGGGGTATAAATAGCCCAAGGCATCAAACTAACCGTTGGCTAAAAGCTGCTGAAAAAGGTAGCGTCGGATGAACCGATGCTATGCTTTTCCAGGGCGTCGGTTCATCCGGCCCCTCCCACGTCACATAGCCGTTGAGGTTCTCTCGACACAACCTGCTCGACGCTATGCACCAACGGTGCGTCGGATCATCCGGTCTTGAAGACCCCGCGTCCGAGTCGCCTCTCGTTAGCTTTCACGCGGCCGTCGGATAGACCGACGCTTCACCTTGACCAAGGCGTCGGATTGTTGACGGTGAAAATCCGTCAACCTAGCCATGAGTTTACCTTCGGTGTTGGCATAACTTTTGTATCTTATTCATTGGTACTAACCCCCGTGGTATAACAAGTTCACTTGTGCATGTCGGTTTTGGAGTTATGTGTTTACGCGGGGTTTTAACGTTGAAAGCAAGACTTCCGGGATATGTTCATTAAGCACCTCATGACAAGATCTTGAAGCCCGATACAAGTCAAGCAATGAAGTGAACATGACTCCAAGAGCCCAAGGACCAAGCCCGAGAAGATGATAAACTCCGAGGACCGAACCGGAAAAGTCTTGAATCTTGCAAGACAAGGAGTTGAGTCCAATTCGGAGAGAAACCGACGTCAAGGGCCCACATGCAAAAGGGGAGAACATCTAGAAGACGTGGGAAGCAACACCGAGCGAAGCGAGCCGCGGGATGGGCCGAATTGGGCCCAGGCCGGTCGGCCCAAGCCGGCCGGCCCGGCCCAATTCGGGGCCCAATCGGCCTCTCCTTTGACCTAATTGCTTCTCGAGGCTATAAATAGCCCCCCGACCGAGAGCCACGGAGAGAAGAAGTCGTATTCCGCCGCCGAGGAGCGAGAGAAGCTTGAGGGACACCAACTTGAAGATGAGGGTCGTGCTAGTTGTCTAGGGTTTCCCCGGCCGACGTGGGAACCTTGCATGGAAGACCACGTCGGAGCTCGGAGCGAGGATCAAGATCGAGGGAGGGCCCCGGTGGTGATCTTGTTCATGTAATCATTCATGGTGAAGTTTGTAAGTGAATTCGATTTCTAGCGATCAAGTGCCTTCTCGATGATTTTGTTTTCTTCTTGGTTTTGCTTCTTCTACGATCTATACTTAAGATAGATTACATAGGGTGCTCTTGTAGCCGCGGTGGCTAGAGGTGCATACCGGACCGGCCAAGTGATTTCAACTTGTTCTATCGAACTCGCCCTAAGCTCCCCGCATGAATAGGGATACGTTGTGACGGAATGGGGGTCTCGAAAGGCGGATGTTTTCGGAGTCGGATGGGAAGGCCACGATTTAAAGATGCTTTTAATGAGATTCGCTTTTCTATCTTCATCTACCTTGTTTGGAGCTACAACATAAGCATGATCTAGATTCTCTAGATTGGTTATCTCTTGCTTTCTCTTGTTACCTCTTTAGTAGATTAGATTAGATTCGTTTTCTTTATGAGTTAGTAGATTAGATGCAACTTACCTTCATAAGATAGCTTACCTTGCTTTACTAGATTGAATCCTTGCGTTGCACATTGTTCCACGGATTCGATACCTTGGGTTCACCACTCGAGGGAAGAAGGGTCCCTTGACTACGACGGGAGACTTGTCCGCTTGCAAGTCACAAACGAACTTTGATACAACTATTAACCGTCAACAAGCCCCTTTTTCTGGCGCCGTTGCCGGGGAACAAGCAATCAAGATCCGATCTAGTATCGCTTATCTTTCAGTTTTTCTTTTGATTTTCTTTTGCATCTCTTATGTTTGATCATCCCTGAAAAGAAAAAAAAAGGAGTCAATCTAATCTAGTTTTGATGAACCCTAATTTTTCTTTTGTTAAATTTTTGTTTTATCACTAACCCTAACCGGAGATGGTTGGCTACCTCTCCAAGAAACCCAAAACTTTTTTGTGGATGATCCAGGAAAACTTTACAGGCAAAGGTGACATGCAACACAAGCTAAAAGGGTGGAAACCCTAGATTCAAAAGTTGAAGTCGAAGGACCGTCGAAATCTCCAAGGGAATCACCACCTCCAAGTCAAGACGCCGGAAGGCCATTCAAGATCAAGAGGAGGATGGAGAAGATGGAGATGGAGAAAGAAGCTCAACACCTAAAGGCTGCCAAGGCAAGATCCACATGCAAGGAGTGTGAAGAGTTCATCGTGATAAAGATGCTAGACGCAAGTGGGACAACTTGCCGGGCGCCCGATGGGTAACAAAGAAGAATATCCGAGACAACTCCAAGGTCCCAAGACGGTGAAGGCTACTCAAGCTCATTCGGGAGAGATGAAGCATCACACTAGAGACCATGAAGATCACGACCGAAGGACCGGAGTTCGAGATGCCGAGCCACAAGGAAGATGTTGCATCCGTCAAGACCAAAGGACAAAGCCAGCCTGTGAAGACCAAAAAAAATGACTAAGCCAAAGTGGGTACCCAAGATTGCAACGCCCGCAAAGAGCGTTGATCCGGAGTAATCAAGTGAAGAAGTCTAGCCATGGACTATAAACGAAGCGCTAGGCGGGAGGCAACCCGTTTCGTCGAGTCAAGAATAAGCTACCGGGAGGACAACCCGATTCCAGGTTTTTCAAGTCTTTTTAAATATAATTCAGTTTTGAATTTTACTACGCAAAACCTTAGACTTAGAATGGTTGAATAATATTAGAGACATAATTCTTGGTTGAATATTTTGCTTGATCATAAACCCTTTACATGAACCATCCTATGTGCTTGTTTGATTCTTTTCTTTTCGAGAAACCCTCAACCAAATAATTTCAGAACCTTAACTCAACCTTTCACCCTCATTATGGTGCTGAGGTTGACTTATTTTTCATGCTAAAACCACACGAGTAGAGCCACGATTTATGTTTAAGTGTTAATAAAATTCAGCACGTGGTAGGACTCGCGTGAACCTAGAAATCAAAGCTTTTGGTTGGTTCTAAAAATCTTTATCCTTGGTTTCTCTAGGATTAGAATTTTTCTAAGCCTATTCTAATTTTGTTTTATTCAAAATCTTTCTTATTTAGCCAAAATTAGAACCTAAACCTATGCCCCCATGATCAAGCCGGGAAATGTTTGCTCTCAACCAATGAAGGCAAACTATACCGGTGAGACCGAAATCGACGTAAAAATAAAATATTTTCGACTTGCATTTGTTTTTAATGGTTTAAAAACTTCTCTAAAATTATGTTCGAGCTCTTGCATGGCTCTGAAAAATATTTTTAAATTTCGAAATTAGAGGAGTGCTTAGCCTTAAAGGGAGGCAATCTAGTTAACCTAACCATGCATGCACCATGATACATCACGGGATGCCCCTCCAACATATTTAAACCACATGCAAAGTACAAGCATGGGGGGCAGCCAAGGCTTTGTTTTGTAGGAATATCATGGATGCATGTGAGGCAAGGGAGTATGGAAGTGAGTCAAAGCGAAAACATCAAGTGGAAGGAGCAATAGTGCAAGCGAAGGAGTGGACGGGAACGTTTGGAAGGTGTACGCGATCACGAAGCAACATGCATGCACTAGAGAAGAACCGAGCCAAGAGGAGGAGAGAGGTAAGTCTTTCATCCAACTCTTTGTTCGTGTGCTCTAGTTTGTAGGCCGGAATCACCTTAGACTTAGCCATCCACCGCGTTTGTTTCGTGCAACAAATCACATCCTTAATCCACTCAAAGTCCAGACTCCAAAATAATATTTGTGTACCTTGTTACCGGGTGAAAACCCCGGATATTTATTTGTGAGGGAGAGTGCTGCAATCATGGAAGAAAACTACAAGCCTTTGCACCGAAGAAGAAGGGATCATCGTCGTCTAAGCCATCATCGACAACCTTTTCGAGGAGGCACTCGTTTCCGAGTTTCCTCGGGGTATGGAGGAGGACACGGCACCGCCAAGGAGGAATCGCACTCTTTTCCTTGGTGGCATGAGGGCTACACGAAACTCGTTTATGAGGTTTACCAAACTTCAATAACATATGGAGGAGCCGCTCGTCCAACCTCGCCACTTGACACGATCATCCGCTCCACCTCCATATGCTCCGCGGTATTCCGAGGGGTATGTCATCATGACGGAGGAGGAGAAGAAGCTCGCTCGCCTTAAGTAGAGGCTTGTAGCGAACGCCGACATCGACCAAGCTCTCCACATATTGGGTTTCACACGGGACACCGGTGCAATTCTCTAGCGGAGTGTCGGCAAACACCCACAAGGAATTCACCTAGGAAATTTCCATGACCATGGCGCATAACCTTGATGAAGGAGTGCTGAGTCTCTCATTCCGTTGGAGGGAGCCCACAAGTGGAGAAGAAGGAAGACACCGTCGGAAGGGTAACCTTGATCAACGATGCTATTTCTAGCACCTTGATGGGGTAATCTCCTTTCAACCATGGGTTGCAATCGATCTTGAGATGTAATCACACTTTGTTGGATTATCTATCTATCATCTTGTGCTGAAAATACTTTAATGCTTAAGGCTAGCAACCATGCCATAAAGGGAGTAGGGCCTCAATGCTTCCTTGGATCCATTCAACACAATCCCCGATAGATTAGATTGGTTTTCATGTTCGAAATGATTGCATGTTCTAGTATCGTAGACCCATGGGCGAGTGTCTCCTATTTTCAAAAGGGAGCTCCGGAACAAGTATGTGCATGAAGGCACATGGGAAGGCTTTTGGAGTATGATCACGGGAAGAGACCATCAACGAAAAAGAAATACTATCCGGAACCCATCATCCAAGTGTGTCACTTTTGTGCAAATGGATTTTTGGGAGAACAAGAGAGACAAAGATAACCAACACGGAGTTGAATTGGCTTTACTCAGCTTTGATTGCCAAGTGGCCAATAGACCCCACTCACCTATGATCAACCGGTGGTGTTGTTAAGCAACATCGAGTTCGGAAGATATTGGTTCGGGTTGTTACCTCTCCATGTTGACTATCTCTTTAAAACCGGGTATTACAAGGAACCCAAATCATCTCCTACCCGGGACTTCCCTAGGAATATATGAAGAAAGGAAAATATAAGAGTGAAGATGAGAGAGGAGGCTTCGAAGTGGCCTAGGTGAATTTGCCCCTTCCGGATTGAAGATTAAGACTTTTCTTGAGGGGAAGAAGATCGGTTAGAGGAAGGACTTCTTGTGCCGGCGGAAAAAAAAATATATATATATAATAAAGAAGGATTAGGAGAAGGATTTTCCACGACCCAAGAAGGAGGTGCACAACAAAATTATGTTCCACCATTCGGAGAAATTCCGGCATCGCCAAATTACTACGGTGGTGTACCAATGCAAGCATGGGGGAGTGGTGCAGCCATACCCCCACCATTTTTTGCGGTGCCCAACGTAGCCTTTGCGGAGCCATATGCACACCTTCCTCAACCACAACAAAATGTGGCCACCATTGGAGGATACGCTGCAAGGATCATGCAAATTATTGCAGCCATCCAAACCAATGCAAACCAAATGGGTGAAGGTAATGCAACATTCGCTTATGAGCTTTGACACCTTCACCTAATACCATTGGACAATTAATAGGAGAAGAGGCGCATTCCTATTGCAAGTAAGGGTACAACAACCAAGACTTTCAATATCAACTACCGGCGGAAGATTAGAGAAAGGAGGAGCTTTAGTTATCTTTCCTTTACCCCCTTTTCTTTAATTTTCAGCTTGTATGCACCTATGTTTGCGTAGTATTTTCAGCTTTGCTTTAATTTTCAGTTTTTAGTTTAATTTTCAGTGTGTATCTTAGTTTTTATTTTCATCATGAATAACGTCACCACCAAGTTTTTACCCTTGGTAAAGTTACAAAGTTTGTGCCATGATGATATATGATTGTAATTGCCGCTTTGTTTATCTTTGTAATTGGTTTATGCATGTTTGAACTAGTGCTCTCTTAAAAATACAAATCTGAAATTATCTAAATGCTAGCTCAATCTTCAGCGGAGGTTATGATTAAAATAAAGACCCATAGTGTTTTATGTGCTCTCAAGTTATGAATAGATTAAAGATGTCTTTTATGTTCAAAAATATCGCTAACCTTGTCATAAATATCACTTGTGTGTTGCTCAACCTATCCAAAGCCTTATATATATTTGAGTGCATAAACCTTAGTGTACAAGATTTATTTTTGAGTGAGTTATTACAGGCCATGATTTCTCTGGCCCGAGACTAAGAAGCTGGTCATTCCGTTTTTGCGTATCTATCTTTTTGCTAGCCTTTTATCCGTGCATTGTGTATCCCCGCATTGGAGATCTCACAAACTTCGCCGGATATCCACCCTTAAACCAAATATCATCTTTTGTGATTACCTCCTTGACCACAACCTATCGTTGAGAATGGATCATCAATTCAAGGAAGATCGCAAGACGGTGCCAACGTTGAAGATTTCAAGTATCTCTCCAAGGAAAAATACCCCGGTACCTACCTTATTTTTCGCCTCTTTGCTCGAGGACGAGCAACGTCTAAGCATGGGGGAGGAGGTAGGTACGGTGCAGTTTTAGAGTTCAATGGGGAATATCTAAAAAAAATGATGATGAAAAAAAAAATCCAGTGATACTCATGACTTTCAAAGTATAAAAAAAATCAAAACTTCGTTGTGGAAGTCATGGGCTGAATATATGACGAGGAAAAAAATGAATGAATGAAAGAAAGAAAAGAATGAGAAATATGAGAAAGAAAAAAAAATGTGCGTAAAGTAAATTCCCTAGCTCTCTAAAAGTGCATTCAAGGCTTCAAGTTTAAAAGATCCATTCTCATTTTCCAACCATGTGCAATCCGATAACGAGGACTTCCTTTGTGCCTCGGGATCACTCTTTGCCATTTGCACATGTCCACTCATCTAAAAGTGTGTGTATTTTTCTCTTTCCCCTCCTTGATTTAACATTATTTTCCAATGACCTTTTTGACGAGTCTCGGTAAGACCATGAGAAGCTTGTCTTGTTTTGACAAGACCTCATTTATAAAATCTTGTTAGGACTAAACTTTCCCAAAGCTCCATATAAAGCCTACCACACATATATGTTATGAGAGGGAAAGGAGTAGAATATATAGGCTTGAGAGACAAGTGAGATGAGAGTTTATGAGCAACATGCAAGGTGATTTAAATTTGTGAACTTGGTTTAGCTCTTTTCTTTATCTCGTTCTTTATTTCAAAAATTCCGAGATCTATTTAAACTTTGTGAGCATGTTAATACTTGTGGGATAAGCTTAAAAAGAATCTACCCTCCGTGGAGGTGAAGGCTAGTACATTATGGAACTTTAACGAATTAAACTTTTGAGAGCATTATGTTTTTTTTTCATGTATGATCAAGTGCAAGGTTTAAACAATGAAGGGCAACGATGATATCCATCGAAGGCTTACTCGAGGACGAGCAAGGTTTAAGCATGGGGGAGATGTTGACGGTGAAAATCCGTCAACCTAGCCATGAGTTTACCTTCGGTGTTGGCATAACTTTTGTATCTTATTCATTGGTACTAACCCCCGTGGTATAACAAGTTCACTTGTGCATGTCGGTTTTGGAGTTATGTGTTTACGCGGGGTTTTAACGTTGAAAGCAAGACTTCCGGGATATGTTCATTAAGCACCTCATGACAAGATCTTGAAGCCCGATACAAGTCAAGCAATGAAGTGAACATGACTCCAAGAGCCCAAGGACCAAGCCCGAGAAGATGATAAACTCCGAGGACCGAACCGGAAAAGTGTTGAATCTTGCAAGACAAGGAGTTGAGTCCAATTCGGAGAGAAACCGACGTCAAGGGCCCACATGCAAAAGGGGAGAACATCTAGAAGACGTGGGAAGCAACACCGGCGAAGCGAGCCGCGGGATGGGCCGACTGGGCCCAGTGCCGGTCGGCCCAAGCCGGCCGGCCCGGCCCAATTCGGGGCCCAATCGGCCTCTCCTTTGACCTAATTGCTTCTCGGGCTATAAATAGCCCCCCGACCGAGAGCCACGGAGAGAAGAAGTCGTATTCCGCCGCCGAGGAGCGAGAGAAGCTTGAGGGACACCAACTTGAAGATGAGGGTCGTGCTAGTTGTCTAGGGTTTCCCTGGCCGACGTGGGAACCTTGCATGGAAGACCACGTCGGAGCTCCGGAGCGAGGATCAAAATCGAGGGAGGGCCCCGGTGGTGATCTTGTTCATGTAATCATTCATGGTGAAGTTTGTAAGTGAATTCGATTTCTAGCGATCAAGTGCCTTCTCGATGATTTTGTTTTCTTCTTGGTTTTGCTTCTTCTACGATCTATACTTAAGATAGATTACATAGGGTGCTCTTGTAGCCGCGGTGGCTAGAGGTGCATACCGGACCGGCCAAGTGATTTCAACTTGTTCTATCGAACTCGCCCTAAGCTCCCCGCATGAATAGGGATACGTTGTGACAGAACGGGGGTCTCGAAAGGCGGATGTTTTCGGAGTCGGATGGGAAGGCCACGATTTAAAGATGCTTTTAATGAGATTCGCTTTTCTATCTTCATCTATCTTGTTTGGAGCTACAACATAAGCATGATCTAGATTCTCTAGATTGGTTATCTCTTGCTTTCTCTTGTTACCTCTTTAGTAGATTAGATTAGATTCGTTTTCTTTATGAGTTAGTAGATTAGATGCAACTTACCTTCATAAGATAGCTTACCTTGCTTTACTAGATTGAATCCTTGCGTTGCACATTGTTCCACGGATTCGATACCTTGGGTTCACCACTCGAGTGAAGAAGGGTCCCTTGACTACGACGGGAGACTTGTCCGCTTGCAAGTCACAAACGAACTTTGATACAACTATTAACCGTCAACACGGATCATCCGGTGCTGAAGGCTTTGTCTAAGCGCGTCTCTGTATGAATTAAAACTGAGCGTCGGATAGATCGACGGTGTCCCCACTCAGACCGTCGGATCATCCGGTGCTACTGTCTTCCCTACTCTTCCTCTGCAATTCGTCCGACGCTACTAAAAGACGGACCGTCGGTTCATCCGACGGTGCCTAGGGTTTCACCAGTGTACCAACTCGTCCGACGGTTGCACCGACGCTTGCTGCTAAGGTACCGTCGGTTCATCCGACGGTGTCTTTTCTTTTCCTTTCTTGCTCGGTTTTGACCCTTGTTTTTCTCATTTTGGCATGTGGTTTTCTTGCATCCTTGGGACCTAGAAGTGTCTACAAAGACATTCTAAAACAATATGGTTAGTCCCAATGATCATGTTGTCATGAATCACCAAAATCAAACTCGAACTGATGGCATATGAGGCCATGTTCGCTACAGGTAGACGTCTGTGTAGACTGGTGGGGGAGGGGTGTTTGAATAGAAGTTTCAACTAAAAACACAACATTAAGTAAATTTAATTAATAGAACAAGAGAAATCTATTTATACTCTTTCTAAATCTAGGTGAGGGTTTGCAACTTGAGGCGACAAGATACAATTATATCTCTAGGAAAGAAATTGCTCAAAGTATATTGCAATGTGAAAATTGAGCAAAGATATAACCGAAGATAAGAGATGAATTTATAGGATGGTGTCGATGACTTGTTTGTCACCCCTAATTCATGTTGACGTGGATTCAATGTTTCAACTGCTCCTTTATTAAGACTCAGCTTGTTCTTGAGCTAGCTTAAAACAAAGAACCTCTCCAAACCTCAATTCAACTAGAGTTGCTCTTCATCACTCTGACAAGGTGAGCACAAAACCTATCACAAGAATAGCCGAGATTCCTTCAGAATCTTCTTAAAGCGGTTAATGACTCCATTGCCTCCAATCCATCTAGGAGAGGTGACAACCTCCTAAGTAATAACAAGCAAACCAATGACACTTACTTGAAGATTCCCTAGTGACATAAAGCTCAAACTCTTGATGCAATCTCAAGCTCAAGCTCAAGCTCAAGTTCTCATCTCAATCTCAATCTCAAGCTCAAGCTCAAGCTCAAGCTCTCAATCTCACAAACATGCAACCTCGAAGTAAAGTGAGAGGGGGGAAGAAGAGGACTCAAGTATGTCAAGAATGGTTTCCGAAGTGGCAAGAGAGCTCTCCCAATTATGAGTGATGTATATATAGAGACTCCACCAAAAGCTAGATATTATGTTCAAAACATGTGAAAATAGGGTATTGATGGACCATCCGCCTCTACGAGCATGGACCGTCCGTCGTTCATCCTAATGGCTAAAACTAGCAATGAATGTGTCAGAAGTGATCGTTGCAGCACAAGTAGTGGACTGTCTGCGGTTCAACATTCCAAACACTCACGGAGCTAGTAGACATGTCTAGGATGAAAGTCAGTGCGGATGCCAACCAGCGAGAACAAAGTTGGTTATGTTTAACTTCTTTTTGCCAACCAGTGAGAACGAAACTGGTTTTTTCAAACTTCAACAAATGGATGGCGGATCATCCACCTAGAGGGACCAGACCATCAGCCATTCATGTCAAAACGTCACACAGAAACAAAAGAAGGTTCTGATCTAACTTTAGATTATGTAACCAAGGACGGACCGTCCGCCTCTATATCTTCCCCACCAGAACAGGACAGGACTTGTCCTGCCGAAATTTAGAGTTAATCGGTGGACAGTCCGCCTCCCATAGTCGGACCATCCACTCACTAGAAGAAGAAGCTTGAAATTAAAACAACTAAGTCGAAGAAACGGTCCTCCCACTCCCCTACCATGGAGGCCCCTTCGCTCTCTGCTCTGCTACTTCCTCTGCTCCTCACACTGCCGATGCGTCATGGCCGCAGTGGAGCAGGGGTGTTCAGCCGGTCCTGCGCGAGGCTCGAGCAGACAACTCATGAAGCAGCCTGCCGTCCCCAGTGGCAGAGGTCCCCGGCGGCGCCCTCCCTCTGTCGGCAGACTGGGGTTAGCTAACAAAACCGTGCTGTCGAACTCCCACCGTGGACCCCGAGATCCAGCTGTGTGCAAGGGCCAAGGAGCAGGAGCCTGAGGATGATGCTGAATCCTTGACTTGGAAGAACAAGTCGAAGAGGAAGAGGATCAACTGGCGAAAGCCGCACAATGCAAAGGAAACGGTTTGGACGCTGATGCGAGGCATCATGATGGCAACAACAAGCGCAGGACCGATGCAGAATAATCACTGTCTACTGTATATCGCCTCGATCGAGCTTGGCATTATTGGCACGCATGCAGTCATACAGACACAGACCTATATATAGGACAAATTGGCAATGGCGGCATCGTCCTCTGCTCCAACGAAGAACTACCAATCTCCCTTGTCGTGTCAGAGGCAGCAGCCCTCCAGCAACCAGCAGCAGCACAGCCCGGCCAGGCTGCAACCACACGTCACACACTGATCAGTCGGACGTCACACGTCACTTATCAGGCATCCACGATCGAACGCACGGAGAAAAACTTTTACTGAGTATACGAGTAGCAGAAACCATCGAACATAGGAGTATATACCATCCTCTGAGGAAGGTGATGCAGTCGGCGTCGTCGTGGTAGTGGAAAGGCCCCGCGTCGTCGGACGGAGCCGCCTGCCCCGGCCAGGTACTGTGGCCGTAGCTGTAAGGAGGCTGCTCCGCTCCGCCGGAGTAGCCCTGGTAGTACTGGTGCTGGTAGCCCTCACGCGGGTTCGCCTGCCGCGGCGGAGGATACAGCCCTGGCTGCGCGTGCGGCGGGTACAGGTTGTGCACTGAAAAGGAAAAGAAAAACATACAGGAATCAGGAGAAAAGGATGTGATGATGGCATGGAACGAGCTGAGGACCTGTCTGAATAACTGAAACTCTGCTGATCGAGCCATTACAAATTTTATTACGACGAACGGATCGCACGCAGTTCCTCATCACTCATCAGGGGAGAGCAACAAACAAGAACCTGCGGATCGAAAGGGGTCCTTGCAACAAGCCTAGCACACCATACAACGTACAATTTGCGCAAGAGCAAACGCAGTATTCAAGCATGAAGTGATCGTATGGGAGGAGCACAAATCTTGCCTTGTGGAGAGTAGGCGTCCTTTGAGTCTTGCATGTTGTAGTCCATCTCTATCTCTCTCCCTCGTCTCAGACTCTCGGTGTGTGTGTGTGTGTTGAATGTTGATTAATAATTTCCGAGACCTCAGGCCTCTGTGTGCATGTGTCTTTATCGTGGCAGATTGGTCGAGGAAGAAGACAAGAAAACCAGGGTGGGTTCTCGGTGCTTGGATCAACGACCAT
The DNA here is from genome assembly GCA_947561735.1 of Cenchrus americanus. Lineage (NCBI taxonomy): Eukaryota > Viridiplantae > Streptophyta > Magnoliopsida > Poales > Poaceae > Cenchrus > Cenchrus americanus. The sequence continues at coordinate 219,182,107 of OX387241.1, read as the reverse complement.
GACTCCATGCGGCGACATTATTCATGCGGCGCCGCTTGTGTTTGCCTATCCATCCATACGCCGAAACTCACATTTTGGCAACAAGCAGATCCTACGTACACCCCTTTGATTTTTCTCCGTTGTGGCACCTGAATGCACCGCACTGGATTCGGATAATTGAGAACTGAGCAGGTCCAAAAAAAAGCCACATCCAGCTCATGTGCTTGTGCTTCCTCGGACAAGTAACAAGAGCAGATCCCTTTGACGAGCTGATCGAGTGATGGATAACTTGCATTCCGAATAGGCCTGGCATCGGTTCTACCCAAACCGATCCGGTCGGTTCTTATGAAATTTCGGTTCCCAAGCTTCAGGAACCGATCGGTTCTTTTCCAAAGCAGGAATCGGTGAATTTCGATTCCGGTTCTAACCGAAGGAACCGTTTTTCCAAAATGCATAGATGAACTCATTCCGTAGGAAATTTCAGCAGCATTTTGGCTGCATTTTCATGCAATCAACCGGACAATTCAAACAAATGAAGCATCAAAATCAGTAGCACACTAACACTTACATTGCAAGATGCAATTGATGTAGCCGTTGTGATATTGGGCATCCGTGTGAGCGCACTGCACATGGCGGGCAGGGGTGATTGGCGGCTGGGGGCTGGGGCACAGGGGCAGCCTGGCGCTCGCCGCTCGGATCGGAGAGATTGAGAGAAAAGAGGGAGACACAGGCACAGTCGCGTAGAGCCACGGTCGGCGGGTCGGGCGGGACAACGGCAGGACTACAAGAGTAAGCGGTGGCGGCGGCGGCGGCGCGGTTGGCGGGTCGCGACTCGCGGCTGGGGGCGACTGGCGTGACGCGAGTGCCTACGTGATTGCGTCTGCGTGCGTGAGAAGCTGACCGCTGGGGCCATGGGGATAGTGCTAGGGTTTTGGACAATTGGACTGTTGGGCTTTAGGTGGGCTATATCTTTAGATGAGCTATTTTCTCGGTTCTCCGGGTACCCGGGAACCGAACCTAAAGAACCGGGATAGTTCCCCAGAAATAGTAACCGAATTTCTCGATTCTGGTTCGTTCGGTTTGGTTTTCGGATCCCGATTCTTTTTGCCCAAGGCTAATTCTGAACCTGATGCGCAGCACTGCCACCCGAATCAATAATAATCCCCTCCACTAATTCAATCTTGATCTCAGCGTGGCAACTTAACAAATTATTACTGCTCCATATACAACAATCCCTCTGCCACTGAGCTTAGGTTAGGCTCAGAGATAAAACTAGACGGAATTGAGAAGAATTTGACAAACCTTTAGGGCGGGACATTGGTGAATTTGACCCATCGTACGTGTAGATTTTCTTCGTTCTGAAAAAATTTGAAGGACTAGCGATTCTTATTACTAGACATCTTGATCCTTTCGGTCGGTATATGCTCGTGGCCATCGGAAACACACAGCGCGGAAACAAAGTCGGACGCAGGGCACTATCGCTTCCGCAACAGAATTGATCGCCGTCCTGGAATCGAACACGTAGTCGTGGCATTCCGACTGGGCTTGGCCTCCTCTTCAAATTTTATTGCCGCCGATGCATGCACGTTGCACCAAGACATCCGCCGGAGACCGACGAGCGCGCGTCTCACGTCGATCGAGATGGAGGCGGCTTCCGTCGCCCGAGTGGACGACGGCCTCGAGGGCCGGCGGCGCGCGAGCGCGCTGTTGGACGCCACCACCCCGGGCCGCAGCATCGCCGTGCGGCGTTGCAAGCTGGCGCTCGAGACATTCCGGGTCGACGGCGACCTCGGGGAGGCGCGCGCGCTCCTCCGCGACGCGCTCGCCTGCAGCAACGTGCACCACCCCACCATATACCGCGCATGGATCTCCATGGAGGAGCAGGCGGCCAGCGGCGGCGACGGCGACGCCGGCGGCATCAGGAAGCTTTTCGAGGCCTGGAGCCGCTGGTACCAGGACAAGAACAAGGACGCCGGCGCCGGCGGGAGCCAGCAGCAGGACGAGGGCGGCTTCTGGTGCCACTACATCGACTTCGAGCTCCGCCGCGGGAGCGCCGCGAGCGCGCGGGGCGTCGCGGAGCGCGCCGTGGCGGCGTGCCCGGGCGACCCGGCCGTGCACGCCAAGTACGCTAAGGCGGAGCTGCGCCTGGGGTGCCCCGACCGCGCCCGCGCCGTGCTCCTCAGCGCCCTCGACGCTTTCGCCGCGGACGCCGGGGCACGGGAATGGCTGGAGCGCGAGGTGGCGGAGTACGGCGACTCCATGCGCCATGGGAGCTGGAGGAGGCTTCGCGGCCTGCTCTTGCCGTTCTGCCGCCGCTGCCGCCGGTGGTCTCGGCCGGCTCAGGGTTACCACCTACTCGCCGCAGCGTGATGCTAGCAGTATTGATGTATTCATGTGATGGATGTTGTAGTAATTTCCATATGTACTTGTCTTTCGAGATAATGTGCACAATACAAGGAAGTTTGTGTCATCTAAACTCATGACACGAACTTATTCGTTTGGTACACAATACAAGGGATACTTGTTTTGCCTTGGTGGTACACAACCAGCTTGTCCGTTTGGCTGGTGGTTGGTGCTGATTTGTTCTGAGAGAAAAATATTATTGACTGGTGAGTGGTTTGTTCAGAGAGAAAAGTACTGTCGGATAAGTCAGATGAACACGACACATTGGCTTATTGGAAAGAATTGAAGTCATCCTGCTACATTCTATATTTGTTTGCAATTTTTTAGTCACAAGTTGATAGTATGATATCATTGTGTATTTATATTAGTAATTATATAGATAGAGATGAACGAAATAGTGAGTGATTATCATCTAAATCTGTAGATTTGCACCAAAATGGATGAAATTTTGTCAGGTTGTTTATCATTAGGGACCAACAAAACAACATCGTCAAAGCCCATGTGACAAATACATTGGTTAGTCAATGGGCACTCAGCTGTCCATAGGGTTTCCTGTGATAGATGGGAGCTACTGCCCCAGGATTCAGGTCCTCAGACTTAGCGCTCGTATTTTATTGTACTCCCTCCGTCCTGAAATATAAGGCATTCAAAGGTTCAAAATTTGTCCCCAAATATAAGGCATCGTAGGAGTTTTTGGTAGTACTCAATCAACGCAATTAAAGCCTTGCCAAATATTGCACTTGTTAACTTAAAAAACTTACCTTTAATTATCATTGACTAAGGGTATATGTGGCATTTTCCCACCTTTTTAATATGTCTTAAAAATCCTAAAATGCCTTATATTTCAGGACGGAGGGAGTATGTATTAATTTCAAGATTTAGCCGACACTATTCTTTCAGTGGTATGCGATGTGACCCTCGACAACAATAGCAACTTCATCAATCTCAAGGATTTGCTGTCTCATGGCCATACTAAAAAAAATATATACTATGTACTATGTATATGTGCTATTCCTGATCTTCTTTTGATCGTCGCACATATTTTTCCATTTCTAAAAAAAATGCTATCCCTGCTTGCTTTGTCGAGATTAGCTCTACTTTCAAGAGATTTTGTGCGGTGTTGTTCTTCCACGATCAGATCAGATCAGTACGTCATGATCATAGCTAGTACGCTGTGTACGTGCATGCGGATCCGATTCGTCCTTGCTTCCTTATCCACATGCATGCTGTCTGGCTGATGAGTGCCCGCCCACAATTTGAGAGCTAGGAAACGAAACTGGAGGGGAATAAGTATATATATATATATACCTTTGCAATATATGATGCGAAACATGGAGCTGTCCGGTCCAAGTAGTCATCAGGAACTTCCATTTGATATTTGGTGCTTATCACTACTAGGATTTCTCTAGCAAATTTGGAGTTTATTTTCCGAGGAGGGATGCCCTTGCAATAATTGCACAGGTGATTATCAATGCTCATTTACATGCCTTGGAAATTTATAGTGCAACTAATTAAATCCACAAGTGCAAGTGCGCACATTTTAATAATCTGAGTATATATGTAGCAGTATGCACAAAAAAGCACTAGCACCAAAATTCTCAAAAAAAAAAGCACTAGCACCAAATGTTCTAATTAGTGTGTTCTAAATGTTGTATATATAAAATCAAAAGGACTGCTCATTAACAATTATTACAAAACAAAAGGGTCAAAAGTGAGTCGATTCATACTTGTAGGTCCAATGTATCCAACACATGTATTTCTGATAGAACAATCTTCCTGCAATCATACATATATACTTAGCTAGGAAACTTAAATTGAATATGTGATATGAACATTGAAGCATTATTACATTACGTATGAATCAGAAATTAGTAATCACTATTGAACTGCATGCCACATACCTGATCTGACAAATCAAATGAAGCACCTGACGTATCATTAGATCTAGTTAGTAATAGAAGAAGAGGCCTTCCATGACAGGCAAAAGCCGCTCAGGTTAGCCAAGGTGACCGCCCACAGACCCAGCTGAACCGGCCACGCTATGCAAACCGGAACTAACAAGGCCATGTAGGCAAGTCATCCTTGGCTACCAGAGGCAGGCTCTGGCCCTCATGCAAGGCCCCCCTCCTAGTCTTCTTCCTTCCTCCTTCCACTGCTCGATTTGCGATGCAGTAGTCGCTTCGATGGTGTGGTATTTATAGCACGAAAGACCTCTCCGCCGACGCTGACTCGATGCATATCGGTTCAATCCCATCCACAGCTTTCCCAGATCCTAATCACCAATCGTTGATACAAATATATCATTCGTTGGTACTGGCATATATTCATCTACGGCGGCCGCAGAGATTGCGGCCTCAAGGCAGCCTGCTTGCACATTTTCAGAAGTGTGAAAGGGCAATCAGTTGCGAGTCTTGTGTAGAACAACACCAATAGACCTACATCCAGCATTTGCCATTATCAGGAAACAAAAGGCCCGGCTGGTACACAGCTAGCCACCCTCAATGGCTCCATATCCAGTGATTCGCGCAATCCGAGGCAAATCTCCATATTCTCTTTGGATAGTATCACTGGAAAGGAATTCATCTCCCTGCGCCATTGATTCTTTTGTGAGGAGTCAGTGTCATGCACCACTATTTAAAGTTATTTGTTCCCTTCAATTTGAGTTTGACCTTAATTATGTATTGATAATACTGCGGTTAGGTTCTCTCACATGGTGGTGAATGGTAGGTATAAGCACACAAGAGGTTACTTTGAATTAAAATAATGTTATGGCAGAAATTTCTTGGCTAATGCATGATCACGCCCTGAAATTCAATGAACGTGTGTCACAGTAACAAGTATCAATTATAGTAGTTTGTATTATTCTTCCTGCCAAGAAAGGTTAATCAGTATTGCTAGCTCTTGCCTTTTTGCTACTCTGAAGATTTGTGACCATACAGGTGTTAGAATGCACTTCTCACTTCTCGCTTTTCCCTCCTTTTATAAGAGCATCTTGGCTTTATCAACTAAGTAAGGGTTAGTTGACTTTCTGATAACTTTCTACTCAGTTCACAACTTTTCTATGTGTCCTGTTCCTGCAATACGAAAGGAGACAGAAGCAGAAGTCTTTGGAAGGGGAATCTCCAAACTTTTGATGATGGAGTGGTTTAATTGGATACACTTTGTCTTCGTGCTTATAGAAAATAGGGACCCTGTTTCTTCTGAAAATTGCAAAATTGATTCATAAGATCTGCCGTGGGAGAACAACTTTGAAAAACAAATCATAAAATAAAAATAAACTGAAATGGTTGAGAATTTTGCTGAGTTTCAGTTCTTATATTTTTCTGTTTATATGTATGCCAAAAATCGATGGGTGCATCCCCTCTGTGATGCGAGGGGTAGTGGTGACCTGGATATCAAAACCTTTATGATTTGTCAGGGATAGTGGTATATGAAGTTCCACAAAATCTTCTTAGAAAGGAAAACTGATTGTGATCTGAATTATTTTGTGTGTTGGGAGCTAAAATTGCATCCAAAAAAGAATGAAATGAATCAGTTTTCTTCGCAAAAATTTACGATTTAGCATGTTTTAGCTCATGGAGTTTAGGTTGTCATTTGATTAATATAACAATGATATATTTTCGCTGGTTTTAAGATTTATGAAAAACATTAAGATTTTTTCCATAGAATACATTATTTGACTAATGGCAAAAAGCAAAAACTGGATTTACATTATGAATCTATAGTAGGGATAGCAGAAATTTTCTGGTCCATATGGATGTCCCCTAATGATACTGTCTTCAGTAAAATGTTATTCTCATGTTACCACGATACACAACTTCCATGGGCACTTATTGGCTAGATTTTGGAGATTTCTGCAAACAGAGTACTAATTAAGGGGAGGATATGCTGAAGGCGTGCCAAGTTTTGGAAGTGGTGGCAATGCAAGTCTTTGTTTCATACGTTTCTAATTTTGTTTCATCTTGTAACAAAGGACTGTATGATAATTTTGGTGGCTATATACGTAACAATGTAAAATGCTGGAATCTTGTTCCATTATATGAAAAAAAAAACATTATGAGTTTTTTGGATGACCAAACATAGTTTTTAAGTCCTAAAAGTAGCTTCATAAAACCATTTTTGAAAATTTTAGTCCAAATTATAATTAATATGTACTGTCCTCGTTGTTGCACTTTAGCACTGTGCTTGATTGCAGTAATAAACACATCTTAATCTTAAGTGGCACATATTGATGTATGGAAATTGCAAAAGTTATTCTGAGAGCAAGTCTATGTTTTTCCAAGAACAATAAAGAACCCTACGTTCCGGTGGAATTCAAAGGTACCCACTTTTCTATTTGGGTGTGATGATGAAAGCTGAAACCATTATAGTCCATAACAACGAAAAGGGAAGCTACCTGAACTAGTAATGACTTCAATTACCAACCAGAGATAACAAAACCAGCAATGTGTTGTATATATGTTTCATATTGCAAAAAAAAATGCATTCATGATGTGGAAGGTGCATTCATTTAGACATTTCACATGACCATGGCTGACACGGAACAAAATAGAAGCTCGGAAACACAGTTGAGCTTCTAGTAGTGCAACAAAAGCTAAAGAAACAACCGATAAACTAAAAGTGAGAAATATCAAGTGACCCACTCATTTGACGGAATGGTGGAAATCACTTTTCACATTATATGAGTTGGAGTTTTATATGTATGAGAGAAATCATTTTGAGATCAAACTTTATTTCCACTGTAACATTTAAATATTAATAAATATCATACCAGATTTTTTTAAAAAAAAAAAACTCAATCCCCAGGGAGGCAGGGATAGACTGTCCTTGCACGGTTATGTGCCTTAAAAAGGAATCCCAACCTTCAAGGGACAATGTTCCCAAAAAAACCCTTCAAGGGACAAGAAAAGGTGGTCCTCCACTCCTCCTGGCTGGCGCACGATGATGATTTTTTTAAGGCAATGACTTCTTTCCAACTCACTGCAAATTCATCTAACAGTGCAGCCGCTGAGTTTTGGAGCAGCTGGGTCCCATTGTGGGCCCCTCTCCTTGCGATCTCGTCTCTTCCAGCAGTCCGGCACTCTCACTCCCTCTCATTTCATTTTTCTCCTCCCTTGCGGCCATGCCCGCCTCCCTCTCTCTCTTATGCCTAGGGTTCCTCCGACAGGAGGCCGCGTGCGCGACGCCGGCGAGGGGCGCGGCGGCGGCGGCCCCGAGCACGACATCACCCGGCGGCGGACTCCGGCGAGGGGTGCGGCTTCCCCGTGAGGGCGCGCGCGCGGCGGCTTCCCCCGTGAAGGCGCGCGGCGGCGCAGAACTCCCCGAACAGCATCCACCGTGAGGGTACGTGGCGGCGGCGGTTTCCGGCCCGGCGTCCCCCACAGCAGCCCCTCCCCCTGCGAGGAAGCGCCCCGCCTGCAGCCGCTCCTCTACAGCCACTGCGCCAGCAAAGGTGAGGCCTCCTCGGCTCCTCCTCCACCCCCTTCCCCTCCTCCTCCTCCTACTCCTCTTCTTCCTCCTTGGTCAGGGGTGCGGATTTACTGCGATGTAGGCCTGGACAACACTATCCCGAGCGACATGAGTCTGCAAGTTGAGTGGGTTGATGTGTGGGCGATGGATTGCTCGTTTAGATCTGTTGTTGTTATCTATCTAAGTTAGTTTTTGTATGTTGTGATCTACAACTGGAGAACCCTGTGAGCATGTCCTAGCTGGAGCTTTGTTCTTCGGCTATTCAAATTTCCTAGTTGTACTCCAATACTTATCTCTGCAATTTCATTGCTTATGATTGTTCAGCTTTCTCATGATTATTTTGGCAGATTCATTTGGTGCCAACACATAATATGAGAAGACTGGGCCAACCGAACTTTAGTTCTCAGTGCTCGTTCATTTCCTTTCGTTTGTTCTGTAACACTGTAGTTTCTTACTCAGATTATATCCTTCCAAACTGTGACATTTTGTGGTACAAAAGAAAATTTCCTTTGTCAATCCTTCATAAACTGCAATTAATTGGGAAAATAAGTATAACACGATTATTTGCCATAAATTACTGTCATACTAGCAATGTTATAGAAAAAATATGTCTCGGGACATATTCCTTACTAAAATGCTTGTATTAAATACTAGAGCAATATTTTAGTGTAATATATTTGATTATTTTTGTCTAGTTATAGCTTTGGCAATCTACCATTTTTCAATAACGTTTTAGCATCACCATGAGATCTTTTCTTGTATTCTCTGTTCATATTCTTCTCCTTGTCCCTTCTGCCTTTCCTTACTCATTTTAGTTATAGAAACACAAAGGATGGTTGTTAAGCAATAATACTAATAATTATCAATAAATGATATATTTTGTATTAGGTAAAACTGAGTACTTTATTAAGCAATAATAATGACCATTTTGCCATTCATTTTTGTGGTTGGCAACTTTAGTACGTGATAATATTTTGATTTCTCAAATTTACTCTATAACACGAGTATCCCAAAGATGGCTTGAGCAGGATTCAACCCCATACACTAGTGGCTGATAGTGATTTTTTTTTTGTAAAAACAGTAGTGGCTATGCACTTGCCCAATACCTATATCTCACTTTTATGTATGGAAAATATGGAGGCATGTATTGAATGGTTTAATGGTTTCATAACATTTCCCTTGATGAAACCCCCTGGCGTTTTCCTTTTATCTTGTCTTGTTTGTCTTATTATCACCCTCTTTGAAATACTTCTTGCTGGAGGAGCAAGGAGGGAAACTGCACACATGTAGGTGAGACATCCCGCACTCGAGAAATCTGTTTATGCTGCAAAATAGTTGGTGGGGGGTCTGACTGATGTTGAGTGGCCCTCTCTGTTTCATTTTGTTTTTTTCTGGCAATTTAACTCAATTGACTGCTCAAGCCTAGATGCAAGTTGCACACATTACTACCCGATTGAATTCATATACATCTCAATGTATTTAGGCAACATTAGGTTAGAATTCAGGTAACAACTTGTTAGGATTTAGGCAACAGTTTTTTTAGAATCTAGGCAACAATTTTGCTAGAATATAGGCAAACAACCAACAGGTACAAAATTGTGACATAGCATGACACATCTTTCAACCATCAAGTTAGTTTTTTTTGTATGTATGCCATTTTTTTGCAAATTGATTGATCTCCACACACAATTTGATGAACTGCAAGCAATTTATATGCCCCTGTATTTGTCTCAACAGTTCCACGTGCCATTTTATTACTTACAATCCTTAATAACAATGCGCTTTTCTTGTTAATTTACTGCAAGCTGACAGATAAAGGCATAAAGCTGACACAATGCCTAGAAGACAGAGCATGATCTGGGACGCCCACCAGGAGCAAATACGGTCCGCCTTTTCTTTTTTTATTCACACAAAGATGAATTGACACTCCTTTACATTTACAATCGCTAGATGTGCCTATATTTTTAGTTAGTCATTGAAAATTACGACATCAACTCTATTAGCGTTCCAGCAATAAGTATGCATCCCAACTCCATTTTTTTCATAAGAAAACTGCTGCATCTTTTTTAAACAGACTTTTTTCTTGTAACCAACACATTTATAGCCATGATCCTTGGGTTCTACATGTTGTTGCACAACAATTTCAATGAAAAATATACGCCAAACATCCAAAAGTTGCTCACCTACAAATGGTTCATGCACCTAAATAATGACACAAGGTGGAAGAACAAATTTTGTGTGCAATGAGGTTAGTTGACCATCTCCATTCAACAACAACTTAGTATACGTATTTCACGAATTACTTGTTCCCCACCCACCAGTTTAGATGTTGCAAAATAGCAACTTGGTCCATGGTAATTTTTCTGCATATTTCTGAGTTTCAGTTCGGTCTGTGGTAATTTTCTGCTAGGCTTGACTTGTCTATAGATACACTTTTAATTAAATCTGAGTCATGCTTTATACTAGTCAGGAAAAGGTTGCCATTTTCACATTATAGCATAGATAAACTTTTTTCCAGTCAAAGCTAACAATGATTTTGTTTGTCTAGCAACTCAATATTATTCAAATATCAACTTAATGTTATACAACCATCATTTTGACTGTTTTACAAAATCAACTCTGCCAACTTAAATACATGGACCCAGCTTCCATGCCTTATTCTCTCCACCAGCAAGCAGACCAAACTGAGCAGGAATTATCTCCAAGTCAAGACCTCTCTCCTTTCTTTCTTGCACCCTTTAAGCCACTTTCACCATCAACATTACCTGCAACATAATCTGAAATGAGTTTTTTTAAACAAGTACTTCAAATATAGTTTCCATAGCAGCAACACTCTAAGCTATGTTTTTTGCATGATCAAGGTGGTTACCTTCTTGGATAGGGGCATCAGCAGCTGCACTTGACCCACCAATTTGTCCAGCAGTAGTTGCATTTGATCCGCCAACTTGGGCATCAGCAGATTGGTCAGAGATTGACGGTGCAGATGCAGCCACCGCTCCACTGTTCACTCGTTGTCCATGGTGCCCAACACAGCCAATTGCACCTAGTGTAATAGCCAAAAGAATAAAAACATGAAGGTATTCCAGCAGATTGTTGATCATTTCTTATCAATTTAGTAATTTAGTGTAGGTAATTATATTAAAAATATGATTCTCAAGTAGGCAATAATTGGTTTTTTAGGCCTCAACTACATCCAGTGCATGGTGACCATGACTTCTGCTAAGTTCTTGTAGCCACCAAATGTCACAATAGTGCTAAAAAATAAAATGATCTGTTCACACCCTGCAATTAATGTTCTGATACTTTGCAATGATTAACATTAGCAATCTACTCATTTTGTTCATAGTTCTCAGCTCTTACCTATGTTATGTAATTTTTTGATCCAATACATTTTGCTGCTTGTACAGTAATATTAGACTTTAGGTTGATGTCATTGTGGGAAACAAACTTTGTAGATCCCTACAACTCCAGTATACCGTGTTTCTGATCTAAACACACTTTTTTTCAGGTTTTCTTCTAACTAGCACGCGGGGTGCAAATGTTATATTTGGCTCTCTTCTACTCTGCTCTCCCATATAGTATGGCATTACCCATCTAGCTCACTCCTCTGTTCATATTCTTCTCCTTTTCCCTGCTGCTTTTCCCTACCCATTTTAGCTGTAGAAGCACAAAAGATGGTTGTTAGGCATTAATAAAGCTAATTATTAAGAAATAATATATTACTCCCTCCGATTTGGTAAATGAAGTCGTTTAGGACAACGACACGGTCTCCAAGGTACAACTTTGACTTGTTATTTTTATAAAAATATTTATTAAAAACTAACATATGTGTACTTTTATGAAAGTATTTTGTAAGACAAATATATTCATGTAGTTTTCACATTTCCAAACTCAATGACTTAGAAGTTATTCATGATTTATATTCCCAATGTTTGACTAAAATCTTGTCCAAAACGACTTCATTTACCAAACCGGAGGGAGTATGTATTAGGAAAATTGAGTACTTTATTAAGCAACAAAAATAATCATTATGCTCTACCAAATATCGAAAGTAGCTTCTTATAATCCTGTTAGCTTTCCTAATCGGGTGCAGCCTTATGGCCGTACATACATAGTAGTTTTTTTTACAAATTGGCAGTAACCAGAGAGGCTTCTTTATGTAACAAAAGCTAGCAAATAACTTGTTATATATGTTGATTGTTCTGTAGGTAACAAAGCTTGCCAACTCATAGGCTGTTCGTATCTAGTGTCATGCAACTTAATTTAGTTTTTGATCTGCCATAAAATGTTTTCATTTTCTCCTTTCAATTCAGTTAAACAGCCAAAATAATAGAAACATGAAGGCATGTTAATATACTAATCTGACCAACTATGCTACCATATAAACTGCTCTATATAGTGTCATGAAAGTTAATTCATTTTGGCAGCCAATAAAATAAAAACATGGAGCCATATTAGTATACTAATCTACCCAACTACACTACTCTAGCCAACTATATAGTGATGTTAATAACCATATCCTGCACCCGCTTTTTTTTGTTTTGCGACGGCTTGTGTACTAATCTAGACAACCGTATTTCTTTCCCTTTTTCATGCAAGCAGCTTTTGCAATTTTTCTTGTACCAATGCACCCACTAACCACATTATTGCTTTGGTTTTGCGATTTGGTAAGTGAAAAATACGATCATCTAGGGAAGGGGGTGTGCGGAAGAGACAAAGTTATTGCGGTTGGTGTACATATGCAACCACCGGGTTGGTAATACCGGGACTCATCTTAAAAAAGATTCAAAATGTGATGATGTGTGTATGCACTAGTTAGAATCATCGTTCTAGAACCAAAATCGTTAAACTCGTTGGTCGATATCTACCAAAAATCGGGCGGGGGGTTGGATTTCACAAGGAAATGATGTGGATTTGTCCGAACGCACCTTCTTTCTACACCACGTGCCGAACTAGCCGGCTAATTCGTTGACGGCGTGTCTTATTTTGCAGGTCACCTAATTCGTTGTTGTTTACTATTCTCTTTTTTTCTCGAACAGCGTGCCAGAACTACACGTCATTTTATTAAATTTATTAAGGTAGAAGACAATATGAAAATGAAATCCGAATTATCTGATATCCGTTTCCGCTAAAATATAAATATAGGTATCAGTATCCATATTAGACTTCAAATGTGGTAGTGAAGTGGATACATCTGAATTCATTTTTGTTGTTTTTTCCCTATCCGATTCCATCTGTATCCGGCACTATCTGTATTCGATTGTATAACTGTAAGTTATCGCTATAACTAATGGCAAATTATGTTCAATAGAATACTAATAATGATAGTGTATAAATGAAAAAAATGTCCATAACTAATGATTATGACATTAATTTTAATGTTAAAAATAGTACATCCATAAAATAATTTAAAAGTTATATTTAAATTTAATGATCACTATCATTAATTTTAATAATAAAAATACATTAATATAAAGTTTAATTTTAGTTACTATAATTTATTATGTACTGGTGAAAATATTTTTCATGTATTTTTTATTATTTATTTAATAAATGTATATATTTTAAAAATATGTATTTATTAATAGTTTTATTTATGATATGATTAATTATTAAAATAAATACTGATGGATGTGATATTCTTAATGAGCGATCTATGTTATGTACTAATATATACTTTAGTCTTCATGATTTTGTAATTTTAAATTATCAATAAAGACAATTGGTAAATGTTGTGTTCCAAATCGAGTAAATATCTGAATACGTTTCCTAATTCAAGACATCCGTTTTGTATTCGTATTCGAGTAAAAATATGGTAAAATGAGTTATCCGAATCTGATTCCATGTGAATTTGATTTGCTTCTATCCTTATACAAGAAAAAGGACATGAAAAAAATAAAAGAGACGACCAAACGACCTCAGACATTAGTCCAGGAGAGTCGGCGACCTAAACATCAACTCCCGGACTCTGTTCGCTTGGCTTATCGCCACCACCAACAACAAGATTTTCTCTCTCGTAACAAACCAGCCACCAAAGAACCAAAGGCCAAGAAGATTTTCTATCGTAACAAACCAAAGACTACCATCGCCCACCACCAAACAAACGAACAAGCTGTTGGCCTTTTCTTCTCAAAAGCACGAGCGTCACGATGCTTCCATACTTCCCAAGCCACTAGGATTATCAAGAAATTTACTTCCATACTTCCCAAGCCACTAGGATTATCAAGAAATTTAGGCCCCTGCGAGCCTCTTTTGGGGCAGCAGAAATCACTTTAATCTCCACCAGACCACCAGCCTAAAAAAACATTTCGAGTTTCATTTAAAAATTTTGCCAATTTGGTAAGAATGGGTGGCTTGCGCGTGATATTTGACCAATTGGGTGAGGCCACTTCATTTGATTATTGTTCGGTCATCATACACCGGTAATTCAGGTCCAAAGCTAAGAGGATGAGAAAGGGCGTGAGTGTTTAGTTGGGGAGAATTTTGGGGACCAAACTTTGGGTACCCCTTTCAAACCTTATTAGGAGGACTAGACATAAACTAATTACACAATGGCCGGAAAATCATAGACAAATCTATTAAACATAATTAATCCATCATTAGAGATTGTTTATTGTAGCACAACATTGTTTAATCATGACATAATTAGGCTCAATAGATTCGTCTTGAAAATTAAGAAGCGGTTATGGTATGAGTTTTGTCATTAATCCACATTTAATACTCCCAATTAGTTACCGAAGATTGATGTAACAAGTAGTTGGGGAAACTTTTGGAAACTAAACAGGGAGAAAGATAGACTCCAATTGAGGCAATGCAATATTCAACATGGAAGGAGAAGGACAAATCTCATCCTCTTGCAACTCTTTCAAATAAGGAAAAAAGAAAACACCTTTTAGTTGTGTGACGAAATGATGAATACACCATCCTATATTACATAAACTCAGTAGCTCCATTTGTTAGTCATGATAGATAAATACAGTACTTCATTTGTTACTTTGTTAGTGATGTTGTTAGTGATGGTAGATGAATACACTACATCCAAGAAATAGTTCAAAAGTTACATATATCAACCAGTTCACTGATGAAGAGAGGTGGAGAATTCACCTATACTCCAATTATTCGCACCTAGACCTTTGCCATGATGCATGCACCAACCAGTAACCCAAAAGCTTAATCTTGATGGGGAGTTAAGGGGAATCACTAATACTCTTAACTTTATTTAAATTATTTTCATTAATATAAGTAAAAAACGAAAATATTAGAGGGAATCCTATAATGTACATT
This sequence comes from Cenchrus americanus, assembly GCA_947561735.1. Taxonomy (NCBI): domain Eukaryota; kingdom Viridiplantae; phylum Streptophyta; class Magnoliopsida; order Poales; family Poaceae; genus Cenchrus; species Cenchrus americanus. Next base: position 219,166,972 of record OX387241.1, on the reverse strand, counting down.
AATTACAATCAAAACTTTCTAAGATCACTAACAGGTTCCGTCCTGTAAACTCTTACAAAGGATTCTGCAAACAATGGAGAGAAAAAAAAAAGTCTGATCTCAGAAACCATTTGTTATATTTATACAGTCAAAGTTGAATACGTGTGAATATTGGAAACTTCTCAAAATAAGAGTGAATTTGATTCTGTTTAAATGCTTATAAAAGTATTGACAAATGATCAATAAAGAGTGAAGCAATTGGGAAGCACTGATATTTCAAAGAATACATGTGAAACCTTAGAAGCACTGTGGAACGATCGTTTTAACTGACAAATAATCTTGGAATTACTTAGTCTTTTGCAGATACTGATTCTCTCAGTAAGAGTGGTTGTAAATTCTAAATAAGTACTGCAACCATTATTATTAGCCAAGAAAACTTATAGGGTCATACGTTCCCCGAGAACATAGCACATTAAGATACCAAGCCTATAATCAATTAAACCTAAAAGTCTAATCATCAAAACCTTCATTTCAGGAGAAGGGTAACATTATAAAAATGGGAAGATTATATGATGGAATTGTAGACATGATCGTGTTTATAGACAAAATTGTGATGAAAACCAATTATACAGTAGTAACAACTTACCCTTTGTCCTTTTGTTGTCTACAGTTGTCCTGCTGTTGATCTGCGGGAAACATCTGACAGTGATATAGGTGTTAGTGGGGGCGAGGATAATTCACTGCTTTCCCTGCTATGTCTAGACTCCAACAATTTATTCACTGTAATAATAGGAGTTCGTTGACTATTAGAAGGTATTGAATAACTGCGAGTCATGGCAGCAGGCGGCCGTGGAAGTGGTGATGCTGTATGTGATGGTGGCGATGGTGGCGAGACACGGGTTGGTGCATTAGGCATCTGCCTCCTTGAAACCAAAGGACCAGAATATCCAACCAAACCAGGACGAATGGTGCCTACATTCGCTGGGGGCCTGGGCAGTTCATGCAGCTCACTTATTTTGGGCGTTGTTGTTGGAAGAGAAGCAACTCTTGGAGTAACTTTTGGAGGCAAAGATGACTTCCAACCGAGGCCATGAGATTTTGTTGACGGTACACGAGAAGGATAGTTCATGGACTGTCTGCGATCAGTTGCAGAAAACAATGGATTGCTGGATCCTGTTTTGCTTGGAATTGGACCAGAAAAGGATTCCCTCTTCATTTTCTTAAAATCTGGAGTAGAGTAGGAATAAACTAGTGGTGCTGATATCCTCTCATTATTTGATGGCATCTTAACAGGTCCGCTGTACATGGAACTCGGCTTAAAATCTTTCACCAGTGGAGAGGAATGCCACACATTTACTGCCACATGAGATTTCCTTGCAGGTGGATCTGAATGAGGTAGTGTGTTTGTGACTACTGAATCGGAATTCTTATCATCGGCTGGTGTTGGGAGTTTGTAAGAATGAATAGTTCTGTTTGGCAGATTCAGTTTCCGAAACCTCATTGATGGATCAGGCACATTCTCCGCAAAAATTGGTGCTGACTGGGTGCCAATATCAACCTTCACGTGAGGAACCACGAAAGCCGCCATTCTTTCTTCAGCATTTTCCTGTAGACACATGTGTTAGCTCAAAGAATTATGTGACTCAAGATGAGCCATTCTGACACAAATGACGGACGAACTGAGGCATGAGATATCAACAAGGACTCAACCTAGAAGGTACAGATATTTAAATTTCTGGATATAATTATCGCGTGTTATTTAAAACTTGCATAGCAGGGATTTCCATATTAATTTGCTCCATCAGAAATGGTATTATGCCAAAGAACATTTTCAGTTGACTTCATTATGCTGATCTGATTCTAATTTATTTGACATTTAGAATAGGGAAGACACTACCTGAAAAACATATGATATAGTCATCACTAAGTGTGTGCTTAGTACTGAATTTTATTTCAACCAACACACAAACGCCCCAAATGGGTATTTCTTATCACCCAAAATGACATTAGACATATTAGAGTAAAAAACAACATAATGTCAGTCATTATTTTGATATTCTTACCATAGAGTATTCATATCACTGTGAACAAGAATGATCTCATTTATTAGGAAATCTATCAGGAAAATGCAGATTCACATAATTAGAGAGCTGAAGATTACCTGCTCATTTTCCTTCAGAGGCCTTGGGGAACTCGTCGGTTGAGCTTGATCCAACTATACACAGAAAAATGTACCCAAGTTTTAGTACAGTAAAAGGAAGAGATAGAACAGACAATTTTGACACTAAACAACAATAAAGGATTTGCTTCTTAAGCAAGTACAGGTAGATAGAGACCGCAAACATGTGAGGAAAAATATTAAAAAGATGGCACTTTCAATACTTTAATTGAAACGTTAAACTGAATAACCCAGCTGAGCAACATATTTCGAAATAGATACATAATCTGAACTGTAGTAAGAACAGAACTATTGAGCTTTCCGGAGTCTGGACGTTAACAGGCACGCCTTCATAATCATGCAATGCCCAAAAGTCAAAATTTTCAATGCAATTCAGTGCCATTATGTTGGACACCTAAAAAATATGCCAACACAGCCACTTCACTATAAGGAAAATCCCAGAGCTATTGGATTTGGTACAAGGACTATTTACACACTCAATTTTCCATCTGGGGGTTCTCATAGCCACTACCATACTGTTGGCCTGAGCAGAGCTCCTGGTCCTGCAACACACTCACACCGGTGGAGAGAAAGCAAAGGGGAAGAAGAAGCCCAGAGGTGAGTTCAGAAACTGCACACACGCCAAGTCCTATTGGAACTCCTGTGTTCTGCTGAACTACCTTGCATTGCTGCTGCTCTACACCTTTTGTAGAGGGCAAAGTCAACTCTAGTACAAAATACAATGAGTACCTACTAGTACAGCTACTCCTATATGTACATGACTACACCAGGCATGCTTGCCTTTGCAATTGGTGCCCTGTGGCCATATACGGCTGGACAGGGTGTACTGGAGGGGTTCTACCAACCCCATTGACTTTGCTAAGAGGAGATTAGGACAAGGAGCTGAAGCAATTACAACACATACATGGGCCACAAACCACCACAGATTGGGTAAGGGTATTACGCATCAGATCCCCGACTCACTCCTGGTAACTATATCGAGTCATTCAGAAAGTACGTACCACAATACCTCAGCAGTTCTATTGCTAATATCATTTTGCCTAGGCAACATAATGTGGTTTGGGGCACCAGAGCAAAACCAATAAGCTCTTCGATTGGACTAACTTCAAGCTGATAACCAATTAGTAGGCACAACTCAAAGAACGTAATATGGATCTTATTCCCATTGTTTAAATTGATGTCCCTTGAGCAACATTTGACGCAATTATTAGTAAGCTCTCTTCACAGTGTTTCTTTCCTCATAAAGTAAAAAACTGAACCGGATTGTTCTTTGAACTAAAGAAAGCTAAATAACAACAAAGGATTGATAACACAAGTAATTATCTACAAGGTGTTTGCATAGTGAGATGCAGCAAATTATGATATATCATGATGAACCTACTACAGAAAATAGGCATAGGTTCAAAAATGAAACTTAGCTACAAAATATCTTCAATGAATCAGTTGGAAAAGAACTTACATCCATTGGACTTCTGGAAGCAGGAAGGTCTTTGTCCCTGTCATTTATCTCATAGTCAAAACTTAACTCGCTGCCATCACTGTGGTTATCCTGGTAAGAGCTATAATCATCAATATCACTGTCATCATCCAGTCCACTGAAGTGATAATCAATGTGCTGCTTCTCAGCAACTGCTTTTACATAAGGCTCTAGAGCCTCTAGATGCTTCAGTCCTCTCCTGAAAAAACTGATCTGAAAGTCCAACAAATGATAAGATTGGTGTAATATTGCCACTGCCTGGACACCATCATTAGTTGTAATTCTAAGAAGATAAGTTAAGCTACCTGAGCAGCATGATGCCGAGCAGCCTGGGTCAAAATACTCAAAAATTGGCCTTGCTTTAGCGATTTCAAGCGAAATATAAACAATGCTGCCTCCTCTTGGTACTCAAGGAATGAAGCTTGCAGTTGTTCTGTGGAGAATGATTCGGATTTGGAGTGCCTTGATCTCCCTTTATCTTTATAGGCTGCCCGCATACCTTCATAGTCCACTCTGAGGGGGGGAACATTTAGGAGGACAAGTAAACACTGTAAAATTAATAAGATGATGTGCAAGTAGATTTGTACCTTTTCTGATCACAAAGGTCTTTCATTTCCTGTATCAATAGGAAAGATAGTAAGTCTGTCTGTATTTCATTTGGAATAATGATAAATGCATTATGCACAATAAATTAGCAAAATACAATATTTGTAGGTGAGAATTCACAATTGAATGAAGTTGAGAGGAGCATAATCAAGGAGACAGAACCTCCACAACTTGTAGCTCCTTCAGAAGTGACTCTGATGGGTTTGCGATTGTATTTATAATATTTGTACGCTACAAAAACAAAGGGGAAAACACTTGTTAGAATGTAAGACAATAGAGTCAAAAGCATAAAGAATACTGAAACAGTGATGGATTTGAAAATTAGGTTGTGATCCAATTTTACAATGGTGTCAAAGGAATTTACATAGCTATCAACAAACTTCTGCAGTTCAAACTGGGCTTTCCCTAGCATCATCAGCACTCTACCTGCAGGTAAAACTAATAAGTCAATAAAGCAAAGAAGGCCAAACACTTCTTTTCGAAATAAAGAAGTAGGTCTACAAAACAAGATAGAATTTTTCTCTATGTTCACTGGAAGCTAGAAGAAAAGTAACATCAACAAACTAGATTTTCAATGAAGAATTTGACAATTCTCCTAGCCACTACCAGGCATTATCATTGAAAGAGGATGTATTCATCTATAATACATATTACAGAGAACAGAGTACATATATAGAGAGAGGGGAGAGAGTCAAGGGGCCAAGGTGTGAAACCAACTCTTGGGATCTAGAGTCTAGGAGTAAATGACTATGGGCACACAAGTGCCTAGGCGCAGCACACAGGTGCCAAGGCGCCAGCACAGGCCAAGGTGTGAAACCAACTCTTGGGATCTAGAGTCTAGGAGTAAATGACTATGGGCACACAAGTGCCTAGGCGCAGCACACAGGTGCCAAGGCGCCAGCACAACTATTGATATACACTAGTAATTGCTAACACGCCCCCGCAGTCGAAGCTTCGGATGGCCGAACGTTGAGACTGGAGCGGAATTCGGTGAAGACAGAAGAAGGAAGCCCCTTGGTGAAAACGTCGGCGAACTGTGATGTTGTGGGGACATGAAGAACACGCACATCACCAATGGCAACCCGTTCGCGCACAAAGTGAAGGTCGATCTCCACATGCTTGGTGCGTTGATGTTGGACAGGATTGGAAGACATGTAGACAGCGCTGACGTTGTCACAATATACCAGAGTTGTCTTGCGGAGAGGAGCATGAAGCTCAGTCAACAATTGACGAATCCAAGTGGCTTCAGCAACAGCATTGGCGACAGCCCGATACTCAGCCTCGGCACTGGAACGAGAGACAGTGAGCTGTCGTTTAGAGGACCAAGAGACCAGATTGTCACCCAAGAACACAGCATATCCAGAAGTAGAGCGACGGGTGTCCGGACAACCAGCCCAATCAGCGTCTGAATATACCACCAGATTATCCTGAGCACAAGGACGCACGTGAAGACCCATATGAAGAGTGCCACTGATATAGCGGAGGATACGCTTGAGGGCAATGAGATGGGGTTCCCGCGGGTCATGCATGTGAAGGCAAACTTGCTGGACTGCATAGGTGATATCCGGCCGGGTGAAAGTGAGATATTGGAGAGCCCCCGCAAGGCTTCTGAAATCTGTAGGGTCAGCCACAGGATCACCAACAGCAGCAGACAATTTGGGGTTGAGATCCACAGGTGTGGAGCATGGTTTGCAAGCAGCCATCCCAGCACGCTCAAGGATGTCAATCATATATTGGCGCTGAGAGAGAAAAAATCCGTTGCTGGACCGCTGAACTTCCATGCCAAGAAAATGATGAAGGGGACCAAGATCCTTCATAGAAAATTCTTGTTGAAGAGCATCAGTAAGGCGCCGAAGTAGAGCATCAGAGGAAGCTGTCAAAATAATATCATCCACATAGAGGAGAAGGTAAGCCATGTCCTTGCCGTGGTGATAAATAAATAAGGAAGTATCTGTCTTGGCTTCAACAAAACCCAGCTGCAGAAGATGAGAGGCAAATCTGCTGTACCAAGCACGAGGGGCCTGCTTAAGACCATAGAGAGATCTATTAAGCCGGCACACATAATCAGGGTGAGTGGAATCCTCAAAGCCAGTGGGCTGGGCACAATAAACAGTCTCGGACAGATTGCCTTGCAGAAAAGCATTGTTGACGTCCAGTTGATGAATAGGCCAGGAACGTGAGAGAGCCAAAGACAGAACAGTGCAGACTGTAGCAGGTTTAACCACAGGACTAAACGTCTCAGAGAAATCAATTCCGGGCCGTTGTGTAAATCCCCGAAGCACCCATCGAGCCTTATAACGTTCAAGAGAGCCATCAGCTTTGAACTTGTGTTTGAAGACCCACTTTCCGGTGACAACATTGCACTGAGGTGGCCGAGGGATGAGGTCCCATGTCTTGTTGGCTAGAAGCGCAGAATGTTCCGCTTCCATGGCAGCACGCCAATTAGGATCAGCGAGAGCAGCACGGTAAGTCCGAGGAATCGGAGATAGCAGGGCAGCCTGATATAGGGAGGGCAGGCGTATACCACGCTTACCCCTGGTGACCATAGAGTGCTGATTGGAGACGGGGTTGACCTGTACAGCCCCGCGGGGAAGAGGTGGCGCTGGTGGTGGAGAGGGAGTGGTGCGCCGCAGATGGATGCCGATGGCAGCGAAGCGCTCATTCAGCCCCCGAATAATATTGAGAACCAAGGTCGCTTCAGAGATAGGCTGACCAAGGTCCCGAAGATCATCGGCCTTCCTTTTGAATTGGCGGCAGTAATCATCGACCGTCAAGTCCCCTTGAGAGAAGATGCGGAACTCCTGATCAGCGTACAGGGCACGCGTTGTTCGATTGCCAAGGAATTGGGACTCGATCGCGAGCCAGATAGTACGAGCAGAGGCCCCACGCTCGGAGACGATGTCAGTGAGTTCATCGGAGATGGCACCAAGAAGCCAGGTGCGGACGACGCAGTTCATCCTGACCCAGGAAGGGGACGCAGGATTGACGGTGTCGGAGAGGACATGGGATTCCAGTGAGTACTTGCCGAGGACGTTGAGGAAGGACGTCTTCCAGCGAGTGAAGAACGGCGAGGTGACGTCGAGAAGCAGAGGGACCAGAGTGCGGATGTTCTGGACAGCAATTGCTTGAGTATGGAGGTTGAGGATGACTTTGGCCTCCTGGTGGAGAAGAGCGTCGTCGAGGCCGTCATCGCTAACTTGGTCGGAGACATCGTCGCGATGAGGGGCAGGAGCAGCTCGCGCCGCGGCGGCGCACGCCTGGGCGTCGCGAAGGCGAGCGGAGGCGGTGTCGATGTCCGCCTGGGCGGCCGCGGCCTCGCGCTCGGCTGCTGCAGCGGTCGCGAGGGCAGCATCGCGCGCTTCTTGCGCGGCGCGCTCGGCGGCGGCGTCACCGTCTTGGGAAGTCATCGCGCAGGACAGGGCCAGGCGCAGAGAGGAGCTGCGCAGGCAGAGCAGCGCTGGAAGCGGCGCCGGAAGGCAGAGCAGCGCAGGGGTGCGCTGGAAGCGGCGCCGGAAGGGGAGAGGAAGCGCGCGTGGAGCAGCGCTGGCAGCGGATGGTGTTTAGTCGTCTGATACCATGAAAGAGGATGTATTCATCTCATAATACATATTACAGAGTACAGAGTACATATATAGAGAGAGGGGAGAGAGTCAAGGGGCCAAGGTGTGAAACCAACTCTTGGGATCTAGAGTCTAGGAGTAAATGACTATGGGCACACAAGTGCCTAGGCGCAGCACACAGGTGCCAAGGCGCCAGCACAGGCCAAGGTGTGAAACCAACTCTTGAGAGTCTAGGGGTAAATGACTATGGGCACACAAGTGCCTAGGCGCAGCACACAGGTGCCAAGGCGCCAGCACAACTATTGATATACACTAGTAATTGCTAACAATCATGAAGACTAGGTTGACAAAGCCAGTATCGTGGACATGCTGACCCATTTTAGAACTTGAGGAGGTTAGGTGGACAGAAAGGATATTTCGGGATGATAAACTGGACACTTTGAGAAATAGCACGGTTGACTCTACAGCACAGAATTTGACTTGCTAAACAGCACTCCCAAGAAATTTCTGACCGCAAAGTTTTTGTATCATACATGCCTATTGATCCAGATAATTACCCACCACTTTCATCATCATCATAATTCAATGCAGCTTTTTCAAGTAAGCAAGTTCCCATTTCCTCCATGGCTTCTGCAAACTCTGCATGTATAGATTACATGTGATTATAAGAATATTGTGCGAACAAAACACCATGTTGTAGAAATTCGGATAGTGTTGTTTCATTCAAAAAGTTGAAGTGTTGTACCATATACACTATTTGTCGTTGCAGCTGCAGCTGAAAGCAAGCTATCATAGCAGTTCCTCATCTCATCCATTTCCTGCACAGTATCCATGTTTAAATTAGAAAAGGGTTACAAAATTCTTACTTGCAATAAAGGGCAGCGTAGCACACTCTTTGCCGAGGCTTTATGCTTGGCTCTGGCAACAAGAATTAGGATGAAAAACAATTCTGTTATATTATCTATTTTTTACTGTCATTCGCATAGAAGTGACTTGCTTGTGATTTCATCCAAAATTTCAAACAAGACAATTAATTCTAATAAAAAAATTTTTGACACAAACCACATATATTATATTAAAGCAGCACAATTACATCTAGGCCCTTGTAGAAAAGGCCAATTACAAAAAGATCCCTAGATCTCGGAACGCCACCGTAGAGCAGGTCGCCGGCGAACTGCAGCAGAGGCGTCGCGGACGCAGTGGTGCAGTGGTGCTGAAGGGTCTCGCCATGCGTAGGCTTGTAATGGCTGAAGATGCCGTCGAGGAAGAACATCACCAACGACCCAAAGATTAGGATGATGCTGGCGTCGGCGAGTAGATAGTCGTCATCTTCAATACCGGTGGGTGGCTCGCTGCTGAGCCGGTGGCGGTAGATCCGGAAGGGAGCATGAGTCGATGGAGGAAGCGCTGCTTGGTTGGAAGGAGTGGGATCGACAGTGGCTGGATGGGGGGGGGGGGATTCAGTGTGGGAGGGCTCAGATCTGATTGGTGGAAGGGGAAAGGGGGATCTGAGCTCAGAAAGGGAGGCAGCGGCGGGAAAGCTCCGACAGCAAGGAGAGGGGGCGGGCGAAGGGGAGACTATCGGAGCTGATGGCGAGTTTATTTTATTCGGACGCACCTGAAGGTCGACGATGCCGGCAACGAGGAAGACACCGAGGATCGGCGGCGACCATGGCGTCGAGAGCGGCGACACAGAAGCAGGAAGTGTTAGTTCGATCTCTTCACCGTTACGGCCCAAAGGCCGTAACGGGTTGGATCCCGCGCCCTGGTCGGGGGCGCCCAACCAAACCATGGTTGGTGGGCCCCCCGTCGCACGGTGCTATAAAGAGGGGGGTGGGGGCCACGGCTCGCGCAAGACGAGGTTCACCGCGCCGCCGCCACACCCCACCCCACAAACCCTAACCGACCGAGGGAGCACTGGAGCGGCGGGAAGCTCCGCCACCGCCGCCACCGCGTCCCTCCTCCCGGATCCGCGCACCGGTGCCACCGCCCGACGCTCGACCGAGAGTTCCGGATCCCGTCGTCCCCGAGCCCGTCTTGCTGCCTCTACGTCAAGCCGGCGCCGCCCCCGCGACCCCCGACCCCGAGAGATGGCCTCCGACTCCGCGCTCCCCTCGAACCCGGATGGTCCGCGACCCTCGTTCTCCCTCTCGTCTCCTTTTAGTAGTTGTTTTAGGTGTAGTAGATCCAGATCTAGGTGGTCAAGTTCCTTATCCGTAATCATTAAGTGTCTACCCGGAATGATTAGCTGCGGTGGTTTGTGTTCGGTTAAGTGCTTAAGATCTAACAATGGTATCAGTGGTCGGGCCGCTTAGCATTTTTATTTCGGGGTTAGATCTATTTCGTTCGGTGTAGCAAGTAGAAGGAGATGACCCCAAATCTTTTAGATCGGGGGAGAGAACACCGAATTCGAAATAAACACGTTGAAAAACGCATAAAGACAGCAACCCTAACCCTAGATCTTGCTCGGGTTAGGGGAAGGAAACTAAAAACCGCATCATGAGAGGCCACCCTAACCCTAGATCTACTCGGGTTAGGGGAAGAAATGGAGAAAAACGATGCAAACTCAAGTCAAAAATCCCAAAACCTTAGATCCAGAATTTTCCCCAAGTTTGCTACCTACCACCGTCTCTGTGCGTTTTCCGCGACGGCATGCGGTGCATGAAGTTTGGGCGCCACCACCGGGCCGCTCGACGGCCGCGCTCTCACCCATGGGGTGGACGCGCGCGCCGGCGAGGGGGCCGGCAGTAGCGCCGCCACCCTCAGTCTCTCGATTGGATCTAGTTAAGGAGTTTTTTCATGGAGCTAAAGGAGAGGCTAGCAGGGGTCAGAAGGAAATAGAAGGAAGAGTCCGTCGCGGTCTACGACCGGGCGGAGCAGTTCCCACCGCCGCCGGCAAGGACGCCGGCCGCGGGGAAGAAACCCGCCGCCGCTGCTGTTTTTCAAGGCTACGGGGCAGAAATGGTGGAGGGGAGAGAAAGGAAGGGGCTGCCGCGGCCCCCGGCCGGCCGGCGCGGCGCCGCTCACCGCCGCCGGCGAGGCCGCCGGCCGCGGCGGCGGGCGGCGGACCGCCGCCGGCTCCTTGCTGTGCTGCGGATGGGGGAAGAAGAAAACTGAAGTGGCTAGGGTTTTCAGGGTCACCGGCGCTTTTATACAAGACCGATTTGGCCGGGGGCGATCTGAGCCGTCGATCTGAAATGAATGGCTGTGATTCCTCAGCAGTTGCGCGGGCCAGATTCAGCCCAAGAGGGAGGCCGCGCTGGGCTGATTTGGCAGCCCAGCCATTGGCTGCTGGGCCAAGGGCCCGTGCGGGCACGTTAAGTAGGCCGTGGGCCGTTTTCTGGTGAAAGGCCGATTCGTTTGCCCGTGAACAGTGAAATTTCTCTTTTAAGTTTTAGATTTCAGAAGCATTTTTTGTATTGTTTTTTCTTGTTTTCTTGCTGTTTTAATTAAAGTTAATATCTCTGTTTAATTTTTTGATAAATTCATGAAATTTTTACGAGAGAGTTGAATGCTTCGAAATTAAAGTTTTTCTCTCGTTAATTTGGTTGTTTTTCCGCCGCGTTGATTTATTGTCTCTAGTTAAATTGAACCAAAGGGATATTTAATTAGAGAATGTTTTCTTCCTTAAGAATATGTTATGATATTGTTATTTTTCCGGCCAAAGCTGATAATTACAATATTATAACCTCGATATACTAAAGTTTTATGCATTAGTTCTATTTTTCTGCCCAAAGGTGATATAGAATTAATGTAGTAGCATGTTGTATGTATTAATTTTGACCAAAGTTAAATTGATGCATGCAATATTTGTTGTTAAATGTTCTCACACTTTTTTCTGAATTTTATTTTCAGCTCAAGCTGGGTATGTTGGTCAGATCCCTGAATTGACCGGCAACAACTACACGGCTTGGCGCAAGTTGGTGAAACTGGCATTCTTAATGCTGGGTATGGAGTATGTGCGACCACGGAGCGTCCCGCCGAGCCTCGAGCACCGTCGAGAGAGGCAAATGAGTCGATGATGCATGGAAATTAAGGGAAGACGCCCATGTCAAGGCGGAAAGTGAGCATCAACTCGCTAAAGCGAGGTGGGATCTAGACAACAAGAGGTGTCTAGCGATCATCCGGACTAAGATGACGAGAGGCAATTAAGGCGTCTATTCCCGAAAAGGATAAGGACGGAAGGTTACTCACCGCCTCCGAGTATTTGGAGATAGTGGATAAGCGACACTCTCATCACACTAAGACTTATGCCGGTACTACTATTGGCGCTTTGGTTGCAATGAAGTACACCGGTGGTGGTATAAGGGACCACATACTTAAGATGAGCAACATGAACGGCAAGCTTGCCGAGATGGGCATGGTCCTTCCCAATGAGTTTGTCATTCATTTGATTTTTAAGTCCCCGCCTCCCGAGTTTTCGGCTTTTGAGGTTAACTACAACACCATACCGGATAAGTGGGATGTGCACAAGTTGATTGCCATGTCAGTCCAGGAGGAGGAAAGGTTAAAGGCTCAGAATGGTGGTCTTGTTAACTATGTAAACCATGGTAAGAAGCCACAGAAGCGAAGCTTTCCACATAAGAACTTTCAAGCTAAGAATCAAGCGGAAAGTGGACCTTCCAATGCACCTCCTCAGGGACAGATGAAGTCAAATGGAAAAGCTCCCATGCAGATTGATCAGCCTCCTAAACCTCAGAAACCGCCTCAGCAGATGGAGTTTGCTCCAAACCAGTGTCACTGGTGCAAGAAGACGAGGGCATTGGAAGAAGCGAGTGTCCTAAGTGGTTGCACTTCATGTGGTCAAAGGGTGAGGACATTATTACATTTGTAGATGAATCCCCGTACTTAAGTTATAGTAAATCTACTTGGTGGATTGATTCGGGTGCAACAATTCATGTTGCTAATTCTATGCGAGGGTATGACTACAACCAGAATCCTAACAAGAGGAGCAAGAACAATTAAGGTTGCGAATGGCGTCGAGGCCGAAGTTGAAGCCATTGGTGATCTCCCCATCAAGTTGAAGGACGGCTTCACGCTTCGCTTCATGACGTTCTTTATGTTCCATCGTTGAGTCGCAACTTAATTTCGGTTTCATGTTTAGCGGACAATGGGTTTGAGTGCCGGTTTAGTGCAAAACATTGTTCTATTAAGTTAAATAATGTGATTGTGGGTCTTGCCATCCGACAAGACAAACTTTACATGTTGGCTATTCATGATGATTGCTCGAATGTGTTGATTCCGTGTGTGAAAATGCGAATGTTGAATCATCTACGAATGTAAGCAAGAAGCGGAAGCGAATTGATACCGTATCATCGAAATTATGGCACCGTCGCTTAGGCCATATTTCGAGGGGAAGGATGGAACGCTTAGTTAAGGAATCAATTCTTCCGCCGTTAGAATTTAATGATTTAGAACAATGCATAGATTGCATTAAAGGAAAGTTCATTAAACAAATTAAGAAAGGCGCAAAGCGAAGCACGGGAGTGTTGGAGATAATCCACACGGACATTTGTGGTCCGTTCCCCCGTGGCATCCGTGGATGGTTTTGATTCGTTCATTACATTCACAAATGATTATTCTCGATATGGGTACATCTATCCAATTAAGGAGAAGTCGAAGCGCTTGAGAAATTTAAGATATTTAAGGCCGAAGTTGAAAATCAGCACAACTTAAAGATTAAGGTGGTGAGGTCCGACCGAGGTGGGGAGTACTACGGTCGACACACCCCCGTATGGCCAAGTTCCCGGACCTTTTGCAAGGTTTCTACGGAAAATGGCATAGTTGCCCGATATAGTACACCGGGTGAACCTCAACAGAATGGAGTAGCTGAAAGAAGGAACCGTACCTTGATGGATATGGTTAGAAGTATGTTAAGCTACTCGACATTACCGATTAGTTTGTGGATAGAGGCATTAAAAACCGCCACTCACATTCTAAATAAAGTACCTAGTAAGTCAGTACCTACTACACCATATGAGTTATGGACGGGTAGGGAACCCTCCTTGAATTATATGCGTGTGTGGGGATGTCCGGCAGAGGCTAAAGTTTTCAACCCAAATATTGGGAAGTTAGACCCCAAGACGGTAAGTTGCCATTTCATTGGCTACACGGAAAAATCTAAAGGATATCGTTTCTCTTGTCCTCACCGGACATACAAGGTTCGTGGAAACGAGACACGCCGTTTTTCTAGAGGATGAAATGATCGAGGGAGCAAGGCGGTTCGAAAGGTTGATCTTGAAGAAAAGCGGGTGTGCGCACCCACTCCGATGGTTGAAGAACCGTATTTTGAGCCGCTCGTTGTTCGATAGCCACGGTGCAACCCATCGTGGTACCGGAACCCGTTGTTAGTACGCCCGTGCCATCGGTGGAAGAAAATGAGGAAACTGTTCCACGTAATCCTACAAGTACAACCGATGCACCGAAGAAACACAACGACCCCAAGTGCGGGAAGAGCCGGTTGCGAGGCTCCGAGAAGGTCATCAAGAGTCGAAAGTCGCCTATCCCCGACGATTATGAAGTTTATGAATGTGAAGAAATTCACATAGAAGGTGATCCTACTTCTTATGAAGAAGCTATGAGTCGTCCCGATGCATCGAAGTGGCAAGAAGCCATGGAAGATGAAATGAAGTCAATGAGTACCAACGAGTTTGGGACTTAGAGGAAGTTCCTAAAGGAGCCAAAACAGAGGGCCGCAAATGGGTCTACAAGATTAAATATGACTCCAAAGGGAATATAGAAAAGTATAAAGGACGGCTTGTGGCTAAGGGATACACGCAAAGAGAAGGGATAGATTACAATGAGACGTTCTCTCCGGTCTCATGTAAGGATTCTTTTAGGATCATAATGGCTTTGGTGGCGCACTATGATTTGGAATTACACCAGATGGATGTTAAGACGGCATTTCGAATGGAGATTTATATGAAGATGTATACATGACTCAACCCAAAGGTTTTGTTGTGAAAGGGAAGGAACATTTAGGGTGTCGTTTAAGAAAATCCATTTATGGTTTAAAGCAAGCCTCTAGACGGTGGAATCTAAAGTTTGATGAGACCATCACAAAATTTGGTTTTAAGGCAAATGTTGAGGACAACCGCGTTTATGCAAAGTTTAAGAATGGGAAATTCATTTTCCTAATACCGTATGTGGATGACATTCTACTAGCTAGTAGTGATGTTAGACTACTACGAGAAACGAAAAAGTTCTTGTCTTCAAAATTTGATATGAAAGATCTTGGTGAAGCCTCATATGTTTTAGGCATTGAGATTCATCGAGATAGGAAGAAGGGGGTCTTAGGATTATCGCAAAAGGCATATCTTGAAAAGGTACTAAAGAAATATAATATGCATGCGAGTAGAGCCACACCCGCTCCTATAGTAAAGGGCGATAAGTTTGGACTTCACCAATGTCCAAGGAACCAATATGAGATCGATCAAATGAAAATGGTTCCATATGCTTCGGCGATTGGTAGCTTACGGTATGCACAAGTGTGCACTCGCCACCGATTTAGCATTTGTTACAGGAGTGCTTGGTAGATATCAAAGTAATCCAGGAAAGGATCACTGGATGATGGTAAAGAAGGCCTTTCGATATCTACAAGGCACGAAAGATTTAATGCTAACATATAGAAGGTCTGATTCCCTAGAGATAAAAGGGTACTCAGATGCGATTATGCGGGAGATAGGGATGATAGAAAATCCACGTCGGGATATATATTCACTCTCGCGGGAGGAGCTATTTCGTGGAGAAGCTCAAAACAAGAACTAGTTGCAACATCTACGATGTATGCGAGTTCATTACTCGTTATGAGGCAACGGGACGGGTGATGTGGCTAAAGAAGTTTATACCGACTTAAGAGTAGTGGATTGTATTCACAAACCACTACGGTTGTACCGCGATAATAAACCAGCGGTATTCTATGCTCACAACAACAAGTTAAGTAATGCTACCAAACCGATAGAAATAAAATTCTATGCGGTGAAAGACGAAGTCCGGGATAAAACTATAAGTCCGGAGCATTTAGGCACTAAAGAAATGTTAGCGGATCCGCTCACAAAAGGCTTACCACCCAATGTGTTCGGAGAACACTTAGCCGTATGGGTTTAAGGGAAAGCCTATGATTCCGGACCGGGCCCATGTTAAGATCCTATCAAAATGGATAAGTGTATTGTGGTCGGTTAATCGGTTGTGATTACAATTTAGATGACCCATGCTCAATATGTTTATTTGTGATGAGATGGATGTCAAGTAAAGGACTCGAGATTAAGTGATTGTTGTAGAAGAGATCGAGAGGGAGAATGTTAGTTCGATCTCTTCACCGTTACGGCCCAAAGGCCGTAACGGGTTGGATCCCGCGCCCGGTCGGGGGCGCCCAACCAAACCATGGTTGGTGGGCCCCCGTCGCACAGTGCTATAAAGAGGGGGTGGGGGCCACGGCTCGCAGTACGAGGTTCACCGCGCCGCCGCCACACCCCACCCCACAAACCCTAACCGACCGAGGGAGCACTGGAGCGGCGGGAAGCTCCGCCACCGCCGCCACCGCGTCCCTCCTCCTGGATCCGGCGCACCGGTGCCACCGCCCGACGCTCGACCGGAGAGTTCCAGATCCCGTCGTCCCCGAGCCCGTCTTCGCCGCCTCTACGTCAGCGGCGCCGCCCCCCGCGCGACCCCGACCCCGAGAGATGGCCTCCGACTCCGCGCTCCCCTCGAACCCGGATGGTCCGCGACCCTCGTTCTCCCTCTCGTCTCCTTTTAGTAGTTGTTTTAGGTGTAGTAGATCTAGATCTAGGTGGTCAAGTTCCTTATCCGTAATCATTAAGTGTCTACCGGAATGATTAGCTACGGTGGTTTGTGTTCGGTTAAGTGCTTAAGATCTAACGGGAAGAAGCCATGACGGCCAATACTACAGGGAGCTAGTACTACTAAGAGCTACTACTAAATCTACTAAGGAGCGGGGGGACGCTACCCCTTCTCGCTGCCGACGAGAACGCCGGCGAGGAGAAGGGGAGGGGGCGAGGGGCCCTGAAGGGCGGCGGCAGAGGAGCCTAGAGGAGGTGGCTGCTTACAGACGAAGCGACCCCTTCCACCCTAATTCAATTCTAATAAAATTGATTGGTAGCTTGGTGTACAACTCTAATGATGAATCAAATCCTCAACTAGTCTTTTCAAACTTTTATCATGTATATATATGGCTGCAAAAACTTTAATACCGCCCATATCCAAACAGCTTTGACCATGATTTCTCCGTTAAGATGCACAAAGCATCAGCAGGGCATGAAGTATAAACATTGTATATGAGATGGAATATGCTGTGACAACTGGAGCACTCCTGAATTTCAAAAACGTGTTTCGACACCGATGTTGAATATAAGAATTCCCAGCAGCAAACGCCCAACGGCAGGTTAAAATAAGCATCTGTTCCTCTCAATAATGACTTTGAATTGCTGACTGCAAGACCAGTTCTAATAGCACCAAGCTTCCAGCCGTGGACTTTGACCAGCAAGAAACAAGGCACGAAAACCCAAATGCTCCTGAACTCTAATGTCCACACTATAACAGCATAAAAGCAATCAAATCCATGCATTTCTCTGATTATATAGTACAAATTACCGATCAGCAATTTACTGTTTATTTCACATAAACGGTTAAAAATCCCCCCAATGGTAAAGGAGAAGGACAAAATAATTACTACTAACAAATAAACAAGAGAAAGGTACCCATCCCTCCACAGTTCTGTTTCAACGGTACTGCGTATCAGAGAGGAGCTGAGATCGTTCGGTTCCAAACAATCACCGCGAGAAGCAGGAACAACGCCACCGCGGTCAACACGGGTCGCGAGATACGCACGCGGCGGGAATCGCGAGCCCGCGACGAGGCCGCGCGATCCGTTTTTGGCGCGCAATCGCACCACCACCGCGGCGCCACGGCCGAGGGCAAAAGGATCGGGAGATAGAGGGAATCGAGGGGGGCGGAGGGCCGAACCTGGGCGGCGTAGACGAGCTCGTCGAGCTTGGCGGGCGGCGGGGCGTGGTCCTTCCGCTCCCTGTGGTGGTGGCTGAAGCCCCGGAACCTGCGCAATGGCGATTTCATCCCGTCCCTCCTCGGAGCCGGAATCGCGGGCTCCGATCAGCGAGCGGGGGCGGCACAGGCGGGTGTGCAATGGAAGGAAGGGGGGAGACGAAGCCGAGGCTTGGTTTGGCTTTCTTCGTCGCTGCTGCTCTCGGGCTTTGGAATTTTGGGGACCAAAAATGGAGAGAGAATAGTCAGTCGTCGGAGACGGAGAGGGGCAATAGCGGGAGACGGGTCTTTATGGCGTAGAGTATTTTTTTTTAGAGAGAGAGAGATCCATTTTGGTCCACGTTTGACCAAACGAAACAAGCATGACACTACATAGGGCGAGAAAGTGGCATAAACTAAGGGAGGTTTGTGACTAAAAGGATTTTTCCCAACTTCCCCGTCCAAATTATAAATTATTTTAGTTTTTATGAAATTATAATTTTTAATATAATCTACACCTAGTTAATATCTAGCTATATAGCAAAATCGTTCTAGATCTCAAATAAAAAAACGACCTATAGTTTAGGGTGGACAAGATAGTAAGTACTGCGGCTATTATCTCCACTCAAAAATGGATATTAAATTAGAACGTGTGCGATCTCACAAATTAACAATTTATGTATATTTAAACTTTGATTGTGCTCGTTGGGGAAAAAAAGAATAGAAGCTAAAGATTCTACCACCAACTTTTTTGTTTTTGAGAGATGCCAACCGTAACTCTGTGCTCGTGCTTTTTCACAATTTTGTCCCATGGCAACTTTTCACATTTCTTTCTCAAGTGTAATTTTCAATTTTAGCAAATGGATGGCACTCTCATGAGTCATGACCATTTCGGCAACAGCAAGTGATGGTTGAACAATTTTTTTAAAAGGTAATGCCTCCTGTGACGTTTATAAAAAAAAGCTCAGGGAGTGTAACTTAAAATCAGATATAGATCTAAACTATCTTGTCATGACAACCAATTTGTGTAACATAAGGTTAAAAAATACAATCAAAATATGAGCATTTGGAATTATATTAGTGCCATTGACGTGTGAGTCAAAATTTAAAGTGCAACATAGCCGAAATTTTGGGGATTCATTTACTGTCCTTGGAATGGTATATTAATATTTGATACCTAAGATACCAATTTTTCTAGTATAGTTCTCTCTACATTTCTAAATACCATAAAAAATGTACTTACACATGAATGCTTATCTTTTTTGTGCCCAGATTAAGTCATGTTATGCAAGTATTCCATTTTTATCAATTCCAAATCATGTGAACAAGTAGTTATATTGTTATTATAATCATAGAAAATAAGTGATTTTCTACTTGCAATTCGTGCTGGTGCATTTTTGGCAACTTGGTCCCATGCAATCCACCTTTTACACATTCCCCTTTCATGTGTACCTTTCAATTTCAGCAAATGGGCGGCACTTTTTGAACATTTTTCACCAAGTGGTGGCCTTCACGCAATTTATATTCAATGTTCGATGTAAGGTACGTAACACTCGTGACGTAAAAATATAGTCCCACAATATCATGACTACACTCAGTTTTGCTGTGTAGCCCCCCTGAGCCCCCTCCATATCTATCTATCTATCATCCATCTATCTATCTATAATATAAGGAGCGAAGACAATTAAAAACTTTTCTCATCAAATCGGAACCGCCTTACCCCTCATGCCAGACCCACTAGTCATATGTTTTTGGAAGTGGAATAAGGTGGAAGGACTATGAAGTACAAAAAAATCGCAATTTAGAGAGCGTTTCTACCAAAAACGTAATTCTTTTGTTACCCAACACGTGTGTACCCACCCACCTGTTGGTGGAAATCGGGCCCGAAGGAGGACGCCGACACAACAGCCCCCTGGTTGTCACTCTCTCTCCCCTATTGTCCCGAAGCTACTCCCGCTACTCTAGACGAGGAAAGGAAACGAGGAAATACTTAACAGAACAGTAAATGCAATAAGGAAACACTTGGCAAGCCGAAGACCGAAAGACTAGCAGTAGCCTTCGGCACTCTCTTCTCATTACAGTGTGTCCGTTTCATTACAAGGGGTTCACTATTTATAGGTGTAGCGAACATGGCCTCATATGTCATTTGTTCGGAGTTTGATTTTGGTGATTCATGACAACATGATCATTGGGACTAACCATATTGTTTGAGCATGTCTTTGTAGACATTTCTAGGTCCCAAGGATGAAAGAAAACCCCATGCAAAAATGTCAAAACAAAGGGTCAAAACCGAGCAAGAAAAGGAAAAGAGAAGACACCGTCGGATGAACCGACGGTCCCTCAAATACAAGCGTCGGTGCAATCGTCGGACGAGTTGGTGCGCAGGGTCAAACCCTAGGTACCGTCGGATGAACCGACGGTCCGTTATTTAGTAGCGTCGGACGAGTTGCAGAGGAAGAGCAAGGAAGGCAGTAGCACCGGATGATCCGACGGTCTAAGTGGGGACCCCGTCGGTCTATCCGACGATCAGTTTGAATTCATACAGAGACGCGCCAAGACGATGCCTTCAGCACCGGGTGATCCGACGCCTTGGTCAAGGCATAGCGCCGGTCTATCCGACGGTCTGTTGGAAGCTAACAGTACCGACTTGGACGCGAGGCCTTCAGCACCGGATGATCCGACGTAGCGTCGGAGCATCGCGTCGGAGCAGTTGTGTCAGAGAACCTCAACGGCTACGTGACGTGGGAGGGGCACCGGATGAACCGACGCCCTGGAAAAGCATAGCGTCGGATCATCCGACGGTACCTTTTTCAGCAGCTTTTAGGCAACGGCTAGTTTGATGCCTTGGGCTATTTATACCCCCTCCACTCACTCATTTGAGGTTGCAGGATTGTGTAGAAGTGCAGAGGAGTTCAAGACCCATTCAAGATCATATCCAATCCATCCAAGTACTTAATTGCTCATCCTTAGACTAGTGCATGCTTTGTGTATGTGCTTAGTGCTAGGCTTAGCTTAGAGCTGAGTGAGTGCAAGGTTGTGCCAACCTTGTGAGGTGATTCTTGAGTGAATCCAGTTGTACAAGGTTCGCCGGAAGCCTTGGGGCCTAAGTGGCTCACCGGCAATCGTCATCGACCCTCCGGCTTGGTGTGGAGCGGAGAGGACACTTTGTGCGGGGGACGTGGAGACTCCCTTCCTTGGTGGTGAAGCTCCTTAGTGGAGGCGGCATCAAGGTGACCAAGGGAGCTTGACAAGTGCCTAAGTGGCTAGCCTTTGTGGCGAGTCAAGTGGTGCTCTTGGGAGAGACTTGGTGACCGGGAAGCAATACTCTTGTGTGAGTGCTTCAACAACGTGGACTAGGGGTGGCTTAGTGCCTACCGATACCACGGGATAAATCGCGTGTCAAGAGTTTGCTTCCTCTCATCCCCTCTATGTTTCCGCATTTACTCTATTGCAATCTTTGCTTGCCTCTACTTTCCTAGAGTAGTATCATCTTAGGATTGGCTATAGGTTGCAAACCTTCTTTTGGGATGGGAGTTTCACACTAGAACAACCGTAGTTGCACATATAGATAGTATGCTCTAGTTTACTTTTGTGTAAAATTTAGTTAGCCATAGGTTAAGGTTTTAAATTGCCTAATTCACCCCCTCCCCCTCTTAGGCTAACGGGCATCCGATTCCTTACAAGTGGTATCAGAGCCGGGACTCACTTCCTTCACAAGGAAACGCCAATTCGATTGGTAAATTGTGAAAACCGGCTCATTGGAACGGTTAGGCTTCACCGCCTAGTGAGTTGCCCTATAGGGGAATGAAAGGGGTGGATACCTTAGGTTTGGCTCCACATTTCAATGGCACGGGCTATCCTCGGTGGAAGGTTCTCATGGAGGCCTATCTCCAAGCAAGGGACCTTGATGTTTGGAGAGTCACCGATGAGGGCATGAAAAATGGTACTAGAAAGGAAAAGCAATTTGATGTGATTGCTAAGAGTATCATTTTGTCCTCACTAGATGTAGGCGTTTTCAATAGAGTTTTTACTTGTGAAAATGCTCATGAGCTATGGAAAACCATCAAGGAGCAAAATGAGGGTTCAAAAGAAGTTGCTAATGAACGCTACGGTTGTCTCCTTGAGGAATTCAATAGCTTTAAGCAACTTGCTAATGAAAATGCCGAATCTATGTACTCACGCCTAAATGTGCTTGTCAATGAGATTAATACCTTAGGTGTGAAGGACATCACGGACTTGAACATCAACCGCAAGATCCTTCAAAGTCTTCGGAAGCCCGACTATGACTTGGTGAAGGCAATTATCTACGAGAAGAAGCTCGAAGATTTGAAGCCATCGCATATCTTGAGCAAGATCATGGCACATGAGCTTCAACTCATGCCCAAGTCAAAGAAGGCGCCCCAAGAAAAGCCTCAAGAACCATCCTCTCCAACAACAAGCCATGCTCTCTCAAGCCGACAAGAGAAAATGTTGAGTAGGATGGCTACTCATGGGAGCTCAAGCGAGGATGATGGTGATGATGGTGACAATGAAGATTCCTCAAGTGATGAAGAGGTTGAATCTATGGTGGCGAGTACGTGAAGAAGATCTTCAAGTATGTGAAGAAAGTCAACATGTACGGCTACAACATCCACTTGAGAGAAGGGCGCCATCATCAACACATCAAGTTCACCAAGATTGAGCACAAGCCCAAAAGAAAGGTGGTCAAGGAGAGAAGACCAAGACAAGAAGCAACCTTCGTCGTCTGCGAGTGGACAAGTGGTGGATCAAGTTCTTCTAGCTCAAGCGATGAATCAAGAAAGAACTTCACCACCCGCTTCATGCAAGGTCCTTCATCATCAAACATGTGCCTCATGGCCAAAGGTATGGAAAGCAATGTAAGTGATGACGAATCCGACACCACCTCTCTCAATGATCTTGTTGAGCTAATCCATGAGCAAAAAGGAATGCTTGAACAACAAGCTAATGAAATCAAAGAACTCAATGCTCTCAATGATCTTAGTGACACCCTTGCTACAAATTATGAACATTTGTTGTGCAAATTCAAATTGCTTAGCAAGGAGTGTGATGAGCTAAAATCTAAGCTTGAGAGAAATGAGACTAAAACAAGTAATTCCTTTGAGCTTGATGAAACATCTATCCCTTGTGCAATTCCTATCTCCAAGGTAGATGCTTCAACTTCTTGCATTGATTTAATTGATGAATCTTGCTCACCATCTTGCAATGAGAATGTTGTTGTAGAATCATGTGATTATCTCATAGGCAAGGAAAATGATGAGCTCAAGCAAGAAGTGAAAAGGCTCCGAGAGAGGTTGGCAAACTTGATGGGCAAGGGCAAGAACGATGAAGAACAAGTGGACATCTCTCAAGACATGAAGAGCCAAGTCCAACCTTCTCAAGATAACCGTGATCACATGGTGAAGAAGCTTGAGAAGGGTGCAACCGTGACTTGCTACAAGTGTCATGGAGAAGGGCACAAGTTCTACAAATGCCCCCAATTTGTCAAGAAGATGGACAAGGGCGCAAAGAAGAAATTGAAGCCCACCATCAAGAGCTCCCTCATCTACACCAAGCCCAACCGCAAGAACAAGACCAAGAGCAACACCTACGTCATCAAGAAGAAGGCAAATGGCAAGGTGGTTGCACACAAGGTTGGGAAGATGAAGGAAGAGCGGGGTTGGAACCAACCTATTTGGGTGCCTAAAGAAGTCATCACCAACATGAAGGGGCCTCAAATGGTTTGGGTTCCAAAGGCCACTTGAAGGCCTTAAACGCGGGGACTTGGGAGGCTTGGCACAATCAAGATGAGAAGATTCAAGCCTATAAGCCAAGCTTGCAAATTGGACATATGTTGCCCAAGTTCCCCAATTGAGGTAATGGAAACTAGTACCTATCTCTTGCATCATTGTAGCTCCATTTCCTTGTTTAGGTTGCATTTGTTGCAATATTTACATATGGTAGGTTGCTTGTGTCATGTGCTAACCCACGAGCAATCTACATGGTTTGATTAGTGTGTAGGAAAGCTACACTTGTTCTTTCATGGTGTATGTTTTCATATATATCTTCTTGCATCATGAGCAAGCTATAGGGTTAGCTTCCCTTTTTGTTGTCATAAACAATGTGCATACATTTGGTTGGTGATTCAAACACTAAATGCACACATTTAGGGGGAGCTCATCCTATGATTTGGTTATGGGACTAACATTATTTCAAGCTTATCTTTTGTAGTCCCTTAGCGACGCGTTCCGGTGCGGTGTTTCATTCTAAGAGAATGCTATTTCACTCTCAATGTGATCTAACATCTCTAAAAGAGTGAATATAGCAATATGAGCTTCATGCTATTGAGTCGTGTCCTTGCGAGCTTATGTCTCTATATAAATTCAAAGGCAATGTACTCATAAATTCCTAATCCTTGTGGTACCCCAAGTGTCTTCTCTACAAGCTTCTTTCAAGTGGTGTCACCTAGTGATATCATTTCCAAGTGGCTCATCTCAATGTGGTGCCAACAAGGTAGAGAGGATCAATCCCCCGGAGGTATGCAATAATCAAAAGACGACAAGTGATATCTACAAGTGGTAATGTAACAAGAACCCATTTGTTTTATCTCTTGTCCTTTAAGCTACCTCTTTGCATGATATGCTCTAAGCTTCCTTGTTTTACAAGTTTGTAGTTGTGCACTTATTTCTCACTACCCTTGTCTTGCAAGTGGTATTCTTTTTATGCACACACTTAGGGGGAGCTTAGTTTGTATCATGTTAGTCTCATGAGCTTGTGATCCACCTTAGTTATTCACACATGTGGTATCTTTATTGATATCATACTTATGGATCATGGTTCATGCGGCTTTCTCCCTTGCATTTAACATCTCTCCTTTGAGATATGGTTGATAGATCTTGCTAGTTTCCTTAGACCCGTTTGCTTTGGACTTTTTGGAGATTTTATTCCAAAGGGGGAGAATGTGAGACCAAAGCAAGCGTGTGGCGTAAGCTTACAAGTGGGCTCAAGGATGCTTACAAGTGATTTCAAGGATTTGAGACCAAAGGGGGGGAATGTGAACATAACATCAAAAAGGGGGAAGTTTGATCTAGGGGGAGTTTGGATGATGGTAAGCATCCAAGCAAGTGTAAGTGGTTCTAATTCTGTCAATTCTAGCAAATTTGTGCTTGCTTTGGTTGTGTTGTCATAAATCACCAAAAAGGGGGAGATTGTAGCGAACATGACCTCATATGCCATTTGTTCGGAGTTTGATTTTGGTGATTCATGACAACATGATCATTGGGACTAACCATATTGTTTGAGCATGTCTTTGTAGACATTTCATAGTCTGTCAAGATGACAAGTCTTCTTGCTCCCACGACTCTGGCCTTCCGAATCGCGAGTAGCAAGCCTTCGTACTCTGCTACGTTGTTTGTGCAGTTGTCACAGTTCAGCCGCAGGGCATAACGAAGCTTGATGCCCGAAGGGGACTTTAAGACTGCTGCTGCCGCTGACCCCAGATGGCAATATGCACCGTCGCATTGGACCTACCACACTGGCTCCGTGACTATGGTTTCCCCCTTCGGCGCCGAAGGCGTCCAGTCGGCTACAAAATCAGCGAGGACTTGAGATTTTATTGCACTGCGCACAACGAAGTTTATGACGTGCTCCGCCAACTCTGTAGCCCATTTGCCCATTCTCCCGTGGATTCCTTGTTCTCAAACATGTCCCGAAGAGGGAAAGTTGTAGGGACTGATACATTGTGGCTCTGGAAATAATGTCGAAGCTTCCTTTTTGCCATCACCACAGCATATGCCATCTTCTCCATTTCGGAGTAAAAGAGTTTGGAGCCGCTCAAGGCTTCGGAGACATAATAGATGGGAAACTGCTTTAGGGCATCTGCCTCCTTCCGTTCTTTTACAAGTACTGCACTAACCGTTGTGTCGGTTGCTGCAATGTACAGCAGCAGCTCAGCCTTCGGCGATGATTTGGTCATGACTGCTGCGTCTTCGAGGTATTTCTTGAGATCATCGAAGGCTTGCTGTTGCTCTGGGCCCCACTGAAAAGTTGAGTTCGCGTGAAGCACCTTAAAGAAGGGTAGGCTTCGCTCAGCGGCCTTGGAGATGAAGCGGTTTAGCAATGCTATTCTGCCTGTGAGTCTTTGGACCTCCTTTCTGCTGCTCGGAGGCTGCATCCTTCGTAGAGCTTCGATCTTTTGGGGGTTTGCCTGAATGCCCCGCTTGGAGACCATGCATCCCAATAATTGCCCTTTCCGGATGCCGAAGATACACTTCTCTGGGTTAAGCTTGAGGCCATTTCGCCTCATGTTGTCGAAGGTCTCAGTCAGGCCTGCAATGTGATCCTGCTCTCTTTCGCTCATAATGAAGGCGTTGCGCCCCAACTGGTTGCCCAGAATCAGCTTCATCATGCGGTTGAAGGTTGATCCAGCATTACGAAGGCCCTCTGGCATCCTGGCGAAGCAAAAAATACCGAAGGGGGTTGTGAACCCGATTTTAGCTTTGTCTTCCCTTCGCATCCACACCTGGTGGTATCCAGAAAAGCAATCCAGGAGGCTCAGCATATCACATCCGGCTGCATGATCAATGATGACGTCGATCCTTGGCAGCGGGTAGGGGTCCTTCGGGCATGCCTTGTTGAGCTCTGTGAAGTCAATGCACATGCGCATGTTCCCATTCTTCTTCGGCACCATCACCACATTGGCCACCCAGACAGGGTACTGCACTTCTCTTATGATTCTTGCGTCGAGCAGCTTTTGCACTTCGGCCTCCGCAGACTTGACCCTGTCACCCGACATCGGCCGCTGCCTCTACAGCTTCGGTTTGACCTTCGGGTCGGTGTTCAGAACATGTTCTATGACCGATGGTGGACACCCGTCAAATCCGACTTGGACCATGCGAACACGTCCTGGTTATTACGAAGGAACTGCAAGAGTTTGCCTTCGTCCTCCGTGCTTACTTCGGTGCCTATCATGACGGTTCTGCTTGGCACGTCCGCGCACAGAGGGACTGTCTTCGTGACATCGACCGCTTTCATGCGCTCGGCTTCGGCCCCTTTCATGGACTGTCTCATTTGCGCCTCGGCCCTCTGCTCTTCAGCTGCCACAGTTTCGTTGCTCTCATCTTCATTGATGACATGGACCTACCTGTTGTGCACTGATGTGTTGCGCTCGGCTCTATGGGCCTCCTCCTGACTGCCATACACCGAAATCACCCCGGCTGCCGTTGGTATTTTCATCATCAGGTATCCTTGGTGGATGACCGCTGCAAACTTATTGATGGTGTTGCGACCGAAGATGGCGTTGTACAGGTACACGAAGTCAACAACATCGAAGGTTATGACCTCCGTTCTCATAGTGGCATCTTGACCGAAGGTCACATTGACGCCAATCTTGCCCAGGGCTTCGATCCTCTTGTTGCTGAAGTCGTACAGCAGGTGCTCTGCTTTCTTCAAGTCTTCTTTTTTGAAGCCCATGCCGGAGAAGCACTGCCAGGTCAATATATCCGTTGAACTGTCGTTGTCCACCAGTACTCTCCCCACATCGTTGCCGAAGTAGTACTTCGTGTTCTTGCCAATGTTCGCTCTTATGACGAGAGGGTCATTGTGGGGGTAGTGTTGCAACCGAATGTCAGCTGCCGTGAAAGTTGTTGGGATGTGGGACCATGGCAAATGGAAATACTTGCCGGAGCAGATGTGCGACACGCTTCGGAAGTACTCTTGCCGTTGCCTCTTCGTCTCATGCACCGGCTCATTGGATCCGCCGGAGATTGCATTGATGATGTTGACCATGCCCATCATTCCCGAGCTGCTAGAGTCAGGGGCCTCTTGCTTTGGTGGAGGTGGTGGGGGTGGCTGGGCGTAGTGCGTTTGATGGTGGGCGGCTGGGTTCGGCCACGAAGGCACAAATACCGACGATTGCTGCGCGTGCATGGGAGGGGGTGGCGGTAGCTGCAGCGCCGAAGGTGTGTATGATTGTGGTGGGTGGAATGCATGCGCGGGTGCCAACGATTGGAAGGATTGGTGATGATATGGTGGTGGCAGGGCCCTAAATTGGCCCGCATTCTGGTACTTCATGACATGGTTCACAGCTAATCCTGCTGCCTTCGCCTTCTCCTCAGCTTCCCACTCCAACTTCATCTTGACCGCCGAGGGGCATTGGTGTGTGTGGTGTTGGGCGTCGATCCCATGGAGCCAACAGAAAAACCGCTCGCCGCCGCCTCGCTGAGGCGGGTTTTGCTGCTGCGGCTTCGGCCCTCTGTCATTCTTGTATCCGCCCTTGTGCCCACCACCGCTTCGGTTCTGATTCTGGTCAGGGGGTGCCGATACGTTGTTGATCTGACGGTTTGCTTGCTTCGGCGGGTGATTCTGCCACCCCTTCGGTTGGTCCCACTACCCTTGTTGCTTTTACTTCTTCGCCGCATTGGCCCTGTCGAGCCTTCGGCGGCGGCCTTTATCGGACTTGCAATACCCTTGCATGACTTCAAAGAGTTCTTGCAGGGACTTCGGCTTGACTCTGTCAAGCACATCCTGGCAGTTTCCAACCCTCAGGCCCCCAACAATGGCGTCGATGATGCTGTTTTCGGACACCCCAGGAGCGCGCGCTGTCAGCTTGACAACACTGTGCATGTACTCTTGCAGTGACTCTGTGTCTCCCTGGACACACATGTTGACGAGGTCATTGGAGTCTATCTCTTCGACCTGCATGCCCTTGAAACTGGACAGCAACTTGTTTCGCAGCTGGAACCAGGATGTTATGTGCCCCTTCGGTATGTTTGCATATCAATACTGAACCTCTCCCTTGAGTGCTAGCACGAGAGCCTTGGCCTTCGTTGTGGAATCACCTCCGTTGGACTCCATTGCCGCTTCGAACTTCATCAGGAACTCCTTGGGATCGTAATCACCGTCGTACTAGGGCAGAGTGTTGGCGTTGAAACGACGGGGCCACGGTGCGCTCTCGAGCTCGACCGAGAGTGGGGACACCGGGACGACGTTGCGAGGCGGTGCATCGTCGGGCGCGAAGTGCTCCTGTGCCTGCCCCCTCTCCTGGCGGTGGCCGATGCTTTGCCCTTCGGATGCGTCCTTCTGCTGCCTCCATTGATCCGGTCGAGCACCGCATGGCCTGCGGGGGTGTGCCAAGCAAGCCGGCCGAGCCGCCGGCGCGGCGTGCGTGTGCGGCAGGCGTCGGTGTTGGGGCAGGTGCCGTAGGAATGGCTTGCTGCGGCGGCAATGTGCCAGCGATCTGGCCTTGCAGCAGAGCGAGGTAGCGCTCGGCCTGCCTGATGTTGAAGTCGATGGAGTCAGGAGCGGTGCGCGGTGGAACCACGTCCTGCTGCTGGGACGGTTGCGCTTGCGACGAAGACGGACGCGTCTCTTGCTCTTGTTGGGCCGCTACGGTCTTGCCCGCGATGAGAGCCCGGATCCTTCGGAGGGCCTCGATGTCTTGCGCTGAAGCCCCCAGCCCCTCGAGGCTGACTTCGAACATCCCCGAGGCGGTGTGCTCGACCTCCGGAGCGCTCGGCCCAGCACTGGTCCCCGCCGAAGGCTGGATGGCCGAAGTCGACGGGTTGGCGGGTTCCAGTGCTAGCGGAGGGGTTGACGCCTGAGCCATGGTGGCTTCGGCGCCTGCCGATCGGGTCCTCGCCATGCGGTCTTGGATTCTTCCACGAGGTGGGCGCCAAACTGTTGGTGGAAATCGGGCCCGAAGGAGGACGCCGACACAACAGCCCCCTGGTTGTCACTCTCTCTCCCCTATTGTCCCGAAGCTACTCCCGCTACTCTAGACGAGGAAAGGAAACGAGGAAATACTTAACAGAATAGAAAATGCAATAAGGAAACACTTGGCAAGCCGGAGACCGAAAAACTAGCAGTAGCCTTCGGCACTCTCTTCTCATTACAGTGTGTCCGTTTCATTACAAGGGGTTCACTATTTATAGGAGACCCCTGGGTATGGTTATTTGCCTCAATTACACCTTTTCCGTTCCTGACAAACAGCTTTAAACACTTTACAAGGGTATAACTGTAACTCCCCACGTCGTACAAGCCTCCAGCGTGTCTTCGTACGGCC
Source organism: Cenchrus americanus (assembly GCA_947561735.1). NCBI lineage: Eukaryota > Viridiplantae > Streptophyta > Magnoliopsida > Poales > Poaceae > Cenchrus > Cenchrus americanus. Next base: position 219,137,117 of record OX387241.1, on the reverse strand, counting down.
GAAACACCTTTACACGCGCTGTCCCTTGTCTCCGCCTCGTACGACGCCCTCTTTACACGTTCGCAGCAGCCACGTGTCACAGCGCACCGCACCTTCGGTACCGACACAGCCTAGGACCTCGCTCCGGTCGCGTCGTGCCTCTCGGGACATCTCGCCCGTGCCGCCTCCAGCCCCGGGCCGAGGTGTCCTCGACGCGCGGCGCTTCTGGCTCCTTCGAACCTTCGGCGCCGAAGCATAACTGCCCGTGCCTTCGGCACCGAAGGCCAGCACTGCTCAGATGGGCTGCTCCTGCACAACAAAACTCACATAACTCAAGTAGCATTAGCGTTTCCGTCAAACCAGCATTGCGAAAACTCCCCCGTGTGGCCGTAGCTGCACGTGAGCTGAAACCGTCAGCCTGGCCGGACGTGGACAAGGCTTCCGAAGGCCATTTTCCCCAACACCACCTATACCCGCCGAGCCTACCGACCACCCACCAAGACTTGGCGCCCCGCTGGCATGAATCCAAAAGAAAGGTGGCGTGGGAAATTCGCTGATCGTATCCAACTCTTTCTGGCTCGTCGCGGACGGATTTCAACTCTTCGTCTAACTAGGCCTAGCATGCAGCAGCCGGCCCAATGGGCATAGTTAGAGTGTACGTACTCATTTATTGGCTTATTATATATGAAATTCCTTTATTTTGTTTTGGTAAAAATATGCGGAATTCCTAACCATATTACTCAAGTACTCTTGCTTTGCACTCCAGCTGTGGTTTTTCTGATAAAATTATATACGGAATTCCTAACCGTCAATCTACACTATAAGGAGCGAAGACAATTGAAAACTTTTCTCACCCAAATCGGAACCGCCTTGCCCCTCACGCCGGACCCACTCGTCATATATTTTTGAAAGTGGATATTTTTGAAAGTGGATAGGGTGGAAGGACTATGAAGTACCAAAAAATCGTAATTTAGAGAGTGTTTCTGCCAAAAACGCAATTCTTTTGTCACCTAACACGTGTGTGCCCGCCCACCTATACCCGCCGGGCCCACCGACCACCCACTAGGACCTGGCGCCCCGCCGTGTACAGCGTGTCTTTTTTTTGCAAAAACAACCCCGCGACTAGGGACTAGTGATGCCCTACTGCATCGTCTGGCGAGGCGACGGGGGCGGCCCGTTGTCCCAGGTGGAGTAGATGAGGGCGCCTTCGTTGTATGGCGCCATCGCCCAGAACCGACGCAACAATCAGATCCTGTGCGCGCATGGCGGAGATTTTCGCGCCAACTCTACGGGCGTGGAAGAAGCAGAGGATGCAGGAGGGGGGGTCGGTGCGTCAGAGGTTGGGGAAGACGGCGGTGCTGGAGCTCCGCTGCCACGCTTGGTGGAGCTCACCGCACCACTGCGCGGACGCTGTCGTCGTCGCCGCTCTCATACCTCCCCACTCTCCTCAACCTCCGCCGGATCTGAGACAGAGGGAGGAGAAGGAGTTGCTCTGCCCTACCGCGGTAGAGGGCGACATGGGCGAAGGCGACCGGGACCGGGGCTGGTGGCACGGGGGGGAGCGATAGCGAGAGCTCCGCCGCCGCCCAAATCGCTCCCGGCCTCGGATGAGCCCCGCCGCCGCGCGGATCCGCGAGCACGAGAGCTCGCCGATGTGCGGGATCCGCGGGCGCGAGAGCTCGCCGCGAGCGCGGGAGCTCCGCCGCCGCGTAGGATCCGGGGGCGTGAGCGCGTGCTCCAACCGGGGGCCTCCGTGGGCGCACAGCGAAAGCTTTGGGGATGTTGGAGGTGGAGCCGGAGTGAAAGGAGGAGGCTCATCGTCGAGCCATCACCGCCGCATCTAGCCGACGCCACTGCAACCACCTGCGCGCCGCAGGTGCCGACACCACCCCTGATCTGGTCAACACCACCGCAACCACTCACACGCAAGTTTCAGTGGGAGAGGAGAGAGGGAGGTGATGCAGGAGAGCGGGACGTCGAGGTCCGATGGGAGAAGTAATGGGGGTGAGCAGAGGAGGGGCGCTGTAGAGGAGGAGACGGTAAACAAATATCTGCAGCGGAACAGAGGAGCATAGGAGGAGGCCGACATGGCCTCGACGATGAGGAACCATGTTGCCGCGCCACTAGGACTAGCGATCCCCAAGCTCCCTGCAACTTCTTTTATCCTGCCGATGGCCACGAGGATTGAGGAAGAGAGAGAACTGAGAAGGGAGACGAGAGAGACGAGCAAGATGATAGCCACAAACTCGGCATGGTTCGTGGCAGGAAAGGGTCAGGGATAAGATTTTTTAGGGTATGTGGTGTTTTCACAGGTTCTCTCCTATGGCTCGTCCCCGTATATGCAGTGTAGTTCAAATTTCTTGTGTAAAAAAGGTGTTATTCAAATTTGTGATCATATCTTTTAAAAAAAATATTTTTGCGAACCACATAATTGTTTCAAATAGCCACACAATAGTATACACAAACACATTTATAGTTGATACTAAGTTACATGCAAAAATATAGAATAGCTTACAGACAACCTGACTGTACATTAAGTTCGAGATTCTACATACGACAGGTCGTCTAAGGACTGTACATGCCTACAGTCTGGCGATTCATCTCGTCTATAGAGTGTGAAATTTGCAGAAAGCCCTTTCCCCCTCCCCACCGACAGCCCGCGTGTCGCTACACTAGGCGACGTGGGCGTCCTGTTCCCCGACGCCAAACCGACGTGAGATGACGGGCTGTAGGAGGGCGTCTTCACCGAGCACCGGCGGCCTAGATCCCCTGTGCGCCTGGATCTTGTGCTCCCCCACCCCCTCCCCGCCAAAAGCTTGATCATGCGCGTGTATCTCTTCCCTGTCAAAAGCTTGTGCGCGCCTCTGATTTCCCCTCTTCACCACATTTGCCATGGCCCCGCCACGCCGCGCGGCGCCGCTCCTCGACCTCGAGGAGGCCTCCATGGCCGCGACGGGAAGGAGGCCGCCATGGCCCCACCCATGCGCACCCGCGGGGAGCTTGCTCGCCCTCCGCCCCAGCCACCGCGAGGAGAAGTAGCTCTGTTGCAGCACTCTATTGATTTGGCCGCGCGCAGAGGAAGGAGACGGTCGAGAGAGAGAGAGGGGGACATGCCCACGACCTTGAGCCTGTAGAGGAGTGCGCGCCGACCACAGACGCTGTCGTGGGCTACTCCACCCTGGTCTTTGTGAGTCGCCCAGGCGCTCGTACGCTCGCCATGGATCCTGCAGAAGAGGGGGACGAGGTCGGTGAGGAGGAACGCCGCGGCGATGGAGGTGGGGGCGGAGGAGGTGTAGGCGGAGCTCCATGGCAGTGCGCACGATGATTCTCGATTCGGTGGTTGCAAACCTTGATTTGATGGTTGTGAGCTCGATTTGACACATGTGATGGTTGATTTGGTGGCGGGAAGCTCAAATCGATGGCAGCAGAGCTTCAATCGATGGCGGTGAAGCTCCTTGTGGGGATGAGGAGCCCAAGGCCATGGGGCTGTGGTCGTCTCTCTCCGGATGATTTCTTGGAAACACTGAGAGGGATAGATGGAGAAAGCGGCGGCAGAGGGAAAAGGGAGATGCGACTGCCTGCTTGATCAGTGGATGTTGCGGTGTGCTTAGTGGAAGAAGAAAGAGAACTCAAGAGGAGAAGAGCCGGAGAAAGAAGAGACCAGAAGACCAGAAGTGTGCGGAGATATCGAGAGTAGGGAAAAGAAAGGAGGGTTGTTGTTGTGCTCAGCTGCTTTGCTGTATAATTCTTTCTTATATTTCTTTTTATTTCATATTGGTAAAGTTAGAACGGACATATGAGACTAAATAAGACCAATTTGCAAAACTGGTTTGTGTAATATGTTAGTGTAATATGTTAGCTTTCTGAATATGTCTTGATGTCATTTGTACTAATGGTTTGAGAAATTAGACGACAATTTGCAAATATATGGAGTGCTTCCAAATGACAATCATAATCCAAGTTTTGCAGAGGCACTTCGTAAATTTAGATATGACAAAGCTATGGAAAAAGAAAATTAGATAAAAAATGTTGTAAATAAATAAATAATATAGTTACCATATTAATTGTTCTTAAAAATTATTGTTATCGTGCTTATATTATTTATGCTTGATATTATTCAATCAAATAGCCACACATTTGTACACACAAATGTATTTGTAGTTGATCTTAAGCTCCATGCAAAGTATTAAACAGCTTACAGACGACCTCTCGTCTATGGGTTGTATGAGTTGTCTGTACATCTGTCTATATGCACAGTTCGAGGTTTTTGTCGAGGACAGCCCTAGGGGTCCCCTTAAACAAATGGGGAAATCCCGCTTAAAACCTGCAAAAAACCAAAGCTAAGCGCATCTTGCTTAAGCGCACACGGGGCACGGCCCACGCCGCGGTGGCCGCCGCGGCCCACCAAGGCGGCCCACTCAAAAGTCCCCTCGAGCAGGCTCCGCGTCGCTCGAGGGTACACACCTCCCTCGAGCGAGCTCCGCCCCGCTCGAGGGTACACGCCTCCCTCGAGCGGGCTCCGCCCCGCTCGAGGGCGCTCTGCACGCGCACGCCCATTCCCGCACGCGGGTACGGGCATTTAATGCTCTGACAACGGCGGGGCGGCGCCATCATGCGCCTGGGACTCACGCCCCGGTCCTTTGCACCAACTCCCTAGGGGGAACCCATCCCCGCCACCGTGGGAGAGCCGTGGGACATGGCCGGTGTCGCCCCGTGACGCCGCGCCGCCTACTCCCGTACGGCTAACGTGCCGAGCCCTCGAAGGGGGGCGCGCCACACCCTCGAAATGCTTTCCCGTGACCTTGCAGGGCCAGGTCAAGACGCTAGGCCGGCGGGGCGCCATCCCTGCCACCGCGTCCGCAGCGGCCGCCCCCGCGCGTACAACCCCACGCCGGGCACTGTGGTAACAGCTCCGGCGCTGTGAGGCGTGCGAGAACGGGACGCCACCACACCTGCCACTGTGTCTCGTACGGATCGTCGTCAGCAACCCCCTCGAGCCCGCCTGAGGACATCACGGCCAACCACTGCGCCCCTACCCTCGAAGCCACCACTGTTCGGGTACAAGATACGCCATGATGGCCAGATCGCGGTAAGGACCGTCAAGGCGGCCGCCTACTCTACCGCGCGGCGCACCATACTTCCCCATGTAGCTTAATAGTGCGGCATGCATGTAATTCGCCCTCTCCTTGGCTTATAAAAGGAAGACGAACTCCCCCGCCGCAGGGGACGGACACGGACACGGGACACGGACGAGAGACAACAGACAACATACAACGCACCACACATACATTCCCCAATTCTCCCACAACATCTTCAGCCACTTCACCAGGGACTTGGAGGCCACGCCTCCTCTCCCGCCTTGCTTGTAGCTGCCCCACTACAGGCACCCCCGGTGCTGAGCAATATAGTGCCCCGAGCACACCACTGCTGGACGTACGGCCCCCGGCCGGAACCAGGATAAACCTTGTGTCTTTGATTGCTTAGCATCGACCATTGAGGGATAGACCTTGGCGCTCATTACTGGTTAGTGTCGGGATCACATTCCGCACCGACAATTTCGTAGACGACCTGCTATCTAAGGGTTGTACATGCCCTAAGTGGAAAAAAGAGTTGATCTCTTCTTTTCTTTTGTTTCTCCGGCGCAATCGTCATTCAACAACAATAGTTGGGTCCATGCAGTAGGAAGATTCAAGTTTATCTCGTTCGACAGATTAGTATCTCTACCAGAATAGCTTATTTATGTCATGAGTTGTCTTAACCCTGAACTACAAAGGGATTTCTCTGTTCGGATGGTGTGCTTGTGCACCTATTGTACAACTAGAACCATCGCAAACACAAATGTTTGTGTTTGCCTCATTGTCATACATTTTCGGCATTTTGAAGTTTATTTTACATCTTTGGTTGTACTACACGCAAATGGTGTTGCCAGATATATTTGTTTTGAAGAATCACTTGTGGTCTATTGGTCATTCAGACAGCATCATGAGCACAACAGAGCTATTTATATTTAAACCTTTGTAGACAATTCATTCTGTTGAAATGCATGAATTCATAATTCATTCCGCGGGGTGCTGGTTGTGATGGGTGTGAGCACTTGAGCTGTTGAGATAACATGTTAACATATGTGCAATTGAATAATTTTTTTAAGTGACGCCGTTTGACTAATACTTGATAGGCTATTTACACGTGCGTGTCGCACATGCACCTTACTACTATACTATAAGGAGCGGAGATAATTGAAAACTTTTCTCACCCAATTCGGGCCCGTCTTACACCTCACGCCGGACCCGCCCGTCAGGTTGCGTGATGACAAAAAGTAGAACAACCATAGAAATCGCAATTATGAGATCGTTTCTGGAAAAAACTAATTTTTTTCTCACGCAACGTGACCTTACCCATCCAACCTACCCGCATCGAGCCCACCGGAGAGCCGCGCCACGATTTTTTAAAGCAAGGAGCAATCCTTCGTTAATTATGCAGATTTTTCCATCCGTCTTGGTTGTTGGACTTTCCCCCCAGTTATACGCGAAGACCTTAGCTTCTCCACGTTGGGTAATAAAACCAAGTCCGAGGATGTCGTGCCCTAACGCAACTGAATTGTTGCAATTACAGCCGGCGGAATTGATATAATCTCCATACTCACGAACTCACGCCAAGCACCACATCGAAGTAATGAGTTTCTTTCTCGTAGTAGTAATCGTGGGTCATCGGCAAGGCCCTCAAGAGGTCGTCGCAGCACCATGCATATAAGTCAGCCTGCAAATGGTTTGGGCTCAAATGGTTTTAAAGGTTTGGGTTTTGCTTTGAGCTCACTTAAGTTGGGTGCTCCTGAGCCGACAAAGTAAACAATTTGGTTTGGTTTGGGTTTACAGGCCGAAGCAGTTTGGGGTCATAACATGTTGCAAACGGGTTGTAAATCGTGGTTTGTTATTGGGCCAAAGCCTCTGGTGTCTGCGTCGAAGCAGTCGAGCGGTCGAGCACTCCCCCGTCGCGGCGTCGCCGCACTCGCCTCCCTTCCGCCGCCGCCGTCGTCGCAACGCCTCCTCCTCCGCCTCGCCCGAGTCGCCACGTCCCCGCGGTCCCACCCACCCTGTCCTCCTCCATGGCAGCCAGCGTACTCTCGAGCTCTCTATAATCCGGCGGCCAATCTGGCGACAGGAGAAGCAGTCCAAGATCCGGCCGTCCTTCCTCTCCGCGGTGCCGTCCTTCCTTTGTCGCGCCCTCGCTGGCGACGAGCATCCAACAGGTACGCGGGCGTCCTCCTCCTCCATCCGAGCTCAGCCGGCTCTCTCTTCCTCTCCTCTCCGATTCGTCAGTGAATGCCGTGGGTGGAGGGCGGCCTGTGGGAGGCGCGGCCGGCGGTGGCAGGGGAAGTCCTGAACCCGGACCGCGCATGCGGTCGCCCCCCAAATCCTGCTTTCACGAATTAGAAAAGAGATCATTCCGCGGCTATTTGATCATGGCCCACTGCCCCCAAGCGTTTCAGCAATAAGCGCCCCCATTGGGTCTTCCTCTGGACGCCGCATTTGGTTCCTCTTCCTCTAACGTTGATCAAGGGAAGCAAATTCCTCTGTTTAGTCTTTCGAAGAAAACAATTTTCTGTTTATCTTGGTCAATGGATTGGGAGCGTTAATGTTTTGAACTGTGTGTCATGGTTTAGAATACTTCCATCACAGTCGAGAAATTATTCTAAAAAAAGTTGAGAAGAAATTTTGAGTTTCTAATTGCTGGTCAGGTCCTTCCTCTCAGTAATGGTTGACTAATTTCGACTAATTTCAGTCGGTAAGTGTGTGGATGTGTGTGTTTGGACCCCGTACGGCTCTTTTCCCTTCTACTAGTACAATGATACACACTTCTCTTGGGTATTTGAGAAAAAAAAAGTGCTGTTCAAATTGTAGTCAATTTGAATGTTGAAAAGTTGTAAGCTTAACACATCAGCTCGCAGCTTCACTCTTGTAGGTTTTCTGATTTTATTATGGACGACAAGAGTAAAGTCAAGAAGGAAATGGGTCCTGCTCGAAAGGTTAGTATATCTTTACCTTGTATGTTCACAATGCCAGCTTGTTCCAGTTTATTGCTTACCATTGTTGTTTCTTGATGTAAGGGAGGACTAAAATTTGCACCCAAAGTACCTGTGAAGAAAGCCGCTAAAATTGTTCCGAAAAAGTAGGTGATTGGTCCATGTTAATTTTCTAAAACTTGGATATCTTCCATTTAAAATTTGCTAGATTAGCAATTTCAGTGATGTGGAATTTGATTTACTATAACTTGACAGGGAACCATTTGAGGATAACAAGGATGAAACTGTCGATAAGGAATTGCTGATGAAACTTAAGGCGTCACAGGTACTAATCATTATATTTGGTCCCGCAAATCATTTGTTGTATCTGCAATCTTTTCACTTGATGTTTGGTTGGTGCATAGAATAATTTATTTCATTTTGCAGATCACAGATCCCTTTGCTAGAAGACCTAAAACTGAGGATAAGCGTAAGAGTGCTTATTTATGTTCATTCCATGCTTTGTAGTCTAAACTTCATCACCACCTAGTAATTTGTTACTCCCACCTCTAAAAGAAGTCTTAGCCTGCAAGTTGATGTGCTTGTAGTGAATGGTTATTGATATATGTTGCATCATGTTGGATTGTCTTAAATTATGCATCATGCTGTGCACGCACCGAACTCTTTCTTTCCAAGTCTTGAATTAGTGTACTAAATTTAGTTCATGTGGTACAAGGTAACCACGGATTTGCAAATAATTAGTTTCTTTCTGAATTGATAGATCAGATCATTATAATTATCAAACTAGTATCTCATTGGTGTTTACAATATAAATATACATTTTTTTAAGGTAGCAATTATTTATTTTATTTCCGATGCACATCTAGCTAACGATGTATTGCTCTGTTTGCATAGCAAAAAGCCGGACACAAGTTGCATTTGGACAAGGAAATTCTTTTTATGCAAGATCATTTGGTATGCCAAAAAGTTCTAAAGGTATTGGTGGAAGATTATCTTCATCTCTATGACTCTGAACCATTCACTAAGCGTTGTAATTCTGAAAAATTGGATTAGTCTGTTGGCTGGGTTGCAAATTTTGCTTTTCTCTTTTAAAAGAACATAGAATATATGTAATACTTTTTTGCACATACAGATTGCTGTATTTGGGCCTTAACTCTCTTTGTTTCAATTTCATATGCAGATGAAGAGAAATTAACAAAAGAATATGCAGAGCCATGGGTGAGTAAAGATCATATTGCTAAATCAGATAGCTTCCTATTCAGACCTTATCCATTGATTTCCTTTTTCATTACAGGACTATACCCATACTGATTATCCTGTTACTCTCCCCTTGAGAAGACCCTACTCTGGAAATCCTGGTATGCTGTTGTCTTGTAGTTGAAATTGCAAGAATTTTTCTTCAACTGATCTTTACACCCTTCCTACATCCCTAATGCAGAAATTCTTGACGAGGAAGAATTTGGAGAATCTTCTGCCAGCAGAGCTCAAGATGCTAAATTAACTGCAGCTGAAGAGCTTGGATTATTGGTATGTCACAGATTCCAACACCCTTTTTTTGATTATATGTGTTAAAGCTAAATCATTTTGCAAGCTCAATGGTATACACTATGAATCAACATTGAACTGTTTAGAACTCACATAGCTGTAAAGGCTGGAGCTGTTACTGCTCTTACACATGTCCTGTGTTGACAGGATCGATCAGATGAATCACAATTGCTCTTCGTCCAGTTGCCGGCTTCTCTTCCATTACCAGCGCAGCCACAATCAGTTGCTGAGCCTAATAAAGGCTCCGAGGAGGGACGTCAGGGCATGAGACCACCATCGCACTGTGGCTCTAAACTCAAGGATCTGCCTGGCGGTTATATGGGGAAGATACTTGTATATAAGAGTGGTAAAGTGAAGATGAAGGTTGGAGACACACTATTTGATGTGAGTTTCAAAACTGGAAGTAGTTCTATTTTCTGTCTAGGTTTTACATGCAGTACATAAGAAGTCCAATGAACAAATTGTGCAGGTTTCTTCTGGCTCGAATTGCAAGTTTGTCCAGGAAGTTGCAGCTATGAACACCAGAGAAAAGCACTGCTGTGTGGTGGGGGAGATCAACAAGCTTGCTGTTATCACCCCCGATATTGACTACCTGCTGGGTTCTGTTGACAAGATGGAAGAATAGCCCATTCATTTCTTTTGGTTGTTTATCATGGCCATATGCCACATTGGAAGGGATTTAAGTTTCATTTCTTCGTGGAACACTGGAACAGTCCGGAGTAAGTTTCCAGAAACGCGGAGGGGGTGTCCGGACATCAGTTTTGAGTTGCAACATAAATAGGACAAACATTAAGGAGCCAATGTGTCAACAAAGGAGGCAATCACAAATAGGTCAGTGCTGAGTTCAGGGAAAAACTAATTATGGATTAAATGTATCTGCCTGGCTTTTTTGCTAGTGAAGTGAAGATTAATATATGGGAACTACGGACGTCCGTTCCGGGCCTAGCACCGGAGGCCTCCGCGGCCGTCGGATTCTAAGATGCTCAGTCGTTAGATCGAAAGTCTAATGAGTCATGTTGCGTGCAACATCAGGGGGCCTCCTCCCTCCTCCCCTGGCACAACTCCCAAGTGACCCATGTTGCGATCCGTGTTGCGTACAACATCCAAATCAGGAGCCCTTCTCCCCAACACAAAACTCAACATCACATGTCTGCAATATCGAAACTCAACATCCGCAACATTAAAATTAATGTTTACAACATCCAACATCAGGGGCCCTCCTCCCCCTTGATACAACACCGAACATCACATGTCTGTAACATTGAAACTCAACATCTGCCGCTTCAAAAATTAATATTTGCAACATCAAAAATGTTTAGATGTAATTTTGAAACATTCGCATGAGACTCGCAACATGTCAAGAACACGAATGCAACATGTGCACAACGAGGCAACATGAACGACAAACGGTTGCATCATGAAGGTGAACGATTGCAACATGCCAAGAACATTGTTGCAACACCGATATACAACAATTGCACCATCAAAAACAAAAAATCCCAAAACAGGAGGAGGTAGGAGCTCCCCACCGTGTGTGCGCCAGCCGCGGTGGTAGGAGCTCCCCCCACGCCCTGCCGTGGGGAGCCATGCGGGCGGTGAGCTCCCACGCCCCTGACCACTTGGAGCGATCGCGCTGGTCACAGGGTTAACAAAACCGGAACCGGTCCGGTTTTTGAACCCAAAAACCGGATCGGTTAATCGGCAAACATGACTGGCTAATCAAGGTTTTTTAGTTTCGGTTGGACCGGTCGAAACCTCGGTAAACCGGTGGTTTTTCCTACCGAGTCGGTCCGGTAGGAGCGGTTTTCGCAAATATCGACCGTTTTTTCGGTTTTTAAAACCCTGGCCGCGGGAGCGACAACGCTCCTAGCCGCGAGGGCCGACCGCGCCGATGAGCTCCCGCACCCGATCGCGCCTACCATGGTTGTCACCCAAAGCTCCTCCAGCGGCCGGTGTGGGGGAAGCCGCGTGGAGCGGCGGATTGAGGCAAGTCGTGCTGTCGGCGAGCTCCATCGCCTCGTGCTGCCCCTGTCGAGCTCCACCGCCCCGCGTCCAACCATGCTGCCAACAAAAAGCTTTGCCGCACCTAGCCCCGGGGAAGCAGGCGCCCCGCCCGGTCGCACATCAGCGAGCTTCGCTGCCCCCTCGTTGCGGGGAGCAGCAGCTCACACACAACAGATTAGCTCCCTCTGCAGTGGAGCTCCAGCGACCGCACTTGGTGGGGCACCTCTGATTTCCCCCTGCGCGCGTAGCTTCAGCTGCGGCGACCGCACGAGGGGGAAACGACGAGTTTCTTCTGACAAAGTAGCGACCGCACAACCGGTGACGGATCTAGGATTCAGATGTAGGGGGGCTGAACACCTTCTTCTACTTCTAGACGCTAGAAAAACTTCATTTATAGCGAAGTATTTTAGAGGAGAGTGAGAGGGCTCCATTGTTGTGCAAGCAAGGCTATGAACACCTTCATCTACCCCTAAACACTCATTTATAGCAGAAAATTTTAAAGAAAGCTGAAGAAGAATTCCTTTATTACGCGGCGAGGGGGGCCGGAGCCCCCTCCGCCCCCCCTCGCCGCCTCCGTCCCTGCGCACAACGTGCTTGCAAATGGGGATAATAACGAACCAGTTGTGTGGTTGTGGTGAGTTGGGTCCCACACGTAGATATTTGCGGCCACCGTTCGATGTGTCCAGGCGCCCAAACACCAGCATTACCATTAATATATTTGCATTTTGCGATAATGTGTTTCACGTTAAATTTTGTACCGCATGGTAGTTGCTTGTATCATAGTGGACTAAAAGGAAAACATCTAGATCAACCCCCAATTTATTGAGGTTGGACTACTTCACCCTGCCCTAAACTGCAAAACCGTTCACTTAGACCCTCTCCTGGTTTTGCATAGTGGTTTTAGCCACGTGGGCATGCTGAGTTGGACAAAAATGTTGAGGTGGACTGCTGACCGTGAGACGCACTTGTAAGGGCAAGTACATTGGTGTCGTCTGATAAGTCGTCTCATGCATTGACATGTAATCTTGGGTCGACTCAACAAACAACATATACAATGAGTTGGCTGGTAAGTCTTCTGGTAGAGCTATGCAATTCCTTAATTTGTGCATATAAAGAAGGAATGTTATAAGTTGCATGGCAACAAAAACTCGTACAATGGTTGTGAAGTTATCCCATGAGGTAGTTGTTTCGCTCGTAATGTGGTTGTTGCGCGAGGCAACGATCTCTTTCTCTCTCCTTGCTCTCTCTCCTCCACATGATCAAAAATTCTACATGGAACTGCATGAGACAACCTATGTGACTGCTGACGTGTACGAATGTACTTGCTCTAAGACGTATCTCTTTCTATAGAAGCTAGGTGACGGTCGCGAAAAATTATAGAAGCTAAGTGCAAGATTGAGTTGCTTGCTTCTGGTTGTTGTGTCATGCTCTGTTGGAACAAAGCAAAAATGAGATAGCAAATAGCATGCAATCCTGACGTGTGGCATGGAGCCACAAGCCACCGCGCTCCTTCCCCTTCCTCACCGTGTACGTGTTCGTGCTATTTTTTTAGACTAAAGCTAGGAGCACTGCCATATCATTTAAGAAGAAGCAACAATTTTACATCACGCACGGAAGCGAACGCAACCACACACAAACAACGCAAACGAACAACGCACACGAACAACACACTACACCACCACAGCCTGGGAGAAGAGTCAAAGAATCCGCCACAACCTGCGCCGCATCGTCAACGTTGTGCCACCGCTAAAGCCGCAACCCGCTGCAAGCTCAAGTGGCTACCTGAACTCCTCCACCATGAGCTATCACCATCAAGCTGCACACACAAGGTCGCCGATCTCTCTGTTCTGACGTTGCTTCGGCGGAACACTCCCGTCGCAGGACCAATGAAACCACCGATTCCGGCCACTCTGCGTGGGGGCCTTACCTCATCCACCGCCTCACTCCTCTGCCAAGAACTCGGATATTTGAGACTGCTAAGAAAGGAACACCTCCGCTCAGCCATCACCAAGATCACCACTTCACCAAGCATGCCAACCCGAGGCTACACCCCCAAGGGCCCTCCGCACCTCCCTACCAACACGGGCAAAGCACACCACCACAACTCCAACGCAAAACGCAACACCACCAGTTGACCACCACCACTGCCACAGGTCGAGATGGGTCTCTAGATGCGACGCCTCCAAGAAGGGTACGACGCCAATAATGCCATCACACATCCACAAAGGACTGGGTTTTCACCCTGGAATCCCGTGTTGCAAGAAAATGGTAACCCTCAATGGTGCCCTCAACAGGGAGAGCGACGCCCCAAGGGTGCCGCCACCATCACCACCGACAGTGGAGGCTTACACCCGAAACTTCACCATTTCCGCCGCAAGCTCTCGACCAAAGACAGTAGCCCACTGCAACTACGACGCCTCAACCAGGAAAAGCCCAACACCGCCCGAGACGCCACCACGACACCACCAGCAAGCACCTAACAGCCCCTGATCCCACCACCAAGATAGTGCCGGACCAACATCGCCGCCGAAGAGGAGCACCACCATCTTGCCGAAACGCTCGTTGCCCGCACGCTCCAGCCGGCCACGGCCAAGCCACAACCGGTCGCGGCCAGCCACGGCCTGCCAGGAACGGCCACCGCCGGCCGCAGCCTAGCCTGTCGCGACTAGTCACCGGCCAGCCACGACCAGCCAGCCACAGTCAGGTCAGCAACGGCCAGACCAGCCACGGCCGCCGGCCGGGCCAGCCTCGGCCGCCTCGACCACCGGCCGGCCACGACCCTCGACCGGCAACCTTGCGCACAACCACTCCAACCAGCGCCGCCCGCCGCCGGAGCCGTCCGTGCCGGCTTCCGCCGCTGCCCGCTGCATCTCAACGCCGACAGCCGCCCCCATGCACACCCACGCGCCTCCCGTCGCGCGGCCACCGGATCCGGCCGGAGCAACGTTGGATACATGGCTAGTCGTCGTCGCCGCCGCGGAGGGCCGCCGCGTTGCCGACAAGCAAGTTCCAAGCGGCACGGACGGCCGCGCCCGCCCGAAACAACCGGAAGAGGAGGAATAAGCCCGCCGTCGCCGTCATTGGGGGTCGCGCGAGTTGTCGGCGGCCCTCTCCAGCGGCGGCACAGCGGGAGGAAGCGAGGGAGGGGGCTGCGACGGCTAGGGTTTCCGCCTCCCACGATGCGAGAGGGCACGAGGTCAAGCAAAATTGCCCCTCGAGAAGGCTGCAAAAGCCCTTAAGGAAGGGGTTTAGGCTGCAAGCAAGCAGGAGTTACGTGTCCGTGCTATCGGCCATTCTCTCCTGCTGACATTGCCTGCATGCTACTCGACGAAATGTCGCTCCCACCGGGGTTCTGCCTCGACGCCGACGTCTACATCAACATGCGCCATACGACGTGGGGTAGCGGCGGGAGTTGCAGCTGAAGGAGCCGCCGTCGCAACTGCTGGACGCCAGGCGCCAAGACCGCCATGATGCACGGGACGCTGTTTCTGGAGTGGTGAGTGGGAGTTGCCATGTGTTGTTCAAGCTTGCTCGCTGCACTTTCGGCCCCGTGCTCGTCACCGGCGAAGCGCTTGATATTGCATGCCTCTCGTGCTCCTTTCCTCCTCGCTTGTGCTATGCGCTCGGCCTCCAAGCCCTCCCAGAACTTTGTGTGCTGTCTACAGTGCCGAAGAGAAGGAAGAATGACAGAAAAAGGGTACTTACAAGTGGGGCCCACGTCAGCTGTTCCATGTCACCAACACAGTCCACGTCAGCGTGCTTACATGCCAAAACCACTCTCCAGAACTAGGTGAGGGGTTGAGTAACTGGTTTTCTAAAGTTGAGGGGGTTAAATATCTGGTTTTGTAGTTTGGGGGTGAAATAGTCCAACCTAAATAGGTTGAGAGGTTATTTAGACTTTTCATGGACTAAAACGTCTTAATATTCGCTGATAAATAGCCTTTTTGGGTTTGAGATTTGAAACTGGATGTTTGATCCCTGTTTTCTTGCGACAAAAATGATATTTTGCATGTCGTTTCATAACAACTCATGCGTTTTCAAATTAGGACGTGACTACATGGAGAGCCCTCTCCTTTTAGCGTTACATGGAGAGCCCCCTATAATTAGCATTCTTTCCGTTTAAGGAAACAACCTTGTGCGTCTCCCATCCGCACGGATGCTCAGGCGGCGAGCAGATGGATGGGAGCTGAACGCACGTGACAGACGACGGATTGCGCGGGAAAAAACTGGGGGAAGCTAAATTTTGAGCGAGCGTCCTACGGATTAGAAGGAAAAAAAATCTACAGGTGGACCATTGAGAAAAGTGGTCTAGCCCAGATAAGAAGCCCAGACAGCCCAGATGAGAAGGAAAATGTAACAAACCCTGGAGATGCCTCCAATGAGAGAAAAACACGAGATCTCAAGAAAAAATAGAACGCAGGGAAGCATGGAAAGTGAATCAACGACAAAGGAAGATCAGTTGTCCAGGTTAGCATCCTTCTCACCGAGGATAGAAAACACAAACTTCTTACAGTTTACCTCCAAACTTTAAGACTGAAAAGTTACATCCAACAAATTTATGGGGTCTTCATATCATGCATCTTGAACGCATAATTCCTTTTTTACTGCCTAGACCATTATGTATGTGCTACGTCCCATGTATATGTGGTTCCCTGTACATCCCAAATCCCTGGATTTGGAAGCAAAACACATTCATAATTAATATCTCACTAGGGGCGTACCCGTGCGTTGCCACGAGCATAACTGATTTCATTTATGAGCATCAATTTCATGTACAAAATATTTGCAATAGCATAAAATACATGCATATATACAATGTATTTTAAAAATATTCATACGAGTATAAATTGTTGCAACTTCATAAGTTCCATCTCACTCCACTTCCGCCCATGCAAATCTCCCAAACCCACTATATATTTTTTTAATTTTTATATATCATTTTGAGAACCCTAAACCCATTGTTTTAACACTACTGATTGTCAATAAAAGGATCATGAAAAATCAAGAGCACATAGTCCAAATTTAAGATGTGAGTTTTTTTCAAACTAACCAGAAGGAAAAAAGGTTAATACAACAACGTGTTCCTTTTTCTGAACATATGTCTGTTCTTTTTCAGAACTTATATCTTTGCATTTTGCAGCAAAAAATGTCCCCCCCAAACGTATGATATTCAAACAGTAGCAACAGTCACATCTAAACTGTTGTGCAATATTGGAGGTGCACGAAACAATAGCCCAAACATGATGATGAAACGGGCATTATCACATCATGTCTGAGCTAATGAGCTACATACATCGGCAACATGCATTGTCCTACCCTCAGCTCACATCCCCTCCAGTCCCTCTGATTATCTTGGAATTTTTGTAATCTATGACACAACAGACCAACTGACTGTGGCCAATGATACACATTGCCTAGTTGCTCAGTACTGCATGCTATCACACATAGCATACATGATCTCCCCACTAATTTCCAGGTTAAGATTTGTGTTTGAGTCTAGGTCCTCCACATTGTCGTCAAGGCCAAGGCTGTCACTCTAGAACTGGTGATTCCACATGAACCTGCAACCATACTGTCTAGTATAATTGGGCATGATTTTAACAAAACAGACCAGTACAATACTAAACACAGATGATCAACATGCTATATCAGGTGATAATAATGGAGAAACCAAACAAAACAATTTTTAGGAGTAGAGATAATTGAATGGATGAAGATAATGACTGGGTCCATATGGGTGCAGCCTATATGGGTCCATCAGAAAATTCTCGACTAACTATTTATTCTTCCAGCCTATGTGAATGTCATTTTAAGTATTTACTTCTCTTTAATCAAGTTCACAGTTTGAATAAGCTACTCTGAATACAATGTTCTCAGCCCGTAGCAATGCAGGTGCAGACACTTTCAGATTCAGATGCAGACACTTTCCTAGGCCAGGAGAAAATGCAGACATTTTCCTAGCCCATAGCAATGCAGACACTTTCAAAGAAGAAGGCACCTAAAACCATTATTTGTTAATTGACGCTTAATATTATCGGACTGTAACAAGTTCGGCAGCACAGTAATACGTTGGTATAGTTGTATTTAATATGTTTAATTCGTTATCGTTGGCGGACACAAATAATAATTATCAGCATTAACATATTAACTAACAGACGTAAAAAAAGCTTGGTATCTTAAAACAATATTTATCTCCTTCAGCAATAGCCATGCAGGTATCATTTATGCAATAATCGTCAGAATATAAAATACCCGACTATGGATATCGGGTGGGTGACATATTTTAAAAACCAGGTCTACCAGGTAACTCTTTCCTTAAGTAGAGATCAGAGCACGTTTAGGGATTAAACATAAACATAGCATCATGTAATAAGTCATCATTATTATTAAATTAGCACCAAACTGAAATTAGAATGATGAGTAGCTAGGTCTGCCATCACGATTTTGTTGAAATTATAAATATTAAATACAACTGTAGAAACTGACTTGCTAATTCATTTAATTTTGGATAAATGCATGAATATGCAAGTTGAATAACTATCAACCAAAATACTTTCGTATGGCTGACCAGCATGTTCCCCTTTTATTTCGTATAAAATAAATTAATTATTTTGCCTTGAGAAATAACAAATGGAATAATATTTAGCGGTCTTTACCAGGAGTATATGCTTCGTCATGTTCAGTGACATTATATTGCTCCAAAATTCCCATCTGGAGGCATTCATTACGTTCCTCTTTATCCATTGGTACACAACCATCTGATAACGAAATTTTGACTTGTTTTAGTGATACATAATGATATTTTTAAATGCCCCACCCTACACGACCTCTACACACAGACCCGGCCCATGCACATACCAATCAATATATTATTAAACATTGTTTTCAAAATTCCTATGCTGAAATAAATTCCTATACCTAATAGTGATGTAATTACCTTACCATGATTCAACAACGCAAATGATAAGATCATCACTTACCAGATGCTTGCACATTCTTTTGTTTCCGCTTCTCACGTCTATTCCTGTTCAGCTTGTCCTTCTTCTCCTGTGGCATAGCAGCATACCGTTCTTTGTCCTTCCGTCTCTTACGGTCCTTAGGATCCTCTCTGTCGGGCACATGACCAGTTGGGTCTCCTGGTACAACAGAGTTATAATATTAGTGAGCCATAATGTGTGCACTTTACTAAACAGAATATATTATCCAAAGAATATATGTCAAGCAAACAGAATATATTATTCAAAGAATATATGTCTAGCATATATGTCTAGCATTTTTTATTCAAAGAATATTTGTCTTGCAATATGTGTAACCCCAAAACAACAAGAGATGAGAATATAGGACAAACCTGGACTATTTGCTAACAATTGTTTGTTGTCATTACATTTTTCCAAATTTCCTCTGCTGAGCCAATCATTACATTCATCTCCATCCATTGGTTTATGATCAACTGCACACAATATTTCTGGGTTTTAGTATTCCATCAGTCTGAACGGCCCCACACGATAACCCCTGCACACAATCCCATGCACACTATTCTCTAGTTGGAATCAAGAACAATGTTGGAATGAAGAACAATAAGGCTCACTGATATTATTTACCTCCAGCAGTACCCTTCTCAATGCAACTACCCTTTTCAATGCAACTGCTATCTGCGCCATTGTCGATCATCACCATGCCGTCATCCACCATTAGGATAAACAAGTAAGTACTGAAACAATTGTGTATCATGTTGTTGTTGAAAAAAACGAACCTGGAGCCACTAATTATTATCACTTTCATTAGTACATACAAATCCACATGCTTACTAATAAAGTTGGTATTCACACCCCACATGTAATGAGCATCACTTACCAGATGCATGCACATTCTTCTGTTTCCGCCTCTCACGTCTCTTCCTATTCAGCTCGTCCTTCTTCTCCTGTGACATAGCTGCATACCGTTCTTTTTCCTTCAGTATCTTACGTTCCATACGATCCTCTGTGTTGGGTGCCTCTCCATTTGTGACTCCTGGTGCATGGTCACATCAAGTTACTCTGCAGTTTTATACATAAAAATGGCCTAGCAGGAAAAGAGTACCTATGGTACTTGTGTTTGTGACATCCCCAAGAGGCGTCCTACTCATCGATCTTGACTGTTGGCCCATAACTTAAATCTGAAGGTGTACAAAAAAACCGACCCACAGAGGTTGTTTCTATGGGAGGACATACCAAAAATTTTTGCATATGAAATATTCAAAAACTTCATCGAAAAGAAGATACTCAACACTGTTTCAGACTTAAGCATTTTCCAGTCAATGTTAACTGTAATGCAAACAGCCAACCATAGCATTTTGGTACTACCAATAAAAAATTTAAAAACCTTCAGCCACTGTGACAGGTAAATAAATACACATGCATTTATATGAAGTGATTCCTTTCACATTGAACGGAAAAATATGATTCCTTTCACATATGTTGTTCTGCTGTCTTGAGATTCATATATCATATGGCAGTACAAACACATAGAAAATAAGGCTACTTGATCCATTTAGACCTACAAAAACTTGTTTGATCTCATCACTTGTTTTCAATAGTGTGTATGTAATTATTAATTACTCCCCCTGATTCAAACTGTATAGCAGGGGTTTTATCAATGCATAGCATTTCGCTACTTCCAATTAAATTAAAAACCTTCAGCCACTGTGACTCAGATAAGTTTTTTTTCTTCTCTTCTCCTTTTTCTCCTCATTCTTATTTCTAATTGATTAATGACTTTATGTGCATTTCAGAAGATTTGTCTGAACACTTTACAAGGCCATTCCAACATTTGAGAAAAACTAACAACATTGTTTAGTGTCAAACTGGTACCCCCGTTTCCCTAAGCTCCATGCCCTCCAAATCCATAGCCAATCTTCAGCACCAGCCGGATCAGATCTGGGATGCTTTTGCCTTTTTTTTTAAAAAAAACAAGCCTTTGCCTTTTAACTGCAGCTCAAATTGTCTGCCCTAATGAGTATAATGTCACTCTAATCGGATCAGAGTTCAGGGTTAGTATGCAAGGAAAGTGGGGGGATCCAGCACAATTATGAACAATGTGGGTCCATAGCTATTGCAATAGCATCATCTCTTTTTTGGCCGAATCTAGCTAAAACTAAAAAACAAAAGGAATTCATTTTTTTTGTTTATAGTGTAGCAGACATATGTATGAAGGGACTACAGAGGGAAAGGGTCCATTGCCAGAATAAATTGCACACCAAAAATCTTATATGCTACTTAGTGAGGAGAACCCATACCCATAATGCCATAATGCTGACACGTTGACAAAAGGGCTCCACTGATTCTTTCGCTTGTCCCTTGGCAAAAGAATATAAAAAAACTGAACTAATCATGGATATCTACGACATGTGCTGGGCAGATCTCTGAACAAATCTAGATAAGGTCTTTACGATCGAATACATTAATCGCCTAATCAGTTTTCTCAGTATTTGTGGTCCAATGGACAGTTGGACACCACCAATTGATTGACAATAGTGTCACAATGGTCTATAGAATCTATGCGGTTTTTAATGGATGAAACCATTGGAAAAGGGACGTTTGGGCCAACAAATTGGGTCAGGCAACGATAGGTGCAGCCTAACTGACCAGTTCAAACAGGAGGAGGACTGAAGAGGACAGATGCAGATCTTGTACCTGCTCCTCTTGGACGGTCTCTTATTGACCCATAATCGTGACCAGTGGTTGTGGTTCCATGTTATGGGTAGTCGATGCAGGACAAATGGCCCGTGATCACACTGTTGTGTTAGGATAATGTAACAGATTTGTTACACTGTAAACTCTACTTTCAACACTATCTATAAACTTGGCATTGTTCAGTACATACTTGTTACAGACAAAGTGTATGTGACACCCCTAATACTGCTCAAACTGCTTCACTTTTATTTCTAATTTATTAATGACTTTAAGTGCATTTCAGAAGATTTGTCTGAACACTTTACAAGGCCATTCCAACAATTGAGAAAAACTTACAACATTGTTTAGTGTCAAACTTCCAACTAATTATTCAGTTAATAACAATGTTACTTAATTACTAAAATGTGGTTTGAGTACCCTGGTAAGCTTTAATCATCTGTACACCCCTGACATTTACAGACGAAGCTTTGGTTAAGGAGTTCTCCAGGAAGGTGACAACTTGCTGAAGACAAAAGGAGACGATGGCACAGGGAACACAGCAGGTAGATCTTACCTCCGTCGTTGCAGGAGCGGAGGAGCTGATATCCACGGGAATCGGGGCACCTGTGGACCGTCGACAGCGACGGCGGCTCCGGTGTGAGCCACAGCGGCGCGGAGGGAGGACGTCGATGGCCGCGGCTCCGATGGCGGATAGGAGGGGGGCGCACGGGGCGGCGGCGGCGGACTGGATTTAGGGCGCTGGATCCACGGTGCGAAGTTGCGGCGCGGACTGTGGTGAGGGCGGTGGATCCCCGGTGCAGTTGCGGCGGACGGGGGGAGGCCTCACGGGGCGGCCGCGCACGGGGTGGCGGCGGCGGACTGGATTTAGGGCGCCGGATCGACGGTGTGTCGTTGCGGCGGCGGAGTGTGGTGAGGGCGGCGGATGCCCGGTCCGGTTGCGGCGGACGGGGGCACTCCTCACGGGGCGGCGGCGGACGGGGCGAGGGGGGCGGACCGGGGCGGCGGCGGACGGGGCGGGTTTGCAACTGCCAGCGGACTGGGGGGCGTGGGGAGGGCGCGCGAGGTGAGGTGAGGTGAGGCAGAGCCACGGGCGTGGTGAAGCCAACGCGTTTTTACGTACCAATTTTTTTTCTCTTCACATTTTTTAGCTGTAGAGATTATTCATGATTAATTGTGACAAAGGAAGAAAAAAGTAACACTGATGTTAACAATAAGGAAAAAGGTAGAGCCTATGTTGTTAATAGCACTAGAACGTATCTAAAGTGAGTTGACTAGTTGTGCATCTCATATAGGAAAAAAATGCTTGCTGTTGGTGTGGTTTTTGTGTATCTATGTTGGTTAAGCAGCATGTGTGTTGATCCCTACTTTGTTTTCTACAGTTGCAGGTGTGAGCAAGTTTGACCCCAATGTATAGCAGTGCTGGAGATCGATTGGGAAGTAGAATGTGCAAATTGGTAGCTGAAAAGAAGCTAGTGGTCTAGAGTTACTTCGTTCTGAGTGTATGCACTTGGGCAACACAAGAATCATAATGCAACACATTGTTACCTCAGGGGAGACCCACTTTGCAAGTTGGAAATGAAGCACAAATGCTAGGAAAAATTTCATGTAGGGCGCGTTTGGTTCTCTTCACTGTGTAGGTTGGCTCAGCTCTCGGAGGCCAGGCTCTCACGGGCCAGTAGCGAGCGAGCCAGGCTCCAGAGAAACGCGATCCAGTTCCGTCTCCCGGGAGCCAGGCCGAGTGCCATTTTCTGCATGCGAAGGCACAAGTTCAAACTACGATGCAAGCAACCAATCACTCTATGTTGCACGCGGTGAACCTGCCTGGCAGTGCTGCAGGCAACCAATCAACCGTCTTGTGCATGCGTCGAGCCTGGTTAGGCCGCGTACAGGCAAGCAAACGTGCCCGTAGAGAATGAGAGCACTCAGCTGAAGCGGCAATAGCAGTTCCTCAAGACAATCAAGTATGTTCACATATAGGGCCCCCGGTTGGCACGGTTCAGGGCCGTGGCGAGGGCAAGCGCCTCACCCCGGAGGAGATGGCCGAACGTCGTCGCCTCGGGCTATGTTTTAATTGTAACGAAAAATATTCCCGTGGTCATAACAGGTTTTGCCGGCGTATTTTCTTCGTCAACGGCGTCGAGGTCTCGGACGAGCCCAGCGACGAGCCCACCGGCGCGCCCGACCCCGAGGCCCCGTGCTTCTCCATTCAGGCCGTCTCCGGCACCCCGGTGGCCGACACGATGCAGGTGGCCGTCATGCTGGGAGCCACCCCGCTGGTCGCCCTCCTCGACTCGGGCAGCACGCACAACTTCATCTCGGAGGCGGCTGCCGGCGTTCCGGTCTCCCGCAGCAGCAGCGGCCGCGGTTGTCGGCCATGGTGGCAAACGGCGAGCGCATCTCTGCTGCGTGGGCGTCATCCGCGACGCACCCCTCTCCGTCGACGGCGACGCGTTCCCGACCGACCTCTTCGTCATGCCGCTGGCCGGCTACGACGTCGTCCTCGGCACCCGCCGGCTGGGCGCCTTGGGGCCCGTCATCCGGGACATCTCGCGCCGGCGCATGTCCTTCCGGCACCGGGGGCCGCGCCATCTGCGCCGGACCGGCGTCCCTACGTCCCGGCGCGCGCGACGCCGACCGTCACCACGGCGGGGAGCCCCTCCTGGCGGCCCTGCTGGAATCCTTCGCCACCATCTTCGCCGAGCCCACCGGTTTGCCCCCGCTGCGTGCCCACGACCACCGCATCATCCTCAAGCAGGGAGCGCAGCCGGTGGCAGTCCGGCCATACCGGTACCCCGCGGCGCACAAAGACGAGCTGGAGCGTCAGTGCGCCGCCATGATCGAGCAAGGGATCGTGCGCCGCAGCGACTCGCCGTTCTCGTCGCCGGTCCTCCTCGTGAAAAAGCTCGACGGGTCCTGGCGGTTCTGCGTCGACTACCGCGCGCTCAACGCCCTCACCATCAAGGACGCCTTCCCGATCCCGGTGGTCGACGAGCTGCTCGATGAGCTGCACGGTGCCCATTTCTTCTCCAAGCTGGATTTGCGCTCCGGGTACCATCAGGTGCGCATGAGGCCGGAGGACGTGCACAAGACGGCGTTCCGGACACACGATGGCCTGTACGAATTCCTGGTCATGGCGTTCGGGCTCTGCAACGCCCCGGCGACATTCCAGGCACTCATGAATGATGTACTCCGCCCCTTTCTGCGCCGTTTCGTTCTTGTTTTCTTTGATGACATCCTGATATATAGCAAGACTTGGGAGGAGCATCTGCATCACCTCCGCATCGTCCTCTCGGAGCTGCAACGCCATCACCTCTTCGTCAAGCGCTCCAAGTGCGCTTTCGGCGCGCGCTCCGTCGCCTACCTCGGCCACGTGATCTCCGCCGCGGGCGTGGCCATGGACCCGGCCAAGGTGCAGGCCATCTTCGGCCGGCGGGGTGCCCCGCTCGGCTCGCGCGGTGCGTGGGTTCCTCGGGCTGGCGGGCTACTACCGCAAGTTCGTGCACAACTACGGCACGGTCGCCGCTCCGTTGACGGCCCTCCTCAAGAAGGACGGCTTCGCTTGGACGACCAGGCCGCGGCGGCGTTCGGCGCGCTCAAGGCCGCCATCACCTCGGCGCCGGTCCTCGCTATGCCCGACTTCACCAAGACCTTTGTGGTCGAGTGTGACGCGTCGTCACACGGGTTCGGTGCGCGTCCCGGTCCAAGAGGGCCACCGGTGGCGTTCTTCGGCCGCCCCATCGCTCCTCGTCACGGGCGCTTGCGGCCTACGAGCGCGAGCTCATCGGCTCGGTCCGGTCGGTCCCGACGCGGCGGCCGTGCACCGTGAGGGCGGTGCTTCGTCGTCAAAACGGACCACTACGGCCTCAAATACCTCCTCGACCGGCGCCTTGCCACGATCCCGCAACACCATTGGGTCGGCAAGGCGTTGGGCTTTGACTTTCTTGTGGAATACGGGTCGGCGCCACGAACGTCGTTGCGGATGCCCTCTCGCGCGTGACACCGAGGAGGGCGAGCGGTTGGTGATCTCGGCGCCGCGCTTTGACTTCATCGCGCGCCTTCGTCACGCCCGGCCTTGGATCCGCCCCGGCCTCCATACACGACGCCGGCTCGCGCGGGCACTCGGGGCGCCGCGCCGTGGGGGGTGACGGACGGCATGGTGACCTACGACGGACGCCTCTACATCCCGCCCGCGTCCCCCGGCCCTCGCCGCCGAGAGATCGTGGCCGCGGTCCACGACGACGGGCATGAGGGCGTCCACCGTACCCTGCACCGCCTGCGCCGAGATTTTCACTTCCCCAACATGCGCGGCCTGGTGCAGGACTTCGTGCGGGCGTGCGCGACGTGCCAGCGCTTCAAGTCGGAACACCTCCACCCGCCCGGCTTCTTTGCCGGCCATTACCGGTCCCGTCGGCGGTGCCGGGCGGATATCGGCTTGGACTTCATCGAGGCGCTACCCAAGGTACACGGCAAGATCGTCATCCTCTCCGTCGTCGACCTTTTCGAGCAAGATGGCGCACTTCATCCCGTTGGCGCACCCGTACACGGCGGAGGCGGTGGCTCAGGCATTCTTCAGCGACATCGTGCGCCTCCACGGCGTTCCTCAGTCGATCGTGTCCGATCGCGACGTGATCTTCACCTCGGCTTCGGCAAGAGCGATGCGTCTCATGGGCACTAAGCTCCCCCGATGTCGTCGCGTTCCACCCCCAGACGGACGGCCAGACGGAGGCGGCCAACCGCGTCATCGTCATGTACCTGCGTTGCCTCACGGGCGATCGTCCTCGGCAATGGCTGCGTTGGCTGCCGTGGGCTGAGTACATCTACAACACGGCCTACCAGTCCTCCCTCCGCGACACGCCGTTCCGGGTGGTCTACGGTCGCAACCCACCCTCCATTCGTTCCTACGAGCCGGGTGAAACACGGGTGGCGGCCGTGGCTGACGAGATGGAGGCGCGGGACGCGTTCCTCGCGGATGTTCGGTACCGGCTCGAGCAAGCCCAGGCCGTCCAGAAGCTGCAGTACGACAAGGACCATCGGGAGGTCTCCTTCGAGGTAGGGGACTGGGCGTTCCTCCGGCTCCGCCGGCGCACCGGCCACGTCCCGCCACGTACTACCCCCGGGAAGCTCAAGCCGCGCTACGTCGGTCCCTACCGCGTCCACCGAACTTATCAACAAGGTGGCCGTTCGTCCGGACCTCTGCGGCGGGCGCCGTCCGCACGACGTGTTCCACGTCGGCGTTCTTCGCAAGTTCGTGGGGACCGCCGCCACCGCGCCGCCGCCCCGCCACTCATCCCGGACGGTGCTACGGTGCACGAGCACGAGCACGTTGCTTGGTGCCCGCGTGTCGCGTGGCGTGCGGCGGTCCCGGTCCGGCGGCGCGGCGAGCCGGCCTCGTCCGCCACCCGGGAGGATTTCGACGATTTCAAGGCTCGTTTTCGGCCTTCCGGCTCGAGGACGAGCCGGTCTTCGACGAGGGGAGAGATGTCATGTACGGAAGGACGTACGTCCCGCAACGACGTGCGCGGGATGTCCGTCGTGCGCGCGAGCGCGCCGATCGCGCCCGGGGAAGGCTGCTGCCACCGAACTTGGTGGCTAAGTTTAGAAAGGAATAAGTTAGTTGGAAAGGTTGTTTGCATGGCTAGATTTTAGGAGCAATTAGCTCCGGTGTGCGCGGCCGTGAGGCCTTATATCCTTGTGACCGAACTCAAGAAAGGTTAAGCGGAATCATTATCCCTAATCTCCCCTCTCCTCTCAACTAAGCCTACGGGCGTGCGGTTTAACCACGCCGGAGAAGACGAGGGACCGAGACTACGACCTCCGTAGTCGAGGGCCTCCTACCCTAGATTACGGCGCCCTTGACAAGGAGTTAGTTTGTTTTCGCTGTCAGCTTGATACTGAACCTCTAACTAACAGATGTTGAATTACTTAAAATTGGTTATCTTAAATTTTTAATCATATCCTAACTTGTTGTAACACTGAATTGATGGTAAATAGGAGCATGTTACTTCATCTATTCACAAGAATGTTGAGAAAAGCTACTCCTTTGCTTTGCAACTTAGGGTTTGTTACTTTCTTTGTAATATAAGCTATTAACAAGTTACTTCCTAAGTCAGATAAAATAGTGACAAGTTACTTCCTAGTTCAAAATAGAAAAGGGACCGAGCCACATCATTTATTTGGAAAATCAGAGAACAACAAGATCAAAACAAAGGTATTACTGACATTGATCTTCAACTATTCTTATTTTAAAGCATACATAATGAGGTATCAATAAGCTAGTCTTGGCAAAAGAACATGTTAATCTAATCTTTTCCCCATGTAAACACAACATGTGTAATGTGATACATTCTATGAAATAAAAATTTAGAACTAGTTACTTCTTGTGTCACTGAGTGTATGTTAAGTTACTTTGTATGGAATACATAGAAGTAGTTATTTCTTTTGAGACTACTACATATGTGGTAATTTTACTTCCTATGGTAAATTAATCTCATTGCCAAAAAGTATTAGTGAAATGGTAGTGAGAAATTGCAGGTTGTTGTGAGAAGGGTACAAAATATAGTATAGGAATATACAGAAAGTCATCCTAGACTGAGCTAGCAGAAATTATAGTGTGCTAGATGCAGAAAGCAGTAAGGATGACTTTAAATGAGTTCGGTTAAAAAAACAACCTACATGGGAACTGAGTCAAAGTGGACACAATAGTTCCCTTCTGATCTTAAATGCTAACTCTTCTGGTCTTTATATGTTAACAGAACAAAATAACTTTGGTTAGATTAGCAGAAAACATATAGTGTTCTATAATCAAAATTATATACACAGATATGAATAAGTTTGGCAAATCTAAATTAGATTGATGCAATTAAAAATCAAATGGGGAAACACTCAATAATCGAGACGATCTCTAGCTGACTGTTAAGGAAACACATCCGGTATCCACTTTAATTTAGAATGACGCAAAAAAGCTAATGTAGTTACATTCGATGGAAACTTCATAATGACAAGGGAGTTTTACCAGAGGTACTTGCTAAAACATCAGTTCCATTTAAAACCATCAACACAACAAACAAACACAAGATCAAGGTTCCAGAAAAAGTACATAAAAAGTAGGGATGCTTCGGTGGGATGTATGCTATCATGGAAGACGCCAGACTGCTGAAAATCAGTTAACTTAATCATATCCTAATCCCTAAATTTCAGTTTCAGCAAGAGTTGAAAGCGTGCATGGTTTCAGCTCACAAGCACACTAAGAAATGTGAGCTACTTTTCAAGTATTTCATTAAAAAATCTGAATAATGCAGCTGAAAATAGTACTAAATATCTTATTCTATATAGTTTAGCAATTGTTAGGCTCACTTGCTAGTAAAAAAGTGTCAGTGACTTTGAGTTTCAGGTCAAAAGGTTAACACTAAAAAACATCATGAGCTGGGAATAAAATTATCAAATGGAAGTGGTAACAAAATTACAATGCTCTAACTGTCAAGATGAACTAATGTTATCATAATAATAGGGCAAACCTTTTTTAAAGAAAAGGCAGGCACACTGTCATATCATATCCTAAACCTCTTGGCTAGAGACATGGTCCAAAAACACTAGACATACTCCAACACTCTAAAACAATTATCTTAATCAGGTCCTTACATTAATGTAGAAGATAGGAAGGATAGCAAACAAAATACTCAGGAAAACAATATAAGTCGCCACATGCACGAAATAAGAACATGCTTATAAGCTGATGAATTTGTGCCATAAACAACACATAGGCATGAACTAGTAAAGTACTAATGAGCATGATGAAATTTGTGGAAAAACATCACATTATTCTCGATGGTAGCAAAGAACAGGTTGAATAACGAGAAGGGTCTGGACATACCTACCTACTGACTGGCCAGCACCTTGTCGGAGGACAAGCCAGCAGGAGCGGCTGGCCGAGCTCCAGGAGCAGGAGCGGCGGGCCGAGCTCCAGGAAGAGGGGGCGGAGCAGCGGCCGCAGCGGGTGGACCGCCAACACCGCTCGCCTTCTCCGCGCGCGCCTACCCCCTCCCTTGCCGGCGCGATTCGGCATCTTCTCCTCCTCGAGCTCTCCGCCCCGGAGTGGCGGTCGCCTCCCCTTTTTCCCCGTGGCGGAGGCGCACGTCTCCCTCCTCGCTGGCGCGTGGATCTACGAGCTGTCGCGACCCCCGCCTGCGGATGCGACCTGCGGCCGCGGCGGCCCTTACGGTGGCCTCCACGTGCGGTGAGGGGAGCGAGAGCGGCCCCTTCCTCCTCGTCGTCACCAGCCCTGCCGGCCGCCTCCTCCTCCTTCCCCGGCCACAGGTGGCGCAGATCTGGGGCGTCGGAGCCTCCTCCGCCTTCCTCCACGCGCACGCGGGAGCCAACCCTAGCCTCCCCTTGCCTGCAACCTGCCTGTACAAGACTCTGAAGGGATTCCAGGGAAGGATGATGGGCCGCGCCGTGGTACAAGGCCCAGGAAGCCCAGCGTTCGTGTTGACGGCCCAGAATGGGTTGCGGGGTGATTGTGCCCCTTATCCTACAGCTAAAAAGGGGGAATTGTTATCGTCGTTCGGACCGCCCCTCTCCTCCAAACCGCACGCACACGCCGGTTCCTCTTTTTTTCCCCGACCCCATCGCGTCCTCGCCTCCCTCCCGTGCCGCCGCCGGACCCCAACGCGCACGCCGCCGGACCCCAACGCGCACGACGCGTCCCACGACCCGCCCTCGCACCTCCGCACGCCGCCTCCCTCTTCCTTCGCTCGCCGCCACCCCCACCGCGCCGCCTCCGCCCCCTTCCTCCGCACGCCGCCACCCCCACCGGCTCCCCCATCGCGCCTCCTCCTCCTACGCTTCCCCCTCCGAATAGATCCCCACCAGACCACCATCACCCTACCGTCCCGCCGGTCCACTCCCGGTACCTCCATTCGCGTCGTCCGAGCAGCCCTAGGCCGCGGGGCGGGGTGGAGCGCGACCGTTGAGGTGGTGCGCGGGGCGAGCTCATCCGACCGACGGCGGGCGGCGGCGGCTCCAACGACGACCACGCGCGCGGTCGCGCTGCTCCTCCAACCGGGTGAGATCCCTCGAGGTCGCCACTGTCTCTACATCCTCTAACCCCTGTCCCCAAGCCCCCTACCTCGCTGTCACCCTTGATAGCCACGACGCCGCACCGTCCTCCCCGCCCGAGTTCTTGGACCGAGGCACACCCCGAGGTGAGTCGTCTTTGTCACATCCATTGATCATATTAGGGTTTGTGCTAGCCTTAGGCAATAATGGTGCTTAAATTTCGTTTTTATCTTAAAGAAACCTTTGAGGATTGGGTGTTTAATGATATGCCTCTCATGGATAAGGCGATATACGGGGCGATTTGGCCATTTGAGCGAACAAGTATACTCCATTTAGTGTAAATTTGTCTTTGCAAAAATTAGGTAGAGCCGGCGATCATACAAATGTTAAAGTCGAAGATAAGAAGTTGGGGGTTTTACAATTCCCATCCGCGGGAATGGTTATATTGTCATTTTTCATATGCATTTGCGGAACAAAATACAACTCCGATATTTACCCAATAGGAGCTTCATGTCCCTGCGAACGCTTTCCGGCGGATCAATGAATACCCGAGCAAAATCAAGGACCACTTGTTTAGAAAGGGGTAAGATTACGATAGCTATGAGTAGTGCATAAAGAACATTCCTTCCAACCACACATATAAGCGAGTTTAGGACATACACGGTCTACAAGGTGAAACTTTCCCTATCAATTTACGTAACAAAATATTATTTCCGATAGAAAAGATTATTTGTTAATTACTTTTCATGATGAATCTTGTAGCCTCAACTTTATCTTTGCAAAACTAATTTAAACTTTCAAGTATTGATGGTCAACACGCAAAAGATTTGATATAGGGCAAACCTAAATAGATACTTGCCTCGATACCAAAATGTAGGATTTGAAGGCCTTGTACGGTAATCTGCACTAAAATGTTGGCTCCATACATTTTAAATCCTCTGTCTGACCTACTAGGTATTAGAAATATTATAATCTTGTAAGATTACATGATTTATAGTTATAGACTTCTAGAGTATAGTGCAATGGCTTATTTGTTTACTGATTTCATGAGTGTCTGTGTTAGTTCTCTTTTTTCAAAAAATAATTTAGTGCTCTTATTTTTTGCACACTTAAAGCGAGGTTGCTGCAAATTACGGTAACACCGATAAATGTTCCTGGTGGTTCTGTACAACCAAGACACGGATGAATACTTCAACCAAGACACGGATGAATACTTGAAGGAAGAGGTTGGTGAGTTCGAGCATAGTTGATCTCCTGGTACAAATGCTAGGCAATTCGGTTCTTAAGAATTATATCCAAATGTGCCTTGTTTTTTTCTGCGGTATCCGGATCGTCTTGGGTCGGAAGGTTTCTAAGCTTTACATGTCTTGCTTTCGGATGGGTTAGTATGCCCTACTACGTTTGGTTGCTTAGCTTCTCAACTTCCGGCCCTTTAACCCTTTTAAATGATAAAAGCGGAATGAAAAAGAGGAAGGAACAAGGAATGCAAAAAAAGCAAATAGAGCGGTTACCTTCTGCTCACTTGAAGCACAATCTGCATTAAAAAGTAACAGTTCCAAGCTTGACTGTCTGCTCACTTGTAGCAAAATGTGCATTTACTGAAAAGTCCAACTCTGTTTATCAGTTACTTTTCCAGTTTGAATATTCTTAACATGTAAATAAACCTTAACTTCGTGTGTGATTAGAACCATTTCCAATCTAATTTAACACGACAACTCGAAGTAAGGGAAGGGAAACTTGTCGATCCATGAATAAGGGAAATTTTGTACGATAAGGGGTTTGTCTCCAATTTGAGTACACAATTGTATCATAATCCGAAGGCCGTGGTTCCCACAATATACACCTTGGCGGGATATCAAGGAGCACCTGTTGTGATCTACATGAAGGGTTATCCTGAAGCTCCTAGGTGTGGATTCAGTGCTTTGGCAGTGAAGGTCCTCCAACAATATGGTATGTTGTCCCTGAGTTCTGATTTTTTGAAATGCAATCAATAAGACAATAATCAGTGTGCTCTTTAAATTCTTAAGTCAGATATTTTCTATTGCATGTGTCCCCATCAGAGAGAGTGTTAAAGCATACAGGTAAGTTGGCTTATTGTAATATTATGTGTTGTTAGATGTTATGTGGTAACTGCTTGTGTCTCCAAAGGAAAAGAGAACTGATCTGGGATGGATCATCTCTGTTTTGGTAAAGGAAACGTTGTTTTAGCTCAACCTAAAGTGAACAAGCAACATAATGATATGTATTCAGAATGAGAAGGATTCTATTAGTTGACATTGGAAGTTGGTTTCGTTCTTAATGTCCTCATCACGTTAAAGTAATTCAGTAGAATAGCATCGAGAACAGTTGTCCTATATTACGACACCTGCTTCAGTGGCACTTTTTGTCCAATCAAATTGTGGTGTATGAAAATGAGATAAAGCAGCATCATTTAGCTGGTTCTTATGCTTTAATAAGTTAACTTTTTTGAAGAACCACGACAGAATCAGTTAGTGCTTTTTTTCTTTCGATGGCGGCCCACATTTCCGCAAGTATTTATCAAAGGAGAGTTTGTTGGGGGATGCGATATCATACTCACAATGCACCGAGGCAAGTTAGCTCATCATAGCGATTTAATTCGGTTGCAATAAGCATGGAACTAATACCGAAACAAGCCATAGTGGTCCAATGCGGACTTCTAAGGGCTGGATGTTCTTTCCCGGACGACTTTGATTTTCCTCGCGCGGTCGGTGGCTTCGGATATGAATTTGTGTTAGTTTGTTTTGTTACGATCGTGCCCAACACCCCTTCGGGTTTCATATAAAGCGAGATTGTGCCATACCTTTTATATACAAAAATCATGTGGCATCTTAAACTATCAACAAGGAATGAGTAGAATTAGAGATATACCTATGATTTACATGGATCCACAATTTTTCTGCTTGTTACTTGTGAGGAAACTTGTAAACTTATAGCACTACTAATATATTTACGAACCTATCAATCAAAGTCACTACTAATATGAACTAACCATATTTATTTAAGCTACTTCGCAATGGTGTGTCAACCGCAAATGCTAGGAGTACCTTTAGATCCACTTTTGTAACTATAGGTCGTTGATTCACTTTTCTATAGGTGTAGATTCATCGGGTTCGATTGTGTTTAGGAGGTTCTTATCTAATATATAAGCACTACTTGAACCGTTGTTTGCCTCCCTCGAAAACGTGTTTCGAAACACGGTTCGGAGCCGGGCCTCATCCCCCCGCGATAGAGTTGGAGCCGGGATTGAATCAAACCTGCTCGAAACGGCGGCTCGGCATGGCGGGCGCGGGTGTGGTCGACGGTGGCGTCGAGGAGGGGGACGTCGACGGCGGTGTGGTGGGAGGCCCTCGACGGCGGCGCGGTGGGGAGGCCCTCGACGACGGCGGGGCGAGAGAGGAAGGGGACGTCTACGGCGGCGGCGAGGAAGGGGACGTCGACGGCGGCGCGGAGGGAGGATGGCGATGCTGGCGGCGGAGAGGAGCGGGATGGTACGTTGGCGGCGGTGGCGGCGGACTGCGGGATGGGTTGTTTTTGTTTTTTTATAACTTTGTTGATTATAATATTTCTATAAGTGCATGTACAAATTCATACACAATGCTTGTTTAAATTATCGAATTCTATACTTATTTAATTTCATGCCTTCTTTTGATTTGTTCCAATCTCCAACAGTGCTAGGCTTGTTTGTAATCTTGTTTTTCGTGCATCGGAAACATTAAATGATTATATATGTTCTTACATTATGGCGTTGTAACTATTTATCTTTATTTGAGATTTATGTAATATTATATTAATGTTTCAATCATCACGAGTTCGTAGTATATGTTCTTAAATTATAATATAAATGAAGTTGGTGTTTCATATTTAAATGTTTCTTGGGCTTAAACATATGACATATAGTACTATGTGTCCCGTAGCAACGCACGGGCACTTAACTAGTAGATCGATAAGTAGGAAGTGTGAGGAGAGGAAGGATCATATGGATCGTAAAACTTCAACTTTATTCTCAAGGAAACCTTCCTTTGCTCTTCTGAACCTATATTGTGTTTCCTCCTCTCGATATCCCTGCTATCTTCCTTCCCAAATTGGTATCAGACTTTGCCGATCCCGGTTCCCCACCTTGCTATTCCATCGATCGAATTGATACCTGGATCTGGTGGGTGCTTGAGCTTCGAGTCTCTGTTGAGTTCGAGCCCGTAATTCCGTTCCCCATCGATTCGATCTGGATCAGCACCTATCCCACGACCACTTCACTCGTCTCCAGCGCCGCCAGGGAGCCATGAACCCGGACACCAAGATGATCCTCGACGAGCTTCGCAAGACCGACGCTCGGTGGGAGCAGCGTTTTGCGGATCTCAACGCCAAGTGGGATCGCCGTTTCGCGGAGGCCGACTCCAAGGTGGAGGCGCGTGTGAGTGCGCTCGAGCAAGGGGCCGCATCTGGGGAAGATGTGGAGGCTCGTGTCGCTGCTCTAGAGAAGAGCGGGGTGTCAGATCTGCGCATCGCCAACATCGAGAAGGTTGTGGCCTCGTATGAGGACTGGCAACCTGATGTTGAAGGTACCCTGGACGATATGAAGCTCGCCGTCCGCAAGCTCAACAAGTACCTGGAGCGGGTCGTCATCGACTCACCCCCCTCCAAGTCCGACAGCATCTTCAAGTTGCCGGAGTCGGCGTCCGCGCGCCCATCTGCCGGATTCACCGCCGACGGGCCTCATGGCCACCGTGAAGATCCGCGTCACCGGGAGGATGGTTTCGGGTCTGTTACGACCCTAGCCCATCCCCCGGTCAAGGGTGTGTTTCATTCCCTTCCACTGTTGCCTGCTATTCCTTCGCATGCTTGCCTGGTAGTGGTTCTCGTTCAGGATATTTTGGTGCTAGTAATGCAGGAACTGGCAAATTACCTAAGCTTCCTTTTCCAGTTTTTGATGGAGATAATCCTAGACATTGGATACGTAGGGTGGAGGATTACTTTGATTTGTATGGGGTAGAACAACATAGCTGTATCAAATTGGCCACCATGAACTTTTCTCCTACAGCGGCACGTCGGTTGCCCTCAGTAGAAAGGAGGCTTGCCTCTTGTTCATGGGAAGATTTTTGTAGAATGCTGTTGGATCGCTTTGGTAGGGAGCACCATGAGTTGCTTGTTCGTCAGTTGCTGACCATCAAACAGGCAGGCCGGTGACTGAGTACGTCGATCGCTTTGCTGTTCTCGTAGATCAGTTAGCTGCTTATAATAGCCACACAGATCCACTCTATTATATCATGCGTTTTATTGATGGGCTCACTGAAGATCTTCGTGCTCCTGTGCTGATTCAGCGACCATCGAGTTTGGATACTGCTTTTGTTCTTGCCCAATTGCAGGAGGAGGTTTTTTCCACGAAGAAGAAGGAGTTCAGAAGGTCGGACTATCCTCTGAAGTCCGGGTCTTCTCCTCACTGGCCTCTTCCTCCACCACCCAGAACTGAGAAGCCTTCTACCACTCAAGCTGATGACCGACGCTCCTCGGAAGCTGCTCGTGCTCGTTGTGGTGAAGATCGCTTGGCAGCCCTGAGAGCTTATCGCCGGGCTCAGGGATTGTGCCAGCATTGTGCAGAGAGATGGATGAAGGGTCATAAATGTGCTTATAAAGTACAACTTCATGCTCTCCAAGAGGTGCTCGACATCTTCCAGCCATCTGAAGACTACGAAGACCAGGAAATGGTTGCAGACTCGGGTACCTAATTGTTTCTTTCGGTTTCTATTGCTGCTGTGTCGGGCCTTCCCACTCCCAGGACTTTATGCCTGCAGGGCTGTATCCAAGGCAAACAGGTGCATATATTAGTTGATTCTGGCAGTTCCCACACCTTCATCAGCTGCCATCTGGCCTCTCAGCTTCAGGGGGTTACTACTATGTCAGCTGCTATCACGGTTCAGGTGGCAAATGGTTCTACACTACAGTGCACTTCCCACATGCAGCAAGCCTCTTGGTCAGTGGCAGATTATCAATTCATCACCGACTTGAAGGTATTACCTCTTAGCTCTTATGATATGATTCCAGGATTGGATTGGCTTGAATCTTTTAGCCCAATGAAGATTGATTGGAAAAAGAAGTGGATATATATTCCCTATCAAGGCAATTCTGTGATGCTCTTTGGAGATCAGTCTGAAGTTC
The DNA here is from genome assembly GCA_947561735.1 of Cenchrus americanus. NCBI lineage: Eukaryota > Viridiplantae > Streptophyta > Magnoliopsida > Poales > Poaceae > Cenchrus > Cenchrus americanus. The sequence goes on along the minus strand of OX387241.1, from coordinate 219,100,673 downwards.
CTGAAGGAACTATTATCCAAGTTTATCAAGTGGATATTGTAGCAGCCGATTCTGTGGAGGTGTCTATTCCTGCAGATGTGCAGAGGATTATTGATGATTTTACTATTCTCTTTGGGGTGCCTACCGTCCTTCCCCCACCTAGATCCTGTGACCACTCTATTCCCCTGGTTGAGGGTGCAGCTCCAGTCAGGGCTAGGCCTTACAGATATGCTCCAGCCTTGAAATCTGAAATTGAGAAACAAGTTCAGGAGATGTTGGCAAATGGGGTGATCCAGAAAAGTAACAACCCCTTCTCTTCTTCTATCATCCTGGTCAAGAACAAAGACAACACTTGGCGTTTTTGTGTGGATTACAGGCAACTGAATGCTATTACAATCAAAGGCAGATTTCCAGTACCTGTTATTGATGAGTTCCTCGACGAATTAGCTCATGCTAGTTGGTTCACTAAGCTGGATCTCAGGGCAGGATTCCATCAGATAAGGTTGAAACCTGGTGAAGCATACAAGACTGCCTTTCAGACACATTTTGGTCAGTTTGAGTTCACTGTGATGGCTTTTGGATTGACTGGTGCTCCAGGCACTTTCCAAGGGGCTATGAATTCCACTTTGGCTCCTTGTCTCAGGAAATTTGTATTGGTATTCTTCGATGATATTCTCATCTATAGTGCAACATTTGAGGAACACTTGATCCACATCAGATCAGTTTTTGGGCTATTGGCTAAGGATCAGTGGAAAATCAAGCTCTCTAAGTGTTCTTTTGCTCAAAGATTTATCCACTATTTGGGACATGTCATTAGTGGTGCTGGGGTGGCTACTGATCCCCAGAAGGTGGAAGCTATTGCCAATTGTCCCACTCCCAAGAATGTTAAGGAACTTCGCAGCTTTCTCGGCCTGGCGGGCTATTATCGGAAGTTTGTTAGATTCTTCGGGGTCATAGCCAAACCGTTGACTGAGTTGCTCAAGAAGAATGTGCTATTCATTTGGACTTCTATTCATGACAAATCTTTTAAAGCATTGCAATCTGCCTTATGTAACTCACCGGTGTTGCAACTCCCTGACTTCTCCAAGCCATTTAGCATTGAGACTGACGCGAGTGGTACTGGAGTTGGGGCTATCTTGTTACAGGATAACCATCCTTTGGCTTTCCTCAGTAAGGCCTTAGGGCCCAAATCTATGGGTTTATCAGCCTACGAAAAGGAATACATGGCCATTGTTTTAGCAGTCCAGCAGTGGAGGCAATATTTGCAGCATGGTGAGTTCTACATCTATACAGATCAGAGAAGTTTGGTGCAGTTGAATGAACAAAGACTCCATACCATGTGGCAACAGAAGGTGTTCACCAAGCTGTTAGGCTTGCAATATAAAATCCTTTACAAGCAGGGGTCGGACAACAGGGTAGCTGATGCCTTGTCTAGGAAATCACATCCTGAATCTCAGTGCTCAACCATTTCAACAGTTACACCCAAGTGGATAGAGGAAGTCATCTCTAGCTATGCCATGGATGCTTTTTCTTCAGCCTTGGTGGCCAAATTAACCATTGATCCTGATGCTGCTCCAAATTATTCGCTGACCAATGGCCTTCTGAGGTACAAAAACAGGATTTGGATAGGGGCTAACCATGAATTGCAACTTAAACTGTTACACGCTTGCCACAGTAGTCCTTTGGGTGGTCATTCTGGCGTACCAGTCACTCACATGAGGATGAAGAAACTTTTTGCATGGAAGGGCATGAAGAAAGCTGTGCACCAGTTTGTTAAGGAATGCATTACTTGTCAGCAGGCCAAACCAGACAGAGCCAAACTACCAGGATTATTACAACCTTTGCCGGTGCCCTCGTCTGCCTGGCAAGTGATCTCTCTGAATTTCGTGGAGGGTCTTCCCCCATCTGGTAATGCCAATTGTATCCTTGTCGTTGTTGATTATTTTACTAAGTATGGCCACTTTCTCCCTCTTAAGCACCCCTTTACTGCATCGGGAGTGGCTAAGGCATTCCTGGACCATGTGTACAAATTGCATGGTCTGCCTTCCATCATCATCTCTGATCGTGATAGGATATTTACTAGTTCCTTTTGGTCTGAACTGTTCAAGTTAGCGGGTGTCAGCCTTCACATGAGTTCCAGCTACCATCCTCAATCAGATGGTCAGACTGAACGTTTAAACCAAACTATGGAGACTTACCTCCGATGTTCTGCCAATGCCTGTCCATCCAAATGGAGCAGCTGGCTTTCCACGGCTGAATATTGGTACAACACCTGCAAACACTCCTCAACAGGGTTAACACCATTTCAGGCATTATATGGCTATGAACCCAATCACTTTGGTGTTTCTGTACTGGATTCTATCTCTTCTACAGAGCTGAAAACCTGGATGCAAGACAGGCACCTTATGGCTGACCTCATTAAGCAGCACCTTCACAGAGCGAAATTGCGCATGAAAAAACAGGCTGATCAGAGTCGATCCGAGAGGCAATTCAAAGTGGGCGACCGAGTCTTCGTTAAGCTCCAGCCATACGTTCAATCCTCCTTGTCCCCTCGAGCCAATCAGAAGCTCTCGTTCAAGTACTTTGGACCATTTCCTATCATCCAACGTATTGGTACAGTGGCTTACAAGCTTCTTCTACCTGCTACCTCGTTTATTCATCTGGTGTTCCACGTCTCTCAACTGAAGCCGGCGGTGTTGGGTACTGAGGTTTCTTCTGCTTTTCCAACTGACATTGAATTGCCTCGTTTTCCTGAGAGGATTTTGCAGCACCGCTTGGGCTCTTCTGCTGGCAAGCAAGTCCCTCAAGTTCGAGTTCAATGGTCCAACTGGCCTCCAGAACTCGCTACTTGGGAGAATCTGGAGGATCTACGCCAGCGTTTTCCAGCAGCTCCTGCTTGGGGTCAAGCAGCTTCTCAAGGGGGGGGGGGAGATTGTCAGCAACCTGCCTGTACAAGACTCTGAAGGGATTCCAGGGAAGGATGATGGCCCGCGCTGTGGTACAAGGCCCAGGAAGCCCAACGTTCGTGTTGACGGCCCGGAATGGGTTGCGGGGTGATTGTGCCCCTGTAATAGATCGATAAGTAGGAAGTGTGAGGAGAGGAAGGATCATGGATTGTAAAACTTCAACTTTATTCTCAAGGAAACCTTCCTCTGCTCTTCTGAACCTATACTGTGTTTCCTCCTTCTCTCGATATTCCTGCTATCTTCCTTCCCCACGGATCTGCTGCTAACACCCCTCTTCTCTGGCTGCAGAGCCGCGATGTGTGGCCTCTCTACCTCCCCAGCCAATGACCGGAATCACCTAACCAGTGGACCTCTCCCACAGACGAAGAAGAACACGGAAAGGGAAAAATGAAGGGGGTGAAATTTTCTCTCTCATTGTTTCCACAAGGTCGGCCTGCCCGTTCGATCGGAAACTGACGTAGATAAGAAGGGGTCTCGGCATAAGACTAACGCGAGACCCCTCTCCATGTAGGATTTGCGTTCAAATTATATGGTGCAAAATCTACGATAAACGAGTCACCGTGTGATAACTGCTAGTAAGGATGCAAATTTTAGTCTGATTTTGTGTTGGCACAAAAGAAGGCCCAATGAGGTTGGGAAGGCAGGCCTAAAACTGCTGCAATCACGGACGAATCGTTGAGCGTGTGTTTTCTAACCCGATCTAAAAAAAGATTGAAACCTGCAAGTAAGAAAGGCGCTAAGAACACATCAACCCAGTTTCTATTAAAACTTGTTTTAAAGCCATGTTTTGTATAACTACAGATGTACCCGCGCGACACACACAGATTAAAAAAATAAAATGAAAAGATGAAAACATATTTTTTAAGAAACAAAACAAAATAAAAGTACTCGTGTTCCAGATGATCTTTTGGCAACACATGATTAAACTATTTTTTTTAAAAAAATCAATGTGAACTTGTTTGGGTAAGGGAAAAATACATCAATGAAATTATTACAAACCCGAGACCAGGTTGAAATCTATTTTACGAAATAAACATCATTTGTAAACTTGATGAAACATGAGATGGGAGAAAATACATGAACAAAAGTATTAAAAATAGTAAAAGGATGTTTGGAAAAACTGCAAATATGCCAAATAAATATTACATGCATTTAATTTCATGATTAAAAAACAAAATACTCAAAATGGTAGCAATTGCATAAAAATTACCTTGGTTCGTGTCGGTTTCACATTTCCTCTTAGGTGCACGATGAGATGTTGTGTTTGGAATATCCTGGACAAAAAATTTATCTACTCATCATGTCAATATACGATGGATAGATAAACAAAATCGATGGAATCAAATAAAATAACAATAACAAAATTTTGACAAGAAGTAGAATGAAGCCAAGAACAAATCAACTTACATGGGTATTGCATCTGAGAAGTCGCGCCTCAAAAAAATATTTTTGTCATGTGGGAATTGAGTTTTATAAGGAATAGGGGTGTAAAAAATGAATGAGTATTGATTGTTATGATTGAGGGCATTGAACTTAAAAGGAAATAGTCAAAGACTCAAAACATCATTTATGTATAAATAGCGTCCATCTAATTGCATTTGAATGTTGTCGATCTAATCATGCAGTGATTCTTTCCTTACTTGATCTTTCCTTGTTTTCCCTTTTCTTGCTAACTATCTATGAATGGTGCGGCTACCAATGACAAAATGACGCAGCAATTCTTTCCTTATTCATCTAATTGGCTATTTTCTATTTTCCAAATCTCACAAACCACTCAAAGGCACGACACCCACTTGTCACCCTCTTTCCCCCACCTTATCCTTTCTCCTTTCTCCTTCCCGACCTCCTCCCATCCGTCATCCCGACTGCGAGGTCGACCCTTTCCGGGTGTTGATCCCTCCCTCTGCTCCCTCACCAGCTTCTCTGCTGGTGGTGCTCGCTCCTCCCTATCGACCGACGACATGAGGAGCTGCGGTCCTTGCCCTCGGTGATGTAGGGGCTCCGGCCATGGTGGACAGGTAGTTATGGGCTTCAGGCATTCCAATTGTCGGGGCTCCAGGCAGCCATGGGCTCGGTCAAGGTGCAAAACAGAGAGCGGAGATGAAGCGGATCATGGACCTATGCTCACCGACGGCGGGGAGGATGACATTGGTAGGAATCGACGGCAAACTCAAGGGACGGACGGCTCAGCCTCCGGCCATGGTGGCGCTCCAGTGGTCGATTCGCGACAAGAACAGGCATGCGACTCATCCTGATCAAGCTCATGGCAAGGATGGTTTGCTTCGGTGAGGCTTCACGTCGGTGAATTGGGGTGGCGGTCGTGATGGCTATTGGCTCCGGTGACACAGGCAGCGATGGCGCGCGTGAGACTGAGCAACGAGGAGAAGGGTGAATTGGCGCGAGGTGGAGGAGGGGAGGGATTGATGGCGCGGGATCCAACGCTATTGCGAGGCAGCCGAGCTTGCCAAATCTCACGAGCGCTAGGTGGAGAATGGCGAGGGAGGTTGCGATCTTGGAGTATACCGAGGTTGTTGGAACCTTCATTTTCCATTTTTTTCCATTTCTTAGTGATACAAAACGATTTGAATGATCTGTTAGAGTTCTAAGGGGGATCCAAGCCAGTCGACACTCCACCAAATAGGCCTGATGGCGATTTGAAAAGGACGCAAAGAGGAAAAAGGAAAGAAGCACAACGAATGTATGTTTTCTTTCTTTTGTCCGCTAATAAGTACCTCCTCCATTTCAAATTACTTGTCGTTCTAAATACATTCATTTTGTTATGTATCTAGACATAAATATATATTTGTATAACAAAAGAAATGTACTGGAGAAGTCAAAATGACAAAACGATAAGTAATTTGGGATACAGGAAGTATGATTTGTCAATATGAGAATGAAAGAATGATACAAGACATCACATAGTACGTCCAGAACAAGCCTGCTATGCGGTTCTATGCATATGTGCACCAAATATATTTATAATACGTCTTTCCTCAAGATTTTGGAATTCTAGTAAAGTGCACGTGCGACACACACGTGTTATAAAAAAACTATTAAACTCATATTTCTCTGAATAGCTTAAATATAAGCTCTAATGGTCATTTGGGAACTGATGACTAACTGAAATTCTTTCTATAGCTGAATAGCTGAAATGTAAGTACAAATTTTGATCATGAAATGAGTGAATGCCATGTTTTTTTTCAAGGAGATAACATGCATCATTATTAACAAGATTTTATTTGATCAGCATACTGAAAATAAGGAGAATAAAGTCAAAATTAGTACATGAAGAATAAACATTTGTTTCATAGGATTGCAAAATGCAGATGGAGCAAATAAGAGCAGAACCTACTACAAGCCTACAAGCAACTCAAGAGGTACATCGATTATCTGTTGTTCTGCTCCTGCATGATGTTCCTCGCTGGCCTCTTTCTTCCATGAATTTCACCAAACAGTTCAGGTGCATGCCAGCTGTGCTCCAAAAGTTGATCAAGCATCACTACTATCTGTAACATCATTATTGTATCTCTTTTCCAAGCTCACTTATCCACCACAGTAGTTGCATATACTCAACTGCATGTCAAAAGGTCGCACAAACAAAAGAAAATTCATCCATGATCCAAGTAAATCAATGGATATATGGACCTTACCTTAAGATCCATTCCAGGACTGCCAATAGCATCTTCAATGAGTACTATTCATTATCGTTGATCTCAATGGGGTCTTTTGAGCTTGGCCGATGAACTTCTACAAACTTGCCATCTTGATCATACAACACAATAGACTGCAGATCACGAGCAAGCATCGATGTACAAGTCATTAGGTAGGCAAGTCAGAAATTTAACGGCACATGCAAATGGCTTGGTTTTGCTATTTTTAAACTAAATGATGGGAATATTAAATATACAATCCTTTGAGAAGAGATCGAGTCTTCAAGTGGCAAGAACATTCCAAAGATCTTCATATTTCCATTCAGCTTCAACTAGGCCATGGCCAAATTGAAAGGTCCTTCGCCATTTTTCTTCACTTGCAATGCTGAAAATCCCCGGTCTATTTGGTACATACCTCAGGGGATCATTCAATTTGATAGTCTTCATCATCACTTCTTTACCATTGTTGGGGAATTCGGGAAAAACCTTACACCCTCCAAACGTCGAGTTTCATGAAATTCATGAAATAAGTTCGCAGATCACTATCACAATGATAATTTTAGTTTTGTGAAAACGAAACGCTCACGAAGGGTCTATGACGGGTTACTGAGTGTCTTTCAAGTTTTCAAGTAATATGCAAAGATGTGCGAATCTGCTATCCACTTTAGGATGATTGAAATCCGCAAAACTCCGGAATCATGGACCTGCAGAACACTGGAATCATGAACCTGCGAAGCTCCGAAATCATGAACCTGCGAAACTCCAAAATCGGGAGTCTGCGAAATTCGGGAATCAGCAAGAGTTCAAGTCAAAGACGTTGCCTCAAAAGTTCGGGTTCGACGTGTGAACTAGTGGCAGACTTGTAAATGTATGAAATTAGCTCCGCAAATCACGGGATGTAAAAGACATTCATGTACATGTTCACACTAGGAATATTCCTTAGATTCGAGGGTATTTTCGGAATGTAAAAGTCCCTTCGTCTCCCTATAAAAGGGGGTGCGAGGGCACGTGTAAAGGGATTCACAACTTTTGAGGTGAGTACAGGCTTTTGGAGATTCTTTGTCTCCATTTCATAACTCTTGTGAATCTTGTTCGTGAACCTTGTGTTTGGGGACTCTATCTGATTTTCGGACCCCTCAACATTGGCGCCCACCGTGTTTCAGCCGAAAAAACAACTCATGGTGCCACCGCAAAAGAGGTCAAAGAAGAACACTCCCACTGAGACTGATCAAGAAGAGCACCACCATGTTGAAGGCAATGGAATCTCTCTCACCCCTGAACCTTCAAACATCACTAACCAGGAACGAAGAGCAAAACTTGAGGCTCTCCAAAGAGCAAGAGCTGAGAAGACAACACACACTCTAGAACAGCCTACAGAACAACAAACCCATGAAAGCGATGGTGATGATGATGATGATGATGATGACGAGGCCATAGACAAAGAGCTAGAAAGAGTTCAGCAGAAAATACAGCAGCTGCAGAAAGAAAAAGAAAAATTTGCGAACCAACTGGAAGCAAAAAGAAAGGCCTCCGAAAAGCTAGAAAAACTCAATCAAGCAAAAGAACAAATTGAGGCAATACAAAGAGAAATCAAAGAAATGCTAGAACAAGAGAACATTTCACTATGGCAAGACTCACCACACCAGGACTCTGGTTCGTACAGAGGAACCCCGAAAGCAAATATCTTCGCGGGTAATGGAATCTCACAATTCGTGGATCCTGAACACCACTATCCATAGGCCTGCAAACTGCACCATGGCCTTCAAAGTTCAAACCAGTATCTCTACCAAAATACAATGGTTTCGGAAACTCCAGACAATTCCTCATGAGGTATGAATCAGCGGTGAATTCAGCAGGAGGGGATGATGTTGCACTGGCCAAATCTTTCATCATTGCCTGCGAAGGACCAGTTCTAAACTGGTACTCTCTGCTACAACCGCACTCAGTCTGCAGCTGGGTCGACCTCAAGACGAAATCATGCAAGCATTTCAGATGTTTCATGATACAACAGCCGAGTCATCAGACTTGTACAACTGCAAATAGAAAGACAGAGAGCCATTACGGAACTTCGTGAGAAGATTTATGCAGCAGAGATCCCAGATTCTTGAAGCGGATGACAAAACAACGATCAAGGCACTGATCAAGGGTCTGACTCCAGGACCAACAACTTCACACTTGACACGAAAGAAACCTAAGACAATTGATGAACTTTTTCATGAACTTGAAGAGTACATTTTGTCTGATGACGACCATCGCAGAAGAGTAGCTGAACGAAACAAAGCACAACAAGGCAATAGAGAAATGACATGGAGACCTCAATCACAGAATCCACGAAACATCAACAATGTGGAAAATCCTCAGCCTAACCAGAACAACAGACCAAGCACAAGAGGAGGATTTGCACCTAGGGGAAGGGGAAGGGGAGGAGGACCCTTGAAACTCACAAATCACAATCCAAGAGATCTGTACTTCTACTGCCAGTATCACGAAAGAGGACATAGCACCGAAGGGTGCCCAGAAACCAAAAAGAACATTGCCAGGATTCAGCAAGAGAAGGCAATGATGAGCATCGCCTCCTCAATGCCAAACCAACTTCGCCTGAACTTCTGGCAGCCACATTTCATGAATTCTCAGCCAAATCTAGTTGCAATGCAGCAATTTCAGCAACCACAACCATCCTGGCAACCTTCTCAGTAGTTCTACCCTCAGTAGCAGGCAATTCAGTCAATCCAGCAACCGCAGCCAATCTGAGATATATTGCCACCACCACCTGACAGTTCGTCGAGACAAGAATCAAGTTCAAGACCTCAGAACTCGAAAGCCTTGCCATCCTTCGGAACAATTATGTCAATCACAGGAGGGTCTGCTATGGAATTTGAAACTAAGAAACAAAGAAACAATTACTTCAGATCTGTGAACACCATCATCAATGAAGGTCCAGCTGCGCGACCAGAATGGGCTAAGGTGCCAATCACTTTCACTAAAGAGGATTTCAAATTGAAATCCATGAACCATAATGATGCCATGGTCATCGAAGTGAATATAGCTGGATGGGTCATCGGAAAGATCTTGGTAGACAATGGAAGCTCTACAAACATCTTATTCTTGAAAACTTTCGAGAAAATGAACCTGAGTCAGCACATGTTGCATTCACCAGAGTACCCGTTGCAAGGTTTCGGAGGAAAACCAATCAAGCCAGTTGGAAAAGTATCCCTTCCCATATCTTTAGGAGATCTTGACAATGCCAGAACGAAAACTCTCACTCTTGATGTGGTTGACATCTATCACCCATATCTCGCGATTTTCGGCAGAGGTTTCATGAACAAATTCGATGCAGTCATAAGACAACAATTCTTGTGTATGAAGATACCAGCACCCAAAGGGGTTATCACTGTGTTGGGTGATCAGCAAGAGGCTCGAAACATAGAAAAGGACCACACTCCGGGTCAAACCAACGTGTATCAGCTGAAGTCATCCGAAGAAAGGATAGAACCTTATGTAGAAGTTAAGCAAGACAAAGAAAAATTGTGAGGACCATGTGTGGTTCGAGGACTGGTGGATGGTCGCTTCCTTGTGTGATGAGTGATTGACAACGTTGTGTGGACCGATTCTTGGCTAAGTATTGCAGGTGCAGGTTGCGACTTGACTGGTGTTGGTGCAGGTGAAGAACAAGTGCGAAAGGTCGTCGCCGGTGAGGCCTCCAGGTGTGGAGAAGACAAGTAGGCTTCGTTCGAGGGACCCGGTGGCCAGCGGGATCAAGTGCGGGCCGCATGGTGGCATGAACAACAAGATGAAGTCGTGGACGGTTTCTTAGTTGAGCCTCAAAACCAAGGTCGAGCCGGGACTACGTGGGAGCCGAGTCATGAGTGGCGATTGGCGGAGGCTACACCGAGTTCGCGGGGTTTCGGTGGTTCACCGAGAAAACCACCGGGTTCCTTGGTTGATCCACAAAGCCAAGACCGAAGAACCGAAGACGGTCTTTGCGGCGGTGCGGCACCGGTCGGCCGGTGGGTCCGGCGGTGGGTACCGGTCCGATCGATGAGGAGCACCAGTCTGACCGGTGTGTGACGACACAGTCTGGAATCTTCGAAGCGGAGGACACGCGTCGGGATCGCAAGGCTTGCGTCGAGGCTAAGCAGGTTGCGGTCGCCGGGCATCCGTCCGATGGAGAAAGCTTGAAGACTTCCAAAACCGCCCTTGAGAGGCTTGTATCCCTAGTTGTTAGGAAAGGGTATTTTAGACTTTCGGTTGCCTCCATATAACCCATGAGGTGAGATGATGGCAGCCAACCTCTTGGAACCCTAGTTCATTTGCTTTCCTATTTTCCCTTCCTATTTTCTTAGGATTTCCATAGGACTAGCTTGAGAGCTTCATGGTGAGATCTTGTGAGAGGGTTGGATGATCGGGCCGCAAGCTAGACCTTGTATGAACTTTTGTAGCATGTATAGATGATTCGGCGTGGTTCCTCAAGGCCTTGTTGTGTTGTTCCCGGTTGTTCTTGGTGGTGATTTTTGGAGCCCTTTCTTGGTGTTTTTCTTGGGTTGTTTTCGGGACCTTTCTCTTGGGGATTTGATGGGGGAAATTTGTGGGAACCCTTCGTGGTTCTTTGGGCTGTGATTCTCCTCCCAAATCCGCGAGTAAAGGGGCTCGATTTTGGGGTTTTCCGAGTTCTAGGGTTAGAGGTGTTCTTGGCGGGATTTCTTCGATTCCTCCTTTTTGGACAAGTTTTGGTGGGATTAAACTTGGCTATGGGCTCCTCATGAGGTGTTCCTATTATCCCCAAAGTCTTGTTCAAGTCCATGTAGTGAATCGGGAGATCGTAGTTTGGATTTGGGGGAGTTGACCCGCGGGTGCTATTCATCCCGAGCTGCCCAGGCTACACCGGTCTGACCGGTTCTCTTGACCGGTCTGACCGGTGCAACCCTCGGTGGGTTTTTGCTCGGGTGAACGTCTGGATGTGTTCGCTGTTGTCTGTGTTGCGAGTGTTTCGAGTTTGGGTCAGTTTGGAGGTCGGTAGGCCTGTTTGGTGATTTGGGGGCTTTCAGGCTTGGACCGGTTTGACCGGTGTGTTACACCGGCCTGACCGGTGTGAAGCCACTTAGTGGAAGTTGCCAACTCTCACCAGCAGGGACCGGTCTGACCGGTGGTGCTCACCGGTCTGACCGGTGTTGGTCTGTAGACTCGAGGTTTGGTGTTCCGCTGCGTTCTCGGGTCGGAAGGTTGTGTGTTGGTTCCTAGGTCCAGTGGCACTCCAGTGGCTACGTGGGCTTGGCCAATTTGGGTAGTGAGTCGGAGACGTGTGTTGGAAGCCGTGTTCATCTTGTTGGAGTTTCCATCTCCTTCGAGAAGAATTTTTATCGGCTCACTCCCCCCTCTCTGGTTCGCCGTATCGGTCCTTCAAGTGGTATCAGAGCCGGTTCCGGTCTTTATTGACTCTAACCAGTCTATGATCCAAGGATGGCGTACCAGGAACGGGGTTCGGGTCCTCCACACTTCGATGGCAAGAACTACCATATGTGGAGTAAGCGGATGGCGGCGTTCCTCCGCGGGAAAGGTCAGATCCTTTGGGATGTCACGGTGGACACAGGCTATGTCCAGCCGATGAACTTCCTTGCTCCAGGATCGAGGGACATGTTCAATGCCAACAATAAGGCGATCGACTACTTGTTTCGTGCTTTGTGTCGGCCCGAGTTCGATCGGGTGCACACCGAGCACTTGGCTTGTAGAATTTGGATGGTCTTGAAGGAGGCTCATGTTGGGAGTGCCCGAGTTCGAGGCACGAATGTATGCGACCTACGGAGAGAGTAAGAGAACTTCACTCATCTCCCCGGTGAGTCCATCGATGCCTTGTTTCGAGAGGTTCATGGTGGTTGTGAACAACATGAGGGCCAATGTGGACGTGCTCCCGTACGATGATCATGATAGAGCCATCAAGCTCTTACACTCTTTGGATCGTACAATATGGGGCGGAAAGTTCGAGGCCATTGTGGAGTCGAGAGAAATATGACACTGCGACGATTGAACGAGTCGCTTCTCGAAGCTCAAGTCGGCCGAGGTGGATAGGGGCATGAGCGCCAAGCTCGAGGGTCCGACCGATTCCCATAGTCTTGCCCTCGTTGGTGGTTCGAAAGGAAAGGCTAACACTAACCCATCCACCGGGATGTCCTCTTTGTCCTCTCCGATGTCTATGCCGGATGAGGAGTTCGATGTGCTTGGAGAAGACTAGGCGGCGTTGCGACGAGGGAGGTTCGAGAGGCCGCACGAGAACCGGGTGAACATGAGGATGAACACGAGGACATGCTTCCGGTGCGGCAAGCCCGGGACACTTCGTCACCGACCGCCCGGGAGAAGGTCGAGGACAAGGACGGCTACAAGCACAAGTCGAGGATGGATGGCAAGTACCGGTCGAGGTGCGACCACAAGAGCAAGCACAAGAACAAGTACAAGGACGAGCGACTATCGAGGAAGAAGGAGAGGCCGAGGCAAGGCCCGAGCGATGGTTGGAGCGAGCGACGTCGACTCCGGTTCCGCGTACTCCACCTCGAGCTCGAGCGGCGGTGAAGATGAAGGTGATCGTCGCAAGAGCGAGGAAGTCGTCCAAGAACACGAGCGGGGTGAGCCGCTCGCGAGAGACGCGCTTCCGCACCATGGCGCCGAGCTGCGGCGCAAGAAGAGCACACAGAGCGACTCGGACTCCGATTCCGATGACGAGGTACGTGATGAACTTCCCTTCTTGCGCCAGGAGAATGAGAGGCTTGGCTCTTTGCTTGATAACCGTGATGACATTCTTAGAGAGGCCAAGAAAATGAGAAAAGAGCTTAGGGCTTTACTCGAGGATGCTAGGACTAGAGTGGCTGAGCTAGAAACACAGGTTCTTGATAGCAAGCTTGAGATTGATTCCCTTAAGGCTAGCCCTGTTGTTTCTGATGAGGTTGATTGTATTGATTGCTCCATATTTCTTGCTGATATTGCTTTGTTTAAGGAGAAGCATGCCTCCAAGTGTGAGGAACTAGATGTGCTTAGGGTTGAAGTTGCTGAGCTTAAATCTAGACCTACTTTGCTAGGTGCTTGCACTTCTTGCCCTGTTTTGCATGCTAAGATTGATGAGATGCATGCTTACACTAGTTCTCTTGAGGCTAAGCTGAAAGAACCCATTCCTACATCATGCTCTACCTGTGAAATGCATGCTTTGAAGAATTTGGAATTGCACATTATGTTGATCGTTTGCAGGATGAGAATGATGAGCTGAGAAAGTTGATGGGTTGGTTGTCTGGTCATGAGCCTCAGTTGAGGATGATGATCGAGGCATTTAAGAGGCAGAATGGTGAGGAACTTGGGGCAAACAAGGTTGGTGAGGGAAGTGGAGAGAATATCCCAGAGCCACCAAAACCCACCACAAAAATGATTTCCCCCCAAAACCTAACCATCTTAGGAACCAACTAGACACAACCCCCAACTCCACCCGTGTTTCCTACACCCACAAATGATCTCCAAAAGCCTATCAAGTTTGTGAGCACTTCGGGGAAAGTGTTCTTTGGGAAGGAAAGTGAGAAGGCTAGTGAAGGGAAACCGGTGGAGGTGTTGAGTGGAGAGAAACCAAGTGAGCAACCACAGCCCAAGCCTAAGCCTAAGCTTGTGAGGTTTCATTGTGGCTATTGTGGGAGAGATGGCCATAAGGATGAGTTTTGCTTCAAGAGGAAGCGAGAGGAGAGAATGGCAAAGGAGTGGGCTAACAAGGACAAGTACCACCCTTCCGATGGTGTACTTGAGCCTCGTGTGCAGATGCCCAGGGCCAAGGCTAGTGTGAGGACAGTTCGGGCTTGGGGAGAGAGGAAGGCTGTTGGAGGTGTCTTGCTTCCCGGGCTACACCGTTCGGACCGATGCGAGGCCCGGACGGGCGGCGGTTTGGGTTTCGTGCTCGTACAGGTGCGAGGGTTGTTTCTGGAGGTCGTGGTTCTGGTGGTTGGGCTGTAGAGTTTGCAGGTGGTCAGGTTGCTAGGCATTCTCCCCCTCGAGTTCACTACGGGGATGGGAGGAGTTGTAGCTTTGAGAAGGATAGGAGGGACGGTCCACGGGCTTTCTTTCGTGGTTTTGGTCCTCCTCCAGGCAGAGAGGGGTGGTTCCCTCAGGGTGGTTACCGTGGTGGTGTTCGTGGAGGTAGCTTTGGTAGGAGAGATGGCTTGGTTTGTGCTAACCCCACTTTCGAGCAAATGGCTCGGCACTGGTTTTGCTCTTTTGGTACTAACCCCGATCTTGAGTCGTTTGTTCACTCACGTGCTCGTTTTTGAATTTCAGGTGGGAGACTTGAAGAACATTTGGTTGATTGACTCCGGTTGCTCGAGGCATATGACCGGAGACAAGGGGTGGTTCTCAAGTCTCGTCACGATGGTGACAAGGAGGTACATCACTTTTGGGGACAATGGGCGTGGGCGTGTGCTTTCAGAAGGTGAGATTAAGGTGAGTGACAAGATCACTCTCAGGCGTGTTGCTCTTGTTCAATCGTTGGGGTACAATTTGCTTTCTGTGTCCCAGCTGTTGGATGAGGGTTTTGAGGTGTTGTTTCGGCCAGGTGGTTCTCGGATTTTGGACTCTCGAGGGGACCTTGTCTGTATAGTCGTTCCCGAGGGTCAGGTGTTTCGTGCTGATTTTTCTCAGTCTTCGGGTGTGGAGCGTTGTTTCTTGGCTGGTTCTTCGAGTGAGTTGTGGAAGTGGCATAGGAAGTTGGGTCACTTGAGCTTTGACCTTTTGTCTCGCTTGAGTAAACTCAATTTGGTCCGAGGATTGCCACGGTTGAGGCTTGAGAAAGAGTTGGTTTGTGCGCCGTGTAGGCATGCCAAGATGGTAGGCGTCGTATGGACCTCCCCGGGCCCACTACCTCGGTGGGTACCGGGACCGACTACTCGGTGGGCCCCAGGGACTACCGGCTTGCGCTACACGGCACTCGAAGGCGTAGAGCACAAGGACTACACGGGAGTAGTACTCGGTTAGGGAGGCGTACATGTTCCGCACCGTATGGAGGACTCCTAGACGTACTCGACTAGTACTCTCTCCCTACTCCGGCTTGTAACCCCGCCTCCCGGGACTATATAAGGCGAGGCGAGGGACCGATCTCTAGCATCCAATCTCATCTCATACAACCCATGGTGCACTATTGCACCATCTTGTAATCGTGCCCAATCAATCCGAGCTACGCGGCATACAAGACGTAGGGTATTACGCATCTCGCGGCCCGAACCTCGTCTAAATTGTGTGCCACGTGTCTCTTCCTTCGAGTTACCGATCTCGGCGAGTCACATTCATCTACTTCGGGTACTCCCCTTAGTAGGTTGCCGGTCTAAAACACCGACACCGGCGCGCCCGGTAGGGGATCTCGCCCGAGATCACATGGCGAACTCGACGGCTTCCGTCCGCTTCAAGCCAACCGTCGCCTTCAACCGCGGCGACACCTTCGTGTTCGGCGCCCGGGTCCGCACCGCCGATGGCGCGGGCTCCTTCCGGCCGCCGCGACCATGCGGCCCAACCCGAAGACAGAGCTTCGTGACGCTTCCCCGAAGTTGTCACGGGTGAACTCGCCGGCAAGTTCGGCGAAATTTCGCTCTTCGACCACCACGGCGACTTCGAGCTCGAGTCCACTTCCAACTCGAACTCGACGTCGCCATGGGCCATCGCATGCGAGCGGGCCGCTCGGCCATCGCGAGCGATCCCCTCACCTCGCGAGCGCTCCGCACGTGGCCCCCGCATCCTCGGTAGGGCCCGCACGAGGGCTCCCCACTTCGCGCCGGGCCGGCAAGGAGCCCGTACCCGAGTACGGCTCGGACTCCGACGCCGCCCTCGATCGCGCTCCGGACTCCGGCCCTCTCTCCGAGTTCTACTCGAACCCGGATTACGAGTTCGACTTCGGGTCGGACACGAGGAGCCCGAGTCCGAGGACAACTCCACCGAGCTTCCCTTGTCGGGGCCGGCCTGCGGGGCCGGTTATAGCATCCACGCCGGCCGGAAGATACGTCTACGGCCGGACCGCAAACTCCGCCGACCACGATAAAGGGAGACTCACGCTACGTCGCCTACATCGACTCGCTACCGTTCCAGGGAGGGAACACCGCTAGCCCGGCCGACTCAAGCACACCAACCGAGGTGGCACCCTGCGAGTCCGGCCTTGGCACCCCCGATCGCCAAGTCTTCATGGCTGCCGGCGACACCCCGGGGCCTTCGAGCACGGCTCGGGACAAGTACCCGGAAGACATCTCCTCCGACGAGCTCTCTCGCGATGCTCCACCAAACGAGACTCCGACGGACGAGAGATGCTCGACATGAACGTAACCGGAAGCGCAACGAACGTCGTCGACGCCTCCGCGACAACTTCCCCGTCCGCAACCTTGCGGAAGCTCTTGAGGCGGTCGAGAGCGAGTACACACTACCCCCGAGCAATGCCTCGGGTCGATCACGCCGATCGCATGCCGGTCTCGGGGCATACACGGCCGGAGAGGTCATCGCCAAGCTCGCCGAAGAAGCCTACTTCATGCGGGTCGACAACGCAGTCAACCAACCTCCTACGGCCCGGACCCCGCGACAACGAAGCTACCGGTCGCAGCGCCAACAACGGTCCTAACCGTACTCGAGCCGACCTCCCAACCGAGCCAAACCGTCGTCGCTCCAATGCCGGCGGACCTTCACAAAGCACGACCACGACAACCGAGAAGTTGTTCCCCACCGCGCTCCGCCGGTGGCGGCGGCAATGACCCCGACGGCGGCGGCAGCGACGGCGGAAGCTCCAACCATGGAGCCAACAGGAGAGCTGGCGGCGGCGGCAGTCGCGGCGGCCGAGGCCACGTGAACGGCCCACGCCTCCGGTGCCTCACATGGCGGGTACGACGCTCGCCAGAAGATTGAGGAGCTGCGGCGGAAGAAGTCGACCACCGCAGCCGAGGGCGACGGCTTCCCCGCCTTCTCACCTCGACTTTGCAACTTGCTCCTCCCCGACAAATTCAAGCCTTTGGGGATCACCAAGTACGATGCGAAGCAGGACCCCATCCAGTGGCTCAGGTGCTACGCCCTCTCCATCGAGAACGCTGGCGGCAACAGCGACACCAAGTGCATCTACTTCCCCTTCTGCCTGGACCAAGCACCACTCACTTGGCTCGAGTCGCTGGACAAGCACTCGATCGACAAGTGGGACCGACCGAAGGAGCGGTTTACAAGCAACTTCGCGGGCGCCATGGGCCGATCGGGTTCTCGCATGGACCCCGGCCATGATCAAGCGAGAACAAGGCGAGACCCTCCGCAAGTACATGCGCCGCTTTTCGACAAGCGCGCCACCGTCGTCGACGTCACCGACAAGGAGGTCATCGACCTCTTCCAAGACGGCCTCTACCACCGCCGCACCTTCGAAGACTTCGGTCGTCGCCGCCCCGTCCATCCCCCACCTCAAGGACATGATCACGTCCCGGGCGGATGAAGAGGACAAGGCCAATGCCAAGTACGACGCCATCCGCGGCAAGACCAAGTAGAACCGGGCGGTGGAAGCGGCGGCAACGCGAACCGGGGCGGTCGCAACAACAATAACAACAACTACTCGGGTCCCAACCGCAAGCGCAAGCCGGACAACACCGTCGCGGCTATCCAGCGCCTGCGAAAGGGAACTCGAAGAAGAACTACGGCGGTTTCAAAGACCCGCTCGAAGGAGAAGTGCCCGTGGCATCCAAACGGCAACCACACCACCGAACAAGTGCTACCGGCTCGGCACGCACTCAAGGAGACGCCGAGCCACCGCACCCTCACGACCAAAAGGGCAAGAAGAAGGACGGCGACAACAACGACTTCCAAGAACCCGAGAAGACCGTCAACGTCCTCTTCGGCGGATTGCCCAGCAGGCGGGAGCGAAGGCTACCCGTCGTGAAGTAATGTCCATCGAGCCAGCGGTCCCGACCCCTCTCAGGTGGTCGGAGGTACCCATCACCTTCTCCCGCGCGGATCAATGGACCAGCTTCTCTGAACCAGGACGGTTCCCCATCGTCCTGAAGCCAACGGTGGCGGGCTCCAAACTCAACAAGGTGCTCATCGACGGTGGAAGCGGGCTCAACGTCCTCTTCACCAAGACCTTGAAGAAAATGAGGCTCGACATCACCCATATGCTCACCAAGAGCAACGTGCCCTTCTACGGCATCGTCCCCCGGAAACGCGGCTATTCCACCGGGCTCGGTGGTCCCGCCGCTTACCTTCGGGGCATCTCGGGACAACTACCGTACCGAGTACATCAAGTTCGAGGTCGCGGACTTCGAGACCTCCTACCACGCCATCCTCGGCGGACGGCGATTGCCAAGTTCATGGCGGTGCCCCACTACACATACTTGGTACTCAAAATGCCAAGCCCGGTCGGTGTACTCTCCCTCCAAGGGGACTTGAAGATCTCCCACGACCGCGACACGAAGCCGTGGAGATCGCCTCTACGAACCAAGTACTACTCGCGAAGATGGAGTACTCACAAGTTCGACCGGACTATTGTCACGGCGGAGCACCGAGGATGCCGGCGATGTCGACCGGTCCAC
The DNA here is from genome assembly GCA_947561735.1 of Cenchrus americanus. Taxonomy (NCBI): domain Eukaryota; kingdom Viridiplantae; phylum Streptophyta; class Magnoliopsida; order Poales; family Poaceae; genus Cenchrus; species Cenchrus americanus. The sequence goes on along the minus strand of OX387241.1, from coordinate 219,081,533 downwards.
CCTCGGCGGGCGCCTCCTCCCCGTGCCCCTGCGCGCTACCGCCTCCTCCGTGACGGCGGGCGGCACGGCCGCTCTCTTGCGCTCCCCGAAGCCACCACCTCTTCAACGGCGGCGGCTACGGGCTCCGTGCTCCCCCCGTGGAGCGAGGGGGCCGGCGCTCCAGCCGCACCAAGAGCTCCTCGACGGTGGGGGGCCGGACTACGACTTCCGGTGGCTCCCCCACCGTGTCCCACACGCCTTCGTCTCCCTCTTCGACGGGCTCCATCGGCGGCACCTCCCCGCATATAAGGCGGACTACTCATCGACAACCTTACCCGTACGGCGGGTACTTGACTACTACGGTCAAGGCATCTTACCTCCCGAGGAGTGGTCTCCGAGACCTTGAGCTTCTTCGCCACCCGCTTCCCGGCGGGGTTGCGCGGCTTCCGTGGCGGCGCGGCCTGTGCTAGCCTCCGGACTGAGTCGGGGGGTCTTGCACCGCAGGAACATGAGGCAAGCCCGGGCGGCTAAACCTCGACCGCGGCTCGGAAGCGGTCCCGCAACGTCTCGTCGTCGTCGTCGTCATCGTCGTCGGAGGTGTCCTCCACAATGACGGTGTCATCGCCCCGCACCGACTTCTCGCCGCTCTTTTCTCCTTGGCCTTCCCCTCCTTCGGGATCTCGATCCCACTTGGGGGCGGCCGCGGCTCGGAGATGAATTTCTTCAAGTCATCCCGCAAGACACGAAGACGTCGGCAAATCTACACCAAGCAACGACTACTCGACAAGGGGAGTACGACTACTCACCTCCTTGGGCGGGCGCGCGGCGGAGTACTCCTCAACGGGGCACGCCGTGTATGGCGGCATATCTTTGAAGATCCGCGACGACCTCTCGACGATGTCGCTCGTCGTCCCGGCTCGCCTCCGGGCATCCGCGACGTGTCGTCGTCGCCGGTGTACTCGAAGCCTAAGGTGTCTCGAGCCATCAACGGCTGCACCCTCCGCTTCATGAAACTGAAGGCCACGTGCTCGGCCCTCAGTCCCGCCTCCCTGAGCACCTTGATGCGTGCCAGCAGCTCGGGAAGCTGGATCCCCTCTTGCATGGTGGGCTCCGTGTTCCACCATTCGCGGTGCCTGGGCTGCCGTCCGCTCGGCTTCGGCAGGCCGGGGTGGTGGTTCGTGATGTAGAACCACCTTGTCTTCCAGTCAGTGTTGGAGTCCACCAGCTTGTACGCCGAGTGCATCGCTCCGCGGCGTCTTCTCTCAACTGGATGCGGCTCCTCCGACTACCCTTGGGTTGGTCGCACTTGGCTGCGGCTTGACGTGAAAGAACTTCCGGAAAAGAACCCAATGCGGCTTGATCCCGAGGAAGGCTTCGCGGAAGTGCACGAAGACCGCGGTGTGGAAGACGCCGTTGGGGTTCGGTTCGGTACTCGATCCCGTAGTACCCGAGCAGCCCCTTGAAGAAATCGGCGGCGGGAGCGCAAGACCGCGCTCCACGAACGCCGCGAACATGGGGATCTCGTCTTCGGCCTTCTCCATTGGATACGGATCTCCGGCGGTGGCCCTCCACATGTCGACTTCCTTCTCCCGGATGAACTCGGCTGTTCGGGGAGGGTCGACGAGATCCTCCGTCTTCACCTTGGATTTTTCCACTCGCGGCTCGGATCGGCCCGCGGTGGAGACATGGGCGGCGCCGCCTCTCGGTGGCGGCGGCGGCGGCTTCTTCGCGGCCCCTCTTCTTCCCGGCGGCCTTCAACGTCTTGGATGGTGACGGCTTCATCCTCCAAGTGCGGGCGTCTTCACGCGCATTCGCTCGGGGGCTACCCTAAAAGCTTTGGGTGGCGGCGCACTTGAATCTACTACGGCGGTAGCAAGCGCTGGGAGTGGATCTACTTCAGATGGAATCGAAAATGACCGTAGCTCGGAAGGGTGAAAAACCCTAAGGGTTTTGGCTTCTATTTATAAGTCAAACCGGCTCCGCAACGGGCGGCCGGATAAGTCCACGCGCGGCCGACTCGGCGGGCGTGCGTGACCTTTCGTATTCTACTAGTCGACGCGCCTCACCTCGGGGGCTCGGCTACTTCTACTCGACTACCCGGGGAAGCGGCTAGTCTCAAGAGCATCTCGGGACACATTCTTCAAGATGACCCTTTAATTCGAGAGGAAGTACTCGACTCAAGGCTCGGGGGGCTCCGTGCCACGTGTCCTTCGGTTTTTTCTCTCCCGGATTTTTCGGGATTTTCTTGCCAAGACTTCGTATGGACCCTCGGCCGCAGCCTCGTGGCTCAACCTAAGGCTCGGGGGCTACTCCATATGGAGTGCGATTTTGCAAATCGCACCTCCATATCGGCTCCGCTTCAAGACAAGGCAGGCAGTTTTTGAAGACCTTCGAAGGCAATGCTCGAGGACGCTTGGGACTACTCGAGAAGACTTCCAGATTGCTCCAATATCAGCTGGAGTACATTCCAGCCTCGGGATGCTTCGACTACTCTTGAGGACTTTGACTTGTAGCACTCAGGGACGCTTGAGGACTACTTGTTAAGGCCGTCAAGACTACTTGAAGCTATCCTTCTCGACTACAAAGTACTCGGGGGCTTGTCGTATGGACCTCCCCCGGGCCCACTACCTCGGTGGGTACCGGGACCGACTACTCGGTGGGCCCCGGGACTACCGGCTTGCGCTACACGGCACCCGAAGGCGTGGAGCACAAGGACTACACGGAGTAGTACTCGGTTAGGGAGCTGTACATGTTCCGCACTGTATGGAGGACTCCTAGACGTACTCGACTAGTACTCTCTCCCCTACTCCGGCTTGTAACCCCGCCTCCCGACTATATAAGGCGAGGCAGGGACCGATCTCTAGCATCCAATCTCATCTCATACAACCCACCGGCGCACTATTGCACCATCTTGTAATCGTGCCCAATCAATCCGAGCTACGCAAAGCATACGGGACGTAGGGTATTACGCATCTCGCGGCCGAACCTCGTCTAAATTGTGTGCCACGTGTCTCTTCCTTCGAGTTACCGATCTCGGCGAGTCACATTCATCTACTTCGGGTACTCCCCTTAGTAGGTTGCCGGTCTAAAACACCGACGGTAGCCTCTTCTCACTCGCCTCTCACGGATGTGATGACCGGAGTGTCCATGCAAGAAGCTCCATATGGACCTTGTTGGCCCGGCTCGTGTGCGATGCGGGTGAGAAGTGGTATGTCCTTGTTGTGGTGGACGACTATTCTCGGTATGCGTGGGTGTTCTTGCTCGAGGTTAAGGGGGAGACATTTGGTTTTGTTCGAGATCTAGTCTTGAGGTTGAGGAACGAGAGGCACGGAGATGCCATACGAGCAATCCGCAGTGATAATGGCTCGGAATTCAGAAACTCTCGTTTTGAAACCTTTTGCCATGACTTGGGTCTTGAGCACCAGTTTTCGAGTCCGTATACGCCTCCCCAGAATGGTGTTGTGGAAAGGAAGAACAGGACCTTGTGCGAGATGGCTCGGACGATGCTTGATGAGCATAGGACTCCGAGGAGGTATTGGGCTGAGGCGGTGAATACCGCGTGCTATGTGTCGAACAGAGATCTACCTCGCAGTGCACAAGAAGAATAAACATGCTACGAGTTGATGCATGGTCGCACACCCAAGGTGAGTCACTTCCATGTCTTTGGTTGCAAGTGTTTCATTCGAAGAAAGGCAAGAAGTTGGATAAGTTTGAGGCTAGGTCTCGTCGATGGTATTTTCTTTGGTTATGCATTTCATTCTAGAGCATATCGTGCTCAATCTTGAAACTAACCAAATCGTGGAGACTTGCGAGGTAACCTTCGACGAGACACAGCCACGTAGTCAGCTTGTCTTTGAGTGTGCGAGTGATGGTGAGCTTGGCGAGGAGATCTTTCAGGAGGAGGAGCATGAACATGGAGACGATGAAGATGGCGGTGTGGTGCCTCCGCCGAACATGTACCCACTACTTCGACTACGGTGGTGGACGGACCCTCTCCTACACCTACGACGACAAATCAAGAACGAGGAGAAGCTGTTGTTGAGGGGGAGGTAGCATCGAGGCGAGAACCTCCCCGGCGAGTACAAGTGGATCACCCAGCTTCGAGGATCATCGGCGACACGCACTACACCGGTCGAGGGTTCGGAACAATTCTCATTTCGCTCATGCTGCATTTGTTGCTACTTTTGAGCCCAAAGACATTGGACACGCACTATCGGATCACAATTGGGTTAATTTGATGCATGAGGAGTTGGAGAACTTTGAGAGGAATCAGGTTTGGGAGTTGGTTGACCCTCCTCCAGGGTGTAAGCCGATTGGTACAAAGTGGGTGTGGAAGAACAAAGAGGGAGAAAAAGGTGAGGTTGTGAGAAACAAGTCAAGACTTATTGCTCAGGGGTTCAGTCAGAAGGAGGGGATCGACTACGAAGAGACCTTTGCTACCGTAGCCCGTTTGGAGGCGATTAGGATCCTTCTATCCTTTTCCGTGGCTAAAGGGTTCAAGTTGCACCAAATGGATGTGAAGAGTGCTTTTCTAAATGGTGTGTTGGAGGAAGAAGTGTATGTGAGGCAACCTCCGGGGTTTGAGAGTGAGAAGTACCCCCACCGGGTGTACAAGTTGAGGAAGGCGTTGTATGGGCTGAAGCAAGCGCCTAGAGCTTGGTATGGCAGGTTGAGGGGGTTCTTGTTTGAGAGAGGTTTTGAGATGGGGAAGGTCGATAGACCTTGTTTCTACCGAGGCAAAAGTAGATATCCCGATTGTGCGTGTACATGGATGATATTGTCTTTGGTGGCTCATCTAACTTTCTTGTTGCAAGGTTTGCGAGAGGATATGAGCAGGGAATTTGAGATGAGCATGATGGGCGAGTTGCGCTTCTTCCTGCCACAAATCAAACAATCAAAGGAAGGAACATTTGTGCACCAAGCTAAGTACACCAAGGACATTGTGCGGAAGTTCAAGATGGAGGATTCCAAGGCTATGACGACGCCGATGAGTACGACTACGCCTCTTGATGCGGACGAGGAAGGTGAACACATGGACTAGAAGGAGTACCGCAGCATGATCGGGTCACTCCTCTACTTGACGGCGACGAGGCCGGACATCCGAGCTTCTCGGTATGTCCGTGCGCTCGTTTTCAAGCGTCTCCGAGGACTTCGCATCGGCAAGCGGTGAAGCGAATTTTCGTGGTACTTGCGTCACACTCCCGACTTCGGCCTTTGGTACTCCACGTCCTCTTCTTTGGCGCTTCATGGTTTTTCGTACGCGGATTTTGCCGAGGTGTCGGTTGGATAGGAACTCCACTTCGGGACTTGCCGCTTTTTGGGTTCTTCTTTGGTGTCTTGGTCTTCCCGCATACAATCGAGTGTTGCTCAATCCACTACCGAGGCAGAGTACGTTGCCTCTGCTAGTTGTTGCTCTCAGCTCCTTTGGATTTCATACACCATGAGTGACTTTGGTGAGGAGTATACCCATGTCCCACTTCAATGTGATAGCACTAGTGCCATAAGTGTTGCAAAGAACCCAGTGCTCCATTCCAAAACCAAGCACATAGAAGTGAGGTATCATTTTCTGAGAGACAACATAGAGAAAGGAAAGATAGCTTTGATCCATGTACCCACACATGACCAACTAGCCGATATTTTCACCAAACCCCTAGATCAAGCAACTTTCACTCGTTTGCGGGGGGAACTTGGTGTGTGTTTGATTTCTTGAGTTGGGTGTGTGGGAGCTCCTTTGTAGCATATGTAAAGCTTTCCTTTGTGCATTTCTTGCATTTGGCATGACATATGTAACATGATGTATTTGCATCCTTGTATCTTAGATTGCATGCATTTTGTATCATATGCATTGGATAGGAAAATCTTCTCCTATATACATTGTTCACCATGGAATGCTATTTATGTCTGTGTGAGCTTGTTTGGTATGCTATGGTTAGTTTGGCTTAGCTCTTGATGATCTTGATGAATAATCCATGGTTGATGGCTATGTTTTTGAAAAATTGTCACATGTATGCTCTCTCATGTGTAAATGCCTTTATATGATCTTTGACATGTTTTAGTGGCTTGGTTATGCTTAATTTGTGGTTGGATAGCTAGTTTATTGATCATATGGGGCCAAAGGCTCATTTGCCATCATGAATGTTTAGCCCTCTTGCTTCATCTTGTGGAGGGGCATAAGTTTCTTTTTGTCGCAAAGACATTTCATGTACCATATATGAATCCGAAAATGAAATGTAAAATGCTTGGAAAATGTGCTCCCATGTCATATGTGCTGAATTTAATTTGCTTTGGGTGCTAAACCGTTGCATGATGCCTACCAATGAGAAGTCTCATACATAGAAGTAGGCACATGGCTCGGTGGCTTTGACATGACATGAGGTGCTTGTGGGTGTTTGTGATGGTCGTATGATTAGAATGGCTGTCCTAGCATGAAGTTTGTGTGGCTTTGCCATTTTGATATGTTTTGATCATGTTTAGGACTTTGCTCATGAGAGGCAAGTTTTTCGCAAAATTGCCCAAATCCGTCTTAGCTTCGTCCAATGGTTATGAAACTCGGTGATCTTGTAGTTGATGTCGATACGAAGCTATAGAGTATCTAACTTGCTCATTTGGACATGTGTAGCATCCTATGTTGAATTTTGTCTATTTGAGAAGCTCTAGGTTGAAAGTTTTGCATTTTTGCCTTGATTCATGCATTGCCAACAAGGGGGAGAAGTTTGAGCTTGAAATGGCTTACCGGATGCATGTATAAGGTTTTCTGGTGGTTTCGAGCCATTTCTGGGCTCTGGTGTGCACCGGTCTGACCGGTCGAGGTCACCGGTCTGACCGGTTAGAGTGCTGGTTCTGTGCACATGTTGGGCACCGGTCTGACCGGTGGTGGTGACCGGTCTGACCGGTGTGAGCTGAAGTTGTTGCAGCTGCCCTGTTTTTAAGTGGTTTGCATGCATTCGTCTAGGGGGAGGTGCAATGGTTCAGGGGGAGCTTGCATGTGTGCAGGGGGAGCTCTTTGTGGTTGTTCGAGCTTTATTTCGGTGTTTGCGCTCTTTGCTTGAGCTTTGTTTTGTCTCGAATGTGTCGAGCCGTTGCCCTTGCCTAAGGGGTCCGAGACTTGTCTTCTTCAACTGATCTTGCTCTTTGCCTTTGTTTGGCTTTCGATCGCTTGTTGGAGTTTCTTTTTGTTCGTTTCTTTCCTTTTTCTTTTCTCTCTTGTTACTTTCGTGTGGGTGTTGTCAATGCACTCATCAAGGGGGAGATTGAGGACCACGTGTGGTTCTAGGACCGGTGGATGGTCGCTTCCTTGTGTGATGAGTGATTGACAACGTTGTGTGGACCGATTCTTGGCTAAGTATTGCGGTGCGAGGTTGCGGCTTGACCGGTGTTGGTGCGGATGAAGAACAAGCGCGAAAGGTCGTCGCCGGTGAGGCCTCCGGTGTGGAGAAGACAAGTAGGCTTCGTTCGAGGGACCCGGTGGCCGGCCGGGGTCAAGTGCGGGCCGCATGGTGGCATGAACAAGAAGATGAAGTCGTGCACGGTTTCTTGGTTGAGCCTCAAAACCAAGGTCGAGCCGGGACTACGTGGGAGCCGAGTCATGAGTGGCGATTGGCGGAGGCTACACCGAGTTCGCGGGGTTTCCGGTGGTTCACCAGAAAACCACTGGGTTCCTTGGTTGATCCACAAAGCCAAGACCGAAGAACCGAAGACGGTCTTTGCAGCGGTGCGGCACGGGTCCGACCGGTGGGTCCGACCGGTGGGTACCGGTCTGACCGATGAGGAGCACCGGTCTGACCGGTGTGCGACGACGCAGTCCGGAATCTTCGAAGCGGAGGACACGCGTCGGGATCACAAGGCTTGCGTCGAGGCTAAGCAGGTTGCGGTCGCCGGGCATCCGTTCGATGGAGAAAGCTTGAAAACTTCCAAAACCGCCCTTGAGGGGCTTGTATCCCTAGTTGTTAGGAAAGGGTATTTTAGACTTTCGGTTGCCTCCATATAACTCATGAGGTGAGAGAATGGCAGCCAACCTCTTGGAACCCTAGTTCATTTGCTTTCCTATTTTCCCTTCCTATTTTCTTAGGATTTCCATAGGACTAGCTTGAGAGCTTCATGGCGAGATCTTGTGAGAGGGTTGGATGATCGGGCGGCAAGCTAGACCTGGTATGAACTTTTGTAGCATGTATAGATGATTCGGCGTGGTTCCTCAAGGCCTTGTTGTGTTGTTCCCGGTTGTTCTTGGTGGTGATTTTTGGAGCCCTTTCTTGGTGTTTTTCTTGGGTTGTTTTCGGGACCTTTCTCTTGGGGATTTGATGGGGGAAATTTGTGGGAACCCTTCGTGGTTCTTTGGGCTATGATTCCCCTCCCAAATCCGTGAGTAAAGGGGCTCGATTTTGGGCTTTTCCGAGTTCTAGGCTTAGAGGTGTTCTTGGCGGGATTTCTTCGATTCCTCCTTTTTGGACAAGTTTTGGTGGGATTAAACTTGGCTATGGGCTCCTCATGAGGTGTTCCTATTATCCCCAAAGTCTTGTTCAAGTCCGTGGAGCGATTCGGGAGATCGTGGATTGGATTTGGGGGAGTTAACCCGCGGGTGCTGGTCATCCCGAGCTGCCCAGGCTACACCGGTCTGACCGGTGCTCTTGACCGGTCTGACCGGTGCAACCCTCGGTGGATTTTTGCTCGGGTGAACGTCTGGATGTGTTCGCCGTTGTCCCGTGTTGCGCTGTTTCGAGTTTGGGTCGGCTTTGGAGGTCGGTAGGCCCGTTTGGTGATTTGGGGGCTTTCGTGCTTGGACCGGTTTGACCGGTGTGTTACACCGGCCTGACCGGTGTGAAGCCACTTAGTGGAAGTTGCCAACTCTCACCACAGGGGACCGGTCCGACCGGTGGTGCTCACCGGTCTGACCGATGTTGGTCTGTAGACTCGAGGTTTGGTGTTCCGCTGCGTTCTCGGGTCGGAAGGTTGTGTGTTGGTTCCTAGGTCCAGTTGCACTCTAGTGGCTACGTGGGCTTGGCCAATTTGGGTAGTGAATTGGAGACGTGTGTTGGAAGCCATGTTCATCTTGTTGGAGTTTCCATCTCCTTCGAGAAGAATTTTTATCGGCTCCCATTCACTCCCCCCTCTCTGTCACACCCGACTTTCCGAAGAAAACCAAGTGCATACCTATATGCATGCCAGGATCAAGTTTCATGCATATAGTGGACATAAAAGTGAATACAGAAATAGTGTCACGTAAGAAAAAGAAAGATTATCAGAGATTTACGCTTAATCCTGGAAACGAAGGCTCCAAACATCACAGGCGGTCGACTGGGGGTTGCGTACGCCTAGCACCAGCAACATCTTCACAAGACTCCAAAGTAGCTTCCTCCTTCTGAGCAACATGTTTATAGCAAGGGTGAGCACTTGTCGTACTCAGCAAGTGTGGGGAAAAAGAATGAATGCAAGGCTTTATAGTGGACTGGGCTATAAGCATTTAAGAAATTTTAGTTGGTCAAGTTTTATTAGCACCTGATTACTAATAAAGTATAAGTTTATACCAACCCTCAATTATCATAAAGAGGTAGATGAGATACACCATAAGCATATGGCAAACATAACCAGAGAACACGATTTAAGTCCATCTTCAAGTTTAATTATCATGTGAGGGTCCAGGCCGCCCGTGACCGTGGGCACGGCTAACTAGTTAGTTTTACGCAACGCAGAGGTTGTACATCTTTACCCACAAGTCGTGTAAAAGTCCCGAAGAACTTTAGACCCAACCATGCGATGCTAGCTAGGCATCATACCACACTGCCGAGGTGTGATTGCATAGGGACGCTACGAGGCCGTTACAAAGATTCCCAGATGTAGGCTGCCCGCTAGGTTACCTGGTCAGTGCAACGTATAAAGCTCCCAGACGAGTACCGTGTCTTAGCTAAGCCCACACCTACGCCCGAGCTGGTCCATAGGCCACTACCCGCCAGCCCCCAACCCTTATCAGGTAAAACATACCTAGTTCACTAATTAATAAGCCAAGACAGAGCCATATGTCTTGTGGTAGCACTGTTTTCCTGGGTGGTTCTCCATGTTCCGAGTAATGCACAGTGATCTTGTATTAAACAGAGATATATAGCATCGAAGTAAAGCATGTTCATCATTGTTGTTCATTAAAACCACCATAACCCAGGTATAGCATCTAAGCATAGCTACCCAACATAAATGATAAACCCGTTTGATCAAGGCACATGATAAATAACACTAGTCAAACCTTAAACATGGGTCCCATCATATTAATGCAAGCATATGCATTGAGTGATTAAACATAATTCTTAGGACAAAAGATCAAGGACACACTTGCCTTTAACCAAAGTAATGTCGTTGCTCAGAATCTTCAACTTCAAGCTCTTCCAAACTTCTCGAACGGTGTTCACTCTAAGCGCATCAATCATCGGGCACAAACATACACAAAGCAACCAAACAAGCATATACTAAGAACAAAGCACCAATCAAAAGAAATTTTAGAAGAACGCACTAAAGGATAGGCTCGATTAGGTGGATCACTAAAGCACACAAACCGTGCTTAGAGGAAGAAAGGCTTGGTTTGCTTTAAAGAGATGGTTGCGGAAGATTGAGCATGAACCGGAAAGATCACACTTAGGTTGAGCTGAGAAAAGAACGTCTAACGAACGTTTTGCATATATGAGAGAGCAAGGCTATGAGCTAGGTTCATTTTAATTAACGAAACAAATATAAAGGATATTTTAGAAATAAAATACCCTATGTTGACATTAATGCAATATTAAACTTTATTTACGAAACCGGTGTAAAGAACTAGTCAAGTTTTATTAATAAAGATTCATATATGAATTAACCGATTCAACATTTAATTTAGAAAAACTAAACTATATGAACAATCTAAACGAAACTTTGTAATTCGAGTAGATCATATTATTATTAAAAACATTATGGTATTGGCATTAATCAAATTAAGATTTATTATACAAGCCGATGTAAAAGCCTAATCAAATTTTAATTAGAAAAGATTAATTAACTATTAAACAAATTAACATTTGGTTTAGGAAAACCGAGATAAAGATCTAACTAACTTTTATGTACAAAATCATGTGATAGAAACATTAATCAAATTAAATTTGCTTATGAAAAACGATGTATAGATCTATATTGCTTTTATTTAAAAAAAACATGCATAACTAGATATTAATCAAAATTAATATTAATTGTATTTTTGTCGGTGCGGAATATGGTCCCGACACTAACCAGTAGTAAGCGCCGCGGTCCTATCCCTCAATGGTCGATGCTAAGTAACAAGTGACACAGAGTTTTTATCCCGGTTCCCGCCGAGGGGGCCGTACGTCCGAGCGCGTGGCGTGCTCAAGGCACTATATTACTTAGCACCGGGGTGTCCGTAGTGGGGCTACAAGCAAGGCGGGAGAGGAAGCCCGGCTTCCAAGTCCCCGGTGTGGTGGCCGAAGATATTGTGGGAGAATTGGAGAGTGAGTGCCCGTGTTCTCTTCGTTGTCCTCTCGTCTCCCCCGCGGCGGGGGGTTCGTCCCCCCTTTATAGATCAAGGAGGGAGCGAATCACATGCACGCCGCGCTATCTAGCTACGTGAAGGGGCGTGGCGTGCTATGCTGTAGAGTGGGCGGCCGTCCGGACGATCCTTGCAGCGATCCGGCCATCATGGCCTATCTTGTACCCGAACGCTGGCGGTTCGAGGGTAGAAGGGCGGCAAATGGCGATGATGTCTTCTCGATGGGCTCGAGGGAGCCGGCCGACGTTGGCCCGCACGGAGTACAGGAGTAGGTAAAACGGCGTCCCGTTCCAATGCGCTCCGCCGTATCGGAGTTGCTGCTACAGCGCCAGGCGTGCGCCTGCACGCACGGGGGCGGCTGCCATGCCGTAACAAAGGGCGGGGGATGGCGTTCCTCCCGCCTAGCACCTCCACCCAACCCCCGTAGGGTCACAAGAAAGCAAATCGAGGGTGAAGCCGGCCCCCCTTCGAGGGCTCGGCACGTTAGCCGTACTGGGGCAGGCGCACGGCGTCACGGGACTGACACCGGCCGCGCTGCACAGTCCCTCCCCCACGCGGATGGGGATGGGCTCCCTCCCCGGGGAGTTGGTGCGGCGGCACCGGGCGCGAGCCCCCGGCGCATGATGGCACTGTCCCGCCGGTGTCAGGGCGTTAAATGCCCAGTGTACGGGGGCAGGCGCACGCGAGCGGGGGCACCCTCGAGCGAGACGGATCCCGGCCGAGGGCGGGGCGGACCCTCGAGCGAGGCGGAGCCTCGCTCGAGGGGGGAGCGAGCCCCTCGAGCGGGGCGGAGCCCGCTCGAGGGAAGGGCACCCCTTCGGACGGGACGGAGCCTCGCTCGAGGGAGGCGCGCTCGCTCGAGGGGATCTTCGAGAGGGTCGCCTTGGTGGGCCGTCGAGGTCCTTGCGGCGCGGGCTGTATCCTGCATGGTTAGGCAAAGTGTGTTTGGCTTTGTTGCAGGTTTTAAGTGGGGATTCCCCGGTTGTTAAAGGGGACCCCTAGGGCTGTCCCCGACAGTAGCCCCCGAGCATCTGTGGGTTTGCCATTGAGGCTCCCGCAGATGCTGGAACCTACTGATAGGACGTTCTTCCCTCCTTGTCTTGCGCACGCTTTCCGTGGGGCCGCGTCAGCGGACCCGCGGGTCTAGCCCCCGAAGCCCTGCAGGAGCATGGATGCTTCTGCAGGGGTTAACCGTGAGAACTGGTCAGAGGGCGTGGCACATGTTTCAACCGGCATCGGCAATATCTCAGCCGGCTTCGGTGACGCACGCGCTGCTGGCACTGTCTCCGGCGGGTGCAATTCAAGGAGGTGTAGCCGTGCGTCAAGCCCCCGAGCCTGGGCCCGTTCGAGGCGATCGGGTAGAGCTTTACGACTTGTTTTTTAACGCGCCCTCGCCGTCCCTCCGCGGGACGGAGGGTGAGGTTTCCGCAACCCCCATCGAGCGGGTCGCGAATTGCGGATTCCTCGTCGAGCTGCTAGCGGGTGGTTCGAGTGGACGCCCATGCCCCGTTCGATAAGGGTAGGCCGTGTGGTCCGCAGACACGTCCATTGAAGCTCTTGCGTGGGTTTGCTAGGTGGGGCTCGGCCCCGTTCGATAGGGACCGAGGGCGCGGAAGCTCTCCCTCGGGGGGATCCCCCAACTAGCCGCCCGCCGGCTCTCGAACACGACATGTGGGGCACCCTCGAGCCGATGGCTCGTGGAACGGCTCGGATGCGCGTGCCCTTGTCGTCCCCGACTCGCGATCCGGGGCGCCCGTTCGAACCCGTCGAGGGTCGGGCTTCGAACCTCTCGATCGCAGGGGCCGTGCGGGGCGGCGCCCGGGCGGCCCCGTCTTTGCGTTTGCGGCCGGCGAGGGGCCCGGGCGTGCCGGCCCTCGAGGCGTCGGTCGGCGAGCCTCGCGTGGCATGGGTGCTCGCGATGTCCGCTTTGTTTCGGGTGGGCCTCGTGGCGACCTTCTCACGCTTGTGCCCCTTTAAAAGGTTGATATTGTCTAGAGCCAGGGGCTCGTACCGCTCGAGGGTGCTATGTGGCATGGGTGCTCGCGATGTCCGCTTTGTTTCGGGCGGGCCTCGGGGCGACCTTCTCACGCTTGTACCCATTCGAGGGTTGACGTTGTCTAGAGCCGCAGGCTCGTGCCGCTCGAGGGTGCTACGTGGCATGGGTGCTCGCGAGGCCCACTTTGTTTCGTGCGGGTCTCGGGCGACCTTCTCACGCTTGTACCCATTCGAGGGTTGACGTTGTCTAGAGCCGCAGGCTCGTGCCGCTCGAGGGTGCTACGTGGCATGGGTGCTCGCGAGGCCCACTTTGTTTCGTGCGGGCCTCGGAGCGGCCTTCTCACGCTTGCACCTGCCGAGGGCTGAATTTATCCCAAGCCGGAGTCCGTGCCGCTCGAGGGTTCTCCTTGTTTCACAAGGGACCGGGGCATTGAATGCTCCACGAGCAGAGGCCGCGGTTTTCGCATCGCGGCGCGCCTTTTAGGCGTTGCGCGCGCGCGCGCGCGTAGTTGGTGGCGTGGTCGGGGCGTACGTGACCGCCGCCACGGCCCCGCTAGTCTTCACCGCGATGATGGCCCGTTTTGCGGTGATGTGGCCGCCGCAAGCCGTGGTGGGGTCCGCTTGCCGCCGAGAAGAAAAGATTCCCCGCAGCTAACGCGCGCGGGACATCCGCCCCGGAGAGCTCGCCCGCGGCTTATAAATCTGAGGAGAAGGGGAAACGACGGTTTTTTACCTTAGCGCTCCGCCATTTTAGCCCTCCGTGCCTTCTTCCCCGCTTTGCCTTTGCCACCGTGCGGCTTCGCCATTAGAGCTTTTCCTCCTCTCCCCGTCCTTCGTTCTTCGCATCCCCTTGCCCTTCCTCATGGCGCCGCCTCGGCCCCTCACGATCCTTGACCCGTACGCACGGGAGCGGCCGACGGTGACCCGGCCGGCCCTTGGCGAGCTGGTCACCGCCGGTCAACTGGCGGCTAAATAGGATTGCCCCCCCGCGGAGTGGATAGTGCCACCGGCGGGGGGACCGCGCGCGCAACCCGCCGGAAGGCTATGTGGTGAGCTTCGTCCGCTTCCACGAGCGGGGCTTCAATGCGCCGGCGAGCCGCTTCATGCGAGCGCTATGCCACTACTACGGCGTGCAGTTGCACAACTTCGCGCCCAACGTGATCTCGCGGCGCGGCCACGTTCGTGGGTGTCCGCGAGGGGTACCGGGGATCCCAGTCAACTGGGAGCTCTGGGTGCACCTCTTCCGCGCGGAGCTCTTCACGCAGCCCCCACGACGGAGCCGAGGGACCCGCCGCGCGGTGCGCGTCGGCGGGATGTCACTCGCCCCGCTGCGCGCGCTCAGGGACGACTACATCCCCCGCACCATGACGACGAACAACGTCGGCCGGGAGCGGGGATGGTTCTACCCGCGCAACGCCAAGCCCGGCCTCCCCCCTACATCGGTCGGGTGTTCAAGGAGAAGCCCAGCTCCTGGGGCTACGGGGTGTCCTCGCCCCAGCATCGGAGGCGGCAGGAGTCGGTTTTGTCCGCCCTGAGGAGCTTGACGGCGCGAGGGCTGACCGAGGCGAGCGTCCTCGCCTTCCTCCATCACCGGCGGGTCGTGCCTCTGATGGAGAGGCCGCTCTGCATCTTTCAGATGACAGAGGAGGCGGACCCCGTCGCGCTGGCGAGGTCGCGGATGCTCCCGACCCCCTTGGGTGGCCGTACGCGCTCACCCCGGCGCGGAACACCGTCGACACCCGGATGCTGTGGCGCACCCGGACCGACCCCCGTGGGACATCGAGATGCTCCCCACCGGCCCGCCGGTGAGTTCGATTCTTGATTCCGTTTTAGTTCTTGGTGTTGTCCCCGCTCCCGACGCGTCTTTGTCGTTCTCGTATGCACCCGGTGAGCTTCACCGCCGCGAAGTCCGTTCCGCCCACCCCCCCGACTCCCCCGCGCGCTTGGTCGGCCGCGCAAAGACGGGAGCGAGGAGCGGGCGGCGCGCAAGAGGGAGGCGCGCGAGGTGGCACCACGAGCGCCGCGAGCGACCGAACGCGGAGCACCGCGGCGCGAGGAACCGGGGGCTCTCCTCCCCGGGGGACCGAGGGAGTACTCGTCCTCGGAGGAGGACGAAGAGGAAGAGGCCGAGGGGGAGGGCCCCTCTCGATAGGTGGGAGCCTCGCGCCCCCGCCGCCGGAGCCGGCGGCAAGGGCGACATCGCCCGGGGCGGGCGCAACGGCGCCCCGCCGCCGTGCAATCGACAACAAGGGCGGCGCGCGCCGCGGAGGCGCCCGCGCGTGCCGCGGAGGTGCGCACGGCAAGCGCGCCCGCACGCGCGGCAAGCGTGCCCGCGCGCGGGGTGGGGCCTGCGCGCGCGGTGGCGTCATCTCGGAGGCGCGGCGGCGGGCGTGCCCGGCCGCGCCGGCCTCATCCGCTGAGGCTACGAGGAAAAGGAAACGCGCCTTTTCCTCTTCGAGGTAAGGAACTCGCTTTTTCGCTTGGTTTGGTTTCGTGACGATCAGGCATTCTAACTTTTTGTTTGTGCTTGCGCAGGGTGGTGCCAACTGTGCCTCCCCTCGCACCGGCCAAGGTGCTGAGGGCGGACGCATCCATCCCCACCCGGCGGCGCACGTCGAGGGCGTCGCGGGCGGGGCAAGCGAGGCGGCGGCGAGAGCCGGCAAAGCCCGGGCCGAGGCTTCGAGGCCTCGGCGGCAGATTGACCCGCCGTGGCGCGGCCGGCGGTCGCCGAGGAGCAGCCAGCGCCGGCCATTGTGGGGACGCAGGCCGCGGCGGCGGCCGTGGCGGAGGCGCGACCCCGCGGAGGTCGCCGCTACGGAGGCGCGGCCCGTGGCACCGGGCCGCAAAGGAGGCCGAGCGGGTGCAACCGCGGCGGCGCCCGTGGTCGCGGCGGCACGGCCGGAGGTGGTGGCCGCGGCGTCGCGTCAAGCGCCCGCGGCCACGGAGGCGCAAGTGGAGGCGCGCGCGGAGGCGGCGCAAGGGCGGCGCCCGCCGGCGGCTCCCGGCGGAGGTGGTGGAG
Source organism: Cenchrus americanus (assembly GCA_947561735.1). NCBI lineage: Eukaryota > Viridiplantae > Streptophyta > Magnoliopsida > Poales > Poaceae > Cenchrus > Cenchrus americanus. The sequence continues at coordinate 219,065,025 of OX387241.1, read as the reverse complement.
GTCCCGGACGACGACTCCCCGCCGCCCGGGGGGATCGGTGGGCTAGCTTCCCCACACACGCTCCCCCGAGCCCCGGAGGGGGCCCTCGTGAGGCGGCACGAGGGTCACATGGTGGCGGGGGACCGAGGACACGGCGCCGAGGCCTTGTTCTCCCGCGCCGGCCACCCCCGCTCGGGTGGAGGGGGTCGCAGTGTGATCCCCCGCGTTTGCCGACGCCGTGGGGGGGAGCGAGAGCTCGGGGGAGAGCTCCGGAGCCACGGCGCCACTCTCAACCGCGCGCCGAACGAGGCGCCGAGGGTCCATGGTGGCCCCGCATGGCGCGTCTTCCCGGTAGGGCGTCGTTGCTTGTTTCTTCTATCTCTCGTTTTTGTGTGCCTCTCGTGTTGTGGCGCTTACGGGTTCCGACTTGTGGGTGCCGTGAGCTCGAGCGCCGCGCCCACGACAAGTACGACGCCTTCGACCGGGTGAACGCCGAGGTCCACCGGCCTCCGGGAGCGATGCGCCGCTTTCGACGCGCTTGCCGACGCCCTCAGACCCCGGACGGTGGGCCGGCGTACGGGCCATGGCTCGGCGCGATGAACTCCCCGAGAGTTCAAGGCGGGGCCCGCGCGGCTCCGAGCCTCGAGCGGGTCCGCGCAGCCCTCATCGACCGTGATGAGGCGCCATCTCCTCCGTCTTTCTTGGCCTCTCGCCTCCCCCGCGGCGACGCGGCCATAGAACTTCTTGGAGCATGTCACACCGCTCAAGGGTGTGGTTTACCGGGGTCTTGTGATAAGGACATGGCTTTTTCGGCATGTCGTCAAACACCCCCGGCCTCGAGGGGCCGGTCAAGGGCCCCGTCGAGCGGGTCCCACGCCGAGGGCCTCGGCATTACCGCCGCCGCGCCCGCTCACGCGCCTCGCGGCGCGGCTTCTTTCCCCCCCCTTCTTGCCCCGCTTGTCGTTGCGGTGGGGCTCCCCGGACTCGTCGCCCTCCGCGGGCTCGTCCTCCGAGCGCTTGCCCTTCTTGCCGTCGAAGATCGCTCCCACGGCCTCCTCTCCCGAGGCGAAGCCGGTGGCGATGTCGAACAGCTCGTTGGAGTCCGCGGGCGGGGGGGCGCGTCCCGGCCTCCCGCACGAGGTCCCCGCACGTGGTGCCCTCGAGGAAGGCGTGCACGATCTCGGACTGCGCCACGCTGGGGAGCTCCGTGCGCCGCTTGGAGAAGCGCCGTATGAAGTCCCGCAGCGACTCGCCGGGCTTCTGCGTGCAGGAGCGCAGGTCCCAGGAATTCCCAGGGCGCACGTACGTGCCCTGGAAGTTGCCCACGAACGTGCGGACCAGATCGTCCCAATTGTGGATCAGTCGGGGCGGGTGGCTCGAGCCATGTCCGGGCCGCGTCGCCGAGGTGCAGGGGCAAGTTGCGGATGATGACCTCGTCGCTGGTTGCCCCGCCCAGCTGGCAAGCCAAGCGGTAGTCGTTGAGCCACATGCGGGGGTCCGTCTCCCCGTTGTACTTGACAATGGTCGAGGGCCGGCGGAAGCGTTGGGGGAAGGCCGCCGTGCGACTCTCCCGTCGAACACACGGGTCCCCCGGGGTTCCGGCGTCGGGGAGCGGTCCTCACCGGCCGTCGTAGCGTCCGCCCCGTCGAGGGTGGTAGCCCGCCGCCGCCGCGCGTCCGCCTTGCTCGTGCGGCGGGCGTTGATGACGTTGCGAGCATCACCGTCCGCAGCTCGTGCGTGTCAAGGAGCCGTTCCCTCGGCCGGTGCGCGTCCCCGAGTTGGCGGGACGCTCCGCCGCTCCTCCCCGCGTGGACCGAGGGTTCGCCCCCTTGTGCGGCCCCGTCACCCCGCACATCCCCTTGTTAACGGATGCGCGGACGCCGAGCTCTCGGCCCGCTCGGACGGCCGCTTGCTCGATGAGAGTCCCGCACCTCGCAGTGCGGGGTCTCGTGCCTCGGGGAGTCGAGGGTGCCCGCATGGCCCGTAGCGCGCGTTGCGGCGGCAACGAGCTTCGACTTGCCCGCGGCGGCATGTCGTGGTTGTCGGCGTTGATGCGGTTGCGAGCCCATTCGCCCGCCCTCCCGCACGCGTTCGTCCGCGAGCGGAGGCTTCCCCGTGCCCATCGAGGCGCGGGAGCAGCCGCACCGTCCGCACTCTTCCGCCGCCTTGGCCTCGAGCTCGCGGGCATGGGCCACCGCGCATCGGCGTCGGCCGGCGGGAGCGCTGGCCCCGCGGCCAGGCGTGTGGCGATCCCCGGGGCGGGCGTGATCTCCCCGTCTCCCCGCCCACCGCGCCGGGCCGCATTGGCCGGGTCGTTGGTGATGACGGCGTAGCACTCCCACGCGGGGTCGTAGTTCCCGTGCCGGAGTCGTCGGAGCAGCCGAACCGCAGTCCGTAGCGTCAAGGAAACGCCTGAACATGACCGGGTCCGGCACACCGCAGATGTCCCATTCCCGCGTACCCGTGGCGGTTGGCGGGCGGCAATGCGTCGAGGGAGCCCAGGGACGACTCGTCGGCCCACCGAGGTGCTGGGGTCCCCGGCGACGAAGACGTGACCGGCCGAGCGGGACCCGCGCATCATGGTGTTGACGTTGTTGTTGTAGGCCGACGTGGCACCACGCAACCCAATGGGGATGCGCGGTCCGAGACCGCGCGCCGTCCCGCCGGGGGCGGCGGTGGCGGTGGGCGCACCGTGCCGAGAGGCGCGCGCGCTCGGCTCGCCGTCGCTTTGACCGCGCCCGCGCGCGAACGCAGCCCGCAGCGGCGGCGCGCCGTGGCGTCGACGGCCCGCGCGTCCGCGCTCGCGGGCGTCCGCGCCGTGGTGGTGCGTGCGGCGGGGACCGGAGCGGGCCCGGCCCCGGCGCGCGCGCGGAGCTCCTCACGGTTGGTGAGGCGCATGAGGTAACCATTCCCCGTGGCCTGAAAATTCAGGCCCCCGAACCGGATTTCGAACCCGGCGGGGAGGGGGTCCGAGCTGCCCATGCAGTAGCGTGTATCACGGTACTCAGTGCGGATCACCATGGAGGGAGTTGACGGATTGACCTTAGGCGCTCAGAGGGCCCCACGGTGGGCGCCAACTGTCGGTGCGGAATGTGGTCCCGACACTAACCAGAGTGAACCGCCGCGGTCTATCCCTCAATGGTCGATGCTAAGTAACAAGTGACACAGAGTTTTTATCCCGGATTCCGGCCGAGGGGGCCGTACGTCCCGCGGTGGCGTGCTCAAGGCACTATATTACTTAGCACCGGGGGTGCTCGTAGTGGGGCTGCTACAAGCAAGGCGGGAGAGGAAGCCCGGCTTCCAAGTCCCCTCGGTGTGGTGGCCGAAGATATTGTGGGAGAATTGGAGAGTGAGTGCCCGTGTTCTCTTCGTTGTCCTCTCCGTCTCCCCGCGGCGGGGGGTTCGTCCCCCTTTTATAGATCAAGGAGGGAGCGAATCACATGCACGCCGCGCTATCCAGCTACATGAAGGGGCGTGGCGTGCTATCTTTGTAGAGTGGGCGGCCGTCCGGACGATCCTTGCGCGGCGATCCGGCCATCATGGCCTATCTTGTACCCGAACAATGGCGGTTCGAGGGTAGAAGGGCGGCGGATGGCGATGATGTCTTCCGATGGGCTCGAGGGAGCGGCCGACGTTGGCCGTACGGAGTACGGAGTAGGTAAAACGCGCGTCCCGTTCCAATGCGCTCCGCCGTGCCGGGAGTTCTCTGCTACGGCGCCGGCGTGCGCCCGCACGCACGGGGGCGGGCGCCATGCCGTAACAAAGGGCGGGGATGGCGTTCCTCCCGCCTAGCACCTCCACCCAACCCGTAGGGTCACAAGAAAGCAAATCGAGGGTGAAGCCGCCCCCTTCGAGGGCTCGGCACGTTAGCCGTCCTGGAGCAGCGCACGGCATCACGGGCCGACACCGGCCGCGCCGCACGGTCCCTCCCCACAAAGTGATGGGGATGGGCTCCCTCCGGGGAGTTGGTGCGGCGGCACGGGGCGCGAGCCCCGGCGCATGATGGCCTCTGTCTCGCGTGTCGGGCGTTAAATGCCCAAGTGTACGGGGGCGGCGCACGCGAGCGGGGCACCCCGGCGAGACGGATCCCGGTCGAGGGCGAGGCGGGACCCCCGAGGCGAATCCCGATAAAATCAAAGCACTGATTAAAATGCAAGACCCAGTTTCGGTGAAGGATGTGCAAAAACTGATAGGGAGAGTCGCCGCGCTCAACAGATTCATTCCTAGGGCCGCGAAAAGAAGTCTGCCATTCTTTCAAGTTCTTAGAAGTTCTAAGAACTTTCAGTGGTCTGAAACTTAGAAGCAAGCTTTCCAATAACTAAAAGACTACTTGTCCAACATGACCAAGCTGTGCCCTCCCGAACAAAGATCACCACTTCTGTTGTATGTGTCTGCATCAAATTCAGCAGTGAGCGCCGTACTAGTGCAAGAGAAAGAAGAAGAAGGAAAGTTCAAGTACATCTCAATGTATTTTGCTTCAGAAGCTCTTTCAGGCTCAAAACTCTTTTATTTTGAGCTAGAGAAGATAGTGTATGCAGTCATCATGGCTGCGAGAAAGCTAAGACACTACTTCGAGGGTCACAGAATAAGAGTCATCACTAACCAACCATTGAACGATTTGTTCGCAAATAGAGAAGCATCCACTCGAATCATCAAATGGGGTGCTGAACTGTTAGAGTATATCGTAGACTTCGAGAGAAGAAGCGCGATAAAATTGCAAGTCCTGGCAGATTTTGTCGTAGACTGGACTTCGCCTACTCATAACCTTGACGAAGAAATGCTTACACCATTGTCGGGGAAACCCATTTACATTCGCAAAAAGGCTTAAGACAAACCACGACCCATCGACCGGGCCCACGACCCTGGTGGCCCCAGCGGCCCACCAGAACAATCGGCCCAGTACCCCTCGGGCGGAACTCCGCTTCGCTCAAGGGGCACGGCACCGCACTAGCGAATCTCCGCCTCGCTCGAGGGCCGGTCGCCCCCTCGGGTGAGACTCCGTCTCACTCGAGGGCTGGTCGCCCCCTCGAGTGAGGTTTCACCTCGCTCGAAGACCCGGCCATCCCCTCGGTGATGTTGGGGACCGCCCTAGGGGTCCCCTTAAACAATGGGGGAAAACCTCACTTAAAACCCGCAATAAGGCCAAAACACGATTTGCCTAACCATGCGGGGAACGGCCCACGCCACAGGGACCCCGACGGCCCACCAAGGCGGCCCTCTTAGAGATCCCCTCGGGCGGCTCCGCCTCGCTCGAAGACGCGCGCCCCCCTCGGGCGGGCTTCGCCCCGTTCGAGGGGGTAGCACTTCCCTCGGGCGGGCTCCGCCTCGCTCGAGGGCTCGGTCCCCCTCGAGCGGGCTCCGCCTCGCTCGAGGGTACGTCCCGCCCTCGGCGGGGGTCCGCCACGCTCGAGGGCGCCCCTCACGCGTGCGCCGGCCCCCGTACACGGGCATTTAACGCCACGACCCCGGCGAGACGGCGCCATCATGCGCCGGGGCTCGCGCCCGTCGCCGCACCAACTCCCCGAGGGAGGAGCCCATCCCCACCATTGTGGGAAGGGACCGTGCGGCGCGGCGGTGTCGGTCTCGTGACACCGTGCGCTCGCTCCCAGATGCGGCCGACGCGCCGAGCCCTCGAAAGGGGGCCGGCTTCACCCTCGATTCACTTTCTTGTGACCCTACAGGGTTAGGTGGAGGCGCTAGGCTGGTGGATCGCCATCCCTGCCACTGTAACAGCATGGTCGCCGTCCCCGCGCGTGCAGGCGCACGCCAGGCGCTGTAGCAGCAACCCCAGCACTGCGAAGCGCGTCGGGAAGGGACGCCGTTTTACCTGCTCCTGTGCCCCGTACAGGCCTACGTCAGCACCTCCCTCGAGCCTATCAGAGGACATCACCGCCATCCGCTGCTCTCCTACCCTCGAACCGCCACTGTTCGGGTACAAGGTAGGCCATGATGGCTAGATCGCCGCGAGGATCGTCCGGACGACCGCCCACTCTGCGGCGTAGCACGTCGTGCTTCCCCACGTAGCTAGATAGCGCGCGCGCGCATGTAATCCGCCTCCCCCTTGATCTATAAAAGGGGGAGCGAACCCCCCGCCGCGGGGGACAAGGACACGAACGGGAACACACGACGCACCACGTACTCGTTCTCCAATTCCCCCACAACATCTCCGACCTTCTCCGGGGACTTGGAAGCCACGCTTCCTCTCCCGCCCTTGCTTGTAGCTGCCCCACTACAGGCACCCCGGTGCTAAGTAATATAGTGCCTCGAGCACGCCACCGCTGGACCGGACGTACGGCCCCCTCGGCGGGAACCAGGATAAAAACCCCGTGTCACTTGTTACTTAGCATCGACCATTGAGGGATAGACCTCGGCGCTTTCCTCTTTGGTTAGTGTCGGGACCATATTCCGCACCGAGCGGTTGGCGCCCACCGTGGGGCAAGCGAGCGCCTAAGGTCATTTCGTCAACTCCCTCCATGGTGATTCGCACCGAGTACCGTGGTACACGCTCTTTTGCATGGGTAGCTCGGACCCCCCTCCCGGCCGGGTTCGAAATCGCTTCGGGGACACCGAACTTTCGGGCCACGGGGAACGGCTATCTCATGCGCCTCACCAACCGTGAGGAGCTTCCGCGCGCGGCGCCGGGCCCGGTCCGCTCGGGCCCCCGCCGCACGCACGACCCGGCGCGGGCGCCGCGGGCGCGGATGTCGCGGGTCCATCGACGCCACGACGCCGCCGTAGCTCGGACGGCGCTCGCGCCGGGCGCGGTCCCCGAGCGGCGGCGGGCGGCGCGCGTGCCGCCACTCAATGCGCGCGCCCACCGTCACGACCGCCACCGCCCGGCAGAGCGGCGCACGGTCTCCGACCGCGCATCCCCATCGGCGCGCGTGGCGCTACGTCGGCCTACAACGCCAACGTCAACACCACGATGCGCGGGGTTCCACTGGCCGCCACGTCTTCGTCACCAGGATCCCGGTGCCTCGGCGAGGGGACGAATCGTCCCCGGGCTCCGTCGACGCGTTGCCACCCGCCAACCGCCACGGGTACGCGGAGTGGGACTTCTCCGGCGTGCCGACCCCGCTTGTGTTCCGGCGTTTCCTAGACGCGCGGACCTGCGGTTCGGCTACTCCGACGACTCCGACACGGGAGTTACGATCCCGCGCGAGGGTGCTACGCCGTCATCACCAACGACCGGCCAATGCCGCCGGCGCGGAGAGCGCGAGACGGGGAGGTCACGCCCGCCCCGGATCGCCACGCGCCCCGGCCGCGGGGCCAAGCGCTCCGGCGGGGGCGACGCCGACGCACAATGGCCCAAGCCTGTGAGCTCGAGGCCAAGCCGCGGAGGAATGCGGACGGTGCGGGCGCTCCGCGCCTCAATGGCGGGGGAGGCCTCCGCGCGCGGCGAACGCGCACGGGGAGCCGGGCGCGACAGTCCGCCGACCGCATCAACGCCGTCCCCAACGTCGACAACGCGGACGCGCCCGCGCGGCGAGCCAAGAGCTCATTGCCGCCGCGACGCCGCCGCGGGCCATGCCGGCACCCTCGACCCCCGAGGCTCGAGACCCGCACCGCGAGGTGCAAACTCTCATCGAGCAAGCGGCCGTCCGGCAGGCCGAGAGCTCGGCCCTCACGCATCCACCAACAGGGGGGATGCGCGGGACGACGAAGCCGCGCCGGAGGCGAACCCTCGGTGCACGCGGGGGACCGGCGGGGCGACCCGCCGACCAAGGACGCACGCCGGCCAAGGAGCGGCTCCTTGACGCACGCGGCGGCGGATGGCGAGGCCCGCAACGTCATCAATGCCGGGCGCACCAGCAAGGCGGACGCACGAGCCGCGAGGGGCTACCATCCTCGACGGGGTGGACGCTACGGCGGCGGGGCGAGGACCGCTCCCCCCGCGCCGGGCCCCCCTGGCACCCGTGTGTTCGAGCGGGGAGATCCGTGCGGCGGCGTTCCCCCAACGCTTCCGCCAACCCTCGACCATCGTCAAGTACAACGGGGAGACGGACCCCGCGTATGGCTCAACGACTACCGCTTAGCTTGTCGGTCGGGCGGGGCCACCAAAGTGACGAGGTCATCATCCGCAACTTGCCCTCGCATCTCGGCGACGCGGCCGGGACATGGCTCGAGCACTTGCACCCCATGCCGGGATCCACAACCGGGATGATCCGGTCCACACGTTCGTGGGCACCTTCCGGGGGCACGTACGTGCGCCCGGAAACTCATGGGATGCCGCGCTCCCTGCACACGTAAGCCCGGCGAGTCGCCGCGGGACTTCATACGGCGCTTCTCTAAGCGCCGCCCGCGGAGCTCCCCGGCGTGGCGCGAGTCCCGAAATCGTGCACGCCTTCCTCGAGGGCACCACGTGCGGGACCTCGTACGGGAGCCGGGGACGCGGCCCGCCCCTGCGGACTCCAACGAGTGGTCCGTTCGACATCGCCACCGGCTTCGCCTCGGAGAGGAGGCCGTGGGGGCGATCTTCGACGGCGCAAGAAGGGCAAGCGCTCGGAGGCCGTGGCAAGCGCTCGGAGGACGCGCCCGCGGAGGGCGGCAAGTCCAAGGAGCCGCACCGCAACGACAAGCGGGGCAAGAAGGGGAAGAAGCCGCGCCGCGAGGCGCGCGAGCGGGCGGCGACGGCGGCAACGCCGAGGCCCTCGCTGTTGACCCGGCTCGACGGGGCCCTCGACCGCCCCCCTCGAGGTCCCCGGGGTGTTTGACGACATCTTTGCCCAAAAAGCCATGTCCCTACCACAAGACCCCAGTGAACCACACCCTTGAGCAGTGCGATATGCTCAAGAAGTTCTATGGCCGTGCCGCCGCGAAGGAGGCAGAGGCCAAGAAAGACGGAGGCGATGGCGACGCAGGCGGCTTCCCCGCCGTTGAAAATGTGTTCCTCATCTTTGGGGGCCAACCGTCGACATGTCGACCCGCCAGCGCAAGAAGGAGCGGCACGAGGTCCTCGCCGCGGAGAGGGCGCCTCCGTCCTTCCTCAATTGGTCGGAGGACGCCATCACCTTTAGCCGGAGGACCACCCGAACCGCGTCCCCAACCCGGCCAATACCCGCTGGTGGTCGACCCCATCATCGGGAACGCCCGGTTCTCGAAGGTCCTCATGGACGGAGGCAGCAGCCTCAACATCCTCTACGCGCATACGTTGCGCCTCATGGGGATCGGGTTGGACCAGCTGCGGCCCAGCACGAAGCCGTTCCATGGCATTGCGCCGGGCAAGCAGGTCCAGCCCCTCGGGCAGATCGACCTGCCAGTTTGGTTTGGCACCCCAAAGAACTTCCGCAAGGAGACCCTCACCTTCGAGGTGGTGGGGTTCAAGGGGGCCTACCACGCTATACTTGGGCGACCCTGTTACGCCAAATTCATGGCGGTCCCCAATTATACTTACCTGAAGATGAAGATGCCGGGACCGAACGGCGTCATCACCGTCGGCTCATCCATCGAGCACGCGTTCGACTGCGACGTCGAGTGCGTAGAGCACGCAGAGGCACTGGCGCTGGATGAAGCGCTGGTGAACACGTTGGAGAAGATGGTCAACGACGACCTCGACCCCGCCGCCAAGCACGCTGGCACCTTCGAGGCCGCGGAGCAGACCAAGGGGGTCCCCCTCGACCCCTCAGCCCCCGAGGGCAAGGCGTTGAGGGTCAGCTCCACCCTCGACCCCAAATAGGAAGTGGTGCTCGTCGACTTCCTCCGCGCCCAATGCCGACATCTTCACGTGGAGCCCCTCGGATATGCCAAGCATCCCGAGGGAAGTCGCCGAGCACTCCCTTGACATCCTGCCAAACGCCCGCGCCGTGCAACGAACGGCCGCGCCGCTTCGACGAGGAGCGGCGACGGGCAATCGGAGCGGAGGCCGCGAAGCTTCTCGAGGCCGGATTCATCAAGGAGGTGTTCCACCCAACGTGGCTAGCAAACCCCGTGCTTGTAAAGAAAAAGAATGGGAAGTGGCGGATGTGTGTAGACTACACTAGTCTTAATAAAGCATGTCCTAAAGTTCCTTTTCCTTTGCCACGCATTGATCGATCGTTGATTCAACGGTGCTGGGTGCGAATTTCGCTTCCTTGATGCTTACTCCGGATACCACCAAATAAAGATGAAGGAGTCCGACCGCTCGCGACTTCGTTCATCACACCGTTCGGGACGTTCTGCTACGTCACGATGCCATTTGGCCTCGAAACGTGGGTGCAACATACCGCCGTTGCATGCGGCACGTTTTTGGGGATCACATCGGGCGAACGGTCGAGGCATACGTGGACGACATCGTCGTGAAGACCAGGAAGGCGGACGACCCGGTTTGGCGACCTCGCCGTCGCGTTCGGCCGCCTAGGGGCCAATGGGGTCAAGTTAAACCCCGAAAAAATGTGTCTTTGGAGTGCCGCGAGGCATGCTCCCGGGGTACATTGTCTCCCGGCGGGGAATCGAGGCCAACCCCGAAAGGTTGCGGCCCTCGAACGAATGGGTCCGATCCGGGACCTCAAAGGGGTGCGAAAAGTGTTGGGGTGCCCTCGCCGCCTTGAGCCGCTTCATCTCGTGGCTCGGTGAGAAGGGCCGCCCCTCTATCGCCTCCTCAAGAAGCACGAGCGCTTCTTCGGACCACCGAGGCCCGGGATGCGCTCGACAAGCCGAAGGCGTCCCTAGCGCATGCCCCGATCCTCACGCCGCCGCAAGACGGCGAACCCCCTGCAGCTCTACGTAGCCGCAACCACCCGTGGTGGTCGGCGCGTGATCGTCGTGGAGCGCATGGAAGAAGGGCACGCCTTGCACGTGCGGCCGCCGGTCTACTACATCGGCGAGGTCCCGTCGGACACGAAGACGCGCTACCCCCGTGTCCGGGGGGTTGCCGTACGCGGTAGTTCTTGCGCGGCGCAAACTCCGCCACTACTTCGAGGCCCATCCCGTCACGGTGGTTTCCTCCTTCCCACTAGGGGAGATCATCCGCAACCCCCGACGCCGCGGGCGGGGATCGCCAAGTGGTCCGTAGAGCCGATGGGCGAGACGCTCGCCTACGCCCCGCGCAAGGGGCCGTCAAATCCCAAATCTTGGCGGATTTCGTCGCCGAGTGGACGGACACACAGCCTACCACCGCCGCGGATCCAAGCGGAGTGGCCGGACTCTCGTTCTTCGACGGCTCGGTGATGAAAACGAGGAGCGGGCGCGAGCCTTCTCTTCGTGTCACCCCTCGGGGAACACATGCGGTACGCGGTGCGCCTCCACTTCCCCGCGTCTAACAATATGGCCGAATACGAGGCCCTCCTCTCGCGGCCTCAAAATCGCCATTGAGTTAGGCGTCAAGCGCCTCGACGTGCGGGGGGACTCGCGGCTCGTGATCGATCGGGGTCATGAAGAACGCGAGCCGCCACGACGACAAGATGGAGGCCTACTGCAAAGCCGTGCGAGCCCTCGAAGACAAGTTCTACGACATCGAGCTCAACCACGTGCCCCGCCGGTACAACGAGGAGGCGGACGAGCTCGCCAAAATCGCGTCCGGGCGGATCACCGTCCCCCCGAACGTCTTCGCGCGCGACATCGCTCAACCCTCGGTCGTCTTCGAGCCCTACCCCTCGAGTCACAACGAACCCTCAGGGGCTCCCTCGAATCCAGCGGGTGCGGAACCCATGGACGAGGACCCCTCGAACGAGGCGTACGTGCTCTCCCTCCTCGAGGGGTACGACACCCACGAGGCCGACGTGATGGACATCGAGCCGGCTCCCGTCCAAGAGGACCGGGCGCAAAAAATACATCGCCCGGATCGCTCGAGGGGAACTCCCCGCGGACGGGCCGCGACCGAGCGCATCGCCGGGGATGGCCAAATCTTTGCCCTCGTCGACGCCGAGCCGTACAAGCGCGCGCCTCCGCATCCTACGGCGGTGCGTACCCATTCCCGAGGGGCGCGAGCTCCTACGGGACATCCATGCGGGGATGCCGTGGCCACCACGCGCGCCCCCGCACCCTCGTCGGCAACGCATTCCGCCGGGGCTTTTCCCGGCCTACGGCGGTCGCGGACGCCGGCGAAATCTTGCGCACCCGCGAAGGGTGCCGGTTCTACGCCCGCAAGTCCAACTTGCCCGCCCATGCCCTGCAAACCATCCCCGTGACATGGCCATTCGCCGTGTGGGGGCTGGACATCGTCGGGCCCCTCGCGGAAGGCGCCGGGGGCTTCACCCACTTGTTGGTCGCGATCGACAAGTTCTCCAAGTGGGTAGAGGTGCGCCCCATTACGAACCTAAGGGCGGAGAGCAGGCGGTAACATTCTTCACCGACATCGTCTACCGCTTTGGAGTACCAAACTCCATCATCACAGACAATGGGTCACAGTTCACAGGCGGAAATTCTTGGAGTTACTGCGACAAATTCCACATCCGCGTGGATTGGGCGGGGCCGTGGCACACCCACAGACCAACGGCCAAGTAGAGCGTGCCAACGGCATGATCCTACAGGGCCTTAAGCCCAGAATTTTCGACCAACTCAATAAATGCGGGCCGAAAATGGCTCCAAGAACTACCGGCGGTTGTGTGGAGCCTAAGGACCACCCCCCGAGCGAGCCACCGGGTTCACCCCGTTTTTCTTGGTCCACGGCGCGGAGGCCGTCCTCCCCACGGACTTAGAATACGGATCGCCCGGGGTTCGAGGCTATGACGAGGATGCGACCCGACGAGCCGCGAGGACTCGTCCCCGGACCGGCTAGACGAGGCACGCCTCGTAGCCTTAATGCATTCCGCAAGGTACCAACGGTCCCTAGACGCTATCAAGCACGCAAGATACGCCGGCGGGATTTTAGCGAAGGGGATCCGGTCCTAAGGCTACGTCAAGACAACCGAGGGCGCCAGAAGCTATCGCCCCCATGGGAGGGACCCTACGTCGTGGTGAAGGTACTCAAGCCCGACACGTACAAGGCGGCCAACGAGGACAATGAAGAGCTCACCAACGCTTGGAACATCCAACGGCTACGTCGTTTCTACCCCTAGCTAGGATTCCCAAGCACTTTTCTCTGTTGTAAAAATCACACGGCCAACGCCCCGCTTGGTTGCAACTATGTAAAAGCTTCAAGTTTAATAAAAGGGCAACTTGGCTTTCCCCCAAACCCAAGTTACCCTCGGGGGGCTACTGCGGGGGGGCACCCCCCCCCAAATGCTCCCATTTTTTCGCGCAAAAAACGAAATAACTCACACGCGCTAAGTTTGTTTCCTACTTCAACCTCGAGCAACGATTCGAACAGGGCGCAGGCGGCCTAGCGGAAGGAGCGTGCGAGCCAGAGATAGCCTACGCCGCGTGGATATGGCCCTTCTCTCTCGCCTCCAACCCAACGGGCCCCCCCGCAAAAATCGAACTCCCCTAACTAGAATCTACTCAGGAAGAAGGAGAAACAAAAAGCGTGATAGACAAATGACTTCATTACAGCAAAAGTTTATGTCCAAGAACAACTTGTTCATTTACAAAAGGCCGCGAGGCCAGAGTACTGATACACATCAAAATGGGCCAAGTGCCCAACTGCTTTCAGGCGGGAGGAGCGGCAGCGGCAGCGGCGTCCGGGAAGAGGAACTCCTCGAAGGCTTCGGCGAGCGACCCGGCGGCATCAGCGGCGAGCGCATCCACACGCTCCATCGCCACCTCGTCCTCGACACCCTCGGGGACGACGTAGCCCTCCGCCAGCGCCTCGAAGTTGACCTCGTAGTGGGACCGCACCACTCCGAGGGGCCCCTCGGGACGCCCGGATGCGGCGCCGGCGCATCCGCTCGGTGACGTGACCGCCAAGGGCACGCGGACGGCGGCCGGCCGAGCCGCCGCCCGTGCTTCGCCCTCCTCCACGGCGCGACAGTCTCGAGGGCCGCGCCACGCGGCTCTGCCGGCTCTCCTCGGCGAGGAGTTGTAGGAAGCTTGCGGCGCCTCGGCTGCTCGCCCGCATGCCCTAGGGCGGTGCGCAAGCCCGGAAACGCCAAGGCAAGAAAGAAATCGAAAAGGGGGGAAACGCGAGCCCTCTAACGGAAAAACCAACAAGGCAAGAGGTCAAACGGCGGCTCACCTTCAACTTGCTTCCTCTCCGTCTCGAAGTCGCGGCGCACGGCCTCGACCGTCGCCTCGAGGCGCTTGACGGTCTCACCTTGCTCTCGGAGGGACGAGCTCCCCGATTGGCGTTGGTGATGCCGAGCATAATCACCTCGCCCTCGGCCTTGGAGAGGACTTGTCGTCCCGCTCCGCCAAAGACTCGCGGCCGCCTCGCAAGCGACGCGCTCTTGCTCCGCCGCCGTCCCGGGCGTCAACGAGGGCGGCCCGCTCTCTGCCGGAGCCGCCCCTCGGCCCCCTTGGCGGGCGGTGCGCTCTTGCGGGGAGCCGCTCCTCGGGGGCGACGAGAGCCGCGGCCTTGGCGTCGAGGGGCGACCTTCAAATCGTCGGCCTCCTTGGCCGTCCCCGCTCCCCCCGCGCGCCCGCTCCTCGCCCGGCGCCGGCGCGCTTGCGCCCCCTCGAGCGACGTGCGGAGCTCCCGGTTCCTCGCCGCGGACGTTGGCCACCTCCGCCTCCCGCTTGGCGGCCGGCGTCCCGCGTCTTCTCCAAGTCCGAGCGCGCCCCGCCACGGCCTCATCACGATCGATGAGGGCCGCACGGACCCGCTCGAGGCTCGAGCGGCGCGCCGGTCCCCGCCGAGCTCTCGGGGAGCTCGTCGCGCCATGCCATGGCCGTGCGCCGGCCGGCCCGTCCGGCGTCCCGAGGGCGTCGGCAAGCGCGTCGAAGGCGGCGCACCACTCCCGGAGTGGTGGACCTCTGCTGTTCACCCGGTCGAAGGCGTTGTACTTGTCGTGGGCGCGGCGCTCGAGCTCCCGGCACCCACAAATCAAAACCCGCAAGCGCTACGACACGGAGGCGGCACGCAAAAACGAGAGATGGAAGAAAAACAAGCAACCACGACCTACCGGGAAGACGCGCCATGCGGGGGCCGCCATGGACTCGCGGCGCTTCGTTCGACGCCGGTTGAGCGTGGCGGCGTGGCTCCGGAGCTCTCCCCGCAGGCTCCTGCTCCCCCGGGCGTCGGCAAACGCGGGGGGGATTGTCGGCGGCCCCCTCCACCCTGGGGGGGGTGGCGCGGCGCGGGAGGACGAGGCCTCGGCACCGTGTCCTCGGTCCCCCGCCACCATGTGCCCCTCGTGCCGCCTCACGAGGGCCCCCTCTCGGGGCTCGGGGGGAGCGTGTGGGGGAAGCTACCCCCGCATCCCACCCGGCGGCGGGTAGTCGTCATCCGGGACCTCCACCACCTCCGCCGGGAACCGCGGGGGGCACCGCGCCTTGCGCCGCCTCCACCGCGCCTCCCCGTGGCCGCGGGCGCCGGACGCGGCGCCACGGCCACCACCTCCGGCCGCGCCTCCCGCGACCACGGGCGCCGCCGCGGGTTGCACCCGCTCGCCTCCTCGCGGTGGCGCCACGGACGGCGCCTCCGCAGCGACAGCCCTCGCGGGGCCGCGCCTCCGCCACGACCGGCGCCGCGGCCCCGCTACCCCCACGATGGCCGGCGGCCGCTCCTCGCCGACCGCCGGCCGCGCCGCGGTGGGGGCCGTCTGCGCCGGCCGAGGGCCTCGGGGCCCCGCCCGCGCCTGCGCAGCTCCCGCCCGCCGCCGCCGTGCTTGCCCGCCGTGGCGCCCTCGACGAGCGCCGCCGGGTGGGGATGGACGCGTCCGTCCTCGGCACCTTGGCGGTGCGAGGGGGAGGCACCGTTGGCACCACCCGCGCGCGCACAAACGAAAAAGTCAAAACGCCCGATCATCAACAAATCAAACCAAGCAAAAGATCGAACCCCTTACCTCGAAGAGGAAAAGGCGCGCTTCCTTTTCCTCGAAGCCTCGCCGGACGAGGCCGGCGCGGCCGGCATGCCCGCCGCCGCGCCCTCCGACGGCGCCGCCGCGCGTGCGGGCGCGCCCGCCCCGTGCGCGGCACGCCCGACGCCGCGCCTCCCCGAAGGCGCCCCCCGCGCGCACGGGCACGCTTGCCCCCGCGCGCGCGGGTACGCTTGCCGTCGCACCTCCCCGACGACCGCCGCCACGCGCGCGCGGCACGCTCGCCTCGCGCGCGGCACGCCCGACGCGCGCGCACGGGCGTGCCTCGCGCGCGCCCCGGTGGCGCGCGCCCCGGCGCGCTACCGCGGCGCGCGGCCCCCACGATGTCGGTTGCGCTCGCCGATGTCGATTGCCCCGCTCCCGGCCGGCGACGGGGGCGCAGGCTGCCACCTATCAGAGGGGCCCTCCCCCTCAGCCTCTTCCTCCTCGTCCTCCTCCGAGGATGAGTACTCCTCGGTCCCCGGGGAGGAGAGCCCCAGCTCTTCGCGCCGCCGGTACTCCGCGGCCCGCCGGTCGCGGCGCGCTTGATGTCGCCTCGCGCGCTCCCTCTGCGCGCCGCCGCCCCGCTCCGCTCCCCGCTGGCCGCGCGCCGGCCGAGCGCGCGGATGTCGGGGGTGGGCGGAACGGACTTTGAAGCGGTAAAGCTCACCGCTGCACACAGGAACATCAAAGACGCGTCAGGAGGCAGAAGCAACACCAAGAATTGAAACAAAATCAAGAATCAAACTCACCAGCGGGCCGGTGGGGAGCATCTCGAGGTCCCATGGGGTCGGTCCGATGCGGCGGCATCCGGGTGTCGACGGCGCTCCGCGCCGGGTGAGCGCGTATGGCCGCTCGAGGGGCGTCGGGAGCATCCGCGACCTCGCCAGATCGACGGGGTTGGCCGCCTCTGTCATCTCGAAGATGCAGAGCGGCCTCTCCATCAGGGGCACGACCGCCGGGTGATGGAGGAAGGCGAGGACGCCCATCGCGGTCGGCCCCGCGCCGCGACGGCTCTGCGGGCGGCCGGGGCCGACTCTGCCGCCTCCGTGTTGGGGCGTGGACACCCCGTAGCTCCAAGAGGCGGGCCTCTCCTTGAACACCCGGCCGGTGTAGGGGGGGAGGCCGGGCTCGGCGTTGCGCAAGTAGAACCATCCCCGCTCCCCGGCCCGGCGTTGTTCGTCGTCATGGTGCGGGGGATGTAGACGTTCTTGAATTGCCCTCGCGAGCAAGCGACATCCCCGCCGGCGCGCACCGCGCGCGGGGGTCCCTCGGCTCCGTCGTGGGCTGCGTGAAGAGCTCCGCGCGGAAAAGGTGTACCCAGAGCTCCCAATTGACTGGATCCCCCGTGTACCCTTCAAAGACGCCCACGAACGTGGCGGCTGCGCGAAATCGCGTTGGGCGCGAAGTTGTGCAACTCCACTTCGTAGTAGTGGCACATCGCCCGCATGAAGGTGGCTCGCCGGCGCGTTGAAGCCCCGCTCGTGGTAGCGGATAAAGCTCACCACGTAGCCCTCCGGAGGGTTGGGCGCGCGGTCTCCCGCCGGCCGGCACTATCCACTCCGCCGGGCGTCCATCTTCATTGGCCGCCGGTGGCGGCGGCGACCGGCTCGCCAAGGGGAGCCGGCCGGGTCACCGACGACCTCTCCCGGGCGTGCGGCTCCGGGATCGTGAGAGGCGAGGGCGGCGCCATGAGGAAGGACGAAGGAATGCGAGAGCGGAGGACGAGGAACGGAAGATGAGCTCTAATGGCGACAGCGCGGTGGCAAGGCGAGGCGAAGACGAAGGAGCGGGGGGGCCGGAATGGTGAGGCGTTAAGGTAAAAAACCGCCGTCTCCCTCTCCCCTCGGTTTATAAGCCGCGGGCGAGCTCTCGGGCGGATGTCCCGCGCGCATGCTTGCGGGGAATCTTCTCCTCACGCCGACGAACGGGCCCCACCACGACCGCAGCGGCCACATCACCGCGGACGGGCCATCATCACGGCGGAGACCCGCGGGGACCGAGGCGAGCGGTCACGTCCGCCGCCGCCACGCCGCCCACTACGCGCGCGCGCGCGGCGCGAGCCGCCTAAAAGGCGCGCCCGCGCCGCAAAAACCGCAGCCCTCGACGCGAGGCATTTAATGACCGGGTCCCTTGCCAAGCAAGGAGAACCCTCGAGCGGGGCGAACCCCCGCTCGAGACAAAACAACCCTCGATGGGATATCGGCGTGAGAAGGCCGCCGGGACCGCCTCGATGTAGCAGGGGGGGCCCCCCGGCACCCATGCCACGCAAACCCTCGGCGGCACGAGCCCTTGGCTCAGACGATGTCGCCCCTCGAAGGGACATCGGCGTGAGAAGGCCGCCCGGGCCTCGCTGAAGTAAAGGTGCACCGCGGGCACCCATGCCACGCAAAACCCTCGAGCGGCACGAGCCCTCGGCTCCCGGACGCTAACAACCCTCGATGGGATATCGACGTGAGAAGGGCGCCGCGGGCCTGCTTGATGTAGAGCAGGCACCGCGGGCACCCATGCCACGCAAAACCCTCGAGCGGCACGAGCCCTTGGCTCTAGACGATGTCAGCCCTCGAAGGGACATCGGCGTGAGAAGGTCGTCCGGGGGCCCGCTTGATGTAGAGCGGGCACCACGAGTACCCATGCCACCCAAAACCCTCGAGCGGCACGAGCCCCTGGCTCGAGACAATATCAATTCTCTAAAAAGGGCACATGCGTGAGAAGTGTGCCACCAACCCGGCCACCTCGAGGGTCGGCACGCCCGGACCCCTCGACGCCGCGAAACGTGAAAGACGGGGCTTTCCGGACATGGCCCCGCACGGCCCTTGCGATCCCGGGGGTTCCAGAGCGACCCTCGACGGGTTCGAACGGGCGCCTCGGATCACGCGGACTTAGGGACGACGAGGGCACGCGCATTCGAGCCGTTCCTCGAGCCGTCGGCTCGGTGCCCCACATGTCGTGTTCGAGAGCCGGCGAGGGCGGCTAAGCGGGGGATCCCAGGGGGAGAGCTTGCGCCCTCGGTCCCTAGCCGAACGGGGCCAGAGCCCCACCCTAGCAAACCCACGCAAGCGCTTCCATGGACGCGTCTCCGGCCCGCGCGGCCTACCCTTATCGAACGGGGCATGAGCCGCCCACTTGAACCATCCGCTACCGGCTCGAAGAGGAATCCGCAATTCGCGACCCGCTCGATGGGAGTTGCGGAAACCTCACCCTCCGGCCCGCGGAGGGAGCGGGCGAGGGCGCGTTAAAAAAACAAGTCGTCGGGCTCGACCCGATCGCCTCCGAGCGGGCCAAGGCTCGGGGGCTTGACGCACGGCTTACACCTCCTTGAAATTGCACCGCCGGAGAGACGGTGCCGGGGGAGCGTGCACCCCAGAGCCGGGCGAGAGCACCCGCCGTGCCGGTTGGCACATGTGCCATGCCTTTTCGACCAAAGTTCTCGCGGTTAACCCCTGCGAGGAGAACCCACACTCCGCGGGGCTTCGGGGGGGGCCTAGACCGCCACGGGTCCAACGACGCGGCCCCACGGAAAGCGTTCGCAAAACAAGGAGGGAAGAACGTTCGATCGGTGGGTTCCGGCATCGCGGGGAGCCTCGATAAACAAACCCGCGGATGCTCGGGGACCCTGCCCGACGGGGACCCCGCCTAGGGGTCCCCTTAAGCAATGGGGAAACCCTCACGGAAATCCCGGATGAGCCGAGACACGTTAAGCCTAACCATGCGAGGTGACTAACCATACGGGGGGCACGGCCCACGCCGCCGGGACCCCAGACGGCCCACCAAGACGGCCCGGCTTAGAGACCCCTCGGGGCGGCTCAGCCTCGCTCGAGGGGCGCGCTCCCCCCTCGGCGGGCTTCGCCCCGTTCGAGGGGCAACTCTTCCCTCGAGCGGTCTCGCCCCGCTCGAGGGCTCCGCTCCCCCCCTCGGCGGGTCTCGTCTCGCTCGAGGGCTCCCTCCCGCTCTCGGCGGGGCCCGCCACGCTCGCGGGCGCCTGGCCGAGCGCGCCGGTTCCCGTACACGGGCATTGAACGCCACGACGCCGCGGGGCCGGCGCCATCATGCGCCGGGGCTCGCACCCGGTGCGCGCACCAACTCCCCGGGGAGGGAGCCCATCCCGCCCTTGTGGAGATGGGCGTGCCGTCTCTGCGGCGGTGTCGGTCCCGTGATACCGACGCCCACTACGGGTGCGGCTAACGCGCCGGGCCCTCGAAGGGGGCGGGCCGCACCCTCCCATTCACTCCCGCGTGACCCTACGGGTTAGATGGGGGCGCCAGTAAGGTGGATGGCCATCCGGTCAACTGTAACGGCGCGGCGCGCCCTTGCCCACGCGGCCTTCGGCCGCGCCCGGCGCCTGCCGGGCGGCCCAGCGGCCTACCACCCCATTGGGAAGGAACGCGGGTCTGCTGCCTCACATTGCCCCGTACCCCATGCTCAACACCTCCCTCGAAGCCTCCAGAGGACGCCACCCCCTCCCCCCCCCTCCTGCCTCCCCCCTGTGGCGGGGGCCATCATGGCCGACCGCAAGATCGTCGACCCCCCACCACGAGCGTAGCACGACGTGCCCCCCACTGCTAGATACCGCGTGCTGTACTCGCCGCCCCCGGCCTATAAAGAGCAGCCCCCCCCGGGAAGCGTTCGGAACTACACCCACTCACTCTCTTATTCCCCACAACATCTTCGGCCACCCCACCACGGGACTAGAAGCCCCTCCTCCCCCCCCGCTATCCCCCACTACGCCCCCCTCGCAATATGTCCCCCCCCCTCCCCCCCCCGACCTCTTGGTGCACACCAAGACCTTCTGTCTCCGCACCGCGAAGCGCATCGGGAAGGAACGCCGTTCTGCCCGCTCTCCCTACTCCGTGCGGGCCTGCGTCGGCACCTCCCTCGAGCCTATCGAGAGGACGTCACCGCCATCCGCTGCCCTCCTACCCTCGAGCCGCCCTCGGTCGGGTGCAAGGAGTGAGCCATGATGGCCGGACCGGCGGCAAAGATCGCCGGACGGCCGCCCACTCTACGGCATAGCACGGCGTCCACTCCCCCACGTAGCTAGATAGCGCGGCGTGCATGTGACCTCGCCTCCCCCTTGACCTATAAAAGGGGGAGCGAGCCCCCGGCCCACGCCGGGGGAGAGACGAGTTCGATTGAACATAACACACGCGCACTCACTCTCTTATTCTCCCACAACATCTTGACCACCCACAGGGGCTTGACACGCTTCCTCTCCCGCCTTGCTTGTCTCGCCTGGCAAGCACCCTAGGTGCCGAGCAATATAGTGCCACGAGCCCCCTGCTTCCGGCGTACCCCCCTCGGCGGAACCGGGATAAAACCTTGTGTCATTTGTTGCTTGGCATCGACCATTGAGGGTGACCTAGGCGTTATCTCTTGGTTGTGTCGGGCCATATTGCACCGACACGTAGACGTCGGGGAGGGCGCAGGTCTGCCAACTCTGTGCCTCGTGCGCTGCGTGCCTCCCTCGCCTCTCGGAGGGCATCACGCCATCCGGCTGCTCTCCTCCCTCGAACCGCTACGTCGGGTCAAGCCGAGCCATGATGACCGAGATCGGCGCAGAGGTCGCCGCGGCCGCCCCGCCCTGCGACATAGCCGTCGCCTCCCCCACGTAGGCCCGGGCATGCCCGTGCTCTTCCCTCCCTTGCTGGGGGCGGCGCTGGCGGGGGACACGACACGAGGACACAACGGACGGATTCATTCAGACTAGAATTCACAACGCACCACACACTCACTCGTCCATTCTCCCACTATATCTTCGACCACTCCACCGGGGACTTGGAAGCCACGCTTCCTCTCCCGCCTTGCTTGTCGGCTTGCCCTACTACGAGCACCCCGGTGCTAAGTAATATAGTGCCTCGAGCACACCCTTTGCTTGGACGTACGGCCTCCTCGGCGGGCACCGGGATAAAAGCCTCGTGTCACTTGTTGCTTAGCATCGACCATCGAGGGATAGACCACGACGCTATCTATTGGTTAGTGTCGGGACCATATTCCGCACGCGGCGGTTGGCGCCCACCGTGGGGCAAGCGAGCGCCTAAGGTCATTTCGCCAATTCCCTCCATGGTGATCCGCCGCCAATGCGCGTGCTACACGCTTCTTGCATGGGTAGCTCGGACCCCCTCCCCAGCGGGTTCGAAATCCGCTTCGGGGACACTGAACTTTCGGGCCACGGGGAACGGCTATCTCATGCGCCTCACCAACGCGTGAGGAACTCGCGCCGGCGCCGGCGCCGGGGTGTGCTCGGACTCACGCCCCACGCACCACCACGGCGCGAGGGCACCGCGGAGCACGGACGCTGGCGGGGCCGTCGGCGCCACGATGCTGCCGTCGCTGCGGGCGAGCATTCGCGTCGGGCGCGGTCCGAACGGCGGCGGGTTCGAGCCGCGCCACCACCCGGCGCGGTGCGCCGGCCCATCACGACCGCCCCTGCCACGGCGGGGCGGGCGCCTGATCTCGGGGCCACGCCATCCCCATCGGACGCAGCGTGGCGCAGCATCGGCCTACAACGCCAGCATCAGCACGACGATGCGCGAGGGTTCCGCCAGCCGCCACGTCTTTGTCGCCGAGAGACCCCGGCGCCTCGGCGAGGGACGGAGTCATCCACAGGCTCCGTCGACACGATACCACCGCCGGCGCCACGGATACGGGGTGGGACTTCTCGGCGTGCCGGACTCGGTCGCGTTCGGTGTTTCCTCGCGCCGCGGACTGCGGGTTTGGCGTGCTCCTGACGACTCCGGCCCCCGGGAGCTACGATCCCGCGCGGGGTGGCTGCGCCGTCATCACCAACGACCGCCCAATGCGGCCCGTGCGGCCCGCGCCAAGACGGGGAAGTCCCGCGCTGCCCGGGCATCGCCTCGCGCAGGCCGCGGGGGCCAGCGCTCTGGCCGGGGCCCGGCGGCCGACGCGGGGCCGCCCCAAGCCCGCGGGCTCGAGGTCAGGGCGGCGGAAGAGTGCCGAACGAACGCGGCTGCCCTCCGCGCCTCAATGGCGGGGAGGCCTCGCGCGCGGCGAAGCGCGCACGGGAGGCTTTGGGCCGATCGCGGCCGCGTGCCTTGCCCCAGTGCCTCCCACGTCGACAACGCGGACGCGCCCCCCATGGGCGAGCCAAAAGCTCGTCGCGGCCGCGGCTTCCGACTTCTTCCCGGGCCATCCGAGCACCCTCGACCCCGAGGGCTCGGACATGCAGCGAGTGCAAACCCTCATCGAGCGAGCGGTCGTCCAGCGAGCCAAGAGCTCGGCCTCACGCATCAGCCCCACGGGGGGATGCGGCAGAGGCGTGGCGTGCCCGGGAGAGCGGACCCTCGTGCGCGCGCGGGGGATCGGCGGGGCGGCCGCCCGCCCAGGGCGCACGGCGGGCGGAGCGGCTCCTTGGCGCGCGCGGGGCGATGGATGGCGACGCCCGCAGCGTCATTAACGCCGGGCGCACCGGCGGGGCGGACGCGCGGCGGCAAGGGGCTACCACCCTCGACGGGGTGGACGCTACGACGGCGGCGAGGATCGCTCCCCAACGCGGAACCCCCGAGGAGCACCCGTGTGTTCGGCGGGAGATCCGCGCGGCGCGTTTCCCCAACGCTTCCGCCAACCCTCGACGATCGTCAAGTACAACGGGGAGACGGACCCCCGCGTGTGGCTCAACGACTACTTGCTTGGCTTGCCGGTGGGGCGGGGCCACGGCGACGAGGTCATCATCCGCAACTTTCCCCTGCACCTTGGCGACGCGGCGCGGACCCCTGGCGCTCGAGCACTTGCCGCGCCGACGGATCCATGGCAGGACGACCCTGGTCCACACGTTCGTGGGCAACTTCCGGGGCACATACGTGCGCCTAGAAATGCTCATGGGACTGCGCTCCTCGCACGCGAAGCCCCGGCGAGTCGGCTGCGGGACTTCATACGGAGGCGCTTCTCCAAGCGGCGCACGGCAGCTCCCCGCCGTGGCACGGTGCGAGGCTTGTGCACGCCTTCCTCGAGGGGCACCACGTGCGAGACCTCGTGCGGGAGCCTGGGACGCAGCCGCCTGCGGACTCCAACGGTGACTGACATCGCTACCGGCTTCGCCTCGGAGAAGAGGCCGTGGGGGCGATCTTGACGGCAAAAAGGGCAAGCGCTCGGAGGACACGCCGCCGCGGAGGGCGCAAGTCCAAGGAGCCCCACCGCAACGACAAGCGGGGCAAGAAGGGGAAGAAGCCGCGCGCGGCGCGCGAGCGGGGGCGTGACGGCGGCAACGCGGGGCCCTCGCCGCTGACCTGCTCGACGGGGCCCTCAACCAGGCCCCTCGAGGCCGGGAGTGTTCGACGACATACTTTGAAGAAGCCATGTCCCTACCACAAGACCCGGTGCACCATACCCTCGAAGCGGCGATATGCTCAAGAAGTTCTATGGCCGCGCCCCGCGAAGGAGGCGGAGGCCAAGAAGGACGGAGGCGACGGTGACGCGAGGCGGCTTCCCGCCGCGTCGAAAATGTGTTCCTCATCTTTGGGGGACCAGCCGTGCCGACATGTCGACCCGGCGAACGCAAGAAGGAGCGGCACGAGGTCCTAGCCGCGGAAGGGCGCCTCCGTCCTTCCTCAATTGGTCGGAGGATGCCATCACCTTTCGCCGGGAGGACCACCGGACCGCATCCCCAACCGGAGCCGGTGCCGTTGGTGGTCGACCCCATCATCGGGAACGCCGGTTCTCGAAGGTCCTCATGGACGGAGGCGCCGACCTCAACATCCTCTATGCGCATACGTTGCGCCTCATGGGGATCGGGTTGGACCCATTTTGCGGCCCGGCCACGAAGCCGTTCCACGGCATCGCGCCGGCCGCCGGAGTCCAACCCCTCGAAAGCGGATCGACACGCCCGGTCTGGTTTGGCACCCCAAAGAACTTCCGCAAGGAGACCCTCACCTTCGAGGTGGTGGGGTTCAAGGGGGCCTACCACGCAATCTTGGGGCGACCCCGTTACGCCAAATTCATGGCGGTCCCCAATTATACTTACCACGAAGATGAAGATGCCGGGACCAAACGGCGTCATCACCGTTGGGTCATCCATCGAGCACGCATTCGGCGCGACATCGAGTGCGTGGAGCACGCGGGAGGCACTAGCGTCGGACGAAGCGGCGGTGACTCCGCTAGAGAAGATGGTCAACGAAGACCCTCAACTCCGCCGGCCAGCACGCCGCACCTTCGAAGGCTGCGATGCAGCGTACCAAAGGGGTCCCCCCGACCCCCTCAGCCCCCGAGGGCAAGGCACCGAGGGTGCCTCCACCCTCGACCCCAAAGGAGCCGGTGCTCGTCGACTTCCTCCGCGCCAACGCCGACATCTTCACATGGAGCCCCTCGGATATGCCGGCATCCCGAGGGAAGTCGCGAGCACTCCCTTGACATCTCGCCAAACGCCCACGCCGTGGCCGCGGGCCGCGCCGCTTCGACGAGGAGCGACGACGGCAATCGGAGCGGAGGGCGGAAGCTTCTCGAGGCCGCATTCATCAAGGAGGTGTTCCACCCAACATGGCTAGCTAACCCCGTGCTTGTAAAGAAGAAGAATGGGAAGTGGCGGATGTGTATAGACTACACTAGTCTCAATAAAGCATGTCCTAAAGTTCCTTTTCCTTTGCCACGCATTGATCGATCGTTGATTTAACTTTGGGTGCGAATTGCTCGTTTCCTTGATGCCTATTCGGATACCACCAAATAAAGATGAAAGAGTCCGACCAGCTCGCGACCTCGTTCATCACACCGTTCGGGATGTTCGCTACGTCACGATGCCATTTGGCCTCGAAACGCAGTGCAACATACCGGCGCCGCATGCGGCACGTTTTTGGGGACCACATCGGGCTGACGGTCGAAGCATACGTAGACGACATCGTCGTGAAGACCAGGAAGGCGGATGACCTGGTTGGCGACCTTGGCATTGCGTTCAACCGCCTACGGCAAATGGGGTCAAATTAAACCCCGAAAAATGCGTCTTTTGGAGTGCCGCGAGGCATGCTCCCGGGATACATTGTCTCCCGGCGGGGAATCGAGGCCAAGTCCCCCCCGAAAAGGTCGCGGCCCTCGAACGGATGGGTCCGATCCGGACCTCAAAGGGGTGCGAAGGTGTTGGGGTGCCTTGCCGCCTTGAGCCGCTTCATCTCGCGGCTCTGTGAGAAGGGCCTGCCCTCTATCGCCTCCTCAAGAAGCACGAGCGCTTCTCCTAGACCTCCGAGGCCCGAGATGCGCTCGACAAATTGAAGGCGTCTCTAACGCACGCCCCCGATCCTCACGCCGCCGCAAGACGGCGAACCCCCGCGGCTCTACGTAGCCGCAACCACCCGAGTGGTCGGCGCCGTGATCGTCGTGGAGCGCATGGAGGAGGGGCACGCCTTGCCCGTACGGCGGCGGGCCTACTACATGTCGGTCCTCGTCGACACGAAGACGCGCTACCCCCTAGGGTCCGGGGGCCGCTGTACGCGGTAGTCCTTGCGCGGTGCAAGCTCCGCCACTACTTCGAGGCCCACTCCCGTCACAGCGTGGCTTCCTCCTTCCGCTAGAAGAGATCATCCGCAACCCCGACGCCGCGCGGAAGGACCGCCAAGGGTCCGTGAGCCGATGGGCGAAACGCTCGCCTACGCCCCACGCAAGGCCATCAAATCGCAAATCTCGGCGGATTTCGTCGGCCGAGTGGACGGACACGCGACCGCCACCCCCACAAATCCAGAGGCCGGACTGCGTTCTTCGACGGCCGCTGATGAAAACGGGAGCTGCGCGCGGCCTCGCTCGTGTCACCCCTCGGGGAGCACATGCGCTACGCAAGGCGCCTCCACTTCCCCCGCGTCCAACAATATGGCCGAATACGAGGCCCTCCTCTGTGGGGCCCCCAAAATCGCCATCGAGTTAGGCGTCAAGCGCCTCGATGTACCTGGGCGACTCGTAGCTCGTGATCGATCGAGTCATGAAGAACGCGAGCTGCCACGACGACAAGATGGAGGCCTACCGCAAGGCCGTGCGAGCCCTCGAAGACAAATTCTACGGCATCGAGCTCAATCACGTGCCCCGCCGGTACAACGAGGAAGCGGGACGAGCTTGCCAAGATCGCGTCCGGCGGATCACCGTTCCCCCGAATGTCTTTGCGCGCGACGTCACGCGCAACCCTGGCTGGGTCTTCGAGCCTCCCCCTCGAGCCGACGGACCCTCGGGGGTCCCTCGAATCCGGCCGGGTGCGGAACCCATGGACGAGGACCCCTCGAACGAGGCGGGGGTACGTGCTCTCCCTCCTTCGAAGGGTACGGCTCCTGTGAGGTCGACGTGATGGACACGGAGCCGGCTCCTGGTCCGCGGGATTGGAGGAAAAATACATCGCCTGGATTGCTCGAGGGGAACTCCCCACGGACCGGCCACGGCCGGGGGTGCACGCCGGATGGCCAAATCTTTCGCCCCTCATCGACGGCGAGCGGAACAAGCGCGCCCCCTCCCGCATCCTACGACGGTGCGTGCCCATTCCCGAGGGGGGCGCGAACTCCTACGGACATACACGCGGGGATCCGTGGCCACCACGCCGCACCCGCACCCCTCGGCCGCGCAACGCGTTCCGCCGGCTTTTACGGCCTACCGCGGTCTCGACGCCGCTGAGATCGTGCGCACCGCGAAGGGTGCCGCCTGTACGCCCGCAAGTCCAACTTGCCCGCCCATGCCCTGGCGACCATCCCCCGTAACATGGCCGTTCGCCGTGTGGGGGCTGGACATCGTCGGCCCCCGCGAAGGCGCCGGGGCTTCACCCCACTAGCTAGTCGCGATCGACAAGTTCTCCAAGTGGGTGGAGGTGCGCCCCATCACGAAACTAAGGGCGGCAAAGGGTGACATTCTTCACCGATATCGTCTACCGCTTGGAGTGCCAAACTCCATCATCACGATGCTGGGTCCCAGCCTCTCACGGCCGAAAGTTCTTGGAGTTCTCGTGGACAAGTTCCACATCCGCGTGGATTGGGCGCCGTGGCACACCCACGGACCAACGGCCAAGGGAGCGTGCTACCCGCATGATCCCACAGGGGCCTTAAGCCCAGAATTTTCGATCGCCTCAACAAACGGGCGAAATGGCTCCAAGAACTACCCGGCGGTCGTGTGGAGCCAAGGACCACCCCAAGCGAGCCACCGGTTCACCCATTTTTCTAGTCCACGGCGCGAGGCCGTCCTCCCCACGGATTTAGAATACGGGTCGCCCAAGGTTCGAGGCTATAACGAGGATGCTACCCACCGAGCCCGCGAAGACTCGGCGGATCGCCGGACGAGGCATGCCTCGTAGCCTTAATGCATTCCGCAAGGTATCAACAGTCCCTAAGACGCTACCAAGCACGCAAGATACGTCGACGGGATTTCAGCGAGGGGGATCTGGTCCTAAGGCTACGCCAAGATAACCGAGGGCGCCACAAGCTATCGCCCCCACGGGAGGGACCCTACGTCGTGGTGAAGGTACTCAAGCCAGGCACGTACAAGCTGGCCAACGAGGACGGTGAAGAGCTCACCAACGCTTGGAACATCCAACAGCTACGTCGCTTCTACCCTTAGCTAGGATTTTCCAAGTATTTTTGTTGTAAAAATCACATGGCCAACGCCCCAGTTGGCAACGACTATGTAAATACTTCAAGTCTAATGAAAAGGATAACTCCGGCCCCCCCCGAAAACCCAAGTTACCCTCCGGGGCTACCGCGGGGGGCACCCCCCCCCAAAATGGTCCCATTTTTGCGCAAAATAAAAACAACTCAAACGCGCTAAGTTTGTTTTCTACTTCAACTACGAGCAACGATTTGAACAGAGGGCGCGGCGGCCCGGGCGGGGAGGAGCGTGCGAGCCGAGATAGCCTACGCCGCGTGGATAAGGCCCTTCTCTCTCGCACTCCAACCCAAACGGACTCCCGCCGAAAATCGAACTCCCCTAAGTAAAATCTACTCGCGAAGAATGAGAAACAAAAAAGGCGCAATAGGCAAAACACTTCATTTCGTATCATCAAATGTTTGCGATAAAGATAATGTATTTATTTACAAAGGCCACGGACGGAATATTGATACACAAAAAGCGGGCCCGCCGCCCATGTTTCGGGCGGAAGGAGCAACGACATCGGGCAACGTCGGGGAAGAGAAACTCCTCGAAGGCTTCAAAGCAAGCAACCCCGCGGCGTCGGGCCGCGAGCGCGTCCACACGCTCCATGGCCACCCTCGTCCTCGACGCCCTCGGGAACGACGTAGCCCTCGGCCCCGCCTCGAAGTTAACCTCGTAGCGGGACCGCACCACTCCGAGGGCCTTCTCGGACGCCCCCATACTGCGCGCCCGCGCATCCGGCCTCTGGTGACATGGCCACCAAGGGCACGCGGACGGCCGGCAGGGGAGCCGCCGGCCCGGGCCTCGCCCTCCTCGACGGCGCGGCGGGTCTCGAGGGCCGCATCGCGCGCCTCCCGCAGCCTCCGCCCGAGGAGTTGTAGGAAGCCTCGCAGCCGCCTCGGCCCGCTTCGCGCGCGTGCCCCGCGGTGCGCAAGCCCGGAAACGCCAAGGCAAGAAAGAAATCGAGAAAAAAGGGAATGCGAGTTCCCAAACGAAAAACCAACAAGGCAAGAGTCGAACAGCTTGCTCACCCTCGACCTCGCTTCCTCTCCGTCTCGTAGTCGCGGCGCACGGCCCTCGACCGTCGCGCTCGAGGCGCTCGACGGTTTCACCTTGCTCCCGAGGGACATCTCCCCGATTGGGGCGTTGGTGATGTTGAGCATAATCACCCTCGCCTCGGCCTTGGAGAGCTTGGCGTCCCTATCCGCCAAGGTCTTCGCGACACCTCGTGGGCGGCGCGCTCCTGTTCCGGTCGCACGGGCGTCGGCGAGGGCGGCCTGCCCTGCGCCGGAGCCGTTCCTCGCCCGCGGCGGGCGGCGCTCTTGCGAGCCGGCTCCGCCGGCCACGAGGGCCGCGCCCTTGGCGCGAGGGCGAGCCTTCGGGTCGTCGGCCTCCTTGGCGCGTCGTCCAGCCCCGCGCGCCCGCTCCGCGCCCGGCGCCGCGCTCGCGCCCCCTCGTGCGACGAGCGAAGCTCCCGGCGCCGCGGACGGTAGCCACCTCCGCCTCCTGGGGCTTGGCGGCCGCCGTCCGCGTCTCTCTCCAAGTACGAGCGCGCGTGCCACGCCGCCTCATCACGGTCGATGAGGGCTACGCGCACCCGCCCGAGGCTCAAGCGGCGCGCCGTGTCCCGCCCGGAGTTCTCTGGGAGCTCGTCGGCCGGGCCGGGGCCCGCACGCCGGCCCGGGGCCGTCGGGGACCCCGAGAGCGTCGCCAGCGCGCGTCGAAAGCGCCGCACCGCTCCCGAGCCGGTGGACCCCGCGTTCACCCGGCCGAACGCATCGTACCTGTCGTGGGCGCGGCGCTCGAGCTCCCGGCATCCACACACCAAAATCCGCAAACACTACGGCACAAAGACAAGACACGAAGATGAGAAGGAAGAAGAAAACGAGCGACGACACCCTACACCGGAAGACGCGCCGGGCGGGGCCGCCATGGACTGCAACGCCTGGGTACGCGCGCCGGCCGAGCGTGGCACCGTGGCGTCGGAGCTCGCCCCGCAGCTCCCGTTCCCCCCCGGGCGTCGGCAAACGCCGGGGATCATCGATGCCCCCTCCACCCGGGCAGTGGCGGCGGCGCGCGGGAGGACGAGGCCTCGCCGCCGTGTCCTCGACCCCCCACCACCATGTGACCCTCGTGCCGCCACGAGGGCCCCTCCCCGGGGCCTCGGAGGGAAGTCGTGCCGACCGGCCCACCGATCCCACCCAGCGGCGGGAGTCATCCGAGACCTCCACCACCTCCGCTCTGCAGTGCCGGCGGCGCCGCCGCTCCGTGCCGCCTCCACCGCGCCTCCACTTGCGTCTCCGCGGCCGCGGCGCCGGCACGGCGCCGCGGCCACCGCCTCCGGCTGCCCCGCCACATCCACGGCGCCGCCACAAGTTGCACCCGCTCCGCCTCCTCCGGCCGGCGCCGCGGGCCGCGCTCCGCGGCCCGAGCACCTCCGCCGGGCCGCACCTCCGCCACGGCCGCCGCGCGCCCCCGCGCCCCCACCCACGGCCGGCGCCGGCCGCTCCTCGGCGACCTCCCGACCTTGCGCCACGGCGGTGGTGATCCGCCGGCCGAGGCCTCACGGCCCTCCGCGCGACCCCCCGCGAGCTCTCGCCCGCCGCCGTGCTTGCTCCCGCCCGCGGCGCCCGACGAGCGCCGCCGGGGTGGGGATGGACGCGGTCCGTCCCCGGCACCTTGGCGGTGCGAGAGGGGGGCGCGGTTAGCACCACCCGCGCGCGTGCACGAATGGAAGGTTAGGACGCCCGACCAACGACAAATCCAACCAAGCAAAAAGACGAGCTCCTTACCTCGAAGAAGAAAAGGCCCGTTTCCTTTTTCTCCTCGAGGCCTCGCCGGATGAGGCCGGTGTAGTTGGCGCGCTCGCCGCTACGCCTCCCGACGCGCGCCGCCGCGCCTCCCGGCGCCGCGCGCGCGCGCGGGCACGCTCGCTCCGCGTGCGGACGCACGCTGCTCGTAGCGCCGCTGCGGCGCGCGCCGCCGCGCGCGCGCAGCACGCCGCCCGCGCGCGTGGGCGCGCTCGCCCCCGCGCGCGAGCACGCTCGATGCGCGCACGAGGCGCGCCCGCCGCGCGCGCCTCCGTGGCGCGCGCCGGCGCCTCCGCGGCGCGCGCCGTTCCCGATGTCGATGGCCGGCGGCGGGCGCCGTTGCGCCCGCCCCCGGCGATGCCGCCCCCGCGGCCGGCGCCGGCTCCGGCGACGGGGGCGGCGGCTGCCACTGTCGAGGGGCCCTCCCCTCGCCCTCTTCCTCTTCGTCCTCCCTCCAAGAACGAGTACTCTTCGGTCCCCCGGGAGGGAGAGCCCCCCCCCGCTCTTCGCGCCGCCGTGCTCCGCGGCATGCCGGCCGCGGCGCGCTAGACGTCGCCTCGCGCGCTCCCTCTTGCACGCCGCCGCTCCGGCCGGCGGCCGCCGCGCCACCCGGCCAAGCGCGCGGGGAGCTCGGGGGTGGGCGGAACGGACTTGGCGACGGTGAAGCTCACCAGCTGCACACAGGAACAACAAGGACGCGTCAAGAGGCAGAAGCAAGACCAAGAATCGAAACAAAATCAAGAGTCACACTCACCAGCGGGCCCGTGGGGAGCATCTCGAGGTCCCATGGGGTCCAGCCCGCAGGCATCAGCACCCGGGTGTCGGCGGCGCTCCGCGCCGACGGTGAGCGCATATGGCCGCCGAGGGGCGTTGGGAAGCATCCGCGACCTCGCCGAGGATCGACGGGGTTGGCCGCCTCCGTCATCTCAAAGACGCAGCGCGGCGCCTCTCCATCAAGGGCACGACCCGCCTATGATGGAGGAAGGCGAGGACGCCCACCGCCCCCACCCCCATCGCCGCCGTGCGCCGCAAGGCGGCCGGCCCCCGCACCCCGCCGCCTCCGATCGGGGCCGTGGACACCCCGTAGCCCCGAGGAGTCGGTCTCTCCTTGAACACCGGCCGGTGTAGGGGGAAGGCCGGGCTCGGGGCGTTGCGCGGATAAAACCATCCCCGCTCCCGTCCGGCGTTGTTCGTCGTCATGGTGCAGGGGATGTAGACGTTCTTGAATTGCCCCGCAGGCAAGAGACATCCGCCGCGCGCACCACGCGGCGGGTCCTTGGCTCCGTCGTGGGCCGCGTGAAGAGCTCCGCGCGGAAAGGTGTACCCGTAGCTCCCAATTGGCCGGGATCCCGTGGTACCCTTCGCGAGACGCCGACGAACGTGGCCGCCCCTTCGCGAAATCGCGCGTGGGGGTGAAGTTGTGCGGCTCCACTCCGTAGTGGTGGCACATCGCCCGCATGAAGCGGCTCGCCGCCGCGTTGAAGCCCCGCTCGTGGTAGCGGATGAAGCTCACCACGTAACCCTCCGGCGGGTTGGGCGCGCGGTCCCCCGCCGGCGCCCTATCCACTCCGCCGACGTCCCGGTCTTCATTGGCCGCCGGTGGCCGGCGGCGACCGCCGCCAAGGGCCAACCGGGTCACCGTCGACCTCTCCCAAGCGTACGGCTCCAAGATCGTGAGGGGAAGCCGAGGCGGCGCCATGAGGAAGGACGAAGGAATGCGAGGACTCGAGGACGAAAAACCGAAGACGAGCTCTAACGGTGACACCGCACGGCGGCAAGAGCGAGATGAAGACGAAGGGGCGGTGGACCGAAAATGGTGAGGCGCTATGGGTAAAAAACCGTCGTCTCCCCACTCCCTCGCATTTATAAGCCGCAGGCGAGCTCCTCCGGGGCGGATGCCCCGCTCGCATTAACTGCGAGGGAATCTTCCCCTCACGCCGACGGATGGGCCCCACCCGCGACCGCAGCTGGCCACATCACCGTAGACGGCCATCATCCACGGGCGGAGACCCGCAGGGGCCGAGGCGGCGCTCACGTCCACCGCCACGCCGCCCACTACGCGCGCGCGCCGGCCACGCGCCCAAAAGAACGCGCCCGCGCCGCAAAACCGCGGCCCCCTCGGCGCGAGGCATTAATGGCCCGGTCCCTGCCGCGCAAGGAGAACCCTCGAGCGGGGCGAACCCCGGCTCGAGACAAGGGCAACCCTCGATGGGATATCGACGTGGAGAAGGCCGCCGGGACCCCGCTCGATGTAAAGCGAGCACCGCGGTACCCATGCCACGTAAAACCCTCGAGTGGCACGAGCCCCCTGCTCAAAACGAAATGGACCATCGATGGGACATCGACGTGAGAAGGCCGCCCTCGTGACCTTCTTGATGTAAAGGTGCACCGCGGGTACCGATGCCACGTAAAACCCCCCGAGCGGCACGAGCCCCCAGCTCAAACGATGTCGCCCTCGATGGGACATCGGCGTGAGAAGGCCACCCGCGGTCCCGCTCGATGTAGAGCGGACACCACGAGTACCCACGCCACGCAAAACCCTCGAGCGGCACGAGCCCTCGCTCAAAACGATGTCGCCCCCTCGAAGGGACATCGACGTGAGAAGGCCGCCCGGACTCGCCTGATGCGGTGCAGCGTGCACCGCGGCACCCATGCCACGTAAAACCCTCGAGCGGCACGAGCCCCCGGCTCGAGACAATATCACCTCTCCAAGAAAGGGCACATACGCCGTGCTACCAACCGCGCCTCGAGGGCCGGCTCGCCCCCCCCTGGCCGCCGCGGACGCGCGAAAGACGGGGCCGCCTGTGCGCCACCCCGCACGGCCCTACCGATCGAGGTCCGAAGCCCGACCCTCGACGGGTTCGAACAGGCGCCTCGATCGCGAGTTAGGGACGACGAGGGCACGCGCATTCGAGCCGTTCCTCGAGCCCGTCGGCTCGAGGGTGCCCCACATGTCGTGCTCGAGAGCCGCCGAGGGGAAGCTAGCCTGGGATCCCACCGAGGGAGAGCTTCCTCGCCCTCGGTCCCTAGCGAACGGGACCGAGCCCCACCTAGCAAACCCACGCAAGCGCTTCCATGGACGCGTCTCCGGACCGCACACGCCCTACCCCTTATCGAACGGGGCATGGGCGTCCACTGGAACTACCCGCTACGGCTCGACGAGGAATCCGCAATCCGCGACCCGCTCGATGGGGGTTGCGGAACCCTCACCCTCCGTCCCGCGGAGGGGACGGCGAGGGCGCGCTAAAAAAAAACGAGTCGCCAAGCTCGCACCCGATCGCCTCCGAACGGGCCAAGGCTCGGGGGGCTTGGCGCACGGCTACACCTCCTTGAAATTGCACCCGCCGAGACGGTGCATGCCAGCCGCGTGCACCCCCGAAGCCGGCCGAAACACCGCCGATGCGGTTGGAATATGTGCCACGCCCTCTCGACCAAATTCTCGCGGCTAACCCCTGCGAGTACCCACACCTCCCCGCAGGGGCTTCGGGGTGTAGACCCGCGGGTCCCGCGACGCGGCCCCACGGAAAGCGGTCGCGGAACAAGAAGGGAATAATGTCCTATCGAGAGGTTCCGGCATATGTGGGAGCCTCAATGGTAAACCCACAGATGCTCGGAGAGGCCACCGCCGGGGACGTGCCCCTAGGGGTCCCCTTAAACAATGGGGAAAACCTCACCTAAAACCCGCAACGAAACCAAAACACGTTGAGCCTAATCCATGCGGGTGCCTAACCATGTAGGACACGGCCCACGCCACGAGGGACCCCAACGGCCCACCAAGGCGGCCCTCTTAGAGATCCCCTCGAGTAGGCTCCGCCTCGCTCGAGGGCACGCGCCCCCCCCTCGGGGCGGGCTTTGCCCCGTTCGGGGGGCGGCCACTTCCTCGAGCGGCTCCGCCCCCGATCGAGGGCTCCTCCCCCTCGGCGGCGGGTTTTGCCTCGCTCGAGGGCACGCCCGCTCTCGGCGGCGTCCGCCACGCTCGAGGGCGCCCCGCACCCCGTGCGCCGCCCCCGTACATGGGCATTTAACGCCACGACACCGCGGGACGGCGCCAGCGGGCGCCGGCTCGCACCCCGGTGCCGCCGCACCAGCTCTCCAAAGGAGGAGCCCATCCCCGCCACCGTGGGGAGGGCCGGTGCGCCGCGGCCGGTGTCGGTCCGTGACACCGTGCGCACGCTCCCGGTACGGCCCCTAACGCGCCGAGCCCCTCGAAGGGGGGGGCCGACGCACCCCCCGATTCACTTTCTTGTGACCCCACAGGGGTTAGGTGGGGGCGCTAGGCCGGTGGATCGCCATCCCCGCCACGTAGCCGCGTGGCCGCCGTACCCATGCGTGCGTGAGCACGCCCGACGCCTAGCAACTACTCCTGGCCCGTGGAAGCGCGTCGGGAAGGAACGTCGTTCGACGAACTCCCGTACTCCCGACGGCCCCCGCGCGCACCTCCCTCCGAGCCTATCGGGAGGACATCACCGCCATCCGCCGCTCTCCTACCCTCGAACCGCTCTTGTTCGGGTACAAGACAGGCCATGATGACCCGATCGCCGCAAGGATCGCCCGACGGCCGCCCATTCTACAGCATAGCACGTCGCACTTCCCCACGTAGCTAGATAACGCGGCGTGCATGTACTCCGCCTCCCCTTCAGCTATAAAAAGGGGGAGCGAACCCCCCACCGCGGGGACACGACACAGGACACAACGGACGGACTCATTCGGACCGAATTCACATCGCACCACTCACTCACTCGTCAATTCTCCCACAATATCTTCGACCACTCCACCGAGGGGACTTGGAAGCGCGCTTCCTCTCCCGCCTTGCTTGTAGTCGCCCCACTACGAGCACCCCCGGTGCTGGGTAATATAGTGCCTCGAGCACGCCACCGCTGCCGGACGTACGGCCCCTCGCCGGAACCAGATAAAAACCTCGTGTCACTTGTTGCTTAGCATCGACCATCGAGGGATAGACCACGGCGCTATCCTACGGGTTAGTGTCGGGATCATATTCCGCACCGACAAACAAGCTCAAATCGGAGCAACAAGGAGTTGCTAGCGTACCTGCACCGCACTTGAGTTGAAAATTGCCAGAAAGCGCACTAGAAGCCTTGAATTGAAGAATCGATAGGCGAAATTGAGGCCGACAAGAAGAAAATAGCCGAACTCCCTGGATTGACAAAAAAAAATCCAAAAGGGAAGCTTCACGGCTCCCCCGATCGAATCAAACCGACTCAAGACAAAACATGCTTGTCTAACACTAAAGAAGGCTGATCGAAACTCTCGGAAGTATCGAAAAAATGATATCGAGACGCTTCGGTGTAATCTCGAAGTATTTGAACATTTGATTGTGTTGAACAACTTGTAGCCAAATGATTGATCATCCTTGTAATTTTGTTTACCATAAATTTTCACTTTCCATTTTCTCGCTCACCTTGTTTGCAATTTTAGACAATCCATTCGGCAACTCTAGTAAACAAGTACTAGACCCGAACGGCAATCCGATCGCAACTCAAGCCGATCAACCAACCGAATACGACTCGGCCTTGAATTCCAAACGACCCGACGGATTCGTTAAGGAAGTCTCTCCACCATCCAAATTTCTCGGGATATGCACCACGATCCGCGGCCACGATCTCTTTGCCATCCCCATAAATAAAATTGCGGGTGCCCCTAGCCTTTCACCAAGTCTTTTGCCTTCAAGCCTTCGCCAATCTAAACTTTCTTCCCCCCGACACTAGTACTCCCAAAAACTTTATGGCGGCGCGAAGCAACAGGCATTGTGCCGGCCGACGAGGTCAAGGAAGTCGAGCCGGCACTCGTCGGAGGTGGTGATCATCAACTTCCTGCACCTCTCCCTAGATTTCTTTACGTTTCGACGATCCTCTTTGTATTTTCGGCCTCATCCGCGGGAATCGCCTCCCGGCCCCCCCGCCGCCCGCAATCCCGGCCACCGCCGGACGACTCCTCGAGTCGTACAACTACCCCCCCTCGCGCTACAACAAGTGCGATGCCCTCCGTTTCAAGGCGGAGCGCGACGAAGCCCCCCCCAGCCGGAAGATGTTTCCAAGAAAGCCGGCATCGGCGAGCTCGAATGGGAGCATTAGCGCAAGCTTTTCCGCTGGAGACCATTGACGATAAATTTCTTGATTGACTTCGGTCCAACTCAACTTTGAACTAACCGCCATTGTTCCACAATGCGCGCACCGGCGACGCCGAGCTTAGCGGTGAAGAGGGCCCGGGTGAAGCAACCGACGGACAAGGTGAACGCCCGGGACACGCCCGCGAGACCGCATTGCCGCGGTGGAAGACCGTGTCGATGAGGTGTCCCTTCATGGTGTTCACTGGGCACTACCCTTGGCCGGCCGCCATGGCGACGCACACGGCGTCGACTATTCCACGCAGCCGCGCGGCTTCCGTGGCGGCACACCGCAGGGACGTCGACGAGATTGAGGTCATCTTGGAGCGCCTCGACAACCCACGGCGACGCCATTTCCGACACCATCCATCCCCGGTCCGTGCTAAACAAGGGCTTTCCGACTAGTTTGTACTTGTGTTTGCATTGTGATAATCCCCTTTTGCTTGTGAATGCAAATCCTTGTTCTTTTGAACGAAGTCGGGAACTTTATCATAGCCGAGCACGCAAAAACTCCTACCCCTTGACACAAGAATCCGCGAGAAAATCTTC
Organism: Cenchrus americanus; assembly: GCA_947561735.1. Classification (NCBI taxonomy): domain Eukaryota; kingdom Viridiplantae; phylum Streptophyta; class Magnoliopsida; order Poales; family Poaceae; genus Cenchrus; species Cenchrus americanus. The sequence continues at coordinate 219,027,202 of OX387241.1, read as the reverse complement.
AATTTGGGAACCATAAACATCTTTCAATGAAAACTCTTCGCGTTTGGGAAGAAAACCCACGCCCCGCTTGGTATTCCAATAATGCACGCCAACCTGTCATCACTCCCAATGCGCTCTCGCGCCTAATAAAATAGCCCCCTTGGTGCCCCGCAAATCCACTCGCATACACTTCCATCACCTCACATCTTCTCCCCTTGCTCCCCGTAAGAAAAAACCCCAAGGCCATGGCGGAGAAGGGAAAGCAACCCATCAAGGAAGGCGCTCCACCAAAGAAGCGTACCATTGGAGAGTAAGTTTTCCGTCAACCTTTTCTTGTGCTCTCGATTGCAATCTCATAGTTTACCCCTCTCTCGCTTTTTTCCCCTTGACTTGCTTCCCGAAGAGATCTTTGGAACCGAAGAGGTTCCCCGAGTACATCCACTCCGATTCCTCCACCGAAGAAGAAAACGCCACGCCGGGACAGAGGATCAACCTCCAACTGCGCCGCCCTATTCGGCATCTAGAGCACAACTTGCGGGACATCACCGCCCCGCCCGCAATGCGAACGCGAACGCCGCATGAGCTTGGAGGCGTTGGTAGGGGGTAAGATCTTCATCTTTATTTGACTCCCAAGCTTAAGCTCGGATCTTCACATTTAACAACTTCCCTTCTCCGGATGTTTCGACGTATACAACAACTTGAAGTCTTCCTGGGAGCACCCTAATGGAAGGCGCAAGTCATGGCAACCCCCCGGCTTCCAGGTTGTTGTTACGGTGGTCCCGGGAATAGTTGAAGAGGGAAGAGTCAAGAGGAAAAACAAGGAATCAAAGGAATAAAGCATACTTTCACTTCTTCCTCCGGCCTTCCCTTCCCACCCTCTTGTAATTCTAGGTAGGCAAGTTGTCAAATAAAAGCTACGCAAGAAACATTTGTAATGTAGAATATTTTTGTGCTAAGGGCAATACACATCGGTATTGGCCATTTCCTCTGTTAGGATTTTTTGTTCTAAAGGCGGCTTCTTTCCCGAACGCCCTAATGCTTCGTGTATGAGATGTTTGTAATCCGGTGCTTGTAATCAACGATCAATTTCAATACTAGGATAATATTTCTTCAAATATCTCCCATTTATAGCGAATCAAAACTCCTCTCCTAGTAGAGTTTTCAATATGTAAGCATTACAGTGTGTACATCGACTACCCGAAAAGGACCCTCCCAATTCCCGGGGACCATTTGCCGAACGCGATGTATTTAGTCCGGCCGGCGGTAACGCTTTCCAAACTAAATCTCCTTCGCAAATTGCTTGACCTTTACTTTCTTGTTGTAATTTCTAGCAACTCGCATCTTGTTCTTTTCAATATTTTCCGGGGCCTTAAGACGAATCATATGCAAATCCTCTAACTCGTCCATTATTAAGCCATTGTAATTTTTGGAACTTAAATCCTTTTGTAAAACCACTCTCCTTGAATCGATTATATTTCCCGGGGCAAAACGGCATGATGCCCATAAACCAACCATAAGGAGATGTTTTGTAGGTCCATGAGGAGCCATTAGATGTCCACAAAGCCTCATTGAGTACCAAATGCCACCTCTTTGGTTTCGATCAATTTTCTTTTGTATAATCTTGATCATGATCTTGTTAGAAGCCTCCCGTTAACCATTAGCTTGGGCATAATAAGGAGAAGAATTCAATAATTTGATTCCCATGCTTTCAGAAATTCCCCCTGAACTCTAAGATACAAATTGAGCTCCTTGATCGGTTCTAATTGTTTGGGGAATTCCAAATCAGAGTGATGTGTTCTTTAACAACTCAACCATGTTTTCTAATGTTACTTTCTTCAATGGAATCGCCTCAACCCATTTGGTGAAATAATCATTTGCCAAAAGCACAAATTTATGCCCCTTGCTAGATGGAGGATTTATTTGGCCAATCAAATCTAAACCCCATCCTCTCCGAATGGCCATGGCTTGATGATAGGATTCGGAGTACGCCGGGACTCTTTCGATATTCCCAAACTTCGACAATCTTGACAACCTTTGTAATACTCAAAGCAATACTCCAGCATCGTCGGCCAAAAACACCCAAAGTGTGCACGATGACCCATTTCATTCGATAAGCCGATTGATGCGCTCCACACGCCCCATCGTGCACTTCACTCATCATTTTTTTTTGCTTCTTCTTGACCTAGGCATTACGACAACACCCCATCTAATGATTTGTAAAACAAACGCCCATCAAGAAGAACAAATTTTATAGCTTTATACACGAGCTTCCTAGAAACCTTTCGGGATGGATTTTTCAGATAATCAATAATCTCCTTTCTCCAATCATCTTCTCGCTGCATCACTACCGAAAGCACACACATCGCTAGCAAATACTTCTTGATTTTCCCCGTAGCCGAAGCATTTTGAGCCAATCTCTTTGCCTCTTCATTGTGTTCTCTAGGAATATGTTGTAGAATTACTAACCGCAAAATTTTCAAGATTTCTTGCACTCCTCGTAGTAATTCCTCGGATATCGCCTCGCATTCATATTGGCCATTCAATTGTTTTATAACTAGCTCTGAATCTCCATAAATTTCAACCGAAATAGCCTTTGCTTCTTTCAAATATTGAAGCCCTCTAAGCGGTTCTTCATACTCGGCTTGATTATTGGTGACGGTAGGGTTTAATAGGAATAGCAAACTCAAATATCTCACTTCGGGATGAAATTAATAAAATTCCTACTCCACCACCTTTGCCACATGAAGATCCATCAAAGAATAAAGCCCAAGGAGTAATTTCAAGCAAATCGATTGATGGATCACGATGTTCGAAATCAGCAATAATCGACCTTTAATAGCTTTTGCCGATTCAAACTTCAACTCAAACTCGATAAAGCTAAAATCCACTTGCCAATCCTTCCATTCAAAATTGGCATAGATAACATGTGTTTAATTACATCAAACTTTGAATATACAACGCATTCGGCATTCAACAAGTAGGCCGAAACTTTGCCGGGTAATAAACACACGGACAAGCCCAAACTTCATACCGCAGGTCTCGGGGGATCAAGCAATTTTCAGCTAAGGACGCAACTATCCATTCGTTTCCCTCAAATTCTTGTGTAAGGGCCGATCCAATAGTTTGGGTATCCCCGTCCCGCACCATCTTGAAAGGCTTGTTCCTGCGTGGAGGCACCAACCCGGGGTGGTTCCTTCATGTCTTCGTTGATTTCATCGAAAGCCTTTTGTTGTTCGTCATCCCATACAAACTTCGATCTTTCTTGATCCTCGATAGCGGAGAGAAAGGCAAAACCTTTTGTGACAAATTTGAAATGAATCTCCTCACAAAATTGATCTTGCCAAGTTGATTGCAACTCCTTGAGATTGGTTGGAGGAACAACTTCATAGATAGCTTTCATGCTTTTCTTGCCAACTTCTATTCCTCCTTCGTGCACCAAAAACCCCAAAAATTCTCCAAATTGAAACCCCAAAGGCACACTTGTTCGGATTCATCTTTAGCCCATGCTTTCGGGTGCACTCTAGAGTTTTCCTCACATCTTCTAAATCGAAACTTGATTAATCCTTCTCTCGAAACTTGAATCTAAGTTAGCAACGATAAATGTCGGCCTTGGCTTGTCACCATCTCCAATGTCAATTTCTTCCAATTTGTCGGTGACATGAATCCGCGCCCTAACTTCTCATCGGTTCCATCAATTAGATTATCCATTAAAAATTCTTATAAGAGCGATCGTCCAAACGCCGTTGATCACTGGCTGGTTCAACAGGACCTTCACCCCAATCCTCTCCGAGAAGCAATCTAGCCTTGATACTCTGCGAAGGCCCGGTTCGACGTTAGCCACGCTCATTGAATCATCTTGCTTGGACCACTTCTATATCATCATCTACCCATTGAACAAGCCTTGTTGGTGCATGGTAGATGGGGATGCGATAGGTTTGCATGGATCCAAATCCCCGTCCAAGCAAAGAGCTATAAGCCCCTTTGCCCATAATGACAAAGAAGGTTGGGAGCAAAGTTTTAGACTCGATCATCGAGGGTCCACGTGCACGTCCGCCCCTGGTGTCCCAAGGATTCCCGGCAAAATCATTCGAAATTATGCTTGTTGGCGTCAAATCTCCGTGGCCCATGCAAGCTTCCGAACGTGGTGTATGGCATCACGTTATTATCGAAGCCCACCGTCAACAAACATCTTGGTCAATGGCTTGCCATTGACGTACCCCTCTCGCGTGCGCCGGCCTCATATGCCAATTCTTGTCCGCTTGTCGAAGGTTGCTTGCTTGGCCACCACCGCCAGTGCGATCGGGCCAAGTTGCTCATCTTCATCGATGTCCGACGACGCTTCTTCGTGCACAACTTGATTTAGCGGGAGCCATGAACTCATTCTAGAAAAAGTATACCATGCATGTTTGGAGGCCGAACGACCAGATCCATCGAGCCTATCTTTTTGGACGCCACACCGTTCTCTTGATTCTGCTTGTTTCAACTCTTGATTCCTCAAACGTAGCGAACCCTTCTCTTTTCGCTTCTCCTCGAGCCGGTGGGCATCATCGTCCTTCTTGCCGGATGTATTCCCGCTCCTCGTTCTCTCGATCAACCCACTTTTGATCAAGTATCTTTCCCTTGGGTGATCATTGACTTCATTTATTTTTTTACGCGCCGACCGTCACTAGGATGTATCCTTCCAATTCTTTTCATGGACGGATGGCGATAGGATTGTATCCTGCCTATATTCGGCGTACTTGTCACTACATTCGGTATACCAATTGTTCAATGTAGGAAGCTTCAAACCCTTGTGGTAATCGTGGTGATTAGCTTAACCCTATGGATGCTTAGGTATAGATGCGGTTATACGTGAAAGTGTTTGATTACCTTGCATAGTAACAAAGAGGATATTTAAGGAAAAGGCTTAGCGGCCACATAACCGCCATGAAGCTAGTGTAGGCAACACCCTTTTCATGTAGTAGATGCATCTTCATGTGTTCCTAAACCCTAGAGGGAAGGCTTATCTATCTTAACCTCTCTCTTGTGTCTACCCTTTACCATCTAGTTTAACCTTAGATTTGTTTGATCAACTTATGTTAGATTGTCTTTATCTTTAGATTAATACCTCTCTCAAAGGTTTTTCATCAACTAGATTAGTACTTGGTTAAGCGCTAGCAATCCCCTTGCTCCGCGGATTGATAAGAACCTAGGGAATCCCCATGGTGAAAAAGGTGTAGGTCCGTACGCTTGCGGATCATAGGTGGATACGAGTTTTATCCGTCAACACCGCCCCCAATCCGACGTCCGCCAGGCTCTTCAGTCCATTGAGGAGCGACTCCACGAATCTTGTGCGAGGGGAGGGAGACAAAGTCGTGGTGCCGTGCGCCGCCCTCGCCTTCGCCACCTTGCCGCGTAGGGGAGGCCGCGCCGTCATTGCGGAGGTAGAACGACCCCTCTCCCACTCCACGTTGTTGGTCGTCATGGTCGACGACACGTACCATTCCTTGGGCAGGTCCCGCACCAAGAACGTGAGGCCGGCCGGCTGCGCACCGCCCGCGCACCCGGTCTCGTCGTGGCGATCGTGTGCGCCCTCCGTGCGGAATAGGTGGACCCGCAGATCCCGCTCACCGGAATCCCCAAGAACCCCCGCGTACGGCCGGACGAAGGTGGCCGCCTGTGAAATCGCGTTGGGGGCGAAGTTGTGGAGCTCCACCCCGTAGTGATAGCATAGTCCGCGCATGAAGCGGCTCACGCCCGCGCGGCGAACTGCGGCTCATGGTGCCGAACGGGCCGACGACATAGTCGTACCTACGGGTTGGGCCCCGATCCGTCGCCGGCGGAACGATCCACGGGCGGGGGCGACCCCGACATGTTCGGCGCTGCCCAACCGCCGTTCACGAGCTCGTTCAAGGCGAGCTCCGTCACCGTCGAACGAGACCATGGCAGTGGGTCCAACACCACGGACACGGGGCGAGAGCCATTGCGGTCGACGGCGGCGTGCGAGGACGAAGCGAGTGACGGGTGAAAGCGAAAGGGCGCGCAGCCGGGAAGCTGTTGACGGTGAAATTCCGTCAACCTAGCCATGAGTTTACCTTCGGTGTTGGCATGAATTTTATATCTTATCCATTAGTACTAACCCCCGTGATATAACAAGTTCACTTGTGCATGTCGGTTTTGGAGTTTAGTATTGGTGTGTAGTTTCTAGCGTTGAAAGTAAGACTTCCGGGATAAGTTCATCAAGCACCTCATGACAAGACCTTTAAGCCCTATAGAAGTCAAGCAATGAAGTGAACACGACTCCAAGAAGCCTAAGGACCAAACCCAAGAAGATGGAAAACTCCGAGGACCTAGCCGAAAAGTGTTGAATCTTCCGAGACAAGGAGCTTCTGTCCAATTCGTGAGAGAACCGACGACAAGGGCCCATGCGTATGGGAGGATCTAGAAGACTCGGGAAGCAACACCGGCGAAGGAGGCCACGAACCGGGTCGAAGTGGGCCCAGCTCGGTCAGGCCCAGGCCGGCCGGCCCAGCCCAATTCAAGGCCCGCCGGCCCCCTTGGACTCCAGATGCCTCTCGTGCTATTTATAGCCCCCCGACCTGCAGCCACACATCAACCAATTCTGTCATCCGCCGCCGAGGAGCAAGAGAAGCTTGAGGGACACCATCTTGGAGATGAGGGTCGTGCTAGTTGTCTAGGGTCTCCCTAGCCGACGTGGGAACCTTGCATGGAAGACCACGTCGGAGCTCCGGGGCAAGGATCAAGATCGAGGTAGGATCCCGGTGGTGATCTTGTTCATGTAATCATTCATGGTGAAGTTTTTAAGTGAATCCGATTTCTAGCGATCAAGTGCCTTCTCGATGATTATGTTTTCTTCATGGTTTTGCTTCTTCCCCAATCTAGTCTATAGCTAGATTGCATAGGGTGCTCTTGTAGTCACTTGCATAGAGGTGCATACCGTACCGACCAAGTGATTTCAACTTGTTCTTATCGAACTCGCCCTAGACTACCCGCATGAATAGGACTCTGTCACACCCGATTTTCCGTAGAAAACCGAATGCATCTCATATGTGTGCCAGGATCACAATTTCACACATATGATAGACTCATGAGTGTAATATCACAAGACATTGCTCAAAACGTACGTAAAAGGTTTATTAACTTTTATTACACTCACGATGGTAGACTAAGGTCTTTACACGAACAACGATAACTATGAAGATGCGACTCCATCTTCATCTTCCACAGTTTCTGATCAAGTTGATCGCATCCCTCGTAACTCCTCGTAGTCGGTGAAGTACTCCACTCCGGGATTCTTCTCTCGAACCGCCGTAAGCAAGGATGAGTACACTTATGGTTGGTACTCAAGCAAGGCCACAGGAATAACCGAAAGCAATATTAATACATCTTTAAGTTCAATTAATCATGTGAGGAACTGTGCCGCTCTTAACTCGTGAGCACGCTCGATCGACGCTTACACTCGCAGGTTGCACACTTTTCCTTACGTTCGCGTAAAAGTTCCAAAGAACCCAACCACGCATGTGCCGATCGTAGCACAATACCACACTTCCGAGGTGTGATTGCATAGGGACGCTACGAAGCCTTTACAAAGATATGCAAAAGCATCAACAACCCACGAAGGCCATAGCCTGTGGCGGACCATAACCCTTCCTAGTGGTCGGCGCACCTTAGCAAAGGCTGCCCCAAAAGAACCGGCTACCTTTGCAACCCGAGCCCCCGTGTTCCTTTCTGACAGGGTCGCTAATACAATCACACACCTAATTAATTAGCTAAGCGTAGCCATGGACCGTGGTTGCACCGTTTTCCTGGGGGTTCTCCATGTTCCAATTAATTTATAGTGTTCTTGATTAAAGCATAGGTAGAAGGGTGGTTAGGGTCACTTGCCTTTCTCCAACGATAAGCTACTCTCCTTAACTTCAAAGCTCGCACTTGAACTTTCTCGAATCTGGCTACGATCATGCAAGAAAACATACAATAAATAAAACAATACATCAAACTTACCAAAAGACTAAAACAAGCTTTTAGAAATGACGGGCTCGTAGAGACGATCGCGTGGACACCAAGAACGCGTAAAACGGAGCTAGGATGGAAAAAGATATGGCTAAAACAAGATTCAAAAGGGACTAATTTGTGATTATCTCGAAAGTTTATGGAGTTTTCTCGCAAGATTTCGTGGACCTAAACATAAATATGTGTGAAACTAGAAGGTCTAACATGTAAAAAATCAAGGGTGGGGTCAAATAACATAAAAACTAAAGAGATCAAGGGCTTAAGCATGAAAGAAAGGGCCTGATTGAAGGGCTTTTATATAGGTGGAAGGGTATATTTGTAATTTCCAGAAATGGGGGGGCTTATTTGCAAACTTGCCAGGGCGGCCTGCGGGTGAACTGTGGTGGCGCCACGTGGCGGGTCGCTATTGGCAGGCTGGCGCAGGCATCACGCAAGCATGACGCAAGGCCCGGACCGCGCCCGTGGACCCTGGGCCCACCGGGGTCCACTGCGGATCGCCGAAGGGTTACGCAGCTCCTTTTAATCCGGGGCCGTCGGCTTAGATCTCGATGGCTACGATCGCGTGTGAGCGGTCGGGCGGCGGCGACGGCCGGCCGCGCGCCGTGCGGCGGCGGCTTGCCGGCCGGGGCCGCCCCGCGGGCCGGCCAACAAAGCTTCCCGTGCACCGAAACACTACGGGGAAAACACCAAAACGAAGAGGAGGGCGCCGCAAACTCACCAAGGGGCTTGAAGAGGTGGGAGAGGCGCTCTGGCGAGTAGACGGCGGCTGAGCTCCGGCGGTGGCGCTGGTGGAGAAGTGGAGGAGAGGAAGGGGGGCGCGGGAGATGCAGGAGCTCGAGGGGATCTGCATAGGCCAAGAGGGGAGCCAGGGGGCGCGCTGAGGCGGTGGGCGGCGAGGTGTTCATGGTGGCCGCCATTAATGGCGTGCGGCTTGGTGCTATGGCGGGCGAGAAGGGAAGGGGCCGGGAGGTGGTGGGTGCAGGGCGGCGTAGTGGGAGGAGGCTGGACAGCGCGGGGAGCCGGGAGGCGGGGACGGCTGCTGCGGGAAGCCGGGCGGCCGCGCTTGGGGAAGGAGGGGGTGGGGCACTACGGAGGTAGAAGACGGCCTACCTGTGGGGCCCACCGTCGCCCTACGGAAGAGAGAGAAGGCGGGACAGCCGGGGTGGAGCTGTCATGTAAATTTAAGCTGGGCCGCGGCTGAAAAAAGGAGGGGGAAGGTGAGGTGTGGGCAGTTTTGGGTGACTATTGGGTTTTTTTTCTTTTTCAAATCAATTTCAAACCAATTTTTCAAACCATTTTTAAATCAAATATTTTACATGTTTTCAAATTCAAATTTTAACACAAATTCTCCAACTATTTTAAAGACTTTTCAAAACCTTTTAAACAACTTTTCAAACATTTTTAAATTCAAACTTTTACACAATTTTTCACAAACTTTTTCACAATTATTTTTAAGGACTTTTTCATTAAATATTTTAAAACTTTTAAAATCACCACAACCAAAACTCATGCATTTCAATATGATGCACAAACACTTCTATGATTCTAATTATTAAATGATGTTTAATTTAATTAAGTACTTATTTATTCAAATTTAAGTTAAACCCTTAGAAAATAAAACTAAACCATGTTGCTAACAATATTTTATCGTGATGGAATTTTCGGGTGTTACAAAAAAATTCCATCACTTAAAAATGCTAGCAACAGTTAGAATTTTTATTTCTAAGGTTAATGAATTTGAATAATAAAATGCTCTTTAAATATATGCAATGATAATTAATTAAGTTAGAGAAACCAAGTGTTTGTGCATCATGTTGAATGCATGGGTTTTGATTGATTGTGTGGTCAAAAGTTTGTTTGTGGTTCTTGAAAAGGTTTTGAGTAAACCTGAAAAGGAAATAAAAGAAAAGGAATTGAAAAAAACAAAACAGACCAACCTCACCCAACCCTTTCCAAATTCTGTACCCCGCCTTGTTTTTTTCTTTCTTTTACCGCGTTGCAGCCTCAAACACGCAGCGGCCCACTTCACTCCAAACAACTCCCCGCTACCTCTCTCTCACTCTCACGCGCCGCTGACAGGTGGGGCCTACCTTCGTACACCAAGCTCCGTGCGCCGCCCCACCTCCTCGCCGGCCGCGTTCTGCCGCCGTTGCCCGCGCCCTCGCCTCCCGCGCCACCTCCCCTTCCCTCTCTCCGGGCGTTGCGCGGAAAGCACCCAATCGACACCGCCTCAAGCCGCCCCTCCCCTTCCTCTCCCCGAAACGGCCGCGCACCGAGCCCACCGGCCGCCACGGCGCCGCCCGCGTGCCCGCCGCCCACCGCCTTGCCCGCGCCTCCTCCTCTCCCCTCACCACCTATAAAAGCCGCCCCCGAGCACCTCTCCACCTCGCACCGCTCACTCGAGCTCTTCTCCTCCTCTACACCGCCGCCCCAAGGAAGCCCGCCGGAGCAAGGGTACACCGAAGCCGCACTCGGCCGCCGATCCACTCCACCCCCGCCGCCTCTTCTTCCCCTTCGAGCGTCTCTGCGGAAATCCCCTGCCTCTCCTCTTTATTTTGGTGCCTTCACTCTCGTTGTTTAGTGTACCGTAGATCGGTTTCTAGTACCCCGCGAGCCGCCGCCGCCGGACAGCGCCGCCGCCGCCGCCCGTAGCCGCCCCGCCGCTCTTTAGTCGCAAGGGAACCGCACCGCCTCCGATCAAATCCAACGACCCGCATCTAATTCAGCCACCGGCACCGCAGTGCATACCGGTCAAACCTAGGGTTGCGACGGCAATCTTTCTAAAGAGCCCTTGTCCTTTACAAATTGCATGCCGGTCCTTCCACCATAAAGAACTCATACAAGTTGGTCCCGATTTCTTATGGTTAAGCCCCTAACTTTTCAAAATGATGCACAACCGCAACCCAAAGCCCCTCTTTTGCACCAAAGTCCTCTAATTTATACCTATAATTATGTTTTAGCCCCTGGATTTTTAGAAAACCCCCTAAGGATCATTTTCTTTTACAAAATAGTCCCTAGAATTTGTTCTAATCATAACTTTTCCGTCCTAGCTCCGATTTGGGGCGTTTTTTGGTGTCCACGCGATCGTCTCAACAAGCACGATAGTTTTAGAAGCTTGTATTAGAATTTTAGCAATGTTTGATGTACTGTTTTATTTATTGCTTGTTTCCTCTTGTTTGATCGTAGAGGACGTGCCGTTCAAGTTGAGCAGAGCCATCTTTTGAAGAGGTTGGAGCCCTGGGGCTTTTAGGAGAAGAAGACAAGTGATTCCCCCCCCCCGCCCTCGCATACTCTTTTTTTGTCCTAATAACATGCATATTATCACACTTTAAATTTCAATCGTTATGCATAAATTTTGATGGAAATGTTTTATTAAGGAAAATGACTAGATTTTAATCCTTATACCTTGCATACCTTGTTTTAAATAAATGTTTGGGTAGATAAATGCTTAGATGCTATACTTTGGGAATGGAAGTTAACTTTTAAAATGTTGGATTTAAATGGAATTTGTGTTTATGGTAATTCAAGAACATATAAATTAAAACATGGAGAACCACCCAGGAAAACAGTGCAACCACAGTCCACATGGCTCTGGCTTAGCCAATTAATTAGGAGTGTAAATTATCTAATAGCTCCCAGGTCCGAAGGAACACAGGGGGCTCCGGTTGCAAGGGTATAGCCCGGTCTTTTGGGGTAGTAGCCTTTACAAGGTGCCGACCACTAGGGAGGGTTATGGTCCGCCCGAGTCAGAATCGTCGTGGGGTATTGGTGTTTTGCACGCCTTTGTAAAGGCTTCAGAAAACCCTTGCCACCACCCTGAAGTGTTTAAGGGCTTTGCAAACCCGGCAATAGTGGGGAACACGAACCGTGGGTGTGCGGTACAACCCTCCCAGAGTGAAAAACCGATCGACGCCGTGCTCACGGTCAAGAGCGGCTTGGACCCTCACATGATAGTTAACTAGAAATGGATTTCAAATTGTGGTTTACGATGATTTGGAGGAATAGTCTTGAAAAGCTAAGTTTTGGGTTGGTATACACTTACACTTAGTAAATAGGTGCTGTTAATAAAATTTGACCAACTTAAAATGCTCACCGCCGAAAACCCCAAACACCCTTGATAGCTTTGCATTTTTTCCTCTACTGGCCGAGTACCAAACTATAAGTGTACTCACCCTTGCCATATGTGTTCAGAGAGGATGATGGAGCAGAAGTTCTTCGACGAGTTCGACGGATTCCCCGAGGGCTCGCGGTTACCCCGCCGGAGCTTGTGAAGTCGGAGACGGTGTTTCATCGTCTAGCTATCGATGTTCGTATTAAGACCTTCGAGTCTATCGACGAGTGTAATAAATTAATAAACCTCTATGTACGTTTTGAGCATTGTACTATGATATGACACTCATTTGTCTATCATATGTGTGAAATTGTGATTATGGCACACGTATGAGATGCATTCGGTTTTCTTCGTAAAAACGGGTGTGACAGAGTGGTATCGCAGCAATGGGCCGACTATAGGACGAGCCTAGATAGAAATGGTCGAAATAAGGACATTATCTAGAAAGACATTTCACTCTCTCTCATCTCAAAAAAATCCCCTAAATACACCTAAAAATCTATCTTATTTGCTTTTGTTAAAACCTTGTCCCCTTTATTGTTTTATTCTCGCTCCGAGTCTTCGCCTTTTTCATAGATGGCCGTAATCCCCGCCGTTCGGAGCGCAGTTGCCCCCCTCCCCGTCCAGCTCCCCGAGGAGGAACCGAGGACCCGTACTTCTTCACCGAGGCCGAGGATGGAGCGATCCCGGAGGTGTACTCGATGGAGAGCCGGGATCTCCGCGAGCTCTCCGCCTTCCGCCGCAGGTGCCGCCTGTCCGGCCTGCCCCCGCCTCATCGCAGCTCCCATCGCTCCCGAGGATCCTGTACCCGCTGTCATGGAAGGAGATCCAAACGACCTAGCGACGACACCGAGGATAGTGAGGTGATCTTGGAGATGACAACGAGGAGAGGGACGATGCTTACTACGAGGGACCTCGCGAGGGAGACCCGTACCGCATCATGCACTCGTCCGAGGTGGCACTTGGCTACTTCCCTTGGCTGCCGCGGAACACTCTACCGGAGCCGGGGAACACCGTGTACCTCTATGTACGTCACCCACGCCTCGAACGAACCGCCACCGGGCACCTATTACCCGACCAGGGTCCACATCGTGGTGCGCAACCATGCCGAGGAGGTTATATCTCGCGCACGACACATGATTCTACTACACCTCACTCTACCTACCGTGCATCCGTCGCGCAATGCCGCTGTGAGGGCCTTGTTCTCTCTTCGTTCGTGCATGACCAGGAGTTGAGCCTCGCCGACTGTCGCCACATCCTCGTCGCATCAAAGGCACCGAGCAGACGCGTGTACCACCGACCGCCTCCGAGACCCACGCCTCCACACTTGCCTGTGTCACTAGCCACCGCACCGACCCGGAGGGTGCTACGTCCGAGCCGGAGCGTACCCACGGTGAGCCGAAGGACGTCTACGCTGTGATTGCCCCGCCTGGAGGCCGAGCGTGACGGTAGGGAGCCACCCGTCCGCCCCTCGACGAGACCCCTTTCCCCGCGAGTCACCACCCCGCAAGAGCCTCTGCGAGCCGCCTTTCGTCTCGCTACCACAGTCTTCTCTCTGGGTTAGGATGCCGCCTTGAGTTGAGATCGTTAGACCCATCTCCTCGCGAGGACGTAATCGATGTAATAATGCTTGTTGATTGAAACATGGTTGATTTGGGTCTTTGCTTGACCGAAATGCTTTGTGGTGTGATGGCCGCATATGCATTAATAAAATAATTAAGTTTAAATTTAATCTTAGCCCCTTTCTCTCTTACTCATAAGCTTATCGATATCGCTCTTATCCGAAATGACTTTCTCTAACAATCAAATGGTAAACACCAGGTCCCGTAGGTGGACAGGACGCACCGCCCGTGATACGTGCTCACATCGCCAATCGCCAGAATCCCGCCCCGCCTCCACCTCGTGGATTAGCAATGGATCCAACCATGCAAGAAGTTCTTCACGGCGCATGATGTGCTTGATTCAGATCTTATCGGCCACCGTTCCGTAACCTCAGGACAAAGAAACAATCCGCCACCACAAGGACCTCCACCACCTCCACCCGCCAACAAACACAAGAGATCGGTCCAACACCCGTTGTCAATCACTCATCAACGAGGAGCCGGTCATCCACCGACCATCGGGACGCTCCCCGGTACTCATGTGCTACCAACCCGGCCCCTCGAGGGCCGGCTCCGCCCGAACCCCTCGACGCCGCAGACGCAAAGCCGGGCCGCCCGTGCGCCACCCCGCACGGCCCTGCCGATCGGAGGTTCGAAGCCGACCTCGACGGGTTCGAACAGGCGCCTGATCGCGAGTCGGGGATGACGAGGGCACGCGCATTCGAGACGTTGCTCGAGCCCGCAGCCCTCGAGGGTGCCCCACATGTCGTGTTCGAGAGCCGGCGAGGGGCAGCTAGCCTGGGGATCCCCCACCGAGGGAGAGCTTCGCGCCCCTCGGTCCCTACTCGAACGGGCCGAGCCCCACCTAGCAAACCCACGCAAGCGCTTCCACGGACGTGTCTCCGACCACGCGGCCCTACCCTTATCGAACGGGGCATGGGCGTCCGCCTAGAACACGGCTAGGGCAACTCGACGAGGAATCTCGGGTCGCGACCCGCTCGATGGGAGTTGCGGAAACCTCACCCTCGGTCCCGCGGAGGGACGGGCGAGGGCGCGAAAAAACAAGTCGTAAAGCTCGCCCGATCGCCTCGAACGGGCCCGGCTCCCGGGGCTCGACGCACGGCTACACCTCCTTGAAATTGCACCCACCGGGAGGCAGTGCCGGCAGCCGCGTGCGCCACCGAGGCCGGGCGAGATATCGCGGATGCCGGTCGAAACATGCGCCACGCCCTCCGACCCGATTCACGCGCTTAACCCCCGCGGGGGCATCTACACTCTGCCCGTGGCTTCGGAGGCTAGACCCGCGGGTCGGCCGACGCGGCCCCACGGAAAGCGTTCGAACAGGGAGGGAAGAACGTCCTATTAGTAGGTTCCGGCATTTGCGGAGCCTCGATGGCAAACCCACGGATGCTCGGGGCCTACGTACTGGGACAGCCCTGGGGTCCCCTTAAACAATGGGGAAAAACCTCACTTAAAACCCGCAACAAGGCCAAAACACGATTTGCCTAACCATGCGAGGAACGACCCACGCCACGGGGACCCCGACGGCCCCACCAAGGCGGCCCTCTTAGAGATCCCCCTCGGCGGGCCCGCCCTCGCTCGAAGACGCGCGCCCCCCTCGGGGCGGGCTTCGCCCCGTTCGAGGGGTAGCACTTCCTCGGGCGGGCTCGCCTCGCTCGAGGGCTCGCTCCCCCTCGAGCAGCTCCGCCTCGTCGCTCGGTGTCGTCCCCCCCCTCGGCCGGGTCCGCCACGCTCGACGGCGACCCTCACGCGTGCGCGGCCCCCGTACATGGGCATTTAACGCCACGACAGGGCGGGACGGTGCCATCATGCGCCGGGGCTCGCGCCCGGTGCCGCCGCACCAACTCCCCGGGAGGAGCCCATCCCCCACCCGCGTAGGGAAGGGGCCGGCGCGCGGCGGTGTCGATCCGTGACACCATGCGCACGCTCCATGTGGGCCGACGCGCCGAGCCCTCGAAGGGGGCCGCTCACCCTCGATTCACTTTTGTGACCCTACGAGGGTTAGGTGGAGGCGCTAGGCGGGCGGGATCGCCATCCCCTGCCACCGAGCAGCGGCATGGTCGCCGTCTCCGCGCGTGCGAGCGCACGCCGCGCGGCGCGCGCACGACCCCGCCGATTGCGTACGCGCTCCACCACGATTACGGCGGCCGACCACCCGGTGGTCGCGGCCATGTAGGCTGCAGGGGTTCGCCGTCTTACGGCGGCGTGAGGATGGGGGCGCGAGTTAAAGATGCCTTCAAAGCCTGTCGGGCGCGTCTTGGGCCTCGGGGTCCGTGAAGCGTTCGTGCTTCCCGAGAAGGCGATAGAGGGGCGAAGCCCTTCTCACCGAGCCGCGAGATAAAGCGGCTCAAGGCGGCAAGGCACCCCAACACCTTTGCACCCCTTTGAGGGTCCGGATCGGGCCCATTCGCTCGAGGGCCGCAACCTTCTCGGGATTGGCCTCGATGCCCCGTTGGGAGACGATGTATCCTAGGAGCATGCCTGCGCACTCCGAAGACACATTTTCGGGGTTTAGTTTGACCCCGCTGGGCCCTCGTGGGCGCCCAAACGCGATGCCGAGATCGCCACCGAGTCGGCGCCTTCCTGGTCTTCACGACGATGTCGTCTACGTACGCCTACGGTTCGCCCGATGTGGTCTCCCGAAAACGTGTTGCATGCAGCGCCGATACGTTGCGCCCGCGTTTCGAGACCGAACGACATCGTGACGTAACCAACATCCCGAACGGCGTGATGAACGAAGTCGCGAGCCAGTCGGACTCCCTTCATCTTTATCTCGGTGATGCTCCGGTAAAGTAGGCATCACAGGTGAGCAAAGCGGCTCACACCCGCTAGTTGAATCAACAATTTGATCAATGCGTGGCAAAGGAAAAGGAACTTTTTAGGACATGCTTTATTAAGACTAGTGTAGTCTATACACATCCGCCACTTCCGTTCTTTTTCTTTACAAGTACAGGGTTTGCTAGCCACTTAGGGTGGAACACTTCCTTGATGAACCCGCCTCCGAGGAGCTTCCCGCTCCGTCTCTCCGATCGCCCGCCGCCGCTCCTCGTCGAAACGGCGGAGCCACCTGGCCGCACGGCACGGGCATGAGGGCGGATATCGAGGGAGTGCTCGGCGACCTCCCTCGGGATGCCCTCGCATGTCGAGGGGCTCCACGCGAAGATGTACGCGTTGGCGCGGAGGAAGTCGACGAGCACCACTTCCTATTTTGAGTCGAAGGTGGAGCCGACCCTCAACGCCTTGCCCTCGGGCGGCGGGGTCGCGGGGGTATCTCCTTGGTGCGCTCCGCGGCCTCGAAATTGCTCGGCGTGTTTGGCGGTGGAGTCGAGGTCCTCGTTGACCATCTTCTCCAAAGTGGTCACCGGCGCTTCATCCGGCGCCGGCTGCATGCTCTACGCACTCGACTCGCGGTCGAATGCGTGCTCGATGGACGAGCCCACGGTGATGATGCGGGTTCGGTCCCGGCATCTTCATCTTCAAGTAGGTGTAGTTGGGGACCGCCATGAACTTGGCGTAGCGGGCCGCCCAAGTATGGCGTGATAGGCGCCTTGAACCCCACTACCTCGAAGGTGAGTGTTTCCTTGCGAAAATTCTTCGCGGTCGGGAACCCGAGCCGGCGGTCGATGCCGAGGGGTGGACGCGCTTGCGGGCGCGGCGCCATGGAACGGGCGTCGTGCGGGGCGGCGGTCCAACCCGATCCCCAACAGGCGCAGCGTGTGCGCGTAGAGGATGTTGAGGCTACTGCCCCCGTCCATCAAGACCTTTGAGAACCGCGCGTTCCCAATGATCGGGTCGACCACCCGGTCGACCGTGCGCCGGGTTGGGGATGCGGTTCGGGTGGTCTTCCGGCGTGAAGGTGATGGCATCCTCCGACCATTCGAGGAAGGAGGGAGGCGCCCTCTCTGCGGCAAGGACCTCGTGTCGCTCCCGCTTGCGGCGGCGGGTTGACATGTCGACGGTGGGCCCCCGAAGATGAGGAACACGTTCTCCACGGCGGGGAAGCCGCCGCGTCCGCCATCTCCTCGTCCTTCTTGGCCTCCGCATCCTTCGCGGCGGCACGGCCGTAGAACTTCTTGAGCATGTTGCATTGCTCAAGCGTGTGGTTTTGGGGTCTTGTGGTATGGACATGGCTTCTTCATCATGTCGTCAAACACCCCCCGGACCTCGAGGGGCGGTCGAGGGCCTCGTCGAGCGGGTCAACAGCGAGGGCCTCGGCATCATCGGCCGTCGCGCCCCCGCTCGCGCGCTTCACGGCGCGGCTTCTTCCCTTTCTTGCCCGCTTGTCCTTCGGTGGGGTTCCCTGGACTTGCGCCCTCGCGGGCGTGTCGTCCGAGCGCTTGCCCTTCTTGCCAGTCAAAGATCGCCCCCACGGCTTCTTCTCCCCGAGGCGAAGGCGGTGGCGATGTCGAACAGCTCGTTGGAGTCCGCGGGCGGGCTGCGCCCCAGCTCCCGCACGAGGTCCCGGCACGTGGTGCCCTCGAGGAAGGCGTGCACAATCTCGGATTGCGCCACGCTTGGGAGTTCTATGCAGCGCTTGGAGAAGCGCCGTATGAAATCCGGAGTGACTCGCCGGGCCTCCGGGTGCGGGAGCGCGGATCCCAAGAGTTCCCAGGGCGCATGTATGTGCCCTGGAAGTTGCCCACGAATGTGCGGACCGGATCGTCCCGGTCGTGGATGCGGCGGCGAGCGGGTGCTCGAGCCACGTCCGGCCGAATCGGCGAGGTGTAAGGGCGGGGTTGCGGATGATGACCTCGTCGGCGGTGGCCCCGCCCTGGGCGGCACGCCCGGGCGGTAGTCGTTGAGCCATACGCGGGGATCCGTCTCCCCGTTGTACTTGACGATGGTTGAGGGTTGGCGGAAGCGTTGAGGGGGAAGGCCGCCGCGCGGATCTCCCGGGCCGGTCTCGCGGTCCCGGGGGGCTCCCGGCGTCGGGGAGGCGGTCCTCATCGGCGTCGTAGCGCCCACCCCGTCGAGGGTGGTAGCTGCCGCCTCCCGCGCATTTGCCTTGCTCGTACGCGGGCGTTGATGACGTTGCGGGTGTCACCAGTCCGGCGCCTGCGCGCGTCGATGAGCCGCTCCTTGGCGGCGTGCGTCTCGGGTTGGCGGGTTGCCCCACCGCCCCACCCCGCATGGGCCGCGGGTTCGCCCCCGCTGTGCGGCTCCGTCGCCTCGCGCGTCCCCCCGCGGGCGAATGCGCGGCGCCGGAGCGCTCTCGGCCTGCCGGACGGCCGCTTGCTCGGTGAGGGCCCGCACCTCGCGGTGCGGGTTCCTCGCCTCGAGGGGTCGAGGGGCCGGCATGGCCCGCAATAGCGTCGCGGCGGCGATAAGCACGGCTCGCCCGCGGAGGCGTGTCGGGTTGTCGACGTTGAAGTCGGCGTTGATGCGGTCGCGGGCTGTTTTACCCCCGGCTCCGCGCGCGAAGCTTCCCCGGCCATTGAGGCGCGGGAGCAATCGCCGTACGATGCTCCTCCGCCGGCTTGGCCTCGAGCTCGCGAGCTTGGGCTAGCTACGCGTCAACGTCGGACCCGGCGGGGGTGCTCGGCCTGTGCTCGGCGCGGCGCGATGTCGGGCGGGCACGACCTCCCCATCGCCCGGCGCCCCCTGCGCCGGCGGGGCGTTTGCGGGGTCGTTGGCGATGACGACGCGGCATTCATGCCGGGGTCGTAGCTCCCGATCTCGGAATCGTCGAAGACACCCGAACCGATGGTCCATGGCGTCGAGAAAGCGCCCGAACATGGCTTGGGTCCGTGCGGCCGGAGAAGTCCCACTTCGCGTACCGTGGAGGGCGCGGGTGGCGATGCGTCAAGGGAGCCTAGAGATGACTCATCGCCGCGGAGGCGCCGGGGGCCCTAGCGACGAAGACGTGACGGCCGGGGGGAACCGGCGCATCGTCGTGTTGACGTTGGCGCGGTAAGCCGTCGTGGCACCGCGCGGACCGATGGGGAAGCGCGGTCGGAGGCTGTGTGTTGCCCTGCGGGGGCGGTGGTTGCGGTGGCGACGGGCGCGCCGCGTTGGGGGCGGCGCGTTCGGCTTGCCGTCGCTCGGACCGCGCCCGGCGTGAATGCGGCCGGAGCGGCGGTGGCGTCGTGGCGTTGACGGGCCGCGCGTCCGTGCGCCGACGGGGACGTTTGCGTCGTGGCGGCGCGCGCGGCGAGCCGGCGGGGCCGACTCGGCGCCGCGCGCGTAGCTCCTCACGGTTGGTGAGGCGCATCGAGTGAGCCGTTCCCCCGTAGCACGGAAGTTCGACCCCCCAAACCGGATTTCAAAACCGGCGGGGGAGGGGGGTCCGAGCTGCCCATGCGATGGCGCGTGCCGCGACACTCGGTGTGGATCACCATGGAGGGAGTTGATGATGGATTGACCTTAGGCGCTCGATTGCCCCACGGTGGGCTCCAAGCGTCGGTGCGGAAAGTGGTCCCGACACTAACCGAATGAGCGCGCGAGGTCTATCCCTCAATGGTCGATGCTAAACAACTAATGACACGAATTTTATCTCGGTTCCGCCGGGGGGCCGTACGTCCCGAGCCGGTGTGCTCGAGGCACTATATTGCTCGGCACGGGGTGCACGTAGTGGGGCGGCTACAAGCAAGGCGGGAGAGGAAGCGTGGCTCCCAAGTCCCCTGGTGAAGTGGTGAAGATGTTGTGGGAGAATTGGAGAGCAAGTGCGTGATGTGCTATGTCCTCACTTGTACGTTGTGTTCGTGTTTTCCGCGGCGGGGGGGTTTGTCCTCCTTTTATAGCCCAAGGAGAGAGCGAATCACATGCATGCCGCGCTATTTAGCTACGTGGGGAGGCGTGGTGTGTCGCGCCGTCGAGTAGGCGGCCGCACAGACCGATCCTTGCCGCGATCCCGGCCATCATGGCGTATCTTGTACCCGCACGGGGGGTGGCCTCGGGGTAGGAGTGGAGCGGATGGCCGTGATGTCTTCGAGCGGATTCGAGGGAGTTGCGCGTCGGTCCGTACGGGACACGGTGACGAGTAGGCGGCGCCCGTTCTCGCATGCGCACGCGCGGGCCCCCCAACGCCGGTGTGGGTTTGTACGCGAGGGGGGCGCCGCGCCATGCCGTTGCGATGGCGGGGATGGCGCCCGCCGGCCCAGCGCCTCCACCTAACCTGGGGGTCACGAGAAAACGGACCAAGGGTGCGGGCGGCCCCCTTCGAGGGGCTCGGTGCGTTAGCCGTATCCGGAGCGGGCGGCGCGGCGTCACGGGAGCGGCACCGGCCACGCGCACGGTCCCCCACGGTGGCGGGGATGGGTTCCCTCTCGGGGAGTTGGTGCGACGGCGCCGGGCGCGAGCCGGTCGTATGATGGCGCCGCCCCGCCGTCGTCGGGGCATTGTGCCGCGTACGGGAGCGGCGTGCACGTGCGGGGCGCCTTCGAGCGAGGCGGAGCCGGGCTCGAGGCGGGCGGAGCCCTCGAGCGAGGCGGGCACCGCGGGGGTAAGCGCACCCCCTCGAGCCGGGCGGAGCCCGTTCGGGAGGGCGTGCGCCCTCGAGCGAGGGCGGGCCCGTTCGAGGGGGGGGCGTGCGCCCTCGGCGAGGGCGGAGCTGTTCGAGGATCTTTGAGTGGGCCGTCCTGGTGGGCCGTCGGGGCCACCGTGGCGTGGGCCTCGCCTTGTGTGTTTAAGTGAGGTGCGCTTGGCTTTGGTTTGTCGTGGGTTTTTAAGCGGGGATTCCCCCGCGTTTATTTAAGGGGACCCCTAGGGCTATCCCCGACGATATGGCAAGGTTGAGCTCCCGATCTGCCGCCAGTGGGACGATCCACGCCGGGGGTGACCCCGTCACGTTCGGCGCCAGCTGACCGCCGTTCACAAGCTCGTTCAGGGCGAGCGCCGTCACCGTCGAGCGGCTCCATGGCAGCGGATCCAACACAGTGATTGGCTGCGGGGGAGCCATTGAGGTCGGCGGCGGCGCACGGAGATGAAGAGGGCAGTGGACGAAAACGAAAGGGTGCGCAGCCAGGAAGCGAAGGCAAAAAGCGAGAGGCAGCGGATGCTAAGTGTTGAGGTAAGGGGTTCCCCCTCCCTCTCCCTTGATTTATAGATCCAGGGGAGCCGTGCTCCCCGAACTGCGCGCGCTGCACGCATTAACTGCAGGTAGCCGCATCTACCACTGATGAGCGGGCCCCTCGTCGCCAAAACAGCCAGGCGCACGCGCACGCGCGATCATTACGGTGCGACAACCAAAGGGCCGCGGCGGCCCGTCATGTCCGCCCCCACATCACCCACTACGCGCGCGGTTGCCCCACCTGAAAAGGCGCGCCCGCGGCGCACAACTGCAGCCACGACTGTGGGCATTTAATGGCCCGGTCCCTTACCAAGTAAGCATGACTCTCGCGCGGCTCGAGCTTAGGGCTCGAAAAATCATACCCTCGAAGGGTGCGATTACTGACCAGTGGTCTCGAGACCCGCTTGGAAGAGCAGGCACCACAGGTGCCCTCGATTCTAGTGGATTACTGATCAGCAGCTCGAGGGCCGGCTTGGCCGCGAGCCCATGAGCCCTGCAGATGTAAATAAGACGGGGGCACCTAGCTACCACCCCGCTATGACCCTACTGATCAGGGGTTTGAAGCCTGACCCTTGAAGGGTTTGAACAGGAGTCCAGATCAACAGAGTCAGAGACGACAAGGGCGCGCGCATTCGAGCCTATCCTCGAGCTCACCAGCTCGAGGGCGCTCCACATGTTGTGTTCAAGAGCCAACGAGGGCAGCTAGTCGAGGGATCCCGTCGAGGGAGAGCTTCTGCGCCCTTGGTCCCCAGCGAACGGGACCGAGCCCTACCTAGCAAACCCACGTAAGCGCTTTCATGGATGAGTCTTCAGATCACAAGCGAACCCTTATCGAACGGGGCACGGGCATCCACTTGAATCACCCAGTAATAGCTCAATGAGGAATCCGCAATTCGCGACCCGCTCGATGGGGGTTGTGGAAACCTCACCCTCCGTCCCGCGTAGGGACGACGAGGGAACATACAAACTAGTCGGAGAGCCCGCCCCGATCGCCTCGAACGGGCCCAGGCTCGGGGGCTCGACGCACTGCTACACCTCCTGGAGATGCACCGAACGCAGACAAATGCCAAATACGTGCGCATGGCACCGCCGAGGCCGGCTGGAATATTGCCGACGCCGGCTGAAACTAACACCTCGCACACCGGTAGACTCTGCGAAAAAACCTTACAGGAACACCCACGCTCCTGCAAGGCTTCGGGGGCTAGACCCGCGGGTCCGCTAGCGTGCCCCCACGGAATAGCACAGCAACCAGAAGGGAAGAAAGTCCCATTAGCAAGCGTCAGCATCTGCGAGATCCTAACGGATACACCCGTAGATGCTAGGGGGCTACTGTCGGGGATAGCCATAAGGGTCCCCTAAAAAATCGGGGGAAACCCATTTACTTTCGCAAAAAAATAAAACACAAACAAACCTAAAACACGCTTAAGACAAACCATGGCCCATCGACCGGGCCCACGGCCCTGGTGGCCCCAGTGGCCCACCAGAACAGTCGGCTCAGTACCCTCGGGCGGAATTCCGCTTCGCTCAAGGGGCACAACACCGCACTAGCGAATCTCCACCTCGCTCGAGGGCCGGTCGCTGTCGGTGTTTTAGACCGGCAACCTACTAAGGGGAGTACCCGAAGTAGATGAATGTGGCCTCGCCGAGATCGGTAACTCGAAGAAAGAGACACGTGGCACACAATTTAGACAGGTTCAGGCCGCGAGGTGCGTAATACCCTACGTCTCGTATGTCGCGTAACTCGGGATTGATTGGGTACGATTACAAGATGATGCAATCTTACGCCGTGAGATGAGATGATAGAGAGAGGGGTCCCTGCCTCGCCTTATAGTCCCGGGGAGGCGGGGTTACAAGTCGGTTTAGGGAGAGAGTACTAGTCGAGTACGTCTAGGAGTCTTCCATACAGTGCGGGACATGTACAGCTTCCTAACAGAGTACTTCTCCTCCGCCGGTCCTTGTGCTTCGGGCCATCAAGTGCCGGTGCGGCGCAAGTCGGGTAGTCCTAGGGGCCCACCGAGTAGTCGGTCCCGGTACCCACCGAGGTAGTGGGCCCGGGGAGGTCCATACGACAAGCCCCCGAGTACTTTGTAGTCGAGAAGGATAGCTTCAAGTAGTCTTGACGCCTTAACGAGTACTCCTCAAGTGTCCCCGAGCACTACAAGTCAAAAGTCCTCAAGAGTAATCGAAGCATCCCGAGACCGGAATGTACTCCAACCGATGTTTGAGCAATCCTGAAGTCTTCTCGAGTAGTCCCAAGCGTCCTCGAGTGCTGCCCTTGAAGGTCTTCAACAATGCCCGTGTTGTCTCGAAGCCGAAACTGATATGGAAGTGCGATTGCAAAATCGCACTCTATATGGAGTAGCCCCCGAGCCTTAGGTTGAGTTGTAGACTCTGGCTGAGGGTCCATCTGAAATTTTGGCAAGGAAATCCCAAAAACTCCGGAGAAAAAACCAAAGGACACGTGGCACGAAGCCCCCGAGCCTTGAGTCGAGTACTTCCTCTCGAATTGAAGGGTCATCTTGTAGAATGTGTCCTGAGTTGCTCTTGAGTCTTGCCGCTTCCTAGGAAGTCGAGTTGGAGTAGACGAGCCCCCGAGGTGAGGCACGTCGACTAGTAGAAGTTGAAAGGTCACGCGCGGCCGCTGAGTCAGCCGAGCGCAGACTTATCCATCCGACCGTTGAGGCACCACGTTGACTTATAAATAGAAGCCAAACCCTTAGGATTTTTCGCCCCCACGCATTCGTAGCCATTCCCCGACGGATCTAGCCGGGGAATCGCCACCGGTGCGGACCGCCGCCATTGAGAGCTTGTAGATCCAAGCGCGCACGCCGTAGAGAGCCGCGTCGCAGCCCCCGAGCGAATGCGCATGAAGACACCGTGCACTGGAGGATGTAGCCGTCTCCGTCGAAGACCACGATGGCCACCGGCGAAAAGAAGAGGGCCCGTGAAGAGGCCGGGATCTGCCCAGGGACATCGCCGTCGGTGTCCCCGCCGCGGCCGGATGAAAACCATGAATGGAAAAAGTCCAAGGCGAAGGCGAAGACTTGCGGCCATTCTCGGTGGTGGATTCCTACGGGAGAAGGAAGTGGACATGTGGAGGGCCGCCGCCGGGATCCGTACCCCATGGAGAAGAATCGGACGAGATCCCGATGTTCGCGCGGTTCGCGGAGCGTGGATTGTCCCTCCCGGAGAGCGACTTCGTCCAAGGGGCCGCCGGGGTACTACGCATCGAGTACCTCAACCTCAACCCCAACGGTATCTTCCACACCACCGTCTTCGTACATTTTTGCGAAGCCTTTCTGGGGATCAAGCCCCATTGGATCTTGTTCCTGAAGTTCTTCCGGGTGAAGCCGCAACCCAGCGCCAGCAACCCGCGAGTAGTCGGAGGAGCGGGGATCCAAATGAGGGAGTATGCCGCCGAGCAATACCTCTCCTACAAGTTGATAGACTCCAATCAAGACTGGAAGGCCAAGTGGTTCTACGTCACGAACCACCACCCGGAGCTGCCGAAGCCCAGCGGGAAGCAGCCCAAGCACCGTCCGTGGTGGAACTCAGAGCCGACGATGCAAGAAGGACTCCATTTGCCCGAGTTGTTGGCGAGGATCAAGGCGCTGAGGGAAGCCGGGCTGAGGGCCGAGCACGTGGCCTTCAGCTTCATGAAGTGCAGGGTGTAGCCGCTGATGGCTCGCGACACCTTGGGGTACGAGTACACCAGCGACGACGACACGTCGCGGATGCCTGGAGATGAAGTCGACGACGACGACATTGTAGGATGGTCCGGATCTTCAAAGATATGCCGGCGTACGCGCCGTGCCCCGTACCAGAGTTCTCCGCCGCGCGCCCACCAAAAGAGGTTAGAAGCCGCATCCGAAGTCGAGTACCCATTGCATGAGAGTAGTCGCACTGATGAGTTGTTCTTCTTATAGGATGACTTGAAGAAGTTCGTCTCCGAGCCGCCGTCGCCTCCCCAGCTAGTCGAGGTCCCAGAGGAAGGGAAGGCCAAGGCTAAGGAGCGGCGCAAGGTCGGCGAGGGAGACGACACAATTGTCGTGGAAGACACGTCCGATGAGGACGACGACAAGGAGACGTTGCAGGATCGTTTCCAGCTGCGGTCGAGGTTCAGCCATCCTGGCTTGCCTCACATCCCTCTCGTTCAGGATCAACCGGCTAGCCTAGAGGCTAGTCTGCCCGCGCCGCCAAGGAGGCCGCACAATGCGGCACGCAAACACGTGGCCAAGAAGTTGAAGGTCACGGAGACCACGTCCCAAGAGGTAAGCCATCTTGAGTAGTGTAGTTGAGTACTGATGTCTCGAGTTCATGTGTTGACGATGAAGTTTCCTTGCTTGCAGGAGATGCGGCCTACCGAGCCCGTTGAGCAGGGCGACGAAGGCGACTGGGACACGGTGGGGGAGGTTGCTGGTAGTCGAGCCCGCCCCCACCGTCGAAGAGCTTTTGGCGCGGATGGAGCGCCGGCCCCCGCGTTGCTCGGGGAGCACGGAACCCGCCGCCGCCGCCACCGAAGAGGCGGCGGCCGCGAGGGCGCGAGGAGGAGGCGCTCGCCGAGGCGGGGCCGCTCGACATTGCCGGTATCCTCGGCACCCCAACCGTGACGGTAGTCCGGTCGAGCTTGTAAGTGTTCATTCTCCCCGAGTAGTACTTGATGTGGTAGTCGTACTTTATTGACAACCCGGCTTGTGTACTCGTAGGAAATCGACGGACTCGTCCCCGGGGAGGGGGGATGAACCCGCTACAATGGTGGCGGAGGAAGAAGCCGCGCCGCCCGTTGAGGAGTGCTCCGCCCCACCTCTCGGGCGGAGCCGAGGCGCCGACCGGCGGGCTACGTGCCGAGCGGCCGAGCGTCGTTGAAGGTAACTACTCTCTCAGGTGGAATTAGCCCAGGGGAGTAGTCGTAGTCACCAGATATGACTGATGCACTTGTCTTCTTGTCGACAGGTGCTGAGGCCGAGGGAAGCGAGATCCCGTCGGCGGTGGCCGTAGAGGACGTGGCACGGGAACTCGTGAGGCCGCCGTAGAAGCCCCCGAGCCGATGGAGGTAGCCGCCGGAGAAGCCGCCGCGACCACTGGAGGAGGAGGGAACGATGCGCTACTAACCCGCTCTGGAGGTGGTCGTCCGCTCGCCGAAGATTTAGGACGCGGAGCTAATCCGCTCGGCGCCGATGACCGAAACCGCTACGAGTAGTCGTGGCGGGATCGAGTTGTTGGCGGATGATCTGGTTGACCCAACAACGATGGCTCGGCACCTAGAGGCAGTGCGCCAAGCCGAGCAATGGATGAAGGTGAGTAGTCATAACCCTTGAGTAGTCAATCCTTTAGCGTTGAGTACCCATTTGATGTGTGTTGTCTGTGCAGGACGTCGCTGAGAGGTCCCGGGAGAAATCCAATATGCTTCAAGGCTTCGGCGACGCCGTGCTCTGGGCGGAGGCTTTGGAAGACGAACTCGCGAAGTCCCGGAAGCAAACCGTCGCCATGCAGTCAAAGCTGGACACCGCCTTCGCCAAGTACCACAATGACGTCCAGGAGATGCAGGTGAAGAGAGACGATCTGGTGCGGAAGAACAAGTCTCTCCGCAACAAGAACAAAGGTACACCTTGGTCTTGTTGAGTACTTATTGGAGGTCGGCAGGTAGTCTGACCCGCTGTGCCTTGTTGATTGCAGAGCTTGAGACTCGAGTTGATCAGCTGAAGGCTTCAGAGACTGATCTGAAGAACCTTTTGTACCGGGAGCAGGAGGCCCGCCAGGTACTGGAGTATGATTATAAGGAGCTTGCTTACGAGTGCGACAAGCACATGGAGCTCCGTATGGCATCAGACCGTGACCTCGTCAATTGCTACAAATCATTGCGAAGGCCGAACGAGGATTGCGAGAAGTCATGCGGGCCCGGCTCAAGGAACTTGAAGAAGCCGTGCTCCCCATTGCGAGGGCCGCTGGTGCCCTCATCCGGGCGGTCCCAAGATAGCACCGCTGGTGGACCTGTTGAAGGAATCCCCCAGCCGGCTGGCGACCTACGTGAAGCATTTGGCGAAGTCGATCCCGAACCAAGTGCTGGCCTTCATGAAGTCGTACTTCCCGAAGGCTCTCGTAGATGTAGTCGCCGGTGTGCTAGCCGCCAACTGCACCAACGAGCAGTACGCGGAGCTGCTGGAGCAGATGGCGCCTATTGCAGATCAAGTCGCCAAGAAACTTAATCTCCAGTAGCCCTGTAATAGTTAGCTCGTAGCAGTAGTTGTACAAAAAAAATTGTAACGAAATTGTTTAAGTATGAATGAAGAAAAATTTCCATCAATGAGTACTCGCTGCAGCGATCTTTGAGTGCGGAGTCCCATCGTGGAGTTGTCGCGAGTAGTCGTACTCGGTAGTAGTCCCGTTGAGGGAGGAAGACAGTAAATTAGTTGATGAATAATCAAACTTTATTACTGAAGAAGTACACCTGGATGGCCAGGGCCGTAGTTCTGAGTAGTCGCCGGGACCGGAGGCCGCCTACGGCTAAGTAGTGCTAGGGCGTGTAGCCGCTTACGACGGTAGATCCGTAAGTAGCCGTATAGGTCGGATCTAGGAGTACATGGTCTCTCGGTAGACCGCTGCTAGAGTCCTTTGTCGCTCGTTGCGGCCCGGGATCCGTAGGTAGCCGCATGGGCCGGATTCCGGAGAGGAGTAGTCGGAGGCGGTGCTCGGACCGGAGGCCGCTTACGGTGAAGGAGTAGTCCGAGACCGATGCACGGGCCGGAGGCCGCTTACGGCGAAGGAGTAGTCGGGAGGCCGGTGCACGGACCCGAGAGGCCGCTTACGGCGGAGGGGTCTTGATGTAGTCTCGTAGACTTGAGCCCCCGGGGTAGTCGTGTAGACTAGGCGTAGAATCGACGAGTTGGTCTACGTTCCACGAGTTGTTGACGTCTTCACCTTCAAGCGTCTAGAGGCGGTAGGAGCCCGGTCCGGTCACCTTTGCAATTGTGAAGGGACCTTCCCAGGGCGAGCTGAGCTTGTGTAGTCCTTCCGTGTTCTGAATGCGATGGAGGACAAGATCACCAACATTGAAGGAGCGTTCCTTGACGTTGCGATCATGGTAGCGTCGGATACCCTCCAGGTACCTTGCTGATTGGATGAGGGTGGCGCAGCGAGCTTCTTCAAGTCCATCGATGTCAGCTCGTCTGCTGTCGTCAGAGACGCCTTCGTCGTAGTGCTCCACTGCTGGTGAGTCCCACATGACATCGGCAGGGAGGATTGCTTCGGAGCCGTAGACTAGGAAGTACGGGGATTGTCCCGTTGGCTTGGAGGCTCAGTACGTAGCCCCCAGAGTGCATTGGGTAGTTCCTTGATCCACTTGCCTCCTTTAGAGTTAGCAACGTCGTGTAGCCGCTTCTTGAGAGCGTCAAGCACCATCCCGTTGGCACGCTCGACTTGTCCGTTGGCCCGAGGATGGGCGACGGAGACGTATCGGACGTCGATGCTGTTCTTGCAGTAGTCCCAGAACTGGTGATTGTTGAAGTTGGAGCCCAGGTCTGTGAAGATGCGATTGGGTAGTCCGTAGCGATGCACGAGTTCATCCAGGAAGTCGAGTACTCTGTCAGCCTTGGGGCATGTAACCGGCTTGACCTCGATCCACTTGGTGAACTTGTCGATGGCCACCGGTACTGTTGAATCCACTCGGCGCGGTTGGGAGTGGCCCAATCATGTCAAGACCCCAGCAGGCGAAGGGTCAGGTTGGCGGTATGGTGACTAGCTTGTAGGCCGGGGACGTGTTCTTCTTGGTGAAGAATTGGCACCCTTGGCACCTTCTGACGAGTTCTTCGGCGTCACCCAAAGCCGAGGGCCAGTAGAAATCTCGTCGGAAGGCCTTGCTGACCAGTGTGCGAGAGGACGCGTGGTTGCCGCAGACGCCTTTGTGGATCTCCTCCAAGATGTCCATGCCTTCTTGTCTGGTAACGCACTTCATGAGTACTACTGAAGATGCGCCCCGCCTGTAGAGCTTGTCTCCGACGAGGACGTAGGACTTGGCACGGTGGATGAGCTACTCGGCCAAGTTCTTGTCCGAGGGAACCTTCTGCTCGCTGAGGTAGTCGATGAAGGGCTGCCTTCGGTCCACGTCGATCATCATGACCTCTGGCCGAGTGGAGGATGCGCCGGGGCCGGTGGTCGGTGGCGGCGGGTTCCCGGTATGGATGGCGCGTGAAGCACGTGGACGAAGACACCCGCCGGTACTGAGCGCGAGTAGAGCCAAGCTTCGACGGGACGTCCGTCGCAACGTTGTTGTCACGGACGATGTGGTGGAACTCGAGACCATAGAACTTGTTCTCGAGCTTGCGGACTTCTGGGCGGTAGGCATCCATGTTCTCCTTGTTGCGGTCCCGGGACTTGTTGACTTGGTTGATGACCACTTGCGAGTCGCGTAGACTAGTAGCCGCTTGATACCCGGTGAAACCGCGGGCGGGCCGTGTAGCGGGGCTTCGTACTCGGCTTCGTTGTTTGAGACCTTCGAGAAGATCCGGGACGTACTTGAGTTGTTCGCCGTTGGAGAGATCGGGTACCCCCGCACCCGCACCCTCGAGGTTAAGTGAGCCGTCGAAGTACATCACCCAATGCTGCGGTCGCTCGGTTGGAGTAGGTAGGCGATTCTCCCGCCACTCCGCCATGAAATCGACTAGTGCTCGCGACTTGATGGGCGTGCGTGGCTTGAAGTCGATGGTGAGGGTGCCGAGGATTCGATTGCCCACTTGGAGATTCTTCCAGTAGCATCTTGGTTTCGCGAATGTCACCGAGCGGGTAGTCGGTGACGACGGAGATCGAGTACTCCTGGAAGTAGTGTCGTAGCTTCCGCGAGGTGATGAGCACTGCGTACAGAAGCTTCTTACGTACAGTTGGTAGCGTGCCTTGGACTCTGACAAGACCTCGCCCGACGAAGTAGGCCGGGCGGCCCGGACCCGGGGTAGGCATGGCCGTCTTCCTGCCGCTCGACAATGACGGCGATCCGACCACATGAGTAGTCGCGACAAGGTAGAGCAATAGGCTGCTCGCCTTTGTGAGGAGCCGTGGGGAGCGGTGGCTTTGATAGAAAGTCCTTGAGCTAGGCAAGGGCTTGGTCCACCTCTGTGGTCCACACGAACTTCTCTTGGTGCTTGAGTAGTTTGAAGAAGGGGAGCCCCCGTTCTCCAAGCTTCGAGATGAATCCGTTCGGGGGGCGCCATGCACCGGTCAACTTACGGACGTCTTTGATGCACGTGGGAGCTTTCATGCTGGTGATGGCGGAGATCTTCTCGGGGTTGGCTTCGATGCCGCGATGGCTGATGATGAAGCCGAGTAGTTTGACCAAAGGTACGCCGAAGACGCACTTGTTCGGGTTGAGCTTCCAGCGGTACTCGCGCAGGGATGCGAAAGTCTCTTCAAGATCGTCGATGAGGGTACTGGAGTTTCTGGTCTTGACGACCACGTCATCCACGTAGGCTTCGACGTTCTTGTTGAGTTGCCTCTCGAAGCAGGCCTGGATAGCTCGTTGATATGTGGCGTCGGCGTTCTTCAACCCGAAGGACATGGTCGTGTAGCAGTACGCGCCAAATGAGGTGATGAACGCGGTCTTCTCTTGGTCTTCTTCCTTGATCGCGATCTGGTGGTACCCGGAGTAGCAGTCGAGGAAGCGGGGAGCGGGTCACGGCCCCCGCCGTGGAGTCGATGACTTGGTCAATCCGCGGCAACCCGAAGGGGTCCTTGAGGCAGTGCTTGTTGAGGTCGGTGTAGTCGATGCACATCCTCCACTCGTTCGAGTTCTTCTTGCAGATGAGGACGGGGTTGGCGAGCCACTCAGGATGGAAGACTTCTCTGATGAAGCCAGCCGCGAGTAGTTTGGTGAGTTCCTTCTTGATGGCGTCCCGTCTGTCGTCGGTGAAACGGCGGAGGTGTTGTCGTTTGGGGGTAGCTTTAGGATCGACGTTAAGGGAATGCTCGATCAACTCCCTGGGCACCCCTGGCATGTCCGCTGGCTTCCATGCAAAGATGTCGCGGTTAGCCCGGAGGAAGTTGATGAGCGCATCTTCCTATTTGAGGTTGAGGCCGGCCCCGATGGTGGTAGTCTTGCTGTCTTGTCGCTTTGTCCCGAGGTCGATTGTCTTGACCGCAGCCTCCTCGGGTGGCCGAGGCTTGTTGGCTTTGTCCGACTTCTCGGGGATGTCGAGTTCACTTGGGGCAAGCTTCTTCGACGCGGCGTAGATCTCCATCATAGCATTGGGTACTTGATTTGTGGAGGCGATCTCCATAGCTTCCATGTCGCGGTCGTGCGAGATCTTCAAGTCCCCTTGCGGTGAGAGTACACCTGCTTGGACTTGGCATCTTGAGTACCAAGTAGGTGTAGTGAGGCACCGCCAAGAGCTTGACGATGGTCGGTACGCCGAGGATGGCGTGGTAGGAAGTCTCGAAGTCCGCGACTTCGAACTTGATGTACTCGGTACGATAGTTGTCCCGAGATTCTCCGAAGGTAGCGGCGGGACCACCGAGCCCGGTGGGATAGCCGCGTTGCGGGGACGATGCCGTAGAAGGGCGCGGAGCTCTTGGTGAGCATGTTGGTGATGTTGAGCCCCATCTTCTTTAAGGTCTTGGCGAAAAGGACGTTGAGCCCGCTTCCACCGTCGATGAGGACCTTGTTAAGCTTGGAGCCCGCGACCACGGCTTCGGGACTAGAGGGAACCATCCTAGTTCGGAGAAAGGCCGGTCCATTGATCCGCGCGGGAGAAGGTAATGGGTACCTCCGAGCCACCCGAGAGGGGTTCGGAACCGCCGGTTCAATGCTCATAACTTCTCGACGGGTAGCCTTTTGTTCCGTCGGCTAGGTAGTCCACCGAAGAGGACGTTGACCGTCTTGTCGGGTTCCTGGAAGTCAGCGTTGCCATCGTCGTGCTTCTTCTTGCCTTTCTTGTCATGAGGGTGCGGTGGCTGCAGGTACTCTTGAGCGCTCGCCTGAGTTGGTAGCACTGCTCGGTGGTGTGGTTGCCGTCCAGATGCCACGGGCACTTCTCCTTCAGCAAGTCTTTGAAGCCACCGAGAGGTCTTCTTCGAGTTCTCCTTCGCGGGGCGGCTGGATAGCCGCGACAATGTTGTACGGCTTGCGCTTGCGGTTGGGACCCGAGTAGTTGTTGTTGTTGCGACCGCCTTGGTTCCCGTTGTTGCTACGCCACCGCCGGTGTTCTATTTGCTCTTGCCACCGATGACATCGTACTTGGCATTGGCTTTGTCTTCTTCGTCGCCCGGGAGGTGATCATATCCTTCGGATGAGTGATGGACTGGGGCGGCGTCGACCGAAGTCTTCGAAGGTGCGACGGTGGTAGAGACCGTCTTGGAAGAGGTCGATGACCTCCTTGTCGGTGACGTCGACTACGGTGGCGCGCTTGTCGAAGAAGCGCCGCATGTACTTGCGAAGGGTCTCGCCTGTTCTGCTTCACCATGGCCGGGTCCATGCGAGTACCCGAGTGGCCCATGGCACCCGCGAAGTTCTTCGGTGAACTGCTCCTTGGTGGTCCCACTTGTCGATCGAGTGCTTGTCCCGCAGCTCGAGCCAAGTGAGGAGAGCTTTGGTCCGGGCGAAGGGGAAGTAGAGGCACTCGGTGTCGTTGTTGCCGCCAGCGTTCTCGATGGAGAGGGTGTAGCACCTGAGCCACTGGATAGGGTCCTGCTTCGCGTCGTACTTGGAGATTCCAAGAGGCTTGAATTTCTCTGGGAGGAGGTTACGAAGTCGCGCAGAGAAGGCGGGGAAGCCGTCGTTGTCGCCCGACGTAGAAGCCTTCTTGCGCCGTAGCTCCTCGATCTTCTAGCGGGCGTCATAGCCGCCCTGTGAGGCTCCGGAGGCGTGGCTGTTCGCGTGGTCTCGACCGCCGCAACCGCCTCCGCCACCGGCCCTCCTGTTGGCCCCATGGTTGGAGCTTCCGCCATCGGCCGCCGCCGCCGAGGGCTGCGGCGCTGTTGCTACCTTGAGAGGGTTCGCTGGCTTTTGCACAAGTGCGGTTGGGATGAGCGGCGGCTCGGCTCGAGTACGGTTGCGGCCGAGGTCGGCCTTGCGACTTGTAGCTTCGTTGTCGCGGTTCTCGACGGGGGCGGCCGGGTGACCTTTGTTGTCGACTCGCATGAAGTAAGCGTCTTTTGCGAGCTTGGCGATGACTTCTCCAGCACGTATCCCCGAGCTTGGCGTGCGATCGGCGCGGTCGACATGAGGCATTTCTCCGGGGTGGTGTGTACCCTGCTCTCGACGGCCTCAAGAGCTTCTGCGAGGTTGCAGATGGGGAGGTTGTCTCGAAGTCGCCGACGCCGTTCGTTGCGCTTTCTGTTACGCTCACATCGAGCATCCCTGTTGGCGTCGGTCTCATCCGCAGGTGCTTCAGCAGACAGCTCGTCTGTGGAGATGTCTTCAAGGTACTGGTCTTGTGCCGTCCTTGAAGGTCCTGGCGTGTCGCCGGCAGCCATGAAGACTTGGCGGTCGGGGTTGCCAAGACTGGAGTCAGAGCTTGCCACCTCAGTTGGAGAATACTCCTCAGTTCGAGTAAGTGGTGTTCCCTCCTAGAACGGGAGCAAGTCGAGGTAGGCGACGTAGCGTGAGTCCCCGCTTATCAGGTCGGCAGGCTTGCGATCTGGCCAGTAGACGAATATCCCGGCAGGTGTGGACGTTATAACCAGCCCAGAAGCCGGCCCTGATAGGGGTTGCTCAGTAGTGTTGTCCTCGGACTCGGGATCCTCAGGGTCCGACCCGAAGTCAAACTCGTATGCGGAATCCGAGTAGAAACCGAAGAGGGGGTTGGAGTCTGAAGCGTGGCCGGGGGCGGAGTCGGAGTCCGAGTTGTACTCGGGTACGGGCTTCTTGCCGGCCCGGCGCGAAGAGGGAGCCTCTGTGCGGGCCCTGCTGAGGTTGCGGGGGCCACGCGTGGAGCGCTCATGGGGTAGTAAAACCACATGCGATGGCTGAGTAGCCGGCTCGCATGCAATAGCCCACGGGGACGTCGAGTTCGAGTTGGAAGCGGATCCGAGCTCGAAGTCGACGTGTTGGTCGAAAAGCGAAATTTCGCCGAACTTGCCGGCGAGTTCGCCTGTGACTACTTCGGGGAAGCGTCACGAAGCCGGTCTCCGAGTTGGGTGTGAAACGACCGGATTTCCGCGAACGGAATCCCGAATCTTAGCACCTCGGTGGTAGTCCCGGGAGGCTACCACGTGCAATCCTCGTCTCGGCGATTCCAAAATCCATACAGAAAAGTAAAAAACAACGAGTAGAATACAACATTTATTTTATTACATTAATCAGAGTACATCTCTTCGGCACATGCGGGTACAAGTCCATCGGGACCGAATCAAACGAGAAACAAATCGTCTAGCGGCGGCTCCATGAAAGCGCGGAAACTCCATATCCGCGGCGCGGCTCAAGTGTAGGAAGAGCTCGGTCCACCCGGCCCCGTCGTTGTCGAAGTCGTAGTCCGCTCTCGCGTCGAGTCACCGGGGTCTACCCGATAAGCGGGTAGGTCATGTCGACTTCCCAACAAAGAGGCAAAAGCGGTGTATATTCTACTATGCATGAGGTAACCCTAATCCGGCCGTAGAAGGCTTAAGCAAAGCGAGCGGTGCAACAATCAAGGTAGCGAGAATATAGCAAGGAGGTCCACACCTCGGGGAAACTTCCACTTCCGAGGTCCACACCTCGGGGGTCCACTCCCCAGCTCAAGGATCACCACACCAAAGCACCGGATCACAACCACGATCCAGAACCCATCTCTCTTCTCGCGATGTGGGGCCCACCGGCTCCTATCCCCACATCTCAACGGCCGGCCGGGCTCACACACTCGGGGGAGAGAAGAAGCACAAGAGAAGTGTATCTAGTCGGGTGAGAGATCGAAAGACTCGTCCATAACCGGTGGACACGGACTATAGCTATAGGTTTAACACTGCGGAGGTTGTACAACCGTACCCGCCGAATAGGTCCGGAACCGGCCGTCACCGGTGTCCGACACTACCATACGGTCGAAGCCCAAGTAAGTGGATAGTACCCTTACGCATCTCCGAGCTCCGGCCCGGCCCTCCGCGGCAGCTCATACTACCCGCGAGAGGTCCCTCGAAGCCGTGGAACCCTTCCCTGGCCTCGCCGGGGCAAAGTCTACTAAGGAGGGACGGACCACTCCCGACACGATCTCACCGATCCTCCGGCGGGAGAGGGGTGCTATCCACTACAAGTCTCACCCCGCACCCCCGCCCAATACAAGGCGGGCGGTACGTACGAAAGTAGTCATTCGAAACAAGGTCAGCGACGATCGGTCCTTAAGGGGCCGAGAGCGAGCACTCAACATCTCCATCCCACACGACACGACCCTCGGGTAAGAGGCCAGATCGCATCTTCCCTCGGCAGCCGTTCACAAGTAACCAGCGGCTCGCTCCCGCCAAAACACGACAAGGGGTACACAACCCAGAACACACACTAGAATCATACCGAGATACCCACATCTCAGCTCAAACCCAGAGCACCATCCATAATCAAGCAATCAAAAGTATGGATAGTTGAAGTATGGGACTAGCTAGGGGTCCGTAGCTAGTCCCGCGGTAGTAGAGACAAGGAACGGGTTATGATAAACATCAAGGCATGGCTAGTAAACGGAGTTATGCAATTCATCGGATCAATGCATTAAAGTAAAGCACTAGCAGCTAAATATCAACATGGGATCTATATGGTTGGGAGTGACATGACACCTTCTGTGCCGTTGAAGCAGTCGCTGTCCGGTGCAGTGTACTCGGGGTCCTCCGCGTCCTCCTGGTCGAAGCTCGGGTCTGCGGCACGAGATTCGACGCGAAAATAAGATATCGGTGCACATCTAAGCAATAACTCCAAATAAAATCCAACTTAGAAAATCCAAAAGAGCCCGAACTACCTACAATCAGCAAGGTTTTGCAAAAACGGATTTATGGAAATTAGTTTTGTATTTTTCTGAGCACCCTAGAATTTCTTACTAATTTTTAAAGGTCCAAAACATTTTCTAAAATTAAAGCAGAAAAGAAAAGGGATTTTTCTGCTGCATGGGCCGAAAATGGGCTGGAAGGCTTTCTGGGCTGAAATCAGCCCCTTGGGCTCGGTTCAACGGGCCACGGCGGGGAAAGTCCGGAAAAACCCCCGGTTTTTCCGGGGCCGCGGCCTTCCTTTACTAGATGGGCTCACTTACTTAAACGGCGGCCTCCCCTGGCCGAGCAGGGCCCGACGGCTCAAATGGCCCGGCCTAGCGCGGATGGCCCAACGGCCCGGCGGCCTTTCCTTCTTCCGCAGCCCGGGAACACGGGGTCCGTCCCCCTCTTCCTCGGCGGTCGCCGGTGCACGGCGCGCCCTCGCCGCGCGCGCATCGGCGGCGGCGCGTCGGGTTGGAAACCTGGGTCTCGGCGGCGGGGTGCGCCTTGGCCTCACCACTCTCTTCCGGTGCTCACGCACGCCCGCGCGGCTCGAAGGCCGGCTGGCGGTCTACTCGCCACGGCGCGCGGCGCGGCGTCGTCGCCCGCGCGCGCGTCTCCCCGCGCACGGTGAAACCCCGGGCGCGGCGCGGGGTGCGGCTTTGTAGGATTCCCGGTGCACGCTCGCCCGCAAGATCCACTCCCACACACGGAACTAAGCGTGGAACGCCCACACACGGTGTTCCACGGGCGGCGGGGCCACGGCCACGGCGCGGCGGGGTGCGGCCGGCCGGCGCCCGCGCCCACCTTCTCACCGCAACGGAACAACCTACGGCTCAAAGGCCGGATTCACGACGGTTCAAGACACGGCGCAAAGGACACGCTTGACCCCCGGCCGGCGGCGCGTCACGCGCTCCGGCGCGGCGCACGACGGCGCGGCGCACAACGACGCGGCGCGGCACGGGGTGATCCCCCACCCACCGCAATCGCGCCAAGAGCACCACGAAACGGCGACGGCCTCCCGGGTCATCACGGCTTGGGGTAGCCATGACCCCGGGCCGCCGGCCGCACGGCGCAACGCGCGCGCGACGCGGCGTCACCCATGGGGAGGCGGCGGCGCGCGCGCACGAACCGCAGGCGGCTCGAAGGCACGCACACGGGCGGCACGGCTAAGGCGGCCGGCACAAGGAGAAGAGAGAGGCGACCACGGTGCTCACCGTGGGTCGACGGTGAAGGCGTAGCGGACTTGGCGGTGCGGCGACGCGACGTCGATGTCCACGGCGTGCTCCGGTCGGCTCCCTCTCAAGCACGATCGGCGCCTCCCCCTTGCACACGAACGGCGCCTCACGAACACGTCCCGTCTCCGCAGCGACGCGCCGGTGGCGGCGCGCGTCGCACTTTCCCCCGGCCCCTCTTCCCCTCTCCTGCCTCCTTCTTCCCCCCTTCCGATGGCTGCTCTGAGTTGGGGCAAAAACCCCAATGCGGGTGGTTGCGAGGCCAGCTGCTCCCTGCCCTCCTTTTGAACTCGCGCCGCGGAATCCCGAGGGGGAAAGGCCCAAATTGCCCCTGGTTCGCCGCCGTCCCGGGCCAGATGGCGGCCGCGGCATCGCGCGCCCGCCTCGGATGCACCGGGGGAAAAGGGCGGGGCGGGGTCTTTTACCTTTCCCGCGGTCACGCGCCCGGGTCCGCGGGCACGCGCCGGTCTTGGCGTGCGTGCCCGGCCGGTCGGCCCGGCCGCGCGCGCGCCCTCCCCGCGCGGGCCGGCGCGGTTGGACCGGCGGCGCGGCCGCCGGCTCGGCTTGCGGCGCGGCGGGTCAAGGGGAAAAGGTTGGGGAAGGATAGGGTGCCTGACGAGCGGGGCCCACGTGGCAGGGGTTGAAGGGGATCGGTTGGGCCGCGCAGTGCAGATGGGCCGATAGCAGCCGCGGGTTGGGCTGGCCGCGAAGCTACCGAAGGGAAATCGGCCCACTACTCCTAACTACACTTTGGTTTTAAAAGCTAAAGGTTTAAATAAGGGTTTGATTAGGAGTTTGAATTTGAATCCCAAACAAATTCAAACTTCACACAAAAGAACTCCAAATAAAACAGAGAAAATCCAACTCACTTGTTATACCATATTTTAAATATAATTTTTATAAATAGGACAAATTAGTGGAGAATTGGGTGAGAGGCTAGCAATTTGGCTCAAAAATTTGATAGCACCCAAATGCAAGCAAAAAGTTTTAAATTTTCGCAAAATTCACACACCTAGATTCCTGGGTTGTTACATTCTCCCCCACCACCGAGAATCTCGTCCTCGAGATTTAGTCCTCGTCCTCCTCCGTGAACAAGTGAGGGTACTCCTTCCTGAGATCGGCTTCCTTCTCCCATGTTGCCTCTCGCTCGGTATGGTTGCTCCACAACACTTTACAGAAGGGAATGGTAGTCCTCCTCGTTTCCTTGACCGCTCTGTCCAAGATTTTCTCAGGATATTCTGTATATTCCAGGTTGTCTTGCAAGTCAAGCAACTCCATGGGCACTTGCTTTGCCTCCACTGCCTTCTCACTCTTCTTCAGCTGTGACACGTGGAACACTGGGTGAACTCCCGCCATTGTCTCGGGTAGTGCAAGCTGGTAGGCCAAACTCCCAATCCTTCGGGTGATAGGATACGGTCCCACGTACCTCGGTGCAAGCTTTCCTCTCACCAAGAACCTCTTAGTTCCTCGGAGCGGTGAGACTTTCAAGTACACTCGTCGCCAACTCGCAAAGGTCAACTCTCTCCTTCTCTTGTCGGCATAGCTCTTCTGACGACTTTGAGCGATTTTCAGGTTCTCTCGAACTTTCTCAACCTTCTCCTCTGCTTCCTCAATGATTCTTTGGTCCGAACGAGCTCGCTCTCCAACCTCTGACCAAGCTAGCGGGGTCCTGCACTTCCGACCGTAAAGTGCCTCAAAGGGTGCCATCCGGAGACTTGCTTGAAAGCTGTTGTTGTACGAGAACTGCGAACGGCAACCGCTTCTCCCAATCAGTACCATAGGTGAGTGCACAAGCTCGTAGCATGTCCTCCAGGACCTGGTTGACTCTCTCTGTCTGCCCGTCGGTCTGTGGGTGAAAAGCTGTGCTGTAGCTGAGAGTGGTGCCCATAAGCTTGTGGAAACTCTGCCAAAACTTGGAGACAAACTGTGGCCCTCGATCAGACACGATACTTCTGGGTGCCCCGTGTAGCCTGAGTATGTGTTCTACGAACAGCTCTGCCAACTTCTCGGTTGCATACCTGGTCTTCACCGGCACAAAGTGAGCCACTTTAGTCAGCCTGTCCACTATGACCCAAACTGAGTCGTTTCCTTTTGGTGTTCTAGGGAGTCCTACCACAAAGTCCATGGAAATGTCCTCCCACTTCCACACTGGGATATCCAACGGCTTCAACAAACCAGCAGGTTTCTGATGTTCAATCTTTACTCTGCTACAGGTGTCACAACAGGCCACGTAGTGTGCTATGTCCTTCTTCATGTCCTTCCACCAGTACCTGACCTTCAGATCTCTGTACATCTTGGTGCTGCCTGGGTGAATCGAGTACCTCGAGTCGTGAGCTTCTCTCATGATCGATCTCGGAGCGTCTTGTCTCGTGGTACACAGATCCGTTCTTTCAACCACACGGTGCCTGTTCATCAACCCGATAGTCCTCTGCCTTTGCCCCCTTCATTAGTTCTCGCAGCCCTTTGATTTCCTGCACACTCTTTTACGAGCCTGTACGGATTCGCTCCTCCAGGTCATAGGTCACTTGCATCACGTTGACTTGGCCTTGATCTACAATCTCGATTCTCAGCTTCTCTAGCTCTTCATGCAAAGCAGGTTGCTCTTCCTTTATCATGAGGTTGTTACAGTATGTTTTCCGGCTCAGTGCATCTGCCACGACGTTAGCTTTGCCTGGGTGGTAGTTGATCTCAACGTCGTAGTCCTTGATCAGCTCTAACCACCGTCTCTGCCTCATGTTCAGCTCGGTCTGTGTAAAGAAGTACTTCAGGCTCTTGTGGTCGGAAAACAGCTCACACTTGTTCCCTATCAGGTAGTGTCTCCAAATTTTGAGCGCATGCACAACGGTACCCGCGACTCCAAGTCGTGTGTCGGGTAGTTTTCCTCGTGTTTCTTCAATGTCCCGGAAGCATAAGCCACAACTTTCCCTTCCCCGCATCGGCACACAACCAAGTCCTTGCTTTGAGGCATCACGGTAGACCACAAAGTCTTTCTTGATATCCGGCAAGGTAAGCACCGGAGCCGTGGTGAGTCTCTTCTTCGGTTCTCGGAAGCTCTTCTCACACGCTTCGACCACTCGAACTTTGTGTTGTTCTTGAGCAATTACGTTATTGGCTTTGCGATCTTGGAAAAGTTCTCAATGAACCTCCGGTAGTAACCTGCCAACCCAAGGAAGCTCCTGACATCTGTCACGTTTAATGGCTGCTCCCACTTGGTCACCGACTCAACTTTGGACGGATCCACGGCTATCCCCTCTGCTGACAACACGTGTCCCAAGAAAGCGACCTTCTCCATCCAGAACTCGCACTTGCTGAACTTTGCATACAGTTTCTGCTGCCTCAGCCTCTCTAGCACGACTCTCAGGTGCTCCTCGTGCTCCTCAGTGGTCTCAGAGTAGATCAAGATATCATCGATAAACACCACTACAAACCTGTCCAACTCTTCCATGAAGACCTTGTTCATCAAGTTCATGAAGTAAGCAGGGGCGTTGGTCAGCCCGAAGGAAACCACCACGAACTCGTACAAGCCGTAACGTGTGGTGAAGGCTGTCTTGGGTATATCCCCGCTCTCGGATCTTCATCCGGTGGTAGCCCGACCTCAAGTCGATCTTGGAGAAGAACCTTGCCTTTTTGAGCCTATCCAGCGGATCCTCGATTCTGGGTAGCGGGTACTTGTTCTTGATTGTCATCGAGTTGAGCGTGCGGTAGTCAATGCACATCCTCTTTGTGCCGTCCTTCTCCACGAAGAGCACTAGCGAACCCCACGGTGAGGCACTCGGCCGAACAAACCCTTGCTCGAGCAACTTCTTGAGCTGTTTCTTCAACTCGTCTAGCTCGTCGGACGACATCCGGTAAGGACTCTTTGCAACGGGCCCCGCCCCCGGCATCAGCTCAATCACGAACTCCACGTCCCGGTCTGGGGGTAACTCCGTAAGCTCCTCTGGGAACACGTCCGGA
Source organism: Cenchrus americanus (assembly GCA_947561735.1). NCBI lineage: Eukaryota > Viridiplantae > Streptophyta > Magnoliopsida > Poales > Poaceae > Cenchrus > Cenchrus americanus. The sequence continues at coordinate 218,985,382 of OX387241.1, read as the reverse complement.
AACTCACGGACCACTGGGATTTCTTCAATCTCTTTCCCACTCATGTTGCACATCATCGTAGCAACCTTCGGACTCTGCGGCTCGATCCGTACTGTAGTCCCGCTGGGGTGTTCAAGCTGTATCACTCTGGGGTTGCAAGAAACTATCCCGTTGTGCTTTGCCAACCAATCCATCCCTAAGATCACGTCTATCCCGAAGACTCCAAAGCTGTCAAGTCCGCCAGTGAACGGTAGCCCCTCAAACACCATCCTCACTCCCCTGCACTCTAACGTACTCCTCTTCTCTCCTAGCGGAGAGCTAGTCAAGATAGGCCTTGGTCGAGGCTTAGTTGGTAAAGACCTTTCTTTAGCAAACTTGGTAGAAATATACGAAAACTGAGCTCCAGTATCAAACAAAACAGTAGCCAAAACTGAGTCAACAAGGAACTCACCAAGTGTGACGTCGGGTGCAGCGTCTTTGCATCCTCGACGGTGAGGTGGTTCAGACGGCCTCGAGTAGCTGGCGGCTGAGCAGACCTCTGCTGTGTACGAGGTGGCTGTCCTCCTGGTGCTGGTGGCTTGGCTGGGGTCTGGAACTGAGTGCTGCGGCTCGACTCCCTGGTGGTACCTGCTGGGGACACTCAAACGACTTATGCCCCACCTGACGGCGCTGAAGCACGTCACCTTGGATCCGTCCGCGCCCTGCGGTGGTGGCCCCTCGGCTTCCGGCTGTTCGGCCTCCACTCCCACCCCGGGTGGGTCTCTGCTCGTGGCCGAGACCGAGAGGCGTGGTGCCTCTGCCGAGTCCGGTGGCCCCGTGTGTGTAGCCTCGTCCTCTCGCCTCGGGGTGGACACGAGCGCCTGCTCGGTCGGTGCGCTTGGACTTGCTCCCTCGTACCTCCATGTACTCCAACCCTGGACCTCTCCACTATCGAGCCTTGTCGATTATGGAGCGAAGTGTCGGGCGGTCGTGCGCGGACAAGTGGTGTGCCATACCCTTGTGCGGCCCCTTCCCCGAACCGAGTACACCTTCTTCTTTTCGTGTCGGTGTCGTCGGGCGCGTACCTCATCGGCTCCTCGGTAACGGTTGGCGTACTCCCGTACCGACATGTTCCCCATCTTGGAGGTGCCCGAACTCGTCGGCCTTCCTATCCATCCCTGCGTACGGGATGTGGTGACTCCCGAAGACCTCCACGAACTCGTCCCACCCGATGTGTAACGGGTCCCGGTGCGAGTCACGGTCGCTGCCCCCCCCACGCACCGGGCGTGCCGATCGGTCGGTGCGCCGCCACGATCACACACTCCTCCTCGGTAAGCTCGGTCGGCTCCGGCTTCTTCTCGATCTCACGCAACCGGTTATCCGCATCCATCGGGTCCGCCGAGTGGTCAAAGGTAGGCGGGCGCGGCCTTGTTGAAGTTTTCAACCTTCTTCCTCCGGAAGCCCTCCGGAGCGTTGCGGTTCGGCCCCCGTGGTTGTTGTGGTTGTTGTTCGGGCTAGCATCTGGGTGATCGTCTGCATCAGCTGAGTTTGCACTGCCATCACTTCGGCCAAGTTCGGGGGAGGTGGCGGTGGTGGCACCTCGTGTCCCCCGAGCCCGGCCTCGCTCCTCCCTCGGGCCGGGGTACTGCTCGTGCTCGAGCTCCTCGCTCCCGGGCTCCCTCGTCGTCGCGCGCGGCTCCTCGACCGCCGACTCGGCCTACTCGGCCTCCGCGGAGCCCGCCTCGTGGCGCGTGACCTCCACGACGTCCGCGGCCTCTCGCTCCCCGCCGGGTTGGGGGCATCCTCCCCTCCGTCGTCCCCGGCCGACCTCCCTCGAAACGGGCCGAGAGTCGCCCGGACCTCCTTGCTCCCGACATCCGTTCCAACTTGCAAGAGTTAGTAGCGGTAGGGAGAATGTATTTAATCAGGTTTTAAACTATAATGGAGTAATCCTGCTAGCAATCACGAAATTTCAGACAGACATTAAGACGCATGAAATCCGAATGAAACCATGAAGATCCATGTCACTCAATCAATGCCACCATACAAAAGAGGTGCACCTCGAGGTTTACTCCTACGACCTTCAAGGGTACACGGCAACACATCTCGCTAACGCATGGTACATCATGGGGTAGCTACTACGAGCATGTCACAAGAACGGTAGCATTACATCTAACTCATTACATCTACTCGAATCGCTACATGATCCCTACTCCCATCACCGGATACTCGAGGTGCCTCGGAGCCGGTGTCTCGTGGAACCGAGTAGAACGGTGGTGAGTGGACTCCGGGTAACCCGCACCCCGATCGCCGGTCCCCCGTAGTAGTCACAAGTGTCCCGCAGCACGATCCATCTCCGCCGTGTCCCGCGAACCACTCGGGTACGGCCGCACTCGTGGTAGGAGTGTCGGGGGAAGCTCGAAAGTCTCCATCCTCGGTCCGGGCCTCTTCTTAGGTGGTAGCCGTGCGGAAAGCGCCTCCCGGCCTCGGCCGGCCTCTCGCCGGTCGAACGCTCCGGGCCGCGCGGGTCTCGTCCGCTCGGTCCCTCTCCTCGTAGACCCGTCCTCCCGGTGTAACACATGTGGTGGTAGTTGTGTCGGCTCGCCTCTCGTAGGTCCCACACCTTAACCCGGTAGTCGATCGCTGCGCGGCTCCGATCGACTCCACCTCGGTCTCGAGCCTCTGCCGGCCCTCACTCGATCCTCTCGCGCGGCCTCCACCGAAGCCCGGTGAGCCTCCCGCTCGCCCTCAACCGTGCCTCCAAAGTAGCAATCCTCCGGGAGTCTCTCTCTCGTGCCGGCCGCGGCCGCTGCTAGCCCAAGCCGCACTAGCTCTCCGTTCCTCACGTGCGCCGCCTCCCGGCCTCGTCCCGCGCAAGTCCTCTCTCGTCCTCCTCCAAGTCCCGAACCCGCCGCGCGCAGGCAACGTCACACCTCCACCGAAGGTACGGTGTCTCTCCGTCCGCCCCGAACGCGTGCCCGGTCTCGGGCCGGATGCACCGCCCGGCCGCGAGCATCGCTCTCGGTCCTCCCCGTCCACCGGAGTCACCTCCTGGTACCGTGCTCGGTCACTCGAGTCCCGGCCGACCGTGGTCGAAGATCTCTGCCGGAAGTACCCTGAACGGTGTGTCCTTCAGCCTCTCTCTGAGCAGGTCACAAACCTTCTTGAGAGCCCTGCGTGCACCGGTCTGGTGCGCCTCCGTGACCGAGCTCTCGAAGCAGTACACCACTACCTCCTCAAACTCTGGCACCCGCGGGTCTGCTGGTACCGTGACGGTCAGGTACGTGGGGGTCTGCTCCAAGTGCCCCATGGCCCTCCCCCTGTAGCTGACACCGTCGGTCTCCACTCCTGCTGCCTCCAGGCACTCCCTCAGCAGGTGGCAGAAGCCTCCGTAGCTCTTGCCGTCCGACTCCAAGGTAACCCACGTCGTTTCCGCCATCTGCACAACGTTGTTAGAGCGTAGTTAGTAAGGCAGTTAGTAAAAGTTAATCAAGGTAATGCATATATATAAGTATAGTTATATACATACGGAAGCCAAGGGGTTTATATAAAGTTTCAAGGTTCGTAGACGGCTTTCTATGCTATCGACCATTCCCCGGGGCTCGTCCTACGATCAAGCATGGCTCGGTACCAACCGAAACGACCCGGATTTCCGCGAACGGAATCCCGAATCTTAGCACCTCGGTGGTAGTCCCGGGAGGCTACCACGTGCAATCCCCGTCTCGCCGATTCCAAAATCCATACGGAAAAGTAAAAACAAAGAATAGAATACAACATTTATTTTATTACATTAATCGAGTACATCTCTTCGGCACATGCCGGTACAAGTCCATCGGGACCGAATCAAACGAAACAAATCGTCTAGCAAACGGCTCCATGAAAGCGCGGGAAACTCCATATCCGCGGGCGGCTCAAGTGTAGGAAGAGCTCGGTCCACCCGGCCGTCGTTGTCGAAGTCGTAGTCCGGCTCCGCGTCGCAGTCACCGTGGTCTACCCGATAAGCGGGTAGGTCATGTCGCCTTCCCAACAAAGAGGCAAAAGCGGTGTATATTCTACTATGCATGAGGTAACCCTAATCCGCTGTAGAAGGCTTAAGCAAAGCAAAAGGCAACAATCAAGGTAAGCGAGAATATAGCAAGGAGGTCCACACCTCGGGAAACTTCCACTTCCGAGGTCCACACCTCGTGGGTCCACTCCCCGCTCAAGGATCACCACACCAAAGCACCGGATCACAACCACGATCCAGAACCCATCTCTCTTCTCGCGATGTGGGGCCCACCGCTCCTATCCCCACATCTCAACGGCCGGCCGGGCTCACACACTCGGGGGGAGAGAAGAAGCACAAGAGAAGTGTATCTAGTCGGGTGAGAGATCGAAAGACCGTCCATAACCAGTGGACACGGACTATAGCTATAGGTTTAACACTCGCGAGAGGTTGTACAACCGTACCCGCCCGAATAGGTCCGGAACCGGCCGTCACCGTGTCCGACACTACCATACGGCCGAAGCCCAAGTAAGTGGATAGTACCCTTCTCGCATCTCCGAGCCCCGGCCCGGCCTCCGCGGCGAGCTCATACTACCCGCGAGAGGTCCCTCGAAGCCGTGGAACCCTTCCCCGGCCTCGCCAGGCAAAGTCTACTAAGGAGGGACGGACCACTCCCGACACGATCACACCGATCCTCCCAGGGGAGGGGTGCTATCCACTACAAGTCTCACCCCGCACCCCCCGCCCAATACAAGGCGGGCGGTCTGTACGAAAGTAGTCATTCGAAACAAGGTCAACTGACGATCGGTCCTTAAGGGGCCGAGAGCGAGCACTCAACATCTCCATCCCACACGACACGACCCTCGGGTAAGAGGCCAGATCGCATCTTCCCTCGGCAGCCGTTCACAAGTAACCAGCGGCTCGCTCCCGCCAAAACACGGCAAGGGGTACACAACCCAGAACACACGCTAGAATCACACCGAGATACCCACATCTCAGCTCAAACCCAGAGCACCATCCATAATCAAGCAACAAAAGTATGGATAGTTGAAGTATGGGACTAGCTAGGGGTCTGTAGCTAGTCCCGCAGGTAGTAGAACAAGGAACAGGTTAAGATAAACATCAAGGCATGGCTAGTAAACAGGTTATGCAATTCATCAGATCAATGCATTAAAGTAAAGCACTAGCAGCTAAATATCAACATGGGATCTATATGGTTGGGAGTGACATGACACCTTCTGTGCCGTTGAAGCGCCGTCGTCCGGTGCGGTGTACTCGGGGTCCTCCGCGTCCTCCCGGTCGAAGCTCGGGTCCGCAAGACGAGATTCGACGCGAAAATAAGATATCGGTGCACATCTAAGCAATAACTCCAAATAAAATCCATCTTAGAAAATCCAAAAGAGCCCGAACTACCTACAATCAGCAAGGTTTTGCAAAAACGGATTTATGGAAATTAGTTTTGTATTTTTCTGAGCACCCTAGAATTTCTTACTAATTTTTAAAGGTCCAAAACATTTTCTGGAAATTAAAGCAGAAAAGAAAAGGGATTTTCCCTGCTGCATGGGCCGAAAATGGGCTGGAAGGCTTTCTGGGCTGAAATCAGCCCCTTGGGCTCGGTTCAACGGGCCCTGGCGGGGAAAGTCCGGAAAAACCCCCCCGGTTTTCTGGCTGCGGCCTTCCTTTACTAGATGGGCTCACTTACTTAAACGCTGGCCTCCTAGCCCGACAGGCCTGACGGCTCAAATGGCCCGGCCCAGCGCGGATGGCCCAACGGCCCGGGCCGGCCTTTCCTTCTTCCGCAGCCCAGGAACACAGGGTCACGTCCCCCTCTTCCTCAGCGGTCGCCGTGCTCGGCGGCGCCCTCGCCGCGCGCGCATCGGCGACGGCGCGTCGGGTTGGAAACCCGGTCTCGGCGGCGGGGTGCGCCTTGGCCTCACCACTCTCTTCCGGTGCTCACGCACGCCCGCGCGGCTCGAAGGCCGGCTAGCGCTCTACTCGCCACGGCGCGCGGCGCGACGTCGCCGCCCGCGCGCGCGTCTCCCCGGCGACGGTGAAACCCCCCGGGCGCGGCCGGGGTGCGGCCCGTAGGATTCCCCCGGTGCACGCTCGCCCGCAAGATCCACTCCCACACACGGAACTAAGCGTGGAACGCCCACACACGGTGTTCCACGGGCGGCGGGGCCACGGCCACGCGCGCGGGGGGCTGCGGCCGGCCGCGCCGCGCCCACCTTCTCCCCGCAACAACAACCTACGGCTCAAAGGCCGGATTCACGACGGTTCAAGACACGGCGCAAAGGACACGCTTGACCCCCGGGCCGGGCGCGCGTCACGCGCGCGCGCGGCGCACGACGCGCGGCGCACAACGACGCGGCGCGGCACGGGGTGATCCCCCCGGCCCACCCCGCAATCGCGCCAAGAGCACCACAGAAACGGCGACAGCTCTGGGTCATCACGGCTTGGGGTAGCCATGACCCCGGCCGCCGCCGCACGCGCGCAACGCGGCGCGACGCGGCGTCACCCATGGGGAGGCGGCGGCGCGCGCGCACGAACGCAGGCGGCTCGAAGGCACGCACACGGCCAGCACGGCTAAGGCGACCGGCACAAGGAGAAGAGAGAGGCGACCACGGTGCTCACCGTGGGTCGACGGTGAAGGCGTAGCAGACTTGGCGGTGCGGCGACGCGACGTCGATGTCCACGGCGTGCTCCGGTCCGGCTCCCTCTCAAGCACGATCGGCGCCTCCCCCTTGCACACGAACGGCGCCTCACGAACACGTCCCGTCTCCGCAGCGACGCGCCGGCGGCGGCGCGCGTCGCACTTCCCCCCAGCTCCTCTTCCCCTCTCCTGCCTCCTTCTTCCCCCCTTCCGGTGGCTGCTCTGAGTTGGGGCAAAAACCCCAATGCGGGTGGTTGCGAGGCCAGCTGCTCCCTGCCCTCCTTTTGAACTCGCGCCGCGGAATCCCGAGGGGGAAAGGCCCAAGTTGCCCCTGGTTCGCCGCCGTCCCGGGCCAGATGGCGGCCGCGGCATCGCGCCGCCCGCCTCGGATGCCCGGGGAAAAAGGGCGGGCGGGGTCTTTTACCTTTCCCGCGGTCACGCGCCCGGGTCCGCGGGCACGCGCCGGTCTTGGCGTGCGTGCCGGCCGGTCGGCTCCGGCCGCGCGCGCGCCTCCCCGCGCGGGCCGGCGCGGTTGGACCGGCGGCGCGGCCGCCCGGCTCGGCTTGCGGCGCGGCGGGTCAAGGGGAAAAGGTTGGGGAAGGATAGGGTGCCTGACGAGCGGGGCCCACGTGGCAGGGGTTGAAGGGGATCGGTTGGGCCGCGCAGTGCAGATGGGCCGATAGCAGCCGCGGGTTGGGCTGGCCGCGAAGCTACCGAAGGGAAATCGGCCCACTACTCCTAACTACACTTTGGTTTTAAAAGCTAAAGGTTTAAATAAGGGTTTGATTAGGAGTTTGAATTTGAATCCCAAACAAATTCAAACTTCACACAAAAGAACTCCAAATAAAACAGAGAAAATCCAACTCACTTGTTATACCATATTTTAAATATAATTTTTATAAATAGGACAAATTAGTGGAGAATTGGGTGAGAGGCTAGCAATTTGGCTCAAAAATTTGATAGCACCCAAATGCAAGCAAAAAGTTTTAAATTTTCGCAAAATTCACACACCTAGATTCCTGGGTTGTTACGGGGTGGCATGGTGAGGCGGCGTTGGAAGGATCCAAAGACCGTCGGCGGTGCGGACCCAAGCACCGAAGACGAAGGTGTCGCCGCGGTTGAAGGCGACGGTTGGCTTGATGCAGATAGGAGCCGTCGAATTCGCCATGTGATCTCGGGCGAGAGCCCCTACCTGGCGCGCCAGCTGTCGGTGTTTTAGACCGGCAACCTACTAAGGGGAGTACCCGAAGTAGATGAATGTGGACTCGCCGAGATGGTAACTCGAAGGAAGAGACACGTGGCACACAATTTAGACAGGTTCGGGCCGTGAGGTGCGTAATACCCTACGTCCCGTATGCTTTGCGTAACTCGGGATTGATTGGGTACAATTACAAGATGATGCAATCTTACGCCTGTGAGATGAGATGATAGAGAGAGTGGTCCCCGCCTCGCCTTATATGTCCGGGAGGCAGGGTTACAAGTCGGTTTAGGGAGAGAGTACTAGTCGAGTACGTCTAGGAGTCTTCCATACAGTGCGGGACATGTACAGCTTCCTAACCGAGTACTTCTCCTCTGTAGTCCTTGTGCTTCACGCCATCAGGTGCCGTGCAGCGCAAGTCGGGTAGTCCCAGGGGCCCACCGAGTAGTCGGTCCTGGTACCCACCGAGGTAGTGGGCCCAGGGAGGTCCATACGACAGTCGCCCCCTCGGGTGAGACTCCGTCTCGCTCGAGGGTTGGTTGCCCCCTCGAGTGAGGTTTCGCCTCGCTCGAAGGCCGGTCATCCCCTCGGGTGAGACTCCGCCTCGCTCGAGGCTCCCACGGGCTCGCCGCCCCCGCACCTACTCCCCCAACAAGGGCATTTAATGTTCTGACACCTACAGGCGCCCGGGTCAAAGACGAATCCACGCCGCGTCGTGCCTCTGACACGCCTGGGAATCATATACCAACGTTGTTCCACCGACTCTCCCGGTGAGGCCATCCCCGCCACTGTACGGCACTATGCGGCAAGGCCGGTGTCAGCTCCGTGACACTGTGCCGCCCACTCTCGTACGGCCGACACACCGCACCCTCGAAAGAGGACGGCGGAACCCTCGAAAGGGGACGGACGTCTGTTCCACGCTTTCCAAGGACCATGCCATGATGTCAGACCAGTGGGACGCGTCTCCTCCGTCACCGTCGGTCCTGCGCGGCCATCCCGAGCACTGCAGCGCCATCCCTGACGATGTGGGAGTACGGGGCGACAAGACACCACCATGACGGCCGTTGTGCGCCTTACGGCTCCCCGTCAGCTGCACCCTCGAGTCAACGTACTGACAACGACTAAACGGGAAATCTCAACACCACCACCCTCGAAGCCGCCCCTGGACGAACACAGGGCATGCCACGACGCACCGCCAGAAGCGAGATTCGCCAGGACGGCCGTCTACTCCACGACATTGTGCGCCATACCGCCACACGTAGTTAGCATAGCACGGCATGCCTATAAACTGCCTCCCCTTGGCCTAGAAAAGGAGGGGCAGTCCCCTGGCCACAGGGGGACGACATATAGCACTCACCCACACGCTTTCTGCCTTCACCACGATATTGGCACTCACCTCAATCAAAAACCTTAGGGACCTGGAGGATCCGCCTCCTCTACCGCCTCGCTTGTATCTCCCCTCTGCAAGCACCACAGTGCAACACAATATGGTGCCTCGAGCACATCACTGCTGGACGTACGGCCCCGGCCGGAACCAGGATAAACCCCGTGTCACTAGTTGCTTAGCACTGGCCATCGAGAGATAGATCTCGGTGCCCTCACTAGTTAGTGTCAGGACTACTTTCCGCACCGACAACCGTGGATAGTATAGTGTGATGGAGCCTGGTGTCACAAGGGAGTTGGAATTTCAGCGGTCGTAACATCCCCAACAGGAGTCGTGATAAGATACGCAACTCCACTCATTTTCGCGAAAGATGAGCATTCTACGAACAACACAAGGAGTATGAAGCCTTACTCTTGGCATTAAGAAAAATGAAAGCTCTTGGCCAGCAAAACTTTATCATCAAGACAGATTTCAAAGTTATCCAAGAACATATTGAGAAAGAGAGCGAAGCAAAAAATCTTGTTTTGATGAAATATCTTGAAAAGGTCAGGGAAATGGAAAGACATTTTAAGGGATATTCAGTACAACACATTCCAAGAGATGATAATAATGAAGCGGACAAGCTAGCCAAAGTAGCAGTCAGAAATCAAGTAATGCCTCCAGACGTGTTCTTCGAAATCATCAAAGAACCGTCCATCGAGAAAGAAAAGCCGAAAATCGTGAATGTCGTGGAAACTCCCGATTGGAGAGCAAAAATCATGGCATACCTGAGGGTCATTATGAACCGCAAGGCGAATTGGAGGAAAAGAGATTGAAGCAAAGGGCAAGGGGCTATGCGGTAGTCAATGGAGAGTTGTACAAATCAGGAGTTACTGAGCTGTGGCTAAGGTGCATAACCTCCAAAAAAGGCATCGAACTTCTCAAAGAAATTCATGGTGCACACATAGGCACAAGAGCCCTAGCAGGCAAGGCAATAAAGCAAGGATTATATTGGCCTACCATAAACATTGATGCGAAAACACTGGTTCGGCAATGTGAAGCATGTCAGAAAACGGCGAATCAACAAAACCTACCTTCCATGCCAGTCCATCTAATTCCACCATCATGGCCTCTGCAAAGGTGGGGAATGGATATAGTTGGACCGCTACCAACAGCTCAAGGAAACTTCAGATTTGCAGCTGTTGCCGTGGACTATTTCACGAAATGGGTGGAAGCAAAACCACTCGCGAACATCAAGGCACCAACAATTCAGAAGTTCTTCTGGCAAAACATAATATGCAGATTTGGAGTTCAGAGAGAACTGACTGTTGACAATGGGAAACAATTCAACTGTTACACTTTCAAAGAATATTGCAAGTCCTTGGGCACTCATGCAAAATTCTTACAATCTAACGGAGCAGTTGAAAGGGCAAATGGGCTAATATTCTCTGGAATCAAGAAATGCTTGTTTGACCAAAAGAAGGGCAAATGGGTTGATGAATTGCCTAAAGTAATTTGGTCCCATAACACCACCGCGACAGGTTTCACACCTTTTCGTTTACTCTGGCACTGAAGCAATGACACCTGAGGAAATCAAGAATGAAAGCATGAGAGTGCTGAAAGCAAAAGAAATCGAAGAAGTTGACCAAAAAGTAGAAAAGGATATGATTGAGTTGTCAATTCTCGAAGCTGCTGAAAACATCGAGAAGTACCAAAAGGAAACTAAGGCATGGAAGGATAAGAAAGTAGTCAGAAAAGACATCACAACTGGCGATTTGGTCTTGAAAAGAAAGAAGAACTGGGAGAACCCTGGGAAACTCCATGAATCTTGAGAAGGGCCATACATAGCAAAGGAAACAGACATGCCAGGGGCTTTTCGTTTGCTAGAACAAACTGGTGAAGAGTTACCATATTTGTGGAATGCTGACAGCCTGAAAAGGTACTACCCTTGAGAATTCCAGAGTTAGATAGATTTACTTTAAAGTATTTTCTTTTTTGCAAGTTTACATTCTAGAAAAACAAGACCCGAATCACGAATCTGTAAGTGATTTCAGGAAAAAAACATTTCCTTTCGTTTTTGCAATTTCATTAGAATAAGAAGAACCGTACTCTTTTCCTTGCAAAGGGGGCTCTAAATCAAGAGGCAAGGTTTTTAACGAGGCGAATCCTGTGTAAATACTCTTTGTGATATATATGAAAAGAGTCTTCCCCCAATTCGTGCATTTTGTGAATTCCATCGTGTGAAAGGCTCCTTGATAGCCAGAATTCCATCGTGTGAAAGGCTCCTTGATAGCCAGAATTCCATCGTGTGAAAGTCTCCTTGATAGCCAGGAAAATTCATGAAAGGCTTTGTGATAGCTAGAATTCCATCTGTGAAAGAAAAATTCGTGAAAGGCTTCGTGATAGCTAGAATTCCATCATGTGAAAGGAAAATTCGTGAAAGGCTTCGTGATAGCTAGAATTCCATCGTGTGAAAGAAAAATTCATGAAAGGCTTTGTGATAGCCAGAATTCCATCGTGTGAAAGAAAAAATTACTGAAAAGCTCTGTGATAGCCGAAATTACATCGTGAAAGAGGAAAATTCTGTGAAAGGCTCCGTAATAGCCGAAATTACATCGTAAAAGAGGAAAATTTTGTGAAAAGGCTCTGTGATAGCCAAAGGCTCCGTGAAAGCCTAAAATCCCATCGTCAAAGGGATTCCCACCGAAAAGCTTAAGACAACAACAAGTTGTGGCCTAAATCCCACCGTCAAAGAGATTCCCACCGAAAGGCCTGAGACAACAACAAGAAGTGGCCTAAATCCCACCATTAAAGGGATTCCCACCGAAAGGCCCGAGACAACAATAAGTTGTGGCCTAGTTCCCATCATGAAGGGATGTTTCCTAAAAGTTTCGGAAGCAAATGAGAATTACGGTTAGCCAAATGTATATGTTTTTGTTAAAGAATTTTTGTGAAGTTCACGAATTACATTTACAATGACTAATTTCCTTTCAAGAGGCAAGGGGCTCGAGTGAAGATTTGTAAATAATCATTGTTGAAGCAAATGAAGGTTGCGATATCAACCAGGGCAGGTGTGCCAAGTAAGCTAAGTCCACAAAATTCGCGAAAACATTTTTCGACTTGCGTTACATTTCTTGTGATTTCAAAATTAGCGAAAAATTCATAGACATTTCAATGAGCAAAACATTAAGAGAGAACTCCAACTTCCTCAGTCTGCCTTGAAATTTTTTCATGCAAAATGGCAAGGTGGGGGAGGGTGACATTTTTTCTCAAGAAAAACGTCTCTATTGCCTTAATTGCATGAAAATTTCGACAAAGTATTATTACAATCACATCAGGATCCACAATTTTTTAGTACGAAAGTTCAACAATGTGTCCTGGATGACGGCTGTTATTCTCAGCAACATCACTAGCATAAGCGAAGTCGAGTCCAGTAGTGATTGGGCTAAGGGGCTCCATATTCAAAACCTTCGAAGAACTTGAAGGAGAAACAATGGGACTGTAATCTTCACGAAGAAGAAAGAACGTAGAAAGATCAAAACAGTTCAACGAAAACTTAAGTGAGACTTCAAGCATAAAATCGGAAAAATCTTGTTCGGGGTGAGTTTCTTTGAACAGTCGCCATGCTTCACCACTAACAATCATATTCCCACAATGAATCCTCAACGGCAGCACATTCTGCGCATGCCCAACTTGCAGGACCTGCGCAGGTTAAAGTTTACAGGACAGATTGTTCAGATAAAGTATCATAGACCCACAAATTTACATATTTGTACAAATCGCCTCAATGGGCAAGTTTTTCGACTATCTTAACCAGTGATAGCGACCTTCAGAGAAGATTCCTCACGTCTAGAGCTTTCTTCAACATCATTGTCGCTGCCGCTGCTGTCGCTACCGTTTTCGCCAGAATCTTCTCCTTCAGTGTCTGTGCCTTCATCATGCTCATCTTCAGAAGAAGACTCTTGCGATGCGATGCTCTTTCCTCGCTTCTCCTCTTCGATCAACTAAAAAGAGCAAAGGAAGAAATCTAAGAAAAACCAAAAGACAGAAATTTCGTGAATTTGCAAAAATCAACAATGTTTTGTAGAAACCAATCTGGTCAAGCTTAGCACGAGTGATGTTCTTGACAACTTCCCTTCCGCTGGTAAGTCGGAATTCTCTCGCAAATTTAGCCTTAATATCAGGACATCTTCATTGGGACGAAGTCTTGAAGTGCTCAAAGCGTTAGGAAATTGTGGAAGTTTCTCGCGAAACTTCACAAGATTGGCACAATCAAAATCATGAAGCAGCTTCAAAATACTTTCGATCGAGAAGGCCGCAGCGAAATCACTAGCACCAGAAATAAGTCCAGGAAGTGCTTTGAACTCAGTGCCGATCCATTCCATGAAATCAGAGATTCCTATGTCGTAGGAAGTGGAGCAGGACGAACACAAAAATTCATCAAAGATTTTTCGTACTTATTGAACAAAAGCTTTAGCTTGTTGATTTCAGAAATATCTTTCTCCGAAGCTTCTCTTCGGTTAGCCAATGCCTTCTCAAGGTCTTGGATCTTCTGCTCCTTGTTGCTCAGTGTCTTGGCGAGATCAACATTGTTAGTTCGAAGATCTTCGACAACCTTTGAGGACTTGTCGTGATCTTTGCGAAGATTCTCAATTAATTTCAGATCATCATCGTGAGTCTTCTGAAGTTTTTCGAGATATTTCCTTGAATTTGCAAAAGCCTTTTCTATGACCTTCTTCTCATCATGACATCTTTTAAGAGCTTCAGCCAGTTCGGCAACCTTTTTTCTAAGTCCACATTCGCGGCTCGGGACAAGTTGAAATCATGGTTTAGCTTCTTTGATTCCTCAGATAACTTCTTGTTAATCTTCTCTTGCTCCACTAAACATTGAGAGGAAATTTTCCCAAGAAGAGAAGCCTTCAGCGAATAGGCCCTCTAGTACTCCTCGATTCTGGAAGCAGGATATGAATGAAGAAGTTCTTTGAAATCTAAAAAATCAAAAGCAATAACCCGACTAGGAGGCGCCGGACCTGAGGAAGTAGGCAGCAAATCTTCAGGAGTTCCGATAAGTGGCGGAGATCTTTGCTCCGAGAGTCCTTCTCCTGTTTCACCCATGATTTTAGACGATTTCCACAATGTTAGAAGCTTAGAAGTGCCATCTCTTGTATCAGCTTGCTCATAACCAACACTTAGAAGTTCACCCCGATAAGACGTACCAAAGCTTTTGTTGAAAGCAATCATAAAAGGCGAAGGGTCCTGATCCTCGGGAAGGTTTTTCGCGAGTTTCAACAAAAGGAACTTCAGGAGAAAGATCTTCACCCTTATGCACTGTCATTTCAGGATCTTTCGTGAACTCAGGAGACGCCTCGTCTTGGCAACTAACGGGTTGAGGATGAGCAGTCTCAATAGCGACAGCAGATGTCTCGGCTTCTTTGGCAACTTCGGCAACAACATCTGAAAAAGAGTCAACATCCACGAACTCATTTTCAGAACCCAGAGTGCAGTGTTCATGAAAATTGAATCTTAAGAAAGGCCAAGAGGAAAAACCTTTCTGGCTAGGTTTCGCGAAGATGTCATCATCGAAGGCAAGAGGAACTCGTCGAACTTCAGCAGCAATAATCTTCTTAACAGCTTTTTTAGCCTTCTTTCGGCTCATCTGAGCAAGGCTGGAAGCTGCTTGAAGCTCGACGTCCGAAACATGTTCGGAAGATTTGCGCTTCTGCTTGGTTGATTCGAGAGACTTAGTCTTCGCAGGTTGAACACGGGAGGACGTTGTCTCATCGATAGTCACTTTGCTACTCTTCGAAGATCTTGTTCTCGGAGCTTTCAAAGGTGCAGCCGAGCAACTGGCCACAGCAACAGCAGGCATCTTCATATTACGGCCTGGATGTCGGGAATGGAAGGATTTATCTCCACAAATTTCAGAGAACACCCGATTTATCCTTTTCTTGTGTTTCACTAAGTTTTTATACGCCTTGTACTCATTCATGGTGTATTCGCCGATCATGGCATTCACCTTTTTCTCAACTTCAGTCATGATGTCGTCAACGCTCTGGCCGTCTCTCAGCTGAAGGCCAAATCTCGGAAAAGGAACCACTTGTGCCGCCCAGTTGACGTTGAAGTTCACGATTTCTGTAGGGGCCCAACCATAAGAAATCGGCCAGACTTGGGCGGCGGTGAACTCCTCAATAATGTCGCGACCACCGAGAATTGTACTTACAAGATGGAATGCACTCTCGCAGTTCCTGATTCCAGCAGCTCGGTGGTTGTAT
Organism: Cenchrus americanus; assembly: GCA_947561735.1. Classification (NCBI taxonomy): domain Eukaryota; kingdom Viridiplantae; phylum Streptophyta; class Magnoliopsida; order Poales; family Poaceae; genus Cenchrus; species Cenchrus americanus. The sequence goes on along the minus strand of OX387241.1, from coordinate 218,969,953 downwards.
GAAGCAGTGCTAATAGCAGTTAACGCTTCGATGGGCGTGGAGAAAGGATGAGCTGGTCCATTGTAGCCAGGAATCGTAGACATGTCCACCTTGACATAAAACCAGTAGGAGCTCCAGTCTTTCAGCAAGTTTGTTTTGCAGCAGGGCGCAATCTGGATTCGCGTAAGCCCCTTTCGCGTGTTTTGCTTGCGAGTTTTGAAAGTGCAGCACATGTAGTGCGCTTCGTAGTATTGGCCGTCATTGAGCTCGATAATGTCCTGCTTGACGACTAACTCAAACAATCGGGCAAAAACATCAGCACTGAAGTTACACCCGAAAGTCTTCATAATCCAGAAAAACTTGGAAACTTCCAGAAACGAGTTTGGTAAGAGCTGGTGAATCTTCACAGAAAACTTGTCCAAGATCGCAGGCAGAAGGGGGTCGCAGGGGAACCTTAACCCGCAAGTGACGAAGTCACGAAATACGACAATTTCGTCGGCTTTGGGAGTAGGAACTTGTTCGTCTACGGGAGCGCGACCACTGCCTGTAGGAAAGAACCAGCTGCCTCATATTTCCTAATCAAGTTGGCCGTGACTTTAGATTCTCCGAAAATGAAAGACGGAGGGAGATGTTTTGATCGCTTTGCTGCAACAAGATCTTTCAGATCAGCATCGACATCTCTGATTTCTTCTCCTTTTGATCTAATCTCTCCGTCTTCACGGTTCTCAGATCCACTAGCAGCAGGGGATGTGTTATCCTCTGGAAGTTGAGCAGTCTCAGCTTCTTGAATATCTTCCTCAGCAGGCGGAAAACCAGCAACAGCTAATTCCTCAATCGTAATGGGTCTTGCTGTATGTTTAACACGGGCCACCTAATTGAAAGTAAACATAATCTAAGATGACATTCATGAATAAAAATCTGCGACACAAAACTCACGAACTCATGCAATGAAAGACAAGAAATGATAATAGTAAAACAAAGAAAAGCATACCTTCGAAAATCGAGGAAAATTCGGAGCTTCGAACTCTTAGTCGTGAAGAACCTTTCTGCAAAAATGCAAGCAAGAGTTCGGAGAAAATGAGGGAGTAGTGAAAAAATTTAACAGCGAGAGCTCTCTATTTATAGGGGCGAGGGGGGTAGTTTCAAGAAACTACCTCGATAAGACCGTTGCGAGAAATCTGGAGGACGTGTGTCCACTCCGACATTCCGAGGGTGACGTTTTTTGCCAGAATTCAAGGATGTTCATGGAATCGGATCGTCGGAGTCAACCCACTTCCCCGAGGGGCTAGTGTTGGGGAATTCGGGAAAAACCTTACACCCTCGAAACGTCGAGTTTCATGAAATTCGTGAAATAAGTTCGCAGATCACTATCGGAATGATAATTTTAGTTTCGTGAAAACAAAACGCTCACGAAGGGTCTATGACGGGTTACTGAGTGTATTTCTGGTTTTCGAGTAATATGCAAAGATGTTTGAATATGCTATCCACTTCAGGATGATTGAAATCCGTGAAACTCCGGAATCATGGACCTGCGGAACACTGGAATCATGGACCTGCGGAACACTGGAATCATGAACCTGCGAAACTCGGAATCATGAACCTGCCGTCGCATGGTGAGATCTGGACAACCCATGGGGGTGTTAATCCCTATGGTTTATTTGTTCGGTGGGGAGGAGTCTAAGGCTAAGAACTCGAAGGTCGCACACAAGTACGGGAAACACAGAGGACACGATGAGTTTATACTTTGGTTCGGGTCTCCGGAGAGTAATACCCTAAGTCCGATTGTCGATGTAGATTGCTTGACGATGGCACATGTTGTACAAGGGGTTGCCTCGTCCGCCTTATATTGGCCGGCGGATGAGGTCGGTTCTCGGACTCCTGGTTGGTTACAACTAGGAGACCTAAGTCTACGTTACACATCTTGCCATATCCTGTCAACCTGCTTTAGGCGAAGTCCACCGAGGTCTTTGTCTTGCACGCCAAGTTTTGAGGTCGTAGTGGATTAGGTCGTCTAGGGAGTCTTCTAGAAGGTCTTCAGGAGGTCGTGTGAGCCGCCAACTAGGTCGGTTGGGCCCACTGACAGGTCAGCGGGTCTTCTGGTAGGCCGGACCCACTTGTCAGGGACGGCCGTGAGCCTGGTCGGTGGGGACCCAGGGGTACCCATGTCTCACAAGCCCCCGAGCGAGGTGTAGGCCAAGCGACCTTAGAGAGGTCATGACGAAGTCGTAGAGCTATCGACAGGTCGAATAGCATGCACGTCGGTCCAAAAAGAAAAAAGAACAAGTCATCTTAGCAGCCGACCTGTCTATAGTCTTGCCGAATCGAAGGGAGGTCGAGTGACGACCTATAGGAAGCGGGCTTCTAATAGATTGAAACGACGATGAAAAAATTTTAGAGGGCATCGGAGATGCACTCATGAGTAGTATCCGAGCATCATGGCGGGCACGATGGCCGGTATGATGGTCCAAAAAAGAAGAATAAGTGAGTCGAGTAGCGACGTGATGAGAAACTGGTTTTCCCAACAGGTCGGTACGATGAGGAAAACAAGAGGGTGTCGAAGACGCACTCGTAGAGTAGTCCTCCAAGCATGGCTGCAAGGAGTCTGGCAGGGCCGATCTCGAGGACGCCTTGTAGGCGTGTCAACCTCAAAGAGGCCTCAAGTCGATGATGTCTAGTATCCGAGGATACCCAGCAGGATCTTGAAAGGCGCGTCGCATGAAGAAGTTGTCGACGATGAATCTGACGAAGAAACAATGATTTTTTGAACGAATTGGAGTGTAGAGACATCCAAATATCCTACATGGCTGCAAGGAGTCTGGCAGAGCCACTTGAGGCATGCCGACCTCAGGAAGGTCTCAGGTCAGGAGCGCCCAAGCACCGGAGGTACTTGGTAGGGCCATTAGGCGCGCACCCCACAGGGAGGCCTTCATTCACGACGTAAAATCCTTGGTGTCCAGAGTAGGCTGCCAGGGCTACGAGAGCATACCGCCCTCAGAAGGTCAAGCATCCAGGGCGCCCAACTAGGTTGGCAGAGCCGTAGACATACCGAGGTATTGCGAGACCTAGGTATTTAAGGCACACCGACCTCAAGGAGGTCGTTTTGGTGTCCAGACGACCAACATAGCTGCTAGCCATCTAGCAGAGCCATGATACTAAGGTTTTGGCGACCTTAGTAGTAGGCACACCGACCACAGGGGCCCGACGAAAATTGCAGATCTCCGTAATGCTTCTGATCTTCATGGTGCTGTTAATCTCCAAGCGCCCAGAAGTATCTGGCGGAGCAGCAAGGCACGCCTACCTCGGAAGGTCTTCAATTGAACCTACGACCATTCTGCTCAGGAAACAGAAATATAGGCTGATTGGAATAGGTCTGTTTACGTGAAGAGCCATAGCGGGTGCACCAGGACGCAGAGCCTAGCGGGTGCAAATAAAAGACATTAGGTCGTAGAGGAAGGTCATGGAATTGTCGTCGAAAAAAGTGGGCTAAGTTAGGAGAAAAGCCATCTGACATAGGGTCAGGTTTTGTCTTGTAGCGTAGACTGCAGGGTCACAGGTCAACAGTGGTCGGAGATGCTCTTGCCACCCGGAAAATGACAAACTGCCCACTGATCGAGGGGGTTATTGTAGCCATGTGACCTCTGCGGTGGGGCTCAGGCATCATTGATGCGCAAACGACAAAGACGTCGTGAGTCGGAAAGAGTAATGTCATCGCCTTTAATTGTGCACAGGCCACAGGTCCCATTATCACGTGGCAATAGAGTCATTACCTCGCCAACTGTCCGGGGCGCGGTGTCAGCTATAAATAGCACCTTTGAGGCTGAAGGGGGGCGAGCTCCGAGCACCATTGAGCTATGAGGCTGCAGTGTAGTACTCCCATCATGCAGCTAGCATGTGTTCATCCACCAGATTGTAGGGCTTTGTTCTTGTAGATGCTTGGAGCTAGGAGAATTCTCGCTAAGTGTAGGCAACATCTCCATCCTCTGAGCCCAGCCTCTGCGTAGTATCAGGCAGAGTTTGGAGGTGCTGCTGTTCGAGCTGGAGCTATAGCAGGACGTCTCTGGTGAGCACCCGGAGCTCACTAGGTATTGGTTTTCAACGCCGAAGAGCAAGCTCGTGTCTCCATTTCAATAGTTGGAGCCGAGCGTGCCTTAGATTACGTGTCATCCTGCAGTTGTCTCCCGCAAGGCCGCCATCAAGGTCCTGGTGCTAGGAGAAGTCTCGCGAAGTGTAGGCGATATCTCATGGATAGGGCAGGGTTCGTCGAGGTGATTCCCGCGGCTTCCACGATCTTGAGAGTTGAGTCCAGATTCGATCTGTATCTTGCGTTCCATGTAGCTTGACGCTACATGAGCAGCATTGCGCAAGCCAAGAGGCATGCTAGAGGTTGAAGGAGTCGTGTGAGGGCGTTTGACATACTCACAGACTTTGATTGTGTCAGAGAGCATGCCCTCGACATGATCGATCCCGACGATCAGGTCATTAGGAGTGGGTGGGTGGGTCTTCTTCGACAGACCTGTTTCGATCTGTTGGTTGGTGGTGACCGTGTTGCCTTCGATGATGAGGCAGGCGGCTGGAGTGGTGGATGTCGCCGGCATCGAGCCAAAGATGTCCGCCATCCTCTCCGGGAAGATGACGTCGTTGGTCGAAGCCATCGAGTTGCACGACGAACCTTAACTCGCCCCTACCGGCGCGCCAACCGTCGATGGTGAGATCTGGACAGCCCACGGGGGTGTTAATCCCTGTGGTTTATTTGTTCGGTGGGGAGGAGTCTAAGGCTAAGAACTCGAATGTCGCACATGAGTACACGGAACACAGAGGACACGGCGAGTTTATACTGGTTCGGGCCTCCGGAGAATAATACCCTACGTCCGGTTGTCAATGTAGATTGCTTGAGGATGGTGCATGTTGTACAAGGGGTCGCCTCGTCTGCCTTATATTGGCCAACGGATGAGGTCGGTTCCGAGACTCCTGGTTGGTTACAACCAGGAGACTTAAGTCTACGTTACACATCTTGCCATATCCCGTCGATCTGCTTTAGGCGAAGTCCACAGAGGTCTTTGTCTTGCACACCAAGTCTTGAGGTCGTAGTGGATTAGGTCGTCTAGGGAGTCTTTCAGAAGGTCTTCAGGAGGTCGTGTGAGCAGCCAACTAGGTCGGTTGGGCCCACTGACAGGTCGGCGGGTCTTCTGGTAGGCCGGACCCACTTGTCGGGGACGGGCTGAGCCTGGTCGGTGGGGACCCAGGGGTACCCATGTCTCACTCCTGCGAAACTCCAAAATCGAGAGTCTCCTAAATTTGGGAATCAGCATGAGTTCAAGTCAAAGACGTTGTCTCAAAAGTCCGGTTCGACGTGTGAACTAGTGGCAGACTTGTAAATGTATGAAATTAGCTCCGCAAATCACGGGATGTAAAAGACATTCATGTACATGTCACACTAGGAATATTCCTTAGATTCGAGAGTATTTTCGGAATGTAAAAGTCCCTTCGTCTCCATATAAAAGGGGGCACGAGGGCACGTGTAAAGTAATTCACAACTTTTGAGGCGAGTACAGTCTTTTGGAGATTCTTTGTCTCCATTTCATAACTCTTGTGAATCTTGTCCATGAACATTGTGTTCGGGGACTCTATCCGATTTTCGGACCCCCCAACAACCATCAAGGTTGAAAAGTGAAAGATCACTATAAATTGTGATACATGGAAATCCAACAATATTTGCTTGCCAATCATTCTAGTGCACATAACTGCACAAAATGTTTGAAAATGCCGAGCAAGGAGACCACCTCTCCACTACCATAGTACCCCATATGGAATAGTTGACATGGACTTTAGTTTTGAAAATATCTGGCGTAACAGAGAGGACGCCTCTGGGTTTTCATCACATCTCCTATAACAAAATTCAACCCTTGAGGCACATCGACGGAGCCTTTGAAACTTCCTATCGACTAAGTGTAGCTCCAGCCATGATGAAAAGCATCGCTAAATGCACGCCGACAGGTGCATATACCGACCAACTAGCCCTTTGAATGCATACAAAGAAGACCCCTTAGTGAAGACCTAACACAGGTCGAGCACACCTAATGCAAATGCCAAGGGGGTAAAAATGGAAACTGTAGCAGTCAAGTTTCGGAGGTGTCATTCACCTCATATGCTGCGCCCATCAATATAACTCCCAAATCATATATGGATGCTCGGGGAAAAGATTGTTAAAATAAATGAGCCTAGGGCCATTTATTGTAATAATGAAAGAATTAAAAGCTCATGTGTTTAATGCTAAAGGAAAGAGAGAAATACTGTATGAGTATTGGAGGAGTCTCGCATCCAACTTATTAGGTAACCTTTCGGTACACCTCTTGTGAAGTTGAATAAAGGAGATAGGCATGCCACACGCGCATGCGCGCTCGCTCGCAGAGCCGAGGCGGGGCGAGGCCGTGAGCGTGACGTTGCAGGGCGGGAGCATATTTTTGCTGTTGATGACCCCTTAATGGTGAACGTTACTGTTGGCTGTCAATGGCCTCTTAATCGTGATAGTTACCAGGAGCCCTTAAACCGCGACAGTTACTCAGAGCCTTAACCGCGGCCGTTACTACCTGAGGTGCATTAATCATGACGTCCAGGTTCATCCCCTGCTCCTCCTGCTCGCCTATATAAGGCGTCCTCCTCCTCTCCCTCAGGTTGCCAATTCACAAACCAGGTACTCCTATTTAGGAGACCTCTCTCTTCTCCCTCTGTTTGCTGCTTTCTTTTGCATCTCCACCGCTAGCACCGCGTGCACGGTACCGGCGAGAGCAGAATCTCTGGAACCTCGCCTTGCTACTGAGATTCTGCTCGGGATAGGCGGGTAATAAAATTTTTGGGGAGCGTCTTCACGCGACTGCTCGCGCCCGTACGACTACATCCTCTACGTCGACTATGAATGACTACTTCCTCTACATTGACTACGAGCGATTGACTACTTCATCTACGGCGAGTCTGCACTGTGATCCTCTGCTTGCATTGACTGTGTACGACTACTCCGATTGAGGTCACTCACAATGGGTGATAACGGAAATTCGGGTGACGTCGTCACCCAAACTTCCACAGGGTACTTTCTAAAACAAATGTTCATGTTTATTAGTTGTATAATAATGAATATTGTTATATTTAATTATGGTTTAAACATACACACTTGCACATAGATTGTTTCACTCACTATAATATTGAAATGTCTACTAAATTGTGGAATTAAAATATGCCAAAATGTTGCCTATCATCTAACAATCCAAAAACCTTATCATGTTGATAGGACTATGTTTGGTGCAACTAGCTTTGCAAATGTAATTAAACCGAAGCCTTTTGATCGTTCCAACTTTAAGAGGTGGTGTGAGTTGGCCACCTTGTGGCTCACTGCCATGAACGTGATGTATGTCGCCACCAGAAAAGCCCCCGAGGGTGTTTCGGAGGAGAAATTCAATGCGGATGATAACCTGTTCCGGAGTGCCATCATTAGCGTCCTAGTTGACAACTTGGTGGATACCTATCTTCAAAGGAAGACGGGAAAGGATATTTGGGAGGCTCTTGAGGCTCAATACGGAGCTTCTGACGCCGGCGGTGAGCTGTATGTAATGGAATAGTTCCTAGACTACAGGATGGTTGAAGACCGTTCTGTGGTGGAACAGGCCCATGAATTACAGGCGCTGGCTAAAGAGCTTGAGAACTATAGCAAAGAGGCCCCATGTGTGTTACCCAACAAGTTTGTGGCGGGAGCAATTACCACAAAGCTGCCACATTCTTGGAGGGATTTTGCTACCTCTCTAAAACATAAGAGAAAGGAATTAACTTTTGATGACCTTGTTGTGACTCTTGATGTTGAAGAGAAGGCAAGAGCAAAAGACACGTGGAAAGACAACAGCTGGCCCCTCAAGCGCAAACTTTGTGCAGGGGGGCAATCCCAAGTTCAACAATAATCAGAACAAGAGGAAGAAGCCTTCACAAAACCCGCCCAAAGCTAAGGAAGCCGACGGGCCTAATAAGAAGAAGAGAAAGCCGGGGGTGCTTGCTATACTTGGGGCAGTCCGGACACTTTGCTGCGAAGTGCCGAGATCGTAAAGATCGCAAGGCTCCAAAGACAACGAACATGGTTATTAGCGAGGGTGGAGGAACAGCGGGGTATGGTAATTTTTTACCTACAGTTCTTTCAGTGTATTCTTCACCAGAGTGGTGGATAGACACCAGTGCTAATATTCATGTATGTGCTGATATTTCTATGTTTTCTTCTTACCAGGCCGGGGGGACTACCTCCTTGTTGATGGGGAACAGTGCCCATGCGCGTGTTCTTGGTGCTGGTACGGTCACTCTGAAGTTCACTTCGGGGAAGACCATACAATTGAAGAATGTGCAACATGTACCTACCATTAAGAAGAATCTAGTCAACGGGTCTCTATTATGTAGAGATGGCTTTAAATTAGTCTTTGAGTCAAATAAATGTATCATTTCTAAGTTTGGTACTTTTGTTAGAAAAGGCTATGATAGCGGAGGCTTGTTCCGCTTTTCTTTATTGTTCGAAAATAATGTTATGAACCATGTGATGAATGATGAATCAAATGTTTGGCATTCTAGGCTTTGTCATGTTAATTTTGGTTGTATGATACGCTTAGCTAGTTTGAGTTTAATTCCAAATTATACCTCTGTCAAAAATTCTAAGTGTCATGTATGCGTTGAATCGAAACAAACTCGCAAGCCACATAAGACTGCTGAGGCGAGAAACTTGGCACCTCTAGAATTAGTTCATTCTGATCTGAGTGAAATGAACGATGTGTTGACAAAGGGTGGTAAAAGATATTTCATGACTTTGATAGATGATGGCACTAGCTTTTGTTACATCTACTTGTTAAAATCAAAAGATGAAGCGTTACATTACTTTAAGATCTATAAAGCTGAAGTAGAAAATCAACTTGAGAGAAAGATTAAACACCTAAGGTCGGATTGAGGTGGCGAATATTTCTCTAATACTTTTGATATATTCTGTGAGGAACACGGTATTGTTCATGAGAGGACACCGCCTTATTCACCCCAATCCAATGGGATTGCTGAAAGAAAGAACCGCACGCTGACTGACTTGGTGAATGTCATGTTAGAAACCGCGGGACTATCTAAGGAATGGTGGGATGAGGCGATACCGACAGCCTGTCATGTCCTGAACCGTGTGCCTATGAAGAATAAGGAAGTAATACCATTCGAGGAATGGGAGAAGAAGAGGCTAACTCTTTCATATTTACGCACTTGGGGTTGCTTGGCCAAAGTCAGTGTGCCAATCAACAAGAAACGTAAACTTGGATCAAAGACGGTGGACTGTGTCTTTCTGGGGTATGCTTTTCATAGTGTCAGATATAGGTTCTTGGTAGTAAGATCTGGAGTGCCTAACTTGCTTGTCGACACAATTATGGAATCCAGAGGTGCTACATTCTTTGAGAATATTTTTCCATTGAGAGATGAAACAAGTTCATCTAGGCAAGAGTCTGTCGAGAAGGACGACTCCACCAAGTCGATGGAACTCAATGAGCCTACATTTATTGAGAATCCAGAGGAAGACAATGATGAGGCTCCTAGGAGGAGCAAGAGACAAAGGACAGAGAAATCCTTTGGAGATGATTTCATCATATACCTCGTGGATGACACTCCTAAGACCATTGCAGAGGCATACTCTTCACCTAATGCTGACTATTGGAAGGAAGCAGTGAGGAGTTAGATGGACTCTATTATGTCAAATGGCACTTGGGAGGTGTTGACGGTGAATTTCCGTCAACCTAGAGTACTTGTTATACATTGGTTTCGATTATGATTTGCAACTAACCCACCACTAGGCATACTAATGATATAACAAGTTCACACTTGCATGTCGATTTTGGAGTTTGTTGTTTACGCGGAAATCTACGCTAAAGAGGAGACTTTCGGGATAAGTTCACCAAGCACTTTGGAAGAAGATCATGAAGCCCGACAAGAGTCAAGACACGCGATGAACATGACTCCAAATGACCCGAGGACCGAAGCGTCAACGTGCAAGTCTTCGGGGACTCAACCGGAAAACGGCGAAGCTTGCATAGCAAGGATTCAAGCCTAAACCGTGAAGGAAACGACGTCAAAGGCCCACATGCAAGTGCACACGAATAAGGGATCACGCGAGAAGCAACCGGGGAGAAAACCGGGCCCGAACCGGCCGAAGTGGGCTGGGCCGGCCGGCCCGGTCCGGCCGGCCCGGCCCACTCCGGGGTCGGTTCGGTCCCTCCTTTGCCCTAGGTGTTTGTCTATTTATTCCCTCCGCCGCCGTCGACCGACCCATCGAACAAATCATCCTACCGACGCCAATCACCGAAAACCGCCGCCGCAAGATGAGGGAGAGAGTTAGATGAGCTCGTCGCAAGGATCAACGCCGGCGGAGAGAAGGAAGCAAGAGGAGGACTCCAAGCCGTTGGCCTAGGGGTGTTCCCAAGCTCCATCGCCGCCATCTTCATCGACGACGTTCTCCGGAGTCTCCATCACCCCTATGTGCTTCAATCCGTGTAAGATGATGGGGTAATGTCTCCGTTCATCCCTAGGATTAGATGGATACATGCTATGTAATTGCTACTTGATTCGTGGTTCCAATCTATTGTTTTCATGTTGATGATGCTTTGATGATTAAGGTAGGCCACCGTGTTTTTCGGGTGTATGATATCCACTACTCCCATAGATTCCATCAACATACCGTGTCCATCATAGGTCTAGTCACGAATACCTTCGCGTAGTGACGATACGAGAGGAGGGAAAGGGCGAAACCGTGGTCACAACCCCCGTAGATTGGTTTACCGCTTTCGTGTAGTAGATGCATACCATGTTATCCTAGATCCTAGGGAGGGAACGCTTATCTTTCTTAATCACTCTCTTGTGTTCACCCTTTACCATATAGTTTAACCCTACATTTGTTTGATCAACTTAACTTAGATTAACTTAGGTTAGATTGTCTTTACTTTTAGTTTAATACTCTCTTTCAAAGGTTTTCCATTCAACTAGATTAGTACTTGGTTAAGCGCTAGTAATCCCCTTGCTCCGCGGATTGACAAGAACCTTGGGAATCCCGTGGTGAAAAAGGTGTGGGGTCCGTACGCTTGCGGATCGTAGAGGGATACGTCTTTTATCCGTCAACAAGCCCCTTTTTCTGGCGCCGTTGCCGGGGAGCAAGCCAGTTTGCTACGTTTAATCTAGTATTAATTTTGTTGATTACTAACACCTAACCCTTATTTTCTATAAAAAAGAAAAAAAAATCTTTTTTTGTTTTTCTTTCTACTTTTCTTGTGCCTAGAATGGATTTGTTCACCTCACCATTGGAAGACGAAGAGATGTCGCTAAGGGAGCTAGCAATGCCGTCAATGGAAGACATTGAGATGCAAAAATCAGATTTGGCGCTTGCTACAACCCACTATGAATTGAAGCCTGGAATCATCAATTTAGTGGCGACAAAACCATTTAGAGGATTGGAGGATGACAACCCATATAGACACATTAAGGAATTCACGATGTTATGCAACACGGTCCAACAAAAAGGAGTTCCGGCCGCTTGGTTCAAGTGGAATCTTTTTCCATTCTCTCTCGAAGATGAAGCGCGAAGATGGTACACACTTGCGTCCGTTGAAGCAAAAGGAAATTGGGATGAGCTAGTGAAAAAGTTTCTTTTGAAATCCTTTCCCATAAGCAAGGTCCAAGACTTAAGGAGGCAAGTGCTCAATTTCAAGCAAGGAGAGGATGAAGGAATTGATGAAGCATGGGACCGATTTAATGAACTACTTGAGCAAGGCCCGAACTTGGGATTTTCCGGTGACTTGATGTTGCATACCTTTTATTTTTCACTAACCCCTAACTCATCTCGTTTTGTAAGCATGTGTGCGGGCGGTGATATAATGGATAAAACAATTAGTGAAGCCGCACAAATCTTACAAAGGATAAGCAATGGACAAAGAACAATACGAGATTGGCAAAGATGTTGTCAAGAGGAGCAAAACGACAAAAGCAAGCCCAAGGTGCTTGCTGAAATTTCTGAAAAAGATGAACCGAAGGTCAAGGAAGATGAACCGACCATACAAGAAAGTGAAGATCCACTTCCCAAGGTAAGAGAAGTCATTTCGGATGTTAAAAATGTTGAAACTAACATGAATGTAGGCCGAAGTATGTGGAATGCTAGACCATTGGCGGAGTTCAAGCAATCCGGTTGGGTTCAAGTTGATTTCGCCCCACTAATTAGCTACCGAAGGAAGGAGGAACGCCGACACGTTGCCAAACTAGTTGAAGATATATTTGATCAAGAGATGAGTGGAGAGTCGATCCAAAAGATGTTTGAAGAAGAAAGAAAAGAAGGAGATGAAGGATGGATCGACCGGTTTGACAAATCAAAGATTTATGATGAAGGAAGAGAAGAGTACAACCGTGATGAGCCTAGTGACTCAAAGGATAAATGGGAGGAGATAGGACTCAAGCTAGATGATAGCTTGTGTGCTATTGAAGCCTACACACTAGCAAATCAAGACATGGAAGTACTCAAGGATGAAGGAAAGAGTGAATCAACAATGAGCGATCTTGATGACATGTGGTACATGGAAGATAAAGAAAGCATCATACAAGTCTTTGAAGATGAAGATCTGGTTGATAAAGAAGACTTCAAAGAAGATACGAATGCATACATAGTTGAAGGATTACATGTTCCACATGATGAGTTGAAGAAATTGCAAGATGGTGATGAAGAGGCAACTACACTTGAGATCGATTCGCCTTCAACACCGCTTGATGAACCAAATATCACTCTTGTTGAAAAATCTCTAAGGCCAAGGTACGCGCTGAAATCTCAAGATATTATTGGTATTGATGATGATAAATTCAAATACTCATGCTTAACCAATAGTATGAATGATAGTTTAATGCCTATGCCTTGTTCCAATAGTGATCATGTTGATAGGCTAGATTTTCTTGAGAATGAAAAAGAGGAAACATTTAAGTTTGATCCAATTAATCTCACACCTATACAACCTTTGCCTAATGATGAGCTAAGTGCTATGCATGAAACATATGCTTCTTTTATTTACACCTTGACTTGTTGCTACAATTCACATGTGGTGTTAATTATGGACGCGTATGTTTACAATAAGTTTTGTAAATCTCGATCATGCTTTGCGCTTGGTCAAGCTAGTGACCTTAAAGAATCATATGTCGGGAAAGGCCCGATTTTCACTAACCATGTAGACAAGGCTTGAATAATGAAAAAAAAAGAAGTCATGCCTGAAAGAGTTGCAAGATAAATCATCAACCTCTCCGAATCCCGCAATGGATGCTGCTGTCTTCATCAATTTGAGAGCTTGTTCAGAGGTGTACAAATGAAGAAAATGAGATATCCAGAAGCTCCATCAAGTTACCATTCCAACGCATCAAGAACCAACAAGTTTGAAGACCCGTGCAAGGAGTTATGGAGAAAACATTGAGCGTTGCGCGTTCTGAAATTTCAGGACAGATTTCATCGCCGAAGTAAAACCGACGTAACTCTCTTGTCCGGAGTCCGATTTGAGCAAATGAAGACTCGTTGGAAAGGAAATTTTGTGCACTGTGCAATGGAGTAGAGCTTGAGTATACTTTCTGTTCTGGACATTAAAAAAAAATAATAGAGTGAAGGCAGCACCGAAGGATGATAAAGGAGATAACGATGAAACAAAAGGATGCTTTGGGCAAGTCCTCTATAAGTGATCAAGCACAACATGGGAAGTAAATTAAAGCTGCATTGGTACCTTTTCTTCTTGCATGAAGGGCCATGGCTATGCAACGAAAAGAAGGTATGTGAGAAAGTCGAGCTCTATGACTTTAAATGAAGCGCTTTTCGGGAGGCAACCCGTTTCTTTATATTTTTACTACTTTCTTAGAGAAAATAAAAGAATGGCACTATCTTATGATGATCAACTTGTGGTTATTAATCTAAGTTCAGTTTTCCTTTTTTTAGAACCACCATCATGTTCATGATCTTATTTATTTGCATGCATTGCATTTTGTTATCCTCGTGATGTTTCTTTGTGTATACATGTTTTGCACATAGTTGGCTTGGTTGTTTTATATACTTAATGATGTATGCTTCAGTTTCCATGTTAATGCTTCATATGGCCATATGGGTATTTTCCTTTTGTGATCTTGTGTAAACATGGTGTTTAAACATGATTGCGGACCATCATCGTTAAGTTCGATAAACCTTGCTAGCTTTTCATATGTTTTCATGTTGCATTGGTTAGTTTATAAGCTCTGCAATGCGCTTAATTTTTCTTGTGCTATAAGAGTTATTGATTTAGGGATAGACATGGTGTTTTAACCCTTGATAAATAAACCTTTATGGCTATGGAGAAATTCGGCAACCTAGTTGTAAACATGGTGTTTAGAACTAGGTGAAAACATTGTCTTTGTTTATATGCTTTCCTATCATGTGCATACACACCTTGCACCACGTACACTCATTAGGTTTTTATTCCTCATTAAACTAATTATGCCGCAAGTTAAGAATCTTAGGAGACATTGTTGGATTATTGGCAATTCTATCTACTCCCAACCGTCACCTTGGGGGTAGAATGTGCGTTTAAAATGTCTTACAGGCAAGATAAAGACTCTCACTACCAGGAAATTGAAGGATGGCTAAGAAGTGCTTTGTCTTTTTCTTCCATGACTAGCAAAATGCTAAGCATGGGGGAGACCCTGAATCTTCAACACGGAAGTGCAACATGACACTCTAGAAGATAGAATGATAAAGATCGTTAACATCTCCGGATCAATGCGCAAGAAGCCACCAATCTCGTCAAAATTCTGCATGGTCTCGAAGGGAAAACACTGGATATTTTTGGATATGTAGAAGCCCCATGAAGTTACGATTCCAACAAATCAAGAATCAAGACAATCGGAGGTTCCTACAAGCGGTTATGCCCGAATCACCGAGTGCAACACGTCCTGAAATCAGTTTTGGACAGCACGCAGTGCTGAAGTAAAACGGACATAGCTCCCTTGTTTGAACTCCGTTTTTGATGAATGACCACACGTTGGAAAGGTAATTTCATAAACTTTTCAATAGAGCCATATTTCGATATATTTTCTGTTCTGGACAGAGGGGGAAATCCATGAAAAAGAGACAGCAAGGAGATGATGAGAACAAGAAAGAGGAGATGGTGATGACAACATTGAAGAGAAGGGTGACCAATGACTCCATTAAGCATACAAGATCAAATTCAGAAGTTTAGGAGCATTAATAAATCAAGACAAAAGCAAAAGCCACATCGATACATGGAGATGTCGGAAGAAGGCAACGAAGAATTACAAAGGATGGTAACATCTCCATGGACCTTCTCTTTTCCAAACACAAATGCTTGTAAGTATGCCTTCAACATCAACTAGGTGCAACCTTTTGTTTTTCTCTTCAAACAATAACATGGCTACTAGGAGGACAACCTAGGTTTCTTTTTACTTTCAATAGATAAGCATGACCATGTGTCCACCTCGATGTTCTACATTGCCTATGCTTACGGAAAGATGATGAAAGTTGCCGCTTTGTTTTACCTACATGAAGTTATACATGTCTTGGCTAATTGCTCTATATAATATGATCTGAAATTAATTTAAATACCGGCTCTTTTATTTGTGGAGGTGAAATGACTATGCTCTAGACCCACATACATATCTTTGCTCTTTGATTTAAGTATATGGATAGCCGGATAACTTGTTGTTTTTATGAAAACTTAACTTTTATGCTATCTACATATTTGTGATGCTCTTGCAAAGTTCTACCTACCAAAGCCATATACATATATGTTTTATGATAACAAAACTCGTAGATTGCAAACATATGTTTTGATGAGTTGGATTAGGATTGATTTCTATGGTTCGAGACTAAGAAGTCGGTCATTCCTTTGTGTAACTTTTTCATGCTAGCCTTTTTGTCCATGCATTGTGGGTTTTCACATCGAAAATTTCGCAAACTTCGCTGGGCATCCACCCTAAACCAAAAACATCTTTTTGTGATCACATCCTTGTCCACAACCCAATTTGAGTATGGAGTAAAATTCTCGATGGAGATTTAAATATTCCGCAAGATTATGGAATTTATACTTACTTTAGCAGTCATTTCCCCTCTCTTTTATGCTCGAGGACGAGCATCGTTCAAGCATGGGGGAGGAGTCATTCTCTGACACAAATGCTATGTAAGTATTATGTTGCAAAAAGTTTTGAGGAGCAAAAAGAAAAAAAAAATAAAAATGAAAAATGAAAAAAAAATATATGATAAGAAGAAAAGAAAAGTAAGAAAAATAGGAAGAATAAAGTGTAAAAAAAAAGAAAGAGAGAAAAATGAGAAGGAAATAAAATAAAGAAAAAAAAATAAAGATGCTCCTCGGTTCTTTTTGCTTCATAAGTTCTCAAGTGCCTTAATGACAAATCCATACTCAAATCTTCCAACCATGTGCAATCCGATAACGAGGACTTCACTCGTGCCTCGGGATCATCCATTTGCCACTTGCACATGTCCACTTATCTAAATGTGTGTGTTTCGTCGCTCTCTCTTTCCAACAATTATTTTCCATGGCCTTTTTGACGAGTCTCGGTAATTCCAATAGACCTCTCTCTTAATTTGACAATATTTCGAATGTATGTTTTGCTAGGATTGTTTTTAACCTTCCAAGCTCCACATAAGCCTTCCACTATCACATATGAGTAGAGTAGGTTGAAAATAATCTAGTATAGGCTTGAGTGACTTGATGAGATGAGTGTTCCATGGGCTCTTGCAAGAGATTTTCACTTATGTTGGATATGCATCTTTTTGAAAATCTTCCATGTGACAAGGTAATGGTTTGAAGTTCACTTAAGTTCGAGAGCATCGTGTTAAATGTGGCTTGTTCTTTATTGTTAGTCTATCTTCCATAATGAAAAAGAAGCCGGTCACAACTTGAACTTTAAAAATAAATTCTTAAGAGAGAGCAATTTGCCTCGTCATGAATGACTAAGTGCGGGGACAACATTGGAAGGCAACACCGATTTCCCTTTTAAGCAAGGATTACTTACTCGAGGACGAGCAAGGTTTAAGCATGGGGGAGATGTTGACGGTGAATTTCCGTCAACCTAGAGTACTTGTTATACATTGGTTTCGATTATGATTTGCAACTAACCCACCACTAGGCATACTAATGATATAACAAGTTCACACTTGCATGTCGATTTTGGAGTTTGTTGTTTACGCAGGAAATCTACGCTAAAGAGGAGACTTTCGGGATAAGTTCACCAAGCACTTTGGAAGAAGATCATGAAGCCCGACAAGAGTCAAGACACGCGATGAACATGACTCCAAATGACCCGAGGACCGAAGCGTCAACGTGCAAGTCTTCAGGGACTCAACCAGAAAACAGCGAAGCTTGCATAGCAAGGATTCAAGCCTAAACCGTGAAGGAAACGACGTCAAAGGCCCACATGCAAGTGCACACGAATAAGGGATCACGCGAGAAGCAACCGGGGAGAAAACCGGGCCGAACCGGCCGAAGTGGGCTCGGGCCGGCCGGCCCGGTCCGGCCGGCCCCGGCCCACTCCGGGGTCGGTTCGGTCCCTCCTTTGCCCTAGGTGTTTGTCTATTTATTCCCTCCGCCGCCGTCGACCGACCCATCGAACAAATCATCCTACCGACGCCAATCACCGAAAACCGCCGCCGCAAGATGAGGGAGAGAGTTAGATGAGCTCGTCGCAAGGATCAACGCCGGCGGAGAGAAGGAAGCAAGAGGAGGACTCCAAGCCGTTGGCCTAGGGGTGTTCCCAAGCTCCATCGCCGCCATCTTCATCGACGACGTTCTCCGGAGTCTCCATCACCCCTATGTGCTTCAATCCGTGTAAGATGATGGGGTAATGTCTCCGTTCATCCCTAGGATTAGATGGATACATGCTATGTAATTGCTACTTGATTCGTGGTTCCAATCTATTGTTTTCATGTTGATGATGCTTTGATGATTAAGGTAGGCCACCGTGTTTTTCGGGTGTATGATATCCACTACTCCCATAGATTCCATCAACATACCGTGTCCATCATAGGTCTAGTCACGAATACCTTCGCGTAGTGACAGTACGAGAGGAGGGAAAGGGCGAAACCGTGGTCACAACCCCCGGTAGATTGGTTTACCGCTTTCGTGTAGTAGATGCATACCATGTTATCCTAGATCCTAGGGAGGGAACGCTTATCTTTCTTAATCACTCTCTTGTGTTCACCCTTTACCATATAGTTTAACCCTACATTTGTTTGATCAACTTAACTTAGATTAACTTAGGTTAGATTGTCTTTACTTTTAGTTTAATACTCTCTTTCAAAGGTTTTCCATTCAACTAGATTAGTACTTGGTTAAGCGCTAGTAATCCCCTTGCTCCGCGGATTGACAAGAACCTTGGGAATCCCGTGGTGAAAAAGGTGTGGGGTCCGTACGCTTGCGGATCGTAGAGGGATACGTCTTTTATCCGTCAACGGGAGGTTGTTGAACGTCCCTACGGGTGCAAACCTGTGGGATGTAAATGGGTGCTAAAAAAGAAGCTTAGGCCTGATGGTACTATTGATAAGTACAAGGCTAGACTTGTGGCCAAGGGTTACACCCAAAAGGAAGGAGAAGACTTCTTCGATACTTACTCACCAGTCGCTCGATTGACCACCATAAGAGTACTACTTTCCCTGGCCGCCTCTCATGGTCTTCTCGTTCATCAGATGGACGTTAATACAGTTTTCCTAAATGGAGAGTTGGAAGAGGAAATCTATATGGATCAGCTAGAAGGATTTGTAGTAAAGGGTCAAGAAGGAATGGTCTGTAAGTTAGTGAAGTCTCTCTATGGCCTCAAGCAAGCACCTAAGCAATGGCATGATAAGTTCGACAAAACTTTGACATCTATTAGCTTTGTTACAAATGAAGTTGACAAATTTGTGTACTATAGATATGGTGGGGGCCAAGGAGTGATTCTGTGTCTGTATGTAGATGACATACTTATCTTTGGCACGGGCCTTGAATTGATCAAGGAGGTCAAAGACTTTCTTTCTCAAAAGTTTGAGATGAAAGATTCAGGAGAAGCTGATGTTATTCTTAACATAAAGCTGATAAAGGGAGAAAATGGTGGGGTGACTCTGTCATAGACTCACTATGTTGAGAAGATGCTAAGTCGGTTCGGCTACAACAATTCTAAACCCGCACCAACTCCTTATGATGCCAGCTTGGTTCTGAGGAAGAACCTGAGGATAATGGTGGATCAACTGAAGTACTCCCAGAACATTGGTTCATTAATGTATATAGCTAGCGCCACGAGACCTGACATTGCATATGCAGTTAGTAAACTGAGCTGGTTTGTTTCAAATCCGGGTAGTGAACACTGGCGTGCTTTCTAGTGGATAATGCGCTATCTAGTGGGTACTATGAACTATGGCATTCACTATTCTGGAGATCCCAAAGTCTTGGAGGATTATAGTGATGCAAACTGTATCTCTGATGCTGAAGAGTTAAAAGCCACAAGTGGATATGTGTTCACACTTGGAGGTGGCGCTGTTTCCTGTAAGTCTTGCAAGCAGACCATTTTAACCAGGTCAACAATGGAAGCAGAACTCGCAGCATTGGACACTGCCACTGTAGAGGCTGAGTGGCTTCGTGAACTCCTAATGGACTTGCTGATAGTTGAAAAACCGATACCGGCAACCCTAATGAATTGTGATAATCAAACGGTGATTGTCAAGGTGAACAGTTCAAATGATAACATGAAGTCATCCAGGCATGTTAAGAGGCGGTTGAAATCTGTCATGAAATTGAGAAACACCAGTGTCATAGCTTTGGATTACACCCATACGTCTAAGAACCTGGCAGATCAATTTACAAAGGGTTTATCACGTATTGTGATAGATCATGCATCTATGGAACTGGGCTTGAGACCCACGTGAGTTTTTCCATAATAGTAACCTGTCTTATGTGATCGGAGATCCCGTGAATTAAGATGGTGAAACAAACTTGGTTTGACTGAGAGAAGAGAACCTTTGAGAAGACTTAGTTCATGGAAAAGATGCATTTCTCTTCAAACCTGTATGGCAAGCTGGTATTTATACCTTAATGTGGTCCAAGTGGCTTTCATGAAACAAGAAAGTTGTTTCTTTGAAGCAAAAACATAGTCCTACAGTATATCTTGAAGGAACACACCTATATGATTATCGACTACTGGCCATAGTCTATGAGAATTGGGTGATCTCCAGAAAACTCATGAAGAGGCACGGAGTGTGACCCATAAGCTCCAACCCACGGGGATGCTATGTGCAGCCAAGTATCAGTAAAGGGCTCTAGCCAAGTGTGACAACCCCACCCGAGATAATTCCGTACTATCGCCTAAACCATTCCTTTTGGTCATTAAGCGATAATAAAGAAGTAACCCGTTGAGCGTTGTCGGGTTAATGCCCGGTAAATCACTTGACATCACAGAGAGGATCGAACGTATGCATTAAAACTCTCACGAAGAAGAGTCCAGAGTGCCTTACAAATTAACCATCACATACCCGTAGGGTTCATTATTACAAACATAGTTCTTTGACATGAAAGTAAATAGTTCACAGTTTATTGAAAACGGTGGAACATAACTAAACGATACGATCACATCATAGGAGGCACCGTCTATGATGCAATCACTCCTCGTCATCCACCCATTCCAGCTCCCAGCCGGTGGAAGTTCTCCGGGCCACACATCACATGCATTACCTGGAACAACAATTATAAAGTAAGGTTGAGTATACTAATACTCAGCAAGACTTACCCGTCTCAAAGAAAAACTTTACCTCCAGTCATGCAAGGCTTTTTGGTTGTGGGTTTGTTTGCCAAAAAGCTACTAGTGGTGAATCCTTAATCTCACATTTTAGCTCAAGTTCTAGTAGAAGTAATCATTACTAGGTAAGCAACTATTGCAACCAAAGTTGTACAAACAATTAATCAAAGTAGTAATCTTCACAAAGTTCCATCATAAAGGGATATCATGGCCAGTTGATTAAGCAGTCTCAGATAATGGTGAGAGGCCAACAAACGATTGATTCATAACCTTGCAAGGTGGACCTAAACACACGGGAGGTGCCATCACCAAGAGTTCACCAACTAGGTGGTTCCCATCATTCTTCGGTTTGGGGATGATAGCTCACAGTCTTAAGTACAAGGTTTATCTGGGCTATGCCACCAAGGTCACCCAGCCTCACGCATGTACTCGGGTGGCGAGCCCGGGGCCGCAACCCTAAGAGTAGTGATAGTAAAACCCCATACCGCCTCATTTAGGTACTAGGCTTATCGTACCCATTTCCGACAAGTGTTTAGTACTTTCAAACACTTAACCAACGAAGCCATTGGACCAGAGCCCAAATCCCATGCTCTTACCACATGAGCAATCCATTAATTCATATGGTGATTCCATAAAGGAGATCCTATTCTCGCGAGTGACGAACATCACTCGACTTGTACCGGATCCTTAAAGCATAGCAACTAGCGACCTAACATGCTAGTAAAAGATCAAAGGTACTTATGGATCATGCAACTAGGGTTTCATTTCAACTCCTGAACGTAAATGCACATACAATAACAATAAGTAAACTCAGAAGTTTAAAGAAACACATAGGTTAATGAATAAACCGGGGCTTGCCTTCGTCAGCACAAGCAGACACACAAACTTCTGGACTTTGGCCCGGGTCTTGCTCTACGGTCACGTAGTGCACGTCTCCTCCTGCTCCCTCGTCCTTGTCAGCCGGCACAAGCGTATAGCTACCGTCGGGGACTTCTACACGGGGAATGCAATGCAGTGATTAGGAGTGCAATTATTTCACTTTAATTCAAAAACAGTACCAACAACAACAAAGAGTGTAAGGTTGGTCATATTCACCTTAAGAAAGGCATTTAAACATTTCTCCTTTTAAGGATAATCAAAAAGCTTATTTAGCCATCTCTTTAAGGTGATTATGTGCACATCTATTAAATAAATATTTTATTTACATGCAAACAGCAAGGAATTTAGTTTTGTACCACCATTTCACTTTCTTAACTCATTTACTTCACTTATGCACAAAAGGAGGCATTTTTCCTATTTTTCCTTTACTAGATTAATCTAGTTTGCAACTTTTTAATCAACTAAACACATAACAAACTTATCCAACAGTGCCCACTGGCCCTAATGACCAGGAACACTCCCTTGGACAGCAAGTAACTAGCTTTTGCACCACTGAATTCAAATGCACAAAATAAAGGCATTTCTAGTTAGCAAATAGAGGATTAATACATAACAAAACAAGTATAACAGCAATGAATCCAAACTTTCTCTCACACATGCTTTGGTCCAAAACAAACCTAAACAGCCAATCAACACACCTATAGCCATCATGGATCTTGCTACACATATTTATGATTAAAAACAAGCATAAATGAGGGAATAATATTTCTAACAGAGATAAAATCATGGTAAATTCACCAGAGGTGTAATTCAACATTACAAGATGATATCCAGAAGTTGGGCTCAAAAATAATTACATTTTAAGCTACAAAAATCATCTTGGCAGATTTATCAATATCACAAGATAATTTATTTAAAAAGATCCCTTCAATAACTTTGTGCAATTTTTGGCACAGAACATAAACATGCTAGTTCCCACAACATATCCAAAATCCAACTCAAGATCATGTATGGATTTTGCATAAACACAAATCTAGGTATTTTACATTTCTATTTTTCAAGCAAAAACTGTAGCTCAAACGTATATACATATTTGGAGAAAGTTGTAGTTATTGTTACACTGAGCACAGCAAAATTGGGTTTGCTATTTTTGGATTTCTCTACGATTTTAAATCGATTTTACAAGTTGCTGGACCAAACCACAAAACAGGGAACAATCTTTATGCACGGAAGACCCTAGAACTTTTAAATCCTTCACAAATATACCCTTGGCTCCCCCCTTGATCCCGACGGTGATGGAAAGCTCGCCGGCGGCGAGGTGGAGCGCGGGCAGGCAAACAAGCGACGGGGGTCGTCAATTGGACTCACCCGTGAACGATTGGTGGAGGAAGATTGGTCGGGAAAGTCGCCGGCGAGCGGCGGCGGCGAAGCAGCGGCGGCGCGCCCGCGGGAACTCGGACGGCGGCGTGGGAAGAGGCGATGCTCAACAATGCGGCGCCGGGAGCTTCCATGTGGCCTAGGGAAGACGCCGGGTAGGTCACCGGGCGCGGAGGGGCGAGCTCGGCGGCGGCGGCCGCGGGAACTCGGGCTCCGGCGATCGTGCGACTCGAATTGATCAACAAGCGGCTCGGGGAGCTACTAGGTGCACAAGGAAGAGTTTAAGCGCTCGTGGGAGTGGGAGCGTCGACTGGAGGGAGGTGCACACCAGCGGCGCCAATGGCGGGACGACGGTGGCTCGGGGCGGATGCGTGTGCGCACGGGGAACGGCTGGGGCTGGCTTATAAGAGCACGAGAGGTCGGTTGGGGTAGGTGGGGTCACACCGGTGCCACTTGCATGCGTGGAGAGGCCGGGGGCATGGCCGGCGACGTGCGCCGCTCCGGCAGCCAATGGCGCGCCACGGGCGGTGCGCCGGCCGGTGGATCGGCGCCACCGGCACGGCCCACTTGCCACGGACGGCATGGGTGAGCTCCCTCCGGCGGCGCGCGGTGACTAGCGGTCACTCCCGGCGCCTCGGCGTGCGCGCCGACGCGCGGTACGGCGCGTACGGAGGGTGGCCGACGTTGCCGCGCACAACGTCGCGGCAGAGCGCGTCTCGACGTTCCCGGTGCTTTTGTATTTCGCTGAGCAGTTTTCAAAATAGTTTTCTCTAAATTTTCAAACTAAAGTGCGCCTTATGGTTTGAAGCAAAGTTGAAGATCACACATCCCTCTACAACTTTCACAAAGGTTGGTAGGGGTTTTGTTCAAGAAATCGAGCAGGAACATCATGCCAAACTGACCAAATTCTCGGCGCTAGTGAAACAGTGGACCAGTGCCTTGTTTTGCCAATTTCACCCTCCTGTTGTGTGCCTTGACATTCTGCACATTTTTCCCTTTGGGTGGTTTTGAAGTGTTTAGGGAAATTTTGGAGAATGTGCCAAATTTCTAGAATGGCACAAAGGGGTCAAAGGGGATAATAGGGTTTTAAGCTAGGGTTTTGACCAACGGTTGACCTAGGGTTCTCATGGTTAGCTAGAGGAGGTGTTGAGAGGGTCATTAGCACAAAACACCACTGAGCAAAAACACGGGGTGTTACAGCCTACCCCCCTTAACGGGAATCTCGTCCCGAGATTCGAAATCAATAGTACGTGAGAAAAAGTTCACTTACGAGCTTGACTCGGAAGAAAGTCGGGGTACTTGGTGTTTAGAAACTGCTCGGTCTCCCATGTAGCTTCTTCTTCGGTGTGGTGACTCCGTTGTATCTGTACATCTTCACTTTTTGTCTCCTAGTTTGCCTTTCTTTATGATCCAATACCCTCATTGGATACTCTGCTAGGGATAGATCTGGTTCTGTTTCTGCATTGGTCTCTTCAATTATTTGTGCCTCTGGGACTTGCTCACACTTCTTCAATTGCGAGACGTGAAACACGTCGTGCACTGCAGACAATCGGTCGGGGAGTCGAATACGGTAGGCGACCGTACCAAACTTCTCGGTGACTTCATAAGGACCAATATAGCGTGGAGCTAATTTCCCTTTTACTCCAAAGCGTTATACGCCTTTGGTCGGAGATACCTTTAGGTATACATAATTACCAACTTCAAACTCTCGGGGAGCTTTAGCTTTATCATGGTAACTCTTTTGCCTCATCTGAGCTGCTCTCAGATATTCTCTAATCACACTCACTTTCTCTTCTGCTTCTTGTACTAACTTAGGACCAAACAAGGTTCTCTCACCCGCTTGTGACCAATTCAAAGGGGTACGACACCATCTTCCATGCAAGGCTTCAAACGGGGCCATCTTCAAACTAGCTTGATAACTATTGTTATAAGAAAACTCCGCTAGAGCTAGGCATTTTTCCCAAGATTTGTCAAAATGAATGACACAAGCTCTCAACATATCTTCTACTATTTGATTTACTCTTTCCGTCTGACCATCAATCTGAGGATGATAGCTGGAGCTATGGGTTAGCTTTGTTCCCAAAGATTCGTGCACTTCTGCCCAAAAGCGAGCAATGAATTGAGTGCCTCAATCTGACAAGATAGTCTTGGGGACACCATGTAAGCGCACTATGAGATCAATATAGATTTCTCCGCGCTCAGCTAAATACGTAGTGTGAACGGGGATAAAGTGAGCGGTCTTGGTAAGCCGGTTCACTATTACCCAAATGGAATCATGCTTCCGGGGCGTGAGCGGTAGTCCGACAATGAAATCCATGCTGATATCGTCCCACTTCCATGCAGGAATGGACAATGGTTGCATTTGACCTGCGGTCTTTAGGTGACTAGCCTTGATTCTCTGGCATGTATCACAATTGGACACATACTCGGCTATTTCACCCTTCATATTTGACCACCAAAAGTTTTCCCTAAGATCTTGGTGCATTTTGGTACTTCCGGGGTGAATGGTGAACTTAGAGAGATGAGCCTCATCTAAAATTTCCTTCTTTAGGTCTTGATCCCGAGGTACCACTAGTCTTTGTCCGAACCAAATAACTCCCTTGTCATCCTTTCGGAAACAATCATACTTGGGGTCTCCTTCTTCTAATTTCTGTTTGATTTTCTGAACCTCTTCATCATTGAGTTGAGCTATAGCGATTCTCTAATGGAGAAGAGATTCGATCGAGACAGCATGAAGCCTGCCATGCTCAACCACTTCCAAGCTAAGCTTCCTCATTTCTTCACATAAAACTTCATTCTTCGGCTCTAACGTCACATAGTTGCAATACTTGCGGCTAAGCGCATCTGCAACCACGTTCGCCTTGCCGGGATGATAATGGACTTCCAAATCATAATCTTTGATCAATTCCAACCATCTTTTTTGTCTCAGACTTTAATCAGATTGAGTGAAAATATACTTGAGACTCTTGTGGTCGGTGTAGATATTGCAGTGATTACCCATCAAGTAGTGCCGCCAAAGTTTCAAGGCATGCACGACTGCTGCTAACTCAAGATCATGAGTCGGATAGTTCTTCTCATGAGGTCGAAGTGCCCGTGAGGCATAGGCAATGACTCGGTTTTCTTGCATAAGCACGCAACCAAGACCAGTGCCCGAAGCATCACAAAACACCTCAAACGGTTTTGACATATCCGGTTGAGTCAATAAAGGGGCTGAGGTTAAATGTTTCCTCAAGGTATGGAAAGCTTGGTCACATTCCTCACTCCACACAAACTTGACACTCTTCTTCAAAAGTTCAGTCATGGGTTTAGCTATTCTGGAGAAGTCCGGAATAAACCGATGATAGTAGCCTGCTAGACCCAGAAAGCTACGGATTTGATGTACCGACTTGGGTGGCTTCCAATCCATGACCTCCTGCACTTTGCTAGGATCCACGAAGATACCCTCTTTGGAAATAGTGTGACCCAAAAACTTCACACTATCCAGCCAGAACTCACATTTGGAGAACTTGGCATAGAGTTTGTGATCTCTCAATCGCTGCAAGACAATACGAAGATGCTTCGCATGCTCGGCTTTGATTTTGGAATAAATGAGAATATCATCGATGAAGACCACTACGAACTTGTCCAGTTCATTCATGAAAACTGAGTTCATAAGGTACATGAAATAGGTAGGTGCATTGGTGAGACCAAAAGACATCACCAGGAACTCATAAAGTCCGTATCGGGTGGAAAAGGTTGTCTTTGGTACGTCACTTGCCCGAATTTTGATTTGATGATAGCCTGATCGAAGATCAATCTTGGAAAAGACCTTGGCACCAGCCAATTGATCAAAGAGAACATCAATGTCGGGCAACGGATATTTATTCTTAATTGTCACCGCATTGAGTGGACGATAGTCAACACACATCCGCAAACTACCATCTTTCTTTTTCACAAAAAGAGCAGGGCTTCCCCAAGGAGAAGAACTTGGGCGGATATACCCCCTTATCAAGCAATTCTTGCAACTGAACCTTCATCTTAGCCAGTTCTTTGGGTGGCATTCGGTAAGGCCTTTTAGATATAGGTGTGGTACCTGGCTGAAGTTCTATGACAAATTCGACGTCCCTGTCTGGTGGCATACCAGGCAAGTCATCGGGAAAGACGTCTGGATATTCGCACACAACTAGAATATCTTCTAGTTGGATGGTTACGGCAGCATAGGAACAAGGATTTGTGCCTTCCACCCTGGGTAGGTACAAGATGGTATGACCACTGGTAGGGGAATGGATGTCTATCATTCTAGTGGCAATATCCAAAACAACTTGATGTTGGGTCAACCAATTCATTCCTAGAATCACATCCAGACCTCCCAATCCCAAATGAATTAGGTTGGTTAAGAAAGTTTTGTTGCCAAGCTGCAAAGGAACAGCTTTGTTTATAGTATTGGAGAGGATTCTTCCTCCCGCCGTGGCTACGACGAAAGAATCGTTGGTATGACAAGAGTGTAATCCCAACTTGCTCACTAGACTTTCACTAATGAAACTATGGGTTGCTCCAGAATCAAACAAAATTCGAACGGGGTGATCACGGATAGAGAATGTACCCATCAGCACTACTGCTCCCTCTGGGACGTCAACCAAGGTGGTGAAGTTGAGTTTACCCTGCTTGACTTGCACCATGGGCTTCTTGCCTTGGTTCCCCAGACGGAAGCCTGAGCTTTCGTTCTGCTTGTTCTGCCTGGGCTTGGGGCACTCATTGATGTAATGTCTGGGCTGCCCACAATTATAGCAGCGACGATCTTTGATAGCACTGTTGTTATTGTTGTTAGCCGGGGTGCACTAGGCTTGTATGGCTTCTGTTGTGCCTTACGGAACTGAAAGTTCCCAGATGGCTTGTTCTGAGACGGGGTCACCCTCCAGTGTCCAGTTGAAGGTGACTGGGGAGGACCCTGAGTACCTTTCTTGATAAAGCGGAATTTCTTGCCTGACCCACCAGTAGCAGTGAATCCAGCTTGTCTCTTTCTATCCCTCTAGGCTTTGGACATGGCATCCTCTTGAGAAATGGCCTTGTTCACAAGGTCCTGATAATTGTTAGGCTCATAAAGATTAAGCCTCTCATAGAGATCTCCATGTAGCCCATCACGGAAACGCTCTATCTTCTTGGCATCGTTGTCAACATGATGCCCACCATACTAACACAAGGCATTGAATTTCTTTGCATACTCGTACACCGTGTCAGTACCTTGCTTTAGAGCAAGCAACTCCTTCATCTTTCTATCCATGAGACCTTTAGGAATGTTATGTTCCTTGAAGGCCTGCTTGAATTCAGCCCAAGTGATTTGGCGTCCGGCAGGAATCATGGTCTTGAAGTTCTCCCACCATATCAACGCTGCACCACGAAGCTGTAGGGCAGCGAAGCTGGCCTTTCGCTCCTTGGAGCAGGGCAGGGTGAACACATAGAACTTGGCCTCAATAGCCCTGATCCATGCATCGGCAGCTAGTGGCTCCTTGGCCTCTTCAAAAGTTGGGGGCTTCATGGCATAAAAATGCTCATACTTCATGACTCAAGGCTGGCCGTCGAGGTTATCCCCACGAGGATTATTCTGCAGCTGTTGGGCAAGCTGCTGCTGAGTTTGCAAAAGCTGCCGCATCACCTCAGTTTGGGTGACCATAAACTGCTCCTGAATGGTCATGTTGGGAGGAGGAGGAGGAGCGTCACTCCCACTTGCACCAAAACCATTGGGAGAAGTACGAGTTTGTCCCACCATCTGAAATCCATGATATTTTCATTAGTTACATATTCATAAGCTTGTTTACATCATCCACAAGAAGAATATGCAAATGAACACCCATAGCATAAATTTGGTGAAAACTGGACAGCACAGCTGAGTTACTAGAAAATTCATAACTCTCTACCCATATTAGTAAAAACTCCCATTTTTGGTCAGCAAGTGCAAAAATTTCATGATCTCCAACATTGGTATTCAACCCGAGGTCTAATTCCAACGTTAACATGCCCGAAAAATTCCAACACCGAGGTTCTACCTAGATGTTTTTGCTGTAGGCCGAACTGCACAACTTTCGCTACAATTCTCGATACGCTTATGCATTGGTGGTGAATTTTGGTGAGCACATTCTCCACAACATAACACACAAGATTGGTATTCATCACAAAGTGAAAATTTGATCACCACAACCCTAATTTATTCATTGAACATGACAACATCGAGATGTCCATCCAAGCATTACACGATGCGGAGTCTTTTGGACCGCTTACAAACTTATGTACAACAAAAGGTCATCAATTATACTCTTTGAGCAGCCTCTACCCTTACACAAAATCCAGCTGAGGAGGCTAAACTAAGATTACATGATTCCCCTCTAAAAGACAATTGCTAACACCACTAATAGCCCGCAACAGAGCCAGTGCTAGTGTCCGGAGAGTTGGGTGGGGGACCACCAATACTGTCCTCGCTCAAGCCCGAAACTCCCTGTAGCTCGTCGGGAGCGGCAGGTGCGGCTGGTGGTGCGATCGGCGGCTGCTGACCCTGCTGCGCCATCGCCTGCCACACCTCTACCTCTATCTCCATCTCAGCTACCTGGTTCTGCATCTCCATCATGTTCTGCACCAAGCAAAACGCTGGGCCTCAGTGTGAGCTAGCTGCACCTGAGTCATCTCAAGAGCGTGCTCTCGGGCGAACAGCTGCTCCGTGAGCTTGGCACGCTCCTGGTGCCACTGAATGCACTTGTCCTGAAGCGTAACAATCTCCTCCTGGAGGTGAGCAACGGTCTGTCGCTCGTACTGAAGGTTGAGGGTGAGGATATCCCTCATCGCTGTGGAGTCCATCAACACGACTGAGAGCATACCCTGAGTGGAAAGATGAAACACCTGCATGTTGTACACCGCCTCCAAGAACCTGAGAAGCTGGCGCACAACAACCACTAGAGGGTCTGCCGTGAGTAACACATCGGTGAGAGAGAGACGCTCTCGCCAAGCAGGGTCGAGTGGGTCCATGGTCGGGAACAAACCCAGCGCAGTGAGCATCACCTCGTCTGGGTGCTGCTCGCAGAAAGTGTGAAGGATCTGCATGGCCGCGGAGTCAACTGACTCGACACCGCGGTGAGCAAAGAACATCAAGCTCAAGTCCGCCCACTCCAGGTGCTCGGGGTGGGGAAGCACGGTAGTGGTCGTGCGAGCGTAGGGAACACCCTGGTCCCAAAAAGAGACCACCTCGTACAGCGGCGGCGTAACGTAGCCCACCTCACTGAGGGTCTCCCACAAAATGCGGGGAAAATCCTCCCAGTGAAGGGCATCGGTACGAATAGTACCGTTCGCGTCGATCTCGTAGATCGGTGGCTGTGCCATCAGTACAAAAATTAGGAACTACATGTTAGATATCAATCGACATCAACGAGCAAAAGGGTAAAATCTGGTAGGTATGAACAAAAATTCATAACATAAAAACCAGGGCCCCAAAAATTCCAAATTTTTCACAGCAACTCAATGACATGATTATGCACACTTTTGGTATTCAAAGGTAGATCTAGATTGGACTGGAATATGCTCGAAAAATTTCATTTGCAGAGTGATGCTGCTCTGAAAAACAGCAGAACAGAGGCTCACTAAACTGAGCATAACTCTGCAGAAAATTCCTAAAATCCTGAAAAAATCAGAGTGGAAGCTTAACTTGATAAGGAACAACTTTCCTAAAGGATGTCTAGACAGATTCCTTACAGATTTGGCTATAAAAATTGAGAAATGACAAGGATAGAATCTGCTAGAAATTTCCTAAGCTCAAAAGAGAGGAAAACCTTATCTAAGATCACGCAATCTCCCTAGAAAAATTTATCCCAACAAGCAATTACCCATTTTAGGTTCAACAAGATTTTAATCATGAATGCACACGCCTTAAACGACCTTACACAACTAGATCCAAAAGACGTAGTTAGTGCCAGTGGCAAGCTTATAATCGGCTCTCCTTATAATAACTAGTCGGAGCTACTCGATTCGCACTTAACGACTTACGAACGTTGTTAGTGTACCTGCAGAAAACAAACATTTCGTGCCAGCATGTCACGAAAGCATCCACAAACATTACCGTTCACTTATAGAAACGGTATCCATGCGTCAAGCCGCTGCATGGACAGCGTCCAACCTCGGACACCCTCCGTTTGAATGGAGTGTATCCTTGCCTCGCATGATCGACATGCGGAATGCACACGTATGAAACACGTGGCGACACCATAACTCATATCTAGACGCGAAGATGGGACCCGTGGAATGGATTACTCCATCAACCCTCGCAATTCCCGTGATGCGGAACGGCGCACGTATTAAACACGTGGCTCATCTAGTTTGGTTGTGCAATAAAGTAAGTCTGACATAAAGTAAAGTGCTGGAAGTTAGCAAAATAAACCATACATTCTTATGCCACCTTAAAGAACCCAAATTTCCCTCTAGGGCCTTTCGATCTAGATCATTCCTTAACGATCCAACGAGTTTTCAAAATCCAATCAATCTTGGCAAGTTTTATTATAAATCATGTGATTAGTATTAATCTAATCACTCCGGTGCATACGGATGCTCTGCTACCAACTTTGACAACCCCACCCGAGATAATTCCGTACTATCGCCTAAACCACTCCTTTTGGTCATTAAGTGATAATAAAGAAGTAACCTGTTGAGTGTTGCCGGGTTAACGCCCGGTAAATCACTTGACATCACAGAGAGGATCGAACGTATGCATTAAAACTCTCACGAAGAAGAGTCCAGAGTGCCTTACAAATTAACCATCACATTCCCGTAGGGTTCATTATTATAAACATAGTTCTTTGACATGAAAGTAAATAGTTCAGAGTTTATTGAAAACAGCGGAACATAACTAAACGATACGATCACAGGCCTGTCTATGATGTAATCACTCCTCGTCATCCACCCATTCCAGCTCCCAGCCGGGTGGAAGTTCTCCGGGCCACACATCACATGCATTACCTGGAACAACAATTATAAAGTAAGGTTGAGTATACTAATACTCAGCAAGACTTACCCGTCTCAAAGAAAAACTTTACCTCCAGTCATGCAAGGCTTTTTGGTTGTGGGTTTGTTTGCCAAAAAGCTACTAGTGGTGAATCCTTAATCTCACATTTTAGCTCAAGTTCTAGTAGAAGTAATCATTACTAGGTAAGCAACTATTGCAACCAAAGTTGTACAAACAATTAATCAAAGTAGTAATCTTCACAAAGTTCCATCATAAAGGGATATCATGGCCAGCTGATTAAGCAGTCTCAGATAACGGTGAGAGGTCGACAAACGATTGATTCATAACCTTGCAAGATGGACCTAAACACACGGGAGGTGCCCTCACCAAGAGTTCACCAACCAGGCGGTTCCCATCATTCTTCGGTTTGGGATGATAGCTCACAGTCTTAAGTACAAGGTTTATCTGGGCTACACCACCAAGGTCACCCAGCCTCACGCACGTACTCGGGTGGCGAGCCCGGGGCCGCAACCCTAAGAGTAGTGATAATAAAACCCCGTACCGCCTCATTTAGGTACTAGGCTTATCGTACCCATTTTCGACAAGTGTTTAGTACTTTCAAACACTTAACCAACGAAGCCATTGGACCGAAGCCCAAATCCCATGCTCTACATGAGCAATCCATTAATTCATATGGTGATTCCAAAAAGGAGATCCTATTCTCGCGAGTGACGAACATCACTCGACTTGTACCAGATCCTTAAAGCATAGCAACTAGCGACCTAACATGCTAGTAAAAGATCATAGGTACTTATGGATCATGCAACTAGGGTTTCATTTCAACTCCTGAACGTAAATGCACATACAATAACAATAAGTAAATTCAGAAGTTTAAAGATACACATAGGTTAATGAATAAACCGGGGCTTGCCTTCGTCAGCACAAGCAGACACACAAACTTCCGGACTTTGGCCCGGGTCTTGCTCTACGGTCACGTAGTGCACGTCTCCTCCTGCTTCCTCGTCCTCGTCAGCCGGCACAAGCGTATAGCTACCGTCAGGGACTTCTACACGGGGAATGCAATACAGTGATGAGGAGTGCAATTATTTTACTTTAATTCAAAAACAGTACCAACAGCAACAAAGAGTGTAAGGTTGGCCATATTCACCTTAAGAAAGGCATTTAAACATTTCTCCTTTTAAGGATAATCAAAAGGCTTATTTAGCCATCTCTTTAAGGTGATTGTGTGCACATCTATTAAATAAATATTTCATTTACATGCAAACAGCAAGGAATTTAGTTTTGTACCACCATTTTACTTTTCTAACTCATTTACTTCACTTATGCACAAAAGGAGGCATTTTTCCTATTTTTCCTTTACTAGATTAATCTAGTCTGCAACTTTTTAATCAACTAAACACATAACAAACTTATCCAACAGTGTCCACTGGCCCTAATGACCAGAAACACTCCCTCGGACAGCAAGTAACTAGCTTTTGCACCACTGAATTCAAATGCACAAAATAAAGGCATTTCTAGTTAGCAAATATAGGATTAATACATAACAAAACAAGTATAACATTAATGAATCCAAACTTTCTCTCACACATGCTTTGGTCCAAAACAAACCTAAACAACCAATCAACACACCTATAGCCCTCATGGATCTTGCTACACATATTTATGATTAAAAACAAGCATAAATGGGGGAATAATATTTCTAACAGAGATAAAATCATGGTAAATTCACCAGAGGTGCATTTCAACATTACAAGATGATATCCAGAAGTTGGGCTCAAAAATAATTAAATTTTAAGCTACAAAAATCATCTAGGCAGATTTATCAATATCACAAGATAATTTATTTAAATAGATCCCTTCAGAAAATTTGTGCAATTTTTGGCTCAGAACCTAAACATGCTAGTTCCCACAACATATCCAAAATCCAACTCAAGATCATGTATGGATTTTGCAGAAAGACAAATCTAGGTATTTTACATTTCTATTTTTCAAGCAAAAACTGTAGCTCAAAAGTATAAACATATTTGGAGAAAGTTGTATTTCTTGTTACACTGAGCACAACAAAATTATGTTTGCTATTTTTGGAGTTTTCTATGATTTTAAATCGATTTTACAAGTTGTTGGACCAAACCACAATACAGGAAACAATCTTTATGCACGGAAGACCCTAGAACTTCTAAATCCTTCACAAATATACCCTTGGCTCCCTCCCCTTGGTCCCGACGGCGATGGCAAGCTCGCCGGCGGCGAGGTGGAGCGCGGGCAGGCAAACAAGTGACGGGGATCGTCAATTGGACTCACCCGTGAATGATTGGTGGAGGAAGATTGGCCGGGGAAGTCGCCGGCGAGCGGCGGCGGCGAAGCAGAGGCGGCGCGCCCGCGGGAACTCGGACGGCGGCGCGGGAAGAGGCGATGCTCAACAATGCGCCGCCCCGGGAGCTTCCATGTGGCCCGGGGAAGACACCAAGCGAGGTCACCGGAGTGCGGAGGATCGGCGGAGGGGCGAGCTCGGCGGCGGCGGTCGGCGGCGGCCGCGGAAACTCGGGCTCTGGCGATCGTGTGACTCGGCTTGATCAAAAAGCGGCTCGGGGAGCTACTGAGGAGCACAAGGAAGAGTTTAAGTGCTCGTGGGAGTGGGAGTGTCGACTGGAGGGAGGTGCACACCGGCGGCGCCAATGGCGGGACAGCGGTGGCTCGAGGCGGATGCGCGTGCGCGCGGGGAACGGCCGGGGCTGGCTTATAAGCGCGAGGGAGGTCGGTTGGGGTAGGTGGGGTCACACCGGTGCCACTTTCACGCGTGGAGAGGCCGGAGGCATGGCCGGCGACGTGCGCCGCTCCGGCGGCCAATGGCGCGCCACGGTCGGTGCGTCGGCCGGTGGATCGGCGCCACCCGGCGCGGCCCACTTGCCATGGACGGCACGGGTGAGCTCCCCGTTGGCGGCCGCGTAGTGACCATCGGTCACTGCGGCGCCTCGGCGTGCGCGCCCGACGTGGGTACGCCGCGTACGGCGGGTGGCCGACGTGGCCGCGCACGACGTCGCGGAAGAGCGTGTCTTGGCGTTCCCGGTGCTTTTGTATTTCGCTGAGCAGTTATCAAAATAGTTTTTCTCTAAATTTTCAAACTAAAGTGCCCCTTATGGTCTGAAGCAAAGTTGAAGATCACACATCCCTCTACAACTTTCACAAAGGTAGGGGTTTTGTTCAAGAAATCGAGCAGGAACATCATGCCAAACTGACCAAATTCTCGGCGCCAGTGAAACAGTGGACTAGTGCCTTGTTTTGCCAATTTCACCCTCCTACACTCCAAACCAGCAATGTCACTCAATAGCAAAGTTGTGTGCCTTGACATTCTGCACATTTTCCCCTTTGGGTGGTTTTGAAGTGTTTAGAGAAATTTTGGAGAACGTGCCAAAGTTCTAGAATGGCACAAAGGGGTCAAAGGGGATAATAGGGTTTTAAGCTAGGGTTTTGACCAAGGGTTGACCTAGGGTTCTCATGGTTAGCTGTCACACCCGATTTTACAAGGAAAACCGAATGCATCTCACGTGTGCGCCAGGATCATTTTACACACACATGATAGACAAAACGAGAGTAATACCATTGCAGTAACAAATCATTCAAGAGTTAAACCAGTACGATATCCATTATTACATCCAGAGAGGTGGACTCGAAGGTCCGAACACAACGTTAACTAAGCGACGAGCAGCTCCATCTTTGACTTCCACAGGCATGATGACTGGGGGATCCGCATGCCCTAGAACTCCTCGTAGTCACTCCAGTACTCGTCCTCGCCTCCGACGTTCTCCTCGAACGGCGGTAAGCAAGGGTGAGCACACTTATGGTTGGTGCTCAACAAGTGGGGGAAACAATGCAAGGCTATCAAGGATAGGCTATGGTTCACGGTGGTAAGCATTTTATAAGTTAGTCAAGTTTTATTAGCAAGCACCTAATTACTAGGTGTAAGTGTATACCAACCCACTTATCAATAAAGAAACCTCAAACCAAACCCACAAACCCACGATTTGCATTTATCTTCAAGTTTATTAATCATGTGAGGGTCCAAGCCGCTCTTGACCGTGAGCACGGCTGATCGATCGGCTTTACACTCTGTAGAGGTTGTACACTTTACCCACGGTTCGTGTTCCCCATCTTGCCGGGTTAGCCGGACCCTTAAACACTTCCAAGGTGAGTGGCTAGGGGTCCACTACGAAGCCTTTACAAAGGAAAGAAGAGAAACCAACAGCTCGCAACGATTCTGACCCGGGCGGACCATAACCCTCCCTAGTGGTCGGCACCTTAGCCAAGGCTACTACCCCAAAAGAACCGGGCTATACCCCCCGCAACCCCGAGCCCCCCCGTGCCCCTCTCGGAAAAGAGCTATCGCTAACCCACTCTCCTAATTACTTGGCTAAGCCAGAGCCATGTGGACCGTGGTTGTACTGTTATCTTGGGTGGTTCTCCATGTTCCGATTATAAATCAAGTTATCTTGTTTTAAGCACAAACACATTATATAAACAAAACTGAGGTGTATAACATGATCAAAGCATAACCAAACTCATGTAAAGCAAACTAAGCATTTATCTACCCCAAGCATTTGTTAAACAGGGTTGATCAAGGTAATGAGGTAAAATGTCTAGTCAAGTCCTTAACTAGGTGTTTGCCCATCAGGTTTATGCATAGCAACAGGAATAGTAAACATTGTTTAACATGCAGTGACATAGGTTCAAAAAGATAATGCAGAGGGGGAAAGCCACTTGCCTTCCTCTACAAGCTGAGTGAAATCTTCCTCGAAAACAGGCTCTTCCTGATCACCTCCGACAGGGAGCTCAGACGAAATAGGCACGATATCTACGAGTCAAACATGAACAACAAACAATAAATAAACAGTACACCAAACAGTAACAAAACTGGTAAATTTGCTGTTTAAAAGATTCTACTCGTCGAGACGATCATTTCGGTATATAGAACGCTAAAAACGGAGTTAAAATGAGAAATATATGATTAAAACAAGTTACAGGGACCTATCTGCAAGAAAACTAAGTTTACAGGGTTTTTATATATAAAATTAGGGGCTAAAACAGAATTATATATAAAAACAGAGGGGCTTATATGCTAAAAGGGGTGAAAAGGACCTCTGATAAAGGATTCTAGGTTAGACAGGGGCTAAAACATAAAAATCAGGACCTAACCGTAAGAAAACCTATAGGTGGGAGGACCGGCTTGCAAAACTGTAAAAGCTCACGGGCCCTTTAAGCTAAATGGCTCGGCTGAGCCATGGATCGCTGATCCAACGGCTGAGGATGCCGTGGACCGAGCCGTGGTCACGGTCCTTGGGTCCATGGTGGACCGGCCCCATCAAATGAAGGGGTACGCGATCTCGTCTGTTCATCGCAGATCGGACGGCCCAGGACGCGTGCAAGTGGGGGCGGCGGCGGCGGCGTCGCCGGAGTGCGGCGGCGCGCGGCGGCGGCTCGCCGGCGTGGCCCAAGATCGGGGCCGTGGGGCGCCGTTTCGCGCGCAAGCGGGCTCTACGCGTAGGCCGAGCGGCACGCGCACTCCTCCGGGGGGTTCGGGGAGGCGGGTCGAGCTACCACGACGGCCGGCACCGAAGGGGGCGGCGTGGGGTTCGCCGGCGTGCGGGTGCCGGTCTTGCGGTGCGAGCTCAAGGGAAAAGCGGCCGGGAAAATGATGCTCACCACTCGAGGAAACGTTGGGCGAGCTCACGGGCGAAGGGGAGCGAGCGAGAGATGGAGTTCGACGGCGACGCGGCTCGGGCGGCGCTCCGGCGGGCGGGGACCCAAGCTCCGGACGCCGCTCGATTCCGGTGGCGGCTCCCCCGGTCAACAAGCATCACATGAGGGTCATGATCGTGTTCGGGGAAGAAAAGGACAAGGCGACGATGCACTTCACCGGCGGCGTCCGGCGGCGGGGAAGAAGCGAGGCGGCGGCGCGGTGGAATTGGGCTCGAGTGCGTGGAGTAGTGTGTTGCGGGTGCAAAAGGGAGGCGCAGGAGTTCGAGCGCGAGCTTAAATAGGGGCGCAGGGAGGAAGGCGAAGCGGAAGGGGACGGGGCGGCCGGCGGGCTTGCCATTGATGGCCGGCGGACTGTCCAGGTGTAAAGAGGGCAAGGGAAAAGGGGAAACGGCCGGGGATTGGAGTGGGTGATTAATTGCCTTAATTGGCGAGCTCGCTGGGGAGAAAAAGGAAGGGGAGAAGGTGGGGCGCGGCGGAATCCGCGCGGCTGCGGCGGCGGGCCGGCGAGGCAGGGGAAGAAGAAAAGGAAGGGGGGAAGGAGAGGCTGACAAGTGGGGCCCAGGCGTCAGCGTCAGCAAAAAAAGAAAAGAAAAAGAGAGAGGGAGAGGCGGGCGGCGCGGGATGGCTAGGGGCGGGCCGGCGGGCCCTGGCCGGGCCGAAAGGGGAGCCGGCAAGGTTTTTCTTTTTTTTTCTTTTCTTTTTTTCAAACTTCTTTTAAAACCACTATTTCTTTTGAAATTCAAATCAAAACTCTTTCAAACTTTTTCTCAAAAATTTATAAACTTTTTAGAAACCACACAAGCAACCAAAAACCATGCAATCCAACTGATGATGCACAATCACTTGTTGTGTCTAAGTTTATTAAATTATGTTTAATATTTTAGAGCTCAATTTAAATAGCAATTTAAATTCTTCAAATCCTTAGGACTAATTTAAGTTGCTAAGTGATTTTAGTGATGGAATTTTTGGGGTGTCACAAATCCTACCCCCTTAAAGAGAATCTCGTCCCGAGATTCAGAAGACTTAGAGAACAGCTGAGGAAAGTCTTCCTTAAGTTCATCCTCTCTTTCCCAAGTTGCTTCTTCCTCAGTATGATGACTCCACTGTACTTTACACATTCTGATGATCTTACTCCTGGTAACTCTTTCTGATATATCCAAGATCCTAACAGGGTATTCTTTGTATGTCAGGTCATTCTCCATTTGAATATCCTCTAACTGTACCGGTTCTATCTTAACCTCACTTGTACATTTCTTCACTGTGATACATTAAACCTTCGTAATCCCCGAATAGGTGACACTGCGAGGTATGCATAATCACCGACTTCCAAAATCACCTCTCTTCTCCGAGGATCGGCATAACTCTTCGTACGTGACCGTGCCTGCTTTAAGATTCTCCCTTATGATTTCAACTTGCTTTTCCGCTTCTCGTATGCTATCCGGTCCAAAGAGTTGTCTCTCACCGGTCCGGTTCCAAAACAACGGTGTTCTACACTTCCTTCCATACGAGCCTCAAAAGGTGCCATTTTAATGCTTTGGACCGATAGCCGTTGTTATAAGCAAACTCGCATAAGGCAAACTCTTATCCCAACTCGCCATCGTTCTTCAACGCACAAGCTCTCAACATATCCTCAAGAATCTGATTTGTTCTCTCCGTCCGCCCATCCGTCTAAGGATGGTATCTTTGAACGAAGTTTAACTTTGTATCCATCGATTCATGCAGCCTTCGCCAAAACCGTGAAGTAAACTGTGTGCCTCGATCTGACACTATCTTCTTCGGTACCCCGTGCAAACACACTATCCTTGAATTATACAACTCAGCTAGTTTCACTCCTGTATAGGTCGTCTTTACTGGGATAAAGTGCGCTACCTTGGTTAATCTATCCACAATAACCCAAATAGAGTCATACCCATCACGGGTACAAGGTAAACCCACTATGAAATCCATACCGATTTCTTCCCATTTCCACTCAGATACCTTTAGAGGCTGAAGCAATCCTGCTGGCCTTTGATACTCAGCCTTCACTCTTTGACACACATCACACAGAGCTACATGAGCTGCTACATCTTTCTTCATTCCATACCACCGGTATCTCTCGTTTCAAGTCCCGATACATCTTGGTACTCCCGGGGTGTATAGAGTAAGCCGAATCGTGTGCTTCCTTCAAGATTGCTTCTCTCAACTCCTTGATCTCGGGTACACGAGATTCCGTTCTTAAACCACACTATTCCTTGCTCATCTTCTCTCGAATTCGGAACTTTGCCTAACTTAATCGCCTTCCCGTACTCGCAATCTTGTCATCGATCAACCGTCCTTTCCCGATATCCCGCTCAAGCGTCAACTCAATTTCTAATGTCAAAGTCTCACTTGAAGCAACTATTCCCAAGTTGAGTTGTGTCATCTCCCAACATAGCTCCCGAGATAGCGGGTGTCCTATTAGCATGTTAGTCTCGTCCCTTCCGACTCAAAGCATCCGCCACAACATTTGCCTTTCCCGGATGGTACTGGATATCCAAATCATAATCTTTGATTAACTCCAACCACCTTCTTTGCCTCAAATTCAAATCCTTCCGAGTAAAGATATACTTCGAGACTCTTATGGTCGGTGAAGATCTTACACTTGTTTCCAATCATGTAGTGTCTCCAAATCTTCAATGCATGAACAACCGCGGCTAACTCAAGATCATGAGTAGGGTAGTTCTCGCTCATGTTTCCTCAAGCTTGTCTTGAAGCATAAGCTACTACCTTTCCTTCTTGCATCAACACACATCCCAATCCTTGCCAAGAGGCATCACAAGATACATCGAACCCTTTGTGTATGTCCGGCATGATCAACACAGTCTTGTGGTCAACCTCTTCTTCAATTCCTCAAAACTAGCCCGACACTTCTCATCCCACTTGAATTCTTTTCCTTTCTCGAGCGAGTGGTAAGTGGCTTCATTATCTTAGAAAATCCTTCAATGAACCTCCGATAGTATCCTGCAAGTCCAAGGAAGCTTCTGATCTCCGGTACATTCTTAGGCGGACTCCAGTTCAATACATCCCGAACCTTGCTTGGATCGACTGCAATTCCTCCATCTGTGATGATGTGTCCGAGAAAAGAGACCTCCTTCAACCAGAAAGCACACTTGCTGAACTTGGCATACAGCTGATGTTCCCGAAGCACGCAACACAAGCCTCAGATGTTCTTCATGTTCTTCCTCACTCCGAGAGAATACCAATATGTCATCAATGAATACCACAACAAACTTATCCAGATACTCCATGAATACCTTGTTCATCAAATACATAAAGTATCTTTGGTGCATTGGTCGTGCCAAAGGACATCACGGTGAACTCATACAACCCGTATCTAGATGTGAACGCTGTCTTTGGTATATCCTCCACTCGGATTTTTAACTGGTGATAACCTAATCTAAGATCTATCTTAGAGAATGCCTTAGCTCCTCTTATCCGATCAAATAAATCCTCAATCCGGGGTAAAGGGTATTTGTTCTTGATGGTAACCTCATTAAGTGATCGATAGTCTATACACAACCTCTTAGATCCATCCTTTTTATCAACGAAGAGTGTGGGGGCTCCCCATGGTGATGAACTAGGACGGATAAACCCTTTACTAAGTAGTTCTTCGATTTGTTTCTTTAATTCGGCTAGATCTTTAACATCCATTCTATATGGTCTTTTAGATGTGGGAGCGTACCAGGTATAAGTTCAATACTAAATTCAATGTCACGATCGGGTGGCATACACCGGCAAATCCTCCGGAAACACATCGGGGAATTCATTCACTACCCTTATATCTTCCAAGGTCTTGCCTTCTACGGAGTTCACAACTCCTTTACCGGATGAGGGTGTACTCACATATTCTACTCTCCCCCCTTGAGGACCGATTAACCGCACCGACCTCTTCCGACACCTGAATAACTCCATCATGCTTTTGTAACCAATCCATCCCAAAAATGACATCTATTCCCCATGATTTTAGAACTACCGCATTAGCAAGAAAGTCTAGCCCCATGATATTAATCTTTACTTGTGGGCATATATGACCAGCTTTTCATTTCTCCACCGGGAGTGCTAACTATTAGTGGGTTCTTCATTGAGCTCATAGATAAGTTATATTTTGCCACAAATTGATCGAGTTATGAATGAATGTGATGCTCCCGAATCAAATAATACGGTAGCGGTACGAGTTGACGAAAAACGTACCCAATACCACGCGGCGTCATTCCGAGCTTGCTCCACCGATACATGATTAACTCGGCCACGCACATGACTCGCCTGGCCTCTCTTGCTGGGTGTTTGTGGAGTACGAGCTCGCGAAGATGGCTGCCCGGTCCCGCTTCCACTTGTCTCTCCCGCGGAGTTTGCATCACCCTCTTGGGACAATTGTCCGCATAATGCCCCGCCTCTCCACACTTGAAGCATCCACCGAGGCCGAACAGGGGTTGGTGTTTCCGACGGTGCCCCGGAGTTACCGTTAGGACGACTCGGTGAGGGGTAGGGGCTCGGGTGTCCGAGGATTGAAGCGTTGTGGGCCGAATCGACCACCTTGCACCGCATGTTCCGTGGGTACCTCCCACCTTGACCACCAGGACGATATGGAGTCGGCTCGCCGAGAACCGTAACGAGGACGGGTGTTGTTCGCTAGACTCGTCCATGTGACCGAAACTTGCATTTTTGTTCACCCATCTCCTTTCTCTTGCTTTCCGGCCCAATAGCTTTGTTCACCGGCGTCCGAAAGTCCGGGAAGATGTGACTGCGAGCTTGATAGTTTAAAGGCCCAATCAAGCCATCCGTAAACCTTTCCCCGCCTCTTTGGGTCGGTGTTAACTTCATCGAGTGCATAGCATGACAAGTGAGTGAACTTGTTCGGATACTCGGTCACCGACATATTGCCCCGCCTCGGTGACAAGAACTCCCTCTCGCTTAAGCTTGATAACCCCCGAAGGGATGTGGTAAGTACGGAAGTTGTCACGGAACTTCCGCCAAGTAATGTTCGCCCGTTGGGATGAGCGATTGAGTACGCGTCCCACCGGCCTACAGCCCGCCCTACGAGTCTTCCGGCAGGCATACGGGACCATCTCCCGATCGGTGCATTGCACGATCTCCGGCTTCTTGGTGATGGTTTTCGACCGCTCGTCCGCATCCGGTGGATCAGACGAGTGAGAAAACGTAGGAGGATGGTGGCTCATGAACTCCTTGTGCTTGTCCCTTGGTGGCGGGGGTGGCGGAGGAATCGGCTGTGGTGGCTGGTTCTGTTGAGCTTGCATTTGCTGCATAGTGTTGGTGAGATTCCGAATCGCTTGCATCCGCGCCGCCGTAAACTGCCGCATGTTTGGATCCATTGCTTGGTTCATCGGTGGGGGGTGGTGCTTGGGTTCGTTGATTTGCGATATGTGCACGGATCACGGGTGGCACGTCTTGACCTCCTTCGGACCTGGTGTTTACCATCCGACCGTTAGAAAAATCATATCTCCGATAGTTGTACCTGAATCAATGCATAAGAGGATAACTCAAAATTAAATAACAGCATGTTCTTCAGTTAGGACAGATTCTGTTGACCTCAAAGAATTATGTATAACTTTCTGTGTATTTATCCAATGACCATGAATTTTTACCAGATTATGATGTATAAAATTATGGAACTATCCCAACTGGAATCATCTCATTTGGACATCTATAACTCGAGATAAAATTTAAACAGTGTAGCTGTATCAGCAGAAATTTACAGATTCTGACATGTTCATTACTTTGTGCATAACTCCCAGAATATGTATTGTATACCATTTAATATTTGATAGAAATTCATCCTCTAAATTTGTGAACTAACCCAACTTGTTTCATGTCATTTGGAGTTCTGTAGCTTGAGTTATAAACAAAACATTACTGGTATGTCATATGATCTGCGAAAACAGATTTAATCCATTCAAACTTGCATAGAAGATTAAGCAATGACAACCGATAAAATCCAAACTATCCTTTAATTAACTTAAAAATTCTGATTGCATAGTGGTCATCACTCCACCATACAATTCACAATCAAGCAAAGATCCAACTCAAACATGTTTGCAAACAGCATTCATTATTACAAGCAATACGTTCACGCGAGAACGATCTAGCGAAAAGGTAAATGATAAGGGCGAGTATCCTAGGATCCTAGCCAAGATGGGTAGTAGCTTCATCGGAGCCGTAACGAGCCTCTTGCGCGGAGGGGAAGCCGTGGTCCGATATGGCATAACTTCTTGAGGAAGTTGTCTGTCCCGCCACCGTGCTTCCCGGACGTGTCGTATGGACCTCCCCGGGCCCACTACCTCGGTGGGTACCGGGACCGACTACTCGGTGGGCCCCCGGGACTACCCGACTTGCGCTACACGGCACCTAAAGGCGTGGAGCACAAGGACAAAGACAGAGTAGTACTCGGATAGGGCTCGTACACGTTCCGCACCGTGTAGAGGTCTCCTAGACGTACTCGACTAGTACTCCTTCCCTACTCCGACTTGTAACCCCGCCTCCCGACTATATAAGGCGAGGCGGGGGACCGATCCCGAGGATCACCTCACCTCATCCAATCTCAACTCACGGCGCACCGTTGCACCATCCCGTAACCGTGCCCTATCAATCCGTAGCTACGCGGCATACAGGACGTAGGGTATTACGCACCTCGCGGCCCGAACCTCTGTCTAAATTGTGTGCCACGTGCCTCTTCCTTCGAGTTACCGATCTCG
Organism: Cenchrus americanus; assembly: GCA_947561735.1. NCBI lineage: Eukaryota > Viridiplantae > Streptophyta > Magnoliopsida > Poales > Poaceae > Cenchrus > Cenchrus americanus. The sequence continues at coordinate 218,925,439 of OX387241.1, read as the reverse complement.
GCGAGTCACATTCATCTACTTCGGGTACTCCCCGTAGTAGGTTGCCGGTCCAAAACACCGACACCGGCGCGCCGCGTAGGGGCTCTCGCTCGAGATCACATGGCGAACTCGACGGCTTCCGTTCACATCAAGCCAACCGTCGCTTTCAACCGCGGCGACACCTTCGTCTTCGGCGCCCGGGTCCGCACCGCCGATGGCGTGGGCTCCTTCCGGCCGCCGCTTGATCATGCAACCCGACTCGAGGACAGGCCTTGTGACGCTTCCCGAAGTTGTCACGGGCAAGCTCGCCGGCAAGTTCGGCGAAATTTCGCTCTCCAACCTCCACGCTGACTTCGAGCTCGAGTCCGTCTCCAACTCGAATCCGACGTCGCCATGGGCCATCGCATGCGAGCCGGCTCCTCAGCCATCGCAGGCGGTCCCCTCTCCACGCCAGCGCTCTGCGCGTGGCCCTCGCGTTCCCAGCGCCGGCCCGCACGGAGGCTTCCACGCCACGCCGGCCGGCAAGGAGCCCGTAACCGAGTACAACTCGGACTCCGACGCCGTCCCCAACCGCGTCTCGGACTCCGCCCTCTCTCTCGAGTTCTACTCGAACCCGGACTACGAATTCGACTTCGGGTCGGACCCCGAGGAGCCCGATTCCGAAGACAACTCCTCCGAGCTTCCCTTGTCGGGGCCGCCCTGCGGGCCGGTTATAAGATCAACGCCGGCCGGGAGATACGTCTTCGGCCGGACCGCAAACCTCGCCGAGCCGACAACGAGAGGACTCACGCTACGTCGCCTACATCGACTCGCTACCGTTCCAGGAGGGAACACCACTAGCCCAAGCTGACTCAAGCACACCAACTGAGGTGGCACCTTCTGAGCCAAGCTTGGGTCCCCCCGATCGTCAAGTCTTCATGGCTGCCGGCGACACCCCGGGAACCTCAGGCACGGCCGCAGACAAGTACCTGGAGGACATCTCCGCGCACGAGCCGACCGTGCGATGCCCCCGCGGACGAGACCGACGCCAACGGGGACGCCCGCGCGAACGTAACAGAAGCGCAACGAACGACGCCGGCGGCTCGCAGACAACCTCCCCATCCGCAACCTTGCGGAAGCTCTCGCGCCGAGAGCAGAGTTCACACCACTCCCGAGCAATGCCTCATGTCGATCACAACGATCGCACGGCGTGCTCGGGGCATACGGGCCGGAGAAGTCATCGCCAAGCTCGGCCGAAGAAGCCTACTTCATGCGGGTCGACAAGAGAGTCGCCCAACCTCTCCCCGGCCAAGCCTCGCGACAACGAGGCTACTAGTCGCAAGGTTGACCCCGGTCCCTAACCGTACTCGGGGCGACATCCCGCCGAACCAAACCGTCGACGCTCCACCGCCGGCGGACCCTCACGACAAGACAACGTCAACCGAGAAGTCGTCCCCCACCGTGCTCCGGCCGGTGGTGGCGGCGACGACCCCCGACGGCGGCGGCGACGCGGCGGCGGCCTCCAACCACGGAGCCAACAAGAAAGCCGGAGGCGGCGGCGGCCGCGGCGGCCGCGGCCACGCGCATAGCCACGCCCTCCGGCGCCTCTCACGGCGGGTACGATGCTCGCCGCAGAATCGAAGAGTTGCGGCAGAAGAAGTCGACGATCGCTGCTGAAGGCGACGGCTTCCCTGCCTTCTCACCCCGGCTTCGTAATCTGCTCCTCCCCGATAAGTTCAAGCCTTTGGGGATCACCAAATACGACGCGAAGCAGGATCCCATCCAGTGGCTCCGATGCTATGCTCTCTCCATCGAGAACGCCGGCGGCAACGGCCGACACCAAGTGCCTCTACTTCCCCTTCGCTCGGACCAAGCCCCACTCACGTGGCTCGAGTCGCCGGACAAGCACTCAATCGACAAGTGGGACCACCGAAGGAGCAATTCACAAGCAACTTCGCGGGCGCCATGGGCCGTTCGGTACTCGCATGGACCTTGCCATGATCAAGCAGAACAAGGCGAGACCCTCCGCAAGTACATGCGCCGCTTTTTCGACAAGCGCGCTACCGTCGTGGACGTCACCGACAAGGAGGTCATCGACCTCTTCCGGACGGGCTCTACCATCGCCGCACCTTCGAAGACTTCGGCCGACGCCGCCCCAAGTCCATTCCCCACCTCAAGGACATGATCACGTCCTGGGCGGACGAAGAGGACAAGGCCAACGCCAAGTACGACGCCATCCGCGGCAAGTCCAAGCGGAACCAAGGTGGCGGCAGCAGCAAGCAATCCAAACCAAGGCGGCCGCAACAACAACAACAACAACAACAACAACTTCTCGGGTCCCAACCGCAAGCGCAAGCCGACAACACCGTCGCGGCTATCCGGCCGTCCCCCGAAAGGGAACTCGAAGAAGAACTCCGGCGGGTTTAAAGACCCGCCGAAGGAGAAGTGCCCGTGGCATCCAAACGGCAACCACACCACCGAGCAAGCGTGCTACCGGCTCGTGCACGCGCTCAAGGATACGCCGGAGCCACCGCACCCTCACGATCGAAGAACAAGAAGAAGGACGGCGACGACTTCCAAGAACCCGAGAAGACCGTCAACGTCCTCTTCGGCGGACTACCCCGGCAGGCGGGAGCAAGGCTACTCGCCGTGAAGTGATGTCCATTGAACCGCCGGTTATGACCCCTCTCGGTGGTCGGAGACGCCCATCACCTTCTCCCGCGCGGACCAATGGACCAGCCTTCTCCGAACCAGGACGCTTCCCTCTCGTCCCGAAACCAACAATGGCGGGCTCTAAGCTCAACAAGGTGCTCATCGACGGCGGAAGCGGGCTCAACGTCCTCTTCACCAAGACTCTCGAGAAGATGAACCTTGACGTCACCCCCATGCTCGACAAGAGCAGCGTGCCTTTCTACGGCATTGTCCCGTGCAACGCGGCTATCCCACCGGGCTCGGTGGTACCGCCGCTACCTTCGGGGCGTCTCGCGACAACTACCGCACCGAGTACATCAAGTTCGAGGTCGCGGATATCGAGACTTCCTACCATGCCATCCTCGGCGCAGACCGGCCATCGCCAAGTTCATGGCGGTGCCCCACTACACATACTTGGTACTCAAAATGCCAAGTCCACCGGGCGTACTCTCCCTCCAGGGGGGACTTGAAGATCTCTCACGACCGCGATACGGAGGCCGTGGTGATCGCTTCAACAAACCAAGTACCCACCCCAATGATGGAGGTCTACGCCGCGTCGAAGAAGCTTGCCACAAGCGAACTCGACATCCCAGAGAAGTCGGACAGCGCCAACAAGCCTCGGCCACCCGAGGAGGTGCTCACCAAGTCGGCCGACCTCGGAACGGGCGACCCCACCAAGACTACCACCATCGGGGCCGGCCTCGACCCCAAATAGGAAGACGCGCTCATCAGCTTCCTTCGGGCTAACCGCGACATCTTCGCGTGGAAGCCGACGGACATGCCGGGAGTGCCCGTGGAGCCGATCGAGCACCGCCTCAACGTCGACCCAAAGGCCACCCCCCAAGCGACAACACCTCCGACGCTTCGCCGACGACGGACGGGACGCCATCAAGAAGGAGCTTGCCAAGCTACTCGCCGCCGGCTTCATCGGAGAAGTCTTCCATCCCGAGTGGCTCGCCAACCCCGTCCTCGTCCGCAAGAAGAACTCGAACGAGTGGAGGATGTGCGTCGACTACACCGACCTCAACAAGCACTGCCCCCAAGGACCCCTTCGGGTTGCCGCGGATTGATCAAGTCATCGACTCCACGGCGGGGCCGCGACTCGCTTCCCGCTTCCTCGATCGCTACTCCGGTACCACCGGATCGCAATCAAGGAGGAAGACCGAGAGAAGACCGCGTTCATCACCCCGTTTGGCGCGTATTGCTACACGACCATGTCTTTTGGGTTGAAGAACGCCGCGCTACTTACCAACGGGCCATCCGGGCTGCTTCAAGCGGCAACTCAACAAGAACGTCGAGGCCTACGTGGATGACGTGGTTGTCAAAACCAGGGACTCCAGTACCCTCATCGACGACCTTGAAGAGACCTTCGCATCGCTACGCGAGTACCGCCGGAAGCTCAACCCGAACAAGTGCGTCTTCGGCGTACCTTCGGGCAAACTACTCGGCTTCATCATCGCCCAACGCGGCATCGAAGCCAACCCCCGAGAAGATCTCCGCCATCACCGACGCATGAAAGCTCCCACGAGCATCAAGGACGTCCGTAAGCCGACGGGGTGCATGGCGGCATTGAACAGATTCATCTCGAAGCTAGGAGAACGGGGTCTCCCCTTCTTCAAACTACTCAAGCACCACGAGAAGTTCGTGTGGACTGCAGAGGCGGACCAAGCCCTTGCCCAGCTCAAGGACTTCCTGTCGAAGCCCCCAGTCCTCACGGCTCCCTACAAAGGCGAGCAGCTACTGCTCTATCTCGCTGCGACTACTCACGTGGTCAGTACTGCCATCGTCGTCGAGCGGCAGGAAGACGGCCACGCCTACCCGGTCCAGGCCGCCCAGTCTACTTCGTCAGCGAGGTTCTATCGCAGTCCAAGGCTCGCTACCGCCCCGTGCGAAGCTTCGTACGCTCTACTCATCACCTCGCGGAAGCTACGACACTACTTCCGGGAGTACTCGGTCTCCGTCGTCACCGACTACCCGCTCGGCGACATCCCGAGGAACCCGCACGCCACCGAAGGATCTCCAAATGGGCCGTCGAGCTCGGCGCCCTCACCATCGACTTCAAGCCACGCACGGCCATCAAGTCGCAAGCTCTAGTCGACTTCATGGCGCAGTGGCGGGAGAACCGGCCTACCTACTCCCACCGTGCGACCGCAGCATTGGGTGATGTACTTCGACGGCTCACTCAACCTCGAGGGCGCAGGCGCGAGGGGTACTCCCCCGATCTCCCCAACGGGCGAACAACTCAAGTACGTCCCGCATCTTCCGGAAGGTCTCGAACAACGAAGCCGAGTACGAAGCCCTCCTACACGGGCTCCGCCCTCGCGGCTTCACTTGGCATCAAGCGGCTACTAGTCTACGGCGACTCCGCAGTGGTCATCAACCAAGTCAACAAGTCCTGGGACCGCAACAAGGAGAACATGGACGCCTACTGCCTAGAAGTCCGCAAGCTCGAGAACAAATTCTACGGTCTCGAGTTCCATCACATCGTTCGCGACAACAACGTTGCAGCGGACGTCCTCTCGAAGCTCGGATCCACCCGCGCCCAAGTACCCGCGGGCGTCTTCGTCCATGAGCTTCACGCGCCATCCATCCCGGAGCCGGCGCCACCGACCACTGTCCCAGCTAACCAACCAGCTGGGCAGGAGGTCATGATGATCGACGTGGACTGGAGGCAACCCTTCATCGACTACCTCGGCGAGCGAAGGTCCCCTCCGACAAGAACGCGGCCGAACAACTCGTCCGCCGCGCCAAGTCTTACGTCCTCGTCGGCGACAAGCTTTACAAGCGAGGCGCATCTTCCGGAGTACTCATGAAATGCGTTCCTCGCGAAGAAGGCAAGGACATCTTGGAGGAGATCCACAAGGGTGTCTGCGGCAACCACGCGTCCTCCCGCACGCTGGTCAGCAAGGCCTTCCGGCGAGCCTTCTACTGGCCCACAGCCCTGGGCGATGCCGAAGAACTCGTCAGAAGGTGCCAAGGATGTCAGTTCTTCGCCAAGCAGCAGCACGTCCCTGCCTACAAGCTGGTCACCATACCACCAACTCCGGCCTTTTGCCCGCCGGGGGGCTTGACATGATTGGGCCACTACCAACCGCGCCGGGAGGATTCAACAGTGGTACCGGTGGCTATCGACAAGTTCACCAAGTGGATCGAGGTCAAGCCGGTCACATGCCCCAAGGCCGACGAGTACTCGACTTCCCGGATGAACTCGTACACCGCTACGGCTACCCCACCGCATCATCACGGACACCGGGGTCCAACTTCAACAACCACCGGCTTCCGGGAATACCGCGAGAACGGCCGGAATCGACGTCGGATACGTCTCCGTCGCCCATCCACGGGCCAACGGACAAGTCGAGCGCGCCAACGGGATGGTGCTCGACGCCCTCAAGAAGCGGCTACACGACGCCGCTAACTCAAAAGGGGGCAAGTGGATCAAGGAACTACCCAACGCACTCGGGGGCCGCGGACTCAACCATCCAAGCCAACGGGGCAATCCCCCTACTTCCCGGTCTACGGCTCCGAAGCCATCCTCCCCGCCGATGTCATATGGAACTCGCCGAGCGGTGGAGCACTACGACGAAGGCGTCTCGGAAGACGACGGACGAGTTGATATCGACAGCCTCGAAGAAGCTCGCCGTGCCGCCCTCGTCCAATCGGCAAGGTACCTCGAGGGTATCCGACGCTACCACGATCGCAACGTCAAGGAACGCTCCTTCAACGTTGGAGATCTTGTCCTCCGCCGTATCCGGAACACGGAAGGACTCCACAAGCTCGCTCCCCCCGGGAAGGCCCCTTCACCGTGGCTAAGGTGACCGGGCCGAGCTCCTACCGCCTCCAAACACTCGAAGGCGAAGAAGTCAACAACTCATGGAACGTCGACCGGCTCGTCGATTCTACGCCTAGTCCGTTCGACTACTCCGGGTTCAAGTCCACGCGACTACATCAACACCCCCCTTGCCACAAGCGATCCTCCGGGTCCTGGCTTCAAGTCTCCGGACTACTCTCCTCCGTGTCCCGGCCCCGTGCGGCTACCCACGGACCCCCGGGCCGCAATGAGCGTCAAGGACTCTAGCGCGGTCTACCAAGAAGACCACACTCCAAGATCCGGCCGCGCGGCTACTTACGGATGCGCGATCCGGCCTCGCACGGCTATCTACGGATCACTCACTGTAAGCGGCTACCCGCTCCAGTACTACTCAGCTGTAAGCGGCCTCCGGGTCCAGGCGACTACTTGTAACTACGGCCCTGGCCACCCAGGTGTACTTCTTCAGTAATAAAGTTTGATTGGTCATCAACTTCTTTACTGTCTACTCCCTGCGACGGGACTACTAAGCCGAGTACTACTACTCGCACCTACTCCACGATGGGCGCTCCGCACTCTGAGATCGCGGTTACGAGTACTCATTGATGGAACTTCACATTTCATTGATATATGAGATAGTTCATTACAACCTGTTTCCTATACAACCATGGCTACTAGCTATCTATGCGAGCTACCGGAGATTCAACTTATCGGCTACCGCTCCGCGATGGGAGCCATCTCGCTCCGGCAACTCCGCGCTGCGCTCGTCCGGCCGGTTGGCGGCTACTCCGCCGGCGACTACCTCCACCGGGGCCTTCGGGAAGTACGACTTCATGAAGGCCGGCACTGCTTCGGGATTGACTTGGCCATGTGCTTCACGTAGGCGGCCGGCCGGCTTGGCGCCTCACGAAGTCGATCCGCCAACGGAGCAATCTTGGGGCCGCCGGGTGCGGCACCGGGAGCCTCGCGATCGGGAGGGCGGCCTCTTCCGGGTCCTTCGGTTGGGCTCGGAGCGCCTCCACGGTCCTCGTTCAACTTCTGCAAGGATTTGTAGCAGTTGACGAGATCCCGGTCAGATGCAATTCTCAACTCCATGTGCTTCTCGCACTCGAAGGCCAGCTCCTTGTAGTCGAGTTCAAGTACCTGGCGGGCTTCTTGCTCCCGGTAGAAGAGATTCTTCATGCTGATCTCCGAGCCCTTCAGACGCTCCACCTGGTCTTCGAGTTCTACAACACGGGAACACACACAACGGGTCAGAGCTTGGTGATTCCCAACAAGTACCCGACAAGTCAAGAGACATACCTTTATTCTTGTTGCGGAGGCCCTTGTTCTTCCGCACCAGCTCGTCGCTCTTCGCCTGCAAGTCCATCACATCGTTGTGGTACTTGGCGAAGGCGGCGTCAAGTTTCGACTGCATGGCGGCCGCGTGCTTCCTCGACTTCATGAGCTGCTCCTCCAAGGCTTCAGCTCGCAGCACCGTGTCGCCGTAGCCTTGCAGCGAGATTGGACTTCTCGCGGGATCGCTCCACGACGTCCCGCACAAAACCAATTCAAGTCAAGCAGAGTACTCAACGAAAGGATTGACTACTCGGGAGGCAACGGCTACGTACCTTCATCCATTGTTCGGCTCGTCGCATCGCTTCCGGATGCTTTGCGCCAACACCGCCGGCTCGACGAGATCGTCGGCAAGCAACTCGATCCCGCCACGGCTACTTGTCGTAGCCTCCGTCATTGGCGCCGAGCGGATAGGCTCCGCGTCTTGGATCTCCGGGGACCGGATCGCCACCTCCAGGGCAACCCCTCGGCGACGTGGCGCCCGCCTCCTCCTCGGCGGACTTCTCGACGGTTCCCCCCCCACGGGCTCGGGGGCTCTGTCGCGGCCCTCCGGGCCTCCGGTGTCAACTCTTGCACGGGCACCCCTGCAGGGATGTCACCACCTTCAGCGCCTGTCACCAAGGAACATGCGCATCGGCATTCTCGACTACTCTTTTTGGGGCTCTACGGCTTCGGGGAAGAGTACTCACCTTCGACTATGACCGCCTGCGGCGCGCCGCTTCGGCAGCTGGGGGCTCGGTCGTGGCTTGGGCTTCGGAGCGGGTTCCTCGACGGGCGGCGCGGCCTCTTCTACCTCTGCTGCCGCGGGCTCCTCTCCGTCCCAGCTCAAGTCGGTGGACTTTATGCACAAGTATCCACAAAGGTTCATCAGACAACATCGGCTACTACAATGAGTACTACTCATGAAGTGTGGTACTTACAAGTTCGACCGGACGATAGTCACGGCCGGCGCACCGAGGATGCGGCGATGTCAACCAGTCCACCCTCGGCGGGCGCTTCTTCTTGCGCCTCCTCGACTACCGCCTCTTCCACGGCGGCGGTGGCCGGCGCAGACGTTCTCTCGCGCCCCCGCGGCCTTCCACCTCTTCGGCGGCGGCGGCCGCGGGTACTCGCTCCCTTCGGGGCGGGGGGGCCGGCGCTCCGACTGCGCCGAGCTCTTCGACGGTGGGAGCCGGATTTCGGCTTCCGGCCGGTTCCCCCACCGTGGGCCACGTGCCCTCATCGCCCTCCTCCACGGGCTCTGCTGGCGGCCTCTCCCCGCACACAGGGATGACTACTTGTCGGCACCGTACTCGATCATCGGGTACTCGACTACTTCGCTCAAGATGACTTACCTCAGAGGCGTGGTCTCTGAGATCTTCATCTTCTTGGCTACCCGCTTCTTGGCGGGGTTGCGCGGCTTCCTCGGCGGCGCGGCAAGGCTAGCCTCCAGGCTAGCCGGAGGGTCTTGGATGAGAGGCACATGAGGCAAGCCTGGACGGCTAAACCTCGACCGCGGTAGGAAGCGGTCTGCAGCGTCTCCTCGTCTTCTTCGTCATCGGAGGTATCCTCCACGATGACGGGATCGTCGTCGTCTCCGACTACTCGGCGCTCCTTCACCTTCTCCACCGCTGGAATCTCAATTCCGCTCGGTGGTGGCTGCGGTTCGGAGACAAACCGCTTCACATCGTCCTGCATCAAAAAGACACAAAAGGCGTTAGCACCTCTGCTACAAGTGCCTACTACTCGACGAGGCGGGTACGGCTACTTACCTCGTTGGGCGGGCGCGCGGCGGAGAACTCCTCGACAGGGCACGCCGTGTACTCCGGCATGTCCTTGAAGATCCTCGACAACCTCTCGATGATGTCGTTGTCTTCAATTTCGCCCCCCGGCATCCGCGACGTGTCGTCGTCGCCGGTGTACTCGAAGCCCATCGTATCCCGCGCTGACAGCGGGCCGGATCCGACGCTTCATGAAACGAAGGCCACATGCTCGGCCCTCGGTCCCGCATCACGCGGGGCCTTGATTCGTCCCGGCAACTCCGGGAGCCGGATCCCCTCTGCATGGTGGGTTCTGTGTTCCACCACTCTTGGTGCTTGGGCTGCCGTCCGCTCGGCTTCGGCAGCTCGGGATGGTGGTTCGTGGTGTAGAACCACCTCGTCTTCCAGTCCGTGTTGGAGTCCACGAGCTTGTACGCCAAGTGCGCTCGGCGGCATCTTCCCTCAACTGGATCCCGGCCCCTCCGACTACTCTGGGGTTGGAGGCGCTGGGCTGCGGCTTCACGCGGAAAAATTTCCGGAAGAGAATCCAATGCGGCTTGATTCCCAAAAATGCTTCGCAGAAATGGACGAAGACAGAAGTGTGGAAGATTCCGTTGGGATTCAAGTTGAGGTACTCGATGCCGTAGTACCTGAGAAGCCCTCTGAAGAAATCGCTCGCTGGGAGCGCAAGCCCGCGCTCCACGAAGCGCGAGAACATCGGGATCTCGTCTTGCGCCTTCTCCATTGGATAGGGATCTCCGGCGGCGGATCTCCACATATCGATCTCCTTCTCCCCGATGAACCGGAGTTCAACGGGGTCGGCAAGTCCTCGGTCTTCACCTTCGACCTTTTCCACTCGCGGCTTGGATCAGCGCGCGGTGGAGATGTGGGCGGCGCCGCTCCGTGCGGCCGCGGCGGCCTCTGCATGGCTCCTCTTCTTCCCTCCGGCCTTCAACGTCTTCGACGGGGACGGCTTCATCCTCCAAGAACGGGGAGTCTTCACTCGCATCCGCTCGGGGGCTACCCTACGGCTTTCGGGTGGCGATGCGCTTGGATCTCTTGCGGCGGCGGTGCTCGTTGGAGTGGATCTACTTCAAGATTCAAGTGGCGAATGACTGCGGCTCACTTGGGTGAAAAACCCTAAGGGTTTCGGCTTGAATTTATAAGCCAAAACGCCTCCGTAACGGGCGGCTGGATAAGTCCACGCGCGGCTGACTCAGCGGCTGTGCGTGACTCTTCGTATTCTACTAGTCGACGTGCCTCACCTCGGTGGCTCGGCTACTTCTACTCGACTACCTGGGACGCGGCTAGTCTCAAGAGCATCTCAGGACACATTCTTCAAGAAGACCCTTCAATTCGAGAGGAAGTACTCGACTCAAGGCTCGGGGGCTCCGTGCCACGTGTCCTTCGGTTTTTTCTCTCCGGATTTTTTGGGATTTTCTCGCGAAGGCTTCGGATAGATCCTCAGCCAGAGCCCGCGGCTCGAGGCTCGGGGGCTACTCCACGTGGATTGCGGTTCAGCAAATCGCATCTTCTTGACGGCTCCGGCTTCAAGACAAGGCAGGCATTTTTGAAGACCTTCGAAGGCAGACTTCAAGGACGCTTGGGACTACTCGAGAAGACTTCAAGATTGCTCAAACATCGACCGGAGTACATTCCAGCCTCGGGATGCTTCGACTACTCTTGAGGACTTTTGACTTGTAGCACTCAGGGACGCTTGAGGACTACTCGTTAAGGCCGTCAAGACTACTGGAAGCTATCTTTCTCGACTACAAAGTACTCGGGGGCTTGTCGTATGGACCTCCCTGGGCCCACTACCTCGGTGGGTACCAGGACCGACTACTCGGTGGGCCCCTGGGACTACCCGACTTGCGCTACACGGCACCTAAAGGCGTGGAGCACAAGGACAGCACAGGAGTAGTACTCGGATAGGGCTCTGTACACGTTCCGCACTGTGTAGAGGTCTCCTAGACGTACTCGACTAGTACTCCTTCCCTACTCCGACTTGTAACCCTGCCTCCCGGACTATATAAGGCGAGGCAGGGACCGATCCCAGGATCACCTCACCTCATCCAATCTCAACTCACGGCGCACCGTTGCACCATCCCCGTAACCGTGCCCTATCAATCCGAGCTACGCGGCATACGGGACGTAGGGTATTACGCACCTCGCGGCCCGAACTGTCTAAATTGTGTGCCACGTGCCTCTTCCTTCGAGTTACCGATCTCGGCGAGTCACATTCATCTACTTCGGGTACTCCCCCGTAGTAGGTTGCCGGTCCAAAACACCGACAAGACGTGCTATCTTCACCGAGTAGCACCGCAACTCCTCGTGATACTTGTTCATTTCGGTAGTTGCCCCCTCCGGATCCGTGTTCAAGGCGGCGGTCACACGTGCCAAGACGTCGATGCGATCATTGCCTCCTGTCGGCACCACGGTCACCTCTCGTGCCACTTGCACGACGAGGCACATGGCGATACTCCGAGTGGAACATTTGCACCCAATTTGCATTGCGGATTGACCGAGTGCCCTCCTCGTCGCATCATTCACCGCGGCATCATCCGTGGAGAACCGAGTCATCTTTGTGGTGAGATGAGCGATACCTCCGGCCTTTTGTATCATTCAAGGGCTTCCCGATGTAGACTGCGGGTGTAGTAGTCTCTCATTCCCCGGCTCGGCGAAGTGCTTTGTCACGTATAGAAGCCTTATGGTATATCCCAGGTACTGCAGAACCTCCCACAGAAGAATGCAAAATTGTCCGTTCTCAACTTCAGTGGAATGTTTGTGATATTCTGCTCCGTGATAGCGGGGGTTTTCATCCTCATCTTCCTCCGGGTTGCCATCAGCATTGTTACCACCTTCCTCATCTACACTGTCATCACTAGAGTCATCCGGGTCACCTCCTTCACCATCGAGCCTTTGGATCAACATGTGCGGGGGGTGCTTCCTCATTTGCCACGGGCGTCGGTGGAATCACAATGTCCCCATCGGCGTACGCACTCCGGCACGGTGCCATCGTACGGTGCGTGGTCGTTCCAATGGCTCATCCGGCTCCTCCTCCTCCATCTCAATCTCTTCAGGATCCTCCTCTTCTGGTTCCGACTGGACCTCCTCGGGTTTTCCTCCACCTCAACCTCTGGCTGGAACTCCTCCGGTTCCTCCTCAACATCCTCAAGACGATGGCGAGGAGCCAGCTGTCCAGAGGGAAAGCGCCCACCAGTGCTCTTGCGAGGGGTCATGTAGGTTCTGGCCATCTGTCAAAGCAAAACTGATCTCAGAGTATAGAATAAATCAAAATGACAGTTTAAATGATAAACAAAGTTAAATTAGATTTTTAATGCGTAAATAAGATGATTTGAAGCATGATAAGGTTCTCTAGAACATGAATCCTTAATTTCGTCCATTTCTAACTAAGGCTGCGACCTACAGTCATCACGGCTCTGGTACCACTTTGTCACACCCGATTTTACAAGGAAAACCGAATGCATCTCACGTGTGCGCCAGGATTATTTTACACACACATGATAGACAAAACGAGAGTAATACCATTGAAGTAACAAATCATTCAAGAGTTAAATCAGTACGATATCCATTATTACATCCAGAGAGGTGGACCCGAAGGTCCGAACACAACGATAACTAAGCGACGAGCAGCTCCATCTTTGACTTCCACAGGCATGATGACTGGGGGATCCACATGCCCTAGAACTCCTCGTAGTCACTCCAGTACTCGTCCCCGCCTCCGACGTTCTCCTCTGAACAGCGGTAAGCAAGGGTGAGCACACTTATGGTTGGTGCTCAGCAAGTGGGGGAAACAATGCAAGGCTATCAAGGATAGGCTATGGTTCACAGCGGTAAGTATTTTATAAGTTGGTCAAGTTTTATTAGCAAGCACCTAATTACTAGGTGTAAGTGTATACCAACCCACTTATCAATAAAGAAACCTCAAACCAAACCCACAAACCCACGATTTGCATTTATCTTCAAGTTTATTAATCATGTGAGGGTCCAAGCCGCTCTTGACCGTGAGCACGGCTGATCGATCAGTTTTACACTCTGCAGAGGTTGTACACTTTACCCACAGTTCGTGTTCCCCATCTTGCCTGGGTTAGCTAGACCCTTAAACACTTCCAAGGTGAGTGGCTAGGGGTCCACTACGAAGCCTTTACAAAGGAAAGAAGAGAAACCAACAGCTCGCAACAGTTACAGCCCAGGGCGGACCATAACCCTCCCTAGTGGTCAGCACCTTAGCCAAGGCTGCTACCCCAAAAGAACCGGGCTATACCCCTGCAACCCCGAGCCCCCTGTGCCCCTCTCGGAAAAGAGCTATCAGCTAACCCACTCTCCTAATTACTTGGCTAAGCCAGAGCCATGTGGACCGTGGTTGTACTGTTATCTTGGGTGGTTCTCCATGTTCCGATTATAAATCAAGTTATCTTGTTTTAAGCACAAACACATTATATAAACAAAACTGAGGTGTATAACATGATCAAAGCATAACCAAACTCATGTAAAGCAAACTAAGCATTTATCTACCCCAAGCATTTGTTAAACAGGGTTGATCAAGGTAATGAGGTAAAATGTCTAGTCAAGTCCTTAACTAGGTGTTTGCCAATCGGGTTTATGCATAGCAACGGGAATAGTAAACATTGTTTAACATGCGGTGACATAGGTTCAAAAAGATAATGCGAGAGGGGGAAAGCCACTTGGCTTCCTCTACAAGCCGAGTGAAATCTTCCTCGAAAACGAGGCTCTTCCCGATCACCTCCGACGGGGAGCTCAAACGAAATAGGCACGATATCTACGAGTCAAACATGAACAACAAACAATAAATAAACAAGTACACCAAACGGTAACAAAACTGGTAAATTTGCTGTTTAAAAGATTCCACTCGTCGAGACGATCATTTACGTATATAGAACGCTAAAAACGGAGTTAAATGAGAAAGATATGATTAAAACAAGTTACGGGGACCTATACGCAAGAAAACTAAGTTTACGGGGTTTTATAAATAAAATCGGGGGCTAAAACGAGAATTATATGTAAAAACGAGAGGGGCTTATATGCTAAAAGGGGTGAAAAGGACCTCGATAAGGGATTCTAGGTTAGACGGGGGCTAAAACATAAAAATCGGGACCTAACCGTAAGAAAACCTATAGGTGGGAGGACCGGCTTGCAAAACGTAAAAGCTCAGGGGCCCTTTAAGCTAAACGGCTCGGCCGAGCCATGGATCGGCGATCCAACGGCTGAGGATGTCGTGGACCGAGCCGTGGTCATGGTCCATGGGTCTATGGTGGACCGGCCTCATCAAATGAAGGGGTACGCGATCTCTTATGTTCATCGCGGATAGGACGGCCCGGGACGCGTGCAAGCGGGGGCGGGGGCGGCGTCGCCGGGAGTGCGGCGGCGCGCGGCGGCGGCCCCGGCCGGCGCGGCCAAAGATCGGGGCCGTGGGGCGCCGTTTCGCGCGCGAGCGGGCTCTACGCGTAGGCGAGCGGCACGCGCACTCCTCCGGGGGTTCGGGGAGGCGGGTCGAGCTACCACGGCGGCCGGCACCGGAAGGGGGCGGCGCGGGGTTCGCCGGCGTGCAGGTGCCGGTGCTGCGGTGCGAGCTCAAGGGAAAAGCAGCCGGGAAAATGATGCTCACCACTCGAGGAAACGTTGGGCGAGCTCACGGGCGAAGGGGAGGCAGCAGAGATGGAGTTCGACTGCGACGACGGCTTGGGCGGCGCTCCGGCAGGCGGGGACCCAAGCTCCGGACGCTGCTCGACTCCGGTGGCGGCTTCCCCTGGTCAACAAGCATCACGTGAGGGTCATGATCATGTTCGGGGAAGAAAAGGACAAGGCGGCGATGCACTTCACCGGCGGCGTCCGGCGGCGGGAAGAAGCAGAGGCGGCGGCGCCGATGGAATTGGGCTCGAGTGCGTGGAGTAGTGTGCTGCGGGTGCAAAAGGGAGGCGCAGGAGTTCGAGCGCGAGCTTAAATAGGGGCGCAGGGAGGAAGGCGAAGCGGAAGGGGACGGGGTGGCTGGCGGGCTTGCCATTGATGGTCGGCGGACTGTCCGGGTGTAAAGAGGGCAAGGGAAAAGGGGAAACGGCCGGGGATTGGAGTGGGCGATTAATTGCCTTAATTGGCGAGCTCGCTGGGGAGAAAAAGGAAGGGGAGAAGGCGGGGCGCGGCGGAATCGGCGCGGCTGCGGCGGCGGGCCGGCGAGGCAGGGGAAGAAGAAAAGGAAGGGGGAAGGAGAGGCTGACAGGTGGGGCCCAGGCGTCAGCGTCAGCAAAAGAAAAGAAAAAGAGAGAGGGAGAGGCGGGCCGGCGCGGGATGGCTAGCTGGGCCAGCAGGCCTGGCTGGGCCGAAAGGGGAGCCGGCAAGGTTTTTCTTTTTTCTTTTCTTTTCTTTTTTCAAACTTCTTTTAAAACCACTATTTCTTTTGAAATTCAAATCAAAACTCTTTCAAACTGTTTCTCAAAAATTTATAAGCTTTTTAGAAACCACACAAGCAACCAAAAACCATGCAAGCCAACTGATGATGCACAATCACTTGTTGTCTCTAAGTTTATTAAATTATGTTTAATATTTTAGAGCTCAATTTAAATAGCAATTTAAATTCTTCAAATCCTTAGGACTAATTTAAGTTGCTAAGTGATTTTAGTGATGGAATTTTTGGGGTGTCACATTAGCTAGAGGAGGTGTTAAGAGGGTCATTAGCACAAAACACCACTGAGCAAAAACACAGGGTGTTGCACCAAGCTTAGATGCACAAAACTGTCAATTCAAGGCATAGTCCATTGTTTAGTTGCAAATAAGTGTCACTAGTGTTCCTGGTGGATGTTCAACTTAACAGTCTACATCGTAGTACTGGTATATCAAAAGAAAAATGAGAGCATTTCCAATGTAGCTTGAAATTCTTGGTGGGGATTGTTAAAATAAATGGGCCTAAGGCCATTTATTGTAATAATGAAAGAATTAAAAGCCCATGTGTTTAATGCTAAAGGAAAGAGAGAAATACCGTATGGGCACCGGAGGAGTCTCCCATCCAACTTATTAGGTAACCTTTCGGTACCTCTCTTGTGAAGTTGAATAAAGGAGATATGCATGCCACATGTGCGCGCGCGCTCGCCTCGCCGAGCTGGGCCGAGGCCGTGGGCGTGGCGTGGCGTGACGAGCGGGCGGTGCGGTCGGTCGGACGTACGTGATGTGTTGCAGGGCGGGAGCATCTTTTTGTTGTTGATGACCCCTTAATGGTGAACGTTACTGTTGGCTTTCAATGGCCTCTTAATCGTGACAGACATCGGGAACCCTTAAACCGCGACAGTTACTCACAGTCTTAACCGCGACCGTTACTACCTGAGGCGCATTAATCGTGACGTCCAGATTCATCCCCTGCGTCTGCTACTCGCCTATATAAGGCGCCCTCCTCCTCTCCCTCTGGTTGCCAATTCACAAACCAGGTACTTTTGTTCAGGAGACCTCTCTCTTTTCCCTCTGTTTGTTGTTTTCTTTTGCATCTCCATCACTTGCACCGCGCGCACGATACCGGCGAGAGCAGAGCCTCCGGAACCTCGCCTTGCTGCTGAGATCCTGCTCGGGATAGGCAGGCGGTAAGGTTTTTGGGAGCGTCTTCACGCAAATACTCGCTCCCGTACTACTACTTCCTCCACGTCGACTACAAACGACTACTTACTCTACGTCGACTACGAGCGAACGACTACTTCATCTATAGCGAGTCTGCACTGCGATCCTCTGCCTGCATCGACTGTGTACAACTACTCCGAATGAGGTCACTCACAATGGGTGATAACGGAAATTCGGGTGACGCCGTCACCCAAACTTCCACAAGGTACTTTCTTAAACAAATGTTCATATGTTTATTAGTTGTATAATCATGAATATTGTTATGTTTAATTGTGGTTTAAACATACACACTTGCACATGGATTGTTTCACTCACTAAAATATTGAAATGTCTACTAAAATATGGAATTAAAATATGTCAAAATGTTGTCTATCATCTAACAGAGAGTCCACAAAATCTTGCTTCCGGATTCTTTCTCCGGAATGCGTGAATGACCATCTGTAATAACAAGTTGGCACTTTGATATCTCGCATGATTCTCTGATCGGGTAGCAAGCAGTGGCATATACAACAACAAGAGGTAACCTTCGTGCAACCTTTACCATGTGCAATTGGGTTGTGTAGGTGCAGGAGCGCGAGGAGGTCGAGGAAGACCGGCGAGGAGAACATGTGGTCGAACCCGGACATCAGGATCCACCTCCACGTGATGAAGCCGAATACCGGGTCGTCCTCCAGGAACTTCTCGAAGTAGCAGCTCGGCGCCTCTCCCTGATCAATCACAGTGCCTGCGGTTGCCGACGTTTGCAATGCCGATGTCGAATTCGAGAAGCAATCAACAACAAAAGAAAACAAATTTCTAAGTCACAGCCGGCAGCCGGTCCCAGGGACATGAGAGAGGCGATGGCGAACATCTCGGAGATGGCGACACGCTCCACGGCGGCCACCACGGGTACAACAAGGTGTTCTTCCGCCCGCGACCGCGAGCGCGTAACCGGCGACTTCCCCCCACATCACCTTCTCCTACCGCAGCTAAGACGGCGAGCAGGGGTTCCCGAGCGACCTTGACATGCTCGTCACCTACAAGATCTACAGCGACCTCAACAGGGAATTCGAGAAGAAATCGACAATAAAAAAACAACTTTCAAGTCACAGCCGGCAACCGGTTGGACTGTTTGGCCTTTGCAGGCATGTCCTCCGGCAAGTGCCCCGCCATGAAAATCCACTAATCTCGAGTATTGTTCTTCTCCAATCCCACTCACCATTTCCCCCAATAGCAGAAAATACGGCTAGAAAAGGAAAACACGAGCTCCACACCTTCGTGTCGCCACGGTCATCTTCCCCGCTTCTTATTCACCGTTCCCGACAAATCCACCATCTCACACCTGATACGTTGCCATCGAGGTGTTGGGATCCTTTATCCACAGGCAAAAAATAAAAAATCGACTTTTGAGCCAGGAGCGCGTCGCCGGCGATGCTCTGCTTCGGTCGCATGCTGACCTGCAGCGGCCTCGGGCCCTCGCCGGCTCCGGCCGCTACCGCCCGCACGCAGGTGGCGCGTGGCGGCCTCCGCAACCGCGTTCGGTGGCTTCCCCGACCTGCCACCGTCCTCGTCCTCGTCGCCGCCTACCCCACCGTTTGGGATCGGGGAAGACCAGGCTAGTACCCAGGGCCACGAGGGTGGCCATGGCGAACATCTCAGAGATGGCGCGCGGAGGCGGGGGCGGGGTCGGCGCGGCTCTCCCGTGTTGGGCCCGGGCGGGCGCGACTCCTCCACATTGACCGTCTCGCAGGTCCGAGGAGCTCCTCACTCGGCGGCGAGAGGCGAGAGCACGACATCCTCCCAGCGGCGTCCTCCCCGACGCTGTGACGCCCCAGGTTTTTAATTACCGTCATTAACGCTAATGATCGGATCAGCCGAGTCAAACCAGTCAAACACCGGTCAAACCTAGGTCAACCTGGGCCATCACCCCGAAAACCTCGCCAATGAACCCTAATGAACCCCTTGACCAAGTTTGCACACACCCGTAGTCGACCCTTGACCAAAGGCACCGTCAAAACCGGCTTAACCGTTGACGTCAGCGAATGTCGTCCGGAACTTTTGCCGCGTTCTCCAAAATTCACCTAAACACTTCAAAATCTACCTTTATGAAAGTTGTCCATCTTGCTGAGGGACACAACTTTCATGTAGATTGGCATTTCAAATTTTGAGTGAAAATTGATGAAAAACTCGATTGACTGACAGCACCTCCTGTTTCCCAAGACTGAGCGGCATTCAAAGTTGGCACGACGTTCCTGCAAAATCCGTTGAGAAAAAAACCCTAGAGCCTTTTTAGAAGTTGTAGAGGGTGACTAGATCTACAACTTTCATGTTCACTACTTGGTCAGGTTCTATTTAAGTTTTTGGAGAAAACTTCGCTTGAACAGGGCTAGTCCGAATAATTTCAAGCGCTCCGCGCGCCAGAGCGCCAGGACGCGCGCGCGCGCGCGTCGGCCGCGCGCCCGCGCCCGTACGGCGACCCGCGCCCCCACGCGCTCGGTCCCGAGGCCGCAAGCCCCGAGGTTCCCGCGCCCCGAGCCGCCTAGGAGGCCGTGCCGCGACGTGCTCGTCCTCGCGACGTCGTACCGTGGTCGGCACGCTCGGAGGACCGGCGGTCCGGTCCCCGCGCGGTACGGTGAGCAACGGCGAGGTTAAAAGGAGGTCGGTCGGCTCGTCGTGCGCGTGTCCCTCCCCCTCTCCTCCCTTCGCCCCGTAGCGTCCCCCTGCCCCGGCCCGGCGAGGCTCGCCGCGTCGCGGCACGGGCCGCGGCGGCCGCCACCGCCGCCGCCGGTGCGCCGCCCACCGGCGGCTTCTCCCCACCAACCGAGCGCCCAAATCAAACCCTAGTGTCCCCTAGATCACCCCCTTGCCCTTCCCCGGCCAAGAACCACGGCGAGCTCGCCGGAATTGGCCAGCCCGCGCCGGCCGGCCGCCCCTAGGGGCCACATTGCAAAGAACCTTTTAATTTCGAGGGCCTCGTTGCAAAAGGTAAACTGAAATAGTAAAAGTGAGTTTGCTGATTCTTGTAAATTGCGTATAAAATCACAGAAAAATGCAAAACCAATGTTGTTGCATCCGTTGTGAATTATCCTACAACTTTTGTTATTCTGGCCTGAGCTAATTCCTGTTAGTTTTTGCATGAAAAATACAAATGTGAAAACCCTAGATCTGCAATATCTCAAAATATATAAATCCTCTGTAGCCCAGTTTTGGATATGTTGTGTGTTAGAATATGACTAGCTCCTATGCCAAAAATTGCACAAAGTTATGATGTAAATCTTTTTATAAAAATGTTTTTCCATTTCTGCCAGATCTGCATAAATGATTTTTCTTGCTAAATATATTTATCTTTTTGAGCTCAACTTGTGCACACTGTCTTGTAATACCAAAATGTACATCTTGTGAATTAATCATGATTTTTGGATTAGCAGAAATTATTATTCTTGATTTATGCATGTTTTCCTTTGTAAATTAATAAACCAAGTTCCGTAGGGATTCCATGTGAACATGCTGGTTCTTTAGACTTGTTTAGGACCAGAGAGCAGGCAGGAGAAAGTTTGGATCAAATTGATGCTTATTTATTTTTGTATGCATTTAAGTTAAATCACTAGCTAGCCTTTGTTATTTTCCATAATATTTAAATTCCTAGCATCCAACACTTACATGTGGGTCCAATGGACCAGGATAGGTGCTAGTAGGCTTAAGAAACACTCATTTAATTTTTGGTAATTTAATTGATTAATAAAAAGCTTAAATGCCCTTTTAATATTAAAGGGAAATTAAATAAAGAAAAACCCTTAATTAAATCTTTTTCCTTTTCGAAAGTAATATTTAATATAATTAAAAGATAATTAATTATCATCACTGATAAGAAATTAATTCATAAATAAAAAATATCAATTACACCTTTGTTGGTGAAGATAAAAGGAAATGAAGCTTTCACATGGAATGATAAGCTTAAAAAAACCTTTATTCAAATGTGGAATAAAAAGAGTAACCCATGTACAACCAATAACCTTTCTAAAAGAGAAACATTAGATGAATGCTTGTTAAGGTAAACATGACCAACCCAGAGTTGGATAAGACAACAAACTATCACATCACCTAAAGTGCATTGCATTCCGTGTAGATCTTCCGGACGGAGATTACTCCCTTGTCCCGGAAACTGAGGAAGGAGGAGCGGAAGCGTCGCTGCAGTACGTGGAAGTGCTCGACACTGAGGGTGCCCAGGCTAACCTAGCTGACGAAGGCAAGCTCCGGTGCATCTAACCTAGTTTTTAAAATTCCTTATTCAATTATCTATGAATGATTGTGCATTTACGTTCAGGAGTTGAATGAAACCCTAGATGCATGATCCATTGGTACCTTTGTCCTCACTAGTATGATAGGTCGATAGCTGCTAAGCTATAGGACCGTTACAAGTCGAGTGATGACCTCGCTCGCAAGAATAGGTTCCTAGATAGGAATCACAATGTATCCTTAAAAGGATTGCTCACGTGATAAGAGCATGGGATCTGGACTCCGGTCCAGTGGTTATGTGGGTTAAGTTTTTGAACGTACTAAGCACATGTCGGGTATGGGACCGGTAATCCTAGTACTTAATGAGGCGGCGAGGGATCCTACCATTACTACTCTTGGGATTCGCTCTCACGGCTAGCTACCGGTGGTGTATGGTGACTCGGGTGTGCGGGTGGGACATGCCAGATAGCCTGCACCAAAGACTGTAAGATTCGATCCCGACCCGGGGATTTCTGGGAACGGTCTGGGAAAGTTGTCCTTGCAGGGGCAGCCTACCGTGTGTTTGGGTTTATCTTGCAAGGTTTAAATCAATCGATTGTCGGCCTCTCACCGTTATCCGAGACTACTTACTCCACTAGTCATGAGATCCCTAATGATGGAAGTTGATGAACTCTATGTTTGATTAATTGTCTTGTACAACTTTGATTGTACTAGTTGGCTAATGTAGTAAAGGTTAAACCTACTAGAACTTGTGCTAAAACCTTGAAAGTAAGGACCTACTCGTTGTTACTTTTTAGCAAAGGCAACCCAGTAGCCAAAAAGCCTTTCATGGTCTAGATCTGGTGAAGTAGATATCACCGACGGGTAAGACTTGCTGAGTATTAGTATACACAGCCTTGCTATAATGTGTTGATCCAGGTAATGCCTTCAGTGATGTGTGGCCCGGAGAGATCCCGCCCGGCTGGGAGGCCGGAGTGGGTGGAGGACGACTGCGAAAGCATCATGGATGGCCTCCCGTGGTGTCTTCGCTTCCGTTAGTTTAATTCCGCTGCTTTTCGAAAACTCTGAACTATTTCGTCATGACAAAAACTATGGTTTGTAATAAATAAACCCCTCGGGGTACGAATTTGGATATTAAATGTTGTTGTATCTCTGGACGCGCCTTCGAGTGAGTTTTAATTCATATATTCGATCCTTGTGCTCTTCAAGTGATTTACCGGGCGTTAACCCGGCAGCTAACGATAGGATGATACTTTATTATTGCTTAATGACCAAAGTGGATCGGTCTTAGGCGATGGTACGATATTTTCCTGGGCGGGTTGTCACAGACGCGACACCGGCGGCCTCCTCTCCACTGGAGTCGCGGAGCCTTCCCAGTCACGGCGTCCTCCTCGCGGCAGCGCGTGGGTCGGCTGTGTGGAATTGTGGGTGGGAGACCGCGGTGTGTGTGTGGGTGGGCCGGACCGCGGGTATGGGACAGGCGGGTAAGGTCGCAATAGGTGAGAAAAGTATTAGCTTTTTGACAGAAACGCTCTCCAAATTGCTATTTTTTTTACTTCATAGTCTTTTCACCATATCCACTTCCAAAAACATATGACAGGTGGGTCCGGCGTGAGGGGTACGGCGTGTCCGATTTGGGTGAGAAAAGTTTTCGATTGTCTTTGCTCCTTTATAGTAACTAGTACAATGTACGTGCGACACGCACGTTTTTTTAGAAGAAAATTCTTAAACACACTTTATATTCATAGAACACATATCTTTCTTTAATAGTTCCATGATCTTAATCTAATAATACTTGAGATGAACTACAGTTACGACACAAATATTGTCCACAAAGGTCTCCATGAGGAGTAGACTTCTCATGATTTATTTTTGCAACCGGCATTAATAATTTTTTATGGTTATTGTAAGTGAGATGGGTTCGCTGCAAATAATAGATTAATAGAAGATGAATATAAGTTGGGAACCATGAACCACATTTAGTAACTTACCTGTATGAATTAAAGGAACACAGATCCTAGACAAATATTTTCAAAGCCATCTGTAAAAGAAAATCATGAACACAAACATGGAGATGACAACCTAGTGGCATACCGCGCGTGTGGTAGTCTGATTCGGAAGGTGTCAGGTCACTGTCGTTGTCGTCCCTCGGGAAATAGCAGGAATGCAGGATATCATGTACCCTTTGGCTTCTCCAATGTGATACATTCACTATCTGCTAGTGCAGTATCTATCACACTCTATCAACTAAACATAAACACGCTAAACAAGAACCAAGTCACATGTGATTATTAGACTACCTTAGGGCTTGTTTGGGAAATGGAGGATTCAAGTGGATGGAGGAGGATTGAAGGGGATTGTGGGAAATTTTGACTTATAGTGGAAATTCTTCCACCCCAATGCCCTTCATTCCCCTTCATTCCACTAATTCCCAAACAAGCCCTTAGTAATTAAACATCTCGATTGCAACTTCTTCTCACCTTGAACTTGGTATATACGGCAATATGGGAGCCCAATGATTCCAGGCAACGAGACAACGGCACCCTCGATGTGGCTCGACCTGTCCTGTAGGTGCTCCTGGTTGCGTTAGTCATGGCCATGGCACTCAAGACTCGAGAGCCGTCAGGTCGAGATGTGCTGCCGCGTCGAAGCAACACAGATGGTGGCGGGCAGGACGCAGGGCAGTCTGAAGGCTGTGTGGTTCCTCGAGCACCGAGTCGATGAAATTGTTCGTCTCCCAGCCAGGATTTGAGTATAGGGGGGCAATAGACAAAACTAAGTAGGACAACGAACAAAGAAAAGTAGGACCGATAGCAAAGTCATTTGGTTTTAATCATGGGTGGATCCATGCTCACTGTAAAAAGATGCGGTCGCTTCCACAAACAATCCAAAAAATGGTGATTATGTGCAATTTTACATCATATATGCATACATGTTCGTCTTCCAGTGAGTCCGAGCAAGCAGAGAGGCTGAGAGTAGAGACACAATCGTGTGGAGGCAGACAGCTGGAAGAGACGCAAAGCTATAGAGGGTGGACCGCAACTGCGCAAGTCATAAATCGAAGAAGACGAACAAATCGGCGACGGTGCGAGATGAACAGACGATTGGCATTCCGTAATTCCTTTTGTGAGCAGCCGAACAGGGACACATACAGGTTCGAAGCTAAATGTGTTGCATACACATACACGTAATAATTGGCCAATTAGCCTCAAACATGATTGTTCGGGCTAGATTAGAAGCTAAGTAGCTATTGAATACATACATCATGAAGTATGTAATAGTAGAACTAGCAAAGCATTGGGGGGTGCCTGGCCCCCCTCAGCCCCCCTCCCTCCGCCTCTCGCTCCCCGCTGTTCATCGTCTTCCTCGCGTCGTTGGGCTGCATCAATCCTTACATGTCTCAGGAATTCATGGACGACACATGTCGGGGACAGTCATGAGAGTCCCCTAAATAACCAGGGGAAATCCGCTTAAAACCCGAAAAAACGCAAAAACACGAACTAACCCACAAACCTAAAACACGCGCACAACGCGATCACGACCCTGGTGGCCCCCGCAGCCCGCTAGGGTGGCACGGCGGATGCCCCCTCGGGCGAGGTCCGCCTCGCTCGAGGGCTAAACGCCCCCTCGGGCAGGGTCCGCCTCGCTCGAGGGCTAAACGCCCCCTCGGGCGGGGACCGCCTCGCTCGAGGGTTAAACACCCCCTCGGGTGAGGACCGCCTCGCTCGAGAGCCCAGCGCCCCCTCGGGTGAGGTCCGCCTCGCTCGAGGGTACCTGCGCGCACGTCACCCCCGCTCCTGCCCCCGTCTACGGGCATTTAATGCTTTGACACCACAGGACGCACGACACGATCCTGACACGCCTGGGAATCACGCCCCGGTGTTGTTCCACCGACTCCCTGGGGAAGGCCATCCCCGCCACTGTATAGCACTGTGCGATGAGGCCGGTGTCAGCCCCGTGACACTACGCCGCCTACTCCTGTACGGCTAACGCGCCGAGCCCTCGAAGAGGGGCCGGCGGTACCCTCGAATACTTTTTCCGTGACTACACAGGGCTATGCCATGACGTCAGGCCGGCGGGAGCGGTCTTCCCCGTCGCTGTCAACCCTGTGCAGCCATCCCCGCCACCGCAGCGCCACGCCGGGCACTGTGACGACATCCTCGACGCTGTTGGAGTGCACGGTGACAGGACGCCGCCATGACCGCCAATGTGTCGTGTACGGACCCCCGTTGGCGACACCCTCGAACCGGCCCGCGGCGGCGGCCGGACGACCAACCACTACGCCGCCACCCTCGAAGTTGCTCCTGTACGAGCACAGGACGCGCCACGACGCCCCGACTGTAGCAGGATTCGCCAGGACGGCTGTCAGCTCCATGGCACTGCTCGCCGCGCCTCCACACATAGGAAATAGTGCGGCACGCATGCAAACTGCTCCCTCCTTGGCCTACAAAAGGAGGGGCAGTCCCCGACCGCGGGGGACGACGGACGACGATCACCCACGCGCTCTCCGCCTTCACCACGATATTGGCACTTGCCTCAATCAATACCTCTGGGACTTGGAGGTCGGGCCTCCTCTCCCGCCACGCTTGTAGCCCCCCTCTACGAGCACCACGGTGCAAAAGCAAAACGGTGCCCGAGCACACCGGCTGGCCGAACGTACGGCCCGGCGGAACCGGGATATAAACCCGGTGTCATTAGTTGCTAGCACCGGCCCATCGAGAGGCAGATCTCATACATTCTGCACCGACAGTTGGCGCGCCAGGTAGGGAGGTACGCGCTGAAGATCGGCTCGTCACCAGCCCTCTCGATGGTGATTCGCACCGAGTACCGCGGCCAAAGGTATTCCATGGGCAGCTCGGACCCCCTCCCAGCCGGGTTCGAAATCCGGTTCGGGAGCCTGAACTTTCAGGCCAAGGGGAACGGCTACCTCATGCGCATCACCAACCGCGATGAACTCCGTGCGCGGCGGCAGACCGGGGCCGACCCGGCCTCCGTCGCACCCGCTACTCACGCCCCGACGTCCGCCCGGGTGGATGATGCGGGCCCTTTAGCGCGTCGACGCCGTCGGCGCTCCGGCCGCGCGCTCGCGACGGGCGCGAACGGAGCGCCGACGCGACCACCGGCCGTCGGTGTTTTAGGCCGGCAACCTACTACGGGGAGTACCCGAAGTAGATGAATGTGACTCGCCGAGATCGGTAACTCGAAGGAAGAGACACGTGGCACACAATTTAGACGAGGTTCGGGCCGCGAGGTGCGTAATACCCTACGTCTCGTATGCCGCGTAGCTCGGATTGATAGGGCACGATTACACGATGGTGCGATAGTGCGCCGTGGGTTGTATGAGAGGAGATTGGATGAGGGGATCGGTCCCTGCCCCGCCTTATATAGTCGGGAGGCAGGGTTACAAGTCGGAGTAGGAAGAGATTACTAGTCGAGTACGTCTAGGAGTCCTCTGCACGGTGCGGAACATGTACGGCTTCCTAACCGAGTACTACTCTCGTGTAGTCCTTGTGCTCCACGCCTTCAGATGCCGTGTAGCGCAAGCCGGGTAGTCCCAGGGGCCCACCGAGTAGTCGGTCCTGGTACCCACCGAGGTAGTGGGCCCGGGGAAGTCCATACGACAAGCCCCCGAGTACTTTGTAGTCGAGAAGGATAGCTTCAAGTAGTCTTGACGGCCTTAACGAGTAGTCCTCAAGCGTCCCTGAGCGCTACAAGTCAAAAGTCCTCAAGAGTAGTCGAAGCATCCCGAGGCTGGAATGTACTCCAGCTGATGTTTGAGCAATCTTGAAGTCTTCTCGAGTAGTCCCAAGCGTCCTTGAAATCTGCCTTCGAAGGTCTTCAAGAAATGCCAGTCTTGTCTTGAAGCCGGAGCCGTCATGGAGGTACGATTTGCAGAACCGCACTCCACATGGAGTAGCCCCCGAGCCTCGAGCCGCGGGCTCTGGCTTAGGGTCCATCTGAAATCTTGGCAAGATAATCCCGAAAAATCCGAAGAGAAAAAACCGAAGGACACGTGGCACGGAGCCCCCGAGCCTTGAGTCGAGTACTTCCTCTCGAATTGAAGGGTCTTCTTGGAGAATGTGTCTCGAGATGCTCTTGAGACTATCCGCTTCCCGGGTAGTCGAGTAGAAGTAGCCGAGCCCCCGAGGTGAGGCGCGTCGACTAGTAGAATTCGAAGAGTCACGCGCGCGGCCGCCGAGTCGGCCGCGCGTGGACTTATCCGGCCGCCCGTTACGGAGGCGATTTGGCTTATAAATAAGAGCCAAAACCTTTAGGATTTTTCACCCAAGTGAGCCGCGGTCATCTCCACTTGAATCTTGAAGTAGATCCACTCCCGGCGACCTGTTGCTGCCGCCGTAGTAGATCCGAGCGCATCGCCACCCGAAGCCTTTAGGGTAGCCCCCGAGCGGATGCGAGTGAAAACTCCTTGCACTTGGAGAATGAAGCCGTCGCCGTCGAAGACGTCCAAGGCCGGCGGGAAGAAGAGGGGCCGTGCAGAGGCCGCCGCGGCCGCCACCAGTGCGGCGCCGCCCCTGTCGCCACCGCGCGCTGATCCAAGCCGCGAGTGGAAGAAATCGAAGGTCAAGACGGAGGACCTGCTGACCCTGTTGAACAGCGGGTTCATCAGGGAGAAGGAAGTCGATATGTGGAGATCCGCCGCGGGAGATCCTTATCCGATGGAGAAGGCCGAAGACGAGATCCCGATGTTCTCGCGCTTCGTGGAGCGCGGCCTTGCGCTCCCGGCAAGAGACTTCTTCAAGGGGCCGCTCGGGTACTACGGCATCGAGTACCTCAACCTGAACCCGAACGGCATCTTCCACACGTCGGTCTTCGTCCACTTCTGCGAGGCCTTCCTCGGAATCAAGCCGCACTGGGTGCTCTTCGGAAGTTCTTCCGCGTCAAGCCGCAGCCCAGTGCCTCCAACCCCAGGGTAGTCGGAGGAGCGGGATCCGGTGAGGGAAGACGCCGCGGTCGCACACGGCGTACAAACTCGTGGACTCCAACACGGACTGGAAGACGAGGTGGTTCTACATCACGAACCACCATCTTGGCTCGCCGAAGCCGAGCGGACGGCGGCCCGGGCATCGTGAATGGTGGAACACGAGCCCACCATGCAAGAGGGGATCCGGCTCCCCGAGCCGCTAGCACGCATTCGAGTGCTCGGAGAAGGCGGACCGAGGGCCGAACACGTGGCCTTCGGTTTCATGAAGCGCGAGGGTCCGGCCGGCCCGATGGCGCGGGATACGCTAGGCTTCGAGTACACGGCGACGACGACTCGTCGCGGATGCGGGGGCGAGTTGGACGACAATGACATCGTCGAACGGTTGTCGCGTATCTTCAAGGACATGCCGCCGTACACGGCGTGTCCGGTCGAGGAGTACTCCGCCTCACGCCCGCCCAACGAGGTGAGTAGTCGTACCCCCCTCGTCGAGTAATGAGTACTCGTAGTGAAGTTGCGACGCCTTGTGTCTTTGCGCGGCATGATGTGAAGCGGTTCGTCTCCGAGCCGCGGCCGCCACCGAGCGGGATCGAGATCCCGGCGGAGGGGAAGGTGAAGGAGCGCCGCGAAGTCGGTGAAGGCGACGACACCGTCATCGTGGAAGATACCTCCGACGACGACGACGAAGACGAAGAGACGGCTGCGGACCGCTTCCGGTTCGCGGTCGAGGTTTAGCCGTCCCGGGCTTGCCTCATGTGCCACTTGTTCAAGACCCTCCGGCTGCACGGAGGCTAGCCTTGCTTTGCGCCGCCACGAAAGCCGCGCAACCCCGCCAAGAAGCGGGTGGCGAAGAAGATGGAGGTCTCGGAGACCACGCCTCCCGGAGGTAAGTCATCTTGAGCAGAGTAGTCGAGTACCCGCCGTTCGAGTACATTGCGACGAGTAGTCTTCCTTTGTGTGCGGGGAGGTGCCGCCGGCGGGCCCGTCGAAGAGGGCGACGAGGGCGTGTGGGACACGGTGGGGGAACCGGGCCCGGAAGCCGAAGTCCGGCCCCCCCGCGTCGAGGAGCTCCTGGCGCGGCCGGAGCGCCGGCCCCCGCTCCCGGCGAGAGCGAGAGGACCCGTGGCCGCCACCGTTGGAAAAGTGGTGACCTCGGAGCGGAAGGTGAAGGTGCGCCGGCCGCCGCCACCGTGGAGGAGGCGGTAGTCGAAGAGGCGGAGGAGGAGGCGCCCGCCGAGGGTGGACCGGTTGATATTGCCGGCATCCTCGGTGCTCGGTCGTGACCATCGTCCCGGTCGAGCTTGTAAGTACCATGTCTTTACGAGTAGTACTAGGCTGCGGTAGTCGATGATTGCTCGACGACCTTCGCGAACACTTCGCGGAAAATCCACGGATCTAGGCCGGGATGGAGACGAGCCCTCATCAGCAGTGGCGGAGGAAACTGCGCCGCCTGTCGAGGAGGCCGCTCCCGAAGCCCAAGCCACAACCGAGCCCCCGGCTACCGAAGCGCCGCTGTCAGAGGCAGTCGTAGTCGAAGGTGAGTACCCTTCTTGAAGCCGTAGGACTCCAGGACGAGTAGTCGTAGGCATTGATGCGCGTATCATTTGTTGGCAGGCGCTGAAGGAGGTGACATCCCTGCAGGGGTGCCCATGCAGGAGTGGACACCAGAAGCCCCGGAGGGCTGCGAAGGAGCCCTCGAGCCCGTGGGGGAAGTCGTCGAGAAGTCCGCCGGGGAGAGGCGGTCACCACGTCGCCGGGGGTTGCCCTCGGAGGTGGCTATCCGCTCCCCCCCGAGATCCAAGACGCGGAGCCTATCCGCTCGGCGCCGATGGCGGAGGCTACGTCGAGTAGCCGCGGCGGGATTGAACTTCGGCCGACGATCTCGTCGAGCGGCGACGGTGGCCCAGCACCTGGAGGCGATCTGGCGAGCCGAACAGTGGATGAAGGTACGTAGTCGTAGCCTCCCGAGTAGTCAATCCGTTTGCCGTTGAGTACTCTTCTTGACTTGAGCTTGTCTTGTGCAGGACGTCGCGGAGCGATCCCGCGAGAAGTCGAACCTGCTGCAAGGTTACGGCGACACCGTGCTCCGAGCCGAGGCCCTGGAGGAGCAGCTCGTGAAGTCGCGGAAGCACGCGGGCGCCATGCGGTCAAAACTCGACGCCGCCTTCGCCAAGTACCACAACGACGTGATGGAGTTGCAGGCGAAGGGCGACGAGTTGGTGCGGAAGAACAAAGGCCTCCGCAACAAGAATAAAGGTATGTCCTTTGACTTGTCGGGTACTTGTTGGAAGTCGTCAAGCCTCGACCCGTTGTTGTGTTTCCATGTTGCGAGAACTCGAAGGCCGGGTGGAGCGGTGAAGGCCTCGGAGGTCGGCATGAAGAACCTCTTCTACGGGAGCAAGAAGCCCGCCGGTACTTGAGCTCGACTACAAGGATCTCGCCTTCGAGTGCGAGAAGCACATGGAGGCGGCGGATTGCCTCGACGAGATCTCGTCCGCGCTACAAATCTTTGCGAAGTTGAATGAAGATTGCGAGGCGCTCGGGCCCCGGCCGAAGGACCTTGAAGAGGCTGCTCTCCCGATCGCGAGGCTTCGGTGCCGCACCGGGCGGCCCCAAGATCGCCCCTACGGCGGATCGACTTCGTGAAGCACCAAGCCGGGGCCGCCTACGTCAAGCACATGGCCAAGTCGATCCCGAAGCAAGTCCCGGCCTTCATGAAGTCGTACTTCCCGAAGGCTCCGGTGGAGGTAGTCGCCGGCGGGGTAGCCGCCAGCGCTCGGATGAGCGATGCGCGAGCCGCCTGGAGCGAGATGGCTCCCATCGCGGAGCGGTAGCCGAAAAGCCGAACCTCCGTAGCCACCGCATAGGTAGCTAGTAGGCGTAGTTGTACAAAAAAACACTTGTAATGAATTATTCATGTATCAATGAAATGAAATTTTCCAAGCAATGAGTACTCGTAACCGCGATCTCGAGTGCGGAGCGCCCATCATGGAGTAGGTGCGAGTAGTAGTACTCGGCTTTAGTAGTCCCATCGTAGGGAGCGAACGGTAAACAATTTGATGAACAATCAAGCTTTATTGCGAAGAAGTACACCCGGGTGGCCGGGGCCGTAGTTACAAGTAGTCGCACGGACCGGAGGCCGCTTACGGCTAAGTGGCGGCGGGAGCGGGTAACCGCTTGCGGCGGGTGATCCGTAGGTAGCCGTGTAGGGCCGGATCGCGGATCCGTAGGTAGCCGTGCGGGGGCCGGATCTTGGAGTGTGGTCTCTTGGTAGACCGCTGCTAGAGTCCTTAACGCTCGTCGCGGCCCGGGGTCCGTAGGTAGCCGTGCGGGGCCGGATCCCGGAGGAGAGTAGTCCGGAGACTTGAAGCCGGAACCCGGAGGGTCGCTTGCGGCAAGGGGTGTTGATGTAGTCGTGTAGACTTGAACCCCGGAGTAGTCGTGTGGACTAGGTGTAGAATCGACGAGTTGGTCGACGTTCCACGAGTTGTTGACGTCTTCGCCTTCAAGTGTTTGGAGGCGGTAGGAGCCGACCCGGTCACCTTAGCCACGGTGAAGGGGCCTTCCCGAGGGGAGCCGAGCTTGTGGAGTCCTTCCGTGTTCGGGATACGGCGGAGGACAAGATCTCCAACGTTGAAGGAGCGTTCCTTGACGTTGCGATCATGGTAGCGTCGGATACCCTCCGGGTACCTTGCCCGATTGGACGAGGGCGGCGCGGCGAGCTTCTTCAAGGCTGTTGATATCAACTCGTCTGCTTTGTCTTCGAGACGCCTTCGTCGTAGTGCTCCACCGGCCGGCGAGTTCCATATGACGTCGGCGGGGAGGATGGCTTCGGAGCCGTAGACCGGGAAGTAGGGGGATTGCCCCGTTGGCTTGGATGGTTGAGTCCGCGGCCCCCGAGTGCGTTGGGTAGTTCCTTGATCCACTTGCCCCCTTTGGAGTTAGCGGCGTCGTGTAGCCGCTTCTTGAGGGCGTCGAGCACCATCCCATTGGCGCGCTCGACTTGTCCATTGGCCGTGGATGGGCAACGCGAGACGTATCCGACGTCGATCCCGGCTGTTCTCGCGGTACTCCCGAGCTCGGTGGTTGTTGAAGTTGGACCCCAAGTACCGTGATGATGCGGTGGGGTAGCCCGTAGCGGTGTACGAGTTCATCCGGGAAGTCGAGTACTCTGTCGGCCTTGGGGCATGTGGCCGGCTTGACCTCGATCCACTTGGTGAACTTGTCGATAGCCACCGGTACCTGTTGAATCCTCCCGGCGCGGTTGGCGGTGGCCCAATCATGTCGAGCCCCCGGCGGGCAAAGGGCCGGGGTTGGCGGTATGGTGACTAGCTTGTAGGCCGGGACGTGTTCTTCGCTAGCGAAGAACCGGCATCCTTGGCACCTTCTGACGAGTTCTTCGGCATCGCCCAGGGCTGTGGGCCAGTAGAAAGCTCGCCGGAAGGCCTTGCTGACCAGCGTGCGTGAGGACGCGTGGTTGCCGCAGATGCCCTTGTGGATCTCCTCCAAGATGTCCTTGCCTTCATCACGAGGGACGCACTTCATGAGTACTCCAGAAGATGCGCCCCGCTTGTAAAGCTTGTCACCGACGAGGACGTAAGACTTGGCGCGGCGGACGAGTTGTTCGGCTGCGTTCTTGTCGGAGGGGACCTTACTCGCTCGGCCGAGGTAGTCGATGAAGGGTTGCCTCCGATCCACGTCGATCATCATGACCTCTGCCCGCCGGTGGATGAGGCTGGTACGGTGGTCGGTGGCGCCGGCTCCGGGATGGATGGCGCGTGAAGCTCATGGACGAAGACGCCCGCGGGTACTTGGGCGCGGGTGGATCCGAGCTTCGAGAGGACGTCCGCTGCAACGTTGTTGTCGCGGACGATGTGATGGAACTCGAGACCATAGAATTTGTTCTCGAGCTTGCGGACTTCTAGGCGTAGGCGTCCATGTTCTCCTTGTTGCGGTCCCGGGACTTGTTGACTTGGTTGATGACCACCTGCGGAGTCGCCGTAGACTAGTAGCCGCTTGATGCCCGGTGAAGCCGCGAGGCGGAGCCCATGTAGGAGAGCTTCGTACTCGGCTTCGTTGTTTGAGACCTTCCGGAAGATGCGGGACGTACTTGAGTTGTTCGCCCGTTGGAGAGATCGGGGAGTACCCCTGCGTCGCGCCCTCGAGGTTGAGTGAGCCATCAAAGTACATCACCCAATGCTCCCGTCGCACGGTGGGAGTAGATAGGCGGTTCTCCCGCCACTCGCCATGAAGTCGACTAGTGCTTGCAACTTGATGGGCGTGCGTGGCTTGAAGTCGATGGTGAGGGCGCCGAGCTCGACGGCCCACTTGGAGATTCTTCGGTGGCGTCTTGGTTCCTCGGGATGTCGCCGAGCGGGTAGTCGGTGACGACGGAAGCCGAGTACTACCTTGGAAGTAGTGTCTTAGCTTCCGCGAGGTGATGAGTAGAGCGTACGGGGAGCTTCGCACGGGGCTGGTAGCGGGCCTTGGACTACGATAGAACCTCGGCCGACGAAGTAGGCCGGGCGGCCCGGACCGGGTGGGCGTGGCCGTCTTCTCCCCGCTCGACAACGATGGCGATGCGACCACGTGAGTAGTCGCGGCTAGGTAGAGCGATGAGGCGCTCGCCCTTGTGAGGAGGCGTGAGGATTGGCGGCTTTGACGGGGAAGTCCTTGAGCCGGGCAAGGGCTTGATCCGCCTCTCGGAGTCCACACGAACTTCTCGTGATGCTTGAGTAGTTTGAAGAAGGGGAGACCCCGTTCTCCTAGCCTCGAGATGAATACGTTCAACGCCGCCATGCACCCCGTCGGCTTACGGGACGTCCTTGATGCTCGTGGGAGCTTTCATGCTGGTGATGGCGGAGATCTTCTCGGGGGTTGGCTTCGATGCCGCGGCGGGGCGATGATGAAGCCGAGTAGTTTGCCCGAAGGGATGCCGAAGACGCACTTGTTCGGGTTGAGCTTCCGGCGGTACTCGCGTAGCGATGCGAAGGTCTCTTCAAGGTCGTCGATGAGGGTGCTTGGAGTCCCTGGTTTTGACAACCACGTCATCCACGTAGGCCTCGACGTTCTTGTTGAGTTGCCGCTTGAAGCGAGCCCGGATGGCCCGTTGATAGGTAGCGCCGGCGTTCTTCAACCCGAATGACATGGTCGTATAGCGATACGCGCCAAACGGGGTGATGAACGCGGTCTTTTCCTCGGTCTTCCTCCTTGATTGCGATCCGGTGGTACCGGAGTAGCGATCGAGGAAGCGAGAGCGGTCGCGGCCCGCCGTGGAGTCGATGACTTGATCAATCCGCGGCAACCCGAAGGGGTCCTTGGGGGCGGTGCTTGTTGAGGTCCGTGTAGTCGACGCACATCCTCCACTCGTTCGAGTTCTTCTTGCGGACGAGGACGGGGTTGGCGAGCCACTCGGGATGGAGAGAGCTCTCGGATGAAGCCGGTGCGAGTAGCTTGGCGAGCTCCTTCTTGATGGCGTCCCGTCCGTCGTCGGCAAAACGTCGGAGGTGTTGTCGCTTGGGGGTGGCCTTTGGATCGACGTTGAGGCGGTGCTCAATCGGCTCCCCGGGCACTCCTGGCATGTCCGCTCGGCTTCCACGCGAAGATGTCGCGGTTAGCCCGAAGGAAGGCGATGAGCGCGTCTTCCTATTTGGGGTCGAGGCCGGCCCCGATGGTGGTGGTCTTCTTTGGGGTCGCCTTGTTCCAAGGTCGACCGGTCCCGACGAGTACCTCCTCGGTGGGCGAGGCTTGTTGGTGCTGTCAGACTTCTCTGGGATGTCGAGTTCGCTCGTAGCGAGCTTCTTCGACGCGGCGTAGACCTCCATCATTGCGTTGGGTACTTGGTTCGTAGAGGCGATCACCACGGCCTCTGTATCGCAGTCGTGGGAGATCTTCAAGTCCCCTTGGAGGGAGAGTACGCCGACTGGACTTGGCATCTTGAGTACCAAGTAGGTGTAGTTGGGGACCGCCATGAACTTGGCGATGGCCGGTTTGCCGAGGATGGCGTGGTAAGAAGTCTCGAAATCCGCGACCTCGAACTTGATGTACTCAGTGCGGTAGTTATCCCGAGACGCCCCGAAGGTAATCGGCGGTACCACCGAGCCCGGTGGGATAGCCGCGTTGCACGGGACGATGCCGTAGAAGGGCGTCTTGCTCTTGGTGAGCATGGGGGTGACGTCGAGGTTCATCTTCTTCAAGGTTTTGGTGAAGAGGACGTTGAGCCCGCTTCCACCATCGATGAGCACCTTGTTGAGCTTGGAACCCGCCATCGTTGGTTTCGGGACGAGGGGGAACCGGGTCCCGGTTCGGAGAAGTTGGTCCATTGGTCCGCGCGGGAGAAGGTGATGGGTACCTCCGACCACCCGAGAGGGGTCGGGACCGCCGGGTTCAATGGACATCACTTCACGACGGGTAGCCTTCGCTCCCGCTGTGCCGGCGGTCCGCCGAAGAGGACGTTGACGGTCTTCTCGGGTTCTTGGAAGTCGTTGTCGTCGCCGTCCTTCTTCTTGCCCTTTTGGTCGTGAGGGTGCGGTGGCTCCGGCGTATCCTTGAGTGCGTGCCCCGAGCCGGTAGCACTTGCTCGGTAGTGTGGTTGCCGTTTGGATGCCACGGGCACTTCTCCTTCAGCAGGTCCTTGAACCCGCCAGAATTCTTCTTCGAGTTCCCTTTCGGAGGGCGCTGGATAGCCGCGACGGTGTTGTCTGGCTTGCGCTTGCGGTTGGAACCCGAGTAGTTGTTGTTGTTGTTGCGGCCGCCTTGGTTTGCATTGCTGCCGCTGCCGCCGCCCTGGTTCTGCTTGGACTTGCCGCGGATGGCGTCGTACTTGGCGTTGGCCTTGTCCTCTTCATCCGCCCAGGACGTGATCATGTCCTTGAGGTGGGGAATGGACTGGGGCGGCGGCGACCGAAGTCCTCGAAGGTGCGGCGATGGTAGAGGCCGTCTCGGAAGAGGTCGATGACCTCCTTGTCGGTGACGTCGACGACGGTAGCGCGCTTGTCGAAGAAGCGGCGCATGTACTTGCGGAGGGTCTCGCCTTGTTCTCGCTTGATCATGGCAAGGTCCATGCGAGTACCCGAACGGCCCATGGCGCCGCGCGAAGTTACTCGTGAACTGCTCCTTCGGTGGTCCCACTTGTCAATCGAGTGCTTGTCCGGCGACTCGAGCCATGTGAGTGGAGCTTGGTCCGGACGAAGGGGAAGTAGAGGCATTTGGTGTCGCTATTGCCGCCGGCGTTCTCGATGGAGAGGGCGTAGCATCGGAGCCACCGGATGGGATCTGCTTCGCGTCATACTTGGTGATCCCCAAAGGCTTGAACTTGTCGGGGAGGAGCGAGGTTGCGAAGCCGGGGGTGAGAAGGCGGGGAAGCCGTCGCCCTCGCGGCGGTGGTCGACTTCTTCCGCCGCGGCTCCTCGATCTTCTGACGAGCATCGTACCCGCCATGAGAGGCACCGGAGGCATGGGCATTCGCGTGGCCGTGGCCGCCGCGGCCGCCGCCGCCTCCGGCCCTCTCGTTGGCCCCGTGGTTGGAGCCGCCGCCGTCGGCCGCCGCCGCCGTCGGGGGTCGTTGCCGCCGCCACCGGCCGGAGCGCGGTGGGGAACGACTTCTCGGTTGCCTTGGTCTTGTCGTGAAGGTCCGCCGGCGTTGGAGCGGCGGCGGTTTGGATCGGCGGGAGGTCGGCTCGAGTACGGTTGGGGCCGGGGTCGGCGGCCGCGACTAGTAGCTTCATTGTCGCGGGGTTTAGGCCGGGAGAGGTTGGTTGACTTCGGTTGTCGACCCGCATGAAGTAGGCTTCTTCGGCGAGCTTGGCGATGACCTCTCCGGCGCGTATGCCCCCCGAGCACGACGTGCGATCGTTGTGATCGACATGAGGCATTGCTCGGGGGGTGGTGTGTACTCGCTCTCGACCGCCTCGAGAGCTTCCGCAAGGTTGCGGATGGGGAGGTTGTCTCGAGCCGCCGGCGTCGTTCCCTGCGCTTCTGTTGCGTTCGCGTCGAGCGTCCCCGGTGGCGGCGGTCTCGTACGCGGTGCGTCGGCGGACGGCTCGTACGCGGAGATGTCCTCCGGTATCCGTCTTCGGCCGTGCACGAGGGTCCCGGAGTTTCGCCGGCGGCCATGAAGACTTGGCGATCGGGGGTACCCAAGGCCGGACTCGAGAGGGTGCCACCTCGGTTGGTGTGTTTGAGTCGGCCCCGGGCCGGTGGTGTTCCCTCCTGGAACGGTAGTGAGTCGATGTAGGCGACGTAGCGTGAGTCCTCCTTTGCCGGGTCGGCGAGGCTTGCGGTCCGGCCGGCAGATGTATCTTCGGCCGGCGTCGATCTTATAACCGGCCCGGAGGGCCGGCCCCGACAAGGGAAGCTCAGTGGAGTCATCTTCGGACTCGGGCTCCTCAGGGTCCGACCCGAAGTCGAACTCGTAATCCGGGTTCGAGTAGAACTCGGAGAGAGGGCCGGGGTCCGAAGCGTGGTCGGGGACGGCGTCGGAGTCCGAGTTGTACTCGGTTACGGGCTCCTTGCCGGCCGGCGTGGGGTAGGAACCTCCGTGCGGGCCGGCCGAGGGCGCGGGGGGCCACGCGCGGAGCGCTGGCGTGGTGAAGGGGCCGCTGCGATGGCTAAGCGGCCGGCTCGCATGCGATGGCCCATGGAGACGTCGGGTTCGAGTTGGAGACGGACTCGAGCTCGAAGTCGGCCGTGGTGGTCGAAGAGCGAAATTTCGCCGAACTTGCGGCGAGTTCGCCCGTGACGACCTCGGGAAGCATCACGAGGCTCCTTGTCCTCGGGTTGGGCTGCATGGTCAGGCGGCGCTGGAAGGAGCCCGCGCCATCAGCAGTGCAGACCCAGGCGCCGAAGACGAAGGTGTCGCCGCGGTTGAAGGCGACGGTTGGCTTGATGTGGACGGAAGCCGTCGAGTTCGCCATGTGATCTCGAGCGAGAGCCCCTACACGGCGCGCCCCCGTTTGTCGGTGTTTTAGACCGGCAACCTACTACGGGGAGTATCCGAAGTAGATGAATGTGACTCGCCGAGATCGGTAACTCGAAGGAAGAGACACGTGGCACACAATTTAGACAAGGTTCGGGCCGCAAGGTGCGTAATACCCTACGTCTCGTCTGTCGCGTAGCTCGGATTGATAGGGCACGATTACACGATGGTGCGATAGTGCGCCGTGGGTTGTATGAGAGGAGATTGGATGAGGGGGATCGGTCCCTGCCCCGCCTTATATAGTCCGGGAGGCAGGGTTACAAGTCGGAGTAGGAAGAGAGTACTAGTCGAGTACGTCTAGGAGTCCTCTGCACAGTGCGGAACATGTACAGCTTCCTAACCGAGTACTACTCCTGTGTAGTCCTTGTGCTCCACGCCTTCAGATGCCGTGTAGCGCAAGCCGGGTAGTCCCAGGGGCCCACCGAGTAGTCGGTCCTGGTACCCACCGAGGTAGTGGGCCCAGGGGAGGTCCATACGACACCGGCGAGACGGCAACCGCTCCGACGGGGGAGCGCTCGGTTTCGGGGCCACGCTTCCCCATCGGTGCCGCGCGCGCCACGACGGCATACGTCGTCTCCGCCAACACCGACGCGACGGTGCGCGGGGGCTCGTCCCCGTCCGCCACGTTCCGGCGGTCGGGGACCCCGGCGCTTCCGCCGACGACGAGTCGTCCCACGGCTCCGCCAGCGAGCTGCCACCCGCCACCTCGCACGGGTACGCGGAGTGGGACTTCTCCGGCGTGCCTGACCCAGTGGTGTTCCGGCGGTTCCTCGACGCCACGGACTACTGGTTTGGCTACTCCAACAACTCCAGCGCCGGGAGCTACGACCCCGCGCGGGAGTGCTTTGTCGTACTTGCCAACGACCAAGAAAACGCCGCGAATGCGGCAGAAGCCGGCGACGGAGAGGTTCCCCCCGGCTCGGGAACTGGACCGCACCAGGGTGCGGGGCCAAGCGCTCCCCCTCCTTACCGCCGAGGGGGGCTGACATCAACGCGCAACTGGCTCAAGCACGCGATCTTGAAGCCATGCTTGTGGAGGAGTATCGCGCGGTGCGGCTGCTTCGAGCCTCCATCGCCGGAGAAGCCTCCGCGCGCGGCGAACGCGAGTGTGAGCTAGGCAAGCAAGCCCGCGAGCGCATCAACATCGACTTCGACGTTGACAACCCGAACACTCCCCCGCGAGCGAGCCAGAAGCTCGTTTCCGCTGTGACACTGCTGCGGGCCATGCCCGCCCCCTCAACGCCCGAGGCGCGAAACCTGCACCGCGAGGCACACGCGCTCATCGAGAAAGCGGTCGTTCAACAGGCCGAAAGCTCGGCATCCCGCATCCACCAGCAGAGGAGCGCGTGGGACGACGGGGGCGCGCAAGGCCCCAAAGTATCGGTACACGCGGGAGGCGCGGCGGAACGGACCGCCAACCCAGGGCGCACGTCGGTCAGGGAGTGGATCCTTGACACGCACGGGCAGGCCCAAGACAGTGACGCTCGCAACGTCATCAACGCCCGGCGGACGGGCAACGCGGAGACATGGGTGACGGCAGGCTACCACCCCCGGTGGGGTGGGCACTATGACAGTCGAGAGGATCGCTCGCCGACACCGGAGCCCCCGGGAACCCGTGTGTTCAGCCGGGAGATCCGCACGACGAGCTTCCCTCAACGCTTCCGCCAGCCCACGTCGATCGACAAATACACGGGGGAAACGGACCCCCGCGTATGGCTCAACGACTACCGCCTGGCATGTCAGTTGGGCGGAGCCACCACCGACGAGGTCATCATCCGCAACCTGTCGTTGCACCTCGCCGACTCGGCGCGGACGTGGCTCGAGCACCTGCCGACCAGCCAGATTCATAACTGGGATGATCTGGTCCGTACCTTCATGGGGAACTTCCAGGGCACATACGTGCACCCTGGAAACTCCTGGGATCTGCGCGCGTGCACCCAGAAGCCTGGCGAGTTGCTCCGAGACTTCATACGACGCTTCTCCAAGCGCTGCACGGAGCTCCCGAGCGTAGCCCAGTCCGAGATCGTGCACGCCTTCCTCGAGGGCGCGACCTGCCGGGACCTCGTGCGCGAGCTTGGACGCAGCCCGCCGGTCGACGCGAACGAGCTGTTCGACATCGACACCAGCTTCGCCTCTGGCGAGGAGGCGGTGGGGGCGATCTTCGATGGGAAGAAGGGCAAGTGTGTGGATGACGCGCCCGCGGAGGACAGCAAGTCCAAGGAGCCCCAGCAGAAGCACAAGCGGGGCAAGAAAGGGAAGAAGTCGCGCTGCGAGGCGCGCGAGCAGGGGCGCGACGACGACGGCGACGAAGCCCTTGCTGTTGACCCAGCTCGATGGGGTCCTCGAGCGGCCCCTCGAGGCCCTGGTGTATTTGACGACATGCTGAAAAAGCCATGTCCGTACCACAAGATCTGTCACACCCGATTTTCCGAAGAAAACCAAATGCATCTCATATGTGCGCCGGATCGAGTTTACACACATATGATAGACGTCATGAGTGAAATATCAATAAACAGCAATAAAAATCGTACAAGAGTTAAACCATTACATTATCTCTTTATTACACTCGGACGTCGGACTCGAAGGTCTTTACAACGATCAAACATTAACTATGAAGACGCAACTCCATCTTCATCTTCCACGGCACATGATCGGGGGGCACGCAAGCCTCGGAACTCCTCGTAGTCGCCGAAGTACTCTCCTCCGGTGTTCTCCTCTCGAACGGCGGGTAAGCAAGGGTGAGCACACTTATGGTTGGAGCTCGGCAAGTGGGGGAAAGATGCAAGGCCATCAAGGATAGGCTAAGAGTTTTGCTTTGCGGTTAGCATTTTAATGTTGGTCAAATTTTATTAGCAAGCACCTAATTACTAGGTGTAAGTTTATACCAACCCACTTAAGCATTTAGGAAAGCATCTCCTCTCAAAAACCCATAAGAAACCACGATTTAATTCCATCTTCAAGTTTATTAATCATGTGAGGGTCCGGCCACTTTTGACCGTGAGCACGGTCGATCAATCGGTTTACACTCGCGAGGTTGTACACTTTACCCACGAGTTCGTGTTCCCCATGTCGCCCGGGTTGATCGACCCTTAAACACTTCCGAGGTGAGTGGCTAGGGGTCCACTACGAAGCCTTTACAAAGGAAAGAAGAGAAACCAACGACGCAACGGCTACGGCGGCGGAGCGGACCATAACCCTCCCTAATGGTCGCACCTTAGCCAAGGTCGCTACCCCAAAAGAACCGGACTATACCCCTTCAACTCCGGCCCCCGTGCCCCTCTCGGAAAAGAGCTATCGGGTAACCCACTCTCCTAATTAATCGGCTAAGCCGAGCCATATGGACCGTGGTTGCACCGTTTTTCCCGGGTGGTTCTCCATGTTCCGATTAAACCATATGATCTTGTTATTAACCATAAGCACACACATACGTGTATATCATCCAAGTTATCATGATCAACATTCATCATATTGCATAAGATTCATTTTAACCATCCCAAGTTATAGCAACTAAGCATTTGTACCCAAAACATTTATTTAAAAAGGGTTGTCCAAGGTAATGAAGGTAAAAGTCTAGTCATGTCCTTAAAAAGGTGATTTCCCATCAAATTTATGCAATACAACATTTAAAAGTAAACTTAGTTATCATGCAATTGTTTAGGACAAAGAAGAATATGCAGAGGGAGAAGTCCACTTGCCTTCCTTGCTTAAACACTGGAGTTCTTCTTCTTCAAACACTTGCTCTTGATCTACTCCAACTGGCCGCTCGCTTGAAACCGCACGACGTCTACGAGCACACAAGAAAGCATACAATAAACAAAACAATACACCAAGCAAAGGTAAACTGATCTGACAGAAGAAACAGATAACAAGGTAGCTTTAAAGAAAGGTGGTTAGGAAAGATTAGGTGTAACAACATAGTTGATTCATCAAGAGAGAACAAGGGTTGGCTCTAGGAAAGCGAACACAAAAGCACTAGGAACTATCGAAAGATTTGGATGATCACAAACAAAAGCTAGCTCGTGCTTGGTATATTTTAATTAAATAAAATCATGTTTATAGGTTATTTCGCAGAAATACCCTATTTATAATTAGGCAAGTTATATTGGTATTTAAAAGACGATGTGAGCCTACTTCAATTTTATTTATAAATATCCAAGTTTAACTTATACAAATTAAACATTTAATTTAAAAGAAACATGTAAAAGCATCTAAGCGCTTCTCTTTATATTTCGAGTTATTCTAATCAAATTATAACTTAAAAACACATTTATATTCATATTAATCAAATTAACAATTTAATTAAGAAAACTCGAGATAAACCTATATTGCTTTTATATAGGAAGCAAATTGCATAATCATTAATCAAATTAAGTTTGATTATAAAAACCGAGGTACACATCTAATTGGCTTTTAATTATAAGAAATATTTAACTAATATTAAGCATATTAACTTTCTTATGAAAACACGTGTTGAACTCTAACTAGGTTTTAATTAGAAAAGCATGCATAATAAGATTTAATCATATTAATCATTTAAATAAATTATAAAACAAGGAACATGCACAACATTGGTCCTATCACGTAGTTTTAGTTGATATGAGCCTAACGCAACTTGAAACGGTGGAAACGGAGCTAAAACGCACAAGATACGGCCAAAACAAGGTTCTAAAACTGACGGGCTTAAAAAGACGGTCGCGTGGACACCAAGAACGCTTAAAACGGAGCTAGGACGGAAAAGATATGGTTAAAACAAGTTTCGGGGGCTAATGCGAAGAAACGGGGCTTTCGGGGGCTTATCCGCAAGAATCCGGGGGCTAAAACATAATTACACATATAAACCCAAGGTTTATAGTGTAAAAGATCAAGAATGGACCTCTGATGGGAAGAACTAAGAAGGACAGGGGCTTAAACGTTGAAAACAGGACCTAACTGAAAGGATTTCTATAGGTGGAAGGGCATGGTTGTGAATTCCAGAAACTGGAGGCCCTTTTTGCAAAACTGCCAAGGCAGCCGGTGGAAAGGCCGAGGGTGTGCCACGTGGCGAGCTGTGATTGGCTGGGCTGATGCAGGGCTGACGCAAGCATGACGCGCGCGGTGGACCGGCGCACGTGGACTTGGTCCACCGGTCCACGGTGGACCGATCTAAGGGGTACGCCCCCCTTTAGATCCGGGCCGTCCGCGCCGATCGGACGGCCCCGGTTGCACGCAGCGGCGGGCGGCGGGGAGACGACGGCGTGCGGCGGCGCCGATGGACGGCGCGGCGGCGGCTCGCCGAGGCTCGCCGGAGACGCGTGTTCTCGAGCTAGGGACCACGGTTTGGGGTGCGGCCGGGACCTACACGGAGCTAGAAGAACGACAAACCCAACCAGGGCTGCGAGGGGAGGTGTCTCGGGCGGCCACGGCGGCTCGCACCGCGAGGGGCGGCGCGGTTGACGGCGGCGCGCGGAGGCAAAGGCTACGGCTCGGGGTAAAGTAAAACAAAGGAGGGGGCGAGGTTCTCACCACGCGAGGGCTTGCCCTCGGGCGAAGGCGATGGCGTCCTCGAGGCGACGCAGAGGGAGATCGACGCCGGCGATTGGAGGTTGAAGACGACGGCGGCGCTCCGTCCGCGGCTAGGTCCAGTGGCGAGGAGAAGGCACCTGGGACAGAGGGAGGCTTGGTGAGAATCACACGTGAAGAAGAAAAAGAAAGCAAGGGGATAGAGTCACTTCACCGACGGCGGAGAGCACCGGGGCGGCCAACAGTAGCCGGCGGCCAGAATTAGATGGCGACGGCGCGAGCGCGTGAATGAAGGGTGTTGGGCGTGCACGGTTGCGGAAAGGGGGTGCGCAAGGCTCGAGCATGCCTTTATAGGCTAGGAAGGAGGAGAGGGAGCGGCGTCCGGGCCAATTGGCCATCAATGGCCATGGCGGCGGCCCGGCCTTGATGGAATTTAAGGGGGAGGAAGGGGTAACCGACGGAGGAAAGGAGGGAAGGAGTGGCGCCGGGGCTCCAATGCGCCTTGATGATGGGAATTGAAGGCGGGAGGGCGATGAAGGCGCCGAAACGGCTGGTGGCGGCGCGCGGGATGCGAGCGGGGAGGGAAACCGAAGGTGAGAGGAGGAAGGGGAAGCTGACGAGCGGGCCCGGCCAGTCAGTGAGAGGAGAGAGGAAGGGGAGGTGGGAGTGGGCCGGCGACGGGGTTGGTGGGCTCAAAGAGAAGGTGGGCCGACGGAGGAAACCGGGCCGCGGGTTGGGCTTGGGGTTAGATAGGTTTGGTTTTGTTTTTTTTTCTTAAACCTTTTCAAACTTTTAAAATTTAAACTCCTTCAAAACTTTTCAAGATTTAAACTCTTTTCAAAATTTAAACACTTCAAGCCTTTTCCAAAGTTTTCCAAACATTTTAAAATCTTTTAAAACTTCACACAAACAAATAAAACCATGCATTCAAAACATGATGCACAAGCACTTATTGCTTCTAAATTATTAAAATGATATTTAAATATTTTAAAGGCCAAATTTATTTGATAATTTATTTAATCCTTAGGAAATAAAATCTAAAACACCTTGT
Organism: Cenchrus americanus; assembly: GCA_947561735.1. NCBI lineage: Eukaryota > Viridiplantae > Streptophyta > Magnoliopsida > Poales > Poaceae > Cenchrus > Cenchrus americanus. Next base: position 218,880,592 of record OX387241.1, on the reverse strand, counting down.
TGCTTACAATATTTTAATGATGGAATTTTAGGGTGCTACAAATCTACCCCCCTTAAAAAGAATCTCGGGATAGATTGGAAAAGAAACTAAGGGAACGCTTCTATAAGCTCATCTTGCATGCTGAATTCTTCAATCATAACTTCATGTCTTGCTTTCCTTCATCTTATTTCACTTTTCCTTCCTTCTTGGACGGGGCGATCGTGGCAACTTCAATCCTATCTCCTTGTGGGCCGGTTAAGAGCACCGACTTCTTGGCACACGGGATTTTTCCGTCACATTCACCTAACCAATCCATTCCAAGAATAACATCTATTCCACTTGATGTAAGAATTACTAGATCGGCTTGAAAATCCATTCCCCTGATTTTAAGATTGACTCACGGGCATACATGGGTGGATTTTATTTCACCGTTCGGGGGACTAATCAGCAAATGTGTCTTCATAGAACTCATAGGTATATCATGCTTTGCCAGGATTTGTTCAATAATGAAAGAATGTGATGCTCCAGAATCAAATAAAACTGTTGCAGGCACAGAGTTGACAGGAAAACGTATCCAGCACAATACCAGGAGCGTCTTGAGCTTGTTCAGTTGTCACGTGGTTCACTCTGCCACTCAAGTAATTCCGTTGACTCTTGTTGATTTGAGAATTTGCACTTCCATGGTTTATCTGAGATGTTGGTTGTCTGAACCTTTGACCATTATCTTTCTGGGGAGTCTAGATGTTACGATTTGGGCAGATGCGGGTATATCATTCCAATTCTCCACATCTGAAACAACCATTAGAGTGAACTTGAGAGTTGTTTCTCATTAGTGCACCTAAGCGATCTCGATGATGATTTGGAACATGTGGTGTTTGTTGGCCGAAATGTTGGACCGCTGGGTTGAATGCCGCAACCGAGAATTTTGCAAATAATTTCCACTTGATCCACCGAACTAAGCCGAGGTCTCGTGATGAGTTGAAGAGGGGACGTGTGTTGCTGATTGTCCATGTGTTTGGAACTTGCGCTTCTGTTCACCAAGTTCTGCATGTTTATTCTCTAGATCTATGTTTTGTTTAGTAATGTTGCGAAGTCCGAGAAGCTGTGACTCTGTAGTTGATAGTTGGGTGGCCCTATCAGACCATCTAGGAAGCATTCTTACCTCTTTGGGTCAGTATTAACTTCATCTGATTCATGGCGAGACAACTGAGTAAACTTATCCAGATACTCGTTGACCGACATATTGTCTTACTTTAGAGCGAGGAACTCCCTTTGCTTAAGCTTGATCGTACCGCAGGGGAATGTGGTGCACGTGAAAATGATCCTTGAACTCCCGCCAGGTGATGGTGTTAGGTGTAGCATGTGCGACGGTGTACGCTTCCATCATTTAGTCCGTTAATTCTTCCAAACACCCTGTTGTATACAAGATCATTTCTCTATTAGTACATTGCGTCATTTTCAACTTCTTGATAACAATCTTTAATCAATCATCAACATCCAATGAATCGGTTGAGTGGGAGTATGCGGGAGGATGGTGACTCATGAATTCCTTATGGTTGTCCACCGGTGCTGGTGGTACTGACTTCGCTGAGCTTGAATGTTTGATTAATGGCAGACAAGTTTTGGATTAGCTGCATGTGAGCGGCAAGAGATTGTTGCGTTACTGGATCCATTGTTGGGTTGAGGGGTGGGGGTGGTGCTTGATTCTGTTGATTAGCAATATGAGTACGGACAACAGGTGGAATGTCTTGACCTTTTTCCTGACCTGGTGCTTACCTTCTGATTGTTAGAGAAAAGTGTCTCAGATAGGAATAGTGAACTAATGCATGAAGAGATGAACTCAAAAAGATGAAGCAACATGATCTTCCCATTTAAGACAGATCCTTGTCCCAAGATTCACAAAGGCTAGCATGAAATAAGAGTTCGGGTGTTTAGCATCAAACACTGCTTATCTTGCTTCCATATAATTCGTTTTACACAAGCTCCATATATATAATTCTTTATTCTTCACAACTCACTTTATAAATAAAACACCTCATGACCTATTCAATCTAAATTCATTTGTAACTGTCCATTCCTTTTCTCGACTCTGTTGATTTGCCTTTGTAGGATTTTTTTCTTCTTTTCTTGATAAAGTGATTTGAATAGAGCTGGATCGACTCCATAATTGTTTCTTTTCCTAAGCTTAGCCATCTCGAATCATACTTCGGGTCCTCATACACAATCTTTTAATATTCTTCTCCATTTGATCCAAAGGCTTCTTGAGTACTGACTTATGAAATGTCCCTCTTTGTTACAATAGAAACATGCTTTTCTTGCTTTAGTATCCTGGCGATTGTATGTTTGACTAGAAGTAAGGGTATTGAGACTTCGATCCTGGGGTTGATTACTATCCTATTTTGCACACCAACTAGCAAGATATCCATTTTCTCCATGCTTGAGGCAATATAATCCATCGTGATTAGGCAAAATCCTCTTACACTTTGTTGAACAATTATTAACATAGTGGCCTTCTTCACCACATTTGAAACATAGTCTCTTAAGACCTTTGTCTTGGCTTTCTTCACTTGCATGCTTCTTGAGTTGTTTGATTCCGTCAGGCTGAAATTCATTGAAAGTTATACTCCAATCCTCAAGGTTGATAATCTGATTACTATCTATAGCTTGAGCAATTTTTTTTGTAGGACTGGATTTTGGGTACATAACTTCCTTTTCTTATTGATATTCAAATGGTAACATTGTCTAGCCTCATCTGTCATTAGGCTGGCTTCTTTTTGGAGACATGAACGACCATAATGCTCACAACATTGACATGTTCCCGTAGTCTTCATATGTTCATGTTGTTCGTTCATCCGCAATTCCGGTGCTCCATGACTTCTCTTATTATTTTGATGATTCCATGCTTCTACAACTTGCTCCTTTACCGGTCCCAAGAACTCCGGCTTTGGTTATCTCCGTGTTATGAGGGGATGATGTGTTGATCTCCTTTTGTCCTTGTAAGACTTGAGCTTGCATGATCGATGGCTTTTCTTTGTCCAATGACAATGGAACGGATGAATTCGACGGTTATCGGCCAAAACAAGATTGGAGTTCTTAGGATTTGATGCTTGCTCTGTAATATATTGATGGATATTAACCATGGTTTGGGTCATTGCTTGCAGAGTCTGAGTTTGTGTTACCATATACTCTAGCATCTTGCGTTCAATTGCTGAGGTTATAGATGAAATGTTGATGTTTCCTTTGTTGTCTTTATCTTCGTGATTTCCATTGGGACTTGCTATCTGGTTGTGTGATAAAGGTAAGCTCAGAAGAGGTTGGAAACAGATTGAAGAGCAGGGTAAAATTATTGATATCATATCCATCTTTTATTGTTGTGATTGTAATCACATTGTGGTAGAGAGGAGAATAACAAGGATGAAAGAAATTGACCATCTTTTGTTTCTTTAACTTCTCTCATATGTTGATGTCTGTATTCATTTGTAGATTTCTTGTTGTTGATGTTGGTGTTGCTTCTAGACTTTGATCTTCTGACATCCTTCAACCAACTTGAATGGCAGATAAGGATAACCCAGATTTGAACCCAATCTATCTCTATTAACCTAACAATTTATTTCTTGTTGCATTTGTGGCCATCACTCCACAATACAACTCACACAAACAAAGATCCAAATCAAACATGTGTTCAAACAACAAACATCAACACAACGATCGTCCTCACAGAAACGTTTCTATCGAAGTTGATAAGGGGTAGGCAATCTAAGAACTTATATTAGACAACCTTGGTGGTGAAGATTCAGCTGATAGCACAAGAAACGAACTCAGAATAGATCAAAACAAAACGATGTGTGTTAACAAGAAGACAAGATTAAATTAGTTTTTTATATGTAAAATAAGTCAATTTTGACGGATGACAGGCTTTCTAGAACATGAATCCTTACTTTTCGACCATATCTAACTTAAGGTTGCGTCCTACAGTCATCACTGCTCTGATACCACTCTGTCACACCTGATTTTCCGAAGAAAACCAAATGCATCTCATATAAGCGCCAGGATCGAGTTTACACACATATGATAGACGTCATGAGTGAAATATCAATAAACAGCAATAAAAATCGTACAAGAGTTAAACCATTACATTATCTCTTTATTACACTCGGACGTTAGACTCGAAGGTCTTTACAACGATCAAACGTTAACTATGAAGACGCAACTCCATCTTCATCTTCCACGGGCACATGATCGGGGGGCACGCAAGCCTCGAACTCCTCGTAGTCGCTGAAGTACTCTCCTCCAGTGTTCTCCTCTGAACAGCGGGTAAGCAAGGGTGAGCACACTTATGGTTGGAGCTCAGCAAGTGGGGGAAAGATGCAAGGCCATCAAGGATAGGCTAAGAGTTTTGCTGCGGTTAGCATTTTAATGTTGGTCAAATTTTATTAGCAAGCACCTAATTACTAGGTGTAAGTTTATACCAACCCACTTAAGCATTTAGGAAAGCATCTCCTCTCAAAAACCCATAAGAAACCACGATTTAATTCCATCTTCAAGTTTATTAATCATGTGAGGGTCCAGGCCACTTTTGACCGTGAGCACGGCCGATCGATCGCCTTTACACTCGCAGAGGTTGTACACTTTACCCACGGTTCGTGTTCCCCATGTCGCCCGGGTTGATCGGACCCTTAAACACTTCCGAGGTGAGTGGCTAGGGGTCCACTACGAAGCCTTTACAAAGGAAAGAAGAGAAACCAACGACCCGCAACGATTACGGAATGGAGCGGACCATAACCCTCCCTAATGGTCGCACCTTAGCCAAGGCCGCTACCCCAAAAGAACCGGCTATACCCCTTCAACTCCGGCCCCCCGTGCCCCTCTCGGAAAAGAGCTATCGGTAACCCACTCTCCTAATTAATCGGCTAAGCCGAGCCATATGGACCGTGGTTGCACCGTTTTTCCCGGGTGGTTCTCCATGTTCCGATTAAACCATATGATCTTGTTATTAACCATAAGCACACACATACGTGTATATCATCCAAGTTATCATGATCAACATTCATCATATTGCATAAGATTCATTTTAACCATCCCAAGTTATAGCAACTAAGCATTTGTACCCAAAACAATTATTTAAAAAGGGTTGTCCAAGGTAATGAAGGTAAAAGTCTAGTCATGTCCTTAAAAAGGTGATTTCCCATCAAATTTATGCAATACAACATTTAAAAGTAAACTTAGTTATCATGCAATTGTTTAGGACAAAGACGAATATGCGAGAGGGAGAAGTCCACTTGCCTTCCTTGCTTAAACACCGGAGTTCTTTTTCTTCAAACACTTGCTCTTGATCTACTCCAACCGGGTCGCTCACTTGAAACCGCACGACGTCTACGAGCACACAAGAAAGCATACAATAAACAAAACAATACACCAAGCAAAGGTAAACCGATCCGACGGAAGAAACGGATAACAAGGTAGCTTTAAAGAAAGGTGGTTAGGAAAGATTAGGTGTAACAACATAGTTGATTCACCAAGAGAGAACAAGGGTTGGCTCTAGGAAAGCGAACACAAAAGCACTAGGAACTATCGAAAGATTTGGATGATCACAAACAAAAGCTAGCTCGTGCTTGGTATATTTTAATTAAATAAAATCATGTTTATAGGTTATTTCGAGAAATACCCTATTTATAATTAGGCAAGTTATATTGGTATTTAAAAGACGATGTAAGCCTACTTCAATTTTATTTATAAATATCCAAGTTTAACTTATACAAATTAAACATTTAATTTAAAAGAAACATGTAAAAGCATCTAAGCGCTTCTCTTTATATTTCGAGTTATTCTAATCAAATTATAACTTAAAAACACATTTATATTCATATTAATCAAATTAACAATTTAATTAAGAAAACTCGAGATAAACCTATATTGCTTTTATATAGGAAGCAAATTGCATAATCATTAATCAAATTAAGTTTGATTATAAAAACCGAGGTACACATCTAATTGGCTTTTAATTATAAGAAATATTTAACTAATATTAAGCATATTAACTTTCTTATGAAAACACGTGTTGAACTCTAACTAGGTTTTAATTAGAAAAGCATGCATAATAAGATTTAATCATATTAATCATTTAAATAAATTATAAAACAAGGAACATGCACAACATTGGTCCTATCACGTAGTTTTAGTTGATATGAGCCTAACGCAACTTGAAACGGTGGAAACGGAGCTAAAACGCACAAGATACGGCCAAAACAAGGTTCTAAAACTCGACGGGCTTAAAAAGACGGTCGCGTGGACACCAAGAACGCTTAAAACGGAGCTAGGACGGAAAAGATATGGTTAAAACAAGTTTCAGGGGCTTTTCTGCGAAGAAACAGGGCTTCCAGGGGCTTATCTGCAAGAATCCAGGGGCTAAAACATAATTACACATATAAACCCAAGGTTTATAGTGTAAAAGATCAAGAATGGACCTCTGATGGGAAGAACTAAGAAGGACAGGGGCTTAAACGTTGAAAACAGGACCTAACTGAAAGGATTTCTATAGGTGGAAGGGCATGGTTGTGAATTCCAGAAACTGGAGGTCCTTTTTGCAAAACTGCCAAGGCAGCCGGTGGAAAGGCCGAGGGTGTGCCACGTGGCGAGCTGTGATTGGCTGGGCTGATGCAGGGCTGACGCAAGCATGACGCGCGCGGTGGACCGGCGCACGTGGACTTGGTCCACCGGTCCACGGTGGACCGATCTAAGGGGTACGCCCCCCCTTTAGATCCGGGCCGTCCGTGCCCATCGGACGGCCCCGGTTGCACGCAGGCGGCGGGCGGCGGGGAGACGACGGCGTGCGGCGGCACCGACGGACGGCGCGGCGGCGGCTCGCCGGAGGCTCGCCGGAGACGGTGTTCTCGAGCTAGGGACCACGGTTTGGGGTGCGGGCCGGGACCTACACAGAGCTAGAAGAACGACGAACCCAACCAGGGCTGCAGGGAGGTGTCTCGGGCGGCCACGGCGGCTCGCACCGCGAGGGGGCGGCGCGGTTGACGGCGGCGCGCGGAGGCAAAGGCTACGGCTCGGGGTAAAGTAAAACAAAGGAGGGGGCGAGGTTCTCACCACGCAGGCATGCCTCGGGCGAAGGCGATGGCGTCCTCGAGGCGACGCAGAGGGAGATCGACGCCGGCGATTAGAGGTTGAAGACGACGGCGGCGCTCCGTCCGCGGCTCGGTCCGCGTGGCGAGGAGAAGGCGCCCGGGACGAGAGGGAGGCTTGGTGAGAATCACACGTGAAGAAGAAAAAAGAAAGCAAGGGGATAGAGTCACTTCACCGACGGCGGAGAGCACCGGGCGGCCAACGGTAGCCGGCGGCCGAATTAGATGGGCGGCGGCGCGAGCGCGTGAATGAAGGGTGGTGGGCGTGCACGGTTGCGGAAAGGGGGTGCGCAAGGCTCGAGCATGCCTTTATAGGCTAGGAAGGAGGAGAGGGAGCGGCGTCCGGGCCAATTGGCCATCAATGGCCATGGCGGCCGGCCCGGCCTTGATGGAATTTAAGGGGGAGGAAGGGGTAACCGACGGAGGAAAGGAGGGAAGGAGTGGCGTCGGGGCTCCAATGCGCCTTGATGATGGGAATTGAAGGCGGGAGGGCGATGAAGGCGCCGAAACGGCCGGTGGCGGCGCGCGGGATGCAGAGCAGGGGAGGGAAACCGAAGGTGAGAGGAGGAAGGGGAAGCTGACGAGCGGGCCCGGCCAGTCAGTGAGAGGAGAGAGGAAGGGGAGGTGGGAGTGGGCCGGCGACGGGGTTGGTGGGCTCAAAGAGAAGGTGGGCCGACGGAGGGAAACTGGGCCGCGGGTTGGGCTTGGGGTTAGATAGGTTTGGTTTTGTTTTTTTTTCTTAAACCTTTTCAAACTTTTAAAATTTAAACTCCTTCAAAACTTTTCAAGATTTAAACTCTTTTCAAAATTTAAACACTTCAAGCCTTTTCCAAAGTTTTCCAAACATTTTAAAATCTTTTAAAACTTCACACAAACAAATAAAACCATGCATTCAAAACATGATGCACAAGCACTTATTGCTTCTAAATTATTAAAATGATATTTAAATATTTTAAAGGCCAAATTTATTTGATAATTTATTTAATCCTTAGGAAATAAAATCTAAAACACCTTGTTGCTTACATTAATTTAGTGATGGAATTTTAGGGTGTTACAAAGACGCCGGTCAACCACACCCTCGAGCAGTACGACCTGCTCAAGAGATACTACAGTCGCGCCGCCGCGAAGGACGTCGAGGCCAAGAAGGATGGGGGTGACGGCGACACCGGCGGCTTCCCCGCAGTGGAGAACGTCTTCCTCATCTTCGGGGGGCCAACCGTCGACATGTCCAACAGCCAGCGCAAGTGGGAGCGGCACGAGGTCCTCGCCGCGGAGAAGGCGCCTCCCTCCTTCCTCGACTGGTCGGAGGACGCCATTACCTTCAGCTGCGAGGATCACCTGAATCGCATCCCCAATCCGGGCCAGTACCCGCTGGTGGTCGACCCGGTCATCGGGAACGCCCGGTTCTCCAAAGTGTTGATGGACGGGGACAACAGCCTCAACATCCTCTATGCGCACACCTTGCGCTTGCTGGGGATCGGGTTGGACCAGCTGTGGCCCAGCACGACGTCGTTCCACGGCGTCGCGCCGGGCAAGTGCGTCCAGCCCCTCGGGCGATCGACCTGCCAGTCTGGTTCGGCACACCAGACAACTTCTGCAAGGAAACGCTCACCTTCGAGGTGGTGGGGTTCAGGGGCGCGTACCACGCCATCCTTGGGCGACCGTGCTACGCCAAGTTCATGGAGGTCCCGAACTACACCTACCTCAAGATGAAGATGCCGGGGCCCAAAGGGGTCATCACCGTGGGCTCGTCCATCGAGCACGCATTCGACTGCGACGTCGAGTGCGTGGAGCACGCGGAGGCTCTAGCGCTGGATGAAGCGCTCATGACGAATTTGGAGAAGCTGGTCAACGAGGACCTCGACTCCACCGCCAAACACGCCGGCAGCTTCGAGGCTGCTGAGCAAACCAAAGATGTGCCCCTTGACCCTGCTGCCCCCGAGGGCAAGGCGTTGAGTGTCAGTTCCACCCTCGACCCGAAATAGGAAGTGGTGCTCGTCAACTTCCTCCACGCCCACGCCGACATCTTCGCGTGGAGCCCCTCGGATATGCCAGGCATTCCGAGGGAGGTCGCCGAGCACTCCCTTGACATCCTACCTCACTCCCACGCCGCGCAGCAACGGCTGCGCCGCTTTGATGAAGAGCGGTGCCGGGCGATCGGAGTGGAGCTGCGGAAGCTCCTCGAGGCCAGGTTCATCAAGGAAGTGTTCCACCCTACGTGGCTAGCTAACCCTGTTTTAGTTAAGAAAAAGAATGGGAAGTGGCGGATGTGTGTAGACTACACTAGTTTAAATAAAGCATGTCCTAAAGTTCCTTTTTCTTTGCCACAGATCGATCAAATCATTGACTCGACTGCGTGGTGTGAGCTCTTATGCTTCCTTGACGCCTATTCCGGGTACCACCAAATAAAAATTAAGGAGTCCGACCAGCTCGCGACTTCATTCATCACGCCGTTTGGGATGTATTACTACGTAACAATGCCATTCGGTCTCCGAAACGTGGGCGCTACATACCAGCGATGTATGCAGCAAGTTTTCGGGGATCACATCGGGCGGACCGTTGAGGCATACGTAGACGATATAGTCGTGAAAACCAGGAAGGTGGACGACTTGGTTCACAACCTCCGCATCGCATTCGGCTGCTTACGGGCCAACGGGGTGAAATTGAACCCCGAAAAATGTGTATTCGACGTGCTGCGAGGTATGCTGTTAGGATACATCGTCTCCCAATGAGGTATCGAGGCTAACCCCGAAAAGGTAGCTGCCCTCGAGCGAATGGGCCAAATTCGAGATCTCAAGGGGGTCTAGAAGGTGTTGGGGTGCCTTGCCGCCTTGAGCCACTTCATTTCGAGGCTCGGCGAAAAGGGCTTACCCCTCTACCGGCTCCTAAAGAAACACGAGCGCTTCTCCTAGACCGTCGAGGCTCCTTGACAAGCTGAAGGCGACGCTCGCGCATGCCCCAATCCTTACGCCGCCTCAGGACGGCGAGCCTCTGTACCTCTACGTCGCCGCGACCACTCAGGTGGTCAGCGCTGTCATCGTAGTAGAGCGTACCGAGGAGGGGCACGCCCCTACCGGGGCCCGGCGGCCGGTATACTACATCGGGGCCGAGGCTCCGTTCGAGACCAAGGCGCGCTATCCGCAGTCCCGTGTCGCTCTACGCAGTGGTCCTTGCACGGCGCAAGCTCCGCCACTATTTCGAGGCTCACCCGGTCACGGTGGTCTCCTCCTTTCCGCTGGGAGAGATCATCCGGAACCCGGATGTGGCAGGCAGGATTGCCAAGTGGTTGGTAGAGCTGATGGGTGAGACACTCACTTACGCGCCGCGCAAAGCGATCAAGTCCCAGATCTTGGCGGTTTTCGTCGCCGAGTGGACAGACACACAGTTGCCGCTGCCACAGATCCAGACCGAGTGCTGGACCTTCTACTTCGACGGGTCCGTGATGAAGACAGGAGCGGGCGCGGGCCTGCTTTTCGTCTCACCCCTTGGGGAGCACATGAGATATGCGGTGCGCCTGCACTTCCCTGCGTCAAACAACATGGAGGAATGCGAGGCCCTCCTTTGCGGCCTTAGAATCACCGTCGAGACGGGCATCAAGCGCCTCGACGTGAGGGGAGACTCGCAGCTCGTGATCGACCAGGTCATGAAGAACGCGAGTTGTCATGACGACAAGATAAAGGCATACTGCAAAGCCGTGTGGGCCCTCGAGGATAAGTTCTACGGCATAGAGCTCAACCACGTGCCACGCCGGTACAACGAGGAAGTGGACGAGCTCGCCAAAATCGCGTCGGGGCGGATCACCGTTCCCCCAAACGTTTTTGCGTGAGACGTCAACAAGCCGTCCGTCGACCTCGAGCCCAACACCTCGAGTCGTGAAGAACCCTCGGGGGCTCCCTCGAGTCCAACAGGCGCAGAGCCCATGGACGAGGACCCCTCGAACGAGGTGTACGTACTCGCCCTGCTCGAGGGGTATGGCGCCGACGAGGCCGAAGCCATGGAAACAAAGCCGGTCCCCAGCATGGGAGACTGGCGGGACAAATACATCACCTGAATGGACCGAGGGGAGCTACCCACAGACCGATCCGAGGCCAGACGCATTGCCAGGATGGCCAAGTCGTTCACCCTCGTCGGCGGCGAGCTGTACAAGCGCGCCGCGTCAGGCGTCCTGCAGCGATGCGTCCCCATCCCTCAGGGGCGCGAGCTCCTCCGCGACATCCACGCGGGTGTATGTGGTCACCACACGGCGCCACGCACCCTCGTGGGCAACGCGTTCCGCCAAGGCTTCTACTGGCCCACCGTGGTCGCCGATGCCAGTGAGATCGTGCGCATCTGCAAAGGGTGCCAGTTCTACGCCTACAAATCCAACCTACCTGCACACGTCCTGCATACCATACCCGTCACATGGCCTTTCGCCGTGTGGGGGGTGGATATCGTCGGGCCCTTGCGGAAAGTGCCCGGGGGCTACACTCACTTACTGGTCGCCATCGACAAGTTTTCCAAGTGGGTTGAGGTGCGCCCCATCACGAATCTCAGGGCAGAGCAGGCCGTGACGTTCTTCACCGACATCGTCCACTGGTTTGGAGTGCCCAACTCCATCATCACCGACAACGGGTCCCAATTCACGAGCAGAAAATTTCCGGAGTTCCCGCGACAAATTCCACATTCGCGTCGACCGGGGCGGTCGTGGCACACCCACAGACCAACGGTCAGGTGGAGCGCGCCAACAGCATGATCCTGCAAGGTCTGAAACCTAGAATCTTCGGCAGACTGAACAAGTCTGGTCGAAAATGGCTCCAGGAGCTACCCGCGGTCGTGTGGAGCCTCAGGACCACCCCGAGCAGGGCCACAGGATTCACCCCATTCTTCCTGGTCTATGGCGCGGAGGCTATCCTCCCCACTGACTTGGAGTACGGGTCGCCCAGGGTTCAGGGCTATGACGAGGGCGCCAACCAGCGAGCCCGCGAAGACTCGCTGGACCAACTAGACGAAGCCCGCACCGTGGCCCTGATGCACTCCGCGAGATACCAGCAGGCCCTAAGGCGCTACCAAGCCCGGAAGGTGCGGCGCCGAGACTTCAGCGAAGGGGACTTGGTCCTAAGGCTGCGCTAGGACAATCGAGGCCGCCACAAGCTGTCACCCCCATGGGAGGGACCCTACGTCGTGGTGAAGGTGCTCAAGCCCAGCACATACAAGCTGGCCAACGAGGACGGCGAAGAACTCACCAACGCTTGGAACATCCAGCAGCTACGTCGCTTCTACCCCTAGAAAGGATTTCCAAGTTATTTTTGTAAATTGCGTACCCAACACCCCAGTTGGCTGTACAGATGTAAATCTCATCGAGTTAATAAAGTTAAAGGGCAACTTGGCTTTTCCCAGGAAATCCAAGTCACCCTCGGGGGCTACTACGGGGAGCATCCCCCCCGAAAAAATGGTCCATTTTTTCGCAAAAACTCGCAAGCACGCCAACTACGTCTCGACCTAAGCCTCGGGCAAATTCAGATAGAGCGCGGGCAGCCAAGCGGGAAAGACGTGCGAGTCGGAGATAGCCTACGCCTCCAACAGGATACGACCCTTCTCCCTCGCCTCTGGACCGGCGGGCCGCTCGTGAAATCGAATCTCTCTACCTCAAATTCGCCTAAGGAAAGGAAAAGAGCAGCGGAACAGCGTGGCAAGCGAAACAAAAGCTTTACTTTTATTTACAAAACGCTTTAAGCAAAATAGTTGCCCATTACATGGCCACACGGCCCCAACACTGACGCTTAAACAAAAAAGGGCTTGACGCCCAGTGGTCTTCAGGCTTAAGGGTCGCCGGCGTCAGGAGCATCCGGGAATAAGAAGTCGACAAAATCCTCGGCAAGCGTATCTGCAGCAGCGGCGGTGAGTGCGTCGGTGCGATTCATCGCCTCCTCGTCTTTAACGCCGACTGGGACAACGTAGCCTGAGGACACGGCTTCGAAGTCCACCACACCGAGAGCCTTCTTGACGCCCAGGTGAAGGGCGCGGCGCATGCGCTGCGAGACATGCCCCCCGAGGGTGCGCAAGCGACTCGCCAGCGAACTCCCGGCCTGCGCTACGCCCTCCTCCACCTCTTGGCAGATCTTGAGGGCGGCGGCCTGCAGCACCTCCAACTCCTATTGAGAGGAATTGTAGGCCGTCTGCACCGCCTTGGCCTGGGTAGTCATGTTTCCTAGGGCGGTCCGCAGGCCTGAAAGCCACGAACGAAGAAAGGAAAACGTTGGGAGAGAATCCTCGAAAAACAAGTCGACAAACAAAAAAGCGAACAGAAACTAACTCACCTTCGACCTGCTTCTTCTCCACCTCGAGGGCCTTGCGTGCCTCCTTGGCCTCTCGCCGCAAGTCACGGACTGTGGCCTCCTGCTCCTCGAGGGACTGGCGTAAGTCCTCGTGCGAGATGCTGAGCTGGACTAGCTCCCCGTTGAGCTTCGAGGCCTCATCCTCCCGCTGCTTGAGGGCCGCTTGCGCCCCCTCGAGCGCGGTGCGCTCTTGCTGGAGCTGACCCAGCGCCTCCTCCAGCGCCAAGCGCTCCCGCTCAAGCACAGCCCGGGCCTCGATAAGAGCGGCCCGCTCCTGCTGAAGCTGGCCTTCCGCCTCCTGGCGTGCGACTCGCTCCTGCCGGAGTTGCTCCTCCGCCGTGATGACCACAGCGGCCTTGTCGACCAGGCTGGCCCTCAGCTTCTCGGCCTCCTTGGCCCTCACCTCAGCTTGACTCTACCAGGCTCGCGCTCCCTCGAGGGCTGCGCGGTCCCGCTGGAGCTGGGCACGAGCAGAGACCACCTCCGCCTCCCACTCGGCCGCCACGGTGTGCGCCCCTGCCCGGATCCTCGCCTCGCCCTCCGCGGCGCCCTCGTCCCGGTCCACGAGCGGCCGCGCGCACCGCCTCGACGGCGGAGGCTCCCTCCGCAGGCCGGCCCTCCAACTCCAGGAGCTGGTCCCGCAGGGCTTCCGCCCGATACGCCAGCCACCCGTCCTCCGTCCTCAGGGCCTCGGCGAGGGCGTCAAGAGCGTCGCGCTACTCCTGGAGCCGGCGGAGCTCAGAGCTCATCCAGTCGAGGGCGTCATACCTTCCCCTGGCGCGGTTCTCCAATTCCTGCCTCCAACGAACGAAGACCGGTGAGCACCGCTCAGGAGAAGCATGGGCGCAAAAGCAACAAAGGGAGAAGAATCACAAAGTTCAACGAGCAACCACGTACCCAAAAAACACGCCACACTGGACTGTTGTGGATCCGCAACGCCTCATTCAGCGCCTGGTTGAGCGAAGCGCCGTGATCGCGGAGCTCCTGCCACGGCTCTCGCTCCGCCCGGGCCTCGACGAAATGGGCCGGCGGTGCGCGCGTGCGCTCCCACTCCTCGCTCCGGATGTGCCGCGGGGCCACCCGGAGTTGGGAGAGCGGCGCGCGACGACAAGGCCCCGGCACCGTCGGCCGGGCACCCCGCCGCCGTACAACCATCGTCCCTCACCACGAGCGCCCCCGTCGAGGCCTCGGGGGGCTAACGCGAGCGAGCTCGCCCACTTGTCCCCGGTCGGGCGGCGGGACATCGTCGTCCGGGACCTCCACCACCGCCGCTCGAGTGCTACGGCGGCCGGCGGACACCGGCGAAGTCGACGGTGCAACGACCGTTGCCGCCCGCCGTGGCTCCGCGGCCGTCGCCGCCTACGGCGGCTTCGTAGCCGTCCACCGCCCGCCGCGACCGCACGGCCGCGGCCGCGCTACGCGGGCCCTCGCTCGCCGCCGTCGTCGTGCTCCCGGCCGCCCGCGACGCCCTCGATGAGCGCCGCCTACTGGGGACGGCCGTGTCTGACCTCAACACCTTGGCAGGTGCGAGGGGGGGCACGGTGGGCACCACCCTGCGAACGTGAAAATGAGAAAGTTAAACTCTCACTCATATCAAAGATGCGGCGTACGGGGGAGCGGTCGCCTACCTCAGGGCGGAGAATCCCCGCTTCCTCTTCCTCGGGGGCTCGATGGACGTTGTGGCCGCCGGCGTGGCCACCGCCGCACCCCCAGTCATCCCCGCGCGCGCGCGTCGCCTCTCTCGTAGGGCGCTTGGCGGCGGCGCTCCCGCGCCCGCCCCGTGCGCCGTCTCCTCCGCCGCCTCCGCGGCTCTGGGCGAGGGGGGCGAAGGCTCCCACCTCTCGGGGAGAGTCCGCCCCCCATCGCTCTCCTCCTCCTCTCCCGACGACGGGTCTTCTGATGTCGCCGAGGTAGAGGACCCCTGCTGCTCACGCAGCCGGAACTCCTTGTCTCGCTGCTCCCGGTGCTCCTGTCGCTGGATCCTCTTCTCTTTCTTGCGCCGCCCTCTCCTGCTCCCCCGCCGCTACGCCGCGCGTCGCGCGCGGGGGCTCGGGGCGTGGGCGGGTCAGACCACGCGGCGTCCACGGCCATCACCTGCAAAGGGCGAGTGAAACTCCGGGTCACGACGATGCCCCACGAATCAATAGAGAGAAGAGGGGCGGGAATCCACTCACCAAAGGGCCGTAGGGGAGCATGAAGAACGACCAGAGCGCGACGTCGTCATTCCTGACGGCCTTGAGGTTGACGGCGCGCCTCGCCCTCGTGGCCGCGTACTCCTGCGGAAGGAGATCGGGCAGCAGCCGCAATTGTGCCAATGCCACGGGGGTCGGCCTCCTCGTGCATCTCGGAGATGCGGAGCCGCCTCTCCATGAGAGGGATGATCCACTGGTGGTGGAGGTTCGCGAGAACCAAGGCCGCGCCCAGCCCGGCGTCCACCAGAGCCTTCAGCGCCTGCAAGGCTGAGTCCAGCCGGTCTTGACGCGAGGAGGGCGACAAGTTGTGCCACCACCTTCTCCCTCACGACCTTGCCGGTCCAGGGCGGAAGGTTGGGCTCGTCGTTACGGAGGTAGTACCACCCCCGCTCCCACTCGGCGTTGTTGGAGGTCATCGTGCAGGGGATGTAGAACTCCCTGCGCGTCTCCCGCAGCGCGATCGTCACGCCGCCGGCGCACACCGCGCGGCGCGTCTTCGGCTCCGGCGTGGTGAGTGTATGCAGCTCCGCACGGAAGAGGTGAACCCAGAGATCCCAGTTCACTGGGATCCCCAAGAATCCCTCGCACACGCCGACGAACGTGGCCTCCTGCGAGATTGCGTTCGGCGCAAAGTTGTGCAGCTCCACGCCGTAGTGGAAGCACAGCCCGCGCAGGAAGGGGCTCGCCGGCGCTGCGAAGCCGTGCTCGTGGAAGCGGATGAAGCTGATGACGTAGCCGAACGACGGGTTGGGCTCCCGGTCCCTCGCCGGCAGGTCAATCCACGCCGGGGGCTGCCCGTCCTCGTTCGCTGCCAGCTGGTCGGCATTCACCAGCTCGCTCAGGGCCAACCTCGTCGCCGTCGAGCGCGGCCACGGCAACGGGTCGATCACGGTGATGGACTGCGGGGGAGCCATGCGGGTCGGCGAAGGAATGCGGGGAGACGAGGCAAGCGCTAGGAGAAGGCGAAGGGGCGCGCGCACTGCTCTGAGTCAGAGGCGAAAGAGACGAAGGCGATGGGCGCTAAGTGCTGAGGTAGAAAACTCGCCTCGCCCTCCCCCTGTACTTATAGATCCACGGAGCCATGCTCCCCGAATCACGCGCTCTACGCGCATTAACTGCAGGCGAGCGGCCCGGTCGCTGACAGGCGGGGTCCACCACGACCGAAGTGGCCAGACGCGCGCACGCGCGCGATCATTACGGCGCGACAACTGAAGAGCCGCGGCCGGCCGTCGCGTCCGCCCGCCCACGTTGCCCACTATGCGCACGGCCGCGACGCCTGAAAAGGCGCGCCCGCAGCGCACGGCTGTGGCCGTGACTGTAGGCATTAAATGGCCCGGTCCCTTACCAAGTAAGGACGACCCTCGAGTGGCCCGATCCCAAGGCTCGAAAGATCTGACCCTCGAAGGGTGCGATTACCAACCTGTGGTCTCGAAGCCCGCTCAGCGGGAGCAGGAGCCACGGGTGCCCTTGATTTACAAAGACTACTGATCAGCGGTTCGAGGGCCGGTCCGACTGCGAGCCCTCGAGTCCTGCAGATGCAAAAAATCGGGGGCACCCAGCTGCCACCCCGCAGTGGCCCTACTGATCAGGGGTTCGGAGCTTGACCCTCGACGAGTTCGAAACAGGTGCCCCAGATCGACAGAGTCAGGGACGACGAGGGCGCGCGCATTCGAGCCTATCCTCGAGCCCACCGGCTCGAGGGTGCCCCACATGTCATATTCAAGAGCCAGTGAGGGCAGCTAGTCGGGGGGATCCCATCGAGGGAGAGCTTCCGCGCCCTCGGTCCCTAGCGAACGGGACCGAGCCCCACCTAGCAAACCCGCGCAAGCGCTTTCATGGACGAGTCTCCAGACCACGAGCCAACAATTATTGAACGGGGCATGGGCGTCCACTTGAATTACCCGATAACAGCTCGACGAGGAATCCGCAATCCACGACCCGATCGATGGGGGTTGTGTAAACCTCACCCTCCGTCCCGAGGAGGGACGGCGAGGGAGCGTACAAATACAAGTCGGAGAGCTCGCCCCGATCGCCTCGAACGGGCCCAGGCTCGGGGGCTCGACGCACGGCTACACCTCCTAGGGAGAACCGAACGCAAACGACGCCAGACGTGTGCGTGTGGCGCACCGAGGCCGGCTGGAACATTGCCGATGCCGGTTGAAATAAACGCCCCGAACGCTGGAGTGTCTCGCGAAAAAACCCCTGCAGGAGCACTCACGCTCCTGCAGGGCTTCGGGGGCTAGACCCGCAGGTCCACTTACGCGGCCCCACGAAACAACATTAGCAACCAGGAGGGAAAAATGTCCCATCAGCAAGCGTCAGCATCTGCGGGACAGCCATGAGGGTCCCCTAAATAACCAGGAGAAATCCGCTTAAAACCCGCAAAAAAACGCGAAAACACGAACTAACCCACAAACCTAAAACACGCGCACAACGCGATCACGACCCTGGTGGCCCCCGCAGTCCGCCAGGGTGGCACGGCGGATGCCCCCTCGGCGAGGTTCGCCTCGCTCGAGGGTTAAACACTCCCTCGGGCAGGGTCCGCCTCGCTCGAGGGCTAAACGCCCCTCGGGTAGGGTCCGCCTCGCTCGAGGGCTAAACGCCCCCTCGGGCGAGGACCGCCTCGCTCGAGAGCCCAGCGCCCCCTCGGGTGAGGTCCGCCTCGCTCGAGGGTACCTGCACGCACGTCACCCCCACTCCTGCCCCCGTCTACGGGCATTTAATGCTCTGACACCACAGGACGCACGCCACGATCCTGACACGCCTGGGAGTCACGCCCGGTGCTGTTCCACCGACTCCCTGGGGAAGGCCATCCCCGCCACTGTGTAGCACTATGCGATGAGGCCGGTGTTAGCCCCGTGACACTGCGCCGCCTACTCCTGTACGGCTAACGCGCCGAGCCCTCGAAGAGGGGCCGGTGGTACCCTAGAATACTTTTTCCGTGACTACACAGGGCTATGACGTGACGTCAGGCCGGCGGGAGCGGTCTTCCCCGTCGCTGTCAACCCTGTGCGGCCATCCCCGCCACCGCAGCGCCACACCGGGCACTGTGACGACATCCTCGACACTGTTGGAGTGCATGGGGACGGGACGCCGCCATCGCCACTGTGCCGCGTACGGACCCCCCGTTGGCGGCACCCTCGAACCGACCTGCGACGGCGGCCGGACGACCAACCACTACGCTGCCACCCTCGAAGCTGCTCCTATACAAGCACAGGACGCGCCACGACGCCCCGACTGGAACAGGATTCGCCAGGACGGTCGTTAGCTTCATGGCACTGCTCGCTGCGCCTCCACACATAGGAAATAGTGCGGCACACATGCAAACTGCTCCATCCTTGGCCTATAAAAGGAGGGGCAGTCCCCCGGCCGCAGGGGGACGACGGATAGCGATCACCCACGCGCTCTCCGCCTTCACCACGATATTGGCACTTGCGTCAATCAATACCTCTGGGACTTGGGCCTCCTCTCCCGCCACACTTGTAGCCCCCCTCTACGAGCACCACAGTGCAAAGCATACAGTGCCCCGAGCACACCGCTGCTGGACGTACGGCCCTGGCCGGAACTAGGATAAACCCAGTGTCATTAGTTGCTAGCACCGGCCCATCGAGAGGCAGATCTCAGCATTACTAGTTAGTGTCGGGACTACATTCCGCACCGACAACACATAATGCAAGAACAACTCGATCGAGGTTTTCATCAGTAGATAAATTCATTGATTAATCAGTAGATTAATTCATTGATCTGTACTGACCTTGTTGCGAAAGTCGACGACACGCGTCTTGGCCGTGTACGACTCGACGACGGCGGCGCGGTAGGCGGACTTGAGCGCCCGCTCCTCGTCGTGCTAGAAGCCACACACGAACGCCACCCGGGGCCTTCCGGACGGCGAACCGTCGATAATGATCAAACGTAAACAACAGAAGTGAACATATGATTATATTTTGCAATGGAATGAGTAAAAGTCACAGTTAGCTTGGCAGGTGCTTGCCGACGTCCGTTCTGAGCGTGACTTGGCGTGCAGCAAGAATCTTCATGGGTTGTGTCATTGCTTATCTCACTTGAGTTCTCCCTAAACGGTTAGCTTGGCGAGTATGGGGAGAGCTGCAAGAAGCAGTCTTAGGCATCCTCGATAGACAATCACCACCAATTCACGCCATCATCACCATGTCCGGGGGCACACCGCCGCGCGTCATGGAGGACTTCCTCAGCGTCGTCCAGCTCCTCAGCGATGGCTCCGTCGTCCGCGGCGACGAATCTCAATCATCATGCCGGCAGGGCCGTTCCCGGCCGTGCCGACCGTCTAGTGGAAGGACGCGGTGTACGACACGGCTCGAGGCCTCAAGGTCTGTGTGTACAAGACGTCGCCGCCGGCGACGAAGGTAGTAAGCCCCCGGTGCTGGTGTACTTCCACGTAGGTGGCTACTGCCTCAGCACCTACGACCATCTGTCCATCCCATGTTCCACTCTTTCTGGCAGCGCTTCGCCGCTGAGATCCCCCCTGTGGTGCTCTTAGTTCAGTACTGCCTCGCCCCGGAGCACCGCCTCCCCGCGGCCGTCGACGATTCCGCGCTGTTCTTCTCCTGGCTTCGCTCTAACACCGAGCCTTGGCTCGCCGAATCAGCCGACCTCTCTTGGACGTTCGTGTCCGGCGTGTCAGCAGGCGCCACCCTGGCCCACCACGTCGTCGTCCAGATCACCTCCGGGCAGATCGCGCTCGATCCCGTGTGCCTCGCTGGATACATCCTCTTCTCGGCGTTCTTCGACAGCGACAAGCGCACAACAACGGAGTCCTATACTCCTATCCCCCGCTGGCGTGTCTGTGACGGTCGAGTTGATGGGAACTTGGCAATTTGGGAGAATTTGGGAGGCGTGATCACCATGAACGAAGTTAAAAGCCGAGTGCGTATCTACTAAAAAAGCCCAGTGGGTATGGCAAGGAATGGAAAGGGATCTCGATCGCTACAGCAGGTGCGGTCACGGTGGGTATAGCGGGTGGGTAGGAACTACTTCGGTGAGAAAAATAATTTGTTTTTGGCAGAAACACTCTCCAAATTGCGATTTTTTGGTACTTCATAGTTCTTCCACCTTATCCACCTCAAAAAAACATATGACGGGTGGGTCCGGCGTGAGGGGTAAGGCGGGTCCGATTTGGGTGGGAAAAATTTTCAATTATCTTCGCTTCTTATAGTATAAATAGAATAGAAATGGAATAGAATAGAAATGGAATAGAATAGAATAGAATAAAAGAGATTAAGTCCAAAATTAATTCAAAGCCTCTGGGTGGAGCACGGTACCTGTGGCTCCACTTACTCCTTGCTAGTTTGCTACAATGCACGTGTCAAGGGATCCGGAGCCGGGGTCATCTTTACGTTTTATATTCCACCCTTATGTACTCCCTAAGCCCGTTCAACCTCATATCACTAGGAATAAGTCATGGATTTCTTCAATGAAAGGAAGTCTTGTGAAAACCTGTCGAGTTACACCTTCCTAATGATTAATTCTAAGCATGAATGACCAATTGGTCATCAGGACCTCAATAGCAACAATTAAGAAGTTGCGGGATTGCTAGAGACGAAATGTGATGAGTTTTTAGGTTTGCTATATGTATAGCATACACGTGTGCTTGTTCTGATGGTGTTATGTGTTTCCCGCGTAATGTGTCGTGCTATGTATGTATCCTCTCCGGATCATTAATTCTTGACCCATGATTTAAACCTCCTACTAGGTTAAAAAAAAAGCTGAAATTCGATGACTTCGACGCAGCAGCAGGCAGGCACACACCACCATGCTACAGCCCGAACTGCAATCTGAGAAGGGAGGGCAAGAGAACGAAAGCAAGAACCCTAGCCTAGCTTCACAACACGGCAGCCAGGACAGGACAGGACAGAATTACCGAAGTGCCCCTCGCCATTTAACCATCTCATCCCCTCACCTCCCCGACGGCGACTCCTCTCGCTCGAGCTCGCCCTCCTCCCCCCCCTCTCTACCGTCGCCCGCTCTTCCCCGGCCAGCGATCCCGATTCAACTGGTAAGCCCTCCGATTCTGTTGCGCCCCGCGGTTCCCTTGCCCAGTTGCCCGCGGGCCGGCCGCCCGGCCGGCCGCGCGGCGCTGGGGTTTGCTGCTGAATCGGCGAGTCGTAGGAGCCAGGGACAGGATGGGAGGCGACCGGGTGCCTTGCGTGGTGTACTGATGCCACTGTCACGGCGTTGGCTCGCGGTTTCTTCATGGTTTAGGTTTTTTTTGGGGTCTGTAGAGGTGATTGCTGTTGGCTGGGAGGCCCCGATTGCAGTCCGGGCTGTGGGTAGCACAAAATCGCTCCTTGGCTCGAGGAAGAGCTCAATTTCGGTGTCGTCAAGCGGCCCGATTGGTGAAATTCTATCAGGAGTGCAGGGGGGGACTTTAGAGGTCAACAGTTGAGAATATTTCTCTGAGAGGAGTATAGGATTGCAAATAATTTTATCGTTTCCAATGATTGAGAGCTGCTGAGCAGGCAGATTGGTAGATGCTTGATTGCAGTGTGTCAAATTCTGCGATTGTCTTAGTCTCTCTGACGTTTGCTTGTCACCATTTTGTGGGCACCATTTACAATTGGAGCCCCCTGTCATTGGGTCATTTGGTTTTCGTGCAATGTCACAAATCTCTAGCAAAAGGCTGGTAGTGAGGTAGGATTGGAAGAAAGAAGAGATGAGGAAGCTTAGTCTAGATAGAATTTCGGAAGGGAGGAGTGTAGGTTAAGCTCACCTTTTTATAATGGTGGCAAGCAATTCGCTAGGTACGAGGTTCTACTAGTTCAGCGATCATACTGTGTGTTAACCTTGTTTCTGGGACCAGGACAGATTTTTCGTTGTTCAAGGCAGCATGGTACCAGTGACTTGCTTCTGCGGTCTAGTATTAGTCTTGTCCTTTGTTTCAAAGATATGCACAGGAATGTCACTGTGTGGACACAAATTTTATATGAGGTCATCAGCTGGGAGTGGGGAATGTGTACATCTTAGGCTGCCGTAGATGTGACTGAATTGGAATCTGTAAAACCTTCAAACTCTGTGATTTCGTTACCATGGTAATGAAATTCGGGCATAGCCCTTGGTGGAAAAAATGTTGCTTTCCCTTGTACTGATAGCACTTTAAAATTCACCATCACTTAACTAATCAGTTAGAATTAGATGCTGTTAACAAATTAATGTACTTTTCTACCAGCTAATAAGAACGCAGCTGTATCTGGAACAAATAAATTCTACTTTTGCTGCTGCTGTCTTGCTGGAAACCTACTTACCATTTTCATTGTGCCAACAATTTGCATGTACCATTATGATGTTGGTCAAAATTAGGAAAGCTAACAGCATCCACCCTGCTGTTACTTTTCTTTTGGTTGCTGGAGGTGGTATTAGAATATCTATTAACAATGTCAATTGAGTAATAGGTTCGGTACGTATGTTCCACCTTGACCCCTAAGTGTAGACTGTTTTCTGTTCGCATAATCTCGCTAATAAAAGTGTGGTCTGAAAAGCCGAGTTAAACTGCCATCAGTGCAGTTCCTGTTTTAAAAGGTAAGAGATATATATGGCCTTCCCACTTTGCTGTTGTTCTGGGCCTATCCAGTTTGTTGTTACTATGGTATTTTACAAGCTACTTGTTACCATGATCATATCATCAGCTTCGTGTTCTATTACTCATTGTTGTTTCCGTGTTCTGTCTCATGTAGTGATATATTGAGATAGGACTGAATCGCTTCTTGGAGTTGAATATGATCAAGACAATGAATACACTATAGATGCAGAGTTTGCTGCTAGCTTGGTAACCTTGAAGATGATTGTAGAGTCATCATCTCCAGCATTGGATGCTGACAGAATAGAAGTTCCTTCACCAAAGGAAGAAAATAATTCAACAAATTCTGAAGCTGCTACAGATACTGAAGACTTTGAAATCAGTGACGATGACGATGATGACCGCAACCACAAGCACCGAAGACGGGAGGCTAGACCACAATCTGATGATAATACAGAGGAGCAACATCCAGGGATCTCTATCAAAAAAAGGAGCAGGGTTTCTGGTAGTGGGCAACCATTTGGCGGACCTGGTTCTCAAGGTGAATTACAGAAGGATTTTGTGCCAAAATTCAAGAGGCGTCCCGGAGCAGGAGCTCACAGCCGAGTGCCTAGAGTGAACCAGTCCTTCCGAGCCGATACATCATCTTCTGCTGCCGTTCGCCCTCCACGAGGAAGAGGACGGAATGGGGCACCCTGGACTCAGCATGACCCAAGATTTAACACCCTTGATATGATGGATTTTGCATCCCAGATGGCTCCACATGGACCACCTGCACACCCTAGTTTATTTATGGGCGCTGCATTGCCAAATGGTCCATATGGATTTATGCCTGGAATGCCTCATGGAATTTTGGATCC
This sequence comes from Cenchrus americanus, assembly GCA_947561735.1. Lineage (NCBI taxonomy): Eukaryota > Viridiplantae > Streptophyta > Magnoliopsida > Poales > Poaceae > Cenchrus > Cenchrus americanus. The sequence goes on along the minus strand of OX387241.1, from coordinate 218,856,568 downwards.
CATACACCCACTTGGAATGCAAGGTCCTATTCAGCCTGCAGTATCTCCTTTGATTGATCTTGGCATGCCTCGTCAACGCTGTAGAGACTTTGAGGAACGTGGATTTTGCCTGAGAGGGGATATGTGCCCCATGGAGCATGGTGTAAATAGAATTGTTGTTGATGATATGCAGGTATATCTATTTCACTCTTCATAATCATCTGCATACCATCCTGTATTCTTTTGCTTATCTGATGTGTTCCATCATAACTTCATAGGGATATTCTTGTGAGATTTACATATTTTTGCGTATCCAGATTAATTCCTGCATATATATTTTTTTTCACTCACAATGCTATGGCTATGTTGTGCGAACATAACTGTAATTGAAAGGCACACCCTGAACTGATCTGAGCTGTGAATCTTGTGATCAATGTTACTAAGAATACCCTATTCAAAATCCGAACTGAGAAGCCCTTTACTTCTATATCATACCACATTTAACTTTGGGGTGCCTTGGACCTTTAACTTCACCGTAGCATTTTACCTTCTGCTTGTTATTTTGCTTTAGTTAGTTTTTTAATAGAAAAGATTAAACTGGTTATGGGTGGCAAAGTTCCCCTGGTCAAAGTACTACTAGATAATCTTTTGCCCTGCGGTCAAGACATTGAATTTGATATAATCTCTTTATCACTTTGCAGAGTCTCTCGCAATTCAATCTTCCAGTATCAGTTCCAAATACTCAAGGACTGGGAATCCAAAATGAGGGAGGTACTGGTTCTGCTAGTAAAAGTGTTCCTGCAAAAGAGGTCAAATCTGGTGTGGCAAGTGATGCAGTAAAGCTAAATGGAACCACCACTTCAGCTGTTGCCGATGCTGATGTGTATGATCCCGATCAGCCTCTGTGGAACAATGATCACCCAGAAGCATCATGTGCTGGTTTTGTACATACTGAAGCTGGAATGTGGAATCCTGAATCCTCAGGCTATGAAATGGGGCAGGATCATTCAAACCAGGTTTTTGCTACTGATGGTTCGCAGGGTTTGAAGTCTTCTGTTTGGGGGCGGATAGCATCAAAGAGAAAATCAGGGGCTAGTAACACAGCTAAAATTACTTCAACAGGTACCACTGGAAACCAAAAAAGTGATTATGATGAGATGGCTCCCAGCACGGCCGCCCCATCAAAGTCTGCTGCTGCTAAGGATACTAATGGTCAGTCCAATTCAAGAATATATGGAGATGTGGGCCGGCAAAGTAATCGAGCTGCTCACAAAGCATCCCGTACACTTTATGTACATGGAATTCCCCAAGAAAGCAACAGATGGGAGGCCCTTCTCTCACATTTTCAGAAGTTTGGTCAAGTAATAGATATTTATATCCCATCTAACAGTGAAAAAGCTTTTGTCCAGTTCTCAAAAAGAGAAGAAGCAGAAGCTGCCCTGAAAGCTCCGGATGCTGTTATGGGCAACCGCTTTATAAGGCTATGGTGGGCCAACAGAGATAGGATTCCTGATGAGGGAGAGGGTAGAGTCCCTGCAAAATCTTCCCAATTGTCTACAACGCTGGCCAATTCTGCCCCTCAACCATCTTATCCCAACAGAGTCAAGGAAAATGTTCAATTACCTCCAAGGCCTAGTTCTGGATCTTCTGCTGAACCATTAAGTTCTGGTACAGGTTCTAAAATGCTATCGACAAGCAGTATAAAACCAATACCCAATGCTCCAAAAAGGCATGAAAGTCTAGAACTATTGGAAGAACTTCGCAAAAAACAGGAGATCTTAGCTCAGAAGCGTGATGAGTTCCGCCGCCAGTTAGAGAAACTTGCAAAACAAGTACTTACTTTTCTTTCCCTAAAGTGGCTTAAATTTTTGTGTCCTGTAATTTTTTGTTGTTAGGTGAATAGACTTTTCTTCAGTAGGAACAGGCTGAGTAATACTAAAATATTTCCTATTTGCTCCACTTTTGATTTTTAATAAGTGAACAATTATATTGCAGAAAGGTTCGTCTAATTCAGTTAAGCATGCTGAGGCCAGTGGAAAAGAAGTTGCTTCAAATGATGCATCAAAAGTAAAAGATGCAAGGTCCATGAGCGCCAGGGCTGAAGGATCACAGGAAGTTGCTGGATCATTGGAGAAGCAAAGCTCTGGAGAGTTGGCTTCATGCTCTCAAAAATCTGCTGAGATATCCACACAGAAATCAGCAGGGGTTACGAAGCAAACTACTCTGTTAGCACCTCCACAGAATAGGTTTAAGCTTGACAATCGAACCACATCATTCAGAATTCTTCCACCTTTGCCGTCTGAAATTGCAAATGTAAGTTCAGCATCCAACGACGTGCTATTCCTCAACATTCTGAAACCAATAAATAATATGGTGCCATTTTGAGAGAATTTTATCTGTGGAGCTCAACATTTTCCAGTCAAAATTGAAGAATAATCATATGCATGAACTTTTGTGAATATCTGAGCACATACTGTTTGCACTCCTTAACTGAATTTTTGGCATCATTGTCATTGCAAAAATTAATTTAAAAACAATCATGTATTTATATTTAGTAGCAAGAGGAGCTGAGAAAAATCAGTCTTCCATCTGTGCAACTGATGGCAACAAGTTCTCTTTTTTTTTTCATAAAAGAACTCACCTTCCCCTTTCAGCAAAACAACAACAACAACAACAATAATACTAATAGTAATAGTAATAATAATAATAACTGTATTGATGTTCTCATGCTGCATTTTGTGTTGACGTGTTTGATTACAGGTTGTTCAGTTTATTTCTGATGCCTTTAGCTATTTTTATTTACAGGAATCTATCTTGGCAGACCATTTCTCATCATTTGGGGAGCTTTCATCTGTTGTCCTGGAAGATACGGAAACCCATAACCATGATGCAACCTTAAAACCATCTCTGAGTTGTTCAGCATGTGTGACTTACACAACACGACAATCAGCTGAGAAAGCATTTATTGGTGGTAGATCTTGTAAAGGGCATAGTCTACGGTTTATGTGGTTAACAGCATCTCCTGGCTCAAATAACCATTCTAGACCTCAGAATACTTCAGTTCCTATCAGGGTCTCCAGCCCTGTTGGGAAAATCTCATCTACTGGTACATCTTGTACTGCAGCCATTCCTCATAATAAATCCATTTCGACTGCCAAAAGTGCAAATACTTCGCCAGTTGAAATTTCCAAAGCTTCAGGTTCTAGTTCCTCTCTATCGTCAAATGATGAGTGTGCTCCTGAACATGGTTCAACAAGGAAAGTTATCTCCGATTCTGCCCTTCCACAATGAGGTATATTGCACTGATTATGAATTATCGTGCTGTTCTTGAAATATTTACATTTGAATTTGTTGCCAATTACAGTGTTGTTTTTTAACATAGGCACGACCCCGAAATACAATTTCTTTACTAACATACACAAATGTTTGAACAAAATGGTAAAAGTATTTTTCATGAATTATGTTTCAGTGAGTAAACTTCTTTTTGTAAGTCCAATCAAAATACATTCGTTAAGAGATTGATATCAAAGTTTTTTTTGTCTAATATATTGGAGGGGGTATGTTCTAGGTCATTGTCACTTTGTTACATGCATGATTTCAGGATTGTTTTTCCCACTTGTCTACCTGCCAAATAGTTCATGTGAAAAGGAAATCACTGATGCTGGCAAAGTATGCCGTAATCTTGTGTGTAGCAGTACCACCCTCTTGGTAGTATGCAGTGTTTCAAACATGATCTCATCTGGCTTAATCCCTCCAGTGCCCAACCTGCATATGCACGGAGGCCATCAGTAGCACAGCAACTAGAGTTATTTGAAATTTAACCACTGACCCACCCCACGTGACCCCCCTGTATAAGGGGAGCTCAATATTGAGGTAGGGATGCTTATTGCAGATAGGTTGGTTGTGGTATTTTCATAGTATAACAAGGAATGCTAGGATATTAAATTATATGCAGCTGAGATGGTAGGTTGTTTGTTTGTACTTAATAATTAATTCCAGTAGCCTTATATTACCTTTATTTGTTCAGAAGTTAGAATATAATGATTGATATGTGAAGAGGGGACTATGCTTAGCTTGTCTAGTTTCCAATACCTTGTCAAAATCATTCTGCCTTATCCTAGACTTCTGTTTCACTGTTTGCATTAACACGGCAAGATATTGACTGCTGTTTTTACACATTTATCTTCTATCCTGTTGCCCTTTATTTTGCCTCCCTATTCACTAATGTGCTGCAAGCTGTTACATAAAATATATTCCTGAGTTTGCAGACTGTTCCTCCTGGTGTATTCAAACATGTTACCCCCAATGCATAATGCAATACATTTGTTTATATATCTTTATGTGTCCGATCCAGAATAGGATCATCTGTGAGCTTATTCAACTGTCAAAATTGATTTTTGAGACACATTTGCCTACACAACAAGTCCACTGTGACATATCAAATTACTAGTAGTGTGCAAGACTCACATAAAACCTGGTCCCATCCAACTCCCACCGTCTCCTTGTCTTACTCCCACACAGTTAGAGGATCTTTGAGTGTCTTTATTTTAGTTCCCAAGCAGTGAGACACCTCAGCTGCTGACAAGTTGGCTAGGGGCATTATGCATGTTCGCACTCATCTTGGTGATTGTCTGTCCCCAATGCATGCCTGTCTCACTGCATGTGGTCCAACCAAGACAACAGATTACAGCTATTCAAAAAAAAAGACAACAGATTACAGAAGTCTGTATGCAACCATTTTTTGTGTGCACGATACTTTATACTTTTTGTTGCCTTTTTACAATTAGTATTTTGTTGTTTGATACATGGCACATTGGCACAAGACTTGTAGCTTGTGGAATCCGCTCGAGCTTTGCTATTGTTTGTGTGTTTACATATATCCTAAGCCCCTGTCTCTCCTTTAGTTTTTCCTATTTCCTTTCTTGGCTTTTTAATTGTCTTACCCTCTTTTTCTGAAACAATTGGCATGCTAATATGTTTTCTTCCACAGGTTGGTGGTCAGACGAGTTGGTGCTCTGAAGCTAGGATTTGGTGGCTTGGTTGTTCCATAAATCTGCGGGTAGCCAAATTCCCCTGCACATTTCAAGTTACTGGAAGATTTTTTGAAGACCTTGGTGTTGGTTTTGGGCGGCATGGGTAAGACCCGTAAAAGGGAAATCAGATGGTTAAGAATAGGAATTCAAATGTGCACTGGGCCTTTTACCGACATTGGGAGTCCCTGCCAAATGAGCAAAAAACAAGGGGTGCTAGATCATTCGTGCACCTTGGTTTGGAGTAGCATTATGCTGAAAGCAGTTAATGTTATGCTAGTTCTGTAGATTGTAGCTCCTTGCTGAAAGCAGCTCCGTGTGGATTCTGTTATGACTTGTGAGCTCATTGAACACCAAACTCGAAACTCCATCTAGGCTCCCATCCCCGAAACTTCTGTTGTGCATATCAAACTGAAAGGGCATACATAACTGACCCGTTCAATGCAAATTTTGTGTTTAACTGTCATCTTTCGTGTTAATCTTTATATCTGAATTCACACTGAAATGGATGGAAATGGATCTCCCGCACCCCAGAAAAATGGGGGAAAATGGGAAGATTATTTTCTGACGGTTTTGGAATTTGCCCAAACCAAATTTCTTTTGCTTTAACTAGACTTGTAGAAAATAGACGAACTATGATATCAATGGAACGTAGGAATTTGTGCCGCACGCCTGACAGTTTCTTGGCGAGTTCCTTAAAAGTATTCAACAGATACAGCGAGGACGGTTGGAGCAGAGTCGTCAGCGCTAAGAGCCTGTTTGGGATAGCTCCGCTCCACGTTTTACAGCTCTGCTCCATCAACTCCACGAAGGAGCAGCTCCACTCTAGAGTTTATGGAGCTAATGTGTGTGTTTGGCATATAACTCTGCTCCCGCTCTGATGAAGAAAGATTTTGGTAGGGTGTACTTCTATACCCCTCTTCCTCCACTGGACTGAAGTCGTGGCCATGGCCATGGGTCGAGCAGGGAGAAAAGAAGCACAACAATGAGAAGGAGAGGAGGGCATAGCTCTGCTCCATCCCAGTGTCACAATGTGCAGGGGGTCTGGTCGTCCGCGGCGGCGGCCTGGAGTCTAGGCAGCCTCAACGAGCTGCTGGTTCGGCATCCATGTAGGAGAGGAATAGCGGTAGCTTGCTAGGGATTTCCTAGGGGCCAGGGATGAGGCGCTGTTTGATTTGGGGAAAAAGAAAATAGGGTAGCCGGTTGCATCTACTAGCTTGATTTGAGAAAAGAAATCAATACTCCTGCTTGCTGCCTTACTTTGATTTGAGAAAAGAAATCAAGACTCCTGCTTGCTGCCTTGCTTCGGTGGAGACAATAAAGAACATAACAAGAGAGGGGAGATGACTGCAGTTGGCACTCGATGGATAGAAAGATGTTGATGGTTCGATGGAGAAGAAAAGGATTTGCCGTTCGCGAATCTGGCGGGGCCGGTGGCGGCGGAGCCGAGATAGCACGGAGGAAGGAAGGCGAGGGTGACGGGAGGAAGAAGCAGATAGAAAGAAAACGAATAGCACGGAGGAAGGAAGGAGAAAACGAATAGCACGGAGGAAGGAAGGCGAGGGTGACTGGAGGAAGGAGATAGAAAGAAAACGAATAGTTTTTTTTTTTTTTTTTGCATGAGGAGGTTTGAAGCTTGCATTTCAGGAGTACCTCTTGAGGTGCTCTAGGAAAAACGTGAAGTTGGCCTTGAACTCCACCTTTTTTGAGCGGAGTTTTAGAAGTTGAGAGTGTTTGGCTAATCAAAGATGGAGCAGAGTTGTAAAACTTGGAGTGGAGCAGTCCCAAAACAGGCCCTAAAAACCTTAAAAGTATTCAACAGATACAGCGAGGACGGTCGGAGCAGAGTCGTCAGCACTAAAAACAGGTAATACAGCCGAAGCTCCCGGAGAATGTGAACCCAAAAATGCAGTAGCCTCTATTGCTTTTGCATGGTAAACAACAGGGGTATTCGGAGAACTACATCTCGAAATGGAACATTTTCGATAGAAAAAGTAAACATAACCTCAGCGTTGAGTTTGGTGCTCTCTTCTACAATTATAGGAAAAACCTCCCCATATCCTCGGCTCAGATTCTGCCTTTCAGAGCAAGCAATTCGTTCAGTCAAAAAATTCACATGGTATTATTTCCAGATTCCAGATAACCACAAAACAGTTGGCGGGGCTATGCTGGTGCGTGAACTTATATGTCAAGCAGCAACCTCCTGGGGTCCTCAACAACGTCCTTGATGCGGCGCAGGAAGAAGACAGCCTCTCTGCCATCAATTAGCCTGTGGTCGTATGTCAGGGCGAGGTACATCATCGGCCTTGCGAGGATGTCGCCATTCACAACCACAGGGCGTTGCACAATGGAATGCATCCCAAGAATTGCTGACTGCATTTCATTTTAAATGGCATATAAGATTTCTGAACAGAGCCTGCTACATAATGTGTTCTACAAGGGAGAGAAAGTTACCTGTGGGGGGTTGATGATAGGTGTGCTGATAAGGCTTCCATAAACACCACCATTAGAGATGGTGAATGTTCCTCCTGCCATGTCATCAATTGAGAGTGCCCCCTCAGTTGCCTTCTTTGCGAGGTTGTTTATCCCTTTCTCAATATCAGCGAAGTTCATAGTATCAGCATCTCGGATAACAGGCACCACAAGGCCCTGAAACGATTAATATCACAATGAGATACGAAGGAAGAAAACAGTGACCAGTTTGATAATTATATGCTACATGATGGTACCTTGGAAGTGCCAACAGCAACACTGACATCAACATAGTCCCTGTATATGATGTCATCACCATCAATGACAGCATTGACAATGGGCTGGTTTTGAAGTGCAGAAACAGCAGCCTGCAAAAATAAATGAAATTAGCACAATGATGCAAGTGTATCACGCAACAGCTTGCAACACACAAGATTGGCAGGTACCTTGACGAAGCAAGACATGAGACCCAATTTGACACCATGCTTTTTGACAAACTCATCTTTATAATCAGAACGAAGCTTCATCAAATTGGTCCTGCATTAATCATAAGATTTCATGATAGATAAACACAACTATCCGGACTTCAAGAAATGATATTGGCAAGCAGAAAGTGATGTTTAAGTCCACATGTAAAAAAAACAAAGATATAAACCTCATATTGATATAAGAATTATTTGCAGTTTAGCACACAACAAATGATGAGATTATTTTGGTAGTACACCTCAACAAAATTACTTTCTACGGGCATTCATACATATTCGATAATCATATAAGGCAATCTTTTACAAGTTAGCATATCTTCTTAATTTCCAGAAGAAATAAATCTTTTTATGTAGCAAGTATTACGATGTGGAGCAGCAACCATATACTGAAACATACTCTGACAAACTACATTCTTTGTTGCTTGGATACCACATCTTTTAACAATTAGGATGATAACAGAAGGCACAAATAAAAATATGAGATCTAGAGACCTACTGTAATAATTGTTACGTGAATTATTGTTATTCTATAAGAATAATAAAATAAGAATAAATACGACCAAATTAAGCTAACACTTACATGTCAACTTCATTAAATGTGGTCAGCAATGCAAAGGTGTTTTGTGAATCCTTCAAACGGTTTGCAATACGCTTCCTGAGCCTTGGCATTGGCACCTGCAACAACATGGTATAATATGTGCATGTCCCTTGAATTAAATTTGCAGCTGCCATAGAATAATATAGGCCTTACCCGCCGCTCTCGTTCTTTTGGAGGGAGCTGTGGTTCTGAAGGGGACATTTTTGATGGTGCAGCAGGCTTAGGTGCTTGTGTCTTCAGTGGTTCTACTTTTGGCGCTTTCTCCTCTACTTTTGGTTTCTCTTCAACTTTTGGTGGAGAGGATTCTTTTGGAGTTGCTTCCTCAGATGGAGAAACATGTGTTTCAGCAGGTTGAGCGGACTTTGATATGATTGCAACTTTGGTGCCTGGAGTAACTGTATCACCTTCACTAGCAATGAACTGGAACACGACATCAGTCAGAAATAGTAACTGGTATGTGAGTTAGCTGCTGATCTGTGACATCAATAGATATAACCACTAATCTGATACATTAATAGATAATCATGGTGTTCAATTCAAGTATATATCTTTGATCTCTGCATAAAACCGCAGCTCCAGTACAGGTAAAGTATGATTATGAAAGCAGACTGGAAGCTAATAAAGAGCACAGATATTTTACCTTTTCAATAACACCAGCTTCAGGACTTGCAACATCTATAGTAACCTGAAACAGAAAGGAAAACAATATTCTTATGGCCATTCACAAATATGGCGTTTGTACAAATATAAAACAGAAGGCACCAAAACCTTATCAGTTTCAATCTGTGCTATGGGCTCATCAGCCTCGACTCTGTCACCAGGTTCTGATTCAAAAAAAATGTTAGTGACAGAATATAGAACAACCTAGGAGGGAGAAAGGGAGAACATACTCTTCAAGAAGTTAGCAAGAGTTCCATCAGTTACTGATTCACCCATGAAGGGTACAACAGCCTCAACCTTGTTTTCTATAGAAAGAAAAGCAACTTGATAAGCACATAATGTGAAATACATTTATAGAACACTATTTACCTCAACAGGCTATTGTGGTTTACCGTTATCTGAAGCAAATGACCTACTCCAAACTTGGTACGGAGAGGCATTCGGCATGTAATAACATCTTCTAAAAAGATTCAATCACAAGAATATGATAATTGCATATATAAGTAAAAAATGTAAGAAAACTTAATGTGATGTCAATAATGAAGACATTCATATTCATAACAGTAGTAATTACCTCGTTAGCTTTGAGCCTTGGGACGTAGCTGGAATCAAAGCTGGAGAAAACAGACATATATTATAGTCAATAGTTAAGATTTGAACACTAAAAACAGGGCCAGGCAAACTAATTATTACCTGAAAGTTGACTGCTGTAGTTTCTGACATGTGTATAACTCCTTAAGAGGCCTAGTGTCTGCAAGAAGGTAAGATCGGTGAGAAAGAGAAATATTTATCTTTGCATCAGCACAGAAACAAATGTGAAAAATGTAAAATGGCATAAAAATTATAAAACCATAACTAAAAAAATTTGATACTAGTTCAGAATGAATTGTAAATCGGTATCGGATCTTAGATAGGATTGGCATGGTGGAACAATCTCAATTGTGACACTTCCTAGCTTGTATAAAGAAATACCCTGAATGTTTTTAATAAATGCACCAAATCAACTTAATAATTTTATAAATGATGGCACAAATGCTGAAGCAGCAGCTATACTTTGCGGCTGACTAAGAGGGCATGCCAGGCTTCTTAGTTTTATTTATAGGCAACACTCAGCAGTTCAACAGCAATAAGGTCTACGATGTTTGATTGATCCATATGTGTTTGACTCCTTTTCCATCAACAAGACATATATCAAATGGTGAACTGTGAGCTTTAGCAGTTTTTTTTATTAGCATGTATGCCACAAATTTACACACTATTATGCATAAAATCCTATTCTTAGGTTGATATATGGTCACATACCGCATGATCACATGAGGTTATCAACACTGAGACCAGTGCAACTGAGGATCTAGTTCTCAAATGCACGCCAAAAAATGCTGAGCTAAAAAGTAACTTATGTATATTGAAATGAACTCGTTCTTGGTCTCAAGTACAGAGCACAAAATTTTCATCAAGACAATCAACTTAATAAACATGGTCCAAAAAATCCATGTGAACCAAGAATAATCCAAGATACCATCAACCTACTCCTTAGTTAATGATACTTTCCAGTTGCACAATCTACACAGCGCAGAACGGGTTCACTTTGCATGTAACAGCCAGACAAAATGAAAAAATCATAGCCAGTGGCGTAGCCACATTGGGGCTAGCTGGGGCAGCCGGCCCAGCTAGATTTGCACTGGTTTGAGTATGTTTCTTCTTCTCCATCGATTTTTCAAAGCTCTGGTAACACTCCTAGATGAAGCTATGGCTTGCAGGTTCTTAGTATTTGCTAATTTATGTTTTTATTCTTCAAATTTGAGGCTACATCTTCAAACTTTGCATAAACTTTGCGCAATTGCAGTATCTGAATGTGTGAATTGGTGTGTTCCATTTTGGTTTGGTCTGTCGTTAGAAGTCGCCCTAGCTAAATTTTTTTCCTGGCTCCGCCACTGATCATAGCATAACCATTCATAAAGGTCCCTTATTCTCTTCTCAGATTATTTTGGCGACCTCCACAGAGAAGGTGGCAAGTAAATCAATCAATCTACTAGACTCCTTTAAATGTTTGCTACCCCAATAGAGCACGAAACATCGCTAGACAGGGAAAATTACAAGCTACATGCTTACCCCGCTTCCATTTGCTGCTCCTACATCATATCCAATAGCCACTAAATGATTCCTCAGAGCTATACAGAACAGATAGTGACAAGGTTAACACGGAATGGCCAGAAACAGCAGAGGAGCACACGTTTACAACCCTAATCTGTGTGAAGCGGCCCCACCCAGATCATCACCCTAAGTCCCGGGTCCGTCATAATCGAATCATGGGTAAAAGCATAGGAAGCAGCAGCTAACGTCCCGCCTCAGCCATCAGCGTCGACTCGGAGAGTCCCAGAGGCATCATCTGCTTCGACGCCACCAGATGCCCCCGCAAAACCAACCAAGACCCCCATCTAGGAACGCCTGGACGCAAATCCGAAGGCGAAGAACACACCCATCGGAAGGGGGACGCTGCATCGGACCACCCCGCGAACGAACCCTAAATCCGTTGGTGTTCCGAACCAGAATGGGGAACAGGAGCTAGTCGCCAAAGGGAGACCAAGCGCGATGGGGATGGAGGGGGAGGGAGGGAAAGGGAAAGGGGCATTACCGCGCCGGCGCGGCGGCGGAGGAGGCCGGAGGCGATGCGGGACGCCATTCGCCGGAGTGCTCACGGCGGCGGCGGCGGCGGCGGCGCGTGGGGAAAGGAAGGGGCACACCAGGGATTTGATTTGGGTTTGGTCCTTTCTATTCTCCTCGGGATGCAAATCTCTCTCCCCTCCCCCTCTCCTCGGCTTCTCTGACTTGCGAAAGGGGGAGGTGGCCGCGTGCAATTATGAGATCTGGAATCAGAATGGGGTGGGCCCGTGCGCTCTGGTCGCTTCGGCTTCTCCGGTCCGCTTCTGGTCCCACCTGCCAGTGGGGGGGGCACCCTTCCTTTCCGTTACCTCTTTTTTGTTTCTCTCGGTGGCGATGGCGACTTCCTCCCGACTTCTCGTCGATGCCACGTGTCTGTTTTTCTTTTTTTTTCAGCTGCCACTAGTATCGTTCAACCTCTTTGACCCATAACAATCCTCTCTTCGTTTTGACTGGACTAGGAAATAATTCATGTACCGAGTTGATGACATTTTTGTGAATGTTCACGTTTTTTTAGAGCTGTTGAATGCAAAACATAGGAGTACCCGTGCAGTATGGAGTTCGAAAATCCCCCTAGAGTTCATTTTTTTTCCTCTAGCCGTTCACCCAAAATAAGATCCTGACCCGAGATAATGTAGGGAAAAAACTATTTCAGATGTCAATTGTCTCTTCTGTAATGAGTCTGAATCTGTATGTGTGTAGTGGCTAAACAAATCTGGGTGAACATCTCAGACTGCTTAGATATAGATTGTGTCAATTATTTTGAGTCGACAGGAAAGTGTTGGCTTAGCAATAAGAAATACAGTGTGATCAACATTTTTACTTCTACCGCCATATTTCGCCAGGCTTTGAAAGCTAAGAAATCACCTTTGCTTTTAGGATGGCCGTTGGAAAGATGTGAGTGGAGCACTGATGAAGATAGCAAACTTTATCCATAACTGGAAAATCTTGTGCCCAGCACAGACTTTCAGAGCTAGACACAAGGCTTCACAGGTTGAACTGTTTAGCAAAACACACTACAATAAACTATTTAATCCGTGACGTAACCATTCGTCGCGTATTAAATAAAATTCGTTGCAAATCGGCATCCGCGACGATTTACATTTTCGTGGTGGAATGAGCGTCATTGATTAAATCTCTCGACGTTCCCTTAATAAACGTCGCGATCCGTGACGTATCCGAATCGTCACGGAGCGGCCGAGGCCCATGCGGCCCAACCCATGGCTCACTATCCGTGACAAAATAAAATCGTCGCGGATTGCTTGCTAACATGGATCATTATGTGGACATGGCCGCCGACGTGGACGACACGTGGCCGCCTATGTGGACGACACGTGGCCGCCTACGTGGAGGACACGTGGCCGCCTACGTGGACAATGACAAGGATGCTAACGTGGACTTTTTTAGCCGTGTGACATGTCATGCGACGTGGAATTTTATTTATCTCGTACTAATGGGCCCAATTTATAAGTGGGCCACATTGCGGCCCAAAATTTATGGAACTATTTCACCCACCAAAATTTCCCATCACATTTTAACCAACGGAATAAATACAACATCCATTTCAGCCCAAGTACAATCGATTAAGCCTAAATACAACTTATTTATCAACCAAAGTACCGGGATTAGCTCCGGATCGGATACGATCACGGGTTTACATTCATGAGGAAAACAAATCAACAAAAATCTACTCTCATGCGAATCAACAAGTTCCAACCGATACCACTTCCAAGAAAGTCGGCCACCATCAAGCATATACCTTATTTTACGCACACACATGGTAAAATACCATGAAAGTTAGTACTTGAACATTTTAGACTCATTTGACAACAAATATATGGTATTATAAATTAATTAAAACATCATGGCACATGCCTTATGCCTCGGTAAAATTGAAGTATGAATTTATTCAAACATCATTGCACGGTTTCTCATGCCTCGGCTTTAGGTCACAAAATTCCAACAAAACAAAAGAAGAGAGGTATGACAAAGTGGTGCTCGAGATCATGCATGTATGTTAAAAAATAGATTAGTACCGGCAATGAGTTGTGCTCGATTAGGCGACAATGAATACTTTCATCACGGATGCAAATGAGTTGTGCTCGGGTAAAAAATCAAAGGCAAACAAGTATAGAATTAAGAGTAATTTCAATAGCAAAGTAGCATGAATTGTCCATCAACCACTAGTGCAAAGTGATGCAAGCTCCAATTAGCTTTGTAGAAATGCATAATCAATAAGTATAACAGCCATACATTGCCTCAGCCATTGCCATAATCAATAAAAATGCATAGTTATTATCATAGCACAGAAAAAAAGTAGGACTGGACCATCATTGCACAACCCATTGCCATAATCAATAGACATGCATGGTTATCATCATAGCACAGAAAAAATAAGTAGGATCGAACCATCATTGCTCAATGCATAGCCTCAGTGAATTATAAAGTTAAGGAAAACAAGAACCAATCATTGCACAATTCTTAGCCTCAGCCAATGAAGAACAAGACGAGATAATCGGCATGTCTTAGGAAAGGAACAACAATATCTAAGTTGTGATCATTATAAACATCACTACAATAGAATCAAAGCTCATCACCAAACACACAAGTGCTCATACATAGCAAATTTGCTTAATAAAAATCCATCAGTAGATAAGGGCACGTGCTCAGATTTATTGGATTAAATGGACATTATCAGTTAAGAAATTGTGCTCAACTATCATCACAAAACATCATAGGCTATTACAAGAGCTCAGTTGCATCCAAAATACAAGATTCCCGGTTATTCACATAATGAACGATCATCACAATGTAAGTAAACCAAGTAGCATAGAGATAAAGGGAGGTGAAATTGCACCGGTTACCGCGTGATCTTGAACACGGATAGAGGGGAATACGAAAACCGACGGGGAGGCAAGGAGATCGGTAGATCTACACATGAAAACAAGTATTAGTTTCCGGATCTAGGGGTGGTGGTGGATTTCCTAGCAAATCGATATCCAACACCGCACAAACGTGGGTGTCGATTCCGAAGAAAAAATACCAAATCATACACGGATTAGTCTCGACCGGTAATCTTTCTAAGGCACCATTAATTACAACCGCAAATAGAGTACAACTAGAAAACATAGGGCGCGACGTTGTCGCGCCATTTTGAGGTGACCAATGGTGATTTTGTTACTCTTCTTTAAATTTGATGGAGCAAAAACTTTTATGTTAACTATGATGTTGAACTGCTAGATATGGTGCGAAAGAGCATGTTCATGGTATTGAAAAGATATTTTAATTAAAGATCGATAGTATAGTACAAGGCGGGTATTTCTCAAATGAAGTTTACCGACATTAGATATAATTGGACGGGCACCCCATGCTTTGCATGTGTAGAAGAATCGTCAATGGGACCGAACCGAAAAAAAAAACAAAGATTAGTCTAGTGCGGCTCACGAACCCGAAGAGGAGGGGGAAGAGCGTGCATACGGTGGAGACTTTGTTCGGTGTGCCGTCGATCCGTACGAAGTAGGCCTCCGGCAAGTTCTCCGGCTCGTCGATCTTGGGCGAAAAGGCTATGGATCCTTTGCCTTCGTCATCCTCTTCTCGTTCGGCTTGATCCTCGTTATCTCTGTGCAAATCAATGATCACCGACGACATTATGGTTCTTATGGTGTGGGTGATCAAAGACACCGATCGGCAATTCAGATTTCGAGAATTCAATATACGGTACCTCTCGTGATCGAATTCCGGATGTCGAATCTCGCCGATGTCCTGCTTGGAATTCGAGTTTCTCCGAGAGGTGCATGATGGCCGCCATGTCCACATCGTCTTGTAGCAGGTGTTCTAGTTCATCTCCGACTTGTCAAATAAAGGTTCAAGGTTATATGTATTGAGGATGTATGCTTCGGTATTAATTACCGGAGATCGATCTTGAAGCTAGGAACCGAGGACCAATCTTAAGAACTACATCAACGAGATGACTAACTCCGCCATGATTCTTCACCCTTAAAGGTATAAAGCATGTGTGCCTCCTTGACATCCGGCAATTTTGTCTTGTTCTCTCCATTGCAATGAAAATACACGATTGGCTTGCCAAACCATTCATGAGTAGTAAATATCTCGATAGTATCGAGTGTGACGAGCCTCAATGGAGAAGTCCCTACACAATTAAGCTCATGAGTGATGGATAAATAAATAGTAAAGAAAATAAACAAATATGTTAAGTTCTACAACCCTATACAAGTGTCACAAATGACAACGGAAGAACGAGTTGTAATACAAATAGATCAACTTTGATCAAGCAACGTCTTTGAAGAGGCCTTGAAAAGCGACCGATGAGAACCATTTTCCTTTTTGCGGGAACAAACATGAGAACCATTTAGCTTAGTCCGATGGCCGAAAATCGTGATGGTTAGTAAATGTTGTGTTTGCTCGCTTTGAACATCCAATATTTGTTTCCTGATGAAGTTACGAACTTATGATAGAAAAATAACTGGAATGCACATACAAGAGATAAATCATTATTGGATCTTGACACTTGACGCTGCTACAAATCTGGGATGTCTATTCCGAAAATTCAAAAGAAAACAATATCACAAATATTGAACATGTAAGAATGATGATTGTTGGGGTTCACAATGTGTATGAATTATGCACAGAACAATCTGGGGACGTGTCCTTCAAGTTGAACCAATAGATGCGCCACAACCACAACCAACCATGTCCACATCGTCTTGTAGCGGGTGTTCTAGTTCATCTCTCGACTGTCACAAATAAAGGTTCAAGGTTATATGTATTGAGGATGTATGCTTCGGTATTAATTACCGGAGATCGGTCTTGAAGCTAGAACCGAGGACCAATCTTAAGAACTACATCAACAAGATGACTAACCCGCCATGATTCTTCACCCTTAAAGGTATAAAGCATGTGTGCCTCCTTGACATCCGGCAATTTTGTCTTATTCTCTCCATTGCAATGAAAATACACAGTTGGCTTGCCAAACCATTCATGAGTAGTAAATATCTCGATAGTATCGAGTGTGACGAGCCTCAATGGAGAAGTCCCTACACAATTAAGCTCATGAGTGATGGATAAATAAATAGTAAAGAAAATAAACAAATATGTTAAGTTCTACAACCCTATACAAGTGTCACAAATGACAACGAAGAACAAGCTTGTAATACAAATAGACCAACTTTGATCAAGCAACGTCTTTGAAGAGCCGCTTGAAAAGCGACGAGATGAGAACCATTTTCCTTTTTGCGGGAACAAACATGAGAACCATTTAGCTTAGTCCGATGGCCGAAAATCGTGATGGTTAGTAAATGTTGTGTTTGCTCGGTTTGAACATCCAATATTTGTTTCCCCGATGAAGTTACGAACTTATGATAGAAAAATAACTCGGAATGCACATACAAGAGATAAATCATTATTGGATCTTGACACTTGACGCTGCTACAAATCTGGGATGTCTATTCCAAAAATTCAAAAGAAAACAATATCACGAATATTGAACATGTAAGAATGATGATTGTTGAGGTTCACAATGTGTATGAATTATGCACAGAACAATCTGGGACGTGTCCTTCAAGTTGAACCAATAGTTGCGCCACAGCCACAACCAACCAAGAGAATCGCCAAACTGTTACTACTATTCCTTAGGGCACAAAATCAATGGCCTTTTCCTTTGTCTGTACCAACTTTGAAACATTTCATCATGAATACTATACTTTTCCAAACCTTCCCTATAATAACCCTTTTCGTACCATACCACACAAGACAAAGCATGTTACCATCGAGCCTCACCATGCACCCATTTTTTCGCACCATGCACCCATTTTTTCGCCGGCCATCAAATTCATTGCAAAAAAACAACCTAAGTGATCGGCACCTCCCATCTAAGCAACCATTCCCTATCCAACAAATAGGTAAATTAATTCGGTCAAACATCCCTCACGATCGGACAATCAAGCCGACTTCCTATTCCGAAGACGAAACCCTTATCTCGTTAGATAAATAGTCGGGATCCGGATCTCACCGGGAATCGAGTAGATGGCGACGAGGAGGGAGATGAGGAGGAAGGGGCGGCGGCGATGCGAGATCGGCGGCGGCCACCTCATGCTAAGAACGCGGCGAGCGCAACTGCTTGACGGTGGGATGGGGATTCGGAGCTCAGGAGTCGGTAGCACCAAGCACCTCTCCTAGCATCGCGTCGCCGCGGGCTGGTTGCCGGTCGGGTGCTCGACCACCCAAAACGAAAGAGACAGGAATGGTGGTGTGAGCGAGCCGCGCGGCGTGAGACGGCACGGCAGCGGGCGACGCGGGGACGAAGAAGACCGAGGGGGTGAAGTCGATCTGTGCCGAGCCGGAGAGCGTGAAGGAGAGGGAGCAAAGGCGAGCGGATCTGAGTGGGGAGGAGGAAGGGGAGGATGAGAGCAGAGCGCTGGTGGGTGCGGGAGAAGAGAGGTGGCGGCGGCCGCTCGATCTGAGGAGGGAGGAAGTTTGCAGCCATGGCCCATGCACGGCGGATCTGAGGAGGGAGAGGCGAGGAGAGGGAGATGGAGAGGGAGCGGGCGGCGGGCGGCGACAGGAGGAGGAGACTGAGGGGAGGGGGAGGCAGTGGAATAGGGTTTGGGGATCCTTTTATACGAAGCAAACACAATTTTAGCCGTCCGTTTGCAGATGAACGGTCTAAAATGATTGGGCTGTTTTGGGCTTAAATGGGCCTGTTACATTTCTCCCCTGCTTAATTTTTTCTTTTTCTTTTTTCATTTATTTGAAATAAGAAAATAATTACAATTTGAACTATGTGTACCTCCAATAGGATTGGGAAAATTTCACAAAAATCATAATTAGGCTTCTATGGTCCATTCTAGGCCACATCTAGGAGATTGACGAAAACTTCAATTGACTTGTGGGAAAAACTCGAACTTCTACTAGTCACCTTGTTGTAAAATAATGATAATGATACTTAAATTTGTTCAAAACATTCTACAAATTGACATGAAACCATATTTTAAGGGTATAATGCTCCTATAAAAAATTCATATGGTTTTGATAAAATGAGATTATAGATGTTCACAAATAGAACACAAGACTCACATAGTTTCCTACAATTGAAAACAAACTTTGAGATTTGAACAAATAATAATGTGACCAAACTTGTGTGCACCTCAATTTTTGACACTATCTCCCGTTGACCATAACATTAGAGAATATTAAGTTATATTAGCAATTATTATGAAAAAACATGTTTTTTATATTCTCTTTAGTTGGAAAAGTTATGTTGTATGAAAAGCAACCAAGAAATAGTAATTAAGATACAAACAAATGACACCGAGTAAAACATCTCGATTTTAGAAAAAAATTAGGAAAAAGAATCAACCGATTTGGAGTTCGTATGAGAAAGAAAAACGGTTTACAAGTTTTATCCGAAGATTAAAAACAGAAATTGTAATTGCTATGAACCGAGATGAACAAGTGTGTTTTCTCTTTTCAATCTTTGACTAAAACTTGTAACTAGTTTTTCTGCCTTATACTAACTCCAAATTCGATGATTCTTTTTTCTAAAATTTTCTAAAATCATTCTCTACCACGTGGTGGTGACGTGGCGCCTAGGTGAGGTGGCACCGCGTGGCGGAGGGTGGGCCCCCGGCGCTCGCGTGGTGGTGACGTGGCGCCTGGGTGAGGTGGCGCCTGCGTGGCAGTGTGGTGGGCCCTTGGTGCTCACGTGGTGGTGAGGTGGCACCTGGGTGAGGTGGCGCCTGCGTGGCAGTGACGTGGGCCCTTGGCCCTCACGTGGTGGTGACGTGGCGCCTGGGTGAGGTGGCACCGCGTGGGCGTGGTGGGCCCCCGGCGCTCACGTGGTGGTGAGGTGGCACCTGGGTGAGGTGGAGCCTGCGTGGCAGTGAAGTGCACCCTTGGCCCTCACGTGGTGGTGGCGTGGCGCCTGGGTGAGGTGGCACCTGCTGTGGTGGGCCCTGGGCACTCACGTGGTGGTGACGTGGCGCCTGGGTGAGGTGGCGCTCGCGTGGCGGTGAGGTGGGCCCCGGCGCTCACGTGGTGGTGACGTGGCGCCTGGGTGAGGTGGCGCCTGCGTGGCAGTGTGGTGGGCCCTGGGCGCTCGTGTGGTGGTGACGTGGCGCCTGGGTGAGGTGGCGCCTGCGTGGCAGTGAGGTGGGCCCGGGCGCTCACGTGGTGGTGAGGTGGCGCCCGGGTGAGGTGGCGCTGCGTGGCGGTGAGGTGGGCCCCGGCGCTCACGTGGTGGTGACGTGGCGCCTGGGTGAGGTGGCGCACGCGTGGCAGTGTGGTGGGCCCCGGGCGCTCGCGTGGTGGTGACGTGGCGCCTAGGTGAGGTGGCGCTGCGCGTGGCGGTGAGGTGGGCCCCGGCGCTCGCGTGGTGGTGACATGGCGCCCGGGTGAGGTGGCGCCTGCGTGGCAGTGAGGTGGGCCCCTGGTGCTCACGTGGTGGTGAGGTGGCACCTGGTGAGGTGGCGCCTGCGTGGCAGTGAAGTGGGCCCTTGGCACTCATGTGGTGGTGACGTGGAGCCTGGGTGAGCTGGCACCTGCGTGGCTGTGGTGGGCCCTGGGCGCTCACGTGGTGGTGACGTGGCACCTGGGTGAAGTGGCGCTCGCGTGGCGAGGAGGTGGGCCCCGGGTGCTCACGTGGTGGTGACGTGGCACCTGGGTGAGGTGGCGCGTGCGTGGCAGTGTGGTGGGCCCTTGGCACTCATGTGGTGGTGACGTGGTGCCTGGGTGAGGTGGCACCTGCGTGGCTGTGGTGGGCCCTGGGCGCTCACGTGGTGGTGACGTGGCGCCTGGGTGAGGTGGCGCCTGCGTGGCAGTGAGGTGGGCCCCGGGCGCTCGCGTGGTGGTGACGTGGCGCCTGGGTGAGGTGGCGCCTGCGTGGCAGTGTGGTGGGCCCTTGGCGCTCATGTGGTGGTGAGGTGGCGCCTGCGTGGCAGTGAGGTGGGCCCTGGGCGCTCACGTGGTGGTGACGTGGCGCTTGGGTGAGGTGGCGCCTGCGTGGCAGTGTGGGTGGGTCCTAGGTGCTGGTGAGGTGGCTGTTTTTTTAGGGATCGCGACGAATCTGCTAAAACATCACGGTGTTGTGGGTCGTATTGCGACAAATTTAACAAATCGTCGTGATGGTTTGGGTTTCAATATCCATCGATGCACGTCCGTGACGAAAAATATGAATACGTCGTAGAATCGCGACAAACTAAACAAATCGTCGCAGTGTTTGTGACGAAAAAAGGAATACGTCGTAGAATCGCGACGAATTTAACAAATCGTCGCAGTGTTTTGGGCTTCAATGCACATCCGTGACGAAAAAAAGGAATATGTCGTAGAATCACGACGAATTAAAGAAATCGTCGTAGTGTTTTGGGTTGCAATGCACATTCGTGACGTTTTACGAAAACGTCGCGGAGAATGCGTCACGTATTAAATAGTTTCTTGTAGTGACAACCGAAAGATTGGCAGGCTAGATGACACTACTAAAGGTGAACTCTTTAGCTTTCTGGCGAAATATGGAGGTGTCTGGAAGGAGAGCCAAGTTCCAAAGAATCTGGCACCTCTGCTTTCTGAAGGGAAGATTGCATATATGGTGGATTCCAAAACGCAGTTCGACAAAAGAAAAGAATTGGAGATACAAGACTCAGTGTGAAGGAATTTCTATCCTTTTGAAGTAGTTGTTGTAATAGGCTTTCCCTATTTCAGAGGAGCACTTTCCTCCTTGTCAGTGCGGAAAGTAGTCCCGACACTAACTAGTAGAAGCGCTGAGATCAGTCTCTCGATGGCCGGCGCTAAGCAACACTGGGACACGGAGTTTATCCTGATTCCGACCGTGGGTCGTACGTCCAACAGGGGTGCGCTCGTGGCGTTGTATTGCAAGGCACCGTGGTGCTCGTAGAGGGGGCTACAAGCAAGGCGGGAGAGGAGGAGAAGCCTCCAAGTCCCTGAGGTCTGATCGAGGCAAAGTGTCAATATCATGAGTGAAGGCGGAAAAGCGGGTAAGTGAGCTATCTGTCGTCATCCCCCGCGGCTAGGGGGTCGCCTTTTATAGACCAAGGGGAGGCGGTTTACAATCATGCCGCGAGACTTTAGGTGTTGTGTGGCGGCATGGCACACAAAGTCGGTGATTTGATGACCGTCCTGGCGAATCTCGTCCCTGGCAGGTGTCGTGGTAGCTCATGTGTCTGTCCAGGGGTGTCTTTGAGGGTGGTTGTGCCGGAGTCCTTGTCGGGTCGCCGTACGTACACCAATTCGAGGGCGTGGCTGACGGGGGATTAGAAGCTCCACAGCGACAGGCGTGGCGATGTCCCGTCGACCTGGGTTCCCGCAGTGCTGGGGGTGACCCTGCAGTGCCCGGGATGGTGGCACAGTGGTGGGGATGGCCGCATAGGGCCGGAGGTGACGGACGTGATGGAGGAGACGCGCCCCGCCGACCTTACATCACGGCATCGTCCTAGGCGGCCGCGGAGTTGCTGGCCGTACCCCTTACGAGGGTGTCATCGTCCTCATTCGAGGGGCACGACATGGAGGAAGTACGGGAGTGGGCGGCACAGTATCACAGAATGACTCTGACCTTTTCGCACAGCACCCGCACAGCGCTCGGGATGGCTGCACAGTGCGGGCTGGTCGAACAGCGCCAGGATCTGATTCCCAGGCGATGTCAGAGGGCCGGCACGGCGGGGATTCGCCTTTGACTCGGGCGTCCGTGACGTGTCAGAGCATTCAATGCCCCGATCAGGGGAGCAGGTATGGTGTTGCGGGTCGAGGGTGGCCTCGAGCGCGGCGGAGCCTCACGCGAGGGGCTGGGTCCCTCGAGCGAGGATGAGCCTCACGCGAGGGGCTGGGTCCCTCGAGCGGCGGGAACTCGCACGAGGGGGCATAAAGCCCTCGAGCGAGGCGGGTGTTTGGTGTTGCGGCGCCTGCCCCTCGAGTGAGACGGAGGTTCGCTCGAGGGGCACCGGGGCCGCCTGTTTGTTGGGCCGCTGAGGTTTCTTGGGCCATGGGCCTTTCTTTTCCTTGGGCCTCGGCCATGTGGGGTGTGATTTGTGACTTGCGGATTTGATTGTTCACTTTTATTATTATTAGAGAGGGGCGATTTCCCCCGTTATTAGGGGACCCCTATGACTGTCCTCGATAGTAGCCTCCGAGCCTTTGCAGTGGTATCCGTAGGAACATGCAAAGGCTGGTGCTTTCTGATGGGACTTTCTTGCCTTCTAGGCGTTGTGGCGTTTCGTGGGGGCGCGCTAGCGCACCCGCGGGTGTAGCCCTTGAAGCCTTGGAGGAGTGCGCACATTCCTGCAAGGTTTTTTGCAACATGCTACTGGTGTGCGAGGCGTTCGTTTCAGCCGACCTCGGCGATATTTTCAGCCGGCCTCGGCAATGCCATGCGCGCATATCGGCATTTTCTTGCGTTCGGGCATGTCCAGGAGGTGTAGCCGTGCGACGAGCCCTCGAGCCTGGGCCCACTCAGCGCGATCGGGTCGAGTCCCTCAACTTGTCCATGCGCCCCTTCACCGCCTTCCGCGGGGCGGAGGGGTGAGGTGTCCACGACTCCCATCGAACGGGTCGCGAATCATGGACCCCTCATCGAGCTGCTAACGGGTAGTTCAAGTGGACGTCCGTGCCCCGTTCGATAAGGGTCGGCTCGTGGTTCGGAAACACATCCATAAGAGCGCTTTACGCGGGTGTGCTAGGCAGGGCTCAGTCCCGTTCGATTGGGACCGAGGGCGCGGAAGCTCTCCCTCGATGGGATCCCTCGACTAGCTGCCCTCATTGGCCTTGAACACGAACTATGGTGCACCCTTGAACTTGTGAGTTCGAGGTCAGGCTCGAATGTGGGCACCCTGGTCGTCCCTAACTCTGTCAATCTGAGGCACCTGTTCAAACTCTTCGAGGGTCAGGCTTCGAACCCCTGATTAGTAGGGCCTTTGCAGGGCAGCACTGAGGTGCCCCCGTCTTGGCTTGATCTGTGGAGCCTACTAGGCCGCAGTCGAGTCGACCCTTGAGCCACTGATCAGTAATCCCTCATATCGAGGGCATCTGCGATGCCCACCCTCGACGGGCAGGGCTTCGAACCGCTGATCAATAAGTCCTTACTTGAGGGGGCATCTGCGGTGCCCGCCCTTGACGGGCAGGTCTTTGGACCGCTGACCAGTAAATGCCGCATTCGAGGGACCCAGCCCCTATGGACCCTCGAGTCCGTTTAGTGAGTCGCGGCTCCGCCCGTTTTAGATCGGGGCACCGATCTCACCCTTGGGGGGTAAAACCTCGAGCTCTTCGCTCTAGTCGCGTGAGAGGGTTGTCCATACCCGAGAAGGAACCCAGCCATTAATGGGATGCGATCATGGCCATAGATCATGCAGAGTGGGCGCGCCTTTTCAGGCAGCGCATCGCAAGCGTCGTGGGCGACGTGGGGGCGAACGGGACGGGGCGCCGCGCCCCTTCGGTTGCTGCGCCATAATCATGGCGTTCGCGCGTGCACGTGATCGTTTCGGCATGGCGGGGCCCATTTGTCAGTGACGTGGGGAGTCTCTGGGGGCGTCGCTCCCTTAGATCCTATAAATCGTAGGGGGCAGCAGAGGTGAGGTTTCTTACCTTTGCCATTCGCATCCATCCCCCATGGCTCGTCTTCCTCCCAGTCGCGCGCCGCTCTGGATCTGCTCGCGTTTCTTTGGCTTCCGCCGCCATCCTTGCTTTCTTCGCTTGTCTTCCATGGCTCCACCGATTCGAGTGTTGGACCCTCTCCCGTGGTCTCGGTCGACGCTGACCCAGTTAGCGCTGGAGGAGTTGGTGAATGGCGGGCAGCTGACGCCGGCCGGCGATGACCCATACCCGGCGTGGATGGTCCCGCCGGTGTCGGACAGGGAGCCCAACCCCCTGTATGGCTACGTCGTCAGCTTCGCCCATCTGCACGAGCGCAACTTCAATGCCCCTGTGAGCCGGTTCATGCGGGGGTTGTGCTACCACTATGGGGTGGAGCTTCACAACTTTGCCCACAACGCTATCTCGCAGGCGGCTTGCTTCGTCGCCGTCTGCGAGGGATTCCTGGGGGTCCCGACGAACTGGGACTTGTGGGTCCATCTCTTTTGCGGCGAGCTCCATACTCTCGCCACGGGCGAGAAGGGGACGCGTCGGGCGGTCTGCACCGGCGGCCTCACGCTCGTGTTGCGGGACATGCGCCAGGAGCTATACTTGTCGTGTACCATGACGTCGAACAACGCAGACTGGGAGAAGGGGTGGTTCTACCTCCGCAACGACGGCGCCGGCCTCCCGCCGTACACCGGGAAGGTGCTGAAGGAGAAGCTAGAGATGGCAATGGGTACCCGAAACCCGAGTACCTGATGGGTTTTACCCGATAAAGAGGTGGGTATGGAATCATATTTCTACCCGCGGGTACACAAATGGGCAACATCATGTATCCTTGGGGTAAGCGGGTGCGGGTGCGGGTACATACTACCCATACCCGCATGCCCATGGGTAAAATATACCCGTCTACAATATGTGATAAATGAGCAAAATTGCACTTTGTTAGTGAAGGATAACTTAATATATATAACTAACAAGGAAGTTCATGCTTTATTAGACTATTAATTGGTTAAGAATTATCATTTATCCATTTTATTTATTCAAATTCGTTGATGTATGCACTTTATCATGTATTATGTTCTCAATTATATTAGTTTTTAATGGGTATGCTATCGGGTACGGGTTACGGGTTACCCGACGGGTAAAAAACCCGCGTGGGTGCGGGTATGGGTAAGAACTTGTGCCCGCATGCGGGTGTGGGTTCTTTATCGGGTAGAGTTAGAGTTAGCGGGTGCGGGTATGGAACAACACTACCCGACGGGTTTCTATCCGTTGCCATCTCTAGGAGAAGCGCGACGCCTGGGTGCATTGCGTGTCGCCCCCCGCGCAGCAGAGGAGGCTCGAGTCCCTCACCTCCGCCCTGCTCCAGTTGGCGGACTCTGGACTGGGGGTGACATCAGTCATCGCCAACTTCCACCATCGGCGGGTCATCCCCTCATGGAGAGGGAGCTCCGCATCTTCGAGATGAGCGACGGGGCCAACCCCGTGTCGTTGGCGCGCTCACAGCTGCTGTAGGAGCGGCTCTTCATGGGGTACGCGGCCACGCGGGTGAGGCGCGTGGTCAACCTCAAGGCGGTGCCGCACAACGATGACGACCTATGGTTGTTTGTGATGCTCCCCGACGCCGGGCCGGTGAGCACCGCTTTTCCTTTGCTTTTTTGCTTCTTGCTCGCGTTCTTCGTTCGTCCTGACAGTCTCGCCCGTAGGTGGTGAACGTCCATGCCGCTCAATAGGACCCGCCGACACCTCGATCCCAGGCCGCCGGCCGCGCTGCGCAGCAGCGGGAGCAGGACCGGGCGGCTCTCGCAAAAGAGAGGAGGATCAGGCGGCAAGAGTGCCTCGACTAGTACAACGAAGAATACGGCAGTGCGAGCAGCAGGGTCTCTCCCCTCCATCGGTGTTGGTGAACTTGTCCTCGGACGAGGAGGAGAGCAACGTGGAGCGGACCACCTCCGAGAGGTGGGAACCCACGCCCCCATCCCCATGGGTCGAGGGGGAGGCCATGGGATGGATTCTCGAGGCAAGCACGGAGCCGCCCGTTGTCGGGTCATCGGTGGAGGTGCCAGCGGGCACCGCAGTAGGCGTGGTGGAGGTGCCCCCGGCCTTCGAGGAAAAGGAAGTGGGGCTTCTCCAGCTTGAGGTAAGTCGCGTTTTTCCTACTCACCCTCGATTTCGAGACGCGGCCACTCATCCTATCCCTTCTCTTCATTGTCAGGGCGTCGCCAGCTGTCCCCAACCTTATGCCCATCAAGGCGCTCAAGTTGCGGACGTGTTGGTGATTGGGCGGCGCTCTGAGAGGGTTCCACGGGCGGCGGCGAGCGTGGCAGCGGCGGACGAGCCGTCACGCGCCACGCCCGTGGCCACGAGGCCGCAACGGAGGGGCGGCCGTGGGTGGCCATGCGGGCGTTGGTCCCCCGCGACCCTCATCAAGAGCGCGGGCGGGCTTGCTCGGAGAGCCGGTCCGCCAGAGGCTGCGAGGCGATCGAGGCCCCTACTGGTGGTGATTCCACCCCCAGGAGGGGCCGATCGAGGAGGTCATCCGGGCCAGCCCCCGAGCCCGCGTATGAGGTTCTGGTGGTGTGGTCTGACGGCTACGTAATGTCGCAGCGGCCGGCGCACAACACTGAGGCGTCAACATCCTGCGTCATGCCACTAGCACCTGACGCCACTGTATCGCAGTTGGAGCAAGGGCGGTGTCACCCCGGGGTGCTGCATGCTCTGTTCGACGAGGCCCAAGCCGACCAGGCGCTGTGGCAGAAGTTTCACGCGCATGGCGCCTCCCTCAACGCCGCCCTAACCGAAGCGCTCCGCTCCACGGGGGCCGGTCATTCCAGCTCTTCGAGGTGAGCATCTTTGTTTGATTGAGGTTCATTTTCTCGTTTCTTTCTCGTTTGAGTGTTTCATGTTCTGATTCTTCTCTCCGCCTTTTGGTTGCTGCCCGCAGGAGCTGCAGGGTCAGGCACTCGAGAAGTACAACCGCCTCTCCTAGCTGAGCTCGTGTAACATCCTTTGGTTTGCTTGTTTGTAAAAAGGTGGAGTTTCAAAAACTTGATTTAAATTTGAGTGATTATGAAATAATTAAGGATGCCTTCCTTTTTCCCTTCCCTAATTCCTAGATTTAATTGAGTTCAAACAATAAGTTTTTAGGACTTATAAATGCTAGTGTGAGAAGTTGGAATTTTTGTTTGGATTTTATTTGGATTTAATTGTGTGAATTCAAATTTGAATTAGTATTCAAATTTGAATTAAATAGAAGATAGGAGTAAATTAATTAGGAAAGGTGTTTTCCTTTCTTGGGCCGCCAACCAACCCAGCCGGCCTGCAACCTCTTTCAGCCCAGGCGCGGCCCATCCCACGCGCCGCCAAGTCGCCTGCCAGCTCGGCCACACGCCCAAGCCGCTGACCCATGGGCCCCTTCCGTCAGTCGCCACGTCGCCCCCTCCTTTCCCTTTCCTTTTCCCCCTTTCTTCTTTTCCCCACCCCGCTCTCAACCGCGGCTGCCGCCGTGGAAAGGGGAGGCCATGTGGCCATGTCCGCCGCTGCGGATGGCCTCCACGCGTCGGGTCGTCAATCGCGCCGTCCGTCTCACCTACCTCCGCCTATTTAAGCACCGCCACGGCCCAGGGGCTCAAACCCTAGCAAATTGGGGTTTCCCCTTCCCCAATTCGCCACCGCTGACGTAGGAGGAGTGGAGAAGGAGGAGGCGGGGTTGGCCGTCCGTGAGAGCACGCCGTCTTCGCCCTTCGCCGAGCCAGAGCCGTCTATGAGGGAGGAGCCGGACCGGGTTGCCGCGACGCCACCACCTTCCAGTGTTTCGCTGCGCCAGGCCGCCATCGCGTTGAGCCCCTCTTCTCCGACGCCTTCACCGTCGGGCCCCCTCTGGTCGTAGGTGAGCTCCGCTTTTCCCCTTCTCCTGTGGTGCCCGGCCTTTGAGTCGTGGCCGCGAATTGGCCTTTGGGAGCTCGCCATCGCCTCGTGCCGCCGCGTCCCAGCGTCTGGTCACCCGGAACCCGAAGCTCACCGCCGGGCTCTGTCCCCTGTCTGTTCGAGCGCACGTGTGCACGCGCTCGGGATCCGCCTCGCAGGAGTCGGCCACCCCAGCCGCACTACCACGCCGCGTCATTTTCTCCCCACGGCCGCACCGTTTGAGAGGCCGGGTCGTACCCAAGTCCGCGCTTTTGTGCATGGCAAGCTGAGCGCCGGCGCCCACACCGCCGCATCGAGCTCTCGCCTTGACACCGCCGTCGGGACACCCTCGCTGAGCCAAGGCGCCACCTTTCCTTGAACCCGACGCTGCCCTAGGGTTTCCCCATGGGCGCCGTGTTCCGTGTGTCCGGCCGTCGCCTCACCTCGCCACCGGCGGAGCCTTTCTTGGCCGCCGGACTGCTGGGGCATTTCGGCAAACACCTGCCGCCCGTGTCTAACCCAGTCCTCACATCGCCTAGGCCACAATGGATCCCGTGGATCTCGTGTGCTCGTCCAACCACTCGCGAGCCGCACCACGGCCTACACCTCGCCGAGCCACCGCCGAGCTGCCCAGATTCCGTGCGGCCGACCGCCGGGCCGTTGGGCCACACACCATCCCACGAGAAACCGAGCCACACCGATCCCGCCGGATCCCCGTGAGCGGCCACGCCAGCAGCCACTTGGGGCCGCAATGGGCTTATAGCCGCTCGCATGGCGGCCACTCGTTGACGGTGTATTTTGGTGCACCTAGCATGTTCATTACACTTTGGTTTGGATTTGATTATGGAACTAACCCACCACTAGGCACACTAATCATATAACAAGTTCATCTTTGTGCATGCATTTGGAAGTGTTGTGTTTATGTAGGAAAACATGGACATAAAGGACGGATTCGCAACAAGTTCAAAGGAGCATTCATGGAGTCTTGTTCGTGTTCATGAGCTTGCTGAAATCACTTCCAATGGTGGTAAGGACCGAAGTGCTACGAGGAACACCCGGGGATTGAAGCGTAAAAGATCAAACTTCATGCAAAGAGAGCCTCCATCTTGGACGCGAGGATAACGAAGATCAAAATCATGCAAGTGGAGGGGGCAAAGTACATAAGTACACGAGGACCCACGGAGCAAAAAGGGCGACCGAACCGGGCCGAATCTGGGCCCCGGCCGGCCCGGGCCGGCCGGCCCGGCCCACTTCCGGCACCGGTTCGGTCCCGTTTTTCTTGCCCTCGAAGGATCTTCAACCCTAAAACCCCCGACGCGCCGCCAACACGGAAAGGAGGAGTCATTCGCACCGAAGGCCATCCACAAGCTAGAGAGAGAGGAGGAGGACCTCCGGCGGGGAGATCAACCACCTCGAAGGAAGCACCCTCTCGTGGAGAAGAAGGAAGACACGGCGGAAGGGAAACCATGATCAACGGTGCCATGATCGGCACCTTGATGGGGTAATCTTCTCATTCGTCCATGGGTTGTAATCGATATTGAGATGTAATCGCACTTTGTCGGATTATCTATCTATCATCTTGTGTTGAATATACTTTAATGCTTAAGGTTAGCTACCATGCCGTGAAGGGAGTAGAGCTCCAATGCTTCCTTGGATCCATTCAATACGCCGTGTCCATCAAAGGTCTAGTCATGATTACCTTCGCGTAGTGACGAGACGAGAGGAGGGAAAGGGCGAAACCGTGGTCACAACCCCGATAGATTAGATTGGTTTTCATGTCTTTAAGCGATTGCATGCTCTAGTATCGTAGACCCGTGGGCGAGTGTCTTCTACCTTGATCGTTTATCATTCTCTCTAGAGTAGTTTAGTTGTTTTCTAGTATAATAGTAGTTAGGGTTTTAGTAGCTAGTGTGTCGTTGTTGATCGAACGCTTGTAATCCCCTTGCTCCGCGGATTGACAAGAACCTTGGGAATCCCGTGGTGAAAAAGGTGTGGGGTCCGTACGCTTGCGGATCGTAGAGGGATACGTCTTTTATCCGTCAACAAGCCCCTTTTTCCGGCGCCGTTGCTTGGGGAGCAAGTTAGTTTACATCGTTTGATTTGCATCTAACTTAGTTTTATATTTAGTTTATCTTTTATTTGCTATATCTAACATATATTATCCGGAAAAACCCTTGTTTTGTTTTTGTTTTTGTTTTTATCTTATTGTCTAGATGGAGTTCGTTAATCAACCCGTGGAAGAACCGGAGAAATCATTAAGGGATTACGCTAGCCCTCGATGTGAAGACATAAAAGTACAAGAGTCGGATTCGAAGCTCGAAGCGACCAAGTATGAAATTAAATCCAAGATCATCAAGATGGTGGCGGAAAACCCATTTGAAGGGATGGTTACGGAGAACCCATATAGACACATAAGGGATTTCACGACAATATGCAACACGGTGCGTCAAGAAGGAGTTCCCGATGAATGGTTCAAATGGAATCTCTTTCCCTACTCACTTGCCGCAAAGCAAAGACATGGTATTCGGTTGCGTCCTTTGAAGTTGAAGGCAATTGGAACAAGTTGACAAAGAAGTTTTGCGAGAAGTTCTTTCCAATTAGCAAGGTTCAACATCTAAGGAGACAAGTGATCACTTTCATGCAAGGAGAAGAGGAAGGGATAGACCAAGCCTGGGATAGGTTTAATGAATTAATCGAACAAGGACCAAAACTCGGCTTCACCGGCGACGTACTCTTGCATACATTTTTCTTTTCCCTAACCCCTAGTTGCATGCGACACGTCGAAATGTGTGCAGGTGGGGATCTCATGGAGAAAACACTCACGGAAGCCGCCCAACTTCTACAAAAAGTTAGTAAAGCGACGCCATGCGAAGAGATTGGGAAATAAGACTTGCGGAAGAGCCGGAATTCAATTCAAGGAAGAAGAATCTTGCTGATTTTTCTAAAGAGGCAACCCCGGAAGTCACAAAAGAGGAACCAATCGCGGAAAAGCTCGAAGGAGAACACATCAAGTCAATAACTACACCAAGCGTTGACTTCGCCACACCAAAGGAGATGAACAAGAGAAGCATGTCAAGCGCGAAGCCACTAAGGGAGTTCGAACCAATGGATTGGGTTCCTATTGATTACGGAGAAGTATTCGACAAGAGAAGACCGTTCCCTAATCAAAAGGGAATGGCTAGAGCATTGGAAGTGGATTTCCCACCGGAGAAGAAAGCGGAAAATTCATACGACCTTGAAACCACCGGTGAGATTTTTGAAAAGCTCTTTGGAGATGACGTGGTGGATCCGAACATATTGCCGAGGTGAAGAGAATCATGGGGATCAAGCCCGAAGCATCACCATACGCTCGCCTCGCTGAAATTTACTCGATAGGATCCGAAGAAGAAGAGAAGATGACGCCGCACTTGAGTTGCGAGATCAACGGAGTTCAATGCAAAGCTTTATGCGACATCGGAGCCCAAGTAAGTGTTCTATCTTCTAAAATTTACGATAAAGTTCAATACCACAACCTAGACTTAGCTCCAACATCAACGAAATTAATTATGGGAGATGGTAGAACTATCAAACCTCTAGGTATTGCTTGCAACATGAAAGTAAAAATCTCTAGAAACTATATACCAACCGATTTCTTTGTTATTGATGCTTACCATAGTAATTCTGATCATATAATCTTAGGTAGGCCTTTTCTTAAGTTGGTTGATGCCGTGTTAGATGCGGAGAAGGCAAAGTAACAATGAACCTTAATGGAACAAAGTACACATATAACTTTCTTCGTGCTTCTAAACACCTTACACCTTTTCCTCCCGAAGATGAAGAAGTAGAAGAGATAGATAGTCTTTGTTTTGTTGAAACCCTTAGAGACCCGCTGCAAAGAGCAATGGAAAATCAAATTAACAATCAACAAGATGTAAAACTAGAGGAAGCAACAAAAGGCTTAGAGCCGCATGATGGTAGTGTGGAGGAAGAGAAGTTCGAGGACATAGGAGAGATCTAACCCGAGGAGCCACAAGTGCCCGAGGTAGACCTTAAACCTTTGCCCAAGGGATTAAAA
The DNA here is from genome assembly GCA_947561735.1 of Cenchrus americanus. Taxonomy (NCBI): domain Eukaryota; kingdom Viridiplantae; phylum Streptophyta; class Magnoliopsida; order Poales; family Poaceae; genus Cenchrus; species Cenchrus americanus. The sequence goes on along the minus strand of OX387241.1, from coordinate 218,824,132 downwards.
TATGAATTTTTGGGCTCAGACAAAACTTATCCAGTCATTGTGAGCGACGAGTTGAGTCCCGAAGAAAATGAAGCGTTGCTGATTTTATTAAAAAAACATAGGAAGGTGATTGGATATTCAATTAATGATCTCAAAGGTATTAGCCCAGCCTTTTGCACTCATCGTATACCAATGGAAGACCAATGTAAGCTCGTAGTGGACCACCAAAGGAGGCTAACCCATGCCATGCGAGAGGTAGTAAAGAAAGAGGTTATCAAGTTACTTGATGCGGAATCATCTACCGGTTCCGCATAGCGAATGGGTGAGCCCGTACATTGTGTACCGAAGAAAGGAGGTTTGACCGTGGTGAAGAATGAGAAGAACGAGTTGATACCACAAAGAACCGTGACCGGGTGGCGGATGTGTATCGATTACCGTAAGCTTAACAAAGCGACGAAGAAAGATCACTTCCCCCTACCGTTCATAGACGAGATGCTCGAGAGGTTAGCAAACCACGCTTATTTTTGCTTTCTCGACGGATACTCGGGGTTCATGCAAATCCCCATTCACCCGGAAGATCAACATAAGACAACGTTTACGTGCCCTTACGGAACGTTTGCATATAGGAGGATGCCCTTCGGCCTATGCAACGCTCCGGCGTCTTTTCAACGTTGCATGATGGCCGTGTTTTCGGAATTCATCGAAGAAATTGTTGAAGTGTTTATGGATGATTTTTCCGTTTACGGGAAGACGTTCATGGATTGCTTAGCAAACTTAGAAAAGGTCCTTACAAGGTGTGCGGAGGTAGATTTGGTTCTAAATTGGGAAAAGTGCCACTTCATGGTTAAGCAAGGCATAGTGCTCGGACATGTTATATCCGAGAGAGGAATTGAAGTGGACAAGGCTAAGGTAGAGACGGTTGAGCAACTCCCACCTCCTACGGATGTCAAGTCCCTAATGAGCTTTCTAGGCCATGCCGGATTCTATAGAAGATTTATAAAGGACTTCTCGAAGATCACTAAGCCTTTAACGCACCTTCTTCAAAAGGATGTGGCTTTTGACTTTGATGAGAAGTGTCTAGCGGCATTCGGACCTTGAAAAATGCGTTGGTGAGTGCTCCCATCATCCAACCTCCGGATTGGAGCCAACCTTTCGAGATCATGTGTGACGCAAGTGACTATGCCGTAGGCGCGGTCTTGGGTCAAAGAAAGGAAGGCCGAGTTCACGCCGTTTACTACGCTAGCAAAACTCTTAGTGGGGCACAATTAAATTACGCCACTACGGAAAAAGAGTTGCTAGCGGTGGTATTCGCTTTCGAAAAATTCAGATCTTACATCGTGAACTCGAAAGTCATTGTTTACACCGATCACGCAGCCATCAAGTATCTCCTGGCTAAGAAGGAAGCTAAACCACGTTTGATTCGTTGGATCCTTCTTCTCCAAGAGTTTGATGTTGAAATTCGTGATAAAAAGGGGGTGGAGAATGTTGTGGCCGATCATTTGTCTAGGATGAATCGTGGACAAGATGACAAAGAGCCCATAGAAGATAAGATGAGAGATGACCACCTCTATAGAGTGCTTGATAAGGACACTTGGATGATCGACATCATTCGAGCAATTCGAAAGATGCCCCTCGATCATCTTGATAAAAACACTCAAAGGAAGATAATCTCGAAAGTAAGAAATATTTTTGGGATGCACCATACCTCTTCAAACTTGGCAATGATGGAGTGATGAGAAGATGTGTGCAAAGAGAAGAGAGGCTTGAGATTCTAAGGAAGTGCCACTCGGCGAGTACGATGGACACTATAGCCATTTTCGAACCGAAGCAAAAGTATGGTCGAGCGGATTCTATTGGCCGGAGATGCATGAAGATACTAAAAGATATGTTGCGTCATGCCCCGAATGCCAAAGAACCGGAAACATCTCTCAAAGAAATTCTATGCCTTTGAAATACAACTTGCAAATCGACATATTCGATGTATGGGGCATAGACTTCATGGGGCCTTTTAAAAAACTCATTTGGATTCGAGTATATCCTTGTTATGGTTGATTATGTATCCAAGTGGGTAGAGGCTATACCATGTCGTAAAGCTTCCACGGAGGAGTCCATCACTATGATCAAGAACGTGATTTTTCCCCGTTTCGGTACACCGAGAATCTTGATAAGTGATGGAGGAACTCATTTCACCGGGAAGAACTTCAAAAGGTGCTTGTCCAGGTTGGGAATTGAGCATAGGGTCTCCACGACCTATCACCCACAAACCAACGGACAAGCGGAGACGTCAAATAGGCAATTAAAAAGCATACTTAACAAGACCATAGAGAAGGGAGGCAAGGATTGGTCAAAGAAATTAGACGGAGCTTTATGGGCTTATCGAACGGCGTTTAAAACACCGATAGGTATGACCCCTTATCAATTCGTCTATGGAAAAGCTTGCCACCTTCCGGTTGAGTTAGAACATAAAGCCTATTGGGCGATTAAAGAGATGAACCTTAATCTCGATGCCGCGGCGGTGAAACGAAGAATTCAAATAAGCGAGCTAGAGGAGTTGAGGTTGAAAGCATATGAAAACACAAGCATATACAAGGAGAGAATCAAAAGGTGGTATGATAAAAGATTGAAGAAAAAAAGAATTTAAAGAAGGAGATAAGGTCCTCCTCTACAATTCGAGGTTTAAAACCTTCGGAAAGGGGAAATTGCAAAGCAAGTGGGACGGACCTTATGTTGTGCATTCGGTGTTCTCCAACGGAGCGGTAACCATTATGGATATAAACGGCGATCAATTTGTGGTGAATGGACAGCGGCTTAAGGTTTACTACGAACCCGATGTCGTGCCCCTTCACCATGTTGACGTCTTTACCATGGAGGAAGAGCCCGAACGTCCCGCCTAGGACGAAAAACAAGGCATCAACTTCTGTAAATAATTTTTCTTTTAGTTTTCTGGAGTTTTTCGCGAAGATTTACTAGGCCAACTTTTTCCCATGGGCTGAGGAAGAAAAAATAGGGCGGTGTGCAAAAACCGGACCGGCCCGGCCCCCGGCGGGGGTGGGCCGGCCGGCCCGAGCGGACCGGCCCAAGGTGGCCCGACGCCCGATGACGCCGAATTTCGCCCGAATTGCTCCTTTTTGACTTACTTGTTTTGTCGGAAAATTTTAAGGGAAGTGTAAAAAAGGAAAATAAGGTTCCCGGGGCTTTTCTCTCGGGACTATTTATTTGGCCGAATTGGGAGCTCGAGAATCAAACCTTTCAAGCAATGTGTTGCACCCTTGTAGCGACCATTGAGCCTCCAAAAAGCTTAGAGTTGAAGCTAGAAGCCAAGAAGCCATCGATGGAGGAAGCGATGCGATGCGAGATCAAGCTACCCGTCAAGAGGACCGCACGTATCCGTTGCGGAGGACGTGTCCGGACCGGAGCTCTTGCATCTCGCAACCCCGTCGAAGGAGAGAAGGTCCCTACACCCGTTCGAAGGTCGGCACGCCTCCAAGGCATCAAGCGCAAGGATTACAAGGAGGTGTCGCCGGAGCCTAAGGATTATGGGGATAGCGACTACTCCGACGATCGTAGCCCGAGCTCGTGGGCGGCCGCCGGTAGAGATGATGATGATTGGGATGAGCGGCCCTATGAAAGGACTCCCGAAGGCCCCAACGGCGACGACAATGATGGTGGCGAAGGCAACGACAATGGAGGTGGCGACGACGGTGGTGACAACGGTGGAGATTATGGCGACGACGACCCCTTCGGATTGCATCCGGTGTCTTTGTCGAGTTTGCCGTCAATCCATCGCGGATCTCTACACGTCGGCCGACGAATGTCTCCAAGCCATGGAAGCGATGAAGCGGCGTATGGAGGACTTGGAGCGTGTTGTTGAAGATGACTACAAGTTCCTTAACCGCAACGTGCACAAACTTTTCGGCATGGTTGGAAACATGAGAGGCAAGTGGTGCAAAACTTGCTTGAAGTACCACTAGATCTAGTTTTCCCCTTAGGATTTTTGTAAGATACGACGAGGACGTCGTATGTTTTAAGTGTGGGGGAGAGCTAGCTCGCTAGCCTTAGCTTTTGAACTTCAAGTTTAGGTTCGGTTTAATCTTCGTGTGAGAGTCTTAGTGTTTTAATGAGTCTTTAGTTTTTGAGTCTGTTTTAAAATTTTTGCAAGTGTCTTAAATTAGTGTCGAGTCAAGAAAACCAAATAAAAAGAGTCTTTATATATATATCTTTGTGTTTTATGTATTGTTTATCTTTATTTACTTGTTTGCTTAATCTTCGATTCTTGATATACGAACACGAGTATGTGGTTTGAAAAACGTTTACCGTGGTGCTTAGTGGAATCGCTACTACTTAAAGTACCCATACCGCGCTTCGATCTTGAGCTTCACATGTTAGTTGTGCTATGTTCGATGCTGAAAATTGGAGGATTTCAGTTCTGAAAATTATTTTAAAACCCTTGTAATAAAGGTTAGCAAAACCTCTTTTTCCAAGTTGAGAGTAAGAAAAAATTCCTATCCAAAGCCAAGTTTATTTTTTTCGCTCCACCATAAGTGTAATTAGCACGATGAGTTAGGCTAGGACCCTTCTCTCTTGGTGAGTTTTAATTTCAAGCAATGATCATGTTCTTGTGCTTATCTTTTGTTGCTAGCCTCGTCATATATTCGGTAACGTGACATTCACAACGAAAGTCACATATATCACCGAATTCCATACCCAACCCTATATATCTCTTTTGTACATCGTATTCCTTGAACACAACCTATTTTCAAAGTTTCGTCTCGTCTCTAGCATGATTTAATTAAAAATTTCAGATTGTATGCATGCGAGGAAAGAGAGAATTGAAAGCTTTGAAAAAGTTGTCAAGAGAGACAAAAATAAAGAGAAAAAGTATGTGTATGGAAAAGAAAGAAAGAAAAAAAAATCATATGTGAATGAAAGAAGAAAAGAAAAAGAGAAAGATGAGGTAGCAATGAAGGTATGAGAGGGATGGATCAAGTGAAAGAAAAGAAAAACAAATAAAGTGTAAGGAAGGATGTCACGTTGATTGTGAGACGAAACTTTTACTCTATTTCCAACCATGTGCAATCCGACAACGAGGACATCATTGGTGCCTTGTAGTCACAATTTTCTTTTGCCCTTGCACATGTCCACCATTCTAAATCTTCTCATCCTTGATATCCCTACATATGGTTAATTCTCATGATCATTGGCTTTGAAAGGTAGACAACCATTAGAGGAAGTTCTTAATTTGACAATACTTATGTTGATTGCGCTAGCCCTACCTATAGCTCCACTTTACATGATATATGAGAGATTAATGGGAGGTGAGAGTTTTATAAAATTTGGTTAGGATAGCTACTTCATATGAGTGACTTGAGAGAGCTTGGAGAAAGGTTTTTGTCTAATACTTGTTGCAGGAATTTTTGTTTTGAAAACCATAAAAACCCTCCGATGGAAGCAAAGGAGTAAGCATGGCTGAAATTGAAGACTTCAAGTGAAGAGTTTGAGTTGTGGGGTAAAATTTGACGTGGTAAAAATTCTAAACGCCCATGTTTATGTTTGATTATCATTACTTTGTGTTTATGTATTAAAGATGAAAAGATTAACTAACTTGTGAAGGAGGATTAATGATACACGATTACACACCTTGGACGAAATTCTTTTACGAGTACTTGCTCGAGGACGAGCAAGAGCTAAGTGTGGGGGAGATGTTGACGGTGTATTTTGGTGCACCTAGCATGTTCATTACACTTTGGTTTGGATTTGATTATGGAACTAACCCGCCACTAGGCACACTAATCATATAACAAGTTCATCTTTGTGCATGCATTTGGAAGTGTTGTGTTTATGTAGGAAAACATGGACATAAAGGACGGATTCGCAACAAGTTCAAAGGATCATTCATGGAGTCTTGTTCGTGTTCATGAGCTTGCTGAAATCACTTCCAATGGTGGTGAGGACCAAAGTGCTACGAGGAACACCCGGGGATTGAAGCGTAAAAGATCAAACTTCATGCAAAGAGAGCCTCCATCTTGGACGTGAGGATAACAGCATCAAAATCATGCAAGTGGAGGGGGCAAAGTACATAAGTACACGAGGACCCACGGAGCAAAAGGGGCGACCGAACCGGGCCGGGTGGGCTGGGCGGCCGGCCCCGGCCGGCCGGCCCCGCCCACTTCCGCCACCGGTTCGGTCCCGTTTTTCTTGCCCTCGAAGGATCTTCAACCCTAAAACCCCCGACGCGCCGCCAACACGAAAGGAGGAGTCATTCGCACCAGAAGGCCATCCACAAGCTAGAGAGAGAGGAGGAGGATCTCCGGTGGGAGATCAACCACCTCGAAGGAAGCACCCTCTCGTGGAGAAGAAGGAAGACACCGGCGGAAGGGAAACCATGATCAACGGTGCCATGATCGGCACCTTGATGGGGTAATCTTCTCATTCGTCCATGGGTTGTAATCGATATTGAGATGTAATCGCACTTTGTCGGATTATCTATCTATCATCTTGTGTTGAATATACTTTAATGCTTAAGGTTAGCTACCATGCCGTGAAGGGAGTAGAGCTCCAATGCTTCCTTGGATCCATTCAATACGCCATGTCCATCAAAGGTCTAGTCATGATTACCTTCGCGTAGTGACGGTACGAGAGGAGGGAAAGGGGCGAAACCGTGGTCACAACCCCGATAGATTAGATTGGTTTTCATGTCTTTAAGCGATTGCATGCTCTAGTATCATAGACCCGTGGGCGAGTGTCTTCTACCTTGATCGTTTATCATTCTCTCTAGAGTAGTTTAGTTGTTTTCTAGTATAATAGTAGTTAGGGTTTTAGTAGCTAGTGCGTCGTTGTTGATCGAACGCTTGTAATCCCCTTGCTCCGCGGATTGACAAGAACCTTGGGAATCCCGTGGTGAAAAAGGTGTGGGGTCCGTACGCTTGCGGATCGTAGAGGGATACGTCTTTTATCCGTCAACACCACCTCGGCGCCTACGGCGGTCTACAACCACCTAACCGCCAGCTTTAAGCCCTATAGAGCCAGCCAGTAGACAGCGTAAAGTTAATGCTATTGTGTATGCGTATTTTATTTCCAGAAAACTATTTTGACTTTGGAAAATCCTAGTAAATCCATTTTTGCTCCGAAAAATACAAAACCTTTTCCAGAAATTCTCTAAAATCTTAAACTCTGTGCTAGGCTAGTGTTTGCTTTTTTGGATCTTAATTTCCATTCTTTTGGGGTTAATTGCATTAGGACCGCTATTTATTTTCTTTTTACGCGTTCATAGGAGCAGCTGGAGCTCGGGAGCTGATCCCGGAGTACGACTACGCCGACGACTTCGCTGTAGAGGACTACCCGACCCTAGGTTCACGCCCGACTGACTTTGAACACCTATAGACATTGCAATGTAGTTTTCTAGCGCTTTACTTTATATGCATGATGATGAACCTTGCACTACCTCCTTTAAATATCCTGCCCTTGATTGTCCTACTACTATATATGTTTATACGCATGTATATACGCTGAGCTTCGCGATGCATGTGTTGGGGTGGGATTAGTGGTTCTTGGCGTGAGTGGGATAAAACCGGTAGGAGAAGACGTTTTGGGTATTTTGGCGGGGGTGAGCTCAAAACAACCAATCTAGGATCAATGATAGGGGTACACTCCTCAGTGTATCCCTACTTGACGGTGTTCGGAGCCTAGGTGTTGGGGTTTTACTTGCGTTTGGAGGATATGAGCTTGCCCCGGTCTGAAATCGATTGGGCCAACCGCTTCACGGGACTTTACGTACACACCACCCCGCCGAGCGTGGGGTTAGGGCAGAGTTGAGCTTGGCAAGTGCGGAACCATACCTGCTAGGAGGATAGCGAGGTATCAGTGGGGGAGAGGTGGAGGTGAGACCACCCTCTTAGAGCGACTCCCGTGTGGCCACACGGGGGCATTTCACAGTTCCGGTGTTGTCCCTTCTGAGGGGGGGGGGCAGTTTTGAGGGCCGGATGCAGGATGGGACCGTAACTACCGAGAGTTCGCACGGTAGGATGGACTCAGTCAGCCGTACACCGGCCGGGTGCCATTTCGGGATGGGTACAGGTGTACACACTCTGCAGAGTTGTTCGATCTATAGCTATAGTCGTGTCCTTGGTCATGGACGAGCCTAGTGGATTGTTGGTTCTCATGTTTTGGGATTTCTACCTTCCCCCTATAGATGAGTGTATGGTGAGTCGTGGTTGCAGTCGGTTAGAGGAGAGAGGCTCCATCTACCTCGTTGATCCGATCGCAACCAATGAGGTGCGAGGAGAGGAAGTTCTCGCATCGACCCTAGACGGGAATATGTTGTGGAGTCGGGACCCTGGGTGACCAGGTGGTTCCGAACTGAGTTGACAGCTTTGAGCTTGGGAACTTGGTTGAGAAATCTTGATTATACTCTGCTGCTACTGCTGCTGCTGCTGCATAGGAAACCAGAGCCTCTTCCTTGTCTCTTTTCCCCCTTTAGATGTTAGGCCACTTAAAGCTGCATGCAGTTGGTGACGAGGACCTATCCCACTCTTTGGGGATAGACTTTGGGTGTGCAGGGTATGAGACTAAGTACGACAACAACGCCGATGGATGGTACGACTTAGGGATGCGTCGCTTCGCTCAAGGATGCTTGTGGCGGGAAGAATAAAAGATGGAGACCCTTCTAATATGCTAGCTACCGTTGCGTAGAATTTCACTCTGATTCAGCCAAGAGGCTTGTAATGATGGTACTCCATAATGGACACATAATAAATTAAGTACTTTTACTCTTATGTGATATGATGTATGACTTTGTGTATTTATCTGTGAGACGTTCTGTACGCGATAGCCACTGATCCAGGGACTATCGCGATGGTACAGGGATTTGGGTTTTCTATGAAAATCTAGGGTTTTACAGCTCGGACCTCGACTGGTATTGGGGGCAGTACGAGGCCCTAGATGCCCTGGTGGATGCCCTGCAGACGGATAACGACTCGCTGGAGTACCGGCTAAAGGCCTTGGAGGACGCCCTCCTCAATCAGCGTACTCTAACTACAGAGGGCACCACCACGGTCGACAAGGTGAAGGCCGTGCTCCTAGAGAAAGAAGAGGTGCTGGCGACGGCGAATGGCGAGCTGCAGAAGGCGTGCGCTGCCTTGGTCGAGGCGCAGGCCGCGCAGAAAGAGACCGCTCTTGTCGCGGCGCAGACCCGGCTCCAGCAAGACCGCACCACCCTCGAGGGGGCGCGGTCCTGGAAGGCTTAGGTGGAGCAGAAGGCCCATGAGGTTGAGAAACTGAGTGCTGACCTGCGGGACTCACGTCGCTCGCCACGGTGGAGGAGCAGCTTCGCCAAGAGCGGTCCCGACGAAGCTTAGGTGGAGCGAGAAGGCCCATGAGGTCGAGAAACTGAGTGCTGACCTGCAGGACTCACGTCGCTCACCGCTGTGGAGGAGCAGCTTCGCCAAGAGCGGCGCACGCGTCAGCAGGCGGAGAGCCAGCTCCAGCAGGAGCGGTCCACCCTCGAGGATGCTCGGGCCGCCCTCCAGTGCGAGCGCTCGACTCAGGAGAAGGCACATGGCCAGCTTCAGTGGGAGCGCACCACGCTAGGGGATTTCCGAGCCAAGCTCCAGCTTCGGGATTTGGAGATCACGCGGCTCATTAGAGAACTGGTCCAAGAGGTCGTGTCGTTCGAGGAGCTATGCAACACCGGTGAGGAGAAGGAGGCCACCATCCTCGAGCTACAGAAGGCGGCTGAGACTGCGCGCGCGACTCTCTAGACGGAGAAAAAACAGGTCGAGGGTAAGTTGCCCCTCTCGATTCTTCGTTTGTCGCTTGGATTCGTCAAGATCCGCTCTCGACTTATTTGTCTTTTGTTTTCTGGTCTGCGGGGCACTCTCAGAACGTTGACGACGTAGGCGGAGGCACTCCAGGCGGCCTACAACTCCTCCCAGCGGGAGCTGGAGGTTCTGCAGGAGGCGGCCCTCGAGGCGTGCTAGAGTGTCGACGAGGGCGCCGGGCAAGCAGGGAGCTCCGTGGCGAGTCGTCTCCGGGCCTTGGGCGGCCATGTTGCCTAGGGCATGCGAGGTGCGCTCCCCTGGGGATCCGAAAGACCCTTGGCGTGGTGCAGTCACACTATTAGGTTGACGTTGTGGCGCTGGCCACGGGCTACATCATCGCCGACGACCTTGACGACGATGGTGTGGAGGCCGAGGTGAATCGCCTGGACGCGCTTGCTGCTCCTGCCACTGACATCCTCACCGACGACTTTGAGGAGGTCCTCTTCCCGAACGCTCCACCCGCGGGGCCCCTCGAGCCTTGAAAGTAGTTAGGCACTCAGGCCCTTAGGTTGTAGTTAGGAGTCGAGCTGTGGCTTGTGTAATAAATACGGTTTGCTTGAAGTACTTGTAATTTAAATGTTGTTTCATTTTTGTGATTGTGTCGTTCCGTCCCTTCCTGTCACTTAGGCAAATTTCAGCTAGAATCGTTCATTTTCACAAGCAGCCCATAGGAAAAGTGGTGAGGGGGAAGGGTCATATCCTGCTAGAGGCGTAGGCTATCCCCGACTCTCCCGTCTTCGCCCTTTGGCCGTTCGCGTCCCGTGTCTTTTTGCCCAAACTCCCGGGTTGGGACATATTTAGCGCTTTTGAAGTAAAGATTCTTGCGAAAAAACAGGACCGTTTAGGGGGGTGCCCCCTGTAGTAGCCCTGAGGGGGACATGGTTTTCGGGGAGAAAGCCGAGTCGCCCTTGACTTTATTCAAAAGAAAACTTTACATGTGTACAGCCGACTAGGGCGTCGAGTATGTGCAAAAAGACTTGGAAATTCTTTTCTAAGGGTAGAAGCGACGTAGTTGTTGGATGTTCCAAGCGTTGGTGAGGACTTCGCGCTGCTCGTTCGCCAGCTTGTATGTGTCGGGCTTGAGCACCTCGACGACGACGTAGGGCCCCTCTCACGGTGGTGACAGCTTGTGGTGGCCTCATTTGTCTTGCCGTAGCCTTAGCACTAGGTCGCCCTCGTTGAAGTCTCAACGTCGTATTTTCTAAGCTTGGTAGAGCCTTAGCGCCTACTGGTATCTCGCCGAGTGCATCATTGCCACATCACGGGCTTCGTCTATCTGATCTAACGAGTCTTCGTGAGCTCGCTGGTTCGAACTTTCATCGTAGCCCTTAATCTTGGGCGATCCGTATTCCAAGTCCGTGGGGAGGACGGCCTCCACGCCATAGACTAGGAAAAACGACGTGAATCCCGTGGCTCTGCTCGGAGTGGTCTCGAGGATCCAAATGATCGACGGTAGCTCCTGAAGCCATTTTCAGCCAGACTTGTTCAATCTGTTGAAGATCCTTGCTTGAGGCCTTGTAAGATCATGTCATTAGCACGTTCCACTTGGCCATTGGTCTGTGGGTGTGTGACGGCCGCCCAATCCACACAAATGTGGTGGTCGTCGCAGAACTCCAGGAACTTCCTGCCAGTAAATTGGGAGCCGTTGTCAGTGATGATGGAGTTCAACACTCCAAACCTGTGGATGATGTTGGTGAAGAATGACACGACCTGCTCTGATCTGAGGTTAGTGATTGGGCGTGCCTTGATACATTTGGAGAACTTGTCCACGGCGACCAGCAAGTGGGTTTAGCCCTCGGGCGCCTTTCGAGGGGCTCGACGATGTCCAATCCCCACACGGTGAACGACCATGTGATGGGTATGGTCTGTATGGCGTGGGTTGGGAGATTGGTCTTGCGTGTGTAGAACTGGCACCCCTCGCAGGTGCGCACGACCTCGTTGGTGTCGGCAACCGCGGTGGGCCAGTAGAAGCCCTGGCGGAACGTGTTGCCCACGAGGGTGCGCGGCGCCGCGTGGTGGCAGCACACACATGCGTGTGGATGTCTCGAATGAGTTCCCAGCCGTGGGGGATGGGGATGCACCGCCGTAGGACCCCAGACGCGGCGCGCTTGTACAGCTCGCCGTCAATCACGGTGAGTGACATGGCTTTCCTAGCGATGCGTTTGGCCTCAGTCCGATCCGAAGGGAGTTCCCCTCAATCGATCCAGGCAAGGTACTTGTTCCTCCAATCCTCCACGCAGGGAGCCTCCTCGGTCTCCATGGCCTCAGCCTCGGCCTCGTCTACGCCATACCCCTCGAGTAGGGAGAGCACGAACACCTCGTTCGAGGGGTCCTCGTCCATGGGTTCCGCACCCGCAGGATTCAAGGGAGCCCCCGAGGGTTCTTCCCGACTCGAGGGGGCCGGGATGAGGTCGACGGACGGTTTGGCCACGTCTCGCGCAAAAACGTTGGGGGAATGGTGATTCGCCCCAACCCGATCTTTGCGAGCTCATCCGCCTCCTCGTTGTACATGCGGGGGATGTGATTGAGCTCGATGCCGTAAAACTTGTCTTCGAGGGCACGCACGACGTTGCAGTAGGCCTCCATCTTCTCGTCGTGGCAGCTCGCATTCTTCATGACCTGGTCGATTACGAGCTGCGAGTCTCCTCTAACTTCGAGGTGCTTGATGCCGGTCTCAATGGCAATTCAGAGGCCGCAAAGGAGGGTCTTGTACTCCGCCATGTTGTTGGACGCGGGGAAGTGCAAGCGCACTGCATACCTCATGTGTCCCCCAAGGGGCGAGATGAAGAGCAGGCCCGCGCCTGCTCCAGTTTGAAACAGGGGTAGCTGTGTGTCCATCCACTCGGCGACGAAATCCGCGAGGATCTGGGACTTGATCGCCTTGCGCGGCGCATAGGTGGGCATTTCGCCCATGAGCTCTACGGACCACTTCGCGGTCCTGCCCGCGGAATCCGGGTAGCGGATAATCTCTCCCAACAGGAATGATGAGACTACCGTGACCGGATGGGCCTCGAAGTAGTGTCGCAGCTTGCACCGCGCGAGCACCACTGCGTAGAGCAGCTTCTAGATCTGGGGGTATCGCGCCTTGGTCTTGGACAGCACGTTGGTGATGTAGTACACCGACCTTTGGACTAGTAGGGTGCGCCCTTCCTCCACTCGTTCCACGATGATGACTGCGCTGATCACTTGTGTGGTCGCCGCGACGTAGTGGTATAGAGGCTCGCTGCCTCGAGGCGGCATGATGATTGGCGCGTGGGCGAGCATCGCCTTCAGCTTGTCGAGCGCATCCTGGGCCTCGACGGTCCAGGAGAAGCGCTCGTGCTTCTTCAGGAGTCAGTAGAGGGGCAGGCCCTTCTCGCCGAGCCGCGAGATGAAACGACTCAAGGCGGCCAGGCAGCCCAACACCTTCTGCTCCCCTTTTAGGTCTCAAATTGGGCACATTCGGTCGGGGCAGAGACCTTCTCGGGGTTGGGCTCAATGCCCCGCTGGGAAAACAATGTACCCCAGCAGCATGCCGCGGCACCCCGAGGACACACTTCTCTGGGTTCAACTTCACCCCGTTTGCCCGCATGCAATCAAACACGACGTGCAAATCGTCAACCAGGTCGTTCGCCTTCCTGATCTTGACGACAATGTCATCTGCGTATGCCTCTACGGTCTACCCGATGTGGTCCCGGAAAATGTGTTGCATACATCGTTGGTACGTAGCGCCCGCGTTTCGAAGGTCGAATGGCATTGTTACGTAGCAAAACATGTCGAATGGTGTGATGAAAGAGGTCGCGAGCTGATTGGACTCTTTGGTGGTAACCCGAATAGGCGTCAAGGAAACATAGGAGTTCACACCACGCAGTGGAATCTACAATTTGATCGATTCGTGGCAAAGGAAAAAGGAACTTTGGGACATGCTTTATTTAAACCGGTGTAATCTACAAACATCCGCCACTTCCCATTCTTTTTCTTAACTAGTACAGGAATAGCTAGCCACGTAGGATGGAAAACTTCCTTGATGAATCCGGCCTCGAGGAGCTTCCGCAGATCCACTCCGATTGCCCGGCACCTTTCTTCGTCGAAGCACCACAGCCACTGTTGCACGGCTCTGGAGTGAAGGAGGATATCAAGGGAGTGCTCGACGACCTCCCTCAGGATGCCTGGCATGCCCGAGGGGCTCCACGCAAAGATGTCAGTGTTGGCGCGGAGAAAGTCGATGAGCACCACTTCTTATTTCGGGTCGAGGGTGGAGCTGACCCTCAACACCTTGCCCTCGGGGGCAGAGGGGTCGAGGGGTACCTCCTTTGTCTGTTCGGCAGCCTCGAAGCTGCCCGCGTGCTTGGCGGAGGAGTCGAGGCCCTCGTTGGCTAGTTTCTCCATGTCCGCAACAAGCGTCTCATCAAGCGTGAGGGTCTCGTCATGCTCGATACACTCGACATTGCAGTCGAATGCGTGCTCAATCAACGAGCCCACGGAGATGACGCCTTTTGGCCCAGGCATCTTCATCTTGAGGTAGGTGTAGTTTGGGACTGCCATGAACTTGGTGTAGCACGAACGCCCAAGGATGGCGTGGTACGTGCCCTAAAACCCCACCACCTCGAAGGTGAGGGTCTCCTTGCAGAAATTGTCTGGCGTGCTGAACCAAGCGGCGGATCGATGCGCCCGAGGGGCCGGACGCGCGCGCGCACACGGCGCGACGCCATGGAACGGCGTCGTGCTGGGCCGCAGCTGGTCCAACCCGATCCCCATCAGCCGTAGGGTGTGAGCGTAGAGGATGTTGAGGCTGCTGCCGCCGTCCATCAACACCTTGGATAACCGTGCGTTGCCGATGACAAGATCGATGACCAGCGAGTACTGGCCCGGGTTGGGGATGCAGTTCGGGTGATCCTCGCGGCTGAAGGTGATGGTCTCCTCTGACCAGCCGAGGAAGGAAGGAGGGACCTTTTCCGCGGCGAGGACCACATGTTGCTCCCGTTTGCGCTGGTTGCTAGACATGTCCATCGTCGGCCCTCCGAAGATGAGGAAGACGTTCTCCACCGCGGGGAAGCCGCTGGCACCCCCGTCACCACCGTCCTTCTTGGCCTCGTCCTCCCTCGCGGCGACGCGGCTGTAGTATTTTTTGAGCATGTCGCATTGCTTGAGGGTGTGGTTGACCGGTGTCTTGTGGTGCGGGCACGACTTCTTCAGCATGTTGTCGAACACACTGGGGCCTCGAGGGGCCGCTCGAGGGCCCTTGCGGGTAGGATCGACTTTTAGGGCCTCGTCGCGCCCTTACCCGCGCGTGTCGCGGAGGGGCTTCTTGCTTTTCTTGCCCCGCTTCTACTTGTTTTGGGGCTCCTTGGGCTTGCTGCCCTCCGCGGGTGCATCGTCCACCCGCTTGCCCTTCTTGCCATCGAAAATGGCCCCCACCGCCTCCTCTCCGGAAGTGAAGCTGGTGGCTATGTCGAATAGCTCGTTGGAGTCGACCAGTGGGCTCCGCCCGAGCTCGCGCACAAGGTTCCGACAGGTCGTGCCCTCGAGGAAGGTGTGCACGATCTCTGACTGAGCGATGCTCGGGAGATCAGTACATCACTTGGAAAAGCGCCGTATGAAATCCCAGAGTGACTCGTCGGGCTTCTGGGTGCACGCCTCGCAGGTCCCAAGAGTTCATAGGGCGCACTGGAGGGGATCGACTACGAGGAGACCTTTGCTCCCGTAGCCTGTTTGGAGGCGATAAGGATCCTTCTAGCTTTTTCTGTGGCTAAATGGTTCAAGTTGCACCAAATGGATGTGAAGAGTGCTTTCCTGAATGGTGTGTTGGAGGAAGAAGTGTATGTGAGGCAACCACCGGGGTTTGAGAGTGAGAAGTACCCCCACCGGGTGTACAAGTTGAGGAAGTCGTTGTATGGGTTGAAGCGGCGCCTAGAGCTTGGTATGGTAGGTTGAGGGGGTTCTTGTTTGAGAGAGGTTTTGAGATGGGGAAAGTTGATCGGACATTGTTTGTACTTAGGCGAGGGCGAGAGATATCCCGATTGTGCGGGTGTAAGTGGATGATATTGTCTTTGATGGATCATCTAACTCTCTTGTTGCAAGGTTTGCGAGAGGATATGAGCAGGGAATTTGAGATGAGCATGATGGGCGAGTTGCAGTTCTTCCTCGGGCTACAAATCAAGCAATCAAAGGAAGGAACATTTGTGCACCAAGTTAAGTACACCAAGGACATTGTGCGGAAGTTCAAGATGGAGGACTCCAAGGCTATGATGACGCCGATGAGTACGACTACAACTCTTGATGCGGATGAGGAAGGTGAACACGTGGACCATAAGGAGTACCGAAGCATGATCGGGTCACTCCTCTACTTGACGGCGACGAGGCCGGACATCCAGTTCTCGGTATGTCTGTGCGCTCGTTTTCAAGCATCTCCGAGGACTTCGCATCAGCAAGCGGTGAAGCGAATTTTTAGGTACTTGCGTCACACTCCCGACTTCGGCCTTTGGTACTCCGCGTCCTCATCTTTGGTGCTTCATGGTTTTTCGGATGCGGATTTTGCCGGGTGTCGGTTGGATAGGAAGTCCACTTCTGGGACTTGCTAGTTTTTGGGAATCTTCTTTGGTGTCTTGGTCTTCCCGCAAACAGTCGAGTGTTGCTCAATCCACTACCGAGGCCGAGTACGTTGCCGCTGCTAGTTGTTGCTCTCAGCTCCTTTGGATCACATACACCATGAGTGACTTTGGTGAGGAGTATACCCGTGTCCCACTCCAATGTGATAGCACCAGTGCCATAAGCATTGCAAAGAACCCAGTGCTCCACTCCAAAACCAAGCACATAGAAGTGAGGTATCATTTTCTGAGAGACAACGTAGAGAAAGGAAAGATAGCTTTGATCCATGTACCCACACATGACCAACTAGCCGATATTTTCACCAAACCCCTAGATCAAGCAACTTTCACTCGTTTGCGGGGGGAACTTGGTGTGTGTTTGATTTCTTGTGTTGGGTGTGTGGGAGATCCTTTGTAGCATATGTATAGTTTCCTTTGTGCATTTCTTGCATTTGGCATGGCATATGTAACATGATGTATAGGCATCCTTGTATCTTAGATTGCATGCATTTTGTATTATATGCATTGGATAGGAAAAGCTTCTCCTATATACATTGTTCACCATGGAATGCTATTTATGTCTTTGTGAGCTTGTTTGGTATGCTATGGTTAGTTTGGCTTAGCTCTTGGTAATCTTGATTTATAACCATGGTTGATGGCTATGTTTTTTTGAAAAATGCCACATATATGTTCTCTCATGTGTAAATGCCTTTATATGATCTTGACATGGTTTAGTGGCTTGGTTATGCTTAATTTGTTGTTGGATAGCTAGCTTATTGATCATATGGAGCCAAAGGCTCATTTACCATCATGAATGTTTAGCCCTCTTGCTTTATCTTGTGGGGGGCCATAAGTTCCTTTTTGTCGCAAAGACATTTCATGTACCAAATTTGAATCTAAAAATGAAATGTAAAATGCTTGGAAAATGTGCTCCCTTGTCATATGTGCTAAATTTAATTTGCTTTGGGTGCTAAACCGTTGCATGATGTCTACCAATGAGAAGTCTCATATTGTGAGACATGGGTACCCCTGGGTCCCCACCGACCAGGCTCATGGCCGTCCCAGACAAGCGGGTCCGACCTACTAGAAGACTCGCCAACCTGTCAGTGGGCCCAACCGACCTAGTTGGCGGCCCACACGACCTCCCGAAGACCCTCTAGATGATTCCCTAGATGACCTCATTCAGAACGACCACAAGACTTGACGTGCAATACAAGGCAGTCCAGACGGATTAAGTCAGCTCGGATAAGCTTTCCATGATGTAAACAGACTAGAGATAGGTTTCCCTGTTGTAACCGACCTGGTCTTCGGTCCACCGACCTTGTCCGTCACCCGATATAAGGCGGCAAGGGCACCCTCCTGGGGGCAGAGCAGACCATCGACACCACGACCATGTAATCCCGCCACGATCGAAGTAATACAATCAAGAACTGGACGTAGGGTTTTACTCTCCGGAGGCCCGAACCAGTATAAAATCGCCTTGTCCTTGTGTCTCGCCGTGATTTCTGTGTGCTACGCTAGCATAACCATCGTGTTCTTAGATCCCGATATCCTCACCGAACAAATAAACCACAGGGATTAACACCCCTGTGGGCTGTCCAGATCTCACCATCTGACAGTTGGCGCGCCAGGTAGGGGCTGAGTCAAGGTTCTTCGTGCAACTCGATGGCTCCGACCAACGGCATCATCTTCCCGGAGAGCATGGCGGACTTCCTCTCCAACCCCGTCGACATCTGCTTTGGCTCGATGCCGGTGACTTCCACCGCTCCAGCCGCCTGCCTCGTCATCGAAGGCAACACGGTCACCACCAACCAACACATCAAAACAGATCTGTCGAAGAAAACCCACCCACCCACTCCCTAGCGACACGATCGGCGGGATCGATCATGTCGGGGATACGATCTCCGACACAATCAAAATCTGTGAGCACGCCAAGCATCCTCGCACGACTCCTTCAACCTCTAGCATGCCTCTCAGCCTGCGCAGTGCTGCTCGCGTAGCATCACGCTACATGAAGCGCAAGATCCAGATCGAATCTGGACTCTACCATCAAGATCGTGGAAGTTGCAGGAATCACCTCAATGCCCTATCCACGAAAACCCCAAGCACACCGCACGCCAGTGCCGTGTCCTCAAGAAGTCTCGTCGGCCTCATACCGCGGCTCATCGCCGTCGGTTGAACCAAGAATCGTCTCCAGACCGCCTCACGTTTCAGGTCGCCCACACAACAATCTCCCCGAATTGTCTAGGAGAAGAATTCGAGAACCTAGATCGCCAGATCTTGGTCGTCTTTGCAGATGTACCACCGCAAGACAGAGAGACAGACGCGCAACGTCAAGAGCGAGAAAACGCCAACGCTGCCCGAGCTGTTCGATGACAACAAGAGATCGCAACCGCTGCCCCAGCTGCAGGCCTTCAACCGGCTAATGTTGGACAGATCAATGCCAACCCCGAGCAACAAGAACTCGTGGTACCAGCGGCTCCACAGCAGCAACGCCATGACGATCCACCTCGTGCCAACAGACTATGTGCGCGAGATCTCCTCAGGGACTTCGAGCGCGACGGACATGAAGTCTACAACTCACCGCAGACCAACTTGGGAGCCGCCCTCGGCCGTCCTAAACCACCTTGAAGATTCTCCGGCGATCCGACGCCTCCAAGCCAATGTCCGTGTTACGGTTGCTTAGATCGAAGAAAGAGGCCACAGGTACGAGCGGATCCGTGGCAAGTTCCTATTCCGAAGCGGATCGAGCGTCCTCGACGGTGACGTCGTAGCCGGGGTCCTCTCGACCGGTGGGCGAAGAAGGGAGAGGTGAAAACGAAGTAATGCGGCCGGCTAACCCCGGCGCTAACGCTGCAGCCAACGCTCCAGCCAACCCAGCGGCTAATGCTCCAGCAAACGCCCCGGCTAATGCTGGCAACGTAGCCAACAATGCAGCCAACGCTGCCAATATCCAGGGGAACCCCACCCCAAATCCAAGACGCAACGCAGGAGCTCAGCCTCACCGCATAAGGTGGCTTTGACATGACATGAGGTGCGTGTGGGTGTTTGTGATGGTCTTATGATTAGAATGGTTGTCCTAGCATGAAGTTTGTGTGGCTTTGCCATTTTGACATGTTTTGATCCTGTTTAGGTCTTTGCTCATGAGAGGGTAAATTTTCGCAAAATTGCTCATTTCCATCTTAGCTTCTTCCAAATATTGTGAAACTTGATAATCATGTAGCTGAGATCGATACGAAGCTATAGAGTACCTAACTTGCTCATTTGGACATGTGTAGCATCCTATGTTGAATTTTGTCTATTTGAGAAGCTCTAGGTTGAAAGTTTTGCATTTTTGGCTTGATTCATGCATTGCCAACAAGGGGGAGAAGTTTGAGCTTGAAATGGCTTGCTGGATGCATTTAGAAGGTTTTCAAGTGGTTTTGAGCCATTTCTGGGCTCTGGTGTGCACCGGTCTGACCGGTCATGGTCACCTGTCTGACCAGTCAGAGTGCTGGCCCTGTTCACATGTTGCACACCGGTCTGACCGGTGGTGTTGACCGGTCTGACCGGTGAGAGCTGAGTTGTTGCAGCCGCCTTGTTTCAAGTGGTGTTTGGCATGCATTCGTCCAGGCTTTGTGGTTTTTCGAGCTTTAGTTTGGTGGTTTGCGCTCTTTGTTTGAGAATAGTTTTGTCTTGGATGTGTCGAGCCATTGCCCTTGCCTAAGGGGTTCGAGACTTGTCTTCTTCAAGTGATCTTGCTCCTTGCCTTTGTTTGGCTTTCGATCACTTGTTGGAGTTTCTTTTGTTCTTTCTTTTCGTTTTCTTTTCTCTCTTGTTAATTTATGTGGGTGTTGTCAATGCACTCATCAAGGGGGAGATTGAGGACCATGTGTGGTTCGAGGGGCCGGTGGATGGTCGCTTCCTTGTGTGATGAGTGATTGACAACATTGTGTGGACTGATTCTTGGCTAAGTATTGCGGTTGCGGGTTGCGGCTTGGCGGGTGTTGGTGCGGGTGAAGAACAAGCACAAAAGGTCGTCGCGGTGAGGCCTCTAGGTGTGGAGAAGACAAGTAGGCTACGTTCGAGGGACCCGGTGGCCAGCAGGGTCAAGTGCGGGCCGCATGGTGGCATGAACAACAAGATGAAGTCATGGACGGTTTCTTGGTAGAGCCCCAAAACCAAGGTCGAGCCGGGACTACATGGGAGCCGAGTCATGAGTGGCGATTGGCGGAGGTTACACCGAGTTCGCGGGGTTTCCAGTGGTTCACCAGAAAACCACTGGGTTCCTTGGTTGACCAACAAAGCCAAGACCGGAGAACCGAAGACGGTGCTTGCGCCGGCTCCCGGACCGGTCCGACCGGTGGGTGCCGGTCGGCCGGTGAGGAGCACCGTCCCCGACCGGTGTGCGACGATGTAGTCTGGAATCTTTGAAGCGGAGGACACGCGTCGGGATCGCATGGCTTGCGTCGAGGCTACGTAGGGTGCGGTCGCTGGGCATCTGTCCGATGGAGAAAATCCGAGGACTTCCAAAACCGCCCTTGAGGGGGTTGTATATCTAGTTGTTAAGTAAGGGCATTTTAGACTTTCGGCTTGCCTCTATATAACCCAAGTGGTGAGAGGATGGCAGCCATCTCTTGGAACCCTAGTTCATTTGCTTTCCTATTTTCCCTTCCTATTTTTCTTAGGATTTCCATAGGACTAGCTTGAG
Source organism: Cenchrus americanus (assembly GCA_947561735.1). Classification (NCBI taxonomy): domain Eukaryota; kingdom Viridiplantae; phylum Streptophyta; class Magnoliopsida; order Poales; family Poaceae; genus Cenchrus; species Cenchrus americanus. Next base: position 218,803,082 of record OX387241.1, on the reverse strand, counting down.
AGCTTCATGGTGAGATTTTGTGAGAGGGTTGGATGATCGGGCGACAAGCTAGACCTTGTATGAACCTCCTTGGTATGTATTGATGATTCAGCGTGGTTCCTCAAGGCTTTGTTGTGTTGTTCCCGATTGTTCTTGGTGGTGATTTTCGGAGCCCTTTCTTGGTGGTTTTCTCGGTGTGTTTTTGGGACCTTGCTCTTGGGGATTTGATGGGGGAAATTCGTGTGAACCCTTCGTGATTCTTTTTCCTTTGATTCCCCTCCCAAATCCGTGAGTAAAGGGGCTCGATTTTGGGGTTTTCCGAGTTCTAGGGTTGGAGACGTTCTTGGTGGGATTTCTTCGATTCCTCTTGATTTGGCAAGTTTTGGTGGACAAAATCGTGGCTATGGACTCCTCATGAGGTGTTCCTATTATCCCTAAAGTCTTGTTCATGTCCGTGGAGCAATTCGGGAGATCGAAGTTTGGATTTGAGGGAGTTGACCCGCGGGTCTTTGTTCATCCCGAGCGCCCGGAGCTACACCGGTGCGAACGGTGCTCTTGACCGGTCCGGCCGGTGCGAGTCACTTGTGGGATTTTCCTCGGGGCGAATCGCTTGACTCGTGTGTCTTTGGGTCTTGGTCTTCTTGGTCACTTCTTGGTCTCGTTTGGAGTTGTTTTGTTAGGTTTTGTGTAGGGTTTTCGTTTCGTGCGGGTTGTGTTTTGGGGTGTTTTTGTTCCGGGGCCTAGATAAGTCATTGAGGCTTTTCGGAACGCTTGTTGTGCGGCCGGCCGTAGCCACCGCCCGACCGGCTCGTCCACCGGTCGGCCCGGTGTCCGCCACCGGTCCGACCGGCGCGGAGCTATCGGTCGACCGGTGCGGCACAAGCGACAAGGCCGTGCAAGTTTCGCCTGTGCGTGTTGGTGTGTTTTGGCTCAGGAGGTTGTTTGTTGGTTCCTAGGTCCAGTAGCACTTCAGTGGCTGCGTGGACTTGGCCAACATGGGTAATGAGTCAGAGACGTGTGTTGGAAGCCATGTTCGTCTTGTTGGAGTCTCCATCTCCTTCGAGAAGAATTTTAATCAGCTCCCATTCACTCCCCCCTCTCTGGTTCGCCATATCGGTCCTTCAGACGGACAGTCCGGGAATGTATCGCGGACAGTCCGAGAGAGCCGTTAGAGCTCGGGAAAAGAGTGTAACGACTAGTTTTCCTCCTTCCTCTATAAATAGAAGGTTGCCCAGGACTCAGAGGAGGTTGAGCACCTTGGGGATATGTTTCCCATGGTAGTGCTTGGTTTGGGAGCCCTCTAACTCACTTGTGCTTGTGAGATTGCGAATCAATTGCGAGTGAGTGCAAATCTAGTGCATTGCTTTGAGAGATTTCGTAGAGTGGCACTAGGTGTTCGTGTTGCAAGCCGATGTGCTTGTTACTCTTGGAGGTCACCACCTCCTTGATGGCTTGGTGGATTGTGGCTCCGTTGAAGCACGCAAGGAGATTGTGCGTAGCTCCAGAGAAGGATTTGTGAGGGGGATTGTGCTCACCCCGCGGGGATCGCGAAGAGCAACTCTAGTGGAGTGTGTCATTGAGTTACCTGACTTGTGAGTGGTGTCTTGGTGTGCCCGGTGTAGCCAGCGGCTTGAGAGCCTTGCCCAAGAACCATCGAGGTGTTGGCCGACACAACGAGGACTAGCTTGGTGGCAACCAAGTGAACCTCGGGATAAAAACCATCGTGTCAACATTGTCTACTCTTCTCGGTGGTTTGCACTTCTCGATCACAAGCATTGTATTTACATTCATATATATAACTTGTGCTTGTGTGATTGCTCTTATAATTAGTTGGGTTTGTAGCTTGCTAGTTGTCTTCTTTCTTGTGTAGCTAGAATTAGTGATCTTGTGACTAATTAACTTGTGTAGCTTAATTAGTCTCTTTGCTTAGTTTGTATGGCTAAGTAAATTAAGCCTTTGGATTAGACTTGTGTAATCTTGTATGTGAGTGTCACACCCGGTTTTAAAGGCAAAACCGAATGCATTGATCACGTGTGCGCCGGGATCAAGTTACACACACGCTTAGACATTATGAATACCAAAAACGAGTGCCACACGAATAAAGAGTTATTACAAACCATAGTCTTAAACGAAACTTAAACAAACGAGTTCTCGCGGCGGACAAAAAGCCTCCACGGGCGGTGGCGAAGACTACGCACACCTAGAACTCCCGGAAATCTTACGGATTATCTTCAAAGTTCTCCCGGTCCGAGCAACAAATCCGGGTATTGTAGATGCAAGAGAATAAACAAGCGTGAGCACATATCGTACTCGGCAAAGGGAAAAACAACATAACATGCGAGGCCATATGGTGGATGGTTAAGGTTCAAGCACTTTAGCATTTTAGTTGGTCAAGTTTTATTAGCAACTCTGATTACTAAAGTGTAAGTTCATACCAACCCAATTAAATAGGATAACAACATCATAAATAAAGAATAAAACAGCATTTAAACATTAAAGTTCCATAATTTAATCATGTGAGTGTCCGGCCGCTCTTGACCGTGAGCACGGCTAATCGATTAGTTTAACACTGCGAGAGGTTGTACATCTTTACCCACAAGCGGCGTAAAAGCTCCGAAGAACTTTGGACCCAACCATGCAGTGTTTGCAAGACACCATATCACACTTCCGAGGTGTGATTGCATAGGGATGCTACATGGCCTTTACAAAGGTTCCCTAGCAAGTTATGACCCACAAGGTCCGGATCGATTAGCAAGGTACAAAGTCCCCTAGCGAGGTCAATACCCCACCATAAAAGAATAACTCACCCAACCCCCCGCTAGAGCGAGTCCATACCCCACAGTCCGCCGATCCCTTGTCCTTATCGGGTAAGACCATCCCAAGCTAAAGTTCCTAATTAATCGCCAAGACCATTGCCCATTAGTTCTTGTGGTTGTCTTGTTTTCCCGGGTGGTTCTCCATGTTCCGATTATCATATAAAGTGGTCTTGTAAAGTAAAAGATCATAAACGGAACATGAAATAACAAAAAGGTAACCAAGTTGATTAATACCAATTCCCAGTTGAGCATGCTAAGCAATAACTACCACAAGATTAATTTAATTCCCGGCATCAAGGTAAAGGTAGTCAAAAGCTAGGCATGATCCTTAATAGGTTCCCATCAAATTAATGCAAGCGAAAAGTAAAAACAGTGAATTTAAATGCATGTTATGTAGGACAAGCGGGCATGCATCAAGGAATACTTGCCTTCAACAAAGCCTTGCTGCTCAAACTCTTGCACGACCGGATCTTCAAATCCCTCGAACGAATCGCTCTCTACGATCCACAATCATCACATACAAGCATACAATAGAAATAAATAAGAAACAGTCACCAAACAGATCAAACAGATCTAAACAGTAGCATAAAACTAATCTACGCTTCGAGACGAACGCGTGGACATAAAGAACGCTAAAATCGGAGCTAAAACGACTAAGTTATGGGTTCGGGAAGGTTTAGGGACTAATCCCGAAGATTTGAAAAGGTTTCGGGCTAAAATAAAGAAAAAGGACTAAACTATAAGAAATCTTATACGGTGGAAGGGTATTTTTGTAAATAAAGAAAATCCGGGGGCTTTTACGCCAAAAGTGCCGGGGCGGCGGTGGGTTTGACCTAGTTGACGGGTTGACCCGATCTAGATCCGTTGGATCTAGATGCGCGGGCCGTGGTTGTGTGCGGGCGAAGCGATGCGGCCGGGTTGATCGGGGGCGTTGGATCTTCATCCGATGGCCGGGAACCCGCGCAAGCGACGGGGGCGGCGGCGAAGGCCGGCGGCGGCGAGCGGCGGCCGGCGGCGGCGGACTCACCGGCGGGGAGCGGATTTGGGGTTTCCGGCCACGATTCGAAGCGCGGACGGCACCTACGCGACGCGCGCAAGACCGCGGAGCGATCTAGGGCGGCGGCTCGGGCGACAACGCGGCGGAGCGGCGGGTCGACGCGGCGGCGCGGGGTGCGGGCTCCGGCGACGGCGCTAGGGCGAAGAGGGGCTCGGGGACGACGACGTGCGGCACGGGGGTGCTCCTCACCTCGGTGACGGTGAAAATCCGTCAACCTAGCCATGAGTTTACCTTCGGTGTTGGCATGAATTTTATACTTTATCCATTGGTACTAACCCCCGTGGTATAACAAGTTCACGTGTGCATGTCGTTTTTGGAGTTTAATGTTTATGCGGGGATTTAGTGTTGAATGCAAGACTTTCGGGATAAGTTCATCAAGCACCTCATGACAAGACTTTGAAGCCCCGAACAAGTCATGCAATGAAGCAAAACTAACTCCAAGAAGCCGGGACTTGATCCGAGAAGACGACATACTCCGGGGACACGACCGGAAAAGTCTTCGAATCTTCCAAGACAAGGAGTTGAGTCCAATTCGGAGAGAAACCGACGACATGGACCCATATGCGAAGGGGGAAGCATCCGGGAAGCAAGGGAACCGACCTCGGGCAAAGGAGCCCGCGGGGGCCGGGCCTAAATGGGCCCGGGCCGGCCGGCCCGGTCCGGTCGGCCCCGAGCCCATTTAGGGCCCAAATGCGACGCCCTTTGCCCTAGCCTGCCGATCGGGCTATTTATAGTCCCCCGACCGAGAGCCACGCAGAGAAGATTTCGTCTTCGGCCGCCGAGAAGCGAGAGAGGAGAGGGACACCATCTAGGAGAGGAGAGGGTCGAGCTAGTTGACTAGGGTTTCCCTAGCCGACGTGGGAACCTTGCAAGGAAGACCACGTCGGAGTTCCGGAGCTAGAAGCAAGATCAAGGAAGGATCCCGGTGGTGATCTTGTGTATGTATCATTGTTATAGTTGAATTATCAAGTTGAATCTTTTCCCGGCGATCAAGTGTTTCCTCGAAGATTTCGTTTTTCGATCGGCTTTGCTTATTCCAATTCTATTCTCGAGATAGATTACATAGGGTGTTCTTGTAGCCGCGGTGGCTAGAGGTACACGCCGGATCCTCCGAAAGAATCTCGACTTGTCTTTTGACTCGCCCTAAGCTCCCCGCATGAATAGGGATACGTTGTGACGAACGGGGGTCTCGAAAGGCGGATGTTTTCGGATTTGGACGGGAAACCACGATTTAAAGAGGCTTTTATTAAGATTCGATTTGCTACTTCTTCTTTTGCTTGGAACTTCAACGAAAGGCTTACCCCGATCCCTCTAGATCGGTTTATCTACCCAATCTTACTTTGTTTTCTCCGGTTTTTAGTAGATTAGATTCGTTTTGTGTCTTTTACTTAGATGCATTAGGTCTTTTATCGATTATTGAAGATTACTTGGCTTTAATAGATTAATTCTTGCGTCACACATTTGTTCCACGGATTCGATACCTTGGGTTCACCACTCGAGGGAAGAAGGGTCCCTTGACTACGACGGGAGACTTGTACGCTTGCGAGTCACGAACGAACTTTGATACAATTATTAACCGTCAACAAGCCCCTTTTTCTGGCGCCGTTGCCGGGGAACAAGTGATCAAGATTTGATTTTTTTATTGCTTTTTTTGTAATTTTCAGTACTGATTTTGTTTTATTTTTGCATCTAATAAATTTCGATCATCCCCGAAATACATCTAATCTAGTTTGTCTAACTCTAGTCTTTATAGATTTGTTTTGTTTTCTAGTTTTTTCGCATACTTTGTTTATTGCTAACCCTAACGGGAGATGGACGGCTGCCTCTCCAACAAACCCAATAATTTTGTGGATGATCCGAGAAAAACTTTACGAGGCTAAGGAGACGCGAAGCACATCAAGCTAAAAAGCTGGATTTTGTAGATTCGGAGTCGGAAGACAAAGGATCGCGAGGAATCTCCGAAGAATTCACCACCTCAAAGTCCGCGGGAGAACCGACGTCCACCAATGGGTGACCAACCACCGGAAGAACGCAAGATTGGGGAGCTATGCACCCCAGACATCATCGACCTACCAATCTTGAACCTCGACGAGATCGGAAGACCGTTCGAGATCAAGACCTCAACAATCCGCATGGTGCAACACTCACCCTTCACCGGCAAAGAGGATCCGAACCTTCACCTCCAAGCATTCATTCAACTATGTCAGACTTTCAACATGGATGGGGTGACTCAAGATCAAATGAGGGCAAGGCTTTTCCCGTTTTCACTACTCGGGAAGGCGTTGCAATGGTTCCACTCTCAACCGGCGGAGACGGTGCAAAATTGGAACACGTTGATGAAGGCTTTCATGAAGGAATACTACTCACCGGGTAAAACTCAAAGCTTGCGTAATAAGATTGCCACCTTTGTTCAATATCCTACAGAAACTATCTCGGAGGCATTCGAGCGCTTCAACGAGTACACCGGGCGGTTCCACATCACAAGTTCCCGAAAGAAGACCTCGTGCAAAAGTTCTATCAAGGACTCACCATGGCGTCAAGGACGATCATCGATGCATCAGCGGGAGGATCTATCATCGAGCTTACACCGACGGAAGCTTTCACGTTATTCAAGAAGGTCGCGGATAATGACACGTGGGCGTCATCCGGGCGCCTACACCCGGCTCAACCTATGGGGAACGTCAAAGGAGTCTTGCAAGTGGAGAAGGAAGACATACTTGAAGGCAAGATCGACTCGCTCATGAGGAGGATGGAGAAGATGGAGATAGAAAAGAAAGAGGCTCAAGACTTGAAGGCCGCCGAAGCAAGGTCCACATGCGAAGAATGTGGAGAGTATGGCCATGTCCGCAAAGATTGTCCGGAGGAAGCCAAAGTGCTCGACTACATGAGGAAGGGAGAATTGCCGAACTTCCGCTACGGGCAAGGTAGGCCTCAATTTAATGCAAGCTCATCTATTCCTAACGCGGTTCCACTTCGGATACAATTGAAGGAGTTCATGGATGAGCAAGCTAAGATCAACAAGGACACCGTCACCAAGTTCAAGACCATAGACAAGGTGTTGGAGAACATCGATAGCAAAGTGACGGAGGTCGGAAGTTCCAATCATCAAGTACTCAACATGATGAAGATGCTCGAGACGCAAGTTGGACAACTTGCGGGCGCCTCACTAATGATGAAGGGAAGCTTCGGGACAACCCAAATGTCCCGAATCGGCGAAGGCCATTCAAACACGTTCGGGGAAGGAGACCGAAGATCCGAACGTACCGCGGGAGCAAGAAAGCCGAAACCGTCCACCGAGGTGGAAGGAGCTGCTAAAGAGAAGGTTACGGGGATCGTCACCGAGGAACCCGAATTTGAGATGCGGAAGATGACACGAGGATACCGCAACTCAAGCCACGCTACTTCCGAGGTAAACTTGACAACCACTTTGAGAAGTTTGTGGAAGTTGTGCGTAGACTTAGCATCAACATGCCGTTACTAGATGCCCTACAAGTACCTACATATTCTCGTTACTTTAAAGACATACTTGCAAATAAATATGAGATAGCAACACTCGGGGTAGATCATGTCAAGATGTCCGAGGAGTGTAGTGCGGCTATTGCTTATGGGCTGGAGAAGCAAAAAGACCCCGGTGCCCTACAATTCCATGTTCGGTTGGTTCTTTCAACTTCGAGAAGGCGTTATGCGACCTTGGAGCTAGTGTGAGTGTCATGCCGAGGGATGTGTTCGAGAAGTTACGCCTACCGATGGAGCCTACGGGAATATGTTTGGAGCTGGGTGACAACTCCATTCGCTATCCCTTGGGCATTGCTTGAAGATGTACCCGTGAAGATTGGACACCACTTCATCCCCGTCGACTTCGTTGTGCTCGAGATGGGAGAGAGGGAGAAGCCGCCGCTCATCCTAGGGAGGCCGTTCCTCAAGACAGTGGGAGCAACTATTGATGTTGGCAAGGGGGAGATCATGTTCGATATCAACGGAGAAAGGAGTTCCTTCAAGTTCCGTCCAAGGATTGAGGCATGCAACATGATTGGAGTGAAGATAGAACCAAAACAAACGGAGGGGCTGAAAAAGAAGAAGGAGCCGAAAAAAGTGAACGTAACGAAAATTAAAGAAGGTGTTGCATCCGTCAAGACAAAGGAAGAGAAGCCGCTGTGAAGACCAAAAAAAATGACTAAGACAGACCAAGCCAAAAGACAAGCCCGCGCCCAAGATGGTGCGGAAGTGGGTACCCAAGATTGCAACGCCCGCAAAGAGCGTTGATCCGGAGTAATCAAGTGAAGAAGTCTAGCTATAGACTATAAACGAAGCGCTAGGCGGGAGGCAACCCGTTTCGTCAAGTCAAGTCAAGAATAAGCTACGGGAGGACAACCCGATTCCGGGTTTTTCGAGTATTTTTAATAATTTAGTTTTTGAGTTTTACTACGCAAAGACATTAGACTTAGAAGTGGTTGAACAATATTAGAGACATAATTCTTGATTGAATGTTTGCTTTATCATAAACCCTTTGCATGAACCCTCCTATGTGCTTGTTTGATTCTTTTCTTTTCGAGAAACCCCTCAACCAAATAATTTCAGAACCTTAGCTCAACCTTTCACCCTCATTATGGTGCTGAGGTTGGCTTATTTTTCATGCTAAAACCACACGAGTAGAGCCACGATTTATATTCAAGTGTTATAAAAATTCAGCACGTGGTAGGACTCGCGTGAACCTAGAAATCAAAGCTTTTGGTTGATCTTAAAAATCTTTACCCTTGGTTTCTCTAGGATTAGAATTTTTCTAAGCCCATTCTAATTTTGTTTTATTCAAAATCTTTCTTATTTAGCCAAAATTAGAACCTAAACCTATGCCCCCATGATCAAACCGGGAAAACGTTCGCTCTCAACCGATGAAAGCAAACTATACCGGTAAGACGAAAATCGACGTAGTCGAAAAATGTTTTTGACTTACATTTGTTTTTAATGGTTTAAAAACTTCTCTAAAATTATGTTCAAGCTCTTGCATGGCTCTGAAAAATATTTTAAAACTCGAATTAGAGGAGTGCTTAACCTTAAACACACCTAAATGGAGGCAATCAAGTTTGAATTAATCATGCATGCACCATTGGATTCCCTTTTATCAACTTTCACCAATTCCACATGCAAAGGACAAGCATGGTGGGCAGCAAGCATCAACTTTGCAGGATTTCCATGGTAGCATGTGAAGCAAGTGGAGCTAGGGAGCATGGACATGACCCAAAGCATGGAGCATCAAGTGGGAGGACCAATAATTCAAGAAAAGGAGTGGACGAGAGCGTTTGGGCGGTGCAACTCGTGGAGCACGCGGGCGGGGAAAGTTGCGAGGCGAAATGATCGTCTTTGGGAGAAAGACGCGCCGAGGAGGAGCCGGAGCACCCCGGGCCGGCCGGCCTAGGCCGGCCGGCCTGCCCTATAAATGGCGTCCCCCGCGCCCGTCTTCTGCGGGCAAGCTTCCCTCTCCTTCCCTTGTTTGTGTGTTCAAGTTTGTGTGCTCGGAACCTCCGTAGACTTAGCCAACCACCCCAAGCTTGAGAGCTCAAGAAAAAAAAATCCACCTCCTTAATCCACTCAAAGTCCACATCCGAAGCAAAGAGTTTAAGTGCCTAGTTTACCGGTGCAACCCGGATTTTTAGTTGAAGAAAGAGTGCAGCAAACATGTGGAAGAAGACCACAAGTCTCTTCTCTAAGAAGAAGAGTTCGTCATCGTCCAAGCCGTCATCAACCACGTCTTCGAGGAGGCACTCGGTTTCCGAGTCTCCCCGGAGCATGGAGACGGACACGGCACCACCGAGGAGGAACGACGCTCTCCTCCTTGGTGGTATGAGGGCTGCGAGAAGCACTTCCATGAGGTTCACCGAACCTCGTGGGCACACGGAGGAGCAGCCCGCGCCACCACGACGATCGACTCGCTCAACCGCACCACCTCCTTACACCCCGACACAATCTTCGTACGGCTTCATCATCTTGTCGGCGGAGGAGGAGGATAGGCTCGCCAATCTTGAGAAGAGGCTTGTGCCAAACGTCGAGCTCGACGACCAAGCACTCCACACCTTGGGTTTTCGCACCGACATATACTACATGTTGGGGCACCTCGGGTGGGTTCAGTTCTCCAACGGAATCTCGGTGGACACCCACTTGGGTTACACCTTGGAAATTTTAATGACTATTGCACCCATCGTTGATGATGATGGGGTGCAAAGCTTGTCATTCCGTTTGGAGGGAATCCAACAAGTGGTTCCCTACGAGCACGTAAGGGAGCTGCTTGGATTCCACAAGGGCGCTCCGGAGAAAGTTGACGTGCCTCCCGGCATGTTGGCGGAATTTTGGGGCATGATCTCCGGAGATGCCCATCAACAACGCAAAAGCATCCGCAACCCCATTATCCGGATATTTCACTCTTGGATGTGCAAGAGGGTATTGGGGAGGATGAGGGAAACAAAGGTGACCGACACGGAGTTGAATTGGCTATACTCGGCTTTAATTGCCAGGCAGCCAATTGACCCCTCTTACCTCATGATCAACCGTTGGTGTTGTGAAGCAACATCGGGGGCCGGTGATATTGGTTCGGGGTGTTACCTCTCCATGTTGGCCTTTTCCCTGCGACCGGGGATCGCAAGAAACCCCGCTCACCTTTTGCGCGGTACCTCTCTCGGTTTTGAGTACTTGCGGCAAGGCAAGTACATTAGTGGAGATGAGAGAAGAGGTTACCGATTGGCCATTGTGAACCTCCCTCTTCGGATGAGAGGCTTAGGCTTTTCACCGAAGGAAGGGAAGATTGGTTGGAAGAGGGAATACTTGTCCCTGCAAGGAAGAACAAAAGAGGAAGGATCGTAGAAGAGGGAACATCCTCCGCACAAGAGGGTGGAGCACAACCCAATGTGCAACCATCCGGCGGGGTTCCTCCTCCGCCTAGTTATTACGGAGGGTCTCAACAACAAGCATGGGGGGGTGGTGCACCGGTACCCCCTCAAAATTACGTTGTGCCCAACGTTAACTTCGCGGAGGCCTACGCTCATCATCCCCAACCACAACAAAGCATGGCTATTATTGGAGGATACGCTGCAAGAAATGCTCAAAATATCGCAGCCATCCAATCCAACGCAGCTCAACTCGGTGAAGGCAACGCAAATATTGCCTTTGAACTTGGTCGCCTTCACCTTGTTGAGCCAAATCAATTCGACGGAGGAAGCGTTCATTCATATTATGAGCAAGGCTATTATTATCAAGACTATCAACATCAACCACCGGCGGAGGATTAGAGGACTTAAGGAACTTTAGTTTTCTCTTCTTTTCTATTTCTCTGTAATTTTCAGCTTTTGCTCTTATGTGTTTGCGTAGTATTTTTCTGTTTTTATTTAAATTTCAGCAAGCTTGTTATGCTTATTTTCAGTGTGTATTTCAGCTTGATATCACCTTTAATAAAGTCACCACCTTGATTTTTATCATTGGAAAAGTTACAAAATCTGTGCCATGTTGATATATGATTAAAATTGCAGCTTTGTTCATCTTTGTAGTTGATTTATGCATGTTTAAGCTAGTGCTCTCTAAAAAAATACAGATCTGAATTTATTTAAATGCTAGCTTAATTTTCAGCGGAGGTTATGATTAAAATAAAGACCCATAGTGTTTTATGTGCTCTCAAGTTATGAATGGATTGAAGATGTCTTTTATGCTCAAAAATATTGCTAACCTTGTCACAAATATCACTTGTGTGTTGCTCTACCTATCCAAAGCCTTATATATATTTGAGTGCATAAACCTTAGTGTACAAGATTTATTTTTGAGTGAGTTATTGCAGGCCATGATTTCTCTGGCCCGAGACTAAGAAGCTGGTCATTCCGTTTTTGCGTATCTATCTTTTTGCTAGCCTTTTATCCGTGCATTGTGTACCCCCACATCGGTGGTCTCACAAACTTCGCCGGATATCCACCCTTAAAACCAAATATCATTTTTTTGTGATTACCTCCTTGACCACAACCTATCATTGAGAATGGATCATCAATTCAAGGAAGATCGCAAGACGGTGCCAACGTTGAAGATTTCAAGTATCTCTCCAAGGAAAATATCTCCGGTACCTACCTTATTTTTCGCCTCTTTGCTCGAGGACGAGCAACGTCTAAGCATGGGGGAGGAGGTAGGTACGGTGCTGCCTTAGAGTTCAAAAGGGAGTATTTTAAAAAAAAAATATATATAATGATGAAAGGAAAAAAAATTCGGCGATGTACATGACTTCCAAGGTGAAGAAAGAAAAAAAAAATATATATATATAAGAAAGAAAGAAAAGAATGAGAAATATAAGAAAGAGAAGAAAAAAAATATATATTTGTGCGTAAAGTGAACTCCCCGGTTCTCTAAGAGTGCATTCAAGGCTTCAAGATAAAAAGATCCATTCTCAATTTTCCAATCATGTGCAATCCGATAACGAGGACTTCTTTTGTGCCTCGGGATCACTCTCCGCCATTTGCACATGTCCACCTATCTAAAAGTGTGTGTATTTTTCTCTTTCCCCTCCTTGATTTAACATTATTTTCCAATGACCTTTTTGACGAGTCTCGGTAAGACCATGAGAAGCTTGTCTTGTTATGACAACACCTCACTTATAAATTCTTGTTAGGACTAAACTTTCCCAAAGCTCCATATAAAGCCTTCCACATATATATGAGAGGGAAAGGAGTAGAATATATAGGCTTGAGAGACAAGTGAGATGAGAGTTTATGAGCAATACATGAGATGATTTAAATTTGTGAATTTGGTTTAGCTTTTCTTTATCTCGATCTTCATTTCAAAAATTCTGAGATCCATTTAAAACTTTGTGAGCATGTTAATACTTGTGGGATAAGCTTAATAAGAATCCACCCTCCGTGGAGATGAAGGCTAGTACATTATGGAACTTTAATGAATTAATATTTTGAGAGCATTATGTTTTCTCATGTATGGTCAAATGCAAAGTTTAAACATTGTTTAGCAATGATGATATCCATCGAAGGCTTACTCGAGGACGAGCAAGGTTTAAGCATGGGGGAGATGTTGACGGTGAAAATCCGTCAACCTAGCCATGAGTTTACCTTCGGTGTTGGCATGAATTTTATACTTTATCCATTGGTACTAACCCCCGTGGTATAACAAGTTCACGTGTGCATGTCGTTTTTGGAGTTTAATGTTTATGCGGGGATTTAGTGTTGAATGCAAGACTTTCGGGATAAGTTCATCAAGCACCTCATGACAAGACTTTGAAGCCCCGAACAAGTCATGCAATGAAGCAAAACTAACTCCAAGAAGCGGGGGACTTGATCCGAGAAGACGACATACTCCGGGGACACGACCGAAAAGTCTTGAATCTTCCAAGACAAGGAGTTGAGTCCAATTCGGAGAGAAACCGACGACATGGACCCATATGCGAAGGGGGAAGCATCCGGGAAGCAAGGGAACCGACCTCGGGCAAAGGAGCCCGCGGGCCGGGCCTAAATGGGCCCGGGCCGGCCGGCCCGGTCCGGTCGGCCCCGAGCCCATTTAGGGCCCAAATGCGACGCCCTTTGCCCTAGGCGCCGATCGGGCTATTTATAGTCCCCCGACCGAGAGCCACGCGAGAGAAGATTTCGTCTTCGGCCGCCGAGAAGCGAGAGAGGAGAGGGACACCATCTAGGAGAGGAGAGGGTCGAGCTAGTTGACTAGGGTTTCCCTAGCCGACGTGGGAACCTTGCAAGGAAGACCACGTCGGAGTTCCGGAGCTAGAAGCAAGATCAAGGAAGGATCCCGGTGGTGATCTTGTGTATGTATCATTGTTATAGTTGAATTATCAAGTTGAATCTTTTCCCGGCGATCAAGTGTTTCCTCGAAGATTTCGTTTTTCGATCGGCTTTGCTTATTCCAATTCTATTCTCGAGATAGATTACATAGGGTGTTCTTGTAGCCGCGGTGGCTAGAGGTACACGCCGGATCCTCCGAAAGAATCTCGACTTGTCTTTTGACTCGCCCTAAGCTCCCCGCATGAATAGGGATACGTTGTGACGAACGGGGGTCTCGAAAGGCGGATGTTTTCGGATTTGGACGGGAAACCACGATTTAAAGAGGCTTTTATTAAGATTCGATTTGCTACTTCTTCTTTTGCTTGGAACTTCAACGAAAGGCTTACCCCCGATCCCTCTAGATCGGTTTATCTACCCAATCTTACTTTGTTTTCTCCGGTTTTTAGTAGATTAGATTCGTTTTGTGTCTTTTACTTAGATGCATTAGGTCTTTTATCGATTATTGAAGATTACTTGGCTTTAATAGATTAATTCTTGCGTCACACATTTGTTCCACGGATTCGATACCTTGGGTTCACCACTCGAGGGAAGAAGGGTCCCTTGACTACGACGGGAGACTTGTACGCTTGCGAGTCACGAACGAACTTTGATACAATTATTAACCGTCAACAACCTCCTTGCACGGCTCTGAGGCGGTTCCTTGGCGGCGGAGCGGCGGCGGCGGCGGGGGTTCAACGGCGGCGGCGACGAGCTCGAACGGCGGCGCGGCTAGGGTTTCGGCGGGGGCGCGCGCAAAGGCTAGGGCGGCTCGGGTGGAGGTCCGGGGAGGCGGCGGCGGCCTTAAATAGCCGGGCGGGCACCCTTGGCGTGCGGGCCACGCGGAGGCGGGGCGTGTCCGAGCCGGACTTGGCGGCGCGGCGGCGGCGGAGTCGGGGCGGCTACGGGATGGGGATGACGGCGGGGCCCCACCCGTCGGCGGCACGGGGCGCGGGAGCACGGGGCGGGCGCGGCGGGGCGGCGGCTGTCGGGCCTGGCCGGGCCGCGGGCGGCGCGCGCGCGGGCGGGCCGCGGCCTGCTGGCTGGCTGTGGCGCTGCGAGGCCGGTGGGCGGCAAGGGGCAATGGGCTGGTTTAGGAAGGGGAAAGGGTAGAGGGTTTTGGGAATTTAGGGTTTTTAGGAAAAGGCTTCAAACACATTAGAATTCAAATTTGAATTTGAATTCCGACAAGAACCAAAATAATGCTCCGGCATGTATGCAACAAATAAATCCTATATTTCATTAACTTTATTTTAGAAAAGTTTTAAATGCCTAAAATTAAATAAAACAGCCTTATATTCCTTAAGCAAGTAAATGGTTGCTAGCAAATTTTAATAAAGCCAATTTTTTAATAGAATTAGGGTGTTACAAATCCTACCCCCCTTAAGAAGAATCTCGTCCTCGAGATTCGGACGGTTGGGAAAAAGATGCGGAAACTCGCTTTCAGCTCATCCTCTCTTTCCCATGTTGCCTCATCCTCTGCATGATTACTCCATTGTACTTTGCACATCTTAATCACGCTATTCCTGGTGACCCTTGTCATTGTTTCCAATATTCGAATGGGGTGTTCAACAATAGTGAGATCCTCTCCAACGTTTAGATCGTCCAAGGGTAACGGCTCCTTGTCATGAGGACCAAAACCCTTCTTCAACTGAGAGATATGGAACACATCATGCACATCAGCTAACTGGACTGGCAACTCTAATCGTAAGCCACTTCTCCCACTCTCTCAAGGATCTTGAAAGGTCCAATAAAGCGAGGTGACAACTTTCCTTTAACTCTGAATCGACGCAAACCTCTGATAGGTGATACCTTTAGGTACACATAATCGCCTTCTCGAAAGACCACATCCCTTCGTTTGCCATACGCATAACTTTTCGCTCTAGGCCGAGCAATCCTCAAATTTTCTCCGATAATCGAACTTGTTTCTCCGCTTCTCCGATGATATCTTGCTCCAAATAAGCGCCTTTCGCCCGTCTCACTCCAATATAATGGGGTTCTACACTTCCTTCCATATAGAGCCTCAAAGGGTGACATTTTGAGACTAGCTTGGTAGCTGTTGTTGTAAGAGAACTCAGCATACGGCAAGCTCTTATCCCAACTACAACCATGCTTAAGCGCACAGGCTCTCAGCATGTCTTCTAGGATCTGATTGGTTCTCTCTGTCTGTCCATCCGTACGTGGATGATAAGCCGAGCTGAAATTTAGCTTAGTATCCGGAGATTCATGCAATTTCCCCCGAAAACGAGAAGTAAACCGAGTACCTCCGTCGACACGATCTTCTTTGGTACACCATGCAAACACACGATCCTGGACATGTATAGCTCGCCAACTTAGCTCCCCGTATAGGTAGTCTTTACCGGAATGAAGTGAGCTACCTTGGTCAAACGATCCACGATAACCCAAATCGAATCATAACCATCTCGGGTTCGGGGTAAACCCACTATGAAATCCATTCCGATCTCTTCCCACTTCCACTCAGGCACCTTCAATGGTTGAAGCAAACCGGCGGGTCTCGATGTTCGGCCTTAACCCGGTGGCAAGTGTCACACAAAGCCACATGAGCGGCCACATCTCTCTTCATACCGTACCACCAATACCTGCGCGAGATCCTGGTACATCTTAGTACCGCTGGATGGATAGAATAAGGCCGAGTCGTGAGCTTCTCTCAAGATCTTCTCTCTGAGATCTCCTGTCTCTGGTACACACAACCGGTTCTTAAACCACACGGTTCCTTGCTCATCTTCTGTGAAATCTGGGGCTTCTCCTTGTTGCATACTCTCCTTAATCTTTTGTATTCCAGCATCCTCTAGCTGCCACTTACGTATCTCTTGCTCCAGAGTGGACTGTACTTCCAAAGTCACTCCTTCTGCATGCGCAACCACTTTCAAGTTGAGCCTTTCAAACTCTCTTACCAACTCGTCAGGAAACTGGATGGTCATAGCCATGTTAGTGTGGCCTTTCCGACTCAAAGCATCAGCAACTAGATTCGCTTTACCCGGATGGTAATGAATCTCTAGATCATAGTCCTTGATCAACTCTAACCAACGACGCGGTCTTAGATTAAGATCCTTCTGAGTGAAGATATACTTCAGACTCTTGTGATCAGTATAGATCTGACACTTAGTTCCCATGATGTAGTGTCTCCAAATCTTTAATGCATGAACCACTGCTGCTAACTCAAGATCATGCGTAGGATAGTTCAACTCATGCTTCCTCAACTGTCGGGATGCATAGGCTATAACGTGACCTTCTTGCATCAACACACATCCTAGACCTTGTCGAGATGCATCACAATAAATGTCAAAGCTCTTTCGTAGATCAGGCATGACTAGAACAGGTGCTGTGGTTAACAGATTCTTTAACTCTTCAAAACTGGACTGACATGCACTGGTCCATTTGAATTCCCCTGTCCTTCTCTAGCAATGTAGTGAGAGGCTTCACAATCTTGGAGAATCCTTCGATAAGGCGACGGTAGTAACCGGCAAGTCCAAGGAAACTCCGGATCTCGGACAACTTGTACGAGGGGCTTCCCACTTCAACACATCACTAACCTTGCTAGGATCTACGGCAATACCTCCATTGGTGATGATATGACCTAGAAAAGACACTTCCTTGAGCCGAAATTCACACTTGCCGAACTTCGCATATAACTCATGCTCTCTCGGCTTACGCAACACAAGTCTCAAATGCTCCTCATGGTCCTCCTCATTCTTGGAGTAGATCGAATGTCATCAATGAATACCACAACGAACTTGTCCGGATACTCCATAAAAATCTTGTTCATCAAGTACATAAAGTACGCGGGTGCATTGGTTAACCCAAAGGACATAAGCGTGTACTCATAAAGTCCGTACACCGGTAGTAAAAGGCTGTCTTAGGAATATCGAAGGCCTAATCTTCAGCGATGATAACCGGATCGCGGATCGATCTTAGAAAACACTTTAGCTCCTCTCATCTGATCAAACAAATCTTCAATACGTTGCAGAGGATACTTGTTCTTGATGGTAACATCATTAAGGACCTGTAATCAACACACATCCTCTGTGTGCCATCTTTCTTACCCACAAAGATAACGGGTGCTCCCCAGGGTGAGGAACTAGCACGAATGAACCCTTTACCCAATAATTCCTTAATCTGAGCTTTAAGTTCTTGCAACTGATCACTAGACATTCTATATGGGAACTTAGAGATAGGAGCGATACCGGGTAAAAGATCAATAACGAACTCAACATCTCGGTCGGGGGGCATACACGCAACTCCTCGGGAAACACATCGGGATAATCGCACACTACTCGTATGTCTTCCAAGGTCGCTCCGTCAAGCTTATTCACGGCAACGGCATTTGATGGTGCGGGATCTGCGCCGCAAACTCAAATCTTTCACCAGTGGACTTGTAAGAAGGATTGACCTCTTAGCACACTTTGAATCACCGCATCACATGCGGTCAACCATCCCATTCCCTATATCACATCGATCCCCTTTGAATCCAAGATTATAAGATTGGCACGGAAATCTCTTGCCCACAATCTTGAGATGGACGTTATCACATTTATAGATAGCTTTCAATTCCCCCCCCGGTGAGGTAACTAACATGTGGCGAGACATGGGACGATAGGTAGATTATGTTGAGCTACGAACCGGGATGTAATGAAAGAATGGGATGCTCCCGAATCAAACAAAGGCGAGGCGGGGAGTAGAGTTGACTAGAAACATACCGAGCACTACTCCGGGGTTCTCCGAGCGACTTCGGCATCAACGTGCATCGCCTTGCCTCGTGCATAGCTCTGTTGTCCTTTGTTAGGCCGCGGAGTTTGGCTTCCGCTCCTTGTCTGCTTCTTGGTTACGTGCGGGGGTGTGTGGAGGGTTCCTCTTTGGGCAAGCATTGGCATAGTGACCAAGCTCTCCGCACTTGAAGCAAGTAGTGGTGGCGAGGATTGGGCGGTGCCACGGTCCTTACGGGTGTGCCAAGCGGGGCTCTCTGCGGCTTCTGCCGGGAAGGCTGGGCGGGGAGTCGAGGAACGGGACGGTGAAGCTGCCGAGCGAGCTGCCGGGCCGCCTAAACGGGATGCTTTGGGGCTGGCTGCTGCCCAAAGTTTCCACCCGGTCCCCCATAGCGGAACGGGGTGTTCGGCGGTGGGTTGAAGCGCGGGCGAGACGCACTCCCAAACGCCCCGGAGCCGGCGGCCTTCCTCTTTTGCTCTCCGAGCTCCTTGCGCTTGTGCTCCAAGCGGATGGCGGCATCAACTAGGCTGCCGAAAGTTAGGGAAAGGATATGACATCGGTGGCTGGTGCTGCGGCGAACCAACCAACCCATCCAAGAACGGCTCCTGCTTCTTCCTATCTTCAGCAACCTCCTCGCTGCATAGCGAGATAGCTCGGTGAACTTGTCTCTATACTCGGCCATCGACATTCCTCCTCGCTTCGAGAGAAAGGAACTCCTTCTTCTTGATCTTCATGACTCCGGAGAGGGTATGTGATGGCTCCCGAAGTTGCCGGTAAACTTCTCCCAAGTGATAGTGTACGGGGGCGGCATGAGCGGCGAGTACGCATCCCACCAAGCGGCTGCGGAGCCTTGAAGTCGTCTGCGGCATACAAGACCTTCTCTCTGTCGTCACACCGACGGGGTAGTGAGCATCTTCGGTATTGTCTTGAGCCAATCTTCGGCTTCCGGTGGATCGGTGGCGTGAGTAAACACGGGAGGGTGATGACTCATGAACTCCCGGTGCTTGTTGCGAGGCGCGGGTGGCGGCACCGGCGGATTGTTGACCTGAGCTTGCAAGTTTGTCACAGTGGTGGTCAAGTTCTGGAGGAGCTGGGTCTGTGCCTCCAGGAACTGCTGCATAGCGGGATCCATTTGTACTTGGGCTGGGGTGCTTTTCCTGCTGGTTGATCAACACCTGATCCTGACCTGGTGTTCACCATCTGAGTGTTAGGGACATTATTTTAGATGATTGCACCAAGGATTAAACTTAGGAAGATAAGATAGCAATGATATTCGGATAAGACAGATTCTGTTGACTCCAAACAATCAGGCCTCGCTCTCTGTACGAGTAACCAAAAATTATGGATTTTGGACTGATAAAAGGTAATGAAATTATGAAACTACTCCAACTGGAATCACCTCAATCGGAGTTGTGTAGCTCTGGTTATAAAATAAACAAGTCAGGTAGGTCGGCAGTGTTTAACAGATTCGTGAGGCTGTAATGTTTTAGTCATAACTCTCTGGTTTTCCATCCAAATATTCTGAATTTTTCACAGAAAATCAGTCACGAAATTCTTGAACTTTTCAATTGGTTTTACTGCAATCGGAGTTCTGTAGCCCGAGATAAAATTAAAACAGTACTGCTGACTCAGAAAACGGTGCGAACAGATTTTTGGGATCTTGAATTTGCATTAAGGGAAACTTAAGAGGACAAAAAGATTAAGATAAATAACTGATTGAGACTGAAAGATAACCCCCACAAACTTACTACTAAACCAATGTCGTTGTGGTCATCACTCCACAACACATTGCACTCAACCAAAAATCCAACTCACACATTAAGCACAAAATCAAGCATTCAACCACACCTCTAAACTAAACACACTTTACCTATCGTCTACTAGCGATTACAAAGAAATCCTATCCTTAATCTTAAACCTAAGGACTATCTTCAGCCATGGCATCCGTGCGAGCGTCGGGGGAGTCGTAGTGTGGCCTCTTGGGTGATGGGGAGGTACATCCTTCCGCGGCTTCATGGGCTTCCGGCCGCTCCCCGTTCGAAGTGCGGCTTCTAAGGCACGCCTGCGTCTCCGGAGTGAAAATCTGCTGCCGTGCTGCATATAGTGTGTTGTTGGCATCATCCAACGCAAGATTCACGGTACTGCAAGTAGACTCGGACATTGTTGAGCGTCCCTTCATAGGCCGGTGCTTTGGGGCGATGTAAGTCTTGGCTTCCCCACTTGCTCTGAAAGGTGTGTAGCGGCAGTGGGTGTCATCCAACCTGTCACGCTCCTTGTGAGAGAGCACGTAGAGCGCCCTCCGAGCTGACTCTGCTATCCCAGCATCCATAGTAGTCCTGTGAGCCACGTCATGATGCTTGGACACCTCCTTCACTCCACGGCATGGAATGTACTCCTCCAAGATGGCGGCAACCTCCCAATGGGGCTCGAACCACGGATGGGTCCACAGCTCACAATGGTAGACAGGGGCCTTATCATAGCCTAGGCGAAGTACCATTGCCCTCAGGTGGTCTGCCATGGGAATGCCTACTCCATCAGCTCTGTAGTGGTACACTTCCCAGATCGCTTCCCTTTCTTCCTCCTCTTGCTCTTGTTCTTCCATCTCTTGATCTGAGTGATCCTCATCTTCTTCTGGCGCTTGCTCCTCTAGGTTGGGTTGTTCAGCTAGCTCATCCTCCTCCGGGATCATCTCCTCCGGATCTTCCTCATCGTCAGGCACCATGATAAGGTTAGGGAAAACCACAGGTGCAGGCTCCATCTCAATCTCCTCATCTGTATCTCCATCATGCAAATCATGGTACGTTCTCGTGGAGCATGCGGTGGTACCGCTCGGCCCCGAGAAGTCTCCAAGCTACGAACCATCCGTAGTGTAGTGCGGAATGAGAAAGATGGTAAGGCAAAAAGGACGAGAGCTAAGGCAAGCACAAGATAAAGAATGCGGACGGCTCAAGAGTAAAGAAAAAAGGCAAGAGTAAGGTTAGTAAAGAATAAAGCAAGCATGTGTAAGGAAGCTTCTATGAGTAATAAATCCTTAATTCGACCATTTCTATCTAGGCTAGCGTTCCTACGGTCAACACGGCTACGGTACCACTCTTGTCACACCCGGTTTTAAAGGCAAAACCGAATGCATTGATCACGTGTGCGCCGGGATCAAGTTACACACACGCTTAGACATTATGAATACCAAAAACGATGCCACACGAATAAAGAGTTATTACAAACCATAGTCTTAAACGAAACTTAAACAAACGAGTTCTCGCGGCGGACAAAAAGCCTCCACGGGCGGTGATCGAAGACTACGCACACCTAGAACTCCTGGAAATCTTTTGGATTATCTTCAAAGTTCTCCCGATCCGAGCGGCAAATCCGGGTATTGTAGATGCAAGAGAATAAACAAGCGTGAGCACATATCGTACTCGGCAAGGGAAAAACAACATAACATGCGAGGCCATATGGTGGATGGTTAAGGTTCAAGCACTTTAGCATTTTAGTTGGTCAAGTTTTATTAGCAACCTTGATTACTAAAGTGTAAGTTCATACCAACCCAATTAAATAGGATAACGGCATCATAAATAAAGAACAAAACAGCATTTAAACATTAAAGTTCCATAATTTAATCATGTGAGTGTCCAGGCCTCTCTTGACCGTGAGCACGGCTAATCGATTAGTTTAACACTGCGAGAGGTTGTACATCTTTACCCACAAGCGGCGTAAAAGCTCCGAAGAACTTTGGACCCAACCATGCGGTGTTTGCAAGACACCATATCACACTACCGAGGTGTGATTGCATAGGGATGCTACATGGCCTTTACAAAGGTTCCCTAGCAAGTTATGACCCACAAGGTCCGGATCGAGCTTAGCAAGGTACAAAGTCCCCTAGCAGGTCAATACCCCACCATAAAAGAATAACTCACCCAACCCCCTGCTAGAGCGAGTCCATACCCCACGGTACCGCCGATCCCTTGTCCTTATCGGGTAAGACCATCCCAAGCTAAAGTTCCTAATTAATCGGCCAAGACCATTGCCCATTAGTTCTTGTGGTTGTATCTTGTTTTCTGGGTGGTTCTCCATGTTCCGATTACATATAAAGTGGTCTTGTCAAGTAAAAGATCATAAACGGAACATGAAATAACAAAAGGTAACCAAGTTGATTAATACCAATTCCCGATTGAGCATGCTAAGCAATAACTACCACAAGATTAATTTAATTCCCGGCATCAAGGTAAAGGTAGTCAAAAGCTAGGCATGATCCTTAATAGGTTCCCATCAAATTAATGCAAGCGAAAAGTAAAAACGGTGAATTTAAATGCATGTTATGTAGGACAAGCGGGCATGCATCAAGGAATACTTGCCTTCAACAAAGCCTTGCTGCTCAAACTCTTGCACGACCGGATCTTCAAATCCCTCGAACGAATCGCTCTCTACGATCCACAATCATCACATACAAGCATACAATAGAAATAAATAAGAAACAGTCACCAAACAGATCAAACAGATCTAAACAGTAGCATAAAACTAATCTACGCTTCGAGACGAACGCGTGGACATAAAGAACGCTAAAATCGGAGCTAAAACGACTAAGTTATGGGTTC
This sequence comes from Cenchrus americanus, assembly GCA_947561735.1. NCBI lineage: Eukaryota > Viridiplantae > Streptophyta > Magnoliopsida > Poales > Poaceae > Cenchrus > Cenchrus americanus. Next base: position 218,780,113 of record OX387241.1, on the reverse strand, counting down.
GGGAAGGTTTAGGGACTAATCTGCGAAGATTTGAAAAGGTTTCGGGCTAAAATAAAGAAAAAGGACTAAACTGTAAGAAAACTTATACGGTGGAAGGGTATTTTTGTAAATAAAGAAAATCCGGGGGCTTTTCGCACGCAAAAGTGCCCGGGGCTGGCGGCGGGTTTGACCTAGTTGACGGGTTGACCCGATCTAGATCCGTTGGATCTAGATGCGCGGCCGTGGTTGTGTGCGGGCGAAGCGATGCGGCCGGGTTGATCGGGGGCGTTGGATCTTCATCCGATGGGCGGGAACTGCGCAAGCGACGGGGCGGCGGCGAGCGAAGGCCGGCGGCGGCGAGCGGCGGCGGCGGACTCGCCGGCGGGGACCGGATTTGGGGTTTCGGCCACGATTCGAAGCGCGGACGGCACCTACGCGACGCGCGCAAGACCGCGGAGCGATCTAGGGCGGCGGCTCGGGCGACAACGCGCGGCGGAGCGGCGGGTCGATGCGGCGGCGCGGGGTGCGGGCTCCGGCGACGGCGCTAGGCGAAGAGGGGCTCGGGGACGACGACGTGCGGCACGGGGGTGCTCCTCACCTCCTTGCACGGCTCCCGGTCGGTTCCTTGGCGGAGGAGCGGCGACGGCGGCGGGGTTCAACGGCGGCGGCGACGAGCTCGAACGGCGGCGCGGCTAGGGTTTCGGCGGGGCGCGCGCAAAGGCTAGGGGCGGCTCGGGTGGAGGTCCGGGGAGGCGGCGGCGGCCTTAAATAGCCCGGGCGGGCACCCTTGGCGTGCGGGCCACGGGGAGGCGGGGCGTGTCCGAGCCGGACTTGGCGCGCGCGGCGGCGGCGGAGTCCGGGCGGCTACGGGATGGGGATGACGGCGGGCCCCCACCCGTCGGCGGCACGGGCGCGGGAGCACGGGGGCGGGCGGGCGCAACGGCCGGCGGCTGTCGGGCCGCCGAGCCGCGAGCGCGCGCGCGCGGCGGGCCGCGGCCGCGGCGGCGCTCGCCGGGCCGCTGCGAGGCCGGTGGGGCGGCAAGGGGCAATGGGCGTGGTTTAGGAAGGGGAAAGGGTAGAGGGTTTTGGGAATTTAGGGTTTTTAGGAAAAGGCTTCAAACACATTAGAATTCAAATTTGAATTTGAATTCCAAAGAACCAAAATAATGCTCCAGCATGTATGCAACAAATAAATCCTATATTTCATTAACTTTATTTCGAGAAAAGTTTTAAATGCCTAAAATTAAATAAAACAACCTTATATTTCTTAAGCAAGTAAATGGTTGCTATCAAATTTTAATAAAGCCAAATTTTTAATAGAATTAGGGTGTTACGGTGAGACATGGGTACCCCTGGGTCCCCACCGACCAGGCTCACAGCCGTCCCCGACAAGTGGGTCCGACGTACTAGAAGACTTGCCGACCTGTCAGTGGGTCCAACCGACATAGTTGGTGGCCCACACAACCTCCTAAAGACCTTCCAAAAGATCCCCCAGACTACCTAATCTAGAACGACTTCAAGACTTGGCGTAGAAGACAAGACATTCCAGACAGATTAAGGCAGCTCGGATAAGCTTTCCATGTTGTAACTGACTAGAGATAGGTTTCCCTGTTATAACTGATTTAGACTCCGGTCCACCGACCTTGTCTGTCGCCCAATATAAGGCGGGCAAGGGCGTCCTCCCGGGGACAGGTCGCCATGTAATTACGCAACGCCAACAATACAAACCGAAGAACTGGCGTAGGGTTTTACTCTCCGGAGGCCTGAACCGGTATAAAATCGCCTTGTCCTTGTGTCTCGTCATAATTTTCGTGTGCTACGCTAGCATAACCATCGCATTCTTAGCTCCCGATCTCCCCGCCGAACAACTAAACCACAGGGATTAACACCCCCGTGGGCTGTCCAGATCTCACCATCTAACAATTGGCGCGCCAGGTAGGGGTGATCGTGAGCTCTTCGTGCAGCGTGATGGCAGCTCGCTTCGGCGACCTCTTCCGCGACGACACTAAGGATTTTCGGCGGCGAAAGATATCTCCGCAGTGACCTGCTTGCTGCCACACCCTGTGTCATGCGTGACATCATCCACCTCCACCTGCGAGAGGTGCAATGGTGGCCAAAGGCGTGCGCCTGGAATCTATTTCCATGCAACAAAGAAAAATACATCTACAAAGATACACGATCAAGGTCGGCGGCGGCTTCGCTCGTGTCCGCATACGAGTTCACCACGTGCATGTGCTGAAGGCCAAATCCATCTCCAAGACGTTCACGTAACAGGGAATATGCCCTTCTATTTTTTTGTTTTTTTCAATCTCTTTCCAATCCAATCTCGAGTATATTCTTTCTTCTAATCAGACTTCTTTTTTACGAGATACGTGCATATGGTCATCCATGCTATGACCTCACCAAGCACATAACGGATCTCGAATCTCATGGGACAGATCTTGAACCTGCTGCATCAGCCCACTACCGTCACCGACCTCATCGACTCGATGCCCCAGTTCGGTGCAGCACAGGCTCGCACCGTCGACCTGCTTTAGTTCGCGCGAACCACAACTACGTTCCGACCTCGGCTACATGGACAAGCTAAGTGCTAGTTTTTAACTAAATATTTTATGGCTTCAATTTAACTCGCAGACCTGCTCTACATATTTTTTTGCTCTTCCGTCCCTCCCCCTCGACATGCTCGGAGACTTGGTCATGCCAACACGTAGGCCGCCAGACCTGAGGGTTCAATTATTTCAGTCTTGTGCTATGTTCCTCTCCCCCTCGACACGCTCGGGGGCTTGGCCTTGCCAATCTAAGGGTCGCCAGACCTGTGGGGTCCTACGTTCTCCTTTCTCATGCCATCAACTCTCCCCCTCAACATGCTCGGGGGCTTGGCTCAAAGCCAACCTAGGGGTCATTCGACCGGAGGACATCGTCCCTCATGAGTACTTGCCTTTTCTCGATGCGAGCCTGCTTGCTCGATAAGGTTGCTAAACCTAAGTCCTAGACTCCCCTCCTCTCGCGCGCCGATCTCACGTAAGCCTCCCTGCTGAGCTGTGGAGGTCGGTAAGCCAGCCTCTCCATGAGTAGTGGTCAGCGAGGCAGCACACAAGACGACATTACTTCAAAGACTACCAAGTTCGCGCAGGCACAAAAGCTAGTATTTCATGCCGGCATCAAAAGAAAGTTCATCAAGTATTATTTTTACATGGCTGAGAAAGGGGAGCTACAGCTCCTAGACCTCTTTGCATCTCTGGCGTCATCTTTGGTGGATTTCTCAGTGTCTTCAGCGTCGCCGGTGTTAGGTCGCTCGACCTCCCTTCAGCTCTGTGATGAGCTTATCTTCTGGTGAGGTCGATGATGAGCTTATCTTCCTCTGTTGTCTTGACGACCACATCGTCTTCGTAGGCCTCGACGTTCTTCCCGATTTGCGACTTCAGGCACTTCTAAATTGCCTTCTGATATGTTGCTTCGGCGTTTTTCAGGCCAAAGGTCATGACCTTGTAGCAATAGATGTCGTGAGGGGTTATGAACGCCGTTTTATCTTCGTCATCAGGATGCAGGGCTATCTGATGCTACCCTGAGTAGCAGTCGAGGAAGCAGAGTAGAACGCTGCCAGCCGTGGAGTCCACGACCTGGTCGATACAAGGAAGAGGGAAAGGATCCTTCGGGCAGTGCTTGTTGAGGTCGGTGTAATCGATACACATCCTTAATCCGCCAGTTTTCTTTGGTACAAGAACCGGGTTTGCGAGCCAAACTGGGTGTTTACATTCTCTGATAAATCCTGCAGCTAAGAGCTTACAGACTTCTACTTCTATAGCTTGTTTTCTATCTTTTGCAAATCGCCAGAGCTTTTGCTTGATAGGTCGTGCGGTCTTGTTGACTTCAAGTGTGTGCTCAGCCAGCTCCCTAGGGACACCAGGCATATCGGATGACTCCGTGCGAAGATATCAGTGTTGTCCCTGAGGAAGCTGGTGAGCGCGAGTTCATATTTGGGGTCGAGGTCGGCCCCGATGACGACTTCCTTGGATGTGTCGGGCAGGCCGAGGCAAACCTTCTAGACAGCTGGACTTGGGTCTAGAGTCGTGCTTGTATGCTTTTGTTCTGGTACTTCCAGAGTGGTTTGGTCGATCTTGGCTGCCTGGGCGACCATGACCGTTGCTGCGGCTTTGATCGCTGAGTCTTTGGAGAGTTTGACGGTGGCGCTTTCACAGTTGTAGGAGACCATGATGTCCCCGAGGACAGAAAGGATTCCGTTTGGTGCTGGCATCTTCATGATGATCATCCATGACCATGTTGAAGTCGCCTTCAAGGAAGGTGGAAGGTCTTTGTGGATCTGCCACATAGGCTTCGCTAGATCGCTTGTGGGACCTGGTGCCTCTGTCATCGTGATCTTCTCCGTTAAAGTCGTGCATCACCGCGTCTTGAGTGTCGACCAGTTTGTCGACATAGGCCATGAGGTCACCGATGGTATGTGTGTCAGCTTCATGAATCTTCTCGAACAGCTTGATGTTGGCGATCCCCTTCTTGTAGTAGGCAATGACGTCTTCATCTTTGACACCTGCGAGGGTGTTGCGGTTATCGAACTAGCGGTTGGTGTACTCTCGAAGAGTTTTGTCGCGTCTCGTCCTCACTCTTGCGAGGTGGTGAGTGTTGCCAGGATGATTATAGGCCGCCTGGTATTTGGTCGTGAAAGGCGAGACAACGTTGCCTAGGAGGTGATGCACTATGCTGGGAGGTTGTCGAGCCACAAGAGTGGTGCCTTGCCCATCACAAGGGGGAAGTGTCCTGCCATGTGGTCTTCGTTGCCTCCAGAGGCACGTGCCGCGATGTTGTACATCTTGAGCCATATACTTGGATCAGAGCGACCGTCGTACTTCTCAATGGCTGGTTTGAAGTCTTTGGGATATCTGATCATCCAGAGACGTCATGAGAACGCTGGGAAATTATTGGCCGCTCCCGGGCTTGCGGACGGGGCGTAAGCTACCGGGATGACATAAAGGTTGTCGGGAGGACCGTTGTCTTGGTCGTAGTGGGCACGTCATAGGAGCTCTTGGTCATGCATATGTCGGAGATCTGCTGCTTGGACGGGGTTGTTAGTATCGAGGGCGTCAGGGACCCCGTGTTCTCGATCATAATTAGCACACCGTGCTATCTCTACTTCATCTCTTATACGTTGACGCTGACTTCCTTGTGCTTGGTTAACTTGTACTAGAGGAGGTTGAGCTCCTGCATTTTGTGTTGGGTTTGCGACGACGTTTCTCGAAATGTTGGCAGCGTTGGCTGCGTTATTGGCGATATTGCCAGTGGCATTGGCCAGGGCATTCGCTGGGGCATTAGCTACGGGGTTGGCTGGAGAATTAGCTGCAACATCAGCGGTGGGATTGACCGGTTGCACTACTTCGTTTTCACCTCGTCCCTCTTCAGCCACTGGCTCAAGGGGACCCTGGCTATGACATCGTTGGCGAGGACGTTCTGATCTACTCCTGGAGTAGGAACTTGCTGTGGAACTGCTGTATTCAAGACCTCTTTCTTCGATCTGTGCATTGGTGATGCAAACGTTGTCTTGGATACGTCGGGCCGTTGGAGAATCTTCAAGGTGATTTAGAGAAGCAAGAGCGACTCCCAAGTTGGTTTGCGGGGAGTTGTAAACTTCGAGGCCATCACGTTCAAAGTCCCTGAGAAGGTCTCTTGCACGTAATCTGTTGGCACGAGGTGGGTCATCGTGGCGTCGCTGCTGAGGGGCGGCTGGTGCCGCTGGTGCTTGTTGCCCGGTGTTGGCGTTGACCTGTCCCGCATTGAGTGGTTGTTGGCCTAGTTGTTGGCCTGCACCTAGGGTAGCAGTAGCGATCTCTTGTTGTCGTCGGACTGCTCTGGTAGCGTTGGCGTTCTCACGCTCTTGGCGTTGTTCATCTGTTTCTCCATCTTGCGGTTGTCGGTGCGGAATATGGTCCCGACACTAACTAGTAGAAAGCGCCGTGGTCTATCCCTCAATGGTTGATGCTAAGCAATAAGAGACACGGGATTTATCCCGGTTCCGGCCGAGGGGGCCGTACGTCCGGCGGGTGGTGTGCTCAAGGCACTATATTGCTCGGCACCGGGGGTGCTCGTAGTGGGGCTGCTACAAGCAAGGCGGGAGAGGAAGCGTGGCTTCCAAGTCCCCGGTGAAGTGGGCGAAGATATCGTGGGAGAATTGGAGAATGAGTACGTGGTGCGGCGTGTGCCGTCTGCGTTCGTCTATCTCTCTCTCTTTCCGTCCCCCGCGGCGGGGGGGGTTCGCCCTCCTTTTATAGATCAAGGAGGAGGCGAATCACACGCGCGCCGCGCTATCTAGCTATGTGGGGAAGCACGACGTGCTATGCTGTAGAGTGGGCGGCCGTCCGGCGATCCTTGCGGTGATCGGCCATCATGGCCTATCTTGTACCCGAACGGTGGCGGTTCGAGGGTTGAAGGGCGGCGGTGGTGGTGATGCCTTCGATAGGCTCGAGGGAGCTGCTGACGTTGGCCCGTACGGAGTACAGGAGTAGGTAAAACGGCGTCCCTTCCCGACGCGCTTCACGATCTTCGGAGTTGTTGCTGCGGCGCCGGCGTGCGCCCGTACGCACGGGGACGGTGGCCACACCGTTGTTACGGTGGCGGGGATGGTGTTCCACCGGCCTAGCGCCTCCACCTAACCCTGTAGGGTCACAAGAAAGCAGATCGAGGGTGCAGCCGGCCCCCTTCGAGGGCTCGGCGCGTTAGCCGTCATTGGAGCGGGCGCGTGGTGTCACGGGACCGACACCGCCGCGCCGCACGGTCCCCCCCATAGTGATAGGGATGGGCTCCTCCCCGTGGAGTTGGTGCGGCGGCACCGGGCGCGAGCCCCGGCGCATGATGGCGCCGTCCCGCCGGTGTCGGGCGTTAAATGCCCGTGTACGGGGCCGGCGCACGCGTGAGGGGCGCCCTCGAGCGTGGCGGACCCCGGTCGAGGGCGGGACGGACCCTCGAGCGAGGCGGTGCCCGCTCGAGGGGGAGCGGGCCCTCGAGCGAGGCGGAGCCCGCTCGAGGGAGCACACCCCCCTCGAACGGGCGGAGCCCGCCCGAGGGGGGCGCGCATCCTCGAGCGAGGCGGATCCTGCTCGAGGGGATCTTCAAGAGGGCCGCCTTGGTGGGCCGTCGGGGTCCCTGCGGCATGGGCCGTATCCTGCATGGTTAGGCACACTGTGTTTTGGTTTTGTTGTGGGTTTTAAGTGGGGATTTCCCCGTTGTTTAAGGGGACCCCTAGGGCTGTCCCCGACAGTAGCCCCCGAGCATCTGCGGGTTTGCCATTGAGGCTCCCGCAGATGCTGGAACCTACTGATAGGACGTTCTTCCCTCCTTGTTTTGCGAACGCTTTCGTGGGGCCGCGTCGGCCCAACCCGCGGGTCTAGCCCCCCAAGCCCTCGCAGAGGTGTGGGTGCTCCCCGCAGGGGTTAACCGCGAGAATCGGTCGAGGGCGTGGCACATGTTTCAACCGGCATCGGCAATGTCTCGGCCCGGCTTCGGTGACGCACGCGCCGCCGGCGCCGTGTCTCGGCGGGTGCAACCGAGGAGGTGTAGCCGTGCGTTAAGCCCCCGAGCCGGGCCCGTTCGAGGCGATCGGGTAGAGCTTTACGACTTGTTTCCTATCGCGCCCTCGCCGTCCCTCCGCGGGACGGAGGGTGAGGTTTCCGCAACCCCCATCGAGCCGGTCGCGAATTGCGGATTCCTCTTTGAGGCGCTAGTGGGTGGTTCGAGTGGACGCCCATGTCCCGTTCGATAAGGGTAGGCCGCGTGGTCCGGACACACGTCCATTGAAGCGCTTGCGTGGGTTTGCTAGGTGGGGCTCGGTCCCATTCGATAGGGACCGAGGGCGCGGAAGCTCTCCCTCGGTGGGATCCCCCCGCTAGGCCGCCCTCGCCGGCTCTCGGACACGACATGTGGGGCACCCTCGAGCCGACGGGCTCGAGGAACGGCTCGAATGCGCGTGCCTTCGTCGTCCCTGACTCTGCGATCTGAGGCGCCTGTTCGAACCCGTCGAGGGTCAGGCTTCGAACCTCTGATCAGTAGGGCCGTGCGGGGCGGCGCCTGGGCGGCCCCGTCTTTTGCGTTTGCGGCCGTCGAGGGGTCTGGGCGAGCCAGCCCTCGAGGCGCTGGTTGGTAGCACAGCGCGGCATGGGTGCTTGTGGTGCCTGCTTTACTTCAAGCGGGCCCCGGGCGACCTTCTCACGCATGTGCCCTTTTTAGAGAGTTGATATTGTCTCGAGCCAGGGGCTCGTGCCGCTCGAGGGTTTTGCGTGGCATGGGTGCCCGCGGTGCACCTCGCACTTTCAAGCGGGGCCCCGGGGCGACCTTCTCACGCCGATGTCCCTTCGAGGGTTGACATCGTCTCGAGCCAGGGGCTCGTGCCGCTCGAGGGTTTTGCGTGGCATGGGTGCTCGTGGTGCCTGCTTTACTCAAGCGGGGCCCGGGCGACCTTCTCACGCCGATGTCCCTTCGAGGGTTGAATTTACCCCGAGCCAGGGGCTCGCTCCGCTCGAGGGTTCTCCTTGCTTGGCAAGGGACCCGGTCATTAAATGCCCCTCGGTCGAGGGCCGCGGGTTCGCAACGCGGCGCGCCTTTTTAGGCGTAGTGGGCGCACGCGTGCGTAGTGGGCGGCGTGGCGGGCGGACGTGACCGCCCTCTGCCTCGGTCCCTCGCTAGTCTTCACCGTGATGATGGCCGCTCGCGGTGATGTGGCCGCCGTGGTCGTGGTGGGGCCCGTTCGTCGGCGTGAAGCGAAGATTCCCTACGGTTAATGCGCGCGGGACATCCGCCCCCGGAGAGCTCGCCGCGGCTTATAAATCCGAGGGGAGGGGGAGACGGCGGTTTTTTACCTTAGCGCTCCGCCATTCCGGCCCCTTGTGCTTTCGTCTTCGCCTTGCCTTTGCCACCGTGCGGCTTTGCCATTTGAGTTCTTCTTCCTCTTCTCGCCCCTCGCTCTCGCATTCATTTGCCCTCTTCTTATGGCGCCGCCTCCACCCGTCACGATTCTTGACCCGTACGCCCGGGAGAGGTCGTCGGTGACCCCGCCGGCTCTCAACGAGCCGGTCACCGCCGCCGGTGGCGGCAAATGAGGAGGGGCGCCGGCGGAGTGGATAGTGCCGCCGGCGGGGGACCGCGCGCCCAACCCGCCGGAAGGCTACGTGGTGAGCTTCGTCTGCTTCCACGAGCGAGGCTTCAACGCGCCGGCGAGCCGCTTCATGCGGGCGCTGTGCCACTACTACAGCGTGGAGCTGCACAACTTTGCGCCCAACGCGATTTCGCAGGCGGCCACGTTCGTGGGCGTCTGCGAGGGGTACCTGGGGATCCCGCGTCCAACCGGGAGCTCGGGTACACCTCTTCCGCGTGGAACTCTTCACGCAGCCCACGACGGAGCCGAGGGACCCGCGCGCGGTGCGCGCCGGCGGGATGTCGCTCGCCCCGCGGGGGCGGTTCAAGGACCACTACATCCCCCGCACCATGACGACGAACGCCGCCGGGCCGGGAGCGGGGATGGTTCTACCCGCGCAACGCCGAGCCCGGCCTCCCCCCCTACACGGGTCGGGTGTCAAGGAGAAGCCCGGCTCTTGGGGCTACGGGGTGTCCACGTCCCGGCACGGAGGCGGCAGGACTCGGTCCCCGGCCGCCCCGAGGAGCCCGTCGCAGCGGGGGCTTACCGCGATGGGCGTCCTCGCCTTCCGCCATCACCGGCGGGTCGTGCCTCCGATGGAGAGGCCGCTCCGCATCTTCGAGATGATAGAGGAGGCGGACCCCATCGCGTTGGCGAGGTCGCGGATGCTCCCGACCCCCCTCGGGCGGCCGTACGCGCTCACCCGGCGCGGAGCGCTGTCGACACCCGGATGCCGACGCACCGGACCGACCCCCGTGGGATCTCGAGATGCTCCCCACCGGCCCGCCGGTGAGCATGATTCTTGGCCCCGTTTCGGTTCTTGGTGTTGCCTCTGTCTTCCGACGCGTCTTTGATGTTCCCGCATGCAGTGGGTGAACTTCACCCCCCTCGAAGTCCGTTCCGCCCACCCCCGACTCCCGCGCGCTTGGTCCGCGGCGCGGCGGCCGGGAGCGAGGAGCGGCGCGCGCGCGAAGGGAACGCGCGAGGCGGCATAACGAGCGCCGCGAGCGACGGAGCGTGGAGTACGGCGGCGCGAGGAGCCGGGGCTCTCCTCCCCGGCACCGAGGAGTACTCGTCCTCGGAGGAGGACGAAGAGGAAGAGGCCGAGGGGCGGGGCCCCCTCGATAGGTGGGAGCCCTCGCCTCCGTCGCCGGAGCCGGCTCCGGCGGCAAGGGTGGCATCGCCCGGGGCGGGCGCAACGGCGCCCGCCGCCGGGCAATCGACATCGGGGCGGCGCGCGCGCGCGAGCGCCGCGCGCACCACGGGGGCGCGCACGGCGAGTGCGCCCGCGCGCGGGGCGGGGCCCGCGCGCGCGGTGGCGCCGTCGGGGGCGAGGCGGCGGGCGCGCGCCGGCCGCGCCGGCCTCATCCGCCGAGGCTTCGAGGAAAAGGAAGCGCGCCTTTTCCTCCTCGATGTAAGGGGTTCGACCCTCTACTTGGTTTAATTTTTTGATGATCGGGGCGTTCTAACCGTCGGGGACCGCCCTAGGGGTCCCCCTTAAACAACGGGGGAATCCTCACTTAATCTCGGTATCAAAACACGCTAAGCCTAACCATGCGGGTAACTAACCATGCGACACGGCCTACGTCGGGATCCCGACGGCCCACCAAGACGGCCCACGGGGAAGACCCCTCGAGCAGCCCCGCCTCGCTCGAGGACGCGCTCCCCCTCGGGCGGGCTCCGCCCCGTTCGAGGGGCAACCCTTTCCCTCGAGCGGTCCCGCCCCGCTCGAGGGATCGCCCCCCCCTCGAGCAGTCCCGACTCGCTCGAGGGTTCGCTCCGCCCTCGGCCGGGGCCCGCCACGCTCACGGCGCGCCCGCACGCGTGCGCCGGCCCCGTACTTGGGCATTTAACGCCCCGACGCCGCAGGACGGCGCCATCATGCGCCCGGGCTCACGCCCGGTGCCGCCGCGCCAACTCCCCGAGGGAGGAGCCCATCCCCGCCACCGTGGGATGGACCGTGCGCGGCGGCCGGTGTCGGTCCCCAGGACACCGTGCGCCCACCACAAGACGGCTAACGCGCCCGACCCTCGAAAAGGGGCCGGCGCACCCTCGATTCCACTTTCCCGTGACCCCGCAGTTAGGGTGAGGGGCGCTAGGTCGGTGGGTGGCCATCCCGGCCACCGTAACGGCGCGGCCGCCGTACCCACGCGTGCGGGCGCACGCCCGACGCCGCAGCGCACGCCCGAGCACCGCAAAGAACCACTCCCGCCGCCGCGGAACGCATTGGGAAGGAACGCCGTTCTACCCGCGCCCGTTCCCCCGTACCCCCCATCATCGGCACCTCCCTCGAAGCCTATCAAAGGACACCACCGCCATCTCCGCCGCCTTCCTACCCTCGAACCGCCACCGTTCGGGTACGGGGTAGGCCATCATGGCCGGATCGCGCCGAAGATCGTCCGACGGCCGCCCACTCTACACCGTAGCGCGACGTGCTCCCTCACGTAGCTAGGTAGCACGGCGTGCGTGTAACCCGTCGCCCCCTTGGCCTATAAAAGGGGGGAGGCGAGCCCCCCGCCGCGGGGGGACGAATTCGCAGGAACACAACACATCGTGCACTCACTCTCTTATTCTCCCACAACATCTTCAACCACTCTCCCGTGGACTTGGAAGCCACGCTTCCTCTCCCGCCTCGCTTGTACTTGCCCCACTACAAGCACCCCCGGTGCTGAGCAATACAGTGCCACGAGCACGCCCCCGTCGGACGTACGGCCCCCTCGGCCGGAACCAGGATAAAACCTTGTGTCATTTGTTGCTTAGCATCGACCATTGAGGGATAGACCTAGGCGTTATCTACTTCGGTTAGTGTCGGGACCATATTCCGCACCGACAGCTGGCGCCCACCGTGGGGCAAGCGAGCGCCTAAGGTCATTTCGCCAACTCCCTCCATGGTGATTCGCACTGAGTACCGTGCTACCCGCTACAACATGGGTAGCTCGGACCCTCTCCCGCCGGGTTCGAGATCCGCTTCGGAGACTTGAACTTCCGTGCCACGGGGAACGACTATCTCATGCGCCTCACCAATCGTGAGGAGCTTCGCGCGCGCGCGCGAGGCCGGGTCCGCTCCGGTCTCCGCCGCACGCACGACACCGGCGCAGCGCCCGCGAGGCACGGATGCCGCGGGTCCGTCGACGCCGCGACGCCGTCGTCGCTCCGGGCCGCGCTCACGCCGGGCGCGGTCCGAGCGACGGCAAGCCGAGCGCGCCGCCGCCCAACGCGGTGCGCCCACCATCACAACAGCCGCCCGCCACCGCCCGGCGGGACCGCGTGCGGGGCCTCGGACCGCGCATCCCCATCGGCCGTGTGGCGCCACGACGGCCCATAACGCCAACGTGAACACGACGATGCGCCGGTTCCACCTCGGCCGTCACGTCTTCGTCGCCGGGGACCCCGACACCTCGGCCAGGCCAGACGAGTCGTCCCCGGGCTCCGTCGACACGATGCCACCCGCCAACCGTCACGGGTACGCGGAGTGGGGACTTCTCCCGGCGTGCCGACCCGGGGGCCGCGTTCGGGCGCTTCCTCGACGCCACGGACTACCGGTTTGGTCGCTCCGACGACTCCGCAAAGACCGGGAGCTACGACCCCGCGCGGGAGTGTTGCGCCGTCATCACCAACGACCCGCCAACGCCGCCGGTGCGGCGGGTGCCGGAGACGGGGAAGTCACGCCCGCCCCCGGGATCGCCACGCGCCCGGCCGCGGGCCGAGCGCCCGCCGGGGCCGACGTCAACGCACAGTGGCCCAAGCCCGCGAGCTCGAGGCCAAGCCGGCGGAGGAGTACGGACGGTGCGGCCGCTCCGCGCCTCGATGGCGGGGGAGGCCTCCGCGCGCGGCGAACGCGCGCGGGAGCCGGGGCCGACAGGTCCGTGACCGCCTCAACCCCGTCCCCAACATCGACAACGCGGATACTCCACCACGGGCGAGCCAAAAGCTCATCGCCGCCGCGACGTTGCTACGCGCCATGCCGGCACCCTCGACCCCCGAGGCTCGAGACATGCACCGCGAGGTGCAGACTCTCCTTGAGCACCGAGAGCTCAGCCTCACGCATCCGCCGATAGGGGGACGCACGGGGTGATGATCCCGCACCAGGAGGCGAACCCTCGGTGCACGTGGGTCAACCCGCTGACCAGGGGCGCACGCCGGCCAAGGAACGGCTCCTCGACACGCGCAGGGCGCTGGATGGCGATGCCCGCAACGTCATCAACGCCGGCGCACCGGCAAGAAGGCGGACGCGCGAGCGGCTAGGGGTTACCACCCTCGAAGGGGTGGACGCTACGACATTTGTGAGGATCGCTCCCCGACGCCGGAGCCCCCGGCACCCGTGTGTTCGGGCCGGGAGATCCGCACGGCGGCGTTCCCCCGCCGCTTCCGTCGGCCCCTCGACAATCGTCAAGTACAACGGGGAGACGGACCCCCGCGTCCGGCTCAACGACTACCGCCTAGCTTGTCGCCGGGCGGGGCCACTAACGACGAAGTGATTATCCGCAACTTGCCCCCGCACCCGGGCGACGCGGCCCGACATGGCTCGAGCACTTGCCCGCCGCCCGCATCCATAACCGGGACGATCTAGTCCACACGTTCGTGGGCAACTTCCGTGGGCACGTACGTGCGCCCCCGGGAATTCCCCGGGATCCGCGCTCCCCGCACGCGAGCCGGGCGAGTCGCCGCGGACTTCATACGGCGCTTTTCCAAGCGCCGCACGGAGCTACCCGGCCGTGGCGCAGTCCGAGATCGTGCACGCGTTCCTCGAGGGCACCACGTGCCGGACCTTGTGCGCGAGCCGGGACGCAGCCCCGCCCACGGACTCGAACGAGCCGTTCGACATTGCCACCGCCCTCGCTCCGGAGAGGAGGCCGTGGGGGCAATCTTCGACGGCAAGAAGGGCAAGCGCTCCGAGGACACGCCCGCGGAGGGCGGGGCCGGGTCCAAGGAGCCGCGCCGCAACGACAAGCGGGGCAAGAAGGGGATGAAGCCCGCGCCGCGAGGCGCGCGAGCAGGGCGCAACGGCGGCAACGCCGAGGCCCTCGCTCGTCGACCCGGCCCGACGGGGCCCTCGACCGGCCCCTCGAGGCCCGGGGGTGTTTGACGATATGATGAAAAAGCCATGCCCCTACCACAAGACTCCCGTGAACCACACTCTTGAGCAATGCGACATGCTCAAGAAATTCTACGGCCATGCCGCCGTGAAGGAGGCAGAGGCCAAGAAAGATGGGGGCAATGGCGACGCGGGTGGTTTCCCCGCTCGTCGAAAATGTGTTCCTCATCTTTGGGGGACCCACCGTCGACATGTCGACCCGCAACGCAAGAAGGAGCGGCACGAAGTCCTCGCCGCGAGAGGGCACCTCCGGCCTTCCTCAACCGGGTCGGAGGACGCCATCACTTTTAGCCGGGATGATCACCCAAACCGCATCCCGAACCCGGCCAAGACGACCGGTGGTCGATCCCATCATTGGGAACGCCCCGGTTTTCGAAGGTCCTTATGGACGGAGGCGTAGCCTCAATATCCTCTTCGCGCATACATTGCGCCCGATGGGGATTGGGCTGGGGACCAGCCGCGGCCCGGAAGCACAAAGCCGTTTCACGCGCATCGCGCCCGGCAAAGGTGTTCAACCCCTCGGCGCATCGATCCGCCCGTCCGATTTGGGACCCCCAAGAATTTCCGCAAGGAAACCCTCACCTTCGAGGTGGTGGGATTCAAAGGGGCCTACCATGCCATCCTTGGGCGGCCATGCTATGCCAAGTTCATGGCGGTCCCCAACTACACGTACCTGAAGATGAAGATGCCGGTCCAAACGGCGTCATCACCGTCGGGTCGTCGATCGAGCACGCATTCGACTGCGACGTCGAGTGCGTGGAACATGCAGAGGCACTAGCGCTGGATGAAGCGCCGGTGAACACGCCGGAGAAGATGGTCAACGACGACCTCGCCCTCCGCCACCAAGCACGTCGGCACCTTCGAGGCCGCCGAGCAAACCAAAGGGGTCCCCCTCGACCCGTCGGCCCCCGAGGGCAGGTGTTGAGGGTCGCCCGACCCTCGACCCCAAATAGGAAGCAAGTGCTCGTCGACTTCCTCCGCGCCAACGCCGACGTCTTCGCGTGGAGCCCCTCGGACATGCCGGCATCCCGAGGGAGGTCGCCGAGCACTCCCTTGATATCCTCGCCTAACGCTCGCGCCGTGCGCAGCGCCGGCCGCGCCGCTTCGACGAGGAGCGGCGACGGCGCGATCGGAGCGGAGCCGCGGAAGCTCCTCGAGGCCGGATTCATCAAGGAAGTGTTCCACCCTACATGGCTAGCTAATCTCGTGCTTGTAAAAAAGAAAAATGGGAAGTGGAGGATGTGTATAGACTACACCGGCCTCAATAAAGCATGTCCAAAAGTTCCTTTTCCTTTGCCACGCATAGATCAAATCGTTGATTCTACGATCGGGTGTGAACTACTCGTTTCCTTGATGCCTATTCGGGATATCACCAAATAAAAATGAAGGAGTCCGACCAGCTCGCGACTTCGTTCATCACACCGTTCGGGACGTTCGTTACGTCACGATGCCTTTTGGCCTCGTAAACGCGGGCGCGACATATCGCCGCCGCATGCGCACGTTTTTGGGGACCATATCGGGCGGACGGTCGAAGCTTACGTGGACGACATCGTCGTCAAGACTAGGAAGGCGGACGACCGGTTAACGACCTTGGCGTCGCGTTCACCGCCACGGGCAAACGGGGTCAAGCTAAACCCCGAAAAATGTGTCTTTGGAGTGCCGCGGGGGCATGCTCCTAGGGTACATCGTCTCCCGGCCGGGGAATCGAGGCCAACCCCGAAAAGGTCGCGGCCCTCGAGCGAATGGGTCCAATTCGGGACCTCAAGGGAGTGCGAGAAAGTGTTGGGGTGCCTCGCCGCCTTAAGCCGCTTCGTCTCGAGGCTCGGTGAGAAGGGCCTCGCCCCTCTACCGGCCGCTCAAGAAGCACGAGCGCTTCTCTTGGACCGCCGAGGCCCGGAAGCGCTCGACAAGCCGAAGGCGTCTCCGACGCACGCCCCCAATCCTTACGCCGCCGCGAGACGGCGAACCCCTCCAACTCTACGTGGCCGCAACCACCCGTGTGGTCGGCCGCCGTGATCGTTGTGGAGCGCACGGAGGAAGGGCATGCCTTGCCCGTGCGCGAGGCCGGTCTACTACATCGCCGAAGTCCCCGTCGGACACGAAGACGCGCTACCCCCGTGTCCGTGGCCGTTGTACGCGGTAGTCCTCGCGCGGCGCAAGCTCCGCCACTACTTCGAGGCCCACCCGGTCACGGTGGTCTCTTCCTTCCCGCTAGGAGAGATCATCCGCAACCCCGACGCGGCAGGCAGAATTGCCAAGTGGTCCGTGGAGTTGATGGGCGAGACGCTCGCCTACGCTCCGCGCAAGGCCATCAAGTCGCAAATCCTAGCCGATTTCGTCGCTGAGTGGACGGACACGCACCGCCACCCCCCTCGCATCCAAGCGAGTGCCGGACTCGTTCTTCGACGGCTCGGTGATGAAGACAGGAGCGGGCGCGGGCCTGCTCTTCGTGTCACCCCTCGGGGAACACATGCGCTACGCAGTGCGCCTCCACTTCCCCGCATCCAACAATATGGCGGAATACGAGGCCCTTCTCTGCGGCCTCAAAATCGCCATTGAGTTGGGCGTCAAGCGCCTCGACGTACGAGGGGATTCGCAGCTCGTGATCGATCAAGTCATGAAGAACGCGAGCTGCCACGATGACAAGATGGAGGCCTACTGTAAAGCCGTGCGGGCCCTCGAAGACAAGTTCTACGGCATCGAGCTTAATCACGTACCCCGCCGTACAACGAGGAAGCGGATGAACTTGCCAAGATCGCGTCCGGCGGATCACCGTTCCCCCCGAACGTTTTCGCACGCGACATCGCGCGGCCCTCGGTCACCTTCGAGCCTTACCCCTCGAGCGACGGCGGACCCTCGGGGGCTCCCTTGAATCCGGGCCGGGTGCGGAACCCATGGAAGAGGACCCCTCGAACGAGGCGTACGTACTCTCCCTTCTCGAGGGGTACGGCTCCCACGAGGCCGTCGCGATGGACATCGAGCCGGCTCCCCGTCCGGGCGGACCGGCGGGAGAAGTACATCGCCCGGATTGCTCGAGGGGAACTCCCCGAAGACCGGCCGCGGCCGCGCGCGTCGCCAGGATGGCCAAGTCATTCACCCCTCGTCGACGGCGAGCCGTACAAGCGCGCCGCATCGGGCATCCTCCGCCGGTGTATACCCATTCCCGAGGGGCGCGAGCTCCTACGGGACATCCACGCGGGGATCCGTGGCCACCACGCCGCGCCGCGCACCCTCGTTGGCAACGCGTTCCGCCGGGGCTTCCACCGGCCTACCGCGGTCGCGGATGCCGCCGAAATAGTGCGCACCGCGAAGGGTGCCGCTCTACGCCCGCAAGTCCAATTTGCCCGCTCACGCCCCGCAAACGATCCCCGTAACATGGCCGTTCGCCGTGTGGGGGTTGGACATCGTCGGCCCCCCGCGAAGGCGCCCGGGGCTTCACCCACCGCTTGTCGCGATTGACAAATTCTCCAAATGGGTGGAGGTGCGCCCCATCACGAATTTGAGGGCCGAGCAGCAAATACGTTCTTCACCGACATCGTCTACCGCTTTGGAGTGCCAAACTCCATCATCACGACAATGGGTCCCGCTCACGGCCGGAAGTTTTTGGAGTTCTCGCGACAAGTTCCACATCCGCGTGGATTGGGCGGCCGTGGCACACCCACGGACCAACGGCCAAGTGGAGCGTGCCAACGGCATGATTCCGCAAGGCCTCAAGCCCCGAATTTTTGACCAGCTCAACAAATCGCCGAAAATGGCTCCAAGAACTACCAAAATCGTGTGGAGCCCAAGGACAACCCCAAGCGCAGCCACCGGTTCACCCCCGTTTTTCCTAGTCCATGGTGCGGAGGCCGTCCTCCCCACGGACCCGGAATATGGGTCGCCCGGATTCGAGGGTACGACGATGATGCTAACGAGCGAGCCCGCGAGGACTTGCCGGGACCGCCCAGACGAAGTACGCCTCGTGGCGTTGATGCACTCCGCAAGGTATCAACAGCTCCCTACGACGTTACCAAGCGCGCAAGATACGTCGGAGGGATTTCGCCGAAGGGGATCTCGGTCCTAAGGCTACGCCAAGACAACCGAGGGCGCCACAAGCTATCGCCCCCATGGGAGGGACCCTACGTCGTGGTGAAAGTGCTCAAGCCGGCACGTACAAGCCGGCCAACGAGGACGGCGAAGAACTCACCAACGCCCGGAACATCCAACAGCCTACGTCGCTTCTACCCTTAGCTAGGATTTTCCAAGTGTTTTTTGTTGTTGTAAAATCACATGGCCAATGCCCCGCGTTGGTGTCAACTATGTAAACGATCCAAACTTAATAAAAGGGCAACTCGGCTTTCCCCCCCGAAACCCAAGTTACCCTCGGGGGCTACCGCGGGGGGGCACCCCCCCCCAAAATGGTCCCATTTTTTCGCGCAAAAAAACAAAAACAACACGCGCTAAGTTTGTTTCCTATTTCAACCTCGAGCCACGATTCGAACAGGCGCAGCGGCACAAGCGGGAAGGAGCGCGCGAGCCGAGATAGCCTACGCCGCGTGGCTATGGCCCTTCTCCCTCGCCTCTAACCCGGCGGGCCCCCTACGAAAATCGAACTTCCCTAACTAGAATCTACTCGGAAGAAGGAGAAACAAAAAGCGTAATTAACAAGCAAGATCATTTACAAAGAATCGTTTATGTTCGCAAAATAACTTGTCTATTTACAAAGGCCACGAGGCCGAATTCGATACGCGCAAACAAAAAATGGGCCTAGCGCCCAACCGCTTTCGGGCGGGGAGGAGCAGCAGCATCGGCGGCGTCCGGAAGAGGAATTCTTCGAAGGCCTCGGCGAGCGACCCGGCGGCGTCGGCCAGCAGCGCGTCCGCGCGCTCCATGGCCACCTCGTCCTCGACGCCCTCGGGCACGATGTAGCCCTCCGCCAGCGCCTCGAGGTTGACCTCGTAGTGGGATCGCACCACTCCGAGGGCCTTCCGGACGCCTAGGTGCAACGCCCGGCGCATCCGCTCCGTGACATGACCGCCTAGGGCGCGCAGCGACCGGCCGCCGAGCCGCCGCCCGGGCCTCGCCTTCCTCGACGACGCGGCAAGTCTCGAGGGCCGCGCTCACGCAGCCTCCCCCGGGCCTCCCCGCTCGCAGGAGTTGTAGGAAGCCCGGCAGGCCTCGGCCCGCCCAGCGCCGTGCCCCAAGGCGTGCGCAAGCCCGGAATCAACAAGACGACAAGAAATCGGAAAGGGAGAAACGAACCCTCTAAAGCAAAAAACCAACAAACAGAGTCAAAAAGTGACTCACCCTCGACTTGCTTCCTCTCCAAATCGAGGTCGCGGCGTGCGGACTCGAGCGCCAACTCGAGACGCTGGACGGTCTCGCCTTGCTCGCGGAGGGCCAGCTCCTGGCTGGCGTGGCTGATGCTGAGCGCGAGCGCATCATCCTCAACCTTGGAGAATGCGGCGTTCCGCTCCTCCGCGGACTTCTCCGCCGCCCTCGCGCGCAACGCGCTCCCCGCTCCGCGCCGCCACGGCATCGACGAGGGCGGCCCTCGCCCCCGCCGCAGCCGCTCCTCGCCCCTTGGCGGCGGCGCTCTCTGCAGAGCCGCTCCTCGCCGACGACGAGGGCCGCGCCTTTGGCGTCGAGGGCGGCCTTCGTGTCATCGGCCTCCTTGGCGCGCTCGCTCCCGCCCGCGCGCCCGCTCCTCGCCCGGCGCCGCCGCGCCCGCGCCCCTCGAGCGACGTGCGGAGTTCCCGGTCTCGCGCGAGCGGTGGCCACCTCCACCTCCCGCTTGGCGGCCGCCGTCCGCGCCTTCTCCCGTGTCCACGCGCGCATTCCACGCCGCCCTCGTCGCGATCGACGAGGGCCGCACGAATCCGCTCGAGGCTCGAACGCCGCGGGGCGTCCCCGTCCCCGAGCTCTCGGGGAGCTCGTCGCACCATGCCGCCGCCCGATACGCCGCCCCGCCCGTCCGGCGTCCTAAGAGCGTCCGCAAGCGCGTCGAAAGCGCTGCATCGCTCCCGGAGCTGGCGGGCCTCGGCGTTCACCCGGTCGAACGCGTCGTACTTGTCGTGGGCACGACGCTCGAGCTCCTGGCAACACAGAATCGAAGCCCGTAAGCGCCAAGACTTGAATGCAAGACACGAAAACGAAAGGGAAAAAGAGCGAACGATCGTAGCCTACCCCGGAAGACGAGCCGGGGCCGGGCCGCCATGGACCCGCCGCGCCTCGTTCGGGCGCGCGGTTAAGCGTGGCGCCATGGCCCGAAGCTCGCCCCGCAGCTCCCCGCTCCCCCCCGGCGTCGGCAAACGCAGGGGGATCCTCGACGGCCCCCTCCACCTCGAGCGGGCGGCCGGCGCGGGGAGGACGAGGCCTCGCACCGTGTCCTCGGCCCCCCACCACCATGTGACCCTCGTGCCGCCTCACGAGGGCCCCCCCTCCCCGGGGCTCGGGGGAGTTCGTGGGGCCGGGCGGCCCACCGATCCCACCCGTGCGGCGGGGAGTCGTCCGAGACCTCCACCACCTCCGCCCGGGGATGGGCGACGGGACGCCTCCACCCGCACCGCCTCCGCCGCTACCTCCACTTGCGCCACCGCGGCCGCAGCGCCCGGCGCGCGCGCGGCGCCCGCCACCCTCCGCCGGTACCGCCGCATCCACGGCGCTCCCGCGAGTTGCGCCGCCTCCACCTCCTCCGCAAAGGTGGCGCCCACCGCGGGCTCCACCACTACCGTCGCCGCCGCCGCGGCCCGCGCCTCCGTGGCGACCGACGCCGGCCACCCCCCGCCGACCGCCGGCCGCGCCGCGGCGGCCGGATCCGCCGGCCGGGCCTCAAGGCCCCGCCCGGGTCTTGCGAGCTAGTGCCCGCCGCCACGCTTGTCCCAGGGCGTGACCCCCTCGACGAGCGCCGCCGGGTGGGGATCGATGCGTCTGTCCTCAGCACCTTGGCCGGTGCAAGAGGAGGAACGGTTGGCACCGCCCTGCGCAGGCACGAACGGAGGATTAGAGCACCTAATCACCAACAAACCAAACCAAACGAAGGAGGACAGCCCCTTACCTCGCAGAGGAAAAGGCCCGCTTCCTTTTCCTCGAGGCCTCTCGCGGATGAGGCCGGTGGCGGCCGCAGCGCCCCGCGGCGCCGCCTCCCGACGGCGCCGCCGTCCGCGCGGGTGCGCCCGCTCCGTGCGCGGGCGCGACCGACGCCGCACCTCCTAAAGGCGCCGCCGCACGCGGGGGCACGCTCGCCCGCGCGCGGCGCGCCGCGCCGGGCGCGCGCCCCGACGACGGCCGCCGCGCGTGCGGGCACGCCGGCCCCGCGCGCAGCACGCTTGCCGCGCGCGCCTCCGTGGCGCGCGCGGCACCCCGCGCGCGCGCGCGCCCCCGAAGACGAGTGCCCGGCGGCGGGCGCCGGCGCCCGCCCCCCGGCACGAAGCCACCCCCGACGCCGGCGCGGGTTCCGGCGACGGGGGCGCGGCTGCCACTTCGTCCGAGGGGCCCTCCCCCTCGAATCCTCCTCCTCGTCTCCGCTCCGAGGACGAGGGCTCCTCGATATCCGGGGAGGAGAGCCCCGCCCCCTCACGCCGCCGGTACTCCGCGGACCGCTGGTCGCGGCGCGCTTGGCGACGCCCCCGGCGTGCTCCCTCTTGCGCGCCGCCCGCTCCTTCGCTCCCCGCCGCGCCGCCCGCCGAGCGCACGGGGAGTCGGGGGGTAGGTGGAACGGACTTGGCGATGTTGAACTCCACCAGCTGCACACAAGAGCGACAATGGCGAATCAGGAGACGAAAGCAAGACCAAGAACCAAAACGAAATCAGGAACACAACTCACCCGCGGGCCGAGGGGGAGCATCTCGACGTCCCACGGGGTCCGGCCCTCGGGCAGCGGCGGCGTCCGGTGTCGACGGCGCTCCGCGCCCGGGTGAGCGCATACGGCCGCTCAAGGGGCGTCGGGAGCATCCGCGACCTCGCCAGGTCGACGGGGTTGGCCGCCTCCGTCATCTCGAAGATGCAGAGCGGCCTCTCCATCAGAGGCACGACCCGCCGATGGTGGAGGAAGGCGAGGACGCCCATCGCGGTCAGCCCGTGCTTCCTCGCCCGCCGCAAAGTGCGCCCAAGACCGACTCCCCGCCGCGCCCTCGTTGGCCGGGGCGTGGACACCCCGTAGCCCCGTGAACTAGGCCTCTCCTTGAACACCCGCCGGTGTAGGGGGGGGAAGGCCGGGCTCGGCGTTGCGCGGATAAAACCATCCCCGCTCCCGGCCGGCGTTGTTCGTCGTCATGGTGCGGGGGATGTAGACGTTCTTGAATTGCCCCCGCAGGCAAGCGACATCCCGCCGGCGCGCACCGCGCGGCGGGTCCTTGGCTCCGTCGTAGGCCGCGTAAAGAGCTCCCCGCGGAAGAGGTGTACCCGCAGCTCCCAATTAACCTAGGGATCCCTAGGTACCCCTCGCGGACGCCCACGAATGTGGCCGCCCGCGAGATTGCGTTGGGGGGCGAAGTTATGCAACTCCACCCCGTAGTAGTGGCACATTGCCCGCATGAATGTGCTCGCCGGCGCGTTGAAGCCACGCTCGTGGTAGCGGAGGAAGCTCACCACGTAGCCCTCCGGCGGGTTGGGCTCGCGGTCCGCGGCCGGCGGGCACGATCCATTCCGCCGGCGCCCATCTTCGTTGGCCGTCAACAGCCGGCGGGCGACCGGGCTCGCCCAAGGCGAGCCGGGTCACCGTGGACCTCTCCCCGTGCGTACGGCTCCAAGATCCTAAGGGGAGGGCCGAGGCGGCGCCATGGAGAGGACGAAGGCGAACGGGGCGGAGGACAAGGAGCGAAGGAAAAGGGGCTAGCAACCGAGCCCGCACGACGGCGAAAGCAAGACGAAGGCGAAGGGGCGGGGACCGAAAACGGTGAGAAACCAAGGTAAAAAAAAAAACCGCCGTCCCTTCCTCCCCCCGCTTTATAGGCCGACGGGCGAGCTCTCCGAGCGGACGCCCCGCCGCATTAACCGGCAGGAATCTTTCCATCGCGTCGACGGCGGGCCCCACCACGACCGCAGCCGGCTCTAACACCGCAGCGGGTCATCATTACGGCGAGGACCGGCGCGACCGAGGCAAAACCGTCACGTCCGCCCGCGCCGCCGCCCACTACGCGCGCGCGCGCGCGCGCCGCCTTAAAAGGCGCGCCCGCGCCGCAAAACCGCGGCCACGACCGCAAGGCAATTAAATGCCCGGCCCCTTGCCAAGCAAGGAGAGCCCTCGAGCGAGGCGAACCCTCGGCTCAAAACAAAGGCGACCCTCGATGGGATATCCGCGTGAGAAGGTCGCCCGGACCTCGCTCGACGTAGAGCGTGCAACCGCGGGCACCCATGCCACGAAGAACCCTCGAGCGGCGTGACCCTCGACTCGAAACAAAGGCGACCCTCGATGGGATGTTAGCGTGAGAAGGTCGCCCGGGACCTGCTCGATGTAGAGCAGGCAACCGCGGGCACCCATGCCACGTGAAGCCCTCGAAGCGGCATGACCCTCCGGCTCGAGACAATGTCAACCCTCTAAAAAAAGGAAGGCACGCGCGTAAGAGGACCGCCCAGGTCACGCTTGAAATAGAGCGGCACCGAAAGCACTCATGCCGCGCCGTGCTACCAACCAGCACCTCGAGGGTCGGCACGCCCAGACCCCTCGACGGCCGCAAACGTGAGAAGACGGGGCTGTCCAGACACGGCCCCGCACGGCCTTACTGATCAGAGGTTCGAAGCCTGACCCTCGACGGGTTCGAACAGGCGCCTCAGATCACAGAGTTAGGGACGACGAGGGCACGCGCATTCGAGCCGTTCCTCGAGCCCGTCGGCTCGAGGGTTCCCCACATGTCGTGTTCGAGAGCCGCCGAGGGCGCCTAGCGGGGGGATCCCACCGAGGGAGAGCTTCCGCGCCCCCGGTCCCTAGCGAACGGGACCGAGCCCCACCTAGCAAACCCACGCAAGCGCTTCCATGGACGCGTCTCCGACCACGCAGCCTACCCTTATCGAACGGGGCATGGGCGTCCACTTGAACCACCCGCTAGCAGCTCGACGAGGAATCCGCGATTCGCGACCCGCTCGATGGGAGTCGTGGAGACCTCACCCTCCGTCCCTCGGAGGGACGGCGAGGGTGCGTTAAAAAACAAGTCGTCAGGCTCGACCCGATCGCCTCGAACGGGCCAAGGCTCGGGGGCTTGACGCGCGGCTACACCTCCTTGAAATTGCACCCGCCGGGAGACAAGGACGGGGGAGCGTGCACCCCCGAAGCCGGGCCGAAACATCGCCGAAGCCGGTTGGCATATGTGCCACGCCTTTCGTCCAAAGTTCTCACGGTCAACCCCCGCAGGAGAACCCACACTCCCCGCAGGGCTTCGGGGGGCTAGACCCGCGGGTCCGCCGACGCGGCCCCACGGAAAGCGTTCGCAAACAAGGAGGGAAGAACGTCCTATCGCAGTAGGTTCCGGCATCCGCGGGAGCCTCAATGGCAAACCCGCGATGCTCGGGGGCTACCGTCGGGGACCGCCCTAGGGGTCCCCTTAAACAACGGGGAATCCTCACTTAATCTCGGTATCAAAACACGCTAAGCCTAACCATGCGTGTAACTAACCATGCAGACACAGCCTACGTCGGGATCCCGACGGCCCACCAAGACGGCCCACGGGGAAGACCCCTCGAGCGTGCCCCGCCTCGCTCGAGGACGCGCTCCCCCCTCGGGCGGGCTCCGCCCCGTTCGAGGGGCAACCCTTTCCCTCGAGCGGTCCCGCCCCGCTCGAGGGATCGCCCCCCCCCCTCGAGCAGGTCCCGACTCGCTCGAGGGTTCGCTCCGCCCTCGCCGGGGCCCGCCACGCTCACGGCGCGCCCGCACGCGTGCGCCGGCCCCGTACTTGGGCATTTAACGCCCCGACGCCGCAGACGGCGCCATCATGCGCCGGGGGCTCACGCCCCCGTGCCGCCGCGCCAACTCCCCAGGGAGGAGCCCATCCCCGCCACTGTGGGATGGACTGTGCGGTACGGCCGGTGTCAGTCCCAGGACACCGTGCGCCCACCACAGTACGGCTAACGCGCCCGACCCTCGAAAAGGGGCCGGGCGCACCCTCGATTCCACTTTCCCGTGACCCTGCAGGTTAGGTGAGGGGCGCTAGGCCGGTGGGTGGCCATCCCGGTCACTGTAACGGCGCGGCCGCCGTACCCACGCGTGCAGGCGCACGCCCGACGCCGCAGGCGCACGCCCGAGCACCGCAAAGAACCACTCCGCCGCCGCGGAACGCATTGGGAAGGAACGCCGTTCGCCCGCGCCCGTTCCCCCATACCAGCCATCATCGCACCTCCCCTCGAAGCCTATCAAAGGACACCACCGCCATCTCGCCGCCTTCCCTACCCTCGAACCGCCACTGTTCGGGTACGGGGTAGGCCATCATGGCCGGATCGCAGCGAAGATCGTCCGGACGGCCGCCCACTCTACACCGTAGCGCGACGTGCTCCCTCACGTAGCTAGGTAGCGCGGCGTGCGTGTAACCCGTCGCCCCCTTGGCCTATAAAAGGGGGAGGCGAGCCCCCAGCCGCGGGGGGACGAATTCAGAGGAACACAACACATCGTGCACTCACTCTCTTATTCTCCCACAACATCTTCAACCACTCTCCCAGGGACTTGGAAGCCACGCTTCCTCTCCCGCCTCGCTTGTACTTGCCCCACTACAAGCACCCCCGGTGCTGAGCAATACAGTGCCACGAGCACGCCCCTGCTGGACGTACGGCCCCCTCGGCCGGAACCAGGATAAAACCTTGTGTCATTTGTTGCTTAGCATCGACCATTGAGGGATAGACCTAGGCGTTATCTACTGGTTAGTGTCGGGACCATATTCCGCACCGACACTAACCCTCTCGTTTGTGCCCGCGCGGGTGGTGCCAACCGTGCCTCCCCTCGCACCGGCCAAGGTGCTAAGGACGGACGCGTCCATCCCCACCCGGCGGCGCTCGTCGAGGGCGTCGCGGGCGGGGGCAAGCACGGTGGCGGCGGGCGAGAGCTCGCAGGGCGTGGCCGGGGCCCCGAGGTCTCGACCGGCGGATCGGCACGCCATGGCGCAGCCGGTGGTTGCCGAGGAGGCGGCCGGTGCGGCCGCCGTGGCAGAGGCGCAGCCCACGGCGGCGGCCGTGGCGGAGGCGCAGCCGATGGTGGCTGCCGCGACGGAGGCGCAGCTTGTGGCGCCAACCGGAGGGGGTGGCTGGCGGCGGAGGGCGGCCGGCACCCTCTCGCCGCGGGGGCGCGGCCGGAGGTGGCGGCCGAGGCGCCACATCAAGCGCTTGTGGCCGTGGAGGCGCAAGTGGAGGCACCGGCGGGGGCGGCGCAAGGGCGGCGCCGCCGGCGGTTCCCGGCGGAGGTGGTGGAGGTCCCGGACGACGACTCCCCGCCGCCCCGGGTGGGACCGGTCGGCGAGCTTCCCCACACGCTCCCCCGAGCCCCGGGAAGGGGCCCTCGTGAGGCGGTGCGAGGGCCACATGGTGGCGGGGGGATCGAGGACACGCGCGCCGAGGCCTCGTCCTCCCGCCCGGCCACGCCGCCCGGGTAGAGGGGGGCCGTTGGCGATCCGCCTGCATTCGCCGACGCCCAGGGAGAGTAGGAGCTCTGGGGTGAGCTCCGGAGCCACGGCGCCACGCTCGACTGCGCGCTGAACGAGGTGCTGAGGGTCCATGGCGGCCCTGCATGGCGTGTCTTCCAGGTAGGGCGTTGTTGTTCGTTTTCTCCTTTCTTTCGTTTTTGTGCGCTGTTTCTGTGTCGTGGCGCTTACGGGTTTTGAGTTGTGGGTGACAGGAGCTCGAGCACCGCGCCCATGACAAGTACGACGCCTTCGATCGGGTGAACGCCGAGCTCCACCAGCTCCGGAAGCGATGCGGCGCTTTCGACGCGCTCGCCGATGCCCTCAGGACTCCGAACGGCTGGTTGGCGTACCAGGCCGTGGTCCTGCGTGAAGAACTCCCTGAGAGCACGAGGCAGGACCGGCGCGCCGCTCTAGCCTCGAGCGGGTCTGCACGGCTCTCATCGATCGTGATGAGGCGCTGTGGCGGGCGCGCTCGGACCTGGAGAAGATGCGGACGCTGGCGACCAACTGGGAGGCGGAGGTGGCCGGCGTCTGCGGCGAGAATCGGGAGCTTCGCTCGTCGCTCGAGGGGGTGCAGGCGCATCAGCGCCAGGCCGAGGAGCGGGTGCGCGGCCGGGAGCGGCGGGCCAAGGAGGCCGACGACTTGAAGGCCGCCCACGACGCCAAGGCCGCGGCGCTCGTTGTCGCCGAGGAGCGCCCTCCGCAGAGCGCACCGCCCGCCAAGGGGCTGAGGGGCGGCTCCAGCAGGAGCAGGCCGCCCTCGTCGACGCCCGGACGGCGCTGGAGCAGGAGCGCGTCGCTCGCGAGGCGGCGCAGAAGTCGTTGGCGGAGCGGGACGCCAAGCTCTCTAAGACCGAGGGCGAGCTCATTGTGCTCAGCATTACGAGCGCAAACCAAGAGCTGGCCCTCCAGGAGCAGGGCGAGGCCGTCAAGCGCCTCGAGCCGGAGGGGTCGAGGCCGAGCGCCGCGCTCTCGAGGTGGAGAGGAAACAAGTCGAAGGTGAGCCACTGTTTGACTCTTGCCTTGTTGGTTTTTCTGTTAGAGGGCTCGCATCCCCCTTTCTGATTTCTTTCTTGTCTTGGCGATTCCAGGCTTGCGCACCGCCCTGGGGCATGCAGCTGAGCGGGCCGAGGCGCTGCAGGCTTCCTATAACTCCTCCGAGCAGGGCTGCGGGAGCTGCGTGGTGCGGCCCTCGAGACCCCGCCGAGCCGTGGAGGAGGGCGAAGCACGGGCGGCGGCTCGCCGGCCGGCCGCTCCGCGTGCCCTTGGCGGTCACGTCACCGAGCGGATGCGCCGGCGCCGCATCCGGGCGTCCCGAGAGGCCCTCGGAGTGGTGCGGTCCCACTACGAGGTCAACTTCGAGGCGCTGGCGGAGGGCTACATCGTTCCCGAGGGCATCGAGGACGAGGTAGCGATGGAGCGTGTGGATGCGCTCGCCGCCGACGCCGCCGGGTCGCTTGCTGAAGCCTTCGAAGAGTTCCTCTTCCCGGACGCCGCTGACTCTGCCGCCCCACCTGCCTGAAGACATTTGGGCGCTAGGCCCGTTTTTTGTTCGTGCATCAGTATTCTGGCCATGCGGCCTTGTAAATAAGCACATTATCTTAGTCGTAAACATTTGTTGATACAAAATGAAGTCTTTTGCTTATTGCGCTTTTTTGTTTCTCCTTCTTCCTGAGTAGATTTTACTTAGGGGAGTTCGATTTTCGTTGGGGGCCTGCTGGGTTGGAGGCGAGAGAGAAGGGCCGTATCCTCGCGGCGTAGGCTATCTCTGACTCGCGCGCTCCTTCCGCTAGGCCGCCTGCGCCCTGTTCGAATCGTTGCTCGAGGTTGAAGTAGGAAACAAACTTAGCGTGTGTGAGTTGTTTTATTTTTGCGCAAAAATGGGACCATTTTGGGGGGGGGGGGTGCCCCCGTAGTAGCCCCGAGGGTAACTTGGGTTTCAGGGGAAAGCCGAGTTGCCCTTTCCATTAGACTTGAGGCGTTTACATAGTTGTCACCAACTGGGGCGTTGGCCATGTGATTTTTACAACAAAAAATGCTTGGGAATCCTAACTAGGGGTAGAAACGACGTAGCTGTTGGATGTTCCAAGCGTTGGTGAGCTCTTCACCGTCCTCGTTGGCCAGCTTGTACGTGCCGGGCTTGAGTACCTTCACCACGACGTAGGGTCCCTCCCATGGGGGTGATAGCTTGTGGCGCCCTCGGTTGTCTTGGCGTAGCCTTAGGACCAGATCCCCTTCGCTGAAATCCCGCCGGCGTATCTTGCGTGCTTGGTAGCGCCTGAGGGACTGTTGGTACCTTGCGGAATGCATCAAGGCCACGAGGCGTGCCTCGTCCAGCTGATCCAGCGAGTCCTCGCGGGCTCGCTGGTTGGCATCCTCGTCATAGCCTCGAACCCTGGGCGATCCGTATTCTAAGTCCGTGGGGAGGACGGCCTCCGCGCCATGGACTAGGAAAAACGGGGTGAACCCAGTGGCTCTGCTCGGGGTGGTCCTTAGGCTCCACACAACCGCTGGTAACTCTTGGAGCCATTTTCGCCCAGATTTGTTCAACTTTCGGTCGAAAATTCTGGGTTTTAGGCCTTGCAAGATCATGCCATTGGCACGCTCTACTTGGCCGTTGGTCTGTGGATGCGCCACAGCTGCCCAATCCACACGGATGTGGAACTTGTCGCAGAACTCCAAGAACTTCTTGCCCGTGAACTGGGACCCATTGTCGGTGATGATGGAGTTTGGCACTCCAAAGCGGTAGACGATGTCGGTGAAGAATGTTACTGCCTGCTCTGCCCTGAGATTCGTGATGGGGCGCACCTCCACCCACTTGGAGAATTTGTCGATCGCGACCAACAAGTGGGTGAAGCCCCCGGGCGCCTTCCGCAGGGGCCCGACGATGTCCAGCCCCCACACGGCAAATGGCCATGTCACGGGGATGGTTTGCAGGGCATGGGCGGGCAAGTTGGACTTGCGGGGCGTAGAATCGGCACCCTTCGCGGTGCGCACGATCTCGCTGGCGTCCGCAACCGCGGTGGGCCAGTAAAAGCCCTGGCGGAATGCGTTGCCGACGAGGGTGCGGGGCGCGGCGTGGTGGCCACAGATCCCCGCGTGAATGTCCCGTAGGAGCTCGCGCCCCTCGGGAATGGGCACGCACCGCTGTATGATGCCGGAGGCGGCGCGCTTATACAGCTCGCCGTCAACGAGGGCAAAAGACTTGGCCATCCTGGCGATGCGCCTGGCCGCGGCCCGGTCCGCGCGGGAGTTCCCCTCGGGCGATCCGAGGCGATGTATTTTTCGCGCCGCGTTCACTTTGACAGGGAGGCCGGCTCGATATCCATCACGTCGGCCTCGTGGGAGCCATACCCCTCGAGGAGTGAGAGAACGTACGCCTCGTTCGAGGGGTCCTCGTCCATGGGTTCCGCACCCGCTGGATTCGAGGGAGCCCCCGAGGGTTCGTCGCGACTCGAGGGGTGGGGCTCGAAGATGACCGAAGGCTGAGCGACGTCGCACGCGAAAACATTCAGGGGGACGGTGATCCGCCCGGACGTGATCTTGGCCAGCTCGTCCGCCTCCTCGTTGTACCGGCGAGGCACATGGTTGAGCTCGATGCCGTAGAACTTGTCCTCGAGGGCTCGCACGGCTTTGCGATAGGGCCTCCATCTTGTCGTCATGGCAGCTCGCGTTCTTCATGACTTCATCGATCACGAGCCGTGAGTCTCCCCGCACGTCGAGGCGTTTGACGCCTAACTCAATGGCGATTTTGAGGCCGCGAGAGGAGGGCCTCGTATTCCGCCATATTGTTAGACGCGGGGAAATGGAGGCGTACCGCGTACCGCATGTGTTCCCCGAGGGGTGACACGAAGAGCAGGCCCGCGCCCGCCCTTGTTTTCATTACCGAGCCGTCGAAGAACAGAGTCCAACACTCTGCTTGGATCTGCGGCGGTGGCAGCTGCGTGTCCGTCCACTCAGCGACGAAATCAGCTAAGATTTGGGATTTGATGGCCTTGCGCGGGGCGTAGGCGAGCGTCTCACCCATCAGCTCCACGGACCACTTGGCGATCCTGCCCGCGGCGTCGGGGTTGCGGATGATCTCCCCTAGTGGGAAGGAGGAAACCACCGTGACGGGTGGGCCTCGAAGTAGCGGCGGAGCTTGCGCCGCGCAAGGACTACCGCGTACGGCACTTTACGGACACGGGGGTAGCGAGTCTTCGTGTCCGACGGACCTCGCCGATGTAGTAGACCGGCCGCTGTACAGGCAAGGCGTGCCCTTCCTCCGTGCGCTCCACAACGATCACGGTGCCGACCACCCGGGTGGTTGAGGCCACGTAGAGCGCAGGGGTTCGCCATCTTGCGGCGGCGTGAGGATCGGGGCGTGCGTTAGAGACGCCTTCAGCTTGTCGAGCGCATCCTGGGCCTCGGCGGTCCAGGAGAAGCGCTCGTGCTTCTTGAGGAGGCGATAGAGGGGCAGGCCCTTCTCACCGAGCCGCGAGATGAAGCGGCTCAAGGCGGCGAGGCACCCCAGCACCTTCTGCACCCCTTTGAGGTCCCGGATCGGTCCCATTCGTTCGAGGGCCGCAACCTTATCGTGGGTTGGCCTCGATTCCCCGTTGGGAGACAATGTATCCCGGGAGCATGCCGAACGCGACGCCAAGGTCGCCAACCAGGTCGTCCGCCTTCCTGGTTTTTACGACGATGTCGTCCACGTATGCTTCGACCGTCCGCCCCATGTGATCCCCAAAAACGTGCTGCATGCAACGCTGGTATGTTGCACCCGCGTTTCTGAGGCCAAACGGCATCGTGACGTAGCAGAACGTCCCGAACGGTGTGATGAATGAAGTCACGAGCTGGTCGGACTCTTTCATCTTTATTTGGTGGTACCCGGAATAGGCATCAAGGAAGCAAAGCAATTCGCACCCGGCCGTTGAATCAACGATTTGATCAATGCGTGGCAAAGGAAAAGGAACTTTAGGACATGCTTTATTAAGACTAGTGTAGTCTATACACATCCGCCACTTCCTGTTCTTTTTCTTTACAAGCACAGGGTTTGCTAGCCACGTTGGGTGGAACACCTCCTTGATGAATCGGCCTCGAGAAGCTTCCGCAGCCTCCGCTCCGATTGCCCGTCGTCGCTCTTCGTCGAAGCGGCGCAGCCGTTCTTGCACGGCACGGGCGTGAGGCGAATGTCAAGGGAGTGCTCGGCGACTTCCCCTCGGGATGCCCGGCATATCCGAGGGGCTCCACGCGAAGATGTCGGCGTTGGCGCGGAGGAAGTCGACGAGCACCACTTCCTATTTGGGATCGAGGGCGGAGCCGACCCTTAACGCCTTGCCCTCGGGGGCCGAAGGGTCGAGGGGGGACCCCCTTGGTCCGCTCCGCGGCCTCGAAGGTGCCGGCGTGCTTGGCGGTGGAGTCGAGGCCGTCGTTGACCATCTTCTCCAAGGTGGTTACCAGCGCTTCATCCAGCGCCAGTGCCTCTGCGTGCTCCACGCACTCGACGTCGCAGTCGAACGCGTGCTCGATGGATGAGCCGACGGTGATGACGCCGTTTGGTCCCGGCATCTTCATCTTCAAGTAGGTATAGTTGGGGACCGCCATGAATTTGGCGTAACAGGGTCGCCCAAGTATAGCGTGGTAGGCCCCCTTGAACCCCACCACCTCGAAGGTGAGGGTCTCCTTGCGGAAATTCTTCGGGGTGCCAAACCAAACTGGCAGGTCGATCTGCCCGAGGGGCTGGACCTGCTTGCCGGGCGCGATGCCGTGGAATGGCTTCGTGCTGGGCCGCAGCTGGTCCAACCCGATCCCCATCAAGCGCAGCGTATGCGCGTAGAGGATATTGAGGCTGCTGCCTCCGTCCATGAGGACCTTCGAGAACCGGGCGTTCCCGATGATGGGGTCGACCACC
Source organism: Cenchrus americanus (assembly GCA_947561735.1). Lineage (NCBI taxonomy): Eukaryota > Viridiplantae > Streptophyta > Magnoliopsida > Poales > Poaceae > Cenchrus > Cenchrus americanus. The sequence continues at coordinate 218,747,435 of OX387241.1, read as the reverse complement.
AGCGGGTACTGGCCCGGTTGGGGACGCGGTTCGGGTGGTCTTCCCGCCGAAGGTAATGGCGTCCTCCGACCAATTGAGGAAGGACGGAGGCGCCCTCTCCGCGGCAAGGACCCTCGTGCCACTCCTTCTTGCGCCGGCGGGTCCTCATGTCGACCGTTGGCCCCCCAAAGATGAGGAACACGTTTTCGACGGCGGGGAAGCCGCCTGCGTCGCCGTCGCCTCCGTCTTTCTTGGCCTCTGCCTCCTTCGCGGCGGCGCGGCCATAGAACTTCTTGAGCATATCGCACTGCTCAAGGGTGTGGTTCACTGGGGTCTTGTGGTAAGGACATGGCTTTTTCAGCATGTCGTCAAATACCCCTCGGCCTCGAGGGGCCGGTCGAGGGCCCCGTCGAGCCGGGTCAACAGCAAGGGCCTCGGCATTACCGCCGTCGCGCCCTCGCTTGCGCGCCTCGCGGCGCGGCTTCTTTCCTTTCTTGCCCCGCTTGTCGTTGCGGTGGGGCTCCTTGGACTTGCTGCCCTCCGCGGGCGCGTCCTCCGAGCGCTTGCCCTTCTTGCCGTCGAAGATCGCCCCCACGGCCTCCTCTCCGGAGGCGAAGCTGGTGGCGATGTCGAATAGCTCGTTGGAGTCCGCTGGCGGGCTGCGTCCCAGCTCCCGCACGAGGTCCCGGCACGTGGTGCCCTCGAGGAAGGCGTGCACGATCTCGGACTGCGCCACGCTGGGGAGCTCCGTGCAGCGCTTGGAGAAGCGTCGTATGAAGTCCCGCAGCGACTCGCCGGGCTTCTGTGTGCAGGAGCGCAGGTCCCATGAATTTCCAGGGCGCACGTACGTGCCCTGGAAGTTGCCCACGAACGTGCGGACCAGATCGTCCCAGTTGTGGATTTGGCTGGCGGGCAAGTGCTCGAGCCATGTCCGGGCCGCGTCGCCGAGGTGCAGGGGCAAGTTGCGGATGATGACCTCGTCGCTGGTGGCCCCGCCCAGCTGGCAAGCCAAGCGGTAGTCGTTGAGCCACACGCGGGGGTCCGTCTCCCCGTTGTACTTGACGATGGTCGAGGGTTGGCGGAAGCGTTGGGGGAACGCCGCCGCGCGGATCTCCCGGCTGAACACACGGGTCCCTGGGGGCTCCGGCGTCGGGGAGCGGTCCTCGCCGCTGTCGTAGCGTCCACCTCGTCGAGGGTGGTAGCCCACTGCTGCTCGTGCGTCCGCCCTGCTGGTGCGCCTGGCGTTGATGACGTTGCGGGCGTCGCCATCCACGCCCGCGTGCGTCAAGGAGCCGATCCTTGGCCGGCGTGCGTCCTTGGTCGGCGGGTCGCCCCGCCGGTCCTCCTGCGTGGACCGAGGGTTCGCCTCCCGGTGCAGCTTCGTCGTCCCGCGCATCCCCCTGTTGGCGGATGCGTGAGGCCGAGCTCTCGGCCTGCTGGACGGCCGCTTGCTCGATGAGAGTTTGCACCTCGCGGTGCAGGTCTCGAGCCTCGGGGGTCGAGGGTGCCGGCATGGCCCGCAGCAGCGTCGCGGCGGCGATGAGCTTTTGGCTCGCCCGCGGGGGCGCGTCCGCGTTGTCGATGTTGGGGGCGGTGTTGATGTGGTCGCGGACCCCGTCGGCCCCGGCTCCCGCGCGCGTTCGCCGCGCGCGAGAGGCTTCCCCGCCATTGAGGTGCGGAGCGCCCGCACCGTCCGGTATTCCTCCGCCAGCTTGGCCTCGAGCTCGCGGGCTTGGGCCAGCTGCGCGTCGGCGTCGGCCCCAGCAGGAGCGCTTGGCCCCCGCGGCCGGGCGCGTGGCGATCCCCCGGGCGGCGTGACTTCCCCATCTCCTCGCGCCCACCAAGCCGGCGGCGTTGGCCGGGTCGTTGGTGATGACGGCGTAGCACTCCCGCGCGGGGTCGTAACTCCCGTGCTGGGAGTCGTCGGAGCACCGAACTAGTAGTCCGTAGCGTCTAGGAAACGCCGAACATGACCGGGTCCGCACGCCGAGAAGTCCCACTCCGCGTACCCGTGGCGGTTGGCGGGTGACAACGAGTCGATGGAACCCAGGGACGACTCGTCCCCTGCTGAGGCGCCGAGATCCCTGGCGACGAAGACGTGGCGGCCGGCGGAACCCTCGCGCATCGTGGTGTTGACGTTGGCGTTGTAGGCCGACGTAGCGCCACGCAGTCCGATGGGGATGCGCGATCCGAGACCGTGCGATGTCCCGCTGGGATGGTGGCCGTCGTGACGGCGGGCGCGCCGCGCCGAGTGGCGGCGCGCTCGCCCGCCGCCGCTCGGACCGCGCCCGGCGCGAACGCCGCCCGCAGCGACGGCGGCGTCGTGGCGTCGACAGGCCCGCGGCATCCATGCCTGCGGCGCCCGCGCGTGGTGGTGCGTGCGGCGGGGGCCGTGCCGACCCGGCTCGGCGCCGCGCGCGGAGCTCCTCACGGTTGGTGAGGCGCATGAGATAGCCGTTCCCCGTGGCCCGAAAGTTCGGGTCCCCCGAAGCGACCCCCGAACCCGAGCCGGGGAGGGGGTCCGAGCTACCCATGCGGTAGAGTGTACCATGGTACTCGGTGCGGATCACCATGGAGGGAGTTGACGGAATGACCTTAAGCGCTCGGATTGCCCCACGGTGGGCGCCAACCGCTTCGGTGCGGAATATGGTCCCGACACTAACCAAGAGAAAGCGCCGTGGTCTATCCCTCAATGGTTGATGCTAAGCAATAAGACACACGGGATTTATCCCGGTTCCCGCCGAGGGGGCCGTACGTCCCGGCCAGCGTGGTGTGCTCAAGGCACTATATTGCTCGGCACCGTGGGTGCTCGTAGTGGGGCTGCTACAAGCAAGGCGGGAGAGGAAGCGTGGCTTCCAAGTCCCCGGTGAAGTGGTCGAAGATATTGTGGGAGAATTGGAGAATGAGTACGTGGTGCGGCGTGTGTCCGTCCGTTCGTCTATCTCTCTCTCTTTCGTCCCCCGCGGCGGGGGGTTCGCCCTCCTTTTATAGATCAAGGAGGAGGCGAATCACACGTGCGCCGCGCTATCTAGCTACGTGGGGAAGCACGACGTGCTATGCGTCGTAGAGTGGGTGGCCGTCCGGCGATCCTTGCGGTGATCTTGCCATCATGGCCTATCTTGTACCCGAACGGTGGCGGTTCGAGGGTTGAAGGGCGGCGGTGGTGGTGATGCCTTACGATAGGCTCGAGGGAGGCTGGCGACGTTGGCCCGCACGGAGTACGGGGAGTAGGTAAAACAGCCGCCCCTTCCCGATGCGCTTCACGCGTCCGGGAGTTGTTGCTACGGCGCCGGCGTGCGCCCGTACGCGCGGGGACGGCGGCCACGCCGTTACGGTTGGCGGGGATGGTGTTCCACCGGCCTAGCGCCTCCACCCAACCCCCGTAGGGCCACAAGAAAGCGGATCGAGGGTGCAACCGGCCCCCCTTCGAGGGCTCGGCGCGTTAGCCGTCATCGGAGCAGGCGCGTGGTGTCACGGGACCGACACCGGCCGCGCCGCACGCCCCCCCCCCCCCATAGTGATGGGAATGGGCTCCTCCCCGGGGGAGTTGGTGCGGCGGCACCGGGCGCGAGCCCCGGCGCATGATGGCGCCGTCCCGCCGGTGTCGTGGGCGTTAAATGCCCGTGTACGGGGGATGGCGCACGCGTGAGGGGCGCCCTCGAGCGTGGCGAGCCCCGTCGAGGGCGAACCGACCCTCGAGCGAGCGGTGCCCGCTCGAGGGGGAGCGGGCCCTCGAGCGAGGCGGAGCCCGCCGAGGGAAGCACACCCCCCTCGAACGGGGCGGAGCCCACCCGAGGGGGACGCGCATCCTCGAGCGAGGCGGAGCCTCGCTCGAGGGGATCTTCAAGAGGGCCGCCTTGGTGGGCCGTCGGGGTCCCTCGCGGCTTGGGCCGTATCCTCGCATGGTTAGGCACACCGTGTTTTGGTTTTGTTGTGGGTTTTAAGTGGGGATTTCCCCCGTTGTTTAAGGGGGACCCCTAGGGCTGTCCTCGACGGCCGGTGGTACATCCGTAGAGACGACTAAGATCTCACGATCAACAGTCTCAAACTCTTCTCCCGGATAGTTCGGGGAGATGGTTGTACAGGCGATCTGAAACACGAGGTGTTCCGGAGATGACTCTCGGTTCAGCTGGCGGCGGCGGTGGGCCACAGTAAGAGGTCGACAAAGCTTCTTGAGGACACGGCACTGGCGTGTAGTGTGTTTAGGATTCTCGTGGATTGGGCAGGGTTCGTCGAGGTGACTCCTGCAGCTTCCACGATCTTGAGTCTTGGGTCTAGATTCGATCTGGATCTTGCGCTTCATGTAGCGTGATGCCACATGAGCTGTGTTGCGCAAGCCAAGAGGCATGCTGGAGGGTGACGAGGTCTTGCAAGGGCGTTTGACACGTTCGCAGATTTTGATCGTCTTGGAGAGCATGTCTTCAACACAATTTATCCCAGTGATCAAGTCGCTTCGAGTGGGTGGGTGGGTGGGATTACGATGATAGATCCGTTTCGATCCGTTGGTCAGTAGTGACCGCATTGCCTTCCATGACGAGGCAGGCGGCTGGAGTGAAGGATTCCGCTAACATCGAGCCAAAGCGGATGTCGACGGGATTGTCGAGGAAGTCTGCCATGCTCTCCGGAAATATGACGTCGTTGGTCGAAGCCATCGAGTTGCACGAAGAACCTTGATTCAGCCCCTACCTGGCGCGCCAACTGTCAGATGGTGAGATCTGGACAGCCCACGAGGGTGTTAATCCCTGTGGTTTAGTTGTTTGGCGGGGTGGAATCTAAGGCTAAGAACTCCAAGGTCGCACACAAGTACGCGGAACACAGAGAACATGACGAGTTTATACTGGTTCGGGCCTCCGGAGAGTAATACCCTATGTCCAGTTTTTGGTGTAGATTGCTTGAGGATTGCGTGATCATACAAGGGGTCACCTCGTCCGCCTTATATTGGCCAGTAGATGAGGTCGGTTCCCAGACTCCTGGTCGGTTACGACCAGGAGGCCTAAGTCTACGTTACATCTTGCCATATCCCGTCGATCTGCTTTGGTTGAAATCCACTAAGGTCTTGTCTTGTACACCAAGTCTTGAGGTCGTTCTGAACTAGGTCGTCTGGGGAATCTTCTGGAAGGTCATCAGGAGGTCGTGTGAGCCGCCAACTAGGCGGTTGGGCCCACTGACAGGCCGGCGAGTCTCTGGTAGGCCGGACCCACTTGTCGGGGACGACTGTGAGCCTGGTCGGTAGGGACCCAGGGGTACCCATGTCTCACATTGTCCATTGTGCATCTAGTGAGCTTAGGTAAGCTTTGTGCTTTTGCTCATTACAATTGTGTAGGAGCTCCCCGCTTCATAAAGTACTAGTGCATAGGTTTTGTGACCTTGCAATAGAACTGTTTAGGTGAGCTCTTCGTAGCCTAGCACCTCTTTTGTGTTGTGTAGGATCTTCTAAAGGTGCTTTAGAGTTATAGATAGAGGGGGTGTAGTCTTGGCTAGATCGATAGTTTAAATTCTGCATTTGTTTCGGTTAGTTGCTGCGTTAAGTTTTTAGAAAGGACTATTCACCCCCCCTCTAGTCCGCCATCCCGACCCTACAGTAGAGGTGCGAGCGGCGGTGGGCTACCACCCTCGGCGGGGCGGACGCTACGACAGCCGAGAGGATCGCTCACCGACGCCGAAATCCCCGGGAACCCACGTGTTCAGCCGGGAGATCCGCACGGCGAGCTTCCCCCAGCGTTTCCGCCAGCCCACCACCATCACCATGTACTCGGGGGAGATGGACCCACGAGTATGGCTATAGATGGCAACAGGCACATTACCCGCGGGTAGAGCTTATTCAAACCTGTGCCCGTGAGCTAATTATTAAACCCACGCCCGCGCTCTCCACCCGCCACAAGTAAAGATTTCCACCCGTGCCTCGCCGCCCCCGCGCGTAAAATGTGCCCGCGGGCACGCCCGTCTACCGTACGCATCACATGGAAAAGGAAATAAGCCGAGAAGCACATATGAATAAGCTTCCGAGAAATACTTGATGTCTCATGCTCAAGATTTAAACAATTCCATGCATAATCAAGACACTTTTTCCATGGGTTTCTAAAAAACGACAAGAACTTGATGTAGCGAACATGGACCCATATGCCATTAGTTTGGAGTTTGATTTTGGTGATTCATGACAACGTGATCATTGGGACTAACCTTATTGTTTGAGCATGTCTTTGTAGACATTTCTAGGTCCCAAGGATGCAAGAAAACCCCATGCAAAAATTCCAAAACAAAGGGTCGAAACCGAGCAAGAAAAGGAAAAGAGAAGACACCATCTGATGAATCGATGGTCCCTCAAATACGGCGTCGGCTGCAATCGTCGGACGAGTTGGTGCACGGGGTCAAACCCTAGGAACCGCTCTGGATGAACCGATGGTCCGTTATTTAGTTGCGTCGGACGAGTTGCAGAGGAAGAGCAAGGAATACGGTAGCACCTGGATGATCCGACGGTCCGAGTGAGGACCCCTTCGGTCTATCCGACGCTCGCCTTGAATTCATACGGAGACGCGCCAAGACGATGCCTTCAAGACCGGATGATCCGACGCCTTGGTCAAGGCATAGCGTCGGTCTATCCGACGGTCTCGTTGGAAGCTAACGCACCGACTTGGACGCGAGGCCTTCGGCACCGCATGATCCGACGTAGCGTCGAAGCATAGCGTCGGACAGCGCTTGTGTCGCAGAACCTTAACGGCTACGTGACATGGGAGGGGCACGGATGAACCGACGCCCCGGAAAAGCATAGCGTCGGATCATCCGACTCGTACCTTTTCGCCAGCCTTTAGCCAACGGCTAGTTTGATGCCTTGGGCTATTTATACCCCCTCCACTCACCCATTTGAGGTTGTCCGGATTGTGTGGAAGTGCATAGGAGTTCAAGACACATTCAAGATCGTATCCAATCCATCCAAGTGCTTAATTGCTCATCCTTAGACTTGCATATGCTTTGTGTATGTGCTTAGTGCTAGGCTTAGCTTAGAGCCGAGTGAGTGCAAGGTTGTGCCAACCTTGTGAGGTTATTCTTGAGTGAATCCTGGTGTACAAGGTTTGCCGGAAGCCTTGGGGCCTAAGTGGCTCACCGGCAATCGTCATCGACCCTCCGCTTGGTGTGGAGCGGCGAGGACACTTTGTGCGGGGGACGTGGAGACCCCCTTCCTTGGTGGAGAAGCTCCTTAGTGGAGGCGGCATCAAGGTGACCAAGGGAGCTTGACAAGTGCCTAAGTGGCTAGCCTTTGTGGCAAGTCAAGTTGGTGCTCTTGGGAGAGACTTGGTGACCGGAAGCAATACTCTTGCGTGAGTGCTTCAACAACGTGGACTAGGGGTGGCTTAGTGCCTACCGATACCACGGGATAAATCGCGTTTCAAGAGTTTGCTTCCTCTCATCCCCTTTACGTTTCCACATTTACTCTATTGCAATCTTTGCTTGTCTCTACATTCCTAGAGTAGTATCATGCTAGGATTGCCTATAGGTTGCAAACCTTGTTTTGGGATGGGAGTTTCACACTAGAACAACCGTAGTTGCACATATAGATAGTATGTTCTAGTTTACCTTTGCGCAAAATTAGTGAAACCATAGGTTAAGGTTTTAAGTTGCCTAATTCACCCCCTCCTCCTCTTAGGCTAACGGGCATCCGATTCCTTACACCCGAAGATTGTTTGCACCTACCTAGAATGAATAAACAAAACGAATGCAAATACGGTAGATTTGGACTAGAATTGGACGGATGCAAAGATGCAGCAACAGAGGAGAGATCCGTCGGGACTAAGGGAGTAGGAGGGAGCGAGCGCCGGTGCTCGGCACTCGCCGCTCCGCCGCTCCTTCGCTGAGATTTGTGATCCCCGGGAGCGTAACACTATAGCGAGGGACCGCGGGGCCGGAGTGGAGCGGGGCCGCCGCACCGCAGCGCATCGGGGGGTGGGACGACAAGCCGCGGCCAAGCGCGCCGCACGTCATCGCGGCCCTCGCGGTCGCGCAGGATGAGCGTTGCGGCTTGCGAGGCCGGCGGCCGCCGCTTGGATGGGGAGGGGTGGAATAGGAAAGAATGAGAGTGGAAACCCTAGAACCCCGTTGGCTTCATTATATACAAATAGAGAGGGTCCACATGTCATGCACATGTAGCGGGTTTGCGGGCACGGTAAGGATTTTTCAAACCCGCTAGTTGTTTTACTCCGCGGCACAAACTCAAACCCGTGCCCTTGCCTGTGGGCAAAAATTAGAACCCGTATCCTCACCCTAGCGGGTTTTTACCCGTGGGCACACGGGTAATTTGTACCCATTGCCATCCATAAGTACGGCTCAACGATCGCCTAGCTTGCCAGCTGGGCAGCCCCACCACTAATGCAGTGATCATCCGCAACCTGCCGCTGCACCTTGCAGATTCAGCCCGGACGTGGCTCGAGCACCTGCCGCCCAGCCAGATCCACAGTTGGGATGACTTGGTCCGCACATTCGTGGGAAACTTCCAGGGCACATAGCTCTGACTGAACCCCTGAGCAACAAGTCTCGACTTGTTTCTCACCACTTCACCTTTCTCTCCCTCTTTGTTCTTCCACACCCACTTTGTACCAATCGGCTTACATCCTGGGGGAGGATCAACCAATTCCCATACCTGATTCCTCTCAAAGTTCTCCAACTCCTCATGCATCGAATTAACCCAATTATGATTAGATAGTGTGTGTCCAATGTCTTTGGGCTCAAAAGTAGCAACAAATGCAGCATGAGCGAAATGAGAATTGTTTCGAACCCTCGACCGTGTAGTACGTTCATTGATGTCGCCGATGATCCTTGAAGCTGGGTGATCCACTTGTACTCGCCGGGGAGGTTCTCGCCTTGATGCTACCTCCCCCTCAATTGTAGCTTCTCCTCGATCTTGATTTGTCGTTGTAAGTGTTGGAGAGGGTCCGTCCACCACCGTAGTCGTAGCAGTAGGTACATGTTCAGCCGGGGCACCACACCGCCATCTTCATCGTCTCCATGTTCATGCTCCTCCTCCTGAAAGATCTCCTCGCCAAGTTCATCATCACCTGCACACTCAAAGACAAGCTGACTACGTGGTTGTGTCTCGTCGAAGGTTACCTCGCAAGTCTCCACGATTTGGTTAGTTTCAAGATTGAGCACACGATATGCTCTAGAGTGAGATGCATAACCAAAGAAAATACCATCGACCGACCTAGCCTCAAACTTATCCAACTTCTTCCCTTTCTTCAGAATAAAGCACTTGCAACCAAAGACATGGAAGTGACTCGCCTTGGGTGTGCGACCGTGCATCAACTCGTAGCATGTTTTCTTCTTATGCACACTGAGGTAGATCATGTTTGACACATAGCACGCGGTGTTCACCGCCTCAGCCCAGAACCTTCTCGGAGTCTTATGCTCATCAAGGATCGTCCGAGCCATCTCACACAAGGTCCTGTTTTTCCTTTCCACAACACCATTCTGGGGAGGCGTATACGGACTCGAAAACTGGTGTTCAAGACCCAAGTCATGGCAAAAGGTTTCAAAATGAGAGTTTTTGAATTCTGAGCCATTGTCACTGCGGATTGCTCATATGGCATCTCCGTGCCTCTCGTTCCTCAACCTCAAGACAAGATCTCGAACAAAACCAAACGTCTCCCCCTTATCCTCGAGAAAGAACACCCACGCATACCGAGAGTAGTCGTCCACCACAACAAGGACAAACCACTTCCCACCCACAGATCGCACACGAGCTGGGCCAACAAGGTCCATATGGAGCAGCTCGCATGGACGCTCGCTCATCACATCGGTGAGAGGCGGGTGAGAAGAGGCTACCATCTTGGAATGCCTACATGGAGCACAAACCAACTCTTTCTCAAGCCTCAACCGTGGCGGTCCTCGAACCAAATTGAGTTTACTCAAGCGAAACAAAAGGTCAAAGCTCAAGTGACCCAACTTCCTATGCCACTTCCACAACTCACTCGAAGAACCAGCCCAATAAATAATGCTCCACACCGGAAGACCGAGAAAAATCAGCTCAAAACACCTGACCCTCGGAACGACCATACATACAAGGTCCCCTCGAGAATCCAAAATCCGAGAACCACCAGGCCGAAACAACACCTCAAAACCCTCATCCAACAGCTGGGACACCGAAAGCAAATTGTATCCAAGCGATTGAACAAGAGCAACACGCCTGAGAGTGATCTTGTCACTCACCTTAATCTCACCTTCTGAAAGCACACGCCCACGCCCATTGTCCCCAAAAGTGATGTACCTCTTCGTCACTACCGGGACGAGACTTGAGAACCACTCCTTGTCTCCGGTCATATGCCTCGAGCAACCAGAGTCAATCAAACAAATGTTTTTCAAGTCTCCCACCTGAAATTCAAAAATGAGCATGTGAGCGAACAAACGACTCAGTACTGGGGTTAGTACCAAAAGAGTAAAACCAGGCCGAGCTATTTGCTCGAAAGTGGGGTTAGCACAAACCAAACCATCTTTACTACCAAAGCTACCTCCACGAACACCACCATGAGGGAACCAACCCTCTCTACCCGGAGGAGGACCAAAACCACGAAAAGTACCGTGGACTGTCACTCCTCTTCACCTCAAAACTACGACTCCTCCCATCCCCGTATTGAGCACAAGGGGGAGAACGCCTAGCAACCGACCTCCCCGCAAACTCTCCGCCCCAACCACCGAACCACGACCTCCAGAACCAATCCTTGCACCTGTACGAGCACGAAACCCAAACTGCTGCCTGTCCAGGCCTACACCGGTGTCGGTGTTTTAGCCGGCAACCTACTAAGGGAGTACCCGAAGTAGATGAATGTGGCCTCACCGAGATCGGTAACTCGAAGGAAGAGCCACGTGGCACACAATTTAGACAGGTTCAGGCCGCGAGGTGCGTAATACCCTACGTCCTGTATGCTGGTAGCTCTAGATTGATTGGGTTCGATTATAAGATGGTGCAATCTTACGCCGTGAGATGAGATGATGAAGAGAGGGGTCCCTGCCTCGCCTTATATAGTCCGGGAGGCAGGGTTACAAGTCGGTTTAGGGAGAGAGTACTAGGCGAGTACGTCTAGGAGTCTTCCATACGGTGCGAGACATGTACGGCCTTCCTAACCGAGTACTTTTCCTCAATAGTCCTTGTGCTTTACGCCATCGGTGCCGTGCGGCGCAAGTTGGGTAGTCCCGTGGGGCCCACCGAGTAGTTGGTCCCGGTACCAACCGAGGTAGTGGGCCCAGGGGAGGTCCATACGACAAGCCCCCGAGTACTTTGTAGTCGAGAAGGATAGCTTCAAGTAGTCTTGACGGCCTTAACGAGTAGTCCTCAAGCGTCCCCGAGTACTACAAGTCAAAAGTCCTCAAGAGTAGTCGAAGCATCCCGAGGCTGGAATGTACTCCAGCTGATGTTTGAGCAATCCTGAAGTCTTCTCGAGTAGTCCCAAGCGTCCTCGAGCGCTGCCCTTGAAGGTCTTCAAAAATGCCCGTGTTGTCTTGAAGCCGAAACTGATATGGAAGTGCGAGTGCAAAATCACACTCTATATGGAGTAGCCCCCGAGCCTTAGGTTGAGTTGTAGACTCTGGCTGAGGGTCCATCTGAAGTTTTGGCAAGAATATCCCGAAAAATCCGGAGAAAAAACCGAAGGACACGTGGCACGGAGCCCCCGAGCCTTGAGTCGAGTACTTCCTCTCGAATTGAAGGGTCATCTTGTAGAATGTGTCCTGAGATGCTCCTGAAACCTGTAGCTTCCCAGGTAGTCGAGTAGAAGTAGCCTAGCCCCCGAGGTAAGGCGCGTCGACTAGTTGAAGTTGAAGGGTCACGCGCGGCCGCTGAGTCAGCCAAGCGCAGACTTATCCATCTGGCCGTTGGAGGGCCGCGTTGACTTATAAATAGAAGCCAAAACCCTTAGGGTTTTCACCCCATACAGTTGTAGTCATTCTCAGCAGATCTAGCCAAGAGTCGCCACTGGTGCAGACCGCCGCCATTGAGAGCTTGTAGATCCAAGCGCGCGCGCCGTAGAGAGCCCATTGTTGTAGCCCCCGAGAGAATGCGCGTTAAGACGCCATGCACCTGGAGGATGAAGTCGTCTCCGTCGAAGACCACGAAGGCCGCCGGCGGGAAGAAGAGGAGCCATGAAGAGGCTGTCGGATCTGCCGCGGGGACATCACCGCCGGTGTCCCCGCCGCGGCCAGATCCAAATCACGAGTGGAAGAAGTCCAAAGCGAAGACCTAAGACCTGCTGGCCCTTCTCAACAGTGGGTTCCTGCGGGAGAAGGAGGTGGATATGTGGAGGGCCGCCGCCGGGGATCCGTACCCCATGGAGAAGAATCCGGACGAGATCCCGATGTTTGCGCGGTTCGCGGAGCGCGGACTATCTCTCCCGGCGAGCGACTTCTTCAAGGGGCTCATGGGGTACTACGGCATCGAGTACCTCAACCTCAACCCCAACAGTATCTTCCACACCGCTGTCTTCGTTCACTTTTGCGAAGCCTTTCTGGGGATCAGGCCCCATTGGATCTTGTTCCGGAAATTCTTCCGGGTGAAGCCGCAACCCAGTGCCAGCAACCCGCGAGTAGTCGGAGGAGCGGGGATCCAGATGAGGGAGGACGCCGCCGAGCAGTACCTCTCCTACAAGTTGATAGATTCCAACCAAGATTGGAAGGCCAAGTGGTTCTACGTCACGAACCACCACCCGGGGCTGCCGAAGCCGAGCGGGAAGCAGCCCAAGCACCGTCCGTGGTGGAACTCAGAGCCGACGATGCAGGAAGGGATCCAGCTGCCCGAGTTGTTGACGCGGATCAAGGCGCTGAGGGAAGCCGGGCTGAGGGCCGAGCACGTGGCCTTCGGCTTCATGAAGCGCGAGGGTGTAGCCGCCGATGGCTCGCGACACCCCGGGGGTACGAGTACACCGGCGACGACGACACGTCGCGGATGCCTCGAGATGAAGTCGACGACGATGATATTGTTGATAGGCTGGCCCGGATCTTCAAAGATGTGCTGGCGTACACGCCATGCCCCGCGCCAGAGTTCTCCGCCGCGCGCCCACCAAAAGAGGTTAGTAGCCGCATCCAAAGTCGAGTACTCATTGCATGAGAGTAGTCGCACTGATGAGTTGTTCTTCTTGCAGGATGACTTGAAGAAGTTCGTTTCCGAGCCGCCGTCGCCTCCCCAGCTAGTCGAGGTCCCAGAGGAAGGGAAAGCCAAGGCTAGGGAGCGGCGCGAAGCCGGCGAGGGAGACGACACAGTTGTCGTGGAGGACACGTCCGATGAGGACGACGATGAGGAGACACTGCAGGACCGCTTCCAGCTGCGGTCGAGGTTCAGCCGTCCTAGCTTACCTCACGTGCCTCTCGTTCAGGATCCGCCGGCTAGGCTGGAGGCTAGTCTGCCCGCGCCGCCGAGGAGGCCGCGCAATCCGGCCCGCAAACGCGTGGCCAAGAAGTTGAAGGTCACGGAGACCACGTCCCAAGAGGTAAGCTGCCTTGAGTAGTGTAGTCGAGTACTGATGTCTCGAGTTAATGTGTTGACCATGAAGTTTCCTTCCTTGCAGGAGATGCCACCTTCTGAGCCCGTTGAGCAGGGCGATGAAGGCGACTGGGACACGGTGGGGGAGGCAGCTGAAGGTAGTCGCAGACCAGCCCCCACTGTAGAAGAGCTCTTGGCGCAGATGGAGCGCCAGCCCCCTGCTGCTCAGGAGAGCACGAAACCCGCCGCTGCTGCTACGGAGGAGGCAGCGGCCGTAGAGGCGCAGCAAGAGGTGCCTACCGAGGCGAGACTGGTCGACATCGCCAGCATCCTCGGCGCCCCAACCGTGACCGTCATCCGGTCGAGCTTGTAAGTAGTGATTCTCCCCGAGTAGTACTTGATGTGGTAGTCGTACTTGACTGACGACCGTCTTGTGTACTCTGCAGGAGATCGACGGACCTGTCCTGGGAGGGGGATGAACCCGCTGCAGAGGTGGCGGAGGAAGAAGCCGCGCCACCTACTGAGGAGTCCGCTCCCGCCCCTCAGGCAGAACCCGAGGCGCTGACCGCTGAGGCTACACTGCCTGAGGCCAGCATTGTTGAAGGTGAGTACTCTGCTGAGGTTAGAGTACCCCGGTAGAGTAGTCGTAGTCGCCATGTTGACTGATACACTTGTCTTCTTGTCGACAGGTGCTGAGGCCGGAGGGAGCAATATCCCGTCGGCGGTGCCTGTTGAGGACGTGGCACCAGGGACTCAGAAGGCTACCAGAGAAGCCCCCGAGCCGATGGAGGTGGCCGCTGGAGAAGCCGCCGCGACGACTAGAGGAGGAGTGGACGCCGCACTGCCAGAACCCGCTCTGGAGGTGGTCGTCCGCTCGCTGGAGATCTAGGACGCGGAGCCAATCCGCTCAGCGCCGATGACCGAAGCCGCTACGAGTAGTCGTGGCGGGATCGAGTTGTTGGCGGACGATCTGGTCAACCCAGCAACGGTGGCTCGGCACTTTGAGGCGGTGCGCCAAGCCGAGCGATGGATGAAGGTGAGCAGTCATAACCCTTGAGTAGTCAATCCTTTAGCGTTGAGTACTCATCTGATGTGTGTTGTCTGCGTAGGACATCGCTGAGAGGTCCCGCGAGAAGTCCAGCATGCTTCAAGGCTTCGGCGACACCGTGCTCCGAGCGGAGGCTTTGAAAGAGGAACTCACGAAGTCCCGGAAGCAAACCGTCGCCATGCAGTCGAAGCTGGACACCGCCTTTGCCAAGTACCACAATGATGTACAAGAGATGCAGGCGAAGAGCGACGACTTGGTGCGGAAGAACAAGTCTCTCCGCAACAAGAACAAAGGTACTCCCTGATCTTGTTGAGTACTTATTGGAGGTCGGGAGGTAGTCTAACCCGATGTGCTTTGTTGATTGCAGAGCTTGAGACTCGAGTTGCGCCTATTGCAGAACAAGTCGCCGACAAGCTTAATCTCCAGTAGTCCTGTAATAGTTAGCTCGTAGCAGTAGTTGTACAAAAACAATTGTAATGGAATTGTTGAAGTATGAATGAAGAAAAATTTCCATCAATGAGTACTCGTTGCCGCGATCCTTGAGTGCGGAGTCCCATCGTGGAGTTGTCGCGAGTACTCGTACTCGACAGTAGTCCCATCGAGGGAGGAGAACAGTAAAGTAGTTGATGAATAATCAAACTTTATTACTGAAGAAGTACACCTGGATGGCCAGGGCCGTAGTTACAGAGTAGTCGCCAGGACCCGGAGGCCGCTTACGGCTAAGTAGTGTTAGGGCGTGTAGCCGCTTACAACAAGAGATCCATAAGTAGCCGTGTAGGTCGGATCTAGTAGTACATGGTCTCTTAGTAGACCATTGCTAGAGTCCTTTGTCGCTCGTCGCAGCCCCGGGATCCGTAGGTAGCCACATGGGCTAGATTCGGAGAGGAGTAGTTCGTAGACCGGTGCCTGGACCCGGAGGCCGCTTACAACGAAGGGGTGTTGATGTAGTCGTATAGACTTGAGCCCCCAGGGTAGTCGTGTAGACTAGACGTAGAACCGACAGAGTTGGTCGACGTTCCACGAGTTGTTGACATCTTTGCCTTCAAGCGTCTGGAGGCGGTAGGAGCCCGGTCCGGTCACCTTTGCAACTGTGAAGGGACCTTCCCAGGGCGAGCTGAGCTTGTGCAGTCCTTCCGTGTTTTGGATGCGACGGAGGACGAGATCACCAACGTTGAAGGAGCATTCCTTGACGTTGCGATCGTGGTAGCGTCGGATATCCTCCAGGTACCTTGCTGATTGGACGAGGGCAGCGCAGCGAGCTTCTTCGAGTCCGTCGATGTCAATGTCGGGCATACACCCCGGTACTCGTGCAAGGAAGGAAGAATAGTAGAAGACGGACTCCCGGTAGAATTCCCCCGTACTCCTACTAGGACTCGCTCCGTGTACTCCTACTAGGACTCCCGCCTTGTAACCGACTAGGAACCCGCCCCCGGACTATATAAAGGAGGGCCGGGTACCTAGCCGCACATCCCCAATCCCTCCGGGGACAACCCAACACCAAGCGCAGGGCGCCATACTTGTTCCCCCAAACAGGACGTAAAGCTCGCCACCTTGGTGACCCGAACCTGTATAAATCTTGTGTCCCGTGTCCTTGCACATACCTTCGAGTTCTCGGTCTCCCGATCACGATCCTCACCGCACAATCTACTACCTCGGGTACCCCCTTGGTAGGTTTGCCGGTCTAAAACACCGACACCGGCGCGCCGGGTAGGGGAGATCATCACCACCGGCGAATTCGAAGGACCCTCGTCAACAAGATCAATCTACTCGTCGACTCGCCGAGATCCATTGAAGCAAGTCGCCTTGCTCTTGTCAAAGCGGAATCAATTTTCCTAAGCCGCGCTTCCGGCTTGCCTCGGCACGTCGCGCGGCTCGTCACGCGGCTTGTCGCGCCGCTCGTCGTCGACTACTCCGCCTCGCCCCGGGCTCGTCGTCGACTACTTCGTCTTCGCCGCGCGTCCCGGTGCCTCGGCACGTCGCGCGGCTCGTCACGCGGCTTGTCGCGCCGCTCGTCGTCGACTACTCCGCCTCGCCCAGGCTCGTCGTCGACTACTTTGTCTTCGCCGCGCGTCCGGGGTGCCTCGGCACGTCGCGCGGCTCGTCACGCGGCTTGTCGTGCCGCTCGTCGTCGTCGACTACTTTGCCTCCGCCGCGCGTCCGGTGCCTCGGCACGTCGCGCGGCTCGTCCGCGGCTTGTCGCACCGCTCGTCGTCGACTACTCCGCCTCACGCGAGCTCGTCGTCGACTACTTCGTCTTCGCCGCGCGTCCGGTGACTCGGCACGTCGCGCGGCTCGTCACGCGGCTTGTCGCGCCGCTCTTCGTCGACTACTCGTCGTCGACTACTTCGGCCGCGCCGCGCGTCCGGTGCCTCGACACGTCGCGCGGCTCGTCACGCGGCTTGTCGCGCCGCTCGTCGTCGACTACTCGTCGTCGACTACTTCGCCTCCGCCGCGCGTCCGGTGCCTCGGCACGTCGCGCGGCTCGTCATGCGGCTCGTCGCGCCGCTCGTCGTCGTCGACTACTCCGCCTCGCGCAGGCTCGTCGTCGACTACTCTGCCTCGCCCAGGCTCGTCGTCGACCACTCCGTGCGCCGCGACTTCGTCTTGCGGCCACGCTGGCTCTACTTCAGCCACGTCGTGCGTGGTGACTACTTGCCTCGCGGCAACACTGGCTCTACTTCGAGTGTGCCGCAGGCTGCCACGACGTCATCTTCCTCGGTCGCATCGCGTCGACCATTCATCTCGACTAGTTTTCCAAACTAGTCGAGAACGGCAGTCACGCCCCCAACAACTAGTCGGAATCAACTCTGACTAGTCGACTTCAGCAACAACCGTCGCGGCTCCATCGCCGATCGCCACGGCTTCATCTACAAGTCTGCCCAGGCAGCAACAGCTAAGTCATTTATCTAAATGATTACTGTTTTCTTGGCTTGTTCTCCTCATCATGTAGGACCGCTTTGCCGACTACTCATTTGTGTATGCTTCTCGGTGGGTTTTCACGGGAGCTACACTCTGCTGACTACTCTTGGGGCATATCAATCAAGTCGCCGCGAGTCTACTTCATCAACTCGGGGGCTATCCCTAGGAGGCGAGTTTCTAAAGTTCCGCTACGCGCGGCAATCTAAAGTCGACTTCTAAAGTCGCATTCTAAAGTCCGCTCCGAGCGGCATCTTAAAGTCGACTCCGGTCGCATCTTCGCCTGCTTCGATGGCATACTACGTGTGTAAGCTTCGATGGAACCTAGCTGTAAGCGGCCCTCGGGTCCTGGCGACGATGGAACCTAGCTGCACGTGGTCTTCACGCTCTGTACCATGGGTCCAAGTGCCCTAAGTACTCGCGCTCCGTACCTTGGGTCTGAAATCCATGGCCCAGGTACGCAAGTCGACTCCGGTCGCACCTTCAAGCCCGCTCCGGCGGCAATCGTACCTTGGGTCTGAAATCCATGGCTCAGGTACTCAAGCCCACTCCGGTGGCACAAGTCGACGCTAACGGTCGCATTCAAGCCCACTCCGGTGGCACAAGTCGACGCTAACGGTCGCATCCAAGCCCACTCCCGGTGGCACAAGCCCGCTCTGGCGGCAATCGTACCTTGGGTCTGAAATCCATGGCTCGTGTACTTAAGCCCACTCCCGGTGGCACAAGCCGACTCCGGCCGCAATCTTAAGCCCGCTCCGCGGCAAAACTACTCGTTTTTTCTCGATTTTTCATTCGCTTTGGCTTTCCGGAAAGTGCTTTTCGTTTTTTGCATCTTAAGTCCACCCCGTGTGGCACAAAGTCGACTACTGCAGTCGCACCTAAAGTCCGCTTTACGCGGCAACTAAAGTCGACTTCTAAAGTCGCACCTAAAGTCCGCTTTACGCGGCAACTAAAGTCGACTTCTAAAGTCGCATATCAAAGTCCGCTCCGCGCGGCATCCTAAAGTCGACTTCTAAAGTCGCATATCAAAGTCCGCTCCGCGCGGCAACTAAAGTCGACTTCGGATTTCAAGTCGCATCTCAAAGTCCGCTCCGCGCGGCACAAAGTCGACTTCGGTTTTTAAGTCGCATTCTAAAGTCCGCTCTCGCCGCATCTAAAGTCGACTTCGGTCGCAACTAAAGTCCGCTCTGACGGCACGACTACTTCTCAAGCTCCATGGCTCGACGCCAAACTACTACTTGGAATCTCTCCAGCCTCGGGGGCTACTTGAAGATAACTTCGAAGATGCTTCGCTCGCTCCCAAGCTCGGGGGCTCTTCACCAATCACTACTCGACGTGGCTCATACGGCTCTCTTATCTCGGGGGCTACACGCCGCAAGAGTACTCGGATGATGGCTTCGCGAACACCGAAGACCCTTGGATTGATTACCTAATCATTTCAAGGCTCGGGGGGCTGCTATGCTACACCCATCATTCAAATTTTTTCAAGACCGATCGACGGACCACCTTTCGGCCTCGCGGCGGTTCAAGTACTATTGAAGACTTCTCCAAGCGGTACTCGAGGACGCTCAAGAACTACTCGAAGAGGCTTCAAGACTACTCGAACTACTACTCTCGACTCCAACGTGCTCGGGGGCTTGTCGGGCATACACCCCGGTACTCGTGCAAGGAAGGAAGAATAGTAGAAGACGGACTCCCGGTAGAATTCCCCCCGTACTCCTACTAGGACTCGCTCGTGTACTCCTACTAGGACTCCCGCCTTGTAACCGACTAGGAACCCGCCCCCCCGGACTATATAAAGGAGGGCCGGGTACCTAGCCGCACATCGCCAATCCCTCCGGGGACAACCCAACACCAAGCGCAGGGCGCCATACTTGTTCCCCAAACAGGACGTAGGGCTCGCCACCTTGGCGACCCGAACCTGTATAAATCTTGTGTCCCGTGTCCTTGCGCATACCTTCGAGTTCTCGGTCTCCCGATCACGATCCCCACCGCACAATCTACTACCTCGGGTACCCCCTTGGTAGGTTTGCCGGTCCTAAAACACCGACAACAACTCGTCTGTCGTCTTCGGAGACGCCTTCGTCGTAGTGCTCCACCGTTGGTGAGTCCCACATGACATCAACAGGGAGAATTGCCTCGGAGCCGTAGACCAGAAGTATGGGGATTGTCCCGCGAGGCTTGGAGGGCTAAGTACGCGACCCCCGCAGTGCGTTGGGTAGTTCCTTGATCCACTTGCCTCCTTTAGAGTTAGCGGCATCGTGTAGCCGCTTCTTGAGAGCGTCGAGCACGATCCCGTTGGCGCGCTCAACTTGTCCCGTTGGCCCGAGGATGGGCAATCGAGACATATCGACATCGATCCCGTTCGTTCTCGCGGTACTCCCCGGATCGGTGGTTGTTGAAGTTGGAGCCCGTGTCCGTGATGATGCGATTGGGTAGTCCGTAGCGATGCATGAGTTCATCCAGAAGTCGAGTACTCGTCGGCCTTGGGGCATGTGACCGGCTTGACCTCGATCCACTTGGTGAACTTGTCGATAGCCACCGAGTACTGTTGAATCCACCGGCACGGTTGGTAGTGGCCCAATCATGTCGAGCCCCCCGGCGGGCGAAGGGCCATGTTGGCGGTATGGTGACTAGCTTGTAGGCTGGGACATGTTGCTGCTTGGCGAAGTATTGGCACCCTTGGCATCTTCTGACGAGTTCTTCAGCGTCGCCCAGAGCTGTAGGCCAGAAGAAGGCTCGTCAGAAGGCCTTGCTGACCAGCGTGCGAGAGGACGCGTGGTTGCCACAGACGCCTTTATGGATCTCCTCCAAGATGTCTTTGCCTTCTTGTCTGGGTATGCACTTCATGAGTACTCCTGATGATGCACCCCGCCTGTAGAGCTTGTCTCCGACGAGGACATAAGACTTGGCACGGTGAATGAGCTACTCAGCCAAGTTCTTGTCCGAGGGAATCTTCTGCTCGCTGAGGTAGTCGATGAAGGGTTGCCTCCAGTCCACGTTGATCATCATGACCTCTCGGCCACCGGGGGATGCGGCCGGGACGGTGGTCGGTGGCGCCAGCTCCGGGATGGATGGCGCGTGAAGCTCGTGGACGAAGACACCCGCTGGTACTTGAGCGCGAGTAGAACCAAGCTTCGACAGGACGTCCGCTGCAACGTTGTTGTCGCGGACGACGTGGTGGAACTCGAGACCATAGAACTTGTTCTCGAGCTTGCGAACTTCTAGGCAGTAGGCGTCCATGTTCTCCTTGTTGCGGTCCCAGGACTTGTTGACTTGGTTGATGACCACTGCGGAGTCGCCGTAGACTAGTAGCCGCTTGATGCCTAGTGAAGCCGCGAGGCGGAGCCCATATAGCGGGGCTTCGTACTCGGCTTCATTGTTTGAGACCTTCCGGAAGATCCGCGGGACGTACTTGAGTTGTTCGCCCGTTGGAGAGATCAAGAGTACCCCTACACCGCGCCCTCAATGTTGAGTGAGCCGTCGAAGTACATCACCCAATGCTCGGTCGCTCGGTTGGGGTAGGTAGCCGATTCTCCCCGCCACTCCACCATGAAGTCGACTAATGCTCGCGACTTGATGGCCGTGCGTGGCTTGAAGTCGATGGTGAGGGCGTCGAGTTCGACCGCCCACTTGGAGATTCTTCTAGTAGCATCTTGGTTCCGCGAGATGTCGCCGAGCGGGTAGTCGGTGATGACGGAGATCGAGTACTCCCCGGAAGTAGTGTTGTAGCTTCCGCGAGGTGATGAGTACCGCGTACGAAGCTTCGTACGGGATGGTAGCGTGCCTTGGACTCGATAAGACCTCGCCGATGAAGTAGACGGGCGCCCCGGACCGGGTAGGCGTGGCCGGTCTTCCCGCCTCTCGACAATGATGGCGCATCGACCACATGAGTAGTCGCGGCGAGGTAGAGCGATGGGCGCTCGCCTTTGCGAGGAGCCGTGAGGACCGGTGGCTTCGATAGGAAGTCCTTGAGCCGGGCAAGGGCTTGGTCCGCCTCCGTGGTCCACACGAACTTCTCTTGGTGCTTGAGTAGTTTGAAGAAGGGGAGTCCCCCGTTCTCCGAGCTTCGAGATGAATGCGTTCGGGGCCGCCATGCACCCGGTCGGCTTACGGACGTCTTTGATGCACGTGGGAGCTTTCATGCTTGGTGATGGTGGAGATCTTCTCGGGGTTGGCTTCGATTCCGCGATGGCCGATGATGAAGCCGAGTAGTTTGCCCGAAGGTACGCCGAAGACGCACTTGTTTGGGTTGAGCTTCCATCGGTACTCGCGCGGGGATTCTACAAGTACATGCTCAATGCTAGATTGGCTTGCTTGAGACAAACAATCATTAGCGCAAGATAAATTAACTTGAAATTGTGAGCATGTGCATGTGTGAGATAGAGGTTGTATAGATTTTACCGATGAAAGCACAACCTCATGGGCTATCTCTAGTGTTGCATAAGAATCAACAAGCTTCTCATAGGAAAGTTCAAGTTCATTGTGATTAGCTTGTAGGACCATATGCTCGCTAGTGAGCTTCGCTAGTTTGGCTTCTAGATCATCATTGGCATCTTCTTCTATTTTAGCTCTACAAGCAAAGGATTTGATGTCATGAACATATTTGTTAGCCAAAGTTTCATACTTACAAACCAAGGATGCAAGTTCGGATTTGAGAAGTTCAAGTTGTCTTGACGAAGAGCTTGAAGCTTCAATCTTCTGGTCCTTAGCCCCTTTGGCTTGTCTCTTCTTCTTGCTCTTCTTTTCCTTCTTGGCCATCAAGCAAGTTGAGGTGCCCTCGCCGGCCCGGCCTCGACCGGTGGGTGTCACCGGTCGACCGGTCCCTGCGCAGGGACGACGTCTTCGCTTCTTTGATCTTCTTTTTGCTTGGGGGTTGATGCTTGATGATCGGTGGATGTCGTAGAGGTATGGCACATCTCCACCGACTCATCTTCATCATCGCTCTCGAGTTCATCCCATTTGGTGTTTACCAAGTCAATTAGTAATTTCCAAATGAGATGAGCATCTTCGGAAATCTTTTTGCTCTTCAAGATAATATACTTTAGTTCTCTACATACACACGCCTACACAAGAGGTTAGTGATAACGGCATTGAGTTGCTTCTTCTCCAAGTCCATTAGCGAGATGCATGTCTCATCCTTTGGAAGGATACTCGCAACCATAATGCTCTCGGCGGTAGGGCCCAAAACCTTAAATGCAATGAGAACATTAGAGCACCAAGAAGAATAGTTTGAGCCATCTAGAGCTAGAGGCTCAAACGGTACCTCACAAGTTGTCGACATCGAAGAACTCCAAGCGGTTAAGCTCGAATCGGAGCACCAAGCTCTGATACCAATTGAAAGGACCTTGATGTCGCCTAGAGGGGGGGGTGAATAGGCGAGACGACCAATTTAAACTCTTTCTCCCCAAACACTTGAGCTGACAGTGCTCCACCGGTCAGACCGGTGGTGGTGACCGGTCAGACCGGTCAAGCACTGGACTTCACAGGTGACACCGGTCAGACCGGTGCGCCTCACCGGACGCACCGGTGTACCACGGGAGAACCCGCAAAAACAACTTCAAGCGCCTCTTGGCTTCTAGCACGAACCAAACTTAGGGTGTGGCTTTTGTAGATGATCACAAGCGAGTAATGAGCCCCGCACACACAAGTAACACACCCAAGTAGATCGAAGCGGAAGCAAATGTAATATGCTAGAAAAACAACTTAGAGAGACGAACCACACGAAGAAGCAAGGATTTGTTTCCCGAAGTTCACCACCCACTGAGGAATGGCTACGTCTCCGTTGAGGAGCTTGTAAGGGACAATTCCCACAACAAGCCGGGTCTCTTTCAACCACTTTCCTCCTTTCCACTAAGGTGATCTTTTCCACGAAGAGGCAAGATCGCAGCCCTTACAAACTTCCCGCTGCTCACCACAACCTTGGGAGCTAGCCGGCGACACCTAGCCGTCTAGGAGGCAAACCTCCAAGAGTAACAAATGCTTCAAAGGTTGTAGACGCGAAACCAAAGTGCTCAAGCTATGGAAACTGCTCTTGTTAGCTCACAAAGTCACTCCTAGGCTCACTTCCTCAACCCAACACAAAGATGATGGCTTGAATCCACAAATCTCACAAAGAGATGGTTGGGGAGAGCCACTAAGGCTTAGATCTAGTTAGAAATGGCTTGGGACCTCACAAAAACACTAGAAGCAAGAACCCTCACTTGAAGAGGGCTTGGGGTATTTATACCCCTCAAAGGAGAAAACTAGCCGTTAGTCCCGCGGCAAAGCACCGGGCCGACCGGTGCCTCACACCGGTCAGACCGGTGTACGAAAAACTAGCCGTTGGGCTAGCGGCACAGTCGGACGGTGCCTCCGACCGCCGGACCGGCCAGCCCGAGTTACCCTCAAAACCTCTTTTAAAGAAACTAGCACTTCACCACCAAGATGAAATGACCCAGGTTAGGTTAGGAGGGTTTGTTAGCACACTCAAAGGCCAGATCTCACTTAGGTCAACTAAAGAGCACTTTGACTTGGTCAACTCGCTAAGTTGCATCCCTCTTGATAGTACGGCATACCTATACTCAAGAAAAGTATAAAAGAGCTTCGATGACCTCTTGAGCTTGAACAACTTCAACTCTTGCCATACTTGATCAATAACCACTTGAGGGCTTTCAACATAGCCTTTGACTTGAGCACGTCCATACTTGAGCTAGTGACTTAGGATTTTTCCATATAGCATAAGAATGCACACTTGGATCCATGGTCACTCCATGTTGCCAATCTTAACGAGTTGATGACTTGCAAAGCTTCCCTCGATAAGGTTTGAATATGATACTTGAAGACCCCACGGATGCTAGACCTTCACCTTAGCAAAACACGAATGGCGGCTTAGCTACGGCCCCAAAGATTGCTTAGTCCCTCACCCTAGCCATCTCGGTTGATCTCTTCATCACTTATCCAATCCACTTTGAGTTCCACTTTGCTTCACACGCAATTAAGCTTCATTTGAAAATCCCGTTTCAAATGCTTGGTCTTGATTGACAACGGATATGCAAGCTTCCAAATTTTAGAACCATGGTGTGTACACTCATCATCTTGTTCTCTTTTGATAAGCTCATGAAGACTTGCACCATATACTTGTTTTTGTAGATGTGAGCCATAAAATGCATCCATAATTAATTACATCAAAGGTTGCTCATGAATGTATAAAGAAAAACCTCGCTCACAATCTTAGACGAACATTAGTCCTTTAATCGCCTTGTCATTCAATTCACCAAAATCCACTTAGGGGCCTAGATGCACTTTCGGTCTTCCTATTTGGGGTCGAGGCCGGCCCCGATGGTGGTGGTCTTGCTTGTTGTCACTCGTCCCGAGGTCGATTGTCTTGACCGTAACCTCCTCGGTGGGCGAGGCTTGTTGACTTTGTCCGACTTCTCAGGGATGTCGAGTTCACTTGGGGTAAGCTTCTTCGACGCAACGTAGATCTCAATCATAGCGTTGGGTACTTGATTTGTGGAAGCGATCTCCACAGCTTCCGTGTCGCAGTCGTGCGAGATCTTCAAGTCCCCTTGGAGTGAGAGTACACCTGCTGGACTTGGCATCTTGAGTACCAAGTAGGTGTAGTGGGGCACCGCCATGAACTTTGGCGATGGCCGGTCTGCCGAGGATGGCATGGTAGGATGTCTCGAAGTCCGCGACCTCGAACTTGACTTACTCGGTACGATAGTTGTCCTGAGATTCCCCAAAGATAACTGGCAGGACCACTGAGCCCAGTGGGATAGCCGCGTTACCGGGGACGATGTCGTAGAAGGGCGTGTTGCTCTTGGTGAGCATGTTGGTGATGTCGAGCCCCATTTTCTTCAAGGTCTTGGCGAAAAGGACGTTGAGCCCGCTTCCACCGTCGATGAGGACCTTGTTGAGCCTGGAGCCTGCGACCACTGGCTTTAGGACTAGTGGAAACCGTCCTGGTTCGGAGAAGCTGGTCCATTGATCCGCGCGGGAGAAGGTGATGGGCACCTCCGACCACCTGAGAGGGGTCGGAACCGCTGGTTCAATGCTCATGACTTCTCGACGGGTAGCCTTTTGTGCCCGCCTACTAGGTAGTCTACCGAAGAGGACGTTGACCGTCTTGTCGGGTTCCCGGAAGTCGGTGTTGCTTGTCGTCGTGCTTCTTCTTGCCTTTTTTGTCGTGAGGGTGCGGTGGCTCTGGAGTACTCTTGAGCGCTCGCCTGAGTTGGTAGCACTGCTCGGTGGTGTGGTTGCCGTCCAGATGCCACGGGCACTTCTCCTTCAGCAAGTCTTTGAAGCTGCCTGAACTCTTCTTCGAGTTCTCCTTCGCAGGGCGCTGGATAGCCGTGACAGTGTTGTCTGGCTTGCGCTTGCGGTTGGGACCCGAGTAGTAGTTGTTGTTGCGACCGCCTTGGTTCCCATTGTTGCTGCTGCCGCCGCCATTGTTCTGCTTGTTCTTGCCACGGATGGCATCGTACTTGGCGTTGGCCTTGTCTTCTTCGTCCGCCCAGGAGGTGATCATATCCTTCAGGTAAGTGATAGACCTGGGGCGGCGTCGACCGAAGTCTTCGAAGGTGCGACGGTGGTAGCGACCGTCTCGGAAGAGGTCGATGACCTCCTTGTCGGTGACGTCGACTACGATGGCGCGCTTGTCAAAGAAGCACCGCATGTACTTGCGAAGGGTCTCGCCCTGTTCCTGCTTCACCATGGCCAGGTCCATGCGAGTACCCGAGTGGACCATGGCGCCCGCGAAGTTACTGGTGAGCTCGCTCCTTCGGTCGGTCCCACTTGTTGATCGAGTGCTTGTCCGGCGACTCGAGCCATGTGAGCGGAGCCTGGTCCGGGCGAAGGGGAAGTAGAGGCACTTGGTGTCATTGTTGCCGCCGCATTCTCGATGGAGAGGGCGTAGCACCCGAGCCACCGGATAGGGTCCCCGCTTTGCGTCGTACTTGGTGATTCCCGGAGGTTTGAACTTGTCCGGGAGGAGCAAGTTGCGAAGCCGAGGAGAGAAGGCGGGGAAGCCGTCGTTGTCGCTCGTTGTGGCGTACTTCTTCCGCCGCGGTTCTTCAATCTTCTCGACGGGCGTTGTAGCCGCCCCCGTGAGGCTCCGGAGGCGTGGGCGTTCGCGTGGTCTCGACCGCCGCGGCCGCCCCCGCCGTCGGCCCTCTCGTTGGCCCCGTGGTTGGAGCTTCCGCCGCCGCGCCGCCGCGGCCGGGGTCACGGCCGCCGCCGCCGGGCCGCGGTGAGGGATGATCTCACGATTGCTTGTTGCCACCCCGTGAGGGTCCGCCGGCGTTTGCACGAGTACGGTTGGGGCCGAGCCAGCGGCTCGGCTCGAGTACGGTTGCGGCCGAGGTCCGTGCTACGACTAGTAGCTTCGTTGTCACGGTTCCTCGACGGGGGCGGCCGGGTGACTCGTTGTCGACCCGCATGAAGTAAGCGTCTTCGGCCGAGCTTGGCGGTGACTTCTCCAAAGACGTATCCCCCGAGCTTGGCATGCGATCGCCGTGATCGACATGAGGCATTGCTCCGGGTAGTGTGTACTCGCTCTCGACGGCCTCGAGAGCTTCGCGAGGTTGCGTATGGGAAGGTGCCTCGGAGATGCGGCGCCGTTCGTTGCGCTTTCTGTTACGCTCACGTCGAGTGTCCCTGTTGGCGTCGGTCTCATCCGCAGGTGCTTCAGCAGACAGCTCGTCCACGGATATGTCTTCAAGGTACTTGTCTTGTGCCGTCCCTGAAGGTCCTGGCGTGTCGCCGGCAGCCATGAAGACTTGGCGATCGGGGTTGCCAAGACTGGAGTCGGAGCTCGCCACCTCAGTTGGAGTGTACGAGTCAGCTCGAGCGAGTGGTGTTCCCTCCTGGAACGGGAGCGAGTCGAGGTAGGCGACGTAGCGCGAGTCTCCACTTATCAGGTCGGCGGGCTTGCGATCTGTCCAGTAGATGAATCTTCCGGCGGGTGTGGACGTTATAACAAGCCCAGAAGCTGGCCCTGATAAGGGCTGCTTAGTAGTGTTGTCCTCGGACTCGGGATCCTCGTGGGTCCGACCGAAGTCGAACTCGTACGCGGAGTCCGAGTAGAAGCCGAAAGGGGGTTGGAGTCGAAGCGTGGCCGGGGGCGGTGTCGGAGTCCGAGTTGTACTCGAGTACGTGCTCCTTGTCGGCCGGCGCGAAGAGGGAGCCTCCGTGCGGGCCCCGCTAAGGATGCGGGAGCCACGCGTGGAGCGCTCCTTTGGGTGGTGAGACCACATGCGATGGGCGAGGAGCCGGCTCGCATGCGATAGCCCATGGAGTCGTCGAGTTCGAGTTGGAAGCGGATCCCAGCTCGAAGTCGGCGTGTTGGTCGAAAAGCGAAATTTCGCCGAACTTGCCGGCGAGTTCGCCCGTGACAACTTCAGGGAGCGTCACGAAGCCGGTCTCCGGGTTGGGCGGCATGGTGAGGCGGCGTTGGAAGGACCCCGCGCCGTCGGCGGTGCAGGCACCCAAGCACCGAAGACGAAGGTGTCGTCGCGGTTGAAGGCGACGGTTGGCTTGATGTAGACGGGGAGCCGTCGAGTTCGCCATGTGATCTCGGGCGAGAGCCCCTACCTAGCGCGCCGGTGTCGATGTTTTAGACCGGCAACCTACTAAGGGGAGTACCCGAAGTAGATGAATGTGGCCTCACCGAGATCGGTAACTCGAAGGAAGAGACACGTGGCACACAATTTAGACAAGTTCGGGCCGCGAGGTGCGTAATACCCTACGACTCGTATGCCGCGTAGCTCGGATTGATTGGGTTCGATTACAAGATGGTGCAATCTTACGCCGTGAGATGAGATGATGAAGAGAGGGGTCCCTGCCTCGCCTTATATAGTCCGGGAGGCAGGGTTACAAGTCGGTTTAGGGAGAGAGTACTAGTCGAGTACGTCTAGGAGTCTTCCATACAGTGAGGGACATGTACAGCTTCCTAACTGAGTACTTCTCCTCTGTAGTCCTTGTGCTTCACGCCATCAGGTGCCGTGCAGCGCAAGTCGGGTAGTCCCAGGGGCCCATCGAGTAGTCGGTCCTGGTACTCACCGAGGTAGTGGGCCCAGGGAGGTCCATACGACAACCGGTTTGACCGGTGCCCCTCACCGGTCTGGCCGGTGTAGCCCAGCCAGCAGCACCTCCAACAGCCTTTCACTCTCCCCAAGCCGGAACTGTCCTCACACTCGCCTTATCCCTGGGCATCTGCACATGAGGCTCAAGTACACCATCGAAAGGGTGGTACTTGTCCTTGTTAGCCCACTCCTTCGCCATTCTCTCCTCTTGCTTCCTCTTGAAGCAAAACTCATTCTTATGACCATCTCTCCCACAATAGCCACAATGGAACCTCACAAGCTTAGGTTTCATCTTGGGTTTGGACTGCTCACTTGGTTTCTCTCCACTTGACTTCTCTATCAGTTTCTCCTCACTAGCCTTCTCACTTTCCTTCCCAAAGAACACTTTCTTGGAAGTGCTCACAAACTTGATAGGCTTTTCGAAATCATTTGTTTGTGGGGAAAACAGAAGTGGAGCTGGGGTTGTGTCTAGTCGGTTCTGAAGATGGTTAGGTTTAGGAGGGAAATCATTTTTGTGTTGGGTTTTTGGTGGCTCTAGAATGTTTTCTCCACTTCCCTCACCAACCTTGTTTTCCCCAAGTCCCTCACCATCCTGCCTTTTGAATGTCTCGATCATTATCCTCAACTGAGGCTCATCACCAAACAACCAACCCATCAACTTTCTCAGCTCATCATTCTCATCCTGCAAACGATCAACATAGTGTGCAAGTTCCAAATTCTTCAAAGCATGCATTTCACAGGTAGAGCAAGATGTAGGAATTGGTTCTTTTAGCTTAGCCTCAAGAGAAACAGTGTAAGCATGCATCTCATCAACTTTAGCATGCAAGACAGGGCAAGAAGTACAAGCACCTAGCAAAGCAGGTCTAGACTTAAGCTCAACCACTTCAACCCTAAGCACATCTAATTCCTCACACTTGGAGGCATGCTTTTCCTTAAACAAGGCAAGATCAGCAAGGAAAATAGAGCAATCAGCACATTCAACATCATCAGAAAGAATAGGTGAAGCTTTCAGAGAGTCAATTTCAAGCTTAGCATCCAAATTCTAAGTTTCTAGCTCAGCCACTCTAGTCCTAGCATCCTCGAGTGAAGCCCTAAGCTCTTTCCTTATTTTATTAGCCTCTCTAAGCATGTCATCACGACTATCAAGCAACAAGACAAGTCGTTCATTCTCCTAATGCAAGAAGGGGAGTTCATCACTCACCTCGTCGTCGGAGTCAGAGTCCGAGTCGCTCTGTGTACTCTTCTTGCTGTCGGAGCTCAGCGCTATGGTGCAGAAGCCGTCTCTAGTGAAGCAGCTCAGACCGCTTAGGTTCATGGACGACTTCCTGCTCTTGCAACGATCACCTTCATCTTCACTGCTGCTCGAGCTCGAGGTGGAGTATGCGGAACTGGAGTCGACGTCACTCGCTCCAACCATCGCTCAGGCCTTGCCTCGGCTCTCTTTCTTCCTCGATCGCCGCTCGTCCTTGTGCTTGTTCTTGTGCTTGCTCTTGTGGTCACGCCTCGACCGGTACTTGCCATCCGTCCTTGACTTGTGCTCTTAGCCATCCTTGTTCTCGATCTTCTCCGGGCAGTCGGCGATGAAATGTCCTGGCTTGCCGCACTGTAAGCATGCCCTCGTGTTCCTCCTCATGTTCACCCGGTTCTCGTGCAGCCTCTCGAACCTCCTCGTCAGCAACGCTAGCTCGTCCTCTCCAAGCACATTGAACTCCTCATCTAGCATAGACATCAAAGAGGACAAAGAGAACATCCTGGTGGATGGGTTAGTGTTAGCCTTTCCTTTCGAACCACCGACGAGGGCAAGACTATGAGAGTCAGTCGGGCCCTCGAACTTGGCTGTCATGCCCCTATCCACCTTAGCCGACTTGAGCTTCGAGAACAGCTCGTTCACTGTCAGAGTGTCATATTTCTCCGATTCCACAATGGCCTTGAACTTTCCACCCCAAATCGTACGATCCAAAGAGTGTAAGAGCTTGACGACTCTATCATGATCATCGTACGGGAGCACATCCACATTGGCCCTCATGTTGTTCACCACGACCGTGAACCTCTGAAACAAGGCATCAATGGACTCACTGGGAGATGAGTGAAGTTCTTGTACTCTCTCCGGTAGGTCGCATACATCCGAGCCTGAACCTGGGCATTCCCAACATGAGCTTCCTTCAACACCATCCAAATTCTACAAGCCAAGTTCTCTGTGTGCACCCGATCGAATTCTGGCTGACACAAAGCACGAAACAAGTAGTCGACCGCCTTGTTGTTGGGTCGAACATGTCGCTCGATCCTGGAGTGAGGAAGTTCATCGGCTGGACATAGCCTGTGTCCACCGTGACATCCCAAAGAATCTGACCCTTTCCGCGGAGGAACGTTGCCATCCGCTTACTCCACATCTGGTAGTTCTTCCCATCGAAGTGTGGAGGACCCAAACCCCGTTCCTGATAAGCCATCCTTGGATCTTAGACTCGTTAGAGTCAATAAAGACCCGAACCAACTCTGATACCACTTGAAGGACCGATACGGTGAACCGCAGAGGGGGGGAGTGAATGGGAGCCGATAAAAATTCTTCTCGAAGGAGATGGAGACTCCAACAAGACGAACACGGCTTCCAACACACGTCTCCGACTCACTACCCAAGTTGGCCAAGTCCATGCATCCACCGAAGTGCTACCGGACTTAAGAACCAACAAACAACCTCCCGAGCCAAAACACACCAACACGCACATGGAAACTTGCACGGCTTCTTTGCTGTGTTGCACCGGCCGACCGACGGCTCGCGCCGGTCGGGCCGGTGACACCGGTCAGACCGGTGGACAGAGCCGGTTAGGCCGGTGGCTACAGCAGTCGCACAACAAGCGTTTCAGAAAGCCTCAGTGACTTCTCTAGGCCCTAGAACAAAAACACCCCCAAAACACAACCTGCACGAAACGAAAACCCTACACAAAACCTAACAAAACAACTCCAAACAGACCAAAAACTGACCAGCAGCACCAAGACCCAAAGACACACGAGTCAAGCAGTTCACCCGAGGCAAATCCCACAAGTGACTCGCACCGGTCAGACCGATCAAGAGCACCGGTCGGACCGGGTGTAGCTTGGGCAGCTCAGGATGAACAACACCCGCGGGTCAACTCCTCAAAATCCAAACTTCGATCTCCCGAATCGCTCCACGGACTTGAACAAGACTTTGGGGATAATAGGAACACCTCATGAGAGTCCATAGCCACGATGTTGTCCACCAAAACTTGCCAAATCAATAGATATCAAAGAAATCCCGCCAAGAACTCCTCTAACCCTAGAACACCGAAAACCCCAAAATTGAGCCCCTTAACTCACAAATTTGGGAGGGGAATCAAAGGCAAAAGAACCACGAAGGGTTCACACGAATTTCCCCCATCAAATCCCCAAGAGCAAGGTCCCGAAAACACACCGAGAAAACCACCAAGAAAGGGCTCCGAAAATCACCACCAAGAACAACCGGGAACAACACAACAAAGCCTTGAGGAACCATGCCGAATCATCTATACATGCCAAGGAGGTTCATACAAGGTCTAGCTTGCCGCCCAATCATCCAACCCTCTCACAAAATCTCACCATGAAACTCTCAAGCTAGTCCTATGGAAATCTTAAGAAAAATAGGAAGGGAAAATAGGAAAGCAAATAAACTAGGGTTCCAAGAGATGGATGCCATCCTCTCACCAATTGGGTTATATGGAGGCAAGCCAAAAGTCTAAAATGCCCTTACTTAACAACTAGAGATACAAGCCCCTCAAGGGCGGTTTTGGAAGTCTTCAGATTTTCTCCATCGGACGGATGGCCGGTGACCGCACCCTGCGTAGCCTCGACGCATTCCAGACTGCGTCGTCGCACACCGGTCAGACCGGTACCCACCGTCGGACCCGGTCGGTCCCACCGGTCGGACCGGTCTCGAACTCGCTGCAAAGCACCATCTTCGGTTCTCCGGTCTTGGCTTTGTGGATCAACCGGGAACCTAGTGGTTTTCTGGTGAACCACCGGAAACCCCGCGAACTCGGTGTAGCCTCCGCCAATCTCCACTCATGACTCGGCTCCCACGTAGTCCCGGCTCGACCTTGGTTTTGAGGCTCTACCAAGAAATCGTCCATGACTTCATCTTGCTGTTCATGCCACCATGCGGCCCGCACTTGACCCCGCTGGCCACCGGGTCCCTCGAACGAAGCCTACTTGTCTTCTCCACACCTGGAGGCCTCACCGGCGACGACCTTTCGCGCTTGTTCTTCACCTGCACCAACACCAGTCAAGCTGCAACCTGCACCTGCAATACTTAGCCAAGAATCAGTCCACACAACATTGTCAATTACTCATCACACAAGGAAGCGACCATCCACTGGTCCTCGAACCACACATGGCCCTCACCGTCATTCAAAAAACTAGCCGTTGGTGTGTCACGGACGGTCCGTGAGGCCCGGACGGACTGTCCGAGGTCAAAGGACGGACTGTCTGTCACCTACGGATGGACCGTCCGACCCCTGGAAGGTCAAAAACTCGTCTCTGTCTAAAACTTGATCAAATCGCGGCATCCATCACTCGTGGACTGTCCGCAACCTTCTATTTTCAACACAACCGAGGCTCGGTAAAACGGCTCTAACTTTTTAGCTCTGATGTCCGAATTAGGTGATCTTGGACATTGTAGAAAGCTTATTCAGAGTACTATCCATCCCAACTAAATGCTTGACGAAAAACACTTTGGATCAAAGCAGAATTGCTAACCAAGATCCACCACAAAGCAAAACCATCAACCAAATCTTCAACCCCTTTGCAAATGTGCCAACCCCATAAGTGTACCACCTTAAGTGTGAGTGAGTTAGCATTTTCACAAACATTTTTCAAAGGGCTTTTCACTCTCTTCATCGCGCCACTCGATCCTAGCAACATCGCAATGTTAGATCACTCGAGTGGCACTAGATGACCGATATGCAAACAAGTTTGCCCCTCTTGATAGTGCGGCCATCTATCCTAAACCCGGTCATAAACTTCTCTACACACCTATGACCGGTGAAATGAAATTCTTATTGTATATACCTTTGCCTTGCGCATTCCATTCCATCTCCTCTAATATCCATCAACACCATCACAAATAATATGATCCACTTCATATCATCATGCGACGTGTTGGTTCATCGATCTTGACTTCACTTGCTCTTCACCGTTGCATTGGTCCATCAGCGCCAAGTCATTACTCAAGCATCCCACCACACAGTCCAGCGCTTAGCCTCTGACTTGCCCTTCACACTTGCAACCGGTCCGTCAAGCCAAGTCTTGTCTTGATCTTCTCCATCTAGTCACATGACTCCATGTCATGTCTCAAATGCAATGAGCTCCTTCATCACATAATTACTTGTGGACTAATCACCTGTGTATTTCACTCAACCACACATTAGTCCACCTAAGTTGTCACTCAATTACCAAAACCAAACAAGGACCTTCAATCTCCCCCTTTTTGGTAATTGACGACAACTCTACAAAGATATGGAAATTAATTTTGTTTGGATTTTATGATCCTTATCCAACATTTCAGCTCTATGTTTGAATTTGGATAAGCACCATAAAATCCAACTAGGTAGTGATAACTCCCCCTACATATGTGCTCAAATGGTTTGGTTTCAAGCTTGCACATATGCATAAATATGAAATTTTGGGAGTGTTAACACTACTAGTGATGCTAAGGTATATAGGATAATCCTTTGTAGCGTGATACCAATTGATGTCGCACATTGAAGTCCATCTTTAGCACCATGATTAGCTAGATACCAAGAAATATACTAGATACCTCATGAGATCAATATTATAGGCAAGGTTCCATTTTTACAAAAGAACATATCTAGGTACCAACATATGCATGCTAGTTATCATTTCATCATTCGAATCCTATAACTAGCATACACCACACAAGTATGCATATTGAATTTTAAGGCTTATGCAATATGCAATCAAGCACATGAATTATGCACATATCAAATGCAATAAATCAAATTCATGAGCTTGCTCCCCCTACTTTTGTGCTTTTCTTCGTCCAAGTTTTTCACTCCTTTCATGCATTTTTGCTCCTTCTTGATTATGTCCATACTATCTCACCCCTTTGTCATCATATATCCAAAGAAAATTTCATATCTTTGTCCATCTCTTCCCCTTTGTCATCAATAACCATAAATGGTACGCCTCTTTTGATACAAAGGGTGGTTCTAGGAGTAGACGATTGATTCTTGAATCTTCAGTTTTTATGGACACCACCATATGTTGGAATGACACCACTTGTAACTATCACATGTGGAAGCATGAAGACCATCTTGAAATGCCACATGTAGGTCACTTGTGGGATCCTTGACCTTGATGCCATGTAGTGGGGTTCCTCCCCCTATGTCAAGGCATATGTCATACCACTTAATCTTTTTGAATTCTTGTCGATGAGGGTAGCTTTCTTGATTTGAATTGATCACTTAAAGTTGATGATCACTTGTAAGTTGTGATATATCTTGTTCTAAACATCACTTGAATAATACCAATTCAAAATATAACACTTAAAGTGATACCAATTTATAGATCATATGAGTCTAGAGACCACTTATATGATGAAAACCACTTGTAGGATGAAACTTGATAACCATTTGCATTGTTGTTTTGTTGTTGAACTACATTCTCTTCATGAGCTTCTCAAATTTCACTTGAATAAAATGATTTGCCTAAGCTTCCAAGTCCGGTTTAAACCCTTTATAAGCTTCTTCACACGCATGAAGCGGTTATCTTATCAAGTTTGTACTTGTCACCTGTTAGCAATCCAAAATACATCAAGTACTTGGATTTACTAGCTCATGAACAACCTCATATACTAACCACTAGATCACATAATCATTCAAGCAATAGTGGTAGGATATGAATCTAAAAACTTTTATTTTTAAGGCATGATCCTATAAGCATGTACTATATGCACTAACCCCATACTAGTAAAGTATGAAAATGATTAATGCACATTACAATGACACCTTTGCTATATTGGAGTAGAGGATAGTGAATAAGATTCGAATTTAGCTCCGCAATAGCAATATGAAGTCCAATTAAGATCTTGGTGAAGATCAATGAATACTACTTTGAATTCCATCCTTCACCCATATGAGTTGAGAACCCGCAATGATCAAGTGCATTTTTCTTGTTGTGGTTGGCTTGCTTCTTTTTTTGATCAATGCTTGCATAAGAGAACTAACTTAGACTACCAATTGAAATGCCATCACTAGCTCTCTTTTGGGCGTGTTGCTTGCTTTATAGATCAACCCTTTTGATTGCTTCCACTAAACATCTTGAATGCCCTTAGATCACCACTTCCATGTTGGCCTTCCAAGCACCGTGCTTGTCAATCCCACCATTGGGCGGCTCGCCCCTCTCAAGGGAGAAGTGACCTCTCTAAGAAAAATTCTAGATATTCACTTGAATTGATTGATCCATATGATGGACTTATTTTTATGAATAATTTCTTTAAGTTTGTTTCTTTCTACGAGATGATCTCCAATAATCACTAGAACTTAATCTCCATCATTATCTTGAACTTGGTCTTAATATTCAACTTGAATACAAATGTGTGCCAAATGCACTCCACAATCCAATGACCTTATAATAATTACTTTCATGCTTTAAGCTCATCTCAAAACTAAACTTAGGCTCTCCAATTTACTATAACCATGACCCCAACTTGAGGACCTTTCAATCAAGGTGACTCTTGATCAATCCAAATTTTTTCACTTTTCTGGCAGATTCTGTACACTTTAAAGAATAATCCATAACTCCCAATGTAAAACTCAAATGATCATGAAATTTGGTGGAGATGTGCTTCACTAAGTCATCTTCCAGCCATAAAAATTTGAGCTTCATTTCACTTCTCAATTGTTGCCAGATTTCACATCTTTCCCACTGCTACATGCTGAAAACTGTTCCACATGTGTGACAAGATCCACTCCAAACTTATCCAATACTCATGAGATTCTCACAGTAACTCATATCATAAGTGTAGAGCATTTATACCAATTTTTAAACCAATCCAAATAGATTTGATCGCTCAAACATGGCTATCATCACAGTTAGCTCAATTTTTGCACTATAGGACAGATTTCTAAATTTGAGCTATACTTTTTCAAATTGAATCAAACTTGATATCCACTTGATTTAATACTTTCACAAAACATGTCCATTCGGTCCATTTACTAAAATGAATATCTTGAAAATATCCATCCAAATTAATCCAAACTTGAAATAGAGAGATGGATGACTCTTTATGTCCCAGCCTTGGTGATCTCACATGCACATAGCGCATACGGACAGTCCGTGCGACATGTGTTGGACAGTCCGTGGTCAACTAACAGACAATCCATGGACCACCAACGAATGGTCCCAAATTGTTGTCGAGACATCCAGAGTCATCTGCGAGATTTTGCGATCTATACGGATGGTCCGTGAATACGTGGCGGACGGTCCGTGCCTCCTTTTCTTTGTCAGCTTGAGAAACTTTAAGTTTTTTTGGCTGATTTGGTGTATAAATTGGGGTCATTGCTAAAAATTTTCCTCAATACTTCAACTAACACCATTGAATCAATAATAACTATAGTAAAAATGCCTCGAACCAAAATTCTTTCTCATCAAGATGAAGATGTCCATTTGTGACCATATGTGCCTTGATTGATATAGCATTTTCATACCAAAGTTCTTCAATAAGGCATTCACATATTTAGATTGGCAATGAAATCTATCTTCCCTCAATTTGCTTGATTTGCTCGACTGATGGCGTATGCGGGACGCCGAGCTCTCGGTCTGCTGCACGGCCGCCTGCTCGATGAGGGCCTGCGCCTCGCAGCGCAGGTTGCGTGCCTCAGGCGTGGAGGGTTCGGGCATGGCCCGGAGTAGTGTCGCCACTGCTATGAGCTTCTGGCTTGCTCGCGGAGGTGTGTGCGGGTCGTCGATGTTGAAGTCGGTGTTGATGCATT
Organism: Cenchrus americanus; assembly: GCA_947561735.1. Classification (NCBI taxonomy): domain Eukaryota; kingdom Viridiplantae; phylum Streptophyta; class Magnoliopsida; order Poales; family Poaceae; genus Cenchrus; species Cenchrus americanus. The sequence goes on along the minus strand of OX387241.1, from coordinate 218,709,968 downwards.
CGCGGGCCTGCCTGCCCAGCTTGCGCGCACGTTCGTCGCGCGCCGAGGCTTCTCATGTGATGGTGGTGCGCAAGAGCCGCACCTGCGGTATTCTTTCGCGAGCTTGACCTCGAGCTCGTGCGCTTGGGCCAGCTGTGCGGTGATGCCGACGCCTCCCGCCAGCGAGGTGGGAGGCGCGCTCGGCCTCGGGTTTTGGGGCGCGTCTCCATCGCCTGCTCACGCCTCGTTCGTGTCGTCGGCATGTTCGTCGACGACGACCACGAAGCACTCACTCGTGGGGTCGTAGCTTCCGGTGCTGGAGTCATCGGAGCAGCCGAACCAGTAGTTTGCGACGTCGAGGAACCACGGGAACATCACCAGGTCCGGTACGCCGGAGAATTCCCATTCGACATACCCGTGTGAGGTCGCGGGCGACAGCTCACTGGCCGAGCCGTGGTACGACTCGTCATTGATGGTGGCGATGAGGTTCCGGACCGCCAGCAGGTGGTGGCCCAGAAGGTCCTCGTACGCGGCCACGTCGGTGCTGACGGATGATGCGTACGTTGCCGTAGTGTTGCGCATCCTGTAAGAGAACTACGCCCCGCGGCCGTGTGCTCCCCCGTGGGCGCTGTTGCTCCATCGGCGAGCATGTCGCTTTGTGTCGCGGCGCGTGCGGCCCAGCGTCACTCCATATGCGCCTAGCGCGAGCGCTGGCCTGAGCGCCGATGGTGCCGAGCTGTCGAGGTGCTCGCAGCAGCCGCTTGGGTGGGTTCCGGAGCGTCAGTAGCAGGCGTGGTGGGTATCAGGCCCGGCCCGGTTGACCGCCATGGGTGGAGCTCAACGCGGTTGGTGAGGTGCATGAGGTAGCCATTCCTCGTGGCCTGAAAGTTCAGGCTCCCGAACCGGATTTCGAATCCGGTCAGGAAAGGGTCCGAGCTGCCCATGGCATACTTCTAGGACCTGATCTCGGTGCGAATCACCATCGAGACTGCTGGTGGGGAGCTGATCTCTGCGCAGTTCCCCTACCTGGCGCACCAACTGTTGGTGCGGAAAGTAGTCCCGACACTAACTAGTAGAAGCGATGAGATTGGTCTCTCGATGGTCGGCGCTAAGCAACACTGGGACACGGGGTATATCTTGGTTCCGACCGCGGGCCGTACGTCCAGCATGGGTGTGCTCGTGGCGTTGTATTTCAAGGCACCGTGGTGCTCGTCGAGGGGGCTACAAGCAAGGCGGGAGAGGAGGAGAAGCCTCCAAGTCCCTGAGGTGTGATTGAGGAAAAGTGCCAATATAGTGAAGGCGGAAAAGCAGGTGAGTGAGCTATTCGTCATCGTCCCCCGCGGCTAGGGGGGCCGCCTCCTCCTTTTATAGACCAAGGGGAGGCGGTTTACAATCGTGTCAAGGGACTTTAGGTGCTATGTGGAGGCATGGCACACAGTGCCAGTGATTCGATGGCCGTCCTGGTGAATCTCGTCTCTGGTAGGCGTCGTGGCAGCTCCTGTGTCTGTCCAGGGGCAGCTTCGAGGGTGGTTGTGCTGGAGTCCTTGTCGAGTCACTGTCCATACATCAATTTGAGGGCCTGGCCGACGGGGGATTAGAAGCTGCACAGTGGTAGGCGTGGCGACGTCCCATCGGCCTAGGTTCCCGCAGTGCTGGGGGTGACCCTGCAGTGCCCGGGATGGTGGCACAACGGCGGGGATGGCCGCACAGGGCCGGAGGTGACAGACATGATGGAGGAGATGCGCCCCGCCGGCCTTACGTCACGACGTCGTCCTGGGCGGGCGCGGAGTCGGTGGCCATACCCCTTTCGAGGGTGTCGTCGTCCTCTTTCGAGGGGTGCGACATGGAGGAGGTACGGGAGTGGGCGGCGCAGTGTCACGGAATGACTCTGACCTTCCTGCACAGTACCTGCACAGCGTCGGGGGTGGTTACACAATGTGGGTTGGTCGAACAACGTCGGGATCGGATTCCCAGGCGGTGTCAGAGGACCGGCATGGCGGGGATTCTCCTTTGACCCGGGCGCCTGTGACACGTCAGAGCATTCAATGCCCCGGTCGGGGGAGCACGTATGGTGCTGCGGGTCGAGGGTGGCCTCGAGCGAGGCGGAGCCTCACGCGAGGGGCTGGGTCCCTCGAGCGAGGGGGGAACTCGCCTGAGGGGGTGCCAAGCCCTCGAGCGAGGCGAAGCCTCACGCGAGGGGCTGGGTCCCTTGAGAGAGGCGGGAACTCGCCCGAGGGGGCGTCAAGCCCTCGAGCGAGGCAGGTGTTTCGTGTTGCGGCGCCTGCCCCTCAAGCGAGACGGAGGTTCGCTCGAGGGGCGCCAGGGCCAGCTGTTTGTTGGGCCGCTGAGGTTTCTTGGTCCACGGGCCTTTCTTTGCCTTGGGCTGTGGCCATGCGGGGTGTGATTTGCGACTTGCAGATTTGATTGTTCACTTTTATTATTTTTAGAGAGGGGCGATTTCCCCTGTTATTAGGGGACCCCTATGGCTGTCCCCGACACTCCTTTCGGTCATCTGCTTGTTTCCCTTTCTTCGAGTTTAAAACTGGCGTGGTAAACGTTCTTCTTGGTCTTGATCAATAAAGATCGGGGCTATGCCCCATAACTCTAAAAAAGCATAGGAGTAGAAATTTATGTTGAATGAAAAATAGAAAACTATAGGATTCCAAAACACATGAAAGGAAAACTTGATGTTTGGATCATAGGGAAAACATTTAGAAGTGGGTAAGGATGGAGAGCTACCAACTCTACAACTTTCTTTGTTTCGCATCCTCGTGGTCCCACAATTCACTTCTCATACACATCGGCCTTTGAGCCTTTTATGCCACTTATGGAATCACTTGTGGCTGAGTGGTTTTTACAAGCTTGAAGATCATCAGTCGTAAAGATTCGTCGAAAGAGATTCGTCTCCCTTGTTTGGCTAGTTGCTTTAGAAGGAGAGGAACCACATAAGTGTTGATGTCGGTGGCCTTGGCGCCGGCTATCCTAGTATCAACGTGCGGGCTTTAGTGGAATTTGACATATGGTTAACCCTAGTTTGTTCTAGATTGTTTCTTTCCTCCTTTTGTTTTCAATCCTTCGGTTTGCGGTGGCACGTTTGTGCTAATGGTGGGTTTTTCAGACACTCCCTTATACGGATATTCTCATCTTATTAATCGAATACATGCTATGCATGTTAAAAAAACTATCACTAGCACACTCCTTCCTCATTATTTGCAAACCGTCATTAGTTTTTTGCATCATCAATCCCATTATTTTTTATTACAACACCGGTCCATCCATATACACCAACGTAAAAAGAGAAATAAAATGTGTATGTGAACCCATTTATGAGGATTAAATACATAGACTTAAAAAGTGGCTTTTGTTCTGGCTTGTCTTTTTCATCGCGCTCCCTCCCTATCATCTCCTCTTCTGCCGCCTTTGTCCATAGCCACTGTAGTACGAAGAGGATCATGTTCTGAAATCTTCTTTTGTGCCAGCTCGGTCGGTCTTCCATGATCTCGGAGAGAAACCGATATGCACAAACCCCCTTCTATATTCCTATACCATCATGCCTCAATTGTTGCACCCTCTGTGCTGGATATAGCCGCCACTGGGCGCGCTTCAACCCGTGATGGTGCGGATTTGGATGTCGGCTAGCTAGCATCCTACCAGTCTTGTTAGATCCCCCATCAAGTTTCCTCGGACTCAGAGGGAGGAGACATGATGGCAGGAGAGAGATGGAGAGGTTTGAATGATTTTGAAATTTGGAGGGAACAATATCCTCCTGTTTATTATGTATGTTAATTATGTACATATCTTAATACATGTCATCTAGCATACAAGAGAACAACTATTGGTAGTGCCGGGTATATAGAATCTTAGTTCAAGCTCTTTCTTTTGTGGTACTTCTAAACATATCTTATGGATCCAAAATGCTAGAATATAATTTGAACTGTTTTCCTCAGAATCCACTTGTAGCAAGGTTGTTGAGCATCTATAATGAAATAAACCCAAACAAAATGGAAGTAAGATGCAAGATACACAAGCAAAATGGCTACCCTCTTTCCTCCTCAGTTGATCATTCAATCTTGAACTCTGCCCTGCACACTTGAGCCATGGGAGGCCGCTGACATCCCGTGCTAGCGCACACCCACGATGCAAGAGTTGAGGCTGTTGTTGTCCTTGCCAAGCGCGCAAGCACCATGAGATGCCACCCAGCCATGCACATCTTAAGCGATGACGTTAGGTAGACAATAGTAGAAAGAAGCAGGGTAAGAAGAGAGATAGAGAGAGAGAGGGGTTTTCTTACCCATTGACAGTGAGTTCCATGTAAATCAGAAGAGAAGAAAGGGGAAAAGGATCTCCCGCAGCACCGCTCCTCAAATTTTAAAATTGTGAAAGAGGATTATCCTATATGGTGATAAAAGGTGACAAATGCAAGATAATATTCTTTTGCGGAGTCCTTTCTCCAATACATGTGACAACTGAAACTGCCAGACGAAACTCACTAACTCATTTTGGGCGATTTCAACTTGATATACAAAGCGCGGGATAAGAATAATCGTAACCTCAACCTTCGTCTCATGTCACGCTTCCGGACGACCATTGACTATTGTCAAATCAAGGAACTTCACTTATAGAACCGGAAGTACACTTGGAGTAACGAAAGGTGCCGCCCTACCCCGTCCGGCTTGGTAGAGTTTTCCGCAATCAAAGCTGGGATATGACCTTTGGTGGCTGCTCCCTCCATGCCTTATCCTCTACCCACTCTGATCATTGCCCACTGCTACTAGCAAACCAACCGGGCCCCCGCCAAGTGTCGCCTTTCAAGTTCGAAAATTTTTGGACTCACCTTCCACTTTTCGAGGAGATTGTCGCTCAATCATGGACCGCCCCTTCTTTGCATACGGAACCTTTTCTCGGGCACAAGCTCTTCACGACAACTGTCATACTCAAAAAGTGGAGCAAATCTCTACTCTCTAATGCACGACAAAAACTTCACATGGGACAAGAAGTCATCTTACGCTTAGATGAGGCTCAGTACTTCCGAGATCTATCGGACGCCGAGCACAACCTCCGAGCAAAATTAAAGAAGCATATACCTAGCATGTTGATCATTGAAAAGGCCCGCAAGAAACAATCTGCTAGAATCTCCACCATTCGTGAAGGCACCGCAAACACCCGCTTCTTCCACCTAAGGGCTAACAACAGGCGGATGAAGAACTTCATTCAATGTCTTCGCCACTAGGGGGTTACCTTTTCAACCACGACGACAAAAAACGGGTTGTGCAGGAGCACTTTAACAATGTCATGGATACCGCTTTGCTGCGCTCCCGCGACTTCTCCTGACTGGACTTAGACCTCTCTACGCCTGATCTTTCCTCACTTGACAGACCCTTCAGTGACGAGGAAATCTGGCGCGCAATCTGCCACCTGCCTCACGACAAGGCACCGGCCCCTGATGGCTTTACAAGCCTTTTCTTCAAGAAGTGCTAGCGCACGATACATGCCAATGTTTCCGCGGTGATAAATTCCTTCTTTAACAATAGATGTCAGGACTTGAATTTGCTCAATAAGGCGAACATCGTTCTCCTTCCGAAGAAAGACGGTGCTGATGACATTTTGAACTTCCGACCGATAAGTCTAATCCATACGATTGCCAAAATCATTACCAAGCTTCTAGCACTGCGACTTGCCCCGCTTATATGCCCCATCCCCCCTTGCCAGAGCGCCTTCATTAAAAGCGAAGCATCCATGACAACTTCTTATACGTGCGCAACCTCACGAGAAGGTTTCATAGAACGAAGACACTGGCGTTGCTGCTAAAACTTGACATCTCGAAAGCCTTCGACTCGGTTCGTTGGGACTACCTCATTTCCCTGATGGAACGCAGGGGGTTCCCGATGTAGTGGCGGAATTGGATTTCGGCCCTACTCACCTCCTCCACTTCGAGCGTCCTACTCAATGGGACCCCTCTGAACTCAATCCCGCATGACAGAGGTCTGCGACAAGGCGACCCTCTGCCCCTCTCCTTTTTATCTTGGCCATCAACCCCCTCCAACGGCTCCTACATATGGCGACAGAAAGGAGACTGCTATTCAAGCTAAACAGACATGCAACAAGATTTCAAGCTTCAATGTATGCAGATGATGTTGTAATCTTCCTAAAACCTACGCCCAACGACGTGAGCAACCTCAAGCATATACTTCTCCGGTTCGGAGAGGTCACGACCCTTCAGACAAATACATAAAAACAAGCGTCACACCCATCAGTTGCAATAACATGGACCTTGGCTCCGTCCTGGCGAATCTTCCGCTAGCCCGAGCCTCCTTTCCCATCAAGTACCTTGGGCTACATCTGACACCCCGCCGGCTCAAGAAGCTCGACTTCCAGCCCCTTTTCGACAAGGTTGCTGGAAAACTGTCCACCTGGAATGCTAGAAACCTTACACAAGTGGGGCGCGTAAGCCTGGTCAAATTAGTACTCTCCTCACAATCAGTCTACCTTTTAACGGCCATCAAGCCCACAAAGGAGGTTCTCGAAGATTTGGACAAGTTACGAAGAAGATTCCTCTGGGTAGGTGACAAAGCCATCATGGGGGAATCAGATCCTCTGCAGTCACGAGTATCGACTGCTTTCGGCAGTCACTCATCTCCACCGTCCCGCCGCGATCCAACGGGGGCGTCGTCAAATCCTCTCGCGAGCCGCACAGCAGCCGATCAGAGCGGCTCATCGGAGCCCACCGCGCGAGCTCGCTATTCCCCTTCGCCTTCGACCACATCGTCTTCCTCGTCTCCTCTGCGGTGTCGTCCCAAGGGCAGGCCCTCGCTCCCTGCCTGCGGCGGAGCTTGGCCGCGAGGCCGCGCTCCTTCTCCTTGCGCCCTGACGGTCGAGCCTCTCATCTGCTCCTCCGCGCATCCGGCTGCAGCAGCCGTGCTCCCACCTTCCTCCACCCGCGGCCTGCTTCGGCGCCCTGCGTGTGGCTCCTACCTCGCCCACGTCGGTGGACCTCCTGAGCGCCCGAGCCGGTGGAGCAGCGGACCATCCGGAGCACGGCTACAAAGCTCAAGCTTGGAGATGTAGCATGTTATGTAATCCTGCTTGACTGATGTTTTGTAAATTGTGCGTGCGGTAGTAAATTTGGAAAATTTTGATTGCACAGAAATCAACAATGACTCGATAAATTGTATAGATGACAGATTGTGTTCTGAATTGTGATGCTTGAGCAAGTGCGGAGATGGAAAATGAGCCATGCAAGGCGGCAGCTGTAGTTACTGAATCGGAGAAGACCAGAGTTTGACAGAATCCGACCAGACGAAGAAGACACCCCACAGTGAAGCCCGCAGATATCCTCTGCTTCGTTATACTGATGAACTGAATGCAGATGAACCAGGTCCTGACATGAATTGAGCTATGACATGAACGAGCGAAAAATTGCAGAGCTCAAAATATCACAGGAACGAGCAGAAGGATGTGGAGGAAGGCGCTGGCACAGCCGCTGCAGCCGGATGCGCGAAGGAGAGGCTCGACCGTCGGGGCGCGAGAGGAGAAGGAGTGCGGCCTCGCGGCCAAACGCAGGCGGGGAGCGAGGGCCTGCCTCGGGACGACGACACCGGAGCATACGAGGAAGACGATGTGGTCGAAGGCGAAGGGGAATAGCGAGCTAGCACCGTGGCTCCGATGAGCCGCTCTGACCGGTTGCTGTGCGGCTCGTGAGAGGATTTGACGACTTCGCCGTTGGATCGCAGCGTGACGGTGGAGATGAAGTGACTGCCGAAAGCAGTCGATACTTGTGACTGCAGAGGATCCGAGGGAGGCAAGTGCAAGGTAACTGTACACGAACTACCCTCCCCAAGAACCTTGGCGGCCTGGGTGTTCTGAATCTCGACAAATTCACACGAGCCCTGCGGCTTCGTTGGCTTTGTCTAGAGTGGACGACACTTGAGAAGGCTTCGGCAGAAACCGATGTGCCTTGTGACGACACTGATCGGCTTCTTTTCGCTAACTGCACACGCATCATCTTGGGGGATGACAACAAAGTGGATTTCTGGAACTCAGGCTAGCTCCAAGGCACACGGCCTAATGATGTGGTGCCACTCCTTTTTGCACGAACCAAAAAGAAAAAGCGATCGGTCGCTTCAGCCATCCTGGATCCGGGACATCAACTATCGCACCGGCTTTACGACGGAACATCTCCTCAAATTCACCACGCTTTGGGCACTCGTCACGCAGACGCCTCTGACACCACATCACGAGGACAAGACCAGTTGGACTTTTACAAAGCACGGGGATTACACCACGACCTCAACGTATAAAGCCTAGTTTACAGGTTCCCCGTTCCTGAACTTGCTTCGATATGGAAAGCCTGGGCACCACCCAAATGTAAATTCTTCGTGTGACTCATTCTACAGAACCACGTATGAACCTCCGTCCGCCTCGCATGCAGAGACTGGGATCACTGTCCATCCTGCCCACTTTGTAGGCAGTCTATGGAGACTGCTCACCACCTCTTCGCAGAGTGCCGCTACACACGCTGAATTTGGTCAGAAGTTGCAAGCTGGTTGGGTCTACCGGAGCTAAGGCCGGAGGCTCGGCCTTCCTCCTCGTCGCCGTTAGATTGGTGGACCACCTTCTCCATCCGTCCGAACGTCCCCCGGAAAGCTACCAGCTCAATAGCGCTTCTAATCACCTGGGAGATTTGGAAAGAGGGCAACAACAGAGTTATCGACCGTGCGAGGTTGGCTAGTCCGATCCATCCCTTTTGAATTTATGAGAATTTTTAACTAGATATACAGAAAGGCAAGCCGAATTTTCCAAGGAGTGGCATACAACGAATTGCCTTAGTCTACAAGCCTACTACACACCGGCGATGGCATATGTTCGTGCATGGTCGTCGTTGCTTCGCACGTACCCATCCAAAAAATGTCCTGGACTAGCCGACTAGCTAGCCTGGTCGTCGTCGCTTCTCTCGCACAACAGTTAAACTGCAGGTGGAAGGTTTCTAACTGTAAACCGTATGTGATCCATGGCCGCAAAGGATTAAGATCGGGTCGACGTGCAGGATGGCCTCGCCGTCGTCGGCCACCGTGCTGTTCACGGACAGCTTCCGGTTTCCGCCTCGCGTCGTGCTGTTGGTCTTCGCAGCACTAATCTATGGCGCGGCAGCTATTCAGCCCACCATGACCTTATGCTCCGGCCACGGCCCGTCCCCCTACTTCACCTCTCCCCCCGCCGTCACGAGCCGCGAGCTCGCCAGCTTCCTCGACGCCGTGTGCGCGGGCGCCTACGGAGCGGCGCACAGGTCCCACAACATGTCCTCTTACGTCGCCGGAACAAACCGGACCGTGTACGGGGTCGCCGAGTGCCGCCCCGGCGTGCCGGTCCCCGACTGCGCCGCCTGCCTCGCGGCGGCGTCCGCCCGGCTCATCGCCGGGAGGACGGAGTGCGCGGCGGCCGCCGTCTGGCACGACGTCTGCTTCCTCCGCTACTCCGACGGCGATCCCGTCCAGTTTCGTGATGGGGACGAGTGCACGACGACCGTGTTCAACGCCACGAGCACGCTCCCGCCGGACGTGGGCGGCGGAGCGGGGGTGCGGCGCCTCCTCGCCGCCGCCGCGCAAACGACGATGCGCAGCCACATGTCCCGCGGCGGCGTCGGTGCGAGCACAGCAGCAGCTGGAGTCGGAGCGCGCATCTACGGGCTGACGCGGTGCGCCGCCGGGGTGTCGTGCGCCGACTGCCGCCGGTGCCTCCGCGGGGCCCTGGCGGCGGCGGAGAGGGAGTACAACGGCAGCGCGGGGATGCAGATCCTGCAGCTCAGCTGCACGGCCAGGTACGAGAGCTATCCCTTCTACAACACCGCGCGCCTGCAGAGAGACATCGATGGTATTGGTGGCCATGTTATTATCGTTGACGGTAGCGGACACGTGAAGTATCTAGATCTGCATGGCAGGTACGAGAGGCATCCCTTCTACAACATCGCGCGCCTTCAGAGACATGGGGCTACTGGCCATGTTATCATTAGCGATGTCAGACACTTGAGCGGATCTGGATCTGCGTCCTATCCAGCTCCCGCACCTCCGGCAACGACACCACCTGGCGGTCAGACCCCATTGCCTTCTTCTCCAGCAGAAAATCCTCGGCCACCGCCACCGCCGTCACAAGCGCTTACCGCCGTTCATCATGCCGCCCCACCGGCTCCTGCTGCCACACCGCCTGGTAATTTAATTTGAGGAGCAATAGTAACAGTACTACACTCTACTACCGCACGCGTTCGTCACTGTCGAGACGATGTTTCCAGTTTGTCTCAAATTCAATGTTTATATTTGCCGAATGCTATTGCTAAAGTTTAACAATTTTGAATCTAAACGAGTTCAACTATAATGTTGTTAAACTAAAAAACAAAGTACTTGGGACATAGCTTCCACGTGGCCCCGCTCTGGGCGACTCAGGCGGCGGCGTCGCTGCCCCAACCAGCGCCCCCTCCCTCGGACCTACTTAAAACCCGTAAAAACGCAAAACGCAAAACACACCTCAAGCCTAACACAAAGCATACACAGGCGGCGCGGCCCACGCTGCGGTGGCCCCCCGCGCCCCCCCGCAGCGGCCCGGCAAGGCACCCCCCCCGAACGAAGTCCGCCTCGCTCGAGGGTTCCCGCCTCCCTCGAGTGGGCTCCGCCTCTCTCGAGGTTCCCTCACGAACGCACCTGCTCCCGCACGCGTACGGGCATTTAATGCTCTGACACAGCAGAGCCACGCCACTACGCACCTGGGAATCACACCCCGGCGCTGTTTCGCCAACTCCCTAGGGGGAGTCCATCCCCACCACTGTGGGGCACTGTGCGACGAAGCCGGTGTCAGCTCCGTGACACTGTGCCGCCCACTCTAGTATGGCTAATGTGCCGCGCCCACGAAAGGGGGCCGGCCACACCCTCGAGCCCTCCTCTCGTTACTTTGCAGGGTCAAGCCGTGACGTCAGGCCGGCGGGAGAGCCATCCCCCGTCGGCCGTCGGCCCGTGCGGCCATCCCCGCCCCTGCTGCGCCACGCCGTGCACTGCTACAACCACTCCGACGCTGTTGAGCATGCGGGGATGGGACTCCGCCACGCCCCGCTACCGTACCCCGTACGGATCACCGTCAATGGTTCCCTCGAGCCCGCCCGGGAGACGCCCCGGTCAACCACCACGGCTCCACCCTCGAAGTCGCCCCCCGTTCAAGCACGGAGCACCGTACGCCATACCATCACACGTAGCGAAATAGTGCGGCATGCCTGTAAATCACCCTCTCGTTGGCCTATAAAAGGGAGGTGATCCCCCTCGCCGCAGGGGGGCGAGAACATGAGACACGGGATAACAGATAGCAATCGATTGCACGCTCTCCGCCTCCCCCAGGATATTGGCACTCGCCTCAATCACTCCGCTTGTGACTTGGAGGCCACGCCTCCTCTCCCCGCCTTGCTTGTAGACGCCCCACTACGGGCACCCCAAGTGCGAAGCAATGTAGTGCCTCGAGCACATCCCCTCGCCGGACGTACGGCTCCGGCGGGAACCGGGATAAACCAAGTGTCCTTAGTTGCTTAGCACCGACCATCGAGAGACGGATCTCGGCCGCTTATTACTAGTTAGTGTCGGGACTACATTCCGCACCGACGCTGGCGCCCACCGTGGGGCACGCGTGCCGAAGATCAATTCGTCACCCGGCTCTCTCGATGGTGATTCGCACCGAGTACCGCGGTCGGCGTTACTCCATGGGTAGCTCGGACCCCCTCCCGCACGGATTCGAAATCCGGTTCGGGGGCCCGAACTTTCGGGCTACGGGGAACGGCTACACGATACGCCTCACTAACCGTGAGGAACTCCGCACGCGACGCCAAGCCGGGTCCGTCCCGGCCGCCGCCGCACACGTGGCCATGACGCCGGCGCCCGCCGGCACGGACACGGCGGGTCCTTCGGCGCCACGACGCCGCCATCGCTCCGGCCGGCACTCGCGACGGGCGCGGTCGGAACGCCGGCATGCGGCACGTGTCGCATCGCAACGCGACGCACCCACCGGTGAGACGGCGGCCGCCCCGGCGGGGGAGCGCTCGGTCTCCGAACCGCTCTTCCCTATGCGCGGCGCCACGGCGGCATACGTCGCGAACGCCAACGCCAACACAACGATGCGCAGGGTTCCCCCTGGCCGCCATGTCTTGGTTGCCAGGGACCCTAGCGCCTCCGCCGGCGACGAGTCGTCCCAAGGCTCCACCGACGAGCTGCCACCCGCCACTTCGCATGGATATGCGGAGTGGGACTTCTCCGGCGTGCCGGACCCAGTGATGTTCAGGCGGTTCCTCGACGCCACGGATTACTGGTTCGGCTACTCCGACGACTCCAACACCGGGAGCTATGACCCCGCGCAGGAGTGCTGCGTCGTGATCGCCAGCGACCCAGCGAACGCCGCCGACGCGGCAGGTGCCAGCGACGGAGAGGTTCCTCCCCGCTCCGGGAACCGAACCGCGACCGGCCGCGGGGCCAAGCGCCCCTCCCCCTTCGCCGCCGAGGGGGGCCGACATCAACGCACAACTGGCCCAAGCACGCGAGCTCGAGGCCAAGCTGGCAGAATAGTACAGCACGGTGCAGTTGCTTCGAGCCTCTATCGCGGGAGAAGCCTCCACGCGCAGCGAGCGCGCGCCTGAGTTGGGCAAACAAGCCCGCGACCGCATCAACGCCGACTTCAATGTCGACAACCCGGACACGCCCCCGCGAGCGAGTCAGAAGCTTATTGCTGCCGCAACACTGTTGCGGGCCATGCCCGCCCCCTCGACGCCCGAGGCGCGGACACCGAACCGTGAGGCGCGAGCACTCATCGAGCAAGCGGCCGTCCAACGAGCCGAAAGCTCGGCGTCCCGCATCCGCCAACAGGGGAGTGCGCGGGACGATGGGGGTGCGCAAGGCCCCGAGCCCTCGGTGCACGCGAGAGGCGCGGCCCGAGCGTCCCGCCAACCCGGGGCGCACGCCGGCCAAGGAACGGCTCCTCGACACGCGCGGGCAAGCCCAAGATGGCGACGCCCGCAATGTCATCAACGCCCGACGAGCGAGTAACGCGGAGGCGCGGGCGGCGGCAGGCTAGCACCCTCGATGGGGTGGACGCTACGACAGCGGGGAGAACCGCTCACCGACGCCGGAGCCCCCGGGAACCCGCGTGTTCAGCCGGGAGATCCGCACGGCGACCTTCCCCCAGCGCTTCCGCCAGCCCACGACGATCGTCAAGTACAACGGGGAGACGGACCCCCGTGTGTGGCTCAACGATTACCGTCTGGCATGTCAGCTAGGCGGGGCCACCAGCGACGAGGTCATCATCCGCAACCTCCCCCTGCACCTCGCCGACTCGGCGCGGACGTGGCTCGAGCACCTGCCGGCCGGCCCGCATCCACAACCGGGACGACTCGGTCCGCACGTTTGTGGGAAATTTCCGGGGCACGTACGTGCGCCACCGGAAACTCCCGGGGACCTGCGCTCTTGCACTCGAAGCCCGACAAATCGCTCCGGGATTTCATACGGCGCTTCTCCAAGCGCCGTACGGAGCTCCCGGGCGTGGCGCGGTCCGAAATCGTGCACGCTTTTCTCGAAGGCACCACGTGCGGGATCTTGTGCGCGAGCTCGGGCGGAGCCCGCCGGTTGACTCGAACGAGCCGTTCGACATCGCCACCAGCTTTGCCTCGGGTGAAGAGGCGGTGGGGGGCGATCTTCGACGGCAAGAAGGGCAAGCGCGTGGACGATACGCCCGCGGAGGGCAGCAAGTCCAAGGAGCTCCGCCAAAAGAACAAGCGGGGCAAGAAAGGAAAGAAGCCGCGCCGGGAGGCACGCGAGCGGGGGGCGTGACGACGATGATGGCGAAGCTCTTGCTGTTGACCCGGCTCGACGGGGCCCTCGACCGGCCCCTCGAGGCCCGGGAGTTTTCGACGACATGCTGAAGAAGCCATGTCCCTACCACAAAACGCCGGTCAACCACACCCTCGAGCAGTGCGACATGCTCAAGCGGTTCTACGGCCGCGCCGCCGCGAAGGACGACGAGGCCAAGAAGGACGGGGGTGACGGCGACGCCGGCGGCTTCCCCGCCGTGGAGAACGTCTTCCTCATCTTCGGGGGGCCGACCGTCGACATGTCCAGCCGCCAGCGCAAGCGGGAGCGGCACGAGGTTCTCGCCGCAGAGAAGGCGCCTCCCTCCTTCCTCGACTGGTCGGAGGACGCCATCACGTTCAGCCGCGAGGATCACCCGAACCGCATCCCCAACCCGGGTCAGTACCCGCTGGTGGTCGACCCGGTCATCGGGAATGCGCGGTTCTCGAAGGTCCTGATGGACGGAGGCAGCAGCCTCAACATCCTCTACGCGCACACGCTGCGCCTGCTGGGGATCGGGTTGGATCAGCTGCGGCCCAGCACGACGCCATTCCACGGCGTCGCGCCGGGCAAGCGCGTCCAGCCCCTCAGAGCGATCGACCTATCGGTCCGGTTCGGCACACCAAACAACTATCACAAGGAGACGCTCACCTTCAAGGTGGTGGGGTTCAGGGGAGCGTACCACGCCATACTCGGCGACCCCGCTACGCCAAGTTCATGGCGGTCCCCAACTACACCTACCTCAAGATGAAGATGCGGGGCCCAACGGCGTCATCACCGTGGGCTCGTCCATCGAGCACGCGTTCGACCGCGACATCGAGTGCGTGGAACACGCCGAGGCACCGGCGCTGGACGAAGCGCTTGTCGCCAACATGGAGAAGATGGTCAACGAGGACCTCGACTCCGCCGCGAAGCACGCCGGCGCCTTCGAGGCCGCCGAGCGGACCAAGGAGGTGCCCCTCGACCCCCGCCGCCCCCGAGGGCAAGGCGTTGAGGGTCAGTTCTACCCTCGACCCGAAATAGGAAGTGGTGCTCGTCGACTTCCTCCATGCCAACACCGACATCTTCGCGTGGAGCCCCTCGGACATGCCAGACATCCCGAGGGAGGTCGCCGAGCACTCCCTTGACATCCTACCTCACTCCCGCGCTGTGCAGCAACGGCTGCGCCGCTTCAACGAGGAGCGGCGCCGGCAATCGGAGCGGAGCTGCGGAAGCTCATCGAGGGCCGGGTTCATCAAGGAAGTGTTCCACCCCACTTTGCTAGCTAATCCTGTATTAGTAAAGAAAAAGAACGGGAAGTGGCGGATGTGTGTAGACTACACTAGTCTTAATAAAGCATGTCCTAAAGTTCCTTTTCCTTTGCCGCGTATCGATCAGATCGTTGATTCGACCGCTGGGTGCGAACTGCTCTGTTTCCTTGATGCCTATTCCGGGTACCACCAAATAAAAATGAAGGAGTCCGACCAGCTCGCGACTTCGTTCATCACGCCGTTCGGGATGTACTGCTACGTCACGATGTCGCTCGGCCTCCGAAACGCGGGCGCAACATACCAGCGATGTATGCAGCACGTCTTCGGAGACCACATCGGGCGAACCGTTGAGGCGTACGTAGACGATATAGTCGTAAAAACCAGGAAGGCGGACGACCTGGTTAGCGACCTCAGCATCGCGTTCGGCTGCCTACGGGCCAACGGGGTGAAATTAAACCCCGAAAAATGTGTCTTTGGCGTGCCGCGGGGCATGCTTTTAGGATACATCGTCTCCCAGCGAGGCATCGAGGCCAACCCCGAAAAGGTTGCAGCCCTCGAACGAATGGGTCCGATTCGGGACCTCAAGGGGGTCCAAAGGGTGCTGGGGTGCCTTGCCGCCTTGAGCCGCTTCATCTCGCGGCTCGGCGAGAAGGGCCTGCCCCTCTACCGGCTCCTCAAGAAGCATGAGCGTTTCTCCTGGACCACCGAGGCCCAGGAGGCGCTTGATAAGCTGAAGGTGTCCCTTACCCACGCCCCAATCCTCACTTCGCCGCAAGATAGCGAGCCTCTATACCTCTACGTGGCTGCAACCACCCAGGTGGTCAGCACCGTAATCGTGGTAGAGCGCACGGAGGAGGACACGCTTTGCCGGTTCAGCGGTCGGTGTACTGCATCAGCGAAGTCTTGTCCGACACCACGACGCGCTACCCGCAAGTCCATGTCGCTTTACACGGTGGTTCTCGCGCGACGTAAGCTCTGCCACTACTTCAAGGCTCACCCGGTCACGGTGGTTTCCTCCTTTCCGTTAGGGGAAATCATCTGTAACCCGGATGCAGCGGGCAGAATTGCCAAGTGGTCGGTGGAGCTGATGGGTGAAACGCTCGCCTACGCCCCGCGCAAGGCCATCAAGTCCCAAATTTTGGCAGATTTCATAGCCGAGTGGACGGACACGCAATTGCCGCCGCTACAGATGCAGGCCGAATGCTGGACTCTGTACTTCGACGGCTCGGTGATGAAGATAGGTGCGGGCGCGGGCCTGCTCTTTGTCTCACCCCTCGGGGAGCACATGCGGTACGCTGCGCGCCTTCACTTCCCCGCATCAAACAACATGGCCGAGTACGAGGCCCTACTCTGCGGCCTCAAGATCGCCATCGAGATAGGCATCAAACGCCTCGACGTGCGGGGGGACTCGCAGCTCGTGATCGACCAGGTCATGAAAAACGCGAGCTGCCACGACGATAAGATGGAGGCGTACTGCAAGGCCGTGTGGGCCCTCGAGGACAAGTTCTACGGCATCGAGCTCAACCACGTGCCTTGCCGATACAATGAGGAGGCGGACGAACTCGCCAAGATCGCGTCGGGGTGGATCACCGTCCCCCCGAATGTCTTCGCCCGGGACGTCGCCCAGCCGTCCGTCAACCTCGAGCCGCACCCCTCGAGCGGCACAGAACCCTCGGGGGCTTCCACGAATCCAGCGTGCGCAGAGCCCATGGACGAGGACCCCTCGAACGAGGCGTACGTGCTCTCCCTCCTCGAGGGGTACGGCGCCGACGAGGCCGAAGCCATGGACGTCGAACCAGCCCCCAGCAAGGTGGACTGGCGTGACAAGTACAACGCCTGGATGGACCGAGGGGAACTCCCCTCGGACCGGTCCAAGGCCAGGCGCATCGCCAGGATGGCCAAGTCTTTCACTCTCGTCGACGACGAGCTGTACAAGCGTGCCGCCTCCGGCATCCTGCAGCGATGCGTGCCCATCCCCCAGGGGCGCAAGCTCCTCCGGGATATACACGCGGGCGTATGCGGCCACCACGCCGCACCTCGCACCCTCGTGGGCAATGTGTTCCGCCAGGGCTTTTACTGGCCCACCGCGGTCGCTGATGCCAGCGAGATCGTGCGCACCGCGAAGGGTGCCGCTTCTACGCTCGCAAGTCCAATCTCCCCGCGCACGTCCCGGCGACCATCCCTATCACGTGGCCTTTCGCCGTGTGGGGGGACCGGACATCGTCGAGCCCTTGCGGAAGGCACCGGGGGCTACACCCACCGTTGGTCGCAATCAACAAGTTCTCCAAGTGGGTGGAGGTGCGCCCCATCACGAATCTCGGGGCGGAGCGGCGGTGACGTTCTTCACCGACATCGTCTACCGCTTCGGAGTGCCCAACTCCATCATCACCGACAACGGGTCTCAATTCACAAGCGGGTGAAGTTCCCCGGAATTCCGTGATAAGTTCCACATCCGCGTGGACTGGGTAGCCGTGGCGCACCCACAGACCAACGGTCAAGTGGAGCGCGCCAACGACATGATTCTACAAGGCCTCAAGCCCAGAATTTTCGACCGGCTGAATAAGTCTGGTCGGAAATGGCTCCACGAGCTGCCGGCGGTTGTGTGGAGCCTCAGGACCACCGCAAGCAGGGCCACCGGGTTCACCCCATTCTTCTTAGTCCATAGCGCGGAGGCCATCCTCCCCACGGACTTAGAATACGGGTCGCCCAGAGTCCGGAGCTACGACGAAGGTGCCAACCAGCGAGCCCGTGAGGACTCGCTGGACCAATTGGATGAGGCACGCATCGTGGCCCTAATGCATTCCGCGAGGTACCAGCAAGCTCTAAGGCGCTACCAAACTCGAAAGGTGCGACGACGGGACTTCAGCAAGGGGGATCTCGTCCTAAGACTACGTCAAGACAATCGAGGCCGCCACAAGTTGTCGCCCCATGGGATGGACCCTACATCGTGGTGAAGGTGCTCAAGCCCGACACGTACAAGCTAGCCAACGAGGACGGCGAAGAGCTCACCAACGCTTGGAACATCCACCAGCTACGTCGCTTCTATCCCTAGCTAGGATTTCCAAGTTTTTGTTGTAAATTACATGCCCAGCACCCCAGCTGGCAGCACAAATGTAAACAACAATCAGTTAATAAAGTTAAAGGGCAACTCGGCTTTCCCCAGAAAACCAAGTCACCCTCGGGGTGTCACACCCGATTTTCCGAAGGAAACTAAGTGCAAACCTATATGCATGCCGAGGATCAAGTTTCATGCATATAGTTGACATAAGTGAATAGCAGAAACAATATCACATAAGAAAAAGGGAGATTATCGAGTATTACGCTAAATTCCGGAAACGAAGGCACCAAACTCCACAAGCGATCCGATCGGGGGTTGCGTACGCCTAGAACCAGCAACACCTTCACAAGACTTCGCAGTAGCTTCCTCCTTCGAGCAACATTGTTTATAACAAGGGTGAGCACTTGTCATACTCGGCAAGTGTGGGGAAAGTATGAATGCAAAGGCTTTATAGTGGACCGGATATAAGCATTTAGCATTTTAGTTAGTCAAATTTTATTAACACTCGATTACTAATAAAGTATAAGTTTATACCAACCCACAATTAAGCGTAAAGATAAGAGAAACGCCATAAGCATATGGCAAGCATAACCATAACACATATCACAATTTAAGTCCATCTTCAAGTTCAATTATCATGTGAGGGTCCAGGCCTCTCTTGACCGTGAGCACGGCTAATCAATTAGTTTAACACTCGCAGAGGTTGTACACTTTCACCACAAGCGCCGTAAAAGCTCCGAAGAACTTTGAACCCAACCACGTGATGCTAGCTAGGCACCATACCACACTACCAAGGTGTGGTTGCATAGGGTCACTACAAGGCCTTTACAAAGGTTCTCCAACAAGTTGTGACCCACAAGGTCCGGATCGATTAGCAAGGTATAAAGTCCCCTAGCGGTCGATACCCCACCATAAAAAGAATAACACACCCAACCCCCTGCTAGAGCGAGTACATACCCCGCAGTACCGCCGATCCCTTGTCCTTATCAGGTAAGATCACCCCAAGCTAAAGTTCCTAATTATTCAGCCAAGACCATTGCCCGTTTAGTTCTTGTGGTTGTACTGTTTTCCTGGGTGGTTCTCCATGTTCCGATTAATGCACAGTGATCTTGTATTAAAATTATCATAAAGGAACATAGAGCATAAAATGGTAACCATGTTGATTAACACCAACCCAGTTGAGCAAACTAAGCAATATCTACCATCCATATTAATTAAGAACCAGGTTTAAGATAATAGTCGATGAGGCTAGTCATCCTTAATAGGAACCCATCAAAGTTAATGCAAAGCAATGCAATAGTGATTAATAAAGTTATTAGGACAAAAGATCAAGGACACACTTCCTTTAACCAAAAAGTAGTTGCTCGGAATATCTTCACCTTCACGCTCTTCCAAGCTCTTGAACCACGTTCAACGTTCACTCTAATCGCATCAATCATAGGGCACAAACATACACAAGCAAACAAACAACCATAACTAAGAACAATACATCAATCAAATTAAAGCTTTAAAAGAACGCACTAAAGGATAGGCTTGATTAGATGGATCACTAAAGAACACAAAGTGTGCTTGGAAGGGAAAGGCTTGGTTAGCTTTGAAGAGATGGTTGCAAAATATTGAGCAAGGATCGGGAAGATCGCACGGAGATAGAGCTCGATTCTTTTGGTTACGTAAGCGCAAGAAACGCTGAAACAGAACTAAGCTCGAAACTATCGTGAGATCATTATCAAACAACAAGAGACTACGCTTGACATATTTTAATTAAGAAATCATGTGAAAGAATATTTCAGAGAAATACTCTATGTTACCATTAAACAAGTTACATTTAATTAAAGAAATCGCGATAAACCTAATCATATTTTATTTATAACATTTGAGTGGAAGTTATGTCAAATTAACGAACTTTAGAAAGATAAAGCAAGTATAAGATATCTAGGCGGTAACTTTATGTCACGTGTTCAACTAAATATATTCAATATTGAAAAGACATTTATGATGTCATTAGGCATATTAACTTTATTATGAAAACCGATGTTTAACTCTAACATCTTTTATTTAGGAAAACTAGTTACGAATAGGGATTAACCAATTACATCGTGATTAAAGAAACCGGATTAGAACCTAATCACTTTTTATTTATAGAAGCATTGGAGCAAGAATTTAGTCAAGATTAACACGCATCTTTAGTATTAAAACAAGTAACAGGTGATACACATGCTAACACACAAGGTTAAGGTGAAACGAACTAGAACGGTAGAAACGAACTATAGCACGCACACAAACCTTAGGCTAGGGTTTAGGAGAACTAGTCTACAAAGAGAACTTGGGTGATCAACCGACACACTAACCAAGGGTGATCCGAAAGGTGAAGCGGATAACGGGGTAAACTCTAAAGAAAGGTAGCTATGATAGATTAGGTACAAGAGCACAACCGATTCATAAAGAGACAACCTAACTGGGATAGGATAGGAATGAACTAGATATTGATGAACGAGATTCTAAGAGAAACATGAAATAAGAGTGATAAGATTACTTGATAGGCAACCGAGCGTGGAAACTACTCACACGGATAAAGCTACTAAGTTAAGCGCAAACTCTAAGGCTTGATTAGATGCACACGGTTTAGCTCGAGGCTAACACTAGAAAGGTTTAGAGCTTCTCATAAACTTGATCAAAAGAGATAAAGCTAATACCGAACGTCTAACGAATTATTTGCATATGAGAGATCAAACTATGAGCTTAGGTTTATTTTAATTAGCAAAAATATGCAAAGGATAGTTCATAAAGAAAATACCCTAAGTTGGATTTAATGCAAATTAGATTTTATTTGCAAAGCCGGTTAAAGAACTAGTCAAGTTTTACTTACAAAGATTCATATAAGAATTATTCCAATTAAACATTTAATTTAGAAAAATAAACTATATGAATAACCTAAACGAAACTTTGTAATTCGAGTAGATCATATTATTATTAAAAGAAACATTATGGTATTGGCATTAATCAAAATTAACATTTATTTATAAAGCCGGAGTAAAAGCCTAATCATCTTTTAATTATAAAAGTTCATTAATAATTAGGCAAATTAATATTTGACTTATGGAAAATTGAGTAAAAGATCTAATTAGATTTTATTCATAAAAGCATGTAAATCAACCATTAATCAAAATTAATATTAATTTTATTTTCAGAAAACAAACATGGTGAAAAACACACCACTAACGCGTGCTTTACATTATTATGAACCTAACGCAATTTGAACGAATTAAATCGGATCTAAAACAAAGATTCTATGGACAAAACAAGATTGCAGGGGCACGAACGAGATTAACCATAGATTTAAGGGGTTAGCGAGAGAAGATCCGCAAGACACATGCAATAGTGCTCGCAAAACCGATAAAGCTCGGGGTTAGATCTGAAAAAGGGCTTAGATTGGATCTGGATGAAAGAATCTAAACTGTTTAGGGAGTTTTCTCGGAAAAGGAACACGACACAAGAAAAGTATTCGGGATAAAAGGAAACAGCGGGGGGTTAGATGCAAAACGAAGAGGGGTCATCCCCTTCCTCCGACCACGAGCGAACGAGGGGGGCACTAGGGGGTGGCGGCGCCGGCGTCCTAGACTGCCAGCTGCTCGGGTAAGTAAGGAAAACGAAGAGGAGATTGATACGGTCGCAGGCGTGTGCTCACCTCGAGCGGAGAAGGACAGGAGGCGCCGGATTTTGAGAAGGGGCGGCGACGGGGTTGGCGGCCGACGGCTCGGCCTCCGGGCACGTGCGGCGCTCCGCTGCTCGGCCGGCTACGGAAAGGGGCGGCGGACGTCCGGCTCGGCGTCACGAACTTCATGGCGGGGTTTAATTTCTTCGGAAGACGGCGGCCGCGACGAACCGGCGACGCGCGCGCGCGGCGGCCGGCGCCGCATGGCTCGGTTGGTGTAGGCGACGACGGGTCGGGTGCGCGACGGCCGGAGCAGGGGCTAGGGCACGCGGCGCATGGCCTCCACGTCTTATAGGGCGGGGGCGCGGGGTCGGCCCGTGGCGTGCACGGACGCCGAGGGGAAGGCGGCGGCGGCGCCCACCCGTGTCCGCCATGGACGCGGGGGGGAGTTGGGGATCCGGGGCCCGGATGGGCTTTCGCGGGGGCGGGCTCGTGGCCGGGCCGGCGGGTTGGGATGCTTGGGCCAAAAGTTACCCCGTGCCAAGGAAAAGAGTTCGGGGCAACCGCATACTTCAAGATTTGGGCGCGCGTGTCCCCGGTCGGGACGCGAAACGAGCCGCGGAAAGAGTTGGAGGAGTAAAGGCGGACTTCCGAGGATGGGCTTGGCCCAAAAGAATAGATAGTTTTTATTATTATTATTATTATTATTATTATTATTATTATTATTATTATTATTATTATTATTTTATTTTCTGAATTCAATTTTCAATGCGAAAACATTTCCGGAAATCCTAGAAAATGTTTTAAAGCACGAAAAATACTCGAAAATTCCAAAAATCCCAGGAAAATTCCCGGAGATAGATTGAGACACGAACAAACCAAATAAAGTATTTGGAGCTAATGAAAAATATTTTAGAGCCTTCTAATAAATAGGAAATGCTAGGGGAAAATGAGAATAAATTCCGGAAAAATCGGAAAATTCTCGAAGGTTTTGGACAGCTCTCCTAAACGCACTTTTGAATCCTTTTACACTCAAGAAGCACTGAGATGCAACGGCATGAGTGCAACACTCTCAACTTTTTATTTAATTTAGAAAATCAAACAAGGATTTTTCATATACTATATTTCGTGTAAAGAAAATAAATGTTGGAAAAAGTTTTAACATTATGAGAAAATTGTAATTTAACTATTCTCTCTATTGACATCCTGAAATTAGAAATTTCAAAGTGTGACAGGGGGCTACTACGGGGGGCATCCCCCCCAAATGGTCCCATTTTTTGCAAAAATTCAACTCGCAAACGCGCTAAGTACGATTCGACCTTGGCCTCGAGCGAATCCAGACGTGGCGCGGGTGGCCAAGCGGAAAGGATGCGCGAACCAGAGATAGCCTACGGCTCCGCGAGGATACGACCCTTCTCTCTTGCCTCCGGCCCAGCGGGCTACTCACGAAAATCGAACTCCCCCAACCCAAATTCGCCCAAGCAGAGAAAGAAATAGAACAACGCGATAAATAAAAACACCACTTAAATTTACAAGCGCTTGAACATTTCAAGAGTTTACTTGTTTATTTACATGGCAACATGGCCCAGATACTAACATTCAAACGAAAAATGGGCCAAGTGCCCAGCGATCTTCAGGCTTGAGGCGCGTCGGTGTCAGCAGCGTCTGGGAACAAGAACTCCACGAAGGCTTCGGTGAGCGTCTCGACGGCATCGGCGGCGAGCGCGTCCACGTGCTCCATTGCCACCTCGTCCTCGACGCCCTCCAGGACGACGTAGCTCGATGCCACAGCCTCGAAGTTCACATCGTAGTGGGACCGCACCATGCCGAGGGCCTTCTGGACGCCCTGGTGAAGCGCGCGACGCATGCGCCTAGAGACGTGCCCACCAAGGGCGCGCAGACGGCCGGCCGGCCGAGCTTCGGCTTGCGCCTCGCCCTCTTTGACCGCCCCGGCGGTCTCGAGGGCCGCGGCACGCGGCTCTACCGGCCTCCCGCTCGGAGGAGTTGTAGGCGACTGCGGCGTCTCGGCCCGATTGGTCGCGTGCCCCGGCGCGGTGCGCGAGCCCGGGTGCCATGAGCAAAGGACATCAAGAGGGGAACGAACCCCCGAAGGGAAGATCAGCAAAACAAAACGACGAAACGTCAAATCACCTTCAACCTCGCTTCCTCTCCACCTCGAGAGCTTGGCGCTCGACCTCGACCGCCTGCTGCAGGTTTAAGACCGTGGCGCTCTGCTCCTCGAGGGACCGACGCTGGTCCTCGTTCGAGATGTCGAGGGCACTCGGCTCCCCCGTCGAGCTTCGAGAGCTCGTCTTCACGCTCCTTTAGTGACGCCTGCACCCCCGCAAGTGCAGTGTGCTCCCGCTCGAGCGCCGACCTGGCCTCGACAAGGGCAGCCCGTTCCTGCTGGAGCTGGCCCTCGGCCCCTGGCGGGTGGCACGCTCCCCGCCGGAGCCGCTCCTCCGCGGCGACGACCGCGGCGGCCTTGGCGGCGAGGGCGGCCTTCAACTCCTCGGCCTCCTTGGCCCTCTCTCGCTCGGCCTCCCACGCCCTCTCCTCGGCCGGCTTCACCGGGACCGCTCCTCCTCGAGCTCCGCGCGCTCCCGCAGCATTCGGCCGGGACGGAGACCACCTCCCTCTTCCGGGCGGCCACCACGGAGTGCGCCCTCTCCAGGTCCTCCCTTGCCTGCTGCAGCGCCTCTTCCTGGTCGATGAGGGCCATGCGGACCCGCTCAACGGTGGAGGCACGTGGCGTGGGCTGCCCCTCCAGCTCCAAGAGTTGGTCGCGCAGTGCCCCCGCCCGGTACGACAGCCAGCCGTCCTGGGTCCTTAGTGCCTTGGCGAGAGCGTCGAGGGCATCGCGCTGCTCCCGGAGCTGGCGGAGCTCAGCGCTCATCTGGTCGAGAGCGCCGTACCTGTCGCGGGCGCGGAGCTCCAGCTCCTGCCACCAACAGACGGAGACCAATGAGCGTCGCGCCGCGAAAAACAAACACGAAGACAACAGAACAAGGAAAAAAGCAACAATCTAGCGGACGGCGACATACCTGGAAGACACGCCACGCCGGGCCGCCGTGGATCTGCAGTGCCTCGTTCAACGCCCGGTTGAGCGAAGTGCCGTAGCCGTGCAGCTCCTCCCACAGCTGCTGCTCCTCTTGGGCATCGGTGAAGAAGGGGGATGGCGCATCGACGTTCTCTTGCCCCTGCCCCGGGCCCGCCGCCGGATCGCTCGAGCTAGGGGGGCCGGCGTGGGACGAGGAGGCCTCGGCGCCGGTGCCTCGAGCCCCCGGCCACCATGTGGCCATCCCACCGTCTGACGAGCGCCCCGCCCGAGGCCGGTAGGCTTCCCCACCGGTCCCACCCCGGCGGCGGGGCGTCGTCGTTGAAAATCTCCATCGCCGTCGCCTGGGAGCTGCCGGCGAGGGCGGGCTCCCCGCGGCCCGGCGCGGCGACTTCCGCCTCCGGCGGCGGCACCTCCGCGGCCGCGGGCTCCCGGCCGCGCGCGGCGACCTCCGCCTCCGGAAGCGTCTTGGCGGCCGCGGGCGCCGGACGCGCCTCTGCGGCCGACGACGCCGGCAACGCCACTATGACCGGCGCCGCCGGCCGCGCCTCGGCCACGGCCGGCTCTCCGTCGCGCCTCCGCCGCCACCGCCGCGGCTCCGCGGTTGTTGTCACCCCGGTCGCGGCCCCGAGGCCTCGGCCGCGCTTTGAGAGGCCCCGCTCGCCGTCGTCGCCGTGCTTGCGCCCTCGACGAGCGCCGCCTGGTTGGGATGGACGCGTCTGCCCTCAACACCTTGGCTGATGCGAGGAGGCGCACAGTTGGCGCCACCCTGCAAACATGGAAACAAATCGTCAGAGTCCCGCCTATCGGGCACATGACCCCACGGGAGGCAACTCCTTACCTCAAGGAGGAGAAGGCCCACTTCCTCTTCCTCGAGGTCCCCGCTGACGTCGCGGGCGCGGCCGGCGCGGCCGCCGCCGCGCCCCCTCGCCGCCTCCGCCATGCGCACGGCCTCCGCCGCACGCACGGGTGCCTCCGTGGCGCGCGCCGGCACCTCCGTGGCTCGTGCCGCCTCTCTCGCCGCGGACCGCCCGGTGGCGGGTGCGTTGACGGTGAAAATCCGTCAACCTAGCCATGAGTTTACCTTCGGTGTTGGCATGAGTTTTCTACCTTATCCATTGGTACTAACCCCCGTGGTATAACAAGTTCACGTGTGCATGTCGGTTTTGGAGTTTAATGTTTATGCGGGGTTTTAGTGTTAAATGCAAGACTTTCGGGATAAGTTCATCAAGCACCTCATGACAAGACCATGAAGCCCCGTACAAGTCATGCAAAGAAGCAAACTTAACTCCAAGAAGCCCGGGACTTGATCCGAGAAGACGACGGACTCCGGGGACCCGACCGGAAAAGTGCCGAATCTTGCAAGACAAGGAGTTGAGTCCAATTCGGAGAGAAACCGACGACATGGACCTACATGCGAAGGGGGAAACATCCAGGAAGCAAGGGAACCGACGTGGGGCAAAGGAGCCCACGGGGCCGGGCCTAAATGGGCCCGGGCCGGCCGGCCCCGATCCGGTCGGCCCGTGCCCATTTTGGGCCCAAACACGCTCTCCTTTGCCCTAGCCGCCAATCGGGCTATTTATAGTCCCCCGACCGAGAGCCACGGGGAGAAGATTTCGTCTTCGGCCGCCGAGAAGCGAGAGAAGAGAGGGACACCATGTCGGAGAGGAGAGGGTCGAGCTAGTTGACTAGGGTTTCCCTAGCCGACGTGGGAACCTTGCATGGAAGACCACGTCGGAGTTCCCAGAGCTAGAAGCAAGATCAAGGAAGGATCCCGGTGGTGATTTTGTGTATGTATCATTGTTATAGTTGAATTATCAAGTTGAATCTTTTCCTAGCGATCAAGTGTTTCCTCGAAGATTTCGTTTTTCGATCGACTTTGCTTATTTCAATTCTATTCTCGAGATAGATTACATAGGGTGTTCTTGTAGCCGCGGTGGCTAGAGGTACACGCCGGATCTTCCGAAAGAATCTCGACTTGTCTTTTGACTCGCCCTAAGCTCCCCGCATGAATAGGTATACGTTGTGACGAACGGGGGTCTCGAAAGGCGGATGTTTTCGGATTTGGACGGGAAACCACGATTTAAAGAGGCTTCTATTAAGATTCGATTTGCTACTTCTTCTCTTGCTTGGAACTTCAACAAAAGGCTTACCCCGATCCCTCTAGATCGGTTTATCTACCCAATCTTACTTTGTTTTCTCCGGTCTTTAGTAGATTAGATTTATCTTTGTTTTGTGTTCTTATCTAGATGCATTAGGGTTTCTCTTTTACCAAAGATTGAAGTTATTTGGCTTTACTAGATCAACTCTTGCGTCACACATTTGTTCCACGGATTCGATACCTTGGGTTCACCACTCGAGGGAAGAAGGGTCCCTTGACTACGACGGGAGACTTGTACGCTTGCGAGTCACAAACGAACTTTGATACAATTATTAACCGTCAACAAGCCCCTTTTTCCCGGCGCCGTTGCCGGGGAACAAGTGATCAAGATTTGGTTTTTTATTGCCTTTTCGTAATTTTAAGTTTTCTTTTTGTCTTTCTTTTTGCATCTACTAAACTTTGATCATCCTCAAATTACATCTAATCTAGTTTGTCTAACCCTAGTTTTCATAGATTTATTTTTCCTTTCTAGTTTTGCATACTTTGCTTGTTGCTAACCCTAACCGGAGATGGTTGGCTACCTCTCCAAGAAACCCAAACTTTTTTGTGGATGATCCGGGGAAAACTTTACGAGGCAAAGGTGACATGCAACACAAGCTAAAGGGGTGGAAACCCTAGATTCAAAAGTTGAAGTCGAAGGACCGTTGAAATCTCCAAGGGAATCACCACCTCCAAGTCCAAAGGAAGATCAACCTCAACCACCGGAGCGCTGCGCACCCCGGACATCGTTGATCTACCTATCATAAACCTTCAAGACGCCGGGAGGCCGTTCAAGATCAAAGTCTCAACTATCCGCATGACGATTGCGAGAGCCGAATGCATACGAGTCGGATTCCTTGAGTGGCATATCGGTTTACTTAAGAGGAGGATGGAGAAGATGGAGATGGAGAAAGAAGCTCAACACCTAAAGGCCACCGAAGCAAGATCCTCATGCAAGGAGTGTGTGGAGTATGACCATGTCCAAGGCTAAGATCAACGAGGACGCCGTCACTAAGTTCGAGGCTATGGAGAAAATATTGAAGAATTTAGATGGCAAGGTGACGGAGGTCGGAAGCTCTATACGTGAAGTGTTCATCGTGATAAGATGCTAGACGCAAGTGGGACAACTTGCCGGCGCCCGATGGGTAACGAAGAAGAATATCCGAGACAACTCCAAGGTCCCAAGACGGCGAAGGCTACTCAAGCTCATTCGGGAGAGATGAAGGATCACTCTAGAGACCATGAAGATCACGACCGAAGGACCGGAGTTCGAGATGCCGAGCCACAAGGAAGTTGTTGCATCCGTCAAGACCAAGGACAAAGCCACTGTGAAGACCAAAAACAAATTGACTAAGACAAAGTGGGTACCCAAGATTGCAACGCCCTCAAAGAGCGTTGATCCGGAGAAATCAAGTGAAGAAGTCTAGCCATGGACTATAAACGAAGCGCTAGGCGGGGAGGCAACCCGTTTCGTCAAGTCAAGAATAAGCTACGGGAGGATAACCCGATTCCAGGTTTTTCGAGTCTTTTTAATAATTTAGTTTTTGAGTTTTATTACGCAAAGACATTAGACTTAGAAGTGGTTGAACAATATTAGAGACATAATTCTTGATTGAATGTTTGCTTTATCAAAAACCCTTTGCATGAACCCTCCTATGTGCTTGTTTGTTCTTTTCTTTTCGAGAAACCCTCCACCAAATAATTTCAGAACCTTAACTCAACCTTTCACCCTCATTATGGTGCTGAGGTTGACTTATTTTTCATGCTAAAACCACACGAGTAGAGCCACGATTTATATTTAAGTGTTAATAAAATTCAGCACGTGGTAGAACTCGCGTGAACCTAGAAATCAAAACTTTTGGTTGGTTTTAAAAATCTATATCCTTGGTTTCTCTAGGATTACAATTTTTCTAAGCCTATTCTAATTTTGTTTTATTCAAAATCTTTCTTATTTAGCCAAAATTAGAACCTAAACCTATGCCCCCATGATCAAGCCGGGAAAATGTCTGCTCTCAACCAATGAAGGCAAACTATACCGGTGAGACCGAAATCGACGTAAAAAGAAAATGTTTTCGTCTTGCATTTGTTTTTAATGGTTTAAAAACTTCTCTAAAATTATGTTCGAGCTCTTGCATGGCTCTGAAAAATATTTTAAATTTCGAATTAGAGGAATGCTTAACCTTAAACACACCTTAATGGAGGCAATCTAGTAATCATGCATGCACCATAGGATTCCCTTTCATCAACTTTCACCAATTCCACATGCAAAGGACAAGCATGGTGGGCAGCAAGCATCAACTTTGTAGGAATTTCATGGTGGCATGTGAAGCAAGTGGAGCTAGGGAGCATGGACATGACCCAAAACATGAAGCATCAAGTGGAAGGACCAATAGTGGACGAGAGCGTTTGGGCGGTGCAACTCGTGGAGCACGCGGGCGGGGGAAAGTTGCGAGAGGTGAAATGATCGTCTTTGGAAGAAAGACGAGACGGCGAGGAGCACCGAGGCCGGCCTCACCTACATAAGGAGCCCCCCGGCTCCCGTTTTCTGCAGCAAGCTTCCCTCTCCTTCCTTTGTTTGTGTGTTCAAGTTTGTGTGCTCAAAACCTCCGTAGACATAGCCAACCTTCCCAAGCTTGATGACTCAAGAAAAAAAAATCCACATCCTTAATCCACTCAAAGTCCGGATCCGAATCAAAGAGTTTAAGTGCCTAGTTACCGGTTGCAACCCGGAGTTTTAGTTGAAGAAAAGAGTGCAGCATGGAAGAAAACCACAAGTCTCTTCTCCAAGAAGAAGAGTTCGTCGTCATCCAAGCCGTCATCAACCACGTCTTCGAGAAGGCACTCGGTTTCCGAGTCTCCCGGAGCATAGAGACGGATACGGCGCCACCGAGGAGGAACGATGCTCTCCTCCTTGGTGGTATGAGGGCTGCAAGAAGCACTTCCATGAGGTTCACCGAACCTCGTGGGCACACGGAGGAGCAGCCCGCGCCACCACGACGATCGACTCGCTCAACCGCACCACCTCCTTACACCCCGACACACTCTTCGTACGGCTTCATCATCTTGTCGGCGGAGGAGGAGGAGAGGCTCGCCAATCTTGAGAAGAGGCTTGTGCCGAACGTCAGTTCGACGACCAAGCACTCTACACCTTGGGTTTTTGCACCGACATATACTATATGTTGGGGCACCTCGGATGGGTGCGGTTCTCCAACGGAATATCGGTGGACACCCATTTGGGTTACGCCTTGGAAATTTTGATGACTATTGCACCCATCGTTGATGATGATGGGGTGCAAAGCTTGTCATTCCGTTTGGAGGGAATCGAACAAGTGGTTCCCTACGAGCACGTTAGGGAGCTGCTTGGATTCCACAAGGGAGCTCCGGAGAAAGTTGACGTGCCACCCGGCATGTTGGCGGGATTTTGGAACATGATCTCCGGAGAAGCCCATCAACAACGCAATTGCATCCGCAACCCCATTATCCGGATATTTCACTCTTGGATGTGCAAGAGGGTATTGGGGAGGATGAAGGAAACAAAGGTGACCGACACGGAGTTGAATTGGCTATACTCGGCTTTAATTGCCGGGCGGCCAATAGACCCCTCTTACCTCATGATCAACCGTTGGTGTTGTGAAGCAACATCGGGGGCGGGTAATATTGGTTCGGGGTGTTACCTCTCCATGTTGGCCTTTTCCTTGCGGCCGGGGATCGCAAGAAACCCCGCTCACCTTTTGCGTGGTACCTCTCTCGGTTTTGAGTATTTGCGGCAAGGCAAATACATTAGTGGAGATAAGAGAGGAGGTTATCGGTTGGCCATAGTGAACCTACCCCTTCCGAATGAGAGGCTTAGGCTTTTCACCGAAGGAAGGGAATATTGGTTGGAAGAGGGATTACTTGTCCCCGCAAGAAAGAACAAAAGAGGAAGAATCGTAGAGGAGGGAACATCCTCCGCACATGCGAGTGGAGCACAACCCAATGTGCAACCATTCGGCGGGGTCCCTCCTCCGCCAAGTTATTACGGAGGGCCACAAGAGCAAGCATGGGGGGGTGGTGCACCGGTACCCCCACAAAATTATGTTGTGCCCAACGCTAACTTCGCGGAGTCCTACGCTTATCATCCCCAACCACAACAAAGCATGGCCATTATTGGAGGGTTTGCTGCAAGTAACGCTCAAAACATCGCAGCCATCCAAGCTAACGCAGCTCAACTTGGTGAAGGCAACGCAAATATTGCCTTTGAACTTGGACGCCTTCACCTTGTGGAGCCAAATCAATTCGTCGGAGGAAGTGTCCAACCATATTATGAGCAAGGGTATTATTATCAAGATCATCAACATCAACCACCGGCGGAGGACTAGAAGATTTAGAAACTTTAGTTTTCTTTTCTTTTCTTTTTCTCTGTAATTTTCAGCTTTTGCTTATGTGTGTTTGCGTAGTATTTTCTGTTTTTATTTAAATTTCAGCAAGCATGTTAGTTTATTTTCAGTTTGTATTTCAACTTGATGTCATCATTAATAAAGACACCACCTTGATTATATCATTGGAAAAGTTACAAAATTCGTGCCATGATGATATATGATTAAAATTGCAGCTTTGTTCATCTTTGTAATTGATTTATGCATGTTTAAGCTAGTGCTCTCTTAAAAATACAGATCTGAATTTATTTAAATACTAGCTTAATTTTCAGCGGAGGTTATGATTAAAATAAAGACCCATAGTGTTTTATGTGCTCTCAAGTTATGAATAGATTAAAGATGTCTTTTATGCTCAAAAATATTGCTAACCTTGTCACAAATATCACTTGTGTGTTGCTCAACCTATCCAAAGCCTTATATATATTTGAGTGCATAAACCTTAGTGTACAAGATTTATTTTTGAGTGAGTTATTGTAGGCCATGATTTCTCTGGCCCGAGACTGAGAAGCTGGTCATTCCGTTTTTGCGTATCTATCTTTTTGCTGGCCTTTTATCCGTGCATTGTGTATCCCCGCATTGGAGATCTCACAAACCTCGCCGGATATCCACCCTTAAACCAAATATCATCTTTTGTGATTACCTCCTTGACCACAACCTATCGTTGAGAATGGATCATCAATTCAAGGAAGATCGCAAGACGGTGCTAACATTGAAGATTTCAAGTATCTCTCCAAGGAAAAATATTTCCGGTACCTACCTTATTTATCGCCTCTTTGCTCGAGGACGAGCAACGTCTAAGCATGGGGGAGGAGGTAGGTACGATGCAATTTTTAGAGTTCAAAGGGGAGCAATTTAAAAAAAAAAGAAGTTCAAAAGAGGAGCAAGCAAATAAAAAAAATCAAAACTCCGTTGTGAAAGTCACGTTACCGAATATATGACAAGAAAAAAATGAATGAATGAAAGAAAGAAAAGAATGAGAAATATGAGAAAGAGAAAAAATATATGTGCGTAAAGTGAACTCCCTGGTTCTCTAAGAGTGCATTCAAGGCTTCAAGTTAAAAAGATCCATTCTCATTTTCCAACCATGTGCAATCCGATAACGAGGACTTCCTTTGTGCCTCGGGATCACTCTTTGCCATTTGCACATGTCCACTCATCTAAAAGTGTGTGTATTTTTCTCTTTCCCCTCCTTGATTTAACATTATTTTCCAATGACCTTTTTGACGAGTCTCGGTAAGACCATGAGAAGCTTGTCTTGTTTTCACAACACCTCATTTATAAAATCTTGTTAGGACTAAACTTTCCCAAAGCTCCATATAAAGCCTACCACATATATATGAGAGGGAAAGGAGTAGAATATATAGGCTTGAGAGACAAGTGAGATGAGAGTTCATGAGCAATATACGAGATGATTTAAATTTGTGAACTTGGTTTAGCTTTTCTTTATCTCGTTCTTTATTTCAAAATTCCGAGATCTATTTAAAACTTTGTGAGCATGTTAATACTTGTGGGATAGGCTTAATAAGAATCTACCCTCCGTAGAGATGAAGGCTAGTACATTATGGAACTTCAATGAATTAAAATTTTGAGAGCATTATGTTTTCTCATGTGTAATCAAGTGCAAAGTTTAAACATTGTTTAGCAATGATGATATCCATCGAAGGCTTACTCGAGGACGAGCAAGGTTTAAGCATGGGGGAGATGTTGATGGTGAAAATCCGTCAACCTAGCCATGAGTTTACCTTCGGTGTTGGCATTAGTTTTATACCTTATCCATTGGTACTAACCCCCGTGGTATAACAAGTTCACGTGTGCATGTCGGTTTTGGAGTTTAATGTTTATGCAGGGTTTTAGTGTTAAATGCAAGACTTTCGGGATAAGTTCATCAAGCACCTTGTTGACGGATAAAAGACGTATCCCTCTACGATCCGCAAGCGTACGGACCCCACACCTTTTTCACCACGGGATTCCCAAGGTTCTTGTCAATCCGCGGAGCAAGGGGATTACAAGCGTTCGATCAACAACGACACACTAGCTACTAAAACCCTAACTACTATTACACTAGAAAACAACTAAACTACACTAGAGAGAATGATAAACGATCAAGATAGAAGACACTCGCCCACGGGTCTACGATACTAGAGCATGCAATCGCTTAAAGACATGAAAACCAATCTAATCTATCGGTGATGTGACCACGGTTTCGCCCTTTCCCTCCTCTCGTACTCGTCACTACGCGAAGGTATTCATGACTAGACCTTTGATGGCCACGGCGTATTGAATGGATCCAAGGAAGCATTGGAGCTCTACTCCCTCTACGGCACGGTTGCAAGCCTTAAGCATTAAAGTATATTCAACACAAGATGATAGATAGATAATCCGACAAAGTGCGATTACATCTCACGATCGATTACAACCCATGGACGAATGAGAAGATTACCCCATCAAGGTGCGATCATGGCACCGTTGATCATGGTTTCCCTTCCGCCAGTGTCTTCCTTCTTCTCCACGAGAGGGTGCTTCCTTCGAGGTGGTTGATCTCCAGCCGGAGATCCTCCTCCTCTCTCTCTAGCTTGTGGATGGCCTTCTGGTGCGAATAAACTCCTCCCTTGTGTTGGCGGCGCGTCAGGGGTTTTAGGGTCGAAGATCCTTCGAGGGCAAGGAAGACGGGACCGAACCGGTGCCCGAAGTGGGCCGGGCCGCCCGCACGGGCCGGCCGGCCCCGAGCCCAATTTCGGCCCGGTTCGGTCACCCTTTTTGCTCCGTGGGTCCTCGCGCACTTATCTACTTTGCCCCCTCCACTTGCATGATTTTGACGCCGTTATCCTCGCGATCAAGATGGAGGCTCTCTTTGCATGAAGTTTGATCTTTTACGCTTCAATCCCCGGGGTGTTCCTCGTAGCACTTCGGTCCTCGCCACCATTGGAAGTAATTTCAGCGAGCTCATGAACACGAACAAGACTCCATGAATGCTCCTTTGAACTTATTGTGAATCCGCCCTTTATGTCCATGTTTTCCTACATAAACATAACACTTCCAAATGCATGCACAAAGATGAACTTGTTATATGATTAGTGTGCCTAGTGGCGGGTTAGTTCCATAATCAAATCCAAACCAAAGTGTAATGAACATGCTAGGTGCACCAAAATACACCGTCAACATCTCCCCCACACTTAGCTCTTGCTCGTCCTCGAGCAAGTACTCGTAAAAGAACTTCGTCCAAGGAGTGTAATCGTGTACCACTTATCCTTCTTTACAAGTTAGTCAATCCCTTCATCTTTAAGTCATAAACACAAAGTAATGATAATCAAACATAAACATGGGCGTTTAGAATTTTTACCACGCCAAGATTCACCCCACAACTCAAACTCTTCACTCGAAGCTTTCAATTTCAGCCATACTTACTTCTTTGCTTCCATCGAAGGGTTTTTATGATTTTCAAAACAAAAATTCCTGCAACAAGTATTAGACAAAAACATTTCTCCAAGCTCTCTCAAGTCACTCATATGAAGTGGCTATCCTAACCAAATTTTATAAAACTCTCACCTCCCATTAATCTCTCATATATTATGTAAAGTGGAGCTATAGGTAGGGCTAGCGCAATCAACACAAGTATTGTCAAACTAAGAACTTCCTCTAATGGTTGTCTACCTTTCTAAGCCAATGATCACGAGAATTAACCATATGTAGGGATATCAAGGATGAGAAGATTTAGAATGGTGGACATGTGCAAGGGCAAAAGAAAATTGTGACTTCAAGGCACCAATGATGTCCTCGTTGTCGGATTGCACATGGTTGGAAATAGAGTAAAAGTTTCGTCTCACAATCAACGTGACATCCTTCCTTACACTTTATTCTTTTCTTTTCTTTCACTTGATCCATCCCTCTCATATCTTCATTGCTAACTTGTCTTTCTTTCTTTTTCTTTTCTTCTTTCATTCACATATGATTTTTCTTTCTTTCTTTCTTTCTTTTCCATACACATACTTTTTCTCTTTATTTTTCTCTCTCTTGACAACTTTTCAAAGCTTTCAATTCTCCCTTTCATCGCATGCATACAATCTGAAACTTTAAATAAATCATGCTAGAGACGAGACGAAACTTTGAAAATAGGTTGTGTTCAAGGAATACGATGTACAAAAGAGATGTATAGGGTTGGGTATGGAATTCAGCGATATTCATGACTTTCGTTGTGAAAGTCATGAACTGAATATATGACGAGGCTAGCAACAAAAGATAAGCACAAGGACATGATCATTGCTTGAAATTAAAACTCACCAAGAGAGAAGGGTCCTAGCCTAACTCATCGTGCTAATCACACTTATGGTGGAGCGAAAAAAATAAACTTGGCTTTGGATAGGAATTTTTCTTACTCTCAACTTGGAAAAAGAGGTTTTGCTAACCTTTATTACAAGGGTTTTAAAATAATTTTCAGAACTGAAATCCTCCAATTTTTAGCATCGAAAATAGCACAACTAGCATGTGAAGCTCAAGATCGAAGTGCGGTATGGGTACTTTAAGTAGTAGCAATTCCACTAAGCACCACGGTAAACGTTTTTCAAACCACAAACTTGTGTTCATATATCAAGAATCGAAGATTAAACAAACAAGTAAATAAAGATAAACAATACATAAAACACAAAGATATATATAAAGACTCTTTTTATTTGGTTTTCTTGACTCAACACTAATTTAAGACACTTGCAAAAATTTAAAAACGGACTCAAAACTAAAGACTCATTAAAACACTAAGACTCTCACACGAAGATTAAACCGAACCTAAACTTGAAGTTCAAAAGCTAAGGCTAGCGAGCTAGCTCTCCCCCACACTTAAAACATACGACGTCCTCGTCGTATCTTACAAAAACCAAAGGGGAAAACTAGATCTAGTGGTACTTCGAGCAAGCTTTGCACCACTTGCCTCTCATGTTTCCAACCATGCCGAAAAGTTTGCGCACGTTGCGGTTAAGGAACTTGTAGTCATCTTCAACTACGCGCTCCAAGTCCTCCATACGCCGCTTCATCGCTTCCATGGTTTGAAGACATTCGTCGGCCGACGCGTAGAGAGCCGCGATGGACCGACGGCAAACTCGACGAAGACACCGGATGCAATCCGAAGGGGTCGTCGTCGCCATAATCTCCACCGTTGTCACCACCGTCGTCGCCACCTCCATTGTTGTTGCCTTCGCCACCGCCGTTGCCGTTGCCGTTGGGGCCTTCGGGAGTCCTTTCATAGGGTTGCTCACCCCAATCATCGTCATCTCTACCGGCGGCCGCCCACGAGCTCGGGCTACGATCGTCGCAGTAGTCGCTATCCCCATAATCCTTAGGCTCCGGCGACACCTCCTTGTAATCCTTGCGCTTGATGCCTTGGAGACGTGCCGACCTTCGAACGGGTGTAGGGACCTTCTCTCCTTTGACGGGGTTGCGAGATGCAAGAGCTCCGGTCGGGACACGTCCTCCGCAACGGATACGTGCGGTCCTCTTGACGGGTAGCTTGACCTCGCATCGCATCGCCTCCTCCATCGATGGCTTCTTGGCTTCTACCTTCAACTCTAAGCTTTTTGGAGGCTCAATGGCTGCTACAAGGGTGCAACACATTGCTTGAAAGGTTTGATTCTCGAGCTCCCAATTCGGCCAAATATATAGTCCCGAGAGAAAAGCCCCGGGAACCTTATTTTCCTTTTTTACACTTCCCTTAAAATTTTCCGACCAAACAAGGAAGTCAAAAAGGAGCAATTCGGCGAAATTCGGGGACATCGGGCATCGGGCCACCCCCGGGCCGATCCGATCGGCCGGCCGGCCCACCCCCG
The DNA here is from genome assembly GCA_947561735.1 of Cenchrus americanus. Taxonomy (NCBI): domain Eukaryota; kingdom Viridiplantae; phylum Streptophyta; class Magnoliopsida; order Poales; family Poaceae; genus Cenchrus; species Cenchrus americanus. The sequence goes on along the minus strand of OX387241.1, from coordinate 218,672,744 downwards.
CCTCGGGGCCGGCCGGTCCGGTTTTTGCATACCGCCCTATTTTTTCGTCCTCGGCCCATGGGAAAAAAGTTGGCCCGAAGAAATCTTCGCGAAAAACTCCGAAAGCTAAAAGAAAAATTATTTACAGAAGTTGGTGCCTTGTTTTTCGTCCTAGGCGGGACGTTCGGGCTCTTCCTCCATGGTAAAGACGTCAACATGATGAATGGGCACGACATCGGGTTCGTAGTAAACCTTAAGCCGCTGTCCATTCACCACAAATTGATCGCCATTTAAATCCATAATGGTTACCGCTCCGTTGGAGAACACCGAATGCACAACATAAGGTCCGTCCCACTTGCTCTGCAATTTCCCCTTTCAGAAGGTTTTAAACCTCGAATTGTAGAGGAGGACCTTATCTCCTTCTTTAAATTCTTTTTTCTTCAATCTTTTATCATACCACCTTTTGATTCTCTCCTTGTATATGCTTGCGTTTTCATAAGCTTTCAACCTCAACTCCTCTAGCTCGCTTATTTGAATTCTTCGTTTCACCACCGCGGCATCGAGATCAAGGTTCATCTCTTTAATCGCCCAATAGGCTTTATGTTCCAACTCAACCGGAAGGTGGCAAGCTTTTCCATAGACGAATTGATAAGGGGTCATACCTATCGGTGTTTTAAACGCCGTTCGATAAGCCCATAAAGCTCCGTCTAATTTCTTTGACCAATCCTTGCCTCCCTTCTCTATGGTTTTGTTAAGTATGCTTTTTAATTGCCTATTTGATGTCTCCGCTTGTCCGTTGGTTTGTGGGTGATAGGCCATGGAGACCCTATGCTCAATTCCCAACTTGGACAAGCACTTTTTGAAGTTCTTCCCGGTGAAATGAGTTCCTCCATCACTTATCAAGATTCTCGGTGTACCGAAACGGGGAAAAATCACGTTCTTGATCATAGTGATGGACTCCTCCGTGGAAGCTTTACGACATGGTATAGCCTCTACCCACTTGGATACATAATCAACCATAACAAGTATATACTCGAATCCAAATGAGTTTTTAAAAGGCCCCATGAAGTCTATGCCCCATACATCGAATATGTCGATTTGCAAGTTGTATTTCAAAGGCATGGAATTTCTTTGAGAGATGTTTCCGGTTCTTTGGCATTCGGGGCATGACGCAACATATCTTTTAGTATCTTCATGCATCTCCGGCCAATAGAATCCGCTCGACCATACTTTGGCTTCGGTTCGAAAATGGCTATAATGCCCACCGTACTCCCGCCGAGTGGCACTTCCTTAGAATCTCAAGCCTCTCTTCTCTTGGCACACATCTTCTCATCACTCCATCATTGCCAAGCTTGAAGAGGTATGGTGCATCCCAAAAATATTTCTTACTTTCAGAAATTATCTTCCTTTGAGTGTTTTTGTCTAGATGATCAAGGGGCATCTTTCGAATTGCTCGAATGATGTCGATCATCCAAGTATCTTTATCAAGCACTCTATAGAGGTGGTCATCTCTCATCTTATCTTCTATGGGCTCTTTATCATCTTGCCCACGATTCATCCTAGACAAATGATCGGCCACAACATTTTCCACCCCCTTTTTATCACGAATTTCAACATCGAACTCTTGGAGAAGAAGGATCCAACGAATCAAACGTGGTTTAGCTTCCTTCTTAGCCAAGAGATACTTTATGGCTGCGTGATCGGTGTAAACAATGACTTTTGAGTTCACAATGTAAGATCTGAATTTTTCGAAAGTGAATACTACCGCTAGCAATTCTTTTTCCGTAGTGGCGTAATTTAATTGTGCCCCACTAAGAGTTTTGCTAGCGTAGTAAACGGCGTGAACTCGGCCTTCCTTTCTTTGTCCCAAGACCGCGCCTACGGCGTAGTCACTCGCGTCACACATGATCTCGAAAGGTTGGCTCCAATCCGGAGGTTGGATGATGGGAGCACTCACCAACGCATTTTTCAAGGTCCGGAATGCCGCTAGACACTTCTCATCAAAGTCGAAAGCCACATCCTTTTGAAGAAGGTGCGTTAAAGGCTTAGTGATCTTCGAGAAGTCCTTTATAAATCTTCTATAGAATCCGGCATGGCCTAGAAAGCTCCTTAAGGACTTAACATCCGTAGGAGGTGGGAGTTGCTCAACCGTCTCTACCTTAGCCTTGTCCACTTCAATTCCTCTCTCGGATATAACATGTCCGAGCACTATGCCTTGCTTAACCATGAAGTGGCACTTTTCCCAATTTAAAACCAAATCTACCTCCGCACACCTTGTAAGGACCTTTTCTAAGTTTGCTAAGCAATCCATGAACGTCTTCCCGTAAAAGGAAAAATCATCCATAAACACTTCGACAATTTCTTCGATGAATTCCGAAAACACGGCCATCATGCAACGTTGAAAAGAGGCGGAGCGTTGCATAGGCCGAAGGGCATCCTCCTATATGCAAACGTTCCGTAAGGACACGTAAACGTTGTCTTATGTTGATCTTCCGGTGAATGGGGATTTGCATGAACCCCGAGTATCCATCGAGAAAGCAAAAATAAGCGTGGTTTGCTAACCTCTCGAGCATCTCGTCTATGAACGGTAGGGGGAAGTGATCTTTCTTCATCGCTTTGTTAAGCTTACGGTAATCAATACACATCCGCCACCGGTCACGGTTCTTTGCGGTATCAACTCGTTCTTCTCATTCTTCACCACGGTTAAACCTCCTTTCTTCGGCACACAATGTACGGGCTCACCCATTCGCTATGCGGAACCGGGTAGATGATTCCGGCATCAAGTAACTTGATAACCTCTTTCTTTACTACCTCTCGCATGGCATGGGTTAGCCTCCTTTGGTGGTCCACTACGGAGGCTTACATTGGTCTTCCATTGGTATACGATGAGTGCAAAAGGTGGGCTAATACCTTTGAGATCATTAATTGAATATCCAATCACCTTCCTATGTTTTTTTAATAAAATCAGCAACGCTTCATTCTCTTCGGGGCTCAACTCGTCGCTTACAATGACTTTGGATAAGTTTTGTCTGGGCCCAAAAATTCATATTTTAATCCCTTGGGCAAAGGTTTAAGGTCTACCTCGGGCACTTGTGGCTCCTCGGGTTTGATTTCTCCTATGTCTTCGAACTTCTCTTCCTCCACACTACCGTCATGCGGCTCTAAGCCTTTTGTCGCTTCCTCTAGTTCTTCATCTTGTTGATTACTAATTTGATTTTCCATCGCTCTTTGCAGCGGGTCTCTAAGGGTTTCAACAAAACAAAGACTATCCATCTCTTCTACTTCTTCATCTTCGGGAGGAAAAGGTGTAAGGTGTTTAGAAGCACGAAGAAAGTTATATGTGTACTTTGTTCCATTAAGGTTCATTGTTACTTTGCCTTCTCCGGCATCTAACACGGCATCAACCGGCTTAAGAAAAGGCCTACCTAAGATTATATGATCGGAATTACCATGATAAGCATCAATAACAAAGAAATCGGTTGGTATATAGTTTCTAGAGATTTTTACTTTCATGTTGCAAGCAATACCTAGAGGTTTGATAGTTCTACCATCTCCCATAATTAATTTCGTTGATGTTGGGGCTAAGTCTAGGTTGTGGTATTGAACTTTATCGTAAATTTTAGAAGATAGAACACTTACTTGGGCTCCGATGTCGCATAAAGCTTTGCATTGAACTCCGTTGATCTCGCAACTCAAGTGCGGCGTCATCTTCTCTTCTTCTTCGGGATCCGATCGAATAAATTTCAGCAAGGCGAGCGTATGGTGATGCTTCGGGCTTGATCCCCATGATCCTCTTCACCTCGGCAATATGTTCGGATCCACCACGTCATCTCCGAAGAGCTTTTCAAAAATCTCACCGGTGGTTTCAAGGTCGTATGAATTTTCGACTTTCTTCTCCGGTGGGAAATCGACTTCCAATGCTCTTGCTATTCCCTTTTGATTAGGGAACGGTCTTCTCTTGTCGAATACTTCTCCGTAATCAATAGGAACCCAATCCATTGGCTCGAACTCCCTTAGTGGCTTCGCGCTTGACATGCTTCTCTTGTTCGTCTCATTTGGTGTGGCGAAGTCGACGTCCGGTGTAGTTCTTGACTTAACGTGTTCTTGTTCAAGCTTTTCCATGATTGGCTCCTCTTTTGTGACTTCCGGGGTTGCCTCTTTAGAAAAATCAGCAAGCTTTTTCTTCCTTGAATTGAATTCCGGCTCTTCCGCAAGTCTTGTTTCCCAATCTCTTCGCATGGCAGCCGCTTTACTAACTTTTTGTAGAAGTTGGGCGGCTTACGTGAGTGTTTTCTCCATGAGATCCCCACCCCGCACACATTTCGACGTGTCGCATGCAACTAGGGGTTAGGGAAAAGAAAAATGTATGCAAGAGTACGTCACCGGTGAAGCCGAGTTTTGGTCCTTGTTCGATTAATTCATTAAACCTTTCCCGGGCTTGATCTATCCCTTCCTCTTCTCCTTGCATGAAATTGATCACTTGCCTCCTTAGATGTTGAACCTTGCTCATTGGAAAGAACTTCTCGCAAAACTTCTTTGTCAACTTGTTCCAATTGCCTTCAACTTCAAAGGACGCAACCGAATACCATGTCTTTGCTTTGCGGCAAGTGAGTAGGGAAAGAGATTCCATTTGAACCATTCATCGGGAACTCCTTCTTGACGCACCGTGTTGCATATTGTCGTGAAATCCCTTATGTGTCTATATGGGTTCTCCGTAACCATCCCTTCAAATGGGTTTTCCGCCACCATCTTCATGATCTTGGATTTAATTTCATACTTGGTCGCTTCGAGCTTCGAATCCGACTCTTGTACCTTTATGTCTTCACATCGAGGGCTAGCGTAATCCCTTAATGATTTCTCCGGTTCTTCCACGGGTTGATTCACGAACTCCATCTAGACAATAAGATAAAAACAAAAACAAAAAAGAAACAAGTGTTTTTCGATAATATATGTTAGATATAGCAAATAAAAGATAAACTAAAATATAAAACTACGTTAGATGCAAATCAAACGATGTAAACTAACTTGCTCCCCGACAACGAGCGCCGGAAAAAGGGGCTTGTTGACGGATAAAAAACGTATCCCTCTACGATCCGCAAGCGTACGGACCCCACACCTTTTTCACCACGGGATTCCCAAAGTTCTTGTCAATCCGCGAGCAAGGGGATTACAAGCGTTCGATCAACAACGACACACTAGCTACTAAAACCCTAACTACTATTACACTAGAAAACAACTAAACTACACTAGAGAGAATGATAAACGATCAAGATAGAAGACACTCGCCCACGGGTCTACGATACTAGAGCATGCAATCGCTTAAAGACATGAAAACCAATCTAATCTATCGGTGATGTGACCACGGTTTCGCCCTTTCCCTCCTCTCGTCTTGTCACTACGCGAAGGTATTCATGACTAGACCTTTGATGGCCACGGCGTATTGAATGGATCCAAGGAAGCATTGGAGCTCTACTCCCTCTACGGCACGGTTGCAAGCCTTAAGCATTAAAGTATATTCAACACAAGATGATAGATAGATAATCCGACAAAGTGCGATTACATCTCACGATCGATTACAACCCATGGACGAATGAGAAGATTACCCCATCAAGGTGCTGATCATGGCACCGTTGATCATGGTTTCCCTTCCACCGGTGTCTTCCTTCTTCTCCACGAGAGGGTGCTTCCTTCGAGGTGGTTGATCTCCAGCCGGAGATCCTCCTCCTCTCTCTCTAGCTTGTGGATGGCCTTCTGGTGCGAATAAACTCCTCCCTTGTGTTGGCGGCGCGTCAGGGGTTTTAGGGTCGAAGATCCTTCGAGGGCAAGGAAGACGGGACCGAACCGGTGCCCGAAGTGGGCTGGGCCGGCCCGCCTGGGCCGGCCGGCCCAGGCCCAATTTCGGCCGGTTCGGTCGCCCTTTTTGCTCCGTGGGTCCTCGCGCACTTATCTACTTTGCCCCCTCCACTTGCATGATTTTGACGCTGTTATCCTCGCGATCAAGATGGAGGCTCTCTTTGCATGAAGTTTGATCTTTTACGCTTCAATCCCCGGGGGTGTTCCTCGTAGCACTTCGGTCCTCGCCACCATTGGAAGTAATTTCAGCGAGCTCATGAACACGAACAAGACTCCATGAATGCTCCTTTGAACTTATTGTGAATCCGCCCTTTATGTCCATGTTTTCCTACATAAACATAACACTTCCAAATGCATGCACAAAGATGAACTTGTTATATGATTAGTGTGCCTAGTGGCGGGTTAGTTCCATAATCAAATCCAAACCAAAGTGTAATGAACATGCTAGGTGCACCAAAATACACCGTCAACATCTCCCCCACACTTAGCTCTTGCTCGTCCTCGAGCAAGTACTCGTAAAAGAACTTCGTCCAAGGAGTGTAATCGTGTACCACTTATCCTTCTTTACAAGTTAGTCAATCCCTTCATCTTTAATTCATAAACACAAAGTAATGATAATCAAACATAAACATGGGCGTTTAGAATTTTTACCACGTCAAGATTCACCCCACAACTCAAACTCTTCACTCGAAGCTTTCAATTTCAGCCATACTTACTTCTTTGCTTCCATCGGAGGGTTTTTATGATTTTCAAAACAAAAATTCCTGCAACAAGTATTAGACAAAAACCTTTCTCCAAGCTCTCTCAAGTCACTCATATGAAGTGTCTATCCTAACCAAATTTTATAAAACTCTCACCTCCCATTAATCTCTCATATATCATGTAAAAGTGGAGCTATAGGTAGGGCTAGCGCAATCAACACAAGTATTGTCAAACTAAGAACTTCCTCTAATGGTTGTCTACCTTTCTAAGCCAATGATCACGAGAATTAACCATATGTAGGGATATCAAGGATGAGAAGATTTAGAATGGTGGACATGTGCAAGGGCAAAAGAAAATTGTGACTTCAAGGCACCAATGATGTCCTCGTTGTCGGATTGCACATGGTTGGAAATAGAGTAAAAGTTTCGTCTCACAATCAACGTGACATCCTTCCTTACACTTTATTCTTTTCTTTTCTTTCACTTGATCCATCCCTCTCATATCTTCATTGCTAACTTGTCTTTCTTTCGTTTTCTTTTCTTCTTTCATTCACATATGATTTTTCTTTCTTTCTTTCTTTCTTTTCCATACACATACTTTTTCTCTTTATTTTTCTCTCTCTTGACAACTTTTCAAAGCTTTCAATTCTCCCTTTCATCGCATGCATACAATCTGAAATTTTAAATAAATCATGCTAGAGACGAGACGAAACTTTGAAAATAGGTTGTGTTCAAGGAATACGATGTACAAAAGAGATGTATAGGGTTGGGTATGGAATTCGGCGATATTCATGACTTTCGTTGTGAAAGTCATGTACCGAATATATGACGAGGCTAGCAACAAAAGATAAGCACAAGGACATGATCATTGCTTGAAATTAAAACTCACCAAGAGAGAAGGGTCCTAGCCTAACTCATCATGCTAATCACACTTATGGTGGAGCGAAAAAAAATAAACTTGGCTTTGGATAGGAATTTTTCTTACTCTCAACTTGGAAAATGAGGTTTTGCTAACCTTTATTACAAGGGTTTTAAAATAATTTTCAGAACTGAAATCCTCCAATTTTTAGCATCGAACATAGCACAACTAACATGTGAAGCTCAAGATCGAAGTGCGGTATGGGTACTTTAAGTAGTAGCAATTCCACTAAGCACCACGGTAAACGTTTTTCAAACCACAAACTTGTGTTCATATATCAAGAATCGAAGATTAAACAAACAAGTAAATAAAGATAAACAATACATAAAACACAAAGATATATATAAAGACTCTTTTTATTTGGTTTTCTTGACTCAACACTAATTTAAGACACTTGCAAAAATTTTAAAACAGACTCAAAACTAAAGACTCATTAAAACACTAAGACTCTCACACGAAGATTAAACCGAACCTAAACTTGAAGTTCAAAAGCTAAGGCTAGCGAGCTAGCTCTCCCCCACACTTAAAACATACGACGTCCTCGTCGTATCTTACAAAAACCAAAGGGGAAAACTAGATCTAGTGGTACTTCGAGCAAGCTTTGCACCACTTGCCTCTCATGTTTCCAACCATGCCGAAAAGTTTGCGCACGTTGCGGTTAAGGAACTTGTAGTCATCTTCAACTACGCGCTCCAAGTCCTCCATACGCTGCTTCATCGCTTCCATGGTTTGAAGACATTCGTCGGCCGACGCGTAGAGAGCCGCGATGGACCGACGGCAAACTCGACGGACACCGGATGCAATCCGAAGGGGTCGTCGTCGCCATAATCTCCACCGTTGTCACCACCGTCGTCGCCACCTCCATTGTTGTTGCCTTCGCCACCGCCGTTGCCGTTGCCGTTGGGGCCTTCGGGAGTCCTTTCATAGGGTTGCTCACCCCAATCGTCGTCATCTCTACCGGCGGCCGCCCACGAGCTCGGGCTACGATCGTCGGAGTAGTCGCTATCCCCATAATCCTTAGGCTCCGGCGACACCTCCTTGTAATCCTTGCGCTTGATGCCTTGGAGACGTGCCGACCTTCGAACGGGTGTAGGGACCTTCTCTCCTTTGACGGGGTTGCGAGATGCAAGAGCTCCGGTCGGGACACGTCCTCCGCAACGGATACGTGCGGTCCTCTTGACGGGTAGCTTGACCTCGCATCGCATCGCCTCCTCCATCGATGGCTTCTTGGCTTCTACCTTCAACTCTAAGCTTTTTGGAGGCTCAATGGTTGCTACAAGGGTGCAACACATTGCTTGAAAGGTTTGATTCTCGAGCTCCCAATTCGGCCAAATATATAGTCCTGAGAGAAAAGCCACGGGAACCTTATTTTCCTTTTTTACACTTCCCTTAAAATTTTCCGACCAAACAAGGAAGTCAAAAAGGAGCAATTCGGGCGAAATTCGGGGACATCGGGCATCGGGCCACCCCCGGGCCGATCCGACCGGGCCGGCCGGCCCACCCCGCCTCGGGGGCCGAGCCGGTCCGGTTTTTTGCATACCGCCCTATTTTTTCGTCCTCGGCCCATGGGAAAAAGTTGGCCCAGTAAATCTTCGCGAAAAACTCCCGAAAGCTAAAAGAAAAATTATTTACGAGAAGTTGGTGCCTTGTTTTTCGTCCTAGGCGGGACGTTCGGGCTCTTCCTCCATGGTAAAGACGTCAACATGATGAATGGGCACGACATCGGGTTCGTAGTAAACCTTAAGCCGCTGTCCATTCACCACAAATTGATCGCCATTTATATCCATAATGGTTACCGCTCCGTTGGAGAACACCGAATGCACAACATAAGGTCCGTCCCACTTGCTTTGCAATTTCCCCTTTCCGAAGGTTTTAAACCTCGAATTGTAGAGGAGGACCTTATCTCCTTCTTTAAATTCTTTTTTCTTCAATCTTTTATCATACCACCTTTTGATTCTCTCCTTGTATATGCTTGCGTTTTCATAAGCTTTCAACCTCAACTCCTCTAGCTCGCTTATTTGAATTCTTCGTTTCACCACCGCGGCATCGAGATCAAGGTTCATCTCTTTAATCGCCCAATAGGCTTTATGTTCCAACTCAACCGGAAGGTGGCAAGCTTTTCCATAGACGAATTGATAAGGGGTCATACCTATCGGTGTTTTAAACGCCGTTCGATAAGCCCATAAAGCTCCGTCTAATTTCTTTGACCAATCCTTGCCTCCCTTCTCTATGGTTTTGTTAAGTATGCTTTTTAATTGCCTATTTGATGTTTCCGCTTGTCCGTTGGTTTGTGGGTGATAGGCCATGGAGACCCTATGCTCAATTCCCAACTTGGACAAGCACTTTTTGAAGTTCTTCCCGGTGAAATGAGTTCCTCCATCACTTATCAAGATTCTCGGTGTACCGAAACGGGGAAAAATCACGTTCTTGATCATAGTGATGGACTCCTCCGTGGAAGCTTTACGACATGGTATAGCCTCTACCCACTTGGATACATAATCAACCATAACAAGTATATACTCGAATCCAAATGAGTTTTTAAAAGGCCCCATGAAGTCTATGCCCCATACATCGAATATGTCGATTTGCAAGTTGTATTTCAAAGGCATGGAATTTCTTTGAGAGATGTTTCCGGTTCTTTGGCATTCGGGGCATGACGCAACATATCTTTTAGTATCTTCATGCATCTCCGGCCAATAGAATCCGCTCGACCATACTTTGGCTTCGGTTCGAAAATGGCTATAATGCCCACCGTACTCCGCCGAGTGGCACTTCCTTAGAATCTCAAGCCTCTCTTCTCTTGGCACACATCTTCTCATCACTCCATCATTGCCAAGCTTGAAGAGGTATGGTGCATCCCAAAAATATTTCTTACTTTCGAAATTATCTTCCTTTGAGTGTTTTTGTCTAGATGATCAAGGGGCATCTTTCGAATTGCTCGAATGATGTCGATCATCCAAGTATCTTTATCAAGCACTCTATAGAGGTGGTCATCTCTCATCTTATCTTCTATGGGCTCTTTATCATCTTGCCCACGATTCATCCTAGACAAATGATCGGCCACAACATTTTCCACCCCCCTTTTTATCACGAATTTCAACATCGAACTCTTGGAGAAGAAGGATCCAACGAATCAAACGTGGTTTAGCTTCCTTCTTAGCCAAGAGATACTTTATGGCTGCGTGATCGGTGTAAACAATGACTTTTGAGTTCACAATGTAAGATCTGAATTTTTTCGAAAGCGAATACTACCGCTAGCAATTCTTTTTCCGTAGTGGCGTAATTTAATTGTGCCCCACTAAGAGTTTTGCTAGCGTAGTAAACGGCGTGAACTCGGCCTTCCTTTCTTTGTCCCAAGACCGCGCCTACGGCGTAGTCACTCGCGTCACACATGATCTCGAAAGGTTGGCTCCAATCCGGAGGTTGGATGATGGGAGCACTCACCAACGCATTTTTCAAGGTCCGGAATGCCGCTAGACACTTCTCATCAAAGTCGAAAGCCACATCCTTTTGAAGAAGGTGCGTTAAAGGCTTAGTGATCTTCGAGAAGTCCTTTATAAATCTTCTATAGAATCCGGCATGGCCTAGAAAGCTCCTTAAGGACTTAACATCCGTAGGAGGTGGGAGTTGCTCAACCGTCTCTACCTTAGCCTTGTCCACTTCAATTCCTCTCTCGGATATAACATGTCCGAGCACTATGCCTTGCTTAACCATGAAGTGGCACTTTTCCCAATTTAAAACCAAATCTACCTCCGCACACCTTGTAAGGACCTTTTCTAAGTTTGCTAAGCAATCCATGAACGTCTTCTCGTAAACGGAAAAATCATCCATAAACACTTCGACAATTTCTTCGATGAATTCCGAAAACACGACCATCATGCAACGTTGAAAAGAGGCGGAGCGTTGCATAGGCCGAAGGGCATCCTCCTATATGCAAACGTTCCGTAAGGACACGTAAACGTTGTCTTATGTTGATCTTCCGGTGAATGGGGATTTGCATGAACCCCGAGTATCCATCGAGAAAGCAAAAATAAGCGTGGTTTGCTAACCTCTCGAGCATCTCGTCTATGAACGGTAGGGGGAAGTGATCTTTCTTCGTCGCTTTGTTAAGCTTACGGTAATCAATACACATCCGCCACCCGGTCACGGTTCTTTGCGGTATCAACTCGTTCTTCTCATTCTTCACCACGGTTAAACCTCCTTTCTTCGGCACACAATGTACGGGCTCACCCATTCGCTATGCGGAACCGGGTAGATGATTCCGGCATCAAGTAACTTGATAACCTCTTTCTTTACTACCTCTCGCATGGCATGGGTTAGCCTCCTTTGGTGGTCCACTACGGGCTTACATTGGTCTTCCATTGGTATACGATGAGTGCAAAAGGTGGGCTAATACCTTTGAGATCATTAATTGAATATCCAATCACCTTCCTATGTTTTTTTAATAAAATCAGCAACGCTTCATTCTCTTCGGGGCTCAACTCGTCGCTTACAATGACCGGATAAGTTTTGTCTGGGCCCAAAAATTCATATTTTAATCCCTTGGGCAAAGGTTTAAGGTCTACCTCGGGCACTTGTGGCTCCTCGGGTTTGATTTCTCCTATGTCTTCGAACTTCTCTTCCTCCACACTACCGTCATGCGGCTCTAAGCCTTTTGTCGCTTCCTCTAGTTCTTCATCTTGTTGATTACTAATTTGATTTTCCATCGCTCTTTGCAGCGGGTCTCTAAGGGTTTCAACAAAACAAAGACTATCCATCTCTTCTACTTCTTCATCTTCGGGAGGAAAAGGAGTAAGGTGTTTAGAAGCACGAAGAAAGTTATATGTGTACTTTGTTCCATTAAGGTTCATTGTTACTTTGCCTTCTCCGGCATCTAACACGGCATCAACCAGACTTAAGAAAAGGCCTACCTAAGATTATATGATCAGAATTACCATGGTAAGCATCAATAACAAAGAAATCGGTTGGTATATAGTTTCTAGAGATTTTTACTTTCATGTTGCAAGCAATACCTAGAGGTTTGATAGTTCTACCATCTCCCATAATTAATTTCGTTGATGTTGGGGCTAAGTCTAGGTTGTGGTATTGAACTTTATCGTAAATTTTAGAAGATAGAACACTTACTTGGGCTCCGATGTCGCATAAAGCTTTGCATTGAACTCCGTTGATCTCGCAACTCAAGTGCGGCGTCATCTTCTCTTCTTCTTCGGATCCGATCGAATAAATTTCAGCAAGGCGAGCGTATGGTGATGCTTCGGGCTTGATCCCCATGATCCTCTTCACCTCGGCAATATGTTCGGATCCACCACGTCATCTCCGAAGAGCTTTTCAAAAATCTCACCGGTGGTTTCAAGGTCGTATGAATTTTCAGCTTTCTTCTCCGGTGGGAAATCGACTTCCAATGCTCTTGCTATTCCCTTTTGATTAGGGAACGGTCTTCTCTTGTCGAATACTTCTCCGTAATCAATAGGAACCCAATCCATTGGCTCGAACTCCCTTAGTGGCTTCGCGCTTGACATGCTTCTCTTGTTCGTCTCATTTGGTGCGGCGAAGTCGACGTCTGGTGTAGTTCTTGACTTAACGTGTTCTTGTTCAAGCTTTTCCATGATTGGCTCCTCTTTTGTGACTTCCGGGTTGCCTCTTTAGAAAAATCAGCAAGCTTTTTCTTCCTTGAATTGAATTCGGCTCTTCCGCAAGTCTTGTTTCCCAATCTCTTCGCATGGCGGCCGCTTTACTAACTTTTTGTAGAAGTTGGGCGGCTTCCGTGAGTGTTTTCTCCATGAGATCCCCACCGCACACATTTCGACGTGTCGCATGCAACTAGGGGTTAGGGAAAAGAAAAATGTATGCAAGAGTACGTCACGGTGAAGCCGAGTTTTGGTCCTTGTTCGATTAATTCATTAAACCTTTCCCGGGCTTGATCTATCCCTTCCTCTTCTCCTTGCATGAAATTGATCACTTGCCTCCTTAGATGTTGAACCTTGCTCATTGGAAAGAACTTCTCACAAAACTTCTTTGTCAACTTGTTACAATTGCCTTCAACTTCAAAGGACGCAACCGAATACCATGTCTTTGCTTTGCCTAGGCAAGTGAGTAGGGAAAGAGATTCCATTTGAACCATTCATCGGGAACTCCTTCTTGACGCACCGTGTTGCATATTGTCGTGAAATCCCTTATGTGTCTATATGGGTTCTCCGTAACCATCCCTTCAAATGGGTTTTCCGCCACCATCTTCATGATCTTGGATTTAATTTCATACTTGGTCGCTTCGAGCTTCGAATCCGACTCTTGTACCTTTATGTCTTCACATCGAGGGCTAGCGTAATCCCTTAATGATTTCTCCGGTTCTTCCACGGGTTGATTCACGAACTCCATCTAGACAATAAGATAAAAACAAAAACAAAAAAGAAACAAGTGTTTTTCGATAATATATGTTAGATATAGCAAATAAAAGATAAACTAAAATATAAAACTACGTTAGATGCAAATCAAACGATGTAAACTAACTTGCTCCCCGACAACGGCGCCGGAAAAAAGGGGCTTGTTGACGGATAAAAAACGTATCCCTCTACGATCCGCAAGCGTACGGACCCCACACCTTTTTCACCACGGGATTCCCAAAGTTCTTGTCAATCCGCGGAGCAAGGGGATTACAAGCGTTCGATCAACAACGACACACTAGCTACTAAAACCCTAACTACTATTACACTAGAAAACAACTAAACTACACTAGAGAGAATGATAAACGATCAAGATAGAAGACACTCGCCCACGGGTCTACGATACTAGAGCATGCAATCGCTTAAAGACATGAAAACCAATCTAATCTATCGGTGATGTGACCACGGTTTCGCCCTTTCCCTCCTCTCGTACTTGTCACTACGCGAAGGTATTCATGACTAGACCTTTGATGGCCACGGCGTATTGAATGGATCCAAGGAAGCATTGGAGCTCTACTCCCTCTACGGCACGGTTGCAAGCCTTAAGCATTAAAGTATATTCAACACAAGATGATAGATAGATAATCCGACAAAGTGCAATTACATCTCAAGATCGATTACAACCCATGGACGAATGAGAAGATTACCCCATCAAGGTGCTGATCATGGCACCGTTGATCATGGTTTCCCTTCCATCCGTGTCTTCCTTCTTCTCCATGAGAGGGTGCTTCCTTCGAGGTGGTTGATCTCCCGCCGGAGATCCTCCTCCTCTCTCTCTAGCTTGTGGATGGCCTTCGGTGCGAATAAACTCCTCCCTTGTGTTGGCGGCGCGTCGGGGGTTTTAGGGTCGAAGATCCTTCGAGGGCAAGGAAGACGGGACCGAACCGGTGCCCGAAGTGGGCCGGGCCGGCCCGCCTAGGCCGGCCGGCCCGGAGCCCACTTTCGGCCGGTTCGGTCGCCCTTTTTGCTCCGTGGGTCCTCGCGCACTTATCTACTTTGCCCCCTCCACTTGCATGATTTTGACGCCGTTATCCTCGCGATCAAGATGGAGGCTCTCTTTGCATGAAGTTTGATCTTTTACGCTTCAATCCCCGGGGTGTTCCTCGTAGCACTTCGGTCCTCGCCACCATTGGAAGTAATTTCGGCGAGCTCATGAACACGAACAAGACTCCATGAATGCTCCTTTGAACTTATTGTGAATCTGCCCTTTATGTCCATGTTTTCCTACATAAACATAACACTTCCAAATGCATGCACAAAGATGAACTTGTTATATGATTAGTGTGCCTAGTGGCGGGTTAGTTCCATAATCAAATCCAAACCAAAGTGTAATGAACATGCTAGGTGCACCAAAATACACCGTCAACACACCTCATGACAAGACCTTGAAGCCCCGTACAAGTCATGCAATGAAGCAAACTTAACTCCAAGAAGCGGGGACTTGATCCGAGAAGACGACGGACTACGGGGACCCGACCGAGAAAAGTGCTTGAATCTTGCAAGACAAGGAGTTGAGTCCAATTCGGAGAGAAACCGACGACATGGACCTACATGCGAAGGGGGAAACATCCAGGAAGCAAGGGAACCGACGTGGGGCAAAGGAGCCCACGGGGCCGGGCCTAAATGGGCCCGGGCGGCCGGCCCGGTCCGGTCGGCCCGGCGCCCATTTTGGGCCCAAACACGCTCTCCTTTGCCCTAGCCGCCAATCGGGCTATTTATAGTCCCCTGACCGAGAGCCACGGGGAGAAGATTTCGTCTTCGGCCGCCGAGAAGAAGAGAAGAGAGGGACACCATGTCGGAGAGGAGAGGGTCGAGCTAGTTGACTAGGGTTTCCCTAGCCGACGTGGGAACCTTGCATGGAAGACCACGTCGGAGTTCCCGCAGCTAGAAGCAAGATCAAGGAAGGACCCCGGTGGTGATTTTGTGTATGTATCATTGTTATAGTTGAATTATCAAGTTGAATCTTTTCCTAGCGATCAAGTGTTTCCTCGAAGATTTCGTTTTTCGATCGGCTTTGCTTATTTCAATTCTATTCTCGAGATAGATTACATAGGGTGTTCTTGTAGCCGCGGTGGCTAGAGGTACACGCCGGATCTTCCGAAAGAATCTCGACTTGTCTTTTGACTCGCCCTAAGCTCCCCGCATGAATAGGGATACGTTGTGACGAACGGGGGTCTCGAAAGGCGGATGTTTTCGGATTTGGACGGGAAACCACGATTTAAAGAGGCTTCTATTAAGATTCGATTTGCTACTTCTTCTCTTGCTTGGAACTTCAACAAAAGGCTTACCCCGATCCCTCTAGATCGGTTTATCTACCCAATCTTACTTTGTTTTCTCCGGTCTTTAGTAGATTAGATTTATCTTTGTTTTGTGTTCTTATCTAGATGCATTAGGGTTTCTCTTTTACCAAAGATTGAAGTTATTTGGCTTTACTAGATCAACTCTTGCGTCACACATTTGTTCCACGGATTCGATACCTTGGGTTCACCACTCGAGGGAAGAAGGGTCCCTTGACTACAACGGGAGACTTGTACGCTTGCGAGTCACAAACGAACTTTGATACAATTATTAACCGTCAACGGGCGCCCCTGCGCCCGCCCCAGGCGATGGTTCTCTTGCCACCGGAGTCGGCTCCGGTGACGGGGGTGCAGGCTCCCACCTGTCGGGGAGAACCTGCCCCCTATCTTCTTCCTCCTCTTCCTCGTCTGACGACGAGTACTCCTCTGTCCCGGGCGAGGAAAGCCCCTGCTGCTCGCGCAGCCGGAACTCCTCGCTCCTCCGCTCCCGGCGCTCCCGTCGCCGCGCATTCCGCTCTCTTCTGCGCTCCACCCGCTCCTGCTCTTGTCGTTGCGCTGCGCGCGCGTGCGCGCGAGACCGAGGCGTGGGCGGGTCAGACCGCACGGCGTTCACGCGCACCATCTGCGGAAATCAGGCAAAGCCTTAAAACACACCGGCAACCCAAAAACCGGCAGAACAAGAATGGAAGTCAAGAAATTCACTCACTAATTGGCTGACGGGGAGCATGGCGAATGCCCACAGGGACGCGTTATCGCAACGCCCCGGCCTGAGGTCGATGGCGCGCTGCGCCCGGGTGGCCGCGTACTCCCGCGGGAAGAGGTCCCGCAGCATCCGCGACTCCGCCAACGCGATGGGGTCCGCGTCCTCACCCATCTCAAAGATGCGGAGCCACCTCTCCATCAGGGGAACGATCCGCCGGTGGTGGAGGTTGGCGAGGACGCACCCTGCGGTCGGCCCCGTGGTCGGCCGGGTGCTTCAATGCGGCCGGAGCGAGTCCCGGACGCGCCCGGTGTGAAGGCGGAGATACCCCGTGGTACCGGGAGGCGAGCCTTCTCCCTCGGCCACCTTGCCGGTGTAGGGGGAGGGGGGGGGGGCGGGGTCGGCGTTGCGGAGGTAGAACCACCCCCGCTCCCACTCCGCGTTGTTGGAGGCACTAGTACGGTACTCAACATCAATGACCAAACGGTTTGGTCACGGTACATGCAAATTTGGTCACGGAACACTTTTGTATGACCAACTTATGACCAAATTGAATTGGTCACAGAAGCTCCGTCACATTTGGTCTACCATGACCAATCGGTCATTTTGGTCATAGAAGTGGAACATTTCCATGACCAACACGTTTTTCGTCATAGAAGTGTATTTCTTCTATGACCAAGCCAAATGGTCACGAAATTGGTCACGGAAGGGGATGCCACGTGGCACGGCCCATGCGGGGCCGCCGACGTGGCAAGGCGCGTGCGACATGGATATGATGATGTCACTCTTTGACACGGCGCCACGTGTCGTGCTGCAATTTGTCCACGTGTCGAGCTCGAATGGTCCACGTGTCGCACTTTTTGTCCACGTGTCGCGCTGCGGTTGTCCACATTTTGGTCTACATGGACGATGACGTGGCTGCCTACGTGTACAATGACGTGGCTGCCTACATAGACAATGACATGACGATTGATGTGGCAATGATGACGTCACCACCACATACACAATTCATAGATGAGCCTAAATGGCCAATTATTTCACTGATTCACTTTTTTATTCGAGCTCATCCAGAAATAATAAAAATTCAAAATCGCCAAATTTAAACCCACTTATTTCAACGAATTACATAGCCCGGATCACATACGTGCTCACAACAAGACAATATAATATCTCGATAAATCTAAAAAAATAGAGATTCGACATCTCATGTTACATTTAGAATCACATCACCATATAGTTCATTACATTATGCTTTCATCTTGCATCCACTAGACCTCTTCCTCAATAACTGCGGTCAAAATATAATACTCGGTACCGCTAACGGATTATAGTAACATCAACTATACAGGAAAATTTTTACTTTGATCACACCATATTTAAGAAACAACACCGCACAATTACTCATTGTGCCTCATTTGTATTCGGATAGTAGCATACAATGTTCAAGGAGCAATACAAGAGCGATACTAAATGGCATGTGCAAAAGTATGTAAACCGGCACCCTTACACAACCCTAAATAACTATCCGGATCTCCTATACACTTCACTTGGGTTCAAATAATCATGCTAGTCCCGGAACAAGAAAAGCGTTATCAATATATAGTATTATAAAGTGTTGAATCGAGGGGGGACAAAACAGTTAGAAAAGGTGCAACATGCATACTTATCAAGTAGTTGTTACCGATGCTTCAATGGCCCGTAGCAAGTACTCCTATATGGTGAAAAATATTTGTCACCTGTACAACAAGCTTTAACTCGATTTCTCTAAAAAAGATAGTTGTACAATCCGGTATGCACTATGGCACTTAAC
The DNA here is from genome assembly GCA_947561735.1 of Cenchrus americanus. Taxonomy (NCBI): domain Eukaryota; kingdom Viridiplantae; phylum Streptophyta; class Magnoliopsida; order Poales; family Poaceae; genus Cenchrus; species Cenchrus americanus. The sequence goes on along the minus strand of OX387241.1, from coordinate 218,654,045 downwards.
ACCAAATAATTTGCACGTTGCAACAAGTACATGATGAAAAAACATGTCCGACATCATAAGAACAAAGGCGCAAAAGCCAAGTGGGATATGGTTGCGGATAGGAAGGAAATAGAAAGGAACCATGCAGATTCGATTTTGTCCGGCCGCACACAAAACCGATATGTAAACATCCACCGAGCAACGCAACTCATCAGTCTAAACAACAAGGGCTGATCCGGCCAGCGCGAAAGACAGAGCAAAATCTGTAACTACATAGCACGCAACATTTTGTTCGTGAGATACAACATTGTTGTTGTTGCTAACAGAAAAAAAAGAGGAACTGAAGTTCATTTCCGTTTCTAGCGGCAGGATTTGGTGGGTTCTCCATTGTTCCTCTTTTCATTATAACTACTAATACCTTTGTCACCAGCCATTGAGCATTTTTCCACTCGTTGCGCCACCAAAGACAACCAGAAGACACGTAACCGTGTGTCGCACATCCTTCCAAAAGTTGATTCTTATTTATTTATGAATTAGTACCGATTATGCGTGTATGATAGTACTAGCTCGGTAGTTGACCCAACAAACAAGAGAAACTACGGTGCCGGTGCCACTTTGCGCCTAATAAAATCGCCGCAGGCGGGGGCATGTGTGACATCTCCTCGCGTTCATCACGCGAGGGGCGAGGTAAAAGTGGATGGAAAACAACGTTTGTGAATTGTGAGGCGACACTACCGTGGAGCCCGGAAGTCGGAAATCCGCGGTACCTTCCCGGACGTATTGGCGGCGGCGACGACGTCGAACCCGTTGTCGGTGCGGAATGTGGTCCCGACACTAACCAAGGATAAGCGCCGAGGTCTATCCCTCAATGGTCGATGCTAAGCAATGAGAGACACAGAGTTTATCCCGGTTCCCGCCGAGGGGGCCGTACGTCCGGCGCAGTGGTGTGCTCAAGGCACTATATTGCTCGGCACGGGGGGTGCTCGTAGTGGGGCCGCTACAAGCAAGGCGGGAGAGGAAGCGTGGCTTCCAAGTCCCCGATGTAGTGGCCGAAGGTGTTGTGTTACGTTGTGTTGTATGTCCGTGTGTGCGTGTGTATATCCGTCCCCTGCGGCAGGGGGGTTCGTCCTCCTTTTATAGATCAAGGAGAGAGCGAATCACATGCATGCCGCGCTACTTAGCTATGTGAAGGGGCGTGATGTGCTATGCTGTAGAGTAGGAGGCCGTCCGGACGATCCTTGCAGCGATCCAGCCATCATGGCGTATCTTGTACCCGAACAGTAGCGGCTTCGAGGGTAGAAGGGCGCAGATGGCCGGGAGGCCTTTAGACGGGCTCGAGGGAGTTGCGACGTCGGTCCGTACGGGGCACGGTGGCGGGTAAGGCGGCGTCTCGTTCCCACACGCTCCACCGTGCTAGAGCCGTAGCCACGGCGCCCGCATGTGGTTCGTACGCGCGGGGGCGGCGGCCATGCCGTTAGCGTGGCGGGGGGATGGCGTCCCCACCGGCCTAGCGCCTTCACCTAACCCCCGCAAGGTCACAAGAAAGCAAGTCGAGGGTGCGGCCGGCCCCCCCTTCAAGGGCTCGGCGCGTTAGCCGTACCGGAGCGGCGGCGAGACGTCACGGGACCGGCGCCGGCCACGCCGCACGCTTCCTCCCACGAGGGCGGGGATGGGATCCCTCCTAGGGAGTTGGTGCCGCGGCACCGGGGCGCGAGCCCCGGTCCGCATGATGAAGCCGCCCTCGCCGTTGTCGGGGCATTAAATGCCCGTGCACGGGTGCGGGCGCATGCGCGAGGGGCGCCCTCGAGCGAGGCGGACCCCCGTTCCGGGCGGAGCGGTCCCTCGAGCAAGGCGGAGCCCGCTCGAGGGGGGAGCGGGGCCCTCGAGCGGGCGGAGCTCGCTCGAGGGAAGCGCACCCCCTCGAGCGGGACGGAGCCCACCCGAGGGAGGGCGTGCACCCTCGAGCGAGGCGAAGCCTGCTCGAGGGAATCTTCGAGTGGGCCGCCTTGGTGGGCCGTTGGGGGCCTCCGCGGCATGGGTCGAGTCTTGCATGGTTAGGCGAGGCGTGTTCGGTCTTTGGCTTAGTTGCGGGTTTTAAGTTGGGATTCCCCGCTTGTTAAAGGGGACCCCTAGGGCCGTCCCCGACGCAGCCCCCGAGCATCCGTGGGTTTGCCATTGAGGCTCCCGCAAATGCCGGAACCTACTAATAGGACGTTCTTCCCTTCGGTCTCACGAACTCTTTCCGTGGGGCCGCGTCGACCGGACCCGCGGGTCTAGCCCCCCCGAAGCCCCGCAGAGCGTGGATGCTCCTGTAGGGGTTAACCGCGAGAGCTGGTCAGAGGGCATGGTACATGTTTCAACCGGCGTCGGCAATGTCTCGGCCCGGCTTCGGTGACGCACGCGCCGCGGCGCCGCTGTCTCCGGCGGGTGCAATCCGGAAGGTGTAGCCGTGCGTCAAGCCCCCCCGAGCCCGGGCCCGTTCGAGGCGATCGGGTAGAGCTTTACGACTTGTTTTTTAACGCGCCCTCGCCGTCCCTCCGCGGGACGGAGGGTGAGGTTTCCGCAACCCCCATCGAGCGGGTCGCGGATTGCGGATTCCTCGTTGAGCGCGCCGGCGGGTGGTTCGAGTGGACGCCCATGCCCCGTTCGATAAGGGTAGGCTGCGTGGTCCAGAGACACGTCCATTGAAGCGCTTGTGTGGGTTTGCTAGGTGGGGCTCGGTCCCGTTCGATAGGGACCGAGGGCGCGGAAGCTCTCCCTCGGTGGGATCCCCCGGCTAGCTGCCCTCGCTGGCTCTCGAATACGACATATGGGGCACCCTCGAGCCGACGGGCTCGAGGAACGGCTCGAATGCGCGTGCCTTCGTCGTCCCTGACTCTGTGATCTGGGGCGCCTGTTCGAACCCGTCGAGGGTCAGGCTTCGAACCTCTGATCAGTAGGGCCGTGCGGGGTGGCGCCTGGGCGGCCCCGTCTTTGCGTCTGCGACCGTCGAGGGGCCTGGGCGAGCCAGCCTCGAGGCGCTGATTAGTAAAAATGGTGCGGGGCGGCGGCTAAGCGCTCCCGTCCTGGCATCTGCGACCATCAAGGGGCCTGGGCGAGCCAGCCCCCGAGGCACTGATCAGTGATACAACGTGGCATGGGTGCTTGCGGTGCCCGCTTTGTTTCAAACGGACCCCGAGGCGACCTTCTCACGCCTGTACCCTTTCGAGGGTTGAAATTGTCCCGAGCCAGGAGCTCGTGCTGCTCGAGGGTTCTGCGTGGAATGGGTGCTTGCGGTGCCCGCTTTGTTTCAAACGGGCCCCGAGGCGACCTTCTCACGCCTGTACCCTTTCGAGGGTTGAAACTCTCCCGAGCCAGGGGCTCGTGCCGCTCGAGGGTTCTGCGTGGCATAGGTGCTTGTGGTGCCCGCTTTGTTTCAAACGGGCCCCGAGGCGACCTTCTCACGCCTGTACCCTTTCGAGGGTTGAAACTCTCCCGAGCCAGGGGCTCGTGCCGCTCGAGGGTTCTCCTTACCTTGTAAGGAACCGGGCCATTAAATGCTCCACGGCCCGAGGCCGTAATTTCGCGTCGTGGGGCGCGCTTTTTAGGTGTTGCGGCCGCGCGCGCGCGTAGTGGGCGGCGTGGGCGGGCGGACGTGACCGCTGCCACGGTCCCTCGCTATTCTTCGCCGTGATGATGGCTTGTTCGTGGTGGCGTGGCCGCCGCGGTCGTGGTGGGGCCCTCCCCGTCGGCGAGAAAGAAGATTCCCTCGCAAGTAATGCGCGTGGGACGTCCGCCCGGAGAGCACGCCCACGGCTTATAACCGAGGGGAGGGAAAAGCGGCGGTTTTTTACCTTAGCGTTTCGCCGTTCTCGCCCCCTGCGCTCTCGCCTTTGCTTTGCTCTTGCCACCGCGGCCCTTCGCCATTAGAGCTCTTCCTCTTCTTCTTATCCTCCGCTCCCGGATCCGTTGTCCTTTCTAATGGCGCCGCCTCCACCCCTCACGATCCTCGACCCGTACGCCCGTGAGCGGTCGACGGTGAACCAGCTGGCCCTCGGCGAGCGGTCTCCGCCGGCCGCCTGGCGGCGAACGAGGAGGGCCGGCCGGCGGAATGGATCGTGCCGCCGGCGGGGGACCACGCGCCCAACCCGCCGGAGAGCTACGTGGTGAGCTTCGTCCGCTTCCATGAGCGCGGCTTCGCCGCGCCGGCGAGCCGCTTCATGCGGGCGCTCGCCACCGCTACGACGTGGAGTTACACAACTTCGCGCCGAATGCGATTTCGCAGCGGTCACATTTGTGGGCGTCTTCGAGGGGTATCTAGGGATCCCGCCAATTGGGAGCTCGGGCACACCTCTTCCGTGCGGAGCTCTTCACGCGAGCCTATGACGGAGCAGAGGACCCGCCGAGCGGTGCGCGCCGGCGGGATGTCGCTTGCCCCCGCGACGCAAGCTCAAGGACGACTACATCCCCTGCACCATGACGACGAACAACGCCGGCTGGGAGCGGGGGTGGTTCTACCTGCGCAACGCCGAGCCCGGCCTCCCTCCCTACACCGGTCTGGTGTTCCGAGAGAAGCCCGACTCCTGGAGCTACGGGGTGTCCACGCCCCAGCATCGGAGGCGGCTGGGCTCGCTCCTCGACCGCCTTGAGGAACCTGGCGGCGCGCGGGCTGACCGCGGCGGGCGTCCTCGCCTTCCTCCACCACCGTCGGATCGTGACTCGATGGAGAGGCCGCTCTGCATCTTCGAGATGACGGAGGTGGCGAACCCCGTCGCGCTGGCGAGGTCGCGGATGCTCCCGACCCCCATCTGTCGGGCGTACGCGCTCATGCGGGCGCGGAACGCCGTCGACACTTGGATGTTGCGCCGGGGCCGGTCCCCGTGGGACCTCGAGATGGTCCCCACCGCGCTCGCTAGTGAGTATGGTTCTTGGCCCCGTTTTCATTCCCCGATGATGCCCCCGGCCCCCGACGCGCCTTCAATGTTTTCGCCCGCAGCCGGTGACCTTCGCCGCCGCGAAGTCCGTTCCGCCTACCCCCGACTCCCGCGCGCTCGGTCGGGCGGCGCAAAGAACGGGAGCGAGGAGCGGGCGGCGCGCAAGAGGGAGCGCGCGAGGCGGCACCGCGAGCGCGCGAGCGGCGGAGCGAGGGTAGCACAGGCCGCGCGAGCAGCAGGGGCTCTCCTCGCCGGGGACCGAGGGAGTATTCGTCCTCGGAGGAGGACGAGGAGGAAGAAGCTGGGGGGCGGGCCCCTCCGATAGGTGGGAGCCCCCGCTCCCCCGTCGCCGGGAGCCGGCCCGGCGGCAAGGGCGGCATCGCCTGGGGCGGGCGCAACGGCGCCGCCGCCGGGCAATCAACGACAGGGGCGGCGCGAGCCGCGGAGGTGCCGCGCGCGCGCGCGCGCGCCCGCGCGCAAGGCGGGGCCCGTGCGCGCGGCGGAGACATCGGGGGCGCGGCGACCGCGCGTCGGCCGCGCGGGCCTCATCCGCCGATGGCTCGAGGAAGAGGAAGCGCGCCTTCTCCTCTTCGAGGTAAGGGGCTTGCCCTTCTGCCGGGTTTGGTTTTTTGGCGATCGGCGTTCGACTTTTTGCTTGTAATTATGCGGGGTGGTGCCAACCGTGCCTCTCCCCCCGCACCGACCAAGGTGTTGAGGGCGGATGCGGCCATTCCCACCCGGCGGCGCTCGTCGAGGGCACCGCGGGCGGGGGCAAGCACGGCGGCGGGGCCGTGGTGGAGATGCGGCCGGTGGCGGCAGCCCCGTGGTGGAGATGCGGCCGGCGGTGGCCGCCGCGACGGAGGCGCGGTCCGTGGCGCCGGCCGCGCGGCGGGAGGCGCGGCGGGTGCGGCCCGCGGTGGCGCCCGTGGTTGCGGTTGAGGAGGGCGGACGGGCACCCGTGGTCGCGGAGGCGCGGCCGGAGGCGATGGCCACGGCGCCGCGTCGGGCGCCCGTGGCCGCGGGCGCGAGTGGAGGCGCCAACGGAGGCGGCGCGCGGGGCGGTGCCCCCGCCGGCGGCTCCCCGGCGGTGGTGGTGGAGGTCCCGGGACGACGATTCCCCCGCCGCCCGGTGGGATCGGTGGGTGAGCTTCCCCACGCTCTCCTCGCAGTCCCAAGAGGGGGCCCTCGTGAGGCGGCGCGACCGCCACATGGTGGCGGGGGGCCGAGGGCACGGCGCCGAGGCCTCGTCTTCCCCGCGCCGGCCACTCCGCCCGGTGGAGGGGATCGTTGACGACCCGCCCGCGTTCGCCGACGCCCAGGGGGAGCAGGAGCTGTGGGGAGAGCTTCGCAGCCAAGGCGCCACGCTCGACCGTGTGCTGAACGAGGCGCTGAGGGTCCATGGCGGCCCCGCGTGGCACGTCTTCCAGGTGGGGCATCGCTGCTCGTTTTCCTCTTTTTCTCGCTTCGCGCGTCGTTTCTGTATCATGATGCTTACGGGCTTTGACTTGTGGGTGACAGGAGCTCGAGCGCCGCACCCGCGATAAGTACGGCGCCTTCGACCGGGTGAACGCCGAGCTCCACCAGCTCCGGGAGCGATGCGGCGCCTTCGACGCGCTCGCCGACACCCTCAGGACTCCGGACGGCTGGTTGTCGTACCGGGCCATGGCCTTGCGTGATGAACTCCACGAGAGCACAAGGCAGGACCGCGCGTCCCTCTAGCCTTGAGCGGGTTTGCACGGCCCTCATCGACCGTGATGAGGCGCCGCGGCGCGCGCTCGGACTCCGGAGAAGATGCGGACGCCGGCGACCAACCGGGAGGCGGAGGTGGCCGGCGTCCGCAACGAGAACCGGGGGCTCCATTCGTCGCTCGAGGGGGCGCGGGCGCAGCAGCCGCCGGCCGAGGAGCGGCGCGCGCGCTCGAGCAAATGGCCAAGGAGGCCGACGACTTGAAGGCCGCCCTCGACGCCAAGGTCGTGGCGCTCGCCGTCTCGAGGACCGCGCCCTTCGCGGGGAGCGCACCGCCCGCCAAGGGGCCGAGGGGCGGCTCCGGCGAGAGCAGCCGCCCTCGCCGACGCCCGGTCGGCGCCGGGCGGAGCGCGTCGCTCGCGAAGCGGCGCGAGAAGTCACCGGAGGACCGAACACCGAGTTCTCCAAGGTCGAGGGCGAGCCGATAGTGCTCGGCATCGCGAGCGCGAACCGGGAGATGGCCCTCCGGGAGCGGGGTGAGACCGTCGGGGGGCCTCGAGCCGGCGGTCGAGGCCGAGCGCCGCGTCCTCGAGGTGGAGAGGAAGCAAGTCGAAGGTGAGCCGCCGCTTTACTCTCGTTTTGTTGGTTTTCTATTAGAGAGTTCGCACTCGTTTTTCGATTTCTTTCTTGTCTTGGCGACTCCCGTGCTTGCGCACCGCTCCGGGGCACGCGGCCGAGCGGCCGAGGCACCGCGACCTCCTACAAATCCTCCGAGCAGAGCCGGCAGGAATTGCGCAACGCGGCCCTCGAGACCCCGCCGGTCGTGGAGGAGGGCGAGGCACGGCCGGTAGCTCGTTGGCCGCCCGCCCGCGCGCCCTTAGCGGCCACGTCACCGAGCGTATGCGCCGGCGCCGCGTCTTGGCGTCCGTAAGGCCCTCGGGGTGGTGCGGTCCCACTACGAGGTCGACTTCGAGGTGCGGCGGAGGGCTACGTCGTTCCCGAGGGTGTAGAGGACGAGGTGGTGATGGAGCGCGTGGATGCGCCGGCCGCCGATGCCGTCGAACGCTTGCCGAAGCCTTCGAGGAGTTCCTCTTCCCGACACCGCCGACGCCGCCGCTTCTCCCGCTCGAAGATAGGGGGCGGGCGCTAGGCCCGTTTTTGTTGATGCATTAGTATGCGGCCGTGCGGCCTTTGTAAAGAAACAAGATATTTTTGCCGTAATCATTTGCCGATGTAAAGTGATGTCTTTTGTTTATTACACTTTTTTGTTTCTCATTCTTCCCGAGTAGATTCTAGTTAGGGGAGTTCGATTTTCGCGGGTGGCTTTCGCCGGGTTGGAGGCGAGAGAGAAGGGGCCGTATCCTCGCGGAGGCGTAGGCTATCCTCGGCTCGCGCGCTCCTTCCGCTAGGTGCTCGCGCCCCGTTCGAATCGTTGCTTGGGGTCGAAGTAGAAAACAAACTTAGCGCGCGTGAGTTGTTTCGTTTTTGCGCGAAAATGGGACCATTTTGGGGGGATGCCCCCCGCAAGAGCCGCCGAGGGTAACTTGGGTTTCGGAGGAAAGCCGAGTTGCCCTTTTCATTAGACTTATGGCGTTTACATAGTTGTCACCAATCGGGGCGTTGGTCATGTGATTTTTACAACAAAAATGCTTGGAAATCCTAGCTAGGGGTAGAAGCGACGTAGCCGTTGGATGTTCCAAGCGTTGGTGAGCTCTTCACCGTCCTCGTTGGCCGCCTTGTACGTGCCGGCTTGAGTACCTTCACCACGACGTAGGGTCCCTCCCATGGAGGCGATAGCTTGTGGCGTCCCCGCTTGTCTTGGCGTAGCCTTAGGACCAAGTCCCCTTCGCCGAAGTCCCGTTGGCGTATCTTGCGTGCTTGGTAGCGCCTAAGGGACCGCCGATACCTTGCGGAATGCATCAAGGCTACGAGGCGTGCCTCGTCCAAACACCGGTCCAGGCGAGTCCCTCGCGGCTCGCCGGTTGGCTTCCTCGTCGTAGCCTCGAACCCCCGGGCGATCCGTATTCTAAGTCCGTGGGGAGGACGGCCTCCGCGCCATGGACTAGAAAAAACGGGGTGAACCCGGTGGCTCGCTCGGGGGTGGTCCTTAGGATCCACACGACCGCTGGTAACTCTTGGAGCCATTTCCGACCAGATTTGTTTAGCTGGTCGAAAATTCTAGGCTTAAGGCCTTGTAGGATCATGCCGTTGGCACGCTCTACTTGGCCATTGGTCTGCGGGTGTGCCACAGCTGCCCAATCCACACGAATGTGGAATTTGTCGCAAAACTCCAAGAATTTCCTGCCTGTGAACTGGGACCCGTTGTCGGTGATGATGGAGTTTGGCACTCCAAAGCGGTGGACGATGTCGGTGAAGAACGTCACCGCTTGCTCAGCCCTGAGATTCGTGATGGGGCGCACTTCCACCCACTTGGAGAACTTGTCGATCGCGACCAACAAGTGGGTGAAGCCCCCGGGCGCCTTTCGCAGGGGCCCGACGATGTCCAGCCCCCACACAGCGAACGGCCATGTTATGGGGATGGTCTGCAGGACATGAGCGGGAAGGTTGGACTTGCGGGCGTAAAACTGGCACCCCTCGCAGGTGCGTACGATCTCGCTGGCGTCCGCGACCGCGGTGGGCCAGTAAAAGCCTTGGCGGAACGCATTGCCAACGAGGGTACGCGGCGCCGCATGATGGCCGCAGATCCCGGCGTGGATGTCCCGCAGGAGCTCGCGCCCCTCGGGGATGGGCACGCACCGCTGCAAGATGCCGGAGGCGGCGCGCTTGTACAGCTCGTCGTAGACGAGGGAAAAGGACTTGGCCATCCTGGCGATGCGTCTGGCCGCGGCCCGGTCCGTGGGGAGTTCCCCTCGGGCTATCCAGGCCACGTACTTGTCACGCTAGTCAACCTGACGGGGGCTGGCTCGATGTCCATCACATCAGCCCCGTAGGCGCCATACCCCTCGAGGAGGGAGAGCACGTACGCCTCGTTCGAGGGGTCCTCATCCATGGGTTCCGCACCCGCTGGGTTCGAGGGAGCCCCCGATGGCTCTGCGTGGTTCGAGGGGTGAGGCTCGAGGGCGACCGAGGGCTGGGCAATATCGCGGGAGAAAACGTTCGGGGGGACGGTGATCCGCCCAGACGCGATCTTGGCCATCTCGTCCGCCTCCTCGTTGTACCGGCGGGGTACGTGATTGAGCTCGATGCCGTAAAATTTGTCTTCGAGGGCTCGCACGGCCTTGCGCTAGGCCTCCATCTTGTCGTAATGGTAGCTCGCGTTCTTCATGACCTGGTCAATTACGAGCTGCGAGTCCCCCCGCACGTCGAGGCGTTTGACGCCCAACTCGATGGCGATCTTGAGGCCGCAAAGGAGGGCCTCGTACTCGGCCATGTTGTTCGAGGCGGGGAAGTGGAGGCGCACCGTGTACCGCATGTGCTCCCCGAGGGGTGACACAAAGAGCAGGCCCGCGCCCGCCCCTGTTTTCATCACCGAACCGTCGAAGTACGAGTCCGGCACTCGCTTGGATTTGTGGCGGTGGCGGTGCATATCCGTCCATTCGGCGACAAAATCCGCCGCATCCGGGACTTGATGGCCTTGCGCGGGGCATAGGCGAGCGTCTCGCCCATCAGTTCCACGGACCACTTGGCGATCCTGCCCGCCGCGTCAGGATTGCGGATGATCTCCCCCAGCGGGAAGGAGGAGACCACCGTGACTGGGTGGGCCTCGAAGTAGTGGCGGAGCTTGCGCCGCGCGAGGACCACCGCGTACAGCAGCTTTTGGACTTGGGGGTAGCGCGTCTTGGTGTCAGACAAGACCTCGCTGATGTAGTAGACCGGCCGCTGGACCGGCAGGGGCATGCCCTTCCTCCGTGCGCTCCACCACGATAACGACGCTGACCACCTGGGTGGTTGCGGCCACGTAGAGCTGCAGGGGTTCGCCGTCCTGCGGCGGCGTGAGGATCGGGGCGTGCATTAAGGACGCCTTCAGCTTGTCGAGCGCATCCTGGGCCTCGGTGGTCCAGGAGAAGCGCTCGTGCTTCTTGAGTAGGCGATAGAGGGGGAGGCCCTTCTCGCCGAGCCGCGAGACGAAGCGGCTCAAGGCGGCAAGGCACCCCAACCAACCTTTTGCACCCCTTTGAGGTCCCGGATCGGGCCCATTCGCTCGAGGGCCGCGACCTTCTCGGGGTTGGCCTCGATCCCCCGTTGGGAGACGATGTATCCCAGGAGCATGCCTCGCGGCACCCCGAAGACACACTTTTCGGGGTTTAGTTTGACCCCATTGGCCCGCAGGCAGCCGAACGCGATGCCAAGGTCGCCAACCAGGTCGTCCACCTTCCTGGTTTTCACGACGATGTCATCCACGTACGCCTCGACCGTCCGTCCGATGTGATCTCCGAAAACGTGCTGCATGCAGCGCTGGTATGTCGCACCCGCGTTTCGGAGGCCGAACGGCATCGTGACGTAGCAGAACATCCCGAACGGCGTGATGAACGAAGTCGCGAGCTGGTCGGACTCCTTCATCTTTATTTGATGATACCCGGAGTAGGCATCAAGGAAGCAGAGCAGCTCACACCCAGCCGTTGAGTCAACAATTTGATCAATGCGTGGCAAAGGAAAAGGAACTTTAGGACATGCTTTATTAAGACTAGTGTAGTCTATACACATCCGCCACTTCCCATTCTTTTTCTTTACAAGTACAGGGTTTGCTAGCCACGTTGGGTGGAACACCTCCTTGATGAACCCGGCCTCTAGAAGCTTCCGCAGCTCCGCTCCAATAGCCCGTCGCCGCTCCTCGTCGAAGCGGCGCAGCCGTTGTTGCACGGCGCGGCGTGAGGCAGATGTCAAGGGAGTGCTCGGCGACCTCCCTCGGGATGCCTGGCATATCCGAGGGGCTCCACGCGAAGATGTCGGCGTTGGCGCGGAGGAAGTCGACGAGCACCACTTCCTATTTGGGATCGAGGGTGGAGCTGACCCTCAACACCTTGCCCTCGGGGGCAGCAGGGTCGAGGGGGACCTCCTTGGTCTGCTCCGCGGCCTCGAAGGTGCCGGTGTGCTTGGCGGTGGAGTCGAGGTCCTCGTTGACCATCTTCTCCAAAGTGGTCACCAGCCGCTTCATCCGGCGCCGGTGCTTCGCGTGCTCTACGCACTCGACGTCGCGAGCGAATGCGTGCTCGATGGATGAGCCTACGGTGATGATGCCGTTCGGCCCCGGCATCTTCATCTTCAAGTAGGTGTAGTTGGGGACCGCCGTGAATTTGGCGTAGCGGGGCCGCCCAAGTATGGCGTGGTAGGCGCCCTTGAACCCCACCACCTCGAAGGTGAGCGTTTCCTTGCGGAAATTCTTCGCGGTGCCGAACCACACCGGCGGATCGACCGCCCGAGGGGCCGGACCCGCTTGCCGGCGCGACGCCATGGAACGGCTTCGTGGCCGGGCCGCGGCGGTCCAACCCGATCCCCAGCAAGCGCGGCGTATGCGTGTAGAGGATGTTGAGGCCGCCGCCTCCGTCCATCAAGACTTTTGAGAACCGCGCGTTCCCAATGATTGGATCGACCACCGGCGGGTCCGGCCCGGTTGGGGATCCGGGTTCGGATGATCTTCCCCGCCGAAGGTGATGGCGTCTTCCGACCGCTGAGGAAGGATGGAGGCGCCTTCTCCACGGCGAGGACCTCGTGCCGCTCCCCGCTTGCGGCGGCGGGTCGACATGTCGACGGTTGGTCCCCAAAGATGAGGAACACGTTTTCCACGGCGGGGAAGCCGCCGGCGTCGACATCTCCTCCGTCTTTCTTGGTCTCCGCTTCCTTCGCGGCGGCGCGGCCATAGAACTTCTTGAGCATATCGCACTGCTCAAGGGTGTGGTTCACTGGGGTCTTATGGTAAGGACATGGCTTTTTCAAAGATGTCATCGAACACCCCCCGACCTCGAGGGGCCGGCCGAGGGCCCCGTCGAGCCGGGTCAACAGCAAGAGCCTCGGCATCACCGTCGCCGCGCCCTCGCTCGCGCGCCTCTCGGCGCGGCTTCTTCCCCCTTCTTGCCCCGCTTGTCCTTGCGGTGGGGCTCCCCGGACTTGTCGCCCTCCGTGGGCGCATCATCCGAGCGCTTGCCCTTCTTGCCGTCGAAGATTGCCCTCACGACCTCCTCTCCCCGAGGCGAAGCCGGTGGCAATGTCGAACGCCTCGTTGGAGTCCGCGGGCGGGCCGCGCCCCGCCTCTCGCACGAGGTCCCGCACGTGGTGCCCTCGAGGAAGGCATGCACGATCTCGGATTGCGCCACGCTGGGGAGCTCTGTACAGCGCTTGGAAAAGCGCCGTATGAAGTCCCGCAGCGACTCGCCGGGCTTCTGGGTGCAGGAGCGCAGGTCCCAGAAATTTCCAAGGCGCACGTACGTGCTCTGGAAGTTACCCACGAACGTGCGGACCAGGTCGTCCCAGTTGTGGATCCGGGCGGCGGGCGGTGCTCGAGCCATGTCCGGCCGCATCGCCGAGGTGCAGGGGCAAGTTGCGGATGATGACCTCGTCGCTGGTGGCCCCGCCCACCTGGCACGCCAAGCGGTAGTCGTTGAGCCACACGCGGGGATCCGTCTCCCCGTTGTACTTGACGATGGTCGAGGGTTGGCGGAAGCGTTGGGGGAAGGCCGCCGCACGGATCTCCCGGCTGAACACACGGGTCCCCGGGGGCTCCGGTGTTTGAGAGCGGTCTTCGTCTCTATCGTAGCATCCACCCCGTCGAGGGTGGTAGCCCACCGCTGCTCGCGCGTCCGCCTTGCTCGTGCGCCGGGCGTTGATGACGTTGCGGGGCGGCCGCCGTCCCGCCGCCCGCGCGCGTCAAGGAGCCGCTCCTTGGCCGCGCGTGCGTCCCCGGGTTGGCGGGTCGCCCCGCCGCTTCACCCGCATGGACCGAGGGTTCGCCCCCCCGTGCGGCTTTGTCTTCCCGCGCATCCCCTTGCCGGCGGATACGTGAGGCCGAGCTTTCGGCCCTGTTGGATGGCCGCTTGCTCGATGAGGGCTTGCACTTCGCGCCGCAGTTCCGCGCCTCGGGGGTCGAGGGTGCCGGCATAGCCCGCAAGCAGCCGCCGCGGCGGCAATGAGCTTTTGGCTTGCTCGTGGAGGCGCGTCCGGGTTGTCGACGTTGAAGTTGGCGTTGATGCGGTCGGCCGACCTATTTGCCCGGCCTCCCGCGCGCGTTCGCCACACGCGGAGGCTTCCCCCCGCCATTGAGGCACGGAGCGGCCGCACCGTCCGGTACTCCTCCGCCGCCTTAGCCTCGAGCTCGCGGGCCCGGGCCAGCCGCGCATCGGCGTCGGCCCCGAGCGAGAGTGCTTGGCCCCGCGGCCGGCGCGGAGCGATCCCCGGAGCAGCGTGACCTCCCCGTCTTCGGTGCCCACCACGCCCGTGGCGTTGGCTGGATCGTTGGCGATGACGACGTAGCACTCCCGCGTGGGGTCGTAGCTTCCGGTGCTGGAGTCGTCGGAGTATCCGAACCAGTAATCAGTAGCGTCGAGGAAACGCCGGAACATGACTGGGTCCGGCACGCCAGAGAAGTCCCACTCCGCGTACCCGTGGAGGTTAGCGGGTGGCGGCGCGTCAAGGGAGCCTAGGGACGATTCGTCACCGGCTGAGGCGCTGGGATCCCTGGCGACGAAGACGTGACGGCCTGGGGGAACCCTGCGCATCGTGGTGTTGACGTTGGCGTTGTAGGCCGTCGCGGCACCACGTAGCCCAATGGGAAAGCGCGGTCCGGAGACCGTGCGTTGTCCCGTTGGGGTGGCGGTTGCCGAGATGACGGGCGCGCCGCGCTGAGAGGCGGCAAGCTCGGCCCGCCGTCGCCGGACCGTGCCCGGCGCGAACGCCGACCGCAGCGGCGGCGGCGGCGTCGTGGCGTCGACGGCCCGCGCCGTCCGTGCCGGCGGCGCCCGCGCGCGTGGTGGTGCGGGCAGGGCGGGGCCGGAGCGGACCCGCCCGGCGCCGCGCGCGGAGCTCCTCACGGTTGGTGAGGCGCATGAGGTAGCCGTTCCCCGTGGCCTAAAAGTTCGGCCCCCGAACCGGATTTCGAACCCGGCAGGGAGGGGGGTCCGAGCCGCCCATGCGGTAGCGCGAACCGCGGTACTCGCGTGCGGATCACCATGGAGGGAGTTGATGGATTGACCTTAGGCGCTCGATTGCCCCACGGTGGGCGCCAACTGTCGGTGCGGAATGTGGTCCCGACACTAACCGATAATAAGCGCCGAGGTCTATCCCTCAATGGTCGATGCTAAGCAATGAGAGACACGAGTTTATCCCGGTTCCGCCGAGGGGGCCGTACGTCCACAGTGGGTGTGCTCAAGGCACTATATTGCTCAAGACCGGGGTGTTTGTAGTGGGGGCCGCTACAAGCAAGGCGGGAGAGGAAGCGTGGCTTCCAAGTCCCCGATGTAGTGGCCGAAGGTGTTGTGTTACGTTGCGTTGTATGTCCGTGTGTCGTGTGTATATCCGTCCCCGCGGCGGGGGGGGTTCGTCCTCCTTTTATAGATCAAGGAGAGAGCGAATCACATGCATGCCGCGCTACTTAGCTATGTGAAGGGGCGTGATGTGCTATGTCGTAGAGTAGGCGGCCGTCCGGACGATCCTTGCGGCCGATCCGGCCATCATGACGTATCTTGTACCCGAACGATAGCGGCTTCGAGGGTAGAAGGGCAAGCAGATGGCCGGGAGGCCTTTAGACGGGCTCGAGGGAGTTGCCGACGTCGGTCCGTACGGGGCACGCGCGGCGGGTAAGGCGGCGTCTCGTTCCCACACGCTCCACCGTGCTAGAGCCGTAGCCACGCCGCCCGCATGTGGTTCGTACGCGCGGGGGCGGCGCCCATGCCGTTAGCGCGTGGCGGGGGGATGGCGTCCCACCGGCCTAGCGCCTTCACCTAACCCCCGCAAGGTCACAAGAAAGCAAGTCGAGGGTGCGGCCGGCCCCCTTCAAGGGCTCGGCGCGTTAGCCGTGCACGGAGCAGCGGCGAGACGTCACGGGGCCGGCGCCGGCCACGCCGCACGCTTCCTCCCACGGTGGCGGGGATGGGATCCCTCCCGGGGAGTTGGTGCGGCGGCACCGGGCGCGAGCCCTAGTCACATGATGGCGCCGCCCCGCCGTTGTCGGGGCATTAAATGCCCGTGCACGGGTGCGTGCGCACGCGCGCGGGGTGCCCTCGAGCGAGGCGGACCCCGTTCGAGGGCGGAGCGGTCCCTCGAGCGAGGGCGGAGCCCGCTCGAGGGGGAGCGGGCCCTCGAGCGGGGCGGAGCCTCGCCGAGGGAAGCGCACCCCCTCGAGCGGGACGGAGCCCACCCCCGAGGGAGGCGCACACCCTCGAGCGAGGCGAAGCCTCGCTCGAGGGGATCTTCGAGTGGGCCGCCTTGGTGGGCCGTTGGGGGCCTCCGTGGCGTGGGTCGTGTCCCGCATGGTTAGGCGAGGCGTGTTCGGTCTTTGGCTTAGTTGCGGGTTTTAAGTGGGGATTCCCCAGTTGTTAAAGGGGACCCCTAGGGCCGTCCCCGACACCCGTGGAACTCCAAATCGTCGTAGTCGTCCGGCAAGTTCATCTCCATCGTTCCCGCGAGCAAGGGCCGCCGTGAAATTAAACCAAAGGGAAAATTGAAGGCTGCGTGAATTTGTAGGGGCGGATAATCGAGCCGGGAAATCGGAGCCGCACCCGCACGCGCGGTAAAAAGCGCGTTCAAGAACCGCCACACGGAACGAAACATCGCATTTATATAGGTGGGGAAACGCGCACCCAAACCCCCGAGAAATCTTTAGTGGAAACTCAAGGAGAGGAAGAAAGAATCCTCGCGGCGGATACTACCCGCCCGGGACGTGACGAATGCTTCGGGATTCGGGGAGTACGGGGATCGCGCGCGAGATCCCCGGACGGAGCACTTCGGATTCGAGGCGCGAGATGAATATACACTCTCGAATCGAATAGAATAGAATCGAATCGAATCGAATCCGGCGGCGGGGGGGAGGCGGAGGCGGCGGGAGCCGGGGAGCGAAGAGGAGGCGCACGAGCAGAGAGAGGGGAGGGAGCCGGGGAGGGAAGGAAGGGGTGGGTGTGTTCACGGCGTTTATACGGGGATCTCGCCGGACTTCTCGAACGGGATCTTGATGCGGCCGATGACGGGGACGTCGACGAGGAGGACGACGCGGACGAGGGAGACGGGGATCTTGATGGTCTCCTCGGCAAGAGCGGAAACCTTAAACGAAAAAACTACGGAGGATTCGAGGAGAGAGAGCAAAGGAGGGATCCAGGGAGGGGAGGAGAGGACTGACCCCCACTGGACTCCTTGGGGCGGAGGACGTTGACGTTGGTGTAGACCTTGGCCTTGAACATGGTGCCGACAGATCCGGATCCGGCAGAGCCGTTATGGTGCGACACCGGCGATCGGGCGGCCACCGCCGCCGGCCGAGTCCGGCTAGGGTTTCGACGACGAGGAGGGGGAACAGGGACCGGGGCTACCGACCAAGGTGTAGATGGAGGGAGGGAGAGAGAGAGGGGTGGGCGAATCCGAGGATGGGAGACGGCGGCGGATGGGTGGGGGGAGGTGGGAGACGGGTGGGGCTGGCGGGAAGGGTTAGGGTTAGGGGAGTGGATGGATATTTATTGGACATTGAGTGCATCTTAGCCTGTCTATTTTTCATCCAACGGTTTAGGTAAGATGTTGTTTTAATTAGGCCGTGTGGGCCAAATAGTTAGATGGGCTTGTACCGGCTTACTTCATATTTTCGAAGTTTTTTTGTTTCGTTTTTGTTTTTTGATTTAAGGTATTCTTGTGAAGTAACTAGCAAAAATAATTATCTTGTATACTTAAATATATTTTTAAATGTAAAGTACTACATATGTAGTGTTACACCATAGTTTCAAGAATTTTCAAGTAAATCTGCTATTTTCTCGTCATTTAAATGAATTATTTACGTAAAGTAATTCAAAATTGACCTATATGTGCATCTAATGAGTTTAAAAAATTCAAAAAATTATATTTAGGCGCCTATGGTCCATTCTAGGCCACATCTAGGAGATTGACGAAAAATTGAATTGGCTTGTAGGAAATTTCAAACTTCTACTAGTCACCTTGTTATAAAATAATGATAATAATAAATAAAACTTATAAAAAAATTATGTAAATTTGCATAGGATCATTTTATCAATGTACAAGCTTGACAAAAAAGTTTCATAAAATTTTGTGAAAATTGGAGTATACATTGTTCATAAACTAGCTAGATCATCTTCATACAAGTCAACTTAAACTTCAAAGTTTGTATACACTCAAATACTTTCTTACTCATGGACACCTCAAATTTGGATGCAACCTTGTGTTGACCATAACATTGGAGAATATTAAGTTATATTAGCAATTATTATGAAAAAACATGTTTTTTATATTTTGGAAAAGATATGTTGTATGAAAAGCAATCAATAAATAATAATTAAGATACAAACAAATGGCACCGAGTAAAACATCTCGATTTTAGAAAAAATTAGGAAAAAGAATCAACCGATTTGGAGTTCGTATGAGGGAGAAAGACTAGTTACAATTTTTAATCCGAGAAAAGAAAGAGAAATCGGTCCTTCTTCATGAACACGTCATGAACTGGAATGAAATGATTGATTGTTCTTTTTTCCTCGGATTAAAACTTGTAACTAGTCGTTCTCCCTCATATGAACTCGAAATGAGGTGATTCTTCTTCTCAAAAAATTTTAAAATCATAATTTATCAAGTTATGGTGTTGGATTCAATCATTTCTTCATGCAACAAAACATGAGCAATTCAAATTTTAAAATCCAAGTTTGACTCGGTCAAAACTCGACTCAAACGAAACACGAAATGAACTCGGATGAAAATCTTTTGAACACAAAAGTTTATAACTTGTCGAGACTAACAAACTTTGTGTAGGTCAAATTTCCATTTGAGGAAGTGGTGATATTATGTAGTTCAAATATAACAAGCCACACACGAGTTTGAGGAACTATATGAGTGACTTGTTATATTTGGACTACATAATACTCAACTTTTTTGAAATGACTTGAGATTTTTTTGGTAGTAATTTGTAGCAAAAATACGGTCCCTCACAAGAACTTACATTTTTTGGACAATTATTTTAATTTTTATAATTTTTTTCGTGTTGTGTGAGACAAAATATGGCGAATTATACATTGAAAACTCTATAATTATGCAACGACCTCCACATGTATTTGTTTCCTAGGACACAAGGGCATGAGAAATGATACTAAGAAGGAAAAACAATTTGATGTGATTGCTAAGAGTAACATTTAGTCCTCACTATATGTAAGCGTTTTCAATAGAGTTTTTAATTGTGAAAATGCTCATGAGCTATTGTCACACCCTGAAATTTCCAATTTCAGGATGTGAATAGAAAGAATAATTAAATAACGATTTTCTCATAATTTTAAAATTTTTTCCAACATTTATTTTTCTTTACAGGGAATATAGTATAGGAAAAAATCCATTGTTTGATTTTCTAAATTGAATAAAAAGTTATGTGTGTTGCATTCATGCCGATGCATCTAGTGGTTCTTGAGTGCAAAAGGTTTAAAAATGCGTTTAGGAGCCGTCCTAATTTTCCCGAGAATTTTTCTCGATTTTTCCGGAACTTATTCTCATTTTCCTTGAGCTATTTCTATTTATTAGAAGGCTCTAAAATCTTTTTTATGAGCTCCAAATGTTTTATTTGGATTGTTCATGTCTTAATCTATCTCTAGGAATTTTCTGGAATTTTTGTGATTTTTCGAGTATTTTTCGTGCTCTAAAAACTTTTTCTGGTGTT
Organism: Cenchrus americanus; assembly: GCA_947561735.1. Classification (NCBI taxonomy): domain Eukaryota; kingdom Viridiplantae; phylum Streptophyta; class Magnoliopsida; order Poales; family Poaceae; genus Cenchrus; species Cenchrus americanus. The sequence continues at coordinate 218,634,671 of OX387241.1, read as the reverse complement.
TACTGGAATTGTTTTCGCATTGAAAAATAAATTCGAAAAAAACCTATCCTACTGGAACGGGCCGAGCCCGAAGGACCGACCCGCTCGGCCTGCCCGCCAAGCCCATCGGGGCCCGGCCGCATACAGCAGATTCGTCTCACCCCTCACTCGTCAACTGTGACCAAATTCAACAATTCGTCATTGTTGAATTAACTACTATGACCAAATTTGTATATCGTCATAGAAAGAATAATCTTCTATGACCAAATATTTTTTCGTCACCGCAAAGAGAACTTCTATGACCATTTGTATATCGTCATAGAAAGAATAATCTTCTATGACCAAATATTTTTTTGTCACCGCAAAGAGAACTTCTATGACCAAACAGAAATCGTCACTAGGTAATGGTCATAGATGATAGCATTTGTACTAGTGAGGTCATCGTGAAGGGGATGTACTCCTCCCCGCACGAGCTCGCAACGCAAGCGACAACCCGCCGGCGCGCGCCGCGCGGCGAGTCCTCGGCTCCGACGTGGCCAGCGTGTGCAATTCCGCGCGGAAGAGGTGGACCCAGAGATCCCAGTTTACCGGGATCCCCAGGAAGCCTTCGCAGACGCCGACGAACGTGGCCGCCTGCGAGATCGCGTTCGGCGTGAAGTTGTGCAGCTCCACGCCGTAGTGGTAGCACAGGGCCCGCATGAAGCGGCTCGCCGGCGCTGTGAAGCCGCGCTCGTGGAAGCGGACGAAGCTGACGACGTAGCCGAACGGTGGGTTGGGAACTCGGTCCCTCTCCGACGGCATGATCCACTCCGTGGGCTGCCCATCCACATTCGCCGCCAGCTGACCGCCGGCCACCAGAAGGTTTAGAGACAGCGTCATCGCCATCGAGCGCTCCCATGCCAGCGGGTCGATGACGGTGATGGACTGCTGGGGAGCCATGCGAACGGGCGAGGGAACAAGGAACGAGAAGCAAGAACGACTCTAGAGCAGAGGCGCAAAGGCAAGAACGGCACGAGGGCAGAGGCGCGAGAGGCAAGGATGACAAGCGCTAAGTGCGAAGGTAAAAAACCGCCTCTCCTCCCTCAACTGGATTTATAGATCCACGGGGCGTGCTCTCCGGAGCGCACACCCCGCGCGCATTAACTGCAGGTGGAAATTTCTCTCACTGACGAGCGGGACCACCATGACCGCGACGGCCGCACGTCTACACGCACGCCATCATCACGGCGCGGTAACCGGAGGGCCGCGGCAGGCGGTCACGTCCTCCTGCCCACTCCGCCCACTATGCGCGCGGCCGTGGCGCCCGAAAAGGCGCGCCGCGCCGCCGCCCGGCTACGCGCCGCAACCGCGGGCATTAAATGGCCCCGTCCCTTACCAAGTAAGGAAGACCCTCGAGCGGCTCGAGCCCCCGGCTCAGATAAAACCGACCCTCGAAGGGTGCAATTACCGACCAGTGGCCTCGAAGCCTGTTCAAAGTAAATAGGCGCCACAGGTGCACTCGATCTACGAAGTTTACTGATCAGCGGTTCGAGGGTCAGCGCGGCTGAGAACCCTCGAAATAAGCAGATGCAAAAAGGACGGGGGCACTCAGGTGCTATCCCGCACGGCCCTACTGATCAGGGGTTCGGAACCTGACCCTCGAAGGGTTTGAACAGGTGCCCCAGATCACCAGAGTCAAGGACGAAGAGGGCGCGCGCATTCGAGCCTTTCCTCGAGCCAACCGGCTCGAGGGCACCCCACATGTCGTGTTCGAGAGCCAGCGAGGGCAGCTAGCCGGGGGGATCCCACCGAGGGAGAGCTTCCGCGCCCTCGGTCCCTAGCGAACGGGACCGAGCCCCACCTAGCAAACCCACGCAAGCGCTTTAATGGACGAGTCTCCGGACCATGAAGCCCACCCTTATCGAACGGGGCATGGGCATCCACTCGAACCACCCGCTAACAGCTCAACGAAGAATCCGCAATCCGCGACCCGATCGATGGGGGTTGCGAAGACCTCACCCTCCGTCCCGCGGAGGGACGGCGAGGGCGCGTTCAAAGCAAGACGAAGAGCTCGCCCCAATCGCCTCGAATGGGCCCAGGCTCGGGGGCTCGGCGCACGGCTACACCTCCTGGGATGCACCGGACACGAATGGTGCTAGTCGCGCATGCGTCACCGAAGCCGGCTGAGACATTGCCGATGCCGGTTGGAACATGTACCACGCCCACTGACGAGATTCGGCGATAAAACCCCCCGCCCCGGAGCACTCACGCTCTGCGGGGCTTCGGGGCTAGACCCGCGGGTCCGCTGACGCGGCCCCACGGAATGGCATTCGCAACCAGGGGGAGAACGTCCTATCAGTAGGCTTCAGCATCTGCGGGAACCTGACCGGAACACCCGCAGATGCTCGGGGGCTACTGTCGGGGACAGCCCTGAGGGTCCCTAAAAATCGGGGGGAATCCTACTTAAAACCCGTAAAAACGCAAAACACAAAACACACCTCAAGCCTAACACAAAGCATACACAGGCAGCGCCGCCCACGTTGCGGTGGCCCCCGCGGCCCGCCAGAGCGGCCCAGCAAGGCACCCCCTCGAACGAGGTCCGCCTCGCTCGAGGGCTCACGCCCCCCTCGAGTGAGGTCCGCCTCGCTCGAGGGCTCACGCCCCCTCGAGCAGGCTCCGCCTCGCTCGAGGGTTCCCGCCTCCCTCGAGCGGGCTCCGCCTCGCTCGAGGTTCCCTCACGAACGCACCTGCTCCCGCACGCGTACGAGCATTTAATGCTCTGACATAGCAGAGCCACGCCACTACGCGCCTGGGAATCACACCCCGACGCTGTTTCGCCAACTCCCTAGGGGGAGCCCATCCCCACCACTGTAGGGGACTGTGCGACGAGGCCTGTGTCAGCTCCGTGACACTGTGCCGCCCACTCTAGTACGGCTAACGCGCCGCGCCCTCGAAAGGGGGTCGGCCGCACCCTCGAGCCCTCCTCTCGTTACTTTGCAGGGTCAAGCCGTGACGTAAGGCCGGCAGGAGCGCCATCCCCGTCGCTGTCAGTCCTGTGCGGCCATCCCCGCCCCTGCTGCGTCACGCCGTGCACTGCTACAACCACTCCGACGCTGTTGAGCACGCGGGGACGGGACGCCGCCACGCCTGCTACTGCACCCCGTACGGATCACCGTCAACGGTTCCCTCGAGCCCGCCTGGAGACGCCCCGGTCAACCACCACGGCTCCACCCTCGAAACCGCCCCTGTTCAAGCATAGGGCACGCCACGACGCCATGACTGGAGCAAGATTCACCAGGACGACCGTCAACTCCCCGGCACTGTACGCCATACCATCACACGTAGCGAAATAGTGCGGCATGCCTGTAAATCACCCTCTCCTTGTCCTATAAAAGGGAGGTGATCCCCCTCGCCGCAGGGGGACTAGAACATGAGACACGGGATAACGGATAGCGATCGATTGCATGTTCTCCGCCTCTCCCACGATATTAGCACTCGCCTCAATCACTCCGCTTGGGACTTGGAGGCCACGCCTCCTTGTAGCCGCTCCACTACAGGCACCCCGGTGCGAAGCAATATAGTGCCTCGAGCACACCCCTGCTAGACGTACGGCTCCGGCCGGAATCAGGATAAACCAAGTGTCCTTAGTTGCTTAGCACCGACCATCGAGAGACAGATCTCAGCGCTTATTACTAGTTAGCGTCGGGACTACATTCCGCACCGACAAGAGAGTTGGGCAGAGAGTTGGCTGTTTGGCTATTGAAGTTGTGAAGCTGCTTGTGAAGCTGCTCATGAAGCTGTACCAAACGAGCCCTTAGCTTCGATTAATAGTCGGTTATAGCTGCTCTTATGGCAGTTCCAGTAAAATAAAAGAAATTAGTATAATGTTTACATCATAGGACTTCATATCAAGAAACTAGTCTTCCCAGGAGAATTTTGTTTTATTGTCTTTACAAAAATGGACCAATCAGCAAGCCCAGAACAGCGGTGCAGGACCAGCCTCGCCTCGTCCGCGGCTACTCTCCGCCTGACGGTATCCAATATTATGGGTACCCAAAGACAGTAAATACGAGCGAATCTCACAACCACGATGGCCCCTGGAGTATTTTTGGTGGCTCTCTGGATTTATTTCTGTGAAGGAAAACGACCACAAACCGAGTGGTATTCCAGGGTTTATTTCCTGTGAGGGAAAACGGTCACAAAAGCAAGTCATGACACCACATGACCTCTAGCCATGCAGCTTCTACTAGTTCGTTGCCCTCCTGAGTACATTTGGGCTCCACACTGCCCATATGCATGTGTCAAGGACAGCACAACCAGATGTCAGAGGCATCTATTGGCCAGGTCCGGTCGTGTAAAAGCATGATACCGGGACCGGCCATAGGCAACCACGCACGACAATAGTAGCGAACAGGAACCAAGCACGGTGGGCCCGGTGTGGGCAAAAGCTCCCTCATACTCCTTTGTGACCAAGTGCTCCAGCGCGCTCTCTCTCCTTTTTACTTCTAGCTTTTTACTTTCTCACTCGTGTAACATGCTCCCCTTGTCACATATAAAAGGGAGAGCAGGGACCTCCCACCAGAGGAGGACTTGTTTTACTTCTTCATTCTCCTCTTCGGAGGAACTCTCTCTCATGTTCTTCTTCCACCTCCAGCCAGACTTGGCTCCCACACACGTACGCAGACTTCTGCTACAAGAACCACGTACATGCATCACAGAGACTTGGGACCGAGCTCCCTCTCTCGCCCATTTGTATCCTCTACTACAAATCAGTGCAAATAACACAGGTAGCACGAACTAGATGTAGGGTATTACTCTCTGGAGGCCTGAACCAGTACAAATCCCCGTGTCCCCCTTTTGCGCAACCATCCCAGGTCCGGCATTGACGAGGGCCCAGCTTAGGGCCCCCTTTGACGACAACATAATCATTCTTGAGGTGGAGTCTTCTGACACCATTGACAACGTGAAGGCCAAGATTCGAGATGAGGAGGACTAAGGACCCCTGTCAAGACCATCACTGGCCAGACGTCTTGTTTCCGACTTTGGGAGCTTCTCCGACAAGTCTCCTACTAAGAGGGAGCTTCTCCGACAAGTCTCCGTCTCGCACGACAAGTCTCCGCCTCGCACAACAAGCTGCTCGTTCACACGAGCAGTCTCCGTCTACGACCAAGGCGCAGTCCACGCAATGTGGCGCTACACCGACGCATGGGCTCTTCCGCTACGACACGTGGGGCACCAGTTCCCCATGCCATGCAAACACACCAGCCGGCGGCACGCGCGGGCAGACAGCTCTGACAAGGGGCGTAATGCAATGCTGCTCAGCTACACCGCCATCAACACAGCGTCACATCCGACCCTGCAGCACGCCAACTCCGACTGAGGCACTCGAGTTCCCCCTACAATTAGCACTGGCCTACGGTTAGGCCTTAACATGGCGAGCTCATCCCGTACTCAAGCGGGTTGAGTCGGCACCAAACTACTCAGAGGAAGCGCCAGGCGTTCCAAGTGAACAGCCCCGCCCGCCCACGCGGCGGCACCGACGACAACATAGTGCGGCTCCTCTTCAATGCACCCTGACGGACGCGACGCACGAGAGGACGTCCCAGCGACCAGCACTGTAACATTTGCTTTATTCCCTTTTTGCCCCTCCCCTTGCGTCTATAAAAGGGAGAGGAAGGCAACCGTCACAAGGGCTGACGAACTGAACACTCATACTCTAGGGACTTGGGCCCGACACCCTCTCCCGACCAGTTTGTAACTCCTACTACAAACAACCCTAACGCGGGAACACGACAGCTCGATACTGGACGTAGGATATTACTCCTCGGAGGACCGAACCAGTCTAAATCTCGGTGTCTCTTGTGCTAACCATCCGGGTCCGACACACGATCCATACAAATTTATTGTCCGATGATAGAGAACCCCGACAGGCATGCAATCCCAGAAATTTACTAGCTGACGGTTACAGAACCCCAACACTACCCTGCCTCCTTTTGCGGCTGCTCTCCGCCCCGCCTCCGTCCGCGACATGGCCCCCGTCGATGAGCTCCTCTGATTCGCTTGTCGGGAGCGCCAGCGTGTAGGCTCTCCGGCCGAGCTCTCCTGGAGCGACGACGCAGGACCAGCCGTCGGGTGAGACCCACCCCGCCGCGAGGCGGACCGTCCCTGTAACGACCCGCCTCCCCGAGGCCGGGCCCGCATACACCTGGCACTCTCTAGGACCCCAAGAATATCCCCACAGACCAACACATGTCTTTCCTGCGCACTTTGTCCTCACTCATGCGCACCCAAGAAGGACTTCCCGGTCGGTCACCCATCGCTCCAAGCCAAGCACGCTTAACTTTGGAGTTTTTAGTGATGAGCTTCCAGAAAAGAAGTTGCAACTTATTGCTATGAGTATTCTTATCAATCCTATTAAGCCTTGGGTCGGGATGTCACAGTCCCCACCCAGGCACACCGCGTGCGACACTCCTGCCGCCGCTGCTCTCCGCGCAAGAGGTGCAACAGATCCGGCGTGGGAGGAGTATAAACCATCTCGGTCTTCCTAATGACGTTTTACCGATTTTTTAGCGCATCGGTTCAAGAGTCTACTTCGTTTCTCCCTCGAGAAATGATATCTTACTTTTTTACTCTCTCTTCAATTTATCCGTTGACACATCATCAAAACATTTATGTAGCAGCTTAATTAACACATATAGAAATCACTATAAATGCACTATTGAGACTGCCCTTAGCGGTTGCACTCCAACAACTAAAGGTCTTAGCTGGTAATTTAAAACATTGACCAAATTATAAATTTGGTTTTGCAAATGTTTTTGTTGAACCACGAGATCATTAAAGGTATTGGATAGGGCTTTTTCATGGTGAACTGTACCACTCTATACCATTGTTTCAAAAGGACCAGTATGAAAGGATCCGGCAGTTGAGATTAATTATATACCACCACAACTTGCACATGTGGTATATGATAATATAAATAGGTATAGGTGATATAGAGGTATTATTAGAAGTTTTTTCTCCATGACATAAATGAAATATATGATTTCTTACCCATATATAATTAGAGGGCACACAAAAATATATGATTTCGTACAAAAAAATGCATATTTACCATTACCAAAAATATCATATATTGCATACCACCATCTGGTCCACTGTAAAAGAGCTTATTGGATAATACTATGTATGTTCCAAATTGTAGGTTGTTTTGACTTTTCTAGATTCATAAATATTATTACGCATTTATATATGCATCTAAACAAAATCAAAACAATCTACATACAATTTAAAATGAAGAGAGTACTTAAAAATGGTCAGTAGTCGCGGCTGGATTGACTCTGGATTACAGGAAAAAGGTGTTCATCGTCATTTTGCTTTCTGTGTAGATCAAACAAGAGTCATGCAAAACAGGCATGGGAAGACGCCGAAGATACTCATAATGCTGATAGTTTCTATCACAACCGGGTTGGTGGTTGCCAGCGTCATCCTTGTACTCGTCATTTGGTGATTCAAGCTCTGGCACCCTTTCAGATTTTACCATCCAACTGGGTCCCTTTATGTCACGTTTTTTCCATGCCTCATGTTTTGTTTCATCATGTAGATGGCATGAGAGGGGAGAACATGTGTGACCAAGATGAGGAGCAATGGAGCACGGAGAAAGAGGACGAGGATGGAGAGAGTACGAGCTGCCAACTCTACAGCTACCAAGTTCTTGAGGACGCAACAGGTCACTTCTCAAATACCAACAAGCTAGGGAGCGGTGGATTTGGGACTGTTTTCAGGGTAATTACCGGGCGACGGTCAATCGTTTTTGTTTGCAAAAGTATTTGCGAATTTTACGCTTCTTACCACCGTACCCTAATGAGGTTGTTCTTTTATTTAAGGAAGCCTCTATAGTGGCATTGCTAATAATCTATACTGGTAGAGTACTAGTTTTGTCAAGATAAGCAAAAGTATTAGGTGGTTTATTGATTCCCTTTCACAAAGAACGTAAATGGTACGTAACTGCACAGGGCACACTTGAGAATGGGAAACAAGTGTCAGTGAAAAGGCTCAAGGATTCCAAGAGGAACATACACGAACTTGACAGGGAGATTTCCATCGTATCTGACCTGCGCCACAAGAACCTGGTGAGGTTTTTGGGGTACTGCTTCCAAGAGGAAGGGAAGTTCCTCATCTACGAGTATGTACCTAGGGCCCCTTTGGCAGGGCTTCGGCTGTGCCTAAAACGGCTGTGGCTGTGGCTACTCTAGTAAAATGGCTTCTTTGGTGAAGCTGAAGTCATTTTGTAAAGTGTTTGGCAAAATGGCTGTGGTTGTGGCTTCTATGTCACATGTGGGGAAGAAGCCGCGGGAAGCCACTATTTTTGGCTTCACCTCCGTAGTACAAATTGCAAAATGGCTTCTCCATGGCTTCAGCTTGGAAGCCGTTTTTTTGTTAGGGGTTTGGCAGGGTTTTACGTAGAAGCCGGTGGAGAAGCACTTGGAAAAGCCCCGCCAAAGGGCTCCCTAATAATAGCCTCGAGAAATTTTGTCACAGAGGTGAGTTTAGTTATTATATATCCCACTAGTTAGAATACAAGATTGTCATCGAGAAGAAAAACATTAAGAGTTTTGTCTTGCAATTTCAGCATGTTTTCAGACCCAAATGCTAGAGTGGCCTACATGGTTCAACATCATCAAGGGGATCGCCCGCGGTCTCCAATTTCTCCATGACAAGGGGATCATTCACAGAGATCTCAAGCCACACAATGTACTTCTAGATGAGAACTTCAACCTCAAGATTGCCGACTTCGATCTCATGAGGATATACGATAAACAGAAGACTCATGAGAACACGGAGAAGGTCGCCGGGACATTGTAAGTAGTTTGTGCTATCCAATTTCTTGCAATTCTCTGTCACAGTGCAAGGTTGATCAGTTGATGGAAGACAACCTTCCTCTCTTTTGTTCTGAATTGATCAAGTGGTTATATGGCGCCGGAGTGCACGTCCGGCCATAAGTTCCTGCTGTCGATCAAATCCGACGTGTACAGCTACGGCGTGCTGGTGCTGGAGATCATCACCAGCCACAAGATCTACACGTTCGAAGGCCAAAACTCCGAGAGCCTCGTCGAATACGTGAGTAGTGCAGGCCAAAAATCCGAAGGCCTCGTCGAATACTGAACAGTAATGTAATAATCCTGCAAGAATTTTCGAATGAACCTGGTGATGTGCTTGCAGGTGTGGCAGCACTGGAAGCGGAAGAGAGCGGGTGACATCGTCGACGGCGACCTGCTGGGCCTGGGCGTCGGCGGGCAGGAGCACGCCGCGCGGCAGGTGCTGAGGTGCGTGCACATCGCGCTCCTATGCGTGCAGTCGGACCGGTCGAGACGTGTAGCGAACATGGCCCTATTTGCCATATGTTCGAGTTGATTTTGGTGATTCATGCTAACACAAGTAATGGGACTAACCTCATTGTCTAGCATGTCTTTGTAGGCATTCCTAGGTCCCATGGATGTTACCACAAGTTAACATACCATGTCCAAGCTAACATGTCATGCCACAAGTTAACACACCATGGACATGTTAGGTTACTTACAGCAAATTTGAGTACTTAGTATATATTTGGAGGCTGTAAGTAATGGCAGGTTAAGTATGTTAAGTTGAAGCAAAGATCCAAGTTGAAGACGTGAAGAAAAAGAAGAAAAAAGACAACGTCGGATGAACCGACGGTACCCAAATAGCAAGCGTCGGTGCAATCGTCGGAACGAGTTGGTACACTGGTTGAAACTGTAGGCACCATCGAATGAACCGACGGTCCATTTTGTAGATGTGTCCGACGTGTTGCAGAGGAAGAGCAGCGAAGACAGTAGCACCGGATGATCTGACGGACTGAGTGGGGACCCCATCGGTATATCCGACGCTCAGTTTGAATTCATACAGAGACGCGCCAAGACAAAGCCTTCGGCATCGGATGATCCGACGCCTTGGACAAGGTGCAGCGTCGGTCTATCCGACGGTCGAGTGGAAGTTAACAGAGGCGACTTGAGCGCGGAGTCTTCAGCACCGGATGATTCGACGCACCGTCGGTGCATAGCGTCGGAGCGGTTGTGTCAGAGAACCTCAACGGCTAAGTGACGTGGGAGGGGCACCGGATGAACCGACGCCCTGGAAAATATAGCGTCGGATCATCCGACGGTACCTTTTCAGTAGACGTTAGCCAACAGCTAGTTTGATGCCTTGGGCTATTTATACCCCATCCACTCACCCATTTGAGGTTTCTGGATTGTGTGGAAGTGAAGAGGAGTTCAAGACACATTCAAGATCATATCCAATCCATCCAAGTGCTCAATTTCTCATCCTTAGACTTGCATATGCTTTGTGTATGTGCTTAGTGCTAAGCTTAGCTTAGAGTTGAGTGAGTGCAAGGTTTTGTGCCAACCTTGTGAGGTGATTATTGAGTGAATCCAGTTGTACAAGGTTCACCGGAAGCCTTGGGGCCTAAGTGACACACCGGCAATCGTCATCGACCCTCCGGCTTGGTGTGGAGCGGCTAGAACACTTTGTGCGGACGTGGAGACCCCCTTCCTTGGTGGAGAAGCTCCTTAGTGGAGGCGGCATCAAGGTGACCAAGAGAGCTTGGCAAGTGCCTAAGTGGCTAGCCTTTGTGGCGAGTCAAGTGGTGCTCTTGGGAGAGACTTGGTGACCGAGAAGCAATACTCTTGTGTGAGTGCTTCAACAACGTGGACTAGGGGTGGCTTAGTGCCTACCGATACCACGGGATAAATCGCGTGTCAAGAGTTTGCTTCCTCTCATCCCCTTTACGTTTCCGCATTTACTCTTTGCAATCTTTGCTTGCATTTATTTTCCTAGAGTAGTATCATGTTAGGATTGGCTATAGGTTGCAAACCTTGTTTTGGGATGAGAGTGTCACACTAGAACAACCCTAATTGCACATCTCGATAGTATGTTCTAGTTTACTTTTGTGTAAAATTAGTGAAGACACAGATTAAGGTTTTAAGTTGCTTAATTCACCCCCTCTCTTTCGTAGGCTAACGAGCATGCGATTCATTGGAAGGCGGCCGACCATGGGGCAGGTCATCGCCATGGTGAGCACGGACGAAGAAGGGATGGAGCTGCAGGAGCCGTCTCTACCCGGCTACGTCGTCTTCCGGCCAACGGCGGCGTCTGGTGCGGTCCGGCTGCCGTGTCTCGGGTGTAGCTAGCCCGGCCTGGGTTCTTCACGACAACCTGACCAGTATATGCAGTGTTAGTGTGCTACTTAGAACGTGTTTGGTCGTCAGCCGCAGCTGGCCACGCTACAGACTGTAACATCATATCGTTTTACAGCGCCATTGCCGCCACACTCCGCCACACTAACGGCATGTTCGCTTGGCTTACCAGCCACCAGACAACAGTACTTTTCTCTCAGAACAAACCAGCCACCAGCAACCAGCCAAGGCGATCTTTTCTCTCGGATCAAATCAGCACCGTGCCACCAGCCACCAGCCAAACGAACAGGACCTAAATGTGGAGGCAGGCTGGTCAAATAGCCTCTAAACCTTTGATTGTCCGAGGCATAACAGATGATCTGACTGGTGTTTGGTTGGTCCAAATTCTGGAATGCAAAACCTACCATATAAAATCTGAAAATGCGATAGTTGATATTATGATATATGAGGATCGGAAAGGCCATCAACTCTCAACTAGCCCTGTGCAAATCAATAATTGGTAACATGGATCCATAGGGATCTGCTCGTAGAATAGGGACTTATCAAGATTCATAGCAGATTTTTTTTTTAAGAACGATAGCAGCAGGAACACTCACTAGAGTGCAATGAGCGCACAATGGTCTATACAGGGCCTCCTAACCAGTGCGCAGGAAGGATTTCAGCCAACGGTTCCGACAGCCCCGAACTTTCCATTATTTCGAGAGTTTCATTCCTGTGTTTTTCAGAAATTCGCAACTTACGTGTATAGCTTTGACATATAACTTGTACTAACAACTTATCGAGACATAATTTTATAGCACAACTTTGATGGTGTGCAGAACTTATGCATACAATTGTTGCACATAATTTCTGAAAGGACATATTTTAATTTAAATATATACTTATACACATGATGAATGTTATCCTAAACGCTAAATGGTGAACAGACGGTCACACACTTGGTTTAATGTTTAGATGGTTTAAATGGTGTTTAGACGAAATAAAGTTGTCTAAACAGTTTTGCAATTTATCACTAAAATACATAATTTTGCTCATAAAGGATCATGTATTCTAGAAAGTATATATATTTATGCATATAAAAGACCAAGTACATATATTCATGCATGCAGCAAATCAAATATAAATATTTGTCTTTGGAGAAACAGTATATCTATTTATGGTAGTAAGAATTCAAGTGAAATCTGTATAAATCATTTACTTTTGTTCTGTTTAAGCCATTTAACCCTTTTAATCTCATTTTTTTACCATTTAAACTCATGTTTAAAGGACCATTTACACCTAACCAAAACAATTGGCTTCCGTTCACTGTTCACACAACCCTTTTTTCAAATAAAATTTTTAGTCAATGTTTATGATATTCACAACTTACTGCATAATGGTTGCAACAACTTTACAAAAAATATTGTTAAACAAATTATGTACATAAATTATACGAAAAATGTTGTTTTACTTTGATGCAAAGAACATTAAAAATAATTAAATAAAAAGGTGAAAGAACAAAAGACTCTCATGAGTTGTAGGTGTTTTGTACTGCTGCCTAATGATTATACATTGCACTCTCCTCACTCTCGATAGCTAGTGCACAAGAACAAGCGTGTTGTTCGTCTGACTTGTCAACTTTTTTTAAGACGTGCATAGAACGTTTTTTCATTAAGAAGAAGAGAATTACAACTAAGCAATCTTAGGAGAACCCCTAAGGCGCAGAGAAACAACCAAGAGCAACTCGAAAAAGGTAAACTGCAATAACAACGACCAAAAGAAGAAAACACAGCACTACCGGTAACGCCTAAACTTTTATGAAAGAGTACATCAAGAGCGCAAGCATATCACCGACAAACTCACACCTAGGCGCCAACAGAAGACGAGTTAGAAGGACATGCAAAATGATGCCTCCAAGGAGGGAAACGACGTCAACATCGCCATCATCCTTCTGCCCACGTAGGAGCAGACCGAGCTTTCGCCTGGCAAGATCAATGGACGGAGGCCGAAACAACGCCTCCAACGAGGGGAGGTACGTTCCGAAAAAATGCACCCGTTGTCGGCCTGAAGTAGTCAAACCAAGCTTTCGTAGGCCTCCAAAACCAACTAGAAGGAGTTAGCCGATGGAAATACAACAAGTAACTCTTGATGGCGACGATGAAAAGCTTCCGCCAGAAAGGCGGCCAAGAGCGACCACAACTACCAGGAGGGGGAAGAAGCTCACCTGCAACCCCACTCCCCACGGACCGCACATCCAACAACACTCGAAGACGACGGAAGGTGGGCACCGAAGCAACAGAAGTTGATGTGAAGTGTTGACGGCCTGAGGCAAGGAGAGAATGAGACCCATCCTCCCATCCCACTAGTGAAGCAGACGACCGATGAAAGCATGGATCCACATGCTACTGACACAACACGAAAAAGCGACCAGCTACGCCACCACCAAACCCGACGACGACGAAGCGATGACACATGAGACTGGAACGGCCGCGGGAATAAGATGACAAAGCAGACCAAGATGGCCAAGAAGATCAACCTAAGAGGACTGAGGAGTAGGGACAAGAATGACGCCTCAAGAGGTGAACGACGCCTGCAGGTGTCGCCGTCATTTTCTTGGAAGCAGGCACTGAATTTCGCCAAGCCCCAACCCCTCAAAGGACACTGACGACCCTGGAAATGCACATCTTGGACCCACACCACCACAGCACCACCACCCACCAGTCAGAGCCAGCAAACCGGAGGCATGCGAGGCGGCCCCATCGGCAGCTGGTGACCCCTCCCCCGCCGAAACCTGACGAGAACGACCCAGCACAGGAGAAAAGTCAACAACCACAACGACCACAACAACCAATCGACTAGGTGACTGAAACCCATGTCGAGGCCTTCCCACTTTCTAGAACCACCCGACGAGGAGGAGGCGATCGAAGGGGATGGCGAAGACCCGTCCTCCCAATCCTACCAGCGAAGAAGACGACCGGAGGATGCGTGGCTGTATGAGCGACAACCAACCACAAAAGAGTGAACCACAAGAGTGAGCAACCCGGCGGCTGCAGATGGTGCACAGGACGAAGCGTTGAACCTAGGCAAGGCCGGACCCCGACGTGCAGTCGATCAGTGGTGCGGAACCAGAGCGGCGTCACAACACTCCGAGGAGCGTGATGGCCCCAAACCGAACTACTGGCAGCGACATCGCAACCACGACATGTGACCAACCATGAAAGGCAACACTTTTAGTCACCACCGGGTGGAAAAACCTCAGCAGACCTTCAAGTCGACGGAGGCAGCAGAAGGGCACACCGGCGGCCGTCACCACGACGTGGAGCAGCAGTCCCACGCGCGCGCATCGGAAACGTTGATGCTGCAGCCCTCGCGCATCTCCATGGCTGCCGTAGCCGTCGAGTGAATGACCTGCCGCATGCCGAAACTGCTGCATCCCACACCAAATTTGTGTGGGGGAAGAGGAGATCCACATGAGGGCAGGCCGGATCCGCGCCAGAGAGGGCCAGATACGCCACCAGGTAGGAGCGCCCGCCTCCACCTGCGCACGATTGGAAGGAGGGATGGAGGAGGGGAAATGACCTAGTTCCAGGGAAAGTGCCCAGCCGTTGCCGCGTCCTTGCGTCCGCCCAGACCTCCAGGGGCCTGCTCTAGCGGCGACTGGACGGGAGAGAGGTGAGAGGGAGCCGATGGCGCGCCGGTGTGAAGGACGCTCGAGTCGCCCGAGGACCATGTGTGGTTCGAGGACCGGTGGATGGTCGCTTCCTTGTGTGATGAGTGATTGACAACGTTGTGTGGACCGATTCTTGGCTAAGTATTGCGGGTGCGAGGTTGTGGCTTGACTCGTGTTGGTGCGGGTGAAGAACAAGCGCGAAAGGTCGTTGCGGTGAGGCCTCCAGGTGTGGAGAAGACAAGTAGGCTTCGTTCGAGGGACCCGGTGGCCAGCGGGGTCAATTGCGGGCCGCATGGTGGCATGAACTGCAAGATGAAGTCGTGGACGATTTCTTGGTTGAGCCTCAAAACCAAGGTCGAGCCGGGACTACGTGGGAGCCGAGTCATGAGTGGAGATTGGCGGAGGCTACACCGAGTTCGCGGGGTTTCCGGTGGTTCACCAAAAAAACCACTGGATTCCTTGGTTGATCCACAAAGCGAAGACCGGAGAACCGAAGACGGAGGTGCGGCGAAGCACGGACCGGTCCGACCGGTGGGTCCGACCGGTCCGACCGGTGGGGGACCGGTCCGACCGGTGAGGAGCACGGTCCGCCGGTGTGCGACGACGCGGTCCGGAATCTTCGAAGCGGAGGACACGCATCGGGATCGCATGGCTTGCGTCGAGGCTACGCGGGGTGCGGTCGCCGGCATCCGTCCGATGGTGAAGACATCAAGAATTCCAAATCCGCCCTTGAGGGGCTTGTATCCCTAGTTGTTAGAGAAGGGCATTTTAAACATTCGGTTGCCTCCATATAACCCAAGAGGTGAGAGGATGGCAGCCAACTCTTGGAACCCTAGCTCATTAGTTTTCCTATTTTCCACCTATTTTCCTTAGGTTTTCTCTAGGACTAGCAAGAGAGCTTCACGGAGAGATCTTGTAGAGAGGGATGGATGATTGGGCGGCTTGCTAGACCTTGTACGAACCTTTGTTTCATGTATAGATGATTCGGCGTGGTTCCTCAAGGTTTGGATGTGTTTTCCCCGAGTTGTTCTTAGTGGTGATTTTCGGAGCCCTCTCTCGGTGATTTCCTTGGGTTGTTTTCGGGGCTTTTCTCTTGGGGATTTGATGGGGGAAATTTGTGGGAACCCTTCGTGGTTCTTTGGGCTGTGATTCCCCTCCCAAATCCGTGAGTAAAAGTGCTCGATTTTGGGGTTTCTTGAGTTCTTAAGTTGGAAGTGCTTTCGGCGGGATTTCTTCGATTCCTCCTTTTTGGACGAGTTTTGGTGGGATTAAACTTGGCTATGAACTCCTCATGAGGTGTTCATGATATCCCCAAAGTCTTGTTCAAGTCCGTGGAGTGATTCGGGAGATCGAGATTTGGATTTGGGGGAGTTGACCCGCGGGTGCTTTGTTCATCCCGAGTCGCCGGGCTACACCGGTCCGACCGGTGCTCTTGGCCGGTCGATCGGTGCAAGCCCTTGTGGGATTTTGCTTGGGTGAACGTCTTGGTGTGTTCGTTATTGTTCCGTGTTGCTTTCTTTGTTTCGAGTTTGGGTCCGTTTGGTGGTTGGTTGGCCTGTTTGGTGCCTTGGGGGCTTTAAGGTTGCCATCGGTCCGACGGCGGTGTGTCTCACCGGTCGACCGGTGTAGAGCCACTTAGTGGAAGTTGCTCGGTTTCACTGCGGGGACCGGTCGGCCGGTGGTGCTCACCGGTCCGGCCGGTGTGGGTCTGTAGACTCGAGGTTTGGTTTTTCCGCCTGTGTTTCTCGGGTCGGAAGGTTGCGTGTTGGTTCCTAGGTCCGGTGGCACTCCGGTGGCTACGTGGGCTTGACCAACCTTGGTAGTGAGTCGGAGACGTGTGTTGGAAGCCGCGTTCGTCTTGTTGGAGTTTTCATCTCCTTCGAGAAGAATTTTTATCGGCTCCCATTCACTCCCCCCTCTCCGGTTCGCCGTATCGGTCCTTCAAGTGGTATCGAGCCGGTTCGGGTCTTTGTTGACTCTAACCGCGTCTAAGATCCAAGGATGGCGTACCGGGAACGGGGTTCGGGTCCTCCACACTTCGATGGCAAGAACTACCGGATGTGGAGCAAGCGGATGGGTGCGTTTCTCCGCGGAAAGGGTCGGATCCTTTGGGATGTCACGGTGGACACGAGGCTATGTCCGGCCGGTTGATTTCCTCGCTCCGGATCGAGGGACGGCTTCGACGCCAACAATAAGGCGGTCGACTACTTGTTTCGTGCTTTGTGTCGGCCCTAAGTTCGATCGGGTGCACACCGAGCACTTGGCTTGTAGGATTTGGGCGGTCTTGAAGGAGGCTCATGTTGGGAACGCCCGAGGTTCGAGCACGGATGTATGCGACCTACGGAGAGAGTACGAGAACTTCACTCATCTCCCCGGTGAGTCCATCGATGCCTTGTTTCGCAGGTTCACGGTGGTGGTGAACAACATGAGGGCCAATGTGGACGTGCTCCCGTACGATGATCATGATAGAGCGGTCAAGCTCTTACACTCTTTGGATCGTACGATATGGGGCGGAAAGTTCGAGGCCATTGTCGAGTCGGAGAAGTATGACACTCTGACGGTGAACGAGCGCGTTCTCGAAGCTCAAGTCGGGCCGAGGTGGATAGGGGCATGATCGCCAAGCTCGAGGGACCGACCGATTCCCATAGTCTTGCCCTCGTTGGTGGTTCCAAAGGAAAGGCTAACTCTAACCCATCCACCGGGATGTTCTCCTTTTCCTCTTTGATGTCTATGCCGGATGAGGAGTTTGATGACCTTGGAGAGGACGAGGCGGCGCCGTTGACGAGGCGGTTCGAGAGGCCGCACGAGAACCGCGTGAACATGAGGAGGAACACGAGGACTTGCTTCCGGTGTGGCAAGCGGGACACTTCGTCGCCGACCGCCCGGAGAAGGCCGAGAACAAGGACAGCTACAAGCACAAGCCGAGGATGAACGATGGCAAGTACCGTTCGAGGCGCGACCACAAGAGCAAGCACAAGAACAAGTACAAGGACGAGCGGCGGTCGAGGAAGAAGGAGAGCCGAGGCAAGGCCCGAGCGATGGTTGGAGCGAGCGACGTCGACTCCAGTTCCGCGTACTCCACCTCGAGCTCGAGCAGCAGTGAAGACGAGGGAGATCGCCGCAAGAACAAGAAGTCGTCCAAGAACCCGAGCGGGGCCGAGGCGCTTCGCGAGAGATGGCTTCGCACCATGGCGGCGAGCTCCGGCGGCAAGAAGAGCACACGGAGCGACTCGGACTGCGAGTCCGACGACGAGGTGCGTGATGAACTTCCCTTCTTGCGCCGGGAGAATGAGAGGCTTGGCTCTTTGCTTGATAACCGTGATGACATGCTTAGAGAGGCCAAGAAAATGAGGAAAGAGCTTAGGGCTTCACTCGAGGATGCTAGGACTAGAGTGGGCGAGCTAGAGACACAGGTGCTTGATAGCAAGCTTGAGATTGATTCGCTTAAGGCTAGCCCTGTTGTTTCTGATGAGAATGATTGTGCTGATTGCTCCATATTCCTTGCTGATCTTGCTTTGTTTAAGGAGAAGCATGCCTCCAAGTGTGAGGAACTAGATGTGCTTAGGGTTGAAGTGGTTGAGCTTAAGTCTAGACCTGCTTTGCTAGGTGCTTGCACTTCTTGCCCTGTTTTGCATGCTAAGATTGATGAGATGCATGCTTACACTAGTTCGCTCGAGGCTAAATTGAAGGAACCCATGCCTACATCTTGCTCTACCAGTGAAATGCATGCATTGAAAAATTTGGAGCTTGCACATTATGTTGATCGTTTGCAGGATGAGAATGATGATTTGAGGAAGTTGATGGGTTGGTTGTCCGGTCATGAGCCTCAGTTGAGGATGATGATCGAGGCCTTTAAGAGGAAAGATGGTGAGGGGCTTGGGGCAAACAAGGTTGGTGAAGGAAGTGGAGAGAATATCCCGGAGCCACCAAAAACCCACCACAAAAATGATTTCCCTCCAAAACCTAACGATCTAAGGAACCGACTAGACACAACCCCAGCTCCACCCGTGTTTCCTACACCCACAAATGACCTACAAAAGCCTATCAAGTTTGTGAGCACTTCGGGGGAAAGTGTTCTTTGGGAAGGAGAGTGAGAAGGCAAGTGGTGAGAAACCGGTGGAGGGTTTGAGTGGAGAGAAACCGAGTGAGCGACCACATCCCAAGCCTAAGCCTAAGCTTGTGAGGTTCCATTGTGGCTATTGTGGGAGAGATGGCCATAAGGAGGAGTTTTGCTTCAAGAGGAAGCGAGAGGAGAGAATGGCAAAGGAGTGGGCTAACAAGGACAAGTACCACCCTTCCGATGGTGTACTTGAACCTCGTATGCGGATGCCCGGGGGCAAGGCGAGTGTGAGGACGGTTCGGGCTTGGGGAGAGAAGAAGGTCGCGGTGGTCTGCTTTGCCCGAGTCACACCGGTCGGACGGTGGGGCACCGATCATACCGGTGCGGGCGACAGACGGTACCGTTTGGGTTTCGAGCTCGTACGGGTGCGAGGGTTGTTTCGGTGGTCGTGGTTCGGTGGTTGGGCCGGGAAAGGGTGCGGGTGGTCGGTTGCTAGGCGTTCTCCTCCTCGTGCTCAACACGGGGATTGGAGGAGTCGTGGCGTTGAGTTGGAGAGAAAGGATGTTCCACGGGCTTTCTTGTGTGGTTTTGGTCCTCCTCCGGGCGAGAGGGGTGGTTCCCTCGGGGTGGTTACCGTGGTGGTGTTCGTGGAGGTAGTTTTGGTAGGAGAGATGCTTTGGTTGGTGCTAACCCCACTTTCGAGCAAATGGCTCGGCACTTTGGTTTTCCTCCTTTGGTACTAACCCCGGTCTTTGAGTCGTTTGCTCGCTCACGTGCTTATTTTTGATTTTCGGGTGGGAGACTTGAAGAACATTTGGTTGATTGACTCCGGTTGCTCGAGGCATATGACCGGAGACGGGGGTGGTTCTCAAGTCTCGTCCGGTGGTGACGAAGAGGTACATCACCTTTGGGGACAATGGGCGTGGACGTGTGCTTTCGAGAAGGTGAGATCAAAGTGAGTGACAAGATCACTCGAGGCGTGTTGCTCTTGTTCAATCGGCCGGGGTACAATTTGCTTTACGTGTCCCGGTTGTTGGATGAGGGCTTTGAGGTGTTGTTTCGGCCGAGGTGGTTCTCGGATTGTGGACTCTCGAGGGGACCTTGTACGTATGGTCGTTCCCGAGGGTCGGGTGTTTCGTGCTTGATTTTTCTCGGTCTTCGGGTGTGGAGCGTTGTTTCTTGGTGGTTCTTCGAGTGAGTTGTGGAAGTGGCATAGGAAGTTGGGTCACTTGAGCTTTGACCTTTTGTCTCGCTTGAGTAAACTCAATTTGGTCCGAGGATTGCCACGGTTGAGGCTTGAGAAAGAGTTGGTTTGTGCTCCATGTAGGCATGCCAAGATGGTGGCCTCTTCTCACCCGCCTCTCACCGATGTGATGACTGAGCGTCCATGCGAGCTGCTCCATATGGACCTTGTTGGCCCAGCTCGTGTGCGATGTGCGGGTGGGAAGTGGTATGTCCTTGTTGTGGTGGACGACTATTCTCGGTATGCGTGGGTGTTCTTTCTCGAGGAGAAGGGGGAGACGTTTGGTTTTGTTCGAGATCTAGTCTTGAGGTTGAGGAACGAGAGGCACGGAGATGCCATACGAGCTATCCGCAGTGATAATGGCTCGGAATTCAGGAACTCTCGTTTTGAAACTTTTTGCCATGACTTGGGTCTTGAGCACCAGTTTTCGAGTCCGTATACGCCTCCCCAGAATGGTGTTGTGGAAAGGAAGAACATGACCTTGTGCGAGATGGCTCGGACGATGCTTGATGAGCATAGGACTCCGAGGAGGTATTGGGGCCGAGGCGGTGAATACCGCATGCTATGTGTCGAACGGGATATACCTCGAGTGCACAAGAATAAGACATGCTATGAGTTGATGCATGGTCGCACACCCAAGGTGAGTCACTTCCATGTCTTTGGTTGCAAGTGTTTCATTCGAAGAAAGGCGGGAAGTTGGATAAGTTTGAGGCTAGGTCCGTCGATGGCATTTTCTTTGGTTATGCATCTCATTCTAGAGCATATCGTGTGCTCAACCTTGAAACTAACCAAATCGTGGAGACTTGCGAGGTAACCTTCGACGAGACGAGCCACGTAGTCGGCTTGTTTTTGAGTGTGCGGTGATGATGAGCTTGGCGAGGAGATCTTTCGGGAGGAGGAGCATGAACATGGTGATGATGAGGATGGTGGTGCGGTGCCCCCGCCGAACATGTACCCACTACTTCGACTACGATGATGGATGGACCCTCTGCTACACCTACGACGACAAATCAAGAACGAGAAGGAGCTGATGTTGAGGGGGAGGTAGCTTCGAGGCGAGAACCTCCCTGGCGAGTTCAAGTGGATCACCCAGCTTCGGGGGTCATCGGCGACATGAATGAACGCACTACACGGTCGAGGGTTCGAAACAATTCCCACTTTGCAAATGCTGCGTTTGTTGCTTCTTTTGAGCCCAAAGACATTGGACATGCACTATCTGATCACAATTGGGTTAACTCGATGCATGAGGAGCCGGAGAACTTTGAGAGGAATCAGGTGTGGGAGTTGGTTGACCCTCCCCCCGGGGTGCAAGCCGATTGGTACAAAGTGGGTGTGGAAAAACAAAGAGAGGGAGAAGGGTGAGGTTGTGAGGAACAAGTCGAGACTTGTTGCTCAAGGGTTCAGTCAGAAGGAGGGGATCGACTACGAGGAGACCTTTGCTCCCGTAGCCCGTTTGGAGGCGATTAGGATCCTTCTAGCTTTTTCCGTGGCTAAAGGGTTCAAGTTGCACCAAATGGATGTGAAGAGCGCTTTCCCGAATGGTGTCTTTGGAGGAAGAAGTGTATGTGAGGCGACCTCCGGGGTTTGAGAGTGAGAAGTACCCCCACCGGGTGTACAAGTTGAGGAAGGCGGCGTATGGGTTGAAGCGGCGCCTAGAGCTTGGTATGGCGAGGTTGAGGGGGTTCTTGTTTGAGAGAGGTTTTGAGATGGGGAAGGTCGATCGGACCTTGTTTTTGCCGAGGCGGGGCGGAGATATCCCGATTGTGCGGGGTGTACGTGGATGATATTGTCTTTGGTGGCTCATCTAACTCTCTTGTTGCAAGGTTTGCGGATGATATGAGCGGGGAGTTCGAGATGAGCATGATGGGTGAGTTGCGAGTTCTTCCTCGGCCTACAAATCAAGCAATCAAAGGAAGGAACATTTGTGCACCGGAGCTAAGTACACCAAGGACATTGTGAGGAAGTTCAAGATGGAGGACTCCAAGGCTATGACGACGCCGATGAGTACGACTACGGCTCTTGATGCGGACGAGGAAGGTGAACACGTGGACCGGAAGGAGTACGGAGCATGATCGGGTCACTCCTCTACTTGACGGCGACGAGGCCGGACATACAATTCTCGGTGTGTCCGTGCGCTCGTTTTCAAGCGTCTCCCGAGGACTTCGCATCGGCAAGCGGTGAAGCGAATTTTCGGGTACTTGCGTCACACTCCCGACTTCGGCCTTTGGTACTCCGCGTCCTCTTCTTTGGCGCTTCATGGTTTTTCGGACGCGGATTTTGCGGGTGTCGGTTGGATAGGAAGTCCACTTCTGGGACTTGCTAGTTTTTGGGTTCTTCTTTGGTGTCTTGGTCTTCCCGCAAGCAGTCGAGTGTTGCTCAATCCACGACCGAGGCCGAGTATGTTGCCGCTGCTAGTTGTTGCTCTCAGCTCCTTTGGATCACCTACACCATGAGCGACTTTGGTGAGGAGTATACCCATGTCCCACTTCAATGTGATAGCACCAGTGCCATAAGCGTTGCAAAGAACCCAGTGCTCCATTCCAAAACCAAGCACATAGAAGTGAGGTATCATTTTCTGAGAGACAACGTCGAGAAAGGAAAGATAGCTTTGATCCATATACCCACACATGACCAACTAGCCCATATTTTCACCAAACCCCTAGATCAAGCAACTTTCACTCGTTTGCGGGGGGAACTTGGTGTGTGTTTGATTTCTGAGTTGGGTGTGTGGGAGCTCTCTTTTGCCGGTGGTGTCGAGCCCGTTTTGCCTCCCCTCGAGGAGCCGGTTTGTAGCATATGTATAGCTTTCCTTTGTGCATTTCTTGCATTTGGCATAGCATATGTAACATGATGTATAGGCATCCTTGTATCTTAGATTGCATGCATTATGTATCATATGCATTGGTTAGGAAAAGCTTCTCTCATATATAATGTTCACCATGGAATGAGATATATGTCTTTGTGAGCTTGTTTGGTATGCTATGGTTAGTTTGGCTTAGCTCTTGATGATCTTGATGAATAATCCATGGTTGATAGCTATGCTTTTGAAAAATGTCACATGTATGCTCTCTCATGTGTAAATGCCTTTACATGCTCTTGACATGTTTTTGTGGCCTTGCTATGCTTAATTTGTGGTTGGATAGCTAGTTTATTGATCATATGGGGCCAAAGGCTCATTTGCCATCATGAATGTTTAGCCCTCTAGATTTATCTTGTGGAGGAGCATAAGTTCCTTTTTGTCGCAAAGACATTTCATGTACCATTTACAAATCTGAAAATGAAATGAGAAATGCTTGGAAAATATGCTCCCATGTCATATGTGCTGAATTTAATTTGCTTTGGGTGCTAAACCGTTGCATGATGCCTACCAATGAGAAGTCTCATACATAGAAGTAGGCACATGGCTCGGTGGCTTTGACATGACATGAGGTGCTTGTGGGTGTTTGTGATGGTCTTATGATTAGAATGGCTGTCCTAGCATGAAGTTTGTATGGCTTTGCCATTTTGATATACTTTGATCATGTTTAGGACCTTGCTCATGAGAGGCAAATTTTTTCGCAAAATTGCCAAAATCCATCTTAGCTTCGTCCAACGGTTGTGAAACTTGGTGATCATGTAGTTGAGATCGATACGAAGCCGTAGAGTATCTAACTTGCTCATTTGGATATGTGTCGCTTTCTTTGTTGAATTTTGTATATTTGAGAAGCTCTAGGTTGAATGTTTTGCATTTTTGGCTTGATTCATGCATTGCCAACAAGGCGGAGAAGTTTGAGCTTGAAATGTCTTGTTGGACGCGTTTAGAAGGTTTTCGAGTGGTTTCGAGCCATTTACGGGCTCTGTTGTACACCGGTCGACCGGTGATGAGCACCGGTCCGACCGGTGTGAGTGCTGGTCTGTACACATGTTAGGCACCGGTCGGCCGGTGGTGGTGACCGGTCCGACCGGTGTGAGCTGAAGTTCTTTGCAGCTCGCGCTGTTTTCAGCGGTTTGCATGCATTTGTCCGGGGGAGGTGCTTTGGTTCGGGGGGAGCTTGCATGTGTGCATGGGGAGCTCTTTGTGGTTGTTCGAGCTTTGTTTTGGTGGTTTGCGCTCTTTGCTTGAGCTTTGCTTTGTCTCGGATGTGTCGAGCCGTTGCCCTTGCCTAAGGGGTCCGAGACTTGTCTTCTTCAAGTGATGCGGCTCTTTGCCTTTGTTTGGCTTTCGATCGCTTGTTGGAGTTTCTTTTTGTTCGTTTCTTTTCTTTTTCTTTTCTCTCTTGTTACTTTCATGTGGGTGTTGTCAATGCACTCATCAAGGGGGAGATTGAGGACCATGTGTGGTTCGAGGACCGGTGGATGGTCGCTTCCTTGTGTGACGAGTGATTGACAACGTTGTGTGGACCGATTCTTGGCTAAGTATTGCGAGGTGCGGGTTGCGGCTTGACTCGTGTTGGTGCGGGTGAAGAACAAGCGCGAAAGGTCGTCGCCGGTGAGGCCTCCGGGTGTGGAGAAGACAAGTAGGCTTCGTTCGAGGGACCCGGTGGCCGGCGGGGGTCAAGTGCGGGCCGCATGGTGGCATGAACGAGCAAGATGAAGTCGTGGACGGTTTCTTGGTTGAGCCTCAAAACCAAGGTCGAGCCGGGACTACGTGGGAGCCGAGTCATGAGTGGAGATTGGCGGAGGCTACACCGAGTTCGCGGGGTTTCCGGTGGTTCACCGAGAAAACCACCGGGTTCCTTGGTTGATCCACAAAGCCAAGACCGGAGAACCGAAGACGGAGGTGCGGCGGCACCGGACCGGTCCCGACCGGTGGGTCGACCGGTCGACCGGTGGGGACCGGTCGACCGGTGAGGAGCACCGGTCGACCGGTGTGCGACGACGCGGTCCGGAATCTTCGAAGCGGAGGACACGCGTCGGGATCGCATGGCTTGCGTCGAGGCTACGCGGGGTGCGGTCGCCGGCATCCGTCCGATGGTGAAGACATCAAGAATTCCAAATCCGCCCTTGAGGGGCTTGTATCCCTAGTTGTTAGAGAAGGGCATTTTAGACATTCGGTTGCCTCCATATAACCCAAGAGGTGAGAGGATGGCAGCCAACTCTTGGAACCCTAGCTCATTAGTTTTCCTATTTTCCACCTATTTTCCTTAGGTTTTCTCTAGGACTAGCAAGAGAGCTTCACGGAGAGATCTTGTAGAGAGGGATGGATGATTGGGCGGCTTGCTAGACCTTGTACGAACCTTTGTTTCATGTATAGATGATTCGGCGTGGTTCCTCAAGGTTTGGATGTGTTTTCCCCGAGTTGTTCTTGGTGGTGATTTTCGGAGCCCTCTCTCGGTGATTTCCTTGGGTTGTTTTCGGGGCTTTTCTCTTGGGGATTTGATGGGGGAAATTTGTGGGAACCCTTCGTGGTTCTTTGGGCTGTGATTCCCCTCCCAAATCCGTGAGTAAAAGTGCTCGATTTTGGGGTTTCTTGAGTTCTTGGGTTGGAAGTGCTTTCGGCGGGATTTCTTCGATTTCTCCTTTTTGGACGATTTTTGGTGGGATTAAACTTGGCTATGAACTCCTCATGAGGTGTTCATGATATCCCCAAAGTCTTGTTCAAGTCCGTGGAGTGATTCGGGAGATCGAGATTTGGATTTGGGGGAGTTGACCCGCGGGTGTTGTTCATCCCGAGTCGCCCATGCTACACCGGTCTGACCGGTGCTCTTGACCGGTCTGACCGGTGCAAGCCCTTGTGGGATTTTGCTCGGGTGAACGTCTTGGTGTGTTCGTTGTTGTTCCGTGTTGCTGCTGTTTCGAGTTTGGGTCCGTTTGGTGGTTGGTTGGCCTGTTTGGTGCCTTGGGTGCTTTCGGTCGCCATCGGTCCGACCGGTGTGTCTCACCGGTCCGACCGGTGTAGAGCCACTTAGTGGAAGTTTCTCGCTTCACTGCGGGGACCGGTCCGACCGGTGGTGCTCACCGGTCGACCGGTGTGGGTCTGTAGACTCGAGGTTTGGTTTTTCCGCCGCGTTTCTCGGGTCGGAAGGTTGCGTGTTGGTTCCTAGGTCCGGTGGCACTCCGGTGGCTACGTGGGCTTGACCAACCTTGGTAGTGAGTCGGAGACGTGT
Organism: Cenchrus americanus; assembly: GCA_947561735.1. Taxonomy (NCBI): domain Eukaryota; kingdom Viridiplantae; phylum Streptophyta; class Magnoliopsida; order Poales; family Poaceae; genus Cenchrus; species Cenchrus americanus. The sequence goes on along the minus strand of OX387241.1, from coordinate 218,608,465 downwards.
GTTGGAAGCCGCGTTCGTCTTGTTGGAGTTTTCATCTCCTTCGAGAAGAAGTTTTATCGGCTCCCATTCACTCCCCCTCTCTCGGTTCGCCGTATCGGTCCTTCATCGCCCCGCACGGACAACGTGGGGGGCTTTTTTCGAGTGTTTTTACTTCCCAAGATAGATGCCGGGCTTATCAACCACCGGTCAGAAGTACTTTTGTAGTCTTTGGGATGACTCGACTGCTAAAAACATTTAGAATTTGTAATTATGTTGCTTTTATAATAATGAAATTCAGGTGTGACTCTGAGTGGGAAAAAAATTAATCCTGAGAGTAGTAACAAATTTTTGGTTCGGATACAACTCAAAAGTTGGAGTGGGCTACATGGCTCAACATCACCCTGGGAGATGGCCTCTGGTCTCTCCACGTCTCCATGACAAGGGGATCATTCACAGAGATCTCAAGCCACATAATGTACTTCTCGATGAGAACTTCAACCCCAAGATCGCCGACTTCGATCTCCTGAGAATGTACGATAAACAGAAGACTCACGATAGCACCGAGAAAGTTGCGGGAAAATTGTAAGTGTAGATGTCCAAATTCTTATGATTTTCGTTCACGCAAGGCTGAGCACTCCGGTGCCCCATGTAACTGCTTCAATAATTCAGAACAAACACCGTTGTTGCATTGCCCTGCTGCCGATCAAGTCCGACGTGTACAACTACGGGTGTGGCTACCTCGTTGAATACATGAGTAGTTGCCGCAACAACAAGAATGGAGCTCTTGCCGGTTCACTTACTGATGATCGTATTGCTTATGATAAATGTGGGCATATGCGTGCAGGTTGTTAGTGCCAGCCCACCAGTGGACCAGGACGTCGGCCCATCGACCAAGAGGACTCCGAAGCCCAACCCACGAGTTCAATGCTCGGAATGGATTACTAAGTAATGTATAAGTAGATGCAACACAGGTGAGGGAGAGGCAGACATGTAACACATAACTTGTATCTGAACAACTCTTCCTTCCTTCCTACTGCTAGTTCATCTTCCTCCTCAAGTTATCTGTTCATCTTCCCCTCTTCTCCTTACTGTATCCGATCCGATCTCCCTCACTGCTAACAATCTGGTATCAGAGACAGGCAGTTCCGGTAGAGGTCTGGCCGATTCGTCCGCTGTCTTCAGATCGAACCTAGGATTGCATCTGGTGAGAGTGATTCGTCGTGGCCGATGCGTGTCCCGATCCCAATATGAATCAACTTGTCAATTCACCCCTCTACTTCGGTGCTGGATCCCGGGAATCCCCATTTCACCCGCTTCTAGAAGAAGTACCACAGTGCAATGGATTCGACCGCTAAGCTCTTGCTCGAGGAGATGAAGAAGCTTGGCGACCGCCTCGACACCCGTCTCTCCAGTCTTGAGACGTGCGTCGATGCTGTGGGCGACCGCTTCAAGTCGATCGACGACAAGGCCGAGGAGCTCGAGGCGTGGAAGCAAGGAGTCGACGCCTCTGTGGCGAATTTCTCCGTCAAGCTCGACGCCGTCGAGACCCTCGTAGGCAAGGAAGGCATTGTGGAAGAGCTCAAGTCGCGGGTCTCCAACCTCAGCAACAAGATCGAGTGCATGGTTGCGGATCACGGCAGATCGGCAACGGGCATCCTCCCCAAGCCAGAGACGGGCGCGACGACTCCACCTGCTGGGAAACCGTCCGTCGGCCCTGATGGGCACTGCCTTGACAAGCATCTCCAGGAGAATGGGTTCGGGTCCGTCATGGCCTATACCCAGCTCCCGGGCAAGGGTACGATACCGAGTTCATCCTCCTTTTCTCTGCCCAATTTTGATAGTTATCATCAGCATACATTTCATATTGCTCACCCTGTTGGTACCAATGTGTCTAATCCTACCGGTCGTTTGCCTAAACTTCCCTTCCCTACCTTTGATGGTGACAATCACAAACTATGGCAATCTCATTGCGAGAAGTACTTTGATATGTATGTCGTAGAGCCATCTACTTGGGTAGGCATAGCATCCATGTGTTTTGATGGACCAGCAGCTCGCTGGCTTCAATCAATTAACAGCCAGCTTCATACCATTACTTAGGTTACCTTCTGTAAACTGTTGCATGATCATTTTAGGCGTGAGCAACAAGAATTGCTGATTAGGCAGTTATTCCACATTAAGCAAAATGGAACAGTAGCTGATTATGTTGAGAGGTTTTCTCAGTTGATAGATCAGTTAGCAGCCTATACCACTGAAATAGATCCCATGTATTATACATTGAGATTCATTGATGGCTTACGTCCAGAAATTAAATCTGTTGTGTTGGTTCAAAGGCCCCAGGATTTGGATACTGCCTATGTTATTGCTACTTTGCAGGAAGAAGTGGGAGATTCTTATCCTCACATGGACTTCAGGAGGTAGGAATCTGGGCATATTGGTTAGCCTATGGGTGGGAAATTATTGCCCTTACCAGCTCCTCCCTCAGCGGCGTCATCAACTCCCTCTTCATCTGATGATCGTCGCAGTGTGGAAGCAGCTCGTGCTGCTGTATCTGTGGACTCCAAAGCTGCTGCTCTTCGATTGTACCGTCGAGCGATGGGTCTCTGCTATAAGTGCAATGAGAAGTGGAGTAGGGATCATAAATGTTCTCTTACTGTTCAGTTGCATGCAGTACAAGAACTCCGGGAATTGTTTCAGCTCCAGGATGATGATTAGGATTCTGCACTTCCTGATTATGAATCTGCTGAGCAATTGTTTCTTGCTATCTCCAAAGCTGCTATTATGGGTTCAGAGGCCCCCAAGACAGTAAGATTCTCAGGTTCAATTCAAAACATTCCTGCCACAATTTTGATTGATTCCGGCAGTTTTGCTTCATTCATAAGCTGCAAATTAGCTCAACAGGTGTCTGGCCTAGTGCCCTTAACTCATCAAGTTTCTGTGCAAGTTGCTGGAGGTGGAATTCTATCATGCTCTGCTGTTATCCCTCAAGCACTGTGGTTTCAGTCTGACCTCAAGGTTCTTCCATTAACTGCATATGATATTATTGTTGGGATGGACTGGTTGGAAGCATTTAGCCCTATGAAGGTGCATTGGCAAAGGAAATGGATGGAAATCCCTTACGAAGGTCACTGTGTGAAGTTGCAGGGGCTTGTGCCTAGGGGTGAAAGCAGATCGGATCGGATAATATCTTTACCACATCCTCATCCATATTTTTTTGTCGGATGTGGAGCGGAGCAGATATTTCACGGATGAGGTTACGGATGCAGATTTTTTCGGATGTCGGATATGGTGCGGAGTCGGATCGGTGTCGGAGCGGATGCAGATTAATATAGTCAGGTAATACATTCTTATATTCAGTTTCAAATGGTGACAAATGATGCTCTACGCACGACTGCGGCTAGGGTTTTTGATGCACAACATGCACACTATATATATAGCTAAAATTTTGTGGACTAAAAATTGTGTATACATAAAAAATCATAGTGTATGGGCCATATTTGGTTGTCATTGTAGTCGGATATCCTATTATAGGCCTCAGATTATCTGCATTCAATTATCGGATAATCCATATCTGTCGGATATTACTAACACCATATCCTAATCCTCATCCGCACACAATCGGATTCAAATTATCCACATCCGCATGGATATCAAAAACTCTTCTCCATATTCACATAATTCGGATCCGGATCGGATCGGATGCGGAAATTATCCACACCACTTTCATCCCTACTTGTGCCGGAGTTAACTGGAGAGGTGCTATTACAAGTCTCTATTTTGTCTCCTGTTGGTGTTACAGATTCCACTGTTTCCTTGCTGCCTGCTAAAATACAAGTATTACTGGAGCAAGTCCATGTGTTGTTTGAGGAACCAAATGGGTTGCCTCCGTCAAGAGCATGTGACCATGAGATTCCCTTAGTTCCTGGTGCTAATCCTGTTAACATCAGACCATATCGGTATCCTCCAGCACAGCGGGATGAGATTGAGAGACAGGTAGCTGACATGCTTGCCAAGGGAATCATTCAACCCAGCCACAGCTTATTTTCATCACCTGTGTTACTGGTTAAAAAGAAAGATGGTTCTTATCGTTTTTGTGTGGATTTCAGACACTTAAACGCGTTGACTGTCAAGTCTAAATTCCCAGTACCTTTGTTTGATCAGCTTATGGATGAGCTAAGTGGTGCTTCTTGGTTTTCTAACTTAGATTTGAGGGCTGGCTTCCATCAAATCCTACTGAAAATTGGTGAAGAGTTTAAAACAACTTTCCAGACCCATTTTGGCTAGTTTGAGTTCAAAGTCATGGTATTTGGGTTAACTGGTGCACCTGACACATTTCAGGGGGCAATAAATGACACATTGGCTCCTGGCCTTAGGAAATTTGTCATTGTATTCCTTGATGATATCTTAGTGTACAGTGCCACCCTTGAGGAACATGTGATTCATTTGCAGTTGGTCTTTGAATGGCTTGCTAGAGATCACTGGAAGCTTAAGTTATCTAAGTGCAAATTTGCTTAGAGATCAGTAGCTTATCTGGGGCACATTGTCAGTGAGCATGGTGTTTCTACTGATTCATCTAAAGTGCAAGAAATTGTTGAGTGGCCAACTCCTTCTTCTATGCAAGAACTCCGCGGTTTCCTAGGCCTAGCAGGCTACTATAGGAAATTTGTGCGTAATTTCGGAATCATATCAAGACCATTGACTAACTTGTTGAAGAAAAACACTATGTTTGTCTGGACAAGGGATCATGACTCAGCCTTTGGCTCCCTCAAAGCAGCATTATCTGCTGCCCCCGTGTTGGCTTTACCTGATTTTTCCCGGCCTTTTGCTATCGAGACAGACACTTGTGACAGTGGTGTTGGAGCTATTTTGATTCAGGCCAACCATCCCTTGGCTTTTATCAGCAAGGCTTTGGGTACTAAAACCAAGGGCTTATCTACTTACGAGGAGGAGTATCTAGCAATATTGGTGGCGGTGGATCAATGGCGACACTACCTGCAAAGTGGAGAGTTCACTATATACACTGATCAAAAAAAGTCTTATCCAGCTCAATGAACAAAGATTGCATACTCCTTGGCAACAAAAGGTATTCACCAAACTTCTGGGGCTCCAGTACAAGATAATGTATAAACCTGGGTCAGATAATCGTGTGGCAGATGCCCTGTCTAGAAGACCACCTGAGAAAATTTTGGCTATCTCAACCTGTGTTCCTCAATGGCTAGAAGCAATTGCTGCAACATATGCCTCTGATGCTCAAGCCACAGCATTGATAACCAAACTCTCTACCAGTCCTGACTCTGTTCCTAACTTTTCCTTTCTGAATGGCATTCTCAAGTTTAAAAACAGAGTATATGTGGCCCAGGACAATGAGTTGCAGCAACAAATTGTGCTTGCCTTGCACGCTAGCCCACTGGGGGACACTCAGGCATTCCTGCAACTTACATCCGCCTCAAGCAATATTTTTACTGGCCCGACATGAAGAAATCTGTCACTGATGTTGTGCAGGGATGCTCTATTTGCCAACAAGCTAAACCTGATCACAACCGTTATCCAGGTTTGCTCCAGCCCCTTCCTGTACCCGATTCTACTTGGTCCATGGTTTCCTTGGACTTTGTTGAGGGCTTGCCAACATCTGGCCATTTCAACTGCATACTGGTGGTTGTTGACAAGTATACCAAGTTTGCTCACTTTGTGCCTCTCAAGCACCCGTTCACGGCCCTGTCGGTCGCTAAGGTTTATATGGACAGCGTGTACAAGCTTCATGGGTTGCCTACATCCCTGATCTCTGACCGTGATAAGGTCTTTATAAGAAAATTGTGGAAAGAAATATTTGGTCTAGCTAGTGTCACCTTGAGAATGAGTTCTTCTTACCATCCCCAAACAGACGGCCAGACGGAAAGGGTTAATCAGTGCATGGAAACCTTCCTTGGCTGTTTTGTTCATGCATGTCCAGCTCGGTGGTCTCAGTGGCTCCCATTGGCTGAGTCTAGTATAACACTAGCTGGCATTCAGCTTTGGGTTGTTTCCCCTTTGAGGCTCTATATGGACATCCTCCTCGTCATTTCGGCATTGACCCTGCAAACACTTGTACAACCCCTGACCTCAATATTTGGCTCAAGGAAAGAGCAGTTATGCAGCAGTTGGTGAAGCAACACTTACTCCGGGCACAAGATAGGATGAAGCGCAAAGCAGATAAAGGGTGTAGTGAACGCGTGTTCCAAGTTGGTGATCGGGTGTATCTGAAGCTTTAGCCCTACGTCCAAATTTTCCTGGCAGCTTGCTCCAGTCAGAAGCTGGCGTTCAAATTCTTCAATCCATTCCGTGTGCTTCAGCGTGTTGGCTCAGTGGCTTATAAGTTGGATCTTCCGCCTTCTTCTACCATTCACCCTATATTTCATGTGTCTCAGTTGAAACAGGCCATTGGGTCTCAAGAAGCTTCCCCAGAGTTACCCCAAGCTGACATGGTGTACCAGATTCCAAAACGGATTTTGCAACGCCTTCTCTCTGATGGTGAAAAGCCCCAGGTTCAAGGACTTGTCAAGTGGTCTTCGCTACCTGAATCATTGGCTACTCGGGAGAACTTGGAGTCATTGCGTCAACAGTTTCCCAAAGCTCGCTCCGGAAGCAATACCTGACTTGGGGACAAGTCGTTGCACAAGAGGAGGGGGATGTTAGCGCCAGCCCACCAGTGGACTAGGACGCCGGCCCATTGACCAAGAGGACTCCGAAGCCCAACCCATGAGTTCAAGGCCCGAAATGGATTACTAAGTAATGTATAAGTAGATGCAATACAGGAGAGGGAGAGGCAGACATGTAACGCATAACTTGTATCTGAACAACTCTTCCTTCCTTCCTACTGCTAGTTCATCTTCCTTCTCAAGTTATCTGTTCATCTTCCCCTCTTCTCCTTCCTGTATCCGATCCGATCTCCCTCACTGCTAACACAAGTGTGGCAGCACTGGACGGAGAATCGAGCGGCCGACGTCGTCGACGACGACCTGGGCGTCGACGGGCATGAGCACGCTGTGCGCCAGGCGCTGCGGTGCGTCCACGTCGCGCTGCTCTGCGTGCAGTCGTACCCGGCGCGGCGGCCGACCACGGGGTAGGTAATCACCATGCTGATGAGCGGCGACGGCGAGGACAGCACGGAGGCGCTGCAGGAGCCCTCTGTTGCAGGGTACGTCGCCCGGCCGACGGCGGCGTCAGGTCCTTTCCGGTTCCGGCTGCCCTGTCCCGGGTGTAAAGTAGTGCTGGGCGCCATGCATGACCAGTACATGGTTTTTTGTCGACTCTTTGATTGCCCAAGGCTTAATAAGAAATGAACAGATCACTAGTGTTAATTCATGTACAGATCGAGGAAAAAGTCTATATCACCCCTCACCTATGGGGGTTGGATTATATAATCCTCCAACCTATGAAACGGTCTAGATCACCCCCTGAACTTTGCAAAACGGGTCAAATTACCCCCCTATAACAGTTTTGAAAAATCATAGTAAATCATAGAAAAATCATAAAATGAAAAATTCAATTGTGTTAGACTAAAAATGGGTAGATCTACACAGTGAACATATAATATTGTATGCTTTAGTATATTTTTATACAACTAGGAAGAAAACCATGAATCTAAAGCTACACACAAAAAATTGTACTAAAGCATTCCATATTATATGTTCGTTGGGTAGATCCACTCATTTGAAATCTAACGCAAATTGATTTTTCATTTTATGATTTTTATGTGATTTATTATGATTTTTCAAAACTGTTATAGGGGTAATTTGACACGTTTTGCAAAGTTCAGAGGGTGATACAGATCGTTCCATAGGTTAGGTTATGTAATCCAACCCCCATAGGTGAAGGGGTGATATCACCCACCAACCAAGAAAGATTTTCTCTCGAATCGAATCGTCCACCAAGAACAACCGAACCAACAAAGAGATTTTCTCTCGTAAACAAACCAAAGACTACCATCAGCCACCAGCCAACCGAACAGGCCATGACTTTTTCCTACATATCAAGGGGTTACAAGTACAAATAACCCAAGGGCTTTCCAATTTTCAGTTGTTACATGAGCGAGTCAATCCTGGCAGAAATTACATGCCTGATCCTCTGCTCCTTTGGGGCCGGCTTACACGATTTACGTACATGCATTCAACGGCTAATCTACACAGCGAGTGATTAGAAGAAATAAAACCACCCGGCAAGAACACACGTTACACACGCTACTGCACTAGCTCGGGGATGAGCCTGAGCAGGAAGGACATCTCCCGCGGCGAGAAGCTCGGTGTTCCCGCCGGCGTTGCCTCGGCGGCTGTCTCCGACCTCTCAACCAGGTCTTCGAGGCAGCCTTGGGAGCTCGGGTCCTGCGCGGTCAAGGCCGAGAACGCCGAGACGGCCTCGGCGATCTCCCGCACTAGGTCGACGATGACGCCGTCCACCCCCAGCAGCTGCTGCACGAACACCACCTCCGGCACGTTGCTGCAAGAAAAAAAAAAAACACAACGACGATGACCGAGTCAGTTATCTTGATGGCCAGCCGTCAGCGTCGCAGACTCGCAGGTAGCGATTGCGAATTCGTCACTCACTTGAGCTGGCCGTAGGTCATGAGCGACAGCCCGGCCTCCTTGATCTCGGCCACGGCCGCCGGCCGCCGGAGCACCGCCCGGACCTCCGACACGATCCCCTGCAGCCCGCCGGCGACGCACAGCCGGACGGCCTCCTCCATCGAGTTCCGCCTCGGGTCGGCGTAGATCTGCGTCCCGCCGTTCGTCAGGAAGTGCACCTGATCGAGTACGTCGAACAGGTTCAGCCATCATCAGTCACTGTTCATTCACGGTTCGAAAGCTTTGCGTGCTCAAGCTCTACCATGGCCGCAGGCCGTAGCACTTACAGGGTACTTGTCTTGCAGCTTCCGGATGAGCAGCGCGGCGTCGGGCTTGAAGCTGGAGAAGATGACGGGCCTGCCGTCGGCGTGCTCGAACACAACCTAACCGATCGATGAACAGAAATGTCAGCAGGCATGTCAGCATCAGAAATGCTTGCTAGTGCAGAACAGAACGAAGGTTGATTGGAATGCTTTTTGCTTTTCAGCTGTACGTGCACGTGCCTTGAGGACGGCCTGCAGGACGCCGGTGAGGGCCTCCTCCGTGTAGGCGAGGTCGTCGTCGAACTTGAGCTCGACGTTGAACCCGACGCGGCGGTCGACGCCCTCGAACGCCTCGCGCAGCGTGCAGAGCGCGTCCTCGGCCCGCACCTCCCACTTGAGGACCCTCCCGTCCTTGAGCTTACGGAACAGCGGCTTCCCAGTCGTCCCAGCCTGCACAGGGCAACAATTCCTCTGGGGCCCGTAGGAGAGGAACTCGTCGAGGTGGAGCTCGGTGACGCGCCTCCCTGAGATCTCACCCTGTAATTCGAGCGCCGACCGATCGATCGATCACAGTTTGTGAGACCTTGCACTAACATGATCGATGATGCGAATGTGAGGAAGAAGATGCGGAATGCAAGTGGTAGAGACGACGTACGTTCTCCTCGGTGTAGATGAAGTTGTCGTGGAAGATTACCGGGCACCCGTCCTTGGTCACCTGCAAAAATTCAGGGTTGTGGTTAGGCTAGCTACTCCCTTCCCAGCGTGTTTCATTAAGATTGATTTCCTAGGACAACAAATTACTAGTATTTTCATTTTGTTGCATTTTGGAAAAAATATATGATATTTCGAAATGGAAAATTTATATGAATTTGGTCTCTGTTTTAGAAACTTCTCAAGTTTCTGTCCGAGAATCCAGGAGGAGCTCAAGAACTCGAGGATTGGCCGATTGGACCCGATCTTTCTGGACCGACAAGGCGACGACACGAGCTCTCTCCTCCTCCCCTGTTCTGTCTCGTCCCTCCCGGGTATGGAATTCCAAACGGGCTGCCCGGCCCTAGCCCGACCCTAGCCCTAAATGGCCCGGCACTAAGAGGCCCGGCACTATGCGGCCCGATGGATTCTTCGTGCCGGGCCGTGTCGGGCGCCGTGCCGCACCGGCGGCCTAGGCACGACCCGATAGCTTGTTTTCGGGCCGTGTCGTGCCGGCGGCACGAACGGGCCGACGGGCCGCGACCGGGCCGATGGGCCTCGACGGGCCAACACCCGCATCGGCGGCGGCGGAGGCGGCGCGCTCCCCGGCCGAGCGGGCGGGCGGCGCGCCCGGGAGGCGGCGCACGTCCGTGCGGCGGCGGATTGGAGGGGGGAGCGCCGGGATTGGGAGGAGCAGGGGGTGGTGCCGCCGTGCCGGGATAGGGAGGGGGCGACGCCGGGATCGCAGAGGAGGAGAGCAGGGGTGCGCCGCTGGGACATGGAGGGGGCGGCGGCGGGATTGGGAGAGCCGTTGGGAGATGGGGGGAAATTAGGGTTTCGACACTATATATACATCGATGGAAATTGACATCGGGCCGCCTATCGGGCTAGCAAAAATCGTGTCGTGCTTCGGGCCGGCCCGACGTGCCGAGGTTGCGGCCCAAGCACTAAAAGGCCGTCGGGCCGGGCGGCCGCACTAAGCCCTATTTATCGTGCCTAGGGCCGTGCTGTAGCCGCGTCTTTTAGCGCGTGCGCTCGCGCCATCAATCGTGCCCCCGCCCATTTGGAATACTATACTCCCGGGTCCCGGCCCACCCCACCCCATACACACGTGTCAGCCGTCTAGGAGGCCACCGGGGCCCACGTCTAAGAAAGTAAACCACGCACGCGGCGTCCCGTCGCGCCGCCACCCGCACCGAGATTGTCCACGGAGGCACGGGCGGACGCGCGGGGGTGGGCAAGTCAAATCCACCGTCGGCTAAGAACCGGCATGGTCAACGGCGGACGACGGCGGCGGCCGTGGCGAGCTACAGGTGAAAAGAATGTTGAAACGGTTGCGTCGCGTACCTGGACGTCGAACTCGACGTAGGCGACGTCGCGGTGGCTGGCGGCGGCGTCGTTGAGGGAGCGGAGCGTGTTCTCCCTGACGTCGCCGCGCAGGCGCGGGTCCGCCTCCGCAGCCAGCGCGTTCATCCCCTTGCCGCGGTGCCCGATCACCACCAGCGGCGCGGTCCTCCTCCTACCCTCGGCGCCGGCAGCAGCCGCTGCCAGGGAGGAGGACGCCAGGGCGTGGAGCTCCGCGGCGATGTCCGGCGCCGGCATGATCGGCGGGACGGCGGCGGCGCGCGCGGCCTTGGGCTGAGCCATATCGTGTAGTACAGCTGAATGAAGCTAGGGCGATGTGCAAGTGGTTGACGCTGGTCGGACGACGACGACCGGCGGCCGACGGCGAGACGGATCAGCGGGGCTGGGCTGGCTTGACGGCCGGCGGCTGGATTATGTATGTATCGATCGAGCTGTTAGTTGCTGCTAATTTGTGTGGAGGGCCAAAGGAGAGGACGCTAGCTATTTATACGCAGTACTATCTCCATCCTCTGTCTGTCTCTGTTCGCGTGCGAGAAAGCAGGACGGAGCGCGGGGAAAACGAGCAAGAAATCGACGGCGATTAAGGACAGATAGCGAAGCGATTCGGTCGGAAGGGGAAGCGAGGAGGATTCGGCCGCTTGAGGATATTCGCCGCATATCTTCTTATCCGTCCTGGTCCAACGTCGCGGCCCGTGCCGCCGGGTGGGTCGCGCCCGTCGCGTCAGCAAGCTTCCCAGGAAGATCACGAACCTTCACACACTCTTGCTCCAATTTTTTCCTTTCCCGATGTTCCAGAAGCATACAGAAATGGATATTCCTCGTGACCTGGTACGCGGCGGAGATTGGTGTGCCGTAGCTTCAAGCTCCCCACCAAAGATAGGAGAACGTGCGCACTTGTTCCAATCGCTAGCTACCTGCAACTGCAGCTCCAACCGCTCCCGCTCCCAGGATATTTGGGCAGGTACTTATCCGGCAATTCGGTCGACACGGATTCGCGCCAGGTCACGACCACACCCACGGCCAGGTGGAACATTAAAAAGGTTGGCGGAATCCCTTGTTTAGATGCGTTAATTTACGCAAATGGATAGTGGAGTAGGTTGTAAAGTTGTGCAAGAAATCTGTCAGCCTATTCGGTTGGTTGGTGGTAATGGCCTTGATTTGTTCGAGAGAAAATCTCTCTTGGCCGTTCTTTGGTGGGCTGGTTTGTTGTGAGAGAAAAGTATTGTTGGTGGTGGGCGATAAGCCAAGCGAGGCGAAGTATTGCGAGCGAAGATGTGTGTCGATGCGATGAGTGAATAGTTTGATGTGATGGTTTTTTTCAGTGTAAACTTACACATCTAAGACCATCTCCAGTGGTATGTTCATCCCATGTTGCATCTTTAAAAGAAAGAATGGATGGCTACTGTACAGCCTCCATCAGATTATTCATCGTCAGCTACAAAATGCAGACGCCCCCCGGTCGACATGCATTACTAGGGTTCTCTCTCCTTGTTGCATTGAGTCTCCACCAACGGTCGCCTCCCACCCCCGCGCCTCCGCGGTGACACCTGTCGCGGCGTTCGCCCCAGTCCAATCCCAATCCGGCCGGGGCAGCCGCTCCCCACAATCCTTTTCCCCGGAGGCCGCGGGGATGAAGCGGATCCCGTCCGTCTCGCTGCGGGGGCGGGGCGGACGCAGCTGCGCGGAGGCGCCCCCCCCCCCCCGCGGCGGCGCTAGCGCGGTGGGCGCGGGCCTTCTGCCTCATCCGGTTCGACCCAGAGCGCGGGCAGCTGGTGGAGGCATGCTTCCCACCCGACGCGCCGGCGGTGGCCTCGACCGCCTTGTTGCCTTCTCCTCCTTCTTGGACTCTGGATCCGCAAGGGCGTGGCGGAGGCGCGAGGCGGAGCAGGGGCGTGAGGCGTGATGGCTGGATCCCGCGCGTCCTCTCTCTCCCTGGCTCCCGCCCCCGCACGGCGGCCGTCGGCGTAGATCAGGGACGAGATCTGCGGCGGAGCAGGGGATCTCTGACGCCCGGAGAAGCGAGGCGGAGCCCGCGGTCGCCGGCTCCAACGCGAGGCTGCCCTCCTTCACTCCCGTCGACCTCCTTCCTCTACCCTCTCCGTCCCAGCACGAGGCAGAGCAGTGACTCAACGACGACGACAACGGCGACAACAAGCTGCTCGAGCTCCGTCATATGCCCGTACTCCCCCGCGAGTTGCGCCGGCGCCGGCGAACGGAGCGAGGAGTAGGGCAGGGCCTGCTGGCGGATGGCGTGAGGAGCAGAGGCGGGGCCGTCGTTGGAGACAGGAGGAGGCGGAAGGAGACATGAACGCGGGAGGCAACTGTCTCGCGCGTTGCGCAACGGGGTGCAAATGCTCCGCTGGAAGCCCCCCTCGTGTGTGTCTCCATTTTGTCTCTTTCCTTCGCTCAAGCGGGATGCAGATGAGGAACATTACTGGAGATAGTCTTTAGGGTTTTAGGGTTTTTAGAGTATAGTCTGGGCATTCGTTGGCTTGTGCCTTACGACCACCCACGTGTTACATCTCAAAAATTTCTACTTTGCTTGTGTATAGGCAACACGAAATATAAAGGAGTTATCATTTTCTAAATTTATTTAAAATAGTGAGCTCTTTTATGATGGTTTATTTAATTATTAGTAAATGTACCTCCTTTGTCTGGTCTGCAGAGCAACTTAAAAATAAATTGAAGGATTATTTCCTTCTTGTCCCAACAATCTGGTACTTATGTTTAGGCGCTTCCGATTGTTTTCTCCCTTAGATTTCTATAAGAATGAACGGCTCTCATATTTTCCAATTATTCTAAAATTTCTTTAATATAATCAGTTCTGAATGTCGGAAAATGAGAAAATACGAAAGCACGTCTCAAGAATTTGAGAGCCTCTTCATGTCACGTTTCTATACAGAAAATTAGTAGAGATCGCAAATTCCAAATTTCGACTCTTTGCGATGGAAAAGAAAGTAAAAGAAAAGTGTTACGATCTACTAGTCTATATTTACATAGCCTATGAATGCACGCGCGAGCTGAGGCTAGTTTAGGTTTTCTGACGAGGATTCGGATTAGGACCCTTAAGCGGCAATGTAATCACTCTTGAGTGGAGTCATCTGACATCATTGACAACATCAAGGCTAAGATCCAGAACAGGGAGGACTATAGGTCCTTGTCAAGACCATCGGTGGCAAGACGTCTTATCTCCGACCAGTAGGTGGCTTCTCCGAGAAGCCCCCGCCTCGCACGAGTAGTCTCCGCCTCACACAACAACTCTCCGCTTGCACGAAGAGTCTCTGCCACGTACGAGGAGTTTCCATCTCATACGAGGAGTCTCCGCCTCGCCTCCGACAACTTTGCTCGTAGGAGAAGACTCCGCCTTCGACTACTCGTTCGCACGAGAAGTCTCCGCCTCCGATTAAGGCGGGGCCCACACACGGAGGTCAGAGCGTGGGAACCGGGGCCCACATGAACGTGGTGTTGCCCTGATGCTCGGGCTCCCCTGCGGCGACACGCAACGCACCAGTTCCCCGCGCCATGCAAGTGCTCCAGCTGGCGGCACGCGCGGGCGTCCGGCTCTGACAAGAGCCGTAATGCGGCATTGTTCGTCCCGCGCGACCCCCGACGCGCCGTCCCGCGAACCCCCGCGACACGCCAACCCCCGCCGCGAGGCACTCAAGTCCTCTCTACAAAATGACGCTTACCTACATTTAGATCCTAACGTGGCAGGCTGCTGACGGTGTATATTCGTATTAAACTTCAAGTGGACTTGCAAGCGGACAAATCTTCCGTCGTAGTCAAGGGACCCTTCTTCCCTCAAGTGTGAACCCAAGGTATCGAATTTGTGGAACAATGTGCGATGCAAGAATCAATCTAATAAAGCCGAGAACTTTGATCTTCAAAGGAGAATCTTATGCATCTAATCTAGAGAACATCATGAAAACAAATCTAATCTATGAAAACCGGAGGTAGCAAGAGATAGAGGGGGATAGATAAACCAATCTAGAGAGATTGGATCAAGCCTTCGTTGAAGTTCTGAGCAAACAAGAAGTAAACAAGTTCAATCTCATAAAAAGCATCTTTAATCACGGTTTCCCGTCCGACACCGAAAACGCCCGCCTTTTGGAGCACCGTTATGTCACAACGCACCCTTATTCGTGCGGGTTAGTCTAGAGCGAGTCCAAAGACAAGTTGAAATCTCTCGGAAGGTCAGGCATGCACCTCTAGCCACCACAGCTACAAGAACACCCTGGATGATCTATCTCGAGAATAGATCTTAAGATACGAAAAGCCGAATGAAATCAAAGTCGTAGGAGAAACACTCGATCGCTAGAAATCGGATTGCAACTTGATAATTCAACATGAAACATGAATCAAGATCACTACCGTGATCCTACCTTGATCTTGCTTGTAGCTCCGGGAACTCCGACGTGGTCTTCCTTGCAAAGTTCTCATGCCGGCTAGGGAGATCCTAGTCAACTAGCTCGACCCTCTCCTCTCCGAGATGGTGTCCCTCTCTTCACTGCTCCTCGGCAGTGGATGACGAATGAGTTGATGTGTGGCGCCCGGCCTCGGGGCTATAAATAGCCCGAATGACGGCTAGGTCAGGGGGGGTGTCTGGGCCTCGAAATGGGCTGAGCCGGCCGGCCTGGGCCCATTTCGGCCTAGCCCGCAACCTCCTTTGCTCGGTGTCGGTTCCCGAGTCTTCTAGAGTCTTTCCTCATCTGCATGTGGGCCCTTGTTGTCAGTTTCTCTTCGGATTAGATGAAGCTCCTTGTCCCGCAAGATTCGACAGTTTTCTGACTGGGTCCTTGGAGTTTTCATCTTCTCGGGTTTGGTCCTTGGGCTTCTTGGAGTCATGTTTACTTAATTGCTTGACTTGTACTGGGTTTCAAGGTCTTGTCATGAGGTGCTTAATGAACTTATCCCGGAAGTCTTTCTTTCAACACTAAAATCCTGCATAAACACCAAACTCCAAAACCGACATGCACAAACGAACTTATTATACCAAGGGGGTTAGTACTAATGGATAAGATATAAAATTCATGCCAACACCGAAGGTAAACTCATGGCTAGGTTGACGGAATTTCACCATCGACATCTCCCCCATGCTTAAACCTTGCTCGTCCTCGAGTAAGCCTTCGATGGATATCATTGTTGCCCTTCATTGTTTAAACCTTGCACTTGATCATACACGAGAAAACATAATGCTCTCAAAAAGTTTAGTTCGTTAAAGTTTCATAATGTACTAGACTTCATCCCTACGGAGGGTAGATTGTTAATTAAGCTTATCCCACAAGCATTAACATGCTCCCAAAATTCAAATAGATCTAAAAAATTTTGAAATAAAGAACGAGATGAAAAAGAGCTAAACCAAGTTCACAAAGTTAAATCATCTTGCATCTTGCTCATGAACTCTCATCTCGTCTTGTCTCTCAAGACTATTTATTCTACTCATTTCCCTCTCATAATATTCATATAAGTGGTAGGCTTTATATGGAGCTTTTTGGGAAAGTTTAGTCCTACTAAGATATTATAAATGGGATGTTGTCAAAACAAGACAAACTTATCATGGTCTTACCGAGACTCGCCAAAAAGGTCATTGGAAAATAATGTTATATCAAGGAGGGGGAGAGAAAAATACACACACTTGAGATAGGTGGACATGTGCAAATGGCAAAGAGTGATCCCGAGGCACAAAGGAAGTCCTCGTTATCAGATTGCACATGGTTGGAAAAATGAGTTTGGATCTTTTAATCTTGAAACCTTGAAATTCTTAATGCACTTTAGAGAACCGGGGAGTTCACTGTATTCTACTTTTACACATACTCATATTTCTTCCCATTTCTTATATTTTTTCTTTTTCTTTCTTCTCTCTTTTTATTTGCTCCCCTTGTAATCTAAAATTGCATTGTACCTACCTCCTCTCCCATGCTTAGACGTTTGCTCATCCTCGGGCAAAGAGGTGATAGAGATAAGGTCGGTACTAGAAATATTTTTTCCTTTGGAGAGATACTTGAAATCTTCAATCTTGGCACCATCTTGTGATCTTCCTTGAATTGATGATCCATACTCAATGATAGGTTGTGGTCAAGGAGGTAATCACAAAAGATGATATTTGGTTTTAAGAGTGGATATCCGGCGAGGTTTGTGAGATCTCCGGTGTGGGGATACACAATGCACGGATAAAAGGCTAGCAATAAGATAGATACGCAAAAAACGGAATGACCAGCTTCTTATTCTCGGGCCAGAGAAATCATAGCCTGAAATAACTCACCCAATAATAAATCTTATACACTAAGGTTTATGCACTCAAATATATATGGCTCTGGATAGGTAGAGCAACATGCAAGTGATATTTATGACATGGTTAGCATTACTTTTAAGAATAAAAACAAATCATATTTAATCCATCTAAAACTTGAGAGCACATAAAACACTATTGGTCTTTATTTTTATCATAACCTCCGCTAAGGATTAAGCTAGCATTTAGATAATTTCAGATTTGCATTTAAAGAGAGCATACGCTTAATCATGCATAAAACAAATACAGAGATAAACAAAGCGGTAATTATAATCATATATCATCATGGCATGAACTTTGTAACTTTACCAAAGGTAAAAACAAGGTGGTGACTTTATTCATGATGAAAATAAACTAACGCACATGCTGAAAGTTTAAATAAAAACTGAAAACACTACGCATACATAGGCAAACACAAGCTGAAAATTAAAGAAAAGGGAAAAGAAAAGAAAACTAAAGCTCCTCCTTTCTCTAATATTCCACCGGTGATAATCTTAGTGGTTATACCCTTGCTCATAATAGGATTGAACATCCCCTCCTATGAATTGCTCCGGCGGTGTTAGGTGAAGGCGTCCAAGCTCATAAGCAATGTTTGCATTGCCTTGACCCAATTGAGCCGCATTGGCTTGGATGACTGCAATATTTTGCATGTTCCTTGCAGCATATCCTCCAATAATGGCCACACTTTGTTGTGGTTGAGGAAATTGTGCATAAGACTCCGCAAAGGTTACATTGGGCACCACATAATTTGGTGGGGGCATGGTTGCACCACTCCCCCAGCTTGCATTGGTGGACCACCGTAGTAACTTGGCGGCGTCAGAATTCCTCCATACGGTGGCACATAGTTTTATTGTGCACCTCCCTCTTGTGCCGAGGAGGATCCTTCTTCTACAATTCTTCCTCCTTTATTTTTTCTTGCCGGCACAAGGTGTCCTTCTTCTAGCCAATCTTCCTTCCCTTGAATAAAGAGTCATAGTCTTGCATCCAGAAGGGGTAAGTTCACTTTGGCCACTTTAAAGCCTCCTCTCTCATCTCCACTTATATATTTGCCTTGCTTCATATATTCAAATCTGAGAGAGGTCCCGGGTAGAAGATACTCGGTGTTTCTTGGAATACCCGGTCTTAAAGAGATGGCCAACATGGAGAGGTAACACCCCGAACCAATATCTCCCGAACTTGATGTTGCTTCACAACACCATCGGTTGATCATCAGGTAGGAGGGGTCTATTGGCTGCCTGGCAATTAAAGCTGAGTAAAGCAAATTCAACTCCGTGTTGGTCACCTTTGTTTCCCTCATTCTCCCCCAAATCCTTTTGCTCATCCATGAGTGAAACACTTGGATGATGGGGTTCCAGATATAATTTCTTTGTTGGTGGGCTTCCCCCGAGATCATATTCCAAAACCCATCCAACATGCCTTCCGGCATGTCTACTTTTTCCGGAGCTTCCTTTTGAAAACCAAGTAACTCCCTAATATGTTCATAGGAAACCACTTGCTGAATTCCCTCCAATCGGAATGAGAGACTCAACACCCCCTCATCAAGGATAGGCGCCATGGTCATTAGAATTTCTAAGGAAAATTCCTTGTGGGTGTTTGCCGACACCCCATTGGAGAATTGCACCCATCCTAGGTTCCCCAACATATAATAAATGTCTGTGCCGAAACCCAATGAGTTGAGAGCTTGACCGTCGAAGTCGACGTTCGCTACAAGCCTCTTCTCAAGGCGAGTGAGTTTCTTCTCCTCCTCCGACATGATGATGAATCCATATGCAGAGTACCGCAGAGTGTACGGAGGTAGAGTGGATGATCGTGTTGATCGACGAGGTGGGATGGGCGGCTCCTCCGTACACCCTTGAGGTTCGGTGAACCTCATGGACGAGCTTCTTGTGGCCCTCATGCCACCGAGGAGAAGAGTGTTGTTCCTCCTCGGTGGTGCCGTGTCTTCCTCCATGCTCCGAGGAGACTTGGAAACCGAGTGCCTCCTCGAAGACGTCGTCGAAGATGGCTTGGACGACAACGACCCCTTCTTCTTGGTAAAGAGACTTGTGGTTTTCTTCCACATATTTGCTGCACTCTCCTCTCTAATATAATCCCGGGGTTTCAACCGGTAACAAGGCACACAAAAATTATTTCGGAGTATGGACTTTGAGTGGATTAAGGATGTGATCTGTTGGGCAAAACAAACTTGGGAAGGATGGCTAAGTCTAAGGTGGTTCTAGACTACAAATTTGAGCACACAAACAGAGAGCTGGATGAGTTGCTTACCTGCCGAAGAGGTGCACCAGGGGCGCTTAAATAGGGGGAGGCCGGCCGGCCTGGGCCGACCGGCCTAGGTGGCCTCGTGCCCTCCCTGGCTTCGGTTTCTTGCAGCACACCCATCTTCATCTTGTGACCTTTGTGCCCGCGTGCTCCACGGGTTGCACCTCCAAACTCTCTCATCCACTCCATTGCTTGCATTATTGGTCCTTCCACTTGATGTCTTTGCTTTGAGTCATGTCCATGCTCCTTTGCTCCACATGCCTGCATGATTTTTCTGCAAAACAAGGCCTTGCTGCCCTCCCATGCTTATCCTTTGCATGTGGCTTTGATGAAAGTTGTTGGAAGAGCATCCCGTGATGCATCATGGTGCATGCATGATTTGTTTAACTAGATTGCCTCCCTCTAAGCATGTCTTAAGGCTAAGCACTCCTCTAATTTCGAAAATTAAAAATAAACTCAAAGCTATAAATGAGATCAAGCATAAATTTAGAGAAGTTTTTAAAGCATTAAAAACAATTATAAGTTGAAAATATTTTCCGACTACTTTTATGTTGGTCTCACCGGTATTGTTTGCCTTCATTAGTTGAGAGCAAACTTTTCTCGGCTTGATCATTGGGGCATAGGTTTAGGTTCTAATTTTGGCTAAATGAGAGAGATTTTGAATGAAATAAAATTAAGTGAGGCTTAGAAAAATTCTAATCTTAGAGAAACCAAAGATATATATTTTTAAACCAACCAAAAGTCAAGTTTCTAGGTTCACGTGAGTCCTACCACATGCTGAAATTTAAATAACATCTAGGTAAAAGCCGTGGCTCTACTTGTGTGTTTTTAGCATGTAAAACAAGTCAACCATAACATCATTGTTAACACCAAAAATTGGTACAGGAAGGGGACTGACTTGTGGGCCGAGTTTGGTAAAGAAGCGTCATTCGGCAGGAAATTCTCCTCAAAGGATTCGGTAAAGATATTTGCGGTCGGTAGTACGCCATCATTCGGCAGAAGGGCTGTTTGCGCTTGAAGAAGGAAGCATTAAGGAATACGTGATGACGTGGCCCGGATATATGGAAGGGACGAATTGATGATGGGTGCGAGATGGACATTGGCGTCGGGACATTAATTTAGGTAATGAATGTTGTACTCGTAGTCGAGGAGTCGTGTTAAGACAAGGGTATAAATATAAACCCTTGGTGTTTGTAATAGGGATCGAACAATTACACAACAAAACCGTCCCCATGCCAACCTTCGAGTCCTTTAGTCGAGTCGTCGAGTTCTTCGAGAGGAGCCATCAATCCGTCGACCTCCGTAAGTACCAGCAACCTTGTATCATGTCTAGTATCATGCGGTGGATTTAGACTGTGATGCAAGTAGTCTTGCTACCATGCTTAGTATCATGTGGTGGATTTAAGCTTGGTTCAAGAGGGTTTCCTGTTAGATCATGATCCATGCGGTAGGCTAAGATCTAGCTCGAAGCTAGTTATCGGCTCTATTAGATTTGGCAAGATCTAATAGATTCATTAAGTTACCACGTGCTGCTTTGGATTTTGCTTTATGTTTAATTCATGTAACACTCTTTTGCCCAATCTAGATCGATTAGTTTCGGCTCTATCCCTTTGAGATCCATGTGTTGTGCTTTCAAATTTTTGGTTTATTGTAAAAGGATCAAGTGCTCTCAATAGCCAAATTTAGATCAATCTAGATTGTCACATGTTGCGGGTTCAAGCTTGTTGACTTTTCAATGTTTGTTCCTTCTCCACGGAACCCGGATCGAGTTGCATACCGTATTCGGCAATTCTATCACAATTGAAACACGTTCATAAGTTTGTTTTAAATAATGTATGCTTTTAGCCTTCCATGTTTAGATTGTATCATGCGGTGGATTGATCTACTCGTGGTTGGTGGCATGATTTCAAACAAGTCGTATCATGCGGTGGATTAATTTGTTTGATGTCACGCTCGACAGGTTTGAAAGTACCTAGACATGCGGTAGACTAGTGCTTTTGGCCTATGCATGCTTGTTTACTTCAAATTTATAATCATGCTTTCACCTTATTTATTTTATTGTAATTTATCCTCGAAAATCGGTCATGACCACGTGCAAGCAATGATGTTTAAACAAAGACCGATCTTTCATCATGCTTGCATTTGGCTATATCCTGATTTCATGTTTCAGAGCCCCCGAATGATTTTTAAAATTGCTGACAGATAGCTTGTTGTAGCTATATGTCATTTTAATTGGCTTTCTAGCCATAAATACGGAACTGTCTGGTACCACCCGGCAAGTTCCAGGTTTTATCTAACTGCTTTTCATCCTTTGTCAGTTTCAGGAAAATTGACTGGCACGCTTCGGATCCGGCACATGTGTTAAGCCAGCTTTATTCGGCTTGCTGTGTGCTTGGCGCGAGGTGTTGATTTTGCGTCAACACACTTTTTGGCACGCCCAGTGGGACAATCTAGCTGATCAAGATGCCTGATATTCATGATGTCATGGATGTCACCATGGATGAGCTGTTTCCAGAGCAGCAAATTCAATTGAAGGATGCCATTGATCAATTTCAGCAGAAGTGCCTAATGTCATTTGCTACAAACAGAAGTGGTGTGCCATATCTTAAGTCTGACATGCCATGGGTTCTACTACCAGGAGAACCTAATAACACATCTGCTGAAGAAAAACAGAAGCTATGAATGCAGTTCGGGAAACTATGGAAAACATAATGGCTAAACACCATACTGCTTTCTTGAATATGTTCCGACAAATGATGGTTCGTGTCTTTGGCCCAGGCATGGAAAGGATGCTTGGTCGAGTATCACCCCAAGGACCTACTGTAGAGGTAGGAGAATCGAGTGTTGCTGTCAATAGCCAACCAGATCGAGATGCAAGTGCTCAGCCGCCTCTGCAAAGTGCAGGAGGTCAACCAATCCAGCCGCCTCTGCAAAGTACAGGAGGTCAACCAATCCAGCCGCCTCTGCAAAGTACAGGAGGACAGCCAATCCAGCAACAGAATCCTTATCAGGCGATGCCCAACAGACCTACTTATGGAGAATTGGCATTCGGCTCTTCTGGAGTTCCACCTGGCTCTACTTATAGGATAGCCCCAACAAATAATAGGCTACAGAAGAACATGTATGGGGGTGGATATTCAGAATTCATGGATTACGGTGCCATTGATGCTTTCCCGAATCCTAGATATGGTACGACCACAGGAATGCCTACTGGGTCTATTGGAAGGCCTAGGGATCAAGACGCTAACGTTGATCTTATGGTGCAAAAAATGGCTGATGTGTTACAAAATCAATTCGGCCTGAAACCCAAGAATCAAGGGCATGTGTACACGCCTCCTTTCCCAGAATGGTATAACAGGGTGGCTTTGCCACACAAGGTGAAAGCTCCTGCAGATTTCACGAAATTTTCTGGGCAAGATGATACTAGCACTGTGGAGCATATAGCCCGATATTTGATGCAGCTTGGGGAAGCTTCAGCTGATGAAGCATTCAGGATCGATATTTTCCCTTATCACCGACGAGCCCGGCCTTTACATGGTTCGCTTCTTTGCTCGCTCAATCAATCTGTTCATGGAAGGATTTGGAACAGAAGTTTCATGCTCATTACTTAATTGGCAGTAATGAGAAAAAGCTAATTGATTTAACCACCCTAAGACAGAGGCATAATGAAACACCCATGGAGTTTCTCAGGAGGTTCAGAGAGACTAAAAGCATGTGCTTCTCTTTGAATCTACCAGATGATCAATTGGCTGATATGGCTGTAGCAGGTATGTTTCCAGCTATTCGGGAAAAGCTATTCGACATGGAGTTCAATAATCTTGGCCAATTGTCACACAGATTGTCATTAATGAGCAACCAGACTTATGGCTTCAAGAAAGACTCTAGGTTTGCCAAACATAGTGATATAGCTGACATCTACATCCAATTCCTCGAAAGAGCTGATCAAGGAGAGGAATTTGATGATGAAGAGGAAATAGCTGCAGCTGAAATGGTCTGGGGCAAAGAGCCGTTAACAGTGAACCAAAGATGGGTCAAACAAGCCAAGGTTACTTATGATTTTGATGTGACCAAGGCTGATAAGCTCTTTGAGTTCCTTGTAAAGGAAGGCCGAATCAAGTTGCTAGAGGGGCATTCTATGCTTCGGCCTGATGGAGTTAAAGAAAAAAGATACTGCAGGTTTCACGATAGGAATTCTCACTCCATCAATGAGTGCAGGGTTTTCAGGATGAGAATTCAAAAGGCTATCCAAGAAGGTCATTTGAAGTTTGACAATAAGATGAAGTTGGATGGTAATCCTTTTCCTCAAAACATGATTGGGTTTTCAATCAACATGAGGACTGCTGAGGAAAAAGGAAAAGTGAAGGTTTTAACTTCAGCAAGGGCAAAGCAGGATGGATCAGTTGACCCTGCTCAACAAGTAACAGTGGAACAAGTCCGCAAGGAAATGCCTCACATCCTGAAAAGTTAGATTGAAGTAGGGGAATCCTCCAAATCTAAGCCCAGGGTGACTTCACGTATTCTCCTTAACAAGTGGCAGCGTCTGCCAGAGAAAGAAAGCTACCAGAAACAAAAATATGAGGAGGAGAAGCAAAGGTTTGAAGAAGAGGTGCACAGGAGAGAACGAGAAGAGCATGCACGAGAGCAAGAGCGTGCGCATTGGGGATGTGCGTTCTTCAGGCACCGCCGGAATGAAGGTTTGAAGCTCCCCACGTTGAACAATTGTCCCGAATGCGGTGACAAATACACCGAGTATAGGCGGGGATACGTCGGCCGCCGATCCGTCCATGAAAGAATTGGAAGGATACATCCTAGTGACGGTCGGCGCATAAAAATAAATGAAGTTGATGATCACCCAAGAAAAAGATATGCTGATCATAAGTGGGTTGATCATGAAGAACAAGAGCGTGAATATGTCTGGCAGGAAGGATAGTGGTGCCCACCTGGCTTGAGGAGAAGCCAAAAGAGAAGAGTTCAGCACTTGAGAAATCAGGAGTTGAAATAGGTAGGGATCAAGAGGAAACAGGTGTGGCGTCCCAAAGATAAGCGTGATGGATTTGATCGTTCGGCTCCAGCGTGCATGGTATGCTTCTTACCGAATGAATTCATGGCTCCAGCTAATCAGGTTGTGCAGGAAGAGGCGTCGCCAGACATCGATGAGGCCGAACAACTTGGACCGATGGCACACCGGTGTTGGCAAGCAACCTTTGACAAGCCGCCAAGAATCGACACATGAGGCCGTTGTACTTGAGGGGATACGTCAATGGGAAGCCATTGACCAAGATGTTTGTTGATGGTGGAGCCGCGGTCAATGTGATGCCGTACACTACGTTCAGGAAGCTTGGCATGGGCCCTGGGGATTTGACGCCAACAAGTATAGTTCGAATGATTTTGCTGGGAATCCTTCAGACACCAAGGGCTGTGTACATGTGGATCTGATGATCGGGTCTAAGACCTTGCTCATGACCTTCTTTGTCATTGAAGGCAAGGGGGCATATAGCTTGCTGCTTGGACGAGACTGGATCCATGCAAATTGCTGCATCCCATCTACTATGCATCAACAGCTTCTTCAATGGGTGGATGATGATATAGAAGTGGTCAAAGCAGATGATTCAGTAAGTGTGGCTAATGTGGAACCAGCCTTCTAGGAGTATCAAGGTATAGATTGCTTCTCGGGCAAGGATCGGGGTGAAGGTCTGTTGAACCGGTCGGCGGTGATCAACGACCGATTCAAGCGGTCAAGTTTGAGAGAAGAACGAGTAGTTGCGTACCTTAGCCAAAAATTGCTTGATCCCGAAACGAGATATTCGGCTGCGGAGAAGCTTTGCCTATGTGTTTATTACTCATGTACAAAGTTTTGGCACTATTTGTTGAATGCCGAATGCGTTGTATATTCAAAGTTTGATGTAATTAAACACATGTTATCTATGCCAATTTTGAATGGAAGGATTGGCAAGTGGATTTTAGCTTTGTCTGAGTTTGAATTGAAATTGAATCGGCAAAAGGTGTTAAAGGTCAGATTATTGCCGATTTCATTACTGAACATCGTGATCCATCGATTGATTTGCTTGGACTTACTCCTTGGGCTTTATTCTTTGATGGATCCTCATGTGGCAAAGGTGGTGGAGTAGGAATTTTATTAATGTCGCCCAGAGGTGAGCTGTTTGAGTTTGCTATCCCTATTCAACCTACTGTCACAAATAATCAAGCTGAATATGAAGCATTGCTTAGAGGGCTTCAATATTTGAAAGAAGCAAAGGCTATTTCAGTTTAAATTTATGGAGATTCAGAGCTAGTTATAAAACAATTGAATGGACAATATGAATGTAGAAATGATATCCTGAGGAATTACTACGAGGAATGCAAGGAAATCTTGAAAAGTTTTCAGTTAGTGATTCTACAACATATTCCAAGGGAACACAATGAAGAGGCAAACAGGTTGTCTCAAAGTGCTTCAGGTTATAGAAAAAACCAAGAAGTGTTTGCCAAATATGTGTGTTCTTTCGGGAGTAATCTAGCAGAAGATGATTGGAGAAAAGAAATTGTTGATTATCTGGAAAATCCATCCCGAAAGGTCTCTAGGAAGCTCAGGTATAAAGCTATAAAGTTTGTTCTTCTTGATGGACGCTTGTTTTACAAATCATTAGATGGGGTGTTGCTACAATTCTTGGGTCAAGAAGAAGCAAATAAAATGATGAGTGAAGTGCATGATGGGCTGTGTGGAGCGCATCAATCGGCTTACCGAATGAAGTGGGTTATCAGGCACACTGGGTGTTATTGGCCAACAATGCTTTGGAAGATTGCTTTGAGTATTACAAAGGTTTTCAAGATTGTTAGAAGTTTGGGAATATCCAAAGAGTTCCAGCATCAGCTTTGAATCCCATTATCAAGCCATGGCCATTCAGAGCATGGGGTATAGATTTGATTGGCCAGATAAATCCTCCATCGAGCAGTGGGCATAAGTTTGTCCTTTTGGCAACAGATTATTTCACTAAATGGGTTGAGGCAACCATTGAAGAAAGTAACATCGAAAAACATGGTTGAGTTTGTCAAAGAGCACATCATCTACCGATTTGGAATTCCTCAAACAATTACAACTGATCAAGGAACTCAATTTACATCTTCAGAGTTCAGGGAATTTGCAGAAAGCATGGGGATCAAATTGTTGAATTCTTCTCCTTATTATGCACAAGCTAATGATTAGGCAGGGGCTTCTAACAAAATCATGATCAAGATTATACAAAAGAAGATTGATCAAAAGCCAAAAAGGTGGCATTCGGTACTCAATGAAGCCTTGTGGGCTTACCGAATGGCTCCTCATGGAGCTACAGAAACATCTCCTTATGAGTTGGTTTATGGGCACCATGCTGTTTTGCCATGGGAAATGCAATCAGATTCAAGGAGAGTGGTTTTGCAGAAGGATTTAAGTTCCAAAGATTACAGTGGCTTAATGATGGATGAGTTAGAAGATTTGCATATGATTCGTCTTAGGGCCTTGGAAAATATTGAGAAAAACAAGATGCGAGTTGCTAAATATTACAAAAAGAAAGTAAAAGTCAAGCAATTTGCAGAAGGAGATTTGGTTTGGAAAGCACTATTGCTGATTGGGACTAAGTACAGTACGTTCGGCAAATGGTCCCCGAATTGGGAAGATCCTTTTCGGGTAGCTAGATGTACACCCGGAAATGCATATATCTTGAAAACTTTACTAGGAGAAGAGTTTACTGCTGCTATAAACAGGAGATACTTGAAGAAATGTTATCCTAGTATTGAAGTTGATCGTTTGTTACAAGCACCAGGATTACAAGCCTCAGAAATATAGAAAAAAACCCGTGTTCGGGAAAATAAGCCGCCTTCAGAACAAAAAATCCTGACAGAGGAGATGGCCAATACTGAAGTGTATTGCCCTTAGCAAAAAAAAGTTCTACATTACAAATGTTTCTTGCAGGTTCTTTATTTGGCCACCCAGATACCTAATATTACAAAAGGAAGCCTGTGGGAAGCAGAAGGCCTGGAGGAAGAAGCGAGTATGCTTCATTTCTTTGATTCCGCGTTTTTTCTCTTCAGTTCTTCCCTCTTCAGCTGTTCCAGAACCACTGTGACGGCAACGTAGAAGCTTCGAGGGTTGCCATGACTTGCACCTTCGATCAGGCTGTCCCAGGAAGCCTTCAAGTTGTTGTACCTGTCAGAAACATCTGAAGAAAGGGAATGGATTCTTGTTAAGTTTGAGATTTGAAACTTAAACATGAGAACCGAATAAGGATGAAGATCTTACCCCCTACCAATGCCTCTAAGCTCATGCGGCGTTCGCGTTCGGCACTGCAGCGGGCAGTGATGTCCCGCAGGTTGTGTTCCAGATGCCAAATGCGACGGCGCAGTCGGTGGTTGGTCTTTTGTTCCGGCGTGGCGTCTTCTTCTTCAGCAGAGGAATCAGAGAGGATGTACTCGGGAACCTCTTCAGTTCCAAAGATCTCCTCTGGGAGCAAGTCAAGGCTGAAAACGAAGAAAGGTGAATCATGAGATTGCAATCGAGAGCAAAAGAAAGGATTGAAGGAAAACTTACTCTCGAATGGTGCGTTTCTTTGGTGGAGCACTGCTCTCCTCGATTGGCTGCTTTCCCTTGTCCGCCATGGCCTTGGGGTTTTTTCCTCTGGAGAAGCAGGGAGAGAAGACGTGAGGTGATGGAAGTGTATGCGAGTGGATTTGCAGAGCACCAAGGGGGCTATTTTATTAGCTGTGAGAGTGCATTGGGAGTGATGACTGGCTGGCGTACATTAATGGGAATACCAAACGGCAGGGTTTTCTCTCTGAATACGAAGGGTTTTTCATTGAACAATGTTCATGGATCCTAAATGAGGATTTTCTGTGGATTCTACGCCAAGGGACAAGAGTTTGTGCGTATTCGGCTAGGATAAAAGTTCCCGAATGCGTTCAAAACAGTAAGGTTCGCATGCACAAATCGAAGGAAATCATCACAACACAAATGCAGGAGATAAAATTTCATTATTTATTGCCAAAATTCCAACATCCCTAGTACAAACTAGTCAAAGAGCCTGTTCAGCACAGACCGGGGATGGATGGAGTCGGCGATGGCGTCGCCGTGACCGTCGAGGCGCTCCAGGATGACCTCGATGTTATCGATGTCCTCCGGCGTGCCACCATGGAAACCGCGTGGCCGTGTGGAGTAGTCGACGCCGGTTTGCGTCGCCATGGCAGCCAAGCCTAGGGTGGTGCCTAGACGGACACCGTGGAGGGCCACCTCGTCGACGCGGTCTTCCACCGTGCCAAGTCGAGCTTCCTGCGTGTCTCTGGGAGCGTTCACCTTGTCCGCCAGCTTCTTCACCAGCGTCTTCAGCCAGTTGAGCTCGGTGTCGTGGTCTGCAGCAAATACGAAGCAATGACGGTTAGTTCAAAGTTGAGTTGAATTAAAACAAATCACAAGATTCACCGTCGATGGCCTCCAGTAGCTGCTTGCGCTGGTGCTCCCACTCGAGCTCATCGATTCCGGCCTTTTTGGAGATGGCCTCCAACTCGCGCCGGTTTCGTCGCGCTCCGCCTTGAACCTACGGGCGGCAAGGTCATCGTAGCACGAGCTGGAGGAGTGGGAACGGCCGGACGATCCCGAGGAAACGCCCAACATGGCTGGAGTTGTGGCCGGTGTAGGAGCGGGGTTCCACTGGATGAACCTGAAAATATAGAGAGGATCGTCATAAACAAAAAGAAATCTGGAAAGAGCTATTAAAAAACCGACGATCACCACCTCCGGCGAGCGCCCGTGCGGCTCCCTTCGACCTCATCGCTGGCCCAGCGCTTGTTGCCACTGCCTGCCATGGAGCTTTTGGAGTACTAGTACTGGAAAGGAGAAGTTTAGATTGGCAAAGGCTTGAAAGCAGGGGGCTTGGTGAAAGGCTAGGGGCACCCGAGGTTCTTATTTATGGGACTGGCAAAGAGATCGTGGCCAGAGATCATGGTGCATATCCCGAGAAATTTGGGAGGTGGAGAGACTTCCTTACTGAATCGTCATCGGGTCGTTTGGAATTCAAGCTGAGTCATATTCGGTTTGACTGATTGAAATTCGACTGAGTTGCGGTCGGGTCGCTATTCGGATCTAACACTGTTTGGCAAGAGTTGCCGAATGAATCGTCTAAAGTTGCTCGCTAAAGTGAAGCCAGACAAAAAGAATGTACTGGCTCATTGAAGGTGTGATCATGGAATTCTTGCCAACAGGAAGTAAATGATGGATGAGCTATTGTTGTTGGCACAAAGGGCCTAGGTGCATAAATAGTTGGGCTGCACTGATACTCAAAGACTCTTCTGGCTTGCAGAGATTCCTTAATTTCCTCTCTGGGCTTGAGGAATTCATGAAGGAATAGCCTTGGGGGCACTTGGCCACATTCTAGCTGTCTGGCCATCATATTTGGTTGACAGTATTCAAAGGTGCTCTGATTTTTGCCTTCCTCCATTGAATTCTGCTGGCAGGGTGCATGGATGAATGAAGATGTTAAAAATTGCTATGGATTTTACATCATTGCATCCAGTTTCAAAACTGAATTCACAAGGGAGAGTCAGGTTGTCATTGTTCAGATATGGAAGCCAAAGGGGATTGGCAAAACCTTTGAAGAAGAGCTCAAAAAGTTGGCTGATGTTTTGGTCGATGGATATGGTTGAGGCAGCTTCTCCGTAAGTCTGGCAACCTTTGGTGATCTGAGTTTCCCCTTCCTTGTAGTTGGCTGAAGGAAAGTACTGGTTGTTAATGTCTATGCCAACGATCTGGTGCATGTATAGCTGTAGCCACATTTGAACGAACCACCAAGGGCCGTTGACACAGGAGATCTTCTGGCTGGTGTGCATCAAGTGAGTGGTCTGATGAAGCATGTGGTATACACTTCCTAGGAGGTATTTTCCAAGAGGAATAAGATTACCAACAGCCAAGTCCTCAGCCATTACGATGTGGTTCAGGGTTGGCTCATTGGCTTTGCCGCAGAAGATAAATCTGCATAGCCACATGTTCAGAAAGGCCCTGTACTCAACCTCAGATAAGGGGCCATCAGACATATGATTTTGGATATACTTATTATATCCAACTCCTATTTTTACTCCTTTTTGCCTGGAGAAGCCTTTGTATTTGTAAGGATGCACAGATCCTGTGACATCAAGGCCGGTTATCATATATACATCGGCCAGAGTAGGAGACATTGGTCCATGACCAAAAAGAAAAGCATTGACACCATTCGACCAAAAATGACAAGCTGCAATCAGAAGATCATCATTTTTGGGTGTTTCAGCCAGAGATAATTCCAAACAATGGGCGATGCGAAGGCTATCCCAATTGCTTGTTTTAGCACTGTCATCATCAAGCATCCTCTTATACTAGTTCCTCCAACCTGCAATTGGGGGCAGGGGCCAGTCTTTGAAAGCATCTTGCCATTCATGAGGTTTCGACAAAGCTGCTTTGAAAGGGATTCTCTGGGATTCGGCTTCAATAAATTCGAGAGGGTCGGAGGTTCCCACGGGCCCGAGAAAATAGGACGGTGATTGGTCCTCGATGGGAATCAAAATCTCGGCGGCTAGAGCCTATGAAGAACAAGAAAAGGCAAAAGAAAATCTAAGATGGAATTCGAAAAAGTAATACTGAATGAACCTTAGGGAGATGAGATTTACCTTAAGAAATTGTTCTTGGTCCACCATTTGAAGATTTGAGTTCGAAGGATTGATGAACTAGGATTTGGATCTGAGCGAATACTCCAACGGTTTGCAAGAGGAAAGAACGGGTGTTGAACAGATTTAGGTCGGAGACGTTGAGCATTTATAGTCAATTCCGGAATAAAACCACTTTTTATCCCGTAATTGAAGGGGCATATGTTAACACCAAAAATTGGTACAGGAAGGGGACTGACTTGTGGGCCGAGTTTGGTAAAGAAGCGCCATTCGGCAGGAAATTATCCTCAAAGGATTCGTTAAAGATATTTGCGGTCGGTAGTACGCCATCATTCGGCAGAAGGACTGTTTGCACTTGAAGAAGGAAGCATTCGGGAATACGTGATGACGTGGCCCGGATATAAGGAAGGGACGAATTGATGACGGGTGCGAGATGGACATTGGCGCCGGCACATTAATTTAGGTAATGAATGTTGTACTCGTAGTCGACCAGGAGTCGTGTTAAGACAAGGGTATAAATATAAACCCTTGGTGTTTGTAGTAGGGATCGAACAATTACACAACAAAACCAGCCCCGTGCCAACCTTCGAGTCCTTTAGTCGAGTCGTCGAGTTCTTCGAGAGGAGCCATCGATCCGTCGACCTCCGTAAGTACCGGCAACCTTGTATCATGTCTAGTATCATGTGGTGGATTTAGACTGTGATGCAAGTAGTCTTGTTACCATGCTTAGTATCATGCGGTGGATTTAAGCTTGGTTCAAGAGGGTTTCCTGTTAGATCGTGAGCCATGCGGTAGGCTAAGATCTAGCTCGAAGCTAGTTATAGGCTCTATTAGATTTGGCAAGATCTAATAGATTCATTAAGTTACCACATGTTGCTTTGGATTTTGCTTTAGATTTTGCTTTATGTTTAATTCATGTAACACTCTTTTGCCCAATCTAGATCGATTAGTTTCGGCTCTATCCCTTTGAGATCCATGTGTTGTGCTTTCAAATTTTTGGTTTATTGTAAAAGGATCAAGTGCTCTCAATAGCCGAATTTAGATCAATCTAGATTGTCACGTGTTGCAGGTTCAAGCTTGTTGACTTTTCAATGTTTGTTCCTTCTCCACGGAACCCGGATGGCTATACAGCTGTATTCGGCAATTCTATCACAAGTGAAACGCGTTCATAAGTTTGTTTTAAATAATGTATGCTTTTAGCCTTCCATGTTTAGATTGTATCATGCGGTGGATTGATCTACTCGTGGTTGGTGATATGGTTTCAAACAAGTCGTATCATGTGGTGGATTAATTTGTTTGGTGTCACGCTCGATGGGTTTGAAAGTACCTAGACATGCGGTAGACTAGTGCTTTTGGTCTATGCATGCTTGTTTACTTCAAATTTATAATCATGCTTTCACCTTATTTATTTTATTGTAATTTATCCTCGAAAATCAGTCATGACCACGTGCAAGCAATGATGTTTAAACAAAGACCGATCTTTCATCATGCTTACATCATGCATTCGGCTATATCCTGATTTCATATTTTAGAGCTACCGAATGATTTTTAAAATTGCTGACAGATAGCTTGTTGTAGCTATATGTCATTTTAATTGGCTTTCTAGCCGTACATACGGAACTGTCTGGTACCACCCGGCAAGTTCTAGGTTTTATCTAACTGCTTTTCATCCTTTGTCAGTTTTAGGAAAATTGACTAGCACTCTTCGGATCCGGCACGTGTGTTAAGCCAGCTTTGTTCGGCTTGCTGTGTGCTTGGCGCGAGGTGCTGATTTTGTGTCAACAATCATAAAGAGGATGAAAGGTTGAGATAGGATCTAAATTTATTTGGTTTTGGTTTATCAAAAAGAAGCAAATAACACTTAGGATGGTTCATGTAAAGGGTTTATGATCCAAACAAAATATCCAACCAAGAATTATGTCTCTAATATTGTTCAATCACTCTAAGTCTAATGTCTTGCATAGTAAATTTCAAAACAAACTTACTTGAAAAGACTCGAAAAATCTTGAATCAGGTTGTCCTCCCGGTAGCTTATTCTTGACTCGACGAAACAGATTGCCTCCCGCCTAGCGCTTCGTTTATAGTCCATGGCTAGACTTCTTCACTTGATTACTTCGGATCAATGCTCTTTGCGGGTGTTGCAATCTTGGGTACCCACTTCCGCACCATCTTGGGCGCGAGCTCCGGCTTAGTCATCTTTTTGGTCTTCACAGGCGGCTTTTGTTCCTCTGTCTTGACAGATGCAACAACTTCTTTGATTTTGTTCACTTCCTTCTTCTTCGGCTCTTCCTTCATCCTTAGTTATTCCTTAACAACACGATGATGAGGCAGAATATATTTAACTTCAATCATGTTGCATACCTCAAGGCGTGGTCAAAACTTGAAGGAACTCCTCTCGCCGTTAATGTCGAACTTGATCTCCCCCTTGCCGACGTCAATGGTAGCTCCCACGGTCTTGAGGAAAGGCCTCCCAAGGATGAGTGGTGGCTTCTCCCTTTGTCCCATCTTGAGTACCACAAAATCGACGACGATGAAGTGGTGTCCGACCTTCATGGACACATCTTCGGCGATGCCCAAGGGGTAGCGAATGGAGTTATCACCCAACTCCAAACACATGCCCGTAGGCTCCAATGGTCGGCGTAGCTTCTCGAACACATCTCTTGGCATGACGCTCACACTTGCTCCAAGGTTGCATAATGCCTTCTCAAACTTGAATGAACCAACAGAACATGGAATTGTCAGGTATCTGGGGTCTTTTTGCTTCTCTAGTCCATTTGCAATAGCAGTGCTACATTGCTCGGACATCTTGACATGATCTACCCAGAGTGTTGCTATCTCATATTTATTTGCAAGAATATCTTTGAAGTAACGAGAATATGTAGGAACTTGAAGGGCATCCAATAACGACATGTTGATGCTTAACCTACGCACAACCTCCACAAACTTCTCAAAAATGATTATCAAGTTTACCTCGGAAGTAGCGTGGCTTGAGTTGCGGTATCTTCGTGTCTTCTCCCAGCATCTCAAACTCGGGATCTTCGGTGACGATCTCGGTAACTTCCTCCTTAGCAAATCCCTCCATCTCGGTGGATGGTTTAGGCTTCCTTGCTCCCGCGGAACGTTCCGGATCTTCAGTCTCCATCCCCGAGCGAGTTTGAATGGCCTTCGCCGTTTCGGCACCTTGAGGTTGTCCCGGAAGCTTCCCTTCATTAGCGGATAAGCGCCCGGCAAGTTGTCCCACTTGCGTCTCGAGCATCTTCATCATGTTGAGCACTTGATGATTGGAGCTTCCGACCTCCATCACCTTGCTATCGATATTCTCCAAGACCTTGTCTATGGGCTTGAACTTGGTGACGGTGTCCTTGTTGATCTTAGCTTGCTCATCCATGAAGTTCTTGAATTCTATATGAAGCGGAACTGAATTCGGGATGAATGAGCTTGCATTAAATTGAGGTCCACCTTGCCCGTAGCGGAAGTTCGGCAAATCCCTCTTCCTCATGTAGTCGAGCACCTTGGCTTCCTCTGGACAATCCTTGTGAACATGGCCATATTCTCTGCACTCTTGAGCCTCTTTCTTTTCTATCTCCATCTTCTCCAATCTCCGCATAAGCGAATCGATCTTGCCTTCGAGTATGTCTTCCTTCTCCACTTGCAAGACTCCTTTGACGTTCCCCGTGGGTTGAACTGGAAGTAAGCGTTAGGATGACGCCCATGTGTCATTGTCCGCGACCTTCTAGAATAGAGTGAAAGCTTGAGTGAACGTAAGCTCGATGATAGATCCTCCCGCTGATGCATCGATGATCGTCCTTGACGCCATGGTGAGTCCTTGGTAGAACTTTTGAACAAGATCTTCCTTCGGGAACTTGTGATGTGGAACCGCCTAAGTGTACTCATTGAAGCGCTCGAATGCCTCCGATATAGTCTCCGTAGGATATTGAGTAAAAGTAGCAATCTTATTACGCAAGCTTTGAGTTTTACCCGGTGAGTAGTATTCCTTCATGAATGCCCTCATTAATGTGTCCCAATTTTGCACCGTCTCCGCCGGTTGAGAGTAGAACCATTGCAAAGCCTTCCCGAGTAGCGAGAACGGAAAGAGCCTTGCCCTCATTTGATCTTGAGTCACCCCGTCCATGTTGAATGTTTGACATAGTTGAATGAATGCTTGGAGGTGAAGGTTCGCATCTTCTTTACCGGTGAAGGGTGAAAGTTGCACCATGCGGATTGTTGAGGTTTTGATCTCGAACGGCCTTCCGATCTCCGCGAGGTTCAAGATTGGTAGGTCGACGATGTCTGGGGTGCATAGCTCCCCGATCTTGTGCTCTTGCGGTTGTTCTCCCATCGGTGGAAGTTGCTTCTCCCTAGGGCTTTGATGTGGTGATTCCTTTGGAGATTCCGACGATCCTTTGTCTTCCGCTTTCGAATCTACACAATCCAGCTTTTTAGCTTACTCTTCGTGTCTCCTTAGCCTGTAAAGTTTTTCTGGACCATCCACTATAATTATCTGGTTTGTTGGAGAGGTAGTCGTCCATCTCCTGTTAGGGTTAGCGATAAACAAAATATACACAAAACGAAAAATAAAAATCAATCTAAGAAAACTAGGGTTAGACAAACTACATTAGATTGATTTTAAGGATGATCAAAAGTTAGTAGATGCAAAAGAAAAACCAAAAGAAAACTGAAAATTATACAAAAAGCAATAGAAGATCGAATCTAGATTACTAGTTCCCCGGCAACAGCGCCAGAAAAAGGGGCTTGTTGACGGTGTATATTCGTATTAAACTTCAAGTGGACTAGCAAGCAGGCAAATCCTCCGTCGTAGTCAAGGGACCCTTCTTCCCTCAAGTGTGAACCCAAGGTATCGAATCTATGGAATAATGTGTGATGCAAGAATCAATCTAATAAAGCCAAGAACTTTGATCTTCAAAGGAGAATCTTATGCATCTAATCTAGAGAACATCGTGAAAACGAATCTAATCTATGAAAACCGGAGGCAGCAAGAGATAGAGGGGGATAGATAAACCAATCTAGAGAGATTGGATCAAGCCTTCGTTGAAGTTCCGAGCAAAGAAGAAGTAAACAAGTTCAATCTCATAAAAAACATCTTTAAATCACGGTTTCCCGTCCGACTCCGAAAATGGCCGCCTTTTGGAGCCACCGTTCTGTCACAGCGCACCCCTATTCATGCGGGTTAGTCTAGGGCGAGTCCAAAGACAAGTTGAAATCTCTCGGAAGGTCAGGCATGCACCTCTAGCCACCATGGCTACAAGAACACCCTCGATGATCTATCTCGAGAATAGATCTTAAGATACAAAAGCCGATTGAAATCAAAGTCATAGGAGAAACACTCGATCGCTAGAAATCGGATTGCATCTTGATAATTCAACATAATACATGATACATGAATCAAGATCACCACCGGGATAATACATTAATCTTGCTTCTAGCTCCGGGAACTCCGACGTGGTCTTTCTTGCAAGGTTCCCATGCTGGCTAGGGAGATCCTAGTCAACTAGCTCGACCCTCTCCTCTCCGAGATGGTGTCCCTCTCTTCTCTGCTCCTCGGTGGCAGATGGTGAATGAGTTGATGCATGGCGCCTAGCCTCGGGGCTATAAATAGCCTGAATGGCGGCTAGGTCAAAGGAGGGGGCGATTGGGCCTTGAAATGGGCCGGGCCGGCCGGTCTGTGTCGGCCGGCTTGGGCCCATTTCGGCCCAGCCCGCGGCCTCCTTTGCCTGGTGTCAGTTCCCGAGTCTTCTAGAGTCTTCCCCATCAGCATGTGGGCCCCTGTCGTCTGTTTCTCTTCGGATTAGCTTAAGCTCCTTGTCCCGCAAGATTTGACAGTTTTCTGACTGGGTCCTTGGAGTTTTTCATCTTCTCGGGTTTGGTTCTTGGGCTTCTTGGAGTCATGTTTACTTCATTGCTTGACTTGTACCAGGTTTTAAGGTCTTGTCATGAGGTGCTTAATGAACTTATCCCGGAAGTCTTGCTTTCAACACTAAAATCTTGCATAAACACCAAACTCCAAAACCGACATGCACAAACGAACTTGTTATACCAAGGGGGTTAGTACCAATGAATAAGATATAAAATTCATGCCAACACCGAAAGTAAACTCATGGCTAGGTTGACGGAATTTCACCGTCAACAGGGGCCTAGTTCACACTTAGGCGGTTTGAGTCACCCATGAAACAGCTCGGAGGAAGCGCCAGGTGCTCAGAGTGAACAGCCGCTTGGACACGCGGTGGCCCCAAGCTCTGTTACAACTCAGCCCCCCTTCAATGCCCTCTGGCAGACATCAACATGCGAAAAGATCTCCTAGTACTGTAGCACTTACTTGTATTCCCCTTTTGCCCCTCACCCTTGCGTCTATAAAAGGGAGCGGAGGGCAGCCGCCAAAAGGGGTGACGAACCGCATACTCAACACCCCAGGGACATGGGCTCGGAACCCTCTCCCAACCAGTTTGTAACCCCTACTACAAATGCTTCTAGCGCAAGAACAAAGCAGCTTGACACTAGACGTAGGGTATTACTCCTTAGTGGCCCGAACCAGTGTAAACCTCTCGGTCTCTCGCGCTAACCATCCGGGTTGGACACATGATTCGATACAAATTTCCTGCCGATGGTAGAGAACCCGACAGTTGGCACGCCAGGTAGGGGCACATTGTGTGTCTCGCCAAACTTCACCAATGACCTGGATGGAGGGCTGTGGGGTTTCGCTAACTCCCGGGGCCACCATGCTCTTCAGCTGTATTGGCTTCGTCTACACCGGGCCGGCGGAGACTGCCGTCGGGCGTACCTTCGCCCGACCTGCTCACCCCAACCCCCTGACGGCGGTGCGCGGGGCTTCTCGAGCGAGATTATCATGGCCAATGTTGGGGCCAAACTAAACATAGGAGCGTTTTAGGATCGCCGCCTACTACCTCGTTGACCTTGCCTTCTAGGCCAGCGGTGCCGAGCCACTGGCCTGGGCGAGTTCATGTACCGGTACACCACCATGTACCCCCATGGGCAGCAAGGCTTCCCGGACGACCCGGTGACGTCCTACGTGGACGCGCTACAAGCATCCTACACCACCCCGGGCTCCGCGACGGCCCGACCGCGCCACCAAAGCACCAAGCTCAAGCGGCTCCACCGACGTGGGGCCGGCACCGCACCACAAACGCCTAGCGCCGGGCGCGCCTCGGCAAGCTCGCCGAGGTCAGGTGCTAGCTCGACGAGGAGCTGGCCAACCTCCACCTAGAACTCGGGGAGGAGCGGCCACACAACTCGCAACCAGACCCTCAGCAAGTCCCGGTGAGGGAACAACACCGTGGAGGGAAGGACGAGCGGCAGGAGCACTGCCAAGACCCCACGTTCCAGGGCCCACACATGTGATGACAACCAACGCGTCGACGAGGACGCTAACGTCGACGGCGATGACCCGCCACTCTTCAGGCATGCATCATAGAACTTGGCAGCTGCAACCATGCTTTTGCGTGGCTGCCCCAAGGCGACCACCCCCGAGGAGAGGAGGGTGCGACGGCAGCTCAAAGTCCTCCTCGATATGGCAGCAACACAATAGGCAAAACGTTCGCGTCGCACCGGCGGTCAACGCACGACGAGAGAGCAAGCATCCTTTGTGCACCGCCGTAACCCATCCCCCTCACGACATCGGAGCCGCGGTGTAAAACCTCAGATTTTCATAGAAAACCCGAATCCCTGTACCATCGCGATAGTCCCTGGATCAGTGGCTATCGCGTATATAACGTCTCACAGATAAATACACAAAGTCATACATCGCATCACATAAGAGTAAAAGTACATAATTTATTACATGTCCATTATGGAGTACAACGTTACAAGCCTCTTGGCTGAATCAGAGTGAAATTCTACACAACGGTAGCTAGCATCTCAGAAGGGTCTCCATCTTTTGTTCTTCTCACCAGAAGCATCCTTGAGCGAAGCGACGCATCCCTCAGTCGTACCATCCATCGGCGTTGTTGTCGTACTCGGTCTTGTACCCTGCACACCCAAAGTATATCCCCAAGGAGTGGGATAGGTCCACGTCACCAACTGTATGCAGCTTTAAGTGGCCTAACATCTAAATGGAGAAAAAGAGGAAAGGAAGCGGCTCTGGTTTCCTATGCACCAATAGCAGAGTATAAACAAGATATCTCCATCAAGATCCCGATCCCATAGCTCTCAACACAGTTCGGAACCACCTGGTCACCCAGGGCCCTGTCTCCACAACCTACTCCCGTCTAGGGTCGATGCGAGAACTTCCTCTCCTCGTACCTCAATGATTGCAACCGGATCAACGAGGTAGATGGAGCCTCTCTCCTCTAACCGACTGCAACCACAGCTCACCATACACTCATCTATAGGGGGGAGGTAGAAATCCCAAAACATGAGAACAAAGCTATCAGGGGACATGTCCATATCCGAGGACGCGGCTATAGCTATAGATCGGACGACTCTGCAGAGTGTGTACACCCGAAACCAACCCGGAATGGCACCCGACCGGTGTACGGCGGACCGAGTCCATCCTACCGTGCGAACTCTCGATAGTTACGGTCCCATCCTGCATCCGGCCCTCAAAACAGTCCCCCTCAGAAGGGGCGGCACCGGAACTGTGAAACACCCCCGGGATCAGCTCCCCGGCTCCAGCTACTCCTATGAACGCGTAAAAAATAAAATAAACAGCGGCCCTAAAGCAATTAACTCCAAAAGAATGGCAATTAAGATCCAAAAGAGAGCAAAAACTAGCCTAGAACGGAGTTTGAGATTTTAGAAAATTTCTGGAAAAGGTTTTGTATTTTTCGAAGCAAAAATGGATTTACTGGAATTTTCCAAAGACAAAATAGCTTTCTAAAAATTAAATACGTATACACAATAGCACAGACTGTAGGCTGTCTACTGGCTGGCTCTAAAGGGCTTAAAGCTAGCTGTTAGATGGCTGCAGGCCGGCTCTTGGCGCTGAGGTGGCTGCCACGCAGGCGGCCATAAGCCTGGCTGCAGCCCAAGTGGCTACTGGCGTGGCAGCTCACACGGGATCCGACGGGATCCGGTGTGGCTCGGCTCATCGCGGGCTGGCGTGTGGCCCAACAGCCAGCAGACAGCCGTACAAAATCTGCAGGCCCGGCTGCGGCTCGGCGAGGTGTAGGCCGTGGTGCGTCTCGCACGGGGTTGGACGGGCACACGGGATCCAAGGGATCCATTGCGTCCTAGGCGGCGTGAGGGTCGGCGTGCGTCGAAAAAACCTACTGCGTTTTGGAATGGCATTCCAGGTGCTCGACGGCAGGCCTACAAGGGCGGCGGCGCGACTAAACCTCGCCGGAGTTGGAAGGGGTCGGCGGCAGGGCGACACGTTCATCGGCAAGTCGTGGGTGCCCCAAAGGTTCCGTTTGGCGAAGGAAAAGAAGGTCCTTGGCTCGGATCCTTGGCTCGGCGATGATGCCAAAGCCGGGCTCGACGCGTGGGATTTCCGGCACGCTCGTCGGCGCGGCCGGGGGGTGGCTATGGACGGCGAAGCGGCGTGCGAGAGGAAGCGTAGACGGGCGCGGCGTTGACGGTGAATTTCCGTCAACCTAGAGTACTTGTTATACATTGGTTTCGATTATGATTTGCAACTAACCGGCCACTAGGCATACTAATGATATAACAAGTTCACACTTGCATGTCGATTTTGTAGTTTGTTGTTTACGCAGAAATCTACACTAATGAGGAGACTTTCGGGATAAGTTCACCAAGCACTTTGGAAGAAGATCATGAAGCCCGACAAGAGTCAAGACACGCGATGAACATGACTCCAAATGACCCGAGGACCGAAGCGTCAACGTGCAAATCTTCAGGGACTCAACCGAGAAAACGGCGAAGCTTGCATAGCAAGGATTCAAGCCTTAACCGTGAAGGAAACAACGTCAAAGGCCCACATGCAAGTGCACACGAATAAGGGATCACGGGAGAAGCAACCGGGGAGGAAACCGGGGCCGAACCGAGCCGAAGTGGGCTGGGCCGGCCAACCCGGGCCGACCGGCCCAGCCCACTCCGGGGTCGGCTTCGGTCCCCCCTTTGCCCTAGATGTTCATCTATTTATTCCCTCCGCCGCCGTCGACCGACACATCGAACAAAGCATCCTACCGACGCCAATCACCGAAAACCGCCGCCGCAAGATGAGGGAGAGAGTTAGATGAGCTCGTCGCAAGGATCAACGCCGGCGGAGAGAAGGAAGCAAGAGTAGGACTCCAAGCCGCCGGCCTAGGGGTGTTCCCATGCTCCATCGCCGCCATCTTCATCGACGACGTTCTCCGGAGTCTCCATCACCCCTATGTGCTTCAATCCGTGTAAGATGATGGGGTAATGTCTCCGTTCATCCCTAGGATTATATGGATACATGCTATGTGATCGGTACTCGATTTGTGGTTTCAATCTATTGCTTTCATGTTGATGATGCTTTGATGATTAAGGTTAGCTACCGTGTTTTTCGGGCGTATGATATCCGCTACTCCCATAGATTCCATCAACATACCGTGTCCATCATAGGTCTAGTCACGAATAACTTCGCGTAGTGACGAGACGAGAGGAGGGAAAGGGCGAAACCGTGGTCACAACCCCCGGTAGATTGGTTTACCGCTTTCGTGTAGTAGATGCATACCATGTTATCCTAGATCCTAGGGAGGGAACGCTTATCTTTCTTAATCACTCTCTTGTGTTCACCCTTTAACATATAGTTTAACCCTAGATTTGTTTGATCAACTTAACTTAGATTAACTTAGGTTAGATTGTTTTACCTTTAGATTAATACTCTTTCAAAGGTTTTCCATTCAACTAGATTAGTGCTTGGTTAAGCGCTAGTAATCCCCCTTGCTCCGCGGATTGACAAGAACCTTGGGAATCCCGTGGTGAAAAAGGTGTGGGGTCCGTACGCTTGCGGATCATAGAGGGATACGTCTTTTATCCGTCAACAAGCCCCTTTTCCGGCGCCGTTGCCGGGGAGCAAGCCGCTTGCTACGGTTAATCTAGTATTAATTTTGTTGATTACTAACACCTAACCCTTATTTTCTAAAAAAAAGAAAAAAAAATCTTTTTTGTTTTTCTTTCTACTTTTCTTGTGCCTAGATGGATTTGTTCACCTCACCATTGGAAGACGAAGAGATGTCGCTAAGGGAGCTAGCAATGCCGTCAATGGAAGACATTGAGATGCAAAAATCAGATTTGACGTTTGCTACAACCCACTATGAAGTGAAGCCTGGAATCATGAAGTTAGTGGCGACAAAACCATTTAGAGGATTGGAGGATGACAACCCATATAGACACATTAAGGAATTCACGATGTTATGCAACACGGTGCAACAAAAAGGAGTTCCGGCCGCTTGGTTCAAGTGGAATCTTTTTCCATTATCTCTCGAAGATGAAGTGCGAAAATGGTACACACTTGCATCCGTTGAAGCAAAAGGAAATTGGGATGAGCTAGTGAAGAAGTTTCTTTTGAAGTTCTTTCCCATAAGCAAGGTCCAAGACTTAAGGAGGCAAGTGCTCACTTTCAAGCAAGGAGAGGATGAAGGAATTTATGAAGCATGGGACCGATTTAATGAACTACTTGAGCGAGGCCCGAACTTGGGATTTTCCGGTGACTTGATGTTGCATACCTTTTATTTTTCACTAACCCCTAACTCGTCTCGTTTTGTAAGCATGTGTGCGGGCGGTGATATAATGGATAAAACAATTAGTGA
Source organism: Cenchrus americanus (assembly GCA_947561735.1). Lineage (NCBI taxonomy): Eukaryota > Viridiplantae > Streptophyta > Magnoliopsida > Poales > Poaceae > Cenchrus > Cenchrus americanus. The sequence goes on along the minus strand of OX387241.1, from coordinate 218,565,660 downwards.
AGCCGCACAAATCTTACAAAGGATAAGCAATGGACAAAGAACACTACGAGCTTGGCAAAGATGTTGTCGAGAGGAGCAAAATGACAAAAGCAAGCCCAAGGTGCTTGCTGAAATTTCTGAAAAAGATGAACCGAAGGTCAAGGAAGATGAACCGACCATACAAGAAAGTGAAGATCCACTTCCCAAGGTAAGAGAAGTCATTTCGGATGTTAAAAATGTTGAAACTAACATGAATGTAGGCCGAAGTATGTGGAATGCTAGACCATTGGCGGAGTTCATTCAATCCGATTGGGTTCAAGTTGATTTCGCCCCACTAATTAACTACCGAAGGAAGGAGGAACGCCGACACATTGCCAAACTAGTTGAAGATATATTTGATCAAGAGATGAGTGGAGAGTCGATCCAAAAGATGTTTGAAGAAGAAAGAGAAGGAGATGAAGGATGGATCGACCGGTTTGACAACTCAAAGATTTATGATGAAGGAAGAGAAGAGTACAACCGTGATGAGCCTAGTGACTCAAAGGATAAATGGGAGGAGATAGGACTCAAGCTAGATGATAGCTTGTGTGCTATTGAAGCCTACACACTAGCAAATCAAGACATGGAAGTACTCAAGGATGAAGGAAAGAGTGAATCAACAATGAGCGATCTTGACGACATGTGGTACATGGAAGATAAAGAAAGCAACATACAAGTCTTTGAAGATGAAGATCTGGTTGATAAAGAAGACTTCAAAGAAGAGATGAATGCGTACATAGTTGAAGGATTACATGTTCCACATGATGAGTTGAAGAAATTGCAAGATGGTGATGAAGAGGCAAGCGCACTTGTTGAGATTGATTCGCCTTCAACACCGCTTGATGAACCAAATGTCGCTCTTGTTGAAAAATCTCTAAGGCCAAGGTACGTGCTGAAATCTCAAGATATTATTGGTATTGATGTTGATAAATTCAAATACTCATGCTCGACCAATAGTATGAATGATAGTTTAATGTCTATGCCTTGTTCCAATAGTGATCATGTTGATAGGCTAGATTTTCTTGAGAATGAAAAAGAGGAAACATTTATTTTTGATCCAATTAATCTCACACCTAAACAACCTTTGCCTAATGATAAGCTAAGCACTATGCATGAAACATATGCTTCTTTTATTTACACCTTGACTTGTTGATACAATTCACATGTGGTGTTAATTATGGACGCGTATGTTTACAATAAGTTTTGTAAATCTCGATCATGCTTTGCGCTTGGTCAAGCTAATGACCTTAAAGAAGAACATGTCGGGGGAAAGGCCCAATTTTCACTAACCATGTAGACAAGGCTTGAATAATGAAAAAAAAAGAAGTCATGCCTAAAAGAGTTGCAAGATAAATCATCAACCTCTCCGAATCCCGCGATGGATGCTGCTGTCTTCATCAATTTGAGAGCTTGTTCAGAGGTGTACAAATGAAGAAAATGAGATATTCAGAAGATCCATCAAATTAACATTCCAACGCATCAAGAACCAACAAGTTTGAAGACCCGTGCAAGGAGTTATGGAGGAAACATTGAGCGTTGCGCGTTCTGAAATTTCAGGACAGATTTCATCGCCGAAGTAAAACGGACGTAACTCTCTTGTCCGGAGTCCGATTTGAGCATATAAAGACTCGTTGGAAAGGAAATTTTGTGCACTGTACAATGGAGTAGAGCTTGAGTATACTTTCTGTTCTGGACATTAAAAAAAATTCATGGAGTGAAGGCAGCACCGAAGGATGATAAAGAAGGAGATAACGATGAAACAAAAGGATGCTTTGGGCAAGTCTTCTATAAGTGATCAAGCACAACATGGGAAGTAAATTAAAGCTGCATTGGTACCTTTTATTCTTGCATGAAGGGCCATGGCTATGCAACGAAAAGAAGGTATGTGAGAAAGTCGAGCTCTATGACTTTAAATGAAGCGCTTTTCGGGAGGCAACCCGTTTCTTTATATTTTTACTACTTTCTTAGAGAAAATAAAGAATGGCACTATCTTATGATGATCAACTTGTGGTTATTAATCTAAGTTCAGTTTTCCTTTTTAGAACCACCATCATGTTCATGATCATATTTATTTATTTGCATGCATTGCATTTTGTTGTCCTCGTGATGTTTCTTTGTGTATACATGTTTTGCACATAGTTGGCTTGGTTGTTTTATATACTTAATGATGTATGCTTCATTTTCCATGTTAATACTTCATAAGGCATTATGAGTATTTTCCTTTTGTGATCTTGTGTAAACGTGGTGTTTAAACATGATTGCGGACCATCATCGTTAAGTTCGATAAACCTAGCTGGCTTTTCATATGTTTTCATGTTGCTTTGGTTAGTTTATAAGCTTTGCAATGCGCTTAATTTTTCTTGTGCTATAAGAGTTATTGATTTAGGGATAGACATGGTGTTTTAACCCTAGATATATAAACCTTTATGGCTATGGAGAAATTCAGCAACCTAGTTGTAAACATGGTGTTTAGAACTAGGTGAAAACATTGTCTTATTTATATGCTTTCCTATCATGTGCATACACACATTGCACCACGTACACTCATTAGGTTTTTATTCCTCATTAGACTAATTATGCCACAAGTTAAGAATCTTAGGAGACATTGTTGGATTGCGGCAATTCTATCTACTCCCAACCGTCACCTTGGGGGTACAATGTGCGTTTAAAATGTCTTACGGGCAAGATAAAGACTCTCACTACAAGGAAATTGAAGGATGGCTAAGAAGTGCTTTGTCTTTTTCTTCCATGACTAGCAAAATGCTAAGCATGGGGGAGACCCTGAATCTTCAACACGGAAGTTAACATCACCGGATCAATGCGCGAAAAGCTATCGATCTCATCAAAATTATGCATGGTCTCGAAGGGAAAACACTGGGTATTTTTGGATATTTAGAAGCCCCATGAAGTTACGATTCCAACAAATCAAGAATCAAGACAATCGGAGGTTCCTACAAGCGGTTATGTCCAAATCACCGAGTGCAACACGTCCTGAAATCAGTTTTGGACAGCACGCAGCGCTGAAGTAAAACGGACATAGCTCCCTTGTTTGAACTCCGTTTTCGATGAATGACCACATGTTGGAAAGGTAATTTCATAAACTTTTCAATAGAGCTATATTTCGATATATGTTCTGTTCTGGACAGGGGGGGAAATCCATGAAAAAGAGACAGCAAGGAGACGATGAGAACAAGAAATAGGAGATGGTGATGACAACATTGAAGAGAAGGGTGACCAATGACTCCATTAAGCATACAAGATCAAATTCAGAAGTTTAGGAGCATTAATAAATCAAGACAAAAGCAAAAGCCACATCGATACATGGAGATGTCGGAAGAAGGCAACGAAGAATTACAAAGGATGGTAACATCTCCATGGACCTTCTCTTTTCCAAACACAAATACTTGTAAGTATGCCTTTAACCTCAACTAGGTGCAACCTTTTGTTTTTCTCTTCAAACAATAACATGGCTACTAGGAGGACAACCTATGTTTCTTTTTACTTTCATTAGATAAGCATGACCATGTGTTCACCTCGATGTTCTATATTGCCTATGCTTACGAAAAGATGATGAAACTTGCCGCTTTGTTTTACCTACATGAAGTTATACATGTCTTGGCTAATTGCCCTCTATAATATGATCTGAAATTAATTTAAATACCGGCTCTTTTATTTGTGGAGGTGAAATGACTATGCTCTAGACCCACATACATAGCTTTGCTCTTTGATTTAAGTTTATGGATAGCCGGATAACTTGTTGTTTTTATGAAAACTTAACTTTTATGCTATCTACATATTTGTGATGCTCTTGCAAAGTTCTACCTACCAAAGCCATATACATATATGTTTTATGATAACAAAACCCGTAGATTGCAAACATATGTTTTGATGAGTTGGATTAGGATTGATTTCTATGGTTAGAGACTAAGAAGCTGGTCATTCCTTTGTGTAACTTTTTCATGCTAGCCTTTTTGTCCATGCATTGTGGGTTTTCACATCGAAAATTCCACAAACTTCGCCGGGCATCCACCCTAAACCAAAAACATCTTTTTGTGATCACCTCCTTGTCCACAACCCAATTTGAGTATGGAGTAAAATTCTCGATGGAGATTCAAATATTCCGCAAGATTATGGAATTTATACTTACTTTAGCGATCATTTCCCCTCTCTTTTATGCTCGAGGACGAGCATCGTTCAAGCATGGGGGAGGAGTCATTCTCCGACACAAATGCTATGTAAGTATTATGTTGCAAAAAGTTTTGAGGAGCAAAATAAAAAAAGAAAAAAAAATGAAAAATGAAAAAAAATATGATAAGAAGAAAAGAAAAGTAAGAAAAATAGGAAGAATAAAGTGAAAAAAAGAAAGAGAGAAAAATGAGAAGGAAATAAAATAAGGAAAAAAAATAAAGATGCTCCTCGGTTCTTTTTGCTTCATAAGTTCTCAAGTGCCTTGATGATAAATCCATACTCAAATCTTCCAACCATGTGCAATCCGATAACGAGGACTTCACTCGTGCCTCGGGATCATCCATTTGCCACTTGCACATGTCCACTTATCTAAATGTGTGTGTTTCATCCCTCTCTCTTTCCAACATTTATTTTCCATGGCCTTTTTGACGAGTCTCGGTAATTCCAATAGATCTCTCTCTTAATTTGACAATATTTCGGATGTATGTTTTGCTAGGATTGTTTTTAACCTTCCAAGCTCCACATAAGCCTTCCACTATCACATATGAGTAGAGTAGGTTGAAAATAATCTAGTATAGGCTTGAGTGACTTGATGAGATGAGTGTTCCATGAGCTCTTGCAAGAGATTTTCACTTATGTTGGATATGCATCTTTTTGAAAATCTTCCATGTGACAAGGTAATGGTTTGAAGTTCACTTAAGTTTGAGAGCATCGTGTTAAATGTGGCTTGTTCTTTATTGTTAGTCTATCTTCCATAATGAAAAAGAAGCCGGTCACAACTTGAACCTTGAAAATAAATTTTTAAGAGAGAGAAATTTGTCTCGTCATGAATGACTAAGTGCGGGGATAACATTGGAAGGCAACGCTGATTTCCCTTTTAAGTGAGGACCACTTACTCGAGGACGAGCAAGGTTTAAGCATGGGGGAGATGTTGACGGTGAATTTCCGTCAACCTAGAGTACTTGTTATACATTGGTTTCGATTATGATTTGCAACTAACCGGCCACTAGGCATACTAATGATATAACAAGTTCACACTTGCATGTCGATTTTGGAGTTTGTTGTTTACGCAGAAATCTACGCTAATGAGGAGACTTTCGGGATAAGTTCACCAAGCACTTTGGAAGAAGATCATGAAGCCCGACAAGAGTCAAGACACGTGATGAACATGACTCCAAATGACCCGAGGACCGAAGCGTCAACGTGCAAATCTTCAGGGACTCAACCAGAAAACAGCGAAGCTTGCATAGCAAGGATTCAAGCCTTAGTGAAGGAAACAACGTCAAAGGCACACATGCAAGTGCACACGAATAAGGGATCACGGGAGAAGCAACCGGGAGGAAACCGGGGCCGAACCGGGCCGGCGGGCCTCGGGCCGGCCGGCCTAGGCCCACCGGCCCGGCCCACTCCGGGGTCGGTTCGGTCCCCCCTTTGCCCTAGATGTTCATCTATTTATTCCCTCCGCCGCCGTCGACCGACACATCGAACAAAGCATCCTACCGATGCCAATCACCGAAAAAACCGCCGCCGCAAGATGAGGGAGAGAGTTAGATGAGCTCGTCGCAAGGATCAACGCCGGCGGAGAGAAGGAAGCAAGAGGAGGACTCCAAGCCGCCGGCCTAGGGGTGTTCCCAAGCTCCATCACCGCCATCTTCATCGACGACGTTCTCCGGAGTCTCCATCACCCCTATGTGCTTCAATCCGTGTAAGATGATGGGGTAATGTCTCCGTTCATCCCTAGGATTAGATGGATACATGCTATGTGATCGGTACTCGATTTGTGGTTTCAATCTATTGCTTTCATGTTGATGATGCTTTGATGATTAAGGTTAGCTACCGTGTTTTTCGGCGTATGATATCCGCTACTCCCATAGATTCCATCAACATACCGTGTCCATCATAGGTCTAGTCACGAATACCTTCGCGTAGTGACGATACGAGAGGAGGGAAAGGGCGAAACCGTGGTCACAACCCCCGGTAGATTGGTTTACCGCTTTCGTGTAGTAGATGCATACCATGTTATCCTAGATCCTAGGGAGGGAACGCTTATCTTTCTTAATCACTCTCTTGTGTTCACCCTTTAACATATAGTTTAACCCTAGATTTGTTTGATCAACTTAACTTAGATTAACTTAGGTTAGATTGTTTTACCTTTAGATTAATACTCTTTCAAAGGTTTTCCATTCAACTAGATTAGTGCTTGGTTAAGCGCTAGTAATCCCCTTGCTCCGCGGATTGACAAGAACCTTGGGAATCCCGTGGTGAAAAAGGTGTGGGGTCCGTACGCTTGCGGATCATAGAGGGATACGTCTTTTATCCGTCAACACGCGCACACCAAATCGCCCCGGCGCCAGCAGCACAGGGCGGGAGCCTTCCCTAACTACGAAGCCTTGGCTCGCGGGCGGAACGCCGACGAGCACGACTGGGACGACACAGAACGGGAAAAAGGAGGCGACTTTACGCCTTGTGAACGTGGGCGCGCACGTGCTTGGGTGCACAGGTATGCGAACGGGATGTATGGTGCGCGTGTGCGCACACCGGTGCCAAGACCATTGACGGAGGTCAGAATAGCGGCGGCGACGCGGCGACCGGTTCACGAATAGAGAAAGGGATGGACGGCTAGCGAGCTGCGAGCATGGTGTTGTCGGCTGCGGTACCTGCGGAAAAGCATCCCAACATGGCACGAAGGCCGTGCTTCACACAGCGGCTAGCGCGGTGGCACGAGGCGACGGCGAGTCCCCAAGGACCGACATGTAGTCGCGATTTGAAGGTCGGGTGCCACAGGAGGTGTGAAGGTTTGGGGGCTCACCAACAGCCTAAGGGGCCCCAGCGGTGAAGACGTTGACGAAGAGAGGCTCAACGCGGTGGAGAGCGAAGGAAGCACAGGCAACGAGGAAGTAGAGGATGGAGAGGAAGCAGAGCAGCACCCCGGGCGGCTCCCCTTCAAGGATGTCCTCCTTCCCCCGCAACGGACCCCCCCCCCCCCCCCCCCGGACGGCCAACCCTGCCTCCTTCTCCCCTTCACCCTCAACGTCAGTGGCGGCGGCGAATGAGGATTTGGGGAAGGAATCCCCTGCACAGCTAGGTTTCGGGCGCATCCCGCGGCGGCTTCTTATAGGCGGCGGCGGCGGCGGGGGGGTGGGGTGTTGGTAGAGCAGACGGCGGCGGGCTTGGCTGCACGGTGGCCTTTCCACAGTGATGACGTGGTGCAAAAGAGGCGACGGGGAAAAGGGGAAAAAGAAAGGGGGTGAGGTGGCGACCTGACGAGTGGGTCCTGCTTGGCAGTGACTCAGGCCGGCGGGTGAGGTGGCAGGCGGGTTGGTGCCTCGCTGCTGTGCCGCGCGTGGGATGAAAGGGGGTGCGGGCCGAAAGCGAGGTTGTCGGCCCACTAAAGAGGTAGAAAGGTTTTCCTTATTTTCTTACTCCTATTTCTAATTCAATTCAAATTTGAATTCCAATTCAAATTTGAATCCACACAAATAAATCCAAATAAAATCCCAACTTCTCACACTAGCATATTATACATCCTAGAATTATTGTTTGACTTGAAATAAATTCTAGGATTTTAGGGGAGAGGAAAAGAAGGCATCCTTATTGGTTTCATTATCACCCAACATCAATTCAAGTTTTTGAAATCCCATAATTTTACATACACACAAATTCAAGGATGTTACAGAACTCCCCCTTCACAAGAATCTCGTCCCCGAGATTAAGAAGTTACCTCCGGTTTGAAGAGGTGATGGTATTTCTCCCTCATGACGGACTCCTTCTCCCATGTTGCTTCGTGCTCGGAGTGATTACTGCAGAGTACCTTGCAGAAGCGCGTTGTGGTGCTCATGGTTGACTTCTCCACCCAGTCTAGGATCCGGGCGGGGTACTCCAGGTTTTCTGAACATAGAGTGCCTGAGCAGGCACTCTCTTCTCGACAACCACACACTTCCGGAGCTGAGATACGTGGAACATAGAGTGTACTCCGGCGAGCTCCGGAGGCAGCTCAAGATTATAAATCACCTTCTCGATCCTTTGTACAATCGGATACGGGCCAACGTACCTTGGGGCCAACTTCCCCTTGACGTGAAACCTCTTTGTACCTCGGAGAGGTGACACCTTCAAGTAGATGTTCTCTCCCACATCGAATGAGACGTCTTTCCTTTTCCGGCCAGCGTAGCTCTTTTGCCTGCTCTGAGCTATCTTCAGATTCTCTCTGACCTTGGCGACATTCTCTTCAGCTTCAACAATGTTGGCGGGACCGAAAAAGGTTCGCTCCCCCACCTCGGACCACATCAACGGTGTCCGACACTTTCTGCCATAAAGAGCCTCGAAGGGAGCCATATTCAAACTGGCCTGGTAGCTGTTGTTGTACGAGAACTCGGCATAAGGCAAACTCTTCTCCCAATCAGTGTTGTAGGTCAGCACACAAGCCCTCAGCAAATCTTCAAGTACTTGATTCACTCTCTCCGTCTGTCCATCTGTTTGCGGGTGAAAAGCGGAGCTGTAGTAGAGAGACGTGCCCAAGGAACCATGCAAACTTCTCCAGAACTATGCTGTAAACTGAGATCCTCGGTCGGAGACAATACTACGGGGAACTCCGTGTAGCCTCAGGATGTGTTCTATGTAGAGGTCCACAAGCTTCGGCACCTGGTAGTCCTCCCTCACTGGTATGAAGTGGGCTACCTTGGTAAGCCTGTCAACAATCACCCATATGGCATCATGGTCTCTCTGTGTGCGCGGTAATCCCACAATGAAGTCCATATTGATATCGTCCCACTTCAATGTGGGTATCTCTAGCGGTTGCAACAAGCCGGCGGGTCTCTAGTGTTCTGCCTTCACTCTCTGACACGTGTTGCATTGAGTGATGTACTCAGCAATATCTTCCCTCATCTTCTCCCACCAGAACTGTACCTTCAGATCTTTGTACATCTTCGTGCATCCAGGGTGGATCGAATATCGAGAGTCTTGGGCTTCCTTCATAATCGAGTATCGAATCTCCTTGCTCCGTGGTACGCATATGTGGTCCTTCAACCATAGCGTGCCCTGCTCGTCGAGGCGGTAGTCGGCTGCCTTGCCTCTGGCCATCATGGACTTCACTTCCTCGGTCTCTAGACATCGTTTCTGAGCTTGCCGGATCTGGTCTTCGAGTGTGTACTTCACCCTCAACTCGTTCAACTGTCCTTCCTCGACTATCTCCAAACTCAGCCTCTCCATTTCCTCATACAGTGTCGGTTGTTCCTTCTGTACCATCAGATTGCTGCAGTAGTGCTTGCGACTCAGTGCATCGGCTACAACGTTTGCTTTGCCGGCGTGGTAGTGAATGTCTAGGTCATAGTCCTTAATCAGCTCCAGCCATCTTCTTTGCCTCCAGTTCAACTCTGACTATGTGAAGATGTACTTTAGACTCTTGTGATCAGTATAAATGTCGCACTTGTTGCCCATCAGGTAGTGCCTCCATATCTTCAAAGCGTGAATGACAGCAGCTAGCTCGAGGTCATGTGTGGGGTAGTTCTCCTCATGCTTCCGAAGATGTCGCGAGGCATACACAACTACTTTGCCTCCTTGCATCAGTACACAACCGAGTCTCTGTCTCGATGCATCGTAGTACACCACGAAGTCCTTGCTCGCATCGGGAAGAGTCAGGACAGGCGTAGTGGTGAGGCGAGTCTTGAGCTCCTGAAAGCTGGCTTCACACTTGTCCGACCACACATACGGCGTGTTGCTCTTCAACAGTTCTGTCATGGGTTTTGCAATCTTGGAGAAGTTCTCGATGAACCGGTGGTAGTATCCGGCTAAACCGCGAAAACTGCGGATCTTTGTCACGGACTTCGGTGACTGCCACTTGGATACCGCTTCTATCTTGCTCGGATCTATGACCACTCCTTTAGCTGATAGCACGTGACCAAGAAAAGTGACTTCCTCCATCGATAACTAACACTTGCTGAACTTGGCATATAGCTGATGTTGTCTGAGCTTTCCCAACATGATCCTCAGGTGCTCTTCATGTTCCTCTACGGTCTTGGAGAAGACCAGTATGTCGTCACTGAAGACAATGACACACTTGTCCAGCTCATCCATGGATACTTTGTTCATCATGTTCATGAAGTACGCTGGTGCGTTTGTAAGACCGAACGATACGACAGTGTACTCATACTGTCCATACCGGGTCATAAACGCAGTCTTGTGGATGTCCTTTAGTCGAATCTTCATCTGTTGATAGCCTGATCCGAGATCAATCTTGCTGAAGAACTTGGCTTGCCTTAGCTGATCCATCAGACCATCGATCCGGGGTAGCGGGTACTTGTTCTTGATGGTTATTGCATTTAGGACGTGGTAATCAACACACGGACGCTGAGTTCCATCCTTCTTTGGCACGAACAGTGCTGGTGAACCCCACGGTGAAGCACTTGGTCAGATGAATCCCTTCTCAAGCAGCGAGTCTAATTCTGCCTTCAACAACTTCAGCTCAACTTCTGCCATGCGGTACAGACTCTGAGCTATCGGAGCAGTTCCTGGCACCAAGTTGATCACAAACTCCACATCACGATCGGGTGGCAAACCGGGCAGCTCTTCTGGAAACACATCCTCAAACTCACAAACCACTGGTACATCTGAGATAGCTCTCGTGTGAAGATTGTACACGGCTGGTATGTCTCGAGACTTCATTTTCTCAAAGATGACTCTCGTCCCGTCGGGGTGTACCAAGGTCACAAGTCTCGGTGAATTGGAGATGATACCTTTGTGGGTAGTGATCCAATCCATCCCCAGTATCACATCAATGCTGTTGGAAGGCAATACTATCAGATCCCCAAAGAACTTGTGGTCCTGGATGTCCACATCCACTTCTTTGCATAGTAAGGTGCATCAGATATCTCTGAGCGGTGAGCTCGCGATGATAGGAGTTGATCGGGTGGTTGTAGGGAGGGAGAGTTTGTTCACGAATCTAGAGGTAATTTACGACCCGGTTGCGCCGGTGTCGAAGAGAACCAAAGCAGTAGTACCACAAACTAAAAACTCACTGATCATGACGTCAGGAGCGTCAGCAGCCTCCTCCTCGGTGAGGTGGTTCCGCCTCCCACGGCCGGCAGTCAGTGGTGATGCAGCCTGAGGAGGTCAGCCTCCTAAAGCAGGTGCCCTCACGGGTGTAGCAGCAGCCTTCTTGTCTGGGCAGTCGTAGGACTTGTGGCCAGGCTTGCCACAGGTGAAACAGGTGACGGTGAAGCCTCCCGCAGTAGGTCTCGCGGTGCTTGGTGGCGTACGAGTGTAGCCTCCAGTCTGCTGGGGATAGCCGGGGTTCCTCCCTCCAGGGAACGGGCTACATCCTCCACCTCTGAAGCCTCACCCAGGCTGGTTGTGCCCCGGGCGGTAGCCCCCCTCAGCATGTTGCTCTGTCCACTCCTCGGCTTCTGGAAGGATCGGTCGTGGTGATCCCGATCTCCAATCCTCTTCTTGCCCCTCATGCGCTCCTCTTGGCTCTGCCTCTCGTCCTCGACCACGATGGAGCGGTTGACGAGGTGGCAAAGGGACTTGTGCTCTCTCACCTTCAGTGCCTGGCAAAGACCATGGTGAAGGCCTCGCAGAAACCAGAACTGCTTCTTCTGGTTGGTGTTGGTGTCATCGGGGGTGTACCGCATCATCTTCATGAAGTGGCGCTCGTACTCCTCGACCCTCATCGCACCTCGCGCCTTCGAACCAGCAGCTCACCGGGCCGGTACTGCTCGCGGAATGCCTCGCAGAACTCCAGCCAGGTGATGAATGCTGGGTTCGGGTGGGTGGCGGTGTAGTTGTCCCGCCAAGCCTTGGCAGGACCCTCCAGCTGGTGTGTAGTGATGGTGACGCACTCCTCATCAGAGCGGACGTTGAGGTCGAGCTTGGTCTTGATCTCCCTCAGCCAGTCGTCGGCTTCGAGCGGGTCATCCGAGTAGCTAAAGGTGGGGGCCTTCGGGCGGATGAACCTCTCGATCTTCCACGTGAGGTCCTCGTCCTACGGACCGACGCGGTTTCCACTGTTGCCATGGTGTTCCATGGCTTCTGCCATCCTCTGCATCAACTGAGTCTGGACCGCCATCACATCCACCAAGTTAGGTGGGGGTGGTAGGGGCTGGTCCGGCTCAGGCTGGTCTTGCTCGGCTTCTCCATGCTCAGCTTCAGCCTCAGGGCCCTCGGGCGGTGGTGGTGGTGCTCCAGCACCCCGACCTCGAGCTCCCAAAGCTCCTCCATGCAGGGGCGGGCGTCCATGGCCACATCCGTGTCCATGGCCCTACGGGGCTTCTTCCTCAACAGCAGCCTCCTTGAGGCGAGCCATCAGCCGGTTGGATCGGCGGATCGACATCCTTCTGAAAACATAAGAGGGAAGGAAAATATCTTCACACAACGTCACTCACCAACACACATATGAGTCTGAGACAAGCATGAAAATAAGGCTACTTATATAACCTACACTCAAAGAGAAGAAGCATTAAGACACGAATAACTCCATTAAGATCCAAGCATACATCAAGCATGAGTAGTACATATGCTTCCCCGAGGCTGACTCAGACCTTAGGGGTAGCAGCTCAAATCAACGCTCTAACACATCGATACATGCTCAAAAGGGTAGTGCCTACAAGGTGTGACATGACTCTCTTCATGCACCGGAACATGCTCGCGGTTGCATGGAACAACTCATGGAATCTACTAGCATAGAACACTACTCTAGGTCATGCCCTCGCTCGGCTCTCTACTCAGTGCGAGCCCTCTCGTACGAGACAGGGTAACGGTCCTCAGTGGGGTAGTCCGGCGGAAAGATCCAGGACACCAAGGAGTGAGCCTCTCGAACCTCCTCAGTCTCGACAGGGGTCGGCAGCTGGGCCATCAGGCATAGGTGAAGCTTGAGACGGGACTGATGCAGCTCGAAGGTCTCGGTGCGGATCTCACACTACAACTCGAGGGGTAGCTCTTCGTTGAGCTCGGTGAGCTCATCCACGCTAAGTGAGTTGGCGTCCTCCCAAGTCCTCCTCAGTCTCTCGGCCTTGTCCCTCAGGTAGACGGCCGTGCGCGTGAGCCACGTGAGGTTGGCGATGTTCTCCGCCCTGTTCTTCTCCAGCTTCTCCACCTTGAGCCGCTCACAGCCAAGCAGGTGAGCGCGTACTGTGAGCAGTTCGTCCTTGCGCTGAAGCCTATCCTTCAGCCTGTGCTGACTCGCTGTCAGCCGGTGGAGGTCCTCCCTGACGTGTAGCAGCTCCTCATGGGTATCCACACACTCCCTCTCGGACTGCAGCAAGACAGTGGTCACGCGGTCGAGGCTCTGCTCGAGCTGGCGAACACGGTAGCGTAGCGCACTGTTCTCTCTCTCCAGCTGGACGCAGCGCGGCTGGTACTGGCGGGCGTCGACGGTGGCGTCTCTGATCTGGCCAAAGAGGGTATGCGACTCGTCCTCCAGGTGGCGTGCGTAATTGTCGAGGTCGACCAAGTAGCTAGTCGTCTCCACCAAAGTCTCATTGGACTCGCGGAAGGGTGCAGCGTCGACGTCGTCCTGGATCCCCTCGTGTGAAGGAACTCCGTCCATGAGCGGTGCGAGGCGCCAGTAGTCCCAGGGTAGAAGTAGGAGAGTCCCGAACTCGAAGGTGGCGCGGTATTGAGTGAGAAGGCAGCCTAATGCTTGGCGACAGGCGACGACAAGCGCGGTCGCGACGGTGAGCGCGGTGCTGTAGAAGACCTCTCCCTTGAATCCCGGTAGGCTTGGGTGAGGGAGAACAGCAACCGTGCAGAGCACCATCCACCCTGTCACAGCGGGCACATACTCGGCACGGTACGTGACGTAGGTCGGAGGGACCCCAAGGCTGAGAAAGGCCCTCTCCATCCAGTGGCAGATCGCCCCGCACGTCTCGGGGGTGATCTTAGCGACCTGACGCTCCATCTCTTGGGAAACGTAAGAAATTTTAGTTAGCGCAAGTGAGTAAGATGTTTTCAAAAAGGGATAAGTTTTTATAACATAGCTCAAGGGTTTAAATCTAGAAGTAGAGCGTATAGAGTCCTAACTCTATCGACCATTTCTAGGGATACATGCTACGGTCAAGTATGGCTCTGGTACCACCTGTAAAACCTCGGATTTTCATAGAAAACCTGAATCTGTGTACCATCACGATAGTCCCTGGATCAGTGGCAATCGCGTACAGAACGTCTCACAGATAAATACACAAAGTCATACATCGCATCACATAAGAGTAAAAGTACATAATTTATTACATGTCCATTATGGAGTACAACATTACAAGCCTCTTGGCTGAATTAGAGTGAAATTCTACGCAACGGTAGCTAGCATCTCAGAAGGGTCTCCATCTTTTGTTCTTCTCGCCACAGGCATCCTTGAGCGAAGCGACGCATCCCTCAGTCGTACCATCCATCGGCGTTGTTGTTGTACTCGGTCTCGTACCCTGCACACCCAAAGTCTATCCCCAAGGAGTGGGATAGGTCCACATCACCAACTGTATGCAGCTTTAAGTGTCCTAACATCTAAAGGGAGAAAAAGAGGCAAGGAAGCGGCTCTGGTTTCCTATGCAGCAGCAGTTGCGTATAAACAAGATATCTCCATCAAGATCCCAATCCCATAGCTCTCAACACAGTTCGGAACCACCTGGTCACCCAGGGCCTCGTCTCCACAACCTACTCCCGTCTAGGGTCGATGCGAGAACTTCCTCTCCTCACACCTCAATGATTGCAACCGGATCAACGAGGTCGATGGAGCCTCTCTCCTCTCACCAACAGCAACCATGGCTCACCATACACTAATCTATAGGGGGAAGGTATAAATCCCAAAACATGAGAGCAAAGCTATCAGGGGACATGTCCATATCCGAGGACACACTATAGCTATAGATCGGACGACTCTGCAGAGCGTGTACACCTGAACCCAACCCGGAATGGCACCCGACCGGTGTACGGTTGACCGTGTCCATCCTACCGTGCGAACTCCCGGTAGTTACAGTCCCATCCTGCATCCGACCCTCAAAACGGCCCCCCTCAGAAGGGACAGCACCGGAACTGTGAAATGCCCCCGGTATCAGCTCCCCGGCTCCAGCTGCTCCTCTGAACGTGTAAAAAATAAAATAAACAGCGGTCCTAAAGCAATTAACTCCAAAAGAATGGCAATTAAGATCCAAAAGAGAGCAAACACTAGCCTAGCATGGAGTTTGAGATTTTAGAGAATTTCTGGAAAAGGTTTGTATTTTTCGGAGCAAAAATGGATTTACTGGAATTTTCCAAAGAGAAAATATCTTTTTAAAAATTAAATACGTATACACAATAGCACATACTATAGGCTGTCTACTGGCTGGCTCTAAAGGGCTTAAATCTAGCTGTTAGATGGCTGCAGGCCGGCTCTTGGCGCTAAGGTGGCTGCCACGCAGGAGGCTATAAGCCTGGCTGCAACCCAAGTGGCTGCTGGCGTGGTGGCTCACACAGGATCCGGTGGGATTCGGTGTGGCTCGGCTCATCGCGGGCTGGCATGTGGTCCAACAGCCAGCAGTCAGCCGCAGAAAATCCGCAGGCCCGGCTGCGGCTCGGCGAGGTGTAGGCCGCGTTGTGGCTCGCACGGGGTTGGACGGGCACACGGGATCCAAGGGATCCATTGCGGCCTAGGCGGCGTGAGGGCCGGCGTGTGCCAAAAAACCCTACTGGGTTTTGGAATGGCATGCCAGGTGCTCGACGCCGGGTCTGCAAGGGCGGCGGCGCGGCTAAACCTCGCCGGAGATGGAAGGGGTCGGCGGCAGGGCGACACGTTCCACGGTGAGTCGTGGGTGCCCCAAAGGTTTCGTATGGCGAAGGAAAAGAAGGACCTTGGCTCGGATCCTTGGCTCGGCCGACGATGCCGTAGCCGGGATCGGCGCACGAGATCGCCCCTCGGCACGCTTGTCGGCGCGGGCCGGGGGGGTGGCTATGGCCGGCGAAGCGGCGCATGAGAGGAAACATAGACGGGCGCGCACACCAAACCGCCCTGGCGCCAACAGCACAGGGCGGGAGCGTTCCCTAACTATGAAACCTCGGCTCGTGGGCGGAACGCTGGCGAGCGCGTCTGGGACGACACGGAATGGGAAAAAGGAGGCGGCTTTACGCTTTGCGAACGCGGGCGTGCACGTGCTTGGGTGCACGGGTATGCGAACGGGATGTATGGCGCGCGCGTGTGCACTCCGGCGCCAAGACCATCGACGGAGGTCAGAACGGCGGCAGCAACACGGCGATCGGTTCACAAACAGAGAAAGGGATGGACGGCTAGCGAGGTGCACGCGCGGTGCTGCCGACTGCGACACCTACAGAAAAGCATCCCAGCACGGCACGAAGGCCGTGCTTCACACAGCGGCTAGCACGGTGGCGCGAGGCGACAGCGAGTCCCCAAGGATCGACATGCAGTCGTGTTTCAAAGGCCGCGCGCCAAAGGAGGTGTGAAGGTTTGGGGGCTCACCAACAGCCTAAGGGGCCCCGACGGTAAAGACATTGACGAAGAGAGGCTCGACGCGGTGGAGAGCGAAGGAAGTAGAGGCGACGAGGAACTAGAGGACGGAGAGGAAGCTGAGCAGCACCCCGGGCGGCTCCCCTCCAAGGACGTCCTCCTTCCCCCGCAACGGACGGCGCTCCCCCCGCGGACGTCCAACCCCGCCTCCTTCTTCTCCCCTTCACCCTTGACGTCAGCGGCGGCGGCGGATGAGGATTTGGGGAAGGAATCCCCTGTGCATCCCGCAGCGACTTCTTATAGGCGGCGGCGGGGGGTAGAGCGGATGACAGTGAACATATCGGGACGCGTGGAAGCATCCGGCAGCGGCGGGCTTGGCTGCACGGCTGGCCTTTCCACGGCGACAGCGCGGCGCGAGAGAGGCAATGGGGAAAAGGGGGAAAATAAAGGAAGAAGAAAGAGGGTGAGGTGGCGACCTGATGAGTGGGTCCCGCTTGGTAGTGACTCAGGCCGGCGGGTGAGGTGGTAGGCGGGTTGGTGCCTCGCTGCTGGGTCGCGCGTGGACTGAAAGGGGCTGCGGCCCGAAAGCGAGGTTGTCAGCCCACTAAAGGGGTAGAAAGGTTTTCCCTATTTTCTTACTCCTATTTCTAATTCAATTCCAATTTAAATTCCAATTCAAATTTGAATCCACACAAATAAATCCAAATAAAATCCCAACTTCTCACACTAGCATATTATACATCCTAGAATTATTGTTTGACTTGAAATAAATTCTAGGATTTTATGGGAGAGGAAAAGAAGGCACCCTTATTGGTTTCATTATCACCCAACATCAATTTAAGTTTTTGAAATCCCATAATTTTACATACACACAAATTCAAGGATGTTATACGCAGAGAGGAGGCCGGTGGCTCGGTGGTCAATCAACGCCTCGGACTCAACTGCGGCACCCGTGACACCATCGAGGCTCGCCGCTGAGCTGCTAGCATCGACAACTACGGCTACAGCGACAACCGCGACCACCGTAATGAGCGCCGCCCGAGCCGACAGGACGACCGAAGGCGTGGAGGGTGCTACGATAGCGACGATGATCGTGATTGTAGCTAGTCGCCGGACCAAAGGTGCCCGCGTGCTTTCGGTCAGAAAGTGCGGGACACGAAGTTTCCCTCGCTCTCCCAAGCTCCGACAAACATCCCCAGGTACGACGGGAGACCAACCCGAGCGTGTGGTTGCAAGACTACCGGCTCACGTGTCACGTAGGTGGAGTGACAGACAATCTTTTCATCATCAAGAACCTGCCGCTCTACCTCGGTGACTCCGTGCAAACCTAGCTCGAGCACCTGCCTTGCGGCAGGATCAATGACTGGACAAAGTTGCACCGAACTTTTGTCAGCAACTTCAAGGGCATGTATGCCTACCTCGACAAGTAGTGGGAGCTACACAATTCCAAGGAGAAGTCGGGGGAAAGTCTACGCGAATACTGACGAGGGCCCAGATTAGGGCCCCTTTCACGACGAGATAATGACTCTTGAGGTGAAGTCTTCTGACACAATTGACAATGTGAAGGCCAAGATTGACAGCGTGAAGGCCAAGATTCAAGACGAGGAAGACCCCTGTCAAGACCATCACTGGCAAGACGTCCTGTTCCCGACTAGTTGGGAGTTTCTTCGACCAGTTCTCCACTAGAGGAACCCCCTCTGACGAGTCTCTGCCTCGCACGACAAGTCTCCGCCGCGCTCGACAAGTCTCCGCCTCGCACGACAAGCTGCTCGTTCGCACGAGCAGTCTCCGCCTTCGACTAAGGCATGAGCCACTCCACATGGCAGCGCGATCCCGGCGCACAAACACCTCTACCACGATGCGTGGGGGGCCAGTTCCCCATGCCATGCAAATACACCAGCTGGCAGCCCACGCGGGCAGCTAGCCCCGACAGGGGTCTTAACACGACTCTACTCAGCTACGCAGCCGTCAAATCACCATCACCCCTGACCCTGCACCACGCAATATCCACCCGAGGCACTCTAGCACCCCCTACAACGAGCTTAGACCTACGGTTAGGCCTTAAAGTGGTGGGCTCACCTAGTGCTCGGAAGGGCTGAGTCACCGCCAAACTACTCGGAGAAAGCGTCAGGCGTCTCAGAGTGAACAGCCCCGCCGGGCCACGCGGCGGCCTCTACGACAACGTAACACGTCCCCTCTTCAATGCGTCATGGCGGACAACGATGCACAAGAGGACGTCCCAACGACCAGGCACTGTAACTCTTACCCCATTTTCCTATTCCCCCCCTTGCATCTATAAAAGGGAGAGGAGGGCAACCGTCACAAGGTTAGCCGACGAATCGAACACTTGTTCTAAGGGAGTCAGGCTTGACACCCTCTCCCGACCAGTTTGTAACCCCTACTACAAACAACCCTAGCACGGGAACACGACAGCTCGACACTTGATATAGGGTATTACTCCTCGGAGACCCGAACCAGTATAAATCATGTTGTCTCTTGTGCTAACCATCCAAGCCTGACACGTTCGATAAAAATTTACTGTCTGGTGGTAGAGAACCCTGATAGTTGGCGCGCCAAGTAGGGGCACATCGTGTGTCTCGACGAACTTCACCAGCGACTCGGATGGAGGGCCGCAGGGTTTCACTAACCCCTGGGGCCACCTTGCGCTTCGGCTCCCTCGGCTTCATCTACATCGGGCCGGCAGAGTCCATTGCCGGGCGTACCTTCGTCCAGCCACCACGTCCAAACGTCCTGATGGGGCAACAGGACGTGCGACGTTTGTCCGAGGTTTCTCGGACGAGACGATCATGGCCATGTTGGGGCCAAACCCAACACAGGAGCGTTTTAGGCTTGCCGCCTACTACCTCACTGACCTCGCCTTCCAGGCTAGCGGAGCCGAGCCACTCACATGGGGGGAGTTCATGGAGTGATACACCGCCATGTACCCCCGTGGACAGCCAGGTCTCCCGGACGACCCGGTGACGGCCTACATGAACGACCTGCGAGCGACCGGCGCCACCTCCGGTTCTGCAACAACTCTGAGGGCATCGACGACGCGACCGCGCGACCCCTCACGTGAGTGCTTCGTTTGCGTGGCGTCGGCTTTGAGCAGCTCCGACCCAGAGCCAGCGCCACGTCACCGCGCCACCGACGCCTAGCGAAGGGCGCGTCTCGACGAGCTCGCAGAAGCTAGGCGCCAGCTCGACGAGGAGTTGGACAACCTTCACCGGGAGCTGGGGGACCCTAAGCCCCGCAACCGGCAGCCTGCGCCGCTGCCGGCCCTACAGTTGATCCCGGTGTAGGAACAACCCTATGAGGGGAACGGTGAGTGGCAGGAGCGCAGTCCTACCGCCGAACAGCCTCGAGCCAGCGCCCTGATGCCGCCGACTCGAGGGCACACACGCAACAATGACCGACGTGCCAACGAAGGCGTGAACGTCGATGCCAATGCCGATGGTGACGCCCCGCCGCTCTCGCATCACGCCGGCGGTCGCAGTGTGGTCGAGCGGCGGCACCATCCACGCACGGCCCAAACCCGCCCCCTCTCGGCATCAATACCGTAGAGAAGGGGGCGAGGCGACGACATCGGCGGAAAGAGCCGGCTCGGGCCCGACCACGACGCACCGGAACACCATCGCGGCTCGCCGACGGACCGCGAGTGTTGACGACCACCACAACCACGACAACCGTGGATGCCACCACGACGATCGAGGGCGCGGACGACGCTACGACAATGATAACGACCGTTACCACGGTCGGTCGTCGAACTAGAGGGGCCCGCCGGGCTTTTGGCCGCAGCGTGCGGGATGCGAGGTTCCCCTCACATTTTCAAGCTCCGACCAATGTCCCCGCATACGACGGGGGACACCAACTCCGCCGTGTGGCTCGAGGACTACCGGCTTGCATGGCACGAGGGTGGAGAGACGGACGACCTCTTCATCATCAAGAACCTACCGCTCTACCTCGGAGATTCCGCATGGACATGGCTCGAGCACTTGTCCCGCGACAAGATCAACGAATTGGACCGACTTGCGTCGGGTCTTCGTCGAGAACTTCCAAGGCAAGTACACCCGCCCCGGCAGCGCAGGAGGCGTGCAACCGCAAGCGGCGACGGTGGGGGAGAGCTTGCGTGAGTACATCCGACGCTTCTCCAAGCGCCGCACCGAGCTTCCCAACGCAACCGACAATGACACCATCTCGGCATTCCAGAACGGCCCGACCTGCACCTCCCTCATCCACTGACTCGGACGCCGCACATCCCGGACCACACGGAAGCTCCTCGACGTTGCGAGCAACCACGCGGACGGTGAGTGTGACAGAACCGCCCAAATTAACTCCATATTATCGCTTAAAACCACTCCTTTTGGTCATTACGCAATAACACCGAGTTAACTTGTTGTCTCGGCCGGGTCAAGCCCGGTAAATCACTTATAACAAAGGATCGACAATCGTGCATCAGAACTCACACGAAGGCGAGTCCGGAGATAAACAAGTCACAATTTATTACATCAGTTCCCATAAAGGGTTATTTAATTACAAACCGAGTCATTTGCATAAAAGTAAATGATTCAGAGTTTATAAATACAACAGAAATAAAACTAACGAGAAAAGGTACCACTATAGGAGGCCCTCCATAATGCCAATAAACATCGTCTCCTTCTCACCCCAAACTTCAACTGAAAACAACAACAAAAGCAAGGCTGAGTATTCTAATACTCAGCAAGACTTAACCGTCGGGTGATGTGTTGACGGTTAAAAGTTGTATCAAAGTTCGTTTAGACTTGCAAGCGGACAAGTCTCCCGTCATAGTCAAGGGACCCTTCTTCCCTCGAGTGGTGAACCCAAGGTATCAAATCCGTGGAACAAATGTGTGACGCAAGAGATAACCAAGAAACTTCAATCTTTGAAAGGTGAAACCCTAATGCATCTAGTTAAAGAACATCAAAAACGAATCTAATCTACTAAAGACCGGAGGTAGCAAAGATAGAGGGGGTAGATAAACCGATCTAGAGAGATCGGGTCAAGCCTTTTGTTGAAGTTCCAAGCAAAAGAAGAAGTAGCAAGTTTAATCTCATTAGAAGCCTCTTTAAATCGTGGTTTCTCGTCCGACTCTGAAAATGCCCGCCTTTCAGAGCTACCGTTCTATCATAACGAACTCCTATTCATGCGGGTAGTCTAGGGTGAGTCCAAGGACAAGTCAAGTTCTTTCGGAAGATCAGGCGTGCACCTCTAGCCAACGCGCTACAAGAACACCCTATGTGATCTATCTCGAGAATAGATCTAGAATAAGCAAAGCCGATCACAAACGAAGACTTCGGAGAAACACTTGATCGCTAGAAATCGCATTCAACTAGATAATTCAACTAGTACAATGATACATGAACAAGATCACCACCGGGATCCTACCTTGATCTTGCTTCTAGCTCCGGAACTCGACATGGTCTTCCTTGCAAGGTTCCCACATCGGCTAGGGAGACCCTAGTCAACTAGCTCGACCCTCTTCTCTCCGAAATGGTGTCCCTCTCTTCTCTCGCTCCTCGGTGGCCGATGACGAATGAGTTGATGTGTGGCTCTTGACCCCGTGGCTATAAATAGCCCGAATGGCGGTTAGGTCAAAGGGGGAGGCGACCAACCCTAGAATGGGCCGGGCCGGCCGACTCCGGGCCGACCGGCCCGGGCCCACCCCCGACCCGGTTGCCTCGCCTTATTTGCCCTACGTCGGTTCCCGAGTCTTCTAGATCCTTCCCCCTTCCGCATGTGGGCCCTTGTCGTCGGTTCTCTCCGAGTTGGACGTAGCTCCTTGTCCCACAAGATTCGACACTTTTCCGGGTAGGTCCTCGAGTTTGTCATCTTCTCGGGTTTGGTCCCTGGGCTTCTTGGAGTCAAGTTTGCTTTATTGCATGACTTGTACGGGGCTTCAAGGTCTTGTCACAAGGTGCTTGATGAACTTATCCCGGAAGTCTTGCTTTCAACGCTAAAACCCTGCATAAACACTAAACACCAAAACCGACATGCACGAATGAACTTGTTATACCAAGGGGGTTTGTATCAATGGATAAGGTATAAAACTTATGCCAACACCGAAGGTAAACTCATTGCTAGGTTGACAGAATTTCACTGTCAACATCTCCCCCATGCTTAAACCTTGCTCGTCTTCGAGTAAGCCTTCGATGGATATCATCATTGCCTTTCATTGTTTAAACCTTGCTCTTGATCATACATGAGAAAACATAATGCTCTCAAAATTAAATTCGTTAAAGTTTCATACTGTACTAGCCATCATCCCTACAAAGGGTAGATTCTTAATTAAGCTTATCCCACAAGTATTAACATGCTCCAAAGTTTAAATAGATCTCAGAAATTTTGAAATAAAGAATGAAATGAAAAGGAGCTAAACCAAGTTCACAAATTTGAATCATCTTGCATATTGCTCATGAACTCTCATCTCACTTGTCTCTCAAGCCTATTTATTCTACTCCTTTCCCTCTCATAACATATATATGTGGTAGGCTTTATATGGAGCTTTTTGGGAAAGTTTAGTCCTACCAAGATATTATAAATGAGATGTTGTGAAAACAAGAAAAGCTTCTCATGGTCTTACCGAGACTCGTCAAAAAGGTCATTGGAAAATAATGTTATATCAAGGTGGGGAAAGAGAAAAATACACACTTGAGATAGGTGGACATGTGCAAATGGCAAAGAGTGATCCCGAGGCACAAAGGAAGTCCTCGTTATCGGATTGCACATGGTTGGAAAATGAGTATGGATCTTTTAATCTTGAAGCCTTAAAATTCCTAATGCACTTTAGAGAATCGGGGAGTTCACTTTATTTTTACACATACTCATATTTTTTTCTTTTTCTCATATATATATTTTTTCTTTTCTTTCTCTCTCTCTTTTTTCTTCTTTTTTCTTTTTCTTTCTCATAAAATTTTTATTTGCTCCCCTTGAACTCTAAAATTACATTGTACCTACCTCCTCCCCCATGCTTAGACGTTTGCTCGTCCTCGGGCAAAGAGGTGATAAATATAAGGTAGGTACCGGAAATAATTTTCCTTTGGAGAGATACTTGAAATCTTCAATCGTGGTACCATCTTGCAATCTTCTTTGAATTGATGATCCATCCTCAACGATAGGTTGTGGTCAAGGAGGTAAACACAAAAGATGATGTTTGGTTTTAAGGGTGGATATCCGGCGAGGTTTGTGAGATCTCCGATGTGGGGATAAACAATGCACGGATAAGAGGCTAGCATAAAGATAGATACGCAAAAACGGAATGACCAGCTTCTTAGTCTCGGGCCAGAGAAATCATGGCCTGCAATAACTCACTCAAAAATAAATCTTGTACACTAAGGTTTATGCACTCAAATATATACAAGGCTCTGGATAGGTAGAGCAACACACAAGTGATATTTATGACAAGGTTAGCATTAATTTTTAGGAATAGAAACCATCTTTAATCTATCTACAACTTGAGAGCACATAAAACACTATGGGTCTTTATTTTAATCATAACCTCCGCTAAAGATTAAGCTAGCACTTAGATAAATTTATATTCATATTTTAAAAGAGCACTAGCTTTAACATGCATAAATCAATTACAAAGATAAACAAAGCGGCAATTATAATCATATATCATATTGGCACAAATTTTGTAACTCTTCCAAAGGTAAAAACAAGGTAGTGCCTTTATTCATGAAGGAAACAAACTAAAATACATGCTGAAAATAAACTAACACACTTGCTAAAATTTAAAAACTGAAAATACTATGCAAACACAAGCTGAAAATTACAGAAGAAGGGAAAAGAAAAGAAAACTAAAGCTCCTCCTTCTTCCTAATCCTCCGCCGGTGGTTGGTATTGATGATCTTGGTAGTTGTACCCTTGCTCGTAGTAGGTTTGAACATCCCCTCCAACGAATTGATCTGGTGGTACTAGGTGAAGACGCCCAAGCTCATAGGCAATATTTGCATTACCTTCACCAAGTTGAGCCGCGTTGGATTGGATGGCTGCGACGTTTTGCATGTTTCTCGCAACACACCCTCCAATTATGGCCATGCTTTTTTGTGGTTGGGGGTGTTGTGTGTAGGGCTCCGCAAAGGTCACGTTGGGAACCACATAATTTTGTGGGGGCACCGGTGCACCACTCCCCCATGCTTGCACTTGTGGCCCTCCGTAATAACTTGGCGGAGTAGGAATTCCTCCAAATGGTGGCACATAGTTTGGTTGTGCACCACCCGCTTGCGCGGAGGAGGATTCCTTCTCTACAATTCTTCCTCTTTTATTTTTCTTCGTCGGGACAAGGAGTCCCTCCTACAACCAATCTTCCTTCCCTTGAATGAAGAGCCTAAGTCTTGGGTCCGGAAGGGGTAAGTTCACCTTGGCCACATGAAATCCTCCTCTCTCATCTCCACTAATATATTTTCCTTGCTTTAAATATTCGAATCCGAGAGAGGTCCCGGGTAGAAGATATTCGGGATTTCTTGTAATCCCCGGCCTTAAGGAGATGGCCAACATAGAGAGGTAGCACCCCGAACCAATATCTCCCGATCCCGATGTTGCCTCGCAACACCATTGGTTGATCATAAGGTATGAGGGGTCTATTGGCTGCCCGGCAATTCAACTCCGTGTCGATCACCTTTGTCTCCATCATCCTCCCCATAATCCTCTTGCACATCCAAGAGTGGAATACTTGGATAATGGGGTTGCGGATGGAATTGCATTGTTGGTGGCATTCTCCGGAAATTAAATTCCAAAATCCATCGAACATGCCATCCGGCACGTCAACTTTCTCCGGAGCTCCCTTTTGGAACCCAAGTATCTCCCTAATATACTCGTAGGGAACCACTTGTTGAATTCCCTCCAAACGGAATGATAAACTTTGCACCCCCTCATCAAGGATAGGTGCCATAGTCATCAAGATTTCCAAGGAAAACTCCTTGTGGGTGTTTGCCGACACCCCGCTAGAGAATTGCACCCATCCAAGGTGCCCCAACATATAATATATGTCCGTGCCAAAACCCAAATAGTTGAGAGCTTGATCGTCGAAATCGAAGTTTGCCACAAACCTCTTCTCAAGACGAGAGAGTTTCTTCTTCTCCTCCTCCGACAAGATGATGAAGCCATATGTGGAGTACCGCGGGGTGGCACGGATGAACGGGTCGATCGACGAGGTGGGACGGGCGGCTCCTTCCGTACACCCTTGAGGTTCGGTAAACCTCATGGACGAGCTCCTTGTAGCTCTCATACCACCGAGGAGGAGAGTGTCGTTCCTCTTTGGCGGTGCCATGTCCTCCTCCATGCTCCGAGGAGACTCGGAAACCGAGTGCCTCCTCGAAGACGTCGTCGAAGATGGCTTGGACGTCGATGGCCCCTTCTTCTTGGTGAAGAGACTCGTGGTTTTTTCCACATGATTGCAGCACTCTTGTCTCTATTAAAAATTCCGGGTTTCAACCGGTGACTAGGCAATTCCGGGTTTCAACCGGTGACTAGGCACTTCAAAAATTACTTCGAATGTGGACTTTGAATA
Source organism: Cenchrus americanus (assembly GCA_947561735.1). NCBI lineage: Eukaryota > Viridiplantae > Streptophyta > Magnoliopsida > Poales > Poaceae > Cenchrus > Cenchrus americanus. Next base: position 218,539,507 of record OX387241.1, on the reverse strand, counting down.
GATTCGGGGTGTGAACTGTTTGAGCAATCAAGCTCGGGAAGGATGGCTACGTCTATGGTGGTTCGGGCACAAAAACTTGAGCACACAAACTAAGGAAGGAGAGGGCTACTTGCCTGCAGAAGACGGGAGCCGGGGGCACCATTTATAGGCCAGGCCGGCCGGCCTGGGCCGACCGGCCTAGGGTGGTTTGGCCCCCTGGCTCGGTTCTTTCTCCCAGCACGATCATTTCCCCTCCGTGACTTTCTTGCCCGCGTGCTCCACGAGTTGCACCGCCCAAACGCTCTCGTCCACTCCTTTTCTTGCATTATTGGTCCTTCCACTTGATGCTTCATGCTTTGAGTCATGTCCATGCTCCCTTGCTCCACTTGCTTCACATGCCACCATGAATTTCCTGCAAACACATGCTTGTTGTCGGGCATACTCCCCGGTACCCATGCAAGGAAGGATGAAGACGGACTCCTACTAGAATTCCCCCGTAATCCTACTAGGACTCGTTTCGTGTAATCCTACTAGGACTCTTGCATTGTAACCGACTAGGAACCCGCCCCCGGACTATATAAAGGAGGGCCGGTACCTAGCCGGCACCGAATCTCAACCCAACACCAAGCGCGGGCACCATACTTGATACCCCAAACAGACGTAGGGCTCGCCACCTTGGCGACCCGAACCCGTATAAATCTTGTGTCACGTGTCCTTATGCATACCTTCGAGTTCTCGGTCTCCCGATCACGATCCTCACCGCACAATCTACTACCTCGGGTACCCCCTCGGTAGGTTTGCCGGTCTAAAACACCGACACCGGCGCGCCGGTAGGGGTGATCATCACCACCGGCGAATTAGAAGGACCCTCATCAACAAGATCAATCTACTCGTCGACTCGCCGAGATCCATTGAAGCAAGTCGCCTTGCTCTTGTCAAAGCGGAATCAATTTTCCTACGCCGCGCTTCCGGTAGCTTCGGCACGTCGCGCGGCTCGTCGCGTGGCACGTCGTCGACTACTTCGACATCGCCACGCGTCCGGGTGCCTCGGCACGTCATGCGCCCGCTCACGCGGCTCGTCGCGCCGCCCGTCATCGACTACTCCGCCTCGTGCGGGCTCATCGTTGTTTAATTTATATGATCTTGTATTACCAAAAATCAACAACTTTATCTTAGCTAACATTTTATAAAGTTAAATTCCATTCCCCAAAGTATAGCATCTAAGCATTTATCTACCCAAACATTTATTTAAAACAAGGTATTCAAGGTATAGGGATTAAAACTAGTCATTTCATTAATAGGAATTTCCGATCAAAATTTATGCACAACAACTTATAAAATTTAAAGTGTGATAATATGCTTGTTATTAGAGTATGCGGGGGGAGAAAATCCACTTGCCTTCTTCCCCTAAGAACCGTGGCTCGACTTCCTCAAAAGATTGCACCGCTCATCCTCGAACGGCACGTCCTCTACGATCACACAAGAAAACAAACAATAAATAAAACAGTACATCAAACATTGCTAAAAGTCTAACAAAAGATTCTAAAACTAACGTGCTTGTTGAGACGATCGCGTGGACACCAAGAACGCCTAAAACGGAGCTAGGATGGAGAAGTTATGGCCTAGACAAGATATAGGGGCTAGATTGTAAAAAAACTTGGACTTCGGGGGGTTTTCTACAAAAACCAGGGACCCAATCCTAATTATGCTTTAAAACAGGACGGCTAACAAGCTAAAAACCAACTAAGACTCGTAAATCCTAATAAACAGAAAGTTAAAGGGTCCAAACAAAAGAAAAAGGACCTACTGGTAAAGGATCTAATAGGTGGAAGGGTTTTGTTGTGATATTTAAAAAGTACGGGATATCTTAAGCAAAACGGCCGGTGGCGGCTTCGGTTGACCGGTATGCTATTGTTTGACTCGTTGGCTTGGTTGGATCGGGGCCGTCGGATGGAGATCGTGCGGATGGCGGCGGCCGGAGCTTGCGGGTGGCGGCGGGTCGGCCGCCCGCGGCGGTGCTAGGCGGCGGAGCTCGCGGGAGGCTCGCCGTCACACGCGAAAACAACACTCCCGTGCACGAAACAAGGCGGGAAAGGCACCAAAATAAAGAGGGAGACACAAAGAATTCACTGAGCTGCTCAAAGAGGAAGGAGGGGCATCGGCGGAGGAGATCGACGGCGAGGGCGGAGCTCCGGCTCGGCTTCTTGGTGCGGCGGCGCGCCATGAGAGGGAGAGCTTGGGTGAGCGGTGCGGGTTGGAGAGGTGCTTGGGGGCCACATGTCTCGGAGGGGAGAGGAGGGGGCGCCCGAGGCGGTGGGCGGCGGCACACCGGCGACCACCATTAAGGCTCGGTGGAGCTTCGGTGGGCGGCCGTTACGGGAGGGAGAGGAATGGGAAGGGGCTGAGCGGCGCCGGGTGAGTGCGCGGCGCACTAGAGGAGAAAGGGAGGAGGCGCGGGGAAGGGGAAGAGGCGTCGGGGAGGCGGCGGCCGGCGCGGCCAAGGGAGGATGGGGGTGGCGCGAGGTAGGGGAAGCGCCGACGGGTAGGCCCCACCCGCTCGGCGAGTGCGTGACGAGAGGGAGAGGTGGAGTGGGCCGACGGTGGCTGTTGGGCGGAAGCCGAGCGGCCGCGGGAAGAAAAGGAGGAAGGGAAAAACGGACCGGCGTTGGGTTGGGCGAATGAAAGAAGGAGGGAGAGAAAGGGAGGGTTTGGCTTTTTTTTTCTTTTCTTTTCAACCTTTTACTCATAAAAATCTTTTCAAGTTTTCAAAATTTATTTTAAAAACTTTTAAACCACACAACCAAACAAAAACCCATGCATTCAACATGATGCACAAACACTTGGGTATTTTCTAAATTAATTAATTATTATTTCATATATTAAGGGCAAATTTAATTAGTCAAATTTATTATAACCCTTAGAAATTAAATTCTAACTTTGTTGCTAGCACTTTTAAGTGATGGAATTTTGGGTGTTACAAATCCTACCCCCTTAAAGAGAATCTCGTCCTCGGGATTCAAGAAGATTGGGAAACAGCTGAGGAAATTCTGCCATAAGTTCATCTTCTCTTTCCCAAGTAGCTTCCTCTTCTGAGTGGTGACTCCACTGAACTTTGCACATTTTAATGACTCTGCTTCGAGTGATTCTTTGTGATATGTCCAAAATTTTGATGGTGTTCCTTATAGGCCAGATCATCCTTCACATCAAGATCTTCCAGAGGTAGGTGGTCTACCTTAATCTCACTCGAACACTTCTTGAGCTGAGATACATTAAACACATCATGTACATCTGACAATCGAGTTGGGAGTTCTAATTGATATGCAACTTCTCCCTTCCTTTCTAAGATTTTAAAAGGTCCAATGAATCGAGATGACAACTTCCCTCTAATTATGAATCTTTGTAGGCCTCTAATGGGTGATACTCCGAGATATACATAATCTCCAAATTCAAACACTACTTCTCTCCTTTTGGGATCAAGATAACTCTTTTGTCGTGACCGAGCAGTCCTAAGCATAACTCTTTTGTCGTGACCGAGCAAATCCTAAGATTTTTCCGAATTGTCACAACTTGTCTTTCAACTTCCTTTATAATGTCCGGTCCAAAAAGTTGACTCTCTCCCCGTCCCGATTCCGCATGATGGTGTCCTACACTTTCTCCCGTATAAGGCTTCAAAAGGGGCCATCTTGAAGCCGGTTTGGTAGCCGTTGTTATAAGCAAACTCGTGTATGGCAAACTTTTATCCCAACTACTCCCATGTTTTAAGGCACAAGCCCTCAACATATCTTCTAGAATTTGGTTTATCCTTTCGGTTTGACCGTTTGTTTGGGGATGATATGCGAACGAAGTTAAGCTTTGTATCCATTGATTCATGTAACTATCCCCGTAAACGCGATGTAGATCGTGTCCCTCGGTCGAGATACTATCCTCTTTGGAACTCCATGTAAACATACGATTCTCGACATATACAATTCCGCCAACTTATTGTCTTGACTCGGTATGAAGTGAGCAACTTTGGTCAACCTATCCACAATGACCCATACATAATCATATCCATCACGGGTACGTGGCAACCCTACAATTAAATCCATGCCTATTTCTTCCCATTTCCACTCGGTACTTTTAATGGTTGAAGAAAACCCGCCGGTCTCGGTATTCGCTTTTACTCTCCGGCATATGTCACATAGCGCTACATGAGCCGCAACATCCTTTTTCATTCCATACCACCAATATTTCGTTTCAAATCTTGATACATTTTGGTGCTTCCGGATGAATTGAATAGGCCAAATCATGTGCTTCCTTTAATATAGTCTCACGGAATGATCAATTTCGGGCACACAAATCCTATTCCCCGAACCAAATAGTTCCTTGGTCATCCCTTTTGAAATCCGGAACCTTGCCGAATCAATCAACCTTCCATACTCCTTAATCTTCACATCCGTCAATTGACCCTTTCGATTTCCTCTCGCAAGTGCGATTCTACTTCCTTTGTTATGGTTTCACTGCGGGTAACAATTCCCAAATTGAGACGTTCCATTTCCCAACACAACTCTTGAGGTATCATACGAGCTATCAAGATATTTGCCCGACTTTTTCCGGCTCAAGGCATCCGCTACAACATTTGCCTTGTCGTGGTGATACCGAATATCCGGATCATAGTCTTTGATTAATTCTAACTATCTACATTGTCCGAGATTAAGATCCTTCCGGGTGAAGATATACTTCAACCTTTTATGGTCAGTAAAGATACGACACTTATTTCCGATCATATATTGCCTCCAAATTTTTAGAGCGTGCACAATGGCGGCTAACTCTAAATCGTGAGTGGGGTAATTCTGTTCATGTTTTCTCAATTGCCTAGAAGAATAAGCAATCACTTTTCCTTCTTGCATTAATACACAACCAAGACCCTGAAGTGAAGCGTCACAGTACACATCAAAACCCTTGTGAATATCCGGCATTATCAGTACGGGGGTTGTAGTTAACCTCTTCTTCAGTTCTTCAAAACTATCCTCGCACTTGGCATCCCACTTAAATTCCTTTCCTTTTTCTAACAATGATGTGAGAGGTTTTACAATCTTCGAGAATCCTTTGATGAATCGACGATGATAACCCGCCAATCAAAGGAAACTCCTGATCTCAGCCACATTCTTAGGCGCATTCCAATCTAGTACAGCTTGAACCTTGCTCGGGTCTACTGCTATTCCACCCTCTGTGATAATATGCCCAAGGAAGGAAACTTCCTTTAACCAAAAGTCACATTTGTTGGACTTAGCATATAGTCGATGTTCACGTAGTTTCTGCAGCACGAGTCTCAGGTGTTCTTCATGCTCTTCTTCATTCTGGGAGAATACCAGAATGTCATCGATGAAAACTACCACAAACTTGTCAAGGTACTCCATGAATACCTTGTTCATCAGATACATGAAGTATGTTGGTGCATTTGTCAATCCAAAGGGCATGACTGTGAACTCGTATAAGCCATATCTAGATGTGAAAGCAGTTTTGGGAATGTCTTCTATTCAGATTTTTAGCTGATGGTACCCGGATCGTAGATCGATCTTAGAGAAAATTTTATCACCTTTCATCTGATCAAACAAATCTCCAATCCTGGGTAATGGGTACTTGTTCTTCATGGTAACATCATTAAGGGGTCGATAATCTATGCACATTCTTCCAGTACCATCCTTTTTATCAACAAAGAGAATAGGAGAACCCCAAGGTGACGAGCTAGGTCGGATATAACCTTTACTAAGCAACTCATCTATTTGTTTCTTTAATTCGGCCAAATCCTTAACATTCATTCTGTATGGTCTTTTATAATTAGGAGCATTACCAGGTAAAAGTTCAATGCTGAATTCAATGCGCGGTCGGGTGGCATACCTGGTAACTCATCTGGAAATACGCCGGGGTACTCATTCACAACTTCGATTTATTCTAAGGATTTGCCTTTTGCCGAATTCACTGTTCCTTGTTCATCAGATGAGGTATCCACTTTGAACTCAATTCTATTTCCTTGTGGGCTAGTTAAAACCACTGACCTCTTGCGACACCGAATAACTCCGTCATGTTTGCGTAACCAATCCATTCCAAGAATTACATCTATTCCCCAGGATTTTAAAACTACTAGGTCGGCTAGGAATTCTATTTCATTGAGTTTATGGTTCACCCGCGGGCATATGTGGGCGGCCTTCATCTCACCACCCGGGAGGTAACTAGAAATTGTTTCTTCATAGGATTCATGGGTAGATTATGTTTTTCCACAAATTGATTTGTAACAAATGAATGTGATGTTCCGAATTGAATAAAACGGATGCGGGTTCGTAGTTGACAAGGAACGTACCAAGCACAACTTCGGAGCTTCCCGTGCTTGTTCGACCGTCACGTGGTTTATCTTACCACGCACATAGTTCTCGTTGGGCCCCGTTACCTTGGGGAGTAGAATTCCCGGTGCGAACTCCGAGAGGATGGTTGCACCGCCTCTCGTCCACTACCCTTCGTGGAGTTTGCATTCCGTAACACCCCGAAATTTTCGGATTTCGGGATGTTATTAGGAAGAATAATTAAATAACAATTTTCTCATAATTTTTAAATTTTGTCCAACGTTTATTTTCTTTACAGAAATTTAGTATAGAAAAAAATATTGATTGTTTTTCTAATTAAATAAAATGTTTCTATGAGTGTCGCTTTCCTTTTGGGTTGCTTTTGCATTTGTTTTGTTTGAGTAAATATTCTCAAAATCATGAAAAGATCAAACTCAAATCTCTCTCTCTCTCTCTCTCTCTCTCTCTATATATATATATATATCTTTTCATGGTCCAAACTCATCCTCTCTCTATCTCTCTTTCCGGTCCATCCAACCATCTTTTCCTGACACAAACCTTTTCTCGACCCGACAACAACAAGAGGTCGTAGGCCCGGCTCACCCTCTCCATCTCCTATTGCTGACGGGTGGCCCCCGCCTATTCGGCTTGTCTCCCTCGTCTCATACCCAGCCAGAACTAGACATGAGTCCGTGCGTCGCCACCAACCATCCTTGGCATATGTGCTATGGCTCCGCTCGTGATCGCTTAGCTCTAGTGCGTCGTGCTTCGCACCCGAGCCGCGCACCCTCATGCACCTGCACAATGCGCCGCCCCGCCCGGCCGTTGTGTCTGCTGCCTATCTAGCTGCCCCTGCCCAGCCCCCGCTCGGCCCCGCTTCACAACTCCAAGATCATCGGCTGTTTTTGTGACAACCCGCCTAGGAAAATACCGTACTATCGCCTAAAACCAATCCACTTTGGTCATTAAGCAATAGTAAAGTATCATCCTCGTCGTTCGTTGCCGGTTAACGCCCGTAAATCACTTGGAAATCATACGGAGGATCGACACATTGTGACACCCTAAAATTCCATCACTAAAATCACTTAGCAACTTAAATTTATCTTAGGAATTTAAGGAGATTAAATTGCTATTTAAATTGAGCTCTAAAAATATTAAAGATAATATAATAAACTTAGAAACAACAAGTGTATGTGCATCATCGGTTGACTTGCATGGTTTTTGGTTGCTTGTGTGGTCTCTAAAAAGTCTATAAAATATTTGAGAAAAGTTTGCAAAAGTTTGATTTGAATTTGAATTGAAAATGGATTTGAAAATGAAGTTAAAAAAAAGAAAAAAAACAAAAGCGCGCCGGCTCTATTTGGCCCGGCGGCCCACCCCAACTCCCCCGCCGCCCACCGCTCACCCCCCTCCCCCTTTTTCTTTTCACCGCGGCGCCGACAGGAGGGACCCACCTGTCAGCCCCTTTCCCCCTCCTTCCTTTCTTCTTCCCCGCGTCCGCCGGCCGCCGCCGCATGCCGCTGAATCCGCCTTGCTCCCGCCCTCTCCCCTTCCTTTCCCTTCTCCGTGAGCATGCCAATTAAGGCAATTACTCCCCACCCAAAACCCACGGCCGTTTCCCTTACCATCTTTAAGCCCGGACGGCCCGCCGGCCATCAATGGCAAGCCGCCGCCGCCCCGTCCCCTAGCCGCTTCGCCTTCCCTTCCTCGGGCCCTTATAAGCTCGCTCACGCACCCCTTGGCTCCCCTTTCGCCTCTGCAACGCACACGCGCACGAGCCCGAGCTCACCCCCCGCCGCCGCCGCCGGCTTCCGCCGCCGCCGTCGATTCGTCGCCGCCGGTGAAGAGCAAGACTTCCTGCCCGATTTCTTTGACCATTAGGTTCGCAAGGAGCTTGACAAGCACGTGTGCCCGCAGTTTACGTCCTCGACGCCCGTGGCGCCCGCGCCCGAGCGCCGCCCGAGCCGTCGCCGTCGCCAAGCCGCCCCGTTGCCGCCTCTTCTCCACCCATTGGCCCGTCCTCATCTCCCGTGTGTGGTAAGCAAATCTCCCCGCCCCGCCTTCCTTCCTTATCGCGCCTAGTGCCTTCCCCCGCGGGCTCGCCGGGAGCGCCCGCGCCGCCCCCTCACGGTGCCGGCCGCCGGGAGGCCTAATCGCGCCCCGTAGAGCCCACGAACATGTGCGCAAGCTCCCCCACATCATTTTGCGCCAACCCATAGTCGAAGTAGTGGCCCGGAGCGCCGTAGAGGGGCTCACGCCGGCGAGCTCTTGCCGCACGCCGCCGCGCCGCCCCTGTTCCCGGCGTCATCGCCGCCGCCCGCCACACGCATTCATCCAGGGCCGTTGGATCACGCGCGGACGATGGGGATCGCGTACCCCCTTCGGTTTTAAGTGGCTGGTCCACGGTGGACCCATGGACCGCGCCCACGGCCGTGTCCACGGTGCACCCATGCGCCATCCGCCGTTGGATCTAAGATCCACGGTGCGGAGTGGCAGATTTGATTAAGAACCCCCGGGTTTTCAAATATTAGCAAGCCGGTCCTTCCACTTTTTTGAATATTCACGGTTAGGGTCCCGATTCTTGCAATCTAGCCCCTATCTACCCCCGTTTAATTTTGTTTTAAGCCCTTTTCACTTCTTTTTGCACCTAAACCCTCTGATTTAATTTATAAAAATGTTTTAGCCCTTGAATTTATTCATAAACAACCCCGTAAACATAGTTTTCTTGCAAATAGGCCCCCGAAAACTCGTTTTAATCATATTTTTCTCATTTTAACTCCGTTTTTAGCGTTCTATATACCGAAATGATCGTCTCGACGAGTAGAATCTTTTAAACAGTAAATTTACCAGTTTTACTGCTGTTTGGTGTACTGTTTTGTTTATTGATTGTTATCCATGTTTGACTCGTAGATATCGTGCCTCGTTTCGTCTCGAGCTCCCCGTCGGAAGTGATCCGGAAGAACCTCGTCTTCGAGGAGGAGTTCACCCAGCTTGTAGAGGAAGGCAAGTGGCTTTCCCCTCTCGCATAATCTTTTTGAACCTATGACACCGCATGTTAAACAATGTTTACTATTCCCGTTGTTATGCATAAATCCGATGGGTAAACACCTAGCTAAGGACTTGACTAGATGCTTCACCACTTTACCTTGATCAACCCCGTTTAAACATATGCTTGGGGTAGATAAATGCTTAGTTGGCTCAACATAAGTATGGTTATGCTTTGTTTATGTTATACATCTCAAGTCTTGCTTATGTATGTGCTTGTGTTTTAAACAAGATAACTTGTTATAATCGGAACATGGAGAACCACCCAAGATAACAAGACAACCATAGTCCACATGGCTCGGCTTAGCCAATTAATTAGGAGAGTGGGGTAGCTGATAGATCTTTTCCGAGAGGGGCACAGGGGGCCGGAGTTGAAGGGGTATAGCCCGGTCCTTTTGGGGTAGCAGCCTTGGCTAAGGTGTTGACCACTAGGGAGGGTTATGGCCCGCTCCGCCGCTCGGAATCGTTGCGGGCTGTTGGTTTCTCTTCTTTCCTTTGTAAAGGCTTGGTAGTGGACCCCTAGCCACTCACCTTGGAAGTGTTTAAGGGTCTAGCTAACCCGGCAAGATGGGGAACACGAACTGTGGGTAAAGTGTACAACCTCTGCAGAGTGTAAAACTGATCGATCAGCCGTGCTCACGGTCACGAGCGGCTTGGACCCTCACATGATTAATAAACTTGAAGATTAATGCAAATCATGGGTTGGAGGTTTGGTTTGAGGTTTCTTTTAAGGTTAAGTGGGTTGGTATACACTTACATCTAGTAACTAGGTGCTTGCTAATAAAACTTGACCAACTTATAAAATGCTTACCGCTGTGAACCATAGCCTATCCTTGATGGCCCCGCATTGTTTCCCCCACTTGCCGAGCTCCAACCATAAGTGTGCTCACCCTTGCTTACCGCCGTTCGCAGGAGAACGTCGGAGGCGAGGACGAGTACTGGAGTGACTTCGAGGAGTTCTAGGCATGCGGATCCCCCCGCTCATCGTGCCCGTGGATGTCAGCGATGGAGTTGCTCGTCGTCGTTTAGTTATCGTTTTGTTCGGACCTTCGAGTCCACCCTTATGGATGTAATAATGGATATCATACTGGTTTAAACTCTTGTACGTTTTATTACAGCAATGGTATTACTCTCGTTTTGTCTAATCACGTGTGTGTAAATGATCCTGGCGCACATGTGAGATGCATTCGGTTTTCCTTGTAAAATCGGGTGTGACAAAGTGGTACCAGAGCCGTGATGACTGTAGGTCGCAGCCTTAGTTAGAAATGGACGAAATTAAGGATTCATGTTCTAGAAAGCCTTATCATGCTTCAAATCATCTTATTTACGCATTAAAAATCTAATTTAATTTTGTTTATCATTTTAAACTATCATTTTGATTTATTCTGTACTCTGAGATCAGTTTTGCTTTGACAGATGGCCAGGACTTACATGACCCCTCGCAAGAGCACTGGTGGGCGTTTTCCTACTGGACAGCTGGCCCCTCGCCATCGTCTTGAAGATGTTGAGGAGGAACAGGAGGAGTTCCAGCCAGAGGTTGAGGTTGAGGAAGACCCAGAGGAGGTCCAGCCAGAAGAAGAAGAAGAGGATCCTGAAGAAGTCGAGATGGAGGAGGAGGAGCCAGAAGAGCCATTGGAACAGCCACAGCTGTACGATGGCACAGTGCTAGAGGCAGACGCAGATGGTGACATCGTGATCCCACCGGCGCCTGCAGTCAATGAGGAAGCACCCCCTGCACCTGCTGATCCTGTGCCAGAAGGTGATCCAGAAGACTCCAGTGATGACAGTGTGGGTGAGGATGATGGTGACAATGCTGCTGGCAACCCAGAGGAAGATGAAGATCCCCGCTACCATGGAGCTGAATACCATAAACACTCTACTGAAGCTGAGAATGGACGATTCTGCATTCTTCTGTGGGATGTTCTGAGGTATCTTGGGTATACCATAAGGCCTCTCTATGTGACCAAGCATTTCAGTGAGCCTGGAATGAGGGATTACTACACTTGCAAAGTTTACATCAGGAAGCCTCTGAATGATACTGAAGGATGGAGGTATCGCTCATCTCATCATAGCACAGCTCAGTTCTCTACGGATGACGCTGCGGTGAATGATGCAGCAAGGAGGGCGCTCTGGTCGGTCTGCCATGCTAATCGAGTGCAGTTGTTCCAATCGGAGTACCGTCATGTGCCTCGACGTGCAAGTGGCACAGAAGTGACCGTGGTGCCAGCAGGAGGCGATGACCGCATCGATGTCTTGGCACGGGTGACTGCTGCTCCGAATGCGGATCCGGAGGGAGCAACTTTGGAGATAAACAAGTATCATGAAGAGCTGCCGCAGTCGCTCGTGCAAAGATAGCGCGTCCGGAAGCACAGCCTTGCGGTGACGGCGACCGCCTCGAAAGTCATGCCATATCGGACTACAGCTTCCCCTCCACGCAAGAGGCTTCGTTATGGCACCGATGAAGCTACCACTCGTCTTGGCTAGGATCCTAGGATGCTCGCCCTTATCATTTACCTTTTCGATAGACCGTTCTCGCGTGAACGTATTTGCTTGTAATAATGAATGCTGTTTGCAAACATGCTTGAGTTGGATCTTTGCTTGATTGTAAATTGTATGGTGGAGTGATGGCCACTATGCAATCTGAAATTTTAAGTTAATTAAAGTTTGGTTTGGGTTTTATCGGTTGTCATTGCTTAATCTCTCATGCAAGTATGATTGGATCAAATCTGTTTTCGCAGTCATATGACATATCAGTAATGTTTTGCTTATAACTCAAGCTACAGAACTCCAAATGACATGAAACCAGTTGGGTTAGTTCACAAATTTAGAGGATGAATTTCTGTAAAAAATTCAATAGCATACAATACATATTCTGGGAATTATGCACGAAGTAATGAACAAGTCATAATCTGTAAATTTCTGCTGATATAGCCGTACTGTTTGAATTATATCTCGAGTTATACATATCCAAATGAGGTGATTCCAGTTGGGATGATTCCATAATTTTATACACTATAATCTGGTAAAAATTCGTGGTCATTGGGCAATTACACAGAAAGTTATGCATAAATCTTTGAGGTCAACAGAATCTGTCTTAACTGAAGTACATGCTGTCATTTTATTTTGAGTTATCCTCTTATGCAATGATTCAAGTACAATTATCTGAGATATGATTTTTCTAACGGTCAGATGGTAAACACCAGGTCCGGAGGAGGTCAAGACGTGCCACCTGTGATTCGGGCACATATTGCAAATCAACCAAACCCAGCACCACCTCCACCGATCAACCAAGCAATGGACCCGAACATGCAGCAGTTCCTGGCAGCGCAGATGCAACTGATTCAAAACCTTACCAACACAGTGCAGCAGATGCAAGCCCAACAAAACCAGCCACCACCACCGATTCCTCCACCACCCCCGCCACCAAGGGACAGGCACAAGGAGTTCATGAGCCACCACCCCCCTACATTTTCCCACTCACCGATCCACTAGATGCTGATGACTGGCTGAAAACTATCACTAAGAAGCTGGAAATCGTGCAGTGCACTGACAGAGAGATGGTTCTGTATGCTGCTGGAAGACTTGTGGGGCAGGCCGCAGATTGGTGGGATGCGTACTCAACTGCTCATCCCAACAGGCAGAACATCACTTGGCAGGAATTCCGTGACAACTTCCGCACTTATCACATTCCTTCAGGGGTTCTCAAGCTCAAGCAGAGGGAGTTCTTGTCACTGAGGCAAGGCAATATGTCAGTGACTGAGTATCTGGACAAGTTCACTCACTTGTCACGCTATGCACCTGATGAAGTCAACACTGATCCAAAGAGGCAAGAAAGGTTCCTGGATGGCTTGATTGGTCCTCTGAACTATCTACTGCAGAGACATCTTCCCGGACTTTCGTACGCCGGTGAACAAAGCTATTGGGCCGGAAAGCAAGAGAAAGGAGATGGGTGAACATAAACGCAAGTTTCAGTCTCATGGGCAGTCTAGCAGTAACACCCGTCCCCGTTACAGTTCTCAGCAGAGCCTGACTCCATATCGTCCTGGTGGTCAAGCTGGGAGGTACCCACGAACATGCAGCTCCAGCGCTCGTTTCAGCCACAGCGCTTCAATCCTCAGACACCCAGAGCTCCTACCCCTCAGCTGAGCCGTCCTAGCAACAACTCTGGGGCACCTGTCAGAAACACCAACCCTGTTCAGCCTGGAGGATGCTTCAAGTGTGGAGAGCTGGGGCATTATGCTAACAACTGTCCTAAGAGGGTGATGCAGACTCCGCAGAGGGACATTGGGAACAGGACTGGGCAGCCATCTTCGCAGGCTCGTACTCCACAGACACCCAGCAAGAGAGGCCAGCAGAGTCATGTGCGTGGCCGAGTCAACCATGTATCAGTGGAGCAAGCTCAGAATGATGCCGGCGTGGTATTGGGTACGTTTTTCGTCAACTCTGTACCTGCTACCGTATTATTTGATTCAGGAGCATCACATTCATTCATAACTGATCAATTTGTGGCAAAATATAACTTATCTATGAGTACAATGAAGAACCCACTGATAGTTAGCACTCCTGGGGGAGAAATGAAAATTGGTCATATATGCCCACAAGTAAAGATTAATATCATGGGGGTAGACTTTCTTGCTAATCTGGTAGTTCTAAAATCATGGGGGATAGATGTCATTCTTGGTATGGATTGGTTAAGGAGTTGTGATGGAGTTATTCAGTGTCGAAGAGGTCGATCGTTAACCGGTCCTCAAGGGGAAAGAGTAGAATATGTGAGTGCACCCTCATCCGTCAAAGGAGTTATGAACTCGTTGAAGGCAAGGCCTTGGAGGATATAAGGGTAGTGAATGAATTCCCTGATGTGTTTCCAGAGGATTTGCCAGGTATGCCACCTGATCGTGACATTGAATTTAGTATTGAACTTATACCTGGTACTGCTCCCATATCTAAAAGACCATATAGAATGGATGTTAAAGATTTAGCTGAATTAAAGAAACAAATTGAAGAATTGCTTAGTAAAGGGTTTATCCGTCCTAGTTCATCACCATGGGGAGCCCCCACACTCTTCGTTGATAAGAAGGATGGATCTAGGAGGTTGTGTATAGACTATCGATCACTTAACGAGGTTACTATCAAGAATAAATACCCTTTACCTCGGATTGAGGATTTGTTTGATCAGATGAGAGGAGCTAAGGCCTTCTCTAAGATAGATCTTAGATCAGGTTATCATCGCTGAAAATCCGTGTGGAGGATATACCAAAGACAAAGCATTCACTTCTAGATACGGGTTATATGAGTTCACCGTGATGTCCTTTGGCTCGACCAATGCACCAAAGATACTTTATGTATTTGATGAACAAGGTATTCATGGAGTATCCGGATAAGTTTGTTGTGGTATTCATTGATGATATATTGGTATTCTCTCGGAGTGAGGAAGAACATGAAGAACATCTGAGGCTTGTGTTACAGAAGTTACGGGAACATCGACTGTATGCCAAGTTCGGCAAGTGTGCTTTCGGTTGAAGGAGGTCTCTTTTCTCGGACACATCATCACAGATGGAGGCATAGCAGTAGATCCAAGCAAGGTTCGGGATGTATTGAACTGGAGTCCGCCTAAGAATGTGCCAGAGATCAGAAGTTTCCTTGGACTTGCATGGTACTATCGGAGGTTCATTGAAGGGTTTTCTAAGATAGTGAAGCCACTTACCACTCTGCTCGAGAAAGGAAGAGAGTTCAAGTGGGATGAGAAGTGTCAGGCTAGTTTTGAGGAGTTGAAGAAGAGGCTGACCACAGCACCTGTGTTGATCATGCCAGACATACACAAAGGGTTCGATGTATACTGTGATGCCTCTCGGCAAGGTTTGGGATGTGTGTTAATGCAAGAAGGAAAGGTAGTAGCTTATGCTTCAAGACAGTTGAGGAAACATGAACAGAACTATCCTACTCATGATCTTGAGTTGGCTGCGGTTGTTCACGCATTGAAGATCTGGAGACATTACATGATTGGGAACAAGTGTAAGATCTTTACTGACCATAAGAGTTTGAAGTATATCTTTACTCAGAAGGATCTGAATTTGAGGCAAAGAAGATGGTTAGAGTTGATCAAAGATTATGATTTGGATATCCAAGTATCATCCAGGAAAAGCGAATGTTGTGGCAGATGCTTTGAGTCGGAAGGGACAGACTAACATGCTATTGGGACACCTGTTACCTCAGGAGCTATGTTGGGAGATGGCACAGCTTAACTTGGGAATGGTTGCTTCGAGTGAGACTCTGACGTTAGAGATCGAGTCGACCCTTGAGCAGGATATCGGGGAAGGGACGGTTGATCGATGCCAAGATTGCGAATACGGAAGTTGATTAAGTTAGGCAAAGTTCCGGAATTCAGAGAAGATGAGCAAGGAACAGTGTGGTTTAAGAACAGAATCTGTGTACCTGAGATCAAGGAATTGAGAGAAGCTATCTTGAAGGAAGCACATGATTCAGCTTACTCTATACACCCTGGTAGTACCAAGATGTATCAGGATTTGAAGCAGAGATACTGGTGGTATGGAATGAAGAAAGATGTAGCAGCTCATGTAGCCTTGTGTGATGTGTGTCAAAGAGTGAAGGCTGAGTATCAAAGGCCAGCAGGGTTGCTACAACCTCTGAAGGTACCCGAGTGGAAATGGGAGGAAATCGGTATGGATTTCATAGTAGGATTACCTCGTACTCGTGACGGGTATGATTCTATTTGGGTTATTGTGGATAGACTAACCAAGGTAGCGCACTTCATTCCAGTGAAGACGACCTATACAGGAGTGAAGCTAGCTGAGTTGTATAATTCAAGGATAGTGTGTTTGCACGGGGTACCGAAGAAGATAGTGTCGGATCGAGGCACACGGTTTACTTCACGGTTTTGGCGAAGTTACATGAATCGATGGATACGAAGTTAAACTTCGCTCGCATACCATCCTCAGACAGATGGGCAGACAGAGAGAACAAATCAGATACTCGAGGATATGTTGAGAGCTTGTGCGTTGAAGAACAGTGGCAGTTGGGATAAGAGTTTGCCTTATGCAGAGTTTGCTTACAACAACAGCTATCAGTCCAGCATCAAAATGGCACCTTTTGAAGCTCTGTATGGAAGGAAGTGTAGAACACCGTTGTTTTGGAATCAGACTGGTGAAAGGCAATTCTTTGGACCAGACAGTATACGAGAAGCAGAAAAGCAAGTTGAAATCATAAGGGAGAATCTTAAGGCAAAGACACACAAGACGAAGAGTTATGCGATCCTCGGCGAAGAAAGGTGATCTTGGAAGTCGGTGATAATGCATACCTCGAGTGTCACCTATTCGGGGGTTACGAAGGTTTAATGTCGGGGGAAAGTTATCACCTCGATTTATCGGACCTTTCAAGATTTTAGAACGGAAAGGAGAAGTAGCATACCAGCTAGAGTTGCCGACACGAGTTGTCGGGAGTTCATGACGTGTTTCATGTATCACGGCTAAAGAAATGCACAAGTGAGGTTAGGATAGAACCGGTACGGTTAGAAGATATTCAAATGGAGAATGACCTGACATACAAAGAATACCCCGTTAAGATCTTGGATGTGTCGAAAGAGTTACCGGGAGTAAGATCATCAGAATGTGTAAAGTGCAGTGGAGTCATCACACCGAGGAAGAGGCAACTTGGGAAAGAGAGGATGAACTCAAGGAAGACTTCCCTCAGCTGTTCTCTAAATCTTCTGAATCTCGGGACGAGATTCTCTTTAAGGGGGTAGGATTTGTGACACCCTAAAATTCCATCACTAAAATCACTTAGCAACTTAAATTTGTCTTAGGAATTTAAGGAGATTAAATTGCTATTTAAATTGAGCTCTAAAAATATTAAAGATAATATAATAAACTTAGAAACAACAAGTGTATGTGCATCATCGGTTGACTTGCATGGTTTTTGGTTGCTTGTGTGGTCTCTAAAAAGTCTATAAAATATTTGAGAAAAGTTAGCAAAAGTTTGATTTGAATTTGAGTTGAAAATGGATTTGAAAATGAAGTTTAAAAAAAAGAAAAAAAAACAAAAGCGCGCCCGGCTCTATTTGGCCCAGGCGGCCGAGCCCAACTCCCCCGCCGCCCACCGCTCACCCCCCCCTCCCCTTTTTCTTTTCACCGCGGCACCGACAGGGGGGACCCACCCCGTCGCCCCTTTCCCCCTCCTTCCTTTCTTCTTCCCCGCATCCGTCGGCCGCCGCCGCATGCCGCTGAATCCGCCTTGCTCCCGCCCTCTCCTCTTCCTTTCCCTTCTCCGTGAGCATGCCAATTAAGGCAATTACTCCCCACCCAAAACCCACGGCCGTTTCCCTTACCATCTTTAAGCCCGGACGGCCCGCCGGCCATCAATGGCAAGCCGCCGCCGCCCCGTCCCCTAGCCGCTTCGCCTTCCCTTCCTCGGGCCCTTATAAGCTCGCTCACGCACCCCTTGGCTCCCCTTTCGCCTCTGCAACGCACACGCGCACGAGCCCGAGCTCAATTTCAACAGCGCCGCCGCCTCGGTTTCCGCCGCCGCCGTCGATTCGTCGCCGCCGGTGAAGAGCAAGACTTCCTGCCCGATTTCTTTGACCATTAGGTTCGCAAGGAGCTTGACAAGCACGTGTGCCCGCAGGTTTACGTCCTCGACGCCCGTGGCAGCCGCGCCCCGAGCTCACCGGAGCGCCGCCCGAGCCGCCGCCGTCGCCAAGCCGCCCCGTTGCCGCCTCTTCTCCACCCATTGGCCCGTCCTCATCTCCCGTGTGTGGTAAGCAAATCTCCCCCGCCCGGTTCCTTCCTTATCGCGCCCGCGTGCCTTCCCCGCGGGCTCGCCGGAGCAGCCGCGCCGCCCCCCTCACGGTGCCGGCCGCCGGGAGGCCTAATCGCGCCCGTAGAGCCCACGAACATGTGCGCAAGCTCCCCCACATCATTTTGCGCCAACCCATAGTCGAAGTAGTGGCCCGAGCGTCGTAGAGGGCTCACGCCGGCGAGCTCTTGCCGCACGCCGCCGCGCGCCCCCCCGTTCCCGGCGTCATCGCCGCCGCCCGCCACACGCATTCATCCAGGGCCGTTGGATCAAGCGCGGACGATGGGGATCACGTACCCCTTCGGTTTTAAGTGGGCGGTCCACGGTGGACCCATGGACCGCGCCCACGGCCGGTCCACGGTGCACCCATGCGCCATCCGCCGTTGGATCTAAGATCCACGGTGCGGAGTGGCAGATTTGATTAAGAACCCCTGGGTTTTCAAATATTAGCAAGCCGGTCCTTCCACCTTTTTGAATATTCACGGTTAGGTCCTGATTCTTGCAATCTAGCCCCTATCTACCCTGTTTAATTTTGTTTTAAGCCCTTTTCACTTCTTTTTGCACCTAAACCCTCTGATTTAATTTATAAAAATGTTTTAGCCCCTGAATTTATTCATAAACAACCCTGTAAACATAGTTTTCTTGCAAATAGGCCCCTGAAAACTGTTTTAATCATATTTTTTTTCATTTTAACTCCGTTTTTAGCGTTCTATATACCGAAATGATCGTCTCGACGAGTAGAATCTTTTAAACAGTAAATTTACCAGTTTTATTACTGTTTGGTGTACTTTTTTGTTTATTGATTGTTATCCATGTTTGACTCGTAGATATCGTGCCTGTTTCGTCCGAGCTCCCCGTCGGAAGTGATCCGAAGAACCCCGTCTTCGAGGAGGAGTTCACCCAGCTAGTAGAGGAAGGCAAGTGGCTTTCCCCCTCTGCATAATCTTTTTGAACCTATGACACCGCATGTTAAACAATGTTTACTATTCCCGTTGTTATGCATAAATCCGATGGGTAAACACCTAGCTAAGGACTTGACTAGATGCTTCACCACTTTACCTTGATCAACCCTGTTTAAACATATGCTTGGGGTAGATAAATGCTTAGTTGGCTCAACATAAGTTTGGTTATGCATTGTTTATGTTATACATCTCAAGTCTTGCTTATGTATGTGCTTGTATTTTAAACAAGATAACTTGATATAATCGGAACATGGAGAACCACCCAAGATAACAGTACAACCACAGTCCACATGGCTCTGGCTTAGCCAATTAATTAGGAGAGTGGGGTAGCTGATAGCTCTTTTCCGAGAGGGGCACAGGGGGCCGGAGTTGAAGGGGTATAGCCCGGTCCTTTTGGGGTAGCGACCTTGGCTAAGGTGTTGACCACTAGGGAGGGTTATGGCCCGCTCCGCTCGTCAGAATCGTTGCGGGCTATTGGTTTCCCTTCTTTCCTTTGTAAAGGCTTCGTAGTGGACCCCTAGCCACTCACCTTGGAATTGTTTAAGGGTCTAGCTAACCCGGGCAAGATGGGGAACACGAACTGTGGGTAAAGTGTACAACCTCTGCAGAGTGTAAAACTGATCGATCAGCCGTGCTCACGGTCACGAGCGGCTTGGACCCTCACATGATTAATAAACTTGAAGATTAATGCAAATCATGGGTTGGAGGTTTGGTTTGAGGTTTCTTTTAAGGTTAAGTGGGTTGGTATACACTTACATCTAGTAACTAGGTGCTTGCTAATAAAACTTGACCAACTTATAAAATGCTTACCGCTGTGAACCATAGCCTATCCTTGATGGCCCTGCATTGTTTCCCCCACTTGCTGAGCTCCAACCATAAGTGTGCTCACCCTTGCTTACCGCTGTTCAGAGGAGAACGTCGGAGGCGAGGACGAGTACTGGAGTGACTTCGAGGAGTTCTAGGCATGCGGATTCCCCAGTCATCATGCCTGTGGATGTCAGCGATGGAGATGCTCGTCGTCGTTTAGTTATCGTTTTGTTCGGACCTTCGAGTCCACCCTTATGGATGTAATAATGGATATCATACTTGGTTTAAACTCTTGTACGTTTTATTACGGCAATGGTATTACTCTCGTTTTGTCTAATCACGTGTGTGTAAATGATCCCGGCGCACATGTGAGATGCATTCGGTTTTCCTTGTAAAATCGGGTGTGACACATGCATTAAAACTCACGCGAAGGCGAGTCCGGAGTAAAACACGAGTTAAAAAGGATTAATTACAAACCATTGTTCACGACGAAGTAAAGGTTCAGAGTTCGGAAACAGCAGAAATAAATAAACTAGCGCGACGATACACATCACAGGAGGCCATCCGTGATGTCATCACTCGTCCCCTTCCACCCATTCCAGCTCCCAGCCGGGTGGAATCTCACCAGGCCAAACAACACCTGCAACAACATTTTTAAAGCAAGGCTGAGTATACTAATACTCAGCAAGACTTAACCGTCGGGTGATAACTACATCACCAAACTCTAGACATGAGAGGCTTTTTGGCCGGTGGAGTTCTTTTGCGAAAAGCAACAAAGAGTATGTCCTTACTTTCATTATTTTAGCACAAGTTCTAGTTGATTATCATTTCTAAGTGTGCCAACTAATTCAATCAAAAATTGTACAAGCAATTAATTCATACAATAATATTCACCAAGTTCCATCATTACGAGATATCATGGCCGCCTGATTAAGCAGTCTCGGATAACGGTGAGAGGCCGACAATCGATTAATTTAAACCTTGCAAGGTAGACCTAAACACACGGAGCGGTGCACCAACGAGCTAACACCGACCGGGCGGTTCCCAAAAATCCTCGGGTTGGAAGCGAATCTTACGATCCCGGGTACAAGGCTATCCGGAATGTCCCACCCAAGACACCCGCCCTCACACATGTACCCACCCCCCGGTTGCAAGGCGGTAGGTGATTACTCAAGAGTAGTAATAGTAAGTTCCCTCACCGTCTCATTAAGGTACTAGGCTTACCTGGGTCCCATTCCCGACAAGTGCTTAGTACGTTCAAAAGCTTAGCCCACAAAAGCCACCGGACCGGAGCCCAAGTCCCATGCTCTTACCACATGAGCAATTCATTTATAAAGATCTTATGATTCCAACATAAGAACCTATTCTCGCGAGTGACGAACCGTTAACACCAAAATTTGGTAAGGATTCGACTTGTGGGACAAACTCGGTGAGAGATCCGTCCGGTGGAAGGAAGGTTTCTTTGGATGCATTCGGCGAAAAAAAATCCGCGGTCGGCTATCCGCTTCCGTTCGGCAAGGGAACCGTTGAGCTGATTTTGCGGGATTGTACGGTGACGTGGCCCAAGCGGAAAGGACGAATGGATGAATAAGCGATCGAGCTTAGAGATAAATTGGGAATCAAATCCATTCGAGGTCGTGCTTGGCAGGGGTATAAATATGAACCCCGAATGTATGTAACGAGATGAAATCATTCTCAATACAAACCAGCTTTACGCCAAACCCTAGAGTCCATTTGTCGTGTCGTTGAGTTCTTCGAGAGGGTTCATCGATCCGTCGACCTCCGTGAGTACCGGCAACCTTGTATCATGTCTAGTATCATGCGGTGGATTTAGATCTGATGCAAGTAGTCTTGTTACCATGCTTAGTGTCATGCGGTAGATTCAAGCTTGGTTTCAAGAAGGTTTCTTGTTAGGTCATGAGCCATGCGGTAGGCTAAGATCTAGCTTGAAGCTAGTTATCGGCTCTATTGAATTCTGGCAAGATTCAATAGATTCATTAAGTTACCCTGTGTTGCTTTGAGTTTTTGCTTTATGTTTAAATTCATGTAACACCTTTTTGCCCAATCTAGATTGGTTTGGATCGATTTTTATCCCTTTTGATGATCCTTATGCGAATCGAGTTCGTGCCTTTGGCCAAATTAACACTTGGATCACATGCTCTTTGATAGCCGAAACCGAATCGATCTAGGTTGTTACGTGTTGCGGGTTCAAGCTTGCCAAAGTTCGTATAAATCTTGAAAGAACTGGGTATCACGCGGTAGATGCGAGGTTTTTGGGTTGTTTTGGAGCTAATCATCCGGTGGATTAGATTTCAAATCAATCCGATAGATTTATCTTACTTGGTAACGTTCGTTCCTTCTTCATGGACCCCGAATCGGCGTTCACCGTGATCGGTCATGTTCTTCATGAGTAAAACATGTGCATAATTCATGCTTTAAATATTGTATGCTTTTAGCTTTCCATATTTAGATCGTATCATGCGGTGGATAGATCTGTTTGTGGAACGTGGCACGATTCCAAGCAAGTTGTATCATGCGGTGGATAGATTCGCTTGGTGTCGTACCCGACGGGTTTTAAAGTACCTAGACATGCGGTAGACTAGTGCTTTGGACCTATGCGTGCTTGTTTATTACATATTTATGCTCGCGCTTTTACTTCATTTATTACTTAATGTTGATCATCACGAGGATCGGTCACGGTCTTGCGCACGTGCATCTTTGTTCGGATAAAGACGATTCGTCGTCACGCTTACGTCATCTATTCGGCTATGTTATTTTTTCCTTTTAAAAGCTCCCGAATAGTTTTAGTTTGCTGCGATAGCTTTCTATAGCTATATATCATTTCATCCGGCTCTATAGCCGTAAATATGGAACCGTCCGGTACCACCCGGCAAGTTCCAAGCTTTGAGATTTAACTACTTTGTCTCTTGTCAATTTTTCAAGGAAAATTGACTGGCACGTCTTGTGATCTCTTCGCGTGTGAAGCCGCCTTGTTCGGCTTGCTGTGTGCTTGGCGCTAGGTGCGGATTTTGCGTCAACACACTTTTTGGCATGCCCAGTGGGACAACAGCCGAAAACCAAGATGCCTGACATCGGGGATATCATGGATGTCAACATCGAAGACCTCTCTCCGGAACAGCGGCAACAGCTACAGGATGCCGTGGATCAATTCCAACAGAAGTGTTTGCTGTCATTCAAGAAGAACAGAAGCGGCGTCCCATACTTGAAAAATGAGATGCCCAGGGTGTTGTTTACCAGGAGAGAGTGACGCTACAACCCAAGAGAAAAGGGAGGAATGCATGCAAGCGTTCCGAGATACCGCGAACCACGTCTTAAGCAGGCACCATAGAGCTTTCCTAGGTTTGTTCAAACAAATGATGGTGGCTGTCTTCGGTCCAGGCATGGAGCAGGTGTTCAATAAAACACCCTTTCAAGGAGGCACCGTGGAAATGGGTGAGTGCAGTTCTCAACCGCCATTGCAAAGCCAGCCAGCCCAACCTCCTCCGCAGAGCGTTGGGAGCCAAGCCTTCCAGCCTCCTCCACAAGGTGTTGGAGGTCGGCCCGCTGAGCCCCCCACCGCAGCCGCATGAGGGCGACCGGTCCGGCCCACCACCGCGGGCGGCGCGGGTCAACTCCGTGCAACAGCCGAACCCGTACCCCCACGTACGGAGAGCTGGCATTCGGCTCGCCTGGAGCCCCGCTTGCTTCCGGCTACAGGATTGCCCCGGCCAAAGAACGAGCCGCAGAGGAATTTGTACGGCGGAGGCTACCACGAGGTGGGGAACTACGGAGCCATCGATGCCCTCCCAAATCCAGGTTACATACCGGCCACGGGCGCGCGGGAGGACGATATCCTAGCGCGAGAAGATGGCCGACTTGATGCGAATCAATTCGGCCTCAAGACAAAGATGCAAGGACCTACCTACATGCCTCCGTTCCCGGAGTGGTATTACAACGTGATCCCGCCGCCAAGAGTAAAGCCTCCGACGAAATTTACAAAATTTTCCGGCAGGATGACACGAGCACGGTGGAGCATATTGCTCGCTACCCGATGCGGCTTGGAGAGTGCTCATCCGAAGAGGCGTTCGCAGTCGGATACTTCCCCGCGTCACCGACGGGTGCGGCGTTCCAATGGTTTTCATCTTTGCCCCCTCGCTCCGTTAGCACATGGAAGGAGCCGGAACGGAAATTCCACGCCCACTATTTCAGCGGCAGCGCGGAAAAGAAGCTGATCGACCTCGCTACCCCGCGAGACACGGTGAGACGCCCTTGGAGTTCCTCGGAGGTTCGGGGAAGTCAAGGGCATGTGTTTTTCGCTAAATCTGCCGGATGACCAGTTGGCCGACATGGTCGTTGCCGGGATGCTGCCGGCCGTGCGTGAAAAGTCTGTTCGGCATGGAATTCGACAACCCGGGTCGGCTGTCCCAAAAGGCCGTCGTTGATGAGCAACCAAGCCTACGGTTTCAAGAAAGATGCCGGGTTCGGCAAACAACGACGACGTGGGGGATATCTACAATCGGTTCCTGGAAAAAGCCGACCGTATGGAGGATTCGATGATGACCGGACGTGGCCGCGGCCGAAATCATGTGGGGAAAAGAACCGTTGACCATGAATCGCGCCGGGTCAAACGCAGACCAAAGGCACCTACGATTTCGACATCACTAAAGCCGATAAGCCGTTTGAGCTCTTGGTGAAGGAGGACCGAATCAAATTGCCCGAAGGGCATTCCATGCTTCGGCCCGATAGAGTAAAGGAGAAACGTTACCGTGGCTTCCATGACAGGAACTCGCACTCCATCAACGACTTCGGGGTCTTCGGATGAGGATCCGTAAAGCCATCCGGGAGGGACACCTCAAGTTCGATAACAAGATGAAACCGGACGGCCACCCTTTTCCCCGAACATGATAGGCTTTTCCGTCAACATGGTGACGGCCGAGGAGAAGGGCAAGGTCAAAGTCTTGACTTCGGCCGGGGCAAGGCGAGGATGGAGCAAGAGACCCGAATGTCAAGTGACCTTGGAGCGAGGTGCATGGTGAAGCCCCCCGCGTTCTCGGGAGCCGAGGTCGAAATCGGGGGAATCATCTAGGGCCAAACCCGGGGTGACCACGCGCATCCTCCTCAATAAGTGGCGGCGCCGGAGAAAGAGCGCTACCGAAACGGAAGCACGAGGAGGAGAGGCGTAGGGCCGAAGAGGAAGCACGCGGGGAGAGATCTAGAGCAATATACGCGCGAGCGGCGAGCGCGCGCACCGGGGGGTGTGCATTCTTCGAGCACCGCCGGAACGAAGGGTTGAAGCTTCCCACGCTGAGAAATTGCCCTGAATGCAGCGATAGGTATTTTGAGTATAGGCGGAGAGCGCCAATCGCCGATCCGTCCATGAAAGAATTGGAAGGATGCATCCTAGCGAGGATCGGCGTCAAAAAATTGAAGTCATCGATCACCCCAGGAAGAGACAAGCTGCTTTGAGGTGGGCTGATCAGGAAGAAGACGAGGACGAGTACATCTGGCAAAAGGGGCAATGGTGCCCGCCCGGCCTAAGAAAGAGTCGGAAAAGGAGGGTTCAACGCTTGAGGAACCGTGAACCGAGGCGGGCGGGAATCCGGACAAGACGGGTGTGGCGTCCAAAGGATAAACCTGAAGGGTCAAACTGTTCGGCTCCAGCGTGTATGGTATATTTTCTGCCGAATGAATTTATGGCTCCTGCTAATCAGGTTGTGCAGGAAGAGGCGTCCCTGGACGATGAGCAGATTGAGGGACTGATGGCGCAGCTGGTGCTAGCCAAGCAAGCCATCTTCGACAAACCGGCCAAAAATCGACACATGAGGCCGCTATACTTGAAGGGATATGTCAATGGCAAGCCATTGACCAAGATGTTTGTCGACGGTGGAGCGGCGGTCAATGTAATGCCGTACACCACTTTCAGGAAGCTTGGCATGGGCCCTGGCGATCTGACACCTACAAGCATAATACTGAATGATTTCGCCAGGAATCCCTCAGACACCAAGGGGTGCGCCCACGTGGATCTGATGATCGGGTCCAAAACACTACTCACAACCTTCTTTGTCATCGAAGGTAAAGGAGCCTACGACCTACTACTCGGACGGGATCGGATTCACGCCAACCGCCGCGTCCCATCTACCATGCATCGGCGCTCATCCAATGGGTGGATGATGATATTGAGGTGGTCCAAGCGGGATGACTCCGTGAGCGTTGCAAATGTGGAACCGACTTTCTAGGAATATCAAGGCATTGATCGTTTCTCGGGGAAAAGACGGGGAGAAGGTCTCGTTGAGCCTATCGGCGGCGATCAACACCGATACAAGCAATCGGCTCTTATAGCAATTTTTAATGGATAACCCCGTCGATGGCACCGACGGCAAGTTGGGGCGAGGATTCATGTCGGCCGATAAATTAGAGGAGATTGACATTGGAAGCGGTGAGAAACCAAGGCCGACATTCATGAGCGCAAACCCGCACTTAGACTTCGGGGAGGAATTGATCAAGTTGCTTAAGGAATACAAGGATTGCTTCGCACGGGATTACTCGGAGATGTCCGGACTAGACCGTTCCATTGTTAAGCATCGCTTGCCAATCAAATCCGGTTTTAAACCTTACAAGCAACCTCCCCGGAAAATTTACAAAGACGAAGTATTGGCCGATGTGAAGAAAGAAGTTGAAAGATTACTTGATGCAAACTTCGTTCGGCCATGCGATATGTGGAGTGGATCTCTAATATTGTCCCCGTCTACAAGAAGAATGGAAAGATGAGGGTCTCGCATAGATTTCGGGGATTTAAACAAAGCTACTCCCATGGATGGTTATCCCATGCCCGTTGCCGATTTGTTGGTGGACGCTCGCCGCCGGACACAAGGTCATCGGTTTCATGGATGGTAATGCGGGGTATAACCAAATTTTTATGGCAATAGAGGATATATCAAAGACCGCCTTCGGATGTCCCGGTCACATAGGCCTCGTTTGAATGGATAGTCATGACATTTGGGTTGAAGAATGCGGTGCAACTTATCGGCGAGCCATGAACTACATCTTTCACGAGCCGATCGGCAAAATTGTCGAAATTGACATTGATGACGTCGTGATCAAGTCTCGAGTCATGACACGCATTTGGAAGACGTGAAAAGGACTTTGGAGTGCACCCGAAAGCATGCTTTGAAGATGAATCCAAACAAATGCGCTTTTGGGGTATCACCGGAGAGTTCTTGGGGTTCTTAGTCCACGAAGGGGGGATCGAAGTTGGCAAGAAGAAGGCCATTGATGAAGTTGTCCCTCCAACTAATCTCAAGGAATTGCAATCACCGCTCGGCAAAATTAATTTTGTAAGGAGATTCATCTCAAACCTATCACGAAGGTTTTGCCGTTTTCTCCATTGCTGAAACTTAAGAAAGATCAGAAGTTCACGTGGGGTGACGAACAACAAAAGGCTTTTGACGAGATCAAGCAATACATGAAGGAGCCACCAGTACTGGTTCCTCCTCAGTTGGATAAGCCTTTCAAGTGGTACGTGGTGGCCGATACCCAAACCATTGGATCGGCCCTTATTCAAGAATTCGAAGGAAAGGAACGGGTAGTAGCGTATCTTAGCCGAAAATTACTTGATCCCGAAACCAGGTATTCGGCTGTGGAGAAGCTGTGCCTATGCGTGTACTACTCGTGTACAAAGTTTCGAGACCGCTTGTTGAATGCCGAATGCACCGTATACTCTAAGTTCGATGTAATAAAACACATGTTACTTATGCCAATTTTGAATGGCAGAATTGGCAAATGGATCCCGGCTTTATCGCAGTTTGAGTTGAAGTTCGAATCGGCAAAAGCCATTAAAGGTCGATCATTGCCGATTTTATAACCGAACATCGCGATCCGTCAATTGATTTGCTTGAAATTACCCCTTGGGCTTTATTTTTGATGGGTCGTCATGTGGCAAAGGTGGGGGAGTAGGGATTCTGCCGATTTCGCCTAGAGGTGAGATGTTTGAGTTTGCCATCCCTATACAGCCCACTGTTACAAACAATCAGGCTGAGTACGAGGCATTGCTTCGGGGGCTTCAATATTTGAGAGAAGCCGGGGCCGTTTCGGTTGAGGTTTATGGAGATTCAGAGTTGGTAATAAAGCAATTGAACGGCCAGTACGAATGTAAAAGTGAAGCGCTGAGGAGTTACTACGAAGAATGCAGGGAAATCTTGAAGAGCTTTCCGTTGGTGACTCTACAGCATATTCCTAGGGAACATAACGAAGAGGCAAACAGGCTGGCTCAAAGCGCCTCGGGTTATAAAGAAGATCAAGAAGCGTTCGCCGCAGAGATATGTACGCTAGGATTGGATCTTGCAGAGGATGATTGGAGGAAAGAGGTCGTTGACTATTTGAAAGATCCATCCCGAAAGGTCACTAGGAAGCTCAGGTACAAGGCCATAAAATTCGTTCTTCTGGATGATAATTTATTTTACAAATCATTAGATGGGGTATTGCTACGATGCCTGGGTCCGCAGGAAGCTAAAAGGATGATGAGTGAAGTGCATGATGGGATATGTGGAGCACACCAATCGGCCTACCGCATGAAATGGGTTATTAGGCAAGCTGGGTGCTTTTGGCCGACGATATTAGAGGACTGCTTTGAGTATTACAAGGGATGTCAAGACTGCCAGAGGTTTGGAAATATTCAAAGGGTTCCTGCATCAGCATTAAATCCCATCATCAAGCCATGGCCATTCGTGGGCCGGGGTATAGACCGATTGGCCGCATTAATCCACCATCCAAAGAAAGGGCATAAATTTGTGCTTTTGGCTACGTACTATTTTACTAAATGGGTTGAGGCGATTCCACTGAAGAAGGTGACGTCAGAAAACATGGTTGAATTTGTCAAGGAACACATCATCTATCGGTTTGGAATCCCTCAAACAATCACAACTAATCAAGGAGCCCAATTCGTATCCTTGGAGTTCAGAGAATTTGCCGAAAGCATGGGAATCAAATTGTTTAATTCTTCTCCTTATTATGCCCAAGCTAATGGTCAGGCAGAGGCTTCTAATAAGATCATGATCAAGCTGATACAAAAGAAGATCGACCGAAGCTAAGGAGGTGGCATTTGGTACTCAGTGAAGCGCTATGGGCTTACCGAATGGCCCCTCATGGAGCTACAAAAACATCTTCTTATGAATTGGTTTATGGACATCATGCGGTTCTACCTTGGGAAATACAATCAGATTCCAGGAGAGTTGTTTTACAGAAAGACTTAAGCTCCAAAGATTACAGTGGCTTAATGATGGATGAGCTAGAAGATCTGCACATGATCCGTCTTAGGGCCCTGGAAAACATCGAAAAGAACAAGCTGCGGGTTGCCAAGTATTATAACAAGAAAGTAAAGGTTAGGCAATTCGCAGAAGGGGATTTAGTTTGGAAAGCATTACTGCCGATTGGAACCAAATACAGTGAATTCGGCAAATGGTCCCCTAACTGGGAAGGACCCTTTCGCGTGGTCAGATGCGTCCCTGGTAATGCATACATGTTGAAAACTTTACTAGGAGAAGAATTTTCCGCTGCACTAAATGGGAGATATTTGAAGAAATATTATCCTAGTATTGAAATCGATCGGTGATCACCAGCAGTGGGATTACATGCATCCGATACGAATAGCCGACGCTCAAGAACGAGGCCGCCTTTAGAACAAAAATTCCCAAACGTAAGGAATGGCCAGTGCCTAGATGCATTGCCCTTAGCACAAAACTACATTATAACCGCTTCTTGCAGGTTTACATCCAACAACCCTGGTGATCGGAACTTCGAGGAGGCGGGAAGCAGAAGGCCTGGAGTAAGAAGCGAAAGTATGATTCAATCTTTTCTTTGCTTCTTCGGTGCTCCCTCTTCAGTTGCTCCAGGACCACCGTAACGGCAACTTGGAATGCATGGGGATGACCATGATTTGCTGCCTCCACCAAGCTGTCCCAAGCCGCTTTCAGGTTGTTGTACCTATCAGAGACATCTGAGACAGAGGAATGGTTATTAGGGGCAAAAACTCTTGTCGCGGGACCTCTCCGCAATGTCCTGCATAGACAACTCAGTTTCACGAGTACTCAACGATAGAGGATTGGCTACTCAGAAGCCACGGCTGCTTACCTTCATCCACTGCTCGGCCTGGCGGATCGCCTCCAGGTGCTTAGCCACCATCGCCGGCTCGACAAGATCGTCCGCGAGCAGCTCTATTCCGCCGCGACTACTCGCGGTGGCCTCCGTCATCGGCGCAGAACGGATGGGCTCTGCATCCTGGATCTCCGGGGAGCGGATAGCCACCTCCAGAGCGACCTCTGGTGACGTGGTGACCCCCTCTCCCCCGGCCGCCACGGCGGCCTCCTCGACGACTTCTTCCATAGGCTCGGGGGCTCCTCCCGCAGCCTCCGGGACCTCTGGTGTCGACTTCTGCATCGGCACCCCCGCAGGGATGTCACTACCTTCAGCCTCAGCGCCTGTCAAAGAGAAGACAAGTGCATCAGCGACTACGACTACTCCTCGAGGAGCTCCATAGCTTCAGAAGAGTACTCACCTTCGACTACGCTGGCCTCCGGCAGCGGCGTTTCGGTAGCCGGCGGCTCGGGCACCGCCTGGGAAGCAGGAGCGGACTCCTCGGCGGGCGGCGCGACTTCTTCCGCCACCGCTGAAGAGGGTTCATCCCCCTCCCAGGACAGATCCGTGGATTTCCTGCAGAAGCACACACAATTGGTCGTCAGTCAACCTCGACTACTACAACAAGTACCACTTGGGAAGATGCAGTACTTACAAGTTCGACCGGACTATTGTCACGGCCGGGGCACCAAGGATGCTGGCGATATCGACCAGTCCACCCTCGGCGGGCGCCTCCTCCTGCGCCTCTGCGGCTACCACCTCCTCTGCAACGGCGGCCGGCGCGGCCGCTCTCCTCGCGCTCCCGAAGCCACCACCTCTTCAACGGCGGCGGCTACGAGCTCCGTGCTCCCCCCGTGGAGCGGGGGTTGGCGCTCCAACCGCGCCAAAAGCTCCTCAACGGGGGGGCGGGACTACGACTTCCGGCCGCCCCCCCACCGTGTCCCATACGCCTTCGTCGCCCTCTTCGACGGGCTCCGCGGCGGCACCTCCCCGCATACAAGGAAAACTACTCATCGGCAAGGGTACTCGTGCGATGGGTACTCGACTACTCTAGTCAAGACATCTTACCTCCCGAGGCATGGTCTCCGAGACCTTAAGCTTCCTTGCCACCCGCTTGCGGGCGGGGTTGCACGGCTTCCGTGGCGGCGCGGCCGAGTGCTAGCCTCCGGGCTAGCCGGAGGGTCTTGCACCAGAGGCACATGAGGTAAGCCTGGACGGCTAAACCTCGACCGCAACTGAAAGTGGTCCTGCAACGTCTCGTCGTCGTCGTCGTCGTTGTCGGTGGTGTCCTCCACGATGATGGTGTCATCGCCTTCACCGACTTCTCGCCGCTCTTTTGCCTTCCCTTCCTTCGGGATCTCGATCCCGCTCGGGGTGGTCCGCGGCTCGAGACGAACTTTTTCAAGTCATCCTGCAAGACACGAAGACATCAGCACATCTACTCCAAGTAAGGACTACTCGACTAAGGGAGTACGACTACTCACCTCCTTTGGCGGGCGCGCGGCGGAGTACTCTCGGACGGGGGCACGCCGTGTACGGCGGCATATCCTTGAAGATCCGCGACAGCCTCTCGATGATGTCGCTGTCGTCCAGCTCGCCTCCGCGGCATCCACGACGTGTCGTCGTCGCCGGTGTACTCGAAGCCCAAGGTGTCTCGAGCCATCAATGGCCGCATCCTCCGCTTCATGAAACCGAAGGCCACGTGCTCGGCCCTCGGTCCCGCTTCACCGAGCACCTTGATGTGTGCCGGCGGCTCGGGAAGCCGGATCCCCTCCCCGCATGGTGGGCTCCGTGTTCCACCACTCACGGTGCACCGGGCCGCCGTCCGCTCGGCTTCGGCGGGGGCGGGGTGGTGGTTCGTGATGTAGAACCACCTTGTCTTCCGGTCGGTGTTGGAGTCAACAAGCTTGTACGCCAGGTACTACTCCGCGGCGTCTTCTCTCAACTGGATGCCGGCTCCTCCGACTACCCTTGGGTTGGTGGCAATTGGCTACGGCTTGACCCGAAGAACTTCCGGAAAGGATCCGGCGCGGCTTGATCCCAAGGAAGGCCTCGCGAAGTGCACGAAGACCGCGACGTGGAAGATACCGTTGGGGTTCAGATTCAGGTACTCGACTCCATAGTACCTGAGGAGACCCTTGAAGAAATCGCTGGCCGGGAGCGCAAGCCCGCGCTCCATGAACCGCGCGAACATTGGAATCTCGTCTTCAGCTTTCTCCATTGGATATGGATCTCCAGCAGCCGGCCCTCCACATGTCGACCTCTTTCTCCTCGGATGAACCCGCCGTTCGGGAGGGCCACCGCATCTTCCGTCTTCACCTTGGACTTCTTCCACTCGCGGCTTGGATCGGCCCGCGGTGGAGACATTGGCGGCACTACTCCGGTGGCGACCGCGGCGGCCTCTTCGCGGCCCCTCTTCTTCCCGGCGGCCTTCGACGACTTGGACGGTGACGGCTTCATTCTCCAAGTACAGGGCGTCTTCACACGCATCCGCTCGGGGGCTACCCTAAAAGCTTTGGGTGGCGGCGCACTTGGATCTACTATGGCGACAGCGAGCGCTGGGAATGGATCTACTTCAGATGGAATCGAAATGACTGCAGCTCGGATGGGTGAAAAACCCTAAGGGTTTTGGTTTCTATTTATAAGTCAAACCGGCTCCGCAACGGCCGGCTGGATAAGTCCACGCGCAGCTGACTCAGCGGCTAAGCGTGACCCTTCGTATTCTACCGGTCGACGCGCCTCACCTCGAGGGCTCGGCTACTTCTACTCGACTACCTGGGAAGCGGCTAGTCTCAAAAGCATCTCAGGACACATTCTTCACGATGACCCTTCAATTCGAGAGGAAGTACTCGACTCAAGGCTCGGGGGCTCCGTGCCACGTGTCCTTCGGTTTTTTCTCCAGATTTTTCGGGATTTTCTTGCCAAGACTTCAGATGGACCCTCAGCCAGAGCCTACGGCTCAACCTAAGGCTCGGGGGCTACTCCATATGGAGTGCGATTTTGCAATCGCACGTCCATATCAGCTCTGGCTTCAAGACAAGACGGGCATTTTTTGAAGACCTTCGAAGGCGGTGCTCGAGGACGCTTGGGACTACTCGAGAAGACTTCAAGATTGCTCAAACATCGGTGGAGTACATTCCGGCCTCGGGATGCTTCGACTACTCTTGAGGACTTTTGACTTGTAGCACTCGGGGACGCTTGAGGACTACTCGTTAAGGCCGTCAAGACTACTTTAAGCTATCCTTCTCGACTACAAAGTACACGAGGGCTTGTCGTCCGGACCTCCCCGGGCCCACTATCTCGGTGGGTACCGGGACCGACTACTCGGTGGGCCCCCGGGACTACCGGCTTGCGCTACACGGCACCTGAAGGCGTGGAGCACAAGGACTGTGGAGGAGAAGTACTCGGTTAGGAAGCTGTACATGTCCCGCACTGTATGGAAGACTCCTAGACGTACTCGACTAGTACTCTCTCCCTACTCCGACTTGTAACCCTGCCTCCCGGACTATATAAGGCGAGGCAGGGACCGATCTCTAGGATCACCTCAACACACCTCATCTCATACAACCCACGGCGCACTATTGCACCATCTTGTAATCGTGTCCAATCAATACAGAGCTACGCAGCATACATGACGTAGGGTATTACGCACCTCGCGGCCCGAACCTGTCTAAATTGTGTGCCACGTGTCTCTTCCTTCGAGTTACCGATCTCGGCGAGGCCACATTCATCTACTTCGGGTACTCCCTTAGTAGGTTGCCGGTCTAAAACACCGACAATTTACCTCCCACTAGTGCCTCCAAAGCCATACGACGCTCGCGCTCGGCCCGGCAACGAGCCGTGATGTCCCCGAGGTCATGCTCCGGGGTGCCGAACGCGGCGGCGCGGCTTGATGGCCGGTTCTCTGCTCGGGCGTGGCATCCTCTCGCTTCAAGGGAAGAATCGGAGGAGATGCACTCGGGCATGTCTTCGGTCCCGATGATTTCTTCAGGAAGCAGATCGAGGCTGAAGGAGGAAAGGTAGAGGGGAGGTAAAGCGCGAGATTATATGAGAAAACAAGAAGAAAATCAAGGGAAAACTCACTCTCGAATCGTGCGTTTCTTCGGGGTGCCGCTCTCCTGGGGTTGCTTGCCTTTGTCCATGGCCTTGGGGTTTTTTCCTGCGGGAACGAGGAGGAGATGAGAAGTGATGGATGAGTGTGCGAGTGGATTTGCGGTGGCATCTCGGCAGACTACTTTATTGACCTGGGGAGTGCATTGGGAGTGATGACCGGCCGGACACTATTGGAATACCAAGCGGCGGGGTTTTCTTCCCGAATGTGAAGGGTTTTCGTCCGAACAACGTGCTTACGGATTGCCGATTCGGGGATCTTCGCGGATTTTGCGCCAAGGGGCATCCGTTTTCGCGTGTTCGGCTCAAACGAGTTCCCCGAATACGTTTAAGAAAAAACAAGATTCACGGATGCAAACATGGAAAAAATCATCACAGTGCAAGCACAGAAATCAAAAGTTCTTTATTCATTGCCAATATCAAACATCCCTAATACAATCTAATCAAAGAGCCTATTCAACACAGACTGGGGATGAGTGAGTTCGGCAATGGCGTCGCCGTGGCCATCGAGGCACTCCAAGATGATCTCGATCTCCTCGATGTCTTCTGGCGCGCCGCCCTAGAAGCCGCGCGGCCTGATGGAGTAGACAACATCAGTGTGCGTCGCCATGGCGGCCAGGCCCAGAGTGGTGCCCAAGCGGATGCCATGGGTGGCCACTTCGTCCACACGGTGCTCCACCGCAGCAAGGCGCTCCGCCGGCGTATCTCCGAGGGCGTTCACCTTGTCGGCCAATTGCTCCACCAGCATCTTTAGCTGGTTGAGCTCGGCGTCACGGGCTGCAAAGTGCAAGAAAAAGGTGATTAGCATCAAAAGCCGGATTGGATTAAGGAGCGGTTTCGCAGTCGTACCGTCGATGGTCGCCGGCGCGCCGCTTGCGCCGGTCTTCCCACTCCAATTCGGCTATGCCGAGCTTCTTGGAGACGTCTTCCGGTTCGCGCCGGGCCACCTCTAGCTCCTCCTTGAAGCGGAGAGCATCAAGTTCCCCGTAAGGCACGAGGGAGTAATGGTCGGACTCCGAGGAGTTGTCCGGTAGGGGGCCGACCGGCCGGTGCAGAGGATGGATTCCATTGAATCAACCTGAAACAAGGATGACCGTAAAAAACAAAAGGGGATCAAAGATGAATCGTAAAAGAAGAATTGACGATCATTGCCTCCCGCGCGCACTGGCGCGGCTCCCCTCTCGCCTCATCGGCGGCGCGGCGCCGGTTGTTGCTACTCGCCATGCTCCTGGGATTTGCGCTGGTTGGGAAAAGAAGACTTGATATTGGCAAAGATTTGAGAGCTAAAGGCTTGGTGGAGAGCTGGGGGCACCCACGGTTTTCATTTATATGCCTGGCAAAACAGATCGTGGCCTCAGGTCGTGGCTCTGGATCGTGGCGCATATCCCAAGAAAATTGGAAGGTGGAGAGGTTTCCTTGACCAATCCGCCGTCGGGTCGTTTGGAGTTCAAGGCTGAGTCATATTCGGTTGATTGGCTCGGCTGAAGGGAGTCAAAGTGCCGTTCGGGTATTGGCACTTCTTTACCGAATGGGTCGTTCGGCGTTGCAGTTAAGGACGTGCGAGGGAAAATAGAAATAAAATTGCAAGAGCAAATGCTACAAGAGCGACCGGTTCGAATACACATCGATCGAAACATCTAGATGTTCAAGTATTTCGTAATTACATTGGAGGCATTTGATGTTGCTTGGTGGAAGTTCTCCATCCGTTCTTGATAATCTTTACGGGCGTCGGACGGGATGGTGAGTTCTCGCATTACATTGATTCACCTCGGCTATGGCCGATGTTGCTTCCTCTTGGGTCTTCTCTATCAATCCAAGGAGTTCGGCTATTTTCTTGTCATCGGCTTCTATTTCAATTGACGAGACTTCTCGCTTCCGCCTCCAATGCGGCTTTTCTGGCGATCTTCAATTCACGAGCGGCTTGCAGATTGGCAATTGTCTCTTTGTGACTCTCAGTCTGAGATAGTGCTCCCTTCATGGCTTGCTCAGCTTTGGCCCTCTTTTGTTCAACGGCTGGGCGGGAGGACACCTTTTTCAGAGCTCGTCGTATGGGCACGTAATGAATATTCAGACCGGAGATGGATTCAAGTGAAGCATTGATGTCCTCAGGAAGTTCGCGGCTGATGGGTTCAAGCATTTCTTCAAAGTGATCGAGCTCTTTGAATTGATCTCGTGCATCTCTTTGCAGCCAGGCAAAAATTTCCTTGAGTTTTTCTTGCACCATCTCTGACAAAGTTTGAGGCACTCCTTCCCCTGTCTCGGCAACTGGATTGTACCCCATTGACAGGTTTGATGATGATGAAACCCGATCCCGAGGGAGCAATATTGCCGAGTCGAGTATTGGAAGTAAAGGATAGCGAGGATTAGGTGCAAATGTGTACCTCATGCCCGACTTCTTGAGCGGAGCGGGATGTTGTTCGGGGGGCGAGCCCCGGAATCACCGGTGAAGGGGATATTCCGGGCAAAGTCGAAGCTTCGTGTGAGAGGGTGCCGATGCGGTTTCGGCAACTCGAAGCTTCGGTCGGAGAGGAAATGGGTTCACCTCTCGCTAGGATTGATGTTTCTGCCCGGCCGCAGGTGACCGAGCCCTTGGAGGACTTGGGGAATCCGGTTGAATAGGGGAGTTCATCCCCGGCGAGGTTGGTGTTTCCGTCCGAACAGGGGGTGATTGAGTATCCGATGAAGATGAGATTTCTACTTGGACGGATGGCTCGGCCACCCGGGTGGACTTACCTATTGAGATACCGGGACATCCACAAGATTGTCACCATTGTTTCCTACGAAAATACCGGATCAAGAATGAGTGCCGGTGTTGATCTTTAAAGGAAAGAATGATAAAGGTCATACCGAAAGGATGGAGTATTGACAGGTTCCGAAGCCGAGGATTGTCGAGTTCTAGTCCGAAATTGCATGAGATGTAATTTATCGAAAAAAAATAATTATGTGATCAAGAAAGGAAGAAATTTTACCTCAACAAGGACTTTCTTGATGGTTCTCCTCCTCTTAGCGTTTGGAGGTGCAATCGAGACAGAGCCTTGCTTCCTATCAACGGTAATGCCGGGACGCAGTTGGATCCGTCGTAGCATACCTAGCCATTAATTGAGCCGGGGTTGGTGATCTAAATCCCAATGCCGAGATTGGGCCCTCTTGCATTGTAAGTGATCTCCCTGGCTAGAGGGGCAGGTATTGTGTTCTGTGGGTAAAGAAAACAAAATCAGGATCATGGTTAGAGGAGGAAATGTCTGATTTGAGGATTAATCGTAGTACCTCTGAGGTTGGTTGAAAATCGTGGCATCGGTTCTATACGTAACAAATGCACGGGCTCACTAAAGATATGGTCATGGAATTCTTGCCACCAGGGAGTTGAAGGTGGGGTGAGCTACCGTTGTAGGGGTGAAAGGCCGGTGTAAACGGAGGAACCGCACACATACCGAAAAACTCGTCGGGTTTGAGTAAGTTCTTTGATTTCCTCTCTAGGCTTAAGGAACTCATGCGAAACAGTCTCGGGGGCATCCGGCCACATCCAAGTTGCCGGGCCATCATGTTAGGCCGATAGTATTCATAAGTACTTGTGATTTAGCCTCCCTCCACCGAATTCGACTTTGGTAGAATGCACGGGTGGAAAATGATGTTGAAGATTTCCGTAAATCTTCCATCCCGGCGTTCGACTTCAAAGGAGAACTCACGGGGGAGAGTTAAATTATCATTGTCCAAATAAGGGAGCCGCGAGAGGATTTGGGAAACCTTTGAAGAAGAGCTCGAAGAGCCGGGCCGATATTCCGCTTGATGAGGACGGTTGAAGCGGCTTCTCCATAGGTGTGGCATCCTCTCGGTGACTTGGGGTTCCCCTTCATGATAACCGGATGAAGGGAAGAGCCGGGTGTTCGAGTCAACGCCAACAATCGGGTGCATGTGCGGTTGCGGCCACATTTGTACAAACCACCAAGGACCATTGACACATGCTATCCTTTGGCTGGTGTACATTTGGGTGACAGCTTGATGAAGCATGTGGTACACACTGCCCAGGAGGTATTTCCCAAGGGGAAGGCGATTACCATTGGCTAAGTGTGAAGCCATTACAATGTGATTCAGAGTAGGCTCATTGGCTTTACCACAGAAGATGAACCTGCACAACCACATGTTCAAGAACGCCCTGTATTCAACTTCACCAAGGGGACCATCTTTCATATGATTCTGGATATAATTTTTGTATCCACTCCCTGGTTTCACCCCTGTTTGTCTTGTGGAACCTTTGAAATCCCAGGGACGAACGGATCCTCGTAATGTCAAGGCCGGTGATCATGTATACATCGGCCGCAGTTGGGGACATTGGGTCGTGACCAAAAAGGAAGGCGTTGACGCCATTTGACCGAAGTGGCAAGTCGCTATCAAGAGGTCTTCGTTTTTGGGGGTCTCGGCTAAAGACGACTCCAAGCATTGAGCAATGCGGAGGGTATCCCGCTTTTGGGTCCCGGCACTTTTATCCACGAGGACTCTTTGGTACCAATTCTTCCGACTCGCGATTGGGGGCAAGGGCCGCTTCTTAAAAGCATCCCGCCACAGGGGGAGGCTTAGTTAAAGCCGCCTTGAAGGGGATCCTTTGGGATTCACCCGCGATAAATTCTCGAGGATCGAAATTCCCACGGGACCAAGGAAGTAGGATCTTGAATTGGCCTCGGTACGGATTAAAAGCTCGGTGGAGAGCTCCTGGAGGAAAGCGGAAAAGAAATCTCAGGTAAAAATTGAAAATCTGAATGCCGAATGAAGCTTATGGTGGAGGAATTTACCTGAGCAGCCTGATTTTGAGCCGCCATTAGGGATTTGAGCTCCAAGAAAGGGGATCTAGGGTTTGGATCTGAACGAAGACTTCGACGGATTGCTAAGAGAGAGAACGGGTGTTGAACAGATTCGATTTGAAGACGTTGGTGGCTAGAGTCAATTCCGAATAAAATTACTTTTATCCCGTAATTGAAGGGGCATGTGTTAACACCAAAATTTGGTAAGGAGTCCGACTTGTGGGACCAACTCGGTGAGAGATCCGTCCGGTGGAAGGAAGGTTTCTTTGGATGCATTCGGCGAGAAAAAATCCGCGGTCGGCTATCCGCTTCCGTTCGGCAAGGGAACCGTTGAGCTGATTTTGCGGGATTGTACGGTGACGTGGCCCAAGCGGAAAGGACGAATGGATGAATAAGCGATCGAGCTTAGAGATAAATTGGGAATCAAATACATTCGAGGTCATGCTTGGCAGGGTATAAATATGAACCCTGAATGTATGTAACAGAGACGAAATCATTCTCAATACAAACCGGCTTTACGCCAAACCCTAGAGTCCATTTGTCGTGTCGTCGAGTTCTTCGAGAGGGTTCATCGATCCGTTGACCTCCGTGAGTACCGGCAACCTTGTATCATATCTAGTATCATGCGGTGGATTTAGATCTGATGCAAGTAGTCTTGTTACCATGCTTAGTGTCATGCGGTAGATTCAAGCTTGGTTCAAGAAGGTTTCTTGTTAGGTCATGAGCCATGCGGTAGGCTAAGATCTAGCTTGAAGCTAGTTATCGGCTCTATTGAATTTTGGCAAGATTCAATAGATTCATTAAGTTACCCTGTGTTGCTTTGAGTTTTTGCTTTATGTTTAAATTCATGTAACACCTCTTTGCCCAATCTAGATGGGTTTGGATCGGTTTTATCCCTTTTGATGATTCTTATGCGAATCGAGTTCGTGCCTTTGGCCAAATTAACACGTGGATCACATGCTCTTTGATAGCCGAAACCGAATCGATCTAGGTTGTTACGTGTTGCGGGTTCAAGCTTGCCAAAGCTTGTATAAATCTTGAAAGAACTGGGTATCACGCGGTAGATGTAGGTTTTTGGGTTGTTTTGGAGCTAATCATCCGGTGGATTAGATTTCAAATCAATCCGATAGATTTATCTTACTTGGTAACGTTCGTTCCTTCTTCATGGACCCCGAATCGGTACGTTCGGCCGTGATCGGTCATGTTCTTCATGAGTAAAAAACGTGCATAATTCATGCTTTAAATATTGTATGCTTTTAGCTTTCCATATTTAGATCGTATCATGCGGTGGATAGATCCGTTTGTGGAAGGTGGCACGATTCCAAGCAAGTTGTATCATGCGGTGGATAGATTCGCTTGGTGTCGTACCCGACGGGTTTTAAAGTACCTAGACATGCGGTAGACTAGTGCTTTGGACCTATGCGTGCTTGTTTATTACATATTTATGCTCGTGCTTTTACTTCATTTATTACTTAATGTTGATCATCACGAGGATCGGCCACGGTCTTGCGCACGTGCATCTTTGTTCGGATAAAGACCGATTCGTCGTCACGGTTACGTCATCTATTCGGCTATGTTATTTTTTCCTTTTAAAATCTCCCGAATAGTTTTAGTTTGCCGGCGCATAGCTTTCTATAGCTATATGTCATTTCATCCGGCTCTATAGCCGTAAATATGGAACCGTCGGTACCACCCGGCAAGTTCCAAGCTTTGAGATTTAACTACTTTGTCTTTTGTCAATTTTTTAGGGAAAATTGACTGGCACGTCTTGTGATCTCTTCGCGTGTGAAGCCGCCTTGTTCGGCTTGTTGTGTGCTTGGCGCTAGGTGCGGATTTTGCGTCAACACGAACATCACTCGACTTCTATCGGGTCCTATAGCATAGCGACTATCGACCTAGCATACTAGTGATAGAGCATAGGTACCTAGGGATCATGCATCTAGGGTTTCAATTCAACTCCCGAAATGTAAATGCACAATCATAGCAAAACATAATTGCATGATTTTTTTAAAGTCGGGGTTAATGTTCCGGGCTTGCCTTCGGCCGGCAAGGTTGGCCTTGGGCCCTTCGGACTTGGGTCCGGGTCTTGAGCTACGTCCACGTAATGCGGTTCTTCATCGGCTCCTTCGTCTCCTCCTTCCGCACGAGCGTATATCTACCGTCGGGGAGATCTACACGAAGATGCAAATGCAAGATTTATTTGACGATTTTAATTTAATTAATTACAATCAACAAAAGACAACCATGGGGGGTATTAGTTGGACACATTCACCTAGATAAGAAATACATTCAAAGCATACTCTTTCAAAAGGAACAATATACAACTCTTTATTAATTATTCTTTTTGATAGTGACTGTGTACATATATATGTAGATAATTTAATTTAACTCCACAAACAGTAGTGGGTGGGTATATTTAGCCTTTTTAAAAGACTTACAACCACACACAAGGTTATTAAGGATGAGTTGGTGACTTTTCCCATTTAAAAGACTATTAAGCCCTTAATGGCCTGCATAGCTTTTATTCATGAAATTAATTAATAAAATTCAGTGGAAGGGTGTGTTACACATTAGACACCAATAACAAGCCTCTGGACACACATGCATGCTTTGGATAGCTAGAAACTAATTATTTTTTAAAATAACAAAAGCTAGCTAGAAGGACAAGGTAAATGCACACAAAAGTAAATACTCAACAAAATGATTCAAACTTTCTCAAACATGTTATATGGTCCAAAACTAGCTAGGGATGCAGCACATACACCTAGAACCATTGTGAAACTTGAGTTATGCAATTACTAAGAAAAACAAGCATAATTCAAGAATAAATATTTTTGGTAATCATAAAATTGTTATTAATTCACCAGAGGTGTGTTTTGGAATAAAAAGACAGTATGCAGAAGTTGTTTGCAAAAATCTAATTATTTTTAGCTACAAAAATCATTTATGCAGATTCGTAGAAAAGGAAAAAATTTGTATAAAAATATATACGACATAACTTTGTGCAATTTTTGGTGTAGGAGCTAGCCATGACATAATACACAACATATCCAAAAATTAACCACAGAGGATTTATAGATTTTGAGATATTGCAGATCTAGGTTTTTCACAATTCTATTTTTCATGTAAATACTATCAGGAACTAGCTCAGGAAAGAATAACAAAAGTTGTAGTATTTTTCACAACGAATTTAACAAAATTGAGTTTGCATTTTTCTGATCTTTCTACAATTGTTTACGGATTTTACAAGATTCAGTAAAAACTGCAACACTATTTAAGACTCAGTTTTGCGAACAGGACCCTGAAAAGAACTTAGACCCTGCAATTGGGTCCTTGGGCACAGGCAGCGGCGAGGATCACTGGAATCCGGCCAAGGGAGGGACGGAATCGGCCGGGGAAGGTGGGGAAGAGGCTTAGGAACTCACCGGCGACCGATTTGTGGGCTTGGTTGGGGGAGAGGAGCGGCGGTAGGGCGGACCACGGCACGGCCGGGCGGCGGTTCGGCCTTGCTCGTCGCGGGCGGCGGTTTCCGCGAGCGATGCTTGACGTGGGCGCGCGAGGGGGGCATGGTGGCTCGGGCGCTTTATAGAGGAGGCTCTCCGACTTGGAGCAAGGGAAAACGGAGGGAGCGGCGCGAGCGAGAGCCGATGCGGTGGCGGGCGGGCGGGCGGAGCGACCTACGGCGTGCGCCCGCCTCGGCACGAGGCGCGGGCGGCGCGGGCGGCGCGGATTCCGCGGCGCCTCGGCGCGCGTGCTGCCTCGAGAGGTCCGCGGCCTCGGGAAGGCGCGCTTGGGAGTGCGGGCCGAGGTACGGCGGGTACGGCGCGGCGCGGCGTGGCGCGACGCGCGGGCGACGCGCGCGCGCGCGCGCGTGCTCGCGTTCGGCGCCGAACGTTGCGAACCGCCCCCGTTTGACCCGGTTTTTCTCAAAAATATTGAATAGAAGTGCACAAAGTGATGAATAGAAAAGTTGTAGATCTAACTACCCCTACAACTTTTACAAAGGTGGTATGGTGTTTTTCCCCACGGATTTTGCACAAACGATCGCCAAACATTTAATGCCGCCCGTTTCGGGAAACATGAGGTACGCGGTTGACTAAGTTTTTCACCAATTTCCACTCAAAATTTGAAATGCCAATCTACATGAAAGTTGTGTCCCTCAACAAGATGGACAACTTTCATAAAGGCGAGATTTTGAATTGTTTAGGTGAAATTCGGAGAACGCAACAAAAGTTCCGGACGACATTCGCCGACATCAATGTTCAAGTGGGGTTTGCCCGTGTCTTTGACCAAGGGTTGACCACGGGTGTGTATGGACTTGGTCAAGGGTGCTAATAGGGTTCATTGGCGAGGTTTTCGAGGTGAGGGCCCGGTTAACCTAGGTTTGACCGGTGTTCGGTCGGTTTGACTCGGCTACCGATCCGGTCATTAGCGTTAATGGCGTTGATTAAAAACCCGGGGCGTCACGCTTTTCTCCAATAGCCCATCTCCTTTTTCTCTCTCTTTCCCTCGCTAACGCCC
Organism: Cenchrus americanus; assembly: GCA_947561735.1. Taxonomy (NCBI): domain Eukaryota; kingdom Viridiplantae; phylum Streptophyta; class Magnoliopsida; order Poales; family Poaceae; genus Cenchrus; species Cenchrus americanus. The sequence goes on along the minus strand of OX387241.1, from coordinate 218,496,031 downwards.
CGCCCCTTCTCCCGGCTCGCCTCAAGCCTATGCGCCGCATATGCTCGCCGCACCGCGCTCGTGCCTCGCGCTCGCACCGCTTCCCTTCCCGCGCACCCGAGCTCGTGGCCGGCTCCCCCGAGTGCCTCGCTCGCCGTGCTCGAGACGTTCATGTCATGCACACTCATCCGCTTCTTTGGCCGCACCACTTCCTCTCCATCTACATGTGAGCGCCACACGACAGGCCTCCTCCCACCTCTCGGCCGGTTGCCACCCATGCCTACGCTCGCAAACGCCCGTGTGTTGCGCCAGCGCCCGAGCTGCACGCTACCCACGAGGCTATGACACTCGCCCTGTCACACATCTGTTTTCTTCCCTAGCCAAGTCTGCTCGCCTGCCCACGACATGCCGCCAGTGCGCTGCAATGCCGCTCGCGCTCGGCCACCCGTGCCCGAGCCGCTTACCATCCTCGCGGGCTCGTGGCCTTTCGCTCTCCCACGCGTGCCCACGAGTGCGTTGCTGCCGCGCTCACCTCTCTCCCCTGCATGCTGCCATCTCGGTTCCCCTCGCCTTCAATCCACCGATAACGACCACCCACCATGCAATGGCCATCAACGGCGGTCACACTGCCGCACCGTCTGTTCCCCTCGTTCAGTTCATGACAGCCATGTCCAGCATCCCCTGGTCAAGTTTTTTTTCCCACAGAATCCATCCTTGTGTTTGCGTCACTGCTGCACGTCCAACCTCCTGGCCCTGCACCCGTTCGCCTCCAATGTATGCACTGCACATAGACACAGCACCCGAAATGTTTGCTCCCTTCAATCAATATCCCCTTTCAACGCAGAGTAATCATGGCCATAATGGCAGTTTCCGTTTCCATCCCATGGTTTTGCTGCTATTCCTGCGGCTCCCTCCAAGCCAAGTCCTCTATGTACCCTGCTGCTCGCCTCCTGTTGCCTCACCTGCAAATCACCACGGCCTTGCATGCCCGCTAGTCGAGCCGAGCGAGTGTCGCCTCCTCCTTGTGCCGAACCAACACACCACCGGAGCAACCTGAGGCCACCATGGGATCGGCAACGCCAAACCGCTCGCTCGCTGCCTGTCGCCGTCCACGTCCCGTCGCAGGAGGGCCTTCACGCCGTCCGCCGAGTGCCAGTGACGTTGCGTCGCGGCCGGATGCCACTGGTCCGGGCCGATGCCACCAGGACCTCCACGTCACCAAGTTGCACATCCGCTGCTGCTCATCGTCGTCCACTTGTCGCCAGAACACCACCAGCCAAGCGTGCCCGAGTCGTCCGTCGTCCGTCGCGTTCCATCCGTCTCTGCTGCCGGTGGATCCAGGGACGCCTCCAAGAGTTTGCCAGGGATGTTCGTCAGGGCAAGCAAAGCACCCAAGGGATCTCATTGACATCGAGGTGCAGCTGTGCTAGAAGTTTCGTCCCATCACCGTTTTCTTGCCGGGTCACTAGTATCCGAGCAAGGAGATGAACGCCGACGCACCGATGACCGATCTGCCCACCGGAGCTTTTTCTGCCAACGAGGTACACACTACTGAGATCCCCATTCTATCTCCGGTCCATTCCTGAGCACCATTGGCCATTCTAGCACATCTCCAGTGTGCTTCTGTACTTCTGAACAAGGGAAGAAAATGGCCATTCAGTTCTGAGGTTAAGTTTTTATTCGTTCCATCTCTGCAGCATGAGTGTCTCCCGATCCGATCTGTCGAGAATGCTCGCTAGTATTTTCTGCAAGGTTGTTGTTCGTCCGACTACTGAAATTGCTGCTATGTTTGGAGTGTTCTGTAAATATTTCGCTGGCGTCCCTTCATCGGCTCCTTCCTCGCTGTTGTTCACCATCACTCACCACATCAAAGGTGAGAAGCTAGCCTCATGCTAGTCTAAATCTGTTTTGTGTTCAAGCCGTGTTCATCATTAGCATGTTGTCTCTGATTCTCATGCTCGCCACCACATTCAGTAGCTGCTGCATGTAAACTTCCATAGTATAATTCCTGTTGATCTCATACTACTTATAGTTATCTATCTTTTACCATGCACTCGCGACCACGAGCTAAGTCTTGCCAATGTACTTTGTTTTGCTATCAATCATCACTTCACCATTGACCATCACGCACAACAGACTCTACACATGCTAGCACCCTGTTCAATCCATGCTTGCATGCATGTGTTTGTCATACTCAAGTACACGCTAGAAAGCAAGCAATTAGCACAATGACACCTTCATGATGTCAGTATTACATCATGCTTATGTCATATACACATTCTTTTCCTTTGAGAGCTAACATGTTGTATAAGTATCTAGTAATCTAAGCCACATGTCTCTATCTACTCTTTGCTCTCTAAATCACTCACCCAATTCAGTTAATCATGTTTATATATCTAATCCTTTTTTAATCTATAGATCCCACGTTTTAGCCTGTTAAAGCTTGTTCTTGTTGTGTTAGTTTCGTCTCATGATAAAATACGCGCTAGTCATGATGTTTTTACCCTACAATGTGTTTTGATAATTTATTATATATTAACTTGGTTTATGCCTATTAAATTTGCTTTATAAATAAAATCTAAATAGAGTTGAACCTCGTGTTTTCATACTAAAGTTAATTTGATTAATGCTTATTTGAAAAATTCTTTCAATTAAAAGCTAAGTAGGGTTATACCTTGACTTTCATAATATAAATGTTAAATTGATTAATATTTAATTAATCTGCTTCCTAAATAAAAGCAACATAGGCTATCTCGAGTTTTCTTAATTAAATATCAATTTGGTTATTGTGAATATAATGTATTTTTGAAATATAATTTGTTTAGTTGAACTCGAAACATAAATTTATACGCTTAGATTCTTTACATGCTTCTTTTAAATTCAAATGTTTAATTTGCATAAATCATACTTGAATAATTATAAATAAAATTGTCTTAAGCTCAACATCGTCCTTTTGTATACAAATATAACTCGCTTAATTCTAAATAGGGTATTTCTCTGAAATAACCTATGCACATTGCTTTATTTAATTAAAATATACCAAGCACATAGCCTTTTGTGATATAATCCAAATCTCTCGATAGTTGTGCCTTTTCAATGATAGTTCCGTTCTTAGCGTTTCTTACGTTCGCGATCCTAGAACCAAACCATGTTCTCTTTTTAAGCCTTTCTTGATTGATGTATTGTTCTTAGTTGTTCTTGTTTGTCTACTTTGCATGTGTTGTGCCCGATGATTGCTTCGAGTAGAAGATTGAGTCGTTGTTTGGAAGTCTTGAAGATCAAGAGTATCAAAGAGCAAGAGCGGAAGAACATAAGATTAGCTTTTGTTGCGGAAAGGCAATTGGTCATCTCCCCCCGCAAATTCTATTTTATCCTATATAATTGCATGAAACTATGTTTACCTTTTATGTTATTGCATAAATTTCATGGGAAGTCCTTTGTAAGGACATGACTAGACTTTATCCTTGTACCCTTGAACAACCTGGTTTAAATAAATATTTTGGGTAGATAATTCTTAGTTGCTTTACCTTGGGATTGTTGCAAATGAATCTATTGTACACATGAATGTTATGCATGTTTAATGATGATGCTTTTGGTTAATATAGGAACACCTTAATTTAATCGGAATATGGAGAACCACCCAAGAAAATAGTGCAATCACAATCTATATGGCTCTATCTTAGCCAATTAATTAGGTGTGTCAATGAATTGATGACCTTATCCAAAAGGAGTAGAGGGGGATCGGGGTTGCGGGGGTATAGCCCGGTTCTTTTGGGTAGCGACCTTTGCTAAGGTGCCGACCACTAGGGAGGGTTATGGTCCGCCCCGATCCGTAACTATGCGGGTTGTTGGTCTTTTGCATGCCTTTGTAAAGGCTTCGTAGTGAACCCCTAGCCACTCACCTCGGAAGTGTTTAAGGGCCTTACAAACCCGGCGACATGGGGAACACGAACTCGTGGGTAAAGTGTACAACCTCTCGCAGTGAAAACCGATCGATCGGGCCGTGCTCACGGTCAAGAGCGGCTTGGACCCTCACATGATAATCAAACTTGAAGATGGAACCAAATCATGGTTTCTTGTGGTTTTGAGATGAGATGTTTTCTAAATTTTTTAAGTGGGTTGGTATGAACTTACATCTAGTAACTAGGCGTTTGTTAATTAAAATTTGACCAACATTAAAATACTAACCGCTATAAACCTTAGCCTATCCTTGACAAACCTTACATCTTCCCCCACTTGTTGAGCTCCAACCATAAGTGTGCTCACCCTTGCTAAACCGCTATTCGAAGAAGAAGGTGTCTCGAAGTCTAGAACATGGTGCTAGGCGTACGCAACCCCCGCTCGATTGCCCGTGAAGTTTGGAGCCTTTGCTTCCCGTGATTCTCCGCTCGTAAATCTCTCGATAATCTCTTTTTCTTTACATGATATGTTTCGTTATTCACTATGATGTCACTATATGTATGAAACTAGAACCCGGCATACATATAGGTAGCACTTGGTTCTCCTCGGAAAATCGGGTGTGACAATTCCACGCTTGGGACGGATGTTGGCATAATGCCCCAACTCTGCGCACTTGAAGCAACCACTAGGCCGAACCGGTGCGGTGTTTCTCACCGGTGCACCTGGGGCATTGTTCGGGCGATTCTGCTGCTGGATTGGAGCACTAGGAGTCTCCATTTGGTTAAAGCGCCGGAGCTATTGAGCCGAACGTTGGAACGACTGGTTCTGCTGAAAATTTCCACTATATCCTCCTGAGCGAAACTGAGGATTCTGTGGTGCATTGTAGCGGGGACGTGCATTGCTGCTAGACTGCCATTGGGATTGGAACTTGCGTTTCTGCTCTCCAAGTTCCATACGCTTGCTTTCAAGACCGATAGCCTTGTCTAACAGAGTCTGGAAGTTGGGGAAAGTGTGGCTCTGGAGTTGATAGTTCAGTGGCCCTATGAGACCATCCAAGAAACGCTCTTGTCTTTTTTGGATCGGTGTCCACTTCATCCGGAGCATATCGAGACAGTTGGGTAAACTTGTCCCGATACTCACTGACAGACATGTTGCCCTGCTTTAAAGTGAGAAACTCCTTCCGCTTCAGTTTTATTATCCCTGACAGAATGTGATGAGTATGAAAAGCTTCCTGGAACTCTTGCCGGGTGATGGTGTCGGCAGCGGCATGTGCAACAAGATAGGCATCCCACCAATCGGCTGTAGCGCCTTCCAAGCGTCCTGAGGCGTATAGAACCTTCTCCCGGCCATTGCACTGTGTGATATTCAGCTTCTTATTAATAGTCTTGAGCCAATCATCAGCGTCAAGAGGATCCACTGAATGGGAGTAGGTAGGTGGGTGGTGGCTCATAAACTCTCTATGCTTGTTGACTGGTGGTGGAGGTGGTAGAGGTCCTTGTGGTGGCGGCTGGTTTTTTTGCCGCGCCCGCATTCGGGACAAAGGGTAGTAAGATTCTGAATTAACTACATCTGTGCCGTGAAGAATTGCTGCATCGCTGGATCCATCGCTACTCCTTGAGGTAGAGGAGGGACTGGATTCTGTTGATTTGCGATGTGAGCTCATATCATGGGCGGTACGTCTTGGACACCTCCTAACATTGTGTTTACCATCTGATTGTTAGAGAAAGTTATTTCAGATAAGGAGCAGTGTCGATAAACATGAGTAAGAGAAAAGGGGCTAAGATTAAATTTAAACTTAATTATTTTATTAATGCATATGTGGCCATCACACCACAAAGCATTTCAATCATAGCAAAGATCTAAATCAACCATGTTTTTAACCAACAAGCATTTATTACAACGATTATGTCCTCGCAGGGACGGATCTAGCGATCACAGCTCAAAGGTGGGCATCCTATCCCAGAAGACCTGTGGTAGCGGAAGAAGAGACGTAACGGAGCCTCTTGCAGGGTGGTGACTCCACAGGGAAAGGGATCTCGTCAGGCTGGACTGGTGGCTCCTTACCGTCATGCTCGGCCTCCAACCGAGCAATCTCGGCGTAGGCATCCTTCGACTCATCATGGGTCCGCTCCCGGCTCGGACGTAACACCCTCCGTGTCGATGTTGAGTGCTGCGGTGACTCGGGCGAGAGTGTGGAGGCGTGGGTCCTCGCAGCTCGTCAATGGTACCACCGTCTCGCTCGGTGCCACCGGTACGACGACGGATGTGGCGGTAGTCACCGAGGCTCAACTCCCGGTCATGCCCGAAACAAAGAGAGAATAGAGCTCTCCCGACGGCATTGCCGACGGATGCCCGGTAGGTAGAGTGGGGTGTAGTAGAATCATGAGTCGTGCGCGAGATGTAGCCTCCACCGGTATGGTTGCGCACCCCGATGTGGACCCCGGACATGTAGTAGCCGCCCCGGCCGGCGGCTCGGTCCGGGCTTGTGGGTGACGTACATGGGGTACACCTGTGTTCCCCGGCTCCGGCAGAGTGTTCCGCAGCAACCAAGGGAAGTAGCCGGTGCCACCTCGGACGAGTGCATGGTGCGGTACGGGTCTCCCTCGTGAGGACCATCATAGTAGAAATCATCTCCTTCCTCATTGTCATCCTCTGTCTTGTCACCATCCTCGGTGTCGTTGCCGGAATCATTCGGATCTCCTACCACGGCAGAATCGGTTCGGCGTCCACGGGAGCGTCGGGGGCAGGCGGTGCGGCGGGGGCGGCTGGTGGCGGCACCTCCACTGCTGGCGGGGAAGGCAGAGCCCGCGAAGATCCCAACTCTCCATCAGAGTAAACTTCCAGGATCGTTCCATCCTCTACTTCAACGAAGTGGTAGGGGTCCTCCGATTCCTCCTCCACGAGCCGGACAGAGGGGGTAGCTGCGCTCCAAAAGGCTGAGCCCTGGCCATCTATGAGATGAAAACTGAACTCGGAGCGAGAATAAAACAATAAGCGGACAAAATTTTAACCAAAACCAAATAAGATAGATTTTTAAGTGTATTTAGGGGATTCTTTTTGAGTGAGAGCTGAAATGTCCTTCTAGAAAGTGTCCTTATTTCGACCATTTCTATCTAAGGCCGCATCCTACGATCGACATTACTCCGATACCTTTGTCACACCTCGTTTTCCGAAGAAAACCGATTGCATCTCATACGTGTGCCAGAATCATAAATTCACACATATGATAGACAAATGAGTGTAATATCATAGTACAATGCTCAAAACGTACAAAGAGAGGTTTATTAACTTATTACACTCATCGTTAGACTCGAAGGTATTTACATGAACATCGATAACTAGACAATGAAACGCCGTCTCCAACTCCACAAACTCCTAACTCGGGGGAAACGCGAGCCTCGGAGTCCATCAATCTCATCGAAGAACTCTGCTCCAAAGATCCTCCTCCGAACACATATAGGCAAGGATGAGTACACTTATGGTTGGTACTCAGCCCGTGGAAGAATTATGCAAAGCTATCAAGGGTAGGCTAGGGTTTTCAGCGGTAAGCATTTTATGTTGGTCAAATTTTATTAGCAAGCACCTATTTACTAAGTGTAAGTATATACCAACCCAAAACTTAGCATTTATAAAATTATTCCTCCAAACCATAAATAAACCACAATTTGAATTCCATCTTCAAGTTTAATTATCATGTGAGGGTCCAAGCCGCTCTTGACCGTGAGCACGGCTGATCGATCAGTTTTCACTCTGCAGAGGTTGTACACTTTACCCATAGTTCGTGTTCCCATATTGCCCAGGTTTGCAAGGCCCTTAAACACTTCCGAGGTGAGTGGCTAGGGGTTCACTACGAAGCCTTTACAAAGGCGTGCAAAGCACCAATAACCCTACTACGAGTCTGACTCAAGGAGGACCATAACCCTCCCCTACTGGTCAGCACCTTAGCAAAGGCTGCTACCCCAAAAGGACCGAGCTATACCCCTGCAACCCGGAGCCCCCTGTGTTTCTTTCAGATAGGGTTATCAGATAATTCACACTCCTAATTAATTGCCTAAGCCAGAGCCATGTGGACCGTGGTTGCACTATTTTCCTCGGTAGTTCTCCATGTTCCGATTTAATTTATATGATCTTGTATTACCATAAATCAACAACTTTATCTTATCTAACATTTTATAAAGTTAAATTCCATTCCCCAAAGTATAGAATCTAAGCATTTATCTACCCCAAACATTTATTTAAAACAAGGTATTCAAGGTATAGGGATTAAAACTAGTCATTTCCTTAATAGGCATTTCCCATCAAAATTTATGCATAATAACTTATAAAATTTAAAGTGTGATAATATGATTGTTATTAGAGTATGCAGGGGGAGAAAATCCACTTGCCTTCTTCCCCTAAGAACTGTGGCTCGAGTTCCTCAAAAGATTGCACCTGCTCGTCCTCGAACGGCACGTCCTCTACGATCACACAAGAAAAACAAACAATAAATAAAACAGTACATCAAACATTGCTAAAAGTCTAAAACAAGCTTCTAAAACTAACGTGCTTGTTGAGACGATCGCATGGACACCAAGAACGCCTAAAACGGAGCTAGGATGGAAAAGTTATGGCCTAGACAAGATCTAGGGGCTAGATTGTAAAAGAACTTGGTCTTCACGGGGTTTTCTACAAAAAACTAGGGACCTAATCTAATGGAAAAAGTCTACTTCACCCCCCAACCTATGGTGGTTAGAACACATCACCCCCCAACCTATGAAAATGGATTTTTTACCCCCTGAACTTTCTAAAACAGGACAAATCACCCCCTAAAGCAGTTTTGAAAAATCATAGTAAATTACAGAAAAATCATAAAATGAAAAATCCAATTGTGTTGCATTCTAAATGAGTACAACTACACAATGAACATATAATATGGTATATTTAGCATTTTTTTACAATTATAGAGAAAAGCATAGATCTAAAGTTATAACAAAAAATATGTACTGAAGTATTCCATATTGTATGTTCACTGCGTAGAACTACTAATTTGAAGTCCAACACAATTTGATTTTTCATTTTATGATTTTTCTGTGATTTACTATGATTTTTCAAAACTGCTTCAGGGGGTGATTTGTCCCGTTTTAGAAAGTTCAGGGGGTAAAAAATCCATTTTCATAGGTTGGGGGGTGATGTGTTCCAACCCCCATAGGTTGGGGGGTAAAGTAGACTTTTCCTAATCCTAATTATGCTTTAAAACAGGAGGGCTAACAAGCTAAAAACCAACTAAGGCTGTAAATCCTAATAAACAGAAAGTTAAAGGGTCCAAACAAAAGAAAAAGGACCTACTGGTAAAGGATCTAATAGGTGGAAGGGTTTTGTTGTGATATTTAAAAATTACAGGGACTCTTAAGCAAAACGGCTGGCGGCGGCTTTAGTTGACCGGTATGCTAATGTTTGACTCTGTGGCTTGGTTGGATCGGGGCCGTCGGATCGAGATCGTGCGGATGGCGGCGGCGGGTCAACGGCCGCCGGCGCGCCGGGCGGCGAAGCTCGCCGGCGCACGCCAAAACAACACTCCCGTGCACAAAACAAGGTGGGAAAGGCACCAAAATAAAGAGGGAGACACAAGGAATTCACTGAGCTGCTCAAAGAGGAAGGAGGGGCATCGGCAGAGGAGATCGACGGCGAGGGCGGAGCTCTGACTCGGCTTCTTGGTGTGGCGGCGCGCCGTGAGAGGGAGAGCTTGGGTGAGCGGTGCGGGTTGGTGGGGTGCTCGAGGGCCGCCTTTTATAGGTCTCAGAGGGGAGAGGAGGGGGAGCCTGAGGCGGTGGGCGGCGGCACACCGGCGACCACCATTAAGGCTCGGTGGAGCTTCGGTGGGCGGCGTTACGAGACGGAGAGGAAGGGGAAGGGGCTGGGTGGCGCCGGGTGAGTGTGCGGCGCACTAGAGGAGAAGGGGAGGAGGCGCGGGGAAGGGGAAGAGGCGCTGGGGAGGCGGCGGCCGGCGCGGCCAAGGGAGGATGGGGGTGGCGCTAGGTAGGAGAAGCGCCTGACAGGCGGGCCTCACCTGTCAGCGAGCGCATGAGAGAGGGAGAGGTGGAGTGGGCCGGCGGTGGCTGTTGGGCCGGAAGCTGAGCGGGCCGCGGAAAGAAAAGGAGAAAGGGAAAAACGGGCCGGCGCGGGGTTGGGCTGAAAGAAGGAGGAAGAGAAAGAGAGGGTTTGGTTTCTTTTTTTCTTTTCTTTTCAACCCTTTACTCAAAAAATCTTTTCAAGTTTTCAAAAGTTATTTTAAAAACTTTTAAACCACACAACCAAACAAAAACCCATGCATTCAACATGATGCACAAACACTTGGGTATTTTCTAAATTAATTAATTATTATTTCATATATTAAGGGCAAATTTAATTAGTCAAATTTATTATAACCCTTAGAAATTAAATTCTAACTTTGTTGCTAGCACTTTTAAGTGATGGAATTTTGGGTGTTACAAATCTTACCCCCTTAAAGAGAATCTCGTCCTCGAGATTCAGAAAGATTGGGAAACAGCTGAGGAAATTCTGCCTTAAGCTCATCTTCTCTTTCCCAAGTAGCTTCTTCTTCTGAGTGGTGACTCCACTGAACTTTGCACATTTTAATGACTCTGCTTCAAGTGATTCTTTGTGATGTGTCCAAAATTTTGATAGGGTGTTCCTTATAGGTCAAATCATCCTTCACATCAAGATCTTCCAGAGGTAGGTGGTCTACCTTAATCTCACTCGAACACTTCTTGAGTTGGGACACATGAAACACGTCATGTACATCTGACAATCGAGCTGGGAGTTCTAATTGATATGCAACTTCTCCCTTCCTTTCTAAGATCTTAAAAGGTCCAATGAATCGAAGTGACAACTTTCCTCTAATCTTGAATCTTCGTTGGCCTCTAATGGGTGATACTCTGAGATATACATAATCTCCAACTTCAAAGACTACTTCTCTCCTTTTGGGATCAGCATAACTCTTTTGTCATGACTGAGCAGTCCTAAGATTTTCCCGAATTATCTCAACTTGTCTTTCAGCTACCTTTATAATGTCTGGTCTGAAAAGTTGACTCTCTCCAGTCTGATTCCAGTATAATGGTGTCCTACACTTTCTCCCGTATAAGGCTTCAAAAGGGGCCATCTTGAGGCTGGTTTGGTAGCTGTTGTTATAAGCAAACTCTGTGTATGGCAAACTTTTATCCCAACTACTCCCATGTTTTAAGGCACAAGCCCTCAACATATCTTCTAGAATTTGGTTTGTCCTTTCAATTTGACCGTCTGTTTGGGGATGATATGCAGAACTGAAGTTAAGCTTTGTATCCATTGATTCATGTAACTTTCCCCAGAAACGTGATGTAAACTGTGTCCCTCGGTTAGATACTATCCTCTTTGGAACTCCATGTAAACATACGATTCTAGACATATACAATTCTGCCAACTTAACTCTGGTATAAGTTGTCTTGACTGGTATGAAGTGAGCAAATTTGGTCAACCTATCCACAATGACCCATATAGAATCATATCCATCACGGGTACGTGGCAACCCTACAATAAAATCCATGCCTATTTCTTCCCATTTTCACTCGGTACTTTTAATGGTTGAAGCAAACCTGCGGTCTACGGTATTCTCGCTTTTACTCTCTGGCATATGTCACATAGGGCTACATGAGCTGCAACATCCTTTTTCATTCCATACCACCAATATTTCTGTTTCAAATCTTGATACATTTTGGTGCTTCCGGGATGAATTGAATAGGCCAAATCATGTGCTTCCTTTAATATAGTCTCACGGAGATGATCAATTTTAGGCACACAAATCCTATTCCTGAACCAAATAGTTCCTTGGTCATCCCTTTTGAAATCTGGAACCTTGCCAGAATCAATCCACCTTCCGTACTCCTTCATCTTCTCATCTGTCAATTGACCCTTTTTGATTTCCTCTTCAATTGTAGATTCTACTTCCAATGTTATGGTTTCACTCTGGGTAACAATTCCCAAATTGAGACGTTCCATTTCCCAACACAACTCTTGAGGTATCATACGAGCTATCAGCGTATTTGCCTGACTTTTCCAACTCAAGGCATCTGCTACAACATTTGCATTGCCAGGGTGATACTGAATATCCAGATCATAGTCTTTGATTAATTCTAACTATCTACATTGTCTGAGATTAAGATCCTTCTGGGTGAAGATATACTTCAAGCTTTTATGGTCAGTAAAGATACGACACTTATTTCCGATCATATATTGCCTCCAAATTTTAAGGGCGTTCACAATAGCAGCCAACTCTAAATCGTGAGTGGGGTAATTCTGTTCATGTTTTCTCAATTGCCTAGAAGAATAAGCAAACACTTTTCCTTCTTGCATTAATACACAACCAAGACCATGAAGTGAAGTGTCACAGTACACATCAAAACCCTTGTGAATATCTGGCATTATCAGTACGGGAGCAGTAGTTAACCTCTTCTTCAGTTCTTCAAAACTATCCTCGCACTTGGCATCCCACTTAAATTCCTTTCCTTTTTCTAACAATGATGTGAGAGGTTTTACAATCTTCGTGTACTAGAAAGGAAAGCCGAGTTCACGCCATTTACTACACTAGCAAAACTCTTAATGGGGCACAACTAAACTATGCCACTACGGAAAAGGAGTTGCTGGTGGTGGTATTCACCTTTGAAAAATTCAGATCTTACATCGTGAACTCGAAGGTCATTGTTTACACCGATCACGCAGCCATCGAGTGTCTCTTGGCTAAGAAGGAAGCTAAACCACGTTTGATCCATTGGATCCTTCTTCTTCAAGAATTTGATGTTGAAATTCGTGATAAGAAGGGGATGGAGAATGTTGTGGCCTATCATTTGTCTAGGATGAATCATGGACAAGATGATAAAGAGCCCATAGAAGATAAGATGAGAGATGACCACCTCTATCGAGTGCTCGATAAAGACACTTGGATGATTGGTATCATTCGAGCGATTCAGAAGATGCCCCTCGATCATCTAGATAAAAACTCTCAAAAGAAGACAATCTCCGAAAGTAAGAAGTACTTTTGGGATGCACCATACCTCTTCAAACTTGGCAATGATGGAGTCATGAGAAGATGTGTTCCAAGAGAAGAGAGGCTAGAAATCTTGAGAAAGTGCCACTCGGCGGAGTACGTGGACACTATAGACATTTTAGGACCCAAGAAAAAGTGTGGTCGAGCGAGATTCTATTGGCCAAAGATGCATGAAGATACTAAAAGTATGTTGCATCATGCCCCGAATGCCAAAGAACCGGAAACATCTCTCAAAGAAATTCTATGCCTTTGAAATACAATTTACAAATCGATTTATTCGATGTGTGGGGTATAGACTTCATGGGGCCTTTCAAAAACTCACACGGATATGAATATATTATAGTCATGGTTGATTATGTATCCAAGTGGGTAGAGGCTATGCCATGTCGTAAAGCTTCCACACGAGAATCCATTACTATGATCAAGAACGTGATTTTTCCTCGTTTCGGTACACCGAGAATCTTGATAAGAGATGGAGGAACTCACTTCACCGGGAAGAATTTCAGAAAGTGCTTGTCCAAGTTGGGAATTGAACATAGGGTCTCTACGGCCTATCATCCACAAACCAACGGACAAGCGGAAACGTCGTATAGGCAATTAAAAAGCATTCTCAACAAAACCATAGAGAAGGGAGGCAAAGATTGGTCAAAGAAATTAGACAGAGCTTTGTGGGCTTATCGAACGGCGTTCAAGACACCGATAGGTATGACCCCTTATCAATTCGTCTATGGAAAAGCTTGACAACTTACGGTTGAGTTGGAACATAAAGCCTATTGGGCGATTAAAGAGATGAACCTTGATCTCGATGCCGCGGTGGTGAAACGAAGAATTCAAATAAGCGAGCTAGAGGAGATGAGATTGAAAGCATATGAAAATGCAAGCATATACAAAGAGAGAATCAAAAGATGGTATTATAAAAGGTTAAAGAAAAAGAGTTTAAAGAAGGAGATAAGGTCCTCCTCTACAATTCGAGGTTTAAAACCTTCGGAAAAGGGAAATTGCAAAGCAAGTGGGACGGACCTTATGTTGTGCATTCGGTGCTCTCCAACGGAGCGGTAACCATTATGGATGTGAAAGGTGATCAATTTATGGTGAATGGTCAACGACTTAAGGTTTACTACGAACCCGACGTTGTGCCCCTTCACCATGTTGATGTCTTCACCATGGAAGAAGAGCTCGAACGTCCGGCCTAGGACGAAAAACAAGGCATGGATTTTTGTAAATAGTTTTTTAAAAAATTTTCTGGAGTTTCTCGCGAAGATTTACTGGGCCAACTTTTTCCCATGGGCTAAGAAAGCGAAAAAAGGGCAGTACACGGGAAACCGGACCGGGCCGGCCCCTAGAACAGGGCAGTTCGACCGGCCCAGGTGGGCCCCGGCGGCGCTTTGCCCCGGTTTTTCCCCGAATTGCTCCTTTCCGACTTCCTTCTTCAGTCAGAAAATTTTAAGGGAAGTTCGAATAAGGAAATTGAGGTTCCTAGGGTTTTCCTCTTCGGACTATTTATTTGGCCAAATTGGGAGCTCGGGAATCCATCCCATCAAGCATACTTTGCACCCACGCAGCAGCCATGGTGTCCTCGAGGAGCTTAGAGTTGAAGCAAGGCGCCAAGGAGCCATCGATGGAAGAGGCGAAGCGATGCGAGCTCAAGCTACCCGTCGAGATCAAGAGGACACCCGCATCCGTTGCGGAGGGCGTGTCCCGACCGGAGCTATCGCTTCTCGCAACCCCGTCAAAGAGGAGAAGGTCCCTACTCCCGTTCGAAGGTCGGCGCGCATCCGTGGCATGAAGCGGAAGGACTACAAGGAGGTGTCGCCCGAGCCTAAGGACTATGGGGATAGCGACTACTCCGACGATCATAGCCCGAGCTCGTGGGCGGCCGCCGAAGAGATGATAACGATCTTTACATTTGTGAAGAGGTGCCCAAGGAGAAGACTCCCCGAAGGCCCCAACGGCGGCGGCAACGACGACGGCGGCCGACGACAATGGTGATGGCACCAATGGCGGCGACAACGGCCGAGACCCCCGGCGACGACAACCCTTTCGGGATGCATCCGATATGTTGTGCGGCTTGCCATCACTCCATCTCGAAGTTCTACGCAATGGTCGACGAATGTTTCCGGGCCATGGAGGCGATGAGGTAGCATATGGAGGATTTGGAGCGTATGGTCGAAGACGACTACAAGTTCCTAAACCGCAACGTGCGCAAACTTTTTGGCATGGTCGGGAACATGAGAGGCAAGTGGTGCAATAGTTGCGGAAAGTACCACTAGGTTTAGTTTTCCCCCTTGGGATTTTTGTAAGATACGACGAGGACGTCGTATGATTTAAGCGTGGGGGAGAGCTAGCTAGATAGCCTTTTAGCTTTTGAGCTTCAAGTTTAGTTTGGTTCGGTTTAGTTTTCGAGAGAGTCTTAGAGTTTAAGAGTCTTTAGTTTTTGAGTGTGTTTTTAAATTTTTGCAAGTTTGAAGTGTCTTAATTTAGTGTTGAGTCAAAGAAAATCAAATAAAAAGAGTCTTTTAAATTTTATGTCTTGTGTGATGCTATCTATATTCACTTGTTTGTTTATCTAAAATTCTTGATATATGAACATAAGTGTGCGGTTTGAAAAACGTTTACCGTAGTGCTTAGTGGAATTGCTACCTCTAAAAGTACCCATACCACACTTTGATCTTGAGCTTCATATGTTGGTTGTGCTATGTTCAATGCTAAAAGTTGGAGGATTTCAGTTCTGAAAATTATCTAAAAACCTTGTAATAAAGGTTAGCAAAACCTCTTTTTCCAAGTTGAGAGTAAGAAAAAAATCCTATACAAAGCCAATTTATTTTTTGCTCCACCATAAGTGTGATTAGCACAATGAGTTGGGCTAGGATCCTTCTCTCTTGGAAGTTTTAATTTCAAGCAATGATCATGTTCTTGTGCTTATCTTTTGTTTCTAGCCTCGTCATGTATTCGGTAACGTGACTTTCACATCAAAAGTCCCGTACATCGCTGAATTCCATACCCAACCCTATACATCTCTTTTTTACATCGCATTCCTTAAACACAACCTACTTTCAAAGTTTTGTCTCGTCTCTAGCATGGTTTATTTAAAATTTTAGATTGTATGCATGCAAGAAAGAGAGGAGTTGAGAGCTTTGAAAAGATGTCAAGAGAGGGAAAAATAAAAAAAGTATTTGTATGGAAAAGAAAAATAATAATAATAATAGAAAAGTAAAGAAAAATAAAAATATGTGTATGAGAGAATGAAAGAAAGAATAAAAAGAGAAAAGAGGAGTGGCAAGAAAGGTAAAAGAGGGATGAATCAAGTGAAAGAAAGAAAAAATAAAAGTGCAAGGAAGGATGTCACGTTGTTGAGAGACGAAACTTTCACTCTTTTTCCAACCAAGTGCAATCCGACAACGAGGACGTCATCGGTGCCTCGTAGTCGTAATTTTCTTTTGCCCTTGCACATGTCCACCATTCTAAATCTTCTCATCCTTGATATCCCTACATATGGTTTATTCTCATGATCATTGGCTTTGAAAGGTAAACAACCATTAGAGGAAATTCTTAGTTTGACAATATTTGTGTTGATTATGCTAGCCCTACCTATAGCTCCACTTTACACGTTATATGAGAGACTTATGGGAGGTGAGAGTTTTATAAAACTAGTTTAGGATAGCCACCTCATATGAGTGACTTGAGAGAGCTTGGAGAAAGGTTTTTTGTCTAATACTTGTTGCAGGAATTTTGTTTTGAAAATCATAAAAACCCTTCGATGGAAGCAAAGAAGTAAGCATGGCTGAAATTGAAGACTTCGAGTAAAGAGTTTGAGTTGTGGGGTAAATCTTGATGTGGTAAAGATTCTAAATACCCATGTTTATGTTTGATGATCATTACTTTATGTTTATGTATTAAAGATAAAGGATTGACTAACTTGTGAAGAAAGATTTAGCGGAACATGATTACAACGCCTTGGACGAAGTTCTTTTACAAGTACTTGCTCGAGGACGAGCAAGAGCTAAGCGTGGGGGAGATGTTGACGATGTATTTTGGTACACCAAACATGTTCATTACACTTTGGTTTGGATTTGTGTATGGAACTAACCCACCACTAGGCACACTAATCATATAACAAGTTCATTTATGTGCATGCATTTGGAAGTGTTGTGTTTATGTAGGAAAACATGGACATAAAGGGCGGATTCGCAACAAGTTCAAAGGAGCATTTACGGAGTCTTGTTCGTGTTCATGAGCTTGATGAAATCACTTCCAATGGTGGTAAGTACCGAAGTGCTACGTAGGAACACCCCCGGGGATTGAAGCGTAAAAGACCGAACTTCATGCACGGAGAACCTCCATCTTGGACACGAGGATGACATCATCAAAATCATGCAAGTGGAAGGGGCAAAGTGCATAATCACCTAAGGACCCACGGGAGCGAAGGGGCGACTTGTGACGCCCCGGGTTTTTAATTAGCCGTAATAGCCGGTCAAATGGTCAACAGTGGTCAAACCACGGTCAACACCGGACCCTCACCTCGAAAAACTCACTAACCCATCCTAGTGACCCTAATTGACTAGTAAATACACTTGTGGGACCAACCCATGGTCAAAGGTTGGTCAAGCTCCCTTGCCACTCTAGTGTCCACCGATGTCTGCCGGAACTTTTGCCGCGTTCCCCAAAATTCACCTAAACACTTAAAATTCTACCTTTATGAAAGTTGTACATCTTGATGAGGGACACAACTTTCATGTAGATTGGCATTTCCAATTTTGAGAGGAAGATCTTGAAAAATCAACCGCAAGGCAAATTTCACTTTGTTTGCAAAACCCCGCCGACATTCAAAGTTGGCATTCAAATAACTTCCAATCTGGGCGAGAAAAACCCTATATAGACTTTGTAGAAAACGTTATTGGTAGCTAGATCTACAACTTTGGTATTCATCACTTGGTCGACTTCGTACAAAAATTTCGAGTTTTGCAATTTCCAAAACCGCTCCAAAGCAAAACAAAACAGGCCGAACGCCGCGCGCGCGCGACGTCGCGCGCCCACACCGCCCGAGGCCAAGCACCGCCCGAGGCACACGCAGCCCGAGGCCCCGCGCCCCCAACGCACCCCGCCCGAGGCGCCCGAGGTCGGCGCCGCCGTACGCGCGCACACGCCGCGGACCGGCGGCCCGTCGGCGGTGTCGCCGCCGTACGCGCGAGCCCCAAGCCGCCGTAGCACGGCAAGCATCTCCGCCGTCACCCCTTCGTCACCCCGGACGCGCCAAGCCCCGTATAAAAGCACCCCCTCGCCCTCCGCTCGCCGGCCCCCGAGCCGCCCGCCGCCATTGCCGCCCTCGCCGGTGTTGGAGCTCGCCGCCCATGCTCGCCGCCGTCCGGTCGCCCGTTAGCTTCCCTAGCCCCTAGGGAAGCTCACGCGTTCGCTTGTTGCCGCCCATTTCGCCCCCTCGCCGGAATTCCCCGAGCCGCCGCGGCCACCGCCGCCGGCCGCCGCCCGAACCTCGCCGCCGGCCATCTCCCCGCCTCCACTCCGGTCCCCTACCGCTCCTAGGTGAGCACGTGGTCGCACCGAGCCGCTTGCCGGCCGGCGGCGCCGCCGGCTCGCCGGCGATTGGCCATGCCCGCGCCGCCCTGCCGGCCAAGGGCCGATTGCTTCGATTCAAATCTTTCTATGGTGTTTTGCGTAAAAGTCCAGGGCATAGTTGTTAAGAACCCTATCTAAGTTTCTTTGCGGTTCGGTCCAGCGCCTTGTAAAATTCCTCAAAATTCGTAGAAAATCGAGAAAAATACCAAACCAATTTTGTTGGGTTCAGGAAGATAAATCCCACCACTTTTGTTATTTGCACATGGCTGGATTCTAAATAGTTTTAGCATGAAAAATACAAATATGAAAAACCTAGATCCGGCATAACTTGAAATCCATAACTCCACCGTATCCCAATTTTGAATATGTTGTGTGTTAGGTCATGACTAGATCTTTGTGCCAAACATTGCACAAAGTTATGCAAGAGATCTTGTTGAATAAATTGTTTTCCATTCTTGCGAAACCGCCTAAATGATTTTTTCTTGCTAAAAATAGTTATGTTCTTGAGCTCAACTTGTGCACACTTGTCTTGTAATGTCAAAATACACATCTTGTGAATTGATCATGATTTTTGTCTTACCGTAAATAATTATTCTCAATTTATGCATGCCTTCCTTTGCAAATGAATAAAGTAAGATCAGGAGAGTCTCTAGGTGAATGTCTTGGTTATTTAGACTTGTTTAGGACCGTAGAGCATGCTTGAGAAAGTCCGGATCATTTTGAGGTTTATTTATTTTTGTGTGCATTTAATTTGAATCACTAGCTAGTCTTTGTTATTTTCCATAAAGATTAAATTCCTAGCATCCAAGCATCACATGTGGGTCCAATGGACCAGGATAGGTGCTAATATGGTTAAGGAACACTTCTTTAATTTTTGGTAATTTAATTGCTTAATAAAAATCTTAAAAGCCCTTTTAATATTAAAGGGAGATTAAATAAAGAAAAGCCCATATTTAATTCTTTTTCCTTTTTGAAAACATTATCTAATTTAATTAAACGATAATCAATTATCATTGCTGATAAGACATTAATTAATGAATAAAACTATTATTCATATCCTTGCTTGTGAAAGGAAAGGGATTAAAGCCTTCATATGAAATGACAAGTATAATAAAAACCTTTATTCAAATGTGCAATAAAGAATAACCCATGTACACCAATAACCTTCCTAAAAGGGAAACCCTATCTAAATGCTCGTTAAGGTGAATACGACCAACCCGCAGTTGAATAAGACAACAAACTATCACATCACCTAATTTTGCATTGCATTCCGTGTAGATCTTCGGACGGAGATTACTCCCTTGTCCCGAGACCGAGGAAGGAGGAGCGGAAGCTTCACCGCGTACGTGGAAGTGCTCGACACCGAGGGTGCCCAGGCTAACCTAGCTGACGAAGGCAAGCTCCGGTGCATCTAACCCAGTTTTCAAATTCTTTATTCAATTATCTATGAATGATTGTGCATTTACGTTCAGGAGTTGGATGAAACCCTAGATGCATGATCCATAGGTACCTTTGTCCTTACTAGTATGATAGGTCGATAGCTGCTAAGCTATAGGACCGTTACAAGTCGGGTGAGGACCTCACTCACGAGAATAGGTTTCTAGATAGGAATCACAATATATCCTTAAATGAATTGCTCATGTGGTAAGAGCATGGGATTTGGGCTCCGGTCCAGTGGTTATGTGGGTTAAGTGTTTGAACGTACTACGCACATGTCGGGTATGGGACCGGTAAGCCTAGTACCTTAATGAGGCGGTGAGGGATCCTACCGTTACTACTCTTGGGATTCGCTCTCACGGCTCGCCACCGGTGGTGTATGGTGACTCCGGGTATCTCGCGGGGTATGCGGATAGCTTGCACCAACGACTGTAAGATTCGATCCCGACCCGAGGATTTTTGGAAACGGCCCGGGACATACCGTCCCTTTGTGGGCAGCCTACCATGTGTTTGGGTTTACCTTGCAAGGTTTAAATCAATCGATTGTCGGCCTCTCACCGTTATTCGAGACTACTTACTCCACTAGTCATGAGATCTCTAATGATGGAAGTTGATGAACTTTATGCTTGATTAATTGTATTGTACAACTTTGTTTGTACTAGTTGGCTAATGTAGTAAAGATTAAACCTACTAGAACTTGTGCTAAAATCTTGAAAGTAAGGACCTACTCTTTGTTAATTTTTTTAGCAAAGCAACCCGGTAGCCAAAAAAGCCTTTCATGGTCCAGATTTGGTGAAGTAGTTATCACCGACAGTAAGTCTTGCCGAGTATTAGTGTCGAGGACAGCCCTAGGGGTCCCCTTCAACAACGGGGAAATCCTCACTTAAAACCCGCAAAAAGCCAAAATACGGTTGCCTAACCATGCAGGACACGGCCCATGCCGCGGGGACCCCGACGGCCCATCAAGGCGGCCCTCTTGGAGATCCCCTCGAGCGGGCTCCGCCTCGCTCGAGGATGCGCGCCCCCTCGGGCGGGCTCCGCCCGTTCGAGGGGTAGCACTTTCCTCGAGCGGGCTCCACCTCGCTCGAGGGCCCGCTCCCCCTCGAGCGAGGTTCCGCCTCGCTCGAGGGTGCCGTCCCGCCCTCGACCGGGGCCGCCTCGCTCGAGGGCGCCCCTCACGCGTGCGCCGGCCCCCGTGCGCGGGCATTTACGCCCGACACCGGCGGGACGGCGCCATCATGCGCCGGGGCTCGCGCCCGGTGCCGCCGCACCAACTCCCCGAGGAAGGAGCCCATCCCCATCACCGTGGGGGGGACCGTGCGCGCGGCCGGTGTCGGTCCCGTGATGCCGTGCGCCGCTCCAAGACGGCTAACGCGCCAAGCCCTCGAAGGAGGGCCGGTTGCACCCTCGATTTACTTTCTTGTGACCCTACAGGGTTAGGTGGAGGCGCTAGGCCGGTGGGACGCCATCCCTGCCACTGTTAACGGCATGGCTGCCGCCCCCGCGCGTGCAGGGGCACGCCAGGCGCTGTAGCAACAACTCCAGCACTATGAAGCGCGTTGGAACGGGACGCCGCCTTGCCTACTCCTGTGCTCCGTACAGGCCAACGTCGGCCGCGCCTCCCCGAGCCTATCGGAGGACATCGCCACCATCCGCCGCCCTTCTACCCTCGAACCGCCACTGTTCGGGTACAAGATAGGCCATCATGGCCGGATCACCGCGAGGATCGTCCGGACGGCCGCCCACTCTCTCAGACATGGCACGTCGTGCCACCCCATGTAGCTAGATAGCGCGGCGCGCATGTAATCCGCCTCCCCCTTGATCTATAAAAGGGGGGCGAACCCCCCGCCGCGGGGGGACATACGGGAGCACACGAGACACGGCACAACAGGGGAGACAAGCGCGCCACGCACTTGCTCTCCAATTCTCCCGCAACATCTTCGACCACTCCTCCGGGGACTTGGAAGCCACGCTTCCTCTCCCGCCTTGCTTGTAGCAGCCCCCACTACGAGCATCCCCGGTGCCGAGCAATATAGTGCCTTGAGCACACCACCGCCGTTGGACGTACGGCCCCCTCGGCCGGAACCGGGATAAATCCCGTGTCTCTTATTGCTTAGCATCGACCATTGAGGGATAGACCTCGGCGCTTTCTCCGGTTAGTGTCGAGACCATATTCCGCACCGACGCTGGCGCCCACCGTGGGGCGGACCGAGCGCCTAAGGTCATTCCACCAACTCCCTCCATGGTGATCCGCACCGAGTACCGTGGTACACGCTCCGCATGGGCAGCTCGGACCCCCTCCCCCGCCGGGTTCGAAATCCGGTTCGGGGACCCGAACTTTCGAGCCACGGGGAACGGCTACCTCATGCGCCTCACCAACCGTGAGGAGCTCCGCGCGCGGCGCCGGGCCGGGTCCGCTCCGGTCCCCGCCGCACGCACCACCACGGCGCGGGCGCCGCGCAGCACGGATGCCGCGGGCCCATCGATGCCACGACGTCGCCGCCGCTGCGGGTAGCGTTCGCGCCGGGCGCGGTCCGAGCGGCGGCGGGCCGAGCGCGCCGCCTCTCGGCGCGGCGCGCGCCGCCGTCACGACGACCACCATCCCGGCGGGACGGCGCACGGTCTCGGACCGCGCATCCCCATTGGGCCGTGTGGCGCTACGTCGGCCTACAACGCCAACGTCAACACCACAATGCGCGGGGTCCCGCCGGCCGTCACGTTTTCGTCACCGGGGACCCGGCACCTCGGCGGGTGACGAGTCGTCCCCGGGTTCCCCGACGCGCCGCCGCCCGCCAACCGCCACGGGTACGCGGAGTGGGACTTCTCCGGCGTGCGGACCCGGTCATGTTCGGTGTTTCCTCGACGCTACGGACTGCGGTTCGGCCGCTCCCGACGACTCCCGGCACGGGAGTTACGACCCCGCGCGGGAGTGCTACGCCGTCATCACCAACGACCCGGCCAATGCCGGCCGGTGCGGTGGGGGCCGAGACGGGGAAGTCACACCGCCCCGGGGATCGCCACGCGCCCGGCCGCGGGGCCAAGCGCCCCTCGCCGGGGGCCGACGCCGACGCACAGTGGCCCAAGCCCGCGAGCTCGAGGCCAAGCCGGCGGAGGAATACCGGACGGTGCGGGCCGCTCCGTGCCTCAATGGCGGGGGAAGCCTCCGCACGCGGCGAACGCGCGCGGAGGCCGGGCCGACGGTCCGTGATCGCATCAACATCGACCCCAACATCGACAACACGGACGCACCCCGCGCGGGCGAGCCAAAAGCTCATCGCCGCCGCAACGCCACCGAGGGCCATGCGGCACCCTCAACCCCCGAGGCACGAGACCCGCACCGCGAGGTGCAAACTCTCATCGAGCAAGCGGACGTCCGGCGGGCCGAGAGCTCGGCATCACGCATCCGACAACGGGGGGGGATGCGCGGGACGACGGAGCCGCACCGGGAGGCGAACCCTCGGTCCACGCGGGAGGGACCGGCGGGCGACCCGCCGACCAAGGACGCATGCCGGCCAAGGAGCGGCTCCTTGACGCACGCGGGCGCCGGATGGCGACGCCCGCAACGTCATCAACGCCGGGCGCACAAGCGGGGCGGACGCACGAGCAGCGGTAGGCTACCACCCTCGACGGGGTGGACGCTATGACCGGCGGCGAGGACCGCTCCCCGACGCCGGAGCCCCCGAGGGACCCGTGTGTTCGGCCGGGAGAGATCCGCGCGGCGGCGTTCCCCCAATGCTTCCGCCAACCCTCGACCATCGTCAAGTACAACGGGGAGACGGACCCCTGCGTGTGGCTCAACGACTACCGTTTGGCTTGCCAGTGGGCGGGGCCACCGGCCGACGAGGTCATCATCCGCAACTTGCCCCTGCACCTCGGCGACGCGGCCCGGACATGGCTCGAGCACTTGCCCGCCAGCCAAATCCACAACTGGGATGATCGGGTCCGCACGTTCGTGGGCAACTTCCAGGGCACGTACGTGCGCCCCAGAAATTCCTGGGACTTGCGCTCCTGCACACAGAAGCCCGGCGAGTCGCTGCGGGACTTCATACGGCGCTTCTCCAAGCGCTGCACGGAGCTTCCCAGCGTAGCACAGTCCGAGATTGTGCACGCCTTCCTCGAGGGTACCACATGTCGGGACCTCGTGCGGGAGCTGGGACTCAGCCCGCCCGCGGACTCCAACGAGCTGTTTGACATCGCCACCAGCTTCGCCTCTGGAGAAGAGGTCGTGGGGGCGATCTTCGACGGCAAGAAGGGCAAGCGCTTGGAGGACACGCCCGCGGAGGGCGGCAAGTCCCAGCGGCCCCACCGCAACGACAAGCGGGGCAAGAAGGGGAAAGAAGCCGCGCCGCGAGGCGCGCGAGCGAGGGCGCGACGGCGGTAATGCGAGGCCCTTCTTCGGTGACCGGCTCGACGGGGCCCTCGACCGGCCCCTCGAGGCCCGGGGGTGTTTGACGACATGCTAAAAAAGCCATGTCCCTACCACAAGACCCCAGTGAACCACACCCTTGAGCGAGTGCGACATGCTCAAGAAGTTTTATGGCCGCGCCGCCGCGAAGGAGGTGGAGGCCAAGAAAGACGGAGGCGATGGCGACGCGGGCGGCTTCCCCCGCCGTAGAAAACGTGTTCCTTATCTTCGGGGGGCCAACCGTCGACATGTCGACCCGCCGGCGCAAGAAGGAGCGGCACGAGGTCCTCGCCGCGAGAGAGGGCGCCTCCGTCCTTCCTCAATTGGTCGGAGGACGCCATCACCTTCGGCCGGGAGGACCACCCGAACCGCGTCCCCAACCCGGGCCGATGCCCGCCGGTGGTCGACCCCATCATCGGGAACGCCGGTTCTCGAAGGTCCTCATGGACGGAGGCGCAGCCCCTCAATATCCTCTACGCGCATACGATGCGCTCGATGGGGATTGGGGCCGGACCGCTGCCGGCCCGGCACGAAGCCATTCCATGGCATTGCGCCGGGCAAGCGAGGTTCGGCCCCTCGGGCATCGACTGCCGCCTTGGTTTGGCACCCCGAAGAATTTTCGCAAGGAGACCCTCACCTTCGAGGTGGTGGGGTTCAAGGGGGCCTACCACGCTATACTTGGGCGACCCTGTTACGCCAAATTCATGGCGGTCCCCAACTACACCTACTTGAAGATGAAGATGCTGGGACCAAATGGCGTCATCACCGTCGGCTCATCCATCGAGCACGCGTTCGACTGCGACGTCGAGTGCGTGGAGCACGCAGAGGCACTTGCGCTGGATGAAGTGCTGGTAACCACCTTGGAGAAGATGGTCAATGACGACCTCGACTCCGCCGCTAGGCAGACCAAGCACGTCGGCACCTTCGAGGCCGCGGAGCAGACCAAGGATGTCCCCCTCGATCCTTCTGCCCCCGAGGGCAAGGCATTGAGGGTCAGCTCCGCCCACGATCCCAAATAGGAAGTGGTGCTCGTCGACTTCCTCCGCGCCAACGCCGACATCTTCGCGTGGAGCCCCTCGGATATGCCAGGCATCCCGAGGGAAGTCGCCGAGCACTCCCTTGACATCCTGCCAAACGCCCGCGCCGTGCAGCAACGGCTGCGCCGCTTCGACGAGGAGCGGCGACGGGCAATCGGAGCGGAGCTGCGGAAGCTTCTCGAGGCCGGATTCATCAAGGAGGTGTTCCACCCAACGTGGCTAGCAAACCCCGTGCTTGTAAAGAAAAAGAATGGGAAGTGGCGGATGTGTATAGACTACACTAGTCTTAATAAAGCATGTCCTAAGGTTCCTTTTCCCTTGCCACGCATTGATCAGATCGTTGATTCAACGGCTGGGTGTGAATTGCTTTGCTTCCTTGACGCTTACTCTGGGTATCACCAAATAAAGATGAAGGAGTCCGACCAGCTCGCGACTTCATTCATCACGCCATTTGGACGTTCTGCTACATCACGATGCCGTTTGGCCTCCGAAACGCGGGTGCGACGTACCAGCGTTGCATGCAGCACGTTTTTGGGGATCACATCGGGCGGACGGTCGAAGCGTACGTGGACGACATCGTCGTAAAGACCAGGAAGGCGGACGACCTGGTTGGCGACCTTGGCGTCGCGTTCGGCTGCCTACGGGCCAGTGGGGTCAAGCTAAACCCCGAAAAGTGTGTCTTTGGAGTGCCGCGAGGCATGCTCCTGGGATACATTGTCTCCCAACGGGGAATCCAGGCCAATCCTGAAAAGGTCGCGGCCCTCGAACGAATGGGTCCGATCCGGGACCTCAAAGGGGTGCAGAAGGTGCTGGGGTGCCTTGCCGCCTTGAGCCGCTTCATCTCGCGGCTCGGTGAAAAGGGGCTGCCCCTCTACCGCCTACTCAAGAAGCACGAGCGCTTCTCCTGGACCGCCGAGGCCCAGGATGCGCTCGACAAGCTGAAGGCGTCTCTAACGCACGCCCCGATCCTCACACCGCCGCAAGACGGCGAACCCCTGCAGCTCTACGTGGCCGCAACCACCCGTGGTGGTCGGCGTCGTAATCGTCGTGGAGCGCACGGAGGAAGGGCACGCCTTGCACATGCGGCGGCCGGTCTATTACGTCGGCGAGGTCCCGTCGGACACCAAGGCGCGCTACCCCCGTGTCCGAAGTTGTTGTACGCGGTAGTCCTTGCGCGGCGCAAGCTCCGCCACTACTTCGAGGCCCACCCCGTCACGGTGGTTTCCTCCTTCCCACCGGGGGAGATCATCCGCAACCCCGACGCCGCGGGCGGGGATCGCCAAATGGTCCGTGGAGCCGATGGGCGAAACGCTCGCCTACGCCCCGCGTAAGGCCGTCAAATCCCAAATCTTGGCGGATTTCGTCGCCGAATGGACGGACACGCAGCTACCGCCACCACAAATCCAAGCGGAGTGTTGGACCCTGTTCTTCGACGGCTCGGTGATGAAAACAGGGGCGGGCGCGGGCCTGCTTTTCGTGTCACCCCTCGGAGAACACATGCGGTACGCGGTGCGCCTCCACTTCCCCGCGTCTAACAATATGGCGGAATACGAGGCCCTCCTCTGCGGCCTCAAAATCGCCATTGAGTTAGGCGTCAAGCGCCTTGACGAACGGGGGACTCGCGGCTCGTAATCGATCAAGTCATGAAGAACGCGAGCTGCCATGACGACAAGATGGAGGCCTACTGCAAAGCCGTGCGAGCCCTCGAGGACAAGTTCTACGGCATCGAGCTCAACCATGTGCCTCGCCGGTACAACGAGGAGGCGGACGAGCTGGCCAAGATCGCATCCGGGCGGATCACCGTCCCCCCCCGAACGTTTTCGCGCGCGGCCGTCGCTCGGCCCTCGGTCGTCATCGAGGCCCACCCCTCGAGTCACGACGAACCCTCGGGGGCTCCCTCGAATCCAGCGGGTGCGGAACCCATGGACGAGGACCCCTCGAACGAGGCGTACGTGCTCTCCCTCCTCGAGGGGTATGGCTCCCACGAGGCCGACGTGATGGACATCGAGCGGCTCCCGCCCAAGCGGACCGGCGCGAAAAATACATCGCCCGGATCGCTCGAGGGGAACTCCCCGCGGACCGGGCCGCGGCCGGGCGCATCGCCGGGATGGCCAAGTCCTTCGCCCTCGTCGACGGTGAGTTGTACAAGCGCGCCGCCTCCGGCATCTGCGGCGGTGCGTGCCCATCCCCGAGGGGCGTGAGCTCATACGGGACATCCACGCGGGGATGCCGTGGCCACCACTCCGCGCCCCGCACCCTCGTCGGCAACGCGTTCCGCCGGGGCTTTTGCGGCCCACCGCGGTCGCGGACGCCGGTGAGATCGTGCGCACCGCGAAGGGTGCCGCTTCTACGCCCGCAAGTCCAACTTGCCCGCCCATGCCCGCGTGAGACCATCCCCGTAACATGGCCGTTTGCCGTATGGGGGCCGGACATCGTCGGGCCCCTGCGGAAGGCGCCGGGGGCTTCACCCACTTGTTGGTCGCGATCGACAAGTTCTCCAAGTGGGTGGAGGTGCGCCCCCATCACGAATCTCGGGCGAGCGGGCGGTAACATTCTTCACCGACATCGTCTACCGCTTTGGAGTGCCAAACTCCATCATCACCGACAATGGGTCCCGGTTCACGGGCGGGAAGTTCTTGGAGTTCTCGCGACAAGTTCCACATCCGAGTGGATTGGGCAGCCGTGGCACACCCACGGATCAACGGCCAAGTAGAGCGTGCCAATGGCATGATCTTACAAGGCCTAAAGCCCGAGAATTTTCGATCGGCTAAACAAATGCGGGCGAAAATGGCTCCAAGAGCTACCAGCGGTTGTGTGGAGCCTAAGGACCACCCCGAGCAGAGCCACTGGGTTCACCCCGTTTTTCCTAGTCCATGGTGCGGAGGCCGTCCTCCCCAGGGACTTAGAATATGGATCGCCTAGGGTTCGAGGCTATGACGAGGATGCCAACCAGTGAGCCCGCGAGGACTCGCTGGATCAGCTGGACGAGGCACGCCTCGTGGCCTTAATGCATTCCGCGAGGTACCAACGATCCCTCGGGCGCTACCAAGCACGCAAGATACGCCGGCGGGATTTCGGCGAAGGGGATACGGGTCCTAAGGCTACGCCAAGACAACCGAGGGCGCCCGTTGACGGTGAAAATCCGTCAACCTAGCCATGAGTTTACCTTCGGTGTTGGCATGAGTTTTATACCTTATCCATTGGTACTAACCCCCGTGGTATAACAAGTTCACGTGTGCATGTCGTTTTTGGAGTTTAATGTTTATGCGGGGTTTTAGTGTTGAATGCAAGACTTTTGGGATAAGTTCATCAAGCACCTCATGACAAGACCTTGAATTCTCGAACAAGTCATGCAATGAAGCAATATTAACTCCAAGAAGCCGGGGACTTGATCCGAGAAGACGACGGACTCCGGGGACCCGACCGGAAAAGTGCCGAATCTTGCAAGACAAGGAGTTGAGTCCAATTCGGAGAGAAACCGACGACATGGACCTACATGCGAAGGGGGAAGCATCCGGGAAGCAAGGGAACCGACCTCGGGCAAAGGAGCCCGCGGGGGCCGGGCCTAAATGGGCCCGGCCGGCCGGCCCGATCCGGTCGGCCCGAGCCCATTTAGGGCCCAAACCCGTCGTCCTTTGCCCTAGCCGCCAATCGGGCTATTTATAGTCCCCCGACCGAGAGCCACGGGGAGAGGATTTCGTCTTCGGCCGCCGAGGAGCGAGAGAAGAGAGGGACACCATGTCGGAGAGGAGAGGGTCGAGCTAGTTGACTAGGGTTTCCCTAGCCGACGTGGGAACCTTGCATGGAAGACCACGTCGGAGTTCCGGAGCTAGAAGCAAGATCAAGGAAGGATCCCGGTGGTGATCTTGTGTATGTATCATTGTCATAGTTGAATTACCAAGTTGAATCTTTTCTTAGCGATCAAGTGTTTCCTCGAAGATTTCGTTTTTCGATCGGCTTTGCTTATTCCAATTCTATTCGCGCGATAGATTACATAGGGTGTTCTTGTAGCCGCGGTGGCTAGAGGTACACGCCGGATCTTCCGAGAGAATCTCGACTTGTCTTTTGACTCGCCCTAAGCTCCCCGCATGAATAGGGATACGTTGTGACGAACGGGGGTCTCGAAAGGCGGATGTTTTCGGATTTGGACGGGAAACCACGATTTAAAGAGGCTTCTATTAAGATTCGATTTGCTACTTCTTCTCTTGCTTGGAACTTCAACAAAAAGCTTACCCCGATCCCTTTAGATCGGTTTATCTACCCAATCTTACTTTGTTTTCTCCGGTTTTTAGTAGATTAGATCTGTTTTGTGTTTTTAACTTAGATGCATTAGGTCTTTTATCGAAGATTGAAGATTACTTGGCTTTAATAGATTAAGTCTTGCGTCACACATTTGTTCCACGGATTCGATACCTTGGGTTCACCACTCGAGGGAAGAAGGGTCCCTTGACTACGACGGGAGACTTGTACGCTTGCGAGTCACGAACGAACTTTGATACAATTATTAACCGTCAACAAGCCCCTTTTTCTGGCGCCGTTGCCGGGGAACAAGTGATCAAGATTTGATTTTTTATTGCTTTTTTTTGTAATTTTCAGTACTGATTTTGTTTTATTTTTGCATCTACTAAATTTTGATCATCCTCAAAATACATCTAATCTAGTTTGTCTAACTCTAGTCTTTATAGATTTGTTTTGTTCTCTAGTTTTTTTTTGCATACTTTGTTTATTGCTAACCCTAACCGGAGATGGTTGGCTACCTCTCCAAGAAACCCAAACCTTTTTGTGGATGATCCGGAAAACTTTACGAGGCAAAGGTGACATGCAACACAAGCTAAAGGGGTGGAAACCCTAGATTCAAAAGTTGAAGTCGAAGGACCGTCGGAATCTCCAAAGGAATCACCACCTCCAAGTCCAAAGGAAGATCAACCTCAACCACCGGAGCGCTGCGCACCCCGAACATCGTTGATCTACCTATCATAAACCTTCAAGACGCCGGGAGGCCGTTCAAGATCAAAGTCTCAACCATCCGCATGACGATTGCGAGAGCTGAATGCATACGAGCCGGATTCCTTGAGTGGCATATCGGTTTACTTAAGAGGAGGATGGAGAAGATGGAGATGGAGAAAGAAGCTCAACACCTAAAGGCCGCCGAAGCAAGATCCTCATGCAAGGAGTGTGTGGAGTACGACCATGTCCAAGGACGCCGTCACTAAGTTCGAGGCTATGGAGAAAATATTGAAGAATTTAGATGGCAAGGTGACGGAGGTCGGAAGCTCTATACGTGAAGTGTTCATCGTGATGAAGATGCTAGACGCAAGTGGGACAACTTGCCGGCGCCCGATGGGTAACAAAGAAGAATACCCGAGACAACTCCAAGGTCCCAAGACGGCGAAGGCTACTCAAGCTCATTCGGGAGAGATGAAGGATCACATTAGAGACCATGAAGATCACGACCGAAGGACCGGAGTTCGAGATGCCGAGCCACAAGGAAGATGTTGCATCCGTCAAGACCAAAGGACAAAGCCAGCCTGTGAAGACCAAAAAAAAATTTGACTAAGCCAAAGCGGGTACCCAAGATTGCAACGCCCACAAAGAGCGTTGATCCGAAGTAATCAAGTGAAGAAGTCTAGCCATGGACTATAAACGAAGCGGCCGGGCGGGGAGGCAACCCGTTTCGTCAAGTCAAGAATAAGCTACGGGAGGACAACCCGATTCCGGGTTTTTCGAGTCTTTTTAATAATTTAGTTTTTGAGTTTTATTACGCAAAGACATTAGACTTAGAAGTGGTTGAACAATATTAGAGACATAGTTCTTGATTGAATGATTGCTTTATCATAAACCCTTTGCATGAACCCTCCTATGTGCTTGTTTGTTCTTTTCTTTTCGAGAAACCCTCAACCAAATAATTTCAGAACCTTAACTCAACCTTTCACCCTCATTATGGTGCTGAGGTTGACTTATTTTTCATGCTAAAACCACACGAGTAGAGCCACGATTTATGTTTAAGTGTTAATAAAATTCAGCACGTGGTAGGACTCGCGTGAACCTAGAAATCAAAGCTTTTGGTTGGTTTTAAAAATCTATATCCTTGGTTTCTCTAGGATTAGAATTTTTCTAAGCCTATTCTAATTTTGTTTTATTCAAAATCTTTCTTATTTAGCCAAAATTAGAACCTAAACCTATGCCCCCATGATCAAGCCGGGAAAAGTCTGCTCTCAACCGATGAAGGCAAACTATACCGGTGAGACCGAAATCGACGTAAAAAGAAAATATTTTCGACTTGCATTTGTTTTTAATGGTTTAAAAACTTCTCTAAAATTATGTTCGAGCTCTTGCATGGCTCTGAAAAATATTTTAAATTTCGAATTAGAGGAGTGCTTAACCTTAAACACACCTTAATGGAGGCAATCTAGTAATCATGCATGCACCATTGGATTCCCTTTCATCAACTTTCACCCATTCCACATGCAAAGGACAAGCATGGTGGGCAGCAAGCATCAACTTTGTAGGAATCTCATGGTGGCATGTGAACCAAGTGGAGCTAAGGAGCATGGACATGACCCAAAACATGAAGCATCAAGCGGAAGGACCAAAGTAGTGGACGAGAGCGTTTGGGCGGTGCAACTCGTGGAGCACGCGGGCGGGGAAAGTTGCGGAGGGTGAAATGATCGTCTTTGGAAGAAAGACGAGACGGGGAGGAGCACCGAGGCCGGCCTCACCTACATAAGGAGCCCCCCCCCCCCCGGCTCCCGTTTTCTGCGAGCAAGCTTCCCTCTCCTTCCTTTGTTTGTGTGTTCAAGTTTGTGTGCTCAAAACCTCCGTAGACATAGCCAACCTTCCCAAGCTTGATAGCTCAAGAAAAAATCCACATCCTTAATCCACTCAAAGTCCACATCCGAAGCAAAAAGTTTAAGTGCCTAGTTACCGGTTGCAACCCGGAGTTTTAGTTGAAGAAAGAGTGCAGCAACCGCATGGAAGAAAACCACAAGTCTCTTCTCCAAGAAGAAGAGTTCGTCGTCATCCAAGCCGTCATCAACCACGTCTTCGAGAAGGCACTCGGTTTCCGAGTCTCCCGGAGCATAGAGACGGATACGGCGCCACCAAGGAGGAACGATGCTCTCCTCCTTGGTGGTATGAGGGCTGCAAGAAGCACTTCCATGAGGTTCACCGAACCTCGTGGGCACACGGAGGAGCAGCCCGCGCCACCACGACGATCGACTCGCTCAACCGCACCACCTCCTTACACCCCGACACACTCTTCGTACGGCTTCATCATCTTGTCGGCGGAGGAGGAGGAGAGGCTCGCCAATCTTGAGAAGAGGCTTGTGCCGAACGTCGAGTTCGACGACCTAGCACTCTACACCTTGGGTTTTGGCACCGACATATACTATATGTTGGGGCACCTCGGATGGGTGCAGTTCTCCAACGGAATATCGGTGGACACCCATTTGGGGTACGCCTTGGAAATTTTGATGACTATTGCACCCATCGTTGATGATGATGGGGTGCAAAGCTTGTCATTCCGTTTGGAGGGAATCGAACAAGTGGTTCCCTACGAGCACGTTAGGGAGCTGCTTAGATTCCACAAGGGAGCTCCGGAGAAAGTTGACGTGCCACCTGGCATGTTGGCGGGATTTTGGAACATGATCTCCGGAGAAGCCCATCAACAACGCAATTGCATCCGTAACCCCATTATCCGGATATTTCACTCTTGGATGTGCAAGAGGGTATTGGGGAGGATGAAGGAAACAAAGGTGACCGACACGGAGTTGAATTGGTTATACTCGGCTTTATTGCCAGGCAGCCAATAGACCCTCTTACCTCATGATCAACCGTTGGTGTTGTGAAGCAACATCGGGGGCGGGTAATATTGGTTCGGGGTGTTATCTCTCCATGTTGGCCTTTTCCTTGCGGCCGGGGATCGCAAGAAACCCCGACCACCTTTTGCGTGGTACCTCTCTCGGCATTGAATATTTGCGGCAAGGCAAATACATTAGTGGAGATGAGAGAGGAGGTTATCGGTTGGCCATAGTGAACTTACCACTTCCCAACGAGAGGCTTAGGCTTTTCAACGAAGGGAGAGAAGATTGGTTGGAAGAGGGACTACTTGTCCCTGCAAGGAAGAACAAGAGAGGAAGAATCGTAGAGGAGGGAACATCCTCCGCACAAGCGAGTGGAGCACAACCCATGTGCAACCATTCGGCGGGGTCCCTCCTCCGCCAAGTTATTACGGAGGGCCACAAGAGCAAGCATGGGGGGTGGTGCACCGGTACCCCCACAAAATTATGTTGTGCCCAACGCTAACTTCGCGGAGTCCTACGCTCATCATCCCCAACCACAACAAAGCATGGCCATTATTGGAGGGCTTGCTGCAAGTAACGCTCAAAACATCGCAGCCATCCAAGCTAACGCAACTCAACTTGGTGAAGGCAACGCAAATATTGCCTTTGAACTTGGACGCCTTCACCTTGTGGAGCCAAATCAATTCGTCGGAGGGAATGTCCAATCATATTACGAGCAAGGGTATTATTATCAAGATCATCAACATCAACCACCGGCGGAGGACTAGAAGATTTAGGAACTTTAGTTTTCTTTTCTTTTCTTTTTCTCTGTAATTTTCAGCTTTTGCTTATGTGTGTTTGCGTAGTATTTTCTGTTTTTATTTAAATTTCAGCAAGCATGTTTGTTTATTTTCAGTATGTATTTCAACTTGATGTCACCATTAATAAAGACACCACCTTGATTATATCATTGGAAAAGTTACAAAATTCGTGCCATGATGATATATGATTAAAATTGCAGCTTTGTTCATCTTTGTAATTGATTTATGCATGTTTAAGCTAGTGCTCTCTTAAAAATACAAATCTGAATTTATTTAAATCCTAGCTTAATTTTCAGCGGAGGTTATGATTAAAATAAAGACCCATAGTGTTTTATGTGCTCTCAAGTTATGAATAGATTAAAGATGTCTTTTATGCTCAAAAATATTGCTAACCTTGTCACAAATATCACTTGTGTGTTGCTCAACCTATCTAAAGCCTTATATATATTTGAGTGCACAAACCTTAGTGTACAAGATTTATTTTTGAGTGAGTTATTGCAGGCCATGATTTCTCTGGCCCGAGACTAAGAAGCTGGTCATTCCATTTTTGCGTATCTATCTTTTTGCTAGCCTCTTATCCGTGCATTGTGTATCCCCGCATCGGTGATCTCACAAACTTCGCCGGATATCCACCCTTAAACCAAATATCATCTTTTGTGATTACCTCCTTGACCACAACCTATCGTTGAGAATGGATCATCAATTCAAGGAAGATCGCAAGATGGTGCCAACGTTGAAGATTTCAAGTATCTCTCCAAGGAAAATTATTTTCGGTACCTACCATATTTTTCGCCTCTTTGCTCGAGGACGAGCATCGTCTAAGCATGGGGGAGGAGGTAGGTACGGTGCAGTTTTAGAGTTCAAAAGGGAGTATTTAAAAAAAATAATATAATGATGAAAGAAAAAATTCGGCGATCTACGTGACTTCCAAGGTGAAGAAAGAAAAAAAATATATATAAGAAAGAAAGAAAGAAAGAAAGAAAAGAATGAGAAATATGAGAAAATGAAAAAAAAAATTTGTGCGTAAAGTGAACTCCCCGGGTCTCTAAAAGTGCATTCAAGGCTTCAAGTTAAAAAGATCCATTCTCATTTTCCAACCATGTGCAATCCGATAACGAGGACTTTCTTTGTGCCTCGGGATCACTCTTTGCCATTTGCACATGTCCACTCATCTAAAAGTGTGTGTATTTTTCTCTTTCCCCTCCTTGATTTAACATTATTTTCCAATGACCTTTTTGACGAGTCTCGGTAAGACCATGAGAAGCTTGTCTTGTTTTGACAACACCTCATTTATAAAATCTTGTTAGGACTAAACTTTCCCAAAGCTCCATATAAAAGCCTACCACATATATATGAGAGGGAAAGGAGTAGAATATATAGGCTTGAGAGACAAGTGAGATGAGAGTTTATGAGCAATACACGAGGTGATTTAAATTTGTGAATTTGGTTTAGTTTTTCTTTATCTCGATCTTCATTTCAAAATTCTGAGATCTATTTAAAACTTTGTGAGCATGTTAATACTTGTGGGATGAGCTTAAAAAGAATCTACCCTCCGTAGAGATGAAGGCTAGTACATTATGGAACTTTAATGAATTAAAATTTTGAGAGCATTATGTTTTCTCATGTGTAATCAAGTGCAAAGTTTAAACATTGTTTAGCAATGATGATATCCATCGAAGGCTTACTCGAGGACGAGCAAGGTTTAAGCATGGGGGAGATGTTGACGGTGAAAATCCGTCAACCTAGCCATGAGTTTACCTTCGGTGTTGGCATGAGTTTTATACCTTATCCATTGGTACTAACCCCCGTGGTATAACAAGTTCACGTGTGCATGTCGTTTTTGGAGTTTAATGTTTATGCGGGGTTTTAGTGTTGAATGCAAGACTTTTGGGATAAGTTCATCAAGCACCTCATGACAAGACCTTGAATTCTGAACAAGTCATGCAATGAAGCAATATTAACTCCAAGAAGCCGGGGACTTGATCCGAGAAGACGACGGACTCCGGGGACCCGACCGGAAAAGTGCTTCGAATCTTGCAAGACAAGGAGTTGAGTCCAATTCGGAGAGAAACCGACGACATGGACCTACATGCGAAGGGGGAAGCATCCGGGAAGCAAGGGAACCGACCTCGGGCAAAGGAGCCCGCGGGGGCGGGCCTAAATGGGCCCCGGCCGGCCGGCCCGGTCCGGTCGGCCCGAGCCCATTTAGGGCCCAAACCCGTCGTCCTTTGCCCTAGCCGCCAATCGGGCTATTTATAGTCCCCCGACCGAGAGCCACGGGGAGAGGATTTCGTCTTCGGCCGCCGAGGAGCGAGAGAAGAGAGGGACACCATGTCGGAGAGGAGAGGGTCGAGCTAGTTGACTAGGGTTTCCCTAGCCGACGTGGGAACCTTGCATGGAAGACCACGTCGGAGTTCCCGAGCTAGAAGCAAGATCAAGGAAGGATCCCGGTGGTGATCTTGTGTATGTATCATTGTCATAGTTGAATTACCAAGTTGAATCTTTTCTTAGCGATCAAGTGTTTCCTCGAAGATTTCGTTTTTCGATCGGCTTTGCTTATTCCAATTCTATTCGCGCGATAGATTACATAGGGTGTTCTTGTAGCCGCGGTGGCTAGAGGTACACGCCGGATCTTCCGAGAGAATCTCGACTTGTCTTTTGACTCGCCCTAAGCTCCCCGCATGAATAGGGATACGTTGTGACGAACGGGGGTCTCGAAAGGCGGATGTTTTCGGATTTGGACGGGAAACCACGATTTAAAGAGGCTTCTATTAAGATTCGATTTGCTACTTCTTCTCTTGCTTGGAACTTCAACAAAAAGCTTACCCCGATCCCTTTAGATCGGTTTATCTACCCAATCTTACTTTGTTTTCTCCGGTTTTTAGTAGATTAGATCTGTTTTGTGTTTTTAACTTAGATGCATTAGGTCTTTTATCGAAGATTGAAGATTACTTGGCTTTAATAGATTAAGTCTTGCGTCACACATTTGTTCCACGGATTCGATACCTTGGGTTCACCACTCGAGGGAAGAAGGGTCCCTTGACTACGACGGGAGACTTGTACGCTTGCGAGTCACGAACGAACTTTGATACAATTATTAACCGTCAACGGCGCCACAAGCTATCGCCCCCATGGGAGGGACCCTACGTCGTGGTGAAGGTACTCAAGCCCGGCACGTACAAGCTGGCCAATGAGGACGGTGAAGAGCTCACCAACGCTTGGAACATCCAACAGCTACGTCGCTTCTACCCCTAGCTAGGATTCCCAAGCATTTTTTTTTTGTTGTAAAAATCATATGGCCAACGCCCCGAGTTGGTGACAACTATGTAAACACCTCAAGTCAAATAGAAAGGGCAACTCGGCTTTCCCCTGAAACCCAAGTTACCCTCGGGGGCTACTGAGGGGGGCACCCCCCCCCCCCAAATGGTCCCATTTTTCGCGCAAAAAATAAAGCAACTCACACGCGCTGAGTTTGTTTTCTACTTCAACCTCGAGCAACGGTTCGAACAGGGCGCAGGCGGCCTAGTGGAAGGAGCGCGCGAGTCAGAGATAGCCTACGCCGCGAGGATACGGCCCTTCTCTCTCGCCTCCAACCCCGGCGGGCCCCCGCGAAAATCGAACTCCCCTAAGTAAAATCTACTCAGGAAGAAGGAGAAACAAAAAAGCGCAATAAGCAAAAGACTTCATTTCGTATCAACAAATGTTTGCGGCCGGGATGATGTGCTTATTTACAAAGGCCGCATGGCCGGAATGCGATACACGAATAAACACGGGCCTAGCACCCAAGCTGTCTTTCGGGGCGGGAGGAGCGGCGGCGTCGGCGAGCGTCCGGGAAGAGGAATTCCTCGAAGGCTTCGGCGAGCGACCGGCGGCGTCGGCGGCGAGCGCATCCACACGCTCCATCGCTACCTCGTCCTCGACGCCCTCGGGAACGATGTAGCCCTCCGCCAGCGCCTCGAAGTTGACCTCGTAGTGGGACCGCACCACTCCGAGGGCCTTCTGGACGCCCAGATGCAGCGCCCGGCGCATCCGCTCGGTGACGTGACCGCCAAGGGCACGCAGGCGGCTGGCCAGCGAGCTGCCGGCCTGTGCTTCGCCCTCCTCCACGGCTCGGCAGGTCTCGAGGGCCGCTCCACGCGAGCTCCCGCCGGCTCCTGCTCGGAGGAGTTATAGGAAGCCTGCAGTGCCTCGGCCCGTTCAGCTGCATGCCCTAGGGCGGTGCGCAAGCCTAGGATCGCCAAGACAAGAAGGAAATCAGAAAGGGGGATGCGAGCCCTCTAACAGAAAAGCCAACAAAGCAAGAGTCAATCAGTGGCTCACCTTTGACTTGTTTCCTCTCCACCTCGAGAGCGCGGCGCTCGGCCTCGACCGCCAGCTCGAGGCGCTTGACGGCCTCACCCTGCTCCTGGAGGGCCAGCTCTTGGTTTGCACTCGTAATGCTGAGCACAATGAGCTCGCCCTCGGCCTTAGAGAGCTTGGCGTCCCGCTCCGCCAATGACTTCTGCGCCGCCTCGCGAGCGACGCGCTCCTGCTCCAGCGCCGTCCGGGCGTCGACGAGGACGGCTCTGCTCTCCGCCGGAGCCGCCCCCTCGGCCCTTTGGCGGGCGGTGCGCTCTGCGGGGAGCTGCTCCTCGGCGATAACGAGCGCCGCGGCCCCGGCATCGAGGGCGGCCTTCAAGTCGTCGGCCTCCTTGGCCCGCTGCTCCGGCCCGCGCGCCCGCTCCTCAGCCCGGCGGCTGCCGCGCCTGCGCCCCCTCGAGCGATGAGCGGAGCCCCCGGTTCTCGCCGCGGACGCCGGCCACCTCCGCCTCCCGGTTGGTCGCCAGCGTCCGCATCTTCTCCGAGTCCGAGCGCGCCGCCACGGCGCCTCATCACGATCGATGAGAGCTGTGCAGACCCGCTCGAGGCTAGAGCGGCGCGCCGGGTCCTGCCTCGTGCTCTCGGGGAGTTCGTCGCGCAAGACCACGGCCCGGTACGCCAACCAGCCGTCCAGGGTCCTGAGGGCATCGGCGAGCGCGTCGAAGGCGCCGCATCGCTCCCGGAGCTGGTGGAGCTCGGCGTTCACCCGATCGAAGGCGCTGTACTTGTCAT
This sequence comes from Cenchrus americanus, assembly GCA_947561735.1. Taxonomy (NCBI): domain Eukaryota; kingdom Viridiplantae; phylum Streptophyta; class Magnoliopsida; order Poales; family Poaceae; genus Cenchrus; species Cenchrus americanus. The sequence continues at coordinate 218,456,954 of OX387241.1, read as the reverse complement.
GGGCGCGGCGCTCGAGCTCCTGTCACCCACAACTCGAAACCCGTAAGCGCCACGACACAGAAATAGCGCACAAAAACAAGAGAAAGAGGAAAACGAACAACAACACCCTACCTGGAAGACACGCCATGCGGGGCCGCCATGGACCCTCAGCGCCTCGTTCAGCGCGCGGTCGAGCGTGGCGCCGTGGCTTCGGAGCTCTCCCCGCAGCTCTCGCTCTCCCCGGTCGTCGGCGAACGCGGGCGGATCGCCAACGGCCCCCTCTACCCCGGGCGGCGTGGCCGGGGGCGGGAGGACGAGGCCTCGGCGCCGTGTCCTCGGTCCCCCGCCACCATGTGGCCCTCGCGCCGCCTCACGAGGGCCCCCTCCTGGGGCTCGGGGGAGCGTGTGGGGAAGCTCGCCCACTGGTCCCACCCGGCGGCGGGGAGTCGTCGTTTAGGACCTCCACCACCTCCGCCGGGAACCGCCGGCGGGCGCCCGGCCCTTGCGCCGCCTCCGCCGGCGCCTCCACTTGCGCCTCCACGGCCACGGGCGCTTGACGTGGCGCCTCGGCCACCACCTCCGGCCGCACCCCCGCGGTGGTGGGCGCTCGGCCGCCCCCCGTAGCGCCACCGCCTCCGGCCGTGCCTCCGCGACCATGGGTGCCATTGCGGGCTGCACCTACCCCCGCCTCCGCCGCGGTTCGCGCCACAAGCCGCGCCTCCGTCGCAGCAGCCACCATCGGCCGCACCTCCGCCACGACCGCCGCCGTGGGCTGCGCCTCTACCATGGCCGGCGCCGGCCGCTCCTCGGCAACCACCGGCCGCGCCATGGCGTGCCGATCCGCCGGTCGAGGCCTCGGGGCCCCGGCCCGCGCCCTCGCGAGCTCTCGCCCGCCGCCGCCGTGCTAGCGCCCGCACGCGACGCCCTCGACGAGCGCCGCCGGATGGGGATGGACGCGTCCGCCCTCAGCACCTTGGCCGGTGCGAGGGGAGGCACAGTTGGCACCACCCTGCGCAGGCACAAACAGAGGGTTAGAATGCCTGATCATCAAAAAAATCAAACCAAGTGGAGGATCGAGCCCCTTACCTCGAGGAGGAAAAGGCGCGCTTCCTTTTCCTCGAAGCCTCAGCGGATGAGGCCGGCGCGGCCGGCGCACGCCGCCGCCGCGCCTCCCCCGACGTCGCCACCGCGCGCGCGGGCCCCGCCCCGCGCGCGGGCGCGCTCGCCGCACGCACGGGCGCGCTCGCCGCGCGCGCCCCCCGTAGTGCGCGCCGGCGCCTGCGCGGCGCGCGCCGTCCCTCGTCGTCGATTGCCGGCGGCGGGCGCCGCCGCGCCCGCCCTAGGCGATGCCGCCCTTGCCGCCGGAGCCGGCTCCGGCGACGGGGGCGCAGGCTCCCACCTATCGGAGGGGCCTCGCCCCTCAGCCTCTTCCTCTTCGTCCTCCTCCGAGGACGAGTACTCCTCGGTCCCCGGGGAGGAAAGCCCCAGCTCCTCGCGCCGCCGGTGCTCCGCGTTCCGTCGCTCACGGCGTTCGCGAGTCCGCCTCGTGCGCTCCCTCCTCCGCACGCCGCCCGCTCCCGCTCTCGCGGCCGCGCCGCCCGTCCGAGCGCGCGGGGAGTCGGGGGGTGGGCGGAACGGACTTCGAGGCGGTGAAGTTCACCGACTGCATGCGGGAGCATCGAAGGCGCGTCGGAGGCGCGAAGCAACACCAAGAACTAAAACGAGAATCAAAAATCACACTCACCGGCGGGCCGGTGGGGGAGCATCTCGAGGTCCCACGGGGGTCCGGTCCGGATGCGTCGGCATCCGGGTGTCGACGGCGTTCCGCGCCGGGTGAGCGCATACGGCCGCCCGAGGGGGTCGGGAGCATCCACGACCTCGCCGGCGCGAAGGGGTCAGCCGCCTCCGTCATCTCGTAGATGCGAGCGGCCTCTCCATCAGAGGCACGACCCGCCGGTGATGGAGGAAGGCGAGGACGCCCACCGCGGTCAGCCCCTGCGCCGCCAGGCTCCTCAGGGCGGCCAGGACCGAGTCCTGCCGCCTCCGATGCTGGGGCGTGGACACCCCGTAGCCCCAAGAGCTGGGCTTCTCCTTGAACACCCGACCGGTGTAGGGGGGCCGGGCTCGGCGTTGCGCAGGTAGAACCATCCCCGCTCCCAGCCGGCGTTGTTCGTCGTCATGGTGCAGGGGATGTAGTCGTCCTTGAACTGCCCCCGCCCGGGCGAGGACATCCCGCCGGCGCGCACCGCGCGGCGGGTCCTCGGCTCCGTCGTGGGCTGCGTGAAGAGCTCCGCGCGGAAGAGGTGTATCCAGAGCTCCTAGTTGACTGGGATCCCCAGATACCCCTCGCAGACGCCCACGAACGTGGCCACCTGCGAAATCGCATTGGGCGCAAAGTTGTGCAACTCCACGCCGTAGTAGTGGCACAGCGCTCGCATGAAGCGGCTCGCCGGCGCGTTGAAGCCTCGCTCGTGGAAGCGGATAAAGCTCACCACGTAGCCTTCCGGCGGGTTGGGCGCGCGGTCCCCCGCCGGCGGCACTATCCACTCCGCCGGGCGGCCATCCTCGTTTGCCGCCAGCTGGCCGGCGGCGACCAGCTCGCCAAGGGCCAGCGGGGTCACCGTCGACCGCTCCCAGGCGTATGGGTCAAGGATCGTGAGGGGCGGGACCGGCGCCATGAGAAGAGGAGAAAGGAATGCGAGAGCGGAAGACGGGAAAAGGAAGAAGAGCTCTAATGGCGACGCCGCACGGTGGCGAAAGCGAAGCGAAGAAGGAAGCACAGGGGGCTAAAATGGCGGAGCGCTGAGGTAAAAAACCGCCGCTTCCCCTTCCCCTCAGATTTATAAGCCGTGGGCGAGCTCTCCGGAGCGGGTGTCCCGCGCGCACTAACTGCAGGGAATCTTCTCTTCTCGCTGACGAGCGGACCCCACCACGACCGCAGCGGCCACATCACCGCGAACGGGCCATCATCACGGTGAAGACTGGCAGGGGCCGTGGCAGGCGGTCACGTCCGCCTGCCCACGTCGCCCACTACGCGCGCGCGCGCCGCACAACGCCTAAAAAGGCGCGCCCGCGTTGCGAAACCGCAGCCCCTACTGCGGGGCATTTAATGACCGGGTCCCTTGCAAAGCAAGGAGAACCCTCGAGCGGCACGAGCCCCTGGCTCGAGACGATGTCAACCCTCGAAGGGATATCGGCGTGAGAAGGTCGCCGGGGCCCACTTAAAGTAAAGGGCACCGCGAGCACCCATGCCACGCAAAACCCTCGAGCGGCACGAGCCCTTGGCTCGAGACGATGTCAACCCTCGAAGGGATATCGGCGTGAGAAGGTCGCCCGGGGCCCGCTTGAAGTAAAGCAGGCACCGCGAGCACCCATGCCACGCAAAACCCTCGGGTGGCACGAGCCCCTGGCTCGAGACAATATCAACTCTCTAAAAAGGGCACATGCGCGAGAAGGTCGCCCGGGGCCTGCTTGAAGTAAAGCGGGCACCACAAGCACCCATGCCGCACTGTGCTACCAACCAGCGCCTCGAGGGCTGGCTCGCCCAGACCCCTCGACGGCCGCAAACGCAAAAGACGGGACCGCCCAGGCGCCGCCCCGCACGGCCCTACTGATCGAGGGTTCGAAGCCTGACCCTCGACGGGTTCGAACGGCGCCCCCGGATCGCGAGTCGGGGACGACGAAGGCACGCGCATTCGAGCCGTTCCTCGAGCCCGTCGGCTCGAGGGTGCCCCACATGTAGTGTTCGAGAGCCGGCGAGGGCGGCTAGCGGGGGATCCCACCGAGGGAGAGCTTCCGCGCCCTCGGTCCCTATCGAACGGGACCGAGCCCCACCTAGCAAACCCACGCAAGCGCTTCCAATGGATGCGTCTGCGGACCACGCAACCTACCCTTATCGAACGGGGCATGGGCGTCCACTCGAACCACCCACTAGCGGCTCAAAGAGGAATCCGCAATTCGCGACCCGCTCGATGGGGGTTGCGGAAACCTCACCCTCTCGTCCCGCGGAGGGACGGCGAGGGCGCGTTAAGAAACAAGTCGTAAAGCTCTACCCGATCGCCCGGAACGGGCGCAGGCTCGGGGGCTTGACGCACGGCTACACCCCCTTGATTTGCACCCGCCGGAGAACGGCGCCGGCGGCGCGTACGTCACCGAAGCCAACCGAGACATTGCCGATGCCGGTTGAAACATGTGCCACGCCCTCGACCATTTCTCGCGGTTAACCCCTGCAGGAGCACCCACACTCCTGCAGGGCTTCGGGGCTGGGACCCGCGGGTCCGCTGACGCGGCCCCACGGAAAGCGTTCGCAAAACAAGGAGGGAAGAACGTCCTATCAGTAGGTTCCAGCATCTGCGGGAGCCTCAATGGCAAACCCGCAGATGCTCGGGGGCTACTGTCGGGGACAGCCCTAGGGGTCCCCTTAAACAACGGGGAAATCCTCACTTAAAACCCGCAACAAAGCCAAAACACAGTTTGCCTAACCATGCAGGACACGGCCCATGCCGCAGGGACCCCGACGGCCCATCAAGGCGGCCCTCTTGGAGATCCCCTCGAGCAGGGATCCGCCTCGCTCGAGGATGCGCGCCCCCCTCGGGCGGGCTCCGCCCGTTCGAGGGGTAGCACTTCCCTCGAGCGGGCTCCGCCTCGCTCGAGGGCCCGCTCCCCCCCTCGAGCAGGTTCCGCCTCGCTCGAGGGTCCGTCCCGCCGTCGATCGGGGGCGCCTCGCTCGAGGGTGCCCCTCACGCGTGCGCCGGCCCCCGTACGCGGGCATTTACGCCCGACACCGGCGGGACGGCGCCATCATGCGCCGGGGCTCGCGCCCGCGTGCCGCCGCACCAACTCCCCGGGGAAGGAGCCCATCCCCATCACCGTGGGGGGGGGGGGGGGGCGTGCGGCGCGGCCGGTGTCGGTCCGTGACGTCGTGCGCCCTCGCTCCCACGCGGCTAACGCGCCGAGCCCTCGAAGGAGGGCCGGTTGCACCCTCGATTTACTTTCTTGTGACCCTACAGGGTTAGGTGGAGGCGCTAGGCCGGTGGGACGCCGTCCCTGCCACTGTTAACGGCATGGCTGCCGCCCCCGCGCGTGCAGGGGCACGCCAGGCGCTGTAGCAACAACTCCAACACTGTGAAGCTCGTTGGAACGGGACGCCGCCTTGCCTACTCCTGTGCTCCGTACGGGCCAACGTCAGCAGCTCCCCCAAGCCTATCAGAGGACATCGCCACCATCCGCCGCCCTTCTACCCTCGAACCGCCACTGTTCGGGTACAAGATAGGCCATCATGGCCAGATCGCTGCAAGGATCGTCCGGACGGCCGCCCACTCTGACATAGCACGTCGTGCCACCCCATGTAGCTAGATAGCGCGGCGCGCATGTAATCCGCCTCCCCCTTGATCTATAAAAGGGGGGCGAACCCCCCGGCCCGCGGGGGGACGGACGGAGCACACGAGACACGGCACAACAGAGACAAGCCGCGCCACGCACTTGCTCTCCAATTCTCCCGCAACATCTTCGGCCACTCCTCCGGGGACATGGAAGCCACGCTTCCTCTCCCGCCTTGCTTGTAGCAGCCCCACTACGAGCATCCCCGGTCCTGAGCAATATAGTGCCTTGAGCACACCACCGCTGGACGTACGGCCCCCTCGGCGGGAACCGGGATAAATCCCGTGTCTCTTATTTCTTAGCATCGACCATTGAGGGATAGACCTCGGCGCTTTCTCCTGGTTAGTGTCGGGACCATATTCCGCACCGACAATTAGTATACTCGGCCTTGCTATAATGTGTTGATCCGGTAATGCCTTCGGTGATGTGTGGCCGGAGAGATCCCGCCGGCCGGGAGCCGGAGTGGGTGGAGGACGACTACCGAAAGCATCATGGATGGCCTCTCGTGGTGTCTTCGCTTCCGTTAATTAAATTCCGCTCGCTTTTCTTAAACTCGAACTATTTCGTCATGACAAAAACTATGGTTTGTAATAATTAAACCCTTCGGGGTACGAATTTGGATATTAATGTTGTTGTATCTCCGGACTCGCCTTCGAGTGAGTTTTAATGCATATATTCGATCCTTGTTGCTTTTCAAGTGATTTACGGGCGTTAACCCGCAACTAACGACAGGATGATACTTTACTATTGCTTAATGACCAAAGTGGATCGGTCTTTGGCGATAGTACGGTATTTTCCTGGGCGGGTTGTCACATGACCGACCGGGCCGAAATGGGCCTGGGCCGGTCGGCCTAGGCTGGCCGGCCCAGCCCACTTCCGGCGTCGGTTCGGCCCCCTTTCCTTGCACCCGAAGGATCTTCAACTCTAAAACCCTGGAGGCGCCGCCATTCGGAGGGGGGAGAGCCATTCGCACCAGGAGGACATCCACAAGCTAGAGAGAGAGGAGGGAGATCTCCGGAGGGGGATCAACCACCTCGAAGGAAGCACCCACAAGTGGAGAAGAAGGAAGACACCGTCGGAAGGGTGACCATGATCAACGGTGCTATGTCTAGCACCTTGATGGGGTAATCTCCTTATTCATCCATGGGTTGTAATCGATCTTGAGATGTAATCATACTTTGTTGGATTATCTATCTATCATCTTGTGTTGAATGTACTTTATTGCTTAAGGTTAGCTACCATGATGTAAAGGGAGTAGAGCTCCAATGCTCCCTTGGATCCATTCAATACGCCATGTCCATCATAGGTCTAGTCACGAATACCTTCGCGTAGTGACAGTACGAGAGGAGGGAAAGGGCGGAACCGTGGTCACTACCCCCGATAGATTAGATTGATTTTCATGTTTAAAGAGATTGCATGCTCTAGTATCGTAAACCCATGGGCGAGTGTCTTTTATCTTGATTTCTTAATCATTCTCTAGTGTAATTTAGTTGTTTTCTAGTTTAATCATAGTTAGGGTTTGAGTAGCTAGAGTGTAAAGGTAGATCGAACGCTTGTAATCCCCTTACTCCGCTGATTGACAAGAACCTTAGGAATCCCGTGGTGAAAAAGGTGTAGGTCTGTACACTTGTGGATCGTAGAGGGATACGTGTTTTATCCGTCAACACACTAAATAACTCTGTCATGTTTGCGTAACCAATCCATTCCAAGAATTACATCTATTCCCCAGGATTTTAAAACTACTAGGTCAGCTAGGAATTCTATTTCATTAAGTTTAAGGTTCACCCGCGGGCATATGTGGCTGGCCTTCATCTCACCACCCGGGGAGGTAACTAGCAATTGTTTCTTCATAGGATTCATGGGTAGATTATGTGTTTCCAAAAATTGATTTGTAACAAATGAATGTGATGCTCCGGAATCGAATAAAATGGATGCAGGTTCAGAGTTGACAAGGAACGTACCAAGCACAACTTCTGGAGCTTCTTGCGCTTGTTCAACCGTCACGTGGTTTATCTTACCACGCACATAGTTCTGTTGGGCCCTGTTACCTTGGGGAGTAGAATTCCCAGTGCGAACTTGAGAGGATGGTTGCACATGCCTCTGTCCACTACCCTTCTGTGGAGTTTGCATTCCACGCTTGGGACAGTTGTTGGCATAATGCCCCAACTCTCCACACTTGAAGCAACCTGGTGCACCCCGGGGCATTGTTCGGGCGATTCTGCTGCTGGATTGGAGCACGAGGAGTCCGTTTGGTTAAAGCGTTGGGGATGTTGAGTGAATGTTGGAACGGCCGGTTCTGGCACGAAAAATTCCACTATATCCTCTTGAGCAAAACTGATGATTCTGTGGTGCATTGTAGCGGGAACATGCATTGCTGCTAGACTGCCCTTGGGATTCGAACTTGCGCTTCTGCTCTCCAAGTTCCCTACGCTTGCTTTCAAGACCGATAGCCTTGTCTAACAGAGTCTGGAAGTTGGGGAAAGTGTGGCTCCGGAGCTGATAGTTCAGTGGCCCTATGAGACCATCCAAGAAACGCTCTTATCTCTTCGGATCAGTGTCCACTTCATCCGGAGCATATCGAGATGGTTGGGTAAACTTATCCTGATACTCACTGACAGACATGTTGCCCTGCTTTAAAGCGAGAAACTCCTTCTTCTTCAGTTTTATTATCCCTGGCGGAATGTGATGAGTACGAAACGCTTCCTGGAATTCTTGCCAGGTGATGGCGTCAGCAACGGCATGTGCAACGGTATAGGCATCCCACCAATTGGCTGCAGCGCCTTCCAAGCGTCCTGAGGCGTATAGAACCTTCTCCCGGCCATTGCACTGTGAGATATTCAGCTTCTTATTAATAGTCTTGAGCCAATCATCAACGTCAAGAGGATCCACTGAATGGGAGTAGGTAGGTGGGTGGTGGCTCATAAACTCTCTATGCTTGTTGACTGGTGGTGGAGGTGGTAGAGGTCCTTGTGGTGGCGGCTGGTTTTGCTATGCCTCGCAGTTACGGACAGATGGCGCAAGATTCCGATTAATCGCATCCGTGCCGTGAAGAATTGCCGCATCGCCGGATCCATCGCTACTCCTTGAGGTAGAGGAGGGACTGGATTCTGTTGATTTGCGATGTGAGCTCATATCATGGGCGGTACGTCTTGGACACCTCCTAACATTGTGTTTACCATCTGATTGTTAGAGAAAGTTATTTCAGATAAGGAGCAGTGTCGATAAACATGAGTAAGAGAAAAGGGGCTAAGATTAAATTTATACTTAATTATTTTATTAATGCATATGTGGCCATCATACCACAAAGCATTTCAATCATAGCAAAGATCCAAATCAACCATGTTTTTAACCAACAAGCATTTATTACAACGATTATGTCCTCGCAGGGACGGATCTAGCGATCACAGCTCAAAGGTGGGCATCCTATCCCAGAAGACCTGTGGTAGCGGAAGAAGAGACGTAACGGAGCCTCTTGCAGGGTGGTGACTCCACAGGGAAAGGGATCTCGTCAGGCTGGACTGGTGGCTCCTTACCGTCATGCTCGGCCTCCAACTTAGCAATCCTGGCGTAGGCGTCCTTCAGCTCGTCATGGGTCTGCTCCAGCTCAGACGTAACAACCTCCAGGTCGGTGTTGAGTGCTGCAGTGACTTGGGCGAGAGTGTGGAGGCGTGGGTCCTCGGAGCCTGTTAATGGTACCACCGTCTGCTCAGTGCCACTGGTATGACGAGGGATGTGGCGGTAGTCGCTGAGGCTCAACTCCTGGTCATGCCTGAAACGAAGAGAGAACAGAGCTCTCCTGGCAGCATTGCTGACGGATGCCTGGTACGTAGAGTGGGGTGTAGTAGAATCATGCGTCGTGCGCGAGAAGTAGCCTCCACCGGTATGGTTGCGCACCCTGATGTGGACCCTGGTCATGTAGTAGGTGCCCAGCGGCGGCTCGGCCCAGCTATGGGTGACGTACATGGGGTACACTGTGTTCCCCAGCTCCAGCAGAGTGTTCCGCAGCAACCAAGGGAAGTAGCCAGGTGCCACCTTGGACGAGTGCATGGTGCAGTACGGGTCTCCCTCCCGAGGACCATCATAGTACAAATCATCTCCTTCCTCATTGTCATCCTCTGTCTCGTCACCATCCTCGGTGTTGTCACTGGAATCATCCGGATCTCCTCCCGCGGCAACTGGTGCGGGATCCACAGGAGCGGCAGCGGCAGCTGGTGCCGGCACCTCCACTGCTGGCGGGGAAGGCAGAGCCCGCGAAGATCCCAACTCTCCATCAGAGTAAACTTCCAGGATCGTTCCATCCTCTGCCTCAACGAAGTGGTAGGGGTCCTCCGGTTCCTCCTCACGAGCCGGACAAGAGGGGGTAGCTGCGCTCCAAAAGGCTGAGCCCTGGCCATCTATGAGATGAAAACTGAACTCAGAGTAGAATAAAACAATAAGGGGACAAAATTTTAACCAAAAGCAAATAATATAGATTTTTAAGTGTATGTAGGGGATTGTTTTTTGAGTGAGAGCTAAAATTTCCTTCTAGAAAATGTCCTTATTTCGACTATTTCTATCTAAGGCTGCGTCCTACAGTCAGCATTGCTCTTATACCAATCTGTCACACCCGTTTTTCGAAGAAAAACGAATGCATCTCATACGTGTGCCAGAATCATAAATTCACACATATGATAGACAAATGAGTGTAATATCATAGTACAATGCTCAAAACGTACAAAGAGAGGTTTATTAACTTATTACACTCATCGTTAGACTCGAAGGACTTTACACGAACATCGATAACTAGACGATGAAACACCGTCTCCAACTCCACAGGCTCCTGACTTGGGTAAACGCGAGCCTCAGAATCCATCAATCTCATCGAAGAACTCTGCTCCAGCATCCTCCTCTGAACACATATAGGCAAGGGTGAGTACACTTATGGTTGGTACTCAGCCCGTGGGCGAATTATGCAAAGCTATCAAGGGTAGGCTAGGGTTTTCAGCGGAAAGCATTTTAAGTTGGTCAAATTTTATTAGCAAGCACCTATTTACTAAGTGTAAGTATATACCAACCCAAAACTTAGCATTTATAAAATTATTCCTCCAAACCATAAATAAACCACAATTTGAATTCCATCTTCAAGTTTAATTATCATGTGAGGGTCCAAGCCGCTCTTGATCGTGAGCACGGGCCGATCGATCGGTTTTCACTCTGCGAGAGGTTGTACACTTTACACACGAGTTCATGTTCCCCATATTGCCGGGTTTGCAAGGCGGTGGCTAGGGGTTCACTATGAAGCCTTTACAAAGGCGTGCAAAGCACCAATAACCCTACTACGATTCTGACTCGGGGCGGACCATAACCCTCCCTAGTGGTCAGCACCTTAGCAAAGGCTGCTAGCCCAAAAGGACCGAGCTATACCCCTGCAACCCGGGGCCCCCTGTGTTCCTTCCGGATAGGGTTATCAGATAATTCACACTCCTAATTAATTCGCTAAGCCAGAGCCATGTGGATCGTGGTTGCACTGTTTTCCTGGGTGGTTCTCCATGTTTCGATTTAATTTATATGATCTTGTATTAACATAAATCAACAAATTTATCTTTTATAAAGTTAAATTCCATTCCCCAAAGTATAGCATCTAAGCATTTATCTACCCAAACATTTATTTAAAACAAGGTATTCAAGGTATAGGGATTAAAACTAGTCATTTCCTTAATAGGCATTTCCCATCAAAATTTATGCATAACAACTTATAAAATTTAAAGTGTGATAATATGCTTGTTATTAGGACAAAATGAGTATGTAGGGGGAGAAAATCCACTTGCCTTCTTCCCCTAAGAACTGTGGCTCGACTTCCTCAAAAGATTGCACCTGCTCGTCCTCAAATGGCACGTCCTCTATGATCACACAAGAAAACAAACAATAAATAAAACACTACAAGCTTCTAAAACTAACGTGCTTGTTAAGACGATCAAATGGACACCAAGAACGCCTAAAACGGAGCTAGGATGGAAAAGTTATGGCCTAGACAAGATCTAGGGACTATATTGTAAAAGAACTTGGTCTTCAGGGGGTTTTCTACAAAAAACCAGGGACCTAATCCTAATTATGCTTTAAAACAGGAGGGCTAACAAGCTAAAAACCAACTAAGGCTGTAAATCCTAATAACCAGAAAGTTAAAGGGTCCAAACAAAAGAAAAAGGACCTACTGGTAAAGGATCTAATAGGTGGAAGGGTTTTGTTGTGATATTTAAAAAGTACAGGGACTCTTAAGCAAAACGGCTGGCGGCGGCTTTAGTTGACCAGTATGCTGCTGTTTGACTCGGTGGCTTGGTTGGATCGGGGCCGTCGGATGGAGATTGTGCGGATGGCGGCGGCTGGAGCTTACGGGCGGCGGCGGGTCGGCGGCCGCGGCGGCGCCGGGCGGCGAAGCTCATCGGAGGCTTGCCGGCGCACGCCAAAACAACACTCCCGTGCACGAAACAAGGCGGGAAAGGCACCAAAATAAAGAGGGAGACACAAGGAATTCACTGAGTTGCTCGAAGAGGAAGGAGGGGCGTCGGCGGAGGAGATCGACGGCGAGGGCGGAGCTCCGGCTCGGCTTCTTGGTGCGGCGGCGCGCCGTGAGAGGGAGAGCTTAGGTGAGCGGTGCGGGTTGGAGAGGTGCTCGGGTGCCGCCTTTTATAGGTCTCAGGGGGGAGAGGAGGGGGCGCCCGAGGCGGTGGGCGGCGGCACACCGGCGACCACCATTAAGGCTTGGTGGAGCTTCGGTGGGCGGCCGTTACGGGAGGGAGAGGAAGGGGAAGGGGCTGAGCGGCGCCGGGTGAGTGCGCGGCGCACTAGAGGAGAAAGGGAGGAGGCGCGGGGAAGGGGAAGAGGCGTCGGGGAGGCGGCGGCTGGCGCGGCCAAGGGAGGATGGGGGCGGCGCGAGGTAGGGGAAGCGCCTAACATGCGGGCCCCACCTGTCGGCGAGCGCGTGAGAGAGGGAGAGGTGGAGTGGGTCGGCGGTGGGTGTTTGGGCGGAAGGGCGAGCGGGCCGCGGGTTGGGTTGAAAGAAGCAGGGAGAGAAAGAGAGGGTTTGGTTTCTTTTTTTATTTTCTTTTCAACCCTTTACTCAAAAAAAATCTTTTCAAGTTTTCAAAAATTATTTTAAAAACTTTTAAACCACACAACCAAACAAAAGCCCATGCATTCAACATGATGCACAAACACTTGGGTGTTTTCTAAATTAATTAATTATTATTTCATATATTAAGGGCAAATTTAATTAGTCAAATTTATTAATACCCTTAGAAATTAAATTCTAACTTTGTTGCTAGCACTTTTAAGTGATGGAATTTTGGGTGTTACAGTGGTAGTGGACATCATAATCAATATTAGAAAAATATTTTATGATTTTTTCATCATTAGTTTTTATATAATTGTGGATCTCAATGATAAACTTTATTCTTAAATATTCTACCTATCAAAATAGTGATGAAAAATTCATGATATATTTTTTAACATTTCTTTTGTTGTCTGCTATCACCTTGCAAAATTTTGAACTTAAAAGTCCACTTGTGCATGGAGAAATAAAAAAGATAAATTGTGTTAAGGTGTAAATTGAACCAAATGATACAGTTAGGGGTGAAATAAACAAAAAATACTTTAGAGGGTTATCCAAACTTTGGTTATACTCGAGGATAGTAATTTGTACTTTTTTTCCTTTCCTAAAAATGTTTTTCTTCTTTAATTTTTGAACCAACACCATATCATACTCCTAGTAGCTTACATGTGGTGAATCAGAGGCTGGCCAGTGGCCAGATTTGATCACGTGGCACACTAAGTCAACACTTGCTATCAGATAGTATTTTTCTCTCACAACAAATCATCGTCGCCTATCACCAGCCAACTGAACTCGGCCTAGAAAAAAAACAAACGATAGGAATAAAAAAAGAAGATACTTAGCAGCGTTATATTTTAACAGAACAAAATCTGTGTTTCGGGATTGGAGAGGCATTGGCGTATATATGTTAAAGCTGATGAAGCTTTTGGGAATTTGTTGATTATATTATAAGTAGGTACTCAAAGCATCTTAGGTTGATTGTATAAGTGATAAGGTACACAATAATGATAAAAGATTGTACCGTGAATTGGTTTGGACGTGCCATGCATAGCAAAGATGGTAGTGCGACACTTGGGGTTGGTAGTATACTTGCATTTTCAGCCCGGCTCGGCCCGGCCAGACCCGCCCACGAACCTTACTGGACGGGCGTTGTCGGAGATCTTGAAGCCCGCGAAAAAAATTTGGCCCAAGCCCGACCTGAAATGTTGTTTTTAGTTATTTTACACTATAAAATACGCGGGCGGCCCCTCCAAAGCCTGAGCCCGGACCGAGCTCGGTCCGAAAATTGAGACCCGATGCGTCCAATGGGACGATCATTGGTAGGATTTTCTCGACCCGAAATAACAGAGATGTTTCGGCCCAGCCCGACCCGCAAAATGCTGAGGTAGTACTAGTGCAACACCCAGGCGGCGACGAGATGTCATGTGGGCCGACTTTGTTGCTTGCTGGCCCATCAGTCAGAGCTGAGCACGGAGAAGCCGCTGAATCCGGCCCGCCTCCGAGTCCGACATGGTGAAAGAACGAGGTCGCAGCGGGCAGGGGCACGCACGTAAATAGCGCGCAGCAGCATCGCGATCGCGAGCCCCGAACGCTGAAGCCGCCCCGCTAGAACTGCAAGCGGGGCGGAGCGGAGCGAACCTTTTGCCAACCCTCCGCTCCGTCAGTTGCAAAAGAGGTTTGATGGTTGAACCTAATCCGTACCGAGAGGTTTGATGGTTACCCGTGGGTCGAACCTAATTGGCCAGGCTAGCACACACTAGCATATACGTCCGGTAGACACATATAGTGTATACATCGGCAGACACACATTTATATACGTGTAAATTGTTGCTTGCTCACCTATTGAATACTATGTATTACTATTGATGACCAATTACTCAAGGCTGCCAATCACTCAAGGCTCAAGGATATACGTAGTACAACTGTACTTGAACATTTACCAAAGCACTGTGTCATCAGCATGACAGTGCGATCAGATCACGCACAGTAGAGCATAATGGATGGAATGCAACCCTCAAGTAAACAACACGAACACCATCACCATCCGCTAATTAATTAAATTGTGCACGTCCACATTAGCAGCTTACAACTAATTTATCTACCAACACAGTGTAGCACAACACAGTAAATCCAGGAAGACCATCCATTTTAACAGACCTTGGAACATTTAGCCAGAACCTAAAGTCTTCTCGTATTAGAGGCATGGATAGAAACACCAGCTTCTGGTCTAGCACAAGAAGTTGCAGGGAGCTGGAGGATTGTAAAAAACTAGACCAGTAAAAGCATCAGCATAAGACACTGGAGTATCTTTGATCTGAAGCTGACGGTGAGCTTTTGTGAAGCCAGGAGGCACATCTAGAGAAAATCTAGGGGGTATGTCCAGCCTCTGCACTAGCCGAAGATCTGTCAGCAGGTAGACATGGAGAATCTGTAAAAATGGGAAAGAAAGAAGCTCAATCGAGAACTGAGGATTGACCAAAATAAGATTTAGAGAATTTTTCTGATGGCAGAATTGCAGGTAATTTGGTTACAGTCTGCAAGGATTGACATTCTTGTAGACTTAATAATCATGTACACATCTATTACAAAAACAAAGCAGATAATTAACTTTGGTACAAGGATATCTATGGGGGTGTTTGGTAGGGTGCATAACCTCTATCCAGGCTTGTATAGCGCAACTTAATGGTGTTTGGTAGGCTGTATAGGGTGTTAACCAGGCTTAGCTTGTGCAAAAGGAGAGGTCCAAGCTGCATAGTGGGAAACGCTTGCGGTGGCCGTTTCCGCTTGTGCAGGCTTGCATAAGCCGTTGTTGTCCTTCCCTTCACCTTCTCTTTCACCACCGGCCCTCGCTACATGGACCGTCGGAGCTAGAGCCCCATCGACGGCCGCCCGTGGAGCTCCTCCGCGGCCGGCACCAGGCCCTCCGCCGGCCACGTCGCGCTTCTCCTCCACCTTCACCGGACTGGAGGACGAGGCGCGTGGAGCTCCTCCGCGGTCGGCACCAGGCCCGCCGCCGGCCACGCCGTGTTGCTCCTCCACCTTCACCGGACCGGGAGGATGAGGCCAAGATCCGGCGCGGCCAAGAGCGTGAGGATGGAGCAGGAACCGAGGCGACGCCGCGTCATCCAGCCCCCGCGCTGCTCCTCCATCTTCGCCGGATTTGAGGAAAAGGAGACCGGCCTGGTCGGATAGGAGGGGTTGGGGAGCGGGGGTCCCCGCGCCCGCGGCGGAGCTCACCCGCGCGCCGGCGGCGGCCCCCGCGCCCGCGGCGGAGCTCACCCGCGAGTGCGGCGGCGGCCCCCGCGCCCACGGTAGAGCTCGCCCGTAGGGCCCGCGGCGGAGCTTGCTGCGGGGGCCGGCGGCGGAGCTCACTCCCACGGCCGCCGTGGGAGCTCGCCCACACGGCCCGCGGCGAGCTCGCTTGCGGGGGCCGGCGGCGGAGCTCGCTCTCATGGCGCTGCGCGACGGTGCGTCGAGTATGGGGACGGATGGAAAGAGGGGAGAAAAAAAGAGATGGGTGGTAACTTCACCCTTAGCTAACACGGGGTTATCCCATTCTATTGTGCAGCCTACCAAACACCATCACACTAACCCCGTCTATCTCTATTCACCCTACCAAACACGAGCGGTTTGCCTTTGTATTAGACAGAGGCTTGGGCTAGCTCGGCTCCGAGTCTAGCCAGGCTAGAATTAGCCAGGCTGCCAAACACCCTCTATAGTAATAGACATGATCTCAACTCATAAGTTCATGAGTAAAAAAACAAAGCAGATGCCACAGTCAAGCTATCTGATTTGTCAAGAACCACCATCTTGCCTTGATCATTCAGACATATGTCTTGTTCAGAGTTCAGACTTGTGATATAGAGCAGGAAACAAAACATATCACCAGCTAGGACATAATCATATAACAGAGGTAACTGAAACTTGATAGTACAGGGTACTGAAACTGACAGGTATAAAATCACCACCATTCCTAAGTTAATCCAGACCACACCTTTGCTGCATCGCCATTTGCTGAAAGTGAAGACAGTTGCAGTTGTAAGTAGCCAACTTCCCATATGAAGGAAAGAATTTCAGTCGGTAAAGGTTTTCGTTAAGTAGTTGGGATGGGCAGTTCTGTAGCCAACATTTCGCGAGAGAAACTTACTTATCTGTATCAGACACATGCAGTTGTAAGTAGTAACTAGTAAGTTATTCCAAAGTTAATCCATACCATACCTTAAACTAGAAATTATACATATACTGATTTCTGAGGACTATATATAAATACTCTAAATGAAGACAAATACTGAATCTAAATATCAAAACCATCGACAGGCATTAGGTTATGAAGCCGAGTGGCAAATAACTTCATTCCTTACACCTATACCCAGCCCTCCCACGATTCCACAAATCCATTCGACTACCATTGGTGAGCCAAGTACCATTCCACTATTCCAGTATCACTAAAGAATTATTACTTGAAACAAAGAAGAAAGAAAAATACGAAAAATACATCAGTAAACAATGCGACCTGGGATTTGATAAGGTTAAGCGCCGCCGGCCGAGGAGAGGTGCCTGCGAACGGAAGGCCGGCCTGGGAGCGGCACGCCACGTGTGGAACGACAGGCGAGCGCTTCGCTTGTTGCTCACATGGTGACTGAACGACAGCTGCGATGAGGACCATCTTCATCTTCGTATGCGCGCAGCGAGAGGAGCAACAAACGGGGTGAATGTAAGAAAAGCTTGAAGAGAAGAGGTCAAATCCGATAGTTTTTGGGCTGGGTTGCTGGAGCTACGAGATCTCCTGGCGGTGGCGGCGGCGGCGGCGGCGGCGAACTGTGGCGATGTGAGGCAGAGGGTTGACCCGCGGGTCACCACGGTTCGATAGGGTCAGGACCCTTTCGCTCCTGTTCTGTTGCGGGTCGAACCGATTCGAACCAGTTGCAAATTCCAGGTGCTGGTTGTGTTCCAAAGCGGGTCGACCCGAACCTTTTGCAGGCCTACGCCCCGCATCCGACGAGCGGAAACTAGAGCGCAGCAGTACCACCGGCCACCGCCACACCGCTCACCCGCTTGCTGCGCGCGCGCGACGCCGCCGCCGCCCACCGAACTAATAAGCCAACATGGCCGAGGACGCACCGGCGACAGAGGCGGTCAAGGAGCGAGCTCAGCAGCAGACGACGGAGAGCCGCGGCGAGGCCGGTGGCCTCCTGGGACGCATTGCCCGAGCCCTGGGCTTCGTTGCCGGCGGCGACGCGGACACCAGGGAGCGCAGCCGACGGACGTGCTGCCGCGCCCAGGGTTAGCCTGTTCGGTTGGCTGGTGGTGATTTGTTCGAGAGAAAAATAATGTTGGCATTGTTCTTGATGGGCGATTTGTTCACGAGCAGAAAATCTTGTTTGGTACGGTTCTTGATGGGCGATTTGTTCTGATTCCTTTTCCGACTGACGGCCACGGCACGGCAGATCAAGATACACATACACCAATGGCTGCAGCAGCACGCTGCATTGGCACTCACTCTGTTCAGCTGACCAAAATGCCAGTATATGTTTGCCTTCTGTAAATTGCATTATGCAGGACACATGATTATTAGCATGAATTATAGTGCTTTGCGATTTTAAAACAAAAGGGCCCTAAAACAACTTCCATGGATCAGAAAACGACATGTCTAGGAGTACACATGATGATCATAAATAGTAGTCATTCATGCGTCACAGAATAGAAAACAAATTGTCCTCGTATCGCTGTCAACAAGGTACTTCAGGTTCAAAGTGACGCGAAGCTGCGCCCACTTTGATCGGAGCTGACAGAGCCGACCAAAACTTTGCCGACAGAATAAGGAAAACCACTGTGCGCAAACAGTAGTAAAGATGCGACAGAATGAGGTTCGGATTCAGACTTGTCCTTCACCGTTGCAAAATTTTCCGAGAATTTACAGGCACGACTCGACCACATATCCCAGAGCACAGCACCCCATTGCTTTTCCCCCTCCACTTTCTCATCTCATCTCCCCCACGTTTTGGTTTTGGTTTTGTTTTACCCCCTACGAATGTACACCTAAAAACACAGGAAACCGAACAGTCTTTCTTCATCCCCACCGCACAAAGGCAAAAACAGAGTCTGAGACACAGAGCACGCACAGGCATAACAACCTCTTGGTGACCGAAGTTACCCGCCTCCAGTCGGAGAATCCAAGCTACCCTGAGCAGCACGCTGCTTCTCCCGCCAGTTCTCACCCCACATCTTCGCTTCGGCCACCATCCGCTCCCTTTCACCCTTGTGTGCAGTCCCTGTGCCATGCCGCTCCCTGGGAGAGTCATCCCGGTCCTTGCTCGGCGACCTATGGCCAGAGCTGCCTGTATCGTCGTTCATGGAAAGCGCCCTTCCGCTGTCGCCGACCCTGCTCCTCTGGTCGCCGCCGCCCTTCTTGGAGCTGCTGGCTGTGCTAGGATCATATATCTGGTTTGCAAGGTAGGAAAGAGCAGTCACAACATCTGCAATGAGTGGACGGGACGCAGCCTCAGACTGGATGCACATTGATGCCACCGCAAGTGCTTGGTAAAGTCCACGCGTAGGGAATCGCCCCTCCAGCCCTGGATCAGCCATCTTTGGGAGCTTCCGTCTATCATTGAAAAGAGGCCGTGCCTGCAAATAAACAAACAGTTAACTTCACTGAATGAAAGTAGTTAATCCAAATGAGCATATGGAAGATAACCATCAATCATTGAGAATGATACCAAATGATCATTTTCTTCCTCGATGTACTATATAATTGTTGTTTATCTAAGTAACCTAGTATGGTCATTGCATCATGTATGTGTGCAGTTTGTTAAAAAAAACAAAGAAGACTTCATAGTGCATTTCTAGAATTTGACTTAGTTTCTATCACAATCAGATCCAACACTTCAAGATATCAATGAAGAGCATTACCTAAGTCAGAATCATCATAATTTCTGCCTAAACATACAAACCAACTGACTATTATTGTAAGTTTGTAACCCCCTAGATTCAGTCCCAGTTTCCCATCAAAATCAGATATCCATTTGCCAACCAAATGCTTAGAAGTCATTGAGATATCAATATCAACAAACAAAATACTTGGTTACCCAACAGCTTGACATTCAGATACTTGATAACCCCAGCCAAAAAGCTCGACAAATGATTAATGAACAAATTGAACAAACTTACCCATGACACAAGGTTTTGCTCTGCGGTTGGTCTGGTGCTGTCGATGGCCTTCCGGCCAGTAATCAACTCAAGCAAGACAACTCCAAAGCTATAAACATCTGACTTAACTGTAAGTTGTCCTGTCATAGCATACTCTGGCGCACAATAACCATATGTTCCCATAACACGTGTTGAGACGTGAGACTTATCACCAACAGGGCCCAACTTAGCAAGACCAAAGTCGGATAGCTTTGCATGGAAACCCTCTCCCAATAGAATATTTGATGATTTGAAGTCCCTGTATATAACTGGTGGGTTTGCCTTGTCATGGAGGTACTCCAGCCCTTTAGCAGCACCTGCAGCAATTTTCATCCTAGTGTTCCAGTCCAAGGCCTCCTTGCCAGGAGGGAGATCTGCATCATGTGCTCATTTAATTCAGAAATCATTTATATACTACTGTTCATAGTATTGCTAGACATTCAAACTTACTTAATTGGAATAAAGTTAAAAGATGCTTATAATATGAATGAATTCTCAGCAGATTTTTTACAAACTGTGGATTTGTACTCCAAAGACTTAAAACATTGGATGAGTATAAGTTCATGTTCCCAATATTGACCCACAAAGAGATAAAGAAATGCTAAAATGCTGCAAAGAAAATGTTCCAAGTGCACAGTTGTATCACTATACTATGTCACATGATATAATTCAAATGCCTTTGCGGGAACAAATTGCCAGAGCATAGCAAGTTAAAGAGAAATATTAGATTTGGATACTACTTGTGTCAGCACTCAGCAATCTACTTTGCTAGGTTCCAATCACTGCTATGAAATGGATTATTCATATGTCACAAAAGGCGCATTATGTTTGTCGACGCAGTAGATGCATGATCATTCTATTCGAATAATAAATTATAGCTTAATTGTTACATTACTGCATTTGCATTCCATTCCAAGGAACTAAAAAGTGGAGAAATCAAATAGGCTATATCTTAGCGACAAAAAATGAACCTATGCAAAGATCATTTTATAACACACATTTTCAGTCACACAAAACAGTAAGGATCTGCCACCAATAGAATAATCATACAAGTGAATTTCAACTCAAAATCTGTACAGAAATTCTGCATAAAAATAGATTGAGCTGTTTTATTTACTCTGTATAGATATTTTCTCAGTGTAGCAAAGTAAAGTCATATGTTGAATGCTTGGTTGAAACTACACTTAATTGTACTGTGCCCAGAATCAGATGCAAATATGACAAAGTCCATCATACTTCAAGTAGGAAATGCTGAGGAAGTAGAAAGGCAGGACCGTGATTGACTACTGGAAAACCCCATTGGTTACTGTGCACATATGTACTACTTCATGGACAAAAGGACATGGGAGAGAAAAGTGTCTCGCAATCATGGAAATTTGTGTTAATGCACATGGACAAAATGAAACGCATTGGCATCTAGATGGGGGCAGACAGCATGGCAGATTGACAGCATGTACTCCGGCAAGCATGTGAAAAACAAGTACTATCATGCACTGAGCGGCACCGTACCAGCAAATAAACATCAACAGGAAACTTAACAGGAACTAATATGCAGAGACAAATATACAGAACAGCCTTACCATGCAGATGGTCTTCCAATGATCCAAGTGGCATGTACTCATACACGAGAAGGCGTTGATCTCCATCAGCACAATAACCAACCAAATTGACAAGGTTTTGATGATGAAGCAAACTGAGCATGAGAACTTCCACAAGAAATTCTTTGTTTCCTTGATTACCATCCCTATTGAGCTGTTTGATAGCAACGACCTGTAACAGATGAATCAGCATTTCAGCAAAATACAAATAATGTGCCTTATCTCAAATATCAGGGGGCTTCAGGTAGTTGAATACAAATCAAATGGCACGGATCATTTCTTTTTTTTTTCATATCACTCATCTAGTGAAATTAAAAGGGGACCTACGGAATAGTGCACACTGCCCCTCAATTATCAACCAGCTATAAGTTGAATCAGATACAAGTGAACATGGATTTTTCCGTGCCTGTGGGCATCCACCACTCATGTGCAGACACTGCTTTTTCTTGAATGTCCTAGACAGATCAATGGCGCCATTGGTACAGCTGATCCACTTTTGTAATAGCCCAACAGCAAGAAACAAGAAAAGTCGAAACACTGCTTTGCCGACAGAGTGCATACCTGGCCCGTGCCGTCGAGGCGGCCCTTGTAAACACGCCCAAACCCTCCCTCCCCAATGAAGCATTCATCCCTGAAGTTCTTCGTCGCGGCCGCAAGCTGGCGGAAGGTGAAGGTCTGCGCAGAGATGACGTTGCCGTTGGCGTCCTTGAGAACCGCGAGCTCCTTCTTCGAGCCAGCATTGCCCTTGGCCCGCGACTTGTCAGACCCTGCAGATATGCATCGCTCAACATGATCATGCGGATCAAGACACAGTCACACGCATGCAAAGGCAGTAGCCCTGGTCCTAATCATTGGGCTTATCATCAGGTAGAGTTTCTGAATTCGGCGATACAAGCCGATACCCTTCTCCCCTTAGCGTACCGAAAGATCCCACGCACACACGCATCGCTCCTGTCACTTCCCACAATCGCATCCGCACCCACAAGATCGGCCCGGTCCGTTCGCACCAACAACGGAGCGACTGACTCAACCACCACAAACACGAGGAGACTAAACCGAGCATCATCAAGCCCCTCGCGCGGATCCGATTCCCCGATCCCACCAAACAAACCAAGCGAAAACCGATCCAAGAGGGAGACGCGTGAACGCAGCACGCACCTGCGGGGAACCTCTCGGCGCGCGGTGGAGCAGTCGCCACGGCCGCCTCCGCGCCGCCCGCGCCAGCAGCCGCCGCAGCGGACGAGGACGCGACCGCGGCAACGCCATTGCCGGTCCCGCCGCCCTTGGCGCCGTAGTACCCGAGCTCGTCGTCCTCCGGCCCCGAGCTGAAGCACGGGAAGCAGCCCATCGCGGGACCGCCGAATCAACCAACCAATCAATCAGTCGCTCCCCCGCGGCGGCGCGCGGGGGACCCGCATTCCCGCACCAACCGGCCGCTGCGGAGGCCGGCGAGGCGGCGCGGATCGGGGAGGAGAGCGAGGTGGGGACGGGGGCGGGGAGGAGGCTGGGGGCGGTGGCGTCGGCTGGTTTCCTTCGCTCGCCTTGGGCGGCTGCCGCTGCTGTTGTTGGCTGTTGCTTATAGCAGGCGGCAGACTCTCTCTGGCTGGGGTCCGTGGGGGGTTGGTAGGACGGAAACGGGAAAGCCGTGGGACGGGAACGGGTTCCAGGTTAGGAGCGACCTCACTGTCATTTTGGGAGGAATTCCGGCCGGGTGAAAGAAAAGAAAATATCTGCCTCCGTGCGCCCGCCGTGTGGAAACGTTAAAAATTACCCGCGGTACTTGAAAGTAGTGTTATTATTGGTTACGAGTAATTTTTTTCTAATAAACGAGCACTTATTTTTTTCCCCGGTGAATAATGTTTTTAAAAGAAAAGTTATAACTCACTCATGTGATTCGGAGCCCCTTCTCACACAATTCTTTCTTCACCACCACAACCTAGCATGACAAATGTGGCCGTGCCGGGGTGGGGGAGCAGACGGAGGCAGTGTCGACAGAACGGCGGTAAACTCACTAGAGTTGGAGAAGGAGACGGTGGAGGACAACGGCGCCGCAAGAGAAGAGAGGAGTCGTGGTGGGAGGGGCCGACCTAGCTGGCGCTGATGAGGCAGTAGCAGTGGGGTGCTAGACGAGGAGGGAGGGGCGGTGATAGGATGGGCGGGCCTCGCCTGCGCCGAGGACGGCACCGGTGAGGTTGTGTCGGCGGCGGTGAAGAGAGCGTGGGGCCAAGGCGAAGCATAGGGTGAAGGAGGCACACTCGAAGGGATAAGGTGATGGATAAGGTGAAAGATAGTTTGATCTTGGTTGTTGACCTCAAGATTGAAGTGTTGATTTTTTTTAAAGAATTATCCTTTTGGAACTATTAAGAGAATGATCTACCTAGGAGGAAGGAAAGGATTTGATAAATAAAATACTTGGTACTTGATGGTTTACACCGTAAATATCCGTAAATAAAATACCTGGCACTTGATGGTTTCCGGGAGCAATTGCTGATTATTGCCAACTTGCAAATGGAGCAGCCACGTCCACGTCAGATGATGGCTCGTTCACACGTACTACTACTAGTGTACTACTGCTGATTCTACGCTGATTGTTAATTTAGTTTGACCAGTTTGACTGATATGATTACTCCACTGATCACCCCGTTCGTTTGGCTTATCAACCACCAATGATCTTTCTTTTCTCCCGAATAAATCGCCACCAACAACCAACAAGGCAGATCTTTTATCTCGTAACAAACCAACACCACCATCAATGAAATGAACAGGCCGGATTTCTGATTTTAAGCGGATGATTAATTGAGGTCGTAGAGAATGACAGGCTGACAGCGGGAAGCCGTTGCACCGTGTGGGTCAAGATCAAGTCGCCTTCCAAAAGGCCGTGCTGGAATGTGGAATTGGATCCTCAGCGACCTGCTCAGTACTCACCCTGAGGCTTGCACTTTTCCACTAAAAGTTTTTGTATTGTATAAAATTTGAAAAGAAAAAATTATCACTACTGTTGCCCCATCGACAATGAAAATGTCAAGTTTCGCGCTACACCCTCAGATTTTGGGATAGAGAAGATTATTGGAAGATTGCAAAAGCAACATTCGAATCCAATAATAGACGCAATAGCGATGAAAGTGATATTGGGATATTCCTATTAACTACTTATTGGAAAATAATATTTATTGAAAAATTGTTGAAGATGCTCTCATGGTATATTCTTCTGTGTTCGGTATGCATTCCCGTTGCCGTTGGTACACTTCGCTGTTTTTTTTTTACAACACTTCGCTGGTTTTGAGCCTGGAAAAGACGGGTCACGAGATCTATATGGTACGCTGCTGGCCTGTAAGGGTCACACACTTCACGATCATCTGGAGAGAAAACACACACACACAGCTGAAGGGAACTTGGAAGTAAACTCTCCTGCTAATCATGTTTGAAGGGATCACTGATGATAATATAATTTTCTTTTACCAATAAGCGAGGTTCAACCGCTTTAAAATCATAACAAATTTCACAATCATCTAGAAAATTCGAGGCGTGAAGGGAACTCAAACGTAAACTCCTGCTGATCATCTAAAAGCGTCCACTCAAAGGCACGAGCTTGACTAAATCTTCCCCATGTTTTCCTACATATATATGGATCAACCCAACTAAAAATTTGAAAATTTATTTCAACTAGCTAGAGCTTAACTAAGGAGTGCTTGGATCCACTAGCTAAATGATAGTTAAAAATGTATTAGGAATGTGCATGTGTGTTGCAACGGGCTATATAAATTTATATTGCAATTTGTACCTGATTAAACAAAGCTAGGGGCGGTGTGAGACATGAGTACCCCTGGGTCTCCACCGACCAGGCTCACGGTCGTCCCTGACAAGTAGGCCCGGCCTACCAGAAGACCCGCCGACCTGTTAGAAGACCTCCCAGAAGATTTCCCAGACGACCTAATCCAGAACGACCTCAAGACTTGGTGTACAAGACAAGACCTCGAAGGATTTCGACTAAGCAGATTGACAAGATATGGGAAGTGTTGTAATCAACTAGACTTAGGTCTCCTGATCGTAACCGACTAGGAGTCTGGGAACCGACCTCATCCGCTGGCCAATATAAGGCGGACGAGGCGACCCTTGTACCAATACGCAATCTTCAAGCAATCTACACCAGCAACTGGACGTAGGGTAGGCCCGAACCAGTATAAACTCGTCGTGTTCTCTGTGTTCCGTGTGCTCGTACGAAACCCTCGAGTTCTTAGCCTTAGATTCCACCTCGCCGAACAACTCACAGGGATTAAGATCCCCGTGGGCTATCTAGATCTCACCATCTGACAGTTGGCGCGCTAGGTGGGGGAGGAATCAAGGTTCTTCGTGCAACTCGATGGCTTCAACCAACGACGTCATCTTCCCGGAGAGCATGGCGGACATCATCGCCAACCCTGTTGACATCTGCTTCGGCTCCATGCCGGCAAAATCCACCGCTCCAACCGCCTGCCTCGTCATCGAGAGCAATGCGGTCACCTCCAACCAACAGATCAGGACAGATCTGTTGACAGAAACCCACCCACTCACTCCCAGCGACCTGATCGCAGGGATCGGTTGTGTTGAGGGCATGCTCTCCGACATGATCAAGATTTGCGAACGCATCAAACTCCCTCGCAGGACCTCATCGTCTTGGCCTGCGCAACGCAGCTCACGTAGCATCCCGCTACATGAAGCGCAAGATCCAGATCGAATCTGGACCCAAGACGTTAGATCGTGGAAACCGCAGGAGTCACCTCGATGAACCCTGCCCTATACACGAGAATCCCAAACACACGGCCCGCCAGTGCCGCGTACTCAAGAAGCTCTGACGACCTCTTATTGCGGCTCATCGCCGCCAGATGAACCGGGAGCCGTCTCCGGATCGTCTCGCGTTTCAGATCGCCTGCACAACCATCTCCCCGAACTATCCGGGAGAAGAGTTCGAGAACCTAGATCGCGAGGTCTTGGTCGTCTCCGAGGATGTACCACCTCAAGATGGAGAGACAGACAAACAACACACAGAACGCGAGAACGCCAATGCCGACAGAGCTGCACGCCGGTAGCAAGAGTTGGCTGCAACTGCCCCGGCCGTAGGTCAACATGCAGGCAACACCGGGCAAGGCGATGACAACATCGGGATGCAAGCACTCGCAGCTCCAGCGAACCATCGGCACCATCAGCAACATGAGCCTCGACGAAACCGCCTATGTGCCAGAGACCTCCTGAGGGACTTTGAGCAAGATGGACATGAAGTCTACAACTCTCCCCAAGCAAACTTGGGTGCAGCTCTAGCCGCACTAGGTCAGCTCGGGGACACTCCTGTAGTACGTCATCTCCCAGCCAACCTCCGAGTCACCACTGCGCAATTTGAAGAAAGAGGTCCTGGATACAGTAGATCAGCCGCAAGTTCCTACTCCAGGAGTAGATCTGAACATCCACGTCAGCGGTGTCGCAGCAATGGTCCCCTTGAGCCAGTAGTTGAAGAGGGACGAGGAGAAAACAAAGTGATGCAGCCAGCCAATCCCGCTGCCAATGCCGCAGCCAATCCTGCTACCAACGATGCAGCCAATGCTGCAGCCAATCCGCCAGCCAATGCCGCCGCCAACGCTGCAGGCAACGTCGCTGACAATGCAGCTAATGCTACCAGTGCTCAAGCAAACGCTGTTGCAAATCTAGGCGAAAATGCTGGAGCCCAACCTCCGCCGGTCCAAGCTAATCGCGTTGAGGGCAGTCAACGTCGACATATAAGAGACGAAGTGGAGATAGCACGACGTGCTAACTACGACCGCGATCATGGGGTCCCCGACGCCCTTGATGCCAACAACCCTTGTGCAGGAAACGGAACTGTGGAACATGCACGACCAAGAGCTTCTACGACGTGCTCAGTGTGATCAAGACAATGGTCCTCCCGATGACCTCTACATCGTCCCGACGGCCTACGCCCAGTCAGCAAGCCCAGGAGCGGTACAACTTCCCAGCGTTTTCAAGGCGTCTCCGGACGATCAGATACCCCAAAGACTTCAAGCCAGCCATCGAGAAATACGACGGTCGCTCCGACCCAAGTATATGGCTCAAGATGTACAGCATCACAGCACGCGCCTCTAGAGGCAACAAAAACCACATGGTGGGATACTTCCCCCTTGTGATGGGCAAGGCACAACTCCTGTGGCTCGACAATCTCCCAGCAGAGTGCATCACCTCCTAGGCCGCATTGTCCCGACTCTTCACGACCAACTACCAGGCGACCTACAATCGACCTGGTAACACTCACCACCTCGCCAGAGTGCCGATGGGACGCGACGAAACCCTTCAGGAGTACACCAACCGCTACTTCGAGAACAGCAACACCCTCACGAGTGTCAAGGATGAAGACGTCATCACCAACTACAAGAAGGGAGTTACCAACATTAAGCTCTTCGAAAAGATCCATGAAGCTGACGCTCACACCATCGCTGACCTCATGGCTTATGTCGACAAGCTAGTCCACACTCAAGACGTGGTGATGCACGACTTCAACAGAGAGGATCACGACGACGGTGGAAACAGGTCGCGCAAGCGATCCGGTGAAGCCTATGTGGCAGACCCACCAAGACCTTCCACCTTCCTCGAGGGTGACTTCAACATGGTCATGGACGACCAGTGTCAGTTCCACCGCGACGCTAAACATACCATGAGGGAGTGCGAACAGCTGAAGCATGCCCTTGGAGTACCCTCTGAATCCAAGAAGGCCAAGAGCAACAACAACGACCAGAACGACGTCCGCCGTTATGACAACCGTAACCGTCGACCTGATCGACATAATTACCGCGACCGCCGACCATACTGTCTCAATGACGACAGGGATCGGCGTGATTATCGCCGCGACTACCGCCGCGATGACAAACGTGACGACTACCGTCACAACGATCATCATGAAGACAACCGCAACAACCGACGTGACGACTGCCGTGACGACCAATGCCACGACCGCCGCGATGATCGGCGTGATGATCGACGTCGCCAAGACGATCACAACCACAACAACAACAACAACCGCAAGGAGCGCTCTCCGCCACCACCACCTAAAGGGGGCAACCCCAATGGTGCGTTTCAAACAGCCAACCGAGAGATCAACTTCATCGTCGGTGGTCGCCAAGCGACTCGTGACGCCCCGATTTTCTAATTAACGTTATTAACGCTAATGACCGGATCACCCGAGCCAAACCGGTCAAGCATCGGTCAAACCTAGGTCAACCTGGGCCGTCACCCGAAAACCTCGCCATTGAACCCTATTGAACCCCTTGACCAAGCCTACACACACCCGTGGTCAACCCGTGGTCAAAGACACGGTCAAACCCCGCTTAACCGTCGACGTCAACGAATGTCGTCCGGAACTTTTGCCGCGTTCCCCAAAATTCACCTAAACACCTCAAACTCTACCTTTATGAAAGTTGTCCGTCTTGTTGAGGGACAAAACTTTCGTGTAGATTGGCATTTCAAATTTTGAGTGGAAATTAGCGAAAAACTCGATCGACTGGCAGTACCTCCTGATTTTCGAACAGGCCGACATTCAATGTTGGCACGATGTTCTCGCAAAATCCGTTGAGAAAAAACACTAGACGGCCTTTGTAAAAGTTGTAGAGGGTACTTAGATCTACAACTTTCCTATTCATTGCTTTGTGCACTTTTATTCAACTTTTTAGAGAAACAAGTGCTCGAACAGGTCATCGGCAACACCGCAGCCGGCCGTGCCGCGCCCACGGAGTCGTGCGCGCGCGCGCGCCGGCGCGAGCACCGCGTCGCGCCGTACGGTGGCTCGTGCCCCGACGCGCGCCGCTCCCGAGGCCGCGCGCGCCCGAGGCCGCGCGCCCCGAGGCCGCGTACTCGAGGGCGTGCCCCGAGGCCGCGCGCCCCCGTGCCCGCGCCCGAGGGTACCGCGCCGGGCGGCCCGGCCGTGCCGCGCCGTGGTACGGCCGCCCGCGGCGGCCGCGCCCGAGGCGTCCCCCGCCCGCGCGCCGCCCGCGCCACCGGCTATAAGGGGCCGCGCCCGCCGCGTTCTACGCACCTACCCGTCGGTCGCCCAACCCTCGCCGGTTTTTGCCCCTCCCGCCGCACCTAAGCCGCTCGCCGGCGCCGTTCGAGGCCAAGCGCGGCGAGCTCCGTCTTGCGGCCGGCTAAACACCGAACCAAGGCAATCCTCGTGGCCCTTGACACCTACCACATCCCTCGGGCGTGTCGCTCCTCCCCGCGAACCCCCCACCCGTTCCTCGCCCCGGCCCGCCGGCGCCGCCGCCGGCGATCGTTGCGCCCCCCCACCGCGAGCCACCACGACCCTAACTATGGGCACAAATCGAACCACGGTGATCCCCTAACCCTCCCCCTCCCCCTTTCCCCGCCGAATCCCCCACCGGCACGCCGGAATTTGGGCCGGCGCCGCCGCCCTCCATGGCCGGGGGTGACATTGCAAAAGAGAAGTTAATTCCGGGGGCCTTGCTGCAAAAAGAAACTCCAATAGTAAAAGTTGTTTTGCTGTTTCTTGTAAATTGCGTAGAACATCACAAAAAATTCAGAAAAATGTGAAACCAGTTTTGTTGGATCCGTTGTGATTTATTCTACAACGTTTGTTATTCTAGCCTGAGCTAATTCATTTTAGTTTTTGCATGAAAAATACAAATGTGAAAACCCTAGATCTGCAATATCTCAAAAGATAGAAATCCTCTGTAGCTAATTTTTGGATATGTTGTGTGTTAGGTCATGGCTAGCTCCTATGCCAAAAATTGCATAAAGTTATAATGTAAATCTTTTTATAAAAATGTTTTTCTATTGCAGGCAGATCTGCATAAGTGATTTTTCTTGTTAAATATATTTATGTTCTTGACCCCAACTTGTGCACACTGTCTTGTAATACCAAAATTCACATCTTGTGAATTAATAATGATTTTTGGATTAGCAGAAATAATTATTCTTGAATTATGCATGTTTTCCTTTGTAAATTAATAAACCAAGTTCAGTAGAGGTTCCATGTGAACATGCTGGCTTTTTAGACTTGTTTAGGACCAGAGAGCATGCACAAGAAAGTTTGGATCATTTTGATGCTTATTTATTTTTATATGCATTTAAAATGGAATCACTAGCTAGCCTTTGCTATTTTCAATAATATTTAATTTCCTAGCATCCAACACTTGCATGTGGGTCCAATGGACCAGGATAGGTGCTAGTAAGCTTAAGAAACACTCATGTAATTTTTGGTAATTTAATTGCTTAATAAAAAGGTTGAAAGCCCCTTTTAATATTAAAGGGAAATTAAATAAAGAAAATCCTTAATTCAATTCTTTTTCCTTTTTGAAAGTATTATTTAATACAATTAAAAGGTAATTAATTATCATCACTAATAAGAAATTAATTCTTAAATAAAAATATTAATTACACCTTTATTGGAGCAGATAAAAGGAAATGAAGCTTTCACATGAAATGATAAGTATAATAAGAACCTTTATTCAAATGTTTAATAAAGATTTGCATATTGTTCCTTTTTGGAAGAGTATGCTAAATGTATTCTTATCTAGGTGAATGTGTCCAACTAATGCACCCTATGGTTGTCATGTGTTGTTTGCAATTAATTAAATTAAAATCGTCAATTAAATCTTGCATTTGCATCCTCGTGTAGATCTCCCGAACGGTAGTTGTACGCGTGTGCCGGACGGAGGAGACGGAGGAGCTGGCGGAGACGTGCACCACGTCGTTGTAGAGCAAGACCTGGACCAAGTCCAGAAGGGCCCAAGGCCAACCTTGCCATCGAAGGCAAGCTCCGGATCATTAACCCATCTTTTAAAATTATGCAATTATGTTTGCTACGATTGTGCATTTACGTTTCGGAGTTGATTTGAAACCTAGATGCATGATCCCTAGGTACCTATGCTCTATCACTAGTATGCTAGGTCGATAGTCGCTATGCTATAGGACCGATAGAAGTCGAGTGATGTTCGTCACTCGCGAGAATAGGTTCTTATGTTGGAATCATAAGATCTTTATAAATGGATTGCTCATGTGGTAAGAGCATGGGATTCGGGCTCCGGTCCGGTGGCTTTCGTGGGCTAAGCTTTTGAACGTACTAAACATATGCGGGTATGGGACCGGTAAGCCTAGTACCCGATTGACGCGGTAAGGGAACCTTTCCCTACTACACCCGGGGCACTTGTGTCCCCCCCCGCTTGCAACAAAGGTGGTACTGCGTGAGTCCGGACGTTCGTGTGGGAGCGATCCAATAAAACCTTGTACCAAGGAATGTAGGTTCCGCTCCCGAGCCGAAGATCGACGGGAACGGCACGGGAAAGTTGTCCTTGCGGGGGCGAGCCTACCGTGTGTTTGGGTTTACCTTGCAAGGTTTAAATCAATCGATTGTCGGCCTCTCACCGTTATCCGAGATCGCTTAATCAATCGGCCATGATATCCCATAATGATGGAACTCGAGGAATATTGTTGTATGAATTAATTGCTTGTCCAATTCTTGATTGAATTAGATGGCACACTTAGAAATGGTAATCAACTAGAACTTGTGCTAAAATTTTGGAAGTAAGGATCTACCCTTAGTAGCTGTTTAGCAAAAGAAACTCCACCGGCCAAAAGCCTTTCATGTCTAGAGTTTGGTGATGTAGTTATCACCCGACGGTTAAGTCTTGCTGAGTATTAGTATACTCAGCCTTGCTTTAAAATCGTTGTTGCGGGTGTGATTGATCGGATGGGTGACGACAAGTGATGACATCACGGATGGCCTCTCGTGATGTCTACCGTTGCACTAGTTTATTTTATTTCCGCCGTATTTTCGAACTCGAACCTTTACTCCATGTCGTGAACAATGGTTTGTAATAAATTATGTTAATTCATGTTGTACTCTGGACTCGCCTTCGCGTGAGTTTAATGCATGTATCGATCCTCTGTTCGATGTCCAAGTGATTTACCGGGCGTTAACCCGGCAACTAACGACAGGATGATACTTTACTATTGCTTAATGACCAAAGTGGATCGGTCTTAGGCGATAGTACGGTATTTTCCTGGGCGGGTTGTCACAAATGGTATCGGAGCGACTACATGCACCGAGTTTAATTAACAACTCTAATCACCCGATTTTCGAATAAAAGCCGCCGAGAATGTTTGAATTGCAAAACACGTTGATCCGTTAAGGATAAACTAGACCGAGAGGCCCTAGAGGGAATTTTTTTGGGTTTCTTTCGGGTGGCTTATTAATCTATGGTTTATTTTTGCTAACTTCCAAGACATTTTACTTTATGTCAGACTTACATTCTTGCACAACCAAACTAGATGAGCCACGTGTTTTATACGTGTGCTGTTCCGCATCACGGGAATTGCGAGGGTTGATGGAGTGATCCATTCCACGGATCCCATCTTCGCGTCTGTTTATGAGTTGTGTGTCGCCACGTGTTTCATACATGTGCATTCCGCATGTCGCTCATGCGAGGCAAGGATACACTCCATTCAAACGGAGGGTGTCCGAGGTTGGACGCTGTCCATGCAGCGGCTTAACGCATGGATGCCGTTTCTATAGTGAACGGTAATGTATGTGGACGCTTTCATGAGTGCCGGCATAAAAGGTTCGTTGTGTTCTGTGATCTTACTGGTACACTAACCACGTTCGTAAGTCGCTAAGCGAGTACCGATAGTCTCGACTAGTTATTATAGGGAGAGACGTAATTGTTGCCTTGCCACCGCACCGACTCCGATTTTTGGCTTAAATGCTTGGTGAGGACGAATAGGTCGTTCTTGCATCATGTTAAAAACCCGTTGAATGATAAATGGATCACAAGTGTTGTTTTCCTTAAGTAATAATCTAATAACAATAATAACAACCTTTAAACCGAATCTAAAGTGTTGTTGAACCGTTTAGTCGACCCCGTTGTCGTGACCTCTTCTCGGACCTTTCGCAGGGGTTTCCGTAATAGTGATCTACACCCAAGTGCTCCCAATCTATCCAAATCCTTGTCAAGAAGTATTTACACGATCATAGGTGTTCAAATCTCAAGCTATGCTCAAATAGTAAACCTAGATCTTGTCGTCTTTCCGAAACACGTCATTCCGAATCTTGCACCTTTGCACTTTGTTCCTGACACATCTAGCTTAACCCTTGACTATCAAGTTTGGTCTTATGAACCTACCGAGTTGCCGGAGAAATTTGAACATTTCGGAAACTTTGGTTTCGGAATGTTGGAAATTGTCAATTCGATGCAGTGCAACTGTCTCGAGTCTAGCTATTTGGTCAATTTGAGTTTTCGTCGTACATGTTCTACTTGTTGAACAAGCTTACGAATGTGTAACTTATGAAAACTCGAATTTTTCAGATGGTGGGCTCGACACGCAGCACTCCGAATGGTTTCGGTGATCCTAGTGGTCGCAACCAGCCGCCACCATCGCCAGACCCGACAATAGTGGCTAATCAAACCGAGATGATGCGCCAAATTCTCCTATATCCGCAAAGCGGCAATCCCGCAGCAAGCAGCCTCATGGGAGTCGGATTAATGCCCAAGGTCAAGTAACCGAGTACAAGCACTTTTTGGACATGAATCCTCCGCGGTGCTCAATGGGACGAGAAGAACCCTTGGATGCCGATGCCCGGATTCGGGCCGTTGAAGCTATGTTTGCGGTGTTTACCTTGCCATGTTCGAAGGACGCAAGGTTAAATTCGCAAAGCATTGCGGCTTCGTGGTTCCCGCTTTAATGTGGTGGGAACACTACAAATCCATGCAACGAACTCCGAGTATGAAATCCCTTGGGAAGAATTTATAAAGGCTTTCAGAGATCATCACCTTCCTAAGGCACTTACCGATAGGAAAATGAGAGAGTTATTGGCTCTCAAGCAAGGGTCAGACATGGTGTACCAGTATGCGCAGAAGTTTAATAACCTCTGCCAGTATGGAGGATATCATGTGGATACCGACACGAAGAAGATGGAGCTTTTTCGTGAAGGTCTGAATAGTAAATTGGCTGAATGGCTGAACCTGGTAAAATTTGACAGCTACCCCATGCTAGTGAATAAGGCTATCTCCCAAGAAGATGCCATGAAGAGAGCCCAAGCCGAGAAGAAAAGAAAGGCTGACTCCATGCCCAATAATGCACAACATTGCAAGATACGCATCATGCGGAAGACCTTCCCAGACTTCCAGCAGGCTTCACAGTCGGAAAAGTTAGTGCCTAAGTTGTCCCAGGATCGGACTCAAGAAAATCTTCACCTTCCCAACACTCCACGGCCGACTCCCAAGCCTATTTTACCTAGTCCCAATGGCAACAATGAGCGTTGTTGTTTCAAGTGTGGTGAACCAGGACACTTCGCTAGGACATGCCTGCAACCATGCCAGACCAACAGGCGGCACCGGCTAACTCAGCCTAATCAGAGACAAGTTTCCAAACCCATCAAGAAGGGCAAGAAGAAGAAGATTGCTCAAGTCAGGGAGGGCAGACTCAGCTTCACTTCTGTGGGTGATATTCCAGAAGGAGCACCAGTAATGATGGGCACATTCTCTATTCGAGGCAAACCCATCCGTGTGTTGTTTGATTCCGGCGCTACCCATAGTTTCATGAATGCAGAGACGCTGAGCAAAGTAGGACTCAACTCCTGCAACACCAAAGACTCTTTTACAATCAAAACGAGCGGAGGGGAACATCTCTTCCGAGTTGGTGACCAGGGGAGTACTCTTGGAATTAGGAAGCAAAACAATTGACACGGACCTTATCATTTTGGGATTAGAAGGTATTGATGTCATTCTAGGAATGGACTGGATGAACCGTCATAAGGTGGTACTGGATATTTCAGAGAGAGTGGTAGAGATCAACTCACCAATTGTTGGAATCACGACTCTATACCTACCTTTCAAGGATGATGTGAATCCTCGTTCTTATGTGGCAATCACTTCTCAGCTGGAAGAAATTCCAGTGGTTCGAGAGTTTGCGGATGTTTTTCCCGATGAATTGCCGGGTATGCCACCCGACCGAGATGTTGAGTTTGTCATCGAACTTCAACCGGGCACAGCCCCCGTCTTCAAGAGACCTTACCGTATGCCACCCAAGGAATTAGCAGAATTGAAGACCCAACTTCAAGAGTTGCTAGATAAGGGTTATATTCGCCCAAGTTCTTCACCTTGGGGTTGCCCAGCTTTATTTGTGAAGAAGAAAGATGGTAGCCTGAGGTTGTGTGTGGATTACCGACCTCTCAATGCGGTAACAATCAAGAATAAGTATCCTTTACCCCGCATCGATGTTCTCGTTTGATCGGTTGGCCGGAGCCAAAGTTTTCTCCAAGATTGATCTTCGGTCAGGGTATCATCAAATAAAGATTAGGCCATGTGATATTCCCAAGACAGCTTTCTCCACCCGATATGGTCTTTATGAGTATTTGGTAATGTCCTTTGGTCTTACCAATGCACCTGCTTATTTCATGTATCTCATGAATTCTGTATTCATGACGGAGCTGGACAAGTTTGTAGTGGTATTCATTGATGACATCTTAATATATTCCAAGAATGAAGAAGAGCATGCAGAACATCTCCGAGTTGTTTTGCAACGTTTGCGAGATCACAAGCTTTATGCCAAGTTCTCCAAATGTGAATTTTGGTTAGATAGTGTGAAATTTTTGGGGCACACTATTTCCAAGGAAGGCATATCTGTGGACCCTAGCAAAGTACAAGAGGTTATGGATTGGAAACCACCCAAGACCGTACATCAAATCCGAAGTTTTCTGGGTTTAGCAGGCTATTATCGTCGTTTCATTCCGGATTTCTCCAGGATCGCTAAACCTATGACTGAACTATTAAAGAAGGGAGTTAAGTTTGTGTGGAGCAAAGATTGTGAAAAAGCTTTCCACACGTTAAGGCAACATCTGACTACGGCCCGGTGCTAGTGCAGCGGATAATTCTAAACCGTTTGGAGTATTTTGTGATGCTTCGGGCACTTGGTCTCGGTTGTGTTCTTATGCAAGAAAATCGAGTCATTGCCTATGCCTCACGATCGCTTCGACCCCATGAAGTGAATTACCCGACCCATGATCTTGAGTTAGCGGCGGTTGTTCATGCTCTCAAGATTTGGAGGCATTATCTTATGGGAGACCGTTGTAATATCTTCACCGATCACAAGAGTCTTAAGTATATCTTCGCCCAGTCAAAATTGAATATGAGGCAGAGAAGATGGTTGGAATTGATTAAAGACTATGATCTAGAAGTACACTATCATCCCGGAAAAGCCAATGTTGTTGCGGATGCGCTTAGCCGAAAGGTTCACTACAACTGCTTAACCGTGGAGTCATATAGTGAGACTTTGTGTGAAGACTTGCGGAAGCTCCAATTGGAAATTGTGGAGCAAGGAAGCTTGAATGCTATCTCAGTTGAGTCCAATCTATATGACAGAATCGTTTTTGCTTAACTCAATGATGAAGGTGTCCGGCTAATAAAACAGAAATTAGCGGAAGGAGACCCCAAATATAGTTGTTTCCGTAAGGATGCAAAAGATGTAGTGTGGTTTGAGCAACGTCTCGTAGTTCCTGTTGATCCGGAACTTCGTAAGGAAATTTTCGACGAAGCTCATCTTTCCAAATTCTCTATTCACCCGGAAGCACCAAAATGTATCGGGATTTGAAGAAAAACTTTTGGTGGTCAAACATGAAGGTAGACATAGCCAAATATGTGGCGAGTGTGATACTTGTCATCGAGTTAAAGCAAGCCATTTGAAGTCGGCGGTGTACTTCGGTCGTTGACTATACCTTTGTGGAAGTGGGATGACATCGGTATGGATTTCATTGTGGGTTTACCCCCGATCGCCGTAAAGAAGGATTCCATCCGGGTTATATTGGACCGATTGACCAAGATCTGCTCATTTCATCGTAGTGCACACCACTTACTCCGTCCAAGATTATGCGGAACTATATATCGATCAAATTGTGCGCACCGCACGGGATTCCCAAGACCATTGTTTCGATCGAGGTACTCAATTTGTGGCTCGTTTTTGGGAACAATTGCATGAATCTTTGGGAACCAAATTGATTCGTAGTTCAAGTTATCATCCCGAGACCGATGGTCGGACCGAGCGAGTCAATCAAATTGTGGAAGACATGCTGAGAGCAAGCATCATGCATTTTGATAAGAGTTGGGACAAGTGTCTATCTTTGGCGAATTCTCCTATAACAATAGTTATCAAGCTAGCTTGAAGATGGCACCATTTGAAGCTCTTTATGGACGAAGATGTCGAACTCCGTTGAATTGGTCGGAAGCGGAGAGCGAACGCTCTTTGGTCCGGATTTAGTTAAAGACGCGAGAAGAGAAGGTGGAAGTGATCGGGGAAAACTTGAAGTTAGCTCAAATGAGACAAAAGAGTTATCATGACAAAGGGACAAAGACCCGACACTATGCAGTGGGAGATTACGTATATCTCAAGGTTTCCCCGACCAAAGGTGTACAGAGATTTGGCGTCAAAGGGAAATTAGCCCCACGCTATATCGGCCCATACGAGATCATTGAGATATGTGGACCAGTCGCTTATCGTATCCGACTTCCGGATCGATTATCAGCGGTGCACAATGTGTTTCATGTGACTCAATTGAAGAAAGGTGTGAAAGTACCCGAGACAGAAGTGATCACGGAAGCAAACGCTTGGATCGAGCCAGATCTTTCAGTGGTCGAGCATCCGCTGAGAGTGCTAGATCAAAAAGAGAGGCGAACTAGGAGACATACCGTGAAGATGTACAAGATACAGTGGAGTCACCATACCGAAGAGGAAGCTACGTGGGAGACCGAGCACTTCCTCAACACCAAGTATCCGGGTTTTCTTCAATCGAGAAATGGTAAGAACCTTACCCCTACCTTTGTCCTAAATTTTCGAATCTCGGGTCGAGATTCCTTTTAAGGGGGGTAGGCTGTGACGCCCCAGTTTTCTAATTAACATCATTAACGCTAATGACCGGATCACCCGAGCCAAACCGGTCAAGCATCGGTCAAACCTAGGTCAACCTGGGCCGTCACCCGAAAACCTTGCCATTGAACCCTATTGAACCCCGTGACCAAGCCTACACACACCCGTGGTCAACCCGTGGTCAAAGACACGGTCAAACCCCGCTTAACCGTTGACGTCAGCGAATGTCGTCCGGAACTTTTGCCGCGTTCCCCAAAATTCACCTAAACACTTCAAAATCTACCTTTATGAGAGTTGTCCGTCTTGTTGAGGGACACAACTTTCGTGTAGATTGGCATTTCAAATTTTGGGTGGAAATTAGCGAAAAACTCGATCGACTGGCAGTACCTCCTGATTTTCAGAACGGTCGACATTCAATGTTGGCACGACGTTCTGCAAAATCCGTTGAGAAAAACACTAGACGGCCTTTGTAAAAGTTGTAGAGGGTACTTAGATCTACAACTTTCCTATTCATTGCTTTGTGCACTTTTATTCAACTTTTTAGAGAAACAAGTGCTCGAACAGGTCATCGGCAACACCGCGGGCCGGCCGTGCCGCGCCACGGCGTCGCGCGCGCGCGCGCGCCGCGCGAGCACCACGCCGCGCCGTACGGTGGCTCGCGCCCCGACGCACGCCGCTCGCTCTCGAGGCCGCGCGCCCCGAGGCCGCGCGCCCCGAGGCCGTGTACCCGAGGGCGTGCCCCGAGGCCGCGCGCCCCCGGGCCCGCGCCCCGAGGGTACCGCGCCGGCGGCCGGCCGTGCCGCGCCGTGGTACGGCTTTGCCCCGCGGCCGCCGCGCCCGAGGCGTCCCTGCCCGCGCGGCCCGCCCCGCCGCCGGCTATAAGGGGGCGCGCCCGGCGTTCTACGCACCTACCCGTCGGTCGACCCAACCCTCGCCGGTTTTTGCCCCTCCCGCCGCACCTAAGCCGCTTGCCGGCGCCGTTCGAGGCCAAGCCGCGGCGAGCTCCCGTGCCGGGCCGGCTAAACACCGAACCAAGGCAATCCTCGTGGCCCTTGACACCTACCACATCCCTCGGGCGTGCCACTCCTCCCGCAGAACCCCCCACCGCGCCGTTCCTCGCCGCTCCGGCGGCGGCCGCCGCCGGCGATCGCCGCGCCCCCCACCGCAGGCCACCACGACCCTAACTCCGGCACAAATCGAACCACGGTGATCCCCTAACCCTCCCCCCTCCCCTTTCCCGGCCGAATCCCCCACCGGCATAAAGTTATAATGTAAATCTTTTTATAAAAATGTTTTTCTATTGCAGAGCGATCCGCATAAGTGATTTTTCTTGTTAAATATATTTATGTTCTTGACCCCAACTTATGCACACTGTCTTGTAATACCAAAATCAACAGCTTGTGAATTAATCATGATTTTTGGATTAGCATAAATAATTATTATTGAGTTATGCATGTTTTCCTTTGTAAATTAATAAACCAAGTTCAGTAGAGGTTCCATGTGAACATGCTGGCTTTTTAGACTTGTTTAGGACCAGAGAGCATGCACAAGAAAGTTTGGATCATTTTGATGCTTATTTATTTTTATATGCATTTAAAATGGAATCACTAGCTAGCCTTTGCTATTTTCAATAATATTTAATTTCCTAGCATCCAACACTTGCATGTGGGTCCAATGGACCAGGATAGGTGCTAGTAAGCTTAAGAAACACTCATGTAATTTTTGGTAATTTAATTGCTTAATAAAAAGCTTGAAAGCCCCTTTTAATATTAAAGGGAAATTAAATAAAGAAAATCCTTAATTCAATTCTTTTTCCTTTTTGAAAGTATTATTTAATACAATTAAAAGGTAATTAATTATAATCACTAATAAGAAATTAATTCTTAAATAAAAATATTAATTACACCTTTATTGGAGCAGATAAAAGGAATGAAGCTTTCACATGAAATGATAAGTATAATAAGAACCTTTATTCAAATGTTTAATAAAGATTTGCATATTGTTCCTTTTTGGAAGAGTATGCTAAATGTATTCTTATCTAGGTGAATGTGTCCAACTAATGCACCCTATGGTGGTCATGTGTTGGTTGCAATTAATTAAATTAAAATCGTCAATTAAATCTTGCATTTGCATCCTCGTGTAGATCTCCCGAACGGTAGCTGTACGCGTGTGCCGGACGGAGGAGACGGAGGAGCTGACGGAGACGTGCACCACGTCGTTGTAGAGCAAGACCTGGACCAAGTCCAGAAGGGCCCAAGGCCAACCTTGCCATCGAAGGCAAGCCCCGGATCATTAACCCATCTTTTAAAATTATGCAATTATGTTTGCTACGATTGTGCATTTATGTTTCAGGAGTTGATTTGAAACCTAGATGCATGATCCCTAGGTACCTATGCTCTATCACTAGTATGCTAGGTCGATAGCTGCTATGCTATAGGACCGATAGAAGTCGAGTGATGTTCGTCACTCGCGAGAATAGGTTCTTATGTTGGAATCATAAGATCTTTATAAATGGATTGCTCATGTGGTACGAGCATGGGATTCGGGCTCCGGTCCAGTGGCTTTCGTGGGCTAAGCTTTTGAACGTACTAAACATATGCCGGGTATGGGACCGGTAAGCCTAGTACCCGATTGACGCGGTAAGGGAACCTTTCCCTACTACACCCGGGGCACTTGTGTCCCCCCCGCTTGCAACAAAGGTGGTACTCGCGTGAGTCCGGACGTTCGTGTGGGAGCGATCCAAGAAAACCTTGTACCAAGGAATGTAGGTTCCGCTCCCGAGCCGAAGATCGACGGGAACGACACCGGGAAAGTTGTCCTTGCGGGGGCGAGCCTACCGTGTGTTTGGGTTTACCTTGCAAGGTTTAAATCAATCGATTGTTGGCCTCTCACCGTTATCCGAGATCGCTTAATCAATCGGCCATGATATCCCATAATGATGGAACTCGAGGAATATTGTTGTATGAATTAATTGCTTGTCCAATTCTTGATTGAATTAGATGGCACACTTAGAAATGGTAATCAACTATAACTTGTGCTAAAATTTTGGAAGTAAGGATCTACCCTTAGTAGTCGTTTAGCAAAAGAAACTCCACCGGCCAAAAGCCTTTCATGTCTAGAGTTTGGTGATGTAGTTATCACCCGACGGTTAAGTCTTGCCGAGTATTAGTATACTCGGCCTTGCTTTAAAATCGTTGTTGCGGGTGTGATTGATCGGATGGGTGACGACAAGTGATGACATCACGGATGGCCTCTCCGTGATGTCTACCGTTGCACTAGTTTATTTTATTTCCGCCGTATTTTCGAACTCGAAACTTTACTCCATGTCGTGAACAATGGTTTGTAATAAATTATGTTAATTCATGTTGTACTCCGGACTCGCCTTCGCGTGAGTTTAATGCATGTATCGATCCTCCCGTTCGATGTCCAAGTGATTTACGGGCGTTAACCC
The DNA here is from genome assembly GCA_947561735.1 of Cenchrus americanus. Classification (NCBI taxonomy): domain Eukaryota; kingdom Viridiplantae; phylum Streptophyta; class Magnoliopsida; order Poales; family Poaceae; genus Cenchrus; species Cenchrus americanus. The sequence goes on along the minus strand of OX387241.1, from coordinate 218,415,385 downwards.
GCAACTAACGACAGGATGATACTTTACTATTGCTTAATGACCAAAGTGGATCGGTCTTAGGCGACAAGTACGGTATTTTCTGGGCGGGTTGTCACACGACCAAAAGCAACAGGCAGCTCCAATCAAATGCAAGGGAGATCGGACACGTCAACACTAAAACTCCGCAACCTCTGCGTTGGTCGGAGTTCGCAATCACTTTCTCCAGGAAAGATCATTGGGTCCACATACCTGACCTCGGGACCTACCCGCTGGTCGTTAACCCCATAGTAGATGGGGCGTTCCTACCTAAGACCCTCATTGATGGGGGCAGCAGCTTGAACATCATCTTCATAGAGACGCTCAAAAAGATGGACTTCGACTTCAACAAGATGACCGCCTGCGATGAACCCTTCTACGGGGTTGTGTCCGGAAAGGCTGCATACCCCATAGGTCGTGTATGCCTGCCGGTCACCTTCGGCACACAGGAGAACTTTCGCACCGAATACTTAACGTTCGAGGTTGCGGACTTCCACTCCTCCAACCGCGCCATCCTCAGTCGACCTATGTTGGCCAAATTCATGTGGGCTATCTAGATCTCACCATCTGACAGACGGGTAAAACCTATTATATAGCTTTTTCTGCAATGGGATTAAGATAACATTTTTATATAAACTTGTAGCCCAGCATCTTTCTAGCAGCATCAAACATGTTAGTGACTGCACCTGTTTGCCTAGCAGCTTAATCGACTGGCATCTAACAAAGTTATTAATTGGATCCATGTCAGACCGAATCACAGAATACTATATGATGACGGTGGACATTTGCACTAAATCATTAAGTACCACAAATTCGATCCAAATCCATAGACCTCCGATCCACATTGTAAGGACAGATTTTTGTTCATTTAGTACAACATGAAAGTCATGTAGAAACAGTTAGAAAATCTTTATTTACAAATGGAGGATCGAGCTCCCAATTTTATATGCCTCTGAGATGAACAACCATCTTGATACAATCATATGTCATAAAAGAAAAAAGCAGTTTTGATATACAAAAATCTTTCACAACATAAGACCCAAGAACCAACTTAGATAATAAGCATGTACATCTTCAATCTTATATTATCATTTTTCAGTATTTAAAAACAAAAATAGGTGCGCGAATTTAAACCTGACACTTTTTATTTGTAGTGATATTTATGTTTGTAGTTGTTGATGTGAACAAATGACAAGCATCAGGCTTATAAATGGTTTTCTACATAAGATGTTAAAAGAATGCTGGTGAGGATGCTCTATACTTTGTCCTAACAAAACAATGTTCTCATAAACCTCTATCCTGGTAGAACTAATTAACAAGAACGCAAATGCTTCAATTGCTAGTTCTAATGCTGATGGGCGGAGGGACAATGACCCTCAGGAGAGTTCAATACATCAGGCTAGAACCTTTCGGGAAGGGAGGGAGCGGTGCTCTGACTCTGTCATAATGTTAACATCAAGCTTTTAGAGAGAATAATCCCCGAGACTACACATAGAAAGGTGATGTGCATGGGAGATCGAATTGAAAATAGATAGGTAACTCCATTCTCCGGTGTCACTAATCCTTCCAAGACTATTTTAGCTATCATCATCATCTTAGACCCAAGTTCGCTACAATGTTGCAAGATGTCCATCTACGCAAGTTCATCAAGAAAACTGTCATGATTTTAGTTAAGAATATGTCCATCTACCTGGAGAGAATGTAGTGTCGCGTGCTCAAGACTGTGCTCCTGACGACATCGCCTCACTGTGAGGGGCATAATCATCATCAACTGTCCATGAGAGTACTATATGTGTCGTCAATCCATCATTACAAATAAACAAACATGATATCTAACAGACAATAATATGTTCACCATATAAAATTGGGCCACATCTTAATTCAAAATGCATATTTCTATTGATTTACATGTAGGATTGTAAAGATTCAAGTTTTTCAGTCAATTGGCCAGCATCTAATGTTACCAATAAGGAATGAACCGTTGTTCTTACAAAGATAATTTACAGAAGGATGTAACTAAAAGTGTGGACAGATATAACCAAAAAGTAGACAACATTGCTACAGTTGTTGAGTGGCATAATATTGATATCAAACAATCATTGAGAAACATATACTATCAGAAATACCTATCGAGGTTACTTAATTCCATATATGCATGATATGCTGCTTAGAGCTCTAAATTGACAAGATGGTAGGAATATGTTGGGTTGCGTTACTGCATTTCAAATTAATTCTGAATCGGAAACTGAAAGTGGGACCGAATGTTCATCTGAAGGCAAGAATTCTTCATTTAAAAGAACTGCAACAGTAGTCGTCATCAAAGGTAAAAGTGTCATAACAGCAAACACAAATCTAAATTAAAGGGAGCACCTGGTCAATGAATTGTAAACACACCACCACATCATCTCGGAGACTACGGAAATCACCATCCTGCAATGCCTAATTTTGCAAGAGAATTAATTAATACAAACTGAGACATAAATTAATCTTGACCAGGAGATCACCAAAGATAGGGCAGCAGCTTTAATCAGATTAAATGAGAAGGGCAGCACTCCTGATCTAGTGCAGGGTCCAAGGACGGAAGTGATTGGAGAACTGGTCGGCGGCAGTGATTGTTGACGCGGTTCCGATTGGGACACATCAGTGACTGGTGCCCTGTATCACCTCCCTACGAGCACACCACCAACTGGAACAGCCGACTCAAGGAGGAGGATAGAAATACAGGGTGATGCGAAGGAGGAGATGGGAGAGGGGAGCTCGAGGAGGCGCACCTTATTGCAGTAGAGGCGCCGACGATAGTGGTCGGGCGACAACGATGGCATGCTGCAGATGATTTGGTTAGAGATGAGGGCGGCGTCCACGGGCTGCGACGTGCTGCAAGCCCGTGCAACAGCGACGGAGTTTGGTTGGAGGTGGGGTGGTGTCCATAGGCAGCGGAGCTTCTCGCTCGGCCCGATCCGCGACCACCAATGTTTGTTCTGTGACCCCGCGGTCGATCTGAATCGGGGTGGCGGAGAGCATGGAGCGGTGGCGGCGAGAAGCGGCGGTGGAGGGTGATGGAGTCATGACAGAGAGGGGGAAGGGGAGGGCGGAGGGGAGGTATCGCGGGAGGGGGGCGTGCATGTCGCGGGGGATGGGGCGGTGCCGGAACCGGGCTACCACGCGGGGTGGAGGCGGACGCAAGGTGCAACGGATTAAGAGCAACTCCAGCAATAACCCCTAGGGATGGCAATGGGTCGGGTTCGGATCGGGTGGAGTGTCTGGGCACCCAAAACCGAAACCCGAACTTAAAACCCGAAACCGACTCAAACACTGATTCGGGTGAAAATTCGTGCCCAAAACCAAACCCGCGGATAACCGAAACCCGATTGGATACTCGAAACCCGCTTCGTATGGCAACATATGAAGAGAAATCAAGACTCTTATAAACATATGTACATATATATACATATTCACATGTAAATAAGAGAAATAGTATATAACTAAAAAAGTATTATTACTATATAATAAAATATGAATTTTAATTCATAATGACTTATTTTGGTTATCCATTGGATATCCACAGGTGAAAAACCAGACCCGAAACCGAACCCGATAAGTTTCGGAGCTCCGAACCCGAAAGCCGTGGGCGAAAAATCCAAACCAAACCCAAACCCGCTAGATCTGAAACCCGCGGATATCTAACTCGAAACCGCCCCATTGCCATCCTTAATAACCCCTATTTGGAGCCCCTACTTTACTGAGTAAGGGCTGCCTAAACTTTTTGGGGTTGTTGATTTTACTTCCAACTCCAGCAATAGCCCCAACTCTAAAGCCCTTACTTTCATATGACATGTGGGACTCGTTTGTCAGCGACACGATCATTTTATTCACCTCCCGCACATTATTTGTCAGCGACACGATCATTTTATTCACCTCCCGCACATTATCTCTCTGCTCCCACCCCCCTCTCTCTCTCTTGCTCATCTCTCTGCTCCCACTCTTCCTCTCCCGAGCAAGAGCTTGCGGGCCTCGACCCAACCTTGGACGGCGGCGAGCTTGAGGCGAACCAGCGGCGACCCCGAATTCGTCCCCAAGCGGCATTACCGGCGGTGGCAGCAGCGAGCCCAAGAACAAGTCTCCACCCGTCCTCCTCAGACACCCCTGTTTTGCGTCTCCTCACTGCTGCTCGGTTCTCCTCGACGTCGCCGCCCTGCGCCTCCTCGTTCCAGTCCCGACCTCCTCCCCGGCGGCCTGGAGGCACGACTCGAGATCCGGAGGCCCCACCGGCGGTCCTCCTCTCCCATCTGCCCCCTCCAATCCGCCGCCTCCCCTACCTTCTGTCGGCTGGATCCCGCGACGGGTAGGCAGCGCAGCGACACAGGTGGCAGAGGAGCCGCGCGGGGAGGGCCTACCGGCCTGCTGCGCTCGCTGACGCCGGATCCCCTGCTCCGACGGGAGGTGCTTGGGGGGCAGCGGGCGAGCAGGCGATGGGAGGTGCTTGGGGAGGCGCGACGAACGATGCTTGGGGACGACGAATCGAGCCCCCTCCGGTCGAATCGAGGTCAACACCAGTGAATCGAGCTCCAACGGTGCTGCTGTAGGCGAGCGTGACCTCCAGCCATCCGAATTGAGGTAGAGCGGCTCTGCTGCAGCCGGGGCGCGGCTTGTGGCAGTGATGGTCGCCGGCGGGGAAGGGCACGGGTAGCGACAGGGATGGCTAGGGAGACGGGTTCAGTGCGCGCCCGGGAGGAGCAACGACGCCAACAGCCAAGTAGGGGCTCCCCAGCACACCCGCAGGAGAAGGGGCTGGAGGGGGATAAGTAGGGGATGAATAGTGATAGGGGCTGGAGTTGGGGCTCTGCTGGAGTTGATTTTTTTTCTCTCAGCCCCTATTTCTTGAGTAGGGGCTCTGCTGGAGTTGCTCTAAGGGAGGGGGTGAACGACATCACCGAAAATAATAGATTGGTATAGATTTGTCCATTCTACCCCTCCCTCCCACTTTATCACTTTAGAAAATTTTCCCGAGGAAAGTTGATCGAGGATCGAGGAGCAATTTAATCTGTAACTAGCTAAAGGAATCTCTAACTAGCTAAACTTTATCTGGTTTCTGTTTGATCCACAGAAAATAAATTTAACAAGTTAGAATTTAGCTGCAGGATCCAAACAGGATTTTAGACAAGTGATGATGATTTGTATTATGCAAACACACACTTTGCTTAAAAACGTAGGGCCTTTTTATATATCACCCTACTCTATACTAGTCAAGTAGAAATGCGACTTTTTGGAAAAAAAAAAGTAAAAGAGAAGAAATTAAAGGGAGGTGGATGCTTTATGCCGGAAGGATTATTTGGATGTAGATGTGTATGGATCCATGACCATGCATTCGCCTGACTAGAAAGAAAGAAAGAAAAGCTAGGAGCTTCCAAAGCTGCGGCGGTTCCACGTGATATTCGTGCCACTGCACGCAAACGCAACATGAGACAGGAGGGATTTCATCTCATGCATCTGGTACCGCCGCCAGCACTCTGGCTTGGCAATTGCCATTTTTACCTTCAGCATTTTCTTGTAACTTAGAATTGTTTTTTTGGTAATTCAGAGTTAATTTTCAGTTGAGCGAGCTCGTTGCAGAAGATATGTAGCATGATTTTTGCTGTGGGGTAATAAATGGACGGTGCAAGAAACCACACCATGATTTTTGCGTAGCTCTGGTGGGCGGTAGCTGGTTGCGGATGTTGGTTTGTTCTGAGAGAAAAAATGCTACTGACCGATGATGATTGATAGCTAGTTTGTTTCTGAGAGAAAAATACTTCTGCCTTGTGGTTGATAATATCAAACGAACAAGGCGCCGCCCTACGCAATTGAGACAGTTTTGCATTGAGAGGTCAGCCGACGTGCAGCGTGTGCCGGCCGGCCAAAGGTTGTAAACGCTACCCGCAAGTTGCATCCAAAAGGGAGCATATATTCCAGCATCTCTGCGTTATCCGCGAGGACGGATTGCCATATTTGTCCCCAAGGATGGCTACAACTACAATGCACGAACACATGCTTACGGTTACGGCGGAAGACGAGGAAAGATCGATAGGCGTGTTTCAACACACGTTGGTACCCCCCAAGAAGTTGTTGCAAGAGCCAGCGTGACCTCTGCTGTTGAAGGAAGATTTGACGGTGTGACCTTGCGCTGTTGGCAATTTTCGTCGAGCACGTGCTGGTTACTTTCTGCTCTGAGGAAGGAAAGGACCTCTGCCTGACTTGTGCTACGGGGCATCAGCAGCAGGCCACCACCTCAGGAGGACGGAGGAGCATAAATAAAGGACAGGGATCTACCAGCACATGGTTCAGAGGCATCTCAGACGAAGAAACAGCAAGACAACGAACTGGCTGGAGTAATTACCTGATAAAACAAAAGGAAGGGAAATGCAGTTTTTTGGGAGCCAGCAAATCTGGGCTTCCCTGGTCCAAAGATTGCGGCCCATACGTTAGCACCGTAGAAAATAGAAGCATGGCCAGAACTTCTTCCCTGCTAGGGAGGAGGCCTAGCAAGAGGCCCAGACCGGCCCAAACCTGGTGCTTTTCACCCCAGCAGCGCCGACGAGCGGGCCTGGAGCCCCACCCAGCAGCAGCTGTGGCTTTCACCGGTGAAGCCCATTTTGGGAGAAGCCCTGCCGAATGGCCCCCGTGATAATTTTCTAGAAAAAAAAGGCCCCCGTGATATAGTCTAACCTTGTTTCAAGCCACATCTGTCTGATTTGAATATTTGGTCTATATATATATATATAAAGGTTATATTAATATCTATGATATATCCCAAAAAGTACCATATATTTAATGGGACTAATTTATGAATGCATTTTATTTTTACAAACCCCAACGATGTTGTAGAACTTTGACTTACAACATATCTTTTTTGAGGGCAAACTTACAACCAATAATCTTCTATTTTCAATAGAGGAGGGTTTATTTTTCTAACAAGCAAATAAAGGCACGAGAGAGATCAATGGCCATGCACGAGGTAGCTAGCTACCTGCTGCCACGCGCTGGTGGATGAGAAAGCACAGAGAGGAGGAGGAGACACAGGCGAAGCACACAGTGAAAAGCTATATCTCGGAGAAAGGATAAAGATGGTGCACACGCGATGCTAGCCGTCTCATGCAAAAAAGACGAGCTTGCATGCTGCCTGCCTGCCGCGAAAAGCTAAGGAGCTCCCCCAAAAAACTACACCGAGCAAGCAAGCACCGACTAGGATCGAGGGACGAGAGCGCGAATCCCACTTGCTATTATATAGTATATTACTCCTTTTCTTTGACATCTTTCTAAGCAAACAATTAATAACCAGCAGTAAAATGCAACAATTTGATAAGTATATATATATAGCTACACATGTCGTTGATATTAGCATTTTTATTTTTTTAAACATTTGTTTGTCAGAGTGGTAAGGTCCTATGCGTGTCAATGTAATTGCAGTCAACTAATTCAAAATCTGAATTTCCAGACACACAAGCCAACTGTCCACAGTAAATATAGGGACCAGTGAGAAATAAATTAAGCAAGCCGAAAATTGATTAATAGGGGGGTTGATAGAAGAGATGATAACACTAAATAGGTAGCTAGATCTCTTCTTTCACCAAAAGCAGCAGCAATCCAGCAAGCATTGCTCACACACCCGGCCCGTACGTGTGTGTGTGAGCATGCAAGCACATGCCAGCTAGCTCTACCACACTCACTCACTACTGATCATCACACAAGATGGAGGCAGGCAGCATCAGTAAAAAATCACTGACCTCTCTCTGATCACACACACAAACACACAAGCACTCACTCACTACTGTGGAGGATGATGTATTACTTTAACCTGCCCTAGCTACAATAATTAGCTCCGAGCAACTGCAATGGCGGCGCGCGCGCGCCGGCCGGTTGGCGGCCGCGAGCTCTCTGGTTCATCAGAGCCAGAGCGCGCCGGCTTCCTTGAGCAGGGGCACGAGGGAGCCGTTGATGTGCGCGGCCATGACGCGGTCCATGGCGCCGACCAGCCTGCCGCCGATGAACACGACGGGGACGACCGGCGCCGCCCCGGCCCCGGGCCCGGCTGCGGCGCCGAGGAGGCACGCGAGGGCGCGCTCCAGCTCGCGCCCCCGCGGGTCGAGGTCCAGCTCGTGCACCGCCGGGTGCACGCCCATGCCGCAGAAGAGCCGCTTCACGGCGTGGCACATGCAGCAGGTGCTCACGCTGAACACCACCACCGCGCTCTCCGACGCCAGCCGCTCCACGCGCTCCGCCGCCGTCTCCGCGGCCGCCGCCGGCGCCGCTACCACCGGCATGTACCACGCCTGCTCCGCCGCCGCCCCGTACTGCATTGTCGCTCTCTCTGCTGTCTTCGCCGCGCGCCCGCCGGTGCTTACTATGCTATGGCAGCTAGCTGCTGATCAAAGGGCTACTACTAGCTATGCTATAGAAGATAAGCTGTGTGCAATCTGCGAGAGCAAGGTCGAGGGTGTCTTTGGCTCTTTGCTTTAGGGCTGGCAGGCTAGAGGTGAGAGGAGGTGCGCTATATATAGAGGAGCGGGGTCAAGGGCATTCAGGTAAATTTCTGGCGGCAAGTAGATTTAAAGCTGGATTTAACTTGTGCCATCTGACTGATCTTCTCCTAGTATATTATAGGGTAGGATTAACTACTTTAAGTATGTATTAGTTGATTAAGAACACTTGCTTATATTACTTAATTAAAGTAGTAGAAAGTGTGTATGTAGTAGTACTATACAGTACTACAATATATGGTTCCTTACGACAGCTCCCCTACATTCATCTTTTACAAAAAGGCATTTGACTGTTGAAGTTCATGCTTTGACCAGAAAATTAAAGTAGCTAGCGCTGTAGCATACTTCCTCCGGTTTGGTAAAAGAAGTCGTTTTGGACAAGATTTGAGTCAAATATTGGGAAAATAAATGATGAATAACTTTTAAATTGTTGAGTTTAAAAATGTGAAAATCATATCAATAGATTTGTCTTGAAAAACCATTTTCATAAAAGTATACATATATAATTTTTCAATAAATATTTTTATAGAAAAGACAACTCAAAGTTGTGTTTTGAAGATCGTGTCGCTGTCTTAAACGACTTCTTTTACCAAACCGGAGGGAGTATGAGCTATGTGTATCACAAAAAAAGTGTACCAATTGATTTGTATTTAAAAGGACTTTGCAATGACTATATTTTGTAGCTACGAATCAAATATTGAGAAAGGTCGAATTTAAGATCAAATTAAAGATCAGTTTTATTAGAAAGTATATACATCCTACATAAATGAATTTACAGAATATATGAAAGTGACAAGATATATTTAACCATGTAATATCTTCAATTGCAATTCAACAATGATACTTTTAAATATATAATAAAACATATTTATATAAAGTACTTTATTTCAAGTCAAATATACATATAGGTCAAATTTTCATGTTTCTAATTTAAAATCAGTACTCCATCCATCCAAATTATGTTTGACACATTTGTTTTTTATGAGAAGTTGCCAGGTTAACCGCCAATTTTTGCATTAATTTAATAGAGAAGATGGAACAAAAAGTAATCAAAAAATACAAACCACAATTAACCCACACGATGAACTCGACACCAGTACCACCACCCCAGCAAGGAAAATGTCATCCACTGCAATAAGAGTCACCTCACGCAAAAGCATCAACAATCCTCACGAGAGAAAATTTACACTGCAATGACTGTAAGCAGGAAACAACATTCTTTTTTTCTAATTACACAGTACTACATTGGAGACACTCACAATGCCCGCACACTCATCCTTATTATGAACACACGCGTGCAAACCCTACCCCTAGGAGCATCTTTGAAGACTGGGTCGACAAATCCTCAAGATTCACGAAGTCACCACAGGCGTCTCACTGTCAACGGGAATGTCGCCAGCCACTAAAAGCACAAACGCCGTTAAATCTTGAGAAATTCGCTCCCACGTGGAGTCGAACCTATAGATGGGCATTCGGGCCGCCCGGCCCGGCCCTAGCCCGGGCCCGGGGTGGCCCGCTCAAGCTGCGGGCCGGGGCCGGCCCGACACTAACTCCCGCCGTGCCGTGTCGTGCTCGTCGGTGTTTAAACCACTCGACCTCCATGGGAGGTACCCGCAGCAAGGTAGAAGGTGGGGATCGCCATGATCTGGAACCCGAAGGTACGCGCGAGGACACAAGACACAAGATTTATACAGGTTCGGGTAGCCAGAGTAGCTACCCTACGTCCTGTTTGGAGTAGTATTGCGCCCTGCGCTTGGGTTGTTCCCCGGAGGGATTGTGGATGTTTGGCTAGGTACCCGGCCCTCCTTTATATAGTCCAGGGGGCGGGTTCCTAGTCGGTTACAAGGCAGGAGTCCTAGTAGGATTACACAGAGCGAGTCCTAGTAGGAGTACAGGGGAATTCTAGTAGGAGTCCGTCTTCTACTCTTCCTCCTTCCTTGCATGAGTACCCGGGGAGTATGCCCGACAAGCCCCCGAGCACATTGTAGTCGAGTGTAGTAGTTCGAGTAGTCCTGAAGCCTCTTCGAGTAGTTCTTGAGCGTCCTCGAGTACTGCTTGGAGAAGTCTTCAATAGTACTTGAACTGCCGCGAGGCTGGAAGGTGGTCCAGCTCATCAGTCTTGAAGTCGAGTTTATATGGAAGTGCGGTTGCAAAATCGCACTCCATATGGAGTAGCCCTCGAGCCTTAGGTTGAGTTGCAGACTCTAGCTGAGGGTCAATCTTGATTCCAAATCTTCCGTCTTGAAAAATTTGAATGATGGGTGTAGCATAGCGGCCCCGAGCCTTGAAATGATTAGGTAATCAATCCAAGGGTCTTCGGTGTTCGCGAAGCCATCATCCGAGTACTCTTGCGGCGTGTAGCCCCCGAGATAAGAGAGCCGTATGAGCCACGTCGAGTAGTGATTGGTGAGGAGCCCCCGAGCTTGAGAGTGAGCGAAGCATCTTGAAGTTATCTTCAAGTAGCCCCCGAGCCGGAGAGATTCCAAGTAGCGAGTTTGGTGTCAAGCCGTGGAGCTTGAGAAGTAGTCGTGCCGTCGGAGCGGACTTTAGGTGCGACCAAAGTCGACTTTAGATGCGGCGGTGCGGACTTTAGAATGCGACTTAAAAACCGAAGTCGACTTTGTGCCGCGCGGAGCGGTCTTTGAGATGCGACTTGAAATCCGAAGTCGACTTTGTGCCGCGCGGAGCGGACTTTGAGATGCGACTTGAAAACCGAAGTCGACTTTAGAATGCCGCGCGGAGCGGACTTTGATATGCGACTTTAGAAGTCGACTTTAGTTGCCGCGTAGAGCGGACTTTAGGTGCGGCTGCGTAGTCGACTTTGTGCCACGCGGGGGTGGACTTAAGATGCAAAAAACGAAAAGCACTTTCCGGAAAGCCAAAGCGAATAAAAAATCGAGAAAAAAACGAGTAGTTTTGCCGCCGGAGCGGACTTAAGATTGCGACCGGAGTCGGCTTGTGCCACCGGAGTGGGCTTGGGTGCGACCGGAGTCGGCTTGTGCCACGGAGTGGGCTTAAGTACCGAGCCATGGATTTCGGACCCAAGGTACGGTTGCGCCGCAGCGGGCTTGAAGGTGCGACCGAGTCGACTTGTGCCACCGGAGTGGGCTTAAGTACCTGAGCCATGGATTTCAGACCCAAGGTACGATTGCCGCCGGAGCGGGCTTGAAGGTGCGACCGGAGTCGACTTGCGTACCTGGGCCATGGATTTCAGACCCAAGGTACGGAGCGCGAGTACTTAGGGCACTTGGACCCATGGTACGGAGCGTGAAGACCACGTGCGGCTAGGTTCCATCGTTGCCGGGACCCGAGGGCCGCTTACGGCTAGGTTCCATCGAAGCTTACACACGTAGTATGCCACCGAAGCGAGCGAAGATGCGGCCGGAGTCGACTTTAAGATGCCGCACGGAGCGGACTTTAGAATGCGACTTTAGAAGTCGACTTTAGATTGCCGCGCGTAGCGGACTTTAGAAACTGCCTCCTAGGGATAGCCCCCGAGTTGATGAAGTAGACTCGCGGCGACTTGATTGATATGCCCCAAGAGTAGTCAGCAGAGTGTAGCTCCCGTGAAAACCCGCCGAGAAGCATACACAAATGAGTAGTCGGCAAGCAGTCCTACATGATGAGGAGAACAAGCCAAGAAAACAGCAATCATTTAGATAAATGACTTAGCATTCTTTGCCTCGGCGAGACTTGCGGATGAAGCCGTGGCGATCGGCGATGGAGCCGCGACGGTTGTTCGCCGAAGTCGACTAGTCGAGTTGATCCGACTAGTTGTTGGGGGCGTGATCGCCGTTCTCGACTAGTTTGGAAAACTAGTCGAGATGAATGGTCGACGCGATGCGGCCGGGGAAGATGACGTCGTGGCGGCGCGCGGCGTACTCGAAGTAGAGAGCCGTGGTACCGCGAGACAAGTAGTCACCACGTACGGTGTGGGCGAAGTAAAGCCGGTGTGGCCGCAAGACGAAGTCGCGGCGCACGTAGTAGTCGATGATGAGCCGTGTGATGGGGTGCGCGCGACGTGCCGAGGCACCGGACGCACGGCGTAGGCGGAGTAGTCGACGATGAGCCCGCGTGAGGCGAAGTAGTCGACGACGAGCGGTGCGGCAAGCCGCGGGACGAGCCGCGCGACGTGCGGAGGCACCGGACGCGCGGCGGAGGTGAAGTAGTCGACGACGAGTAGTCGACGACGAGCGCGCGCGACAAGCCGCGTGACGAGCCGCGCGACGTGCCAAGGCACCGGACGCGCGGCGTAGGAGAAGTAGTCGACGACGACGACGGACTCGCGCGAGGCGGAGTAGTCGACGACGAGCGCGCGACGAGCCGCGTGACGAGCCGCACGACGTGCCGAGGCACCCGGCGCGCGGTGGAGGTGAAGTAGTCGACGACGAGCCCGAGTAGTCGACGATGAGCGGAGCGACGAGCCGCAAGACTTGCCGCGCGACGTGCCGAGGCACCCCGACGCGCGGCGGAGGTGAAGTAGTCGACGACGAGCCCGAGTAGTCGACGATGAGCGGAGCGATGAGCCGCAAGACGAGCCGCGCAACGTGCCGAGGCACCGGGAAGCGCGGTGGAGGCAAAGTAGTCGACGACGAGCCTGGGCGAGGCGGAGTAGTCGACGATGAGCGGCGCGACGAGCCGCAAGACGAGCCGCGCGACGTGCCGAGGCACCCGGACGCGCGGCGGAGGCAAAGTAGTCGACGACGAGCCCGGGCGAGGCGGAGTAGTCGACGACGAGCGGCGCAACGAGCCGCGGGACGAGCCGCGTGACGTGCCGAGGGCACCCGGACGCGCGGCGGAGACGAAGTAGTCGACGACGAGCCGGCGCGAGGCGGAGTAGTCGACGAGCGGCGCGGCGAGCCGCGGGACGAGCCGCGCGACGTGCCGAAGCAACCGGAAGCGCGGCGTAGGAAGATTGATTCCGCTTTGACAAGAGCAAGGCGACTTGCTTCAATGGATCTCGGCGAGTCGACGAGTGGATTGATCTTGTTGACGAGGGTCCTTCGAATTCGCCGGTGGTGATGATCACCCCTACCGGCGCGCCGGCTGTCGGTGTTTTAGACCGGCAAACCTACCAAGGGGGTACCCGAGGTAGTAGATTGTGCGGTGGGGATCGTGATCGGGAGACCGAGAACTCGAAGGTATGCGCAAGGACACGAGACACAAGATTTATACGGAGTTCGGGCCGCCAAGGTGGCGAACCCTACGTCTGTTTGGGGGATCAAGTATGGCGCCCCGCACTTGGTGTTGTTCCCCCGGAGGGATTGTGGATGTTTGGCTAGGTACCCGGCCCTCCTTTATATAGTCCGGGGGGCGGGTTCCTAGTCGGTTACAAGGCGGGAGTCCTAGTAGGATTACACGGAGCGAGTCCTAGTAGGAGTACGGGGGGAATTCTAGTAGGAGTCCGTCTTCTACTCTTCCTCCTTCCTTGCATGAGTACCGGGGAGTATGCCCGACGGTGCCCGCCCACGGGGCCGTGGCGACGGCCCAAGCCCGGGCCCGCGCGGGCCATTTCGGGCCGGGCCGGCCCGCGGATGCCCGGCCCTACGCGCGCCGCGGGCCGTCCGGAGCCCGATCCACCTCGCCATGGCTGCCGGCTTGCCGCGGGGTTGAAGGGGCCGTGGGGGTGGAGGGGAGTGGCGGGTCGCCGGCCTCCGCCGCGCGCGCGCGCGGGCGCGCGCCTCCGCCGCGCGCAAGGTGCGTCGGCCGCCGGCCTCCACGCGCACGCGGGCGCGGGGCACGCCGCCTCCGCCGCGGGTAGTGCGCGGCTTGCTCACCTGAAAGGCACCGTCGGCGGCATCTGCAGGGGTGGGCGCGGGGAGAGGGAGATAGGAGAGAGGCGGTGCTGCAGGGGTGGGCGCGGGGAGAGGGAGATAGGAGAGGCAGCGCGCAGCTGGCTGCCTGAAGAGGAGAAAGAGAGGTGAGGGTCTGAGGGAGTTAGGGTTAGCCGGTTAGGGACTTAGGGTTTGCCGGTATATATGTGGGGTGGGGGATTTAGAAGGCCGTTAATGGGTCACAAAGTATTTTGCGGGTCGTGCCGTGTTGCCCGACGTGCCGGGGTGGCGGCCCATGCACGGGCACGGCTAACGGGCCGGGCCAGCCCGGGCACGGTGCTTCGCGGGCCGTGTCGTGCTTGGGCCGGGCTAAAACGTCGTGCTTCCGCGCGGGCCGCCGGCCCACAGGCCAAATGCCCATCTATAGTCAAACCCAGGACCTGAGTTGCTACCGGGGCACTTGTAGCAACTGGGCTACATGCCCTTTCGCGCAGGAAACAACATTCGCAGACGGGCCAAGGAATAACACAAGTTTTTTTTCCATCAAAACCCCCTAAGGTGGGGAGAGACTAGAGAGGGACCTCACAACAATGCCTCCAGCAACAAATTAAGTAGGGCCATAGTCGAAAAACTGCACCCCCGCAAGCCACAAGAGTACAAGGAGTCCGCCACACACATACACACGCAATATATCGTCATGTATATTGTAAGATTAGCTATTGGTAAAGATTTTGTGAGGTTTGAATGTTGATGTGCATGTGCGTCTTATATATTATAAAAAAGTTGAGTATCACATTGGGCACTTTGAACCCAAATTCTGAAAAGGAACCAAACCGAATCCAAATTACCCGAATTGTCGGTCTATTCGGGGTTTGGGTCTGGTCCAAATAATTTTATAATTTGAAGTTCGGTTTCGGTTTCGGTTCCTATGGTCTATAACCCGAAATTCAATGTAGTTACATATTTTAGTTTAGACTATGAGTGTTACAACTCTGTGTTTTAAACTATTTTAATTTTTTATGAACTTGTTAGTTACTTTCTTCCGTAAAGTAGTTCTTAAATCCATAGACTTGAAATGAGTTGGAAATTTGAATTTCTACCATAGAGTTTTGAGATGTGACAAGGACACCTATGAAAATTTGGGTAATTCGGTGGACAAATAGACCGAACCGCGATAATCAGTCTATTCGGGTTTAGTTCGTATTATGTTTTTTAAAACTTCGACCCTCACTTTTTAAAACCCGAAATTCTCAAACACTGAATGGCCCGAACCGAAATGATCAAATAGACTGAATGTCTATCTCTTCAGATACACGTGTACTACTCCCTCCGTTCCAAATTACAGGTCGTTTAGGATTTTCTAGATTCATAAATATTATTATCCATCTAAACATAGTGTAAATCAGAATTCATAACATTATCTATATGAATCTAATAAAGTCAAAATGACCTATAATTCGGAACAGATGAGTATCAATTACGTGCATGTATGAAAAAAAGGTAAATTGGACTGAATTTTTCCAGACAGGTGAGGAATTAATTAGGTCCAAACTAAACAAGATCGTCTAGGGATACTTAAACAGTTACACGTCCATGTAGTATGTCGCTAGGTTTCGAGACAGATATCTGAAACAAGTGAGCCTAGGCTAGTAGCTTTGGACACAGACGCATCGATCGGTGGATGAACACGTACACACGCCTCGAGCTAGTGCATTACATCACGGTGATGTTTCCCTTTGTCTCCCAGTCCCAGCAGGGGCAGGCCGACAGGGCATGCATCTTCTGCTGGGCGAGTAGCTAGCTAGCTAGAGATCAATACCTTTTATCTTTATTGATCTCGTCAGTAGCACACTGCAAAGGAGAAGCATTACCGACTGAAAATTTTCTCCAAGGATTTGATCGGTGGTGGGAGCAAAGACCGGCTTTTGCTTCCACAGACAAATGTCGATCGTCTCAGCACCGGCTTTTCGCTTGGTTTTGTCCAAACAGTCGTTTTAAAGCTTCTCGTTGGTGCCGGCCGGCAAATGTGTGTTAATTGGGCTCATTACCTGCAGAGAAAAAAACATTTCTGCAATATAATACCAGGAGCAAGCTCTTTTAGTACATATACATACATGTGACTCGAATTCTTTGCATCATTTCAAGTGGAAGTGCATATCCTTTATTTTAAAAAAAATAAAGTGGAAGTGCATATGGTGCAGATTCCAAAAGAGAGAGAGAGAGAATGAATTTTAGTTGGACCAAAAGGTTGAACTTTGCTGCACTGTAGGTGACGTGCGGTGTTGTTTATGCAAAGCTGTCGTGTGGTATAGTACGCGCTGCCACCGCGCGCCACCTTTACCCAACTGCCACAAACTGTCGAAGTAGTTACTCATGAGCTTGTGCGTGTGTGGGCGAGATCATGGCGACCAATGGCCTTGTCGGTTAAAAACATTTTGACTGCGATGATACGCTTTGGAGTTTGCATGCATGCATGCATGTTCCTCCTCCAGGCACCAGAGTACTCCTACACAACAGTAGTATGTGTGTACGTACGACCAAATTACCAAGTTATTTGCTTTTTGCATATGCTGCATGATGCCAGAGCGCGATATCACGAAAGTTCCGAGCAACGATTCACCCACATGCATGCTGTGCTACCTCGATCAACTTTATTAGTTTAAAAGAAGCGATGTAATATAAGTATGGTCGTTAAGTACTGCAAAGACATGATGATCAAGTAACTAACCAAGTGTTATTAAACCACTTCAACCAGCGCGCGGCTCTCACCCCCTCCAACCTTTTGTGAAAGCGTGGTGTGTGCATGCCACTTTCGTTGGGGTGGCCGGCTCCGGATCTCGAGGCGGCCGGTTACATCGCCGGCGGCCGTCGGATCGACGCCGCCGGCGTTGGGTTGGGTTGGGGTCTCTAGCTATCTCTACGACGACTCTCTAGTCTCTACAACATGTGATGGGCAGACTAGCTTGGAAAGTTGGCGCGCGCGCACGGGAAAAAAGGCGCGCGTGCAGCGCCGTACACGTATCGTGCCGCATGCGAGACCTTGTCTTGCTGCGTTGCATTGGTCTCTCTTTATTTGCATGGACGGACGCATGCAGCCATGCATGCAGGTGTGCCAGGTGAGGTGATGAGAGGCCACCGGCCATGGAGATCGTGCGTGCGTGATATCTTTTCAGGATTTTCACGAGGGGTAGCCTGATGGTGGCAGCTAGCACCCAGCGAGCAGAGCGTATCTAGCTGATCGATCTCACGTACGATCGATCTCTTGTTCCGTGCGTTTTTTTTCTCTCTTTTTCCGTACGTGCTTTGATTTATTTGCATTGGTTTGCTTCTGGATCTCTCCCTTTGATTTTCAAAGGGCGTTTTCATTCGTACTGGAGTAAGTATATTGTGTTTTAATTAATTTGGACTTTTGGTCATGGTCGATCGTACTTTAATTTGCTGTTATGTGCATTTGCCATTTGCATGCAGATCGAGAGCTCTGCGAATCGCCTTTGTGTGGTGACTGTCAGCGTGCAATGGCAATCATATATACATGCATGGCTTTCCTCCCCACGGCCATCACGTACTGGAACATAATTGGTAAGTGAGGTAAGTACTCGCTAGGACCGGCCACTTGGGGTTGGCCTCCACGCAATGCTGTCGATCCAAGTTGCATAGTTGCATGCATATGCATGCGATCTTGTTGACTAGTACGTCCTGCTAGTTGTTTTTGTTGTAGTACACACACACTTTGCATTGCATAAACATGAAGTATGCATATAGTATGAGCCTGTTCGGCTTATTTCGTCTCACACGACACTATTCGATGTACCAACAGAACACTATTCCTTATATCAGTTGAACATGCTCATATATGCTTGTTTGACAGAGTTGTAGGACTACATAGGTCATCCTGGCCGAGTTTGGGCTAGAGTGAGTCGATTATCCAAACAATATTTTGGAGAAAAGTGATTCTACACCGTCTTCGTTGATTCTTCGTCATTTCTATGGGCTTAATCAATACTCCATCCATTATAAAAATGCCATTTTAGAAATTTTAAGACACGTTAATAAGGAGGTAAAATGAACTCAATTATTGTCTCTATTTATTAGCCATATTTAATGTTAACTGACTATTATTACGTGTCTACACACGCGCCCCCACTAGGCCAGAAACGATTTGTCTTGGTGGCTAAAAGCGGTTTTTGCTGGCGGGCGCGGCACCCGCCAGCAACTTTGAGCCAGTAGACACTGGTAGAGAGCGAGGCTTTTGTTCGGGCCTTTAGTCCCGGTTCAACTTTGGAGCCGGGAGTAAAGGACTTTCATCGACGTGACCCGAAATGCTCGCTGTAGCCGCCCCCCCTTTAGTCCCGCTTCGTATTACGAACCATGACAAAAAGGGGGGGGGCTCCCAACGGCTCCATCCGGCAATAATTGCCCCCGGCCTTTAGTCCCGGCGGGTGTTACGAGCCGAGACTAAAGGGTACCTTTAGTCTGGACTAAAGGCCGGGGGCAATATAACGCACGTACCTCCTTCTTCCTCCTGCCAACCGAGCCATTCACCATAGCCATTCACCCGAGCCATTCAAGCTCCTCCCCTCCATGGCGACTCAAGCCTAGGGTGGTGCTGCGATTTTTTTCTTCATTAGTTTGTGAAGATTTCTCTCCTCCAAGGTGTTGTAAAGGTTAGAATCTTCATCCTCCCTTCATTTGTGGTGATTAAATTTTGTTTTATGGTTTAGAGATGGAGAAAATAGAAATGTTAATTTGTAGCTAGGTAGGAGGAGCTTAAATTAATCAGAGAGATGAGATTTTGTATATACACGTGAAGATGTAGTTAGGATGGTACTTGCATTGTTCCTTCTTTCATTAAAATATTGTTTTTCATAATATTGAATTTTTCTTGACATATATATAGTTTATAAAATATATGCTCATAAAAGAAGACATACCGAAAATGTACTAGGTATTTCCATTCTTTCATTGTTTAGAAATGATTTTATTCTAGGTAGCCATTGGAGGAAATAGAAGATTAATTATTTTGTTAAGTATGTTTTTAATTTTTATATAGAATAAATGTAAGCATTCTCTTATTTTTCTTGTTTTTTCATAAATTTGAATTTTACTTGTACATATAGTTTATAAAATATATGCTCATAAAGAAAAAATAGACATACAAAAAATGTACTAGGTATGTATTTCCATTATTTCATTGTTTAGAAATGCTTTATTTCTAGGTAGCTATAGGAGGAAATAGAAGATTAAATTCTTTTATTAAGTATTTTTTAGTTTTATATACAATAAATGTAAGCATTTTCTTTTTTTCTTGTTTTTGATATAGAGCTCCACGTCCTAATTAGCTACAGTTTCACCTCACGGGTTACGTGGGGATTGCCTGCAGCTCCGCGAGGTGGGACTGTAGCTAGATAGGAGGTGTAGCGCATGTGTGGTACTGTAAGTGGGTGAGTGAGATGTATATGATGGTGAGGTGAGACTGTTGTAGTTCCTAGAGCATCTAGGTATTCTGAGTCATTGGTTCGTAAAGGTTATATACAGTAATAATAGTGTTGAATTCTATCCCCTTTTGTTTTTTATTTATGCATATATTGAATCTAATCTATATATGTAGGTATGTGTACATATCGTTAAAAATACAGTGTTGAATTCTATGACCCCTTTTATTTCTAGGTTGCCATAGGAGGAAATAGAAGATTAATTTCTTTTATTAAGTATTTTTTAGTTTTATAGACAATGAATTTAAGTATTTTCTTTTTTTTCTTGTTTTTGATACAGAGCCCCACGTCCTAATTAGCTACAGTTTAACGTCACGGGCTAAGTGGGGACTGCCTGCGGCTCCGTGACGTTGAACTGTAGCTAGATAGGAAGTAAAGCGCATGTGTAGTACTGTAAGTGGGAGAGTCAGGTGTATATGACGGTGAGGTGAGACTGTTCCCGGAGCATCTAGTCTTGAGTTATGTACAATAATGATAGTGCTGAATTCTATCCCCTTTTGTTTTTTATTTATGCATATATTGAATCCAATATATATATATATATTAGTTTTATAGACAACAGATGTAAGCATTTTCTTTTTTTCTTGTTTTTGATACAGAGCCCCACATCCTAATTAGCTATCGTTTAACATTGCGGGCTACGTGGGGACTGCCTGCAGCTCCACGATGTTGGACTGTAGCTAGATAGGAGGTGTAGCACATGTGTAGTATTGTAAGTGGGAGAGTCAGGTGTATATGACGGTGAGGTGAGACTGTTGTAGTTCCCGGAGCATCTAGGTCTTCTGAGTCGCTGGTTCATAAAGGTTATGTACAGTAATAGTTCCCTATATTGAATCCAATGTATATATGCAAATTAATCCTATTTATTGTGAATAATGGGTGTTATTTTGATTTGGATGTAGTTTGAGCTAACAATCGTCGTCAAGTGGTGTTGGAAATGGTGTCCGTGGCCGTGGCATAGTCCGTGGCCGTGGCGGGCGTGGTGGCCGTGCAGGTCTCGGTGGCCGTGGAGGTGGTTTGGAGGCCTCGTTGCCTCTACGTCCAGGATTGCACTTTCACCGCGAAATTACCTTGCCAATGGGTGATATAGGACATGTAGCTAACTTGGTAATATAGGAATTGAAATTAATTTGCTTTACATAGAACTTTTAACAGCACCTATTCGGTTAACCCGAGAGAGGACTGCCGTGGAGAATTGTCTACAACAGCTCCAGAATAATGTTGGGTGCTTCGTGCCGGACCTTTCCTATTTTAAATTAAGGCAACTCGAGACGGGTGAAGGAACTGTGATTGAGACTACGGAGAGGCTTTGCAGGGCTCATCAAGATGTGGTAATATACATTTATATATAAAAGAATTTCTATTCATTATTAATTAATTTGTTTTTGGTACATATATCTCATCATCATCTGATTGTGTGCAGGATCACTCTGGTTCTACCTATGCTTCAATTAGCTTCCTTGCAATTCTGAATCAAGTCGTGGAAAGGGTTGTGGTGGATTACTATGGTGGGGAGCCGTTTTTCACCAACAATTCGAAGTGTCAGCAATTTTAACTTTCTACAAGCCAGCAAAACCCGAGGCTACATTGTTTGATGTCTGCAGTGGTGTTTGTGACACTCCTCCGCAAGAGGAGGAGAGTGCACTAGTACGCGCTCTAGCTTATTTTGAGGGAGTTATAGGCTGGAGGATTGTAGACATTAACCATGTTTCATATCTGCAAGCGCGTGTTGCTCATCAGTAACATTATGCATGCATGGATCAGGCTTTGTACCGTACCCTATTATGTGAACTTGTATTAATTATTAGCTTGCTATGTGAACCTTTATGAACTTATTATCAATTATTGTTAATTACGTACTTTATTATGAATCCATGTGTTTGAATTCATACGCAAATTTATAAATGTGTTTGAAGCAGAGGTTCAAAAGCTAGAAGCTGACTAGCTTCAGCTTGGGACCATCAGGTATTAATTAATGTCGTGCCTTGTAATAACCATCAGGTGACCTCTGTACGTATACGTAAGCCATTGTAGTTATATGGATCATTATGTCAAAAAGACAATACGCGAATTCATAAATTTGTTTGATTTTTCTGAGTAGGTTTACTAATATTTTGTAATTTAATTTATTTTCCCCTTCGAAATGTAAATAAAAAATAGTAATAATTGTTTCAACTCTTGAAATAATATGTGCATAAAAAGTAGGTATTTTTTTGTTAACATATTATAATTTTGCATGGCACAAATATTTTAACTAATGATTTATTTTAAATGTTGAAAGAAAAAAGGAATGACATAGATGAGCAAGGAAAGAGAAAAAGCCCGTGAATGAGATAAATGAGCAAGGAAATGAGCATGTTGATCATTCAAAGACAATACACAAATTCATAAATTAGTTTAAACCGGAGATTTTTCTGAGTAGGTTTACTAATATTTTCAATTTAATTTATTTTCCCCTTCAAATTGTAAACAAAAATAGTAATATTTGTTTCAACTCTTGAAATAATATGTGCATATAAAAGTAGGTATTTTTTGTGTTAACATAATATAATTTTGCGTGGCACAAATATTTTAACTAATGATTTATTTTAAATGTTGAAAGCAAAAAGGAATGACATAAATGAGCAAGGAAAAGAGAAAAAGCCCGCGAATAGGATGAATGAGATAAATGAGCATGTTGATCATTCAAAGACAATACGCAAATTCATAAATTTGTTTAAACCAGAGATTTTTCTGAGTAGGTTTACTAATATTTTCAATTTAATTTATTTTCCCTTCAAATTGTAAACAAAAATAGTAATATTTGTTTCAACTCTTGAAATAATATGTGCATAGAAAAGTAGGTATTTTTTGTGTTAACATAATATAATTTTGCATGGCACAAATATTTTGACTAATGATTTTTTTAATGTTCAAGGCAAAAAGAATGAGATAAATGAGGAAGGAAAAGAGAAATATTAATTTCCCTTGCAAAATTTCCCTTTAGTCCCGGGTGGTGTTACCACCCGAGACTAAAGGCCCCCCTTTTGTCACGGGTGGTAACACCAATCGTGACAAAAGGGCGAAAATTCACCTTCAGGGCACCCCGCGCGAAATGCCCCTTTTGTCACGGGTCGTGAGGCCACCAGTGACAAAAGGGGGGCCTTTAGTCTCGGTTCGTAATACGACCTGAGATTAAAGGGACTTTTGTCACGGTTGGTAATACGAACCGTGACAAAAGGTGGGCGTTTTATATAAGCCTCGTCGCCTTCCAGAGCACTTAGCCGTTTTCCCCCAAATCGCGTCGTTCTTCCTCGATGCTCCCATCCTCGCCACCGCCTCTCCTCACCGTGCCCGTCCCCGACGCGCCCCTCTTCTCCGACACGAGGTGCAGCTCCTCTCTGACGCGCCGCTCCTCCCCGACACACGCGCAACGCCGTCTCCCCGCCGCCGGCGAGCTCGGCCGCGCCGACGTCCGCCCTCCCCATCCCCCGACGCGCATCTCCGTCCCCGACGCGGCGACCCTCCCCGACGCGGCGACCCTCCCCGACTCGCCACCCCCGCCGGCCCTCCTCTCCTCGGCGGCGACCGCGCGGCGACCCATACTCTCCTCGGTGGCGACCGCGCGCGAGCCCTCCTCCTCGGCGGTGGCCTCCTGCCGGCCCGTATGTTGCGTCGCCGCCGCCGACGCCTCCTTCTTGCCGCCCCCCCTCTATGGCCGCCGGCCGGCGTGCGTGTGCCCGATGGTCGGCCGGGGCGCGGGGGGTTTTGCCTTGCTGACGTCAGCCCGTGAAATGCTGGCGTCAACAAGCATTTATAATTAATTTTATTTGATTTAGTTTATGTTTTGATATTAATTAGAAATTATAATTGTGTGTAAATTTTTAATATGAAATTTTATTATTTATAGGAATAGAAAGAAAATTTTATTAGAAACTTGTATATTTTTGTGTGTATATTTGTGTATTTGTGTACCAAAATCTAATTGTGTTTTTTAGTTTAATTAAATAGTAATGCTTTGTATATTTTTGTGTGTATATTTGTGTACCAAAATCTAATTGTTTTGTAATATACAATTTCATAGTTTTGAGTATTTGAGTTATTAATTGTTTTCTAATATATATGTAATTTTGAGTTCTTAATTGAGTATTTGAGTTCTTAATTGTTTTCTAATATATATATATATATATGTAATTTTGAGTTCTTATTTGTGTATTTGAGTTCTTAATTGTTTTCTAATATATATGTAATTTTGAGTTCTTAATTGTGTATTTGAGTTTTTAATTGTTTTCTAATATATATGTAATTTTGAGTTCTTAATTGTTTTCTAATATATATGTAATTTTGAGTTTTTAATTGTGTATTTGATTTTTTAATTGTTTTCTAATATATATGTAATTTTGAGTTCTTAATTATGTATTTGAGTTCTTAATTGTTTTCTAATATACAATTTCATTACTTTGGTACTTCTGAAGTCGATGAATGTCGCGTCGTCTCGAACAAGTGACTTCCCATCACCTCTGTCATTCTCCCACACGGCACCGCCATCAACAAGCATCGTCCGTCCACAAGTTAGTAGAAATATTCTGACTTTGTTTATTCAAGAAAATTCATAGTAAATACTTGTTCATTCTAGAAATTCATAAATTAAATTGTTGCTTATTCTAGAAATTCAAAGAAAATTCTTGGTAAATATTTGTTTATTCTAGAAAGTTTTAGAAATTGTTGAAAATTACATAAATTCATAGAATATTCTTGTTTATTATAGAAATTCATAGAAAATTCTTGTTTATTCTAGAAATTCATATAAAAACTTGTTGCTTATTCTACAAATTCAAAGAAAATTCTTGTTTAATAAAGAAATTCTTTGTAAATAATTGTTTAATCTAGAAAGTTTTAGAAATTGTTGAAAATTACATAAATTCATTGAATATTCTTGTTTATTATAGAAATTCATAGAAAATTCTTGTTTATTCTAGAAAATCATATAAAAACTTGTTGCTTATTCTAGAAATTCATAGAAAAACTTGTTGCTTATTCTAGAAATTCATAGAAAATTTTTGTGTATTCCAGATGGATGACAACCATGACAACTTTATGGCCGACATTATAGCTAGTGGTACAATTGCAACCTTCACCGAGGAGGAGTGTAGTCAGGCGGACATGTACTTGAACATACCTCCGAATGAGGACACTGCTGCCCCTGTCATGGACACAACAGCTAATATTGAGGATAATTCTAGAAACAATGAGGAAAGTGTTGTGAATGAAAGTATTAAATGTTCCCACGAGGTGTATATATATATATATCATGCATTAACTTCATAGTTCTTATTTTTCTAACCTCAATTTTTAGGTACTAATTAACTAAATAACGAATCTGCAACATGTAGGCTTCAGCCTCCACATCAAAAAATCCAAAGATAGGGTGTACACAAGTACTCCCGGCCATGTCATGTGTCAGATCACAGAAGTATCAGATGATGGCCAACCATGTGCTCCAAAAAAATCAAGGACAAGTATGTGTCACAGTGTGGGGCCATTGAATGGACAACGTGCCTATCAGCTGCAGAGAATGGAAGGGAAAAGCAGATAATCCACATGTGGTTCCAGACTCAGTGAAAAATTTGTTGTGGGATGAAATCCTAAAACACTTCACACTTCCTGAAGGTGTTGAACCAGCCAATGTGAAGCGTTGGACTCTCACAAGGATGGCAACACAATTTCAGAAGTTCAAGCAGCAACTCGATAAAGATTATATCAAGAAGAATCGAACTCCAAATTGGATTGAATATCCCAAGTTAAAAGAACACTGGACGTCCTTTGTGGAATACAAGAAAAGTGAAGATTTCGCCAAGGCGAGCGCACGAGGGAAGCAAAGTCGTGCTAAGAAGGAGCATGGCCATTATCTTGGTCGAGGTGGATATGCATTTGCAGTTCCCAAGTGGCGGAAGATGGAAGAAGACCTTCTCGCACAAGGTACCATACCAGCGGTCGTTGATTGGCCTGAGCGAGTGAAGAATTGGTATTTTGCTCATGGAGGCACAATTAACTCCAAAGATGGTACCCTTGATTACCCACCCTCATTACGAGAGACTGCACTTGAAATATTTGAAACACTTGAAGATGTCAGAGCGGGTAGAGTGAAGGTTGACAGAGAGATCGATGAGCTCATTGTGGCGCTCAAGAATCCTGAACACCCAGGACGTTGCAGGGGCTTCGGGGTGGTACCATGGAAATTTGGCTTCAGGGGAGACATTGGCACCTATCGAAGCCGCAGAAGAAGAAGAGAGCGCGAAGAGAAGGAACGACGGCAAGAGTTAGAAAAAAGATTTAAAGAACACAAAGAAAAGTTGACGGCAGATATTAAACGGCGAGTGGCCACCGCTATAAATTAGATGGCCCCAGCACAAGGACTGCCTCTAGTACAAGTTCCTTTTGCTCACAAAAGCAGTTGTGCTTCCTCGACGGTTCCCGAAGAGCAAAGGGCAATAGAAGCAGTTGTGACGCCCCAGGTTTTTAATTACCGTCATTAACGCTAATGACCGGATTAGCCGGTCAAATGGTCAACCGAGGTCAAACTTAGGTCAACCTGGGCCCTCACCCCGGAAAACTCACTAACACACCCTAGTGACCCTAAATGAATAGTAAACACACTTGTGGGGCCAACCCATGGGCAAGGGTTGGGTCAAACCCCTTGCCACCCCAGTGTCCACAGGTGTTTGCCGGAACTTTTGCCACGTTCTCCAAAATTCACCTAAACACTTAAAATTCTACCTTTAGGAAAGTTGTAGGTCTTGTTGAGGGACACAACTTTCATGTAGATTGGCATTTTAAATTTGGAGAGGAAAATTGTGAAAAACACCTTGCAAGGCAGAAAACACTGTTGGTCAAAACAGGTTGATATTCAAAGTTGGCATTCAAATAATTTCAAATCCAGGCAGAAAAACCCTATATAGCCTTTGTAAAAAATGTTGCTGGTACCTAGATCTACAACTTTGGTATTCATCACTTGGTCCAGTTCTGTTGGAAAATTTTGAGAAAAATCGTGTTGAACAGAGCACCAGCAAAACCCCGAGGCCAGAGCGCGCCGCGCCGCGGCGCCGCGCGCGCCCGTGCGCCGCCCGTCGCCGGCCGCGCGCCGCCGGCCCCGGCGTCCGCGCCCACGCCTCCCAAGGCCGCGCCCTCACCGATACGCTCCATCCCGAGGTCCGCGCGCCCCAACGCATCCCCCCGGCCCGAGGCACGCCGAGTCCGCGCCGGCCACGCCGCCGCACGCGCGTGCGCGCCACGGACCGGCGGTCCGTCGGCGACGCCGCCACCGTACGCGCGCGCATCGAGCCGCCGTGGCACGGCCGGTATCTTGCGCCGTCACCCTTCGTCACCCGGTGCTCACGCGCCTACTTAAACCCCCCCTCGCGCCCCGCCGTGCGCCACCCCCGTGCTCCTCCCCGCCATGCCCGCCGCCGCTCGGTGCTAGCTCACCCCCGCTCGCGTTCGCCGCCGTTCCACCGCCCCCGCTAGCTTCCCTAGCGCCCGGTGCAGCGCGCGCGCTTGCCAATTGCCCGGCGCCGTGCGCCCTTGCCACCTATCCCCGAGCCGCCGTGAGTGCCGCCGCCGGCCGCCGCCGTGCACCCTCGCCGGAGCTCGCCCCGACCCCGCCGCCACCGCCATTCGACCCGTGGTGAGGCCAATCGCACCCCCGTGCCACATGTTGCCATGGCCCGGCCCCACATCGCTGCCGGCGAGCCCTCCCGCCGCTGCGAGGGCACGGTTGTAAAATCCAAGGACTTAGTTGTGAAGAAACCTAACTGGTTTTTCTTGCAGTTTGGTCCAGAGCCTTAGAAAATCCCTAGAAATTCACAGAAAAATCCCAAACCAATTTTGTAGGATTCAGGATGATAAACCCCAACTCTTTTGTTGTATACTCATGGCTAGATTCTAAATAGTTTTAGCAGTAAAAATACAAATGTGTTACACATAGATCTGTCATAACTTGAAATTTATAACTCCTATGTAGCCAAATTTTGGATATGTTGTGTGTTTAGTTATTACTAGATGATGTGCCAAACATTGCACAAAGTTATGCAGTAGATCTTGCTAGACAAATTCTTTTCCATTCCTGCAGTAACTGCTTAGATGATTTTTCCTGTTAAACATATTTATGTTCTTCACCCCAACTTGTGCAAACAGTATTGTAATTCCAAAATACACATCCTATGAATTAATCATGAATTTTGGATTAACGAAACAACTATTCTTGATTTATGCATGTTTTCCTTTGTAAATTAATAAACCAAGTTCAGTAGAGATTCCATGTGAACATGCTGGTTCTTTAGGCTTGTTTAGGACCAGATAGCACGCACAAGAGAGTTTGGATCATTTTGATGCTTATTTATTTTTTTATGCATTTACTTTGAATCACTAGCTAGCCTTTGTTATTTTCCACAATATTTAATTTTCTGGCATCCAACACTTACATGTGGGTCCAATGGACCAGGATGGGTGCTCATATGCTTAAGAAACACTCCTTTAATTTTTGGTAATTTAATTGTTTAATAAAAAGCTTAAATGCCCTTTTAATATTAAAGGGAAATTAAAATAAAGAAAATCCCTTAATTAAATCTTTTTCCTTTTTGAAAGTATTATTTAATATAAATAAAATATAATTAATTATCAGCACTGATAAGGAATTAATTCATAAATATAAATATTAATTACACCTCGTTGGTGAGGATAAAAGGAAATGAAGCTTTCACATGAAATGTTAAGGTTAATTAAAAACCTTTATTCAGATGTGGAATAAAAAGAGTAACCCATGTACAACCAATAACCTTCCTAAAAGAGCAACCCTAGATAGATGCTTGTTAAGGTGAATATGACCAACTAGAGCTGTATAAGACAACAAACTATCACATCACCTAAGGTGCATTGCATTCGGTGTAGATCTTCCGGACGGAGATTACTCCCTTGTCCCGAAACCGAGGAAGGAGGAGCGGAAGGTTCTCTCGCAAGACGTGGAAGTACTCGACATCGAGGGTGCCCAAGCTAACCTAGCTGACGAAGGCAAGCTCCGGTGCATCTAACCTAGTTTTAAAGTTCTTTATTCAATTATCTATGAATGATTGTGCATTTACGTTCAGGAGTTGAATGAAACCCTAGATGCATGATCCATAGGTACCTTTGGTCCCTACTAGTATGATAGGTCGGTAGCTGCTAAGCTATAGGACCGTTACAAGTCGAGTGATGACCTCACTCGCGAGAATAGGTTCCTAGATAGGAATCATACTGTATCCTTAAATGGATTGCTCACGTGGTAAGAGCATGGGATCTGGGCTCCGGTCCAGTGGTTATGTGGGTTATGTTTTTGAACGTACTAAGCACATGCTGGTTATGGGGCCGGTAAGCCTAGTACCTTAATGAGGCGGTGAGGGATCCTACTATTACTACTCTTGGGATTCGCTCTCACGGCTAGCTACCGGTGGTGTATGGTGACTCCGGGTATCTCGCGGGGTATGCGGATAGCCCGCACCAAAGACTGTAAGATTCGATCCCGACCCG
Source organism: Cenchrus americanus (assembly GCA_947561735.1). Lineage (NCBI taxonomy): Eukaryota > Viridiplantae > Streptophyta > Magnoliopsida > Poales > Poaceae > Cenchrus > Cenchrus americanus. Next base: position 218,386,051 of record OX387241.1, on the reverse strand, counting down.
AGGATTTATGGGGACGGCCTGGGAAGTTGTCCTCGCGGGGGCAGCCTACCGTGTGTTTGGGTCTACCTTGCAAGGTTTAAATCAATCGATTGTCGGCCTCTCACCGTTACCCGAGACTACTTACTCCACTAGTCATGTGATCCCTAATGATGGAAGTTGATGAAGATGATGCTTGATTAATTGTATTGTACAACTTTGTTTGTACTAGTTGGCTAATGTAGTAAAGATTAAAACTACTAGAACTTGTGCTAAAATCTTGAAAGTAAGGACCTACTCTTTGTTACTTTTTAGCAAAAGCAACCCAGTAGCCAAAAAGCCTTTCATGGTCTAGATTTGGTGAAGTAGATATCACCGACGGGTAAGACTTGCTGAGTATTAGTATACTCAGCCTTGCTATAATATGTTGATCCAGGTAATGCCTTCAGTGATGTGTGGCCCGGAGAGATCCCGCCCGGCTGGGAGCTGGAGTGGGTGGAGGACGACTACTGAAAGCATCATGGATGGCCTCCCGTGGTGTCTTCGCTTCCACTAGTTATTTTCGCTGCTTCTCGAAAAACTGAACTGTTTCGTCATGACAAAAACTATGGTTTATAATAAATAAACCCCCCTCGGGGTACGAATTTGGATATTAATGTTGTTGTATCTATGGACTCGCCTTCGAGTGAGTTTTAATGCATATATTCGATCCTTGTTGCTTTTCAAGTGATTTACCGGGCGTTAACCCGGCAACTAACGACAGGATGGTACTTTATTATTGCTTAAGGACCAAAGTGGATCGGTCTTAGGCGATAGTACGGTATTTTCCTGGGCGGGTTGTCACAGTTGGTATCAGAGCTTATATGCACCAGAGATTAATTAATAAACCTTAATAAATTATTTTTGAATAAAATATGCCAAGATTTTCTGATTTTCCAAAAATACGTTGGTCCGCTAAGGATAAACTAGACCGAGAGGCCCTAGAGGGAATTTTGGGTTCTTTCAGGTGGCTTAATTAACTTATGGTTTATTTTGCTAACTCCCAGCACATTACTTTATGTCAGACTTACTTTCTTGCACAACAAACTAGGAGCCACGTGTTTTATACGTGTGCTGTTCCGCATCACGGGAATTGCGAGGGTTGATGGAGTGATCCATTCCACAGGTCCCATCTTCGCGTCTGTTTGTGAGTTGTGTGTCGCCACGTGTCTCATACGTGTGCTTTCCGCATGTCGCTCATGCGAGGCAAGGATACACTCCATTCAAACGGAGGGTGTCCGAGGTTGGACGCTGTCCATGCAGCGGCTTAACGCATGGATACCGTTTCTATAGTGAACGGTAATGTATGTGGACGCTTTCGTGACGTGCTGACACGAAAGGTTCGTTTTCCGCAGTACATAACGCTTCGTTAGTTGTTAAGCGAGTACCGTATAGCTCTCGACTAGATATTATAGGGAGAGACGAATAAAAGCCTTGCCACCGGCACTAACTTCGATTTTTGTCTTGATTGCCAGGTGAAGTCGAATAGGACGTCTTGCATGCATATTAAAAGTCGAAACAACCAAAATGGACCCAAAAATCGAATTTCCATATGTTCTCTAAGGAAGTTTATGCTAGTGTGCGCTTTTTATAAATTAGAAGTACCCCTCATACCTAGCCGTCATGCTGCCGAAATTTTGTGAAAAATTGGTTACCTTGTGCTAGGTTTAATTAAAACCAAATTGTTAAAAATAATTGCTCCTCAACTAGCTGTCTTGTAATAGCAAATCTCAATCCTAGTTTCGATGGGTTGGTTCACTTTTCCCTAGGCACATCCAGGTTAAGGACCATTCATCTTGTTTCCTTGCTCGATGCTCAACCTTAAAAAGCTTAATTAAAAATATTAAGCATTTAATTTAAAACTTGGGAAATTTTTGAGGTTTCTGGATTTTTGGTTATGAATTTTTATTCATAGCTGCCAGAACTTCACCATTTGACATGTCGTTCTCTTTGAGATCTGACATGAGTTACCTTTGTGTACAGATGGATTTCCCCGTGTTCCACCAGTTCGACGCTGACGGTACGATCCGTACCAACAGGTTGCACTGGGAGGGTTTTCCGCGCCTGGCGTGGGAAGCACTCAGTGCCGCAGGCTACCTTACCCCACCGACTTACGAGGTGAAGGAGTTTGAGCGCTTTGGCGTTCCCCGTTGCAGTGATCATTATCGTTTCGCCACACCCGGACCACACCGACCGGTTTGACTCCGAGCTTTATTTATCGGGGATTTATCACTCACGAGTCCGTGGAGTCGCCCGCCCTCGCAGTGCCGACAGACTTTTGTGACCACAACCCTACCGTGGTAGCTCTTTCTCCGTTTGGACTGTTTCTCGCCGTGAGTCCTCACGACCCGGCCTTGGTTGGACCGTATGGACCACCTACGGGAGCTACCGACCCTAGCGTAGCCGTTGGATGTTACTCGGATGCTTGCCCGCCGTCCGAACGTGGTTTTCACACTCCGTGGGCCGCGTTATAACACCGCAGCGATTATTGCACAGCGCTTGGAGGCATTTAGGCGCAATTGGGAGCAGCTTTCAGCAGCGCACCAGCAGCTGAACTTCACGCTTACCCAGGTGCAGCAGGAGAACGACAGGCTGCGTGCTAGGAGGTTCCAGTTGGAACTCGAGAGAGGTGACCGCTTATAGAGGATCGTGGATCTGGAGGCGGAGAACCATGCACTAGAGGAGGATGCCGACGCTCACGAGATAGAGAGGCTGACACTACTGCAGAACATTGCTGAGATGCAGGAGCACGTGCAGGAGGCCGAGGTATAGGTGACAGCCTTACAAGCTATAGTGGCCTTACAGCCACTGCCCCCGATGACAGCACACCGGAGGAGCAACCAGGGCCGTGTCCGGCCCGGGATCGGACGAGCCAGGAAGGACCACCGCTACCGACTCCCCCAGCTTCGCCTTCGTACAGTGGTGCTTCAGTGGGCAACTAGGTTGCCGACAGCAGGGATTAGGAGGATGTCGATCCTATCGAGTTGTCTTTGAGATGTTAGAGTAGTTGGCTTGACAGGACGTCTTCGTGCCAAGCAACTATTGTATCATGTCATGTCATGATGTTTCAAATTCGAGTTGTAATGTCTTGAACCTTGTTCTGTCATGTTGTAATAAGAATGCTTAAGCTTGTATGCTTTAAGTAAATTTCGTTGTCATTCAATTTGAAATTTTCTTGCGTTGAATACCAGATCCTTGGATAAATCGTTGCAAATGACCACGCTTGTCAATGTTGCTTTCTCTCCTAAAAACGTTGGTAAAACAAAGCATCTTTAGGAACATCACTCATTGCCAGCGAATAAGTGCTCGTTCGTATACCATCTTCCTTGGTATCCGGAATGACGACGATCGTTCGAAAGTAATTATGAGCCGTGCAATTGGGTAATCGCCGTCCTAACCGTGTTAAGAAGAACGATTCTATGAATCTTGGTGGCTGTAGAATATTGTTGCTTGTTGCTGTCCTCATTGTTTAAGTACTAATGAGATGTGATTATTCATGATCGTGCTTGTCATCATTTGGAGTAAGCTTTCGGTTATATCACTAATAAAGCTCACTTTTCTGATGGTGGGAACCACGCGCAGCTCTCCCAACGGTTTCGGAGCGAGTGGTAGTGGTGACTTGCCACCACCCCCGTCCATGACACCGACGGAGGCTTTCATGGCCACCCAAACCGAGGTGCTGCGCCAGATCCTGCAGACGCAGCAGCAGATCGCCCAGCAAGTGAACCGAGGGCCGCCACACGGGGCCAACCACGAGGGGCCTAACCAGGTCACCACGTACGCCCAGTTCATCGCCATGAAGCCGCCAACCTTCGCTAAAGCAGAAGACCCTCTGGAAGCTGAGGCTTGGGTCAAGGCCATAGAGGCAAAATTCTCTGCCTTTGTGCTGCCTTGCTCCGAGGAGAACAAAGCGAACTTCGCAGCGCTGCAACTGCGAGGGGAAGCTTTGATGTGGTGGGACCACTTCAAGTCCATGCAGCGAGGCCACGCTGTGACTTGGGACGAGTTCAAGCAGGCTTTCAAAAGCCACCACATCCCCAAGGGTCTGATGGACGAAATATGAGGGAGCCGTTGGCCCTCCGTCGGGGATCCGACTCCGTGTACCGCTATGCTCGAAGTTCAATAGATTGTGCCGATACGGTGGGCATCATGTTGATACCGATGCCAAGAAGATGGAGAGGTTTCGTGACGGACTTGATGGCAAGCTGTATGAGCGCCTGAATCTGCTCGAGCCCGCAAACTTCCATGAGCTAGTGAACAAGGCTATCTCGCAAGAGGATGCTATGAAGAAAGCCCACGGGGACAACAAGAGGATGTCCGGTTTCACCCCAGGCAGCGGAACAAACAAGAAGTTTCACTTTGTAAAGAAGGAAGCTCCAGGCCCATCCCAGCCATCATCAACTGGACGCTGGACGATGAAGCCACCCCAGGGCAAACCTGCTGGGAACTTCCAGTTCCTCCGTGCCCAGCAGCAGGCTCCAAAGCCTAATGCACCCCCTCGCGATGTTGGAGATCGCCGTTGCTACAACTGTGGCCAGCCAGGGCACTACATTAATGAGTGTCCCAAGCCCAGGCAGATCAAGCCCAACCCGCAGAGTCAGAGTACGGGAAGCAAGCCTACCACTCCGGCCAAGAAGCCTATGGTGCAAGTGCGCCAAGGCAAGCTGAACTTCACTACCATGAGTGACATTCCAGCAGGAGCTCCAGTACTCACGTGTACATTCTCTATCAATCACACTCCTGTTAAGGTTTTATTTGATTCAGGAGCCACCCATAGTTTCATAAATGAGAGTCTACTAGACAAATTGGGTCTAAGAGGAGCACAAACCAAATTTGCTTATAAAATTACCACACCTGGTGGAAACATCACGTCTCAGTTAGCGACTTTTGGAGTTCCTTTAAGACTAGGAAGTCGGGTTATTCAATCTAATCTGATAGTTATCAAATTGGGGAGCATGGATGTCATTTTGGGTATGGAATGGATGAATCAACACAAGGTGATTCTAGATATATCGGATAGGGTCGTAGAGATCAATTCTCCTACGGTCGGGCACACTACCTTGTACCTACCTTTCCGGGATGGTACTGACTCTTGTGCCTATGTGACCATTATCTCCTCTCTTGATGAAATTCCAGTAGTGTGTGAGTACCCGGATGTATTTCCTGACGAGTTGCCTGGTATGCCACCAGACAGAGATGTCGAGTTTGTGATCGAACTCCAGCCCGGTACCGCACCCATTTCCAAAAGACCTTATCGCATGCCACCCAAAGAGTTAGCCGAATTAAAAACCCAACTCCAAGAATTGTTAGATAAGGGTTACATTCGCCCGAGCTCTTCTCCTTGGGGTTGCCCCCGCTCTCTTTTTGTCAAAAAGAAAGATGGTAGCTTGAGAATGTGCGTAGATTATAGACCACTCAATGCGATCACCATCAAAAACAAATACCCACTTCCTCGAATCGATGTTCTTTTCGATCAATTGGCTGGTGCCAAAGTCTTCTCTAAGATCGATCTTCGTTCTGGCTACCACCAAATCAAGATTAAACCATGCGACATTCCTAAAACCGCTTTTCCACTCGTTATGGTCTTTACGAGTTCTTGGTCATGTCTTTCGGACTCACTAATGCGTCTGCCTACTTCATGTACCTCATGAACTCCGTGTTCATGACGGAGCTCGATAAATTTGTCGTGGTCTTTATCGATGATATTCTCATCTATTCTAAGAGTGAGAAAGATCATGCCAATCATCTCCGAGTCGTCCTTCAGCGTTTGCGAGATCACAAGCTTTATGCTAAGTTCTCCAAATGCGAATTCTGGTTGAGAAGTGTCAAATTCTTAGGGCACACCATTTCCCACGATGGTATCTCCGTAGATCCTAGCAAAGTTCAAGAGGTAATGGATTGGAAACCACCCAAATCCGTACATCAAATCCGCAGTTTTCTAGGATTGGCGGGATACTACCGTCGATTCATTCCTGACTTTTCTAGAATCGCAAAACCCATGACCGAATTGCTCAAGAAGGGAGTAAAATTCGTGTGGAGCGAAGCATATGAGAAAGCTTTCCACACTCTCAGGCAACATCTAACTTGAGCCCCAGTGCTAGCTCAACCCGATAATTCCAAACCGTTTGAAGTCTTCTGTGACGCATCAGGCACGGGTCTCGGCTGTGTCCTTATGCAAGAAGGCCGAGTCATTGCCTATGCTTCACGGGCACTTCGACCCCATGAGCTCAATTATCCTACCCATGATCTTGAGTTGGCTGCTGTCGTTCATGCCCTCAAGATATGGAGACATTATCTAATGGGTAATCATTGCAATATCTTCACTGATCACAAGAGCCTCAAATACATCTTCACCCAGTCAGAATTGAATATGAGACAGAGAAGATGGCTTGAGTTGATTAAAGATTATGATCTAGAAGTGCACTATCATCCCGGCAAAGCAAATGTTGTTGCGGATGCTCTTAGCCGCAAAGATCATTGCAACCACCTAGAGTTGGAACCAGTCAGTGGACCCTTGTGTGAAGAAATGAGAAGGCTCAACTTAGAGGTGGTACCGCAGGGATTTCTTTATGCCTTGACGGCAGAGTCAAATCTTTATGACAGGATTGTCACTTGCCCAGCGCAATGATGCAGATGTTCAAACCATCAGGTAGAAACTAGCAGAAGGAGACCCAAAGTACACTTGTTTCCAGAAGGATCACCAAGATGTGGTCTGGTTTGGGAAATGTCTAGTGGTCCCCGTTGACCCAGAAATCAAGAAAATCATTCTAGATGAAGCTCACAAGTCCAAATTCTCTATTCATCCCGGTAGTACCAAGATGTACCAAGATCTGAAGCAGAACTTTTGGTGGTCCAATATGAAAGTGGATGTAGCCAAGTATGTAGCCGAGTGCGATACTTGCCACAGGATGAAAGCAAGTCATTTGAAATCGGCAGGAGTACTCCAACCCCTGTCAATACCTCTGTGGAAGTGGGACGATATTAGTATGGATTTCATTGTGGGTTTACCCCTAACCCCTAAAGAAGGATTCTATTTGGGTAATTGTGGATAGACTTACCAAGACCGCTCACTTCATTGCCGTGCACACCACTTACTCCGTACAACAATATGCAGAGTTGTACGTGGACCATATCGTTCGTCTGCATGGAATCCCAAAGACTATAATCTCGGATAGAGGGACTCAGTTTGTAGCCCGTTTTTGGGAACAGTTGCATGAGTGTTTGGGAACTCAGCTACTCCGCAGTTCCAGTTATCATCCGCAGACCGATGGTTAGACGGAGAGGATAAATCAGATTCTAAAGGACATGTTGAGAGCAAGCATCTTGCACTTTGACAAGAGTTGGGACAAGTGTTTGTCTTTGCCAGAATTTTCTTACAATAATAGCTTTCAGGCCAGCTTGAAAATGGCACCGTTTGATGCCCTATACGGACGTAGATGCCGCACTCCGCTGAATTGGTCAGAGGCCGGAGAGAGAACACTCTTTGGACCAGAGTTAGTTAAAGAGGCCGAAGAAAGGGTGCAAGTGATAAGAGAAAATTTGAAGATGGCACAGATGAGACAAAAGAGTTACCATGACAAGGGAACCGCACCTCGACACTTTGAAGTGGGAGATCATGTATATTTGAAGGTATCCCCCACCAAAGGTGTGCAAAGGTTCGGAGTCAAGGGAAAGTTAGCCCCACGCTACATTGGACCATATGAAGTGATAGAAGTATGTGGACCCGTGGCTTACCGTATCCAATTGCCGAACGGCTTTCCGCTAGCTTCACAATGTGTTCCATGTAACTCAATTGAAGAAGGGAATGCCTGTTCCGGAGAATGAAATCATCACGGAAGCTAATGCTTGGGTCGAGTCGGATTTCTCGCTCGTCGAGCATCCATTGAAGGTACTAGACCAAAAAGAGCGAAAGACCCGAAGGCAGACCGTGCGAATGTACAAGATCCAATGGAGCCATCACACGGAGGAAGAAGCCACGTGGGAGACGGAGGATTATCTTAACACCAAGTATCCGGGCTTCCTCCAATCTCGAAACCGTGAGTTCCTTCTCCCCATCTCTTCGTTGTCAAATCGAATCTCGGGACGAGATTCCGTTTAAGGGGGGTAGGCCGTGACGCCCCCGGGTTTTTAATTACCGTCATTAACGCTAATGACCGGATTAGCCTGGTCAAATGGTCAACCGAGGTCAAACTTAGGTCAACTCCGGGCCCTCACCCCGAAAACTCACTAACACACCCTAGTGACCCTAAATGAATAGTAAACACACTTGTGGGACCAACCCATGGGCAAGGGTTGGGTCAAACCCCTGGCCACCCCAGTGTCCACAGGTGTCTGCCGGAACTTTTGCCGCGTTCTCCAAAATTCACCTAAACACTTAAAATTCTACCTTTAGGAAAGTTGTAGGTCTTGTTGAGGGACACAACTTTCATGTAGATTGGCATTTCAAATTTGGAGAGGAAAATTGTGAAAAACCCCTTGCAAGGCAGAAAACACTGTTGGTCAAAACAGGCTGACATTCAAAGTTGGCATTCAAATAATTTCAAATCCAGGCAGAAAAACCCTATATAGCCTTTGTAAAAAATGTTGCTGGTACCTAGATCTACAACTTTGGTATTCATCACTTGGTCCAGTTCTGTTTGAAAATTTTGAGAAAAATCGTGTTGAACAGCACCAAAAAACCCCGAGGCCGAGCGCGCCGCGCGCGCGGCGTCGCGCGCACCCGTGCGCCGTCCGTCGCCGGCCGCGCGCCGCCGGCCCGGCGTCCGCGCCCACGCCTCCTAAGGCCGCGCCCTCACCGATACGCTCCATCCCGAGGTCCGGCGCGCCCCAACGCATCCCCCCGGCCCGAGGCACGCCGAGTCCGCGCCGGCCACGCCGCCGTACGCGCGTGCGCGCCACGGACCGGCGGTCCGTCGGCGGCGACGCCGCCGCCGTACGCGCGCGCATCGAGCCGCCGTGGCACGGCCGGTATCTTGCGCCGTCACCCTTCGTCACCCGGTGCTCACGCGCCTACTTAAACCCCCCCCTCGCGCCCGCCGCGCGCCACCCCGTGCTCCTCCCCGCCATGCCCGCCGCCGCTCGGTGCTAGCTCACCGCGCTCGCGTTCGCCGCCGTTCCACTACCCCGCTAGCTTCCCTAGCGCCCAGTGTAGCTAGCGCGCTTGCCAATTGCCCAGCGCCGTGCGCCCTTGCCACCTATCCCCGAGCCGCCGTGAGTGCCGCCGCCGGCCGCCGCCGTGCGCCCTCGCCGGAGCTCGCCCCGACCCCGCCGTCACCGCCATTCGACCCGTGGTGAGGCCAATCGCACCCCCGTGCCACATGTTGCCGTAGCCCGGCCCCACATCGCCGCCGGCGAGCCCTCCCCGCCGCTGCGAGGGCACGCTTGTAAAATCCAAGGACTTAGTTGTGAAGAAACCTAACCGGTTTTTCTTGCGCTTGGTCCGAGCCTTAGAAAATCCCTAGAAATTCACGAGAAAAATCCCAAACCAATTTTTTAGGATTTAGGATGATAAACCCCACCTCTTTTGTTGTATACTCATGGCTAGATTCTAAATAGTTTTAGCAGAAAAATACAAATGTGTTACACATAGATCTGTCATAACTTGAAATTTATAACTCCTCTCGTAGCCAAATTTTGGATATGTTTTGTGTTAAGTTATTACTAGATGATGTGCCAAACATTGCACAAAGTTATGCAGTAGATCTTGCTAGACAAATTCTTTTCCATTCCTGCAGTAACTGCTTAGATGATTTTTCCTGTTAAACATATTTATGTTCTTCACCCCAACTTGTGCAAACAGTATTGTAATTCCAAAATACACATCCTGTGAATTAATCATGAATTTTCGATTAACAGAAATAACTATTCTTGATTTATGCATGTTTTCCTTTGTAAATTAATAAACCAAGTTCAGTAGAGATTCCATGTGAACATGCTGGTTCTTTAGGCTTGTTTAGGACCAGATAGCACGCACAAGAGAGTTTGGATCATTTTGATGCTTATTTATTTTTTTATGCATTTACTTTGAATCACTAGCTAGCCTTTGTTATTTTCCACAATATTTAATTTTCTGGCATCCAACACTTACATGTGGGTCCAATGGACCAGGATGGGTGCTCATATGCTTAAGAAACACTCCTTTAATTTTTGGTAATTTAATTGTTTAATAAAAAGCTTAAATGCCCTTTTAATATTAAAGGGAAATTAAAATAAAGAAAATCCCTTAATTAAATCTTTTTCCTTTTTGAAAGTATTATTTAATATAAATAAATGTAATTAATTATCAACACCGATAAGGAATTAATTCATAAATATAAATATTAATTACACCTTGTTGGTGAGGATAAAAGGAAATGAAGCTTTCACATGAAATGTTAAGGTTAATTAAAAACCTTTATTCAGATGTGGAATAAAAAGAGTAACCCATGTACAACCAATAACCTTCCTAAAAGAGCAACCCTAGATAGATGCTTGTTAAGGTGAATATGACCAACTAGAGCTGTATAAGACAACAAACTATCACATCACCTAAGGTGCATTGCATTCCGTGTAGATCTTCCGGACGGAGATTACTCCCTTGTCCCGGAAACCGAGGAAGGAGGAGCGGAAGGTTCTCTGCAGTACGTGGAAGTACTCGACACCGAGGGTGCCCAAGCTAACCTAGCTGACGAAGGCAAGCTCCGGTGCATCTAACCTAGTTTTAAAGTTCTTTATTCAATTATCTATGAATGATTGTGCATTTACGTTCAGGAGTTGAATGAAACCCTAGATGCATGATCCATAGGTACCTTTGGTCCCTACTAGTATGATAGGTCGGTAGCTGCTAAGCTATAGGACCGTTACAAGTCGAGTGATGACCTCACTCGCGAGAATAGGTTCCTAGATAGGAATCATACTGTATCCTTAAATGGATTGCTCACGTGGTAAGAGCATGGGATCTGGGCTCCGGTCCAGTGGTTATGTGGGTTAAGTTTTTGAACGTACTAAGCACATGCCGGTTATGGGGCCGGTAAGCCTAGTACCTTAATGAGGCGGTGAGGGATCCTACTATTACTACTCTTGGGATTCGCTCTCACGGCTAGCTACCGGTGGTGTATGGTGACTCCGGGTATCTCGCGGGGTATGCCGGATAGCCTGCACCAAAGACTGTAAGATTCGATCCCGACCCGAGGATTTATGGGGACGGCCTGGGAAGTTGTCCTCGCGGGGGCAGCCTACCGTGTGTTTGGGTCTACCTTGCAAGGTTTAAATCAATCGATTGTCGGCCTCTCACCGTTACCCGAGACTACTTACTCCACTAGTCATGTGATCCCTAATGATGGAAGTTGATGAAGATGATGCTTGATTAATTGTATTGTACAACTTTGTTTGTACTAGTTGGCTAATGTAGTAAAGATTAAAACTACTAGAACTTGTGCTAAAATCTTGAAAGTAAGGACCTACTCTTTGTTACTTTTTAGCAAAAGCAACCGAGTAGTCAAAAAGCCTTTCATGGTATAGATTTGGTGAAGTAGATATCACCGACGGGTAAGACTTGCTGAGTATTAGTATACTCAGCCTTGCTATAATGTGTTGATCCAGGTAATGCCTTCAGTGATGTGTGGCCCGGAGAGATCCCGCTCGGCTGGGAGCTGGAGTGGGTGGAGGACGACTACTGAAAGCATCATGGATGGCCTCCCGTGGTGTCTTCGCTTCCGCTAGTTATTTCCGCTGCTTTGCGAAAAACTATGAACTATTTCGTCATGACAAAAACTATGGATTGTAATAAATAAACCCCCCTCGGGGTACGAATTTGGATATTAATGTTGTTGTATCTCTGGACTCGCCTTCGAGTGAGGTTTAATGCATATATTCGATCCTTGTTGATTTTCAAGTGATTTACCGGGCGTTAACCCGGCAACTAACGACAGGATGGTACTTTATTATTGCTTAAGGACCAAAGTGGATCGGTCTTAGGCGATAGTATGGTATTTTCCTGGGCGGGTTGTCACAGCAGTTCAAGTGGACAACCAACGGTACCCTGTGGATGACATCTGTCGGCGCACCAGATGTGAGCTTCACAAGACATTCGGCAACATCAAAATGAAGGTATGTCTAATTCATGCTTTTATTACCTCAATAATTGATCATATATATTACTTTGATTTTTGTGGACTCGCATTCACAATGCTAATAATAACTAATTAAATATTTATTCTCAGGTTGCGGACGGAAGTGCTTTTGCACAGTTTCCTAGACAGACGAGCCACGGCATGCCGATTCCACCTGGCTATGCCTTAGTTAGCGTAGAGAGAATATGCCAACTTGATTTTGAGGAGCTAGAGATAGATATCCCAGGAGGTGACGATGAAAAGACACTTAAGGATGCGCTACACGGTATCATATTATGGCCAAAACGTTACATCGTCATAATCCCCGAGAATGATGGATCTCCGAGAGACCACCTGGAGCCGGGGCAGCCATCGTCTCCGGGGCCGTCATCGACACTACCTTCTCACTCACCTTCTCCGCAACAACCATATGACAATTCGGGTGAACGGGGCTCCAGTGATCATGATGATGACATCCCTCCCAATTCACCTCAGCAACCATTCGCCACAAGTTCTCGAGCGCAATCTTTCAGGTCAGTGCAACCACCAAAGAAGAAACGCAAATGATCAACAAAGATAAAGCCAAAGGCGAAGACAGATGAAGAAACAGAAGGTTCTGTACGGAAAGAAGTCAAGGACTTCTTTGAAAAAGCGAAAGAAAGAAGAAAACAGGAAGAACTGGAGGCCAAAAAAATGAAGGTCGTAAGGAGAGACTCAAGGTTTTCTTAGACGATAAGGAAACAAAAAGGAGAAGGAAACCGCCGTTGAAAACGGACTATGAGCGTTCGGTGGACAAGTCTTATGCTAAGAAGAAACAGCGAGGGTCGCTGAATAGTTACATCAAGCAAATACCTGCGTCGACGTCGGGGACCGCCACCACAGACAAGAACAAGGAGATTCCTGCGTCAACGTCGGGGACCGCCGCCCCAGACAAGAACGAGGAGATTCCTGCGTCAATGTCGGGGACCGCCAAAACATCGAGCAAATACTTGCATCCACGACCCATCAGACTAACTTGTTTGCGAGCATCACTCCACAAGTGCAAAACACTATAGACGCCATGGGTGAAGAGGAACTGACTCAGGCCATTAGCTTTTTTGAACAAACAAAGCTGCCTATTGGTGGTCTTATCAGCCTTGAAGACCTACCAGCGGATAAAAAACAAGAATTTAGATGGCGCTTTGAGCTAGGAAAACCTCTAGTGAAGCCAGAATTGGTCAACAAGCTCCCAACTAAGATGCGCAGATTTCATGACTGGTACTTGAAGAAGTCAGCTGAGGGCCTGGAGATGTTTGGTATGCTCGTGAGACCTGGAGATTTTGCCCTTCAAAATGAGAAGGTGGCCTGGCTCCAATTCGCTGATATCTATGAAGTTTACCATCTGGACGCCCTGAATACCGATCTTATGATGGCCTAGTGTCTGTAAGTGACATATTTTCATATGTTTATAAATAACTTTATTACATCTGTCGATCTACTAATTAACATTTGATTCTTCTTGTGTATCCTGCAACTTATTGAGATTGGAAGGAAGGGTTATTCAAGAATTGCTTTCATGGACCCATCAAAAGTTAACGCAGATGAGATTAAAAAGCAACGAAAAACAACAATCGAGACCATTGCCTTACAACTACAAGTAAGTACAATTGTCATCTAATTATCATTGCTAATACTATTTAGTCAATTCTAATCTCCATGAGGATGCATACAGATTCCACTGGGTTCTACTCATAATCAGTATCGACAATAGCAACATCAATGTGTATGATTCATTGAGAAAAGATCGCTCAGAATACCAACACTTTGAAGATGTATTCCACGAGTAATAATTCTGTCTATGACATTTTCTTTAATGCAATATATATATTTAGCTTTTATACTGACATATTTTATCTTTTCTTATTTTGCCTCAGAGCTTGGACCATGTTCATTGCAAAGCACCAAGGAGCATTTCAACCCAAAATTAGATGGGTGTATGATTTTCCGGTACGTATACAAATAACAACTTCAGACTGGGAATATTTAAAATGTGTAACACTACAATTTCATATTCTGTTCTCCTCTCCAGTTTAGTGTTTGAGACAAGTGCAAGGAAATAATTTATGCGGGTACTACGTTTGTGAGTTCATACACCATCACAATGGCAACGCGGATGATGATAGTCTAAGTAAAACAAACCTATTAATAATACATCATTTTATCCTTTTTGTATATTTAATCGCTTGTTGTATTATATCAACCTATTTGCAAATTACAGAGGATTATAAAAAGGGACGCACTCATTGAGAAGAATCGTCTCTTGCCAATTCAAGAAGCTCTCGTTGGATTCCTCATGGACGAGGTGGTTAATCCACAAGGAAAACATCATTATGACAACCATCCAATTGACCGACTCACCTCCGAGGAAAGCTAAATGAGACTAGAAATTTGCACTGAATGATATTTTGATGTATATATACTAGTTTAAGAAAATACTATTTATTTTCATGTGTATAAAATATTATGTGTATATACATTTATAAGTTTATATATGTAGATATATAGGGTTTAATTTATATATAAGTCTAGACTAACTACGTATATGGTATATGTATACAAGTATATACCTATATACAAGTTCAAATACGTATACGTGCATATACGTGTTAGACAACAATTAGAATATATGCTCAAATCGAAAACAAAAAAAACAGAGAAACGAGACCCTTTAGTCTCGGTTGGTATTACCAACCGAGACTAAAGGGGGTGGGCGCAGGTGCTGGCGTGCCCCCCCTTTAGTCTCGGTTCGTAATACCACCCGGGACTAAAGGGGGGCCTTTTGTCTCGGAACTTTAGTCCCGGTTGGACTTGAGAGACCTATACCTCTCTCCAACCGGGACTAAAGCCCTCTCCCTACCAATGAGAAATGGCCCTTTGTGCTGGCAGGTGGCCGGCCTGCCAGCACAGAGCCATTTGTGCTGGTGGGTCACTTAAACGACCGCCAGCACAAATGTCATCAGAGCTGGCGGTTACTTAAGCATCCCACCAGCACAAATGCCATCAGTGCTGGCAGTTGCTTAGGTCGCCCGCCACAGAAAGCATTTTTCCCATTTCCTATATAATTCCTGTAATTGTTTATTATTTGTATATAATTTATCATTTTCGTCTATTATTTGTTTTCATATTGGCATTTGTATGCCAAATTCACTTTAATTTACTGTAATTTAATTTGTATTTAACCGCCAAATCCAAATATATGTTTCAAAAACACATAATGTAAACTAAAATAAAAAAATGTATACATAAGTCACATTACAAAACATCGTGCATAATAGATAACCCTAAGACACCCATCTACGTAACCTTTCTGCATCGTCTAATGTCAAGACTCCTTCTTTATCGAAGAATTCTCCATCCTCGTGGCAAATCTCACGTAGGATGAATCTCGCCATGTCCGCACAAATGTTGGTGATTTGATTGTCACCAAGTTGCCCCCATGATCCCTCAATGGTAGGCATCTGCACGTAAACACAATAAATGAAGATTGTTATGCATTACCATCAGGACCATAATTAGCACATACATAGTTGTGTACAAACAAGAGGCTTACGTCTTCAGGATTCGTCTGGTACCTCCCATTATTTCTCAAAACCTCACGCACATAATATCCACATAGTACACTGTCAGGAGGTTGTTTGTAGCACTGCAAGCAAATAAAAAATGATCGATACTAATTAACAGAAGTGGACAACTCTAATAAAAATGATTGGTACTTATTAACAGAAGTGTTTTACCCATTCGGCATGTCGTATCACCAATTTTTTCTTCTTGTATTGCCCGCCATTGACTATGTATAGCCTATACGCACTTTAAGGATACAAAGACATAAGTTAGTAATACAATTTGAAATATAGCCGATGTCGGGGACAGCCCTAGGGGTCCCCTTAAACAATGGGGAAAACCTCACTTAAAACCCGCAACGAAACCCAAATACGTTAAGCCTAACCATGCAGGCACCTAACCATGCAGGGCACGGCCCACAGGGACTCCGACGGCCCATCGAGGCGGCCCACGGAAGGATCCCCTCGGAACGGCCGCGCCCGCTCGAGGGGCGCCCTCCCCTTCGGGCGGGCACCGCCCCACTCGTGGGTACACACTTCCCTTGAGTGGGCTCCGCCTCGCTCGAGGGTACGCCCCGCCCTCGGCCGGGGTCCGCTACGCTCGAGGGTGCCCCTCACGCGTGCACCGGCCCCGTACGCGGGCATTTAACGCCCGACACAAGGGGGCGGCGCCATCATGCGCCGGGGCTCGCGTCCCGTGCCGCCGCACCAACTCCCCGGGGGAGGAGCCCATCCCCACCACCGTGGGGGCCGTGCGGCACGGCGGTGTCGGTCCCGTGACACCGCGCGCCTCGCCGCAAAGTGCGGCTAACGCGCCCGACCCTCGAAGGGGGGCCGGCGCACCCTCGATTTCACTTTCCCGTGACCCTACAGGGTTAGGTGGAGGCGCTAGGCCGGTGGATTGCCATCCCGGCCACTGTAACGGCGTGGCCGCCGTACCCGCGCGTGCAGGCGCACGCCGACCCCCGTAGCAACGACTCCCGGCCCCGTGAGGCGCGTTGGGAAGGAACGCCGTTCGCCGCCCCCTGTACTCCGTACAAGATTGCGTCAGCACCGCCCCCGAGCCTATCGGGAGGACATCACCGCCATCCGTTGCTCTCCTACCCTCGAACCGCCACTTGTTCGGGTACAAGTCGAGCCATGATGACCGGATCGCGGCGGGGATCGCCCGACGGCCGCCCACTCTACACCGTAGCACGCCGCACCTCTCCACATAGCTAGGTAGCGCGGCGTGCATGTAACCCGCCGCCCCCTTGATCTATAAAAGGGGGGGGCGAACCCCCGGCCGCGGGGAAGACGGACGAACAGAGACACAAGAACACCCCACACAGCACGTACTCATTCTCACTCTCCCGCAATATCTTCAGCCACTCCTCCAGGGACTTGGAAGCTACACTTCCTCTCCCGCCTTGCTTGTATTTGCCCCACTACAAGCACCCCCGGTGCTAAGTAATATAGTGCCCCGAGCACGCCCCTGCTGGACGTACGGCCCCCTCGGCCGGAACCAGGATAAAACCTCTGTGTCACTTGTTACTTAGCATCGACCATTGAGGGATAGACCTCGACGCTATCTCTTGGTTAGTGTCGGGACCATATTCCGCACCGACGCTGGCGCCCACCGTGGGGCCAACGAGCGCCTAAGGTCATTTCGCCAACTCCCTCCATGGTGATCCGCACCGAGTACCGTGCTACACGCTCACGCATGGGTAGCTCGGACCCCCTCCCGGCCGGGTTCGAGATCCGCTTCGGGGACCCGAACTTTCGAGCCACGGGGAATGGCTATCTCATGCGCCTCACTAACCGTGAGGAACTCCGCGCGCGGCGTCGGAGCCGGTGCCGCCGGACCTCCGCCGCACGCACGACTCCGCGCGGCGCCGCGCAGCACGGACGTCGCGGGTCCGTCGACGCCACGACGCCGTCGTCGCTCCGGGCGGCGCTCGCGCCGGGCGCGGTCCCGAGCGGCGGCGGCCGAGCGCGCCGCCACACAAAGTGGCACGCCCACCGGTCACAACGGCCGCCACCGCCGGCGGGACCGCGCGCGGTCTCCGACCGCGCATCCCCATCGGCCGCGTGGCGCTACGACGGCCTACAACGCCAACGTCAACACGACGATGCGCAGGGTTCCGCCTGGCCGCCACGTCTTCGTCGCCAGGGACCCCGGCGCCTCGGCGGCGGATGAGTCATCCCCGGGCTCCGCCGACACGCTACCACCCGCCAACCGCCACGGGTACGCGGAGTGGGATTTCTCCGGCGTGCCTGACCCAGTCGCGTTCGGCGTTTCCTCGACACCACGGACTGCGGTTCGGGCCGCTCCGACGACTCCGGCGACACGGGAGCTACGACCCCACACGGGAGTGTTGCGCCGTCATCACCAACGACCGGCTAACGCCGCCGGTGCGGCGGCGCGCCGAGACGCGGGAAGTCACGCCGCCCGCGGGGATCGCCGCGCGCCCGGCCGCGGGGCCAAGCGCTCTGGCCGGGGCCGACGTCGACGCACGGGCCGGCCCAAGCCCGCGAGCTCGAGGCCAAGCGGGCGGAAGAGTACCGAACGGTGCGGTTGCTCCACGCCTCAATGGCGGGGGAGGCCTCGCGCGTGGCGAACGCGCGCGGAGCTGGGCCGACAGGTCCGCGACCGCATCAACACCGCCACCAACGTCGAAAACGCGGACGTACCCCCACGGGCGAGCCAGAAGCTCGTCGCCGCCGCGACGCTGCTGCGGGCTATGCCAGCACCCTCGACCCCCGAGGCTCGAGACATGCACCGCGAGGTGCAAACTCTCATCGAGCAAGCGGCCGTCCAGCAGGCCGAGAGCTCGGCCTCACGCATCCGCCAACAGGGGGATGCGCGGGGTGACGAAGCTGCACCGGGAGGCGAACCCTCGGTGCACGCGGGACGTCCCACCGAGCAAGGACGCACGCCGGCCAAGGAACGGCTCCTTGACGCACGCGGGCGGCCGGATGGTGACGCCCGCAATGTCATCAACGCCGGGCGCACCGGCAAGGCGGACGCTCGAGCGACAAGGGGTTACCATCCTCGACGGGGTGGATGCTACGACGGCGGCGAGGATCGCTCCCCGACGCCGGAGCCCTCGGGCACCCGTGTGTTCGGCGGGAGATCCGCGCGGCGGCGTTCCCCCAACGCTTCCGCCAACCCTCGACGATCGTCAAGTACAACGGGGAGGCGGACCCCGTGTCCGGCTCAACGACTACCGCTTGGCTTGCCGGTGGGCGGGGGCCACTACTTCGAGGCCCACCCCGTCACGGTGGTTTCTTCCTTTCCGCTAGGGGAAATCATCCGCAACCCCGATGCCGCGGGAAGGATCGCCAAGTGGTCCGTGGAGCTGATGGGCGAAACGCTCGCCTACGCCCCACGCAAGGCTATCAAGTCGCAAATTCGGCGGATTTCGTCGGCCGAGTGGACGGACACGCGCGTGCCACCCCCACAAATCCGGGCGAGTGCCGGGACTCGTTCTTCGACGGCTCGGTGATGAAAACGGGGGCGGGCGCGGGCCTGCTCTTCGTGTCACCCCTCGGGGAGCACATGCGCTACGCAGTGCGCCTCCACTTCCCCGCGTCCAACAATATGGCTGAGTACGAGGCCCTTCTGCGCGGCCGCAAAATCGCCATTGAGTTGGGCGTCAAGCGCCTCGACGTGCGGGGGGACTCGCAGCTCGTGATCGATCAAGTCATGAAGAACGCGAGCTGCCATGATGACAAGATGGAGGCCTACTGCAAGGCCGTGCGGGCCCTCGAGGACAAGTTCTACGGCATCGAGCTCAACCATGTGCCCCGAAGGTACAACGAAGAGGCGGACGAGCTCGCCAAGATCGCGTCCGGGCGGATCACCGTTCCCCCGAACGTTTTCGCGCGCGACATCGCTCAACCCTCGGTTGTCTTCGAGCCCTACCCCTCGAACCACAACGAACCCTCGGGGGCTCCCTCGAACCCAGCGGGTGCGGAGCCCATGGACGGGGACCCCTCGAACGAGGCGCACGTGCTCTCCCTACTCGAGGGGTACGGCTCTCATGAAGCCGATGCGATGGACATCGAGCCGGTTCTGTCCAAGCGGATTGGCGGGGAGAAATACATCGCTTGGATCGCTCGAGGGGAGCTCCCCGCGGACCGGGCCACGGCTAGGCGCATCGCTAGGATGGCTAAATCTTTTGCCCTCGTCGACGGCGAGCCGTACAAGCGCGCCGCCTCCGGCATCCTACAGCGGTGCGTGCCCATTCCCGAGGGGCGCGAGCTCCTACGGGACATCCATGCGGGGATACGTGGCCACCACGCCGCACCCCGCACCCTCGTCGGCAACGCGTTCCGCCAAGGCTTTTACTGGCCTACCGCGGTCGCGGACGCCAGCGAAATCGTACGCACCTGTGAAGGGTGCCAGTTCTACGCCCGCAAGTCCAACTTGCCCGCCCACGCCCTACAGACCATCCCCGTCACATGGCCGTTCGCCGTGTGGGGGCTGGACATCGTCGGGCCCCTGCGGAAGGCGCCCGGGGGCTTCACCCACTTGCTAGTCGCGATCGACAAGTTCTCCAAGTGGGTGGAGGTGCGCCCCATCACAAACCTAAGGGCTGAGCAGGCGGTGACATTCTTCACCGATATCGTCTACCGCTTTGGAGTACCAAATTCCATCATCACAGACAACGGGTCCCAGTTCACGGGCGGAAGTTCTTGGAGTTCCCGTGTCAAGTTCCACATCCGCGTGGATTGGGCAGCTGTGGCACACCCACAGACCAACGGCCAAGTGGAACGTGCCAACGGCATGATCCTACAAGGCCTAAAACCCAGAATTTTCGACCAGCTCAACAAATCTGGGCGGAAATGGCTCCAAGAACTACCAGCGGTCGTGTGGAGCCTAAGGACCACCCCAAGCAGAGCCACCGGGTTCACCCCATTTTTTCTAGTCCACGGCGCGGAGGCCGTCCTCCCCACGGATTTAGAATACGGGTCGCCCAAGGTTCGAGGCTACGATGAGGGTGCTAACCAGCGAGCCCGCGAGGACTCGGCCGGACCGGTGGACGAGGCACGCCTCGTAGCCTTAATGCACTCCGCGAGGTATCAACGGTCCCTAAGACGCTACCAAGCACGCAAAATACGTCGACGGCATTTCGGCCGAGGGGGATGCGGTCCTAAGGCCGCGCCAAGATAACCGAGGGCGCCACAAGCTATCGCCCCCATGGGAAGGACCCTACGTCGTGGTGAAAGTACTCAAACCGGGCACATACAAGGCGGCCAACGAGGACGGCGAAGAGCTCACCAACGCTTGGAACATCCAACGAGCTACGTCGCTTCTACCCTTAGCTAGGATTTTCCAAATATCTTTGTTGTAAAAATCACATCGCCAACGCCCCGGCGTTGGCAACGACTATGTAAATACTTCAAGTCTAATGAAAAGGATAACTCGGCTTTCCCCTGAAACCCAAGTTACCCTCGGGGGCTACTGCGGGGGGCATCCCCCCCCAAAATGGTCCCATTTTTTCGCGCAAAAAGCAAAACAACACGCGCTAAGTTTGTTTCCTACTTCAACCTCGAGCCATGATTCGAACAGGGCGCAGGCGGCACGGCGGAAGGAGCGCGCGAGCCAGAGATAGCCTACGCCGCGTGGACATGGCCCTTCTCTCTCGCCTCCAACCCCGGCGGGCCCCCCGCGAAAATCGAACTCCCCTAACTAGAATCTACTCGGGAAGAAGGAGAAACAAAAAGCGTGATAAACAAAGAACTTCATTTACGGCAAGTGTTTAAGTTCATGAAACGACTTGTTTATTTACAAAGGCCACGAGGCCGGGATACCGATACACATCAAAAAACGGGCCTAGCGCCCAACGCTTTCGGGCGGGAGGAGCGACAGGCATCGGCGGCGTCCGGAAGAGGAACTCCTCGAAGGCCTCGGCAAGCAACCCGGCGGCGTCGGCGGCGAGCGCATCCACACGTTCCATGGCCACCTCGTCCCCGACGCCCTCGGGAACGATGTGCCCCTCCGCCGGCGCCTCGAAGTTAACCTCGTAGTGGGATCGCACCACTCCGAGGGCCTTCTCGGACGCCCGGCAGCCGCCGCCGGCGCATCCGCCCGGTGACATGGCCACCAAGGGCACGCGGACGGCCGGCCGGGAGCCGCCGGCCCGGGCCTCGCCCTCTTCGACGGAGCGGCGGGTCTCGAGGGCCGCATCGCGCGGCCTCCCGCAACTCTCGCTCGGAGGAATTGTAGGAAGCTTGCGGCGCCTCGGCCCGCTCGGCCGCATGCCCCGCAGCGGTGCGCAAGCCCGGAAATGCCAAAGCAAGAAAGAAATCGAAAAAGGGAATGCGAGTTCCCAAAGGAAAAACCAACGAGCAAGAGTCAAACGGTGGCTCACCTTCGACCTGCTTCCTCTCCATCTCGAAGTCCCGGCGCACGGCCTCGACCGACAGCTCGAGGCGCCGGACGGTTTCGCCTTGCTCGCGGAGGGCCAGCTCCTGGTTGGCGTTGCTGATGCTGAGCATGAGCGCCTCGTCCTCGACCTTGGAGAACGCGGTGTTCCGCTCCTCCAGCGACTTCTGCGTCACCTCGTGGGCGGCGCGCTCCCCGCTCCGGCCGCGCACGGGCGTCGACGAGGGCGGCCTCGCCCCTCGCCGAAGCCGCTCCTCGGCCCCTTGGCGGGCGGTGCTCTCTTGCGGGAGCCGCTCCTCGGCCGACGACGAGGGCCGCGGCCTTGGCGTCGAGGGCGGCCTTCGGGTCGTCGGCCTCCTTGGCCCCGCCCCCGCTCCCGGCCGCGCGCCCGCTCCTCGGCCCCGGCACCGTTGCGCTGCGCCCCCTCAAGCGACGCGCGGAGCTCCCGGGTTTCGACGCGGCGGTGGCCACCTCCGCCTCCCAGTTGGCGGCCAGCGTCCGCGTCTTCTCCAAGTCCGAGCGCGCATTCCACAGCGCCTCATCACGATCGATGAGGGCCGCGCGGGACCCGCTCGAGGCTCGAGCGACGTGTCGAGTCCTGCCTCGAGCTCTCGGGGAGCTCGTCGAGGCCGGAGGCCAAGGCCCCGTACGCCGGCCAAGCGTCCGGCGTCCCAAGGGCGTCGGCAAGCGCGTCGAAAGTGCTGCACCGCTCCCGGAGGGCGGTGGACCTCGGAGTTCACCCCGGTCGAACGCATCGTACTTGTCATGGGCGCGGCGCTCAAGCTCCACGGCAACCACACACCGAGATCCGTAAGCACTATGACACAAAAGCGACACCCAAAGACGAGAAGAAGAGGAAAGCGAGCGACAACACCCTACCCGAAAGACGCGCCATGCGGGGCCGCCGTGGACTGCGGCGCCCTCGTTCGGCGCGCGGTTGAGCGTAGCGCCGTGGCTCCGCAGCTCGCCCCGCAGCTCCCCGCTCCCCCCCGGGCGTCGGCAAATGCGGGGGATCATCGATGGCCCCCTCCACCCGGGCGGGCGGCCGGCGTGGGAGGACGAGGCCTCGGCGCCGGTGTCCTCGACCCCCACCACCGGGTGACCCTCGTGCCGCCTCACGAGGGCCCCCTCCCGGGGCTCGGGGGGAGTTCGAGGGCCGGCCGGCCCACCGATTCCACCCGGGCGGCGGAGAGTCGTCCGAGACTTCCACCACCTCCGCCTGCAAATCGCCGGCGGGCGCGGCTCGCCTTGCGCGCGCCCCTCCGCCGGCACCTCCACCGCGCCTCCGCGGCCGCGGCGCGCCGGCACGGCGCCGCGGCCACCACCTACGGCCGCGCCCCTGCAGGCCACGGGCGCGCGGGTTGCTCCCGCTCCGCCTCCTCCACGAACGCGCCCCGCGCGGCCGCGCCTCCATCACCGCCGTTGCCGCGGCCGCACCTCCGCGACGGCCGGCGGCCGGCCGCTCCTCGGCGACCGCCGGCCGCGCGCGCGGCGGGGCCGATCCGATGGCCGAGACCTCGGGGTCCCGGCCGCACCCTCGCGAGCTCTCACCCGCCGCCGCCGTGTTTGTCCCCGCCCGCGCGCCCTCGACGAGCGCCGCCGGGGTGGGGATGGACGCGTCCGTCCTCGGCACCTTGGCGGTGCGAGAGGAGGCACGGTTGGCACCACCCCCGCACGAGCACGGACGAAGGTTAGGGCACCCGATCATCGACAAATCAAACCAAATGAAAAAAGACAGGTCTCCTTACCTCGAAGAGGAAAAGGCCCGTTTCCTCTTCCTCGAAGCCTCGGCGGATGAGGCCGGCGCGGCCAACGCGCCCGCCGCCGCGTCTCTCCCCGACGGCGCCGCCACGCGCGCGGCGCGCCCGCCCCGCGCGCGGTCGCGCCCCGATGACGCGCCTCCCGACGGCGCGCCGCCGCGCGCGCGGGTACGCTTGCCCCACGTGCGGGTGTGCCCGCCGCCGCACTCCCCGACGACGCCGCCGCGCGCGTGGACGCGCTTCCCCGCGCGCGCGGGCACGCTCGATGCGCGCGCGGCGCGCGCTCGCCGTGCGCGCCCCCGACGAGCGCGCCGGCGCCCCCGCGCGCGCGCCGCCCTTGATGTCGATGGCCGGCCGGCGGGCGCCGTTGCGCCCGCCCCCGGGCGATGCCGCCCTCGCCGCCGGCGCCCGGCTCCGGCGAGGGAGGCGCAGTCGCCACCGTCCGAGGGGCCCTCCCCCTCGGCCTCTTCCTCTTCGTCCTCCTCCGAGGACGAGAACTCCTCGGTCTCCGGGGAGGAGAGCCCCGCTCCTCGCGCCGCCGTGCTCCGCGGCCCGCCGGTCACGGCGCGCCCCGACGTCGCCTCGCGTGCTCCCTCTTGCGCGCCGCCCGCTCCCTCTCGCTCCCGCCGCGCCGCCCGGCCACGCGCGCGGGAGTCAGGGGTGGGCGGAACGGACTTGGCGATGGTAAAAGTCACCAGCTGTACACGGAAGCAACAAGAGCGCGTCAGGAGGCAAAGGCAACACTAAGAACTAAAACGAAATCAAGAACCGCACTCACCAATGGGCCGGTGGGGGAGCATCTCGAGGTCCCACGGGGGTCCGACCCGCGGCGGCGGCACCGGGTGTCGACGGCGCTCCGCGCCGGGTGAGCGCGTACGGCCGCTCGAGGGGCGTCGGGAGCATCCGCGACCTCGCCAGGTCGACGGGGTTGGCCGCCTCTGTCATCTCGAAGATGCAGAGCGGCCTCTCCATCAAAGGCACGATCCGCCGGTGATGGAGGAAGGCGAGGACGCCCATCGCGTTCAGCCCGTCCATCGCCGATCGGCTGCAGCCGCGGCCAGACCGACTCCTCGCCGACTCCGATGCTTTGGGCCGTGGACACCCGGTAGCCCCGGGAGTTAGGCCTCTCCTTGAACACCCGGCGGTGTAGGGGGGAGGCCGGGCTCGGCGTTATGCAAGTAGAACCATCCCCGCTCCCAGCCGGCGTTGTTCGTCGTCATGGTGCAGGGGATGTAGACGTCCTTGAATTGCCCCCGCAGGGCAAGCGACATCCTCGCCCGGCGCGCATCACGCGGCGGGTCCTCGGCTCCGTCGTGGGGCTGCGTGATGAGCTCCGCGCGGAAAAGATGTACCCGCAGCTCCCAATTGACCGGGATCCCCCGGGTACCCTTCGCGACGCCCACGAATGTGGCCGCCCGCGAGATCGCGTTGGGGGCGAAGTTGTGCGGCTTCACTCCGTAGTGGTGGCACACCGCCCGCATGAAGGTGCTCGCCGGCGCGGTGAAGCCTCGCTCGTGGTAACGGATGAAGCTCACCACGTAGCCCTCCGGCGGGTTGGGCTCGCGGTCCGTAGCCGGCGGCACGATCCACTCCGCCGGACGTCCGTCTTCGTTGGCCGCCGGCGGCCGGCGGCGACCGGCTCGCCAAGGGCCGAGTGCGTCACCGTCGACCTCTCCCGTGCATATGGCTCCGGGATCTCGAGGGGAAGGGCCGAGGCGGCGCCATGAGGAAGGACGAAGGAATGCGAGGACGGAGAACGAGGAACGGAAGAAAGGCTCTAATGGCGACACCGCGCGGTGGCAAGAGCTAGGCGAAGACGAAGGGGCGGGGGACTGAAAATGGTGAGGCGTCAAGGTAAAAAACCGCCGTCTCTTCCACCCCTCAGATTTATAAGCCGACGGGCGAGCTCTCCGGAGCGGACGCCCCGCTAGCATTAACGGGGGAATCTTTCCTTCGCGTCGACGGGCGGGCCCCACCACGACTGCAGCGGCCACGTCATTGCAGGCGGGCCATCATTACAGCAAAGACCCACGCCGACCGAGGCGAAGCGGTCACATCCGCCCGCCACGCCGCCCACTACGCGCGCGCGCGGCCACGGCGCCTAAAAAGGCGCGCCCGCGCTGCAAAACCGCGGCCACGATCGCAAGGCATTTAAAATAACTGGGTCCCTTGCCAAGCAAGGAGAACCCTCGAGCGGGGCGAACTCCTGGCTCAAAACCAGGGCAACCCTCGATGGGATATCGACGTGAGAAGGTCGCCCGGGACCTGCTCGATGTAGAGCAGGCACCGCGGGTACCCATGCCACGTAAGACCCTCGAGCGGAGCAAGCCCTCGGCTCAAAACCAGGGCAACCCTCGATGGGATATCGACGTGAGAAGGTCGCCCGGACCTCGCTCGATGTAGAGCGAGCACCGCGGGTACCCATGCCACGTAAGACCCTCGAGCGGAGCAAGCCCTCGGCTCAAAGCGAAGACAACCCTCGACGGGATATCGACGTGAGAAGGTCGCCCGGGACCTGCTCGATGTAGAGCAGGCACCGCGGGTACCCATGCCACGTAAAACCCTCGAGCGGCGCGAGCCCTTGGCTCGAGACAATATCGATTCTTCAAGGAAGGGCACATACGCTGTGCTACCAACCAGCACCTCGAGGGCTGGCTCGCCCAGACCCCTCGATGGCCGCAAGCGTGAAAAGACGGGGCCGCCCAGGCGCCACCCCGCACGGCCCTACTGATCAGAGGTTCGAAGCCTGACCCTCGACGGGTTCGAACAGGCGCCACAGATCGCAGAGTTAGGGACGACGAGGGCACGCGCATTCGAGCCGTTCCTCGAGCCCGTCGGCTCGGGGGTGCCCCACATGTCGTGTTCAAGAGCCAGCGAGGGCAGCTAGCCGGGGGGATCCCACCGAGGGAGAGCTTCGCGCCCTCGGTCCCTATCGAACGGACCGAGCCCCACCTAGCAAACCCACGCAAGTGCTTCCATGGACGTGTCTCCGGACCGCGCAGCCTACCCTTATCGAACGGGGCATGGACGTCCACTTGAACCACCCGCTAGCGCTCGACGAGGAATCCGCAATCCGCGACCCGCTCGATGGGGGTTGCGGAAACCTCACCCTCCGTCCCACGGAGGGACGGCGAGGGCGCGTTAAAAAACAAGTCGCCAAGCTCTACCCGATCGCCTCGAACGGGCCAAGGCTCGGGGGCTTGGCGCACGGCTACACCTCCTTGAAATTGCACCCACCGGAGACAGTGCCAGCGGTGCGTGCACCCCCGAAGCCGGCTGAAATACCGCCGATGCCGGTTGGCATATGTGCCACGCCTCTCTGACCAAAATTCTCACGGTTAACCCCTGCAGGAGAACCCACACTCCTGCAGGGCTTCGGGGGCTAGACCCGCGGGTCCGCTGACGCGGCCCCACGGAAAGCGTTCGCAAACGAGGAGGGAAGAACGTCCTATCAGTAGGTTCCAGCATCTGCGGGAGCCTCAATGGCAAACCCACAGATGCTCGGGGGCTACTGTCGGGGACAGCCCTAGGGGTCCCCTTAAACAATGGGGAAAACCTCACTTAAAACCCGCAACGAAACCCAAATACGTTAAGCCTAACCATGCAGGCACCTAACCATGCAGGGCACGGCCCACAGGGACTCCGACGGCCCATCGAGGCGGCCCACGGAAGGATCCCCTCGAACAGGCTGCGCCCCGCTCGAGGGGCAGCACTCCCTTCGGGCGGGCACCGCCCCCACTCGTGGGTACACACTTCCCTCGAGCGGGCTCCGCCTCGCTCGAGGGTACGCCCCGCCCTCGGCCGGGGTCCGCTACGCTCGAGGGTGCCCCTCACGCGTGCACCGGCCCCGTACGCGGGCATTTAACGCCCTGACACAAGGGGGCGGCGCCATCATGCGCCCGGGGCTCGCGTCCCGTGCCGCCGCACTAACTCCCCGAGAGAGGAGCCCATCCCCACCACTGTGGGGGGGACTGTGCGGCACGGCCGGTGTCAGTCCCGTGACACCACGCGCCCGCCGCAAAGATGCGGCTAACGCGCCCGACCCTCGAAGGGGGGCCGGGCGCACCCTCGATTTCACTTTCCCGTGACCCTACGGGGGTTAGGTGGAGGCGCTAGGCCGGTGGATTGCCATCCCGGCCACTGTAACGGCGTGGCCGCCGTACCCGCGCGTGCAGGCGCACGCCGAATCCTGTAGCAACGACTCCTGCCCCGTGAGGCGCGTTGGGAAGGAACGCCGTTCTGCCTGCCCCTGTACTCCGTACAAGATTGCGTCAGCACCGCCCCCGAGCCTATCAGAGGACATCACTGCCATCCGTTGCTCTCCTACCCTCGAACCGCCACTGTTCGGGTACAAGTCGAGCCATGATGACCGGATCGCGGCGGGGATCGCCGGACGGCCGCCCACTCTACACCGTAGCACGCCGCACCTCTCCACATAGCTAGGTAGCGCGACGTGCATGTAACCCGCCGCCCCCTTGATCTATAAAAGGGGGGGGGGGGGGCGAACCCCGGCCGCGGGGAAGACGGACGAACGGAGACACAAGAACACCCCACACGAGCACGTACTCATTCTCACTCTCCCGCAATATCTTCAGCCACTCCTCCAGGGACTTGGAAGCTACACTTCCTCTCCCGCCTTGCTTGTATTTGCCCCACTACAAGCACCCCCGGTGCTAAGTAATATAGTGCCCCGAGCACGCCCCTGCCGGACGTACGGGCCCCTCGGCGGAACCGGGATAAAACCTCGTGTGTCACTTGTTACTTAGCATCGACCATTCGGGGATAGACCTCGGCGCTATCTACCGGTTAGTGTCGGGACCATATTCCGCACCGACAGTACCGATACACGCGATCGATTATATATTGCACTTAGTTGTCTTACTTTCTTATAATCTCAATGATTTTCTTGTAAGAAGCCTTTGAATAGTGTAATGAGACGAAGACCCCCATAGTTCACAACTTCGGACACATGTGAAAGCAAATGAAATGATCACTGCATAAAATTAAAATAATTAATATAAATAGACTAAAAATGAAGGCAAATGATGAAATAGTTATTTAAAGGATCTTACTCAAAATTGTAAGCAAACTTGATAGAATCCTTATGTTGGTTTTTCCTCAATACCCTTGCAATGTATACAGACACCTCATGAAGTTTAGCTTTCTCGTAACCCTTTGTTAATTCTTCTTTCTCTTTTGGTGTTTTTGCTTCTTCCTCTTTTTGCTTTCTTAGATGATCCGACATTATGAACATGTGTTGTGACTTGCATACTTGTTGCGGGTCAATATATGCTACCTTCCACCTCCCATTTGTCTTCCTTTCATCAGACGCTTGCATCCTGCAAAAAAGTTTACTTAGGATGGTAATAACAATACATATGGAATTGAATAGATTTGGATGTCGTATAGGGATGTCGACATACATGGACCAAATGGTGACGAGATTGATGTCGAGTTTGTCATGACAGAACATCGCATGCAAATCAGGGAAATCGATTGCAACATTCCGTTCTAAAGAGCTATTGAACACCCATTTCGGGACATTGGTAGTGATAGTGTGAATGCCTTGCTGCATGGCGTGCATGATCCAAGTATGCAGCCTCATCAATTCTGACGGCCCTTCGTTCAGTTGCCACCTAAACAAAAATGGTTTGCCATGCTCATACTTGTCGGGCACCTCATCTGACGAAAACATACTTATGTGCTCCTCCTTTTGTTTTTGAAAAGATGGGCGGGTTAAAGATTTTTCATCTGGTACCTTCTTGAGTACTTGAAGATTTGGTGATTCTTTACCAGATGTTGGAGCCCGTTTAGGTTTATTCTTCAATACTTTCAAGAACAAGTCAACATCAGATGATTTCGTCTTTGGTTCATATGAGTTTATCATCCGGTGTATTGCTGGCGTCTTGGTTGCTGGAGGAGGAGATGGTGGTCTTAGACATGGTGGAGGAGATGGTGGTCTTGGACATGGCGGATGAGATGGTGGTCTTGGAACAGATTTCAGAGATGATGATGCCCCTGCCCCTAATGGCGGAGGAGTTTGTGGCATGTTGTTGTCATTATTGTTAACTCCCTGCTCCACAACCATCATAGGTTGTTCCGTGTTCCCGACGTCTGCAACATCTTGGAAGGTCATGTTGTTGTCATTGTTACCTCCATGTTCCCCACCCATCGTGTACTTGACCATTGCAGCATCTGGATCCTTGGGGGTACACTCGTTCTTTGCTAGGTTGCAAGGGACTTGGTGATGCATTAAGTATGATATCTCGACGATGCCACAATATGTATTGGTTACTCGCATCACCGAGAAGCTCGATCCCATCCTCAGTAGGGATACCAATCTCGCACGACTTATCAGAAACCAAAACAACTTGAACCCATGTGTACTATGGTGGTGGTGGATTCAGAAACACATGACCCGTTAGTGTCATGGCTGTCCCAACTTCTCGAAACTTATCTAGTTTTCTTCTATATGGAATAACAAACTTGCATGGTGTATCCTCTACAATGTCATCCACAGGATGCTTGGCGTTAGCAATAGAACCAACACTACTTGGAGTCGGGATGGCTCCAATTTGGGTAAGCATCAAGTTTGGAGGAACCTGTCCATAACCACCAGATATTAGATTCTCTGCACTAGGCCCAACAGAAGCTTGTTGTTGTTGTTGTATGAAGAAGCCTATCAATCTTGTGAGTCCTTAGTAGCCAGCGTCTGTGCCCCATATACACTGTCTTCTGAGATCCTTTCAGATACACAAATATTGTACCATTCAAACAAACTACACAACCTGTTTTTACTTTTTTCTCACCAGACAAAAAATAGGGCAGATTAATCATTAATGGTAACAAAGATAATTGCCTTAAGTGTGAATGTCTCCCTTCTGTACTCATCCCACATCTCAACCCCATGTTTCCAAAACTTCTCCATTTCTTCCATCAATGGCTCCAGGAAGACATCTATATCAATACCAGGTTGCTTCGGTCCTTGGATTAGAATGGTAAGCAAAAGGAACTTTCTCTTGTGACATAACCAGGGGGAAGGTTATATATGATCATCAACACTGGCCATGTGCTGTGTGTGCTGCTTCTTTCACCAAATGGATTCATACCATCTGTACTTAATGCAAACCTTATATTTATTTTTTCTTCTCTAAACTCTTTATGCTTGGAATCAAAGGTCCTCCACTGCCGAGCATCAGAAGGATGTCGAAGCTTCCCATCAGACTTCTCTGGGCGATCTGCGTGCCAAGTCATTAGTTCAGCGGTCTTTGGGTTCGAGAACAATCGCTTGAGACGATCCTCCACCGGCAAGTACCACATCACCAATGCAGGGACTTTACATTGACTAGTAGTGTCAGTACCAATACTATACTCCTCCTCAACTTGAGAAAATCCACTTTTCTTTCCACCCACCTTACTCTTCACGCCTTTAGATGCAATGACCCGTTCCACAGCAAAATTGACATTACTTTTGTAACGACTAGCATCGCGATTTGGACACTTCTCCAGTTCTGCATAGTCACCGCGGTAGAATATGCAATGGTTCCTACACGCCTGTATTCTTTGCACTCGCATCTTCAATGGGTTGATAATCTTCTTTGCTTCATATGTGTTTCTTGGGACCAAGTTAGGCTTCGGGAGTAGATTGGCCAACAAAGTAAGGAGTTCGTTAAAACTATTGTCCGGCCATCCAAATTTTGCCTTCACAATCAGAAGATGGAGCATGAAACGCAACATGGTCCACTCCTTCCCACAACCCTCATACATACGGTCATTTGCTGCCTTCCTTAGTGTCTCAAAATTTTCTAACCCTTTAGCACTCCCTAGCAACATCTCCGGTTCAATGTGGCGCAACATTTCTTCCATATCAACATCACATTCCTCGTCCACCTGTGGTGCATCTGTTTGATCATCATTTGATCTTCATAGCCAAAAGCATCGTCCATGACATGATCATTTTCATCTGTGCCGATGTCTGCATTGTTGAAAGTACTTTCTGCTTAACCATGGTGGGACCAAGTTTTGTATCCTTTCACAAAACCACGCTTTATCAAATGCATCTTGATTGCATTAATATCTTCCCACACAATTTTGTTGCAACAATCACAACATGGACAATGTATTTGCTTTGTCCTAGAAATTTGGTCATGCTTCTGCACAACCTCAAGAAAGTTTGCTAACTCTGTCAAGAATGTAGACGAATTTCTCCGTATGCCATACATCCATGCTCTATGTTCCATCTTAAATAACCTATAAAAATAATTCTATTATAAACTCCGTATGCTCTATGCTAAATTCTATAATTTTAATTAATGAAGCTAATAATTTTAATGACAAACTAATAACTTATATAATTTAATATGTAAACTTGCTTCTATAATTGCAATAATAATTTAATATAATTGCTTCTATAATGTAAACTTGCTATTAATGACAAACTAATAACTTATATAATTTAATATAACTTGCTTCTATATTATGAACATTTAAATAGTTTGCATTGACAAACTAATAATTTAAATCTAAAGCTATTTAAAAAATAAATCTCTAAATCAATATCTCTCTTCACTCCCCTCTCTCTCTCCTAGCTAACCCTAGGTCTAGATCTAGATCTCTATCTACATAGAAATCATGAATAAAAGGAGAAAACTAAGGTTAAAATAGCACAAACTCACCTTATATAGCCACCTCCTCCAAGAAAATCAAGAGTAAAACCTTCCCCCTAGATTTGGTATTTTGGAGCTTTTCCCGAGCTCCTCTCAGGCACAACGCCATTGGAAGGTTGCTGGGAAGAAGGGGCAGTTCTATATTTATAGAAGGCACAGTGCTGGCGGGTGGCATAAGGCAACCGCCGGCAGTAATCTCTGTGCTAGCGGTGCCTTATGTTGACCACCAGCACTGTGTACATTTATGCTGGCGGTCAGCTTGAGCCACCCGCCAGCACTAATATTTCTCCTGGCGGGCTCTTAAGCCAAACGTCAGCACACTTGTCGAAATAACTCCGGTCGGAACGCGGTTTGACTCAACCACTCACTCACTCACACACTTGCTCCCAACCCTAGCCGCCGACGCAAGCAGCCGCGAGCCCCACCGCGGCCCGCAATCGCCCCCTCGCCCCGCCACCGCCGCTCGTGAGCTTCGCCCGCGCGCCGCCCGTGTCCCGCCACCGCCGCTCGTGGGCTTCTCCCGCACGCCGCCGTCGCAAGCCGCCGCCTCGGCCCCCGCCAACTCGCGCGCCAGCAGCACCCGTGCGCCGCGGCCGCTGTCACAACTAGCTTGCGGCGGAGGAGGAGCTTGAAGAGGCAAGCTGTCGACCCACTCTTCTACCTCCAGTTCCTCGACCGACGTCGAGCAGCATCACCGCCGCATGGCGAGTAGCTCTGCAGCGCCGAACCTTAGCCAATTCGTGCCTCTCCCCCTGCTGACCTGCAGGGAATGTCGGCTCTAGTTTGTTTGGTTCAAGACCAGGGCAAATAGCATCGTGCCCGAACAACCACCCGGTTTGATTTTCATCTCCTGCCCTGATTCATTTGATTAGTACTGATGTTGATATAATTAGTGATTATTAGTTGATATAATATTAGTAGGATTTGTTGATTGTTATTGATTCGGTTGATATAATATTAGTAGGATTTGTTGATTATTAGTGATTCGGTTGATATAGAATTATTATCCACATTGTTGATTATTAATGATCCAGTTGATATAATTTTATGTCTATAGAATTATCTAATTTATTGATGGAAGTCACATTTGTTGTTTATTCTTGTAGGAGGGCCCTAAATCATGTCAGGGAGTTTATTGGGAAAATCAATACCTCCACCATTTGAAAACATTTCACCCTCATTTGGTGCCGCCAAACTATCAGACATTCAGTAGTGTCGTTGCTACACCGCCACAAGCGGCACCAGAAGCGGCACCACAACTGTCTAGTGTTGTGTATCAGCCGGGGCAGGTACATGTGCCACAACCAGCACCACAACCAAATTCTGAAATTATGGATCAATTGAATCAGATGAAGTGTGTCATTTCTGATATGAAGGTGGGGATTAGTGATTTGAAGATATCGAGTAATGAAATGAGGCTTGAACTTGCAGACCATAGAGGGCAACTTAATGAAATTATGGCAAACAATGACTATCGGAAGAAGCACAAGAAAAATCAAGGATTATGCATGCGGGGCACCATCCTCACTGTTGTGGTCTTGATAATAGGTTTAGTGCTTGGTAGTTATATCACAGCCGGACTGTCTAAAGAACTGAGTGAGGCAAAGTTGCGTTGATTTGTGAGTGAGGCTCCTATTGTAGTATACTTTAATTTGTGTTGATTTTAAGTGTGCTTTGAAACATTTGTCATCATGCATGTTGTTTGTGTGAAATAAACCTTTCTAAGGTGTTGTTTGTGTTGATATTTCAGTTTGAATTTGACTTGTTGGTGAATCAATTTGACTTGTGTGTAGCATGTTGAACTACTGGTGACAGAAATAACAACGTCTATACAGATTCACTGTGCTAGCGGGCGCTTATGCCACCGCCGTAGTAATCGCAATGCCTTGGTGGGTGACATAAGCCAACCCCCAACAGAAATGGGATCATTTGTGCTGGCGGGTGGCTTATGTCGACCGTCAGCACTAAGACTTCACTGCTGGCGGTTGTTGGCCCGGCGCCCCTGCGCACCACTGTGTAAGCGGGTGCCAATTACACCCGCCAGCATGCTAATTTGCTTGTGCCAGGACAAATCGTTTCTGGCTTAGTGCCCCACATGCCAAATCAAATTAAGTATAAGACCATGTTCTTGTGGGATAAAGTTTGAATCCCAAAACCACATTTTATTTTTGAGACGGAATGAGTATAACCATAAGCTATAGTATTGCATGCGTGTGTGTACATGCATACATGTGGTCCACAAAGATCGAGCTCTTGATCGGCCACGAGAATTAAAGTAATAAGGAACCGTGGTCGTTGAGCAAACTGATCGACCAAATTCCAATGCCCATGATGATTATATATATTAGTGAAAAGAAAGCAACAACGTCTCACTAGCAACGTACTCCCTCCGGTTCCTTATTAGAAATCGTTTTGGACAAGATTTGAGTGAAACATTGGGAATATTATAAATGATGAATAACTTTTAAGTCGTTGAGTTTGAAATTGTGAAAAATCATATAAATAGATTTGTCTTGAAAATTACTTTCATAAGAATATACATATATAACTTTTCAATAAAGATTTTTATAGAAAAGAGAAGTCAAAGTTATGTTTTGGTGACCGTGTCGCTATCCTAACTTGAGGGAAGCGGAGGGAGTATAGCGCGCCCACAGCCGCAGGAAGGAATTATACAGGAGCACTGTAGTTTAGTGGCGGTATAGTGTACGGTAGCAGGGAGCACGAGGCCGGGTTGTCAGCAGGGGTGCCCCTGTCTGCTGGTCTCCTTCGATCGGCATGCAAAGAAAGCTTGCATTGCGAGACGAAAGCCCCCGGCCGGCGGCCAACCACTAGGGTCTAAAGCGATGATCGTCGACAGCAGCCAGCAGCGTACGTACGTGATCGCGTCCTCTGCCTGCGACGGCCGGCCGGCGGCCCGAGGAAAGGCGGAGGCCGGCCGGCCGGACGTACGTACGCCGAGGGCGGGGACGAGACGAGAGAAAAGCTAGCAAAAGCTGGGCCGAGGCGCCGAGCCATGCACGCCGCTGCCGCTGCCGGCCGTTGCAGAGAGAGTCGAGGGAGAGAGATGCGGCTGCGGTGCGGTGCGGCGTCCCGAGGCTGACGCGATGCGCCTTGACTGCTGACCTAGTAGAGTAGTAGGCAGTAGCTAGTATTTCCGGCCGGTGGTCCTGCAGGCCGGCCGGCCGCAGGCGCAGCAGCAGCAGCAGCAGCTTCGGTCTCCGCCGGTCTTTTCTCCCGTGCTCTGCTCACTGCGGCCGGCATACCGCCTTTGGTCCACGCGCGTTCCTCTCTAGCTTTCTCTCTCCTTTTCGGGCTGGAGTAGACTAGTCCATGCTGGGAGTGGGAGAGAGATACGATCATGTGGCTAGATATTCAAGGTGCTTGGAGATCGGTAAAGAGGGGCTCGTCGTTGCTTGCAGCTGCATGCATTGGGATTCAAAGTTTGAACTACCTGCAGGTAATTAGGACGTCGCAGAGCTCACTACCCAACCATTCGTCGTATTAAAAAAATTATACAAATATCATATATTTTCTATACTACATGCTTTAGTATTGTAGGTATTTTAAGCTTGACTCGTTCATTTACATATTTGCAATAATTTTTAAGATGAATTGCCAAAGTTGCAAAAAAAAAGTCAACAACAACAAATATTTTGATACAAAGTGGGTACATATTTACCCTGCCCAATTGCTAATAATAGGGTCATTTTGCATGTGATTTTGCTTTTTACATAACCTATCCAGCCAGATGCCTACTAAAAATCATAATATAAAAAAAACAAAAGGATCAGACAAACCTCCATCCCACACACATCCCATTTCTATTAGCGGGTTTTAATTGAAATGTTAAGTTTCAACGGGGGACAAGGTCATCGACACTAGTAACAACCAGTGCAAAAGCCCAACAACGAGTTAAGGCTGAATAATCATATGATATGTGTAAGCATGATGGTAGTTTGGGTGGACCAAATCAAAGCTCACACTGTGTACAAAATGACGTATACCACAGCTAGACACACGATGGCCCGGCGGCCAGGCACCCTAACAAATGCCTTTCGGGCCCTTGCCTGGTTTGCTTGAGAGGAGATCGAGTATTGTTCTCCCTCGGTTCTTGTTTACCACCGTGAAATATATGACATGGTCTATCAAATTATACTTTGACAATTTATTTCTCTCATATTATACTCTCTTCATTTCAAATTATTTGTTGTTTTGGGTTTTTTAGATACATTGTTTTTGTTATGTATCTAGACATAAATATATATCTAGGTGCGTAATAAAAAAATGTATATAGAAAAGCCAAGTAATTTAGGACAGAGGTAGTATTATTTATAGGTTATATGCATTTATAGTCATTGAAAAAGTACATTCGATTACAAATCCAACTATATGTCAGATTTACATTGCAAAACTAAAAAAATGATGGATAAATTATTGGTCAAATTTTGCAAGTTTGAATTTTATGATGTGCTGGTGCCTTATAAACATGAATGGAAGGTGTACTAGCAATGCAAGAGCCAAGCTGATTTTTAGGGTCCGTTTGGTAGGGCTCCGGCTCTGGCTGTGGCGGCTCCAGCTGTTGTTGTGCTGGTGGAGCGGATTCTACGAGGGAGCTGAATACATTTTGTAGAAACGTTTGGCAAAACAACTTCTCCCCGCCCGCGCCGCGCAACAATCGTTCCCCCTCCCGCACGCGCGCAACCGCGGTGCCCCGATGGACCCCACCGGGGGCAAGTCTGGCAAAAGGTGGGGCGGAGCCACGGGAGTCTGTTTTTGCAGCTCCCCCCCACCAAAGTGCTCCAGTCACCGGGTTTTCCGGCTGCTCCTCGCCAGGAGCCGTTTCGAGCGGGCGTTTGGCGGGGGAGCCGGTAGAAGCCCTGCCAAATGCACCCTTAATTTGGGACAAAAAAGGGAGCAGGCTTTGCTCTCTCCTCTCCTCTCCGGCAAGGGCAGGGACAACTTAAAGGCACGGCAGCTTCTCCTAGTGAGGTTTCAAAACTTTCGAGTACGTAGGAGTAGGAGTGGATTTGGCCTACAAAAGGTGTTGTGTGATCGGGGATTCGGGGCGATTGCCTCACTACAAGGATTTACATATACGCAGAATGAGCATAATCATTGTCTATAACTCTACAAAGCTATAGTGCTAGCTTAAGCTAGGTGCTCCGCACATGCTATCCAAGAAAAAGAGAAGAGTTGTCGCTGCTTATTTTTTTAGGGAGTGTCTACACGTTACTTGGGTGTTGCATGGTCTCCAATCACCCGAGCAATCCAGCTTGTTAAAATACCTGGTTTTGCTGCTAACAAAATTCAGGTGTTGGTTGTGTGTCCGTCACCTGAATTTGGGGACCTCCCAATTTTGATTTGGTAGTGGAGATGTGATGCTAGAAATCTAGAATAATATAATCAGACTTTCAAGATTTTATATTACACATTTTACTGGAATAAATAACCTAGGAAAACAAAAGTTCAAATTTTGACATATGGAAAAAATTATATTAACATGGAAAAGGAAGATAAAACAATGAAACAAATGTTTTTGTATAGTTAGTCAAAGAACAAATAGTTTTGGGACAGTGGAAACCCCTCAAGTTCAAACATAGCATTCAAAAATATACACATAGTAAAATTACAGAACAAATAAATTGAATTTACAGTTACACTATCACTGTAAGTTACTGAATAATGTAGTGTAAATCATAAAGAATTTCTCATAAGTTGACAAAAATAGTTTGAGGTTCATGATCACAAGGTTGATTGTCCAAGCTTATCAGGTGGAGAGGCGATGTCACAGTAGATAAGCGCAAGAATAATCAGCACGAGATACAATGATGCAGCTTTGCGCGGCTCCCATGGATCATCGTCGGCTCGGCCTGGCGGCGGTGCAGTGCTAAGCTAGGCACACGTCGACCCAGCGGACCAGGGATGGAGCCGGACATACCAAGGAAGACGGTGCGAACCTGTAACAACAAAGTAAAAAAAAACTGGACAGACAAGGAAGAATATAGCACAGGATCACATGATTTAAAAATCGGGTGATGCAGCCCCGTAAAACACCCAGGAAACGTTTAGCTTTTCCCTTTTTTAAGACGTGGAAACATGTTTTTCATTAAGAGATGAGAGAGATGAGTTACAAAAAGTGACTTTAGGATGGAGAGACCTAAAGCGCAAAAAAACAGAACAACAAATCAACCTAAAACTAAAGGGAAAAACAAGGAGAAAACGAAGAAACTCACACCACCACCAAACAACACGATACAACGAAGCATGGTTTGCTGCAAACATGAGCGCCGAGAGCACACACTCATCACCATAGGCCTAAAAACTAGAGGCCTAAGAGGGATCAGGCGAGGAAGTTCACCTTGAAAATCACGCTAGATTAAGGCTGAAGCAACAATGCCTCCAACGAGGTAAGCTACACCAACAGGCGCAGCCGTTGTCGGCCCGACAGAGGTCGGGCAAGGCTTTCGCCAAACTCAAACCAACTCTACGCAACCACCCTGGAAGGCATGACGTAAGAACAACTGAGGGACAGCAACAGACAAGTGACGGACGACCCAGCGACCCAAGCGGCGCAGGGCGAGGAGGAGCAGGCGGATGACAGCGGTGACAGCGTCGGGGTGAGGTGACATCGGGCCCTGCGCAAGGTCTCATGTTGCCGACGTGCAGAGGTGGCGGACCGAGGAATAGAGGCGGAGTCCACCACGGCCTGTCGGTGCATCTGGTAGCGTCGATGATGCTGAGGTGCGACAGGGCCAGCGCCGAAAGGGACGACGAGGCCGACGGAGGGGGAGGAGCTGCAGTTGCCAGCGGAGAGGGAAAGCCGGCCCCGCGGTCGCCGGCAGGAGGAAGGGAGCCATGGTCGACGGCAAGGCGGAGCTCCGGGGAGGTTGCGAGCAGGACACTGTCAACGGGGAGAGAAGGTCGTGAACCCCAGGGCGTCAGAGAGGAGGTTACGCGGCCGCCGACGGGAGATAGGGGGTTGTGGTCATCGTCGTGGAGGGGACACCGCGGCTGCCGTCAAGGAGGGAGTCGCGGTCACCGGATCCTCAAGGAGGGGCACTATCGCAACTGTGGAGGAATCGGTGCTTGTTGCAGCCGTCGTGGAGGAGGGTTAATGTGGGTGATGGTGGGGAGGCAACGTCGAGGAACCGAGGGGCACTCATCCACGGATCCGCAAGTGCCAAGGACAATGGCGACCTCGACGACCCAGATATTTTGTTCCACGGGGGAGTCGCGACGCGCTAGGGGAACCCATCGCGGCACACACCCCGTTAGCCGAGAGAGCAGCGATAGAGGTGATGCCAGATCCCCGACCACAACCGATGATGCCGCGCTAGGGCGGCGGCGTCCCTACGGCCCCAGATCTAGGGTTCGACAGAGCTCGGCGGGGGAGGGTGGAGCAGGGTGGAGAGTGACGTCGGTGACAAGGTCTCGCGTCGGGGAAGGGTAGAGCTAGACCGGGAGGGCGCGTCGAGGTTCCAGAGGAGCGACCTCACCGCGAATGGTGGTGTGGAGAGGAGGGGGAGAGGGAGTGGCTGGTGACGGATCCGTGAAAGGACCTTGATGCCACCTAGAGGGGGGTGAATAGGCGGGACGACCAAATAAAACCCTTTTCCCCTTAAAAACTTGAGCTTCACTGGCAAAGGCGGTTAGACCGCCCGTACCAGGCGGTTAGACCGCCTCTGCCGTGCCGAACCACGGGGGCGGTTAGACCGGGGTCCGGTGGCGGTTAGATCGCCTTGCCCAGTAAACCTGCAAAACAACTCAAGTCTTCTCTTGACTTCTAGCACGAACCGAAATTCTTGAGTAGCTCCTGTAGATGATCACGAGCAGGGTAATGATCCCTGCACTCAAAGACAAGCACACCCAAGTAGATCGAGCGGAAGCAAAGTAAATGTGCTAGAGATCAAAACAAGTGAGGCAAACCACAAAGGAGAGACGAGGATTTGTTTCCCGAAGTTCACCGCCCACAAAGGAACGGCTACGTCTCCGTTGAGGAGCTTGTAAGGGAGTTCTCCCACAACAAGCCGGTCTCTTTCAACCGCTTTCCTCGCTTCCACTAAGGCGATCTTTTCCACAAAGAGGCAAGATCACGGCCCTTACAAACTTTCCGCCGCTCACCACATCCTTGGGAGCTAACCGGCGACGCCTAGCCATCTAGGAGGCAAACCTCCAAGAGTAACAAATGCTTCAAAGGCTTTCCGATGTGAATCACAAGTGCTCAAGCTATGGGATGCTCTTGGTCGGCTCACACAAGCTCACAAAGGCTTAAACTCTCAACCCAACACAAGGATATGGCTTGAATTGCTAATCTCACAAAGAGAGAGTTGGGGAGTGTTTCTTTGGCTTTGGCTTATGAAAAACGAGCGGGGAAGCACCTCGGCAACCCTAGAATCGGCAGCCCCAACAAGTGGAGCTCGTGGGGTACTTATACCCCTCACAAGGAAAACTAGCCGTTAGTTCTCTGACAAAGGCGGTTAGACCGCCCCGGTCGGGGCGGTTAGACCGCCCCCCAACGGTCAGTTTGAAAAACTAGCCGTTGGGCTGCTAGGGGCGGTTAGACCGCCCCCTTGGGCGGTTAGACCGCCCTGGGCAGAGAGAGCCCTAAAACCCTTCTCCTTTCTCACAAGCACTTCAACACAAGTTGAAATGGCAAAGGCTGGGTTAGAGGTTTGTTAGACTACTCAGGGACTCTCAAGGCTTGTTCTCACTTAGGTCAACTAATGAGCACTTTTGATCTTTTGTCTTAGAGCTAATGTTGCATCCCTCTTGATAGTACGGCATACCTAAACCCAAGAATAAATATAAAACCGGTTGATCGCTTGAGTTGGTAGATCTTCAATCTTGTCGTACTTTTGTAAATCCAATGAGAGGGCTTTTAACATAGCCGATGTCTTGAGCAACTTCATACTTGAGCTAGTGACTTAGGATTTTCCCTTTTTGCATGAGAGTGAACACTTTAGTCCTTAAGTCACTCCATATTGTCAATCATAACATTTTGATATGTTGCAACGCTTCCCTCGGTTAAGGCTTGGATATGATACTTGAAGACCCCACGGATGCTAGAACTTCACCCTAGCAAAACACTAATGGCGGCGGGCCAAGACCCCAAAGATTGCTTAGTCCCTCACCCTAGACATCTCGGTTGGTCTCTTCATCACTTATCCAATCCACTTTGAGTTCCACTTTGCTTCATACACAGTTAACCTTTCATTTGAAAACACCGCTTCAAATGCGAGATCTTGATTGACAACGGATGTGCAAGCTTCCATTTTTAGAACCATGGTGTGTACACTCATCATCTTGTTCTCTTTCAACAAACTCATGAAGTCTTGCACCATTTATTTGTCTTTGTAAATGTGAGCCATAAAATATATCCATAATTAAGATACTTCAATGGTTGCTCATGAATATATAGAGAAAACTTGCTCATAATCTTAGACAAAATCATTAGCCCTTTAATCGCTTTGTCATTCAATTCACCAAAATCCACTTTGGGGCCTAGATGCACTTTCAATCCGCACCGGGGCGGTAGGGGCTCTAGCCCCCCCTCTCCCCCCGTCGTACGGCTGTCAAATCCATGGAGCCCTCCTTAGTCTTCTCTTGGAATTTTTGCCATGGATGGACCTTGAGGAGGGGCTGAAGTTGTTTGAAGGTTGAGCAAGCCCCCTCCCCCCCTAATATTTATCTTAGACCCGTCACTGGGAGTGGGAGGAGGGAAGGAGGATGCGAGGGAGCCGGTTGGCCGCCGCTGCCAATGATGGGGTGTGGCGGCGGCGGTCGTCGAGCTCCATGGTAGGGCGGCCATCGCAACATTGCCTATGACAAGTAGGGGGTTCCAGGAGCTATACCGGTCGTCTGATTCCTCTAAATCGTTTTCCCTTATTTCCTCATGCAGCCTTGGTTGACGTCTGTACTCCAGCAAAGGTGTGGTAATTAGTATTCTTGTGTTGCTTAATGTGTTCTTCTCAACCTCTCCATGCATACTATAGTACTTTTGAAATGTAATTAAACAAGTATTGATGCATGCATTTATTTTTATGTGTAGAATTATTGTAGAGTTATGAAGATTAAGGGGACATTACAACTCTTTTTTTTTTGAAAACATGTGGCAAAGAAGGCCGCGGCACCTGCTTCATTTTGTGCACTCCAGTGTGAATTTAAAACCTAGTATGTTATTTGCATGTTAATGACTTCATGTGAAAGCCCAGCCCAAAAACTCCTGCCGGGCCGCCCAAAAACACGAAGCTTCTAGGTGCCGCTTCAGCTGAAGGAAACAATGACATTGCGTCGCTGAAGGAAACCAGCACCCTTCACAAATCAAACATCAAAAATTAAATTCCGATTGCACCACTGGATTTCTGGCAATAAAAATTTCGAAACAAGATCTCAGTTGACTATATTTTGACAAACTTTTTTATACGTATTCTTTTAATTAGGGTTATATATATTCTATTATCGTCAGAACAAAATAAATGAAGTGTGAGAACAAATAAGAACAACTGTCAGAACAAGTTTGTATGTCATTATGAAAAAAATGTAATGTCACAACAAACCTGAATAAGGGTTAGAATATTTTTTATATTTAATTTTCATGATTTTCGAAAAATAAATGGTCAAATCAAAATTTTCGACAAATGTACATCTGGCGTCGCGGCCCACGACGCTAGGAGTTCCTGACGTCGTGGGCCACGGCGTTAGGGCACACGCTAACGGTTGGCAGTGCTGACCGGTGGGGTCAAGTCCTGACGCTGCGACCCACGGCGCTAGGATTTCCTGACGCCTTGGCTCGCGGCGTCAAGACCCCGGCACCGTGGGCCGCGGCGTCAAGACCCCCGGCGCCGTGGGCCGCGGCGGCAGCGCCGCCCTATATAAGGGACCGAGCCCCTACCGCCGGCCCTCACTCCTCCCTCTCTTCCTCCTCCATACCTTCGGCTTTCAACCGCTTCGGAGCGCTTCTGAGATATGTTTCTAAATTTAATCCAATTTAGTTAGTTTAGCTAACTTAGGTTAGTTAGTTAGTTTAGTTTAGAAATTTAGCTTAGAAATCTAGTTTAGTTAAATCTAGTTTAGAAATTTACTTTAGAAATCTAGTTTTGTTAAATTTAGTTTAGAAATCTAGTTTAGTTAAATTTAGTTTAGTTAACGTAGGTATGTTTAATTTCACATAATTTTTTTGATTCATTTTAAATTTGTGCAAAATAGTTACAATTTACATAATTTGATTAAATTGTTATAAATTTCATAGAAATTTATACAAATTCACAAAATTTATTTAAATTTGATTTACACTTCTAGGAAATGGTTACAATTGACATAATTTGATTAAATTGGTATAAAATTTGTAGAAAATTATTTAAATTCACATAATCCATTTAAATTTGATTTACACTTCTAGGAAATGGTTATAATTGACATAATTTGATAAAATTGCTATAAAATTCGTAGAAAATTATTTAAATTCACATAATTCGTCTAAATTTGATTTACACTTCTAGGAAATGGTTATAATTGACATATTTAATTACATTATGTTTTTTTGCAGTTGTGGCTGCCCCGCTGGACTACGTACGGCCGGAGTTGTTCGACGAGGCGGTGGACCGGCAGCACCACTCGTACGTGTCGACTGTTCTCGGCCGTCCGCTCTGCGCGATACATTGCCGGACGACCCGCACGTTGCTGCCGATACACCCGCGGTGGATTCCGAAGTACGTAATTGATATTTATTATTTATTCCCCTTTCTTTACAACAGTAATTGTGTAAAGTAAATTAATATTTTTTCAGGCTACGCGCCGCGCAGACTTCTCCCTATTGCGCGGTTGGTCGAGGGGGTCGAGCTACGAGCCGAGGTTCCCGGGCGGAGCGGTTGACGCGGTTCAACTTCGACGCCCCGCTGATCGCGGCGTTCATGGACCGGTGGCGACCAGAGACGCACACGTTCCACCTCCCCGTCGGCGAGATGACTCTCAGTCTGGAGGACGCCGCGATGTTGGGAGGACTGCCGTGTGCTGGCGAGGCAATGGGGCCGATTGACATCCCCGTGACGTGGCAGGCTGACTTCTTTGCTCGGTTCGCGAACGTTCCTCTGAACGATTGCGCACCGGCGCCGTACCTGCCCTTCGTCGAC
This sequence comes from Cenchrus americanus, assembly GCA_947561735.1. Lineage (NCBI taxonomy): Eukaryota > Viridiplantae > Streptophyta > Magnoliopsida > Poales > Poaceae > Cenchrus > Cenchrus americanus. The sequence goes on along the minus strand of OX387241.1, from coordinate 218,341,421 downwards.
ACCCACAGGCCCACCTGGACTTGGATCCAGCAGTTCAGCGTACGTGACTCTAGCTCTTATTTTCAACGTTTGTATGCATTTAAACGAATGTGACGACAGACCTTTGTGTGTTTGCAGGCTGATTACATGGCGGATGATGCCGACGACTAGACGTCAGGCAGGTTTCTCGAGGTCTACCTGCTCTGGCTGTCCAGGTGGGTGCTGTTCTGCGAGTCAACGGGAGACTCCTTGTCGCGGTGCATGATCCCCTGGGCTCAGAGGATCACTGACGCACCCCTCGAGCGCATGCCCCGGAGCGGTGCAGGGCGGCGCGGTTCCCGGCAGCTACCTACAGGGGGTTGTGTTCGGCAATGACGAGGCCGGCGAGTAGGGAGGCGATCCTCCTGGGGTGCCCTCTCTTGCTCCAGATGTGGATCCACGAGCGATTCAACATCGGTCGGCCCAAAACGGACCTCTCGGAGTACGAGCAGGCGGCCGACGGCACCGACCCAGCGGACCTTCTCACCATGGGTTCTCTGTGGTGTCTCCGGAAGGTAATGACCTCCCTTTATGTTTTCTTCGCGTTATGACTTCTTCAGTTCGATTCACCTAACTTTTCTCGTTGTTTGTAGCACGTGTGGGCTGGGGAGCAACCGAAGAAGGCCTACAAGGACTTCGTTGGTCAGATCGACTGGATGGTCGATGCCCAGGTCCGGTGGATGTCGTACGCTCCAGCCATTGTCGCTGCCCGCGCACCACAGGGGCTCTCGTCCCTGTGCTCCCGAGACCAGGCCTACCGGTTGACGCAGCGACGACTGGTCTTCGACGTCTACGTCGAGGAGTACGCCGTCCATCGGGTGATGAGGCAGTTCGGCCTCTTCCAGGAGGCACCAGTACTGCTGTGCCACGTCTGCCGCCTAGCGCGCACAGGTGAGCTACCATTTGACAGTTCTAAGTATTTTCCGTTACGAATATTAAATTGCCAATAATTTTATGTTTCATGTTCTATGCTAGGTGGACGCGTAAGGGCATGGCTGTGGTGATGTCGTTCTTCGACAGGCTGCAGTCGTACGTGGCAGAGTGGGCGTCCGCGGCGCACGAGCAGAACGTCATCACTGAGCATCGCCTTCACGATGCCGCCGCCTGGGTAGCGTACCTTCAGTGGTACCTACCGAGGACGCGGACGCGGGTGACGTACGTGCCTGCTACCCCGCCACCGCCACCTGTCCCGGACCACGACAGGGTCTTGCCGGACGCGACCTACCCGGTGCGCCGAGACCAGACCGCCGACACAGCGGTAAGCTACGATACTGCAAACATATTACTTTCATATGACTTTTATTAAAACATGTGTTTCTACTTTTGTGTGTAGCACGACGCGCTAGCCGAGGTCGTGCAGCTCGCATCGACCGCGATCGGGCAGTGCTCGACCTGGGGGCCTCAGGAGCACCGGGGGCACGTACGAGAGGATCCTCGCTGCGGCCATGAGGTACTCCGCAGTCGTGAACTACACCGGGGCGGTAGAGATTCCTCTCCTTCCGCCCCATCCAGCGTCGTCCTCGAGCTCCGCCTCGACAGCGGCTTCGCAGCCGACGCCTGCTACCTTTGCCGGCGGGTTCACGGCTCCGAGGGCACAACAGCTCCCACAGGCGCAGGGCCCGCACGCCTACGTGCAACGGCCGTTTGCTCCACCCGGCGCAGGTGCTTTCAGTAGACCTTATTTTCAACTAGTGGATGCAATTATTGTGGGTTTGTGATTATACTGTATTCTAATTGTACAGAGCGACCGCCGCCTATTCTGACAGCCGGGCATCGACAGCAGCCGCCGCCGCCGATGTATATACAGCCGGCGTTTCAGTTTCAGGCGACAGATATTCCTTCGTCGTCCACTCCGCCTATGTTCCAGGCTCAGCCCGGTGGTTTCGACACGAACCGACGACCGGCCGCTCGGTATTGTGACGCCCGGTGTTTTTAATTAACCTTTAATAGCCGGTCAAACAATCAACCGTGGTCAAACCTAGGTCAACTTGTGCCCTCACCTCGAAAAACTCACTAACCCACCCTAGTGACCCTAATTGAATAGTACACACACTTGTGGGGCCAACCCATGGTCAAAGGTTGGGTCAAACCCCTTGCCTTTCTAGTGTCCACAAGTGTCCGCTGGAACTTTTGCCGCGTTCTCCAAAATTCACCTAAACACTTAAAATTCTACCTTTATGAAAGTTGTAGATCTTGTTGAGGGACACAACTTTCATGTAGATTGGCATTTCAAATTTTGAGGGGAAAAGCTTGGAAAACAAGTTGCAAGGCAGTTTTCACTGTTTGCCAAAACAGTCTGACATTCACTTTTGGCATTCAAATTACTTCAAATCGGCGTAAAACCCTATATAGCCTTTGTAAAAAATGTTGTTGGTAGCTAGATCTACAACTTTGGTATTCATCACTTGGTCGACTTTTATACAAAATTTTGGAGCAATTCTATTTCAAAGGCAGCACCAAGAAAACAACTTGGGCCGCAGCGTTGCACGCCGCGACGTCGCGCGCCCGCGCGCGCGCCCATCGCCGGCCGCGCGCCGCCGCCCCGCATCCGCGCCCGCGCCTCCCGAGGCCGAGCACGGCCCAAGGCACGCCCGCCCGAGCCGCCGCGCCCCGACGCGCCCCCGCCCGAGGCACACCGAGTCCGCGCCGGCCACGCGCCGCGCGCGCGCGCGCGCCACGGACCGGCGGTCCGTCGGCGACGCCGCGGCCGTACGCGCGAGCCCCCGAGCGCCGTAGCACGGCCGGGAGCATCTCGCGCCGTCACCCGCCGTCACCTAGTGCTCGAGCGCCTATTTAAGCCCCCCCCCCCCCCCGTCCCCCTCCGCGCGCCACCCGAGCCCCCTCCGCCGCCATTGCCTCCACCGCCCCAAGCTCGCTTTTCCACTCGCGCTCGCCGCCGCCGCCTGCTCCGGTAGCACCCTTAGGCACCCGCAAACCTCCCCAAGTCGCTTGATTGCCGGCATTGCGTCTCCCCGCCGCCCTTCCCCAAGCCGGCCGCGGCCACCGCCGCCGCCGCCGCCGAAACCCCTCGCCGGCACCCTCTCCGCCCCGGCGCCGCTCACCTACGGCTCCTAGGTGAGCATCCGGTCGCGCCCGGCCGCTTGCCCGCCCGGCGGCCGCCGCCGCACACCGAGCCGGCCGCGCCCGCGCCGCCCTCCCCGGCCAAGGGCCGGATTGCGATGATTTAAATCGTTTAGGGTGTTTCATGTAAAAGTTAGGACCTCGGTTGCCGTAAAACCTATCTAAGTTTCTTTACGGTTCGGTCCAACGCCTTGTAAAATCTCTAGAAATTTGTAGAAAAATCGAAAAATGCCAAACCAATTTTGTAGGGTTCGGATGATAATCCCACCTCTTTTGTTATATACTCATGGCTAGATTCTAAATAGTTTTAGCATGAAAAATACAAATGTGTTAAGCCTAGATCCGTCATAACTTGAAATTCATAACTTCTCCGTAGCCCAATTTTGGATATGTTGTGTGTTAGGCCATGACTAGATGTTGTGCCAAAAATTGCACAAAGTTATGCGGTAGATCTTGCTAGATGAATTCTTTTCCATTCTTGCGAAACCGCCTAAATGATTTTTCTTGTTAAATATAATTACGTTCTTGAGCTCAACTTGTGCACACCGTCTTGTAATGCCAAAATGCAACACTTACATGTGGGTCCAATGGACCAGGTTAGATGCTAATATGCATTTGAAACACTTCTTTAATTTTTGGTAATTTAATTGTTTAATAAAAAGCTTAAAAGCCCTTTTATTATGAAAGGGAATTTAAATAAAGAAGAACCCCTAATTAATAGATCTTCCGGACGGAGATTACTCCCTTGTCCCGAAACCGAGGAAGGAGGAGCGGAAGCATCACCGCAAAGACGTGGAAGTACTCGACACCGAGGGTGCCCAAGCTAACCTAGCCGACGAAGGCAAGCTCCGGTGCATCTAACCTAGTTTTAAAGTTCTTTATTCAATTATCTATGAATGATTGTGCATTTACGTTCGGAGTTGAATGAAACCCTAGATGCATGATCCATAGGTACCTTTGTCCTTACTAGAATGATATGTCGGTAGTCGCTAAGCTATAGGACCGTTACAAGTTGAGTGATGACCTCACTCGCGAGAATAGGTTCCTAGATAGGAATCATAATATATCCTTAAATGGATTGCTCACGTGGTAAGAGCATGGGATCCGGGGCTCCGGTCCGGTGGTTGTGTGGGTTAAGTTTTTGAACGTACTAAGCACATGTCGGGTAGAGGACCCGTAAGCCTAGTACCTTATTGAGACGGCTAGGGATGGAACCGTCACTACCCTTGGGATTCGCTCTCACGGCTAGCTACCGGTGGTGTATGGTGACTCCGGTATCTCGCGGGGTATGTCGGATAGCTCGCACCAAAGACTGCGTGGCCTTTAATCCCGACCCGGGGATTTTTGGGGACGGCTCCGGGAAAGTTGTCCTCGCGGGGACAAACCCTACCGTGTGTTTGGGTCTACCTTGCAAGGTTTAAATCAATCGATTGTCGGCCTCTCACCGTTATCCGAGACTACTTACTCCACTAGTCATGAGATCCCTAATGATGGAAGTTGATGAACTTTATGCTTGATTAATTGTATTGTACAACTTTGTTTGTACTAGTTGGCTAATGTAGTAAAGATTAAAACTACTATAACTTGTGCTAAAATCTTAAAAGTAAGGACCTACTCTTTGTTACTTTTTAGCACAAGCAACCCAAAGAGCCAAAAAGCCTTTCATGGTCTAGAATTGGTGAAGTAGTTATCACCGACGGGTAAGTCTTGCTGAGTATTAGTATACTCAGCCTTGCTATAATGTGTTGATCCAGGTAATGCCTTCAGTGATGTGTGGCCCGGAGAGATCCCGCCCGGCTGGGAGCTGGAGTGGGTGGAGGACGACTACTGAAAGCATCATGGATGGCCTCCCGTGGTGTCTTCGCTTCCGTTAGTTTATTTCCGCTGCTTTTCGAAAACTCTGAACTGTTTCATCATGACAAAAACTATGGTTTGTAATAAATAAACCCCTCGGGGTACGAATTTGGATATTAATGTTGTTGTATCTCTGGACTCGCCTTCGAGTGAGTTTTAATGCATATATTCCATCCTTGTGCTTTTCAAGTGATTTACCGGCGTTAACCCGGCAACTAACGACAGGATGATACTTTATTATTGCTTAATGACCAAAGTGGATCGGTCTTAGGCGATAGTACGGTATTTTCCGGGCGGGTTGTCACGCTTGGCATCGTAGCCGAGATTAATTAATTAAACCTTAATCACCGGTTTTTGAATAAAATATGCCAAGATTGTTTGATTTTCCAAAAATACGTTGGTCCGCTAAGGATAAACTAGACCGAGAGGCCCTAGAGGGAATTTTGGGTTCTTTCTGGGTGGCTTAAATAACCTATGGTTTATTTTGCTAACTCCCAGCACATTACTTTATGTCAGACTTACTTTCTTGCACAACCATACTAGTTCATCACGTTTTGCCATACGTGGTGGTACCACAGGGAAGTCCTGTGAGGGACTAGTGGGACCTATTCCAATGGGTGTCACGTCGCGTCTGAGTCTCATCACGTTTTGCCATATGTTATGGTACCATGGGAAAGTCCGTGAGGGATGAGTGAGGCCTATTCCAATGGGCACTCACGTTGCGTCAGAGTCTTAAATAGGACGCTGTCCATGCAGCGGCTTAACGCATGGGTACCGTTTCTATAGTGAACGGTAATGAATGTGGACGCTTTCGTGACGTCTTTGGCGGGAAAGGTTCGTTTTCTACAGGTACATAACAACGCTTCGTTAGTCGTTAAGTGAGTACTGTATAGCTCTCGACTAGATATTATAGGGAGAGACGAATAAAAGCCTTGCCACCGGCACTAACTTCGATTTTTGGCTTGATTGCCATGTGAGGTCGAATAGGACGTCTTGCATGCATATTAAAAATCGAAACAATTAAAATGGACCCAAAAATTGAATTTCCATATGTTCTCTAAGGAAGTTTATGCTAATGTGTGCTTTTTACAAACTAGAGTACCCTTCATGCCTAGCCGTCATGCTACCGAAATTTGAAAAAGTTGTTACCTTGTACTAAGTAAGTAAACCAGCCATTCCGCAATAGCAAGCCTCAATCCTAGTTTCGTTGGGTGGGTTCACACTTTCATAGGCACATCTAGGTTCGCACCATCCATCTTGTTTCCTTGATCGATGCTCAACCTTAAAAAGTTTAATTAAAAGCGTTAAAGGTTTAATTCAAAACTTGGGAAATTTTTGAGGTTTCGGATTTTTGGTTATGAATTTTTATTCACAAATTTGCCGTAACTTCACCATTTGACATGCCGTTCTCTTTGAGATCCGACACGAGTTACATTTGTGTACGGATGGATTTCCCCGTGTTCCACCGGTTCGACGCCGACGGTACGATCCGTACCAACGGGTTGCACCGGGAGGGTTTTCCGCGCTTGGCGTGGGAAGCACTCGATCTTTGTGCAGCTACCTCACCCCACCGACTTACGAGGTGAAGGAGTTCGAGTGCTTTGGCGTTCCCCGCCGCAGTGATCGTTACGTTCGCCACACCCGGACCACGCCGACTGGTTTGACTTGAGCTTTATCTACTCGGGGATTTATCACTCACGAGTCCGTTGAGTCGCCCGCCCTCGCAGTGTTGACGGACTTCGTGACCACAACCCCACCGTGGTAGCTCTTTCTCCGTTTGGATCGTTTCCGCCGTGAGTCATGACGACCCAACTTGGTTAGACCGTATGGATCACCTACGGGAGCTATTGACCCTAGCAAAGCCGTTGGATGTTACTCGCACGCTTGCCCGTTGTCCGAACGTGGTCTTCACACTTCGGGGGTTGCGTTATAACACCGCATCGATTATTGGGCAGCGCTTGGAGGCATCTAGGCGCGATTGGGAGCAGCTTTCGAAGACACCGGCGGTACCGAACTTCACTCTTACTCGGGTGCGGCAGGAGAATGACAGTCGCGTGCTAGGAGGTTTCGCTAGAGCTTGAGAGGGGAGATCGCCTACGAGAGGATCGTAGATCCGGAGGAGGAGAACCATGCACTAGAGGAGGATGCCGATGCACACGAGATTGAGAGGGCCGACGTTATCGCGAGAACATTGCGATATGCGGCGGCGGGTGCGGGGGCCGAGGTACGGTGGCGGCCTTGCAGCCTATAGTGGCCTTACATCCACTACCCCCCGGTACAGCACACCCGGAGGAGCAACGAGGCCTTGTCCCGGTCCGGGATCGGACGAGCCGAGCGGAACCACCGCTACCGACTCCCCCCGGCCTTCGCCTACGTACGGTGGTGCTTCGGTGGGCAACTAGGTTGCCGACAGCATGGATGAGAAGGATGTCGATCCGACGAGTTGTCTTTGAGATGTTAGAGTAGTTGGCTTGACAAAGACATCTTCGTGCCAAGTAGCTACTTGTATCGTGTCATGTCATGTTGTTTCAAATTCGAGTTGTAATGTCTTTAAACCTTGATCCATCGTGTTGTAATAAAGAATGCTTAAGCATGTATGCTTTAAGTAAATTTCGTTGTCATTCAAATTTGAAACCTTCTTGCGTGTGATTACCAGATCCTTGGATAAACCGCTGCAAATGACCACGCTTGTCAATTTTGCATTCTCACCTAAGAATGTTAGTAAACCAAAGCATTTCTAGAGGCATCACTCGTTGCCGCCGAATAAGTACTCGTTCGTATACCACCTTCGTTGGTATCCGAAATGACAATGATCGTCGAGGGTAATTATGAGCCGTGCAATCGATTAATCGCAGATCCTAACCGTGTTGAGAAGAACGATTCTATGAATCTTAGTGGCTATAGAATATTGTTGATTGTTGCTGTCCTCATTGTTTAAGTGCTAATGAGATGTGATTATGCATGATCGTGCTTGTCATCATTTGGAGTAAGCTTTTGGTTATCTCACTAATAAAGCTCACTTTTCAGATGGTGGGAACCACGCGCAGCTCTCCCAACGGTTTTGGAGCAAGTGGTAGTGGTGACTTGCCACCACCCCCGCCCATGACACCGACGGAGGCCTTCATGGCCACCCAAACCGAGGTGCTGCGCCAGATCCTGCAGACGCAGCAGCAGATTGCCTAGCAGATGAACCGAGGGCCGCCTCACGGGGCCAACCACGAGGGGCCTAACCAGGTCACTACGTACGCCCAGTTCATCGCTATGAAGCCGCCAACTTTCGCTAAAGCAGAAGACCCTCTGGAAGCTGAGGCTTGGGTCAAGGCCATAGAGGCAAAATTCTCTGCCTTTGTGTTGCCTTGCTCCGAGGAAAACAAAGCAAACTTCGCAGCCGCCGCAACCGCGAGGGGAAGCTTTGATGTGGTGGGGACCACTTCAAGTCAATGCAGCGAGGCCACGCCGTGACTTGGGATGAGTTCAAGCAGGCTTTCAAGAGCCACCACATTCCCAAGGGACTGATGGATAGGAAGATGAGGGAGCTGTTGGACCTCTGTCAGGGATCTGACTCAGTGTACCGCTATGCTCAAAAGTTTAATAGCTTGTGCTAGTATGGTGGGCATCACGTTGATACCGATGCCAAGAAGATGGAGAGGTTTCGTGACGGGCTTGATGGCAAGCTGTATGAGCGTCTAAACCTGCTCGAGCCCGCAAACTTCCATGAGCTAGTGAACAAGGCTATCTCCCAGGAGGATGCTATGAAGAAAGCCCACGGGGACAACAAGAGGATGTCCGGTTTCACCCAGGCAGCAGAACGAGCAAGAAGTTTCGCTTTGTGAAGAAGGAAGCTCCGTGCCCATCCCAAGAATCATCAATCGGATGCTTGGACGATGAAGCCATCTCGGGGCAAACCCGCCGGAACTTCCGGTTCGCCGGTGCCCCGGCCAAAGCAGGCCGCAAAGCCTAATGCACCTCCTCGCGATGTTGGAGATCGTCATTGCTACAACCGTGGCCGCCAGGCACTACATTAGTGAGTGTCCCAAGCCCGGCGGATCAAACCCAACCCACGGAATCGGGGTGCGGGAAGCAAGCCTACCACTCCGGCTAAGAAGCCTATGGTGCAAGTGCGCCGAGGCAAGCTGAACTTCACTACCATGAATGACATCCCGGCGGGAGCTCCGGTACTCAAGGGTACATTTTCTATCAACGACACTCCCGTTAAGATTTTGTTCGATTCGGGAGCTACCCATAGTTTCATCAGTGAAAGGCTAATAAACAAACTGGGTTTGAAGGGTTCTCATACCACTTCCGCTTACAAGATAATTACTCCCGGAGGACAAATCACCTCCAATATCTTAATCCGAGGAGTAAATTTGGGTTTAGGTAGTAAAATCATTCCAACAAACCTTATCGTCATAAACTTGGTTGGAATGGATGTTATCTTGGGTATGGAATGGATGAATCAGCATAAGGTGATTCTAGATATATCGGATAGGGTCGTAGAGATCAATTCTCCCGCGGTCGGGCACACTACCTTGTACCTACCTTTCGGGGACGCGTACCGACTCTTGTGCCTATGTGACCATTATCTCCTCTCTTGATGAAATTCCGGTAGTGTGCGAGTACCGGACGTCTTTCCCGATGAGTTGCCTGGTATGCCACCAGACAGAGATGTCGAGTTTGTGATCGAACTCCAGCCTGGTACCGCACCCATTTCCAAAAGACCTTATCGCATGCCACCCAAAGAGTTAGCCGAGCTAAAAGCCCAACTCCAAGAATTGTTAGATAAGGGTTATATTCACCCGAGCTCTTCTCCTTGGGGTTGCCCTGCCCTCTTTGTTAAGAAGAAAGATGGTAGCTTGAGAATGTGCGTAGATTACCGGCCACTCAATGCGCTCACCATCAAAAAAAAATACCCGCTTCCTCGAATCGATGTTCTTTTTGATCAATTGGCTGGTGCCAAAGTCTTCTCTAAGATCGACCTTCGTTCTGGCTACCACCAAATCAAGATTCGACCTTGCGACATTCCTAAAACCGCTTTTTCCACTCGTTATGGTCTTTACGAGTTCTTGGTCATGTCTTTCGGACTCACTAATGCTCCCGCCTACTTCATGTACCTCATGAACTCCGTGTTCATGACGGAGCTCGATAAATTTGTCGTGGTCTTTATCGATGATATTCTCATCTATTCCAAGAGTGAGAAAGAGCACGCCAACCACCTCCGAGTTGTCCTTCAGCGTTTGCGAGATCACAAGCTTTATGCTAAGTTCTCCAAATGCGAATTCTGGTTGAAAAGTGTGAAATTCTTAGGGCACACCATTTCCCACGATGGTATCTCCGTAGATCCTAGCAAAGTTCAAGAGGTGATGGATTGTAAACCACCCAAGTCCGTGCATCAAATCCGCGAGTTTCCTAGGATTGGCGGGATACTACCGTCGATTCATTCCCGACTTTTCTAGAATCGCAAAACCCATGACCGAATTACTCAAGAAGGGAGTGAAATTCGTGTGGAGTGAAGCATGTGAGCAAGCTTTTCACACCCTCGGACAACATCTAACTTCGGCCCCGGTGCTAGCTCAACCCGATAATTCCAAACCGTTTGAAGTCTTCTCGTTACGCATCCGGCACGGGTCTCGGTTGTGTCCTTATGCAAGAAGGCCGAGTCATTGCCTATGCTTCACGAGCCCTTCGACCCCATGAGCTCGATTATCCTACCCATGATCTTGAGTTAGCCGCCGTTGTTCATGCCCTCAAGATATGGAGACATTATCTAATGGGTAATCATTGCAATATCTTCACCGATCACAAAAGCCTCAAATACATCTTCACCCGATCGAATTGAATATGAGACGAGAGAAGATGGCTTGAGTTGATTAAAGATTATGATCTAGAAGTGCACTATCATTCCGACAAAGCAAATGTTGTTGCGGATGCTCTTAGCCACAAAGATCATTGCAACCACCTAGAGTTGGAGCCGGTCGGTGAACCCTTGTGTGAAGAAATGAGAAGGCTCAACTTAGAAGTGGTACCGCAGGAATTCTTTATGCCTTGACGGCGAGAGTCAAATCTTTATGACGGAATTGTCACCGCCTCGCGCGCGATGATGTAGATATTCAAACCATCCGTAGAAACTAGTAGAAGGAGACCCCAAGTATACTTGTTTCCAGAAGGATCACCAGGATGTGGTCTGGTTTGGGAAACGTCTAGTGGTCCCCGTTGACCCAGAAATTAAGAAAATCATTCTAGATGAAGCTCACGGTCCAAATTCTCTATTCATCCCGTAGTACCAAAATGTATCAAGATCCGAAACGGAACTTTTGGTGGTCCAATATGAAGGTGGATGTAGCCAAGTATGTAGCCGAGTGCGATACTTGCTACCGGGATGAAAGCAAGTCATTTGAGATCGGCGGGAGTACTCCAACCCCCGTCGATACCTATGTGGAAGTGGGACGATATTAGTATGGATTTCATTGTGGATTTACCCCTAATAGCTAGAAAGAAGGACTCTATTTGGGTAATTGTGGATAGACTCACCAAGACCGCTCACTTCATTGCCGTGCACACCACTTACTCCGTACAACAATATGCGAGTTGTACGTGGACCACATAGTTCGTCCGCATGGAATCCAAAAGACTAAAATCTTTGATAGAGGGACTCGGTTGTAGCTCATTTTTGGGAACGAGTTGCATGAGTGTTTGGGAACTCGGCCGATCCGCGCCTCCGATTACCATCCGCGGACCGATGGTCGGACGGAGAGGATAAATCAGATTTTGGAGGACATGTTGAGAGCAAGCATCTTGCACTTTGACAAGAGTTGGGACAAGTGTTTGTCCTTGGCAGAGTTCTCTTACAATAACAGCTATCAAGCCAGCTTGAAAATGGCACCGTTCGATGCTCTATACGGACGTAGATGCCGCACTCCGCTGAATTGGTCAGAGGCCGGAGAAAGAACACTCTTTGGACCAGAATTAGTTAAAGAGGCCGAAGAAAGGGTGCAAGTGATAAGAGAAAATTTGAAGATGGCACAGATGAGGCAAAAGAGTTACCATGACAAGGGAACCGCACCTCGACACTTTGAAGTGGGAGATTATGTGTATTTGAAAGTATCCCCCACCAAAGGTGTGCAAAGGTTCGGAGTCAAGGGAAAGTTAGCCCCGTGCTACATTGGCCCATATGAAGTTATAGAAGTGTGTGGACCCGTGGCTTACCGTATCCAATTGCCAGAACGGATTTCCGCGAGCTCACAATGTGTTCCATGTAACTCGGTTGAAGAAGGGAATGCCCGTTCCGAGAATGAGATCATCACGAGAACTAATGCTTGGATCAAGCCGGATTTCTCGCTCGTCGAGCATCCATTGAAAGTACTAGACCAAAAAGAGCGAAAGACCCGAAGGCGCACCGTGCGAATGTACAAGATCCAATGGAGCCATCACACGGAGGAAGAAGCAACGTGGGAGACGGTGGATTTTCTTAATACTAAGTATCCGGGCTTCCTACAATCTTGAAACCGTGAGTCCTTCTCCCCATCTCTTCGTTATCAAATTGAATTTCGGGACGAGATTCCGTTTAAGAGGGTAGGTCGTGACGCCCCGGGTTTTTAATTAACCTTTAATAGCCTGGTCAAACGGTCAACCGTGGTCAAACCTAGGTCAACCCGGGCCCTCACCTCGAAAAACTCACTAACCCACCCTAGTGACCCTAATTGAATAGTACACACACTTGTGGGGCCAACCCATGGTCAAAGGTTGGGTCAAACCCCTTGCCTTTCTAGTGTCCACAGGTGTCCGCTGGAACTTTTGCCGCGTTCTCCAAAATTCACCTAAACACTTAAAATTCTACCTTTATGAAAGTTGTAGATCTTGTTGAGGGACACAACTTTCATGTAGATTGGCATTTCAAATTTTGAGGGGAAAAGCTTGGAAAACAAGTTGCAAGGCGAAGTTTCATCGTTTGCCAAAACAGTCGACATTCACTTTTGGCATTCAAATTACTTCAAATGCGGCGAAAAACCCTATATAGCCTTTGTAAAAAATGTTGTTGGTAGCTAGATCTACAACTTTGGTATTCATCACTTGGTCGACTTTTATACAAAATTTTGGAGCAATTCTATTTCAAAGGCAGCACCGGTAAAACAACTTGGGCCGGAGCGTTGCACGCCGCGACGTCGTGCGCCCGCGCGCCGCCCGTCGCCGGCCGCGCGCCGCCGGCCCCGGCATCCGCGCCCGCGCCTCCCGAGGCCGTGCACGGCCCAAGGCGCGCTCTCCGCCCGAGCCGCTCGCGCCCCGACGCGCCCCCCGCCCGAGGCACACCGAGTCCGCGCCGCGCCACGCCGCCGTACACGCGCGCGCGCGCCCGGACCGGCGGTCCGTCGGCGACGTCGCCGCCGTACACGCGAGCCCCAAGCGCCGTAGCACGGCCGGGAGCATCTCGCGCGCGTCACCCGCCGTCACCCGGTGCTCGAGCGCCTATTTAAGCCCCCCCCCCGTCCCCCTCCGCGCGCCACCCGAGCCCCCTCCGCCGCCATTGCCGCCGCCGCCCCGAGCTCGCGTTTCCACTCGCGCCGCCGCCGCCGCCTGTCTGCGGTAGCACCCTTAGGCACCCGCAAACCTCCCCAAGTCGCTTGATTGCCGGCATTGCGTCTCCCCGCCGCCCTTCCCCAAGCCGCCGCGGCCACCGCCGTCGGCCGCCGCCGAAACCCCTCGCCGGGCACTTTTTCCGCCCCGGCCGCCGCTCACCCACGCCTCCTAGGTGAGCATCCGGTCGCGCCCGGTCGCTTGCCCGGCCGGCGGCGCCGCCGCCGCACGTCGGAGCCGGCCGCGCCCGCGCGCCCTCCCCGGCCCAAGGGCTGGATTGCGATGATTTAAATCTGTTTAGGGTGTTTCGTGTAAAAGTTAGGACCCGGTTGTTGTAAAACCTATCTAAGTTTCTTTACAGTTCAGTCCAGCGCCTTCTAAAATCTCTAGAAATTCGTAGAAAAATCAGAAAAATCCCAAACCAAATTTGTAGAGTTTAGGATGATAAATCCCACCTCTTTTGTTATATACTCATGGCTATATTCTAAATAGTTTTAGCTTGAAAAATACAAATGTGTTAAGCCTAGATCTGTCATAACTTGAAATCCATAACTCCTCTCCGTAGCCCAATTTTGGATATGTTGTGTGTTAGGCCATGGCTAGATGCTGTGCCAAAAAGTGCACAAAGTTATGCAGTAGAGCTTGCTAAATAAATTCTTTTCCTTTCTTGCGAAAAATGCCTAAATGATTGTTCTTGTTAAATATAATTATGTTCTTGAACTCAACTTGGGCACACTTGTCTTGTAATGCCAAAATGCACATCTTGTGAATTAATCACGATTTTTGGATTAAGGAAAATAATTATTCTTGATTTTTGCATGTTTTCCTTTGTAAATTAATAAACCCGGTTCGAGAAAGTTCCTAGATGTTTATGCTTTGGTTCTTTAGGCTTGTTTAGGACCGGAGGACATGTATAAGAAAGTTTGGATCAAATTGATGCTTATTTATTTTTGTATGCATTTAAGTTGAATCACTAGCTAGCCTTTGTTATTTTCAATAATATTTAATTTTCTAACATCCAACACTTACATGTGGGCCAATGGACCAGGTTAGATGCTAATATGCATTTTAAACACTTCTTTAATTTTTGGTAATTTAATTGTTTAATAAAAAGCTTAAAAGCCCTTTTATTATTAAAGGGAATTTAAATAAAGAAAAACCCCTAATTAATCCTTTTTCCTTTTTGGAAAGTATTATTTAACATCATTAAAAGCTAATCAAATATCATCACTGATAAGAAATTAATTCATAAATAAAAATCTTAATCACACCTTTGTTGGTGAAGATAAAAGGGATTAAAGCTTTCACATGAAATGACAAGTATAATAAAAACCTTTATTCAATGTTCAATAAAAGGATAAGCCATGTACACCAAAGAACCTTCCTAAAAGAGAAACCCTATCTAAATGCTTGTTAAGGTGAATATGACCAACCCGCAGTTGGATAAGACAAGAAAACTATCACATCACCTAAATTGCATTGCATTTCGTGTAGATCTTCCGGACGGAGATTACTCCCTTGTCCCGAAACCGAGGAAGGAGGAGCGGAAGCATCACCGCAAAGACGTGGAAGTACTCGACACCGAGGGTGCCCAGGCTAACCTAGCTGACGAAGGCAAGCTCCGGTGCATCTAACCTAGTTTTAAAGTTCTTTATTCAATTATCTATGAATGATTGTGCATTTACGTTCAGGAGTTGAATGAAACCCTAGATGCATGATCCATAGGTACCTTTGTCCTTACTAGAATGATAGGTCGGTAGCGGCTAAGCTATAGGACCGTTACAAGTCGAGTGTTGACCTCACTCGCGAGAATAGGTTCCTAGATAGGAATCATAATATATCCTTAAATGGATTGCTCACGTGGTAAGAGCATGGGATCTGGGCTCCGGTCCAGTGGTTATGTGGGTTAAGTTTTTGAACGTACTAAGCACATGTCGGGTATGGGACCGGTAAGCCTAGTACCTTAATGAGACGGCTAGGCATGGAACCTGTCACTACCCTTGGGATTCGCTCTCATGGCTTGCTACCGTGGTGTATGGTGACTTCGGGTATCTCGCGGGGTATACCGGATAGTCCGCACCAAAGATCGTGGCCTTTCATCCCGACCCGGGATTTTTGGGGGACGGCACGGGAAAGTTGTCCTCGCGGGGACGACCTATCGTGTGTTTGGGTCTACCTTGCAAGGTTTAAATCAATCGATTGTCGGCCTCTCACCGTTATCCGAGACTACTTACTCCACTAGTCATGAGATCCCTAATGATGGAAGTTGATGAACTTTATGCTTGATTAATTGTATTGTACAACTTTGTTTGTACTAGTTTGCTAATGTAGTAAAGATTAAAACTACTAAAACTTGTGCTAAAATCTTTAAAGTAAGGACCTACTCTTTGTTACTTTTTAGCACAAGCAACCCAAAGAGCCAAAAAGCCTTTCATGGTCTAGAATTGGTGAAGTAGTTATCACCGACGGGTAAGTCTTGCTGAGTATTAGTATACTCAGCCTTGCTATAATGTGTTGATCCAGGTAATGCCTTCAGTGATGTGTGGCCCGGAGAGATCCCGCCCGGCTGGGAGCTGGAGTGGGTGGAGGACGACTACTGAAAGCATCATGGATGGCCTCCCGTGGTGTCTTCGCTTCCGTTAGTTTATTTCCGCTGCTTTTCGAAAACTCTGAACTGTTTCATCATGACAAAAACTATGGTTTGTAATAAATAAACCCCTCGGGGTACGAATTTGGATATTAATGTTGTTGTATCTCTGGACTCGCCTTCGAGTGAGTTTTAATGCATATATTCGATCCTTATGCTTTTCAAGTGATTTACGGGCGTTAACCCGGCAACTAACGACAGGATGATACTTTATTATTGCTTAATGACCAAAGTGGATCGGTCTTAAGTGATAGTACGGTATTTTCTCGGGCGGGTTGTCACGGGTATGAGATGAGGGTAGATGACATTCTCGCGACCATGGAGGAGGGCGCCGAGCAGCAGGCCGACGAGGTTGGCGCGTCACAGTGGACGCAGCCACCACTGGTTTTGACTCAGCTGTCACAGTTGGCGGCCTGCGGAGCGACACCAGCGGGCGGTGGAGTGTCATTGGCGGGCGGCGGAGCGGCCGCCGCGGAGCGACACCGGCGGGCGGCGGAGCGACACCGGCCGGCAGATCGACACCGGATGGTCCAGGCTCGTCGCAGGCGGCAACACCGTCTCCCGACCAGCTAGGACCGCAGGTCGTCAGGGCACCGGACGCCTAGACGTATGACCGGGACCAGACCTGGGCTGGCGCTAGAGCTCTTAGGGGGAAGAGGGGTCGGCACATTTAGATGTAGTACTATGATTTTGTATAAACTTTTCCCTTTGTGATTATGTATATTCCCTTGTGACTAATCCTTCGTCGTTGATTACATTCCCTTGTGATTATGCAACTTATTAATTTGTCGTTTTCCAAAACTTAAAAGTGTTTTAAATTAAAAAACTAAAAAAAAGACCCTACCGCCGAGCCCCACGGTGACGGGCTCCTGCCGCCGTGCCCCTCGGCGGCAGGGTCCTGGCGCCGCGATGCATGGCCTGGCGCAGGGAATAGGCTCCTGTCCCCGTGTCCCACGACGGCAAGGTCTTAATGCCGTGGGGTACGGCGTCAGGAGCCAGCCGCCGTGGGCCTCGGCCATATATACATTTGTCGAAAATTTTGATTCGACCATTTATTTTTCGAAAATCATGAAAAATTAAGTATCAAAACAAATTCTCAGAATAAGTTATTATTATAGCCAGAATAGTTTTGTATCTCATCTCGAACAAAAACAAATGTAATGTCATCTCGAACAAACAAAACAGAGTGTCAGAACAAATGAGAACAACTAACAAAACGAGCTCCTATTATAGCCGGAACGAACTTATCATGAAGAGCATATATTTTTAGAAGAATAAATATGTAAAAGAGAAAAATCATAAAGAATAAGAAAAATGACAAACATGAAAAAGATGAAGGAATAAAAATAAATAATTAATTAAATAAAGAGAATAAAGGGAACATAAAATGAATAGAGAAAAATAATCAAAAAAGGAGAAACGAAAAAATAGAGAAGCAGAGAAAAGGAATATATGAAATAGAATGAAAGAAAACAGCCCCAAAAAAGGAAAAATCGTAAAGAATAAGGAAAAATAAAAACATGGAAAAAATAATGTAAGAAAAAATAAAACCAACTAAATTATAGATGAGGAAAATTTATGAAAGAAAAATAAAAATAGAGAAAGAAACAAACAAATATTCACCAAGGTGGAAACTTTTATTAAAAGAAACAAGATATAAAAAAGATAAGAAATAGAAAAGATGAAAATTTAAAAAATAAAATAAAATTAGAAATAAATAAATAAAAAGAAACTAGAAATAAAAAACAAGAAAACCAAAAAAGGAAAAGGAAAAGAAAATAATAATAAAAAGAAAGAAATATAAACAAGAGAAAAATGAAACAAAAGAAAAAAGCACCCGCAAAGCCCAATGCCCCCACGCCCCCGCGGCTTTCAGCAACCCAACATCATTTTGTCCTTGAAGAGATACATAGTATTCCCGCCAAAAACATGTTAATTATTTGGAACTTCCTCAATTATATATATAATGCTCTTGTACTATATTTAGCTTCTCAAGTATATTGAAAAATATTTAGAAAATACATTGACATACAGTAAAATCTATAAATCTAGAAAAGCTATGACAATTTATCATTTGAAAAAGAAGGATTATTACATGAGACTCATACCGCGATTTATATTTAAAACTATTTAAATCCAACATTTGCACATGATAAAGCATAAACATGTGCATTAATTACCATTTAAAATAAAAGTTTAAACTAAATTAATAGGTAGGATCTTAAAAACTAAATTAGTGGCAGTTTAAGCAGAGCATGTGCGGGGAAAGCAGTGTGCAAAGTAACCGTATGTCGTTACACCCCATCATAAAATACTAATTTTATAGGTGGATTAAGCTCTATAAATCATCAAATACAAACTTGAAATTCTCATTTTTACACCGATGACAATGGTGTTGTTCGTTGTCTCCACAACCAATGCACTTGATACTAACTTCGATGTTTGATCGAGGAAAAAGCGTTTTTTTTAATTCATGAAGTATTAAACAATGTAACATTTATGTCTCATATTTTTGGGTGCAAAAGCAGCCCTTAGTCAATTTTTTTGATAACTTTTTATGGAATAACCAATTTAGTACTTTTTGTAGCTTTATATCTTCAAATTGACATATTATCATCACTAAGCACATTTGCATCGCTATGCAAGGACTAGTCAGATGATTACTTAACATAGATCACCATTAACATGACACTATCGTTAAACTAAGATGGGATGATAAATGCATTTTTTTAATTAGTTAAAGAATTGATTTGTACCAAACAAAACATCAGGGATGATGTCACATTTTTATAATATTTGAGGGATGAAATCACACTTTTCTATAGAATCTACATGCAAAGATTTGTTACGCGCACCAAGGGAAATCTCCCGTATCGTTTATGAACTTTGAAGGGAGAGCAACAAAGCTGACAAGAATTAAGCATTTAATTTGATTGCTAAAACACATGAAAAACAGTGACTACTATAATAGACACAAAGTTAACCAATTTTCTATTTATGCTATTTCACTTTTTAGTCTAGAATAATTAAATTTCATTCGAAATGGATACATGTATAAAAAAATAAGTGAACACAAAAATAACCTCAATTAATCCACCAATCCAACCCATAATTCATACTAATTTTCAATTATACTGAGGTAGACATATTCACGTAACCGTCTTGTCCTCTGTCATTAAAGAAAGACGAAACAATCATACATGACCTAATATAATTTACCACTAAGCTCTAAAGATAGACACGAATCACGACAAAAGATTAAAAAGCAACAAGCCCACAAGCCACTAATAAAACCTCTCAAGTGAAAGGAGATAAAAGAACTTTTCACTTAAAGCTGAATAAGACTGCCCTATTCTCATCTATTCTCAGTTTAGTTTCCAAATTTTGTCCAACTATTCATCACATCAATATTCTGACACTAATTAAGAGTATCAAATGTGGATTTATGACAAAACCCATGCTATAACACCCTTCTTATTTTTCGAGAAGAATCTAACTACCCTAATTACATCAGGATTAGACAACATCACATTATAGTAAACAATCTCTAATGACAGATTAATTAGATTGCATGGATTCGTCTCACGATTTCCCGTCCATAAGTGTAATCAATTTTCTAATTAGTCTATAATTAGTCCTCCTAATAAACCTTAAAAGAAGTCTTCCAACCAGTTGTGGCAACCCGCCTAGGAAAATACCGTACTATCACCTAGAACCAATCCACATTGGTCATTAAGCAATCTTGTCGTTAGTTGTCGGGTTAACGCCCGGTAAATCACTTGGGGATCATACAAAGGATCGAACATATGCATTAAAACTCACGTGAAGGCGAGTCCAGAGTACAACACCAATCTAAGTCCAAATTACCTTTGAGGGTGAAATTATTACAAACCATTGATCAAGACAATAAGTAAAGGTTCAGAGTTCGAAAACAGCGGAATAAAATAAACTAGCGCAATGGTAAACATCACAGGAGGCCATTTGTGATGTCATCACTTATCGTCATCCACCCGGTCAACAACACCTGCACAACAGTTTTAAAGCAAGGCTGAGTATACTAATACTCAGCAAGACTTAATCGTCGGGTGATATCTACATCACCAAACTCTAGAGATGAGAGGCTTTTGGCCGGTGGAGTTCTTTTGCTGAAAAGCAACAAAGAGTATGTCCTTACTTTCAATATTTTAGCACAATTTCTAGTGATTACCATTTCTAAGTGTGCCAACTAATTCAATCAAGAACTTCACAAACAATTAATTCATACAACATTATTCACCAAGTTCCATCATTACGGGATATCATGGCCAGTTGATTAAGCAGTCTCAGATAACGGTGAGAGGCCGACAATCGATTGATTTAAACCTTGCAAGTAGACCTAAACACACGGTAGGGTGTCCCCGCGAGGACAACCATCCAGGTAGTTCCCAAAAATCCTCGGGTTGGGATCAAATCTTACAATCCTGGGTACAAGGCTAACTGGCATACCCCGCGAGGCACCCAGTCTCACACATGCACCCCTTCCCGGTAGCTAGCCGAGTAGGTGAATACTCAAGAGTAGTAAGTGAGAGTTCCCGCACCACTTCATTAAGGTACTAGGCTTAACGGTCTCATTCTCGACAAGTGCTTAGTACGTTCAAAAGCTTAGCCCACGAGAGCCACTGGACCGGAGCCCAAATCCCATGCTCTTACCACATGAGCAATCCATTTATAAAGATCTTATGATTCCAACATAAGAATCTATTCTCGCGAGTGACGAACACCACTCGACTTGTACCAGTCCTATAGCATAGCAACTGTCGACCTAGCATACTAGTGATAGAGCATCGGTACCTAGGGATCATGCATCTAGGGTTTCAATTCAACTCCTGAAACGTAAATGCACAATCATAGCACGGTAATGGCATAATTTTAAAACACAGGTTAATGATCTGGGGCTTGCCTTTGCTGGCAAGGTTGGCCTTGGGCCCTTCTAGACCTTGGTCCAGGCCTTGAGCTACGAACACGTGTTGCAGCTCTTCGTCAGCACCTTCGTCTCCTCCTTCCAGTACGAGCGTAAATCTACCGTCAGGAAGATCTACACGAAGATGCACATGCAAGATTTATTTGATAATATTTAATTTAATTAACTACAATCAACAAATGACAACCATGGGGTGCATGGTTGACCACATTCACCTAGATAAAAAATACATTCAGCATACTCTTCCAAAAAGGAACAAGATGCGGTTCATTATTGATTACTCTTTTGATAGCGACTGTGTACATATATATGCAAATAATTTAATTTAAATTACACAAACAACATGGGGTTGGTCTTTACCTTTTAAAATGATTTTCAACACAACCTAAAGTCAGTAGGTGTGTAGGTGGTGATTTTTCCCATTTACTTTAATATATCTTAAGTGACTTCCATTACT
This sequence comes from Cenchrus americanus, assembly GCA_947561735.1. Taxonomy (NCBI): domain Eukaryota; kingdom Viridiplantae; phylum Streptophyta; class Magnoliopsida; order Poales; family Poaceae; genus Cenchrus; species Cenchrus americanus. The sequence continues at coordinate 218,319,836 of OX387241.1, read as the reverse complement.
TTTATGCATAAAACAATTTAATAAAATTCAGTGTAAAGGTTTATTAAGCAACAAACACTTATGCAAAGTCACTGAACACACATGCATGCTTAGGATGGCTAGGAAATTAATTATTTTGAAAATAACAAAAGCTAGCTATTGAAGCAAGATTAATGCATACAAAATAAATACTCATCAAATTGATTCCAACTTTTCCACACATGCTCTCTGGTCTAAAACTAAGCTAGGGATGCAACATATACACCTAGAACTATTATAGATCTTGAGTTATGTATTAACAAAGAAAATCAAGCATATTTCAAGAATAAATATTTTGAGAATTATAAAATTGTGATTAATTCACCAGAGGCGCCTTCTAGCATACAAAGACAACATGCAGAAGTTGGGCACAAAAATCTAATTATTTTTTGCTACAAAAATCATTTGGACAGATTCTGCATAAATAGAAAACAATTTATATAAAAAGATCCACAACATAACTTGGTGCAATTGTTGGTACAGGAGCTAGTAATAACACAACACACAACAAATCCAAAAATTAGCTACAGAGGACTTATGTATTTTGAGATACAACAGATCTAGTTTTTTCACATTTCTATTTTTCATGCAAAAACTATCAGTAAAAAGCATAGACAAGCTTTAAAAAAGTTGTAGTGTTTTTGACTAGAAATACAACAAAATTGAAGTTGCATTTTTTTGATGTTTCTACGATTTTCTATGCATTTTACAAGATTCTGCAAAACAGCCACACTATTCAAGATTCGAGTTTTCAGCCAGGCCCCCTGGAAGTTCTTAAAGAATCACAACCATGCCCTTGCTTTGCACTAAAGCCCCTGGAAACAACAGAGGTCCTGCAATTGGGTACCCGACCATGGCCAGTGGCGGTTCAATCGGAATTCCGGCGAGGTCCTGCCGGGGCTCGGCCGGGAAGCGGCTGGGGAAGGGGCTAGGGCTCACCTAGGGTCGGATTGGTGGTAGGAGACGAGCGGGGACGGCGCGTGCGACGCCGCACGACGATGCAGCTGGGAGGCGGCCGCTGGAGCTTGTGCCCCGGCGAAGGGGCGGCGGAGTGGAGCGGCTAGGGACCGACAAGGCTTCACCAGAGGCTGTGGGGAGGTGGAGAAGGGCTCAAGCAGCAAGGTGGCGACAGGAAAGTGGAGTTCGGCTCGCGGGCTCCAATGGCGGCCGGTGGCGAACCGCACTGGCATAGGCAACGGCGTGCTCGTGCGAGAATGGCCCTGGCCTTTTATAGGCGGCTCGCTGCTTCCGCTTGGAGTCCTAGCGCGCGCCAAGGGGGGAGGGGCTCGACCGCGGGCGGCCGGCATGCCCGGCGGGCGGGAGTCGGAGCACGCGCGAACGGCGACACGGCGCGTGGCACGCGGGTCTTCAAAGCGCCTCGGAGTAATCCCGGTCTCGGGGCGCGCGGCCTCGGGATGCGGCGGTGGGCCGGACGGCGAGGACGGGCGCGGTGCGCGCGGGCGCGCCGGCGCGCGCGACGTCGCATTCCGACGTCGATTCATTTCGGTGTACCCCGTTTCGACTGAGTTTATCTCAAAATTTTGCAAGTAAAGTGTATTAAGTGGTGAATAGGAAAGTTGTAGATCTCACTACCCTCTACAACTTTTGAAAAGGCTCTATGGTGTTTTTCTCAATAGATTTTGCACAAATTGCTGCCAAACTGTGAATGCCACTCTGTTATGGTGAATAGGAGCTGCTGGCAGTTGACCAAGTTTTTCATCCTTTTCCACTCAAAATTTGAAATGCCATTCAACATGAAAGTTGTGTCTCTCGAAAAACTAGACAACTTTCATATTGGGAGATTTTGAAGTGTTTAGGTGAAATTTGGAGAACGCGGCAAAAGTTCCGGAGGACGTTCAAAGATTAGAGTTTCGGTGGGGTTTGACCGTGCCTTTGACCAAGGGTTGATGTAACGCTCGCGTTTTTAGCTCCTAATAAATCACCTAATAAATCACGCGTGTTTTCAAAACTTTCCCGCTAAGCTCATTTACCCCCCTTTCGAAACCCCGGTCACCTTCTCCCTCTCTCACCCTCGGCGCGCGTGCCGCGAATCCAGCCGGCACCACCCGCACTCGGGCCGTCGCTCGTCGTGTGCCGCCCCGAAGACCGCGGTCGGCCACCACGCCGGGAATCCCGCGCACGCCGCGGTCCCGCCGGCCGGTCCGCCTCGCCATCACCACCGTCCCGAAAATCACGCTGACGCCCGGAAACCGGAAAACCCCGCAAATCCTTTCCCCTAATTTCCCAAGAAACTCTCCTAATTTTTTCTAAACTCTTTCCTATTTTTCCTATTTCTTTTCCTCTTCCTATTTTTCTTCCTTTCTTTTCCTATTTCTCCTTTTTCTTCCTTTTCTCATTTTCCTTCCTTCTCTTTTTCTTTTCTTCTCTTTCCTTTCTTTCCCCCTTCCTTCTCCTTCCTTGGCCTGCGCCGCTCCCTCCTGGCCCGTGCGCCAGGCGCCCGGCCCCCCTCTCCGATCCCGCACGCCACCCCCACCCCCCCCCCCCCCCCCCCCGCGCGCCCGGCCGCGTCGCCGACATGTCCCATCCGCCGGACGCGACCCGACCCCGCAACACGGAGCCGGACCGCCATTACTCCCCTGCTCGACCGGTCACCGCCACCACCGCAAGCCACCGCGCCGGCCTTGCTCCACCACCGCACACGCCGCGCCGAGCTGTCCCTTCACCTGCGCAAGTTGACCCGCCGCCGCTCGTGCCGTCTCATCGCTTGACGCCGCAAAATCTGGCCGGGCATCGAGAAGCCGCTCGAGCTCTGCCGTCGACCTCCCCGCCAGAAATATCTCCCCCGAACCGACCTCCTCGCGCCTATAAAAGGCCCTGCGCGGCTCCCCACCTCGCCACGCACCGCCCCAACCGAGCCTCCCTACCGTTAACACCAAAATTTGGTAAGGTAAGGAGTCCGATTTGTGGGTCCAACTCGGTGAAGAATCCGTTCGGCGGAAGGAAGGTTTCTTCGGATGAATTCGGCGAAGAGTCCGCGGTCGGCAATTTGCTTCCGTTCGGCAAGGAAACTGTTGCGCTGATTTTGCGGGATTGCGTGGTGACGTGGCCCGAGCGGAAGGGACGAATGGATGGATAAGCGATCGCACTTAGAGATAAATTAGGTATCGAATCCATTCGAGGTCATGCTTAACAGGGTATAAATATGGACCCTGAATGTATGTAACAGATATTCGAAACATTCTCAATACAAACCGGCTTTACGCCAAACCCTAGAGTCCTTTGTCGTGTCGTCGAGTTCTTCGAGAGGATTCATCGATCCGTCGACCTCCGTGAGTACCGGCAACCTTGTATCATGTCTAGTATCATGCGGTGGATTTAGATTTGATGCAAGTAGTCTTGTTACCATGCTTAGTGTCATGCGGTAGATTCAAGCTTGTTTCAAGAAGGTTTCTTGTTAGATCATGAGCCATGCGGTAGGCTAAGATCTAGCTCGAAGCTAGTTATTGGCTCTATTGGATTTTGGCAAGATTCAGTGGATTCATTAAGTTACCCCGTGTCGCTTTGAGTTATACTTTATGTTTAAATTCATGTAACACCTTTTTGCCCAATTTAGATTGATTTGGATCGGCTCTATCTCTTCTGATGATCCTTATGCGGCTCAAGTTCGTACCCATAGCTTTAATAGCATGTGGATCACGTGTTCCTTAATAGCCGAAACCGAATCGATCTAGGTTGTTACATGTTGCGGGTTCAAGCTTGCCAAATCTTGTATAAATCTTAAAGGAACCGGGTATCATGCGGTAGATGCAGGTTTTTAGGGTTGTTTTTGGAGCTAGTCATCCGGTGGATTAGATTTCAGTTCAATCTGATAGATTTATCTTGCTTGGTAATGCTCGTTCCTTCTTCATGGATCCCGATTCGGCTGTTCAGCTGTATTCGGCTATGCTTTCATGAGTAAAACGTGCTCATAAGCTATGCTTTAAGTATTGTATGCTTTTATCTTTCCATATTTAGATTGTATCAAGCGGTGGATAGATCTATTTGTGGACGGTGGTTTGATTTCAAACAAGTTGTATCATGCGGTGGATAGATTTGTTTGATATCATGCCCGACGGGTCTTGAAGTATCTAGACATGCGGTAGACTAGCGCTTTGGGCCTATGCATGCTTGTTTATTACATATTTATGATCATGTTTTTACTTCATTTATTGTTCAACATTGTTTATCATGGGGATCGGTCATGGCTTTGCGCACGTGCATTTTTATCCGGATAAAGACCGATCTATCGTCATGCTTACATCATCTATTCGGCTATGTTACTTTTTGCACTTTAAAGCTCCCAAATGGTTTCTAGTTTGCTTTGCGAATAGCTCTTTATAGCTATATGTCATCCCACTTGGCTTTCTAGCCGTAAATATGGAACCTGCTCGGTACCACCCGCAAGTTCCAAGCTTTGGAATTTAACTACTTTGTCTTTTGTTAATTTTCGGGGAAAATTGACGGCACGTCTTGTGATCTCTTCGCATGTGAAGCTAGCTTGTTCGGCTTGCGTGTGTGCTTGGCGTGAGGTGCGATTTTACGTCAACACACTTTTTGGCAAGCCCGAAGTGGGACGAATAGCCGAAAATCGGGATGCTCGACATCGGTGACATTATGGATGTCAACATCGAAGATCTCTCTCCGAACAAAGAAGCAACGGCTAAAGGATGCGCGGATCGGTTCCAACGAAGTACTTGCTGTCATTTAAAAAGAACAGGAGTGGCGTCCCATACCTCAAAAATGAGATGCCTAGGGTTCTATTGCCAGGAGAGAGTGACGCTACAACTCGGCGAGAAGAGGGAGGAATGCATGCAAGCGTTTCGAGACGCCGCGATGATGTGCTAAGCGAGGCATCATAGAGCTTTCCGGGTGCGTTCAAATAGATGATGGTGGCTGTTTTCGGCCGGGCATGGAGCAAGTATTCAATCGAGCACCCCTTCGGGGAGGCACCGTGGAGATTGGAGAGTCCGGTTCTCGACCACCATTGCGAAGCCGGCCCGGCCCGGCCTCCTCCGCAGAGCGTTGGAAGCCAAGTCGTCCAGCCTCCTCCACAAGGCGCTGGAGGTCGACCAGTTCAACCCCCTCTGCAGGCCGTAGGAGGACAGCCAGTCCAGCCACCTCCGCAGGGCAGCACAGGTCAACCTATGCAACAGCCGAACCCATATTAGCCCACGTATGGGGAGTTGGCATTTGGCTCGTCTGGAGTTCCACTTGCTTCCGCCTATAGGATTGCCCCAGCTAGCAATAGACGAGAAGAATTTGTATGGTGGAGGCTACCACGAAGTGATGAACTATGGTGCCATCGATGCTCTCCCGAATCCGGGCTACGGCCCAAAGCAACGGGCGTACGGGAGGATGATATCCTCGGCTCGAGAAGATGGCCGACTTGATGCGAATCAATTTGGCCTCAAACCTAAAATGCGGGGACCTACCTACACGCCTCCGTTCCCGGAGTGGTATTACAATGTGATCCTTCCGCCAAGAGTAAAGCCTCGATGGAATTTACAAAGTTTTACGGGCGGGATGACACGAGCACGGTGGAGCATATTGCTCGCTATTTGATGCGGCTCGGAGAGGCCTCACCTGAAGAGGCGTTCGGGGTCGGTACTTCCCCATGTCACCGACGGGGCCCGGCGTTCCAGTGGTTCTCATCTTTGCCTCCCCAATCAGTTGGCAGATGGAGGGAGCTGGAGCGAAAATTCCACGCCCATTACTTCAGCGGTAGCACGGAGAAGAAGCTCATCGACCTCGCCACTCTGAAGCAGAGACATAGTGAGACGCCTTTGGAGTTCCTCAGGAGGTTCAGGGAAATCAAAGGCATGTGTTTTTCGTTGAATTTGCCAGATGATCAGTTGGCCGACATGGCCGTTGCAGGGATGCTACCGGCCGTACGAGAAAAGCTGTTTGATATGGAGTTTGATAACCTGGGTCAGCTATCCCAAAAGCTGTCATTGATGAGCAACCAGTCTTACGGGTTTAAGGACACCAGGTTCGGCAAACAACACGACGTAGCTGAGATCTACAATCAGTTCCTGGAGAAGGCCGATCAAATGGAGGACTCTGACGATGACCGGAGAAGTGGCCGCTGCTGAGATCATGTGGGGGAAGGAACCGTTGACCATGAATCGGCCGGGTCAAACAGACCAAAGGCACATACGACTTTGACGTCACTAAAGCCGATAAGCTGTTTGAATTCCTGGTGAAAGAAGGCCGAATCAAATTGCCTGAAGGGCATTCCATGCTTCGGCTCCGATGGAGTAAAGGAGAAGCGTTACTCGCGGCTTCCATGACAGAATTCTCACTCCATCAACGACTCCAGGGTCTTCAGAATGAGGATCCAGAGGGCTATCCAGGAGGGTCATCTCAAGTTTGACAACAAGATGAAACCGGACGACCACCCTTTTCCCCGTAACATGATAAGCTTTTCCGTCAACATGGTGACAAATGCCGAGGAAAAGGGCAAGGTCAAAGTCTTGACTTCAGCCCGTGGCAAGGCGGGATGGAGCACTAGACCCCGTAACGTCAAGTGACCTTGGAGCAGGTTCATGGTGAAGCCTCTCGCGTTCTCAAGAGCCATGTCGAGATCGGGGAGTCGTCCGGGGGCAAAACCCGGGGTGACTACGCGCATCCTCCTCAACAAGTGGCGGCGCCGGCCCAGAGAAAGAGCGCTACCGTAAACGAAAGCACGAGGAGGAGAGACGCGGGGCCAAAGAAGAAGCGCGCGAGAGATTTGGAGCAAGATACGCGCGAGCAGAGCGCGCACATTGGCGGTGCGCATTCTTTAGGCACCGCCGGAACGAGGGGTTGAAGCTTCCTACGGCGAGAAACCGCCCCGAGTGCGGCGATAGGTACTTTGAGTATAGGCGAGAAAGCGCCAATCGCCGATCCGTCCATGAAAGGATTGGAAGGATGCATCCCGGTGGGGGATCGGCGTCAAAAAATTGAAATCATCGATCATCCCGGGAAGAGGCAAGCTGATTTGAGATGGGCCGATCGGGAGGAAGACGAGGACGAGTACGTCCGGCAAAAGGGGCAATGGTGCCCGCCCGGTTTAAGAAAGAGTCAAAAAAGGAGGGTTCAACGTTTGAGGAACCGCGAACCGAAGCAAAGGGGATCCGGACGAGACGGGTGTGGCGTCCAATGGACAAACCCGAAGGATCAAACCGTTCGGCTCCGCATGTATGGTATATTTTCTCGCCGAATGAGTTTATGGCTCCCGCTAATCGGGTTGTGCAGGAAGAAACGTCCCCGGACGATGAACAACTTGGGGGGCTAATGGCGCAACCGGTGCCGGCCAAGCAAGCCACCTTCGACAAACCGGCCAAAAATAGACACATGAGGCCACCTGTACATGAAAGGATACGTCAATGGCAAGCCATTGACCAAGATGTTTGTCGACGGCGGAGCGGCAGTCAACGTAATGCCATACACCACTTTCGGGAAGCTTGGCATGGGCCCCGGCGACTTGACACCTACGAGCATAATTACGAACGATTTCGCCGGGAATCCTTCGGACACCAAGGGGTGCGTCCACGTGGATCCGATGATTGGGTCCAAGACATTGCTCACCACCTTCTTTGTCATCGAGGGCAAAGGAGCCTACGCCCTCGCTTGGGCGGGGCCGGATTCACGCCAATTGCCGTGTCCCATCCACCATGCATCGGCGGCTCATTAAATGGGTGGATGACGATATTGAGGTGGTCCAAGCAGATGACTTAGTGAGCGTCGCAAATGTGGAACAACCTTTCCGGAATATCGGGGTATTGATCGTTTCTCGGAAAAGACCGGGGAGAAGGTCCTATTGAGCTCGTTGTCGGCGGCGATCAACAGCCGATTCAAGCGCTTGGCTCTTATAGCAATTTTTAATGGATCATCCCGTCGATGGTACCGACGGCAAGTTGGGGCGAGGATTCATGTCGGCCGATAAATTGGAAGAAGTTGACATTGGAAGCGGTGACAACCCAAGGCCGACATTTATCGGTGCAAACTTGCAATCGGGCTTCGGGGAGGAATTGATCAAGTTGCTTAAGGAATACAAAGATTGCTTCGCTTGGGACTATTCGGAGATGCCCGGACCGGACCGTTCCATTGTTGAGCATCGGTTGCCAATCAAATCCGGTTTTAAACCATACAAGCAACCTCCCGGAAAATCTACAAAGATGAAGTATTGGCCGATGTGAAGAAAGAAGTTGAAAGATTACTTGATGCAAACTTCGTTCGGCCATGAAGATATACGGAGTGGATCTCTAATATTGTCCCCGTCTACAAGAAGAATGGAAAGATGAGGGTCTCGCATAGATTTGAGGGATTTAAACGAGCTACTCCTATGGATAGTTACCCCATGCCTATTGCCGATTTGTTGGTTGACGCCGCCGCCGGACACAAAGTTATCGGTTTCATGGATGGTAATGCGGGATACAACCAGATTTTTATGGCAATAGAAGATATATCAAAGACAGCCTTCGGTGTCCCGGTCACATAGGCTTGTTTGAATGGATAGACATGACATTTGGGTTGAAGAATGCCGGTGCAACCTATCGGCGAGCCATGAATTACATCTTCCACGAGTTGATCGGCAAAATCGTTGAAATTTACATTGATGACGTTGTGATCAAGTCTTTGAATCATGACACACATCTGGAAGACGTGAAAAGAACCTTGGAATGCACCCGGAAGCATGGTTTGAAGATGAATCCAAACAAATACACTTTTGGGGTATCAGCTGGAGAGTTCTTGGGATTCTTGGTCCACGAAGGGGGGATTGAAGTTGGCAAGAAAAGCATGAAGGCCATTGATGAAGTTGTCCCTCCAACTAATCTCAAGGAGTTGCAATCACTGCTCGGCAAGATTAATTTTGTAAGGAGATTCATCTCAAATCTGTCACAAAAGGTTTTGTCATTTTCTCCATTGCTGAAGCTTAAGAAAGACCGTGAAGTTCACGTGGGGCGACGAACAACAAAAGGCTTTTGACGAGATCAAGCAATATATGAAGGAACCACCGATCTGGTCCCTCCACAGTTGGTTAAGCCTTTCAAGTTGTACGTGGCGGCCGATACCCAAACCATTGGATCGGCCCTTATTCGAGAATTTGAAAGAAAGGAGCGGGTAGTAGCATATCTTAGCCGAAAATTACTTGATCCCGAGACCAGGTATTCGGTACCGTAGAGAAACCGTGCTCGTGCGTGTACTACTCGTGTACAAAATTTCGGCACTACTTGCCGAATGCCGAATGCGTTGTATACTCCAAGTTTGATGTAATAAAGCACATGTTATCTATGCCAATTTTGAATGGCGGGATTGGCAAGTGGATCTTGGCTTTATCGAGCTTGAATTAAAGTTCGAATCGGCAAAAGCTATAAAAGGTCGGATCATTGCCGATTTTATAACCGAACACCGTGATCCATCGGTTGATTTGCTTGAAATTACTCCTCGGGCTTTGTTTTTCGATGGATCGTCATGCGGTAAAGGTGGGGGAGTAGGGATTCCGTTAATTTTGCCCGCAGGTGAGATGTTTGAGTTTTCTATCCCTATCCACCCCACCGTCACGAACAATCGAGCCGAGTACGAGGCATTGCTTCGGGGGCTTCAATATTTGAGAGAAGCCGGGGCCGTTTTAGTTGAAGTTTATGGAGATTCGAGCTAGTAATAAAGCAATTGAACGGCCAATACGAATGTAAAAGTGATGCGGCGAGGAGTTACTACGAAGAATGCGGGGAAATCTTGAAGAGCTTTCCGTTGGTAACTCTCAAAGATATTTCTAGGGAACACAATGAAGAAGCAAACAGATTGGCTCGGAGCGCTTCCGGTTATAAAGAGAATCAAGAAGTGTTTGCCACGTAGAGATATGTGCGCCGGGAATGGATCTTGCGGAAGATGATTGGAGAAAAGAGATCATTGACTATTTGAAAGAGCCATCCCGAAAAGTCTCCGGAAGCTCGGTACAAGGCCATAAAATTTGTTCTTCTCGGATGATAGTTTGTTTTACAAATCATTAGATGGGGTGTTGTTATGATGCCTGGGTCCAGAAGAAGCCAAAAAGGTGATAAGTGAAGTGCATGATGGGATATCTGGAGCACACCAATCGGCCTACCGCATGAAATGGGTTATCAGGCAAGCCGGGTGCTTTCGGCCGACGATATTGGAGGACTGCTTTGAGTATTACAAGGGATGTCAAGACTGCCAGAGGTTTGGCAATATTCAAAGAGTTCCTGCATCAACATTGAATCCCATTATCAAGCCATGGCCATTCGGGGGTACGGGGTATAGACTTGATTGGCCGATTAATCCACCATCTAGCAAGGGGCATAAGTTTGTGCTTTTGGCTACGGATTACTTTACCAAATGGGTTGAGGCGGTTCCACCGAAGAAGGTAACATCAGAAAACATGGTTGAGTTTGTCAAGGAACACATCATCTATCGATTTGGAATCCCTCAAACAATCACAACTGATCAAGGAGCCCAGTTCGTATCCTTGGAGTTCAGGGAGTTTGCCGAAAGCATGGGGATCAAGTTATTTAATTCTTCTCCTTATTATGCCCAAGCTAATGGTCAGGCAGAGGCTTCTAACAAGATCATGATCAAGCTTATACAAAAGAAGATCGACCAGAAGCCAAGGAGGTGGCATTCGGTACTCAGTGAAGCTTTGTGGGCTTACCGAATGGCCCCTCATGGAGCCACAAAGACATCTCCTTATGAACTGGTGTATGGGCACCATGCGGTTCTGTCTTGGGAAATACAATCAGATTCTAGGAGAGTAGTTTTGCAGAAAGATTTAAGCTCCAGAGATTACAGTGTCTTAATGATGGATGAATTAGAAGATTTGCACATGATCCGTCTTAGGGCGCTGGAAAATATTGAAAAGAACAAGCTGCGGGTTGCCAAATATTACAACAAGAAAGTAAAAGCCAAGCAATTCGCAGAAGGGGATTTGGTTTGGAAAGCTTTACTGCCGATTGGAACCAAATACAATGAATTCGGCAAATGGTCCCCTAACTGGGAAGGACCCATTCGAGTGGTCAGATGCGTACCTGGCAATGCCTACATGTTAAAAACTTTACTACGAGAAGAATTTTCCGCTACAATAAATGGAAGATATTTGAAGAAATATTATCCTAGTATTGAAATCGATCGGTGATCACCAACATTGGGATTACATGCATCCGATACGGAATAGCCGCGCTCAAGAATGAGGCCGCCTTCGAACAAAAATTCCCAAACGAGAGGGAATGGCCGCCGCCTAGATGCATTGCCCTTAGCGCGAAACTACATTACAAATGCTTCTTGCGGGTTTACACCTAACAACCCTAGTGATCGGGACTACGAGGAGGTGGGAAGCGAAGGCCCGTCGTAACAAGCGAAAGTATGATTCGATCTTTTCTTTGCTTCTTCTCGTCGCTCCCTCTTCGGTTGCCCCGGACCACCGTGACGGCAACTTGGAATGCGTGGGGATGACCATGATTTGCTTGCCTCCACCAAGCTGTCCCAAGCCGCTTTCGGGTTATTGTACCTAGCGAGAGACATCCGGGACGGAGGAGTGGCCATTAGGGGCAAAGATCCGGATGTGAGCACGGAGTCAAGAAGGAGTTGGAGATATTTACCTCCTACTAGTGCCTCCAAAGCCATGCGACGCTCGCGCTCGGCACGGCAACGAGCGATGATGTACCGAGGTCGTGCTCCGTGTGCCGAACGCGGCGGCGCGGTTGATGGCCGATTCTCTGCTCGGGCGTGGCATCCTCTCGCTTCAAGAGAGGAATCGGAGGAGATGTACTCGGGCATGTCTTCGGACCCAATGATTTCCTCGGGGAGCGCGATCAAGGCCGAAGGAGAAAAAAACGAGAGAGGAGGTAAAACACGAAACCACATGAGGAAACAAGAATCAAATCAAAGGAAGACTCACTCTCGAATCGTGCGTTTCTTTGGGATGCTGCCCTCCTGGGGCTGCTTGCCTTTGTCCATGGCCTTGGGGTTTTTTCTTCTGAGAGCAGGAAAAAAGATGAGAAGTGATGGATGAGTGTGCGAGTGGATTTGCAGGGCATCTCAGCAGGCTATTTTATTGACTGAGAGAGTGCATTGGGAGTGATGACTGGCTGGCGTACATTATTGGAATACCAAGCGGCAGGGTTTCCTCCCCGAATGCGAAGGGTTTTTCGCTTCACGGTGCTTGTGGATTGCCGAATCGAGGATTTTCTCGTGGGTATTGCGCCAAGGGACCTCTGTTTTTGCGTGTTCGGCTCAAGCGAGTTCCCGAATACGTTTAAGGAGAAACAAGATTCACAGATGCAAACACGAAAAAATCATCATAGTACAAGCACGAGAATTAAAAGTTCTTTATTTGTTGCCGATATCAAACATCCCCGATACAATCTAATCAAAGAGCCCGTTTAACACGGACCGGGGATGAGTGAGTTCGGCAATGGCGTCACCGTGGGCGTCGAGGCGCTCCAAGATGATCTCGATCTCGTCGATGTCTTCCGGTGCGCCGCCCGAAGCCGCGCGGCTCGGTGGAGTAGTCGACGTCGGTGTGCGTCGCCATGGCGCCAAGCCCAAAGTGGTGCCCAAGCGGATGCCGTGGGTGGCCACTTCATCCACGCGGTGTTCCACCGCGGCAAGGCGCTCTGCCGGCGTATCTCCGCGGGCGTTCACCATGTCAGCCAATTGCTCCACCAGCATTTTTAGATGGTTTAGCTCAGCGTCACGGGCTGCAAAATGCAAGATAAAGGTGATTAGTATCAAAAGCCAAGTTGGATTAGGGAGCGGTTCCAGAGTCGTACCGTCAATGGTCGCCAGCAGCTGCTTGCGCTGGTCCTCCCACTCCAGTTCGGCTATGCCAGCCTTTTTGGAGACGTCTTCCAGCTCGCGCTGGGCCACCTCCAGCTCCGCCTTGAAGCGGAGAGCATCAAGTTCCCCGTAGGCACGGGGGGAGTAGTGGTCCGACTCCGAGGAGTCGTCCGGCGAGGGCCGACCGGTCGGTGCGAAGATGGATTCCATTGAATGAGCTCGAAGCGGACATGATCGTCAAAAACAAAGAAGGGATCAAAGACGAATCGTAAAAGTTGACGATTATTGCCTCCGACGGCACCGGCGCGACTCCCCTCCACCTTGTCGGTGGCGCGGCGCCCGTTGTTGCTGCTCGCCATGCTTCGGGATTTGCGCCGATTGGAAAAAGAAGATTTGAGGTTGGCGAAGATTTGAGGGCTAAAGGCTTGGTGAAAAGTCGGGGGCACCTACGGTTTTCATTTATAGGCCTGGCGAAGCAGATCGTGGCCTCAGATCGTGGCCTTGGATCGTGGTGCGTATCCCAAAAAACTGGGAAGGTGGAGAGGTGTCCTTGACCAATCCGCCGTCAGGTCGTTTGGAGTCCAAGGCTGAGTCGTATTCGGTTGACTGGCTCGGCTAAAAGGAAGTTAAGGTGCCATTCGGGTATGGCACTATCTGGCTACTGATTACCGAATGGATCGTTCAGCGTTGCAATTAAGGACGTACAAAGAAAAGGGGAAGTAAATTTACAGAAGCAAGTGTTGCAAGGGCGATCAGGTTCGGTTACACATCGACCAGTACAACTAAATGTTCAAATACTTTGCGATCACATTGTAGGCATTTGATACTGTTTGGTGAATATCGTCCATCCGCTCCTGGTAGTCTTTCTGGGCGTTGGACAGGATGGTGAGTTCTACATTACATTGATTCACCTCAGCTATGGCCGATGTTGCTTCCTCTTTGATCTTCTCTATCAGTTCGGGAAGTTCGGCTATCTTTTTGTCGTCAGCTTCTATTTCTGCTGATAAGCTTTTCAGCTCTGCCTCCAGTGCGGCCTTTCTGGCGATTTTCAACTCACGAGCAGCTTGCAGATTGGCCAATATCCGTAACACCCAAAATTCCATCACTTAAAAAAAATGCTAGCAACAATTAGAATTTTTATTCTAAGGATTAATGAATTTGAATAATTAAATTTGCCTTTAAATATATGCAATAATAATTAATTAATTTAGAATTTACCAAGTGATTGTGCATCATGTTGAATGCATGGGCTTTTGATTGATTGTGTGGTTTAAAAGTTGGTTTAAAAATTTTGAAAGGATTTTGAGTAAAAGTTTGAAAAAGAATGAGAGAAAAGGAATTGAAAAAAAAAAGAGAGAAAGAAAAAGAAAAAAAACCAAACAAACAAAACACCCCAACAAGCCCAACCCACCATTTAACCGCGCGGCCCGAGAACCGGCCCACCTTACCCCGCGGCCCGCCTACCTCTCTCTCTCTCACTCGCGCGCGGCCCCGACGCGTGGGGGCCCACCCGTCGGGGCCGCCTTCAACCTCCCGACGCCGCCCCGTTCCCCCCCGCCCCCCGCCGGCCGCGGCTCCGCCCGCGCCCCCTCGCCTCCCCGCGCCACTTCCCCTCCCTCCAAGTGCGCGGAACACCCAACCGACGCCGCCCAAGCCGACCCCGCCCCTTCCTCTCCCCGAAACGGCCGCCCACCGAGCCGCTCGCCATCAATGGCGGCCGCCGCCATGCCCGCCGTCCACCGCCTCGCCCGCGGCTCCTCCACTTCCCCCACCACCTATAAAACGCCGCCCCCGAGCTCCTCTCCACCTCGCACCGCTCAATCGAGCTCATCTCCCCCTCTACACCGCCGCCCCCAAGGAACCCGAACCGGCCCGCGCCTCACCGCCGATCCGCTCCGCCGCCGCCTCTTCTTCCCCTACAAGCGGCTTGGTGAATTCCCCCTCCTCCCCCCTCTTCGTTTTAGTGCTTTCCTCTAGTTGATTAGAGCACCGTAGCGCTTTTTAGGGTTGCTCCGGCGAGCCGGCCGCGAGCGCCGCCGCCCTTAGCCGCGCGCCGCCGCAACCACGGTGCCCAAGCCGCCGCCTCCCTTAGCCACCAACCCGCCGCGGCCTTAGATCCTCGATCCAACGGCCTAGATCTAATAGAGCCCCGGGTCAAACGAGCCTTACCGGTCAAACTAGGGTTTGCCGGCAAATTTGCTAAAGAGTCCCCGACCTTTTCGCTATTTACAAGCCGGTCCTTCCACCATGCAAAAGCCTAGCAAGTTAGTCCCTGGTTTTTATAGAAAAGCCCTAGCCCTTTCAAAATTTCTCAACCGCAGTCCAAAAAGCCCTTTTTGCACCTAGGACCTCTAGGATATATTTATAATTATGTTTTAGCCCCTGAATTTTTATAGAAAACCCCCTAAGGATCATTTACTTTTACAAAATAGTCCCTAAAATTCGTTTTAATCATAACTTTTCCGTCCTAGCTCCGATTTAGGTGTTTTTGGTGTCCACGCGATTGTCTCAACAAGCACGTTAGTTTTAGAAGCTTGTATTAAACTTTTAGCAATGTTTGATGTACTGTTTTATTTATTGTTTGTTTTTCTTGTGTGATCGTAGAGGACGTGCCGTTCGAGTTTGAGCGAGAGCCGAGCTTTTGAAGAGATTGAACCCCGCTTTTAGGAGAAGAAGGCAAGTGGATTTCCCCCCTGCATACTCTTTTTGTCCTAATAACTTGCATGTTATCACACTTTAAATTTTATCGTTGTGCATAAATTTTGATGGGAAATGCCTATTAAGGAAATGACTAGATTTTAATCCTTATACCTTGCATACCTTGTTTTAAATAAATGTTTGGGTAGATAAAATGCTTAGATGCTATACTTTGGGAATGGAAGCCATCTTTTAAAATGTTGAATTTAAATGGAATTTGTGTTTATGATAATTTCAAGAACATATAACTTAAAACATGGAGAACCACCCGGAAAACAAGGCAACCACGGTCCACATGGCTCGGCTTAGCCAAATAATTAGGAGTGTAAAATATCTAATAGCCCTTGTCCGGAAGGAACACAGGGGGCTCCGGGTTGCAGGGGTATAGCCCGGTCCTTTTGGGGTAGTAGCCTTTGCTAAGGTGCTGACCACTAGGGAGGGTTATGGTCCGCCCTGAGCTGTAACTGTAGTGGGATATTGGTGTTTTGCACGCCTTTGTAAAGGCTTCGTAGTGAACCCCTTGCCACTCACCTCGGAAGTGTTTAAGGGCTTTGCAAACCCGGGCAGGATGGGGAACACGAACTGTGGGTAAAGTGTACAACCTCTCGAGTGAAAACTGATCGATCAGCCGTGCTCACGGTCAAGAGCGACTTGGACCCTCACATGATAGTTTACTAGAAATGGATTTCAATTTGTGGTTTACTTATGATTTGGAGGAACAGTCTTGAAAAGCTAAGTTTTGGGGTGGTATATACTTACACTTAGTAAATAGGTGCTTGCTAATAAAATTTGACCAACTTAAAATGCTTACCGCCGAAACCCTAGCCTACCCTTGATAGCTTTGCATTTTCCCCCACGGCCGAGTACCAACCATAAGTGTACTCACCCTTGCCATATGTGTTCGAAAGGAGGATGCGGGAGCAGAGTTCTTCGACGAGTTCGATGGATTCGAGGCTTGCGTTGCCCCCAAATCGGGAGCTTGTGAAGTTGGAGACGATGTTCCATCGTCTAGCTATCGATGTTCGTATTTAGACCTTCGTGTCTATCGATGAGTGTAATAAATTAATAAACCTCTCTATGTACGTTTTGAGCATTGTACTATGATATTACACTCATTTGTCTATCATATGTGTGAAAATTGTGGTTATGGCACACATATGAGATGCATTCGCTTTTCTTCGGAAAACGGGTGTGACAATATCCCTTTGTGACTCTCGGTTGAGATTGTGCTCCCTTCACGGCTTGTTCGGCTTTGGCTTTCTTTTGTTCAACAGCCGGGCGGGAGGACACATTTCTCAGAGCTCGTCTTATGGCTACATAGTGAACATCCAAACCGAGAGATGGGTTCAAGTGAGGTCTTGATATCCTCAGGGAGTTCTTGGCTGATGGGTCCAAGCATTTCCTCGAAATGATCGAGATCTCTGATTTGATCTCGAGCGTCTCTCTGCACCCGGGCAAAAATTTACTTGAGCTTTTCTTGTACTTCCTCCGACGAGGCTTGGGGCCCTCCTTCCCTTGTCTCGGCAATTGGATTATCCTCCATTGATGGGTTTGATGATGACGGAGCTCGATCCCGAAAGAATAACATTGCCGAGTCGGGAGTGTTGGAAAATAAGATAAAGATAACGGGGTTAAGTGCAAGTGTTTACCTCACGCCTAACTTCCTGAACTGGAACAGGGTTTTGTTCAGTTTCAGGGGCGATTTCTGGAGCCACTGGTGAAGGAGGTGCTCGTGGCAGAGCTGAAGCTTCGTGTGAGGGGGTGCCGATACGGTCTCGGCAACTCGAAGCTTCCGGGCCGGAGAGGAGATGGATTTACCTCTGCTAAGGTTGAGGTTTCTGCCTGGCCAATAGGGGATTGAGCCCTTGAAGGACTTGAAGGCTCGGTTGGATGGGAAAGTTCATCTCCGGCGAGGTTGGTGTTTCGTCCGAGCGAGGGGGTGATTGAGTCCCTGATGAAGATGAGATCTCTACTTGGGCAGATGGCTCGCCCTTGGTGGACTTGCATGTTGAGAGACAGGGACATCCACAAGTTGATCCACCATTGTTTCTTCTGCAAGTACCAGATTAAGGGTAAATGCCAGTGTTGGTCTTTGAGGAAGGAGTAATAAAGGTCATACCAGTGGATGGAGCATTGGCAGGTTCTGAAGCTGAGGATTGCTGAATTTTAGTCTGAAATCGCACAAGATGAGATTTATCAGAAAAGAGTAATCTTGTGATCAAGAGAGAGGAAATTTTACCTCAATAAGGACTTTCTTGATGGTTCTTCTCTTCTTGGCAGTTGGAGGTGCGATCAGAGACAGGCCTTGCCTCTTGTCAGCAGTAATACTGGACAAAATTGGGTCTGTTGTAGCATACCTAGCCATCGCTTGAGCCGGGGTTGGTGATCTAAATCCCAATGCTGAGATTGGGCATACTGCATTGTAAGCAATCGCCCTGGCTAGAGGGGCAGGCACTGTGTTCTGTGGGTAAAAAATCAAGATCATGGTTAAAGGAAGAAATGTCTGATTTGAGGAAAGGGACAATCATGTTACCTCTGAAGTTGGCTGAAAATCAGGCATCAGTTCTATGCAAAATAAGTGCACAGGCTCACTGAAAATATGGTCATGGAATTCTTGCCACCAGGAGTTGAAGGTGGGGTGAGCTACTGTTGTAGGTGTGAAGGGCCGTGTGTAAACGGTTGGACCGCATACATACCGAAAAACCCCGCTTTGGTTTGAGTGAGTTCTTTGATTTCCTCTCCGGATTTGAGGAATTCATGCGAAATAGTCTTGGGGGCATCCGGCCACATCCAAGTTGTCGAGCCATCATATTTGGCCGGTAGTATTCGTAAGTGTTCGTGGTTTAACCTCCCTCCACTAAATTCGACTGCGTGAATGCAAGGATGGATGAGGATATTGAGGATTTCCCGGAAACCTTCCATCTTGGCGTCCGGCTTCAAAGGAGAACTCGCAGGGGAGGGTTAAATTATCATTGTTGAAGGACCGATTAGGCGACCGAGAGAGGGGGGGAGTGAATGGGAGCCGATAAAAATTCTTCTCGAGGGAGATTGAAACTCCGACAAGACGAACTAGCTCGGTGGAACCCCCGAAATCACACGCTCCGCACTTCTACCTCCCGTTTGCCAAAACCACGTAGCCACTGGAGTGCTACTGGTCCTAGGAACAAACTCTACCAGCAACCACAACACACACGCAACAACGACGAGCGGAAACAACTCGAAAGCCGGCTAACCGGAGGGGGCGGTTAGACCGCCTCCACCGGCAACCAAGAAATCCTCCGAAACGCCTCTTCCGAGCACCAAAACTCACCACGGTTTCACCAACGAGAGATCTCTGGTCAAGGCCATGCCGGCTACCGTAAAAATCTTGGCAAAAACCAAAACTTCACCCAAGGGCCTAGGGGTGGTTAGACCGGCTACAGGGGCGGTCTAACCTCCCGTACCCGGCAACGAACTCCAACCAAGAACACCTAGCAAACCGCACGAGAACGACCCCAAATTTCACCCGGACGCTCCTCCGATCAAGGCGAACAAACTCACGAGAGGAAAATCCGGCGAAACAAAACTTTGACCCGGAAACACCCGGGGCGGTTAGAGCCGCCCCTCGTAGGCGGTTAGACCGCCCCTTCCCGTAAAACGAACCCGCGGGTCAAACCTCAACTTCCTCGCGCCCGATCTCCCGAATCACTCCACGGATTGCGGCTAGACTTCGGGAATAGCCGGGTTACCTCCCGGGCAACCTCTACCTCAAAGGAATCGACCCGAAACGCTCACAATCAAGAGGAATCGAAGAAAACGCTTCTCTAGGTCAAGAACTCGCCCAACTCGAGAAACCACCAAATCGAGTCCGATTCAAGGGGGATTTGGGGGAAAAGTCACCAGCTAAAGAGGCACAAGAACCTCATACGTGACACCCACCAAAAGCCCCAAGAAAACGTCCTCAAAACACCGCCAAAAAGAGCTCCGAAAATCAACACCAAAGAGACGGGAAAACCACCATGAGGAACAACGCCAAACCTTCTATACATGCCATGAATGGTTCGTACAAGGTCTAGCTTGCCACCCAAACATCCATCCCTCTCTCTAGATCTCACATGAAGCTCTCAAGCTAGCCTTCTAAAATCCTAAGGAAAATGGAGAACGAAAATGGAAAAACCAAATGAGCTAGGGTTCCAAGAGTTGGCTGCCATCCACCCATCCAATGAGTATATATGGAGGCACCCAAAAGACTAAACTACCCTTCACTAATAACTAGGGATACATGCCCCTCGAGGGCGAATTTGGAAGTCTTCATGTCTTCACCATTGGACGGATGCCCGTCGACCGCAACCTGCTTAGCCTCGACGCAAGCCTTGCGATCCCGACGTGTGTCCTCCGCTTCGAAGCTTCTCGGCGCCGGCGGCCAGGGCGGTCAGATCGCCCCTCCTGGGCGGTTAGACCGGCCCGGGGGATCTGACCGGCCCCGGCGGTCGACCGCCCCTCCCCGGGCGGTTGAACCGGCCTGGGTGGCCGCACCTCCTCGTCGAGTCTTCGGCCTCGGTTTTGTGGCTCAACCGAGTAACCCAGTGGTTTTCGGTGAACCACCGCAAACCCCCGCGAACTCGGTGTAGCCTCCGCCAATCTCCACTCATGACTCGGCTCCCACGTAGTCCCGGCTCGACCTTGGTTTTGAGGCTCTACCAAGAAACTCGTCCACGACTTCATCTTGCTGTTTATGCCACCATGCGGCCCGCACTTGACCCCGCTGGCCACCGGGTCCCTCGAACGAAGCCTACTTGTCTTCTCCACACCTGGAGGCCTCACCGCGACGACCTTTCGCGCTTGTTCTTCACCCGCACCAACACGAGTCAAGCCGCAACCCGCACCCGCAATACTTAGCCAAGAATCGGTCCACACACCGTTGTCAATCACTCATCACACAGGGAAGCGACCATCCACTGGTCCTCGAACCACACATGGTCCTCAATCTCCCCCTTGATGAGTGCATTGACAACACACTCACATGAAGTAACACAAGGGAAAAAGAAAAGAAAAGAAACAAATAAAAAGAAACCTCAACAAGCGATCGAAAGCCAAAGAAAGGCAAAGAGCAAGATCACTTGAAGAAGGCAAGTCTCGGACCCCTTAGGCAAGGGCAACGGCTCGACACATCCGAGACAAAACACGGCTCAAGCAAAGAGCGCAAACCACCAAAGCAAAGCTCGAACAACACAAAGAGCTCCCCCTGCACATATGCAAGCTCCCCCTGAGCCACAGCACACTCCCCCTGAACACATGCAGCAATGCAACTCGGGAATGCAACAAAGAGCAAAAACTTGCTCACACTGCCCAGGCGGTTAGACCGCCCCAAGAGACCGGCCCTGCACCAAACTGCTCAAAACTTGCCCGAAACAATTGGAACACCTTCCAAACACTCCCAGGTGCCCAAAACATGCACAAACTTCTCCCCCTTGTTGACAATGCATGAATCAAGGCAAAATGCGAAAACTTTCAACATACAGCTTCTCAAATATAAAAAATTCATCACAAGGAGCTACACAAGTCCAAATGAGCAAGTTAGATACTCGACAGGTTCGTAATGACCTTAACTACGTGATCACCAAGTTTCACAACCATTGGACAATGATAAAAAGGATTTGAGTAATTTTGCAAAAAGTTACTCTCTCACAAGCAAATACCGAAACATGAGCAAAACATATCAAAATGGCAAAGCCACTCAAACATCATGCTAGGACAGACCATTCTAATCATAAGACCATCATAAACACCCAAAAGCACCTCATGTCATGTCAAAGCCACCGAGCCATGTGCCTACTTCTATGTATGAGACTTCTCATTGGTAGGCAACATGCAACGGTTTAGCACCCAAAGCAAATTAAATTCAGCACATATGACATGGGAGCACATTTTCCAAGCATTTTTCATTTCATTTTCAGATTTGTAAATGGTACATGAAATGTCTTTGCGACAAAAAGGAACTTATGCCCCTCCACAAGATTAAGCAAGAGGGCTAAACATTCATGATGGCAAATGAGCCTTTGGCCCCATATGATCAATAAACTAGCTATCCAACCACAAAGTAAGCATAGCAAAGCCACTAAAACATGTCAAGATCATAAAAAGGCATTTACACATGAGAGAGCATGTATGTGACATTTTTCAAAAATTAGTCATCAACCATGGATCATTCATCAAGATCATCAAGAGCTAAGCCAAACTAACCGTAGCATATCAAACAAGCTCACAAGAACATATATAGCAACCCATGGTAAACATTGTATATAGGAGAAGCTTTTCCTATCCGATGCATATGATACAAAATGCATGCAATCTAAGATACAAGGATGCCTATACATCATGTTACAAATGCAATGCCAAATGCAAGAAATGCACAAAAGAAAACTATACATATGCTACAAAGGAGCTCCCACACACCAAGCTCACAAACCACCGGCTCCTCGAGGGGAGGCAAAACGGGCTCGACACCACCGACAAAAGAAAGCTCCCACACACCCAACTCAAGAAATCAAGCACACACCAAGTTCCCCCCGCAAACGAGTGAAAGTTGCTTGATCTAGGGGTTTGGTAAAAATATCGGCTAGTTGGTCATGTGTGGGTACATGGATCAAAGCTATCTTCCCTTTCTCAACGTTGTCTCTCAGGAAATGATACCTCACTGCTATGTGTTTGGTTTTAGAATGGAGCACTGGGTTCTTTGCAACGCTTATGGCACTGGTGCTATCACATTGAAGTGGGACATGGGTATACTCCTCACCAAAGTCACTCATGGTGTAGGTGATCCAAAGGAGCCGAGAGCAACAACTAGCAGCGGCAACATACTCGGCTTCGGTCGTGGATTGAGCAACACTCGACTGCTTGCGGGAAGACCAAGACACCAAAGAAGAACCCAAAAATTGGCAAGTCCCAGAAGTGGACTTCCTATCCAACCGACACCCGGCAAAATCCGCGTACGAAAAACCATGAAGCGCCAAAGAAGAGGACGCGGAGTACCAAAGGCCGAAGTCGGGAGTGTGACGCAAGTACCGAAAATTCGCTTCACCGCTTGCCGATGCGAAGTCCTCGGAGACGCTTGAAAACGAGCGCACGGACACACCGAGAATTGTATGTCCGGCCTCGTCGCCGTCAAGTAGAGGAGTGACCCGATCATGCTCCGGTACTCGTTCGGTCCACGTGTTCACCTTCCTCGTCCGCATCAAGAGCCGTAGTCGTACTCATCGGCGTCGTCATAGCCTTGGAGTCCTCCATCTTGAACTTCCTCACAATGTCCTTGGTGTACTTAGCCCGGTGCACAAATGTTCCTTCCTTTGATTGCTTGATTTGTAGCCCGAGGAAGAACCGCAACTCACCCATCATGCTCATCTCGAACTCCCCGCTCATATCATCCGCAAACCTTGCAACAAGAGAGTTAGATGAGCCACCAAAGACAATATCATCCACGTACACCTGCACAATCAGGATATCTCTGCCCTGCCTCAGCAAAAACAAGGTCTGATCGACCTTCCCCATCTCAAAACCTCTCTCAAACAAGAACCCCCTCAACCTGCCATACCAAGCTCTAGGCGCCTGCTTCAACCCATACAGCGCCTTCCTCAACTTGTACACCCGGTGGGGATACTTCTCACTCTCAAACCCCGGAGGCTGCCTCACATACACTTCTTCCTCCAACACTCCATTCAGAAAAGCACTCTTCACATCCATTTGGTGCAACTTGAACCCTTTAGCCACGGAAAAGGCTAGAAGGATCCTAATCGCCTCCAAACGGGCTACGGGAGCAAAGGTCTCCTCGTAGTCGATCCCCTCCCTTCGACCGAACCCCCGAGCAACAAGTCTCGACTTGTTCCTCACAACCTCACCTTTCTCTCCCTCTTTGTTTTTCCACACCCACTTTGTACCAATCGGCTTACACCCCGGGGGGAGGGTCAACCAACTCCCACACCCGATTCCTCTCAAAGTTCTCCAACTCCTCATGCATCGAGTTAACCCAATTGTGATCGGATAGTGCGTGTCCAATGTCTTTGGGCTCGAAAGAAGCAACAAATGCGGCATGAGCGAAATGGGAATTGTTTCGAACCCTCGACCGTGTAGTGCGTTCATTCATGTTGCCGATGATCCTCGAAGCCGGGTGATCCACTTGAACTCACCGGGGAGGTTCTCGCCTCGAAGCTACCTCCCCCTCAACATCGGCTTCTCCTCGTTCTTGGTTTGTCGTCGTAGGTGTAGCGAGAGGGTCCATCCATCATCGTAGTCGAAGTAGTGGGTACATGTTCGGCGGGGGCACCGCACCGCCATCTTCATCATCACCATGTTCATGCTCCTCCTCCCGAAAGATCTCCTCGCCAAGCTCATCATCACCCGCACACTCAAAGACAAGCCGACTACGTGGCTCGTCTCGTCGAAGGTTACCTCGCAAGTCTCCACGATTTGGTTAGTTTCAAGATTGAGCACACAATATGCTCTAGAATGAGATGCATAACCAAAGAAAATGCCATCGACGGACCTAGCCTCAAACTTATCCAACTTCCCGCCTTTCTTCGAATGAAACACTTGCAACCAAAGACATGGAAGTGACTCACCTTGGGTGTGCGGCCATGCATCAACTCATAGCATGTCTTCTTCTTGTGCACTCGAGGTATATCTCGTTCGACACATAGCACGCGGTATTCACCGCCTCGGCCCAATACCTCCTCGGAGTCCTATGCTCATCAAGCATCGTCCGAGCCATCTCGCACAAGGTCCCGTTCTTCCTTTCCACAACACCATTCTGGGGAGGCGTATACGGACTCGAAAACTGGTGCTCAAGACCCAAGTCATGGCAAAAGGTTTCAAAACGAGAGTTTCTGAATTCCGAGCCATTATCCCTGCGGATAGCTCGTATGGCATCTCCGTGCCTCTCGTTCCTCAACCTCAAGACTAGATCTCGAACAAAACCAAACGTCTCCCCCTTATCCTCCGTAAAGAACACCCACGCATACCGAGAATAGTCGTCCACCACAACAAGGACATACCACTTCCCACCCGCGGATCGCACACGAGCCGGGCCAACAAGGTCCATATGGAGCAGCTCGCATGGACGCTCGCTCATCACATCGGTGAGAGGCGGGTGAGAAGAGGCCACCATCTTGGCATGCCTACACGAAGCACAAACCAACTCTTTCTCAAGCCTCGGCCCGTGGCAATCCTCGGACCAAATTGAGTTTACTCAAGCGAGACAAAAGGTCAAAGCTCAAGTGACCCAACTTCCTATGCCACTTACACAACTCACTCGAAGAACCGGCCAAGAAACAACGCTCCACACCCGAAGACCGAGAAAAATCAGCACGAAACACCCCGACCCTCGGGAACGACCATACAAACAAGGTCCCCTCGAGAGTCCACAATCCGAGAACCACCCGGCCGAAACAACACCTCAAAACCCTCATCCAACAACCGGGACACGAAAGCAAATTATACCCCGGCGATTGAACAAGTGCAACACGCCTCGCAGTGATCTTGTCACTCACTTTTATCTCACCTTCTCGAAAGCACACGCCCACGCCCATTGTCCCCAAAGGTGATGTACCTCTTCGTCACCACCGGACGAGACTTGAGAACCACCCCCTCGTCTCCGGTCATGTGCCTCGAGCAACCGGAGTCAATCAACCAAATGTTCTTCAAGTCTCCCACCTCGAAATTCAAAAACGAGCACGTGAGCGAACAAACGACTCGACCGGGGTTAGTACCAAAAGAGGAAAACCGAGTGCCGAGCCATTTGCTCGAAAGTGGGGTTAGCACACATCAAGCCATCTTTCCTACCATAACCATCACCACGAACACCACCTCGGTAACCACTCCGAGGAAACCACCCCTCACCTTGCCCGGAGGAGGACCAAAACCACGGAAGACAACCCGTGGAATGTCCCTCCTCTCCTTTGAGGACCATGTGTGGTTCGAGGACCGGTGGATGGTCGCTTCCTTGTGTGATGAGTGATTGACAATGTTGTGTGGACTCGATTCTTGGCTAAGTATTGCGGGTGCGGGGTTGCGGCTTGACCGGTGTTGGTGCGGGTGAAGAACAAGCGCGAAAGGTCGTCGCCGGTGAGGCCTCCGGGTGTGGAGAAGACAAGTAGGCTTCGTTCGAGGGACCCGGTGGCCGGCGGGGGTCAAGTGTGGACCGCATGGTGGCATGAACGAAGAAGATGAAGTCGTGGACGGTTTCTTGGTTGAGCCTCAAAACCAAGGTCGAGCCGGGACTACGTGGGAGCCAAGTCATGAGTGGAGATTGGCGGAGGCTACACCGAGTTCGCGGGGTTTCCGGTGGTTCACCGAAAAACCACCGGGTTCCTTGGTTGATCCACAAAGCCAAGACCGGAGAACCGAAGACGGAGGTGCGGCGGCACCCGACCGGCCTCCGACCGGTGGGTCGACCGGTCCTCGCCGGTGGGGACCGGTCGACCGGTGAGGAGCACCGGTCCGACCGGTGTGCGACGACGCGATCCGAATCTTCGAAGCGGAGGACACACGTCGGGATCGCATGGCTTGCGTCGAGGCTACGCGGGTGCGGTCGCCGGGCATCCGTCCGATGGTGAAGACATCAAGAATTCCAAATCCGCCCTTGAGGGGCTTGTATCCCTAGTTAGTAGAGAAGGGCATTTTAGACATTCGGTTGCCACCATATAACCCAAGAGGTGAGAGGATGGCAGCTAACTCTTGGAACCCTAGCTCATTAGTTTTCCTATTTTCCACCTATTTTCCTTAGGTTTTCTCTAGGACTAGCAAGAGAGCTTCACGGAGAGATCTTGTAGAGAGGGATGGATGATCGGGCGGCTTGCTAGACCTTGTACGAACCTTTGTTTCATGTATAGATGATTCGGCGTGGTTCCTCAAGGTTTGGATGTGTTTTCCCCGGTTATTCTTGATGGTGATTTTCGGAGCCCTCTCTTCGTGATTTCTTTGGGGTGTTTTCGGGACCTTTCTCTTAGGGATTTGATGGGGGAAATTTGTGGGAACCCTTCGTGGTTCTTTGGGCTGTGATTCCCCTCCCAAATCCGTGAGTAAAGGTGCTCGATTTTGGGGTTTCTTGAGTTCTTGGGTTGAAAGTGCTTTCGGCGGGATTTCTTCCATTCCTCCTTTTTGGACGAGTTTTGGTGGGATTAAATTTGGCTATGAACTCCTCATGAGGTGTTCATGATATCCCCAAAGTCTTGTCCAAGTCCGTGGAGAGATTCGGGAGATCGAGATTTGGATTTGGGGGAGTTGACCCGCGGGTCTTGTTCATCCCGAGTCGCCCGTGCTACACCGGCTCGACCGGTGCTCTTGACCGGTCTGACCGGTGCAAGCCCTTGTGGGATTTTGCTCGGGTGAACGTCTTGGTGAGTTCGCTGTTGTCCCGTGTTGCTGCTGTTTCAAGTTTGGGTCCGTTTGGTGGTCGGTTGACCTGTTTGGTGCCTTGGGGGCTTTCGGTGCCATCGGTCTGACCGGTGTGTCTCACCGGTCTGACCGGTGTAGAGCCACTTAGTGAAAGTTGCTCAGTTTCACCGGCGGGGACCGGTCTGACCGGTGGTGCTCACCCGGTCTAACCGGTGTGAGTCCGTAGGCTCGAGGTTTGGTTTTTCCGCCGCGTTTCTCGGGTCGGAAGGTTGTGTGTTGGTTCCTAGGTCCGGTGGCACTCCGGTGGCTACGTGGGCTTGACCAACTTTGGTAGTGAGTCGGAGACGTGTGTTGGAAGCCGCGTTCGTCTTGTTGGAGTTTTCATCTCCTTCGAGAAGAATTTTTATCGGCTCCCATTCACTCCCCCCTCTCTCGGTTCGTCGTATCGGTCCTTCAAGTGGTATCGAGCCGGTTCGGGTCTTTGTTGACTCTAACCGCTCTAAGATCCAAGGATGGCGTACCGAGAACGGGGTTCGGGTCCTCCACACTTCGATGGCAAGAACTACCGGATGTGGAGCAAGCGGATGGGTGCGTTCCTCCGCGGAAAGGGTCGGTACCGCTTTGGGATGTCACGGTGGACACGAGGCTATGTCCGGCCGATGGATTTCCTTGCTCCGGGGTCGAGGGACGATTTGACGCCAACAATAAGGCGGTCGACTACTTGTTTCGTGCTTTGTGTCGGCCGAGTTCGATCGGGTGCACACCGAGCACTTGGCTTGTAGGATTTGGGCGGTGTTGAAGGAGGCTCATGTTGGGAACGCCCGTGTTCGAGGCACGGTTGTATGCGACCTACGGAGAGAGTACGAGAACTTCACTCATCTCCCCGGTGAGTCCATCGATGCCTTGTTTCGAGAGGTTCACGGTGGTGGTGAACAACATGAGGGCCAATGTGGACGTGCTCCCGTACGATGATCATGATAGAGCGGTCAAGCTCTTACACTCTTTGGATCGTACGATATGGGGCGGAAAGTTCGAGGCCATAGTCGAGTCGGAGAGGTATGATACTCGACGGTGAACGAGTCGTTCTCGAAGCTCAAGTCGGTCGAGGTGGATAGGGGCATGACCGCCAAGCTCGAGGGACCGACCGATTCCCATAGTCTTGCCCTCGTTGGTGGTTCCAAAGGAAAGACTAACTCTAACCCATCCACCGGGATGTTCTCGTTTTCCTCTTTGATGTCTATGCCGGATGAGGAGTTTGATGACCTTGGAGAGGACGAGCCGGCGCCGTTGACGAGGCGGTTCGAGAGGCCGCACGAGAACCGCGTGAACATGAGGAGGAACATGAGGACTTGCTTCCGGTGCGGCAAGCGGGACACTTCATCGCCGACCGGCGAGAAGGCCGAGAACAAGGACGGCTACAAGCACAAGCCGAGGATGAACGATGGCAAGTACCGTTCGAGGCGCGACCACAAGAGCAAGCACAAGAACAAGTACAAGGACGAGCGACGATCGAGGAAGAAGGAGGGCCGAGGCAAGGCCCGAGCGATGGTTGGAGCGAGCGATGTCGACTCCGGTTCCGCGTACTCCACCTCGAGCTCGAGTAGCGGCGAAGACGAGGGAGATCGCCGCAAGAACAAGAGGTCGTCCAAGAACCCGAGCGGGCCGAGGCGCTTCGCGAGAGATGGCTTCGCACCATGGCGTTGAGCTCCGGCGGCAAGAAGAGCACACGGAGCGACTCGGACTCTGAGTCCGACGACGAGGTGCGTGATGAACTTCCCTTCTTGCGCCAGGGAGAATGAGAGGCTTGGCTCTTTGCTTGATAACCGTGATGACATGCTTAGAGAGGCCAAGAAAATGAGGAAAGAGCTTAGGGCTTCACTCGAGGATGCTAGGACTAGAGTGGGCCGAGCTAGAGACACAGGTGCTTGATAGCAAGCTTGAGATTGATTCGCTTAAGGCTAGCCCTGTTGTTTCTGATGAGAATGATTGTCTTGATTGCTCCATATTCCTTGCTTGATCTTGCTTTGTTTAAGGAGAAGCATGCCTCCAAGTGTGAGGAACTAGATGTGCTTAGGGTTGAAGTGGCTGAGCTTAAGTCTAGACTGCTTTGCTAGGTGCTTGCACTTCTTGCCTGTTTTGCATGCTAAGATTGATGAGATGCATGCTTACACTAGTTCGCTCGAGGCTAAATTGAAGGAACCCATGCCTACATCTTGCTCTACCCGTGAAATGCATGCATTGAAAAATTTGGAGCTTGCACATTATGTTGATCGTTTGCGGGATGAGAATGATGATTTGAGGAAGTTGATGGGTTGGTTGTCCGGTCATGAGCCTCGATTGAGGATGATGATCAAGGCCTTTTAGAGGCAAGATGGTGAGGGGCTTGGAGCAAACAAGGTTGGTGAAGGAAGTGGAGAAAATATCCCGAGCCACCAAAAACCCACCACAAAAATGATTTCCCACCAAAACCTAACCATCTAAGGAACCGACTAGACACAACTCCGGCTCCACCCGTGTTTCCTACACCCACAAATGACCTACAAAAGCCTATCAAGTTTGTGATCACTTCGGGGAAAGTGTTCTTTGGGAAGGAGAGTGAGAAGGCAAGTGGTGAGAAACCGGTGGAGGGTTTGAGTGGAGAGAAACCAAGTGAGCGACCACATCCCAAGCCAAAGCCTAAGCTTGTGAGGTTCCATTGTGGCTATTGTGGGAGAGATGGCCATAAGGCGGAGTTTTGCTTCAAGAGGAAGCGAGAGGAGAGAATGGAGAAGGAGTGGGCTAACAAGGACAAGTACCACCCTTCCGATGGTGTACTTGAGCCTCGTATGCGGATGCCCGGGGGCAAGGCGATTGTGAGGACGGTTCGGGCGTGGGGAGAGAAGAAGGCTGCGGTGGTGTTGTCGCCGAGTCACACCGGTCGGACCGGTGTGGAGCACCGGTCGGACCGGTGCGGGCCTAGACAGACGGTACGGTTCGGGTTTCGAGCTCGTACGGGTGCGAGGGTTGTTTACGGTGGTCGTGGTTACGGTGGTTGGGCCGGAAAGGGTGCGGGTGGTCGGTTGCTAGGCGTTCTCCTCCTCGTGCTCAATACGGGGATTGGAGGAGTCGTGGCCTTGAGTTGGAGAGGAAGGACGTTCCACGGGCTTTCTTGCGTGGTTTTGGTCCTCCTACGGGCGAGAGAGGGGTGGTTCCCTCGGGGTGGTTACCGTGGTGGTGTTCGTGGAGGTAGTTTTGGTAGGAGAGATGCTTTGGTTGGTGCTAACCCCACTTTCGAGCAAATGGCTCGACACTTTGGTTTTCCTCCTTTGGTACTAACCCCGATCTTTGAGTCGTTTGTTCGCTCACGTGCCTATTTTTGATTTTCAGGTGGGAGACTTGAAGAACATTTGGTTGATTGACTCCGGTTGTTCGAGGCATATGACCGGAGACAGGGGGTGGTTCTCAAGTCTCGTCCCGGTGGTGACGAAGAGGTACATCACCTTTGGGGACAATGGGCGTGGGCGTGTGCTTTCAGAAGGTGAGATAAAAGTGAGTGACAAGATCACTGCGAGGCGTGTTGCTCTTGTTCAATCGGCCGGGGTACAATTTGCTTTCGGTGTCCCGGTTGTTGGATGAGGGCTTCGAGGTGTTGTTTCGGCCGGTGGTTCTCGGATTGTGGACTCTCGAGGGGACCTTGTTTGTATGGTCGTTCCCGAGGGTCGGGGTGTTTCGTCTTGATTTTTCTCGGTCTTCGAGTGTGGAGCGTTGTTTCTTGGGCGGTTCTTCGAGTGAGTTGTGGAAGTGGCATAGGAAGTTGGGTCACTTGAGCTTTGACCTTTTGTCTCGCTTGAGTAAACTCAATTTGGTCCGAGGATTGCCACGGTTGAGGCTTGAGAAAGAGTTGGTGTGTGCTCCGTGTAGGCATGCCAAGATGGTGGCCTCTTCTCACCCGCCTCTCACCGATGTGATGACTGAGCGTCCATGCGAGCTGCTCCATATGGACCTTGTTGGCCCAGCTCGTGTGCGATCGCGGGTGGGAAGTGGTATGTCCTTGTTGTGGTGGACGACTATTCTCGGTATGCGTGGGTGTTCTTTCTCAAGGATAAGGGGGAGACGTTTGGTTTTGTTCGAGATCTAGTCTTGAGGTTGAGGAACGAGAGGCACGGAGATGCCATACGAGCTATCCGCAGTGATAATGGCTCGGAATTCAGGAACTCTCGTTTTGAAACCTTTTGTCATGACTTGGGTCTTGAGCACCGCGTTTTCGAGTCCGTATACGCCTCCCCGGAATGGTGTTGTGGAAAGGAAGAACGGGACCTTGTGCGAGATGGCTCGGACGATGCTTGATGAGCATAGGACTCCGAGGAGGTATTGGGCCGAGGTGGTGAATACCGCGTGCTATGTGTCGAACGGGATATACCTCGGAGTGCACAAGAAGAAGACATGCTATGAGTTGATGCATGGTCGCACACCCAAGGTGAGTCACTTCCATGTCTTTGGTTGCAAGTGTTTCATTCGAAGAAAGGCGGGAACTTGGATAAGTTTGAGGCTAGGTCTCGTCGATGGCATTTTCTTTGGTTATGCATCTCATTCTAGAGCATATCGTGTGCTCAATCTTGAAACTAACCAAATCGTGGAGACTTGCGAGGTAACCTTCGACGAGACGAGCCACGTAGTCGGCTTGTCTTTAAGTGTGCGGGTGATGATGAGCTTGGCGAGGAGATCTTCCAGGAGGAGGAGCATGAACATGGTGATGATGAAGATGGTGGTGTGGTGCCCCCGGCTGAACATGTACCCACTACTTCGACTACGATGATGGATGGACCCTCTCGCTACACCTACGACGACAAATCAAGAACGAGGAGAAGCTGATGTTGAGGGGGAGGTAGCTTCGAGGCGAGAACCTCCCCGGCGAGTTCAAGTGGATCACCCAGCTTCGAGGATCATCGGCGACATGAATGAACGCACTACACGGTCGAGGGTTCGAAACAATTCCCATTTCGCTCATGCTGCGTTTGTTGCTTCTTTTGAGCCCAAAGACATTGGACACGCACTATCTGATCACAATTGGGTTAATTCGATGCATGAGGAGTTGGAGAACTTTGAGAGGAATCAGGTGTGGGAGTTGGTTGACCCTCCCCCAGGGTGTAAGCCGATTGGTACAAAGTGGGTGTGGAAAAACAAAGAGGGAGAGAAGGGTGAGGTTGTGAGGAACAAGTCGAGACTTGTTGCTCAAGGGTTCAGTCAGAAGGAGGGGATCGACTACGAGGAGACCTTTGCTCCCGTAGCCCGTTTGGAGGCGATTAGGATCCTTCTAGCCTTTTCAGTGGCTAAAGGGTTCAAGTTGCACCAAATGGATGTGAAGAGTGCTTTCCTGAATGGTGTGTTGGAGGAAGAAGTGTATGTGAGGCAGCCTCCGGGGTTTGAGAGTGAGAAGTACCCCCACCGGGTGTACAAGTTGAGGAAGGCGGCTTGTATGGGTTGAAGCGGGCGCCTAGAGCTTGGTATGGCGAGGTTGAGGGGGTTCTTGTTTGAGAGAGGCTTTGAGATGGGGAAGGTCGATCGGACCTTGTTTTTTTGAGGGCGAGGGCGAGAGATATCCCGATTGTGCGAGTGTACGTGGATGATATTGTCTTTGGTGGCTCGTCTAACTCTCTTGTTGCAAGGTTTGCGAGATGATATGAGCGGGGAGTTCGAGATGAGCATGATGGGTGAGTTGCGGTTCTTCCTCGGGCTACAAATCAAGCAATCAAAGGAAGGAACATTTGTGCACCGGGCTAAGTACACCAAGGACATTGTGCGGAAGTTCAAGATGGAGGACTCCAAGGCTATGACGACGCCGATGAGTACGACTACGGCTCTTGATGCGGACGAGGAAGGTGAACACGTGGACCGGAAGGAGTACGGAGCATGATCGGGTCACTCCTCTACTTGACGGCGACGAGGCCGGACATACGATTCTCGGTGTGTCCGTGCGCTCGTTTTCAAGCGTCTCCGAGGACTTCGCATCGGCAAGCGGTGAAGCGAATTTTCGGTACTTGCGTCACACTCCCGACTTCGGCCTTTGGTACTCGCGTCCTCTTCTTTGGCACTTCATGGTTTTTCGGACGCGGATTTTGCCGGGTGTCGGTTCGATAGGAAGTCCACTTCTAGGACTTGGCGGTTTTTGGGTTCTTCTTTGGTGTCTTGGTCTTCCCGCAAGCGGTCGAGTGTTGCTCAATCCACGACCGAGGCCGAGTATGTTGCCGCCGCTAGTTGTTGCTCTCGGCTCCTTTGGATCACCTACACCATGAGTGACTTTGGTGAGGAGTATACCCATGTCCCACTTCAATGTGATAGCACCAGTGCCATAAGCGTTGCAAAGAACCCAGTGCTCCATTCCAAAACCAAGCACATAGAAGTGAGGTACCATTTTCTGAGAGACAATGTCGAGAAAGGAAAGATAGCTTTGATCCATGTACCCACACATGACCAACTAGCCGATATTTTCACCAAACCCCTAGATCAAGCCACTTTCACTCGTTTGCGGGGGGAACTTGGTGTGTGTTTGATTTCTTGAGTTGGGTGTGTGGGAGCTCTCTTTTGCCGGTGGTGTCGAGCCCGTTTTGCCTCCCCTCGAGGAGCCGGTTTGTAGCATATGTATAGCTTTCCTTTGTGCATTTCTTGCATTTGGCATGGCATATGTAACATGATGTATAGGCATCCTTGTACCTTAGATTGCATGCATTTTGTATCATATGCATTGGTTAGGAAAAGCTTCTCTCATATACATTGTTCACCATGGAATGAGATATATGTCTTTGTGAGCTTGTTTGGTATGCTACGGTTAGTTTGGCTTAGCTCTTGATGATCTTGATGAATAATCCATGGTTGATAGCTATGCTTTTCAAAAAAAAAATGTTACATGTATGCTCTCTCATGTGTAAATGCCTTTACATGCTCTTGACATGTTTTTGTGGCCTTGCTATGCTTAATTTGTGGTTGGATAGCTAGTTTATTGATCATATGGGTCCAAAGGCTCATTTGCCATCATGAATGTTTAGCCTTCTTGCTTCATCTTGTGGAGGAGCATAAGTTCCTTTTTGTCGCAAAGACATTTCATGTACCATTTACAAATCTGAAAATGAAATGAAAAATGCTTGGAAATGTGCTCCCATGTCATATGTGCTGAATTTAATTTGCTTTGGGTGCTAAACCGTTGCATGATGCCTACCAATGAGAAGTCTCATACATAGAAGTTGGCACATGGCTCGGTGGCTTTGACATGCATGAGGTGCTTGTGGGTGTTTGTGATGGTCTTATGATTAGAATGGCTGTCCTAGCATGAAGTTTGTGTGGCTTTGCCATTTTGATATGCTTTGATCATGTTTAGGACTTTGCTCATGAGAGGCAAGTTTTTTCGCAAAATTGCCAAAATCCTTCTTAGCTTCGTCCAATGGTTGTGAAACTTGGTGATCATGTAGTTGAGATCGATACGAAGGCTGTAGAGTACTTAACTTGCTCATTTGGACATGTGTAGCATCCTATGATGAATTTTGTATATTTGAGAAGCTCTAGGTTGAATGTTTTGCATTTTTGGCTTGATTCATGCATTGCCAACAAGGGGGAGAAGTTTGAGCTTGAAATGGCTTACCTGGGACGCTTTTAGAAGGTTTTCGGGTGGTTTCGAGCCATTTACGGGCTCGTTGTACACCGGTACGACCGGTGAAGAGCACCCGTCCGACCGGTGTGAGTGCTTGGTCCCGTACACATGTTACGCACCGGTCGACCGGTGGTGATGACCGGTGCCGACCGGTGTGAGTGAAAGTGCTTTGCGGCTATCCCGTTTTCAAGTGGTGTCTTGCATGCATCCGTCCGGGGGGAGGTGCATTGGTTCGGGGGAGCTTGCATGTGTGCGGGGGGAGCTCTTTGTGGTTGTTCGAGCTTTGGTCTGGTGGTTTGTGCTCTTTTCTTGAGCTTTGTTTTATCTCGGATGTGTCGAGCCGTTGCCTTTGCCTAAGGGGTCTGAGACTTGTCTTCTTCAAGTGATCTTGCTCTTTGCCTTTGTTTGGCTTTCAATCACTTGTTGGAGTTTCTTTTTGTTCATTTCTTTTATTTTTCTTTTCTCTCTTGTTACTTTCGTGTGGGTGTTGTCAACGCACTCATCAAGGGGGAGATTGAGGACCATGTGTGGTTCGAGGACCGGTGGATGGTCGCTTCCTTGTGTGATGAGTGATTGACAACGTTGTGTGGACTGATTCTTGGCTAAGTATTGCGGGTGCAGGTTGCGGCTTGACTGATGTTGGTGCAGGTGAAGAACAAGCGCGAAAGGTCGTCGCCGGTGAGGCCTCCGGGTGTGGAGAAGACAAGTAGGCTTCGTTCGAGGGACCGGTGGCCGGCGGGGGTCAAGTGCGGACCGCATGGTGGCATGAACGGCATGAAGTCGTGGACGGTTTCTTGGTTGAGCCTCAAAACCAAGGTCGAGCCGGGACTACGTGGGAGCCAAGTCATGAGTGGAGATTGGCGGAGGCTACACCGAGTTCGCGGGGTTTCGGTGGTTCACCGAAAAACCACCGGGTTCCTTGGTTGATCCACAAAGCCAAGACCGGAGAACCGAAGACGGAGGTGCGGCGGCACCGGCCGGTCCGACCGGTGGGTCCGACCGGTCGGCCGGTGGGGACCGGTCGGCCGGTGAGGAGCACCCGTCGGCCCGGTGTGCGACGACGCAGTCCGGAATCTTCGAAGCGGAGGACACGCGTCGGGATCGCATGGCTTGCGTCGAGCGGTCGCCGGGCATCCGTCCGATGGTGAAGACATCAAGAATTCCAAATCCGCCCTTGAGGGGCTTGTATCCCTAGTTAGTAGAGAAGGGCATTTTAGACATTCGATTGCCTCCATATAACCCAAGAGGTGAGAGGATGGCAGCTAACTCTTGGAACCCTAGCTCATTAGTTTTCCTATTTTCCACCTATTTTCCTTAGGTTTTCTCTAGGACTAGCAAGAGAGCTTCACGGAGAGATCTTGTAGAGAGGGATGGATGATCGGGCGGCTTGCTAGACCTTGTACGAACCTTTGTTTCATGTATAGATGATTCGGCGTGGTTCCTCAAGGTTTGGATGTGTTTTCCCCGGTTGTTCTTGGTGGTGATTTTCGGAGCCCTCCCTTCGTGATTTCTTTGGGGTGTTTTCGGGAC
Organism: Cenchrus americanus; assembly: GCA_947561735.1. Classification (NCBI taxonomy): domain Eukaryota; kingdom Viridiplantae; phylum Streptophyta; class Magnoliopsida; order Poales; family Poaceae; genus Cenchrus; species Cenchrus americanus. The sequence goes on along the minus strand of OX387241.1, from coordinate 218,283,826 downwards.
CTTTCTCTTGGGGATTTGATGGGGGAAATTTGTGGGAACCCTTCGTGGTTCTTTGGGCTGTGATTCCCCTCCCAAATCCGTGAGTAAAGGTGCTCGATTTTGGGGTTTCTTGAGTTCTTAGGTTGAAAGTGCTTTCGGCGGGATTTCTTCGATTTCTCCTTTTTGGACGAGTTTTGGTGGGATTAAACTTGGCTATGGACTCCTCATGAGGTATTCCTAATATCCCCAAAGTCTTGTCCAAGTCCGTGGAGCGATTTGGGAGATCGAGATTTGGATTTGGGGGAGTTGACCCGCGGGTCTTTGTTCATCCCGAGCGCCCGGGCTACACCGGTCGGCCGGTGCTCTTGACCGGTCCGACCGGTGCAAGCCCTTGTGGGATTTTGCTCGGGTGAACATCTTGGTGAGTTCGTTGTTGTCCCGTGTTCTTGCTTGTTTCGAGTTTGGGTCCGTTTGGTGGTCGGTTGACTTTGTTTGGTGCCTTGGGGGCTTTCGGTCGCCATCGGTCGGACCGGTGTGTCTCACCGGTCGGCCGGTGTAGAGCCACTTAGTGAAAGTTGCTCGGTTTCACCGGCGGGGACCGGTCGGCCGGTGGTGCTCACCGGTCGGCCGGTGTGAGTCTGTAGGCTCGAGGTTTGGTTTTTTCGTTTGCGTTTCTCGGGTCGGAAGGTTGTGTGTTGGTTCCTAGGTCCGGTGGCACTCCGGTGGCTACGTGGGCTTGACCAACCTTGGTAGTGAGTCGGAGACGTGTGTTGGAAGCCGCGTTCGTCTTGTTGGAGTTTTCATCTCCTTCGAGAAGAATTTTTATCGGCTCCCATTCACTCCCCCTCTCTCGGTTCGCCGTATCGGTCCTTCATCCTTCTCAAAGCTACGACTCCTTCCATCCCCGTAGTGACCTCGAGGGGGAAAATGCCTAGCAAGGCGACCACTGCTTGTCTCTCCGGACCAACCACCGGCAACTCCACCTCCGGACACCGAAACCTCTCGACTCACCACCTCGAAAACCACTCCGCCCGGAGTGCGGGGGGCGGTTAAACCGCCTAGCCGGCCGGTCCCAACCGCCCCCCCTCTTGGCCGGGGCCGGTCGACCGCCTAGCCGGGCCGGTCGACCGCCCCCTCCGGACCTGCTCCTCGGTGCGGGAACTCGCATCTCCCCATGCGGAACACTTCTCACCACGGCCTTACCCCCGGGCAGTGGCATACGAGGCTTAGATACACCATGGAAAGGGTTGTACCTATCCTTGTTCGCCCACTCCTTTGCCATCCTCTCTTCCCGATTCCTCTTGAAGCAAAACTCATCCTTGTGACCCTCTTTCCCACAATGGCCACAACGAAACCTCACAAGCTTAGGTTTAGGCTTGGATTGGGGCTGCTCGCTTGGTTTCTCTCCACTCAACTCCTCCACCGATTTCTCCTCACTTGCCTTCTCACTCACTTTCCCAACGAACACTTTCCCGAAGTGCTCACAAACTTGATAGGCCTTCGGAGATCATTTGTGGGTGTAGGAAATATAGGTGGAGGCCGGGGTTGTGTCTAGTCGGTTCTTAAGATGGTTGGGTTTTGGAAGGAAATCATTTTTGTGGTGGGTTTTTGGTGGCTCGGGATATTCTCTCCACTTCCTTCACCAACCTTGTTTGCCCCAAGCCCCTCACCATCTTGCCTCTTAAAGGCCTCGATCATCATCCTCAACTGAGGCTCATGACCGGACAACCAACCCATCAACTTCCTCAAATCATCATTCTCATCCTGCAAACGATCAACATAATGTGCAAGCTCCAAATTTTTCAATGCATGCATTTCACAGGTAGAGCAAGATGTAGGCATGGGTTCCTTCAATTTAGCCTTGAGCGAACTAGTGTAAGCATGCATCTCATCAATCTTAGCATGTAAAACGGGGCAAGAAGTGCAAGCACCTAGCAAAGCGAGGTCTAGACTTAAGCTCGGCCACTTCAACCCTAAGCACATCTAGTTCCTCACACTTGGAGGCATGCTTCTCCTTAAACAAAGCAAGATCGGCAAGGAATATGGAGCAATCGAGCACAATCATTCTCATCGAAACAACGGGGGCTAGCCTTAAGCGAATCAATCTCAAGCTTGCTATCAAGCACTTGTGTCTCTAGCTCGGCCACTCTAGTCCTAGCATCCTCGAGTGAAGCCCTAAGCTCTTTCCTCATTTTCTTGGCCTCTCTAAGCATGTCATCACGGTTATCAAGCAAAGAGCCAAGCCTCTCCATTCTCCTGGCGCAAGAAGGGGAGTTCATCACGCACCTCGTCGTCGGACTCGCAGTACGAGTCGCTCCGTGTGCTCTTCTTCTTTGCCGGAGCTCGGCGCCATGGTGCGAAGCCATCTCTTGCGAAGCGGCTCGGCCCGCTCGGGTTCTTGGACGACTTCTTGTTCTTGCGGCGATCTCCCTCGTCTTCACCGCTTTGCTCGAGCTCGAGGTGGAGTACGCGGAAGCCGGAGTCGACGTCGCTCGCTCCAACCATCGCTCGGGCCTTGCCTCGGCCCTCCTTCTTCCTCGATCGTCGCTCGTCCTTGTACTTGTTCTTGTGCTTGCTCTTGTGGTCGCGCCTCGAACGGTACTTGCCGTCGTTCATCCTCGGCTTGTGCTTGTAGCTGTCCTTGCTCTCGGCCTTCTCGGGCGGTCGGCGACGAAGTGTCCCGGCTTGCCGCATCGGGAAGCGAGTCCTCGTGTTCCTCCTCATGTTCACGCGGTTCTCGTGCGGCCTCTCGAACCGCCTCGTCAACGGTGCCGGCTCGTCCTCTCCAAGGTCATCAAACTCCTCATCGGCATAGACATCAAAGAGGAAAACGAGAACATCTGGTGGATGGGTTAGAGTTAGTCTTTCCTTTGGAACCACCAACGAGGGCAAGACTTTGGGAGTCGGTCGGTCCCTCGAGCTTGGCGGTCATGCCTCTATCCACCTCGGCCGACTTGAGCTTCGAGAACGACTCGTTCCGCGTCGCAGTATCATACCTCTCCGACTCGACTATGGCCTCGAACTTTCCGCCCCATATCGTACGATCCAAAGAGTGTAAGAGCTTGACCGCTCTATCATGATCATCGTACGGGAGCACGTCCACATTGGCCCTCATGTTGTTCACCACCACCGTGAACCTGCGAAACAAGGCATCGATGGACTCACCGGGGAGATGAGTGAAGTTCTCGTACTCTCTCCGTAGGTCGCATACATCCGTGCTCGAACACAGGCGTTCCCAACATGAGCCTCCTTCAACACCGCCCAAATCCTACAAGCCAAGTGCTCGGTGTGCACCCGATCGAACTCGGGCGACACAAAGCACGAAACAAGTAGTCGACCGCCTTATTGTTGGCGTCGAATGCGTCCCTCGACCCCGGAGCAAGGAAATTCATCGGTCGGACATAGCCCTGTGTCCACCGTGACATCCCAAAGCGGTGACCCTTTCCGCGGAGGAACGCACCCATCCGCTTGCTCCACATCCGGTAGTTCTTGCCATCGAAGTGTGGAGGACCCGAACCCCGTTCTCGGTACGCCATCCTTGGATCTTGGGCGGTTAGAGTCAACAAAGACCCGAACCGGCTATGATACCACTTGAAGGACCGATTAGGCGACCGAGAGAGGGGGGGGAGTGAATGGGAGCCGATAAAAATTCTTCTCGAGGGAGATTGAAACTCCGACAAGACGAACTAGCTCGATCGAACCCCCGAAATCACACGCTCCACACTTCTACCTCCCGTTTTCCAAAACCACGTAGCCACGGAGTGCTACGGTCCTAGGAACAAACTCTACCGACAACCACAACACACACGCGAGCAACGACGAGCGGGAAACAACTCGAAAGCCGACTAACCGAGAGGGCGGTTAGACCGGGTATAGGGGGCGGTTAGACCGCCTCCACACGGCAACCAAGAAATCCTCCGAAACGCCTCTTCCGAGCACCAAAACTCACCACGGTTTCACCAACGGAGATCTCTGGTCAAGGCCATGCCGGCTACCGAGAAAATCTTGGCAAAAACCAAAACTTCACCCAAGGGCCTAGGGGCGGTTAGACCGGGCTACCGGGGCGGTCTAACCTCCCGTACCCGGCAACGAACTCCAACCAAGAACACCTAGCAAACGCACGAGAACGACCCCAAATTTCACCCGGACGCTCCTCGATCAAGGCGAACAAACTCACGAGAGGAAAATCCGGCGAAACAAAACTTTGACCCGGAAACACCCGGGCGGTTAGACCGCCCCCTGTAGGCGGTTAGACCGCCCCTTCCCGAAAAACGAACCCGCGGGTCAAACCTCAACTTCCTCGCGCCCGATCTCCCGAATCACTCCACGGATTGCGGCTAGACTTCGGGAATAGCCGGGTTACCTCTGGGCAACCTCTACCTCAAAGGAATCGACCCGAAACGCTCACAATCAAGAGGAATCGAAGAAAACGCTTCTCTAGGTCAAGAACTCGCCCAACTCGAGAAACCACCAAATCGAGTCCGATTCAAGGGGGATTTGGGGGAAAAGTCACCGACCAAAGAGGCACAAGAACCTCATACGTGACACCCACCAAAAGCCCCAAGAAAACGTCCTCAAAACACCGCCAAAAAGAGCTCCGAAAATCAACACCAAAGAGACGAGAAAACCACCATGAGGAACAACGCCAAACCTTCTATACATGCCATGAATGGTTCGTACAAGGTCTAGCTTGCCACCCAAACATCCATCCCTCTCTCTAGATCTCACATGAAGCTCTCAAGCTAGCCTTCTAAAATCCTAAGGAAAATGGAGAACGAAAATGGAAAAACCAAATGAGCTAGGGTTCCAAGAGTTGGCTGCCATCCACCCATCCAATGAGTATATATGGAGGCACCCAAAAGACTAAACTACCCTTCACTAATAACTAGGGATACATGCCCCTCGAGGGCGAATTTGGAAGTCTTCATGTCTTCACCATCGGACGGATGCCGGCGACCGCAACCTCGCTTAGCCTCGACGCAAGCCTTGCGATCCCAACGCGTGTCCTCCGCTTCGAAGCTTCTCGGCGCCGGCGGCCCGGGCGGTCGACCGCCCCTCACGGGCGGTTAGGCCGGCCCGGTGGATCCGACCGGCCCCGGGCGGTCCGACCGCCCCTCCCCGGGCGGTTGAACCGGCACGGGTGGCCGCACCTCCTCGTCGAGTCTTCGGCCTCGGTTTTGTGGCTCAACCGAGTAACCCGGTGGTTTTTACGGTGAACCCCGCAAACCCCGCGAACTCGGTGTAGCCTCCGCCAATCTCCACTCATGACTCGGCTCCCACGTAGTCCCGGCTCGACCTTGGTTTTGAGGCTCTACCAAGAAACCGTCCACGACTTCATCTTCTTGTTCATGCCACCATGCGGCCCGCACTTGACCCCGGCCGGCCACCGGGTCCCTCGAACGAAGCCTACTTGTCTTCTCCACACCCGGAGGTCTCACCGGCGACGACCTTTCGCGCTTGTTCTTCACCCCGCACCAACACGAGTCAAGCCGCAACCCGCACCCTGCAATACTTAGCCAAGAATCTCCACACACCGTTGTCAATCACTCATCACACGGGGAAGCGACCATCCACCGGTCCTCGAACCACACATGGTCCTCAATTGTCCAAATAAGGAAGCCGAGAGAGGGTTGGGGAAGCCTTTGAAGAAGAGCTCAAAGAGGAGCCGGCCGACATTCGGTTGATGGGAACGAGTTGAAGCGGCTTCTCCGTAGGTGTGACATCCTCGAGAGAGGGTTGGGGAAGCCTTTGAAGAAGAGCTCAAAGAGCCGGGCGACATTCGGTTGATGGGAACGGTTGAAGCGACTTCTCCGTAGGTGTGACATCCTCTCGGTAATCCGAACTTCCCCTTCATGATAGTTGGATGAAGGAAAAAACCGGGTGTTGAGGTCAACACCAACGATGCGGTGCATGTGCGATTGCGGCCACATCCGTACAAACCACCAAGGGCCATTGACACATGCTATTTTACGGTCGGTGTACATTTGGGTGACAATTTGATGAAGCATGTGGTATACACCGCCCGGCAGGTATTTTCCAAGGGGAAGGCGCTTACCACTAGCCAATTGTGTAGCCATTACAATATGATTCGAGTAGGCTCATTGGCTTTACCACGAAAGATAAACACCGCACGACCACATGTTCGGGGAATGCCCTATATTCAACTTCACCAAGGGGGCCATCTTTCATATGATTCCGGATATAATTTTTATATCCGCTCCCTGATTTCACTCCTGTTTGTCTTGTGGAACCTCTGAAGTCCCAGGGATGAACAGTTCCTGAAATGTCAAGGCCGGTAATCATGTATACATCGGCTAGAGTTGGGGACATTGGGCCATGACCAAAAAGGAAGGCGTTGGCGCCATTTGACCAGAAGTGGCAAGCCGCTATCAAAAGGTTTTCATTCTTGGGGGTCTCGGCCAAAGAAAGCTCCAAGCATTGAGCAATACGAAGGGTATCCCAGTTTTGGGTCCTGACACTTTTATCCGCAAGAACTCTTTTGTACCAATTCCTCCCGGCCCGCAATTGGGGGCAAGGGCCCGTTCTTGAAGGCGTCCCCGCCACGGGGGGGGCTTAGTTAAAGCCGCTTTGAAGGGGATCCTTTGGGATTCGGCCGCGATGAATTCGCGAGGATCGAAACTCCCACGAGACCAAGGAAGTAGGACGTTGAATTGGCCTCGGTGCGAATCAAAAGCTCGGTGGGAAGCTCTCGAGGGAAGGCGGAGAAGAAATCTCGGGTAAAATTGAAAAGCTAAGTGCCGAATGAAGCTTATGGTGGAGGAATTTACTTGAGCGACTTGATTTTGACCCGCCATTGAGGATTTGAGCTCAGAAAAAAGTGATCTAGGGTTTGGATGTAGGCGAAGACTCCGACGGATTGCGAAGAGAGAGAACGGGTGTTGAACAGATTCAATTTGAAGACGTTGGTGGTTGGAGTCAATTCCGGAATAAAATCACTTTTATCCCGTAATTGAAGGGGCATATGTTAACACCAAAATTTGGTAAGGTAAGGAGTCGATTTGGGGGTCCAACTCGGTGAAGAATCCGTCCGGCGGAAGGAAGGTTTCTTCGGATGAATTCGGCGAGAGAATCCGCGGTCGGCAATTTGCTTCCGTTCGGCAAGGAAGCGTTGCGGCGATTTTGCGGGATTGCGTGGTGACGTGGCCGAGCGGAAGGAACGAATGGATGGATAAGAGATCGCGCTTAGAGATAAGTTAGGTATCGAATCCATTCGAGGTCATGCTTAACGGGGTATAAATATGTACCCCGAATGTATGTAACGATATTCGAAACATTCTCAATACAAACCGGCTTTACGCCAAACCCTAGAGTCCTTTGTCGTGTCGTCGAGTTCTTCGAGAGGATTCATCGATCCGTCGACCTCCGTGAGTACCAGCAACCTTGTATCATGTCTAGTATCATGCGGTGGATTTAGATTTGATGCAAGTAGTCTTGTTACCATGCTTAGCGTCATGCGGTGGATTCAATCTTGGTTCAAGAAGGTTTCTTGTTAGATCATGAGCCATGCGGTAGGCTAAGATCTAGCTCGAAGCTAGTTATCGGCTCTTGTTGGATTTTGGCAAGATCCGGTAGATTCATTAAGTTACCCCGTGTTGCTTTGAGTTTTACTTTATATTTAAATTCATGTAACACCTTTACGCCCAATTTAGATTGATTTGGATCGGCTCTATCTCTTTTGATGATTCTTATGCGACTCAAGTTCGTACCCATAGCTTTAATAGCACGTGGATCACGTGTTCCTTAATAGCCGAAACCGAATCAATCTAGGTTGTTACATGTTGCGGGTTCAAGCTTGCCAAATCTTGTATAAATCTTAAAGGAACCGGGTATCATGCGGTAGATGCGAGGTTTTTAGGGTTGTTTTGGAGCTAGTCATCCGGTGGATTAGATTTCAATTCAATCTGATAGATTTATCTTACTTGGTAATGCTCGTTCCTTCTTCATGGATCCCGATTCGGTTCTGTTCGGCCATATTCGGTTATGCTTTCATGAGTAAAACGTGTTCATAAGTTATGCTTTAAATATTGCATGCTTTTAGCTTTCCATATTTAGATTGTATCATGCGGTGGATAGATCTATTTGTGGACGGTGGTTTGATTTCAAACAAGTTGTATCATGCGGTGGATAGATTTGTTTGATATCATGCCCGACGGGTCTTGAAGTATCTCGACATGCGGTAGACTAGCGCTTTGGGCCTATGCATGCTTGTTTATTACATATTTATGATCATGCTTTTACTTCATTTATTGTTCAACATTGTTTATCATGGGGATCGGTCATGGCTTTGTGCACGTGCATTTTTATCCGGATAAAGACCGATCTATCGTCATGCTTACATCATCTATTCGGCTATGTTACTTTTTGCACTTTAAAGCTCCCGGATGGTTTCTAGTTTCTTGCGAGATAGCTCTTTATAGCTATATGTCATCCCACTTGGCTTTCTAGCCGTAAATATGGAACCGTGTCGGTACCACCCGGCAAGTTCCAAGCTTTGGAATTTAACTACTTTGTCTTTTGTTAATTTTCGGGGAAAATTGAGCGGCACGTCTTGTGATCTCTTCGCGTGTGAAGCTATTGTTCGGCTTGCTTGTGTGCTTGGCGTGAGGTGCGGATTTTACGTCAACACCTACCTCCCAAGCCTCTGAGCACCACCACCACCAACTACCATAGCCGGCCGCCACCCGACGCCGCGGAGCCGCCTCCCCAAGCAATCCCGGCCCAAGGTGAGCATAGGGGCGAGATCCCCTCGATTCCCCCTCCATTTTCCCCACCTCCCGGCAGCTGCCATGGCCCGGCTCGCCGGCAATCGCCGCCGGCCGGCCGCACCCGAGCCGCCTCCCTCCCTCCCTCTGTTCTGATTCGAGGGGGAGGAAGGGGATGGCTATTTAGCCGAAAACCCCCTGGCCTTTTTCCTTTTCCCCCACCGAGTTTTCCCCCTCTACTCTCTCTCCCATATTTCAATAAGATCCCACCCCTTTAAACTATTCCACCAAACTAACCCTGGCCTTTACAATTAAAGCCCTAGGCTATTATAATTAAACACCGCTAGATTTAAATATTACAATTAGGTCCTTTTCTTGTATAATAAAATGCTAACAGGCCCCTAATTAACCCTAAACACCTCCTTTAACCCGTCATTTCATGCGCAATTTTAATCCAAATCGCGCCCAACCTCCTCACACCCGTACCGGATATACTGCCACCCATCCTTCACCCAAAACCCCTTACATAATATTTATTTCCCTATTTTATGTAATTACCTTCCTCGAGCTCAGCAGAAGAAATTGTGTGTACTTATATTGATTGCATGCTTGCATGTGTGTGCGCTATAGCCGAGGAAGAAAACGAAGGAAGGTACCCCGAGCCAGAGTTTGGAGCCGACTACTGCGAGCAGGAGCCCGAGATCCCGAACACCGAACCGGAACTCCCCGAAGACTTCGAATACGGCAAGTTCAATCTCATCCTTTGATGCATGCTTTGATCCTAGTTTTATAAATATAACCCTATACCCATTTTATAAATTGCATATTGTTTTACTGCAAAAACATGGTAGGATAGCCACCCTTGATTGCTATGATTGAACCTTGTTTTGGCCTAAATGAGTGCTTTAAAAATGTGTGAGTGCTTTCAAAATGTGTGAGTTCTTTAAAAATGGAAATGGGGTATGTTTGGAAAATGAGTAAAGAACTCGGGTAGACGGGATGGACGTGTGTGTCGGGAGTATGGGTGAGCCCGTACTGTGTGGTTGAGCGTGTTGGGAGTTGTCCATCTTGTCAATTAAGGACCGGGTTGAGTGACATCTCACCCGACCCAAATCATCGTACAACCACTCGATCGTTGTATGTGGCAACGGCTTAGCATAAACCCCACTAGTTAATCTACTTGCCATCTGGTGTGCGGGTGAGCGGCGGGAGACCAAGGAGTAGGGGTACGCTCTGTGTGAGGTACGCTCCGGTTATGTGGGATGACCCCTTGGTTTCTTCCGTGATGGCTCGTAGGGTTAGCTAAGGTGGGTAATGGCTTTGATAGGATCCGCACCGGCACTAAGGTGTTCGTGTGACGATACCCTACTTGTGGGTAAAGATGTACAACCTCTGCAGAGTGTCAAACCTATTCGAATAGTCGTGTCCACGGTATTGGACGAGTCACAGTGTGGTCACAAAAACTAGTGTTTGGGATTTGGGATGCTTTCTGGTGTGAGTTGTTTTCCGGGTAAAGTGTGTGGCTGTGTGCCTGGGCTACCGCGGACGGGGAGTCTAGTAGTTCCACAGTGGTTTTTCCTAAAACAACTGAGTCACTTTGGTTATAAAACTGGTTTGGGAAAACCTTTTTGAAAATGAACCCCTGCATGAGTAAATGAGTTTGCAAATAAACCTTAACCTGTTCCTTGTTATTTATATCATGTGCATGATCTGCTTATAAGCCCCTCCGTGGGTGGGGTTGGACTTCTTGAGTACGTATGTGCTCACCCCCGTTTAACTAACTATTTTTCGAGAGGAGGATCCCGATTACATTCCCGAAGATGTCGAGTAGGTCGCCCCTACACCCAACCGTGCTCGTGTACCCGTGGGCCTCCACAAAAAGCTTCCATGGTGTGGTACTGCGATCGGGCTTTGGAAGCCTTTGCTATCGTAGTGTGGTCGTTAGCGTTTGTGTTGTTCCTTGTAGCGTTGGCACTTCCGTGCCCTCTGTGTCGTCGTGATGTAAAAGATTGATCCACCTGTTGTAATAAATATGTTACCAACCTCCTGGGACTGGTATTTGTGCCACATTTAGTCACCTCTGATGAGGGGACGCTTCAGTTGACCACAAGTGTGTGTTGACTTGATCAAGAGGGTCATTAGGGTTTGTTGGTGAGGTTTTCGAGGTGATGACCCAGGTTGACCTAGGTTTGACCAATATCAGCTGGTTTGACTCAACTGAATCGGTCATTAGCGTTAATGACACTAATTAAAAACTTAGGGCGTCACACCAGTGGCGGAGCTAGGATTGAAACTAAGAGGGGGCCAATTTCACCGTGATCTCAACACCAACATAACTCCACGCTATATTGTCTAAAGCTAAACATATTGACTACTTTCAAATATTAGAACTAGTATGGCAAATGAATAAAATATGTCAAAAGCTTAAGGCGTAGCACCAAGCAAAATTGCAGAGCAACTAGCAAGCATGCATGCAGTAGTTAACGCATTTTCACTTCTTTCAAAATTTTCTCCAAAGTTGGGGGGGCACGGTCCACCTTGGCCAGCATGTAGCTCCGGCAGTGTGTTGACGGATAAAACTCGTATCCACCTACGATCCGCAAGCGTACAGACCTATACCTTTTTCATCACGGGGATTCCCTAGGTTCTTATCAATCTGCGGAGCAAGGAGATTACACGCGTTTGATCTACCTCTACTTACTAACTTATCTAAACCCTAATCCACGGTTAAACTAAAGGACAACTACGCTACACTAAAGAGAATGATTAAACCAACAAGATATGTAAAAGACACTTGCCCAAGGGTCTACGATACTTGAACATGCAACCGCTTAAGACATGAAAACCAATCTAATATATCGGGGGTTGTGACCACGGTTTCGCCCTTTCCCTCCCCCGTACTGTCACTACGCAGAGGTATTCGTGACTAGACCTATGATGGACACAGCGTATTGAATGGATCCAAGGAAGCATTGAGATCTTACTCCCTTTACGGGTAGCTAACCTTAAATATCAAAGCTTCTTCAACACTAGATGGTAGATAAATATCCGAACAAAGTAGCGATTACATCTCAAGATCGATTACAACCCATGGACGAATGAGAAGATTACCCCATCAAGGTGCTATAGATGGCACCATTGATCATGGTGACGCTTCCGACGGTGTCTTCCTTCTTCTCCACTTGTGGGTGCTTCCTTCGAGTTGAGCGATCCTTTTCCCGAACGATCTCCCTCCTGTCTCTCTCTAGCTTCTGGATGGCCTCTCGGTGCGAATGGCTCTCTGTCTTGCGAATGGCGACGCCTCCACGAACTTAGGGTTGAAGGATCTTCGGGTGCAAGAAAAGGGGGCCGAAGGCTTGGGCCAACCGACCCAGGCCCAACTCGGCCCGGTTCGATCGCCCCTTCTCTCCCATGGGTTCTCATGTATTTATGCACTTTGCCCCCTTCATTTGCACTATTTTGATGATGTCATCCTCGCGTCCAAGATGGAGGTTCTCCTTGCATGAAGTCCGGTCTTTTACGCTTCAATCCTCGGGGATGTTCCTTTGTAACACTTCGGTCCTTGCCACCATTAGAAGTGATTTCACCAAGCTCATAAACACGAACAAGACTCCTTACTTGCTCCTTTGAACTTGTTGTGAATTCATCCTTTATGTCCATGTTTCCCTACATAAACATAACTCTTCCAAATGCACACACGAAGATGAACTTGTTATATGATTAGTTGAAGGACCGATTAGGCGACCAGAGAGGGGGGAGTGAATGGGAGCCGATAAAAATTCTTCTCGAGGGAGATTGAAACTCCGACAAGACAAACTAGCTCGGTCGGACCCCCGAAATCACACGCTCCGCACTTCTACCTTCCGTTTGCCAAAACCACGTAGCCACTGGAGTGCTACGGTCCTAGGAAGAAACTCTACCAGCAACCACAACACACACGCACCAACGATAGCGGAAACAACTCGAAAGGCGACTAACCGAGAGGGGCGGTTAGACCGGGTATAGGGGGCGGTTAGACCGCCTCCACCCGGTAACCAAGAAATCCTCTCGAAACACCTCTTCCGAGCACCAAAACGCACCACGGTTTCACCAACAAAGATCTCTTGTCAAGGCCATGCTAGCTACCGGAAAATCTTGGCGAAAACCAAACTCCACCCCGGGGCCTAGGGGCGGTTAGATTGGCTACCAAGGGCGGTCTAACCTCCCGTACCCGGCAACGAACTCCAACCAAGAACACCTAGCAAACGACACGAGAACGACCCGAAATTTCACCCGGACGCTCCTCCGATCAAGGCTAACAAACTCACGGAGGAAAATCCGGTGAAACAAAACTTCGACACGGAAACACCCGGGCGGTTAGACCGCCCCCGGGCGGTTAGACCGCCTCTTCCCGGAAAAACGACCCGCGGGTCAAACCCTAACTTCCTCGCGCCCGATCTCCCGAATCACTCCACGGATTGCAGCAAAACTTCGAGATTAGCCGGGTTACCTCCCGGGCAACCTCTACCTCAAAGGAATCGACCCGAAACGCTCACAATCAAGAGGAATCAAAGAAATCGCTTCTCTAGGTCAAGAACTCCTCCAACTCGAAAAACCACCAAATCGAGTTCGATTCAAAGGTGATTTGGGGGCAAAGTCACCAGCCAAAGAGGCACAAGAACCTCACGTGACACCCACCAAAAACCCCAAGAAATCGTCCTCAAAACACGCCAACAAAGAGCTCCGAAAGTCAACACAAAGGAGAGCGGGAAAACCACCTTGAGGAACAACGCCAAACCATCTATACATACCATGAAAGGTTCGTACAAGGTCTAGCTTGCCACCCAAACATCCATCCCTCTCTCTAGATCTCACATGAAGCTCTCAAACTAGTCCTAGGAAAAACTAGGGAAAATGGAGAACGAAAACGGCAAAACAAATGAGCTAGGGTTCCAACGGTTGGCTGCCATCCACCCATTCAATGAGTATATATGGAGGCACCCAAAAGACTAAACTACCCTCACCTAATAACTAGGGATACAAGCCCCTCAAGGGCGGATTTGGAAATCTTGAATTTCTTCATCGGACGGATGCCGGCGACCGCAACCTACTTAGCCTCGACGCAAGCCTTGCGATCCCGACGCGTGTCCTTTGCTTCAAAGCATCTTGACGCCGGCGGCCGGGCGGTCGAGCCGCCCCCCTTGGGCGGTTAGGCCGGCCGGGAGATCCGACCGGCCCCGGGCGGTCCGACCGCCCTCCCTGGGCGGTTGAACCGGCCCGGGTGGCCGCACCTCCTCGTCGAGTCTTCGGCCTCGGTTTTGTGGCTCAACCGAGTAACCCAGTGGTTTTCTGGTGAACCACTGCAAACCCCGCGAACTCGGTGTAGCCTCCGCCGATTTCCACTCATGACTCGGCTCCCACGTAGTCCCGGCTCGACCTTGGTCTTGAGGCTCTACCAAGAAACCGTCCACGACTTCATCTTCTTGTTCATGCCACCATGCGGCCCGCACTTGACCCCACCGGCCACCGGTCCCTCGAACAAAGCCTACTTGTCTTCTCCACACCCGGAGGCCTCACCAGCAACGACCTTTCGCGCTCGTTCTTCACCCGCACCAACACGAGTCAAGCCGCAACCCGCACCTCGCAATACTTAGCCAAGAATCGGTCCACACAACGTTGTCAATCACTCATCACACAAGGAAGCGACCATCCATCGGTCCTCGAACCACACATGGTCCTCAATCTCCCCCTTGATGAGTGCATTGACAACACACATGATTTGTAACCAAAGAAACCTCAACAAGCGATCGAAAGCCAAAGAAAGGCAAAGAGCAAGATCACTTGAAGAAGACAAGTCTCGGACCCCTTAGGCAAGGGCAACGGCTCGACACATCCGAGACAAAGCAAAGCTCAAGCGAAGAGCGCAAACCACCAAAGCGAAACTCGAACACCACAAAGAGCTCCCCCTGCACATATGCAAGCTCCCCCTGAGCCAAAGCACACTCCCCCTGAACAAATGCAGCAAAGAGCAAAAACCTGCTCACTGTGCCTAGAGCGGTTAGACCGCCTACCCCAGGCGGTTAGACCGCCTACCATTCATCTGACCGCCTGGGGGCAGTTAGACCGCCAGATGTGACCGGCCCTGCACCAAACTGCTCAAAATTTGCCCGAACCAATTGGAACACCTTCCAAACACTCCCAGGTGCCCAAATCATGCAAAACTTCTCCCCCTTGTTGACAATGCATGAATCAAGGCAAAATGCGAAACTATACAACATATAGCTTCTCAAATATACAAAATTCATCACAAGGAGCTACACAAGTCCAAATGAGCAAGTTAGATACTCTACAGGTTGGTAATGACCTTAACTACGAGGTCACCAAGTTTCACAACCATTGGACAAGGCTAAAAAGGATTTGAGTAAATTTGCGAAAAGTTACTCTCTCACAAGCAAAAACCTAAACATGAGCAAAACATGTCAAAATGGCAAAGCCACACAAACTTCATGCTAGGACAATCATTCTAATCATAAGACCATCACAAACACCCACAAGCACCTCATGTCATGTCAAAGCCACCGAGCCATGTGCCTACTTCTATGTATGAGACTTCTCATTGGTAGGCATCATGCAACGGTTTAGCACCCAAAGCAAATTAATTTCAGCACATATGACATGGGAACATATTTTCCAAGCAATTTTCATTTCATTTTCAGATTTATAAATGGTACATGAAATGTCTTTGCGACAAAAAGAAACTTATGCCCCTCCATAAGATAAAGCAAGGGGGCTAAACATTCATGATGGCAAATGAGCCTTTGGCCCCATATGATCAATAAACTAGCTATCCAACCACAAATTAAGCATAGCAAAGCCACTAAAACATGTCAAGATCATATAAAGGCGTTTACACATGAGAGAGCATATACGTGACATTTTTCAAAAAAAATAGCCATCAACCATGGATCATTCATCAAGATCATCAAGAGCTAAGCCAAACTAACCATAGCATACCAAACAAGCTCACAAAAACATATATAGCATCCCATGGTGAACAATGTATATAGGAGAAGCTTTTCCTATCCAATGCATATGATACAAAATGCATGCAATCTAAGATACAAGGATGCCTATACATCATGTTACATAAGCCATGCCAAATGCAAGAAATGCACAAAGGAAACTATACATATGCTACATAGGGGCTCCCACACACCCAGCTCAAGAGATCAAACACACACCAAGTTCCCCCCGCAAATGAGTGAAAGTTGCTTGATCTAGGGGTTTGGTGAAAATATCGGCTAGTTGGTCATGTGTGGGTACATGGATCAAAGCTATCTTCCCTTTCTCTACGTTGTCTCTCAGAAAATGATACCTCACTTCTATGTGCTTGGTTTTGGAATGAAGCACCGGGTTTTTTGCAACGCTTATGGCACTCGGTGCTATCACATTGAAGTGGGACATGGGTATACTCCTCACCAAAGTCACTCATGGTGTATGAAATCCAAAGGAGCCGAGAGCAACAACTAGCGGCGGCAACATACTCGGCCTCGGTAGTGGATTGAGCAACACTCAATTGTTTGCGGGAAGACCAAGACACCAAAGAAGAACCCAAAAACGGCAAGTCCCGAAGTGGACTTCCTATCCAACCGACACCCGGCAAAATCCGCGTCTGAAAAACCATGAAGCGCCAAAGAAGAGGACGCGGAGTACCAAAGGCCGAAGTCGGGAGTGTGACGCAAGTACCGAAAAATTTGCTTCACCGCTTGCCGATGTGAAGTCCTCGGAGACGCTTGAAAACGAGCGCAGAGACACACCGAGAATCGTATGTCCGGCCTCGTCGCCGTCAAGTAGAGGAGTGACCTGATCATGCTCCGGTACTCCTTCTGGTCCACGTGTTCACCTTCCTCGTCCGCATCAAGAGCTGTAGTCGTACTCATCGGCGTCGTCATAGCCTTGGAGTCCTCCATCTTGAACTTCCGCACAATGTCCTTGGTGTACTTGGCCTGGTGCACAAATGTTCCTTCCTTTGATTGTTTGATTTGTAGCCCTAGGAAGAACTGCAACTCGCCCATCATGCTCATCTCAAATTCCCTGCTCATATCATCTGCAAACCTTGCAACAAGAGAGTTAGACGAGCCACCAAAGACAATATCATCCACGTACACCCGCACAATCGGGATATCTCTCGCCCTACCTCGGCAAAAACAAGGTCGATCGACCTTCCCCATCTCAAAACCTCTCTCAAACAAGAACCCCCTCAACCTACCATACCAAGCTCTAGGCGCCCGCTTCAACCCATACGGCGCCTTCCTCAACTTGAACACCGGTGGGGGTACTTCTCACTCTCAAACCTCGGAGGTTGCCTCACATACACTTCTTCTTCCAACACACCATTCGAAAAAGCACTCTTCACATCCATTTGGTGCAACTTGAACCCTTTAGCCACGGAAAAGGCTAGAAGGATCCTTATTGCCTCCAAACGGGCTACGGGAGCAAAAGTCTCCTCGTAGTCGATCCCCTCCCGTTGACCGAACCCCCGAGCAACAAGCCTCGACTTGTTCCTCACAACCTCACCTTTCTCTCCCTCTTTGTTCTTCCACACCCACTTTGTACCAATCGGCTTGCACCTTGGGGGAGGGTCAACCAACTCCCACACCTGATTCCTCTCAAAGTTCTCCAACTCCTCATGCATCGAATTAACCCAATTGTGATCAGATAGTGCGTGTCCAATGTCTTTGGGCTCAAAAGTAGCAACAAACGCAGCATGAGCGAAATGGGAATTGTTTCGAACCCTCGACCGTGTAGTGCGTTCATTCATGTCGCCGATGATCCTCGAAGCTGGGTGATCCACTTGTACTCGTCGGGGAGGTTCTCGCCTCGATGCTACCTCCCCCTCAACATCAGCTTCTCCTCGTTCTTGATTTGTCGTCGTAGGTGTAGTAGAGGGTCCGTCCATCACCGTAGTCGAAGTAGTGGGTACATGTTCAGCCGGGGGCACCGCACCGCCATCCTCATCGTCTCCATGTTCATGCTCCTCCTCCTGAAAGATCTCCTCGCCAAGCTCATCATCACCGCACACTCAAAGACAAGGCGACTACGTGGCTCTGTCTCGTCGAAGGTTACCTCACAAGTCTCCACGATTTGGTTAGTTTCAAGATTGAGCACACGATATGCTCTAGAATGAGATGCATAACCAAAGAAAATACCATCGACGGACCTAGCCTCAAACTTATCCAACTTTCCGCCTTTCTTCGGAATGAAACACTTGCAACCAAAGACATGGAAGTGACTCACCTTGGGTGTGCGACCATGCATCAACTCATAGCATGTTTTCTTCTTGTGCACTCGAGGTAGATCTCGTTTGATACATAGCACGCGGTATTCACCGCCTCGGCCCAATACCTCCTCGGAGTCCTATGCTCATCAAGCATCGTCCGAGCCATCTCGCACAAGGTCATGTTCTTCCTTTCCACAACACCATTCTGGGGAGGCGTATACGGACTCGAAAACTGGTGCTCAAGACCCAAGTCATGGCAAAAGGTTTCAAAACGAGAGTTTCTGAATTCCGAGCCATTATCACTGCGGATAGCTCGTATGGCATCTCTGTGCCTCTCGTTCCTCAACCTCAAGACTAGATCTCGAACAAAACCAAACGTCTCCCCCTTATCCTCAAGAAAGAACACCCACGCATACCGAGAATAGTCGTCCACCACAACAAGGACATACCACTTCCCACCCGCAGATCGCACACGAGCTGGGCCAACAAGGTCCATATGGAGCAGCTCGCATGGACGCTCAGTCATCACATCGGTGAGAGGCGGGTGAGAAGAGGCTACCATCTTGGCATGCCTACACGACGCACAAACCAACTCTTTCTCAAGCCTCAATCGTGGCAATCCTCGGACCAAATTGAGTTTACTCAAGCGAGACAAAAGGTCAAAGCTCAAGTGACCCAACTTCCTATGCCACTTCCACAACTCACTCGAAAAAAACAACCAAGAAACAACACTCCACACCCGAAGACTGAGAAAAATCAGCACGAAACACCCGACCCTCGGGAACGACCATACAGACAAGGTCCCCTCGAGAGTCCAAAATCCGAGAACCACCCGGCCGAAACAACACCTCAAAGCCCTCATCCAACAATTGGGACACGAAAAGCAAATTGTACCCCGGTGATTGAACAAGAGCAACACGCCTCGAGTGATCTTGTCACTCACTTTTATCTCACCTTCGAAAGCACACGCCCACGCCCATTGTCCCCAAAGGTGATGTACCTCTTCGTCACCACCGGGACGAGACTTGAGAACCACCCCCCGTCTCCGATCATATGCCTCGAGCAACCGGAGTCAATCAACCAAATGTTCTTCAAGTCTCCCACCCGAAATTCAAAAATGAGCACGTGAGCGAACAAACGACTCGGCACTGGGTTAGTACCAAAAGAGGAAAACCAGTGTCGAGCCATTTGCTCGAAAGTGGGGTTAGCACACATCAAGCCATCTTTCCTACCATAACTACCACCACGAACACCACCTCGGTAACCACTCCGAGGAAACCACCCCTCGCCGCTCGGAGGAGGACCAAAGCCACGGAAGACAACCCGTAGACCGTCCCTCCTCTCCTTCTCAAAGCTACGACTCCTCCCATCCCCGTAGTGAACTGGAGGGGGAGAATGCCTAGCAAGCCGACTACATGCTTGTCTCTCCGGACCAACCACCGGCAACTCCACCTCCAAACCCGAAACCTCTCAACTCACCACCTTGAAAACTACTCCGCCCGCAGTGCGGGGGGGGGGCGGTTGAACCTCCTAGCCGGCCGCCGGTCTAACCGCCCCCCTCCGGCGGGGCGGGTCCGACCGCCCCCTCCGGAATCGCTCCTCGGCCGCGGGAACTCGCATCTCCCCATGCGGGAACACTTCTCACCACGGCTTTACCCCCGGCCGGTGGCATACGAGGCTTAGGTACACCATGGGAAGGGTTGTACCTATCCTTGTTCGCCCACTCCTTTGCCACCCTTTCTTCCCGCTTCCTCTTGAAGCAAAACTCATCCTTGTGACCTTCTTTCCCACAATAGCCACAACGGAACCTCACAAGCTTAGGCTTAGGCTTGGATTGGGGGCTGCTCGCTTGGTTTCTCTCCACTCAACTCCTCCACCGATTTTTCCTCACTAGCCTTCTCACTCACTTTCCCAAAGAACACTTTCCCGAAGTGCTCACAAACTTGATAGGCTTTTGGAGATCATTTGTGGGTGTAGGAAATATGGGTGGAGCTGGGGTTGTGTCTAGTCGGTTCCTAAGATGGTTGGGTTTTGGAGGGAAATCATTTTTGTGGTGGGTTTTTGGTGGCCTTGGGATATTCTCTCCACTTCCCTCACCAACCTTGTTTGCTCCAAGTCCCTCACCATCTTGCCTCTTAAATGCCTCGATCATCATCCTCAACTGAGGCTCATGACCAGACAACCAACCCATCAACTTTCTCAAGTCATCATTCTCATCTTGCAAACGATCAACATAATGTGCAAGTTCCAAATTTTTCAAAGCATGCATTTCACAGGTAGAGCATGATGTAGGCATGGGTTCCTTCAATTTAGCCTCAAGAGAACTAGTGTAAACATGCATCTCATCAATCATAGCATGAAAAACGGGGCAAGAAGTGCAAGCACCTAGCAAAGCGAGTCTAGATTTAAGCTCGCCCACTTCAACCCTAAGCACATCTAGTTCCTCACACTTTGTGGCATGCTTCTCCTTAAACAAAGCAAGATCGGCAAGAAATATGGAGCAATCGAAGACAATCAACCTCATCCGAAACGACGGGGCTAGCCTTAAGGGAATCAATCTCAAGCTTGCTATCAAGCACCCGTGTCTCTAGTTCGGCCACTCTAGTCCTACCATCCTCGAGTGAAGCCCTAAGCTCTTTTCTCATTTTCTTTGCCTCTCTAAGCATGTCATCACGATTATCAAGCAAAGTACCGAGCCGTTCATTCTCCCGGCGCAAGAAGGGAAGCTCATCACGCACCTCGTCGTCGGACTCGCAGTCCGAGTCACTTTG
The DNA here is from genome assembly GCA_947561735.1 of Cenchrus americanus. Taxonomy (NCBI): domain Eukaryota; kingdom Viridiplantae; phylum Streptophyta; class Magnoliopsida; order Poales; family Poaceae; genus Cenchrus; species Cenchrus americanus. Next base: position 218,263,094 of record OX387241.1, on the reverse strand, counting down.
TGTGCTCTTCTTCTCTGCCGGAGCTCGGCGCCATGGTGCGAAGCCGTCTCTCGCGAAGCGGCTCGGCCGCTCGGGTTCTTGGACGACTTCTTGTTCTTGCGACGATCACCTTCATCCTCACTGCTGCTCGAGCTCGAGGTGGAGTACGCGGAACTGGAGTCGACGTCGCTCGCTCCAACCATCGCTCGGGCCTTGCCTCGGCTCTCCTTCTTCCTCGATCGTCGCTCGTCCTTGTACTTGTTCTTGTGCTTGCTCTTGTGGTCGCGCCTCGACCGGTACTTGCCATCGTTCCTCGGCTTGTGCTTGTAGCCGTCCTTGTTCTCGACCTTCTCCGGGCAGTCGGCGATGAAGTGTCCCGGCTTGCCGCACTGGAAGCATGTCCTCGTGTTCCTCCTCATGTTCACTCGGTTCTCGTGCAGCCTCTCGAACCGCCTCGTCAGGAGCGCCAGCTCGTCCTCTCCAAGCACATCGAACTCTTCATTTGGCATAGACATCAAAGAGAAAAAGAGAACATCCTTGTGGATGGGTTAGTGTTAGCCTTTCCTTTCAAACCACCAACGAGGGCGAGACTATGTGAATCGGTCGGACCCTCGAGCTTGGCGATCATGCCCCTATCCACCTCGGCCCGACTTGAGCTTCGAGAACGGCTCGTTCACCGTCGCAGTGTCATACTTCTCCGACTCCACAATGGCCTCGAACTTTCCGCCCCAAATCGTACGATCCAAAGAGTGTAAGAGCCCGATCGCTCTATCATGATCATCGTACGGGAGCACGTCCACATTGGCCCTCATGTTGTTCACAACCACCGTGAACCTCCGAAACAAGGCATCAATGGACTCACCGGGGAGATGAGTAAAGTTCTCGTACTCTCTCCGTAGGTCGCATACATCCGTGCTCGAACACGGGCATTCCCAACATGAGCCTCCTTCAAGACCGTCCAAATCCTACGAGCCAAGTGCTCGGTGTGCACCCGATCGAACTCGGTCGACACAAAGCACGAAACAAGTAGTAGACCGCCTTATTGTTGGCGTCGAATCCGTCCCTCGATCCCGGAGCGAGGAAGTCCATCGCCGGACATAGCTCGTGTCCACCGTGACATCCCAAAGGATCCGACCCTTTCCGCGAAGGAACGCACCCATCCGCTTACTCCACATATGGTAGTTCTTGCCATCGAAGTGTGGAGGACCCGAACCCCGTTCTCGGTACGCCATCCTTGGATCTTAGACCGGTTAGAGTCAACAAAGACCCGAACCGGCTCGACACCACTTGAAGGACCGATTAGGCGACGAGAGGGGGGCGTGAATGGGAGCCGATAAAAATTCTTCTCGAGGGAGATTGAAACACCAACAAGACGAACTAGCTCGGTCGGACCCCCGAAATCACACGCTCCGCACTTCTACCTTCCGTTTGCCAAAACCACGTAGCCACCGGAGTGCTACGGTCCTAGGAACAAACTCTACCAAAGAACCACAACACACACGCACCAACGACGAGCGGAAACAACTCGAAAGCCGCCTAACCGGAGGGGGCGGTTAGACCGGGTATAGGGGGCGGTTAGACCTCCTCCACCCGGTAACCAAGAAATCCTCCGAAACACCTCTTCCAAGCACCAAAACGCACCACGGTTTCACCAACAAAGATCTCTCGGTCAAGGCCATGCTAGCTACCGAGAAAATCTTGGCGAAAACCAAAACTCCACCCGGGGGCCTAGGGGGCGGTTAGACCGGCTACCAAGGGCGGTCTAACCTCCTGTACCCGACAACGAACTCCAACCAAGAACACCTAGCAAACGACACGAGAACGACCCGAAATTTTAACCGGACGCTCCTCCGATCAAGGCAAACAAACTCACGGAGGAAAATCCGGCGAAACAAAACTTCGACTCCGGAAACACCCGGGCGGTTAGACCGCCCCCGGGCGGTTAGACCGCCTCTTCCGGAAAAATAGCCCGCGGGTCAAACCCTAACTTCCTCGCGCACGATCTCCCGAATCACTCCACGCATTGCAGCGAAACTTCGGGATTAGCTGGGTTACCTCCTGGGCAACCTCTACCTCAAAGGAATCGACCCGAAACGCTCACAATCAAGAAGAATCGAAGAAATCGCTTCTCTAGGTCAAGAACTCTTCCAACTCGAAAAACCACCAAATCGAGTTCGATTCAAAGGAGATTTGGGGGCAAAGTCACCAGCCAAAGAGGCACAAGAACCTCATACGTGACACCCACCAAAAACACCCAAGAAATCGTCCTCAAAACACCGCCAACAAAGAGCTCCGAAAATCAACACAAAGGAGAGCGGGAAAACCACCTTGAGGAACAACGCCGAACCATCTATGCATACCATGAAAGGTTCGTACAAGGTCTAGCTTGCCACCCAAACATCCATCCCTCTCTCTAGATCTCACATGAAGCTCTCAAGCTAGTCCTAGGAAAAACTAGGGAAAATGGTGAACGAAAACGGCAAAACAAACGAGCTAGGGTTCCAAGAGTTGGTCGCCATCCACCCACTCAATGAGTATATATGGAGGAACCCAAAAGACTAAACTACCCTCACCTAATAACTAGGGATACAAGCCCCTCAAGGGCGGATATGGAAATCTTCGGAATTTCTTCATCGGACGGATGCCCGGCGACCGCAACTCGCTTAGCCTCGACGCAAGCCTTGCGATCCCGACGTGTGTCCTCCGCTTCGAAACATCTTGACGCGGCGGCCGGGGCGGTCGGACCGCCCCCCCTTGGGCGGTTAGACCGGCCCGGAGAACGACCGGACCCGGGCGGTCCGACCGCCCCTCTCCGGGCGGTTGAACCGGCCCGGGTGGCCGCACCTCCTCGTCGAGTCTTCGGCCTCGGTTTTGTGGCTCAACCGAGTAACCCAGTGGTTTTCTGGTGAACCACTGCAAACCCCGCGAACTCGGTGTAGCCTCCGCCAATCTCCACTCATGACTCGGCTCCCACGTAGTCCCGGCTCGACCTTGGTTTTGAGGCTCTACCAAGAAACCGTCCACGACTTCATCTTGCTTGTTCATGCCACCATGCGGCCCGCACTTGACCCCACCGGACACCGGTCCCTCGAACAAAGCCTACTTGTCTTCTCCACACCCGGAGGCCTCACCAAAGAACGACCTTTCGCGCTTGTTCTTCACCCGCACCAACACGAGTCAAGCCGCAACATGCACCCGCAATACTTGGCCAAGAATCAGTCCACACAACGTTGGCAATCACTCATCACACAAGGAAGCGACCATCCACCGGTCCTCGAACCACACATGGTCCTCATTAGTGTGCCTAGTGGCGGGTTAGTTCCATAATCAAATTCAAACCAAAGTGTAATGAACATGTTTGGTGTACCAAAATACACCGTCAACATCTCCCCCACGCTTAGATCTTGCTCGTCCCCGAGCAAGTACTCGTAAAAGAACTTTGTCCAAGGTGTTGAAATTGTGCTCCTCTAATTCTTTCTTCACAAGTTAGTCAATCCTTTATCTTTAATACAATAAACATAAAGCAATGATCATCAAACATAAACATGGGCATTTATAATTTTTACAAAATCAAGATTTACCCCACAACTCAAACTCTTCACTCGAGGTCTTCAATTTCAGCCATGCTTACTTCTTTGCTTTCATTGGAGGGTTTTCATGATTTTCAAAAAATGAAATTCCTGCAACAAGTATTAGACAAAACCTTGCTCCAAGTTCTCACATGTCGCTCATATGAAGTGGCTATCCTAAACAGTTTTCATAAAACTCTCACCTCCCATAAGTCTCTCATATAACATGTAAAGTGGATCCGGGAAATCCGGAGAATCCGGGAAAATGTCCAGATTGTCCAGCCTGTTAAGGGGGAAGCAAATTCGACAGAAATTAAACTTGCTCAAAAGTAAATATATGAAAATAGGTTATGCACTAGGATGAGACAAGTCTGTTTAACCACTCAAAACTTGCAGGAACCTCAACACGAAGTAGATCAGCACCAAGCCCTAGATATATGCTTAAGAGAGATACAAGCATGCAACAAGATGAACAAGCACAAGAGACACAAGGATTTGTTACCGGAGTTCAACCTCACACCTTGAGGTCTACGTCTCCGTTGAGGTACCCACAAAGGGTGGACCTTTACACTTTGTTGACGGTGTATTTTGGTGCACCTAGCATGTTCATTACACTTTGGTTTGGATTTGATTATGGAACTAACCCGCCACTAGGCACACTAATCATATAACAAGTTCATCTTTGTGCATGCATTTGGAAGTGTTGTGTTTATGTAGGAAAACATGGACATAAAGGACGGATTCGCAACGAGTTCAAAGGAGCATTCATGGAGTCTTGTTCGTGTTCATGAGCTTGCTGAAATTACTTCCAATGGTGACGAGGACCGAAGTGCTACGAGGAACACCCCCGGGGATTGAAGCGTAAAAGATCAAACTTCATGCAAAGAGAGCCTCCATCTTGATCGCGAGGATAACGGCGTCAAAATCATCCAAGTGGAGGGGGCAAAGTAGATAAGTGCACGAGGACCCACGGAGCAAAAAGGGCGACCGAACCGGCCGAACCGGGCTGGGCCGGCCGGCCCGGCGGGCCGGCCCGGCCCACTTCGGGCACCGGTTCGGTCCCGTCTTCCTTGCCCTCGAAGGATCTTCGACCCTAAAACCCCCGACGCGCCGCCAACACGGGGAGGAGGAGTTATTCGCACCGAAGGCCATCCACAAGCTAGAGAGAGAGGAGGAGGATCTCCGGTGGAGATCAACCACCTCGAAGGAAGCACCCTCTCGTGGAGAAGGAGGAAGACACGGCGGAAGGGAAACCATGATCAACGGTGCCATGATCGGCACCTTGATGGGGTAATCTTCTCATTCGCCCATGGGTTGTAATCGATCGTGAGATGTAATCGCACTCTGTCGGTTTATCTATCTATCATCTTGTGTTGAATATACTTTAATGCTTAAGGTTCGCAACCATGCCGTAAAGGGAGTAAGGCCTCAATGCTTCCTTGGATCCATTCAATACGCCGTGGCCATCAAAGGTCTAGTCATGAATACCTTCGCGTAGTGACGGACGAGAGGAGGGAAAGGGCGAAACCGTGGTCACAACCCCGATAGATTAGATGGGTTTTTCATGTCTTTAAGCGATTGCATGCTCTAGTATCGTAGACCCGTGGGCGAGTGTCTTCTATCTTGATCGTTTATCATTCTCTCTAGTGTAGTTTAGTTGTTTTTCTAGTATAATAGTAGTTAGGGTTTTAGTAGCTAGTGTGTCGTTGTTGATCGAACGCTTGTAATCCCCTTGCTCCGCGGATTGACAAGAACCTTGGGAATTCCGTGGTGAAAAAGGTGTGGGGTCCGTACGCTTGCGGATCGTAGAGGGATACGTCTTTTATCCGTCAACAAGCCCCTTTTTCTCGGCGCCGTTGCCGGGGAGCAAGTTAGTTTACATCGTTTGATTTGCATCTAACTTAGTTTTATATTTTAGTTTATCTTTATTTGCTATATCTAACATATATTATCGAAAAAAACACTTGTTTCTTTTTGTTTTTGTTTTTTATCTTATTGTCTAGATGGAGTTCGTGAATCAACCCGTGGAAGAACCGGAGAAATCATTAAGGGATTACGCTAGCCCTCGATGTGAAGACATAAATGTACAAGAGTCGGATTCGAAGCTCGAAGCGACCAAGTATGAAATTAAATCTAAGATCATCAAGATGGTGGCGGAAAACCCATTTGAAGGGACGGTTACGGAGAACCCATATAGACACATAAGGGATTTCACGACAATATGCAACACGGTGCGTCAAGAAGGAGTTCCCGATGAATGGTTCAAATGGAATCTCTTTCCCTACTCACTTGCCGCAAAGCAAAGACATGGTATTCGGTTGCGTCCTTTGAAGTTGAAGGCAATTGGAACAAGTTGACAAAGAAGTTTTGCGAGAAGTTCTTTCCAATTAGCAAGGTTCAACATCTAAGGAGGCGGTGATCACTTTCATGCAAGGAGAAGAGGAAGGGATAGACCAAGCCCGGGATAGGTTTAATGAATTAATCGAACAAGGACCAAAACTCGGCTTCACCGGTGACGTACTCTTGCATACATTTTTCTTTTCCCTAACCCCTAGTTGCATGCGACACGTCGAAATGTGTGCGGTGGGGATCTCATGGAGAAAACACTCACGGAAGCCGCCCAACTTCTACAAAAAGTTAGTAAAGCGGCCGCCATGCGAAGAGATTGGGAAACAAGACTTGCGGAAGAGCCGGAATTCAATTCAAGGAAGAAACAAACTTGCTGATTTTTCTAAAGAGGCAACCCGGAAGTCACAAAAGAGGAACCAATCATGGAAAAGCTTGAACAAGAACACATCAAGTCAAGAACTACACCAAACGTCGACTTCGCCGCGCCAAATGAGACGAACAAGAGAAGCATGTCAAGCGCGAAGCCACTAAGGGAGTTCGAGCCAATGGATTGGGTTCCTATTGATTACGGAGAAGTATTCGACAAGAGAAGACCGTTCCCTAATCAAAAGGGAATGGCAAGAGCATTGGAAGTCGATTTCCCACCGGAGAAGAAAGCTGAAAATTCATACGACCTTGAAACCACCGGTGAGATTTTTGAAAAGCTCTTTGGAGATGACGTGGTGGATCCGGAACATATTGCCGAGGTGAAGAGAATCATGGGGATCAAGCCCGAAGCATCACCATACGCTCGCCTTGCTGAAATTTATTCGATCGGATCCGAAGAAGAAGAGAGGATGACGCCGCACTTGAGTTGCGAGATCAACAGAGTTCAATGCAAAGCTTTATGCGACACGGAGCCCAAGTAAGTGTTCTATCTTCTAAAATTTACGATAAAGTTCAATACCACAACCTAGACTTAGCTCCAACATCAACGAAATTAATTATGGGAGATGGTAGAACTATCAAACCTCTAGGTATTGCTTGCAACATGAAAGTAAAAATTTCTAGAAACTATATACCAACCGATTTCTTTGTTATTGATGCTTACCATAGTAATTCTGATCATATAATCTTAGGTAGGCCTTTTCTTAAGTTGGTTGATGCCGTGTTAGATGCCGGAGAAGGCAAAGTAACAATGAACCTTAATGGAACAAAGTACACATATAACTTTCTTCGTGCTTCTAAACACCTTACACCTTTTCCTCCCGAAGATGAAGAAATAGAAGAGATAGATAGTCTTTGTTTTGTTGAAACCCTTAGAGACCCGCTGCAAAGAGCGATGAAAAATCAAATTAATAATCAACAAGATGAAGAACTAGAGGAAGCGACAAAAGGCTTAGAGCCGCATGATGGTAGCATGGAGGAAGAGAAGTTCGAAGACATAGGAGAAATCAAACCCGAGGAGCCGCAAGTGCCCGAAGTAGACCTTAAACCTTTGCCCAAGGGACTAAAATATGAATTTTTGGGCCCCGGACAAAACTTATCCGGTCATTGTGAGCGACGAGTTGAGCCCCAAAGAAAATGAAGTGTTGCTGATTTTATTAAAAAACATAGGAAGGTGATTGGATATTCAATTAATGATCTCAAAGGTATTAGCCCGACCTTTTGCACTCATCGTATACCAATGGAAGACCAATGTAAACCTGTAGTGGACCATCAAAGGAGGCTAACCCATGCCATGCGAGAGGTAGTAAAGAAAGAGGTTATCAAGTTACTTGATGCCGGAATCATCTACCCGGTTTCGCATAGCGAGTGGGTGAGCCCGTACATTGTGTACCGAAGAAAGGAGGTTTGACCGTGGTGAAGAATGAGAAAAACGAGTTGATACCGCAAAGAACCATGACCGGGTGGCGGATGTGTATCGATTACCGTAAGCTTAACAAAGCGACGAAGAAAGATCACTTCCCCCTACCGTTCATAGACGAGATGCTCGAGAGGTTAGCAAACCACGCTTATTTTTGCTTTCTCGACGGATACTCGGGGTTCATGCAAATTCCCATTCACCCGGAAGATCAACATAAGACAACGTTTACGTGTCCTTACGGAACGTTTGCATATAGGAGGATGCCCTTCGGCCTATGCAACGCTCCGGCCTCTTTTCAACGTTGCATGATGGCCGTGTTCTCGGAATTCATCGAAGAAATTGTTGAAGTGTTTATGGATGATTTTTCCGTTTACGGGAAGACGTTCATGGATTGCTTAGCAAACTTAGAAAAGGTCCTTACAAGGTGTGCGGAGGTAGATTTGGTTTTAAATTGGGAAAAGTGCCACTTCATGGTTAAGCAAGGCATAGTGCTCGGACATGTTATATCGGAGAGAGGAATTGAAGTGGACAAGGCTAAGGTAGAGACGGTTGAGCAACTCCCACCTCCTACGGATGTTAAGTCCTTAAGGAGCTTTCTAGGCCATGCCGGATTCTATAGAAGATTTATAAAGGACTTCTCGAAGATCACTAAGCCTTTAACACACCTTCTTCAAAAGGATGTGGCTTTCGACTTTGATGAGAAGTGTCTAGCGGCATTCCGGACCTTGAAAAATGCGTTGGTGAGTGCTCCCATCATCCAACCTCCCGGATTGGAGCCAACCTTTCGAGATCATGTGTGACGCAAGTGACTACGCCGTAGGCGCGGTCTTGGGACAAAGAAAGGAAGGCCGAGTTCACGCCGTTTACTACGCTAGCAAAACTCTTAGTGGGGCACAATTAAATTACGCCACTACGGAAAAAGAGTTGCTAGCGGTGGTATTCGCTTTCGAAAAATTCAGATCTTACATCGTGAACTCGAAAGTCATTGTTTACACCGATCACGCAGCTATAAAGTATCTCTTGGCTAAGAAGGAAGCTAAACCACGTTTGATTCGTTGGATCCTTCTTCTCCAAGAGTTTGATGTTGAAATTCGTGATAAAAAGGGGGTGGAAAATGTTGTGGCCGATCATTTGTCTAGGATGAATCGTGGACAAGATGATAAAGAGCCCATAGAAGATAAGATGAGAGATGACCACCTCTATAGAGTGCTTGATAAAGACACTTGGATGATCGACATCATTCGAGCAATTCGAAAGATGCCCCTCGATCATCTAGATAAAAACACCCAAAGGAAAATAATTTCCGAAAGTAAGAAATATTTTTGGGATGCACCATACCTCTTCAAGCTTGGCAATGATGGAGTGATGAGAAGATGTGTGCCAAGAGAAGAGAGGCTTGAGATTTTAAGGAAGTGCCACTCGGCGGAGTACGGTGGGCACTATAGCCATTTTCGAACCGAAGCCAAGGTATGGTCGAGCGGATTCTATTGGCCGGAGATGCATGAAGATACTAAAAGATATGTTGCGTCATGCCCCGAATGCCAAAGAACCGGAAACATCTCTCAAATAAATTCTATGCCTTTGAAATACAACTTGCAAATCGACATATTCGATGTATGGGCATAGACTTCATGGGGCCTTTTAAAAACTCATTTGGATTCGAGTATATACTTGTTATGGTTGATTATGTATCCAAGTGGGTAGAGGCTATACCATGTCGTAAAGCTTCCACGGAGGAGTCCATCACTATGATCAAGAACGTGATTTTTCCCCGTTTCGGTACACCGAGAATCTTGATAAGTGATGGAGGAACTCATTTCACCGGGAAGAACTTTAAAAAGTGCTTGTCCAAGTTGGGAATTGAGCATAGAGTCTCCACGGCCTATCACCCACAAACCAACGGACAAGCGGAGACGTCAAATAGGCAATTAAAAAGCATACTCAACAAAACCATAGAGAAGGGAGGCAAGGATTGGTCAAAGAAATTAGACGGAGCTTTATGGGCTTATCGAACGGCGTTTAAAACACCGATAGGTATGACCCCTTATCAATTCGTCTATGGAAAAGCTTGCCACCTTCCGGTTGAGTTGGAACATAAAGCCTATTGGGCGATTAAAGAGATGAACCTTGATCTCGATGCCGCGGTGGTGAAACGAAGGATTCAAATAAGCGAGCTAGAGGAGTTGAGGTTGAAAGCTTATGAAAACGCAAGCATATACAAAGAGAGAATCAAAAGGTGGTATGATAAAAGATTGAAGAAAAAAGAATTTAAAGAAGGAGATAAGGTCCTCCTCTACAATTCGAGGTTTAAAACCTTCGGAAAGGGGAAATTGCAAAGCAAGTGGGACGGACCTTATGTTGTGCATTCGGTGTTCTCCAACGGAGCGGTAGCCATTATGGATATAAACGGTGATCAATTTGTGGTGAATGGACAGCGGCTTAAGGTTTACTACGAACCCGATATCGTGCCCATTCATCATGTTGACGTCTTTACCATGGAGGAAGAGCCCGAACGTCCCGCCTAGGACGAAAAACAAGGCATCAACTTCCGTAAATAATTTTTCTTTTAGCTTTCGGAGTTTTTCGCGAAGATTAACCGGGCCAACTTTTTCCCATGGGCCGAGGAAGAAAAAAAAAATAAGGCGGTGTGCAAAAAAACCGGACCGGCCCGGCCCCCGAGGCAGGGTGGGCCGGCCGGCCCGCCGGATCGGCCCGGGGGTGGCCCGACGCCCGATGTCCCCGAATTTCGCCGAATTGCTCCTTTTTGACTTCCTTGTTTGGTCGGAAAATTTTAAGGGAAGTGTAAAAAAGGAAAATAAGGTTCCCGGGCTTTTCTCTCGGGACTATATATTTGGCCGAATTGGGAGCTCGAGAATCAAACCTTTCAAGCAATGTGTTGCACCCTTGTAGCGACCATTGAGCCTCCAAATAGCTTAGAGTTGAAGCTAGAAGCCAAGAAGCCACCGATGGAGGAGGCGATGCGATGCGAGGTCAAGCTACCCGTCAAGAGGACCGCACGTATCCGTTGCGGAGGACGTGTCCCGACCGGAGCTCTTGCATCTCGCAACCCCGTCAAAGGAGAGAAGGTCCCTACACCCGTTCGAAGGTCGGCACGCCTCCAAGGCATCAAGCGCAAGGATTACAAGGAGGTGTCACCGGAGCCTAAGGATTATGGGGATAGCGACTACTCCGACGATCGTAGCCCGAGCTCGTGGGCGGCCGCCGGTAGAGATGATGATGATTGGGATGAGCACCCCTATGAAAGGACTCCCGAAGGCCCCAACGGCGACGGCAACGGCGGTGGCGAAGGCAACAACAATGGAGGTGGCGACGACGGTGGTGACAACGGTGGAGATTATGGCGACGACGACCCCTTCGGATTGCATCCGGTGTGCTGTCGAGTTTGCCGTCAATCCATCGCGGCTCTCTACGCGTCGGCCGACGAATGTCTTCGAACCATGGAAGCGATGAAGCAGCGTATGGAGGACTTGGAGCGCGTAGTTGAAGATGACTACAAGTTCCTTAACCGCAACGTGCGCAAGCTTTTCGGCATGGTTGGAAACATGAGAGGCAAGTGGTGCAAAGCTTGCTGGAAGTACCACTAGATCTAGTTTTTCCCTTAGGATTTTTGTAAGATACGACGAGGACGTCGTATGTTTTAAGTGTGGGGGAGAGCTAGCTCGCTAGCCTTAGCTTTTGAACTTCAAGTTTAGGTTCGGTTTAATCTTCGTGTGAGAGTCTTAGTGTTTTAATGAGTCTTTAGTTTTCGAGTCCGTTTTTAAATTTTGCAAGTGTCTTAAATTAGTGTTGAGTCAAGAAAACCAAATAAAAAGTGTCTTTATATATATCTTTGTGTTTTATGTATTGTTTATCTTTATTTACTTGTTTGTTTAATCTTCGATTCTTGATATATGAGCACAAGTATATGGTTTGAAAAACGTTTATCGTGGTGCTTAGTGGAATCGCTACTACTTAAAGTACCCATACCGCTCTTCGATCTTGAGCTTCACATGTTAGTTGTGCTATGTTCGATGCTAAAAATTGGAGGATTTCAGTTCTGAAAATTATTTTAAAACCCTTGTAATAAAGGTTAGCAAAACCTCTTTTTCCAAGTTGAGAGTAAGAAAAAATTCCTATCCAAAGCCAAGTTTATTTTTTTTCGCTCCACCATAAGTGTGATTAGCACGATGAGTTAGGCTAGGACCCTTCTCTCTTGGTGAGTTTTAATTTCAAGCAATGATCATGTCCTTGTGCTTATCTTTTGTTGCTAGCCTCGTCATATATTCAGTTCATGACTTTCACAACGAAAGTCATGTGTATCACTGGATTCCATACCCAACCCTATACATCTCTTTTGTACATAGTATTCCTTGAACACAACCTATTTTCAAAGTTTCGTCTCGTCTCTAGCATGATTTAATTAAAAAATTCAGATCGTATGCGTGTGAGGAAAGAGAGAATTGAAAGCTTTGAAAAGTTGTCAAGAGAGAGAAAAATAAAGAGGAAAAGTATGTGTATGGAAAAGAAAGAAAGAAAGAAAGAAAAATCATATGTGAATGAAAGAAGAAAAAAGAAAAAGAGAGAAAGATGAGTTAGCAATGAAGATATGAGAGGGATGGATCAAGTGAAAGAAAAGAAAAAAAATAAAGTGTAAGGAAGGATGTCACGTTGATTGTGAGACGAAACTTTTACTCTATTTCCAACCATGTGCAATCCAACAACGAGGACATCATTGGTGCCTTGTAGTCACAATTTTCTTTTGCCCTTGCACATGTCCACCATTCTAAATCTTCTCATCCTTGATATCCCTACATATGGTTAATTCTCATGATCATTGGCTTTGAAAGGTAGACAACCATTAGAGGAAGTTCTTAGTTTGACAATACTTGTGTTGATTGCGCTAGCCCTACCTATAGCTCCACTTTTACATGATATAAGAGAGATTAATGGGAGGTGAGAGTTTTATAAAATTTGGCTAGGATAGCCACATCATATGAGTGACTTGAGAGAACTTGGAGAAAGGTTTTTGTCTAATACTTGTTGCAGGAATTTTTGTTTTGAAAACCATAAAAACCCTCCGATGGAAGCAAAGAAGTAAGTATGGCTGAAATTGAAGACTTCAAGTGAAGAGTTTGAGTTGTGGGGTAAATCTTGACGTGGTAAAAATTCTAAACGCCCATGTTTATGTTTAATTATCATTACTTTGTGTTTATGTATTAAAGATGAAGGGATTGACTAACTTGTGAAGAAGGATAAGTGATATACGATTACACACCTTGGACGAAATTCTTTTACGAGTACTTGCTCGAGGACGAGCAAGAGCTAAGTGTGGGGGAGATGTTGACGGTGTATTTTGGTGCACCTAGCATGTTCATTACACTTTGGTTTGGATTTGATTATGGAACTAACCCGCCACTAGGCACACTAATCATATAACAAGTTCATCTTTGTGCATGCATTTGGAAGTGTTGTGTTTATGTAGGAAAACATGGACATAAAGGACGGATTCGCAACGAGTTCAAAGGAGCATTCATGGAGTCTTGTTCGTGTTCATGAGCTTGCTGAAATTACTTCCAATGGTGGCGAGGACCGAAGTGCTACGAGGAACACCCCCGGGGATTGAAGCGTAAAAGATCAAACTTCATGCAAAGAGAGCCTCCATCTTGATCGCGAGGATAACGGCGTCAAAATCATCCAAGTGGAGGGGGCAAAGTAGATAAGTGCACGAGGACCCACGGAGCAAAAAGGGCGACCGAACCGGCCGAACTCGGGCTCGGGCCGGCCGGCCCCGGGCGGGCCGGCCCGGCCCACTTCGGGCACCGGTTCGGTCCCGTCTTCCTTGCCCTCGAAGGATCTTCGACCCTAAAACCCCCGACGCGCCGCCAACACGGGGAGGAGGAGTTATTCGCACCGAGAAGGCCATCCACAAGCTAGAGAGAGAGGAGGAGGATCTCCGGTGGAGATCAACCACCTCGAAGGAAGCACCCTCTCGTGGAGAAAGAGGAAGACACGGCGGAAGGGAAACCATGATCAACGGTGCCATGATCGGCACCTTGATGGGGTAATCTTCTCATTCGCCCATGGGTTGTAATCGATCGTGAGATGTAATCGCACTCTGTCGGTTTATCTATCTATCATCTTGTGTTGAATATACTTTAATGCTTAAGGTTCGCAACCATGCCGTAAAGGGAGTAAGGCCTCAATGCTTCCTTGGATCCATTCAATACGCCGTGGCCATCAAAGGTCTAGTCATGAATACCTTCGCGTAGTGACGGTACGAGAGGAGGGAAAGGGCGAAACCGTGGTCACAACCCCGATAGATTAGATGGGTTTTTCATGTATTTAAGCGATTGCATGCTCTAGTATCGTAGACCCGTGGGCGAGTGTCTTCTATCTTGATCGTTTATCATTCTCTCTAGTGTAGTTTAGTTGTTTTTCTAGTATAATAGTAGTTAGGGTTTTAGTAGCTAGTGTGTCGTTGTTGATCGAACGCTTGTAATCCCCTTGCTCCGCGAATTGACAAGAACCTTGGGAATTCCGTGGTGAAAAAGGTGTGGGGTCCGTACGCTTGCGGATCGTAGAGGGATACATCTTTTATCCGTCAACATACACCTAGGTCACTTTCCTCCCTCTAGCGACCACAAAGATCAAGCTAGAGTTACTTGCTCAATGTCGGGGTAATACAAACTTCCTTGAGCGGTCACAACCTTTGGATGCTCCAAGGCAACGCCTAGCCGCCTATCAAGGGTAGGTTAGGGTTTTCGGCGGTAAGCATTTTAAGTTGGTCAAATTTTATTAGCAAGCACCTATTTACTAAGTGTAAGTGTATACCAGCCCAAACCTTAGCTTTTTCAAGACTATTCCTCCAAATCATAAGTAAACCACAATTTGAAATCCATTTCTAGTTTAACTATCATGTGAGGGTCCAAGCCGCTCTTGACCGTGAGCACGGGCCGATCGATCGGTTTTCACTCTGCAGAGGTTGTACACTTTACCCACAGTTCGTGTTCCCCATATTGCCCGGGTTTGCAAAGCCCTTAAACACTTCCGAGGTGAGTGGCTAGGGGTTCACTACGAAGCCTTTACAAAGGCGTGCAAAGTACCAATAACCCACGACAGTTACAGCTCAGGGCGGACCATAACCCTCCCTAGTGGTCAGTACCTTAGCAAAGGCTACTACCCCAAAAGGACTGGGCTATACCCCTGCAACCCGGAGCCCCCTGTGTTCCATCCGGACAAGGGCTATTAGATAATTTACACTCCTAATTAATTGGCTAAGCCAGAGCCATGTGGACTGTGGTTGCACTGTTTTCCTGGGTGGTTCTCCATGTTTTAATTTATATGCTCTTGAATTATCATAAACACCAATTCCATTTTAAATCCAAAATTTTGTAAAGTTAAATTCCATTTCCAAAGTATAGCATCTAAGCATTTATCTACCCAACATTTATTTAAAACAAGGTATGCAAGGTATAAGGATTAAAATCTAGTCATTTCCTTAATAGGCATTTCCCATCAAAATTTATGCATAACGATTAAAATTTAAAGTGTGATAATATGCATGTTATTAGGACAAAAAGAGCATGCGAGGGAGGAAAATCCACTTGCCTTCTTCTCCTAAAAACGTGGCTCAACCTCTTCAAAAGATGGCTCTGCCCGACCTCGAACGACACGTCCTCTACGATCAAACAAGAGGAAACAAGCAATAAATAAAACAGTGCATCAAACATTGCTAAAAGTCTAATACAATCTTCTAAAACTAACGTGCTTGTTGAGACGATCGCGTGGACACCAAAAACGCCTAAATCGGAGCTAGGACGCAAAAGTTATGATTAAAACAAATTCTAGGGACTATTTTGTAAAAGAAAATGATCCTTGGGGGTTTTTCCATAAAAATCCAGAGGCTAAACATAATTATAGGTACAAACTAGAGGTCCTTGGTGCAAAAGTGTGAGCCTTGGACTGTGGGTAAACATTTTTGAAAGGCCAAGGGCTTATTTATAAAAACCAGGGGCTAAAGTGTGTGGGTTTTATATGGTGGAGGGACCGGCTTGCAAATTGTAGAAATGTCGGGGACTCTTTAGAAAGATTGCCGGCGCAACCCTAGTTGACCGGTATGTCTTCCGTTGACCGGCGGCTGGATTGGATCCGGGGCCGTCGGCTTAGATCTAAGGGGCTGCGGTTGTCCGCGGCTAACGAGCGGCGGCGGGTTGGCTACGAGGGCGGCGGCGGCGGCGGCTGTCCGGCGGCGGCGGCTCGCCGGCCATCTCGCCGGAGAAGCAAAAATGCGCTGCGAGCACTAAACAACGAGGCGAAGACGCCAAAACAAAGAGGGAGGACGGGGGGTTTCACCGAGTTACTTGAAGGGGAGGAAGAGGCGCCGGTGGTGCGGATCGGCGGCGAGGTGCGGCGGTGGACTCTCGCTCCGGCGGGCTTCCTTGGGGCGGCGGTGCGAGAGGAGGGGAAGAGCTCGAGAGAGCGGTGCGAGGTGGAGAGATGCTCGGGGGCGGCTTTTATAGGTGGAGAGGGGAGGGGAGGAGGCGCGGGCAAGGCGGTGGGCGGCGGGCACGCCGGCGGCCGCCATTAAGGCCGGTGGGCTCGGTGGGGGCGCCGTTTCGGGAGAAGAAGAGGCGGGGGCGGCTGTTTGGGGGCGGGACGGTTGAGTTCTCCGCGCACCGGAGGGAAGGGGAGGAGGCGCGGGGAGGCGGATCGACGCCGGGCCTCGGGCGGCCGGCGCGGCCGGGGAGGTGGAGCGGGCGTCCGAGGGTTGAAGACGGCCCCGACGAGGTAGGCCCCACCCGTCGGCGGCGTGTGAGGGAAAAGGGAGGTAGCGGGCCGGGCCGGGAGTGAAGTGGGCCGCATTGCTTCGTGGGCTCGGAGCTAGGTTGGGCCGCGCGTAAAAAGGAAAAAAAAAGAAAAAGACAGCCGGGTCGGGCTGGGAAAGAGGGAATGGGTGAGGGTTGGTCCGATTCTTTTTTTTATTCCTTTTCTTTTTATTTCCTTTTCAAATTTTGACTCAAAACTTTTATAAAATTTTAAACAAACTTTTGACCACACAATCAATCAAAACCCATGCATTCAACATGATGCACAAACACTTGGTTTCTCTAAATTAATTAATTATTATTTCATATATTAAAGGCAAATTTAATTATTCAAATTCATTAACCTTAGAAATAAAATTCTAATTGTTGCTAGCATTTTTAAGTGATGGAATTTTTGGGTGTTACAAATCCTACCCCCTTAAAGAGAATCTCATCCTCGAGATTCGGGAAGATTGGGAAACGGTCGAGGAAATTCTGCTATAAGCTCATCTTCTCTTTCCCAAGTAGCTTCTTCCTCCGAGTGGTGACTCCATTGGACTTTGCACATTTTAATGACTTTGCTTCGGGTAATTCTTTGTGAAGTGTCTAGAATTTTGATAGGGTGTTCTTTATAGGTTAGATCATCCTTCACATCAAGAACTTCCAAAGGTAGGTGGTCTACTTTAGTCTCACTTGAACACTTCTTGAGTGGGATACATGAAACACATCATGTACATCCGACAATTGAGTGGGAGTTCTAATTGATAGGCAACTTCTCCCTTTCTTTCTAAGATCTTAAAAGGTCCAATGAATCGTGGTGACAACTTCCCTCTAATCTTGAATCTTCGTAGACCTCTAATGGGTGATACTCTGAGATACACATAATCTCCTACTTCAAACACAACTTCTCCCCTTTTGGGATCGAGCGTAACTCTTTTGTCGTGACTGAGCAGTCTTGAGATTTTCCCGAATTATCTCAACTTGTCTTTCAGCTTCTTTTATGATGTCTAGTCCAAAAAGTTGACTCTCCCCTGTTTGATTCCAGTACAATGGTGTTCTGCATTTTCTCCCGTATAAGGCTTCAAAAGGAGCCATCTTAAGGCTGGTTTGGTAGCTGTTATTGTAGGCAAACTCTGCGTATGGCAAACTTTTATCCCAGCTACCTCCATGCTTTAAGGCACATGCCCTAAGCATATCCTCTAGGATTTGATTTGTCCTTTCGGTTTGACCATCTGTTTGTGGATGATACGCAGAACTAAAGTTAAGCTTTGTATCCATTGATTCATGTAGCTTTCCCCAGAAACGTGATGTAAACTGTGTCCCACGGTCAGATACTATCCTCTTTGGAACTCCATGTAAGCATACAATTCTGGACATATACAGTTCTGCCAGCTTGGCTCCGGTGTAAGTAGTTTTGACAGGTATAAAGTGAGCAACCTTGGTTAACCTATCCACAATGACCCATATGGAGTCATATCCATCACGGGTACGTGGCAATCCCACAATAAAATCCATGCCTATTTCTTCCCATTTCCACTCGGGTACTTTCAATGGTTGAAGCAAACCTGCC
Organism: Cenchrus americanus; assembly: GCA_947561735.1. Classification (NCBI taxonomy): domain Eukaryota; kingdom Viridiplantae; phylum Streptophyta; class Magnoliopsida; order Poales; family Poaceae; genus Cenchrus; species Cenchrus americanus. The sequence goes on along the minus strand of OX387241.1, from coordinate 218,244,977 downwards.
GGTCTCTGGTATTCTGCTTTTACTTTCTGGCATATGTCACATAGAGCTACATAAGCAGCAACATCCTTTTTCATTCCATACCACCAATATTTCTGCTTCAAATCTTGATACATCTTGGTGCTTCCGGGATGAATTGAATAGGCAGAGTCATGTGCCTCTTTAAGTATAGTCTCTCGAAGATGATCAATTTCGGGCACACAGATTCTATTCCTGAACCAAATAGTTCCTTGGTCATCCCTTTTGAAATCTGGAACCTTGCCAGCATCAATCAACCGTCCATACTCCTTAATCTTCTCATCTGTCATTTGACCCTTCCTGATTTCTTGTTCAAGTGTAGATTCTACTTCCAACGTCATAGCTTCACTCTGGGTGACAATTCCCAGATTGAGACGTGCCATCTCCCAACACAACTCTTGAGGCATCACATGAGCTATCAGTGCGTTTGCCTGACTTTTCCGACTCAAGGCATCCGCCACAACTTTTGCCTTGCGGGGTGATACCGAATGTCCGGATCATAGTCTTTGATTAATTCCAACCATCTACGTCGTCCGAGGTTTAGATCCTTCGGGTGAAGATGTACTTCAAGCTCTTATGGTCGGTGAAGATGCGACACCTATTTCCGATCATATATTGCCTCCAAATTTTTAGAGCGTGCACAATGGCGACCAACTCCAAATCGTGAGTGGGGTAATTTTTCTCATGTTTCCTCAATTGCCTAGAAGCATAAGCAATCACCTTTCCTTCTTGCATCAATACACAACCAAGACCTTGAAGTGAAGCGTCACAATACACATCAAAGCCCTTGTGAATATCGGCATTATTAGTACGGGAGTTGTGGTTAATCTCTTCTTTAGTTCCTCAAAACTATCCTCGCACTTGGCATCCCACTTAAATTCCTTTCCTTTTTCTAACAATGAGGTGAGAGGTTTTACAATCTTCGAGAATCCTTCGATGAATCGACGGTAATAACTCCGCCAATCCAAGGACACTTCGATCTCGGCCACATTCTTAGGCGGATTCCAATCCGGTTGTCGGGGACGACCCTAGGGGTCCCCTTAAGCAACGGGGGAAATCCTCACTTAAATCCCGGTATCGAAACACGCTAAGCCTAACCATGCAGGTAACTAACCATACAGGACATGGCCTACGCCGCGGGACTCCGACGGCCCACCAAGACGGCCCGCTTAGAAGACCCCTCGAGCGGGCTCCGCCTCGCTCGAGGGCGCGCTCCTCCTCGAGCGGGCTCCGCCCCGTTCGAGGGGCAACTCTTCCCTCGAGCGGTCCCGCCCCGCTCGAGGGCTCGCTCCCCCCTCGAGCGGGTCTCGTCTCGCTCGAGGGTTTGCTCCGCCCTCGGCGGGGCCCGCCACGCTCACGGGCGCGCCGCACGCGTGCGCCGGTCCCGTACGCGGGCATTTAACGCCACGACGCCGCGGGACGGCGCCATCATGCGCCGGGGCTCGCGCCCGTGCCGCCGCACCAACTCCCCGGGGAGGAGCCCATCCCCACCACCGTGGGGGTGGACCGTGCGCGTGCGGCGGTGTCGGTCCCGTGACACCGCGCGCACACCCCGGTGCGGCTAACGCGCCGAGCCCTCGAAAGGGGGCCGGCGCACCCTCGATGTACTTTCTTGTGACCCTACAGGGTTAGGTGGAGGCGGTAGGCCGGTGGACTGCCATCCCCGCCACTGTAACGGCGTGGCCGCCGTACCCGCACGCGCAGGCGCACGCCGGACCCTGTAGCAACGACTCCAGCCCCGTGAGGCGCGTTGGGAAGGAACGCCGTTCTGCCAACTCCTGTGCGCCGTACGGGCCAGCGTCAGCACCTCCCTCGAGCCTATCAGAGGACATCACCGCCATCCACTTGCTCCCTATCCTCGAACCGCCACCGTTCGGGTACAAGTCGAGCCATCATAACCGGATCGGCTGCGGAGGTCGACCCGACGGCCGCCCACTCTACAGCGTAGCACGACGTGCACCCCCACGTAGCTGGATAGCGCGGCGTGCATGTAACTCGCCGCCCCCTTGGCCTATAAAAGGGGAGGCGAGCCCCCGGCCCGCGGGGGGAGGGTGGAACACGGCACACCGTGCACTCACTCTCTTATTCTCCCACAACGTCTTCAGCCACTCGACCAGGGACTTGGAAGCCTCACTTCCTCTCCCGCCTTGCTTGTACTTGCCCCACTACAAGCACCACCGGTGCCGAGCAATACAGTGCCACGAGCACACCCCTGCTGGACGTACGGCCCCCCCCGGCCGGAACCAGGATAAAACCTTGTGTCATTTGTAGCTTAGCATCGACCATTGAGGGATAGACCACGACGCTATCTACTGGTTAGTGTCGGGACCATATTCCGCACCGACAGTTGGCGCCCACCGTGGGGCAAGCGAGCGCCTAAGGTCATTTCGCCAACTCCCTCCATGGTGATCCGCACTGAATACCGTGCTACACGCTACTGCATGGGTAGCTCGGACCCCCTCCCGGCCGGGTTCGAGATCCGCTTCGGGGATCTGAACTTTCAGGCCACGGGGAATGGCTATCTCATGCGCCTCACTAACCGTGAGGAGCTTCGCGCGCAGCGCCAGGCCAGGTCCGCCCTGGTCTCCGCCGCACGCACGACACCGGCGCAGACGCCCGCAGGCACGGATGCCGCGGGTCCGTCGGCACCACGACGCCACCGTCGCTCCGGGCAACGCTCGCGTCGGGCGCGGTCCGAGCGGCGGCGGGGCGAGCGCGCCGCCGCCCAACGCGGTGCGCCCACCGTCACGACCGCCGCCACCACCCCAACGGGACCACGCGCGGTCTCGGACCACGCGTCCCCATCGGCCGCGTGGCGCCACGACGGCCTACAACGCCAACGTCAACACGACGATGCGCGGGGTTCCACCCCGGCCGCCACGTCTTCGTCACCGGGGACCCCGGCACCTCGGCGGCGGATGAGTCGTCCCCGGGCTCCGTCGACACGATGCCACCCGCCAACCGCCACGGGTACGCGGAGTGGGACTTCTCCGGCGTGCGGACCCGGTCCGCGTTCGGGCGCTTCCTCGACGCCACGGACTGCCGGTTTGGTCGCTCCGATGACTCCCGACACGGGAGCTACGACCCCATGCGGGAGTGTTGCGCCGTCATCACCAACGACCCGGCCAACGCCGCCGGTGCGGCGGCGCCGGAGACGGGGAAGTCACACACCGCCCCGGGATCGCCGCGCGCCCGGCCGCGGGGCCAAGCGCTCTGCTGGGGGCCGACGTCGACGCACGGTGGCCCAAGCCCGCGAGCTCGAGGCCAAGCCGGCGGAGGAATGCGGACGGTGCGGTTGCTCCGCGCCTCAATGGCGGGGGGAAGCACGCGCGCGTGGCGAACGCGCGCGGGAGCCGGGCCGACAGGTCCACGATCGCCTCAACACCGCCACCAACGTCGGAAACACGGACGTGCCCCCACGGGCGAGCCGAAGCTCGTCGCCGCCGCGGCGCCGCTACGGGCTATGCCGGCACCATCGACCCCCGAGGCTCGAGACATGCACCGCAAGGTGCAAACTCTCATCGAGCAAGCGGCCGTCCGGCGGGCCGAAAGCTCGGCCTCACGCATCCGCCAACGGGGGGGATGCGCGGGGGTGATGAAGCCGCACCCGGAGGCGAACCCTCGGTGCACGCGGGGGGGGACCGGCGGGGCATCCCACCGAGCAAGGACGCACGCCGGCCAAGGAACGACTCCTCGACGCGCGCAAGGCGCCGGATGGCGACGCTCGCAACGTCATCAACGCCGGCGTACCGGCAAGGCGGACGCGCAAGCGACAAGGGGTTACCACCCTCGACGGGGGTGGGCGCTACGACGGCGGTGAGGATCGCTCCCCCGACACCGAGCCCCCCCGGCACCCGTGTGTTCGGTGGGGAGATCCGCACGGCAGCGTTCCCCCAGCGCTTCCGTCAGCCCTCGACGATCGTCAAGTACAACGGGGAGACGGACCCCCGCGTCTGGCTCAACGACTACCGCCTAGCCTGTCAGCTGGGCGGGGCCACTAACGACGAAGTGATCATCCGCAACTTGCCTCTGCATCTGGGCGACGCGGCCCGGACATGGCTCGAGCACTTGCCCGCCAGCCAGATCCATACCTGGGACGATCTAGTCCACACGTTCGTGGGCAACTTCCAGGGCACATACGTGCGCCCTGGGAACTCGTGGGATCGCGCTCCGCACGCGAAGCCCGGCGAGTCGCTGCGGGACTTCATACGGCGCTTCTCCAAGCGCTGCACGGAGCTCCCCAGCGTGGCACAGTCCGAGATCGTGCACGCGTTCCTCGAGGGCACCACGTGCTGGGACCTCGTGCGCGAACTGGGGCGCAGCCCGCCTGCGGATTCAAACGAGTTGTTCGACATTGCCACCAGCTTCGCCTCCGGAGAGGAGGCCGTGGGGGCGATCTTCGACGGCAAAAAGGGCAAGCGCTCCGAGGACACGCCCGCGGAGGGCAGCGGGTCCAAAGAGCCGCACCGCAACGACAAGCGGGGCAAGAAGGGGAAGAAGCCGCGCCGCGGCGCGCGAGCGGGGCGCAACGGCGGCAACGCCGAGGCCCTCGGCCGTCGACCCGGCTCGACGGGGCCCTCGGCCGGCCCCTCGAGGCCGGGGGTTTTCGATGACATGCTTGAAGAAGCCATGTCCCTACCATAAAACCCCGGTGCAACACACTCTTGAGCGATGCGACATGCTCAAGAAATTCTATGGCCGCGCCGCCGCGAAGGAGGCAGAGGCCAAGAAAGACGGGGGCGATGGCGACGCCGGCGGCTTCCCCGCCGTCGAAAATGTGTTCCTCATCTTTGGAGGACCTACTGTCGACATGTCGACCCGGCAGCGCAAGAAGGAGCGGCACGAAGTCCTCGCCGCAGAGAGGGCGCCTCCGGCCTTCCTCAACTGGTCGAAGGATGCCATCACCTTTAGCCGGGACGACCACCCAAACCGTATCCCGAACCGGGCCGAGTGCCGGCGGTGGTCGATCCCATCATTGGGAACGCCCGGTTTTCGAAGGTCCTTATGGACGGAGGCAGTAGCCTCAATATCCTCTTCGCGCACACGTTGCGCCTGATGGGGATTGGGCTGGACCAGCTGCGGCCCAGCACGAAGCCGTTTCACGGCATCGCGCCCGGCAAGCAGGTTCAACCCCTCGGGCAGATCGATCTGCCGGTCTGGTTTGGTAACCCCAAGAACTTCCGTAAGGAAACCCTCACCTTCGAGGTGGTGGGGGTTCAAAGGGGCCTACCATGCCATACTTGGGCGACCTTGCTATGCCAAGTTCATGGCGGTCCCCAACTACACGTACCTGAAGATGAAGATGCCCGGGCCAAACGGCATCATCACCGTCGGGTCGTCGATCGAGCACGCATTCGACTGCGACGTCGAATGCGTGGAACACGCAGAGGCACTGGCGCTGGATGAAGCGCTGGTAAACACGCTGGAGAAGATGGTCAACGAGGACCTCGACTCCGCCGCCAAGCACGTCGGCACCTTCGAGGCTGCCGAGCAGACCAAAGGGGTCCCCCTCGACCCGTCGGCCCCCGAGGGCAAGGCGTTGAGGGTCAGCTCGACCCTCGACCCTAAATAGGAAGCAGTGCTCGTCGACTTCCTCCGCGCCAACACCGACGTCTTCGCGTGGAGCCCCTCGGACATGCCAGGCATCCCGAGGGAAGTCGCCGAGCACTCCCTTGATATCCTGCCAAACGCCCGCGCCGTGCGGCGGCGGGCCGCGCCGCTTCGACGAGGAGCGGCGACGGGCGATCGGAGCGGAGCTGCGGAAGCTCCTCGAGGCCGGATTCATCAAGGAAGTATTCCACCCTACGTGGCTAGCCAATCCTGTGCTTGTAAAAAAGAAAAATGGGAAGTGGCGGATGTGTGTAGACTATACGAGTCTTAATAAAGCATGTCCAAAAGTTCCTTTTCCTTTGCCACGCATAGATCAAATCGTTGATTCAACGGCTGGGTGTGAACTACTCTGTTTCCTTGATGCCTATTCGGGATATCACCAAATAAAAATGAAGGAGTCCGACCAGCTCGCGACTTCGTTCATCACACCGTTCGGGACGTTCTGTTACGTCACGATGCCTTTTGGCCTCAGAAACGCGGGCGCAACATATCAGCGCTGCATGCAGCACGTTTTTGGGGATCACATCGGGCGGACGGTCGAAGCCTACGTGGACGACATCGTCGTCAAGACCAGGAAGGCGGACGACACGGTTAGCGACCTTGACGTCGCGTTCGGCTCGCCTACGGGCAAACGGGGTCAAGCTAAACCCCGAAAAATGTGTCTTTGGAGTGCCGCGGGGCATGCTCCTAGGATACATCGTCTCCCAGCGGGGAATCGAGGCCAATCCTGAAAAGGTCGCGGCCCTCGAGCGAATGGGCCCGATCCGGGACCTCAAAGGGGTGCAGAAGGTGTTGGGGTGCCTTGCCGCCTTAAGCCGCTTCATCTCGAGGCTCGGTGAGAAGGGCCTGCCCCTCTACCGGCTGCTTAAGAAGCACGAGCGCTTCTGTTGGACCGCCGAGGCCCAGGACGCGCTTGACAAGCTGAAGGCGTCTCTGACGCACGCTCCAATCCTCACGCCGCCGCGAGACGGCGAACCCCCGCGGCTCTACGTGGCCGCAACCACCCGGTGTGGTCGGCGCCGTGATCGTCGTGGAGCGCACGGAGGAAGGGCACGCCTTGCCCGTGCGGCGGCCGTCTACTACATCGGTGAGGTCCTCTCGGACACGAATACGCGCTACCCCCGGGGTCCGAGGAAGCTGCCGTACGCGGTAGTCCTTGCGCGGCGCAAGCTCCGCCACTACTTCGAGGCCCACCCGGTCACGGTGGTCTCCTCCTTCCCGCTAGGAGAGATCATTCGCAACCCTGACGCGGCAGGTAGGATTGCCAAATGGTCCGTGGAGCTGATGGGCGAGACGCTTGCCTACGCCCCGCGCAAGGCCATCAAATCGCAAATCCTAGCCGATTTCGTCGGCCGAGTGGACGGACACGCGGGCCGCCGCCCCCACAAATCCAAGCAGAGTGCTGGACTCTGTTCTTCGACGGCTCAGTAATGAAGACGGGGAGCGGGCGCGGGTGCCGCTCTTCGTGTCACCCCTCGGGGAACACATGCGCTACTCGCTACGCCTCCACTTTCCCGCGTCCAACAATATGGCGAGAATACGAGGCCCTTCTCTCGCGGCCTCAAAATCGCCATTGAGTTGGGCGTCAAACGCCTCGACTTGCGAGGGGACTCGCGACTCGTGATCGATCAAGTCATGAAGAACGCGAGCTGCCACGACGACAAGATGGAGGCCTACTGTAAAGCCGTGCGGGCCCTCGAAGACAAGTTTTACGGCATCGAGCTTAATCATGTACCCCGCCGGTACAACGAGGAAGCAGACGAGCTGGCGAAGATCGCGTCCGGGCGGATCACCGTTCCCCCGAACGTTTTCGCGCGCGACATCGCTCAACCCTCGGTCGTCTTCGAGCCCTACCCCTCGAGCCACGACGGACCCTCGGGGGCTCCCTCGAATCCAGCGGGTGCGGAACCCATGGATGAGGACCCCTCGAACGAGGCGTACGTGCTCTCCCTTCTCGAGGGGTACGGCTCCCCACGAGGTCGATGCGATGGACATAGAGCCGGCTCTCGTCCAAGTAGATTGGCGGGGAAAAATACATCGCCTGGATCGCTCGAGGGGAACTCCCCGCGGACCGGGCCGCAGCCAGGCGCATCGCCAGGATGGCCAAATCCTTCACCCTCGTCGATGGCGAGCTGTACAAGCGCGCCGCCTCCGGCATCCTACAGCGGTGCGTGCCAATTCCCGAGGGGCGCGAGCTCCTACGGGACATCCATGCGGGGATCTGTGGCCACCACGCCGCACCTCGCACCCTCGTCGGCAACGCGTTCCGCCAGGGCTTTTATTAGCCTACCGCGGTCGCGGACGCCAGCGAAGTCGTACGCACCTGCGAAGGGTGCCAGTTCTACGCCCGCAAGTCCAACTTGCCCGCTCATGCCCTGCAAACGATCCCCGTGACATGGCCGTTCGCCGTGTGGGGGTTGGACATCGTCGGGCCCCTGCGGAAGGCGCCCGGGGGCTTCACCCATCTGCTTGTCGCGATCGACAAATTCTCCAAGTGGGTGGAGGTGCGCCCCATCACGAATTTAAGGGCTGAGCAGGCGGTCACGTTTTTCACCGACATCGTACACCGCTTTGGAGTTCCGAACTCCATCATCACAGACAATGGGTCCCAATTCACGGGCGGAAGTTCTTGGAGTTCCGTGATAAGTTCCACATCCGCGTGGATTGGGCGGCCGTGACACACCCACGGACCAACGGCCAAGTGGAGCGCGCCAACGGCATGATCCTACAAGGCCTCAAGCCCGGAATTTTCGACCGGCTTAACAAATGCGGGACGAAAATGGCTCCAAGAACTACCGGCGGTCGTGTGGAGCCTAAGGACCACCCCAAACGCAGCCACCGGGTTCACCCCGTTTTCCCGGTCCATGGCGCGGAGGCCGTCCTCCCCACGGACTTAGAATACGGGTCGCCCGGGGTTCGAGGCTACGACGAGGATGCTAACCGGCGAGCCCGCGAGGACTCGCCCGGACCGGCTAGACGAAGTACGCCTCGTGGCGTTGATGCACTCCGCAAGGTATCAACGGTCCCTACGACGTTACCAAGCACGCAAGATACGTCGGAGGGATTTCGACGAAGGGGATGCGGTCCTAAGGCTACGCCAAGACAACCGAGGGCGCCACAAACTATCGCCCCCATGGGAGGGACCCTACGTCGTGGTGAAGGTGCTCAAGCCGGCACGTACAAGGCCGGCCAACGAGGACGGCGAAGAACTCACCAACGCTTGGAACATCCAACGACTACGTCGCTTCTACCCTTAGCTAGGATTTCCAAGTACTTTCGTTGTAAAATCACATGGCCAACGCCCCGGTTGGTGTCAACTATGTAAATACTCCAAGTCTAATAAAAGGGCAACTCGGCTTTCCCCTGAAACCCAAGTTACCCTCGGGGGCTACTGCGGGGGGGGCACCCCCCCAAATGGTCCCATTTTTTCGCGCAAAAAAACAAAACAACATGCGCTAAGTTTGTTTCCTACTTCAACCTCGAGCCACGATTCGAACAGGGCGCAGGCGGCACAGCGGAAGGAGCGTGCGAGCCAGAGATAGCCTACGCCGCGTGGCTATGGCCCTTCTCTCTCGCCTCCAACCCAGCGGGCCCCTTGCGAAAATCGAACTCCCCTAACTAGAATCTACTCAGGAAGAAGGAGAAACAAAAAGCGTGATAAACAAACGATTTCATTTACGCAAATGCCCATGTTCATGAAACAACTTGTTTATTTACAAAAGGCCACGAGGCCAGAATACTGATACACATCAAAAAATGGGCCTAGCGCCCAAACCGCTTTCAGGCGGAAGGAGCAGCAGCGTCTGCGGCGTCCGGGAAGAGGAACTCCTCGAAGGCCTCGGCGAGCAACCCCGGCGGCGTCGGCGGCAAGCGCGTCCGCACGCTCCATAGCCACCTCGTCCTCGACACCCTCGGGAACGATGTAGCCTTCGGCCCGGCGCCTCGAAGTTGACCTCGTAGTGGGATCGCACCACTCCGAGGGCCTTCGGACGCCTAGGTGCAACGCCGGCGCATCCGCTCCGTGACGTGGCCGCCGAGGGCGCGCAAACGGCCGTCCCGGCGAGCCGCCGGCTTGGGCCTCGCCCTCCTCAACGACACGGCAGGTCTCAAGGGCCGCATCGCGCAGCTCCCGCAGCTCCTGCTCGGAGGAGTTGTAGGAGGCCTGCAGAGCCTCGGCCCGCCCAGCAGCGTGCCCCAGGGCGGTGCGCAAGCCTGGAGTCGACAAGACGAAAAGAAATCAGAAAGGGGGAAGCGAACCCTCTAAAGCAAAAACCAACAAGCGAGAGTCAAACAGGTGGCTCACCCTCGACTTGCTTCTTCTCCAAATCGAAGTCGCGGCGCGCGGACTCGATCGCCAACTCGAGGCGCTGGACGGTTTCGCCTTGCTCGCGGAGGGCCAGCTCCTGGTTGGCGTGACTGATGCTGAGCGCAAGCGCCTCGTCCTCAACCTCGGAGAATGCGGCGTTCCGCTCCTCCAGCGACTTCTCCGCCGCCTCGCGAGCGACGCGCTCCCGCTCCAGGCGCCGTCGGGGCGTCGCCAAGGGCGGCCTCTGCTCTCGCCGGAGCCGCCCCTCGCCCCACGGCGGGCGATGCGCTCTTCTTTGGAGCTGCTCCTCGGCGGCGACGAGGGGCCGCGGCCTTGGCGTCGAGGGCGGCCCTCGGGTCGTCGGCCTCCTTGGCGCGCTCGCTCCAACCCGCGCGCCCGCTCCTCGGCCGGCGGCTGCCGCGCCGCGCCCCCTCGAGCGACGTGCGGAGCTCCCGGGTTTCGGCGCGGCGGTGGCCACCTCCGCCTCCCGGTTGGCGCCCGGCGTCCGCGTCTTCTCCGTGTCCGCGCGCGCATTCCACGGCGCCTCGTCGCGATCGAAGAGGGCTGCGCGGACTCGCTCGAGGCTCGAGCGACGCGCCGTGCCCTGCCTCGAACTCTCGGGGAGCTCGTCGGGGCCATGCCGGGGCCGGTACGGCGGCAGCCCGTCCGGCGTCCTAAGAGCGTCTGCAAGTGCGTCGAAAGCGCTGCATTGCCCCCGGAGCTGCTGGGCCTCAGCGTTCACCCGGTCGAACGCGTCGTACTTGTCGTGGGCGTGGCGCTCGAGCTCCTGGCATCCACACGCCAAATCCCATGAGCAACAAGACTTGAGCGCAATGTACACAAACGAAAAAGAAAAAATGAGCAATTGTGGCTCACCTGGAAGACGAGCCAGGCCGGGCCGCCATGGACCCGCAGCGCCTCGTTCAGCGCGCGGTTGAGCGTAGCGCCATGACTCGGGAGCTCGCCCCGCAGCTCCCGTTCCCCCCGGCGTCGGCAAACGCAGGGGGATCCTCGACGCCCCCTCCACCCCGGGCGGGGACGACCGGCGTGGGGGGACGAGGCCTAGGCACCATGTCCTCGGCCCCCCACCACCATGTGACCCTCATGCCGCCTCACGAGGGCCCCCTCCCGGGGCTCGGGGGAGTTCGTGGGCCGCCGGCCCACCGATTCCACCCGAGGCGGCGGGGAGTCATCCGAGAGCTCCACCACCTCCGCCCGCAAATCGCCGGCGGGCGCGGCCCGCTTGCGCCGCCTCCGCCGGCACCTCCACCCGCGCCTCCGCGGCCACGGCGCCCGTCGTGCCGCCGTGGCCGCCACCTCCGGCCGTACCGCCGCATCCGCGGGCGCTCCCGCGGTTGCGCCCGCTCCACCTCCTCCGCAGCGGTGGCGGCCACCGCGGGCCGCACCTCCACCGTGGCCGCCGCCGCGCCCGTGTCTCCGCGGCGGCCGGCCGGCCGCCCCCCGGCGACCTCCGGCCGCGCCGCGGCGGGGCTGATTTACCGGCCCGGGCCTCGAGGCCCCGGCCGGGTCTTGCGAGCTCGTGCCCGCCGCCGTGTTTGTCCCCGGGCGCGACCCCCTCGACGAGCGCCGCCGGGTGGGGATCGATGCGTCCGTCCTCAACACCTTGGCTGGTGCAAGCGGAGGAACGGTTGGCGCCACCCTGCGCAGACACGAACGAAGGGTTAAATCACCTGATCACCAACGAGCCAAACCAAACGAAGAAGGACAGGCTCCCTACCTCGCGGAGGAAAAGGCCCGTTTCCTTTTCCTCGAGGCCTCTGCGAGCGAGGCCGGCGCAGCGGCCGCGCCTGCTGTAGCGCCCCCCGACGGCGCCGCCGCGCGCGCGAGCACACCCGCCCCATGCGCGGGCGCGCCCGACGCCGCGCCTCCCGAGGGCGCCGCCGCGCGCGGGGGCACGCTCGCCCCACGCGCGGGCACACCCGCCGTCGCGCCCCTCGACGATGACGCCGCGCGCGCGGCGCACGCTCCCCCGCGCGCGGGCACGCCCGACGCGCGCACGGGCGCGTCCGCCGCGCGTGCCTCCGTGGCGCGCGCGCGGCGCACCTCCGCGGCGCGTGCCGCCCCGATGTCGATCGCCGGCGGCGGGCGCCGGTGCGCCCGCCCCGGGCGAAGCCGCCCCTTGACGCCGCCGCGGCACCGGCGACGGGGCGCCCCGGGCGCCACCGTCGTCCGAGGGGCCCTCCCCCTCGGCCTCTTCCTCCTCGTCCTCCTCCGAGGATGAGGGCTCCTCGATCTCCCGGGAGGAGGAAAGCCCCGCCTCCTCGCGCCGTCGGTACTCCGCGGCCCGCCGGTCGCGGCGAGCCCGACGTCGCCTCGCGTGCTCCCTCTTGCACGCCGCCCGCTCCTGCTGCTCCCGCTGCGCCGCCCGGCCGAGCGCACGGGAATCGGGGGTGGGTGGAACGGACTTGGCGATGTTGAACTCCACCAGCTGCGCACAGGAGCGACAATGGCGCATCAGGAAACAAAGGCAGGACCAAGAACTAAAACAAAATCAGGAACCCAACTCACCCGCGGGCCCGTGGGGAGCATCTCAAGGTCCCATGGGGTCCGACCCGCAGGTGGCGGCGCCCGGGTGTCGACGGCGTTCCACGCCCGGGTGAGCGCATACGGCCGCTCAAGGAGCGTCGGGAGCATCCGCGACCTCGCCGGGTCGACGGGGGTTGGCCGCCTCTGTCATCTCGAAGATGCGAGCGGCCTCTCCATCGAGGCACGACCCGCCGGTGGTGGAGGAAGGCGAGGACGCCCATCGCGTTCAGCCCGTGCTTCGCCGGCCGCCTGCGGGCGGCGAGGGACGGACTCTTGCCGCGCCCGATCTTTGGGCCGTAGACACCCCGTAGCCCCGGAGTCCGGCCTCTTCTTGAATACCCGGCCGGTGTAGGGAGGAAGGCCAGGCTCGGCATTGCGCAGGTAGAACCATCCCCGCTCCCAGCCGGCGTTGTTCGTCGTCATGGTGCAGGGGATGTAGAAATCCTTGAGCTGCCCCCGCGGGCGAGCGACATCCCGCCGGCGCGCACCGCGCGGCGAGTCCTCGGCTCCGACGTAGGCTGCGTGATGAGCTCCCCGCGGAAAAGGTGAACCCGGAGATCCCGGTTGGGCGGGATCCCCCGAGGTACCCTTCGCGGCAGACGCCCACGAACGTGGCCGCCCGCGAGATCGCGTTGGGGGGCGAAGTTGTGCAACTCCACCCCCGTAGTAGTAGCACATCGCCCGCATGAAGGTGCTCGCCGGCGCGTTGAAGCCACGCTCGTGGTAGCGGAGGAAGCTCACCACGTAGCCCTCCGGCGGGTTGGGCTCGTGGTGCGCCGCCGGCGGGACGATCCACTCCGCCGGCGCCCTTCTTCGTTAGCCGCCACCGACCGGCGGCGACCAGCTCGCCAAGGGCGAGCCGGGTCACCGTCGACCTCTCCCAGGCGTACGGCTCCAGGATCCTAAGGGGAAGCTGAGGCGGCGCCATGAGGGGGGACGAAGGAATGCGAAGGCGGAGGACAAGGGAACGGAAAAAAGAGCTCTAACGGCGAAGCCGCGCGGCGGCAAGAGCGAGACGAAGACAAAGGGGCGGAAGACCGAAAATGGTGAGACACTAAGGTAAAAAACCGTCGCCCCCTCCTCCCCGCAGCTTTATAGGCCGACGGGCGAGCTCTCCGGAGCGGACGCCCGCCAACTAGCATTAACCGCAGGGAATCTTTCCATCGCGTCGACGGGTGGGCCCCACCACGACCGCGGCGGCCACAACACTTGCGGGCGGGCCATCATTACGGCAAAGACCGGCGCCGACCGAGGCGAAGCCGTCACGTCCGCCGCCACGCCGCCCACTACGCGCGCGCGCGCGGCCGCAACGCCTAAAAAGACGCGCCCGCGCTGCAAAACCGCGGCCGCGACCGCAAGGCACCTAAATGCCCGGGTCCCTTGCCAAGCAAGGAGAACCCTCGAGCGGGGCGAACCCCCGGCTCGAAACAAAGGCGACCCTCGATGGGATATCAGCGTGAGAAGGCCGTCCGGGACCTGCTCGATGTAGAGCAGGCAACCGCGGGCACCCATGCCACGCAAAACCCTCGAGCGGCATGACCCTCGGCTCGAAGCAAAGGCGACCCTCGATGGGATATCAGCGTGAGAAGGCCGTCCGGGACCTGCTCGATGTAGAGCAGGCAACCGCGGGCACCCATGCCACGTAAAACCCTCGAGCGGCATGACCCTTGGCTCAAAATGACGTCAACCCTCGATGGGATATCGACGTGAGAAGGTCGCCCGGGGCCTGCTCGATGTAGAGCAGGCAACCGCGGGCACCCATGCCACGCCAAACCCTCGAGCGGCACGAGCCCTTGGCTCGAGACAATGTCAACCCTCTAAAAGAAAGCACATACGCTGTGCTACCAACCAGCACCTCGAGGGCTGGCACGCCCAGACCCCTCGACGGCCGCAAACGTGAAAAGACGGGGCCGCCCAGGCGCCACCCCGCACGGCCCTACTGATCAGAGGTTCGAAGCCTGACCCTCGACGGGTTCGAACAGGCGCCACAGATCGCGAGTTAGGGACGACGAGGGCACGCGCATTCGAGCCGTTCCTCGAGCCCGACGGCTCGAGGGTGCCCCACATGTCGTGTTCGAGAGCCAGCGAGGGCAGCTAGCGGGGGGATCCCACCGAGGGAGAGCTTCCGCGCCCTCGGTCCCTAGCGAACGGGACCGAGCCCCACCTAGCAAACCCACGCAAGGGCTTCCATGGACGTGTCTCCGACCGCGCGCCTACCCTTATCGAACGGGGCATGGGCGTCCACTTGAACCACCCGCTACCAGCTCGAAGAGGAATCCGCAATTCGCGACCCGCTCGATGGGAGTTGCGGAAACCTCACCCTCCGTCCCGCGGAGGGACGGCGAGGGCGCGTTAAAAAGCAAGTCGTCAGGCTCGACCCGATCGCCTCGAACGGGCCAAGGCTCGGGGGCTTGACGCACGGCTACACCTCCTTGAAACTGCACCCGCCGGAGACAGTGACAGGGGAGCGTGCACCCCCGAAGCCGGCTGAAATACCGCCGATGCCGGTTGGCATATGTGCCACGCCTTTCTGACCAAAGTTCTCGCGGTTAACCCCTGCAGGAGAACCCACACTCCTCGCGGGGGCTTCGGGGGCTAGACCCGCGGGTCCGCTGACGCGGCCCCACGGAAAGCGTTCGCAAACAAGGAGGGAAGAACGTCCTATCAGTAGGTTCCAGCATCTGCGGGAGCCTCAATGGCAAACCCGCAGATGCTCGGGGGCTACTGTCGGGGACAGCCCTAGGGGTCCCCTTAAGCAACGGGGAAATCCTCACTTAAATCCCGGTATCGAAACACGCTAAGCCTAACCATGCAGGTAACTAACCATACAGGACATGGCCTACGCCGCGGGACTCCGACGGCCCACCAAGACGGCCCGCTTAGAAGACCCCTCGAGCAGGCTCCGCCTCGCTCGAGGGCGCTCCCCTCCTCGAGCGGTCCCGCCCCGCTCGAGGGCTCGCTCCCCCTCGAGTGGGTCTCGTCTCGCTCGAGGGTTTGCTCCGCCCTCGGCCGGGGCCCGCCACGCTCACGGGCGCGCCGCACGCGTGCGCCGGTCCCGTACGCGGGCATTTAACGCCCGACGCCGCGGGACGGCGCCATCATGCGCCGGGGCTCGCGCCCGGTGCCGCCGCACCAACTCCCCGCGGAGGAGCCCATCCCCACCACCGTGGGGGTGGACCGTGCGGTGCGGCGGTGTCGGTCCCGTGACACGCGCGCACGCCCCGGTACGGCTAACGCGCCGAGCCCTCGAAAGGGGCCGGCGCACCCTCGATGTACTTTCTTGTGACCCTACGGGGTTAGGGTGGAGGCGGTAGGCGGTGGACCGCCATCCCCGCCACCGCAACGGCGTGGCCGCCGTACCCGCACGCGCGGCGCACGCCGGACCCTGTAGCAACGACTCCGGCCCCGTGAGGCGCGTTGGGAAGGAACGCCGTTCGCCAACTCCCCGTGCGCCGTACGGGCCGGCGTCGGCACCTCCCTCGAGCCTATCGAGAGGACATCACCGCCATCCACCGCTCCCCTACCCTCGAACCGCCACTTGTTCGGGTACAAGTCGAGCCATCATAACCGGATCATTGCGGAGGTCGACCCGACGGCCGCCCACTCTACGGCCGTAGCACGACGTGCACCCCCACGTAGCTGGATAGCGCGGCGTGCCTGTAACTCGCCGCCCCCTTGTCCTATAAAAGGGGAGGCGAGCCCCCAGCCGCGGGGGAGGAGACGAACACAACACACCGTGCACTCACTCTCTTATTCTCCCACAACGCCTTCAGCCACTCGACCAGGGACTTGGAAGCCTCACTTCCTCTCCCGCCTTGCTTGTACTTGCCCCACTACAAGCACCACCGGTGCTGAGCAATACAGTGCCACGAGCACACCCCTGCTGGACGTACGGCCCCCCCGGCCGGAACCAGGATAAAACCTTGTGTCATTTGTAGCTTAGCATCGACCATTGGGGGATAGACCACGGCGCTATCTACTGGTTAGTGTCGGGACCATATTCCGCACCGACACCGATACGCAGCCTTCACCTTACTCGGTTCTACCGCTATTCCACCCTCTCGTGATAATATGCCCAAGGAAGGAAACTTCCTTTAGCCAAAAATCACATTTGCTGAATTTGGCATATAACCGATGTTCTCGTAGTTTACGCGCAAGCACGAGTCTCGGTGTTCTTCATGCTCTTCTTCATTCCGGGAGAACACCGGAATGTCATCGATGAAAACTACCACAAACCTATCAAGGTACTCCATGAATACTTTATTCATCGGATACATGAAGTATCTTTGGTGCATTTGTCAATCCAAAGGGCATAACCGTGAACTCGTATAAGCCATATCTAGATGTGAAAGCAGTTTTGGGAATGTCCTCTAATCGGATTTTCGATTGATGGTACCCGGATCGTAGATCGATCTTGGAGAATATTTTAGCACATTTCATCCGATCGAACAAATCTCCAATCCTGGGTAAGGGGTATTTATTCTTGATAGTAACATCGTTAAGGGGACGATAATCTATGCACATTCTTCTAGTACCATCTTTCTTATCAACAAAGAGAATAGGAGACCCCCAAGGTGACGAACTAGGTTGGATGTAACCTTTACTAAGCAACTCATCTATTTGTTTCTTTAATTCGGCCAAATCCTTAACATTCATTCCATATGGTCTTTTATAAATAGGAGCGAGTACCAAGTAAAAGTTCAATGCTGAATTCAATGTTGCGATCAGGCGGCATACCCGGTAACTCATCCGGAAATACGTCGGGATACTCGTTCACAACTTTGATTTCTTCTAAGGATTTGCCCTTTCTTGAATTCATCGTTCCTTGTTCTTCGGATGAGTTATCCACTTTGAACTCAATTCTATTTCCTTGTGGGCTAGTTAAAACCACTGATCTCTTGCGACACCTGAATCACCCCGTCATGTTTGCGCAACCAATCCATTCCAAGTATTACATCTATTCCCCAGGATTTTAAAACTACTAGGTCGGCTAGAAATTCTATCTCATTAAGTTTAAGGTTCACCCGTGGACATCTGTCTGGCTTTCATTTCACCGCCCGGGGAGCTAACTAGTAATGGTGTCTTCATAAGACTCATGGGCAAGCTATATTTTTCCACAAATTGATTGGTAACAAATGAATGTGATGCTCCGGAATCGAATAAAACGGATGCAGGTTCAGAATTGACAAGGAACGTACCAAGCACGACCTCAGGAGCTTCCTGTGCCTGCTCAATCGTCACGTGGTTTACTTTCCCACACACAAAGTTTTGTTGAGCCCTGCTGCCCTGAGGAGTAGAATTCCCAGTGCGAACCTGAGAGGATGGTTGCCCAAGCTTCTGACCATTGCCCTTCTGTGGAGTTTGCATTCCACGCTTGGGACAGTTATTGGCATAATGCCCTAACTCTTCGCACTTGAAGCATCCACTAGGGCCGAAGCCGGTGCGGTGTTTCTCACTTGAGCACCCGGGGCATTGTTCGGGCGACTCTGCCGCCGAATTGGGGCACGAGGAGTCTGCTGATGGAAGCGCTGGGGCTGCTGAGCTGAACGCTGGAATGACTGGTTCTGCTGAAAATTTCCACTATATCCTCCTGAGCGGAACTGAGGATTCTGTGGTGCATTGTAGCGGGGACGTGTGTTGCTGCTAGACTGCCCTTGGTTTTGGAACTTGCGTTTCTGGTCTCCAAGTTCTCTACGCTTGCTTTCAAGACCGATAGCCTTGTCTAATAGGGTCTGGAAGTTGGGGAAAGTGTGGCTCTGGAGCTGATAGTTTAGTGGCCCTATGAGACCATCCAGAAATCGTTCCTGCCTCTTCGGGTCAGTATCCACTTCATCCGGAGCATACCGAGACAGTTGGGTGAACTTGTCCCGATACTCGCTGACGGACATGCTGCCTTGCTTCAGAGCGAGAAACTCCTTCTGCTTCAATTTTATTATTCCAGACGGGATGTGGTGAGTACGGAAAGCTTCCTGGAACTCCTGCCAGGTGATAGTGTCAGCAGCGGCATGTGCTACGGTGTAGGCATCCCACCAATCGGCTGCAGCACCCTCTAAGCGTCCTGAGGCGTACAGGACTTTCTCTCGGTCATTGCACTGAGTGATGTTCAGCTTCTTATTGATAGTCTTGAGCCAATCATCAGCGTCAAGAGGATCCACTGAGTGGGAGTAGGTAGGTGGATGGTGGCTCATAAACTCTCTGTGTTTGTTGACTGGTGGAGGTGGTGGAGGTCCTTGTGGTGGCGGATTGTTTTGTTGTGCCTCGGAGGTTACGACATGGCGGTAAGATCTCGAATCAACCTGCATTTGTGCCGTGAAGAACTGCTGCATGGTTGGATCCATTGCTAATCCCTGAGGTGGAGGTGGGTGGGATTCCCGCGATTGGCGATGTGAGCACGTATCACGGGCGGTACGTCCCGTCCACCTCCGGACCTGGTGTTTACCATCTGATTGTTAGAGAAAGTCATTTCAGATAAAGAGCAGTATCGATAAACATGAGTAAGAGAGAAAGGGGCTAAGATTAAATTTAAACTTAATTATTTTATTAATGCATATGCGGCCATCACACCACAAAGCATTTCAGTCAAGCAAAGACCCAAATCAACCATGTTTTCAACCAACAAGCATTATTACATCGATTACGTCCTCGTAGGGATGGATCTAACGATCTCAACTTAAGGTGGCATCCTATCCCAGAAGACCTGTGGTAGCAGACGAAGAGCCGTAACGAAGCCTCTTGCGGGGTGGTGACTCCGCAGGGAAAGGGTCTCATCGGGGCGGGACGGGTGGCTCCCTACCGTCACGCTCGGCCTCCAGCTGAGCAATCCTGGCGTAGGCGTCCTTCAGCTCACCGTGGGTGCCTCCGGCTCGGACGTAGCACCCTCCAGGTCAGTGTTGAGCGCTGCCGTGACCTGGGCAAGAGTGTGGAGGCGTGGGTCCTCGGAGCCGGTCAGTGGTACCACCGTCTGCTCAGTGCCACTGGTACGACGAGGGATGTGGCGGTAGTCGCTGAGGCTCAACTCCTGGTCATGCCTGAAACGAAGAGAGAACAAGGCCCTCCTGGCGGCATTGCTGACAGATGCCTGGTAGGTAGAGTGAGGTGTAGTAGAATCATGTGTCGTGCGCGAGATATAACCTCCTCCGGCATGGTTGCGCACCCTGATGTGGACCCTGGTCATGTAGTAGGTGCCCAGTGGCGGTTCGTTCCAGCTGTGGGTGACGTACATGGGGTACACGGTGTTCCCCAGCTCCAGTAGAGTGTTCCGCAGCAGCCAAGGGAAGTAGCCAAGTGCCACCTCGGACGAGTGCATGGTGCAGTACGGGTCTCCCTCGCGAGGTCCCTCGTAGTAAGCGTCGTCCCTCTCCTCGTTGTCATCCTCTGTCGCCTCACTATCCTCGGTGTCGTCGCCAGAGTCGTTTGGATCTCCTTCCGCGGCAACTGGTGCAGGATCCTCAGGAGCGACAGGAGCTGCTGGTGAGGCAGGGGCAGCTGGTGGCGGCACCTCTACCGCTGGCGGGGAAGGCAGAGCTCGCGGAGATCCCAGCTCTCCATCAGAGTACACCTCCAGGATCGCTCCATCCTCAGCCTCAACGAAGAAGTACGGGTCCTCCGGTTCCTCCTCCTCAGGCTGGACAGGAGGGGGCAGCTGCGCTCCAAACGGCTGAGTCCTGGCCATCTATGAAAGGAAAAGGCTCGAACTCGGAGCGAGAATAAAACAATAAAGGGGACAAGGTTTTAACAAAAGCAAATAAGATAGATTTTAAGGTGTATTTAGGGGATTTTTTTTTGAATGAGAGAGGTGAAATGTCTTTCTAGATAATGTCCTTATTTCGACCAATTCTATCTAAGGCTTTGCGTCCTACGGTCGGCATTGCTCGATACCACTTCTGTCACACCCATTTTCCGAAGAAAACCGAATGCATCTCATACGTGTGCCATAATCACAATTTCACACATATGATAGACAAATGAGTGTAATATCATAGTACAATGCTCAAAACGTACATAGAGAGGTTTATTAACTTATTACACTCATCGATAGACTCGAAGGTCTTAACACGAACATCGATAGCTAGACGATGAAACACCGTCTCCAACTTCACAAGCTCCTGACTGGGGGTAACGCGAGCCTCAGAATCCATCGAACTCGTCGAAGAACTCTGCTCCAGCATCCTCCTCTGAACACATAGGGCAAGGGTGAGTACACTTATGGTTGTGTCGGCTGCGGAATATGGTCCCGACACTAACCAGTAGATAACGCCTAGGTCTATCCCTCAATGGTCGATGCCAAGCAACAAATGACACAAGGTTTTATCCTGGTTCCGGCCGAGGGGGCCGTACGTCCAGCAGGGGCGTGCTCGTGGCACTATATTGCTCGGCACCGGGGGTTCTTGTAGTGGGGCAAGTACAAGCAAGGCGGGAGAGGAAGCGTGGCTTCCAAGTCCCTGGTGGAGTGGCTGAAGATGTTGTGGGAGAATAAGAGAGTGAGTGCACGGTGTGTTGTGTTGTGCCTCGTTCGTCCCCGCGGCTGGGGGCTCGCCTCCCCTTTTATAGGCCAAGGGGGCGGCGAGTTACATGCACGCCGCGCTATCTAGCTACGTGGGGGTGCACGTCGTGCTACGCCGTAGAGTGGGCGGCCGTCCGGACGATCTTCGCTGCGGTCCGGCCATGATGGCCTATCCCGTACCCGAACGGGGGCGGTTCGAGGGTAGGAGGGCGGCGCATGGCGGTGGCGTCCTCGATAGGCTTTGAGGGAGGTGCCGATGATGGCCGGTACGGGGCACGGGAGCGGGCGAACGGCGTTCCTTCCCAACGCGCTCCGCGATAGCGGAGTGGTTGCTACGAGCGCCGGGCGTGCGCCCGCGGTGCGGGCGTGCGCCCGCATGCGTGGGTACGGCGGCCGCACCGGTTGCGCGTGACCGGGATGGCCATCCACCGGCCTAGCGCCCCCCACCCAACTGGCCCGTAGGGTCACGGGGAAAGTGAAATCGAGGGTGCGCCCGGCCCCCTTTCGAGGGTCGGGCGCGTTAGCCGTACTGTAGTGGGCGCTCGGTGTCACGGGACTGACACCGGCCGTACCGCACAGTCCATCTCCACAGTGGCGGGGATGGGCTCCTCCCTGGGGAGTTGGTGCGGCGGCACCGGGGTGCGAGCCCCGGCGCATGATGGCTCCGTCTCCGCGGCGTCGGGGCGTTAAATGCCCGTGTACGGGACCGGCGCACGCGTGCGGGGCGCCCGTGAGCGTGGCGGGCCCCGCCGAGGGCGGAGCGGACCCTCGAGCGAGACGAGATCCACTCGAGGGGGGGCGAGCCCTCGAGCGGGGCGGGACCGCTCGAGGGCGGGAGTTGCCCCTCGAGCGGGGCGGAGCCTGCTCGAGGAGGGGCGCGCCCTCGAGCGAGGCGGAGCCTGCTCGAGGGGTCTTCTAAGAGGGCCGTCTTGGTGGGCCGTCGGGGTCCCGGCGTGGGCCGTGCCCTGCATGGTTAGTCACCTGCATGGTTAGGCTTAACGTGTCTTGGTACTGGGATTTAAGCGAGGGTTTCCCCATTGTTTAAGGGGACCCCTAGGGCTGTCCCCGACAGTAGCCCCCGAGCATCTGCGGGCTTGCCATTGAGGCTCCCGCAGATGCTGGAACCTACTGATAGGACGTTCTTCCCTCCTTGTTTGCGAACGCTTTCGGTGGGGCCGCGTCGGCGGACCCGCGGGTCTAGCCCCGAAGCCCCGCGGGAGGTGTGGGTTCTCTGCGGGGGGTTAACCGCGAGAACTTTGGTCGAAAGGCGTGGCACATATGCCAACCGGCATCGGCGGTGTTTCGGCCGGCTTCGGGGGTGCACGCTCCCCCGTCCCTTTCTCCGGCGGGTGCAATTTCAAGGAGGTGTAGCCGTGCGTCAAGCCCCCGAGCCTTGGCCCGTTCGAGGCGATCGGGTCGAGCCGACGACTTGTTTTTTAACGCGCCCTCGCCGTCCCTCCGCGGGACGGAGGGTGAGGTTTCCGCGACTCCCATCGAGCGGGTCGCGAATCGCGATTCCTCGTCGAGCCGCTAGCGGGTGGTTCAAGTGGACGCCCATGCCCCGTTCGATAAGGGTAGGCCGCGCGGTCGGAGACACGTCCATGGAAGCGCTTGCGTGGGTTTGCTAGGTGGGGCTCGGTCCCGTTCGCTAGGGACCGAGGGCGCGGAAGCTCTCCCTCGGTGGGATCCCCCCGGCTAGCTGCCCTCGCTGGCTCTCGAACACGACATGTGGGGCACCCTCGAGCCAACGGGCTCGAGGAACGGCTCGAATGCGCGTGCCCTCGTCGTCCCTAACTGCGCGATCCGAGGCGCTGTTCGAACCCGTCGAGGGTCGGGCTTCGAACCTCCGATCGGAAGGCCGTGCGGGGCCGTGTACGGGCCGGCCCCCGTCTTTTCACGTTTGCGGCCGTCAAGGGGTCCGGGCGTGCCGACCCTCGAGGTGCTTGCGGTTGGTGGCACGGCGTATGTGCTTTCTTTTAGGGGGTTGACATTGTCTCGAGCCAAGGGCTCATGCCGCTCGAGGGTCTGCCGTGGCATGGGTGCCCGCGGTTGCCTGCTCTACATCGAGCAGGTCCCGGGCGACCTTCTCACGTCGATATCCCATCGAGGGTTGACGTCATTTTGAGCCAAGGGTCATGCCGCTCGAGGGTTTTACGTGGCATGGGTGCCCGCGGTTGCCTGCTCTACACCGAGCAGGTCCCGGACGGCCTTCTCACGCTGATATCCCATCGAGGGTCGCCTTTGCTTCGAGCCGGGGGTCCGCCCCGCTCGAGGGTGCTCCTTGCTTGGCAAGGGACCCGGGCATTTAAATGCCTCGCGGTCGTGGCCGCGGTTTTGCAGCGCGGGCGCGCCTTTTTAGGCGCTGCAGCCGCGCGCGCGCGTAGTGGGCGGCGCGGCAGGCGGACGTGACGGTTTTGCCTCGGTTGCTGCCGGTCTTTGCCGTAATGATGACCCGCCTGCCGCAGTGTCATAGCCGCTGCGGTCGTGGTGGGGCCCATCCGTCGACGCGATGGGAAGATTCCCTGCAGTTAATGCTAGTCGGGGCGTCCGCTCCGGAGAGCTCGCCCGTCGGCCTATAAAACTGCGGGGAGGAAGGGACGGCGGTTTTTTACCTTAGCTTCTCACCGTTTTCAGTCCCCCGCCCCTTCGCCTTCGTCTTGCTCTTGCCACCGCGCGGGCTCGCTGTTAAAGCTTTTTTCCTCCGCTCCTTGTCCTCCGCCTCTGCTCGCTTTCGTCCTCTTCATGGCGCCACCTCAGCTTCCCGTTAGGATCCTGGAGCCGTACGCACGGGAGAGGTCGACGGTGGACCCGGCTCGCCCTTGGCGAGCTGGTCGCCGCCGGTCAGCTGGCGGCTAACGAAGAAGGGCGCCCGGCGGAGTGGATCGTCCCGCCGGCGGCGCACCACGAGCCCAACCCGCCGGAGGGCTACGTGGTGAGCTTCCTCCGCTACCACGAGCGTGGCTTCAACGCGCCGGCGAGCACCTTCATGCGGGCGATGTGCTACTACTACGGGGTGGAGTTGCACAACTTCGCCCCCAACGCGATCTCGCAGGCGGCCACGTTCGTGGGCGTCTGCGAAGGGTACCTGGGGATCCCAGTCAACTGGGATCTCTGGGTTCACCTTTTCCGCGGGGGAGCTCATCACGCGAGCCTACGTCGGAGCCGAGGACTCGCCGCGCGGTGCGCGCCGGCGGGATGTCGCTCGCCTGCGGGGGGCGGACTCAAGGATTTCTACATCCCCTGCACCATGACGACGAACAACGCCGGCTGGGAGCGGGGATGGTTCTACCTGCGCAACGCCGAGCCCGGCCTCCCCCCCTACACCGGCCGGGTGTTCAAGGAGAGGCCTGCCTCCTGGGGCTATGGGGTGTCCTCGCCCCAGCATCGGGCGCGGCAGGAGTCCGTCCTCGCCGCCCTGCAGCGGCTGGCGAAGCACGGGCTGAACGCGATGGGCGTCCTTGCCTTCCTCCACCACCGGCGGATCGTGCCGTTGATGGAGAGGCCGCTCTGCATCTTCGAGATGACAGAGGCGGCCAACCCCGTCGACCTGGCGAGGTCGCGGATGCTCCCGACGCCCCTCGAGCGGCCGTACGCGCTCACCCGGGCGCGGAGCGCCGTCGACACCCGGGTGCCGCCGCCTGCGGGGCGGACCCCGTGGGACATCGAGATGCTCCCCATCGGCCCGTTGGTGAGTGTGGTTCTTGATTTTGTTTTGATTTTTTAGCGTTGCCTTTGCCTTCTGACACGCCTTTGTTGCTCCTGTGTACAGCTGGTGAAGTTCAACATCGCCAAGTCCGTTCCGCCCACCCCCGACTCCCGTGCGCTCGGCCGGGCGGCGCAGCGGGAGCAGCAGGAGCGGGCGGCGCGCAAGAGGGAGCACGCCGGGCGTCGTCAAGCGCGCCGCGACCGGCGGCCGCGGAGTACCGGCGGCGCGAGGAGCCGGGGCTCTCCTCCCCGGATATTGAAGAGCCCTCGTCTTCGGACGAGGACGAGGAGGAAGAGGCCGAGGGGGAGGGCCCCTCCGACGTGGCGCCGCGCCCCCATCACCGAACCCGCGCGCGGCGTCGGGGGGCGGTTTCGTCCGGGGCGGGCGCACCGGCGCCCGCCACCGGCAATCGTCATCGGGGCGGCACGCGCCGCGGAGGGGTGCCGGCGCGCGCCGCGGAGGGCACGCGCGGCGGACGCGCCCGGGCGTGCGTCCAGCGTGCCCTCGCGCGCGGGGGGAGCGTGCCCGCGCGCGCGGCGTCATCGTCAAGGGGCGCGACGGCGGGGCATGCCGCGCGCGCGGGGCGAGCGTGCCCGCGCGCGGTGGCGCCTTTGGGAGGTGCGGCATCGGGCGCGCCCGCGCGTGGGGCGGGCGTGCCCGCGCGCGTGGTGGCGCCCGTCGGGAGGCGCTACGGTAGGCGCGACGACCGCGCCGGCCTCGTCCGCGAGAGGCCTCGACGAAAAGGAAGCGGGCCTTTTCCTCTCGCGAGGTAAGGAGCTCTGTCCTTCTCCGTTTGGTTTGGCTCGTCGATGACTAAGTGCTCCGACCCTCCGTTCGTGCTCCGCGCGGGCGGTGCCAACCGTTCCTCCTCTTGCACCGGCCAAGGTGCGAGGACGGACGCATCGATCCCCACCGGCGGCGCTCGTCGAGGGGGTCGCGCCGGGGACAAGTACGGCGGTGGGCGCGTGCTCGCAAGACCCGCCGGGGCCCTCGAGGCCCCGGCCGGCGGATCAGCCCGCCGCGGCGCGGCCGCAGGGCCGCCGGGGGACGGCCGGCGCCGGTCGTCACGGAGACGCGGGCCGCGGCGGCGGCGACGGGTGGAGTAGGTCGAGCGGGCGCAACCGCGGGAGCGCCCGCGGATGTGGCGGTACGGCCGGAGGGTGGCGGCCACGGCGGCACAACGGGCGCCCGTGGCCGCGGAGGCGCGGTGGAGGTGCCGACGGAGGCGGCGCGAGCAGCCGCGCCCGCCGGCGATTTGCGGGCGGAGGTGGTGGAGCTCTCGGATGACTCCCCGCCGCCTGGATGGAATCAGTGGGCCGGCCGGCCCACGAACTCCCCCCGAGCCCCGGGGAGGGGGCCCTCGTGAGGCGGCACGAGGGTCACATGGTGGTGGGGGCCGAGGACACGGTGCCGAGGCTTCGTCCTCCCACGCCGGCCGCCCCGCCCGGTGGAGGGGGCCGTGGAGGATCCCCCTGCGTTCGCCGACGCCGGGGGAGCGAAGCTCGGGGCGAGCTCCGAGCCACGGCGCCACGCTCAACCGCGCGCCCCGAACGAGGCGCTGCGGGTCCATGGCGGCCCGGCCTGGCTCGTCTTCCGGGTGAGCCATGGTTGTTCGTCCCTCTTCCCTTTTTGTTTTCGTATGCTGCATTCAAGTCTTGGCACTTACGGGATTTGGTGTATGGATGCCAGGAGCTCGAGCGTCGTGCCCATGACAAGTACGGCGCCTTCGACCGGGTGAACGCTGAGGTTCACCAGCTCCGGGAGCGGTGCAGCGCCTTCGACGCGCTTGCGGATGCTCTCAGGACACCGGACGGCTGGCTAGCGTACCGGGCGATGGCGTGGTGCGACGAGCTCCCGGAGAGCTCAGGGCAGGACGCGGCGCGCCGCTCGAGCCTCGAGCGGATCCGTGCGGCCCCTCGTCGATCGTGACGAGGCGCCGTGGAATGCGCGCGCGGACCTAGAGAAGACGCGGACGCTGGCCGCCAACTAGGAGGCGGAGGTGGCCACCGCTCGCGCCGAAACTCGGGAGCTCCGCACGTCGCTCGAGGGGGCGCAGCGCAACGGCCGCCGGGCCGAGGAGCGGGCGCGCGGGTTGGAGCAACACGCGCCAAGGAGGCGGGCGACCCGAAGGCCGCCCTCGACGCCAAGGCCGCGGCCCTTGTCGTCGCCGAAGAGCGGCTCCCGCAAGAGAGCGCCGCCCGCCAAGGGGCCGAGGAGCGGCCGCAGCGAGGGGCAGCCGCCCTCGTCGATGCCCGTGCGGCCGGAGCGGGGAGCGCGTCGCCCACGAGGGGACGCGGAAGTCGTTGGTGGAGCGGAGCACCGCGCTCTCCAAAGTCGAGGACGAAGCGCTCGTGCTCGCATTAGCAACGCCAACCGGAGGCGGCCCTCCGCGAGCAGGGCGAAACCGTCCAGCGCCTCGAGCTGTCGCTCGAGGCCGTGCGCCGGGACTTCGAGATGGAGAGGAAGCAAGTCGAAGGTGAGCCACTGTTTGACTCTTGCTTGTTGGTTTTTTGTTTGGGAACTCGCATTCCCTTTTTCTGATTTCTTCTTGTCTTGTCGATTCCAGGCTTGCGCACCGCCTTGGGGCACGCGGCTGAGCGGGCCGAGGCGCTGCAGGCTTCCTACGACTCTTCTGAGCAGGAGTTGCAGGAATTGCGCGATGCGGCCCTCGAGACCTGCCTCGTCGTCGAGGAGGGCGATGCCCAGGCCGGCAGCTCCCTGGCCAGCCGTCTGCGTGCCCTCGGTGGCCATGTCACCGAGCGGATGCGGCCGGGCGTTGCGGTGGGTGTCCGAGAAGGCCCTCTGAGTGGTGCGATCCCACTACGAGGTGAACTTCGAGGCGCCGGCGGAAGGCTATGTCGTGCCCGAGGGCGTCGAGGATGAGGTGGCCATGGAGCGCGCGGATGCGCTCGGCTGCCGACGCCGCCGGGTCGCTCGCCGAGGCCTTCGAAGAATTCCTCTTCCCGACGCCGCCGATGCCGCCGCTCCTCCCGCCCTCGAAAGCGCGTGGGCGCTAGGCCCATTTTTTGTTTATGTGTATCAGTACCCTGGCCTCATGGCCTTTTGTAAATAAACAAGCTGTTTCATGAACATGGGTATTTGATGTAAATGAAATCGTTTGTTTATCACGCTTTTTTGTTTCTCCTTCTTCCTGAGTAGATTCTAGTTAGGGGAGTTCGATTTTCGCAGGGGGCCCGCTGGGTTGGAGGCGAGAGAGAAGGGCCATAGCCACGCGGCGTAAGCTATCTCTGGCTCGTACGCTCCTTCCGCTGTGCCGCCTGCGCCCTGTTCGAATCGTGGCTCGAGGTTGAAGTAAGAAACAAACTTGACGCGTGTGAGTTGTTTTTTACTTTTGCGCGAAAAATGGGACCATTTTGGGGGGGGGTGCCCCCCCGCAGTAGCCCCCGAGGGTAACTTGGGTTTCAGGGGAAAGCCGAGTTGCCCTTTTATTAGACTTGGAGCGTTTACATAGTTGACACCAACTGGGGTGTTGGCCATGTGTTTTTACAACAGAAAGTACTTGGAAAATCCTAGCTAAGGGTAGAAGCGACGTAGCTGTTGGATGTTCCAAGCGTTGGTGAGCTCTTCACCGTCCTCGTTGGCCAGCTTGTACGTGCCCGGCTTGAGCACCTTCACCACGACGTAGGGTCCCTCCCATGGGGGCGATAGCTTGTGGCGCCCTCGGTTGTCTTGGCGTAGCCTTAGGACCGCATCCCCTTCGTCGAAATCCCTCCGACGTATCTTGCGTGCTTGGTAACGTCGTAGGGATCGTTGATACCTTGCGGAGTGCATCAACGCCACGAGGCGTACTTCGTCTAGCCGGTCCGGCGAGTCCTCGCGGGCTCGCCGGTTAGCATCCTCGTCGTAGCCTCGAACCCCGGGCGACCCATATTCCGGAGTCCGTGGGGAGGACGGCCTCCGCGCCATGGACTAGGAAAAACGGGGTGAACCCGGTGGCTCGCTTGGGGTGGTCCTTAGGCTCCACACGACTGCCGGCAGGTTCTTGGAGCCATTTTCGCCCGCATTTGTTGAGCTGGTCGGTAAATTCGGGGCTTGAGGCCCCGTAGGATCATGCCGTTGGCACGCTCTACTTGGCCGTTGGTCCGTGGGTGTGCCACGGCCCGCCCAATCCACGCGGATGTGGAACTTATCACAGAACTCCAAGAACTTCCGGCCCGTGAACTGGGACCCATTGTCCGTGATGATGGAGTTTGGCACTCCAAAGCGGTATACGATGTCAGTGAAGAACGTGACCGCCTGCTCCGCCCTTAAATTCGTGATGGGACGCACCTCCACCCACTTGGAGAATTTGTCGATCGCGACAAGCAGATGGGTGAAGCCCCCGGGCGCCTTCCGCAGGGGCCCGACGATGTCCAACCCCCACACGGCGAACGGCCATGTCACGGGGATCGTTTGCAGGGTATGAGCGGGCAAGTTCGACTTTCGGGCGTAGAACTGGCACCCTTCGCAGGTGCGTACGATTTCGTTGGCGTCCGCGACCGCGGTAGGCCAATAGAAGCCCTGGCGGAACGCGTTGCCGACGAGGGTGCGTGGCGCGGCGTGGTGGCCACGCATCCTCGCGTGGATATCCCGCGGGGAGCTCGCGCCCCCTCGGGAATGGGTATGCACCGCCGGAGGATGCCCGACGCGGCGCGCTTGTACGCTCGTCGTCGACGAGGGTGAAGGATTTGGCCATCCCGGCGATGCGCCCGGCCGCGGCCCCGGCCCGCGGGGAGTTCCCCTCGATCGATCCGGGCGATGTATTTTTCCCGCCAATCCGCTTGGACAGAGCCGGCTCTATGTCCATCGCATCGACCTCGATGGAGCCGTACCCTTCGAGAAGGGAGAGCACGTACGCCCTCGTCCGAGGGGTCCTCATCCATGGGTTCCGCACCCGCCGGATTCGAGGGAGCCCCCGAGGGTCCACCGTCGCTCGAGGGGTAGGGCTCGAGGGCGACCGAGGGGCGCGCGATGTCGCGCGCGAAACGTTCGGGGGGGAACGGTGATCCGCTCGGACGTGATTTTCGCCAGCTCGTCTGCTTCCTCGTTGTACCGGCGGGGTACGTGATTAAGCTCGATGCCGTAGAACTTGTCTTCGAGGGCCCGCACGGCTTTACAGTAGGCCCCCATCTTGTCGTCGTGGCGACTCGCGTTCTTCATGACTTGATCGATCACGAGCTGCGAGTCCCCTCGCACGTCGAGGCGCTTGACGCCCAACTCAATGGCGATTTTGAGGCCGCAGAGGAGGGCCTCGTACTCAGCCATATTGTTGGACGCGGGGAAGTGGAGGCGCCTTGCGTAGCGCATGTGCTCTCCGAGGGGTGACACGAAGAGCGAGCCCGCGCCCGCTCCCCGTCTTCATCACCGAGCCGTCGAAGAACGCAGTCCAAACTCGCTTGAATTTGAGGGGCGGCGCTGCGTGTCCGTCCACTCGGCGACAAAATCGGCTAGGATTTGCGATTTGATGGCCTTGCGCGGGGCGTAGGCGAGCGTCTCGCCCATCAACTCCACGGACCACTTGGCAATCCCGCCTGCCGCGTCGGGGTTGCGAATGATCTCTCCTAGCGGGAAGGAAGAGACCACCGTGACCGGGTGGGCCTCGAAGTAGTGGCGGAGCTTGCGCCGCGCGAGGACTACCGCGTACAACAGCCTTCGGACACGGGGGGTAGCGCGTCTTCGTGTCCGACAGACTTCGCCGATGTAGTAGACCGGCCTCTCGCACGGCAAGGCGTGTCCTTCCCTCCGTGCGCTCTACGACGATCACGGCGCCGACCACCCGGGTGGTTGCGGCCACGTAGAGCTGCGCAGGGGTTCGCCGTCTCGCGGCGGCGTGAGGATTGGAGCGTGCGTCAGAGACGCCTTCAGCTTGTCAAGCGCGTCCTGGGCCTCGGTGGTCCGGGAGAAGCGCTCGTGCTTCTTGAGCGCCGGTAGAGGGGCAGGCCCTTCTCACCGAGCCTCGAGATGAAGCGGCTTAAGGCGGCGAGGCACCCCAACACCTTCGCACCCCTTTGAGGTCCCGAATTGGACCCATTCGCTCGAGGGCCGCGACCTTTTCGGGGGTTGGCCTCGATTCCCCGCCGGGAGACGATGTATCCTAGGAGCATGCCCCGCGGCACTCCAAAGACACATTTTTCGGGGTTTAGCTTGACCCCGTTGGCCCGTAGGCACCGAACGAGACGCCAAGGTCGTTAACCGGGTCGTCCGCCTTCTCGGTCTTGACGACGATGTCGTCCACGTAGGCTTCGACCGTCCGCCCGATGTGATCCCCAAAAACGTGCCGCATGCGGCGCCGATATGTTGCGCCCGCGTTTCGAGGCCAAAAGGCATCGTGACGTAACGGAACGTCCCGAACGGTGTGATGAACGAAGTCGCGAGCTGGTCGGACTCCTTCATTTTTATTTGGTGATATCCCGAGTAGGCATCAAGGAAACGAGTAGTTCACACCCGCCGTCGAATCAACGATTTGATCTATACGTGGCAAAGGAAAAGGAACTTTTGGATATGCTTTATTGAGACTAGTGTAGTCTATACACATCCTCCACTTCCCATTTTTCTTTTTTACAAGCACGGATTAGCTAGCCACGTAGGGTGGAACACTTCCTTGATGAACCCGCCCTCGAGGAGCTTCCGCAGCCTCCGCTCCGATCGCCCGTCGCCGCTCCTCGTCGAAGCGGCGCAGCCCGCCGCCGCACAGCCGCGGGCGTTTGGCAGATATCAAGGGAGTGCTCGGCGACCTCCCTCGGGATGCCCTCGGCATGTCCGAGTGGCTCCACGCGAAGACGTCGGCGTTGGCGCGGAGGAAGTCGACGAGCACTGCTTCCTATTTAGGGTCGAGGGTCGAGCTGACCCTCAACGTCTTGCCCTCGGGGGCCGACGGGTCGAGGGGGACCCCTTTGGTTTGCTCGGCGGCCTCGAAGGTGCCGACGTGCTTGGAGGCGGAGCCGAGGTCGTCGTTGACCATCTTCTCCGCCGTGTTCACCAAGACTTCATCCCGGCGCTAGTGCCTCTACATGTTCCACGCACTCGACGTCGCAGTCGAATGCATGCTCGATCGACGACCCGACGGTGATGACGCCGTTTGGACCCAGCATCTTCAGGTACGTGTAGTTGGGGACCGCCATGAATTTGGCATAGCAAGGTCGCCCAAGTATGGCATGGTAGGCCCCTTTGAACCCCACCACCTCGAAGGTGAGGGTTTCCTTGCGGAAATTCTTGGGGGTCCCAAACCGCACCGGCGGATCGATCCGCCCGAGCGGTTGAACCCCGCTTGCCGGCGCGATGCCGTGAAACGACTTCGTGCTGGGCCGCAACCGGTCCGCCCCGATCCCCATCGGGCGCAAAGTATGTGCGAAGAGGATATTGAGGCTACGCCTCCGTCCATAAGGACCTTCGAAAACCGGCGTTCCCAATGATGGGATCGACCACCGGCGGCACCTGGCCCGGTTCGGAATGCGGTTTGGGTGGTCGTCCCGGCTAAAGGTGATGGCATCCTTCGACCGCCTGAGGAAGGCCGGAGGCGCCCTCTCTCGCGGCGAGGACTTCATGCCGCTCCTTCTTGCGATGCCGGTCGACATGTAGACGGTAGGTCCCCCAAAGATGAGGAACACATTTTCGACAGCGGGGAAGCCACCCGCGTCGCCATCGCCCCCATCTTTCTTGGCCTCTGCCTCCTTCGCGGCGGCACGGCCGTAGAACTTCTTGAGCATGTCGCATTGCTCAAGAGTGTGGTTCACGGGAGTCTTGTGGTAGGGGCATGGCTTTTTCATCATGTCGTCAAACACCCCCGGGCCTCGAGGGGCCGGTCGAGGGCCCCGTCGAGCCGGGTCGACAGCCGAGGGCCTCGGCGTTGCCGCCGTTGCGCCCCCGCTCGCGCGCCGCGGCGCGGCTTCTTCCCCTTCTTGCCCCGCTTGTCGTTGCGGCGTGGCTCTTTGGACCCGCCGCCCTCCGCGGGCGTGTCCTCGGAGCCCTTGCCCTTCTTGCCGTCGAAGATTGCCCCCACGGCCTCCTCTCCGGAGGCGAAGCTGGTGGCGATGTCGAACAGCTCGTTTGAATCCGTAGGCGGGCTGTGTCCCAGCTCGCGCACAAGGTCCCGGCACGTGGTGCCCTCGAGGAACGTGTGCACGATCTCGGACTGTGCCACGCTGGGGAGCTCCGTGCAGCGCTTGGAGAAACGCCGTATGAAGTCCCGCAGCGACTCGCCGGGCTTCTGCGTGTAGGAGCGCAGGTCCCAGGAGTTCCCAGGGCGCACGTACGTGCCCTGGAAGTTGCCCACGAACGTGTGGACTAGATCGTCCCAGTTATGGATCTGGCTGGCGGGCAAGTGCTCGAGCCATGTCCGGGCCGCGTCGCCCAGATGCAGGGGCAAGTTGCGGATGATCACTTCGTCGTTAGTGGCCCCGCCCAGTGGCGGGGCTGGGCGGTAATCGTGGAGCCGCACGCGGGGGTCCGTCTCCCCGTTGTATTTGACGATTGTCGAGGGCTGACGGAAGCGCTGGGGGAACGCCGCCGTGCGGATCTCCCGGCTGAACACACGGGTGCCCGGGGCTCGGCGTTGGGGAGCGATCCTCACCGCCGTCGTAGCGTCCACCCCCCTTCGAGGGTGGTAGCCCCCGGCCGCTCGTGCGTCCGCCTTGGCCGGTGCGCCCGGCGTTGATGACGTTGTGGGCATCGCCATCCGGCGCCTGCGCGTGTCAAGGAGTCGTTCCTTGGGGCCGGCGTGCGTCCCCGGTCGGCAGGTTGGCTCGCGTGCACCGAGGGTTCGCCTCCCGGTGCGGCTTCATCGCCCGCGCATCCCCCCCCCGTTGGACGAATGCGTGAGGCCGAGCTCTCGGCTTTGTTGGACGGCCGCTTGCTCGATGAGAGTTTGCACCTCGCGGTGCATATCTCGAGCCTCGGGGGTCGAGGGTGCCGCATGGCCCGTAGCGAGCGTCGCGGCGGCGACGAGCTTCCGGCTTGCTCGCGGCGGGACGTCCGCGTTGTCCGCGTTGGGGGGCGGTGTTGAGGCGGTCGCGGACTTGTCGGCCCGGCTCCCGCTCGCGTTCGCCGCGCGCGGAGGCCTCCCCCCGCCATCGAGGCACGGAGTAGCCATACCGTCCGGTATTCCTCTCGCGCGCCTTGGCCTCGAGCTCGCGGGCTTGGGCCGCCGTGCGTCGACGTCGGCCCCGGCGGGGCGCTCGGCCCCGCGGCCGGCGCGCGCGGCGATCGCCGGGGCGGCGTGACTTCCCCGGTCTCCGAGCCCCGCCGCGCCGGCGGCGTTAGCCGGTCGTTGGTGATGACGGCGCAACACTCCCGCGTGGGGTCGTAGCTCCCGCGCCGGAGTTGTCGGAGCCGCCCAAACCCGCAGTCCGTGGCGTCGAGGAAGCGCCTGAACGCGACTGGGTCCGGCACGCCGGAGAAGTCCCACTCCGCGTACCCATGGCGGTTGGCGGGTGGCATCGTGTCGACGGAGCCCAGGGACGACTCATCCGCTGCTGAGGTGCCTGGGTCCCTGGCGACGAAGACGTGGCGGCCAGGCGGAACCCTGCGCATCGTCGTGTTGACGTTGGCGTTGTAGGCCGTCGTGGCGCCACGCAGCCCGATGGGGACGCGTGGTCCGGAGACTGCACGCGGTCCCGCCGGGGCGGTGGCGGCCGTCGTGACGGAGGGCGCACCGCGTTGGGCGGCGGCGCGCTCGCCCGCCGCCGCTCGGACCGCGCCCGGCGTGAGCGTAGCCCGCAGCGACGACGGCGTCGCGGCGTCGACGGACCCGCGGCATCCGTGCCCGCGGGCGTCCGCGCCGGTGTCGTGCGTGCGGCGGAGACCGGGCGGACTCCGGCTCCGGCGCCGCGCGCGAAGCTCCTCACGATTGGTGAGGCGCATGAGATAGCCGTTCCCCGTGGCCCGGAAGTTCGAGGTCCCCGAAGCGGATCTCGAACCCGGCCGGGGGGAGGGTCCGAGCTACCCATGTTGTAGCGCGTAGCACGCGTACTCGGTGCGGATCACCATGGAGGGAGTTGGTGAAATGACCTTGGCGCTCGTTTGCCCCACGGTGGGCGCCAACCGTCGGTGCGGAATATGGTCCCGACACTAACCCGTAGATAGCGCCTAGGTCTATCCCTCAATGGTCGATGCCAAGCAACAAATGACACAAGGTTTTATCCTCGGTTCCCGCCGAGGGGGCCGTACGTCCAGCCAGGGGCGTGCTCGTGGCACTATATTGCTCGGCACCGGGGGTGCTTGTAGTGGGGCAAGTACAAGCAAGGCGGGAGAGGAAGCGTGGCTTCCAAGTCCCTGGTGGAGTGGCTGAAGATGTTGTGGGAGAATAAGAGAGTGAGTGCACGGTGTGTTGTGTTGTGCCTCGTTCGTCCCCGCGCGCGGCTGGGGGCTCGCCTCCCCTTTTATAGGCCAAGGGGGCGGCGAGTTACATGCACGCCGCGCTATCTAGCTACGTGGGGGTGCACGTCGTGCTACGCCGTAGAGTGGGCGGCCGTCCGACGATCTTCGCCGCGGTCCGGCCATGATGGCCTATCCCATACCCGAACGAGTGGCGGTTCGAGGGTAGGAGGGCGGCGATGGCGGTGGCGTCCTCTCGATAGGCTTTGAGGGAGGTGCCGATGATGGGCCGGTACGGGGCACGGAGCGGGCGGAACGGCGTTCCTTCCCAACGCGCTCCGCGATAGCGGAGTGGTTGCTACGCCGCCCGGCGTGCGCCGCGGTGCCGGCGTGCGCCCGCATGCGTGGGTACGGCGGCCGCACCGTGCGGTGGACCGGGATGGCCATCCACCGGCCTAGCGCCCCCCACCCAACTCCGTAGGGTCACGGGAAAGTGAAATCGAGGGTGCGCCCGGCCCCCTTTCGAGGGTCGGGCGCGTTAGCCGTACTGTAGTGGGCGCTCGGTGTCACGGGACTGACACCGGCCGTACCGCACAGTCCATCTCCACAGTGGCGGGGATGGGCTCCTCCCTGGGGAGTTGGTGCGGCGGCACCGGGGTGCGAGCCCCGGCGCATGATGGCTCCGTCTCCGCGGCGTCGGGCGTTAAATGCCCATGTACGGGACCGGCGCACGCGTGCGGGGCGCCCGTGAGCGTGGCGGGCCCCCGGCCGAGGGCGGAGCGGACCCTCGAGCGAGACGAGATCCACTCGAGGGGGGAGCGAGCCCTCGAGCGGGGGCGGGACCGCTCGAGGGCGGAGAGTTGCCCCTCGAGCGGGCGGAGCCCGCTCGAGGAGGGGCGCGCCCTCGAGCGAGGCGGAGCCTCGCTCGAGGGGTCTTCTAAGAGGGCCGTCTTGGTGGGCCGTCGGGGTCCCGGCGTGGGCGTGCCCCCGCATGGTTAGTCACCCGCATGGTTAGGCTTAACGTGTCTTGCATCGGGATTTAAGCGAGGGTTTCCCCATTGTTTAAGGGGACCCCTAGGGGCTGTCCCCGACAAAGTTGGTACTCAGCCGTGGGGGAAAATGCAAAGCTATCAAGGGTAGGCTAGGGTTTTCAGCGGTAAGCATTTTAAGTTGGTCAAATTTTATTAGCAAGCACCTATTTACTAAGTGTAAGTGTATACCACCCAAAACTTAGCTTTTTCAAGACTGTTCCTCCAAATCATAAGTAAACCACAATTTGAAATCCATTTCTAGTTTAACTATCATGTGAGGGTCCAAGCCGCTCTTGACCGTGAGCACGGTTGATCGATCGCCTTTCACTCGTAGAGGTTGTACACTTTACCCACGGTTCGTGTTCCCCATCTTGCCCGGTTTGCAAAGCCCTTAAACACTTCCGAGGTGAGTGGCTAGGGGTTCACTACGAAGCCTTTACAAAGGCGTGCAAAGTACCAATAACCCACGACGCTTATAGCTCGGGGTGGACCATAACCCTCCCTAGTGGTCGCACCTTAGCAAAGGCTACTACCCCAAAAGGACCGGCTATACCCCCGCAACCCGGAGCCCCCCGTGTTCCATCCGACAAGGGCTATTAGATAATTTACACTCCTAATTAATTGGCTAAGCCGAGCCATGTGGACCGTGGTTGCACCGTTTTCCCCGGGTGGCTCTCCATGTTTTAATTTATATGTTCTTGAATTACCATAAACACAAATTCCATTTTAAATCCAAAATTTTGTAAAGTTAAATTCCATTCCCAAAGTATAGCATCTAAGCATTTATCTACCCAAACATTTATTTAAAACAAGGTATGCAAGGTATAAGGATTAAAATCTAGTCATTTCCTTAATAGGCATTTCCCATCAAAATTTATGCATAACGATTAAAATTTAAAGTGTGATAATATGCATGTTATTAGGACAAAAAGAGTATGCAGGGGGGGAAATCCACTTGCCTTCTTCTCCTAAAAACTGGGGCTCAACCTCTTCAAAAGATGGCTCCTCGCCCGACCTCGAACATCACGTCCTCTACGATCAAACAAGAGGAAACAAGCAATAAATAAAACAGTACATCAAACATTGCTAAAAGTCTAATACAAGCTTCTAAAACTAACGTGCTTGTTGAGACGATCGCGTGGACACCAAAACCGCCTAAATCGGAGCTAGGATGGAAAAGTTATGATTAAAACAAATTCTAGGGACTATTTTGTAAAAGAAAATGACCCTTAGGGGTTTTTCCATAAAAATCCAGAGGCTAAAAATAATTATAGGTACAAACTAGAGGTCCTTGGTGCAAAAGTGTGAGCCTTCGACTGCGGGTAAACATTTTTGAAAGGCCAAGGGCTAAAGTGTGTGGGTTTTATATGGTAGAGGGACCGGCTTGCAAATTGTGGAAAGGTCAGGGACTCTTTAGAAAGATTGCCGGCGCAACCCTAGTTGACCGGTATGACTTCTGTTGACCGGCGGCTGGATTGGATCTGGGCCGTCGGCTTAGATCTAAGGGCCGCGGTTGTCCGCGCCTAAAGAGCGGCGACGAGTTGGCTACGGGCGGCGGCGGCGGCTCGCCGCCCATCTCGCCGGAGAAGCAAAAACGCGCTACCGAGCACTAAACAACGGAGCGAAGACGCCAAAACAAAGAGGGAGGACAGGGGGTTTCACCGAGCTACTTGAAGGGGGAGGAAGAGGCGCCGGTGGTGCGGATCGGCGGCGAGGTGCGGCGGTGGACTCCTCGCTCCGGCGGGCTTCCTTGGGGCGACGGTGCGAGAGGAGGGGAAGATCTCGAGTGAGCGGTGCGAGGTGGAGAGATGCACGGGGGCGGCTTTTATAGGTGGAGAGGGGAGGGGAGGAGGTGCGGGCAAGGCGGTGGGCGGCGGGCACGCCGGCGGCCGCCATTAAGGCGGTGGGCTCGGTGGGGCGCCCGTTTCCGGACAAGAAGAGGCGGGGGCGGCTGTTTGGGGGCGGGACGGCTGAGTTCTCCACGCACCGGAGGGAAGGGGAGGAGGCGCGGGGAGGCGGATCGACGCCGGCCTCGGGCGGCCGGCGCGGCCGGGGAGGTGGAGCGGGCGTCCGAGGGTTGAAGACGGCCCCGACGGTGGGCCCCACCCGTCGGCGGCGTGTGAGGGAAAAGGGAGGTAGCGGGCGGGCCGGGAGGAAGTGGGCCGCATTGCTTCGTGGGCCGGGAGCTAGGTTGGGCCGCGCGTAAAAAGGAAAAAAAAGAAAAAGACAGCCGGGTCGGGCCGGAAAGAGCGAATGGGTGAGGGTTGGTCCGATTCTTTTTTTAATTCCTTTTCTTTTTATTTCCTTTTCAAATTTTGACTCAAAACTTTTAAAATTTTAAACAAACTTTTGACCACACAATCAATCAAAACCCATGCATTCAACATGATGCACAAACACTTGGTTTCTCTAAATTAATTAATTATTATTTCATATATTAAAGGCAAATTTAATTATTCAAATTCATTAACCTTAGAAATAAAATTCTAATTGTTGCTAGCATTTTTTAAGTGATGGAATTTTTGGGTGTTACAAAACCATAACTAATCTTAAAGCAAAAAGGCTAGCTAGCTAGCTCTCCCCCACACTAAAATCATACGGCGTCCTCGTCGTATCTTACAAAAATCCTAAGGGGTAAAACTCTATCTAGTGGTACTTCCCGCAGCTATTGCACCACTTGCCCCTCATGTTCCCCACCATGCCGAACAACTTCCGCATATTGCGATTCAGAAATTTATAGTCGTCTTCAACCACATGTTCCAAATATTCCATGTGCTGCCTCATCGCCTCCATGGCCTGGAAACACTCGTTGACTGATGCATAGAGCTCCGAGATGGAGTGACGGCAAGCCGCACAACACATTGGATGCATCCCGAAAAGGTTCTCATCACCAGGATCTCTGTCGTCATCGTCGTCGCCGCCGTTGTCGTTGCTGCCGCCGTTAGGGCCTTCGGGAGTCTTCTCCTTGGGCACCTCTTCCCAATAATACAAGTCATTGTCTTCCCTTCCGGCGGCTGCCCACGAGCTCGGGCTATGATCATCGGAATAGTCACTCCCTCGTAGTCTTTAGGTTCGGGCGACACCTCCTTGTAATCCTTCCTCTTCATCCCTCGGATGCGCTCCAACCTTCGAACGGGAGTAGAGACCTTCTCCTCTTTGACGGGGTAGCGAGATGCGATCGCTCTGGTCGGGACACGCTCTCCGCAACGGATGTGGGCGGTCCTCTTGATATCCATGGGTATCTTGAGCTCGCATCGCTTCACCTTCTCCTCCGATGGCTCCTTGGCACCTAGCTTTAACTCTATGCTCTTCGGGGATGTCATGGCTACTGCGTGGGTGCAAAAGGATGCGAATTGGAATGGATTCCCGAGCTCCCATCTCGGCCAATTAAATAGTCCAAAAAGGAACACCCTAGAAACCTCCTTTTCCTTTTTAAACTTCCCTTAAAATTTTTTGACCAAAGAAGGAAGTCAAAAACGCGCGTCCCAGAGGAAAACCAGGGCAAACTGCCGCCTGGGCCCTCTGGGCCGGTCGGACCGGACCGGCTGACCCGCCTCGGTTCGCGGGCCGGTGCGGTCCGGTTTTTCACGTGTCCCTTTTATTTCACATTTTAAGCCCATGAGAAAAAGATGGTCCGGTAAAACATCGCGAGAAACTCTAGAAACATAAAAGAAAAACTATTTACAAAAAATCCTCACCTTGTTTACGTCCTAAGCTTGACGTTCGAGATCTTCCTCCATGGTGAAGACATCAATATGATGAAGGGGCACAACGTCGGGTTCACAATAAACCTTAAGACGTTGACCATTCACCATGAATTGATCACCTTTCACATCCATGATGGTTACCGCTCCATTGGAGAGCACCGAATGAACAATATAAGGTCCATCCCACTTGTTCTGCAATTTCCCATTTTTGAATGTTTTAAACTTCGAATTGTAGAGGAGGACCTTATCGCCTTCTTTGAATTCCTTTTTCTTCAATCTTTTGTCATACCACCTTTTAATCGTCTCTTTTTATATACTCACATTTTCATAGGCTTTTAACCTCATCTCCTCTAGCTCGCTTATTTGGATTCTTCGCTTTACCACCGTGGCATCTAGATCGAGGTTCATCTCTTTAATTGCCCAATAGGATTTATGCTCTAACTCAACCGAAAGGTGACAAGCTTTGCCATAGACAAATTGATAAGGGGTCATACCTATTGGTGTATTGAACACAGTTCAATACGCCCACAAAGCTCCGTCTAATTTCTTTGACCAATCCTTGCCTCCCTTCTCTATGGTTTTGATGAGGATGCTCTTTAATTGACTATTCGATGTTTCCGCTTGTCCGTTGGTTTGTGGATGGTAGGCCGTAGAAATCCTGTGTTCAATTCCTAACTTTGACAAGCACTTTTTGAAATTCTTCCTGGTGAAGTGATTTCCTCCATCGCTTATCAAGATTCTCGGAGTACCGAAACGAGGGAAAATCATGCTCTTGATCATTGCAATGGACTCCTCTGTGGAAGCTTTACGACATGCCATGGCCTCTACCCACTTGGATACATAATCAACCATGACTAGGATATGCTCAAACCCATGTGAGTTTTTAAAAGGCCCCAAGAAGTCTATTCCCCACACATCGAACAAGTCGATTTGTAGATTATATTTCAGGTGCATGGAGTTCCTTTGAGAAATATTCCCGGTTCTTTGGCATTCGGGGAATGACGCAACATATCTTTTAGTATCTTCATGCATCTCCGGCCAATAAAATCTGCTGGACCACACTTTTGCTTGGGTCCGAAAGTGGCTATAGTATCCACCATACTCCGCTGAGTGGCACTTTCTCAAAATTTCTAACCTCTCTTCTCTTGGCACACATCTTCTCATGACTCCATCATTGCCAAGTTTGAATAGGTAAGGTGAATCCCAAAAGTATTTTCGACTTTCGGAGATTATCCTCGTTTGAGTGTTTTTATCTAAGTGATCAAGAGGCATCTTCTGAATTGCTCGAATGATATCGATCATCCAAGTATCTTTGTCGAGCACTCGATAGAGGTGGCCATCTCTCATCTTGTCTTCTATGGGCTCTTTATCATCTTGTCCACGGTTCATCCTAGACAAATGATCAGCCACAACATTTTCCACCTCTTTTTATCATGAATTTCAACATCGAACTCTTGGAGAAGAAGGATCCAACGAATCAATCGTGGTTTAGCATCCTTTTTAGCCAAGAGATACTTGATGGCTGCGTGATCGGTGTAAGCAATAACCTTCAAGTTCACGATGTAAGATCTGAATTTTTCAAAGGCAAAAACCACCGCTAGCAACTCTTTCTCTGTAGTGGCATAATTTAATTGTGCCTCATTAAGGGTTTTACTAGCATAGTAAACGGCGTTAATCCGGCCTTCCTTTCCTTGACCTAAAACCGCTCCTACGACGTAGTCACTTGCATCACACATGATCTCGAAAGGTTGGCTCCAATCCGGATGTTGAATAATGGGGGCACTCACCAAAGCACTTTTCAAGGTCCGGAATGCCGCCAAGCACTTCTCATCAAAGTCAAAAGCCACATCCTTTTGAAGGAGATGTGTTAAAGGCTTAGTGATCTTCGAGAAGTCCTTAATAAATCTTCTATAAAATTCTGCATGGCCTAGAAAGCTCTTCAAGGACTTAACATCCGTTGAAGGTGGGAGTTGCTCAACCGTCCCCACTTTAGCTTTGTCCACTTCGATTCCTCTCTCGGATATAACATGTCTGAGCACTATGCCTTGCTTCACCATGAAGTGGCACTTTTCCCAATTTAGCACCAAGTCTACCTCCGCACACCTCGTGAGGACCTTATCTAAGTTTGCCAAGCAATCCACGAACATCTTCCCATAAATGGAAAAATCATCCACGAACACCTCGACAATTTCTTTGATGAATTTTGAGAATACGGCCATCATGCAACGTTGAAAAGAGGCCGGAGTGTTGCATAGACCGAAGGTCATCCTTCTATATGCAAACGTTCCATAAGGGCATGTGAATGTTGTTTTGTGTTGGTCATCCGGGTGAATGGGAATTTGCATAAACCCTGAGTACCCATCGAGAAAGCAAAAATAAGTGCGGTTTGCTAATCTCTCGAGCATCTTGTCAATGAACGGTAAGGGGAAGTGATCTTTCTTCGTTTCTTTGTTTAGCTTTCGATAATCGATACACATCCGCCACCCGGTCACTGTTCTTTGCGGTATTAATTCATTCTTCTCATTCTTCACCATGGTTAAACCTCCTTTCTTCGGTACACAATGTACCGGGCTCACCCACTCACTATGCGGAACCGGGTAGATTATTTCGGCATCAAGTAATTTGATGACCTCTTTCTTTACTACCTCTTGCATGGCATGAGTTAGCCTCCTTTGGTGGTCCACTACGGGCTTGCATTGGTCTTCCATAGGTATACGATGAGTGCAAAAGGCTGGGCTAAGTCTTTTGAGATTATTGATCGAATATCCAATCACCTTCCTATGCTTTTTCAATAAATTCAGCAACTTCTCATTTTCTTCGGGACTCAACTCGTCGCTCATGATGACTAGATAAGTCTTGTCTAGACCCAAAAATTCGTACTTTAATCCTTTGGGCAAAGGTTTAAGATCCGCCTCGGGCACTTGTGGTTCTTCGAGTTTAATTTCTCCTATGTCCTCGAATTTTTCTTCCTCCACGCTTCCATCTTGTGGCTCTAATCCTTTAGTTGCCTCCTCTAGTTCTTCGTCTTGTTGATCATTAGCTTGATTCTCCATCGCTCTTTGCAGCGGGTCTCTAAGGGTTTCAACAAAACAAAGACTATCTACCTCCTTTACTACTTCGTCTTCAGGAGGAAAAGGTGAAGGGTGTTTAGATACGTGAAGAAAATTATATGTGTACTTCTCTCCATTAAGATTCATTATTACTTTGCCTTTTCCGGCATCCAACACGGCATCAACCCACTTAAGAAAGGTCCTACCTAGGATTATGTGATCATGATTACTATGGTAAGCATCTATAACAAAGAAATCGGTTGGTATACATTTTCCAGAGATGATTACACTCATGTTTCAAGCAATACCTAGAGGTCTAATAGTTCTACCATCTCCCATAATTAACTTTGTTGATGTTGAAGCTAAGTCTAGGTTGTGGTCTTGAACTTTATCGTAAATTTTAGAAGATACACTTACTTGGGCTCCGATGTCGCATAAAGCTTTGCATTGAACTCCATTGATCTCGCAACTCAAGTGTGGTGTCATCTTCTTCTTCTCCTCTTCTTCGGATCCTATCGCGTAAACTTCGGCGAGGCGAGCATATGGCGATGCTTCGGGCTTGATCCCCATGATTCTTTTCACCTTGGCTATGTGTTCCGAATCCACTTCATCATCACCAAAGAGCTTTTGAAAGATCTCACCGGTAG
This sequence comes from Cenchrus americanus, assembly GCA_947561735.1. Taxonomy (NCBI): domain Eukaryota; kingdom Viridiplantae; phylum Streptophyta; class Magnoliopsida; order Poales; family Poaceae; genus Cenchrus; species Cenchrus americanus. The sequence continues at coordinate 218,201,544 of OX387241.1, read as the reverse complement.
TTTTAAGGTCGTATGAATCTTTCGTTTGCTTTTCCGGTGGGAAATCCACTTCCAACGCTCTTGCCATCCCCTTTTGGTTAGGTAACGGTCTTCTTTTGTTGAATACTTCTCTGTCGTCGATTGGAACCCAATCCATATGTTCGAACTCCCTTAATGGCTTCGCGCTTGACATAGTTCTTTTGTTTGTTTCATTTGATTCGGCGAAGTCAACGCTCATGGGTAAGTTCTTGTCTTGATTTCTTCAAGCTTTTTAGGGATTGGATCCTCTTTCTTGGCTTCCGGGGTTCTCTTTATAAATTTCAGCACATGTCTTCATCCCTGAATTGTATTCCGGCTCTCCTGCAAGTCTTGTTTCCCAATATCTTCGCATGGTTTCCGCTTTGCTAATCTTTTGTAAAAGTTTAGCGGCTTCCGTGAGTGTTTTCTCCATGAGATCCCCACCTGCACACATTTGGACGTGTTGCATGCAACTAGGGGTTAGGGAAAAGAAAAATGTATGCAAGAGTACGTCACCAGAGAAGCCGAGTCTTGGTCCTTGTTCTATCAACTTACTAAATCTATTCCAAGCTTGGTCTATCCCTTCCTCCTTGCATGAAAGTGATCACTTGCCTCCTTAGATGTTGAACTTTGCTAATTGGAAAAAACTTCTCGTAGAACTTCTTTGTCAACTTGTTCCAATTGCCTTCAACTTCAAAGGACGCAAACGAGTACCACGTATTTGCTCCACCGACAAGTGAGTAGAGAAAGAGATTCCATTATTTGAACCATTCATCGGGAACTCCTTCTTGACGCACCGTGTCGCATAGCGTCGTGAAATGCCTTATGTGTCTATATGGGTTCTCCGTAGCCATCCCTTCAAATGGGGTTGTCGCTGCCATCTCGATGATCTTGGATTTGATTTCATACTTGGTCGCTTCGAGCTTCGAATCCGACTCTTGTACCTTTATGTCTTCACATCGAGGACTAGCGTAATCCCTTAGTGATTTCTCCGGTTCTTCCACAGGGTGGTTGACGAACGGCATCTAAACAACAAAATAAAAACAAAAACAAAAACAAAAACAAAACAAAGTGGTTTTCTAGGTAATAGAGATTAGATATTAGCAAATAAATGATAAACTAAATATAAAACAAAGTTAGATGCAAAACCAAACGATGTAAACTGACTTGCTTCCCGGCAACGATGCCAGAAAAAGAAGCTTGTTGATGGATAAAACTCGTATCCACCTATGATCTGCAAGCGTACGGACCTACACCTTTTTCACCACGGGGATTCCCTAGGTTCTTATCAATTCGCGGAGCAAGGGGATTACACGCGTTTGATCTACCTCTACCTACTAACTTATCTAAACCCTAATCTACGGTTAAACTAGAGAATAACTATGCTACACTAGAGAGAACAATTAAACCAACAAGATATGTAAAAGACACTTGCCCAAGGGTCTACGATACTTAAACATGCAACCGCTTAAGACATGAAAACCAATATAATCTATCGGGGGTTGTGACCACGGTTTCGCCCTTTCCCTCCCCCGTACTGTCACTACGCAGAGGTATTCATGACTAGACCTATGATGGACACAGCGTATTGAATGGATCCAAGGTGTGACGCCCCAGGTTTTTAATTACCGTCATTAACGCTAATGACCGGATCAGCCGAGTCAAACCGGCCGAGCATCGGTCAAACCTAGGTCAACCTGGGTCATCACCTCAAAAACCTCGCCAATGAACCCCAATGAACCCCTTGACCAAGTCTACACACACCCATGGTGGACCCTTGGTCAAAGACACGGTCAAAACCGGCTTAACCGTTGACGTCAGCGAATGTCGTCCAGAACTTTTGCCGCGTTCTCCAAAATTTACCTAAACACTTCAAAATCTACCTTTATGAAAGTTGTCCATCTTTTTGAGGGACACAACTTTCATGTAGATTGGCATTTCAAATTTTTGAGTGGAAATTGGTGAAAAACTTGGTCAACTGGTACCTCCTGTTCACAGGGACAGGCCGACATTCAATGTTGGCACGACGTTCCTGCAAAATCCATTGATAAAAACACTATACGGCCTTTGTGAAAATTGTAGGGGGTAGTTAGATCTACAACTTTCCTATTCATCGTTGGGTGCACTTCTATTCAACTTTTGGGAGTTTTGCACGTTCAAACGAGTCCCGGAAAACGTTTCCGTCGGCCGACGCCGGCACCGTGCCGCGCCGCGACGCCGCGCGCCGCGCGCGCGCGTCGCCCCCGCCGCGCCGTGCCGCCGTACCTCGGCACCCGAGCCGCCCTCGCGCCTTCCCAACGCAGCTCGCTCCGTCCCGAGGCACCACACACGCCGAGGAGCCCCGAAGTCCGCGCCGCCCGCATGCCCGCGCTCCAAAACGCGTGCCGCCATACGTCCTTGCTCCCCGCCCGCCGCCGTACCGGCCGTCCTCGCCCCCCGCCCGAGCTGCCCCTCTCCCCGTTCTAATTGCCCGCGCGTCACCTATAAGGGCCGCTGCTCCTTCCCCCGACACGCCGACCCCCCGCTGCGCCGAGCTGCCGGCAGAGGCCATGACCGTACCACCGCGCCCTGGACACCGCCGTCGCATCCAGTTTCCGCCCGCGTTCACCACCACTTGAGCACGCCCGAGTGACCGTGAGCGCCTACCAAAGGTTCCCCGGCTGCCTTTAGCCCCTACCGCGCCCGCGCCTCGCCGGAGCAGAGGCCACCACGGCCGCCACCGCTGGCCGCCGGTGCGCCGCCCACCGGCCGCCTCTCCCCACCGACCGAGTGCCCAAATAGGACCCTAGTGGTCCATAGACTCCTCCTCCACTCTTCCACGGCCAAACTACGGTGAGCCTCGCCGGAATTTGCCCCAACCGCGCCGGCCACCGCTCCCAGGGACCACATTGCAAAACCAAGGATCTTTCTGAGGGCCTCCCTGCAAAGTGGTAACTCAAATAGTAAAACCATTTGGCTGCTTCTAGTAAATTGCGTAGAAAATCATGGAAAAATCAGAAAAATGAAAAACTAATTTTGTTGGATTCGTGGTGAAATATCTTACAACTTTTGTTATTCTTTCCCCGAGCTAGTTCCCGATAGTCGTTGCATGAAAAATACAAATGTGAAAACCCTAGATCTGCAATATCTCAACTTCTATAAATCCTCTATAGCTAATTTTTGGATATGTTGTGTGTTAGGTCATGCCTAGCTCCCGAGCCAAAAAATGCATAGAGTTATGACGTAAATCTTTTTATAAAAATATTTTTCCTTTTCTCGCTAGATCCGCATAAATGATTTTTCTAGCTAAAAATAATTAGGTTTTTGCAACCAACTTTTGCATACTGTCTTTTAATTCCAAAACACACCTCCGGAGAATTAATCACAATTTTATAATTACCAGAACAATTTATTCTTAAATTATGCTTGTTTTTCTTTAAAATTGCATAACTCGAGTTTCATAATAGTTCTAGGTGTATATGCTGCACCACTAGGCTAGTTTTGAATCATATAACATGTGTGAGAAAGTTAGGATCATTTGGATGAATATTTATTTTTGTGTGCATTTACCTTGTCTTTCTAGCTAAGCTTTTGTGATTTTCAAAAGTAATTAATTTCTAGCTATCCAAAGCTTGCATGTGTGTCCAGTGACTTGTTATAGGTGTTTAGTGGTCAATACACCCTTCCACTGAATTTTATTAATTAATTCCATGAATAAAAGCTATGTAAGTCATTAAGGGCTTAATAGTCATTAAATGGGGAAAATCACCAAACCATCCATGTTAATCTTGTGTGTGGTTGCAAATCATGTTAAAAGGCTAAATATACCCACCCACTACTGTTTGTGAAGTTAAATTAAATCATTTACATATATATATGTACACACTCACCATCTAAAAGAATGTCTAATAAAGAATTGCAAATTTTTCCTTTTTGGAAGAGTATGCTAAATGTATTTCTTATCTAGGTGAATGTGTCCGACTAATACACACTGATTCTCACTTATGGTTTGTGGTTAATTAAATTAAAAATCGTCGAATAAATCTTGCATTGCATCTTCGTGTAGATCTTTCCGACGGTAGACGGACGTTCGTGCCGGAAGGAGGGAACGAAGGTGCCGACAAAGAGCTGTCGTGCATGGACGTAGCTCAAGACCTGGACCCAAGTTCAAAAGGGCCCAAGGCCAACCTTGCCAGCGAAGGCAAGCCCCGGATCATTAACCCGCCTTTTAAACTTTTGCAATTATGTTGCTATGATTGTGCAATTTACGTTCAGGAGTTGAATTGAAACCCTGGATGCATGATCCCTAGGTACCTATGCACTATCACTAGTATGCTAGGTCGATAGCTGCTATGCTATAAGACCCGATAGAAGTCGAGTGATGTTCGTCACTCGCGAGAATAGGTTCTTGTGTTGGAATCACAAGATCTTTATAAATGGATTGCTCATGTGGTAAGAGCATGGGATTGGGCTCCGGTCTAGTGGCTTTTGTGGGCTAAGCTTTTGAACATACTAAACATTTGCCGGGTATGGGACCGGTAAGCCTAGTACCTTAATGAGACGGCGCGGGAACTCTTCCCTACTACTCTTGAGTAATCGCCTTACCGGCTAGCTACCGGGAAGGGGGTGTATTGTGTGAGACTGGATACTTCGCGGGGTATACCAGCTAACCTTGCACCCAGGACTGTAGGCTTTGCTCCCAACCCGAGGACTTTTGGAAACAGCCTGGGAAAGTTGTCCTTGCGGGGGCAGCCTACCGTGTGTTTGGGTCTACCTTGCAAGGTTTAAATCAATCGATTGTCGGCCTCTCACTGTTATCCGAGACTGCTTAATCAACTGACCATGATATCCCCCTAATGACTGAACTCGAGGAATATTGTTGTATGAATTAATTGCTTATCCAATTCTTGATTGAATTAGATGGCACATTCAGAAATGGCAAATAACTAGAACTTGTGCTAAAAGATTGAAAGTAAGGATCTACTCTTAGTAGGCCGTTCGAAAAAGAAACTCCACCGCCAAAAGCCTTTCATGTCTAGAGTTGTGGTGATGTAGTTATCACCCGACGGTTAAGTCTTGCTCGGTATTAGTATACTCGCCTTGCTTTAAAATTGTTGTTGCGGGTGTGATTGACCGAAGGGTGACGACAAGTGATGACATCACGGATGGCCTCCTGTGATGTTTACCGTTGCACTAGTTTAACTTATTCCGCCGTTTACGAACTCGAATCTTTACTCCATGTCCGGAACAATGGTTTGTAATAAAATGTTTAATTCATGTTGTACTCTGGACTCGCCTTCGTGTGAGTTTTAATGCATGTGTCGATCCTCTGTATTTACTCCAAGTGATATACCGGGCGTTAACCTGGCAACTAACGACAGGATGATACTTTACTATTGCTTAATGACCAAAGTGGGTCGGTCTTAGGCGATAGTACGGTATTTTCCTAGGCGGGTTGTCACAGCTGGTATCAGAGCGATTGCATGCACCAGAGCTTAATTAACAATCTTAATCACATGATTTTTGAATAGAATCTACCAAGATTGTTTGGATTTGCAACACGTTGGTCCGTTAAGGATAAACTAGACCGAGAGGCCCTAGAGGGAATTTTGGGTTCTTTCAGGTGGCTTATTAATCTATGGTTTATTTTGCTAACTTCCAGCACATTACTGCTTACTTTCTTGCACAACCAAACTAGATGAGCCGCGTGTTTTATATGTGTGCTGTACCGCATCATGGGAATTGCGAGGGTTGTGGAGTGATCCATTCCACGGATCCCATCTTCGCATCTGGTTGTGAGTTGTGTGTCGCCACGTGTTTCATACGTGAGCATTCCGCATGTCGATAATGCGAGGTAAGGATATACTCCATTCAAACTGAGGATGTCTGAGGTTGGACGCTATCCATGCAGCGGCTTAACGCATGGATGCCGTTTCTATAGTGAACGGTAATGGATGGGAATGCTTTCATGAGTGTTGGAATGAAAGGTTCGTTGTGTTCTGTGATCTTCTGCAGGTACACTAACCTCGTTTCGTAAGTCGCTAAGTGAGCATCGACTAGTTCTCGACTAGTTATTATAGGGAGATGCATGTATGTGCCATGCCACCGGCGCTAACTTCGAGTTTGGCTGAATGCCATTGTGAGGACGAATAGGACGTCTTGCATCATGCTAAAAGTCGTGGAAGAATCTAAACTGAACTCATGTCTGTTTCCGTGCTCTCTAAGGTAAATTAGTGGTAGTGTGTTTTGTCCTGCCTAGCCTCTCAAGTGTAGATGTGTTGTTGTGCATAAATTTTATTAGTATTGTTGCTTAGAATGCTGTCCTCGTCCAAGAATCTTTTGTCTAGGTGATCTCTACCTAGGTTGCTCCAATCTAATCAAGTTTTTGCTCGCCCAAGCTCACGATCATAACTTAGGTCTACCGCAAGTTATGCTCGGTTAGTCAACCCTTGTCTGCTATCTTCCTAGAACCTTTTGGAATCTTGCTTGGTTAAGCACCTTCCTAATCCTCTGGATCAACCTTGTGTACCCAACTTGAGTTTCATAACCTTGCTAAGTTACGCCGCAGATTTGAGAAGTGTTGGACTCTGGTTTGAGTTAGGAAGTTCGGTTTCCGATTACCAAAACCTTGTACCATTTGGTATGCCTGCTCATTTGAGTTCAGCATACGATGGTGTTAGTATACATAATCACCCCATACCTTAACCCTACCCTTATTCGTGGATCGAGTTACCCTTGTACACTCGCACCCGACTGATTCTCACTTTTGTCGTTACGTCCAGATGGACCACACTGGCTCTACATCGGTTGATGAGGAATCATGGACTCTCGTGAACTACCTCGAGGAGGGTGGATTTCCTGCACTTTTGTGGGACACCCTGAAGGACTTTGGGTACACCACTTACCCAGAGTACTCGACACGTGAGGTCATGACCACAGGCCAACTCCTTCGTTGTGAAGTCAAGGTGAAGATTCCCCTGTGTCCGGCTAATCCTGCTTGGGAAGAGTGGGAGTGTAGGGCACAAGGGCAAAACTTGTCCGACGCTGTGCAGAAGGCTGCTCTCGAAGCACTCACAACCTTCTGTGGAAAGCACCCGTACGAGATAGCCAACTCTGCAGCTAAAGTAATTCCGGTACCTGAGCGACACATGGTACCTGGTGGCGAACGTGAAACTATCCTTCCAGCCCAGAGCAACTCTCACTATAGTCCTGATCTTGTCACCTAAGTCCGCTTCTCAGAAGCTATGTACGACACCTACCGAAGGATGGTGGGAGAAAGTGTATTCTATAGACACCAAATCTATAGATGCAAAGTTAAAGAAATGGAGTGTACAGCTCAAGCGTTGAAGGAAGCCCGAGCCATGATAGCTACTCTCAAGAAGGAAAGACGCAAGGACAAGGCAAAGATTCAAGAATTGAGTGAGATCATACATGAGCAGAATTTCTTGTTGCAGCATAACGACCAGTATATGCTTGAACTAGAAAATCAACTGGAAGCTATAGCAGCTCCAGCCCTAGAACCTGTCATTCCTGGACCAGAAGGAGAAGAAGATGTTGAAGAAGTCCAAGGAGAATCCGGAATAGAATCTGGACACGAATCACCATAACCCCTCGATGTGGAAGATCCCACCCTAGGAAGTTGGTATGTGGGAAATAAAAATTCTAAGTCGTAAGAGTGTAGTGTTGGTAAGGAACCCTAGTGGGCAATCACCGCGTTCGGTTAGCTATTGCGATTGGTTGAACTAGGAATCTTGTTGCGCAGCTAGTCTGCAATGTAATTCCAAACATTGTTTGGTAATTCTGAAAACCCCTCAGCGATGTAATGCCTTGATTAAACATCTCTTTCCATAATGATCTTTGTAAGGCATTATTTATGCTAGTTGTGATCAATCAAGTTCCGTGCTCCACGAACTTCGTGCCAATCAAGAATCCAATCGACTCCTCAATCCTAAACTTATTCTTTTCAGTCTTGCTCAAAACCTTGTGAAATAAATTAAAATGTTGCTTTTGAGCATGCATTGCATAGCATATGCATTTGGGAAGTTTGGGTATACTAACGCGCATCCGCATGAAAACTCCGTACCCTACTCTACCTTTCTTGATTGGTGATGTAGTGACCCCATAGCCAAAGGTGCCGCAACGGAACCTAGGGTATCGTGTGTCTTTGCGGCCACACGACTGCCACTAGGAGCGCGCTAGGTATCTTGGTTGTGAGAAAGCGACTCGCCACTCCAATTTTCTCTCTGCCTTTGATTGCTCTCGCAGTAATTAACTCATCATACGGGTAACCGAGTCTTTCTAACGTGCATCATGAGCACCATACCGCACAAGCATGTGCCTTGCATCAATTTTGAAAAATTATCACACCTTAAAAACAATGAGTTGTCAAAACCTCCATTTCACAAAGTAAGTAAAGGTGTGAGCAAGATTGTTCTGAAGTTTCCGCATAAAGTCATCTTTCGTACAAGAAACTATGAAACTCTTTTATTAGCCATCCTTCTCTTCATAATGGTCTTTTGGAAATCTCCGTCGACGTGGTCCCTTGCCGCAACTCTCGACAACCTTGTATCATCCATTCTTCTTCCTGCTAGCCAAGTGGAAACAGTAGAAGTAGAAAGTTTCTTGAGCAGTCAGGGTTCTCGAATAGTCAATATGGAGAATTCATCCATCGTGTATTCATTCTTGGTCCGCGCTCATAACCTTCAAATCCTCAAAATCGAGCAAGGAAGTACACCCAGGGTCGATCAAAGCTTTTTGCTACGCTTCTCTTTGTTGCTATCGCAAGCGTAAGGCGGAGTGCACTGGTCTTTTCTCGTGCCTCTCCCCATCATGATCAATTCCATAGACCGTTGGACCTCATTCGCGTCAGTGTCACGACCGTGCGACGCCATGACGTCACTCCGCCATCTTTTTCCGCAACCGTGCTCACGACGCTAAGACCTCACGGCTGACCACTGTCAAGCTCCGTGTTGTCTACACCAGATACACCGATGGTCAAATGACCATTACAGCCCCGCAACGGTTATAAAAGGGAATCATTTACCCAGAACCGCCGATGCGAAAGCTCCATTTCCATCCGAGCTCGGCATTATCATTGTTCTTGTTCTTCTTCCAGCTAGCCTTGGCCACACTGCCACTAGAGCACCTCTCCCATCTGTTTCATTCCTTGTCGAGCAAGCTGTGCTTCCGTCTTCGTCCCTGACGTCGAGGAGAAGCTCAGAGTAGACCGAAGAAGAACTCAAGCCAAGCTGCCACTCATGACTCCGTCTTCGGAAGAGCTCGAGTCGTTTCGCTGGACGTTGATAGGGATGTATCTCAGTCTCGTAGGTGGATTATGTCTGTTATTAGCTGTGCATGTGCACATTCATCGCCCGCTTCCTCATGAACGGTGATGAGGGAGTAGAGAACGCACCTCGTGCCTTTTGTTTCATCTAAATTCCCGATGTTAGGATTTGTAACTAGAGCTTTATGCAATTGATACTTGTGACTGATTTGCTGTCCAATTCGCATTACTTACCGCGAACGAGTTTCACAGAGTATGTTTGAATTATGAGTTCTGAGTGAGATTCTGAACATGTATTAATTAGGGATTTAATTTTCAAATGTTCAGACCGGCGCGAAATAACCCCAATGGTTTTAATGCATCGGGTAGTGGTGATCTATCGCTACCACCGCTCACGACGCTGACCGGAGCTTTCGTAGCAGCGCATACCGAGGTGTTGTGCCAGCTCTTGTAGGCACAACAGCAAATGGCTCAACAACTACAGCAAATGCCGCCAGTGCAACAGAAACTCCAACCTTCCAAGCCCTGTTCACCCGAAGTACCTACCCAGAGTGTCATAAGCGCCATTGTTGGCGCAACTCAACTGTTGGAAGGGCAGAATTCCATGCTAAACCAGATGGTGTACGATATTATCCAAGGACGTTATGGGAAACCATCTCAAAATAGCTTGGCAGACAATCTCTCTCAGTCTTTATCTGCCTCTATGGTCGAACAAGCCCGTTTGTTCAATCTGTTGGTGGAGTATGTTAATCAAGACCAACCCCAGGTCTCCGACTCCATATTACCACATTCACGACTACCAATGGATCTTAGAGAAGAAGAGAGGGCAAATCGAGGCAACAAGCGAGTATTATCTGAGATAGATGTAAGTGAGTGGGAAATTACCTGTACGGAGACTTGTCCGCTTGAAGGCAAACGAAGATGTGACACTAGCAAGGCCACTCAACTCCCCGTGGGTAAAACACCTTCGCGAGCCACGAAGTTAAAAAGGAAAAAGGAGAGGAAGAGGCTCCGCCTTATCAAGAAAGCCCAGCAAAAAATCTCCAAGCCCGGAGAGTTTTTGCCGCGTTTGTGTCACAATTGTAGACAACCCGGGCATTACAGACATAATTGCCCAAATCTCCAACATCAGGATCAGAACCTCAGAGCAGCTAAGCGTGCTCACGGCGAGAACCCGATTTTTCAAGGAAAGCCAGACCGGCTTAACTCTATGGGTAACACCTCTATGCACGAACTTTTTCCCCACCTCCTCTTGTAATTTCGAATCTCAGGACGAGATTCTTCTTAAGGGGGTAGGCTGTGACGCCCCAGGTTTTTAATTACTGTCATTAACGCTAATGACCGGATCAGCCGAGTCAAACCGGCCGAGCATCGGTCAAACCTAGGTCAACCTGGGTCATCACCTCGAAAACCTCGCCAATGAACCCCAATCAACCCCTTGACCAAGTCTACACACACACGTGGTGGACCCTTGGTCAAAGACACAGTCAAAACCGGCTTAACCGTTGACGTCAGCGAATGTCGTCCAGAACTTTTGCCGCGTTCTCCAAAATTTACCTAAACACTTCAAAATCTACCTTTATGAAAGTTGTCCATCTTTTTGAGGGACACAACTTTCATGTAGATTGGCATTTCAAATTTTTGAGTGGAAATTGGTGAAAAACTTGGTCAATCCGCGTACCTCCCCGTTCCACGGGGACGGCCGGCATTCAATGTTGGCACGACGTTCCTGCAAAATCCATTGATAAAAACACTATACGGCCTTTGTGAAAATTGTAGGGGGTAGTTAGATCTACAACTTTCCTATTCATCGTTGGGTGCACTTCTATTCAACTTTTGGGAGTTTTGCACGTTCAAACAGAGTCCCAGGAAAACGTTTCTGGCTGGCCGACGCCGACGCCGGCACCGCGCCGCGACGTCGCGCGCGCGCGCGCGCGCGTCGCCCTCCGCCGCGCCATGCCGCCATACCTCGGCACCCGAGCCGCCCTCGCGCCTTCCCAACGCAGCTCACTCCGTCCCGAGGCAGCACGCACGCCGAGGAGCCCCGAAGTCCGCGCCGCCCGCCCGCCCGTGCCCCGAACGCGTGCCGCCGTACGTCCTTGCTCCCCGCCCGCCGCCGTACCGGCCGTCCTCGCCCCGCCCGCGCCGTCCCTCTCCCCGTTCTCACTGCCGCGCGTCGCCTATAAGGGCCGCCGCTCCTTCCCCCCGACACGCCGACCCCCCGCTACGCCGAGCCGCCGCGCGTGGCCATGCCCGTACCACCGCGCCCGGACACCGCCGTCACATCCAGTTTCCGCCCGCGTTCACCACCACTTGAGCACGCCCGAGTGACCGTGAGCGCCTACCAAAGGTTCCCCGGCTGCCTTTAGCCCCTACCGCGCCCGCGCCTCGCCGAGCGAGAGGCCACCACGGCCGCCACCGCCGGCCGCCGGTGCGCCGCCCACCGGCCGCCTCTCCCCACCGACCAAGTGCCCAAATAGGACCCTAGTGGCCCATAGACTCCTCCCCCACCCTTCCCCGGCCAAACTCCGGCGAGCGTCGCCGGAATTTGCCCCAACCGCGCCGGCCACCGCTCCCAGGGACCACATTGCAAAACCAAGGATCTTTCCGAGGGCCTCCCTGCAAAGTGGTAACTCAAATAGTAAAACCATTTGGCTGCTTCTAGTAAATTGCGTAGAAAATCATGGAAAAATCAGAAAAATGCAAAACCAATTTTGTTGGATTTGTGGTGAAATATCCTACAACTTTTGTTATTCTTGCCTGAGCTAGTTCCTGACAGTTGTTGCATGAAAAATACAAATGTCAAAACCCTAGATCTGCAATATCTCAAATTCTATAAATCCTCTGTAGCTAATTTTTGTATATGTTGTGTGTTAGGTCATGCCTAGCTCCTGAGCCAAAAATTGCACAGAGTTATGATGTACATCTTTTTATAAAAATGTTTTTCCTTTTCTTCCAGATCTGCATAAATGATTGTTCTAGCTAAAAATAATTAGGTTTTTGCAACCAACTTTTGCATACAGTCTTTTGATTCCAAAACACACCTCCGGAGAATTAATCACAATTTTATAATTACCAAAAAAATTTATTCTTGAATTATGCTTGTTTTCTTTAAAATTGCATAACTCGAGTTTCATAATAGTTCTAGGTGTATATGCTGCACCACTAGGCTAGTTTTGAACTATATAACATGTGTGAGAAAGTTATGATCATTTGGATGAATAATTATTTTTGTGTGCATTTACCTTGTCTTTCTAGTTAAGCTTTTGTGATTTTCAAAAGTAATTAATTTCTAGCTATCCAAAGCTTGCATGTGTGTCCAGTGACTTGTTATAGGTGTTTAGTGGTTAATACACCCTTCCACTGAATTTTATTAATTAATTCCATGAATAAAAGCTATGTAAGTCATTAAGGGCTTAATAGTCATTAAATGGGGAAAATCACCAAACCATCCATGTTAATCTTGTGTGTGGTTGCAAATCATGTTAAAAGGCTAAATATACCCACCCACTACTGTTTGTGAAGTTAAACTAAATCATTTACATATATATGTACACACTCACCATCTAAAAGAATGTCTAATAAAGAATTGCAAATTTTTCCTTTTTGGAAGAGTATGCTAAATGTATTTATTATCTAGGTGAATGTGTCCGATTAATACACCCAGAATGTCACTTATGGTTTGTGGTTAATTAAATTAAAAATCGTCGAATAAATCTGCATTGCATCTTCGTGTAGATCTTTCCGACGGTAGACGGACGTTCGTGCCGGAAGGAGGGAACGAAGGTGGCGACAAAGAGCTGCCGTGCGTGGACGTAGCTCAAGACCTGGACCCAAGTCCAGAAGGGCCCAAGGCCAACCTTGCCTGCGAAGGCAAGCCCCGGATCATTAACCCATCTTTTAAACTTATGCAATTATGTTGCTATGATTGTGCAATTTACGTTCAGGAGTTGAATTGAAACCCTAGATGCATGATCCCTTGGTACCTATGCTCTATCACTAGTATGCTAGGTCGATAGCTGCTATGCTATAGGACCCGATAGAAGTCGAGTGATGTTCGTCACTCGCGAGAATAGGTTCTTATGTTGGAATCATAAGATCTTTATAAATGGATTGCTCATGTGGTAAGAGCATGGGATTGGGCTCCGGTCCAGTGGCTTTCGTGGGCTAAGCTTTTGAACGTACTAAACATTTGCGGGTATGGAACCGGTAAGCCTAGTACCTTAATGAGACGACACGGGAACTCTTCCCTACTACTCTTGAGTAATCGCCTTACCGGCTAGCTACGGGAAGGGGGGTGTATTGTGTGAGACTCGGATACTTCGCGGGGTATACCGGCTAACCTTGCACCCGGGATCGTAGGCTTTGCTCCCAACCCGAGGACTTTTGGAAATGGCCTGGGAAAGTTGTCCTTGCCGGGGCAGCCTACCGTGTGTTTGGGTCTACCTTGCAAGGTTTAAATCAATCGATTGTCGGCCTCTCACCGTTATCCGAGACTGCTTAATCAACTGGCCATGATATCCCCCTAATGACTGAACTCGAGGAATATTGTTGTATGAATTAATTGCTTATCCAATTCTTGATTGAATTAGATGGCACATTCAGAAATGGCAAATAACTAGAACTTGTGCTAAAAGATTGAAAGTAAGGATCTACTCTTAGTAGTTGTTCAGCAAAAGAAACTCCACCGGCCAAAAGCCTTTCATGTCTAGAGTTGTGGTGATGTAGTTATCACCCGACGGTTAAGTCTTGCTGAGTATTAGTATACTCAGCCTTGCTTTAAAATTGTTGTTGCAGGTGTGATTGACCGGAAGGGTGACGACAAGTGATGACATCACGGATGGCCTCCTGTGATGTTTACTGTTGCGCTAGTTTAACTTATTCCGCTGTTTTCGAACTCTGAATCTTTACTCCATGTCCGGAACTATGGTTTATAATAAAATGTTTAATTCATGTTGTACTCTGGACTCGCCTTCGCGTGAGTTTTAATGCATGTGTCGATCCTCTGTATGTACTCCAAGTGATATACGGGGCGTTAACCCGGCAACTAATGACAGGATGATACTTTACTATTGCTTAATGACCAAAGTGGGTCGGTCTTAGGCGATAGTACGGTATTTTCCTGGGCGGGTTGTCACACAAGGGAGCATTGAGATCTTACTCCCTTTACGGCATGGTAGCTAAACTTAAACATCAAAGCTTCTTCAACACTAGATGATAGATAGATATCCGAACAAAGTAGCGATTACATCTCAAGATCGATTACAACCCATGGACAAATGAGAAGATTACCCCATCAAGGTGACACTTCCAACAGTGTTTTCCTTCTTCTCCACTTGTGGGTGCTTCCTTCGAGTTGAGCGATCCTTTTCCCGAACGATCTCCCTCCTCTCTCTCTAGCTTGTGGATGGCCTCTCGGTGCGAATGACTCTCTGTCCTGCGAATGGCGGCGCCTCCACGAACTTAGGGTTGAAGGATCTTCGGGTGCAAGAAAAGGGGGGCCGAATCGACCCCCGAAGTGGGCCAGGCCGGCCGGCTTGGGCCGACCGGCCCAGACCCAACTCGGCTCGGTTCGATCGCCCCTTCGCTCCGTGGTCCTCATGTATTTATGCACTTTGCCCCCTCTATTTGCACTATTTTGACGATGTCATCCTCGCGTCCAAGATGGAGGTTCTCCTTGCATGAAGTCTGGTCTTTCACGCTTCAATCCTCGGGGATGTTCCTTTGTAACACTTCGGTCCTTGCCACCATTTAAGTGATTTCATCAAGCTCATAAACACGAACAAGACTCCTTAACTCCTTTGAAACTTGTTGTGAATTCGTTCTTTATGCCCATGTTTCCCTACATAAACATAACTCTTCCAGATGCACACACGAAGATGAACTTGTTATACGATTAGTGTGCTTAGTGGCAGGTTAGTTCCATAATCAAATCCAAACCAAAATGTAACGAACATGTTTGGTGTACCGAAATACACCGTCAACACGTGTCTCCAACTAAGACTTAGTTTAGTCTCTTAAAGTTTCATCAACTACCCATCACATCAATCTCCGGATACTAATTAGGAATATTAAATATGAATTAATGATAAAACTCATTCCACAACGCTTACCTAATTTTCAAGACGAATCTAACAAACCTAATTATGTCATGATTAGACAATACACAATAATCAATATAGGTTAATTAGGTTTAATGGTTTGTCTAGCAATTTCCGTTCCACGAAGATAAATCAATTTATTCTGTGGAGAATAAAGGAGCACTGAATATTCTGTGGAGATAAACCAATTAATTAGCTCGGACAGAGTGGATACTCTTGTCCTTTGCTTACAATAAAAACCCTCCCGCGTTTCCAGTGACAAAGAAAGAGAAATTTTTCTCCTAACCCTGCGTAGCTCGCCTTCCTGCTTCTTCTGCTCCTCTTCCCCTCCCCTCCCCTCGCGTTCCCACACCAAACCCTAGCCCGAGCACCCGGGCCCCTCCCCGCCGCCCCGCTCGCGCCGGCCTCGGGAGCTCTCGCTGTGAGCGGCCGGGATCCGCAGGGCTCCGGTTGTGTCCCGGAGGCGTCCCGGTTCTTGGTGGGAGGGGCCGTGAAAAAATGGCGGAGAAGGAGGGGGCCAAGGTTGGGGCTGAAGAGATGGAGGAGCGGGAGCGGGAAAGGGAGGCGGAGGAGGTGGAGGTCAAGTTCCGGCTCTTCGACGGCTCCGACATCGGCCCCGTCCGCTGCAACGCCGCCGCCACCACCGTCGCCGCGCTCAAGGACCGCGTCGTCGCCGACTGGCCCAAAGGTCCTTTAAAGACTCCCGTTCCCTTGAGCAGGCGGGGTGTGCCACTACCGCCGTGGTGTCTAGTCCTGCGATCCGTACTGCTAAGTTTTGTATATCTTCCGTTGCTATTTTTAGTCCGTGCGTGTCGTGAGGAGGTAGGATTGGGAACGGAGGGCTTTGATGGAGGCACGAGCTTCAGATTTGCTTGCTCGGTACCTTCATGGTTTTGGTGCCCGATTTGGGAAAAAGGAAGGGGTGCCTCCATTATTAGCAAGTGCTTCTTTTGTTAAGATTCCAAACTTGGTTGAACTGGAAGTATTGAAAGCATAGCAGAAGCCTAAGAATGGAATATGTCACAGCAATAAGAACCTTTCCCTGACAAAAGTCCTCTGCCTCTAAGCTTAGTTGATGACTAGAAGATTTTGTTGCTTTGTGGCCTGTAAACCTCAACATTAACAATTCCAGTATTTATTACTTATTATGGTTATGCCAGAACATATTTGAAGAAATGTCAAGCCCATATGCTGGTGTACAATTCCATGTTGCTACGCTGCTGCTGGCTTGGGAGCATTCTCAAGTTTCTTGGCGAAGTAGCCCACAGTGGAAACATGATCAAGACTTTAAAGTAGCCAACAGAGAGCCCAGTAGAACAAACATATAGACTGAGCACTGGTAGCTTCCATTGACAACAACTTCTGTATGGATATCAATGTCTCATCATGTTTATGGGAGGGAGGGAGGGAGGGCACTCTGTACTTTACTTCTGAATCACAGAGGGTGTGAACATGAGCGCACATATTTACACTTCGAAATAGATACCCATAATTTTGCATTAGTTGAAGTTTGTTGATCCTCCAAAGCTTGTATAACTGCATCATAGATTAGTGCTGAGTTACATCGTTAAATCAACAGTTCCACGATTTTGAATGAAATAATATCATTTTCATGTAAAATTTGCTCAGGATGGGATATTTTTTAACTGCACACTTAAAATTAGTAATGCAATTAAATATTACACTCCTCCGCTGATTATATCAGGCAAATTTTCTGTGAGCTAGGGTGTGTTTTTTTGGCTGGTGTTTGGTTCTACAATGTTTATTTTCTTACCAGCTAGCCATATGATGTTTCGCGATGTGTTCCTGCTTCGTCAAAAGTATTGCTACAGAAAATTGTTGTATGAGCAGTTTTGGCTGTTCTGTTTATGCATTAATCTGTGGAGGTAGTTTGATGCAGTAAATTTCCTTACATCTATGTATGCCACAGTTATCAGTTCAGGTCTGGGTTTGTTAAACAATCAATCACGCATTTACCCTACCCATGTACTATTTCTCTAATGTAACTTTTTGTTGCAGATAAATCAGTTAGCCCAAAGACTGCTAATGATGTGAAACTGATAAGCGGAGGCAAAATTCTTGAAAATGATAAGAGTGTTGCACAATGCAGAGCACCTTTTGGTGATCTTCCCAGTAGTGCTATCACAATGCACGTTGTTGTTCAACCATCATCAGCCAAATCAAAACCAGGTGAGTTGCAAGTTTTCACACTTAACGAAATGGTTGCTTATTGAATTTGACCTCTCTCATCCATCACTGTAGACCGGCCGCTATGTTTTAAGTATCAATTGTATCAAGATGTGAAAAATTCCAGTTCTGCTAATTATAGTTTCAGTATTTTTTTGGTTGCCTCTTGCTTTATTTTACTTATGATTTGTTTTCTTTTCCTTTATAAGGTTCACGCTTTATCATGCTGCCTTATTTGTGTTGGATCTATATTTTCAGAAGTGTGGTCTTTTGGTTTCTATAAGAGTACTTTGTTTCAGAAATGTAGAATGTGTTGACCTGAGGATTATACAAATTTGGCACTCGTAGGGACATAGAGAAGCTACACTGTGTTCTATGATTTGAACTTAAATGCAGGGCTTACTGAGTCAATTTTCAAGGTGTTCCTCTAACTTGTGCTGCTAAGCTATATTTTCTGGCTAAGTTCTCGATCAAACCTGTTTGGTTCCTAGCCACATCTTGCCGCTCCACACATTTACCGCACCACAGATTCTTATGCATGCATTTGGTTTACGCCACAAACTGTGGCTTACAAATGACCTTGCCCCACATGTTATAGACTCATTGTTGTACCAAACTCTGCCACAAGTGTGGCTACCTTTTTGTTCTCCACACTTTTTTCTGGCAGCCACACTTTCCCTAGAGTTAGTTGTGCAAAGTTGTCTTTGACAGAGTGAATATGTGGCAGGAAGGAAACGAACGGATAAGGGGCAAGGAAGCACCAGATAAGTGAGGCAAAAAAGAGGAAACTAAATGGGAGAGAGAGAAAATAGATGATACAATATTAAGGAAAAGAAGTAGAAATAAAAGACAAAAAGAGAAGAAATAATAGGAACACAATGGACATTTGGTCTCTTGTATCTATATTCTAAAAAAGGCATCAACCAAAACAGGACACCAGGAATCAGCTGGAAGTCCTATGTAAACAGTAAACTGACTGCACAACTTTTTTTTTTGACAAAGGATCACCCTGCTTTTATAGAAAGCATATACTGTTTGATTCAAATAATGAGCTGGTTATGGTTCACAGGTAGCCCAATTTGCTAACTGCGTGTACTACTACTGGCATCTTCATTTGCATCGACTCTTTTTGGAGCTGGGCTTCAAAAGTATGCATGTACGCTTAGCCAAATTAGCCAGTTTGTTTCCACAGGCCATCCAGTGGTCTAAATCAATTTCATTGAGTTGGCTTCTATTGGAGTAACTTAAGCAGGCTTTATACAATATACTTCTTAAATGGGCACCCAACTCAGGGTTGTTAATATCCACATGGTTGATCTCTTTCTCTTCTAGTATTATGTCTTCTGTTTCACCATTGTCTGTCTTCTCATCATTTCCCCTCCTGTAAGTTGACCCATTAGCTTACTGAAAGCATGGCTTCCAAAACCATCTTAAGGTGTAAGTTGACCCACTTTTCTTAGTTTGAGGGTTTAAAACAGATAATCCCTTGATGATTGGATGTTTATTTCTAGGACATGTCATAGTCCCATGATTTTTGTTGGATGGCCCAATTTGTCATTCTTTTTCACTAGCCTTTTTCTTATGAGGATTGAGGTAGAGGTGAGAAACCAGCTGATTCCATTTTAAAAGTGAAACAAAACGTGATTAAAAGATAACCAATGACCTGTTGCTAGGATAATCCCATTTCTCAAACTAATTGCTCTGCAAGTGAAGGAATTGCATATCAGCACATCCATTGTTGAAAACTGAGTAATTCTCAAAACAGAAAGAACACTGAAGCACTAATTCTGGAAGTTTGGATACTCTTCATTACTTTTCCTTATGCAGTTGATGGGTTAAGATGAATTGTCATAACTTTGTAAGCGGCAGTTCATGTTAATCTCATATCCTGAATGTTATATCTGTTACTCTCTTCTGACAGATAAGAAGGCCAACAAGTTGCCCAAAACTACCCGCTGCTCCTGTACAATACTATGAAACTATTATGGGTCCACGAGATCAACAATAATTTGTATGCCCACCTGAAGTCCTTCGGAGAGACTGTGAACCCAAAGATCGAAGGAGTCTGGTGTCGTGCTCTGTCAAAGGGTGGCAATGGCGAAAGACGACGCCCATATGTTGTAAGCTACTGTTGTAATTGTAACCTAGGTACAAAGAGTCGGTCCCTCTGCCACGCGGATAGGGAAATAGTTTGCAGTGGTTGTTGTGTTTTACCCTACAAAATGTTCAATATGATGTACAAGATACAAACACACGCTGTTCTGGGTGTAGTAGACCTTGTTGCTGCTCGACCTTGTCAAGTTTGTTTCAGAGTTGAGGTATCCTGTTGGGCAAAGAGTTGATATGAATCTGATCGATTGCTTCTCGGAACGTTTTGAGCTATGCCACATCATTCCGTTTGTCTTCATAGAAATGCATGTAACTTAACGTTTCTCATCGGCTTCACTTTGTTATTGAAATTCACGACTTGAAATTCACTTACTGTAATAAGCTTCTACAACTGACATGTATTGAATTTTAAACGGTCAAAATGGCCTCATTTTTAAATTGTAAGGGCGTGTTTGCGAGAGCTCCAGCTCTGCAAAAATAACTCCAGAGTTGCAGATCCACGAATTTTCACCATGGAGCAGCTCCACCGTGGATCTGGAATTCCAAAGAGTGTTTGGTATAGCTCCAGATTTGCCATCATCACTATGACATATAGGGCCCACATGTCATCAGAGAATGAAAAACAAATCCCCTTCTCTTCTACCGAATGCACGCGGCCCGCGGCCTGACCGGGGCGGGCGTGGCACGGCCTCGCCGGGGTGGGTACGGCCGGCCTCGCCGGCGAGCGCGGCCGGCCTCGCCGGGAGCAAGCGCCGCCTCACCGCGCGGGCGGGCGCGGCCCGCCGCACGCGCCGGGCGCGCGCGGCCTCGCCGGCCGCGGGCGGCGCGGCCTCGCCGGCGGCGGCCTCGCGCGCGCGTGGGAAGGGGATGCTCGCGCCGCCCGCCGACCAAAATTTGTGCGCCGCCTCGCTCGAATCTCGCCGCTGCGCCGCTCGAACCTCGCCGTGAGGTAGTGGAGCAGCGTCGTCGCCGTCGAGTCCGAACTTCACCGAGAAAGAGGACCTCGCGGGGCGCGGCCAGGTCGGCGCGTGACCTCGGCGGGGCGGAGGACCTCGGCGCGGCACGGCCTCGCCGTCGGCGGCGCGGTGCGGCCTTGCCGCTCGTGGGCGGCGCGAGGGAGAGCTCGACACAGGCAGTGCGGGGGCGGCCACGGGCGGAGGCAGGGCGACGCATGGGGGAGAAAAATAGAACGAACCGTTTTTTTTGTAACGAGTGGCAGTGGTCGGTAATTTTGCCCAACTCCAGGAAACTTGGATTTGGTGGAGTACCTCTTGAGGCACTCCATGAAAACCATGGAGTTGGGGGTCTGCTCCACCTTTTTTCTGGAGCAGATCCACGGTGGAGCTGCTGGAGTTAGGTGTGTTTGGCGGAGAAAATTTGGAGTGGGGCTGTTTTTTTGGATCTGGAGCTGCGTGGAGCTCTCCCAAACACGCCCTAAATGAGCTTAGTCGACATGAACACTACAACAATGACATCCTCATCCAATAATCCAACGGAATCGTAAATCCCAGGCAAACACTACTGCTCCCTTCCCTCCGCGCTCCCATGCCATGGCAGCGCCATCCTCGAGGCCGCGCAGCTGCTGACCTGCCCCTGCCCTGGCTGCTGAAGCACCTGCGAGCTCGAGCTGCCGTCACCGCGCGCCACCGCGTAGGTCATCTGCCGGCCGCCTAGCTGCCACCCAGCGGCTGCTGCCATCATTTCCTGCTGCTGTTGCTGATGCTGCATCAGCTGCAGCTGACGTATCACCGCGGCTGATGCCAGCGCCTGCTCGCCGGGCGCCATCTCGCCGCGCGCCGCCGCCGCCGCCGCTGCCATCTCCTCTTGCTGCCGCTGCTGCTGCTGCTGCTGCATCATCTGCATCACCGTCGCCGGCGGGAGCGCCTGCACGCCGGGAACGGCCTCGCCACGGGATGCCGCCGCCGCCACCGTCATCTCCCCCTGCTGCCGCTGCTGGTGCTGTTGCTGCATCAGCTGCATCAGCACGGCCGGTGGGAGCGCCAGTTGGCCGGCAGGAACAACGCCCTCACCGCGCGACGCCGCCGCCATCATCTCCTCCTGCTGCCGTTGCCGCTGCACGTGCTGCGTCATGACAGCCTGTATCAGTGCCTGCCCGCTGGAACCTCCCTCGCCGTGCGACGCAGCCGTCGCGAGCGCCTGCCAGGCGCCGGCCGTCATCATCGGCTCCGACATCTCTGGTGGCTGCTGCTGCTGCATCATCGTCAAGGCCGGTGCCTGTGCCTGCCCGCGGGAGCCGCCCCCTTCGCCCCGCGCCGCGGCAGCCAGCGCCTGCCACGAGGCGGCGGCTGGTTGCACCGCCGGCGGCCACGCCCCCGTGGCCTGCGCCTGCGCGAACGCTGCCATTCGCGCGCGCAGGGCGGCCTCCTGCTGCTCCCGCTGATGCTCCAGCTGGTGCTGGTGCTGCACGAGTGCCGCGCGGACGTGATCCATCTGCCGGCGCTCGTCGTCGTACAGCACCTTCGCCAGCATGAGCTGCTCCTCAGCGCGGTCGAAGCCCGCCGCCCGCTCCCGGTTCATGACGTTAAAGGTCAGCACCTGCTTCTCGAAGTGCTCGAGGAAACCGTCCACCTCGGCAACCATGTCGGCCTCCCATTTCTGTGCACTTGACTTCTCTGTCGCGGTGGCGACGCTGCTGCTGACCCCAACGGTGGCGTCAATGACGCCGTCATCCTCTTCGTAGTCCGCGAAGACGTGATACGGCAGAAGCCTGGCCATGAGGCGAAGAAGATTGATAGTCATGCCAACAACAATTCCAAAGGCCAACTAGTGAGAGAACAGAACACCAATATTGGAAAGTATGAGTAATTCTCCGTATACTTAATCTCAAAGACATATATATGAACTATAGATGGCGCAGAATATGCATGTTGCTGTCCTCACTGTATTTTCTTTTCAGCAGGCGTGTATGAGGCCTTGTTAAGACTGCAATAACTGATCTTTTCAGATTGCATCTGGCACATATACATGTTAATCGTAGTCACCTAGAAACTAAGTGATTTTCGTGCCAGATAGCATATTTCTAGACCACTCACAAACATCCTCCAAGAATAAGTAGAGAGTCTCTATTTAAAAAGAGATCAATGCAATGATCACGCATGAAGTACCATAATGCACTAAACATATGACATTATTCACGCGTATAGATGTACAGAAGCAGAACAGTGAATTTAGAAAAAAAAAAGGGTGATCTGTTTTTGTCAGATTATAATAACTTGACAACAGTAGTTCTACTCAATAAATATCGGATTCAGAAATAACGCGTGCCTGGTAATATGTGGTTAACAAACATAATCATCAAAAGCTATAGCTGATATCCTGATACGTAACAATTAATTCAGTTATAATCGCAGGTTTATAATATATTGATCTCGCATTCTCGCTGGACAGCTCCGTCAGTTAAGAACAGAAATTCTGTCAGAAATCTTGAAAGTGAAATTCACAATTTGGTCAGGTTTTCCCAGAAAGTTCCTTATTTTGATGATTCTCGTACCATTTTCAGAGTTCCGCTGTTTTCCTTGCTGATGTATCTCTCTGCATTCCTCAAATCAAACAGTACCGACTACTACCACGTGCAACGATGAACCAATCCCCAAAACCCAACACAAATAATCGACGAAAGATCCAAGCAGAAAGAACCGTGGCAGCGAAGGAACGAAAGGGGAAAAAGCGAGATCCCTATATAGAACACGAGTGGAATAAGCCAGCACAAGGCGCGCCAAACCGCGTGGTAACGGCGCGCCGACCCCGCGGGTCGTCGCGGCGGGCGGCGAGGAAGATCGATCGATCGGGCGCGCGCGCGCACGCACCTGCTGACGGCGTCCTCGACGGAGGCGAACGGCGTCCTGAAGTCCGGGTTGAGGGCCTTCCACGCGTCCTCGAGCGCCATCTGCTCCGCGGCGCGCGCCCGCGCCGCCGCCTCCGCCTTGGCCTGCGCCGCCGAGGCGAGACCCCCGACTCCCTGAGGCGACGGCGGCAGCATTCCGGCGCCAACGAATCCCTGCGTCGGCGGGAGCGCCCCCCGCTGCTGCTGCGGCGGCGGCTGCTGGTGCTGCATGGCGGGTCCGTTGCGCGGCGGTTGCGGCTGTCGCGGGCGGCTGCTGTAGTCGTAGTCGTAGGGCTTTGCTTTGTTTGGTCTCCGAAGGACGATTCCGTGACGCTGGTCAGTGGGGTCAAGGGGTCGTCCCTCCGTCTCCTCTTTCTTTTTTCCGGTGTTTGAGACTTTTTGTGTGAACTCACGATATATGCTTTTTGCTTACTGATGAAGTATGTACAATAATCCTCGGATGAGCGGTGTACGTTGCAAATGAGCCTGCTGTTTTTTATTTTATTATTATTTATATATACGAGTAACGGAACTTAATTATTGACTGCTATTGCTTGAAGCTGCTGTGTATTTTTTTTTTTGAAAAGTCTATTTTACTTTCCTCACCTAATCACTTTGTCCGCTTAACTCCCTTAACAAAATTTAAACTCACTTTACTACCTTAAACTATTTCAATTGGTCCAATGTACCCTCTAATTAGATTTCTCTTTTTTTGTTTCTCTCTGCATAAGTTGAATTTCGAGTTCAAATTTTGTGAGTGGATACAAAACATGGCGCCTTATGTTAAAAATTATACTAAGAATTTTTCATGATTATTTTCATAGGTTAGGAATATTCAATACAAAATTAATCTGAGATGGGCAAAACTGTACAAGAATTAGTTAGGAAAAATTCTTTGTATTTTTTCTACCATAGAGCATCATGTTATAAGTCATCTGACAAAATCAGAAATTGAAACTCAACTTGTACGTGAAGAAACAAAAAAAATATATTATATATCTAATTAGGAGTAGATTGGACCAAACTTTATTAGTTCTCGGGAGTAAAGATAGTCTAATTTTTTTTAGAGGTTAAGTGGACAAAGTAATAGGTGAGGGGAGTAAAATATATGTTTTCCTATTTCGAGTGTCTTGCAAATCTGGACAATCATTATTTTCAAGAGGAATTAACAGCACTAATAAAAAAAACCTTTGGGGTGACAACCATACATTGCCGCGACCGTGGTTTATAATTTCTTTTCACATTGTAGAAAGTTACATAACTTTAAAAAGCAAGCGAAATGAAGATCTTTGGGATTTTGGATAATGGTTTGCCAAAATGTAATGCTTGGGGGAGTGAGAAAGCACTTGAGACAGTGCCTGCTGCAAGAAGATTGGGTTGGGGTCGGCTAGCAAGATAACTAATGGCCACTATTTGCCTGGAGGAAATTGACAGTTGGGGGTGCAGTGGAGCCAACTCGATGCAATTTCAGTGCCTGTGCACTGTGCAGCTGTGCTGTAGCCTGTAGGGAACTAACCGTGTTGTTCTCTTTGGTGGGGAAGGTGTAAACATGCAACCGATGATTCAATGAATGATACATTTGTATGGGATCTAAATGCCAGCAATACTGTCTGTCTTGGGGCACAGTTAGATCGATGGAATGATGTACCAGTGATGACTGATAAACCCTCTTTTTTTTCAAAAAAAAAAATTGCAATATGTCGTCACGAGTTTCAGTCAGGTGAACTTAGGTCGGTATGTATTTATATCGAGACATCTTCCTATTGTCTGATACGTCATGTACTATTGTTGATCATGGGAAGTTTTGAACTTTATGTTTAATCATGGAGATCTTGCTTTGTTGTGTTCTATAGTACTCTGCAATGTGTCAACTACCGCATACATAAGCTGGCGGTGGTGTTCTGAAGCCGCTGACAGTTCCACAAGTTCAGACACTGTCTGGTCTTTAGCAGATGCAAAGCGTAGATGCCCTTGCATGATGTATCAGATGTCCAGTAAGTTTCGGTCAGATCGTTAGGCGATCTGGTCTCCGATGGGTTGACCTTAACCAGAGGGAAGGACGAAGCCAATTGCTGGAACCACGAGGTATAATCGGAAATCCGAGTCCGAGTCTGCTCCGATCGTCTCGGCTGGCACCAGCGCTCTTCGTTTCCGATTCGAATTGCTCGCGGTTCGCCGAAACGCGTCGTCGTCGCTCGCGCCAGCTGCACGCCACCTCCGCGAGTCGGATTCATTCGACCACCACAATAAAGCAACAATGGCCGGCCCTCCTTCCACCGAAACCATCCATCCTCGTCGCCGCCAGCTCGATCTCTGCCGCCCCCCTCGATCCACCAGTGTCCACGCCTCCCCAAGCTTCGCTGCCAGCCGCCAGCCATCTCCATGGCCGCCACGCGTAGCCCGCTCCGCCGGTGGGATCGTTTCTTCCCCGTGTTCGCGGCGATCGACGGCGCCATCGAGGACGCCACCGGCCACCCGCGCGGCGAGTTCCGGTCCGTGAGGGCCCGGATCGTCACCCTGCTGCGCGCCGCCCGGGACGATGACGGCGGCGGCGGTGGCGTGGCGGAGGAGCTGTGCGCCATGCTCGACGCCGTGCCTGGTGTTGATCGATGATCCAAATTCATTGCAAAGAGGCTGGCTAGCCGGGGGCTAAGGCCGGAGCGGAGCGGGTCATTTAAACCCGTTAGGGTTTTCTATTTGAGATTGATTCAATTCTACTTCTTGTAAGCCGCCGCCATAGGCGTTTGTAACCGAACTCCGATCATAGTGAAGTTGCTTGCTGGCTGGCGCCCGTGTTTTTTCCCTCTCGTGTTGGGAGGGTTTTCCACGTTAAATCTCGTGTCTCCTTGCGGTTTGATCTCTTTACTTCTCGTCGTTGTTCGCCATCGTTTATAACAAGTGGTACCAGAGCCGGTTCCAGACTAGGGTTCCTCTGTGTCGCCGACGATGAAGTTCGATCTACCGCTGTTGGATTACAAGACGAGGTTCTCGCTGTGGCAAGTGAAGATGCGGTCTATTCTAGCGCAAACTCAGGATCTAGATGAGGCGCTGGAAAAGTTCGGTGGCAAGTCGTCCAAAGATTGGAACGATGAGGAGAAGCGCAAGAATTGTAAGGCTCTGTCTTTAACTCAGCTTCATCTATCTAATGATATTCTGCAAGGATGCTGCGCAGAAGAAAGCTCTGCAAAGACTCCGGTTGAAACTGGAATCGATCTGTATGTCAAAGGATCTAACCAGTAAGATGCATATGAAGATGAAGTTATTCACGCTTAAAATGGAGGAGGGTGGTTCGGTGTTAAGTCACATATCTGTTTTCAAGGAGATTGTTGCCGACCTAGTGTCGATGGAGGTTAAGTATGAGGATGAAGATTTAGGCCTCTTACTGTTATGCTCTCTGCCCAGTTCGTTTGCATCTTTTCGTGACACTATACTTTTGAGCCGTGATGAACTAACCGTCTCGGATGTTTATGAGGCACTCCAATCCAGGGAGAAGATGAAAGGCATGGTGCCTGTGATGGGCCGTTCTCAAAGGGCGATGCTTTGCAAGTGAGAGGCGGCCCGAACGAGATCCTCCAATGATGGCAATGATCGCTACAAGAGCCAAGAAAGCGAGAGGACGTTCAAAGTCCAGACCGCCCAAGAAGTTCTGTAAGTATTGCAGAAAGAAAACACATTTTATTGAAGAGTGTTGGAAAGCCGAAGAACAAGGAGAACGGGAAAAATAATCCCCGATGGTAAGGCATCCGTTGTCACCGGTCTTTGGTTCCAACTCCGGAGATTGTCTAGTAGTTCTTGCTTTGCTGTGTTTCGGTAATGAAGAGTGGATACTTGATTACGCATGTTCGTTTTATATCCGCACTAACAGAGATTGGTTTAGTTCATTTAAGCCTGTGCAGAAAGGAGATGTTGTGCGTATGGGAGACGACAACCCGTGTGACATTGTGGGTGTCGGCTCAGTTCAGATCAAGGCTCATGATGGCATGACACGCACGCTGCAGAATGTGAGATACATACCAGGGATGTCCAGAAATCTGATTTCTCTCAGCACACTTGATGCAGAAGGATTTAAATACTCCAGTTCAGGCGGAGTTTTGAAGGTATCAAAAGGTTCCCTTGTTTGTTTGGTAGGTGATATGAATTCTGCTAAGTTATATGTCCTTCGAGGTAGTACTTTACATGGTTCTATTTCCGCTGCTGCTGCTGTCACTGATGATAAACCTTGTGAGACTAACCTTTGGCATATGCGTCTTGGACATATGAGTGAACTTGGTATGGCAGAATTGATGAAGAGAAACCTACTGAAGGGCTGTACACTGAGTGGCAAGAAGTTCTGTGAGCACTGTATTTTTGGGAAGCATAAAAGGGTAAAGTTCAATACCGCTGTTCATACCATCAAAGGTACTCTTGATTACGTACATGCTGACTTATGGGGTCCTTCTCGTATGCCTTCTTATGGTGGTGCTCGTTACATGCTTACTATTATTGATAACTACTCTAGAAAAGTATGGCCTTACTTTCTAAAAAATAAAGATGATACCTTTGCTGCATTTAAAGATCGGAAAGTGATGATAGAAAGGCAAACTGATAGAAAGGTGAAGGTGCTTCGTACTGATAATGGTGGAGAATTTTGTTCTGCTGCGTTTAATGATTATTGCAGGCAGGAAGGCATTGTCAGGCACCACACCATACCGTATACTACTCAGCAAAACGGTGTAGCTGAGCGCATGAATAGGACCATCATCTCCAAGGCCCGTTGCATGATGTCCAACGCTAAGATGAACAAGCGTTTCTGGGCTGAAGCTGCTAACACCGCATGCTACTTGATAAACAGGTCGCCTTCTATCCCACTGAATAAGAAAACACCTATTGAGGTATGGTCTGGCACACCCGTTGATTATTCACAGTTGAAAGTTTTTGGATGCACTACTTATGCTCATGTTGATAATGAAAAATTAGAGCCTAGAGCTATTAAATGTCTTTTTCTTGGTTATGGTTCGGGAGTTAAAGGATATAAGTTGTGGAATCCCGAAACAAGAAAGACTTTTATGAGAAGGAGTGTTGTTTTCAATGAATCTGTGATGTTTTATGACAGTTTGACCTCAGATCATGTTCCAGATAATTTTGATAAAGAGCTGCAACATGTCAGCGTGCAGGTGGAGCATGTGGATGATGAGGAAGGTGTGCAGGTGTAGCAACATGTGCAGGTGCAGCAACATGTGCATGATGATACAGGTGTGCAGGTGGAGCCGCCTGTGGATGATTAGGAAAATGAAGTTGTTGATAATGAGGCTCATGATGATGTTCAACACTTACCCCCTGTTTTGTAGCTAGAGGTGGATTTGCCCATTGCTACCCACAAGGCTAAGAGGGGTTGTGGACGACCACGTCGTCTTACTGAGGAGTGCAATATGATTTATTATGCTTTGAGTTGTGCTGAACAGGTTGATAGCGGTTATGAGCCAGCCACATATTCTGAAGCCATTGCTTGAAGTGACCGTGAGAAGTGGATTGCAACCATGCAGGATGAGATGCAGTCTTTGTAGAAGAACTGCACATGGGATGTTGTTCCTTTGCCTAAGGGTAAGAAGCCTGTTCGCTGCAAGTGGATCTACAAGAGAAAGGAGGGTTTATCTCCTAGCGAGCCTCCAAAGTATAAGGGAAGGTTAGTTGCTAAAGGCTTCAGTCAGATTCCTGGTGTTGATTATAATGATGTGTTCTCTCCAGTTGTTAAGCACAGTTCGATACGCACTTTCTTTAGTGTTGTTGCTGCACATGATCTTGAGCTTGAGCAGTTAGATGTGAAGACTGCATTTTTACATGGAGAGCTTGAGGAGGAGATTTACATGGACCAGCCTGAGGGGTTCATAGTGCCTGGCAAGGAGAATTATGTTTGTAAGTTGAAGAGATCCGTGTATGGTTTGAAACAGTCTCCCTGTCAGTGGTATAAAAGGTTTGATTCATTTATGTTGTCACATGGCTTTAAGAGATCTAAATATGATAGTTGTGTTTACATCAAGCATGTTAATGGATCACCTATATACTTGCTGTTATATGTTGATGATATGTTGATTGCTGCCAAGAGCAGGAAAGAAATCACTACATTGAAGAGATTGTTGAGTAGTGAGTTCGAGATGAAGGACCTTGGTGCGGCTAAGAAAATTCTAGGTATGGAAATTACTAGAGACAGAAAAGTTGGTTATTGTTTCTTAGTCAGCATGCTTATATCGAGAAGGTCCTTCAACATTTCAACATGCATGATGCACAGCCTGTTAGTACTTCTATTGCACCACATTTTAAATTGTCTGCTAAGCAGTGTGCTAGTTCAGATGAGGATATTGAATACATGTCAAAAGTTCCGTATTGCAGTGCTATTGGTTCTTTGATGTATGCTATGGTTTGCTCTCGTCCGGATTTATCTTATGCTATGAGTATTGTTAGAAGATATATGTCTAATCCTGGTAAAGAACACTGGAGGGCAGTTCAATGGATTTTCAGGTTTCTCAGAGGGACGGTAGATCATTGTTTCAGTTTGGGAGGACGGCTAAGGGACTTATTGGATATGTTGATTCAGATTATGCTGGTGATTTGGACAGGAGAAGATCACTCACAGGTTAAGTGTTTACTGTTGGCAGTTGTGCTGTGAGTTGGAAGGCTGTTTTGCAACCTGTTGTTGCATTGTCTACTACTGAGGCAGAGTACATGGCTATTGCTGAAGCATGCAAAGAGTTGATTTGGCTAAAGGGATTGTATGTTGAGCTTTGTGGAGTTGATTCTTGCTGTCAGATGGTGAGATCTGGACAGCCCACGGGGGTGTTAATCCCTGTGGTTTATTTGTTCGGCGGGGAAGAGTCTAAGGCTAAGAACTCGAAGGTCGCACACGAGTACGCGGAACACAGAGAACACGACGAGTTTATACTGGTTCGGGCCTCCAGAGAGTAATACCCTACGTCCAGTTGTCAGTGTAGATTGCTAGAGGGTTGGTCGAGATGATGTTACAAGGGGATCGACTTGTCCGCCTTATATTGGCCAGCAGATGAGGTCGGTTCCCAGACTCTTGGTCGGTTATGAGGTAGAGGGAACGGATCCTTTGGGAAGTGCTTGTTAAGATCAGTGTAATCGATACACATTCTTAATCCACCAGTTTTCTTTGGTACAAGAATCGGGTTTGCGAGCCAAACCGGGTGTTGACACTCTCTAATAAATCCTGCAGCTAAGAGATTACAGACTTCAACTTCTATAGCTTGTTTTCTATCTTTTGCAGTCGCCGAAGCTTTTGCTTGATAGGTCGAGCGATCTTGTTGACTTCGAGTTTGTGCTCAACCAGCTCCCTAGGGACTCCAGGCATGTCGGACGGGCTCCATGCAAAGATGTCGGCGTTGTCCCTGAGGAAGCTGGTGAGCGCGAGTTCCTATTTGGGGTCGAGGTCAGCCCCGATGACGACTTCCTTGGATGCGTCGGGCAGGCCGAGGCAAACCTTCTTGACAGCTGGACTTGGGTCCAAAGCTGTGCTCGTACGCTTCTGCTCCGGAACTTGAAGAGTAGTTTGATCGATCTTGGCTGTCTGAGTGACCATGACCATTGCAACGACTTCGATTGCTGAATCTTTGGAGAGCTCGACGGTAGCGCTCTCACAATTATAGGAGACCATGATGTCCCCAAGGACGGAAAGGATTCCGTTTGGCGCCGACATCTTCATGATGAGGTATGTGTGGTGTGGTATAGCCATGAACTTGGCGAGCATAGGTCGTCCGAAGATGGCGTGGTATGAAGAGCGGAAGTCCGCGACTTCGAATGTCTGGTACTCCGTTTTGAAGTTCTCCTCCATGCCGAAGGTGACCGGCAGGCATACACGACCTATGGGGTATGCAGCCTTGCCGGCACGACCCCGTAGAAGGGTTCGTCACAAGCGGTCATTTTGGAGAAGTCAAACTCCATCTTGCGTAGCGTCTCCGTGAAGATGATGTTTAGGCTGCTGCCTCCATCAGTGAGGGTCTTAGGCAACCAGGCTCTGTTAACTATGGGGTTAACGACCAGTGGATAGGTTCCGGGGTCGGGAATGTGAACCCAATGATCTTTCGTGGAGAAAGTGATTGGGAATTCAGACCACCGTAGAGGTCGTGGATTTTCAGTGTTGACGTGCCCGATCTCCCTGGCGTTCGATCGAGTCTGCCGGTTGGTTTTGATCGCTTGGCGACCACCAACAATGAAGTTGATCTCGCGGTTCGCCTTCAGGAATGCACCATTGGGGTTGCCTCCTTTGGGCGATGGCAGAGGTGTCCGCTCCTTGCGGTTGTTGTCTTGGCGGTTGTGGTCATCCTGGCGACGTCTATCGTCGCGTCGGTCTTTGTGACGATCATCGTGGCGATCATCACGACGATCACTTCTATCACGCTTATCAACACGGTCGTCACGACGGTAGTCGTCGCGTCTGTCATCACGACAGTAGTCGCGACGGTAATCACATCGATCCCTATCGTCATTGCGAGAATAGGGTCTGCGGTCACGGTAATCTCGGCGATCAGGTCGATGGTTACGATTCTCGAAGAGTTGGCCACCATTGCGGTCGTTGTTGCTGTTACTCCTGGTCTTCTTGGAGGTAGATGGTACCCCGAGGGCACGCTTTAACTGCTCGGACTCTCTCATGGTATGCTTGGCATCGCGGTGGAACTGGCATTGGTCGTCCATGACCATAATGAAGTCACCTTCAAGGAAGGTGGAAGGTCTTGGCGGATCTGTTACGTAGGCTTCGCCGGATCACTTGCGCGACCTGGTGCCTCCGTCGTGGTGGTCTTCTCCATTGAAGTCATGCATTACCGCGTCTTGAGTGTCGACCAGTTTGTCGACGTAGGCCATGAGGTCGCTAATGGTTTTGGCATCGGCTTCGTGGATCTTCTCAAACAACTTGATGTTAGTGATCCCCTTCTTGTAGTATGCAATGACGTCGTCGTCTTTGACACCTGCAAGGGTGTTGCGATTCTCAAAGTAGCGGTTGGTGTACTCACGGAGAGTTTCGTCTCTTGTCATCCGAACTCTGGAGAGGTGGTGAGTGTTGCCAGGACGATTGTAGGTCGCCTGGTAATTGGTTGTGAATAGGCGGGACAAAGTCGCCCAGGAGGTGATGCACTCTGCTGGGAGATTGTCGAGCCATAGGAGTGGCGCCTTGCCCATCACGAGAGGAAAGTGTCCGACCATGTGGTCTTCATTGCCTCCCGAGGCACGCGCGGCTATACTATACATCTTGAGCCATATACTCGGGTCAGAGCGACCGTCGTACTTCTCAATTGAAGGCTTGTAGTCTTTGGGATATCTGATCGTCCGGAGACGTCGTGAGAAAGCTGGGAAATTGTTGACTGCTCCCGGACTTGCTGATGGAGCATGATCAGCAGGGATAACGTAGAGGTCGTCAGGAGGGCCATTGTCTTGGTCGTACTGGGCACGTCGCAGGAGTTCCTGGTCGTGCATGATCCGGAGATCTGTAGCTTGGATGGGGTTGTTGGCGTCGAGGGGGTCAGGTGCTCCATGCTCGCGGTCGTAGTTTGCACGCCGAGCTATCTCGACTTCATCTCTCATGCGGTGGCGCCGGCTTCCTTCTGCATGATCAGGCTAGACCAGAGGAGGTTGAGCTCCTACGTTGCGTCTTGGATTTGGGGCGGGGTTCCCCTGGATATTGGCAGCGTTGGCTGCATTGTTGGCGGCGTTGCCAGCATTAGCCGGGGCGTTTGCTGGAGCATTAGCCGCTGGGTTGGTTGGAGCATTGGCTGCAGCGTTAGCAGCGGGATTAGCCGGCTGCATTACTTCGTTTTCGCCTCTTCCATCTTTAGCCACCGGGTCGAGGGGACCCTGGCTACGACGTCGCTGTCGAGGACGCTCCGATCTGCTTCTGGAATAGTAACTTGCCGCGGATCTACTGTATCCAGGGCCTCTTTCTTCGATCTGAGCAGCTGCAACATAGACATTGGCTTGGAGGCGCCGGATTGCTGGAGAATCTTCAAGGTGGTTTAGGACAGCGAGGGCAGCTCCCAAGTTGGTCTGCGGTGAGTTGTAGACTTCATGTCCGTCGCGCTCGAAGTCCCTGAGGAGATCTCGCGCACGTAGTCTGTTGGCACGAGGTGGATCGTCGTGGTGTCGCTGCTGTGGGGCCGCTGGTACCACGAGTGCTTGTTGCTCGGGGTTGGCGTTGACCTGTCCGGCGTTAGCCGGTTGAAGGCCTGCAGCTGGGGCAGCGGTTGCGATCTCTTGTTGTCGTCGAACAGCTCGGGCAGCGTTGGCGTTTTCTCGCTCTTGACGCTGCACGTCTGTCTCTCCGTCTTGCGGTGGTACATTTGCAGAGGCGACCAAGATCTGGCGATCTAGGGTCTCGAATTCTTCTCCTGGATAAATCGGGGAGATCGTTGTGTGGGCGACCTGGAACGCGAGGTGGTCTGGAGACGATTCTTGGTTCAACCGGCGGCGATGAGCCGCGACAAGAGGTCGACGAAACTTCTTGAGGACACGGCACTAGCGTGTGGAGTGCTTGGGGGTTTTCGTGGATAGGGCAGGGCTCATCAAGGTGATTCCTGCAACTTCCACGATCTTGATGGTAGAGTCCAGATTCGATCTGGATCTTGCGCTTCGTGTAGCGTGATGCTACACAAGCAGCATTGCGCAGGCCGAGAGGCATACTAGAGGTTGAAGGAGTCGTGCGAGGACGCTTGGCGTGCTCACAGATTTTGATTGTGTTGGAGATCGTATCCCCGGCACGATCGATCCCAGCGATCAGGTCGCTAGGAGCGGGTGGGTGGGTTTTCTTTGACAGATCTGTTTTGATATGTTAGTTGGTGGTGACCGCGTTTGTGACAACCCGCCCAGGAAAATACCGTACTATCGCCTAAGACCGATCCACTTTGGTCATTAAGCAATAGTAAAGTATCATCCTGTCGTTGGTTGCCGGGTTAATGCCCGGTAAATCACTTGGACATCAAACAGAGGATCGACACATGCATTAAAACTCATGCGAAGGCGAGTCCAGCGTACAACACGAGTTAACATAATTTATTACAAACCATTGTTCATGACATGGAGTAAAGGTTCAGAGTTTGAAAACCGCGGAAATAAAATGAACTAGAGCAATGGTAGACATCACAGGAGGCCATCCGCGATGTCATCACTTGTCGTCACCCATCCGGTCAATCACACCTGCAACAACAATTTTAAAGCAAGGCTGAGTATACTAATACTCAGCAGGACTTAACCGTCGGGTGATAACTACATCACCAAACTCTAGACATGGAAGGCTTTTGGCCGGTGGAGTTCCTTTTGCTAAACAACTACTAAGGGTCGATCCTTACTTTAAAATTTTTAGCACAAGTTCTAGTTGATTACCATTTCTAAGTGTGCCATCTAATTCAATCAAGAATTGGACAAGCAATTAATTCATACAACAATATTTTTCGAGTTCCATCATTATGGGATATCATGGCCAGTTGATTAAGCAGTCTCGGATAATGGTGAGAGGCCGACAATCGATTGATTTAAACCTTGCAAGGTAAACCCAAACACATGGTAGGCTGCCCACAAAGGAACAACTTTCCCAGGCCGTTTCCAAAAATCCTCGGGTTGGGATCGAATCTTACAGTCCTGGGTGCAAGGTTAGCTGGTATACCCCGCAAAGTATCCAGTCTCACACAATGCACCCCCTTCCCGGTAGCTAGCCGGTAAGGCAATTTCTCAAGAGTAGTAATGGTAGGATCCCTTGCCGCCTCATTAAGGTACTAGGCTTACCGGTCCCATACCCGACGAATGTTTAGTACGTTCAAAAGCTTAGCCCACGAAAGCCACTAGACCGGAGCCCAATCCCATGCTCTTACCACGTGAGCAATCCATTTAAGGATATCTTATGATTCCTATATAAGAACCTATTCTCGCGAGTGACGAACATCACTCGACTTCTATCGTTCCTATAGCATAGCAGCTATCGACCTAGCATACTAGTGATAGAGCATAGGTACCTAAGGATCATGCATCTAGGGTTTCAATTCAACTCCTGAAACGTAAACGCACAATCATAGCAAACATAATTGCATAATTTTAAAAGACGGGGTTAATGATCCGGGCCTTGCCTTCACTGGCAAGGTTGGCCTTGGGCCCTTCTGGACTTGGGTCCAGGTCTTGAGCTACGTTCACGCACGGCAGCTCTTTGTCGGCACCTTCGTTTCCTCCTTCCGGCACGAGCGTACGTCTACTGGCGGGAAGATCTACACGAAGATGCAAATGCAAGATTTACCAGACGATTTTTAATTTAATTGACCACAACCTTAATTGACAATCAAGGGTGTATTTGTTGGACACATTCACCTAGATAAGAATACATTTATCATACTCTTCCAAAAAGGAACAATTTGCAACTCTTTATTAAATATTGATTTTATGGTGACTGTGTACATATATATGTAAATAATTTAATTTAAATTCACAAACAGTAGTGGGTAGGTGCATTTAGCTTTTTAAATCGATTTACAACCACACACGAGTTAGCAAGGGTGGTTTGGTGATTTTTCCCATTAAATGACTATTAAGCCTTTACTTGCCTTCATAGCT
This sequence comes from Cenchrus americanus, assembly GCA_947561735.1. Lineage (NCBI taxonomy): Eukaryota > Viridiplantae > Streptophyta > Magnoliopsida > Poales > Poaceae > Cenchrus > Cenchrus americanus. The sequence goes on along the minus strand of OX387241.1, from coordinate 218,165,468 downwards.
TTTATTCACGAAATTAATTAAGAAAATTCAGTGGAAGGGTGTGTTACACTCTAAACACCTATAACAAGCCACTGGACACACATGCGAGCTTTGGATAGCTAGAAATTAATTACTTTTGAAAAAGACAAAAGCTAGCTAGATGGACAAGGTAAATACACAAAAAAATAAATACTCGACAAAAAGATCCTAACTTTCTCACACATGTTACATGGTCCAAAACTAGCCTAGTGGTGCAGCACATACACCTAGGGCTATTGTGAAACTTGAGTTATGAAATTTTAAAGAAAAAAAAGAATAATTCAAGAATAAATATTTCTGGTAATTATCAAATTGTGATTAATTCACCAGAGGTGTGTTCTGGCATTAAAAGACAGTGTGCAAAAGTTGGTTGCAAACACTTAATTATTTTTAGCTAGAAAAATCATTTATGCAGATCTGGCAGAAATGGAAAAACATTTTTATAAAAAGATTTACTTCATAACTTTGTGCAATTTTGGGCAAAGGAGCTAGTCATGACCTAACACACAACATATCCGAAAATTAGATAGAGAGGATTTATATATTTTGAGATATTGCAGATCTAGGGTTTTCACATTTGTATTGTTCATGCAAAAACTAACAGGAATTACCTCGGGTAAGAATAACAAAAGTTGTAGGATATTTCACCATGAATCCAAAAAAATTGGTTTTGCATTTTTCTGATTTTTCTATGATTTCCTATGTAATTTACAAGAAACAGCAAGAACACTTTTACTATTTTAGTTCCACTTTACGGCAGGGACCCTGGAAAGAAAGGGAATCTTACCCAAATGCCCCTGGTTTGCACTCAGGCCCTCAGAAAGAGTATGTCTTTCGCAATGTGACCCTTGGGTGGCCGGCCGGCGCGGAGGAGCAAAATCCGGCGAGCTCGCCGGTGCTCGCGGTCGGGGAAGGACGGGAGAAGGGTCTACGGCCTACTAGGGGTTCGGTTTGGGGCTCGATTGGGGGCGTGGGATTGCCGGCGAGCCCGCCCGGCGGAGCTGCGGTTCGGCCGCCGCGGCGCTCGGTGTCCGTGACGAAGGGGGCACGGCCGGACCTACTAGCAATACGGGGAGTACCAATGAGTGCTAAGGACGGTTGGTTGCGGTGGAGAGGCCGGAGGTGGCGGCGCCGCGTTGGCGGGGACGGCGGGCACGGCGCTCGCGCCGGTGAGGGAAACCGCGCCCTTTATAGCCGACCCGTGCGCCGGCTCATGTCCCCGCGGGCCGAAGGGATGCGCCTCGGGAGCACGTGTGCCGGCGGCGGCGGACGGACCGCGGGGGCAAACCGGAAGACCGTACGGCGGCGCGCGGCGTTCTAGACGACCTCGGCATGCGCGCGGCGTGAGGAAGGGGCGGCCTTGGGGAGCGGACCCTCGGGCGGCGTGCGCGCGCGGCCATCGAGGCGGAGGGGCACGCGCGCGGCGCGGCGTGGCGCGCGGGAGCGCGTCCGCGGCAGTCTGCTAATTCGAGGTGCCTCTGTTCGACGCGTTAAATCTTCAAAAATTTGTACAAAAGTGCTCCAAGTGGTGAATAGGAACGTTGTAGATCTCACTACCCTCTACAACTTCCACAAAGACCGTCTAGTGTTTTTCTCAACGGATTTTGCAGGAACGTCGTGCCAACATTGAATGCCGGCATGTTCTGCTAAACAGGAGGTACTGTCAGTCGATCGAGTTTTCACCAATTTCCACCCAAAATTTGAAATGCCAATCTGCATGAAAGTTGTGTCCCTCAACGAGATGGACAACTTTCATAAAGGTAGATTTTGAAGTGTTTAGGTGAATTTTGGAGAACGCGGCAAAAGTTCCGGACGACATTCGCTGACGTCAACGGTTAAGCCGGTTTTGACCGTGTCTTTGGCCAAGGGTCCACTACGGGTGTGTGTAGGCTGGTCAAGGGGTTCAATAGGGTTCATTGGCGAGGTTTTCGGGGTGATGACCCAGGTTGACCTAGGTTTGACCGATGTTTGACCGGTTTGACTCGGCTGATCCGGTCATTAGCGTTAATGACGGTAATTAAAAACCTGGGGCATCACAGTCTACCCCCCTTAGAAGAATCTCGTCCCGAGATTCAAAACTACAAGAGGAGGTGAGGAGTGGTTCTGGGATAGAGGTGTTACCCAAGAAATCTAGTGGGCTTTGCTCCACTTGAAGGCTTGGCTTGTTACTGCGGTTGCCATTAGCGGATCCGGGGTTCTGCTTCTGTTGCTGGGGGTTCTGCTGTCTGGGGTTCGGGCACACCTTTGCGTAATGCCCGGGTTGTATACAATTGTTGCACAAACCGGGTGGGACTTCTCCGGGCTTGGACATCTGTTGCTGGGCTTTCTTGATAAGGCGGAGCCTCTTTCTCTCCTTTTTCCTTTTTAACCTCACAGCGCGCGAACGTGTTGCACTAGCAGGGTGTTGAGTGGCCTTGTTAGTGTTACATCTTCGTTTGCCTTCACGTGGACAAGTCTCCGTACAGGTAATTTCCCACTCACTTACATCTATCTCAGATAATACTCGTTTACTGCCTCGATTTGCCCTCTCTTCTGCTCTAAGATCCATTGGTAGTCGAGAAGGTGGTAATATTGAGTCGGAGGCTTGGGGTTGGTCTCGCTTAACATACTCCTCCAACAGATTGAACAAACGGGCTTGTTTGACCATAGAGGCAGATAAGGACTGAGAGAGATTGTCTGCCAAACTATTCTGATATGGTTTCCCATAACGTCCTTGGATAACATCGTACACCATCTGGCTCAGCATGGAATTCTGCCCTTCTAACAGTTGGTTGCGCCGACAATGGCGTTTATGTCACTCTGGGTAGGTACTTCGGGTGAACAGGGCTTGGAAGGTTGGATCTTCTGTTGCATCGGTGGCATTAGCTGTAGTTGTTGAGCCATCCGTTGTTGTGCTTGCAGGAGTTGGCACAACACTTCAGTATGTGTTGCTACGAAAGCTTCGGTCAACATCGTGGGTAGCGGTAGCGTAAGATCACCGCTACCCGATGCATCAAAACCATTGGGGTTATTCCATGCCGGTCTGAACATCTGAAAATTTAAGTCCCTAATTAGCACATGTTCAGAATCTCACTCAGAAACTCATAATTCGATCATACTCTATGAGACTCGTTCACGGTAAGCAATGCGAACCGGGCATCCAAACAGTCACAAATGTCATTTCGGCAAAGCTTCGTCTACACACCCCATGATCGGGAATGCAGATGGAACAAAAAGGTATAAGGTGCTTTTCCTTACTACCTCATCGCTGTTCATGAGGAAGCGGACGATGAATGTGCACATGCACAGCTAATAGCAGACATAATCCTCCTACGATATAGAGGTACATCCCTAACAATGTCCAGCGAAACGACTCGAGCTTTTCTGAAGACGGAGTCATGGGTGACAGCTTGGCTTGAATTCTTCTTTCGGTCTACTCTGAGCTTCTCCTTGACGTGGGGAATGAAGACGGAGAACAGTTTGCTCGGGGGGATTGAAGTAGGTGGACGAGATGCTTTAGTGGCCGTGTAGCCAAGGCTAGCTGGATGAAGAACAAGAACAGTGATAATGCCGAGCTAGGATGGAAAATGAGCTTTCGTATCGGCGGTTCCGAGTAAAAGGTTCCATTTTATAACCGTTGCGGGGCTGTAACGGTCAGTTGACCCAGTCGGGTATCTGGTGTAGGCGACACAGAGCTCGACAATGGTCAGCTCGTGAGGTTTTGGCGTCGTGAATACGGTTGCGGAAATCGATGGTAGAGCGACGTCATGGCGTCGTACGGTCTGAACGCTGACGATGACAAGGTTCAACGGCCTAAAGAATCGACCGTGATGGGGAGCGAAATGAAAAAAGCTCAGTGTACAACGCTTTACGTTTGTGATAGCATCAAGAGAAGTGTAGCCAAAGGCTTCGATCGATACTGGGCGTACTTCCTTGATCACGGACCAAGAACGAATACACGATGGATGACTTCCCCACATTGACTATTCGAGAACCTTGACTACTCAAGAGAATTTCTACATCTAGGGCTTCCGCTTGGCTAGCAGGAAAGGGATCGATGCTACAAGGTCGTCGAGATTTGCGGCACGAGGCCAAGTCGACAGGATTTTTCCAAAAGGCCATTACGAAGAAAAGGATGGCTAACTTAAGCAGTTCCATAATTTCTTGTATGGATAATGACTTTATGCGGAAACTGCAGAATAGGCTTGCTCACACCTTTACTTACTTCGTAAAATTTGAGGTTTTTGACAACTCCTTATTTTGAAGGTGCAATACTTTTCAAAGTTGATGCGATGCATATGCTTGTGAAGACACTATGCACATGCTCGTGCGGTATGGTGCTCATGATGCACGTTAGAATGACTCGGTTACCCATATGCGTTAGTGATTGCAAGGGCAATCAAAGGTAGGGAGAGGATCTGTGTGACGAGTTGCTATCTCACAACCAAGATACCTAGCGCGCTCCTAGTGGCAGTCGGGTGGCTGCAGCACACACGATACCCTAGGTTCTGTCGCGGCACCTTTGGCTATGGGGTAACAACATCACCAATCCAGAGAGGTAAGGCAAAAGTACGGAGTTTTTATGCGGATGCACGTTAGTATACCTAAGCTTCCCAATTGCATATGCTATCCAGTGCATGCTCAAAAGCAACATTTTTAATTGAAAACACAAGGTTTTGAGCAAGACTGAAAAGAACAAATTCAGGACTGAGGAATCGATTGGACCTTTGATTGACACGAAACTTGTGGAGCACAAAACTTGGTTGATCACAACTAGCGTAAATAATGTCTTACAAAGATCATTACGGAAAGAGATGTTTAATCAATGCATTGCATCGATGAGGGTTTTCAGAAATACCAAACAACACTTGGAATTACGATGCGGGCTAGCTGCAACGACAAGGTTCCTAGTTCAACTAACCGCAATAGTTATCCAACGTGGTTATTGCGCACTAGGGGTCCTTTCATAAACTACACTCTTACGACTCAACATTTTATTTTCCACGGACCAACTTCCAAGGGTGGGATCTTCCACGCTGAAAGTCTACGGTGACTCGGGTCCAGACTCAATTCCAGATTCACCTTGGATATCTTCAACATCTTCTTCTGGCGCTGGTCCAGGAATGACAGGTTCTGGGGGCGGAACAGCTAGAGCTTCCAGTTGATTTTCTAGTTCAAGCATATACTGATCGTTATGCTGCAACAAGAAATTCTGCTCATGTATGATCTCTGTTAACTCTTGTATCTTTGCCTTGTCCTTGCGTCTTTCCTTCTTGAGAGTAGCTATCATTGCTCGAGCTTCCTTCAATGCTTGAGCTGTACACTCCATTTCCTTAACTTTGTATCTATAGATTTGGTGTCTATAGAATACGCTTTCTCCCACCATCTGTCAGTAGGTGTCGTACATGGCTTCTGAAAAGCGGACTGAGGTGACAAGGTCAGGGCTATAGTGAGAGTTGCTCTAGGCTGGAAGAATAGTTTCACGTTCACCACCCGGTGCAATGTGTCGCTCGGGTACCGGGATTACTTTGGCTGCAGAGTTGGCTATCTCAGCCGGGTGCTTCCCACAGAAAGTTGTGATTGCTTCAAGAGCATCCTTCTGCACCGTGTCGGACAAGTTTCTTCTGTGTGCCATACACTCCCACTCATCCCAAGCAGGATTGGTCGGGCACACTGAAATCTTCACTTCACAACGAAGGAGTTGGCCTGTGGTCATGACCTCACGTGTCAAGTACTCTGGATAAGTGGTGTACCCAAAGTCCTTCAGGGTGTCCCACAAAAGTGCAAGAAATCCACCCTCCTTGAGGTATTTCACGAGAGTCCATGATTCCACATCAGTCGATGTAGAGCCAACGTGGTCCATCTGGACATAACGACAAAAGTGAGAACCAGTCCGGTGCGAGTGTACAAGGGTAACTCGATCCACGAATACGGGTAGGGTTAAAGTATGGGGTCATTATGTATACTAAAACACCATCGTATGCTGGGCTCGAACGAGCAGGCATACCAAATGATACAAGGTCTGGCAATCGGAATCCGAACTTCCTAACTTGAACCAGAGTCCAACACTTCTCAACTCCGCGTAGTAACCTAGCAAGGTTATGAAACTCAAGTTGGGTATGCAAGGTTGAGCTAGAGGATTAGGAAGGTGCTATCTAAGCAAGATTCCAGATGATTCTAAGAATATAGCAAGACAAGAGTTGACTAACCGAGCATAACTTGCGGTGGACTTAAGTTATGAACGTGACTTCGGCGAGCAGAAACTAAATTAGATTGGAGCAACCTAGGTAGAGATCGCCTAGACAAAAGATTCTTAGACAAGAACAACAATCTAAGCAACAACTCTATTAAATTTAAGCATGACAACACATCTACGCCTAAAGAGGCTAAACAGGACAAAACACGCTATCACTATTTTACCTCAGAGAGCACGGAGACAGACGTGAGTTTAGTTTAGGTTCTTTCACGACTTTTAACATGATGCAAGACGTCCTAATCGTCCTCACAAGGCATCCAAGCCAAACTCGGAGTTAGCGCCGGTGGCATGGTACATACACGTCGCTCCCTATAATTGCTAGTCGAGAACTAGTCGATGATCACTTAGCGACTTACGAAACGAGGTTAGTGTACCTGCAGAAGATCACAGAACGCAACGAACCTTTCATGCCAGCACTCATGAAAGCGTCCACATACATTACCGTTCACTATAGAAACGGCATCCATGCGTTAAGCCACTGCATGGACAATGTCCAACCTCGGACATCCTCTGTTTGAATGGAGTATATCCTTGCCTCGCATGATCGACATGCGAAATGCTCACGTATGAAACATGTGGCGACACACAACTCATAAACAGACGCGAAGATGGGATCCGTGGAATGGATCACTCCATCAACCCTCACGATTCCCGTGATACGGAACAGCGCACGTATGAAACACGTGGCTCATCTAGTTTGGTTGTGCAAGAAAATAAATCTGACATAAAGTAAAATGTGCTGGGAGTTAGCAAAATAAACCATAGATTAATAAGCCACCTGAAAGAAACCAAAAATTCCCTCTAGGGGCCTCTCGGTCTAGTTTATCCTTAACAGACCAACGTGTTTTGCAAATCAAACAATCTTGGCAAATTTTATTCAAAAATCATGTGATTAAGATTGTTAATTAAGCTCTGGTTCATGTGTTGACGGTGAATTTCCGTCAACCTAGAGTACTTGTTATACATTGGTTTCGATTATGATTTGCAACTAACCCGCCACTAGGCATACTAATGATATAACAAGTTCACACTTGCATGTCGATTTTGGAGTTTGTTGTTTACGCATGAAATCTACGCTAATGAGGAGACATTCGGGATAAGTTCACCAAGAACTTTGGAAGAAGATCATGAAGCCCGACAAGAGTCAAGACACGCGATGAACATGACTCCAAATGACCCGAGGACCGAAGCGTCAACGTGCAAATCTTCGGGGACTCAACCGAAAAACGGTGAAGCTCGCATAGCAAGGATTCAAGCCTTAACCGTGAAGGAAACGACGTCAAAGGCCCACATGCAAGTGCACACGAATAAGGGATCATGCGAGAAGCAACCGGGGAGGAAACCGGGCCGAACAGGGCCGAAGTGGGCCCGGGCCGGGCGTCCTGGGCCGACCGGCCCAGCCCACTCTGGGGTCGGTTCGGTCCCCCCTTTGCCCTAGGTGTTCGTCTATTTATTGCCTCCACCGCCGTCGACTGCCACATCGAACAAATCATCCTACCAACACCAATCACCAGAAATCCTCCGCAAGATGAGGGAGAGAGTTAGATGAGCTCGTCGCAAGGATCAACGCCGGCGGAGAGAAGGAAGCAATAGGAGGACTCCAAGCCGCTGGCCTAGGGGTGTTCCCAAGCTCCATCGCCGCCATCTTCATCGACGACGTTCTCCGGAGTCTCCATCACCCCTATGTGCTTCAATCCGTGTAAGATGATGGGGTAATGTCTCCGTTCATCCCTAGGATTAGATGGATACATGCTATGTGATCGCTACTTGATTCATGGTTTCAATCTATTGTTTTCATGTTGATGATGCTTTGATGATTAAGGTAGGCCACCGTGTTTTTCGGGTGTATGATATCCGCTACTCCCATAGATTCCATCAACATACCGTGTCCATCATAGGTCTAGTCACGAATACCTTCGCGTAGTGACAGTACGAGAGGAGGGAAAGGACGAAACCGTGGTCACAACCCCCGGTAGATTGGTTTACCGCTTTCGTGTAGTAGATGCATACCATGTTATCCTAGATCCTAGGGAGGGAACGCTTATCTTTCTTACTCACTCTCTTGTGTTCACCCCTTTATCATCTAGTTTAACCCTAGATTTGTTTGATCAACTTAACTTAGATTAACTTAGGTTAGATTGTCTTTACTTTTAGATTAATACTCTCTTTAAAGGTTTCCTTAGTCAACTAGGTTAGTACTTGGTTAAGCGCTAGTAATCCCCTTGCTCCGCGGATTGACAAGAACCTTGGGAATCCCGTGGTGAAAAAGGTGTAGGTCCGTACGCTTGCGGATCGTAAGTGGATACGAGTTTTATCCGTCAACAAGCCCCTTTTTCTGGCGCCGTTGCCGGGGAGCAAGCTTGCTTGCTACGTTTAATCTAGTATTAATTTTGTTGATTGCTAACACCTAACACTTATTTTCTAAAAAAAGAAAAAAAATCTTTTTTGTTTTTCTTTCTACTTTTCTTGTGCCTAGATGGTTTTGTTCACCTCACCATTGGAAGACGAAGAGATGTCGCTAAGGGAGCTAGCAATGCCGTCAATGGAAGACATTGAGATGCAAAAATCAGATTTGATGTTTGCTACAACCCACTATGAAGTGAAGCCTGGAATCATCAAGTTAGTGGCGACAAAACCATTTAGAGGATTGGAGGATGACAACCCATATAGACACATTAAGGAATTCACGATGTTATGCAACACGGTGCAACAAAAAGGAGTTCCGCCGCTTGGTTCAAGTGGAATCTTTTTCCGTTCTCTCTCGAAGATGAAGCGCGAAGATGGTACACACTTGCATCCGTTGAAGCAAAAGGAAATTGGGATGAGCTAGTGAAGAAGTTTCTTTTGAAGTTCTTTCCCATAAGCAAGGTCCAAGACTTAAGGAGGCAAGTGCTCAATTTCAAGCAAGGATAGGATGAAGGAATTGATGAAGCATGGGACCGTTTTAATGAACTACTTGAGCGAGGCCCATACTTGGGATTTTCCGGTGACTTGATGTTGCATACCTTTTATTTTCACTAACCCCTAACTCATCTCGTTTTGTAAGCATGTGTGCAGGCGGTGATATAATGGATAAAACAATTAGTGAAGCCGCAAAAATCTTACAAAGGATAAGCAATGGAGAAAGAACACTACAAGATTGGCAAAGATGTTGTCGAGAGGAGCAAAATGACAAAAGCAAGCCCAAGGTGCTTGCTGAAATTTCTGAAAAAGATGAACCGGAGGTCAAGGAAGATGAACCGACCATTCAAGAAATTGAAGATCCACTTCCCAAGGTAAGAGAAGTCATTTCGGATGTTAAAAATGTTGAAACTAACATGAATGTAGGCCGAAGTATGTGGAATGCTAGACCATTGGCGGAGTTCATTCAATCCGGTTGGGTTCAAGTTGATTTCGCCCCACTAATTAACTACCGAAGGAAGGAGGAACGCCGACACGTCGTCAAACTAGTTGAAGATATATTGATCAAGAGATGAGTGGAGAGTCGATCCAAAAGATGTTTGAAGAAGAAAGAGAAGAAGGAGATGAAGGATGGATCGACCGGTTTGACAACTCAAAGATTTATGATGAAGGAAGAGAAGAGTACAACCGTGATGAGCCTAGTGACTCAAAGGATAAATGGGAGGAGATAGGACTCGAGCTAGAAGATGAATGGGAAGGGGTTGACATAGATCAAGTACTCCAAGAAGGCCCCTCCCCACAAGGTGATAGCTTGTGTTCTATTGAAGCCTACACACTAGCAAATCAAGACATGGAAGTACTCAAGGATGAAGGAAAGAGTGAATCAATAATGAGCGATCTTGACGACATGTGGTACATGGAAGATAAAGAAAGCAACATACAAGTCTTTGAAGATGAAGATCTGGTTGATAAAGAAGACTTCAAAGAAGAGATGAATGCGTACATAGTTGAAGGATTACATGTTCCACATGATGAGTTGAAGAAATTGCAAGATGGTGATGAAGAGGAAACTACACTTGTTGAGATCGATTCGCCTTCAACACCGCTTGATGAACCAAATATCACTCTTGTTGAAAAATATCTAAGGCCAAGGTACGCGCTGAAATCTCAAGATATTATTGGTATTGATGTTGATAAATTCAAATACTCATGCTCAACCAATAGTATGAATGATAGTTTAATGTCTATGCCTTGTTCCAATAGTGATCATGCTGATAGGCTAGATTTTCTTGAGAATGAAAAAGAGGAAACATTTATTTTTGATCCAATTAATCTCACACCTAAATAATCTTTGCCTAATGATGAGCTAAGTGCTATGCATGAAACATATGCTTCTTTTATTTACACCTTGACTTGTTGCTACAGTTCACATGTGGTGTTAATTATGGACGCGTATGTTTACAATAAGTTTTGTAAATCTCGATCATGCTTTGCGCTTGGTCAAGCTAATGACCTTAAAGAATCATATGTCAGGAAAGGCCCGATTTTCACTAACCATATAGACAAGGCTTGAATAATGAAAAAAAGAAGTCATGCCTAAAAGAGTTGCAAGATAAATCATCAACCTCTCCGAATCCCGCGATGGATGCTGCTGTCTTCATCAATTTGAGAGCTTGTTCAGAGGTGTACAAATGAATAAAATGAGATACTCAGAAGCTCCATCAAATTACCATTCCAACTCATCAAGAACCAACAAGTTTGAAGACCCGTGCAAGGAGTTATGGAGGAAACATTGAGCGTTGCACGTTCTGAAATTTCAGGACAGATTTCATCGCCGAAGTAAAACGGACGTAACTCTCTTGTCCGGAGTCCGATTTGAGCAAATAAAGACTCATTGGAAAGGAAATTTTGTGCACTGTGCAATGGAGTAGAGCTTGAGTATACTCTCTGTTTTGGATATTAAAAAAGTCATGGAGTGAGGGCAGCACCGAAGGATGATAAAGAAGGAGATAATGACGAAACAAAAGGATGCTTTGGGCAAGTCTTCTATAAGTGATCAAGCACAACATGGGTAGTAAATTAAAGCTGCATTGGTACCTTTTCTTCTTGCATGAAGGGCCATGGCTATGCAACGAAAAGAAGGTATGTGAAAAAGTCCAGCTCTATGACTTTAAATGAAGCGCTTTCGGGAGGCAACCCGTTTCTTTATATTTTTTACTACTTTCTTAGAGAAAATAAAGAATGACACTATCTTATGATGATCAACTAGTGGTTATTAATCTAAGTTCAGTTTTCCTTTTTAGAACCACCATCATGTTCATGATAATATTTATTTGTATGCATTGCATTTTGTTATCAATGTGATGTTTCTTTGTGTATACATGTTTTGCACATAGTTGGCTTGGTTGTTTTATATACTTAATGATGTATGCTTCAGTTTCCATGTTAATGCTTCATAGGTACCTATGAGTGTTTTCCTTTTGTGATCTTGTGTAAACGTGGTGTTTAAACAAGATTGCGGACCATCATCGTTAAGTTCGATAAACCTAGCTGGCTTTTCATATGTTTTCATATTGCTTTGGTTAGTTTATAAGCTTTGCAATGCGCTTAATTTTTCTTGTGCTATAAGAGTTATTGATTTAAGGATAGACATGGTGTTTTAACCCTAGATTTATAAACCTTTATGGCTATAGAGAAATTCGGCAACTTAGTTGTAAACATGGTGTTTAGAACTAGGTGAAAACATTGTCTTTGTTTATATGCTTTCCTATCATGTGCATACACACCTTGCACCACGTACACTCATTAGGTTTTTATTCCTCATTAAACTAATTATTCCACAAGTTAAGAATCTTAGGAGACATTGTTGGATTGTTGGCAATTCTATCTACTCCCAACCGTCACCTTGGGGGTAGAATGTGCGTTTAAAACGTCTTACAGGCAAGATAAAGACTCTCACTACAAGGAAATTGAAGGATGCCTAAGAAGTGATTTGTCTTCTTCTTCCATGACTAGTAAAATGCTAAGCATGGGGGAGACCCTGAATCTTCAACACGGAAGTGCAACATGACACTATGGAAGATAGAATGATAAAGATCGTTAACATCTCCGGATCAATGCGCAAGAAGCCACCAATCTCATCAACATTCTGCATGGTCTCAAAGGGAAAACACTGGATATTTTTGGATATTTAGAAGCCAGATGAAGTTACGATTCCAACAAATCAAGAATCAAAACAATCGGAGGTTCCTACAAGCGGTTATGCCCGAATCACCAAGTGCAACACGTCCTGAAATCAGTTTTGGACAGCACGCAGCGCTGAAGTAAAACAGACATAGCTCCCTTGTTTGAACTCTGTTTTCGATGCATGACCACAAGTTGGAAAGGTAATTTCATAAACTTTTCAATAGAGCTATATTTCGATATATGTTCTGTTCTGGACAGAGGGGGAAATCCATGAAAAAGAGACAGGAAGGAGATGATGAGAACAAGAAAGAGGAGATGGTGATGACAACATTGAAGAGAAGGGTGACCAATGACTCCATTAAGCATACAAGATTAAATTCAGAAGTTTAGGAGCATTGATAAATCAAGACAAAAGCAAAAGCCACATCGATACATGGAGATGTCGGAAGAAGGCAACGAAGAATTACAAAGGATGGTAACATCTCCATGGACCTTCTCTTTTCCAAACACAAATGCTTGTAAGTATGCCTTCAACATCAACTAGGTGCAACCTTTTGTTTTTCTCTTCAAACAATAACATGGCTACTAGGAGGACAACCTAGGTTTCTTTTTACTTTCAATAGATAAGCATGACCATGTGTTCACCTCGATGTTCTATATTGCCTATGCTTACGGAAAGATGATGAAAGTTGCCGCTTTGTTTTACCTACATGAAGTTATACATGTCTTGGCTAATTGCTCTCTATAATATGATTTGAAATTAATTTAAATACCGACTCTTTTATTTGTAGAGGTGAAATGACTATGCTCTAGACCCACATACATATCTTTGCTCTTTGATTTAAGTTTATGGATAGCCGGATAACTTGTTGTTTTATGAAAACTTAACTTTTATGCTATCTACATATTGTGATGCTCTTGCAAAGTTCTACCTACCAAAGCCATATACATATATGTTTTATGATAACAAAACCCGTAGATTGCAAACATATGTTTTGATGAGTTGGATTAGGATTGATTTCTATGGTTAGAGACTAAGAAGCTGGTCATTCCTTTGTGTAACTTTTCATGCTAGCCTTTTTGTTCATGCATTGTGTGTTTTCACATCGAAAATTCCACAAACTTCGCTAGGCATCCACCCTAAACCAAAAACATCTTTTTGTGATCACCTCCTTGTCCACAACCCAATTTGAGTATGGAGTAAAATTCTCGATGGAGATTCAAATATTCCGCAAGATTATGGAATTTATACTTACTTTAGCAGTCATTTCCTCTCTCTTTTATGCTCGAGGACGAGCATCGTTCAAGCATGGGGGAGAAGTCATTCTCTGACACAAATGCTATGTAAGTATTATGTTGTAAAAAGTTTTGAGGAGCAAAAAAAAGAAAAAAAAGAAGAAAAAAATGAAAAATGAAAAAATATGATAAGAAGAAAAGAAAAGTAAGAAAAATAGGAAGAATAAAGTGAAAAAAAGAAAGAGAGAAAAATGAGAAGGAAATAAAGTAAAGAAAAAAATAAAGATGCTCCTCGGTTCTTTTTGCTTCATAAGTTCTCAAGTGCCTTGATGACAAATCCACACTCAAATCTTCCAACCATGTGCAATCCGATAACGAGGACTTCACTCGTGCCTCGGGATAATCCATTTGCCACTTGCACAAGTCCACTTATCTAAATGTGTGTGTTTCGTCCCTCTCTCTTTCCAACATATATTTTCCATGGCCTTTTTGACGAGTCTCAATAATTCCAATAGATCTCTCTCTTAATTTGACAATATTTCGGATGTATGTTTTGCTAGGATTGTTTTTAACCTTCCAAGCTCCACATAAGTCTTCCACTATCACATATGAGTAGAGTAGGTTGAAAATAATCTAGTATAGGCTTGAGTGACTTGATGAGATGAGTGTTCCATGAGCTCTTGCAAGAGATTTTCACTTATGTTGGATATGCATCTTTTTGAAAATCTTCCATGTGACAAGGTAATGGTTTGAAGTTCACTTAAGTTTGAGAGCATTATGTTAAATGTGGCTTGTTCTTTATGTTAGTCTATCTTCCATAATGAAAAAGAAGTCGGTCACAACTTGAACTTTAAAAATAAATTTTTAAGAGAGAGCAATTTGTCTCGTCATGAATGACTAAGTGCAGGGACAACGTTGGAAGGCAACACTAATTTCCCTTTTAAGCAAGGATTACTTACTCGAGGACGAGCAAGGTTTAAGCATGGGGGATATGTTGACGGTGAATTTCCATCAACCTAGAGTACTTGTTATACATTGGTTTCGATTATGATTTGCAACTAACTCGCCACTAGGCATACTAATGATCTAACAAGTTCACACTTGCATGTCGATTTTGGAGTTTGTTGTTTTCGCAGAAATCTACGCTAATGAGGAGACTTTCGGGATAAGTTCACCAAGCATTTTGGAAGAAGATCATGAAGCCCGACAAGAGTCAAGACACACGATGAACATGACTCCAAATGACCCGAGGACCGAAGCGTCAACGTGCAAATCTTCAGGGACTCAACCAGAAAACAGCGAAGCTTGCATAACAAGGATTCAAGCCTTAACCGTGAAGGAAACGACGTCAAAGGCCCACATGCAAGTGCACACGAATAAGGGATCACGCGAGAAGCAACCGGGGAGGAAACCGGGGCCGAACCGGGCTGAAGTGGGTCCGGGCCGGCCGGCTCGGGCCGACCGGCCCAGCCCACTCTGGGGTCGGTTCGGTCCCCCCTTTGCCCTAGGTCTTTGTCTATTTATTGCCTCCACCGCCGTCGACCGCCACATCGAACAAATCATCCTACCAACGCCAATCACCAGAAAACCGCCGCCGCAAGATGAGGGAGAGAGTTAGATGAGCTCGTCGCAAGGATCAACGCCGGCGGAGAGAAGGAAGCAAGAGGAGGACTCCAAGCCGCTGGCCTAGGGGTGTTCCCAAGCTCCATCGCCGCCATCTTCATCGACGACGTTCTCTCGGAGTCTCCATCACCCCTATGTGCTTCAATCCGTGTAAGATGATGGGGTAATGTCTCCGTTCATCCCTAGGATTAGATGGATACATGCTATGTGATCTCTACTTGATTCGTGGTTTCAATCTATTGTTTTCATGTTGATGATGCTTTGATGATTAAGGTTGGCCACCGTGTTTTTCGGGTGTATGATATCCGCTACTCCCATAGATTCCATCAACATACCGTGTCCATCATAGGTCTAGTCACGAATACCTTCGCGTAGTGACGAAGACGAGAGGAGGGAAAGGGCGAAACCGTGGTCACAACCCCCCGCAGATCGGTTTACCGCTTTCGTGTAGTAGATGCATACCATGTTATCCTAGATCCTAGGGAGGGAACGCTTATCTTTCTTACTCACTCTCTTGTGTTCACCCCTTTATCATCTAGTTTAACCCTAGATTTGTTTGATAAACTTAACTTAGATTAACTTAGGTTAGATTGTCTTTACTTTTAGATTAATACTCTCTTTAAAGGTTTCCTTAGTCAACTAGGTTAGTACTTGGTTAAGCGCTAGTAATCCCCTTGCTCCGCGGATTGACAAGAACCTTGGGAATCCCATGGTGAAAAAGGTGTAGGTCCGTACGCTTGCGGATCGTAGGTGGATACGAGTTTTATCCGTCAACAGCATGCAGTCGCTCTGATACCAGCTGTGACAACCCGCCCAGGAAAATACCGTACTATCGCCTAAGACCGATCCACTTTGGTCATTAAGCAATAGTAAATTATCATCCTGTCGTTGGTTGTCGGGTTAATGCCCGGTAAATCACTTGGACATCAAACAGAGGATCGACACATGCATTAAAACTCACGCGAAGGCGAGTCCAGAGTACAACACGAGTTAACATAATTTATTACAAACCATTGTTCATGACCTGGAGTAAAGGTTCAGAGTTTGAAAACCGCGGAAATAAAATGAACTAGCACAACGGTAGACATCACAGGAGGCCATCCGCGATGTCATCACTTGTCGTCACCCATCCGGTCAATCACACCTGCAACAACAATATTAAAGCAAGGTTGAGTATACTAATACTCAGCAAGACTTAACCGTCGGGTGATAACTACATCACCAAACTCTAGACATGGAAGGCTTTTGGCCGGTGGAGTTCCTTTTGCTAAACAGCTACCAAGGGTAGATCCTTACTTTCAAATTTTTAGCACAAGTTCTAGTTGATTACCATTTCTAAGTGTGCCATCTAATTCAATCATGAATTGGACAAGCAATTAATTCATACAACAATATTTCTCGAGTTCCATCATTATGGGATATCATGGACATTTGATTAAGCAGTCTCGGATAACGGTGAGAGGCCGACAATCGATTAATTTAAACCTTGCAAGGTAAACCCAAACACACGGTAGGCTGCCCACAAAGGAACAACTTTCCCAGGCCGTTTCCAAAAATCCTCGGGTTGGGATCGAATCTTACAATCCCCGGGTGCAAGGTTAGCTGGTATACCCCGCAAAGTATCCAGTCTCACACAATACACCCCCTTCCCGGTAGCTAGCCGGTAAGGCGATTTCTCAAGAGTAGTAATGGTAGGATCCCTTGCCGCCTCATTAAGGTACTAGGCTTACCGGTCCCATACCCGGCGAATGTTTAGTACGTTCAAAAGCTTAGCCCACGAAAGCCAATGGACCGGAGCCCAATCCCATGCTCTTACCACATGAGCAATCCATTTAAGGATATCTTATGATTCCTACATAAGAACCTATTCTCGTGAGTGACGAACATCACTCGACTTCTATCGATCCTATAGCATAGCAGCTATCGACCTAGCAGACTAGTGATAGAGCATAGGTACCTAAGGATCATGAATCTAGGGTTTCAATTCAACTCCTGAAACGTAAACACACAATCATAGCAAACATAATTGCATAATTTTAAAAGACGGAGTTAATGATCCGGGGCTTGCCTTCACTGGCAAGGTTGGCCTTGGACCCTTCTGGACTTGGGTCCAGGTCTTGAGCTACGTTCACGCACGGCAGCTCTTTGTCGGCACCTTTGTTTCCTCCTTCCGGCACGAGCGTACGTCTACTGGCGGGAGGATCTACACGAAGATGCAAATGCAAGATTTACCCGACGATTTTTAATTTAATTGACCACAACCTTAATTGACAATCAAGGGTGTATTTGTTGGACACATTCACCTAGATAAGAATACATTTAGCATACTCTTCCAAAAAGGAACAATTTGCAACTCTTTACTAAATATTCTTTTTTATGGTGACTGTGTACATCTATATGTAAATAATTTAATTGAAATTCACAAACAGTAGTGGGTAGGTGCATTTAGCTTTTTAAATTGATTTACAACCACACACGAGTTAGCAAGGGTGGTTTGGTGATTTTTCCCATTAAATGACTATTAAGCCTTTACTTGCCTTCATAGCTTTTATTCACGAAATTAATTAAGAAAATTCAGTGGAAGGGTGTGTTACCCTCTAAACACCTATAACAAGCCACTGGACACACATGCGAGCTTTGGATAGCTAGAAATTAATTACTTTTGAAAAAGACAAAAGCTAGCTAGATGGACAAGGTAAATACACACAAAATAAATACTCGACAAAAAGATCCTAACTTTCTCACACATGTTATATGGTCCAAAACTAGCCTAGTGGTGCAGCACATACACCTAGGGCTATTGTGAAACTTGAGTTATGAAATTTTAAAGAAAAACAAGAATAATTCAAGAATAAATATTTCTGGTAATTATAAAACTGTTATTAATTAACCAGAGGTGGGTTTTGGCATTAAAAGACAGTGTGCAAAAGTTGGTTGCAAAAACATAATTATTTTTAGCTAGAAAAATCATTTATGCGAATCCGCGTAAAATGGAAAAAACATTTTTATAAAAAGATTTACATCATAACTTTGTGCAATTTTCGGCATAGGAGCTAGTCATGACCTAACACACAACATATCGAAAAATTAGATACAGAGGATTTATATATTTTGAGATATTGCAGATTTAGGGTTTTCACATTTGTATTTTTCATGCAAAAATTAACAGGAATTAGCTCGGGCAAGAATAACAAAAGTTGTAGGATATTTCACCATGAATCCAACAAAATCTGTTTTGCATTTTTCTGATTTTTCTATGATTTTCTACGCAATTTACAAGAAATAGCAAGAACACTTTTACTATTTTAGATCCACTTTACGGCAGGGACCCTGGAAAGAAAGGGAATCTTACCCAAATGCCCCTGGTTTGCACTCAGGCCCTCAGAAAGAGTATGTCTTTCGCAATGTGACCCTTGGGTGGCCGGCCGGCGTGGAGGAGCAAAATCCGGCGAGCTCGCCGGTGCTCGCGGCCGTGGAAGGACAGGAGAACGGTCTACGGCCTACTAGGGGTTCGGTTTGGGGCTCGATTGGGGGCGTGGGATTGCCGGCGAGCCCACCCGGCGGAGCTGCGGTTCGGCGGCTGCGACGGCTCGGTGTCCGTGACGAAGGGGGCACGGCTGGACCTACTAGCAATACCGGGAGTACCAGTGAGTGCTAAGGACGGTTTAAGGACGGTTGGTAGCGGTGGAGAGGCCGGAGGTGGCGGCGCCCATGTTTGCTGGGACGGCGGGCACATCGCTCGCGCCGGTGAGGGCAACCGCGCCCTTTATAGCCGACCTGTGCGCTGGCTCATGTCCTGCGGGCCGAAGGGATGCGCCTCGGGAGCACGCGTGCCAGCGGCAGCGGACGGACCGCAGGGCAAACCGGAAGACCGTACGGCGGCGCGGCGTTCTAGACGACCTTGGCATGCGCGCGGTGTGGGGAAGGGGCGGCCTTGGGGAGCGGACCCTTGGGCGGCGTGCGCGCGCGGCCATCGAGGCGGAGGGGCGCGGCGCGAGGCGGGTGGCGCGCGGCGGCGGCGGGTGCCGGCGCGGCGGCGTGCTCCGGGCCCGCGCGCGGCGCGACGTGGCGCGCGGGGAGCGTGTCCGCGGCGGTCTCACGCTAATTCGAGGTGCCTCTGTTCGACGCGTTAAATCTTCAAAAATTTGTACAAAAGTGCTCCAAGTGGTGAATAGGAAGTTGTAGATCTCACTACCCTCTACAACTTTCACAAAGGCCGTCTAGTGTTTTTCTCAACGGATTTTGCAGGAACGTCGTGCCAACATTGAATGCCGGCATGTTCTGCTAAACAGAGGTACTTGTCGATCGATCGAGTTTTCACCAATTTCCACCCAAAATTTGAAATGCCAATCTACATGAAAGTTGTGTCCTTCAACGAGATGGACAACTTTCATAAAGGTAGATTTTGAAGTGTTTAGGTGAATTTTGGAGAACGCAGCAAAAGTTCCGGACGACATTCGCTGACGTCAACGGTTAAGCCGGTTTTGACCGTGTCTTTGGCCAAGGGTCCACTACGGTTGTGTGTAGGCTTGGTCAAGGGGTTCAATAGGGTTCATTGGCGAGGTTTTCGGGGTGATGACCCAGGTTGACCTAGGTTTGACCGATGTTTGACCGGTTTGACTCGGCTGATCCGGTCATTAGCGTTAATGACGGTAATTAAAAACCTGGGGCGTCACAGCGTTGCCTTCGATGACGAGGCAGACGGCTGGAGCGGTGGAAGTCGCCGGCATCGAGCCAAAGCAGATGTCGACAGGGTTGGCGAGGAAGTCCGCCATGCTCTCCGGGAAGATGACACCGTTGGTCGAAGCCATCGAGTTGCACGAAGAACCTTGACTCATCCCCTACCTAGCGCACCAACTTTCAGATGGTGAGATCTGGACAGCCCACAGGGGTGTTAATCCTTGTGGTTTATTTGGTCTAAGGCTAAGAACTCGAAGGTCGCACACGAGTACGCGGAACACAGAGAACACGACGAGTTTATACTGGTCGGGCCTCCGGAGAGTAATACCCTACGTCCAGTTGTCGGTGTAGATCGCTAGAGGGTTGGTCGAGATGATGTTACAAGGGGATCGCCTCGTCCGTCTTATATTGGACAGCGGATGAGGTCGATTCCCAGACTCTTGGTCGGTTACGACCAGAAGACCTATGTCTACGTTACACATCTTGCCATATCCCGTCGATCTGCTTTAGGCGAAGTCCACCGAGGTCTTGTCTTGTCTTGTACGCCAAGTCTTGAGGTCGTGTTGGATTAGGTCGTCTGGGGGGATCTTCTGGAAGGTCTTCAGGAGGTCGTGTGGGCTGCCAACTAGGTCGGTTGGACCCAGTGACAAGTCGGTAGGTCTTCTAGTAGGCCGGACCCACTTGTCGGGGACGGCCATGAGCCTGGTCGGTGGGGACCCAGGGGTACCCATGTCTCACACTTGCATTAACCTGTTTTTTGATAGTCAAAGTGCAATTTATCTTACTAAAGATCCATGCTAGGACAAAGCACATTGAGATCAAGTACCATTATGTTCGATATGAGATCGAAAAGGGTAAGCTAAAGGTATGCAAGATAAGCACTCATAATAATCCAGCTGATATGTTGACAAAGCCAGTTCCTGTTGCTAAGTTTGAGCTTTGCTCAGGCTTAGTTGGTATTATTAATTAGCCCAAGAGGCTGTTTGGCGCTAGAAGTTTTTTGTTGTTTTCTTGTGATGTGTTCAGGATGAAGGTTCTTTTGTGATGCTACAAGAAGAGATTTGTCTCAAGGCGGAGTTTTGTTGATTGATGATCCAAATTCATTGCAAAGAGGCTGGCTAACTTCTGACGAAGCGTAGTGGAGGCCCGCCGGGGGCTAAGGTCGGAGTGGAGTGGGTCATTTAAACCCGTTAGGGTTTTCCATTGGAGATTGATTCAATTCTACTTCTTGTAAGCCGCCGCCATAGGCGTTTGTAACCGGACTCCGATCATAGTGAAGTTGCTTGTTGGCTGGCGCCCGTGGTTTTTCCCTCTCGTGTTGGGAGGGTTTTTCACGTTAAATCTCGTGTCTCCTTGTGGTTTGATCTCTTTACTTCTCGTCGTTTTTCGCCATCGTTTATAACACCTGGCCACGCTGCGGGTGGCGGCGGTGAGCGCAGGGCCGCCGGAGTCCACCGGCCTCGCCGAGTTGGTCATCGCCCTGTCGGTGCACCACGAGTCGGCGCACGTGTGCGGCCTCGCGGGCGACGTCGTGCGCCAGTGGACGGCCGTCGCCGAGGCCGCTCTCGTCAGAGCCCTACGATTCATGGAGGTTGTCAACAAGCACACCAAGGAGCCTCAGATCATACGCGGGAGTGCCGCCGCCGTCGCTGCTAAACGCGCACGAGGGCGCGGATGCGATGCTCGCGACGTCGCCGACAAAGACAAGGGGAGGTACGCGCCGCCGGCGAAGATGAAGATGGCTATTGAGCCGTCCAATGGAAGTGTGGCAGTGAAGGTCGCAGCACCGTTGCTGAACAAGCAGTCTATTGGCAAGATGGAAAAGAAGGCTCGAGCACCCGCCGGCGGCAATCGTGTCCAGACTAGCGAGGAGATGATGGCGTTAACCAAGCGCAAGCTTCGCAAGGGCTACCAACAGGTGGAGGATGCGAATGTTAGTTTAATCTTGTTGGTTTTGCATTAGCAGCATGTTTAGTTTTGTGCATGTGTCAGGTTAGCATGTAATAGGCTAACACACGGTGAAGAGGAACACACAGAGCTACACGGCAGCACACAACTATGCCTTTTTCTCTTGTTTAACTTAACTCAAACTGAATACATGGACTGACATTTAAACACACACTAGCTAATCACTTCCTGGTCATTCCTTGCGACGTGCGCTACTCGCCGCAGGAACCGGACGCATAACCAGATAATACCTAAACTAATGCATCTGAATGCAAGACACTGACACACATGGTGAGCCACAACGGCCACCTCTTCACTCACCTATCTATCCGGGAGTGCAGGACACACATCTCGGCATGCCCTGGACCGCTTCTTCCTCCTAGATATACTTCACGACTTGGCCAATCTGCTGGCCGCAATTCCCTGCATGGCTGACCCGTGAACACCTGCATGCACTCATCTCCTGGCCAAGCAATCAGCTCACTACTCACTTCTGATTTGCCCACAATGCCATGCAGCACGCACTCTTCACATGGACTAGCCTATTACATGCTAACCTGACACATGCACAGAACTACCATGCTGCTAATGCAAAACCAATAAGATTAAACTAACATTCACCCCCTAATCTTTTTGTCATTATTTTCATCACCTTCTTGCCATCGATCAGAGCAATGTTGGCTCATCATCAACTTCTGCCAGGATGAGATGGGCCTCTTCCTTCTTCTTCAGCTCATCGCATTTATTCTCCCAAGAGTAATGCCATACCTTTGGCAGTTGTAGCAGCGCACTTTGGCCTTGCCAAAAGTGCTGCTCTTCTTGCCAAAGGCTCTGCCAGCACCAGCACCTGAAACACCAGCAGAAAAAAGCTGATGCTCCTCACGTCGTACTTCATTCTTGCGAATCCTCTCCTCGTACGCCTTGAGGCGGCCAATTGCCTCATCGAACAGCATCTTGTCCAAGTGTAAGTGCAATCAAGCCCTAAGTGAGTTTTGGTGAATTAAGTGACAACTTGATTAAAACACTAACACTCTTGTGAAGCATATGAGCAGGTCATTGATTATTGATAAATGATATTTATGTGTAAATTCATGCATTTGGCTCATACTGCGAATAAGACAAGGGTGGATCATGAAAATATTCTTGGAATAATTATAAGCATGCTAAGAGTGAATGTCATGATAAAGAAAGAATGTTCTTCCCATTGGACTTTACATAAAGCATACAACAAGTGATCCTAAGCTAAAGAAAAGCAAATATAAAGGCATGATTATATGTGATGATTGGTTGGCCTTTCTATGTTGGGCAAAGCACAATATGAAGAAAGGTGAAGCTTTTGGTATAATAATGGGAGAATTAAATCAAAGTTGAATATGGCATCAAGGGATTTCACAACCGACACATGATAAAGCTTAATGGTCAATATTGGGAAGTTTATCAAGTAAAACATCAAGGGATTTCACTATTGCTACAAGATGGAACTTGATGACCTAAATAATAAGTTTACCAAGTTCAATATCAAGTGGTTTTCACTCTTACCGTTTGTGAAGATTATTGACTTGTTCAAAGAAGCTTTTTGCGAGACTTCAAGTTGAGTTTTGACAAGGGTCATATGGTTATCTATATTACTTTGGACCTACAATGGAAGTTTGCAAAAGCAAGAATATTTGATATCAATCAAATGACAAACAAATTTAGTGGCATCTCAAATAGGTTTATCTCTATGGTGCAAGACTTGACTCAATTGTGGCAAGGATAAGTGATGAAGAGATCAAGATGGCTAAAACGAGGAACTAAGCTAAGGCTATGGATAGCGACCATAAGTGAAGTAGCTAGGGTGAAGTTGAGAGCATCAAGATTTCAAAGTATCATATCCAAGCCTAGTGAGGAAAGTGATAAATTGCATCTAATGTCATGATTGATACATTGGAGTGGCTTAAGAATTCAAAGTGGTTGATCTCTACTCTATGAAAGAATTCTAAGTCACTAGCTCAAGGTGGACATGCTCAAGCACATGCATATACTTGTTCATCTACAACATGTGCTCAGTTGGTAGACATCATTGGAAGCCCTCGAATCATTGAAGATCAATTACCGGCGTACCTTGGAGGTTCAAGCTCAAGTGAATTAATTAGGGCTTATCTTTTATATTGAGTTTAGGTATGCCGTACTATCAAGAGGGATGAATCATTGGTTGGACAACAAACATCAAAAAGTGCTCAAGTGAAACCTAGAAAGACTAACCCATGAGATCAAAACCTTAGTTGAGCTCTCTGGCCAAAACCGGCCTGACCGGTTTTGGAAACCAGTCTGACCGGTTTGGGCACTGACACCGTCCAACGTATAGTTGGTTTGAAAACCGGTCTGACCGGTTTGGCAAACCGGTCTGACTGGTTTTGTCTGACAGACTAACGGCTAGTTTTGAGTGTGGTGGGTATTTATACCTATGAGCTCCTCTTTGAGGGGCTGCTGGTTCTCCCCACTCCTAACTCCTTCCAGAACCATTGCTAAGATCTTCCCAGCCTCTCTAAGTGAGATTTAAGCCTCTAGTGCCATATCCTTGTGTTGGGTTAAGAGAGTGACTTGTGTGAGAGTTTTAGAGAGCTTTGAGAAGCCTAGTGAGAATCCCACACTTGAGCACCTGCTGATTTCGTTGAAGATCTTTGAAGCATCTTTTACTCTTGGAGCATTTGCTTCTAGACGGCTAGAGGTCGCTTGGAAGCTCCAATCCGAGATTGTGGAAGCTCCAAGAAGTTTGTTTTACCCCTGTGAATCTAGTGGAAACCTTCTCATCTCAAGAGTTTATTCTCTTGACTTGAGATCGAGGTAAAGGGCAAGCCTTGCATGGCGAGTCTATCCTTGTGTGGATACCTCAACAACGTGGGCGTAAGCAGGCCTTAGTGGCGAGCTGAACCACGGGATAAATCCTTGTGTCATTTGTGCTTTTACCTCATATATATCTTGCTTGTTGATTTATCTCTCTATCTAGCATATATCTTGTGCTTCTGCTTCGATCTCTTTGGTGTGCTTGTGTTGTGTGCAGGGACTTCATTGTACTCTTGGAAACCCCTGTGGAAGCCCCACACCAAGTTTGGTTTGTGCTAGAACTCGTAGAGCGGATTCACATATTGTCGGTTCTGTCTGTGTAAAACCGGCCTGACCGGTTTTGGAAACCGGTCTGACCGGTTTCAGTACTGACAGTGGGTTGAATTTTTATAAGTGTGCAGATTCGCCTATTCACCCCCCTCTAGGCGACATCAAGATCCTTTCACCAAGTCCGAGAACTGCTCAATTGCAGCTATCACCTGCAAAAACTTGTTAGGCACGGAGTCGAGCAGCTTCTTGACGAGCTCGGCATCTTCCATGGCTGCACCGAGGTCGCTCAACTTGTTCGCTAGGCCACTGATTTTGCCTGCGAACTCGTCGATGGACTTGGTGTCCTTCATGTGCAAGTCCTTGAAATCACTTTTCAAGGTTTGCACCCGTGCCTTCTTCACTCGATCAACGCCAAGGCACCTCGTCTTCAGGCTCTCCCAAACCTCCTTGGCGGTCTTCTTCTTCGCGATCTGTTGTAGCACATCATCAAGGACAGCTTCGAAGATACACGCTCGTGTGAGCTTGTCCTTCTTCGAATCCCCGGCCGCAGGCTCGATGGCCTCCCACAGACCTTGCGCGTCCATGTTGGCCTCCATCTTGATCACCCAGGTGGAGTAGTTGGTGGTGGTGAGCATCGGGTACGAGAGCGACACGCCGCCTTCCTTCACCGCATGCACCGGGATGATCGACATCTCCTTGAACTGCAAATACTTGGGCATAAACCGGCTCTAGACACCAAATGTTGGAACTCACACAGTCTCACGATGAACTCACGGTGAAGAGGAATACACAGAACTACACGACAGCACACAACTATGCCTTTAGCGACGTGTGTGTGTTTAAATATCAGTCCATGTCAGTTTGAGTTAAGTTGAACAAGAGAAAAAGGCATAGTTGTGTGCTGCCATGTAGCTCTGTGTGTTCCTCTTCACCGTGAGTTCAACGTGAGATTGTGTGAGTTCCAACATTTGGTATCTAGAGCCAGTTTATGCCCAAGTATTTGCAGTTCAAGGAGATGTCGATCATCCCGGCGCATGCGGTGAAGGAGGGCGGCGTGTCACTCTCGTACCCGATGCGCCGGGATGATCGACATCTCCTTGAACTACAAATACTTGGGCATAAACCGGCTCTGGTACCAAATCAGAAGTGAGCAGTGAGCTGATTGCCTGGCCAGGAGATGAGTGCATGCAGGTGTTCACGGGTCAGCGATGCAGGGAATTGCGGCCAGCAGATTGGCCAAGTCGTGAAGCATATCCAGGAGGAAGTAACGGTCCAGGGCATGCATAGATGCGCGGCCTGCACTCCCGGATAGATAGGCGAGTGAAGAGGTAGCCGTTATGGTCTTGCATTCAGATGCATTAGTTTAGGCATTATCTGGTTATGCGTCCGGTTCCTGCGGCAAGTAGCGCACGTCGCAAGGAATGACCAGGAAGTGATTAGCTAGTGTGTGTGTTTAAATACCAGTGCCTGTATTCAGTTTGAGTTAAGTTGAACAAGAGAAAAAGGCATAGTTGTGCGCTGCTGTGTAGCTCTGTGTGTTCCTCTTCACCGTGAGTTCATCGTGAGATTGTGTGAGTTCCAACAGCGAAGCGTCAACGGAAGATTCAGTACACCGAAGAAGATGTCGGAGCAGAGGCAGAAGATGATGCATCCAATCCAATCTTGCGGGAGAGAAGCAAGATGAGATGCGGGAGTTCCTCGGTCGTGAGACGTTCTCTGCTCCCCTCTCTTCAGAGAATTTAGGGCTCTGTTTTGGTGTATCAACGTGATTCGTTTCCATATGTGATCGTCAACAGATTGCTGCAAAGAACTATTATTGCTCTGTTCTGTATGTAGTATCAATTAAAGGAAATTGTTTTTCATGTTGCTAATGAAGAAACGAAATTATTTTGTCCATATGATGTGTCATGTTGGGAACATTCTGCTTTTCTGAATTTGATTTATGAAATCTCTAACTCAGACTTCAAATTGTCTTCATCTACAAATGTAAAACAAGAACAATGAGCATCATGACAATCACAAAAGCATAAACGGTTCCGCAAGTACACTGTACCATCGTCAAGAATCTTGTGTCCACTGATACACTGAATTATGTATCCTAGCTTGGACTTCAGTTTTTCTGTAATCCAACTCGCTCGTCTATGTGATCGTTAGTACACTGCATCAACTTGTACTTGTATAACAGAATGACGACGACGACAATCACAAGCAGCAGCAACTAAAAAAACACTACAATACACTGATCATGACAGCCCCCTCATGGAGCAACCCATGCACCTTGGAATAGCTGGCTCACTGTTTTTCCCAGTATCCATTCCAAATCTGATGGTGAAATAGATATCTTGCCCGCAACATGAGAGACAGCATCCTTTGCTCCTTTGTAGCCACATTCAGGAACAACATAGGGGAAATCACTGCAGACAAGTTCAGGACATAATCAACCCACGGAAGTGTGTATTTCCACAAGGTGAAGAGATTATTTGATTTCTGTATCCCATAGCAGATTGCAACAATTGTGATTTCAACAAATTCGCTGATCCAAAACTTCAGAGCATGCTATTAGTTGACTGAGGGCACTGTTAGAGTCTATGACCAATTGAAACTATCAATGGGTATGCGAATTCACCTTCCCCACATTATTCGATTGGCTCCATAGATAGATATAACACGGGAAAGAAGTTGAGCAGTGTCCTCATATGGATATGCTTCTCTTGAGATGCGGAAAAGAGCACTGTATTTGACATAAACCTGTTCAAGTAATGCAACATGGCATTAGAGCAAGTATACTGTTACATAAGCAGAAGGAATGAAATTAACTGCACAACTTCTACTACAATCTCAGTAGGGGCTCTGCCCCTCCTGTGCTTTCAAAAAAAAAACTTCTACTACAGTCTGGCACTTAATTGATGATGCCATTACTTGACAATAATAAATCAGGTTAAGTATTGCCCCTCACAAAATAGTGCTACTGTCCCCGGATCTCTGACAACAAAAACCTGAGGGTGCTAATGTCAGCTGGTACTCAAAAAAGTTCATTTGCACAATAAAAACTGTTTCTTTCTATGACCACATTGATCTGCCAATGGACAAAATAAAGAGGTTTCGGAGATTACCTGTGGGAATCTGGATAAGTTCAGAAAGGATGAGAATGTCTTCTCTTCTTCATCGTTCCTGTATTGCAATGTAATATAAGCTACTACAGGCTATAGCTTCACATAACTACATTCACACAGACTATGAACAAGCTAAAACGTAAGTTTACGTTGGTGGCTTGCAGAAAGCCATATGATCAAGAATAACAGTAGTTTCAGGATAATCCCTACAGAGCTCTTCTATTTCCAAAATATATAGACCAATTCCCTGCATAAACAAGAACAACAAAAAATAATTATATAATTTTGACTTTGTAACAAAGAGCGTAAGTAAGTCCCCATTAGTTTATATTCAAGGATCCAGTTCATACAATTTTGTTTTGCAAAAAAGATGTAGCCAGGATTTTCGTAAAGCTCGTATAACAAGTGACTTGTGTAATTACCACGGCCAAAATTTTGCATTTGTCTGGATTATTAGTTTCCACAACTCTTCTGGCTCTAGGATGGCACAACCTGAGAATATATAATATATGAATCTTGTTCGAATGTGAGCCCTTCTTCTCCTCTTTACAATGCGAACATATTGCTAAATTATTCTTGCTGTCGGAATCCCAAAGTCCAATAGTAACTGCACATACATCTAATAAAGGAATGCATTTTTTACCTTCATCACCATTATTCCAACTGGCGCTCCCAGTTCCCCAGCCTTAGCAAACAATGACCTTCCAATCTCATTAGTCATCTATTCATTTGAGACATTTTGTGTTTTCAGGCCACTGATCATAATCCATAAATAAAAATTAAGAAGTAGTGGGAAAATTATGTTCAGTACCTTTTGACCTGATGGCCATAAATTTGGGTTGAACCGGACAGCACGGTATTTTTCCTGGTGAGAACGAAGGGATTGCATATTAGAAAATACAAGATTGAATCATTCCTTTTTCGTTCAAGAAAACTCTCTGAGGTTTACTTGTACAATCAGATGTTCAAGCTGTTTAATCCCACTACCATCATCTGCAGGATTCGCAAGGCAGCAACCAATGAATTTGGATGGGTATTTCTTTAACACGCTACAGGAAAAAAATGAAATACCATGGTCTTACTGATACGACTAATTCAAGTGGTTTCAGGTTGGAATAGACAGACTCAAGAAAAGGCTTAATTACCTAGTTACCAACGAATGATCAAACATATGATTAATAGGTTGGATAATGAGAGCTCCGTCCACTCCAGCTTCATCCATGCACTACATAAAGAGGAAAATTTTCAAACCAGTTCACTAATCAGCACTGCCACATGCATCATGCATTGTGTGTCTCAAGTTCTCAACAAGAGCCTAAATGACAAGTAATGGTGGGTTAGTTGGACCAAATAACACAAAATGCAGACTCAAACTTAAATTTTCAAACGCAAGCTTGAATCATTTGATTCAACTGATATAACAAGTTAACAACGGGGTACAGGAGGAAATACCGCTACGACTGCAATTAGGTCGGTAGGCCACCACATGTTCAGAAACATAGACTAAACAAATAACCCACCAGCTGTTCCAATTCCGTAGAATTTCGCATGGACTGATGGACACAATGCATAATAGATGTTTACCTACTAATCTATCACTAGTACGGGCACAATTATATGCTACAAGGGTCAAAGGTAACTGCAAGCGCAGATGAGTTGCGGCATTTCTAAATTCCTCTTAAATTACCTCGAGCAAGAAGTCGGCGTCGCCCCGGAGTGTGGGCTCCTGGCCGGGGAAGTAAGAGTACCCCTCACTGGCCTGCGCGGACAGAGTCAAAGATCACAACCACCGCGAAGTGCGAAGAATTACCCAATATCCACACCCCGTTCTGGAGGCGGAAACTGGCTTGCGCGCGTCGCCCGCTTTCTCACCTGCTGCGGCGAGGCCCAGACATGGAGGTGGGAGTCCACGACCTTGCAGGAGGAAGAGGCGGAGCCACTGCTCGGCGAAGAAGAAGCGGCCATGGCGGCGGCAATGGTGGTGGAGAGGAGCAGCGGTCTCCTTGTTGTTGGGGTTCGGGAGGAGAGGAGGACGCGGGAGGCGGTGGTGGTGGCGAGGGGGGATAGGAACCGGCGGAACGGAGCAGCCGCTGCTGACGATGACGGTGAAGCCATCATCGGAGCGGAGCCGACGAGTGGCTTTGGCTGCTGCCACCTGGCAGCTTGCCACTGCATGCTGTTAGATATATGGACCTGGCCCGAATAAATAATTCTGAATAAATCTCAAAGGCCCATTAGCATTACTCATTGTGGTGCCGCCGCCGCCAAGACTCCAGCCCGATCATTGGCGTGCACCAGCGACCGGGCGAGCAGGTCTCCGGAACCGTCGGCTTTGCGATTCTGCACCGGAAGAAGGCGAATAAGGTTTTTGGGAAGCGCTCTCCGCGCGACTGCTCCCAAATAACTACTTCATCTGCTTCTTGGTGCCTACTGTACGACTACTTGCTGGCGGTTATTCGAGGGACTACATTGCGTACATCTTCCTACATCGACTTTGTACGACTACATCGACTGAGGTCCTCCCACGATTAGTATGGCTAATCCAGAGGATAACGGTGCATCGGTTGCCTCCGGCAACCGCCCCGCCTTTGGGTACACTCTCATCTCGCTGTGGTTTATTTGTTCATCATGATCAATCTGGCTTATCTGTCTAGTGTACGAATCGTGCTTACACTAGTTGCTTTGATATGTGATTTGAGTTTTCTACACATACTTAATCTAGTTGCCCAGTTCGTCATGATTTATATTCTGGTTTTAATCTGGAAATTGCCTAATATTCCAACAATCCAAAAACCTTATAATAGGTCTTTTCCGGTACCTATGGCTAGTTTTGTTGATGCACTGAGGCCGGAGAAATTCACTGGTGTGCACTTTAAGAGGTGGTCTGTTAAGATCACAGATTGGCTTACTGCCATGGAAGTTTTGTGGGTCAAAGATGGCTTACTCGAGGGAGACATCTCTGATAAACAGCAGAGTAAACTCCAGAAAGCCTATGATATCTTTGTGGGAGTTGTACGTAATGTGCTTTTGAATCATCTGTTTGATTCAATGATGCATATACGAGACACAAATCCTTTATGGGATCATAACATCCACTTTGTCCAGAGAAATTTCAAAGGCAAGAACAAAGGAAAGGGGAATCAACAGTCTTTCAATGCCAAAGCAAGTACTACCTTTAAGAAGAAGAAGAAAAATATGTCTGAGATGTCTTGTTTCACTTGTGGTGAACTAGAACATTTTGCTAAGGATTGTCCAAAGCATGCAGACTGTAAAGAGAAGAAGGTCAACCTCATGACTGCAACCAATGCCGATGATGGGTATGGTAGTATTCCTACCGTACTTTCGGTGTTTCAATCACCTAGTTGGTGGCTTGATACGGGTGCTAATATTCATGTGTGTGCTGATGTCTCTTTATTTTCTTGTTACCAATTGCTTCAAGGTTCTTCCGTTCTAATGGGGAACGAGTCACATGCTTGTGTTCGTGGTGTTGGTACGGTAGATCTGAAGTTTACTTCGGGCAAGATCGTGCAGCTGAAGAACGTGCAGCATGTCCCTAGTATTCGCAAGAATCTTGTTAGCGTTTCTCTTTTATTAAGAGATGGTTTTAAGGTAGTGTTAGAGTCCAATAAAGTAGTTATGTCTAAGCATGGACAATTTATTGGTAAAGTCTATGATTGCGGAGGCTTGTTCCGCCTAAGTTTAGCAGATTTTTGTAATAAGTCAGTCAATCATATTTGTGGCACAATTAATGATAATTCAAGTGTTTGACATTTTCGTTTATGTCATGTGAATTTTGGTTTGATGTCACATTTATCTAGCTTGCGGTTAATACCATATTTCATTATTGCCAAAGGTTCTAAGTGCCATAGTTGTGTGCAATCTAAGCAACCTCGAAAGCCTCACAAGGCAGTAGAGGAGGGACACTTGGCACCTCTAGAACTCATTCATTCTGATCTATGTGAGATGAATGGTGTGTTGACTAAGGGTGAAAATAGATATTTCATGACGTTAATTGATGATGCTTCTAGATATTGCTATGTTTACTTGTTGAAAACTAAAGATGAAGCTTTAGATTACTTTAAAATCTTTAAGGCTGAGGCAAAAAATCAACTAGAAAGAAAGATTAAACGTCTAAGGTCAGATCGTGGTGGAGAATATTTTCCTATATCATTTGATATGTTTTGTGCGGAACATGGTATTATTCACGAGAGGACACCTCCCTATTCTCCTGAATCCAACGGGACTGCCGAGAGGAAAACCCGCACATTGACTGACTTGGTGAATGCCATGTTGAATACTGTTGGTTTATCTAAGGCATGGTGGGGGGAAGCTATATTGACTGATAGTCATGTCCTGAATAGAATTCCGAACAAAAGTAAAGAGACAACACCATATGAGATATGGGTTGGAAGGAAACCATCACTTTCATATTTGCACACGTGGGGATGCTTGGCGAAAGTCAATGTTTCAATTACTAAGAAGCGTAAGCTTGGACCAAA
Organism: Cenchrus americanus; assembly: GCA_947561735.1. NCBI lineage: Eukaryota > Viridiplantae > Streptophyta > Magnoliopsida > Poales > Poaceae > Cenchrus > Cenchrus americanus. The sequence goes on along the minus strand of OX387241.1, from coordinate 218,132,934 downwards.
GACTGTTGATTGTGTCTTTCTAGGATATGCTCACAATAGCATTGCTTATAGATTTTTAATAGTAAAATCTGAAGTTTATGATATGCATGTTGATACAATTTTTGAATCTCGTGATGCTACATTTTTTGAGAATATTTTTTCCAATGAAAGATATGCGTAGTAATGCTAAATTTTCCACTGAAATAGCTCCTGATAATACTATACCTATCGAGTCTCCTATTGAGTCATTTGAGCAAACACTTGAGAAGGATGATAATGAAGTTCCTGTGAGGAACAAGAGACAAAGGATTGCAAAATTTTTTGGTGGTGATTTCATTATGTACCTTGTGGATGATACTCCTACTTCTATTATAGAAGCATATGCATCTCCAGATGCAGATGATTGGAAAGAAGCAGTTCGTAGTGAGATGGACTCGATTCTTTCTAATGGAACTTGGGAGTTATCTGAATTACCATTCGGTTGTAAACCAATTGGTTGTAAGTGGGTGTTCAAAAAGAAGCTTAGGCCTGACGGTACTATTGACAAGTACAAGGCTCGGCTTGTGGCTAAGGGTTATACTCAAAAGGAAGGCGAAGATTTATTTGATACCTACTCACCTGTTGCTACAATGACCACTATTAGAGTACTACTATCCTTGGCTGCCTCATATGGTCTGATCGTCCATCAGATGGATGTGAAAACAGCTTTTCTTAATGGAGAGTTGGATGAGGAGATTTATATGGATCAGCCTGATGGGTTTGTAGTAAAAGGAGAAGAGCAGAAGGTGTGTAAATTATTGAAATCCTTGTATGGCTTGAAACAAGCTCCTAAACAATGGCATGAGAAGTTTGACACTACTTTAACTAGTGCGGGCTATGTCGTTAATGAAGCTGATAGGTGTGTGTATTATCGACATGGTGGGAGTCATTTTGTTATACTATGCTTATATGTAGATGATATTCTAATATTTGGAACAAACATGGATATTATAAATGAAGTCAAGTCATTCTTGTCAAAGAGTTTTGACATGAAAGATCTAGAAGAAGCTGATGTAATTCTAAACATCAAGTTGATTAAGGAAGAGAGTGGGATTACTCTATCACAATCTCACTATGTTGAGAAGGTCTTGAGCCGTTTTGGCTATATGGATAGCAAGGCTTCTCCAACACCTTATGATCCTAGTGTGACATTATGAAAGAACAAGAATGATACCAGAGATCAATTGAGGTACTCTCAAATTGTTGGTTCACTCATGTATCTTGCTAGCGCAACTAGACCAGATATCTCTTTTGCTGTGAGCAAGTTGAGTAGGTACATGTCCAACCCGGTGATGATCATTGGCATGCACTAGAAAGGGTCTTGCGTTATCTTAAAGGTACGATGAGCTATGGGATTCACTATTCCGGGCACCCAGCTGTGCTAGAGGGATATAGTGATGCAAACTGGATTTCTGATATTGATCAAATCTACGCCACTAGTGGGTATGTCTTTACCCTTGGAGGTGGCGCAGTGTCATGGAGGTCTTGCAAACAGACTATTTTGACTAAATCAACCATGGAAGCTGAACTTACAGCTTTGGATACAGCATCTAAAGAGGTAGAGTGGCTGCGTGAGCTCTTGTCTGACTTGCCGGTGGTTGAAAAACCAATACCGGCTATCCTTATGAACTGTGATAATCAAACAGTAATCACTAAAGTGAATAGTGCTAAGGATAATGCGAAGTCAACAAGACACGTTAAAAGATGTTTGAAGACTGTCAGGAAGTTGAGAAACTCCGGAGTTATTACTGTATCTTATATACAAACAGACAAAAATCTGGCAGATCCTTTTACAAAAGGGCTATCACGGAATGTGATAGAAATTGCATCTAGGGAGATGGGTATGAGACCCATGTGAGTTTACAGTAGTAGCAACCCAACCTTTTTGATCAGAGATCCCGTGACAAAGGACCTGGGACAAACAAGCTATTGGTAAATTGAGGACAGTATAATGATAACCCTCTATATGTGAAGATGCAATACTCTCAGAGCAATGAGGAACTGTGAGCTAGGATGGCAACTATGCCTTAATATGTTCTATTGACTTTAACAAGTGAAGATACTGTCCTACAGAGTATTCTTGAAAGAACATACCTATATGAGTTTGACTGTTAAACGTCACAGTCTATGAGACTTGGGTGATCTCTAGTAAACTCGTGAAGAGACTAAGGAGTATGACGTATATGCTCCACCCACGGGGTAAGGCTACTAGCAGCCAAGTACTAGTTTGGCTGTGAGTAAAGCTTGTTCGCACAAAACTTGCAATTCAAGGCGTGGTCCATTGTTCAAGTTGTGGATAAGTGTAGCTTGAAGTTCTAGGTGGAAGTTCAACTTAACAGTCTCTACCGAAACACTGGTATATCAAACAGTAGTGAGAACAGACAAATCTCTAAATGGGCATTTGAGATCTGGTGGGGGATTGTTAGATATATGGACCTGGCCCATATAAATAATTCTGAATAAATCTCAAAGGCCCATTAGCGTTAAAGGGGTACACCATCTATTAGTTCCACATTGCTAATAGACAAGAGTGTTGGGAGTTTTTCTCCTAATAAATATGGACGAACCCCTCATGAAAAGGACGCATTATAGACTACCACACGGGAAGGCCCCAAGTAAGGGTATCCCTAAGGTGATCTATACGAGTTAGATTTTGCCTCTTCTCATTGTTGTGCCGCCGCCGCCAAGACTCCAGCCCGATCATTGGCGTGCACCGGCCGCCGACCGGCGAGCAGGGACTCGAACCGTCGTCTTTGCGATCCTACACCGAAGAAGGCGAATAAGGTTTTTGGGAAGCGCTCTTCGCGCGAATGCTCCCAAATAACTACTTCATCTGCTTCTTGGTGGCCTACCGTACGACTACTTGCCGGCGGTTATTCAAGGGACTACACTTGCGTACATCTTCCCGCATCGACTTTGTACGACTACATCGACGAGGTCCTCCCACGATTAGTATGGCTAATCCGAGAGGATAACGGCGCATCGGTTGCCTCCGCAACCGCCCCGCCTTTGGGTACACTCTCATCTCGATGTGGTTTTATTTGTTCATCATGATCAATGCGGCTTATCCGTCTAGTGTACGAATCATGCTTACACTAGTTGCTTTGATATGTGATTTGAGCTTTCTACACATACTTAATCTAGTTGCTCGCTTCGTCATGATTTATATTCGGTTTTAATCCGAAATTGCCTAATATTCCAACACGGGCCAAACCCACGAGCCCACGGCCCAGGCTCCTTGGTCGTTCATGTTTGCCACCATAGGCCCAAAATTTTCAGGACCCTTCGGGAAGAGTTAAAAAAACCACTTACAGGTGGGTTCGCCGACTAAAAACCAGGCTTGGATCGGTTGTTTTTAGAAAACCGGACCGACGCAGTTCGTCTGGTTTTTTTCTATTTTTTAACCCTAGGTAAGAAACGTAATGCTATAAGTTGAACGTCCGAACGCACCAACAAATATAGGACGCCATGGTCGCCTCTCGTCTAAGAGATGTTCTCCACCTCATCTATTGTTGCAAGACGTATAAATATTTCCAGTCGCTACCTCCTCTTCTCCCAGCTATACCTGCTGTCCACATCTTTTTCTCTCTATGTCGGCAAGAAATGGTAGCAACTTATCCTTTCTTCTCCCATGGACAAGCAAGAAAGTAGCCAGTACCCTCCTGTCAGAGGTTGAGACCTGGCAGATCCACAAGGGGCTACCCAAGCGGTTGCAGGTTGATTGATGGGGGATCGGGACCTAAGAGCGTAGGTGGTAGTTCTCAGACGGAACTCGAAACTCGGCGAGAATGGCAATGGACACGCGGGGTTTGGACTGGTTCAGGCCTCCGGAGAGTAAAACTCTACGTCCAGTGTGGTGGAATTATGCGTGAATTGGGTAGTCCCCACGAATGGAGCTCTAGGCCACCTTATATGGTCAGCGGGCTAGGGTTTCCATTCGAGGTCGGTGGACCCTCATCGGGGTCGGTTACAAGTTAGGAAGGTTTCCTTTCGTGATTACAGAGAGGATCCTGCAATTCTCGGACCAACTGGCAGCGCCGCACCGCGATATAGGGGAGAAACTTGCACCACAAGCCCGGCAGGTCTTCCGGAGTCTGGATGAGGATGTCCGAGGTCTTCTAAGGTCGCCGGGGTTGTGGATAAGGTCTCCGGGCCCACTTGCAGGTCGGCGGGGCTTCTGGCAGGTTGGGTCCACTTGACAGGGACCTCTGGGACCTTGGTCGGTGGGGACCCATGGGTACCCATGTCTCTCAAGCCCCCGATCAAAGTGTAGGCGAAGCGGCTGAGACGAAGTCATGTCGATGCGAAGCGAAGACATGGCACTGGTGAGGTTGTGTAGGGTACACGGGGATAAAAAGAAGAATATCCTCCTGAGCACGTACGAAGGCGAACATCAAACTTCTGGAGGGCAGGTCCAGGGGCTTGAAGTGAAGACAAGGCGCTGTCGTTGCTTGAGGAGCCGCCGACCTGACCGAAATCAGGTAACACCAACACACCTTCAAGGGAAGGTCAATGCTGACCAAAAGGGAAGTCGAGCGGAGACGTAGCAGAAGCATGGTTCTGGTAGGTCGAGGTGACGTCAGAGAAAGAGGGCATCACAAGACGCACTCGTGGAGTAGCCCTCGAGCAGTAAGGCGACCTGGAAGGTCGGGTTAATGCTCGAAGAACAAATCGAAAACCTATGGCCTTCTGCTTGAGGAAACAGATGCTCATCTCTTGGGATAAGACAAAGTAACGTGAATCTTCACAGAGGAGCGTCGGGCGTCCAGGCTCGTTGTCGTGTAGCGACCGACGGGTGCACTGTGCAGGCGCAGAACCTCTCCCTGAGTAGAGGTGTCGCTTCCACCGCTAGAAGATAGGGACTGAAAAGATGTCAGCAGGCCCGCGACAGACATGTCGGTGCTTTCAATAGCAGACAAGGACCTCGTGCTCCACGTGCAAACAGTGTTGCAGATAAGGTTGCCACGCCTTCTGTAAGATGGATGGTGACCGGTGCTGAGCTCCGTTGCTATAAATAGGTGGCCTTGGCCCTTGCTTCGGAAATCCAGTAAGGGTACCATGGCTCCTTCGCTTGATAATTTTGTCATTCCTTGGTCTTGTGTACGCCCACCCGAATGTAGAACTAAGGTGTCATCTCTTGGAGATAGAAGAATGCTTGCAAAGTTGAGAGAACTCCATCAATCTCTGTGCCCGCACCCAGCGAAGAATCCAGGCGCGGCATAGGGCAGTACATGCCTTGACGGACCTTGTGAGCAAGGGCCTAATGTGGTATTGGAGGCCACTGTGCTGCGTCGGGAGAGGCCTGAGGCCATGTTGGGGGCTGCGATGCCGCGGCAGGAGAGCTCCGAGATGACACTGGCCCGATTTGGGATCTTGTGAGAGCACCCTAGCAAAAGATGGGACTCCACAGGAAACCTTCTAGGGCTAGAGTAGAGGTGGCTGTGTGGCGGCCACGACCTCGGCAGCGGTGGAGGGCTCCAAAGGGGTCCTGAAGCTAGAAGAAAACTTGCAACGTGCTTCATCAATCTAGGTTACACTGCAGGTACCATGTAAGGTAGATCAGGACCTTTAATATGTTTGTATTTTATAATTTGGCCTTAGGCCAAGGTCTTTTATAGCTTTTGAAGACTTTATACACAAGTGTTGTATGGCAACTGATATGCATCGATTGTTGTAATTGGGCACCTAGAGCGACAATGGCGTGGCCAAGGCCCCAACGAGGCTGTAGCAGCGTGCCAACCTTAAGAAGGTCATAACAACTAACGAAGGAGTCTGTGTCGACCTGAATCGACACGGTCGCCGCGCAGTGGCGTAGCGCAGGGGCGTCAACCCTGGGCTTTGTAGGTCGGGATCTACCTAGAAGGTGGTGAGGCCTAGCGAAGTGCTGTAAATGGGACTAGGAAGGTCGTCAATAGGCAGTAGAGCCATTAAGCACGAGGTCATTGATAGAAGCGAGCCGCTGTAGGTTGTGGCGACCTAGAAGGCATGTAGGAAGCTAAGCCTAAAGGACGTGGGATGAACCCATCAAGAGGAGGTCGAAGTGACCTGGGAGGCCGCTGACGCCTGGGCGACCTAGAACAGGCCGTTTGTAGGTCGCTGGCGACCTTGAATTCTATGTCGGGGTTTTTGATGTTGAGGGGGCTTAAAATGAGGCATAACGAATCCACATTGGCCGAAACGTCGCTTGAAGGCCGGTGGACGCAGATTCCCACACGGAACTAGCCGTCTATGTGGCAAATTTAGCCGTTGGTTGGTCGGAAAGAGCCGTTGAGGGTGCCAGACCGTTGGGTCACTGTGATTTGCGCCGGATAGACGTTGAGGTGTGTCCGCCCGTTGCGTCGCTGGGGCCTGATTATATAAGGTCGATCCACGGCCCAGGGGCCTCCACTTGCTTCCATTTCCACTCAGTACTAGGGTTCCGCGCTGCGCAGTGTTTAGAGAGAACAACAGCGCCGCTGAGCTTAGGTCCACCACCACCGCGACCTCGCATGCGAACCAAGTCCCTTGTGCTTTTTAGATCCAAGTCCACCGGTTTTGAGGAAGAAAAGATGGAGAAGGCTCCCATCCCGGATCCGCGCACCGCCTGGGAGACATCCACGGCGACGGAGGAGCAGATCCAGTCACTGGCAGACCGCGGGCTGCTAAGGCCCAAGTCGCAGGTTGGCTGGAGGCCAGCGGCGGGCGAGGAGTTCCCGACGAAGGGGACTAGCGAGACCATCGTCTTCCTCGCGCATATCGAGCGCGGGTTCGGCGTCCCGGCGGGTGACTTCCTGCGCGGCCTCCTCCACTTCTACCGCATTGAGCTGGTGCACCTGACGCCAAACTCGATTACCATCATCTCCACCTTCATCCACCTCTGCGAGGCCTACCTCGGCATCGCACCACATTTCTACTTGTGGCGCCACTTCTTCGAGCTAAAGAAGATGGGCAAGGGCATGGTCGTCGGCAGCGTTGGCTTCATGTTATGTCGGAACATGAAGTCGGAGTACATCAACCTCGCGCTCCCCGACAACACCACCGGCTGGAAACAGGGGTGGTTCTACCTCGACAACCCCGCGTCGGAGCTCAGGGCAAGGACGGGGCGGGCATCGGTCCTGTACCTGGAGTGAACCAATCAGCTGGCGTCGCGGGACACCAAAGAGTTGTAGCCCCTGCTGGACGACCTGGAGTAGCTCAAGGCGGAGGGGCTGACTGGTGCCATGGTGGCCATCAGCTTCTACCGTTGCCTCATCTAGCCTCTCCAGGATTGGGCCCACCCAGCCTTTGAGTACTGGGGGCAGTCCAACCCTACTCGGGTCGTGCAGCACAAGGTCTCCAAGGTGGAGATGACGGCTCGTGCGAAGAGCATCTTCGGCGGGAGGATCCGCAACTGGGAGTGCCCCAAGCCACTTGGGATATATGACACTTTCGATCCGGTATGTCTTCGACCTTGCTATGTTCCCAAGTTAGGTATTTGAAATTCTTCTTCTGTTGGTACTTAGGTCTGATTGAGTTGTCATGTCTTGTGTTTGCAGCACCACAAGGGCATCTACTGGTGCCCGGCACCGCTGCGCGACGAAGATGAGCGCAGCTACAAGGTCCGCGACGCTGCAAGCGTACAGGCAGCACCAGAACCTCCCGTCGACAAGTACATCTCCGACTCGACGATGCGGAGCGATGATGAGGCCCCCGCTATGTCGCGTAGGGCGTCTTCCAAGGTCGTCGCGCCACGGTGCACGCAGCAAACGTCAGGGAAGATGTCCGCCTCCCGAGCCACGGCCACCATTGTCGCGACCCACACAGCGGAGGTGAAGAAGAAGAAGAGAAAGCGAACCAGGTCGACGGTGTCAGTTGACACGACCACGGTCAGCTCCGACGTCGAGACCATCGACGTCGACAATGAAGAGGGTGTCATCAAGTCGCCGAGTGCAACTGCAGCAACTTCTGCGGGGACGCCTCGCAGGGTGGCGTCGCCGGAAAAACAGGCGGTGGAGACGCCCCGCCAGACTTCATCAATGCAAGAGTGTCCCAAGTCGGGCACTGACATGGTGGGCGACCTTGGGTCGCATAAGAGGGCTAGGAAGGCCCCTCCTAAGCCGTGCAAGCCCGGCCTAAGCTTGGTGACCAAGTAAGTCGAGAGACCTACTTCCTGTCCGCTTCGCGTCCTAGCTCATATGCCTTTATTTGATTGAGGTCTTTTTCTCGTGTGCAGAGCTCCCCAGACGACGTCGGAGAGTGGCAAGAACGCTTGGGCCAGGAGGCATTTGGGAGTAAGGCTAAGGAGACACCGGTGGTGGAGTCGTCGGCGGTCTCAACAGCCGATGTGACGAGCGCGGTCAGCGGTACTGGAGCGACGACGGCGTCCGCGGCGGAAAAGACCGGGAGGAGGGTGGAAACCTCTACATGGCTGACCCACGGCCAACGTCGACCCGCGAGATGGGGCCGAGGGCGGGGGCGCGCGCGAGAGGATGATGCGCACCGCGTGCCTATATGTTGGCACCCCGTGGGAGGTGGAGGTCGTCGCCAACTGCCGCGACGTCGAAGAGTTCAAGGAGGCGTCGCTCACGATCAGGTGTGTGCTGTCGGTAAGGGTCCTTGCCTGAGCACCTGAATTTCTTGCTTTGGGTCGCTGTATCCCGCGAAGTCTTATAACTGTTTTTGCTTGCCCTTGGGGCAGTCTCTTGTTGATCGGGCGCAGGCTCGGGCGGGTCTGCTGCGGGAAGCAGCCAATGCCCATGCAGAAGCTGTCGCAGCCCGCAAGGCTAAGCTGTAGGACGAGATCGAGGCCACGCAAGAGATCCAGCGCGTCAAGGAGGCCATGGCACGACAGGCGCAGAAGGAGGCAGCCGCCCTTAAGGGGGAGCGGGAGGTTGCAGAAGGCGAAGGATGCGGCTGCCGACCTCCAGGTCGTCATAGAGGGTAAGGTTTCAGGGTCGCCTCAAGTTGGCTTTGTGTACTTCGTGTGTTCTTGCTATTGAGTTTTTGACCTTGAATGGATGCTAGCGCCCGGGAGACCGAGGCCACCCTCAAAAGGAGCTGGCCGAGGTCAAGGACCAGTTGACGGCCATTAAGGAGAGGACCGCGGAGGTCCGCCATGGTAAGCATCTTGTTCATCGCTGCGAGGTGGCTCGACGTACCACAACTGGTAGGCGAGCGTGTTTCTGAGTTTGCTTGCTCGGGATGCAGGTCTGGAGAAGGAGCTTAGCGAGCTCAAGGACGCCGCTCAATACGTCATGGACCTCTATGTTATGCGGGAGGAGAGGGCCGAGCCAAAGCCGTTGATCGACCGACTGGATGAAGCTGAAGGCCACATCAAGGGCTTGCTGCTGGACACCGCCAACCTTGTGGCGGCTGCTGCGTTGTCGACGGTGAAGTACTACGATCCTTCATTCGACCTGCAGAAGGTCTCGGAGGATGTGGACTTGTCCGGTCTTGTGAGGCGTGAAGACATCGTGGCGGCCGCGGAGGAGGTCGTCAAGAAGTTCGACTTCGGCACTGACTGAATTGGTGCTGAAATGAACTTTAGACGTGGGTTAGGCCAAGATGCAGCAGTTGTAAATAAACTTGCAATATAATAAAGCTTTTGCCCATAATGAAATGTATGCATCGTTTGAGTAGCAAAGACTGTCATTATGTACGTTCGAAAATAACTAGTCGTAAGAGAAACACTCCGCTAACCCAACTGAGGACCAGGAGCGTCCCAGTGGTCGATGGATGACCGCTCCTCAGTGATGAGTGATTGACAACGGGTGTTGGACTGACTCTTGGCTTAGTGCGCAGGTGTAGGCTGCGACCTAGTTCGTGTTGTTGCAGGTGAAGAACGGGCGAGAAAGGTCTTCAGCCTTGAGGGGCCTCCGGGAGATGGAGAGACAAGTAGGCTCGGTTCGAGGGACCGGTGGACGGCGGGACTAGGTGCGGGCCACATGGTGGCGACACGAGCAAGACGAAGTCATGGACAATCGAGCCGGTGCACGATGGCGGTCGAGTCAAGTGGTTTGGCGGGAGGCCGGACCGAGCACGCGGGGGTTTGGTGGTTTGCCCACAAAACCATCGGACGACGGTTTCTTGGTTTGGGCCTCAAAACCAAGTCCGAGGGCCCAACACGACGGAGACGGGATCCGGGCGTGTCGGGAAGCTTCGAGGCGGAGGACACGAGGCGGGGATCGCATGGCTTGCGTCGGGAGGGACGCGGGGGTGCGACAAAGGCGTGGCCGTCCGATGGCAAGACCCACAAACATTACCTAAATGCCCCTGCGTGGGTTGTATCGCCAGTAGTTAAGTTAGGGGTAGTCGAGTCATTTACCACTCCGGTGGGACCCGATATATAAGCCATGAGGGTGTGTGAGTGGCTCTCTCTCTCCGCGACTTAGGGTTTCATTTCCTCCCTCCATTTTCTCATTTTCGTAGCTATTTTTCTTCCATTTTCTCTAGGCTAGCATGAGAGCTTCATGAGAGATTTGTTGAGAGGGATGGATGCTAGGGCGGCATGCTAGACCTTGTGAATCTTTCCTGATTTGTATAGAAGATTCGGAGTTGTGTTTTTCGTGGTCTTTTTGTGCTTGTTTTCGTGCTTTTGTTCTCGGTGTGATTCCGCGGATTTGAGTGGGTTTCTCCCCAGATTTCTTTGAGGGAAACATGGATAGATGTCTCGCGCATCTTTGTGATTGATCTTGTGCCCTCAAACGCCGGGAAACCACTTCGATTCGAGAGTTTTCGTTCGGTGCTCAAGCTTTTGGCGGTGCTCAAAGGATTCGCGATTCCCGGTGATTTAGGGAGTTAGGAGGCAATATTTTTGGGCTATAGCATCCTTGTGTGACGCTTTTCAAGTCCCCAAACCCTTGTCTCCACAGCTTCAACCGTTTGGGAAATCCGATGATGATTTGGGGGAGTTGACTTTCGAGGTCGGGCGTTTTTCTGCTCTGTCCGAGCCTCACGGACGGTCCGCGCCCTCCCCGGTGGACGGTCCGCGCGCGCTCGTGTTCGTCCCGTGTTCTTCGTGTTCTTGCTCGCCTTTCGTTTCGATCCGTCGCGTTTTTGAGTTTTGGTTGGACGAAGTTTCGGACGGTCCGCAGCACGGGGCGGACGGTCGCGGGTGCACGGCGCGGACGGTCCGCGTGCTCCCCGCGGACGGTCCGTGGTTCGTGGTGTGCTTCTGTTGGTTCTGTGTGATTTAACGGACGGTCCGCGGCGTAGGGCCGGACGGTCCGCGGGTTGGCGCGGACGGTCCGCGGCGCGGGCGGGACGGTTGCGAGGCCGGTGTGGACGGTCCGCCCCTCTGGCCGGACGGTTCGCCGAGCCCGTGAGCTTTGCTTCTTGTTTCGATTCCTCCCTTCCTTTCTCGTGCTTCCGCGTGTGCTTCAAGGAATTGTTCCTAAGGCTAGAGGTTGATCCATAACCTCGTTGTCTTGGCGATTGGTGTGTGATTCGATCCATCGCTTGTGTGTGACCGGGATTTGACTAGGGCATAGGCCGGGTTCTTTGGGAAGAATTTTTACCGGCTCCTATTCACTCCCCCCTCTCTAGTCGCCATCTGATCCTTCAATTGGTATCAGAGCTTGGTGCCGGATTCTTTGCGACTTTGACAAGTCTCGAATCCTAAGATGGCGTACGTTGAGCGGGGCGGTCCGCCGCACTTCGATGGCAAGGGTTACCACAAGTGGGCGGCTCGTATGATGATCTTTCTTCGTGGAAAGTCGTTGGATTTCATTGTGCTTGACAAGACCTATGCTATTCGGTCAACATCCATACTCTTATGGTGACCGATGCCGGTGCTAAGGCCAAGTATGAGGCTAATGCAAAAGCCGTTGATCACTTGGTCCGAGCTTGTGTGATCCCGAGTTTGAGCGTGTTCGCCATTTGAATCTTGCTTGGCAAATTTGGGAAAAGTTGTTGGTTGCTCACGGTGGTGATAACCATGTGAAGGCTCGCCTCTTTGTCTCTTACCGGATGCAATATGAGAATTTCACTCCGGTTCCGGTGAGGACATCGATGCGATGTTTCGAGAGGTTCACCTCCATCGTGAACAACATGAAAGCTAATGTTGAGGATTTTCCTTACACCGAGCATGATCGGGCTTTGAAGCTCTTGCATTCTTGGACCCAAATGTTTGGGGTGCTAAGGTTGAGGCCATCAAGGAGTACGGCGGTATTTGACTATTGAGTTGGATGACCTCTTTTCTAAGCTCAAGTCGGCCGAGGTTGACGGGAAGTTGCAATCCAAGCATGAGAGCTCGACCGACCATAGTCTTGCTCTTGTGGGCGGATCAAAGGGTAAATCTAACCCTTCCCGTCGACGCTTTTCCTTGTCTTCTCTTATGTCCATTCCGGATGATGAGTTTGATGTGCCGGGCGAGGAGGAGCCGGCCTTGCTCTCAAGGAGGTTTGATCGACTACACGAGAGTCGGCGGAATTCAAGGCGGAGCTCGGGGACGTGCTACAAGTGTGGCAAGCATGGCCACTTCATCGCCGAGTGCCGGAAGCGGAGGAGAACAAGTACAAGATGAACGAGTACAAGGCGCACCCGAGGCGTGAAGACAAGTACTCCTCCAAGGGCAAGCACTTCAACATGTCCAAGAGCAAGGACAAGGACAAGCGGCGACGAGCAAGAGCGGCTACAAGAAGAACAAGGCAAGAGCGATGGTGGCCGGTGCGAGCGACGTCGACTCAAGCTCAAGCGACGAGCAGTCAAGCTCAAGCAGTGAAGATGAAGACGCCGGGAGGCGCAAGGGCAAGAAGAGTGCAAGCCGGAACCTCAGTGGGTTGAGCTGTATGACGCTTGAAGGCTTTTGTGGCATGGCCCATAGCTCGAGCAGCAAGAAGAGCGGCAAGGAAGACAGCAACTCCGACTCGGAGGATGAGGTAAATCGTGACCCCGACTCTTTGCTTGCTGAGATCACTAGGTTGAATGGCTTGATTGACAACCGTGATAGTGTGCTAAGAGATGCCAAAAAGATGAGGAAAGATCTTAGGGCTCAACTTGAGAATGCTAGTGAGAAAGTAGGAGAGTTAGAGTCGAAATTGCTTGAATTGAAACTTGAGAATGACTCTTTGAAACTTGCTCCTACTACTCCTGATGATGTTGAATGTCTTGAGTGTGATGCATGGGTGAATGAGATCAAGTTGCTTAATGAGAAGAATGCTTCCACTTTGGCTAAACTAGATGCTCTTAGGACGAGTATGATGAGCTTAAGGCTAGACCTACTTTGCTTGGTGCTTGTAAATCATGTCCTACTATGCATGCTAAGCTTGTTGATGCTCGTTCTACCATTAGTTCTTTGGAAGCATCATTGAAATCTCCTGTTGCAAATGCATGCTCTAGGCTGTGATGAAGTTACTTTGTGCAACCTTGAACTTACTTCCCGTTTGGATGTCATCTATCGGGAGAATGACTATTTGAGGAAGGTGTTGGGTTGGTTGTACGGCGGGGAACCTCAATTGAAAATCATGATTGAGGAGTTCAAGAGAGCTGATGGTCGTGGTTTGGGTTTTGAGAAGTTGGGTGAGAAAGTGGGAGAGAACAGTGGGGAGAGTGTGTATGAGAAGTGTGTTGAGTCTAACCCCGAGTTTGAGGTGATCGGAGACATCCAAGTCCCACTTCCAAAAGCACCCAAGAACTCTTTCACACCAAAGCCCAACCACCTTTGCAACAAGCTTGACACAACCCAAGATCCACCCAAATTCCCACCTAAGACAAATGACTTTCGAAACCCAGGTGAGGTTTCGAGTGAGAAGGGTGAGAAGCCTAGAGAGAAGCCGAGCCAAAACCAAAACCCATCCCCTTCGGTGTGAGTATTGTGGCAAGGAGAGGCATCTTGCAGAGTTTTGCTACAAGAGGAAGAGGGATGAGAGGCTTGCTAGGGAGCAAGCGAACCAGGACAGGTATCGCCAGCCTCATGGTATTCCTGAGACTAGAGTGCCACTTCCACGGGGTGTGGGAAGTGTGAAGAGTGTTGGTAGAGTTGGAGCTCAGAGTGGTAGGTTTGTGAGGAGAGATGATGGTGTGCGTGCTGGTGAAAGGTTTGGTCGGGCTCGTGGTGGTTTTGCTTGGACGTCCCCCTACTCGTCCTCGGTACGGGTTTAGGGGAGATGATCGCGGCTTTGGGTTCCGGAGGAATTACGGACCATGTTTTCCCCCTCGTGGTGCTCGCACTCCTCCCATGGGACATGGGAAATTTGGTGGCAAGGGAATGATGTTTGCTAACCCCTCTTTTGAGCGAGATGGCTCGACACCGGTTTAACTTTCTTTGTGCTAACCCCACTCGTCGAGTCGCTAGCTCATTCTCGTTCTTGTTTCGACTTGCAGGCGGGGAGGCTTGGAGGACATTTGGTTGATCGACTCCGGTGTTCTCGACACATGACCGGAGATAAGAAGTGGTTCTCCGGCCTAACCCCGATGAAGGAAAAGATGTACATCACATTTGGGGACAATGGACGAGGAAGGGTGATGTCGGAGGGTGTTGTGCATGTGAGTGACAAGGTAACGTTGAAGGGAGTGGCTCTTGTGAAGTCTTTGGGTTTCAATTTGCTTTCGGTTTCTCGGTTGCTTGATGAGGGTTTTGAGGTGCATTTCAAGTACGGCGAGTCTCGTTTGCTTGGATTCTCGAGGTGATCTTGTACGTATGATCATCCCCGATGGTCGGATTTTCGGGGATGATTTCTCTCATTCTTTGGGTCTCGCTTTCATTTGTTTGATGGCCGGTCCTTCTTCGATTTGTGGAAATGGCATAGGCGGTTGGGACACTTGAGCTTTGATTTGGTTTCCCGCTTGAGTGGTCTTGACCTTGTCCGAGGATTGCCGAGGTTGAAGCTTGAGAAGGATTTGGTTTGTGCTCCATGTAGGCATGGCAAGATGGTAGCCACTCCCCATCCACCCCTGACCGATGTCATGACCGAGCGTCCGACGGAGCTGTTGCATATGGACTTTGTTGGGCCGGCTCGAGTTCGCTCGGTGGGTGGGAAGTGGTATGTCCTTGTTGTGGTGGACGATTACTCTCGCTATGCCCGGGTGTTTTTCTTGGAAGACAAGAGTGAGACATTTGGTTTTGTTCGAGATCCGATCGTGAGGTTGAAAAACGAGAGGCATGGGAATGCTATTCGAGCTATCCGCCGTGATAATAGCTCGAGTTCAAGAACTCTCGTTTTGATGCCTTTTGTCGCGATCTAGGTCTTGAACATCGGTATTCGACCCCTTATGTGCCCCCTCAAAATGGAGTTGTGGAAAGGAAAAATCGGACTCTTTGTGAGATGGCTAGGACAATGCTCGATGAGCACAAGACTCCTAGGAGGTATTGGGCCGAGGCGATCAATACGGCTTGTCATGTTTCCAACAGGATTTTATTGCGAGCTTTCAAGAAGAAGACCTGTTATAAGCTTATGCATGGTCGGGCACCCAAGGTGAGTCATTTCCGAGTCTTTGGCTGCAAGTGCTTTATTCTTAAGAAGGGAAAACTCGACAAGTTTGAGGCTAGGTCTAGTGATGGTATTTTCTTTGGATATGCTAACCACTCTAGAGCCTATAGGGTGCTTAACCTTGAGACTAACAAAATCATGGAGACTTGCGAGGTAACCTTCGACGAGACAATGCCATGTACCTCTCTTGGCTTGGAATGTGCGGGTGACGAGGAGATGGCCGAGGACCTCTTTGAATAGGAGAAGGACGAAGGCGGAGATGATGATGGGGAGAACCATGCGCCCGAAGCCGAGTGTGTACCCACTACTTCCCCTACGACCACTACGGAGCGTGGACCGTCTACTTCATGGACAACGACGGTGCGACAAGAGGACCGGGCGAGAGAAGGCGAAGTTGAGGAGGAGGTAGTCTCGAGGCGTGAGGCTCCCCGGCGGATTCAAGAAGTGCATCCCCTGTCGAAGATCATTGGGAACATCGACGAACGCACTACACGGTCAAGATGAGATGAGCAGGGAGTTCGAGATGAGCATGATGGGCGAGTTGCAGTATTTTCTCGGGCTGCAGATCAAGCAAGTGAAGGATGGAACATTCGTGCACCAGACCAAGTACACGAAAGACATGCTGAAGAAGTTCCAGATGCAAGATGTGAAGCCGATGTCGACTCCCATGGGGAGTACGGCCACTTTGGATGCGGACGAGGACGGAGAACCGGTGGACCGGCGGGAGTACGGGAGCATGATTGGCTCCCTCCTCTACTTAACGGCGACGAGGCCGGACATACGGTTCGGCGTGTGTCCGTGCGCTCGTTTTCGAGCTTCGCCGAGGACATCACATCGACAGGCCGTCAAGAGGATTTTCGGTACCTACGATCCCCTTTGGTCTTGGCCTTTGGTATTCTTCCTCCTCGACTCTCTCTCTTCATGGTTTTTCCGATGCGGATTTTGCTGGTTGTCGAGTCGAGAGGAAGTCTACTCCCGGTACTGCCAATTTCTTGGGTCTTCGTTGGTCTCATGGTCTTCCCGCAAGCGATCTAGTGTAGCTCGGTCTACCACCGAGGCGAAGTATGTTCTTTGCCGCGAGTTGTTGTTCCCGAATTGTTGTGGATTTCGTACACTTTGAGAGACTTTGGTGAGGAGTGCACCCGGATCCCAATTCTTTGTGATAGCACCGGTGCCTTAAGCGTAGCCAAAAACCCGGTGCTTCACTCCGAACCAAACACATAGAAGTGAGGTATCATTTCTTGAGGGACAATGTGGAGAAAGGAACCATTGTGTTGAGTCATGTCCCTACCCAAGATCAGCTAGCCGACATTTTCAAAAAGCCTCTCGACCAAGCTACATTTGTGCGCTTGCGGGGGGGACTTGGGGTTTGTTGCCCTTTCTAGTTGATTCTTGGGGGATTTCCTTTTTGTATCATTTGTATCATACCATGTTTTACTTTGATGTATATACATGCTTTGCTTGATGTACAAACCATGGTAGGATAGCCATCTTGTCATATATCATGTTGCATTTGTATCATATTGCAGTTTAGGATGATGAGCTTCCTTCATATGCCATATTTGAGTTTCTTTGTCTATTTGTGAGATATTGGTCATATGTGTGGAGAAATGGTTATGTGAGGCTATGCTCTTGAAATATTTGAGATATATGTGTGGTGAGATAGCCCTTTTTGAAATAAATGCTAATCTTGATTAACTTTTGGTGAAATGTGCTCCACTCGTGTGTAGTAGTGTATCCATGTCACAGTTTGGTCTAAATGTGCTTTTCATGCTTAGATTGTGCTTGGATGCCTTGTTCTTGCATTTGGGCCAAAGGCCGAATATCATGGTGAATGTTTAGCCTATGTTGCATTCATGGGGGAGAATAAGCTTCTTTTTGCCGCAAAGGCACTTCATGTACCATGAAATGATTTAATCTTCAAAAGAAGTGTATAATGCTTGAAAAATGCTCCATCCATCATGTCTATGCTTAAAATATCTTATCTTTCATATATGGGTGCAAAACATGTTGCATGATGTTCACTAGTGGAGAAGTCTCCCCGAAGTGGACACATGGCTCATGAGCTTTGACATGACATGCTTTGCTTTATGGGTGTTTGCCATGATCTTTTGCTGAGAATTTGCTATCCTTGTATGATCTTTGAATGGTATGCATGTTTGTGGCTCAAGTGTGACATGGATAGGCTTTCACA
Source organism: Cenchrus americanus (assembly GCA_947561735.1). Classification (NCBI taxonomy): domain Eukaryota; kingdom Viridiplantae; phylum Streptophyta; class Magnoliopsida; order Poales; family Poaceae; genus Cenchrus; species Cenchrus americanus. The sequence continues at coordinate 218,115,336 of OX387241.1, read as the reverse complement.
TGTGAAGCGAGCCTTCTTTTGGTAAAACTGCTTAAATCTGAAAATTTTGCTTTGTCACGTGCTTGTATTTTCATATATTACTTGTGACAATGCTTTGACTATGCTATGATTCATATGTGTGCTCTTTGTCTCATTTTTAGCCTTTGACACTAGATTTGGCCTATTTGAGAAGCTCATGTAGATGTTTATATGCTTTGTTTTGCATTTCTGCATTTTCACCTTGATTCATACATTGTCAACAAGGGGGAGAAGAAGTGAGCTTAATGCAAATTCAGAAGAGGTGAGCTAAAATTTGGAAGTTTGCATTCACATGTTCAGGGGGAGCTTGCATTTGTTCAGGGGGAGCTTTCTTGCTGATTTCAGTGTGGAGTTTGTGCTTTGCTTGGCTTGTGACCTTTCTTTGCCTTTCTTTGGTTTTGGTCATGAGTTGAGCTTCTTTGTTTTTCTTTCTTCTTCCTTTCTTTCTTTCTCCGAATTTCATTTCGAGTTGTGTGTTGTCAATGCACTCATCAAGGGGGAGATTGAGGACCGGGAGCGTCCCGGTGGTCGATGGATGACCGCTCCTCGGTGATGAGTGATTGACAACGGGTGTTGGACCGACTCTTGGCTTAGTGCGCGGTGTAGGCCGCGGCCTAGTTCGTGTTGTTGCGAGGGTGAAGAACGGGCGCGAAAGGTCTTCGGCCTTGAGGGGCCTCCCGGGAGATGGAGAGACAAGTAGGCTCGGTTCGAGGGACCGGTGGACGACGGGACTAGGTGCGGGCCACATGGTGGCGACACGAGCAAGACGAAGTCATGGACAATCGAGCCGGTGCACGGTGGCGGTCGAGTCAAGTGGTTTGGCGGGAGGCCGGACCGAGCACGCGGGGTTTGGTGGTTTGCCCACAAAACCATCGGAGGACGGTTTCTTGGTTTGGGCCTCAAAACCAAGTCCGAGGGCACAACACGACGGAGACGGGATCCGGGCGTGTCGGGAAGCTTCGAGGCGGAGGACACGCGGCGGGATCGCATGGCTTGCGTCGGGAGGGACGCGGGGGTGCGGCAAAGGCGTGGCCGTCCGATGGCAAGACCCACAAACATTACCTAAATGCCCCTGCGTGGGTTGTATCGCCAGTAGTTAAGTTAGGGGTAGTCGAGTCATTTACCACTCCGGCGGGACCCGATATATAAGCCATGAGGGTGTGTGAGTGGCTCTCTCTCTCCGCGACTTAGGGTTTCATTTCCTCCCTCCATTTTCTCATTTTCGTAGCTATTTTTCTTCCATTTTCTCTAGGCTAGCATGAGAGCTTCATGAGAGATTTGTTGAGAGGGATGGATGCTAGGGCGGCATGCTAGACCTTGTGAATCTTTCTCGATTTGTATAGAAGATTCGGAGTTGTGTTTTTCGTGGTCTTTTTGTGCTTGTTTTCGTGCTTTTGTTCTCGGTGCGATTCCGCGGATTTGAGTGGGTTTCTCCCCGGATTTCTTTGAGGGAAACATGGATAGATGTCTCGTGCATCTTTGTGATTGATCTTGTGCCCTCAAACGCCGGAAACCACTTCGATTCGAGAGTTTTCGTTCGGTGCTCAAGCTTTTGGTGGTGCTCAAAGGATTCACGATTCCCGGTGATTTAGGGAGTTAGGAGGCAAGATTTTTGGGCTATAGCATCCTTGTGTGATGCTTTTCAAGTCCCCAAACCCTTGTCTCCACAGCTTCAACCGTTTGGGAAATCCGATGATGATTTGGGGGAGTTGACTTTCGAGGTCGGGCGTTTTTCTGCTCTGTCCGAGCCTCGCGGACGGTCCGCGCCCTCCTGGCGGACGGTCCGCGCCGCTCGTGTTCGTCCCGTGTTCTTCGTGTTCTTGCTCGCCTTTCGTTTTGATCCGTCGCGTTTTTGAGTTTTGGTTGGACAAAGTTTCGGACGGTCCGCAGCAGAGGGTGGACGGTCGGCGGGTGCCTGGCGGACAGTCCGCGTGCTCCCCGCGGACAGTCTGTGGTTCGTGGTGTGCTTCTGTTGGTTCTGTGTGATTTAACGGACAGTCCGCGGCGTAGGGCCGGACGGTCCGGCCCCAGGGTTGGCGCGGACGGTCCGCGGCGGCGGGCGGGACGGTCCGCGAGGCCAGTGCGGACGGTCCGCCCCTCTGGCCGGACGGTCCGCCGAGCACCGTGAGCTTTGCTTCTTGTTTCGGTTCCTCCCTTCCTTTCTCGTGCTTCCGCGTGTGCTTCAAGGAATCGTTCCTAAGGCTAGAGGTTGATCCATAACTTCGTTGTCTTGGCGATCGGTGTGTGATTCGATCCATCGCTTGTGTGTGATCGGGATTTGACTAGGGCATAGGCCGGGTTCTTTGGGAAGAATTTTTACCGGCTCCTATTCACTCCCCCCCCTCTCTAGTCGCCATCGGATCCTTCACCAACTCAGTGGAGGAACGGTTTACCGACTGTGCATCCCAGCGTGGGGACTTAGGCACAGCCGGCACGCGGAGAGGGGTCGTGGACCCTAGGTCTTGCGAGCTAGCGACTTAGGAACATTCATAAGGAAAGTGAGGGATAACTATACGATGGGGACTTGAAAGCGTAAAACATACAAAAGACCCCTTCAGGTCGTGAGACCCTTAGGCTGGCAAAGCCAAGCCCCCGAGCGTTTCGGGGCCTAACCTAGACCAAACCCCCAAGCGTTTCGAGGGGGAGGGGAAAACTGAAAGTAAAAAGGAGACTAGAAAGCAGGTCGACCGAGGGGTTGCCGAACAAGAGATCTTTTTCTTTACTATATCGAATTCATAGTTTTATTCTGATACAAATCTTCTAAGGATAGAAGCGACATAAATGCTCGATATTCTAGACGTTGGGAATGCCTTGGCCGTCGGCCCACTGGAGGCAGTAGGTCGACGGACTGACGACCTCCATCACGATGAAGAGACCTTCCCAAGGGGTGGAGAGCTTGTGCATTCCCTTGGTGGCTTGGATGCGATGCAGGACCAGGTCTTCCACGTTGAAGGACCGCTCTCGCACATTGCGGTCATGATAGTGGTGTAGCTACTGCTCGTGTCGCGTGTGCCGCATTATTGCGGCCACGCAGTGTTCCTCGATGCTGTCGAGGTTGACCTTGCGCGTCTCCTCGGTTGTACCCTCCTCGTACTGCTGGATGCGCGAAGCTCCAAAGGCTAGGTCTGTGGGGAGGACGCCTCTGACTTGTATACCAGGAAGAAGGGTGAGTACCCTGTAGCCGAGCTGACCTAGGTTCGGAGACCCCATATCACGTGAGGTAGCTCAGCTAGCCATCTGGTCGCGTACTGCGAGGCATCATCGAAGATGCAGTCTTTGATGCCCTGAAGCACCATGCTGTTTGCTCGCTCGACCTGACCGTTGCAACATGGGTGGGCCACTGAGGAGTAGTAGAAGTCAATGAGGCTGTCTTGGCAGAAATCCCAGAAGTCCGACCCTGTGAAGGCCTTTCCCAGGTCGGTGACGATCCTGTTGATTACCTCGAACCGTTGGGTGATGTCTTCAATGAACTTTGCAGCCTCCTTCGACGTCACTGTAGCGACACCCCAGACTTCAATCCACTTGGTGAACTTGTCCACCGCCACCAGGATATGTTTGTAGCCACCAGGGACCATCTTGAAGGGTCCCACTGAGTCGAGGCTCCATATGGCGAAGGGCCAGAATGGAAGGATTGTTCGCAGAGCTTGGGCTGGGACGTGCTGCTGTTTGGCGAAGAACTGGCACCCTTTACATCGCCAAACCAGATCTTAGGTGTCAGCCAGGGCAGTGGGCCAGTAAAAGCCTGACATGAAGGCTTTTCCCACCAGATTTGCAGAGGCTGCGTGGTTGCCGCATTCCCCGCCGTGGATCTCTTGTACTAGCTGAAGACCTTCAGATCGGAGGATGCACTTCATCAACACACCATTGGAGGCGGACCTACGATACAGCTCGGTGCCGATGATGACGTAGTTGGCGCTACACCTGACAATTTTCTCGTGCTCGACCTTGTCTTCAGGGACGCGCTTCTCTAGGATATAAGTGATGAAGTCGAGGTGCCAGTCATCTTCAGCCTCCGCCATGAGGACATCGCGGCTGCCCGGCAGGGGTACATCACTCTGCAATGTTTCTGGGTTGCTAAGGAGCCTGATCGATGGCTTGCGTAGGTCTTGGACGAACATGTCGGCTAGAACCAGCGCACGCTTGGAACCCAGCTTGGAGAGGACATTGGCCGCCACATTGTTGTCGCGGCAGATGTGGTGAAAATCCAGGCCCTCGAAGTGAGCCTTGAGCTTGCTCACCTCAGCACAATAGGCGTTCATCGAGTCCTTCCTGATGTTGCAGGCCTTGTTGACTTGGTCGATGATGACCTTGGAGTCGCCATAGGCAATAAGTCGCTTGATTCCCAGGGAAACAACAACGCGCAGCCCACGGATCAAGGCCTCGTACTCGGTGTCGTTGTTGGACGCTTTGTAGTGGATCTGTAGGATGTACTTCAAATGATCAGCTTGAGGCGAAATGAAGAGGATGCCTGCGCCTGCTCCTTCGAGGTTCAGGGAACCATCGAAGTACATCTTCCAGTGTTCCGGCTTCTCCGTCGGTGGGGGTTGCTGGGTCTTTGTCCACTTAGAGATAAAGTCGGCAAGGATCTGGGACTTTATGTCCTGTCGCGGGTAGAACTCAAGGTTGAATTCACCCAACTCGACCGACCACTTGACAATGCGTCCCACAGTGTCGCGGTTGTGCAAGATTTCTCTGAGAGGGAAGCTGGAGACTTGATCTTGTGTGACTGGAAGTATTGCCGCAACTTATGTGACGTAATGAGGAGAGAGTACATCATCTTCTGAGGTTGCAAGTACCTGACCTTGCTGTCAGATAGGACCTCGCTGACGTAGTAGATAGGTTGCTGGATGGGGTACTGGTGACCTTCTTCAGGTCGCTCGGCCACCAGGACCGCGCTGACTACCTGAGTGGACGTAGAGATGTAGAGTAGAAATGTCTCTTTGGGTGCCGGAGGCACCATGATCGGAGGCATCGTGAGGAAGGTCTTCAACTCTTCAAGCGCCTGGTCTGCCTCGTCTGTCCACTCGAACTTGTTAGACTTTTTCAACAGCTTGAAGAAGGCAGACCTTTCTCGCTAAGCTTGCTGATGAAGCGACCTAGGGCTGCCATCATTCCGGTAAGCTTCATCACGTCTTTCTTCCCAGTAGGTCGATTCATCCTGCGGATGGCGTCGACCTTGGTTGGGTTCACCTCGATGCCGCGGTGGCTCACCATGAAGCCTAGAAGCTTGCCGGATGGGACACCGAAGACTCATTTCTCCGGGTTGAGCTTCCAGCGGTAGTGCCGGAGCTTGGCGAAGGTCTGGGCGAGATCAGCAATGAGGTTTTCCTCGGCGGTGGTCTTGACGACCATGTCGTCGACGTAGGCTTCGACGTTCTTGCCAATCTGGGATTCCAAGCACTTCTGGATGGCCTTCTGGTAGGTCGCTCCAGCGTTCTTGAGGCCGAAAGTCATGGCCGTGTAGCAGTAGAGGTCGTGCGGTGTTATGAACATCGTCTTATCCTGGTCAGAGGCCTTCAAGGCATCTGGTGATAGCCTGAGTAGCAGTCGAGGAAGCATAGCAGGACGCTTCCTATGGTGGAGTCGACAACCTGGTCAATGCGCGGGAGAGGGAAGGGGTCTTTAGGGTAGTGTCAGTTGAGATTGGTGTAGTCGATACACATCCTCCATTGACTGGTTTTCTTGGGTACAAGCACCGGGTTGGCGAGCCAAATCGGGTTTTTACATTCACGGATGAATCCGGCAGCTAGGAGCTTTATTATTTCTACCCTAATGACCTCCTTGCGATCCTTCGCAAAGAGGCGTGGCTTCTGCTTAACAGGCTTGGGCGTCTTGCTTACATCCAAGGAGTGCTCAGCCAGCTCCCTTGGAACACCTGGCATATCCGATGGGGTCCATGCAAATATGTCAGCATTGTCCCGAAGGAAACTGGTCAACGTGAGTTCCTATTTCTCCCCGAGGTTGTCGACGATGATCACCGTCTTGGCTGGGTCAGCAAGGCTGAGGCAGACCTTCTTCATCACTGGCACGGCATCTAGGGTGGTCTCGGTGCGCTTCTGCTCCAGGATGGTGAGGTTGGTCGAAGCGACCTTCTTGGCCTCGGTGACCATGACGGCCGAGGCGCTGAAGCAGGCGTTCGTCGTGGTGATCTCCAGGGCCTCGTTGTCGCACTTGAATGAGACGAGTAGGTCACCGCAGACGGTGAGGACTCCGCGGGAAGCTGACATCTTCAGCACCAGATATGTGTAGTGCGGGATGGCCATGAACCTGGCCAGCATGGGTCGACCTAGGATGCCGTGATAGGAAGACTTGAAGTCGGTGACCTCGAAGCTGAGGTACTCTATACGGAAGTTTTCCTGCGTGCCGAACGTCACAGGGAGGGAGACCTGACCCAAGGGGTAGGCTGCCTTGCCGGGCACGATGCCGAAGAAAGGCTCGTCGCACTCCATCAGCCTCTTGAAGTCGAAGTCCATCTTCTTCAAGGTGTCAACGAAGATGACATTGAGCCCGCTTCCTGCATCGATGAGGGTTTGAGGGAGTAGGGCGCCCTCGACAATGGGCTCGACGACCAATGGGTACGACCCGGGATCTGGGATATGGACCAAGTGGTCAGTCCTGGAGAAAGTGATGGGTTGTTCTGACCAACGCAGGGGCTGCGATGGCTTGGTGTGGATGAGCTGGACCTCGCGGTTGTCCTTGCCGTACCACCTCCTGCTCAGGCCGGATTTCAGGACACCAACAACTCTTGGCCTGCTCGAACTGACCGTTGGGGTTGCTTGTCTCCGGCGGGGGGGGGGGGGGGGGGCAGGTCGCGCTCGTCGCGACGGTCTTCCGACTGTTGATTATCATGTCACCGATCGTCACGGCAATCGTTGTCTTCGCGGCCACGTCGGTCGTCCAGACGGTTGTTGTAGCGACGCGAGGATGACTGGTCACCGTCGCTTCGGGTCGCTTCAGGTCTTCGGGTGTGCGGAACACCCTCTTGAACTGTTGGCACTCGCGAACGGTGCGGGTGCCCCCTTCATGGAACGTGCAGGGGCTGTCCAGCACCGTGTTGAACTCCTCGACATTGAACGTGAAAGGTCGGCGACCATCTACCATGAGCACCTCTGAAGTTCTCTTGTGGAACTTCGAGCTGGATTCCCCGGCGGCGCCGGAGGTGCTTGCATCTTGCTTGCCGTCAGAGTCAAACTGGTTGACCAGCGCTTCTTCAGTGTCGATGAGCTTGTTGACGACCTCCATGAGTGGCGTGACCTTGGTGGCGCCAGACTCATGAATCTTCTCGAAGACCTTGTGATCCCTGAGACCTTTCTTGTAGCTGTCGACGACCTGGTCATCCCGGACGCCGACACAGGTGTTGCGGTTCTCGAAGAACCGGTTGGTGTAGTAGTGCTGTTGACGGTGTATATTCATATCAAAGTTCATATGGATTTGCAAGCGGACAAATCCCCCGTCGTAGTCAAGGGACCCTTCTTCCCTCGAGTGGTGAACCCAAGATATCGAATCCGTGGAACAAATGTGCAACACAAGGATTCAATCTAGTAAAGCAAGAAAACTATCTTTTAAAGAACCAAGCTGAATCTAATCTAAGATATCATCAAGAAAACACATATAATCTAATCTACTAAAGAGGTAGCAAGAGAAAGCAAGAGATAACCGATCTTGAGAGTCTAGATCATGCTTATGTTGTAGCTCCAAACAAGATAGATGAAGATAGGAAAGCGAATCTCATTAAAAGCATCTTTAAACCGTGGCCTTCGGTCCGATTCCGAAAACGCCCGCCTTTCAGAGCCCCCGTTCTGTCACAACGTACTCCTATTCATGCGGTTAGTCTGGGCGAGTTCGATAAGAACAAGTTGAAATCACTTGGTCGGTCCGGTATGCACCTCTAGCCACCGCGGCTAAAAGAGCACCCTATGCAATCTAGCTATATACTAGATTGGGGAAGAAGCAACAACAAGGGGAAAACAAAATCATCGAGAAGACACTTGATCGCTAGAAATCAGATTCACTATAAAAACTTCACCATGAATGATTACATGAACAAGATCACCACTGGTATCCTACCTCGATCTTGATCCTTCCTCCGGAGCTCCGACGTGGTCTTCCATGCAAGGTTCCCACGTCAGCTAGGGAGACCCTAGACAACTAGCACGACCCTCATCTCCAAGATGGTGTCCCTCATGCTTCTCTGCTCCTCGGCGGCGGATGACGAATTGATTGATGCGTGGCTCTCGGTCAGGGGGCTATAAATAGCCCGTGAGGCACCTAGGTCAAAGGGCGGGCCGACTGGGCCTCGAAACGGGCTGGGTCGGCCGTCCTGGGCCGACCGGCCTGGGCCCATTTCGGCCCAGTCCACAACTTCCTTTGCCCGGTGTTGCTTTCCGAGTCTTCTAGATCCTTCCCCCTTCTGCATGTGGGCCCTTGTCATCAGTTTCTCTCCGAGTTGGACGAAGCTCCTTGTCTCGCAAGATTCAGCACTTTTCTGGCTAGGTCCTCAGAGTTTTCCATTGTCTCGGGTTGGGTCCTTGGGCTTCTTGGAGTCGTGTTCACTTCATTGCTTGACTTCTACCGGGCTTCAAGGTCTTGTCATGAGGTGCTTAATGAACTTATCTCGGAAGTCTTGCTTTCAACGCTAAAACCCTGCATAAACACTAAACTCCAAAACCGACATGCACAAGTGAACTTGTTATACCACGGGGGTTAGTACCATTGGATAAGATATACAACTCATGCCAACACCGAAGGTAAACTCATGGCTAGGTTGACGGAATTTCACCGTCAACATCTCCCCCATGCTTAAACCTTGCTCGTCCTCGAGTAAGCCTTTGATGGATATCTTCGTTGCCCTTCATTGTTTAAACCTTGCACTTGATCATACATGAGAAAACATAATGCTCTCAAAAGTTTAATTCGTTAGAGTTCCATAATGTACTAGCCTTCATCCCTACGGAGGGTAGATTATTAATTAAGCTTATCCCACAAGTATTAACATGCTCCCAAAATTCAAATGGATCTCAGAAATTTTGAAATAAAGAATGAGAAAAAGAGCTAAACCAAGTTCAGAAATTTAAACCACCCTGCATCTTGCTCATGAACTCTCATCTCATCTTGTCTCTCAAGCCTATTTCTTCTACTTCTTTCCCTCTTATAACATCATATATGTGGTAGGCTTTTATATGGAGCTTTTTGGGAAAGTTTAGTCCTACCAAGATTTTATAAATGAGATGTTGTCAAAACAAGACAAGCTTCTCATGGTCTTACCGAGACTCGTCAAAAAGGTCATTGGAAAATAAAGTTATATCGAGGAGGGGGAGAGAAAAGTACACACACTTTGAGATAGGTGGACATGTGCAAATGGCAAAGAGTGATCTTGAGGCACAAAGGAAGTCCTCGTTATCGGATTGCACATGGTTGGAAAGATGAGTTTGGATCTTTTAAATCTTGAAACCTTGAAATTCCTAATGCACTTTAGAGAACCGGGGAGTTCACTTTGTTTTATTTTTATATCATACATACTCATATTTTTTTTCTTTTCTTTCTCATCAAATTTTTTTATTTGCTCCCCTTGAACTCTAAAATTGCATTGTACCTACCTCCTCCCCCATGCTTAGACGTTTGCTCGTCCTCGGGCAAAGAGGTGATAGAGATAAGGTAGGTACCGGAAATACTTTTCCTTTGGAGAGATACTTGAAATCTTCAATGTTGGCACCATCTTGCGATCTTCCTTGAATTGACGATCCATTCTCAATGATAGGTTGTGGTCAAGGAGGTAATCACAAAAGATGATATTTGGTTTTAAGGGTGCATATCCGGCGAGGTTTGTGAGATCTCCGATGTGGGGATACACAATGCACGGATAGAAAGGCTAGCAATAAGATAGATACGCAAAAACGGAATGACTAGCTTCTTAGTCTCGGACAAGAAATCATAGCCTGAAATAACTCACCCAAAAATAAACTTTGTATACTAAGTTTTTGCACTCAAATATTTATATGGCTCTGGATAGGTAGAGCAACATGCAAGTGGTATTTATGACAAGGTTAGCATTAATTTTAAGAACAAAAATAAATCATTTTTAATCCATCTAAAACTTGAGAGCACATAAAACACTATGGGTCTTCATTTTTATCATAACCTCCGCTAAAGATTAAGCTACCATTTAGATAATTTCAGATTTGTATTTTAAGAGAGCACTAGCTTTAACATGCATAAATCAAATACAAAGATAAACAAAGCGGTAATTATAATCATATATCATCATGGCACAAATTTCGTAACTTTACCAAAGGTAAAAACTAGGTGGTGACTTTGTTCATGATGAAAATAAAAACTAACACACATGCTGAAAATTTAAATAAAAACTAAAAAACACTACACATGCATAGGCGCATACAAGTGAAAATAAAAGAAAAGGGGGCAAAGGAAAGATAACTAAAGCTCCTCCTCTCTCTAATCTTCCGCCAGTGGTTGATATTGGCTCTTGGTTGTTGTACCCTTGCTCATAATAGGATTGCACCACTCCTATGAATTGTCCCGGCGATGCTAGGTTAAGGCATCAAATCTCATAAGTGATGTTTGCATTCCCTTCACCCATTTGGTTTGCATTGGTTTGGATGGCTGCGATATTTTGCATGTTCCTTGTAGCGTATCCTCCAATAATGGTCACACTTTGTTGTGGTTGAGGAAGACGTGTGTATGACTCCGCAAAGGCTACATTTGCAAAATTTTATGGGGGTATGGCTACATCACTCCCCCATGCTTGCATTGGTACACCACAGTAGTAACTTGGCGGCGCTGGAATTCCTCCAAATGGTGGCACATAATTTTGTTGCGCACCTCCTTCTTGGGCCGTGGAAGAACCTTCTCCTATAATCCTTCCTCTTTTATTTTTTATTCGCTGGCACAAGAAGTCCTTCCTCTAACCAATCTTCTTTCCCTTCAATAAATAGTTTTAATCTTCCATCTGGAAGGGGCAAATTCACTTTGGCACTTTGAAGCCTCTTCTCTCATCTTCACTTATATATTTTTCTTTCTTCAAATAATCAAATCCTAGGGAGGTCCCGGCTAGGAGATGCTCCGGGTTTCTTGGAATCGCCGGTCTCAAAGAGATAGCTAACATGGAGAGGTAACACCCCGAACCAATATCCCCCGAACCCGATGTTGCTTCACAACACCACCGGTTGATCATGAGGTGACAGGGGTCTATTGGCTGCCTAGCAATCAAAGCCGAGTAAAGCCAATTCAACTCAGTGTTGGTTATCTTTGTCTCTCCCATTCTCCCCAAAATCCTTTTGCACATCCATGAGTGAAACACTTGGATGATGGGGTTCCGGATAGTATTTCTTTGTTGATGGGCTCCTCCCGCGATCATACTCCAAAAACATTCCAATGTGCCTTCATGCACATACACTTGTTCTGGGGCTCCCTTTCGAAAATTGTCGGGGGACAGCCCTAGGGGTCCCCTTAAACAAAGGGGAAACCCTCACTTAAATCCCGGCATCGAAACACGCTAAGCCTAACCATGCCGTGCGGGACATGGCCCGCGCGGCGGGACTCGGCGGCCCACCAAGACGGCCCGCTTAGAAAACCCCTCGAGCGAGGCTCCGCCTCGCTCGAGGGCGCGCTCCCTCCTCGAGCGGGCTCCGCCCCGTTCGAGGGGCAACTCTTCCCTCGAGCGGTCCCGCCCCGCTCGAGGGCTCGCTCCCCCTCGAGCGGGTCTCGTCTCGCTCGAGGGTGCCGCCCCGCCCTCGGCGGGGGCCCGCCACGCTCACGGGTGCCCCGCACGCGTGCGCCCGGTCCGTACACGGGCATTTAACGCCACGACGCCGCGGGGACGGGGCCATCATGCGCCGGGGGCTCGCACCCCGGTGCCGCCGCACCAACTCCCCGGGGGGAGGAGCCCATCCCCGCCCTCGTGGAGATGGACCGTGTGTACGGCCGGTGTCGGTCCCGTGACACCGAGCGCCCACTACGATACGGCTAACGCGCCCGACCCTCGAAAGGGGGCCGGGCGCACCCTCGATTTCGCTTTCCCGTGACCCTACGGGTTGGGTGGGGGGCGCTAGGCCGGTGGATGGCCATCCCGGTCAGCACACGGCGCGGCCGCCGTGCCCACGCGTGCGGGCACACGCCCGGCCTTGCGGGCGCACGCTCGGGCGGCGTAGCAACCACTCCGCTACCACGGAGCGCATTGGGAAGGAACGCCGCTTGCCCTGCTCCCGTGCCCCGTACCGGCCATCATCGGCACCTCCCCTCGAAGCCTATCCAAGGACGCCACCACCATCGCCGCCCTCCTACCCTCGAACCGCCCCTTGTTCGGGTACGGGGTAGGCCATCATGGCCGGATCGCGGCGAAAATCGTCCCGGCGGCCGCCCACTCTACGGCGTAGCACGACGTGCATCCCCACGTAGGCCGGATAGCGCGGCGTGCATGTAACTCGCCGCCCCCTTGGCCTATAAAAGGGGGGGGGTGAGCCCCCGACCGCGGGGGGGACGAACGAACGAGCACAACACGGCACACCGTGCACTCACTCTCTTATTCTCCCACAACATCTCCGGCCACTCCACCGGGGACTTGGAAGCCACGCTTCCTCTCCCCGCCTTGCTTGTACTCGCCCCACTACAAGCACCCCGGTCTTGAGCAATATAGTGCCACGAGCACACCCCTCGTCGGACGTACGGCCCCGCGGCCGGAACCGGGATAAAACCTTGTGTCATTTGTTGCTTGGCATCGACCATTGAGGGATAGACCTAGGTGCTATCTACGGGTTAGTGTCGGGACCATATTCCGCACCGACGGTTGGCGCCCACCGTGGGGCAATCGAGCGCCCGAGGTCATTTCACCAACTCCCTCCATGGTGATCCGCACCGAGTACCGTGCTACACGCTACAACATGGGTAGCTCGGACCCTCTCCCGGCCGGGTTCGAGATCCGCTTCGGGGGACCCGAACTTTCGAGGCCACGGGGAACGGCTATCTCATGCGCCTCACCAATCGTGAGGAGCTTCGCGCGCGGCGCCGGGGCCGAGCCCGCCCGGTCTCCGCCGCACGCACGACACCGGCGCGGACGACCGCGAGGCACGGATGCGCGGGCCCGTCTACGCCGCGACGCCGTCGTCGCTGCGGGCTACGCTCACGCCGGGCGCGGTCCGAGCGGCGGCGGGCGAACGCGCCGCCGCCCAACGCGGTGCGCCCACCGTCACGACGGCCGCCACCGCCCGGCGGGGCCGCGTGCGATCTCGGACCACGCATCCCCATCGGGCTGCGTGGCGCCACGACGGCCCATAACGCCAACGTGAACACGACGATGCGCCGGGTTCCACCTGGTCGCCACGTCTTCGTCGCCAGGGACCCCGGCACCTCAGCAGCAGACGAGTCATCCCTGGGCTCCGTCGACACGATGCCGCCCGCCAACCGCCACGGGTACGCGAGTGGGACTTCTCGGCGTGCGGGACCCGGTCGCGTTCGGGCGCTTCCTCGACGCCACGGACTGCGGTTTGGGCGCTCCCGACGACTCCGGCACGGGAGCTACGACCCCACACGGGAGTGTTGCGCCGTCATCACCAACGACCCGGCCAACGCCGCCGGTGCGGCGGCGCCGGGGACGGGGGAAGTCACGCCCGCCCCGGGGATCGCCGCGCGCGCCGGCCGCGGGGCCGAGCGCTCTCGCCGGGGCCGACGTCGACGCACGGCCGGCCCAAGCCCGCGAGCTCGAGGCCAAGCGGCGGAGGAATACCGGACGGTGCGGCCGCTCCGCGCCTCGATGGCGGGGAGAGGCCTCCGCGCGCGGCGAAAGCGCACGGGAGGGCCGGGCCGACAAGTCCGCGACCGCCTCAACACCGCCCCCAACGTGGACAACGCGGACGTCCCGCCGCGAGCAAGCCGAAGCTCGTCGCCGCCGCGGCGCCGCTACGGGCCATGCCGGCACCCTCGACCCCCGAGGCTCGAGATATGCACCGCGAGGTGCAAACTCTCATCGAGCAAGCGGCCGTCCAACGGGCCGAGAGCTTGGCCTCACGCATTCGTCAACGGGGGGGGATGCGCGAGGCGATGAAGCCGTGCGGGAGGCGAACCCTCGGTGCACGCGAGCCAACCTGCCGACCGGGGACGCACGCCGGCCAAGGAACGACTCCTTAACACGCGCGGGGCGCCGGATGGCGATGCCCGCAACGTCATCAACGCCGGGCGCACCGGCAAGGCGGACGCACGAGCGGCCGGGGGTTACCACCCTCGAAGGGGTGGACGCTACGACGGCGGTGAGGATCGCTCCCCAACGCCGGAGCCCCCCGGCACCCGTGTGTTCGGCGGGAGATCCGCACGGCGGCGTTCCCCCAACGCTTCCGACGACCCTCGACCATCGTCAAATATAACGGGGAGACGGACCCTCGCGTCCGGCTCAACGACTACCGCCTAGCTTTGTCGGTGGGCGGAGCCACTAACGACGAAGTGATCATCCGCAACTTGCCCCCGCATCCGGGCGACGCGGCCGGACATGGCTCGAGCACTTGCCCGCCGGCCCGGATCCACAAGCGGGACGATTTAGTCCACACGTTCGTGGGCAACTTCCGGGGCACGTACGTGCGCCACGGGAACTCCCGGGACTCGCGCTCCGCACGCGAGGCCGGCGAGTCGCTGCGGGACTTCATACGGCGCTTCTCCAAGCGCGCACGGAGCTCCCCGGCGTGGCACGGTCCGAGATCGTGCACGCGTTCCTCGAGGGAACCACGTGCGGGACCTTGTGCGCGGTGCCGGGACGCAGCCCGCCAACGGACTCAAACGAGCCGTTCGACATCGCCACCCGCCCTTCGCCTCCGGAGAGGAGGCCGTGGGGGGCAATTTTCGACGGCAAGAAGGGCAAGCGCTCCGAGGACACGCCCGCGGAGGGCGGCGGGTCCAAGGAGCCGCGCCGCAACGACAAGCGGGGCAAGAAGGGGGGGGAAGAAGCCGCGCCGCGAGGCGCACGAGCGGGCGCAACGGCGGCAACGCCGAGGCCCTCGGCTCGTCGACCCGCCGACGGGGCCCTCGACCGGCCCCTCGAGGCCCGGGGGGTGTTTGACGACATGATGAAAAAAGCCATGCCCCTACCACAAGACTCCCGTGAACCACACTCTCGAGCGATGCGACATGCTCAAGAAGTTCTACGGCCGTGCCGCCGCGAAGGAGGCGAGGCCAAGAAAGATGGGGGCGATGGCGACGCGGGTGGCTACCCCGCCGTCGAGAATGTGTTCCTCATCTTTGGGGGACCTACCGTCGACATGTCGACCGGCGGCGCAAAGAAGGAGCGGCATGAAGTCCTCGCCGCAGAGAGGGCGCCTCCGGCCTTCCTCAACTGGTCGAAGGATGCCATCACCTTTAGCCGGGACGACCACCCAAACCGCATTCCGAACCCGGGCCAGTACCCGCTGGTGGTCGATCCCATCATTGGGAACGCCCGGTTTTCGAAGGTCCTTATGGACGCGAGGCGTAGCCTCAATATCCTCTTCGCGCATACTTTGCGCCCCCGATGGGGATCGGGCCGGACCGAGGCGGCGGCCCGGCACGAAGCCGTTTCACGGCATCGCGCCCGGCAAGGAGTTCAACCACTCGGGCGGATCGATCCGCCGGTCCGGTTTGGAACCCCCAAGAATTTCCGCAAGGAAACCCTCACCTTCGAGGTGGTGGGATTCAAAGGGGCCTACCATGCCATACTTGGGCGACCTTGCTATGCCAAATTCATGGCGGTCCCCAACTACACGTACACGAAGATGAAGATGCCGGTCCAAACGGCGTCATCACCGTCGGGTCGTCGATCGAGCACGCATTCGACCGCGACGTCGAGTGCGTGGAACATGCGAGGCACTAGCGCCGGGATGAAGCGCCGGTGAACACGCTCGGAGAAGATGGTCAACGACGACCTCGGCTCCGCCGCCAAGCACGTCGGCACCTTCGAGGCCGCCGAGCAGACCAAAGGGGTCCCCCTCGACCCGTCGGCCCCCGAGGGCAAGGCGTTGAGGGTCAGCTCGACCCTCGACCCTAAATAGGAAGCAGTGCTCGTCGACTTCCTCCGCGCCAACACCGACGTCTTCGCGTGGAGCCCCTCGGACATGCCAGGCATCCCGAGGGAGGTCGCCGAGCACTCCCTTGATATCCTGCCAAACGCCCGCGGCCCGTGCGGCGGCGGCCGCGCCGCTTCGACGAGGAGCGGCGACGGGCAATCGGAGCGGAGCCGCGGAAGCTCCTCGAGGTCGGGTTCATCAAGGAAGTGTTCCACCCTACGTGGCTAGCTAATCCTCGTGCTTGTAAAAAAGAAAAATGGGAAGTGGAGGATGTGTATAGACTACACTAGTCTCAATAAAGCATGTCCAAAAGTTCCTTTTCCTTTACCATGTATAGATCAAATCGTTGATTCGACAACTAGGGTGTGAACTACTCTGTTTCCTTGATGCCTATTCGGGATATCACCAAATAAAAATGAAGGAGTCCGACCAGCTCGCGACTTCGTTCATCACACCGTTCGGGACGTTCTGTTACGCCACGATGCCTTTTGGCCTCAGAAACGCGGGCGCAACATATCAGCGCTGCATGCAGCACGTTTTTGGGGATCACATCGGGCGGACGGTCGAAGCCTACGTGGACGACATCGTCGTCAAGACCCCGAGAAGGCGGACGACACGGTTACGACCTCGGCGTCGCGTTCGGTGCCTACGGGCCAACGGGGTCAAGCTAAACCCCGAAAAATGTGTCTTTGGAGTGCCGCGGGGCATGCTCCTAGGATACATCGTCTCCCAGCGGGGAATCGAGGCCAACCCTGAAAAGGTCGCGGCCCTCGAGCGAATGGGTCCAATTCGGGACCTCAAAGGGGTGCAGAAGGTGTTGGGGTGCCTCGCCGCCTTAAGCCGCTTCATTTCGAGGCTCGGTGAGAAGGGCACCGCCCCTCTACCGGCCGCTCAAGAAGCACGAGCGCTTCTCCCGGACCACCGAGGCCCGAGGACGCGCTTGACAAGGCGAAGGCGTCTCGACGCACGCTCCAATCCTCACGCCGCCGCGAGACGGCGAACCCCTGCGCTCTACGTGGCCGCAACCACCCGGTGGTCGGCGCCGTGATCGTCGTAGAGCGCACGGAGGAAGGACACGCCTTGCCCGTGCGAGAGGCCGCTCTACTACATCGGCGAAGTCCCGTCGGACACGAAGACGCGCTACCCCCGTGTCCGAGAAGGCTGTTGTACGCGATAGTCCTCGCGCGGCGCAAGCTCCGCCACTACTTCGAGGCCCACCCGGTCACGGTGGTCTCTTCCTTCCCACTAGGAGAGATCATTCGCAACCCCGACGCGGCAGCGGGATTGCCAAGTGGTCCGTGGAGTTGATGGGCGAGACGCTCGCCTACGCCCCGCGCAAGGCCATCAAATCACAAATCCTAGCCGATTTCGTCGCCGAGTGGACGGACACGCGAGCTGCCGCCCCCTCAAATTCAAGCGAGTCTTGGACTCGTTCTTTGACGGCTCGGTGATGAAGACGAGGAGCGGGCGCGGGCTCGCTCTTCGTGTCACCCCTCGGGGAGCACATGCGCTACGCAAGTGCGCCTCCACTTCCCCGCGTCCAACAATATGGCTGAGTACGAGGCCCTCCTCTGCGGCCTCAAAATCGCCATTGAGTTGGGCGTCAAGCGCCTCGACGTGCGAGGGGACTCGCAGCTCGTGATCGATCAAGTCATGAAGAACGCGAGGCGCCACAACGACAAGATGGAGGCCTACTGTAAGGCCGTGCGGGCCCTCGAAGACAAGTTCTACGGCATCGAGCTTAATCATGTACCCCGCCGGTACAACGAGGAAGTAGACGAACTTGCCAAGATCGCGTCCGGCGGATCACCGTTCCCCCAAACGTTTTCGCGCGCGACATCGCGCAGCCCTCGGTTGCCCTCGAGCCCTACCCCTCGAGCGACGGTGGACCCTCGGGGGCTCCCTCGAATCCAGCGGGCGCGGAGCCCATGGACGAGGACCCCTCGAACGAGGCGTACGTACTCTCCCTCCTCGAGGGGTACGGCTCCCACGAGGCCGTCGCGATGGACATCGAGCCGGCCCCCGCCCAGGCGGACTGGCGGGAGAAGTATGTTGCCTGGATCGCTCGAGGGGAACTCCCCGTAGACCGGGCCGCAGCCAGGCGCATCGCCAGGATGGCCAAATCCTTCACCCTCGTCGACGGCGAGCTGTATAAGCGCGCCGCCTCTGGCATCCTCCAGCGGTGTATACCCATTCCCGAGGGGCGCGAGCTCCTACGGGATATCCACGCAGGGATCTGTGGCCACCACGCTGCGCCTCGCGCCCTTGTCGGCAACGCGTTCCGCCAGGGCTTCTATTGGCCTACTGCGGTCGCGGACGCCAGCGAGATCGTGCGCACCGCGAAGGGTGCCGCTTCTACGCCCGCAAGTCCAACTTGCCCGCTCACGCCCGCAAACGATCCCCGTGACATGGCCGTTCGCCGTGTGGGGGTTGGACATCGTCGGGCCCCTCGCGGAAGGCGCCCGGGGGCTTCACCCATCTGCTTGTCGCGATCGACAAATTCTCCAAGTGGGTGGAGGTGCGTCCCATCACGAATTTAAGGGCGGAGCAGGCGGTCACGTTCTTCACTGACATCGTATACCGCTTTGGAGTGCCAAACTCCATCATCACGGACAATGGGTCCCAGTTCACGGGCCGGAAGTTCTTGGAGTTCTGTGATAAGTTCCACATCCGCGTGGATTGGGCGGCTGTGGCACACCCACAGACCAACGGCCAAGTAGAGCGTGCCAACGGCATGATCCTACAGGGCCTCAAGCCCCGAATTTTTGACCAGCTCAACAAATCTGGGCGGAAATGGCTCCAAGAACTACCAGCAGTCGTGTGGAGCCTAAGGACCACCCCAAGCAGAGCCACCGGGTTCACCCCTTTTTTCCTAGTCCATGGCGCGGAGGCCGTCCTCCCCACGGACACCGGAATATGGGTCGCCCGGATTCGAGGCTACGACGAAGACGCCAACCGCCGAGCCCGCGAGGACTCGCCGGACCGCCCAGACGAAGTACGCCTCGTGGCGTTGATGCACTCGCAAGGTATCAACGGTCCCTACGACGTTACCAAGCACGCAAGATACGTCGGAGGGATTTCGGCCGAAGGGGATCTAGTCCTAAGGCTACGCCAAGACAACCGAGGGCGCCACAAGCTATCGCCCCCATGGGAGGGACCCTACGTCGTGGTGAAGGTGCTCAAGCCGGCACGTACAAGCCGGCCAACGAGGACGGCGAAGAACTCACCAACGCTTGGAACATCCAACGGCTACGTCGCTTCTACCCTTAGCTAGGATTTCCAAGTACTTTCTCGTTGTAAAAGCACATGGCCAACACCCCGCGTGGTGTCAACTATGTAAACGCTCCAAGTCTAATAAAAGGGCAACTCGGCTTTCCCCCGAAAACCCAAGTTACCCTCGGGGGCTATCGCGGGGGGGGGCACCCCCCCCCCCAAAATGGTCCCATTTTTCGCGCAAAAGTAAAAAAACAAAACAACACGCGCTAAGTTTGTTTCCTACTTTAACCTCGAGCCACGATTCGAACAGGGCGCAGGCGGCACAGCGGAAGGAGCGTGCGAGCCAGAGATAGCCTACGCCGCGTGGCTATGGCCCTTCTCTCTCGCCTCCAACCCAGCGGGCCCCCCGCGAAAATCGAACTCCCCTAACTAGAATCTACTCGTGAAGAAGGAGAAACAAAAAGCGTGACAAACAAACGATTTCATTTACATCAAATGCCCATGTTCATGAAACGACTTGTTTCTTTTTATAAAAGGCCACGAGGCCGACTCGATACACATAAAAAACGGGCCTAGCGCCCGGACCGCTTTCAAAGGGAGAAGCAGCAGGCATCGGCGGCGTCCGGAAGAGGAATTCTTCAAAGGCCTCGGCGAGCGACCCGGCGGCGTCGGGGCAGCCGAGCGCATCCGCGCGCTCCATGGCCACCTCATCCTCGACGCCCTCGGGCACGACGTAGCCTTCCGCCGCCTCGAAGTTCACCTCGTAGTGGGATCGCACCACTCCGAGGGCCTTCCGGGACCCCCGGTACCGCAACGCCCGACGCATCCGCTCGGTGACTTGGCCACCGAGGGCACGCAGCGGCCGGGCCGGGGAGCCGCCGGCCGGGCATCGCCCTCCTCGACGACGTGGCGGGTCTCGAGGGCCGCATCGCGCAACTCCCCGCAACTCCCCGCCCCGAGGAGTCGTAGGAAGCCTGCAGCCGCCTCGGCCGCTCGCCCGCGTGCCCCAAGGCGGTGCGCAAGCCTCGGAATCGACAAGACAAGAAGAAATCGAAAAAGGGAATACGAGTTCCCAAACAAAAAACCAACAAGCAAGAGTCAAACAATGGCTCACCTTCGACTTGCTTCCTCCCCATCTCGAAGTCCCGCGCACGGCCTCGAGCGGCGCCGAGACGCCGGACGGTTTCGCCCCCTCGCCGCGAGGGCCGCCTCCCCGGTTGGCATTGCGATGCCGAGCACGAGCGCCTCGTCCTCAACTTTGGAGAGCGCGGTGCTCCGCTCCTCCAACGACTTCCGCGTCCCCTCGTGGGCGGCGCGCTCCCCGCTCCGGCCGCACGGGCATCGACGAGGGCGGCCTTGCCCCTCGCCGGCCCGCTCCTCGGCCCCCTTGGCGGGCGGCGCTCTCTTGCGGGAGCCGCTCCTCGGGCCGACGATGAGGGCCGCAGCTTTGGCGTCAAGGGCGGCCTTCGTGTCGTCCGCCTCCTTGGCACGCCGCTCCAACCCGCGCGCCCGCTCCTCGGCACGGCGCGGCTTGCGCCCGCGCCCCCTCGAGCGACGTGTGGAGCTCCCGGCTTCGGCGCGAGCGGTGGCCACCTCCGCCCTCCCGCTGGCGGCCGGCGTCGCGTCTTCTCCGCATCCGCGCGCGCGTTCCACGCCGCCTCGTCGCGATCGAAGAGGGCTGCGCGGATCCGCTCGAGGCTCGAGCGGCGCGCCGCGTCCCGCCCCGAGCTCTCCGGGAGCTCGTCGGGCCGTGCCGCCGCCCGCACGCCAACCACCGTCCGACGTCCCAAGAGCGTCCGCAAGCGCGTCGAAAGCGCCGCATTGCTCCCGGAGCCGCCGGGCCTCGGCGTTCACCCGGTCGAACGCGTTGTATTTGTCGTGGGCGCGGCGCCGAGCTCCCGGCATCCACACGTCAAATCCCGTAAGCGCCAAGGCTTGAATGCAACATACTAAAACGAAAAAGGAAGAGGGACGAGCAACCATGGCTCACCCGGAAGACGAGCCGGGCCGGGCCGCCATGGACCCGCGCCGCCCTCGTCTCGGCGCGCGCGCCGAGCGTGGCGCCGTGGCTCCGAGCTCGCCCCGAGCAGCCCTCGCTCCCCCCCGGCATCGGCGAACGCAGGGGGATCCTCGACGGCCCCCTCCACCTGGGCAGGGCGGCCGGCGTGGGAGGACGAGGCCTCGGCACCATGTCCTCGGCCCCCCACCACCATGTGACCCTCGTGCCGCCCTCACGAGGGCCCCCCTCCCGGGGCTCGGGGAGGTCGTGGGCCAGCCGGACCACCGATTCCACCCGTGCGGCGGGGAGTCATCCGAGAGCTCCACCACCTCCGCCCGCAAATCGCCGGCGGGCGCAGCTGCTTGCGCCGCCTCCGCCGCACCTCCACCCGCGCCTCCGCGGCCACGGCGCGCCCGTCGTGCCGCCCCGGCCGCCACCTCCTGGGCCGTACCGCCACATCCGCGGGCGCTCCCGCGGGCGTTGCGCCCGCTCCACCCTCCCTCCGCAAGCGGCAGCCACCGCGGGCCGCACCTCCACCGCCGCCGCCGCCGTGGCCCGCGTCTCCCGTGACGACCGCGCGCCGACCGCCCCCCCGACAACCTCCCGGCCGCGCCCGCGGCGGGCCGGTCCCGCCGGCCGGGGGCCTCGAGGCCCCCGCCGGGTCTTGCGAGCTCGTGCCCGCCGCCGTACTTGTCCCCGGCGCGACCCCCCCTCGACGAGCGCCGCCGGGGTGGGGATCGACGCGTCCGTCCTCGCACCTTGGCCGGCAAGAGGAGGAACGGTTGGCACCGCCCTCGCGCGCAGTGGACGCGAGGGTTAGAGCACCTAGTCATCGACGAGCCAAACCAAACGAAGAAGGACAAAGCTCCTTACCTTGCAGAGGAAAAGGCCCGCTTCCTTTTCCTCGAGGCCTCGGCGGACGAGGCCGGCAGCACTGTCGCGCCCGCCGCCAGCCGCCTCCCAACGGCGCCACCGCGCGCGCAGCACGCCCTCCCCAAGCGTGGGCGCGCCCAATGCCGCTCCTCCCAAAGGCGCCACCGCGCGCGGGGGCACGCTCGCCCCCGCGCACGGCACGCCCGCCGTCCGCCCCCTTGACGATGACGCCGCGCGCGCGGCACGCTCCCCCCCCCGCGCGCGGCACGCTTGACGCGCGCACGGCGCGTCCGCCGCGCGCACCTCCGTGGCGCGCGCCGGCATCCGCCGCGCGCGTGCCGCCCCCGATGACGATTGCCCGGCGGCGGGCGCCGGTGCGCCCGCCCCGCACGAAGCCGCCCCCCGACGCCGCGCGGGTTCCGGGGGACGGGGCGCAGTCGCCACCGTCGGAGGGGCCCTCCCCCTCGCCCTCTTCCTCCTCGGTCCTCGTCCGAAGACGAGGGCTCCTCAATATCCGGGGAGGAGAGCCCCCGCCTCCTCGCGCCGCCGGTACTCCGCGGCCCGCCGGCCGCGCGCGCGCTTGACGACGCCCGGCGTGCTCCCTCTTGCGCGCCGCCCGCTCCCCGCCGCCCCGCCGCGCCGCCCGCCGAGCGCACGGGGAGTCGGGGGTGGGCGGAACGGACTTGGCGGTGTTGAACTTCACCAGCTGTACACAGGAGCAACAAAGGCGTGTCAGGAGGCAAAGGCAACGCTAAAGAACCAAAACGAAATCGAGAACCACACTCACCAACGGGCCGATGGGGAGCATCTCGATGTCCCACGGGGTCCGCCCCTCGTGCATCGGCGGCGTCCGGGTGTCGACGGCGCTCCGCGCCCGGGTGAGCGCATACGGCCGCTCAAGGGGCGTCGGGAGCATCCGCGACCTCGCCGTGTCGACGGGGTTGGCCGCCTCGTCATCTCGAAGATGCGAGAGCGGCCTCTCCATCGCAGGCACAACCCGCCGATGGTGGAGGAAGGCGAGGACGCCCATCGCGGTCGGCCCCGTGCTTCCTCGCCGCCGCAGCCGCGCCCGAAGACCGACTCCCCGCCGCGTCCGATGCCGGGGTGGGGACACCCCGTACCCCCCGTGAGGCGGGCTCTCTCCTTGAACACCCGCCGGTGTAGGGGGGAAGGCCGGGCTCGGCGTTGCGCGGCATAAAACCATCCCCGCTCCCGGCCCGGCGTTGTTCGTCGTGATGGTGCGGGGATGTAGACATCCTTGAACCGCCCCCGCGGGCGAGCGACATCCCCGCCGCGCGCATCGCGCGGCGGGTCCTTGGCTCCCGTCGTGGGCCGCGTGACGAGCTCCGCGCGGAAAAGGTGTACCCAGAGCTCCCACCAATCGGGATCCCCGTGTACCCTTCGCGCACGCCCACGAATGTGGCCGCCCGAGAAATCGCGTTGGGGGCGAAATTATGCGGCTCCACCCCCGTAGTGGTAGCACATCGCCCGCATGAAGACGCTCGCCGGCGCATTGAAGCCACGCTCGTGGTAGCGGACGAAGCTCACCACGTAGCCCTCCCGGCGGGTTGGGCTCGTGGTGCGCCGCCGGCGCACGATCCACTCCGCCGGCGCCCTTCTTCGTTGGCCGACACCGGTGGCGGCGGCGACCGGCTCGCCCCGGGCGAGCCGGGTCACCGTCGACCTCTCCCGTGCGTACGGCTCCAGGATCCTAACGGGGAGCCGAGGCGGCGCCATGAGGAGGAACGGAGGAATGCGAAGGCGGAGGGCGGGGAAACGGAGGAAAAAGCTTGGACAGCCGAGCCCGCGCGGGGCAAGAGCAAGACGAAGGCGAAGGGGCGGAGGACCGAAAACGGTGAGAAGCTAAGGTAAAAAACCGCCGTCCCTTCTCCCCCGCCGCTTTATAGGCCGACGGCGAGCTCTCCCGAGCGGACGCCCCGACTAGCATTAACCGGCAGGAATCTTCCCATCGCGTCGACGGGCGGGCCCCACCACGACCGCGGCGGCTATAACACCGCAGCGGGTCATCATTACAGCAAAGACCGGCGGTAACCGAGGTAAAACCGTCACGTCCGCCCCGCCGCGCCGCCCACTACGCGCGCGCGCGGGCCGCAAAACCGCGGCCACGACCGCGAGGCATTTAAATGCCCGGTCCCTTGCCAAGCAAGGAGCACCCTCGAGCGGGGCGGACCCCGCCGAAGCAAAGGCGACCCTCGATGGGATATCGCCGTGAGAAGGCCGTCCGGGACCTCGCTCGATGTAGAGCAGGCAACCGCGGCACCCATGCCACGCAAACCCCTCGAGCGGCATGACCCTCGGCTCGAAGCAAAGGCGACCCTCGATGGGATATCGCCGTGAGAAGGCCGTCCGGACCTCGCTCGATGTAGAGCAGTGCAAACCGCGGCACCCATGCCACGTAAAACCCTCGAGCGGCATGACCCTTGGCTCAAAATGACGTCAACCCTCGATGGGATATCGACGTGAGAAGGTCGCCCGGACCTCGCTCGATGTAGAGCAGTGCAACCGCGGCACCCATGCCACGGTAGACCCTCGAGCGGCATGAGCCCTTGGCTCGAGACAATGTCAACCCCCTAAAAGGAAGCATATACGCCGTGCCACCAACCCGCGCCTCGAGGGTCGGCACGCCCCGCACCCCCTCGACGGCCGCGAATGTGAAAAGACGGGGCTGTCCGGACACGGCCCCGCACGGCCTTACCGATCGAGGTTCGAAGCCCGACCCTCGACGGGTTCGAACAGCGCCTCGCATCGCGAGTTAGGGACGACGAGGGCACGCGCATTCGAGCCGTTCCTCGAGCCCGTCGGCTCGAGGGTGCCCCACATGTCGTGTTCGAGAGCCGCCGAGGGCGCCTAGTCGGGGGATCCCACCGAGGGAGAGCTTCCGCGCCCCTCGGTCCCTAGCGAACGGACCGAGCCCCACCTAGCAAACCCACGCAAGCGCTTCCATGGACGTGTCTCCGACCGCGCAGCCTACCCTTATCGAACGGGGCATGGACGTCCACTTGAACCACCCGCTAGGAGCTCGACGAGGAATCCGCGATTCGCGACCCGCTCGATGGGAGTCGTGGAGACCTCACCCTCCGTCCCGCGGAGGGACGGCGAGGGCGCGTTAAAAAACAAGTCGTCGTGCTCGACCCGATCGCCTTGAACGGCCAAGGCTCGGGGGCTTGACGCACGGCTACACCTCCTTGAAATTGCACCCGCCGGGAGACAAAGGACAGGGGAGCGTGCACCCCCGAAGCCGGGCCGAAACACCACCGATGCCGGTTGGCATATGTGCCACGCCTTTTCCGACCAAAGTTCTCGCGGTTAACCCCCCGCAGGAGAACCCACACTCCCGCAGGGCTTCGGGGGCTAGACCCGCGGGTCCGCCGACGCGGCCCCACGGAAAGCGTTCGCAAACAAGGAGGGAAGAACGTCCTATCGCAGGTTCCAAGATCCGCGGGAGCCTCAACGGCAAACC
This sequence comes from Cenchrus americanus, assembly GCA_947561735.1. Classification (NCBI taxonomy): domain Eukaryota; kingdom Viridiplantae; phylum Streptophyta; class Magnoliopsida; order Poales; family Poaceae; genus Cenchrus; species Cenchrus americanus. Next base: position 218,089,712 of record OX387241.1, on the reverse strand, counting down.
CGCGGATGCTCGGGGGCCACCGTCGGGGACGGCCCTAGGGGTCCCCTTAAACAAAGGGGGAAACCCTCACTTAAATCCCGGCATCGAAACACGCTAAGCCTAACCATGCAGTAACTAACCGTGCAGGACATGGCCCGCGCGGCCGAGACTCCGGCGGCCCACCAAGACGGCCCGCTTAGAAAACCCCTCGAGCGGCCCCGCCCTCGCTCGAGGGCGCGCTCCTCCCTCGAGCGGGCTCCGCCCCGTTCGAGGGGGCAACTCTTCCCTCGAGCGGTCCCGCCCCCGCTCGAGGGCTCGCTCCCCCTCGAGCGGGTCTCGTCTCGCTCGAGGGTCCGCCCCCCCCTCGGCCGGGCCCGCCACGCTCACGGTGCCCCGCACGCGTGCGCCGGTCCCGTACACGGGCATTTAACGCCCCGACGCCGCAGACGGGGCCATCATGCGCCCGGGGCTCGCACCCCGTGCCGCCGCACCAACTCCCCAGGGAGGAGCCCATCCCCGCCACCGTGGAGATGGACTATGCGGTACGGCCGTGTCGTCCCCGTGACACCGAGCGCCCACTACAAGACGGCTAACGCGCCCCGACCCTCGAAAGGGGGCCGGCGCACCCCTCGATTTCGCTTTCCCGTGACCCTACGGTGTTAGGTGGGGGGCGCTAGGCCGGTGGATGGCCATCCCGGCCACCGCAACGCGCGCGGCCGCCGTACCCACGCGTGCGCAGCACACGCCCGACCTTGCAGCGCACGCTCGGCGCCGTAGCAACCACTCCGCTACCACGGAGCGCATTGGGAAGGAACGCCGTTCTGCCTGCTCCTGTGCCCCGTACCAGCCATCATCAGCACCTCCCTCGAAGCCTATCCAAGGACGCCACCACCATCTGCCGCCCTCCTACCCCTCGAACCGCCACCGTTCGGGTACGGGGTAGGCCATCATGGCCGGATCGCAGCGAAAATCGTCCGGCGGCCGCCCACTCTACGTGTAGCACGACGTGTATCCCCACGTAGCCGGATAGCGCGGCGTGCATGTAACTCGCCGCCCCCTTGGCCTATAAAAGGGGGGGGGGGGGGGGTGAGCCCCCGCCCGCGGGGGGGGACGAACGAACGTAGCACAACACAAGACACCGTGCACTCACTCTCTTATTCTCCCACAACATCTTCGGCCACTCCACCGGGGACTTGGAAGCCACGCTTCCTCTCCCGCCTTGCTTGTACTCGCCCCACTACAAGCACCCCTGTGCCGAGCAATATAGTGCCACGAGCACACCCCTCGTCGGACGTACGGCCCCGCGGCGGAACCAGGATAAAACCTTGTGTCATTTGTTGCTTGGCATCGACCATTGAGGGATAGACCTAGGCGCTATCTACCGGTTAGTGTCGGGACCATATTCCGCACCGACAAAAATCAAGCAATTCTCTAATATACATAGGGAACCACTTATTCAACTCCCTCCAAACGGAATGAGAGACTCGGCACTCCTTCATCAAGGATAGGCGCCATGGTCATGAGAATTTCCAAGGCGAATCCCTTGTGGGTGTTTACCGACACTCCGTTGGAGAATTGCACCCATGTGATAATATCCGTATGAAAACCCAATATGTGGAGAGCTTGGTCATCAAAGTCGACATTCGCTACAAGCCTCTTATCAAGGCGAGCGAGCTTCTTCTCCTCCTCCTCCTCTGTCATAATGATGAACCCATATTCGGAGTACGCGGAGCGTATGGAGGTGGAGCAGATGATCATGTCGAACAACGAGATGGGACGGGCGGCTCCTTCATATGTCCTTGAGGTTTGGTGGACCTCATAGACGAGCTTCTTGTGGCCCTCATGCCACCAAGGAGAAGAGTGTCATTCCTCCTCGGCGGTGCCTTGTCCTCCTCCATGCTCTGAGGAGACTCGGAAACCGAGTGCCTCCTCGAAGAAGTTGTTGATGGCTTGAACGACGATGATCCCTTCTTCTTGGTGAAAAGACTTGTAGTTTTCTTCCATGGTTGCAGCACTCTCCCTCACAAATAAATATCCGGGGTTTTCAACCGGTTAACAAGGTACACAAATATTATTTTGGAGTCTGGACTTTGAGTGGATTAAGGATGTGATTTGTTGCACGAAGCAAGCGGGGTGGATGGCTAAGTCTAAGGTGGTTCTGGACTACAAACTAGAGCACACGAACAAAGAGCTGGATGGGAGACTTACTTCTCTCCTCCTCTTGGCTCGGTTCTTCTCTAGTGCACTCATGTTACTTTGTGACCGCGTGCACCTTCCAAACGTTCTCGTCCACTCCTTTGCTTGCATTATTGCTCCTTCCACTTGATGTTTTCGCTTTGAGTCACCTCCATGCTCCCTTGCCTCACATGCATCCATGATATTCCTGCAAAACCAAGCCTTGGCTGCCCCCCATGCTTGTACTTTGCATGTGGTTTGATAAAAGATGTTGGGGGGCATCCCATGATGCATCATGGAGCATGCATGGTTAGGTTAACTAGATTGCCTCCCTCTAAGCATGTTTTAATGCTAAGCACTCCTCTAATTTCGAAAATAAAAAATAAAATTAGAGCTAGTAATGAGTTTAAATATAAATTTAGAGGAGTTTTTAAAGCATTAAAAACAAATGTAAGTCGAAAATATTTTCCGACTACTTTTATGTTGGTCTCACCGGTATTGTTTGCCTTCATTAGTTGAGAGCAAACTTTTCCCGGCTTGATCATGGGGGCATAGGTTTAGGTTCTAATTTTGATTAGATGAGAGAGATTTTGAATAAAATAAAATTAAATGAGGCTTAGAAAAATTCTAATCTTAGAGAACCCAAGGATATAGATTTTCAAAACAACCAAAAGTTGAGTTTCTAGGTTCACGCGAGTCCTACCACGTGCTGAAATTTAAATAACATCTAGATACAAGTCGTGGCTCTACTCGTGTGCTTTTAGCATGTAAAACAAGTCAGCTACAACATCATAAAGGGGATGAATGGTTGAGTTAGGTTCTGAATTTATTTGGTTGCGGTTTCTCGAAAAGAAGCAAACAAACATGTAGGATGGTTCATGTAAAGGGTTTATGATCAAAACAAAATATTCAACCAAGAATTATGTCTCTAATGTCATTCAACCATTCTAAGTCTAATGTCTTGCGTAGTAAAATTCAAAACTAAATTACTTGAAAAGACTCGAAAAACCTGGAATCGGGTTGTCCTCCCGGTAGCTTATTCTTGACTCGACGAAACGGGTTGCCTCCCGCCTAACGCTTCGTTTATAGTCTATGGCTAGACTTCTTCACTTGATTACTTCAGATCAACGCTCTTTGTGGGCGTTGCAATCTTGGGTACCCACTTACGCACCATCTTGGGCATGTGCTTATTCTTCGGCTTAGTCATATTTTTGGTCTTCACAGGCTGGCTTTGTCCTTTGGTCTTGACGAATGCAACAACTTCCTTCATGTAGTGGCTCGGCATCTCAAACTCCGGTCCTTCGGTCGTGATCTTCATGGTCTTAGTGTGATCCTCCGTATCTCCCGAATGAGTTTGAGTAGCCTTCACCGTCTCGGGACCTTGTGGTGGAAATTCTCCTTTGTTACCCATCGGGTGTCTGACAAGTTGTCCCACTTGCGTCTCTAGCATCTTCATCATGATGAACACTTCAGTAAAGAGTTTCCGACCCCCGTCACCTTTCCATCTAAATTTTCCAATACTTTCTCCATAGCCTCGAACTTAGTGACGACGTCCTCATTGATCTTAGCTTGCTCATCCATGAAGTCCTTCAATTGTGTACAAATAGGAACCAAATCTTGAATCGACAAACTTGCATTAATTCGGGGTTTACCTCGGACATGGTCGTACTCCTCACACTCCTCGCATGTGGATCTTGCCTCGGCAGCCCTTAGGTCTTGAGCTTCATTCTCTATTTCCATCTTCTCCATCCTCCTCTTAAGTAAACCGATATGCCACTCAAGGAATTCGGCTCGTATGTATTCATTGAAACGCTCCAAAGCTCTTGCAATCCTCATGCGGATAGTTAAGACCTTGATTTTGAACGGCCTTCTGGCATCTTGAAGGTTTATGATAGGTAGATCAATGATGTCCGTGGTGCATAGCTCGATCTTGCGCTCCGGTTGTGGTTGTTCTCCCATGGGTGGCGATTGAGGTTGATCTTCCTTTGGACTTGGAGGTGGTGATTCCCTTGGAGATTCCGACGGTCCTTCGACTTTGGCTTTTGGATCTAGGGTTTCCAATCCTTTAGCTTGTGTTGCATGTCTCCTTTGCCTGTATAGTTTTACTGGATCATCCACAAAAGAAAGTTTGGGTTTCTTGGAGAGGTAGCCAACCATCTCCGGTTAGGGTTAGCAAAAATAAAAACCTAAAAAAAGAAAAATTAGGGTTAATCAAAACTAGATTAGATTGATTTTTTTCTTTTTGAGGATGATCAAACTTAAGAGATGCAAAAGAAAATAAAAAAAACTGAAAAATAAGCGATACTAGATTGGATCTTGATTGCTTGTTCCCCGGCAACGGTGTCGAAAAAGGGGCTTGTTGACGGTGTATATTTGTATCAAAGTTCATATGGATTTGCAAGCAGACAAATCCCTCATCATAGTCAAGGGACCCTTCTTCCCTCAAGTGGTGAACCCAAGGTATCGAATCCGTGGAACAAATGTGCAACGCAAGGATTCAATCTAGTAAAGCAAGGAAAGCTATCTTTTAAAGAACCAAGTTGCATCTAATCTAAGATATCATCATGAAAAACATCTAATCTAATCTACTAAAGAGGTAGCAAGAGAAAGCAAGAGCTAACCGATCTAGAGAGTCTAGATCATGCTTATGTTGTAGCTCCAAACAAGATAGATGAAGATAGAAAAGCGAATCTCATTAAAAGCATCTTTAAACAGTGGCCTCCGATCCGATTCCACGCCCGCCTTTTACAGCCCCGTTCTGTCACAACGTACTCCTATTCATGCGGGTAGTCTAGGGCGAGTTCGATAAGAACAAGTTGAAATCACTTGGTCGGTCCGGTATGCACCTCTAGCCACCGCGACTACAAGAGCACCATATGCAATCTAGCTATAGACTAGATTGGGGAAGAAGCAACAACAAGGGGAAAACAAAATCATCGAGAAGGCACTTGATCGCTAGAAATCAGATTCACTATAAAAACTTCACCATGAATGATTACATGAACAAGATCACCACCGGCATCCTACCTCGATCTTGAACCTTGCTCCGGAGCTCCGACGTGGTCTTCCATGCAAGGTTTCCATGTCAGCTAGGGAGACCCTAGACAACTAGCACGACCCTCATCTCCAATGGTGTCCCTCAAGCTTCTCTGCTCCTCGGCGGCGGGTGACGAATTGATTGATGCGTGGATCTCGGCCAGGCGGCTATAAATAGCCCGAGAGGCACCTAGGTCAAAGGGGGGCCGACTGGGCCTCGAAACGGGCTAGGCTGGCCGGCCTGGGCCGACCGGCCTGGGCCCATTTCGGCCTAGTCCACGGCCTCCTTTGCCCGGTGTTGCTTCCCGAGTCTTCTAGATACTTCCCCCTTCTGCATGTGGACCCTTGTCGTCAGTTTCTCTCCGAGTTGGATGAAGCTCCTTGTCTCGCAAGATTCAGCACTTTTCTGGCTAGGTCCTCGGAGTTTTCCATCTTCTCGGGTTGGGTCCTTGGGCTTCTTGGAGTCGTATTCACTTCATTGCTTGACTTCTACCGGGCTTCAAGGTCTTGTCATGAGGTGCTTAATGAACTTATCTATGAAGTCTTGCTTTCAATGCTAAAACCATGCATAAACACTAAACTCCAAAATCGACATGCACAAGTGAACTTGTTATACCACGGGGGTTAGTACCAGTGGATAAGATATAAAACTCATGCCAACTCTGAAGGTAAACTCATGGCTAGGTTGACGGAATTTCACCGTCAACAAGCGCAGCCGCTCATCGGTCTTCAGGGTGACCCTCTCGAGGTTGAAGGCGTTTCCAGGGCGATTGTAGGTCACCTGAAAGTTCAAAGTGAAGGCCTGAGACAGGTCGGCCCATGACATGATGTTTCCTGCGGGGAGGTTGTTGAGCCAAAGCGACAATGCGTCACCCATCACGAGCAGGAAGTAGGCCGCCATGTGCTCGAAGTTGCCACCTGCCGCCTTGACGGTGACGTAGTAGGTCGATAACCAGATGTTGGGGTCGGGGCGACCATCGCTGGATGTTTGGCTTGAAGTTGTCGGGGTAGGCAACCGATCGGAGACGTGGTGCTAATGAAGGGAAGGAAGTGATCGCCATGTCGTCGCCGTTGTCGCCGACCTGGGTGGCAGCATCGTCTTGTGCTGGTGCCATGACCAGGGATCTGGGTTGGCGGTCCGGGTTAGGGACCAGACCCTTAGGGTGGTCGTAGTCTGCCTTGTACTGGGCACGTCGTCGGTTCTCGACGCCGTGGCGATCGTGTTCTTCACGCTCCATGATGTGGTGGACGGCGCCCGGGGGGGCGTACTCACGATCGTAGTCAAGGCGACGTCGAAGTTCTCGCTCTTCGCGCTCGCGGTGGTGCTGGTCGATGTAGCCGCCGGCGTCGCGACCGCGCCTGTTCTTGTCGAGGTTGGCGCGTAGGCCGGTGCCTGGCGCAGCGTTCGCCCGTGGTTGGGACCTCCTCCTGGATGGTGGGGAGCTTGCTATGCGCAGGTCGATTGGATCGACCGCGCGAGTGCTGGCTCGATGTAGATGCCGCAGACTTGGACACCGCGCTCTGCTCCTCCACCATAGCTATGGCGATCCGGACGTAAGCCATGGCTGCGTTCACTGGTGAAGGGTTGGCCTGCTGGAGACATGCTAGCGTTGCACCCAGGTTGGCCTGGAGGTTGTTGAACGTCGGCAGCCCTGCCTCTTCGAACTCAAGGCGTAAGTCGCGGGCGCACGGAGGTGCCGCCTGGCGCTGCTCCTCCGCCCGCCTCTGGGCGTGATTCGCGTTAGCTTGGATCCATTGTGCCTCGTCGGAATCCGTCATGCCGACTGTGGTGGATCATGCGCTGAAACCACCAGGATGCGCCGTCGGGTGGATCTTTGGTTGTTGGGAGAGACGCGGATCCGAGCCTTCTGGAACTCGCCGACGTCCGGAGACGTGGGGGTCCGCGTGGCGCGTGAAGCGCCACGCTCCTGGTCGATCTTCTTCTGGTCTCTGACTTCTGGTTGGAGCTGGGGGCGGCGACAGGCATCGCCAGATCCTTCATGGAGACCGTCGGGGAGGTCGGTGTTACCAGCGCGGTTGAGGTTGCCGTGAAGGAGCCGAAACAGATCTCCATGGGGTTGGTGAGGATGTCCGCCATGCTCGCCGAGAAGACGACACCAGATCGGGCCACCATGCTGCACAACAAGTTCTCGATCTCCCCTACCTAGCGTGCCAACTGTCAGGGGGTGAGACCTGGCAAATTCACAAGGGGGCTACCCAAGCAGTTGTAGGTTGATTGATGGGGGATCGGGATCTAAGAGCGTAGGTGATAGTTCTCAGATGGAACTCAGAACTCGGCGAGAATGGCAATGGACACGAGGGGTTTAGACTGGTTCAGGTCTTCGGAGGTAAAACTCTACGTCCAATGTGGTGGAATTAGGCGTGAATGGGGCAGTCCCCTCGAATGGAGCTCTAGGCCGCCTTATATGGTCAGCGGGCTAGGGTTTCCATTCGAGGTCGGTGGACCCTCATCGGGGTCGGTTACAAGTTAGGAAGGTTTCCTTCCGTGATTACAGAGAGGATCTCGCGATCCTCAGACCTACTGGCGGCGCCACACCGCGATTGTTGACGGTGTATTTTGGTACACCTAGCATGTTCATTACACTTTGGTTTGGATTTGATTATGGAACTAACCCGCCACTAGGCACACTAATCATATAACAAGTTCATCTATGTGCATGCATTTGGAAGTGTTGTGTTTATGTAGGAAAACATGGACATAAAGGGCGGATTCGCAACAAGTTCAAAGGAGCATTTACGGAGTCTTGTTCGTGTTCATGAGCTTGATGAAATCACTTCCAATGGTGGCAAGGACCGAAGTGCTACGAGGAACACCCCCGGGATTGAAGCGTAAAAGACCGAACTTCATGCGAAGAGAACCTCCATCTTGGGCGCGAGGATGACATCGTCAAAATCATGCAAGTGGAGGGGGCAAATAGCATAATTACATGAGGACCCACGGGAGCGAAGGGGCGACCGAACCGGGCCGAGGTGGGCCCAGGCCGGTCGGCCTAGGCCGGCCGACCCAGCCCACTTCGGTGGCCGGTTCGGCCCCCCTTTCCTTGCACCCGAAGGATTTTCAACCCTAAAACCTGGAGGCGCCGCCATCGACAGGGAGGAGAGCCATTCGCACCAGGAGGCCATCCACAAGCTAGAGAGAGAGTGAAGGACCGATACGGCGAACCAGAGAGGGGGGGAGTGAATGGGAGCCGATAAAAATTCTTCTCGAAGGAGATGGAAACTCCAACAAGATGAACACGGCTTCCAACACACGTCTCCGACTCACTACCCAAGTTGGTCAAGCCCACGTAGCCACTGGAGTGCCACTGGACCTAGGAACCAACACACACGGCCTTGCGACTCGAGAACGCACCGAACAACAAACCTCGAGTCTACGGACCCACACCGGTCGGACCGGTGAGCACCACCGGTCGACCGGTCCCCTGCCGGTGAAACTAAGCAACTTTCACTAAGTGGCTCTACACCGGTCGACCGGTGAGACACACCCGCGGACCGATCGCGGCACAGAAAGCCCCCAAAGCACCAAACAGCCAACCGACCACCAAACGGACCCGAACTCGAAATAGCAACAACACGGGACAACAATGAACACACCAAGACGTTCACCCGAGCAAAATCCCACAAGGGCTCGCACCGGTCGACCGGTCGGAGCACCGGCCGACCGGTCGGGAGCACCGCCGACCGGCAGCTCCGGGCACCTCGGGATGAACAACACCCGCGGGTCAACTCCCCCAAAACCAAAACTCGATCTCCCGAATCACTCCACGGACTTGAACAAGACTTTGGGGATATCGGGAACACCTCATGAGCAGTCCATAGCCAAGTTTATCCCACCAAAACTCGTCCAAAAAGGAGGAATCGAAGAAATCCCGCCAAGAGCACTTCCAACCCAAGAACTCAAGAAACCCCAAAATCGAGCACCTTTACTCACGGATTTGGGAGGGGAATCACAGCCCAAAGAACCACGAAGGGTTCCCACAAATTTCCCCCATCAAATCTCCAAGAGAAAGGTCCCGAAAACAACCCAAAGAAATCACCAAGAGAGGGCTCCGAAAATCACCACCAAGAACAACCGGGGAAAACACATCCAAACCTTGAGGAATCACGTCGAATCATCTATAGAAGGTCTAGCTAGCCGCCCGATCATCCATCCCTCTCAACAAGACTCTCTCGTGAAGCTCTCTTGCTAGTCCTAAAGAAACTTAAGGAAAATAGGTGGAAAAATAGGAAAACTAATGAGCTAGGGTTCCAAGAGTTGGCTGCCATCCTCTCACCTCTTGGGTTATATGGAGGCAACCGAATGTCTAAAACGCCCTTCTCTACTAACTAGGGATACAAGCCCCTCAAGGGCGGATTTGGAATTCTTGATGTCTTCACCATCGGACGAATGCACGGCGACCGCACCCTACGTAGCCTCGACGCAAGCCATGCAATCCCGACGCGTGTCCTCCACTTCGAAGATTCGGACCGCGTCGTCGCACACCGGGCCGACCGGTGCTCCTCACCGGCCGACCGGTCGGACCCACCGGTCGGACCGGTCCGGCGCCGCTACGGCCTCCGTCTTCGGTTCTTCGGTCTTGGCTTTGTGGATCAACCAAGGAACCCAGTGGTTTTCTGGTGAACCACCGGAAACCCCGCGAACTCGGTGTAGCCTCCGCCAATCTCCACTCATGACTCGGCTCCCACGTAGTCCCGGCTCGACCTTGGTTTTGAGGCTCAACCAAGAAACCGTCCTCGACTTCATCTTGCTGTTCATGCCACCATGCGGCCCGCACTTGACCCCCGCCGGCCACCGGGTCCCTCGAACGAAGCCTACTTGTCTTCTCCACACCTGGAGGCCTCACCGGCAACGACCTTTCGCGCTTGTTCTTCACCCGCACCAACACCGGTCAAGCCGCAACCCGCACCCGCAATACTTAGCCAAGAATCGGTCCACACAACGTTGTCAATCACTCATCACACAAGGAAGCGACCATCCACCGGTCCTCGAACCACACATGGTCCTCAATCTCCCCCTTGATGAGTGCATTGACAACACCCACACGAAAGTAACAAGAGAGAAAAGAAAAAGAAAAGAAACGAACAAAAAAGAAACTCCAACAAGCGATTGAAAGCCAAACAAAGGCAAAGAGCAAGATCACTTGAAGAAGACAAGTCTCGGACCCCTTAGGCAAAGGCAACGGCTCGACACATCCGAGACAAAACAAAACTCAAGCAAAGAGCGCAAACCACCGAAACAAAGCTCGAACAACCACAAAGAGCTCCCCCCCGCACACATGCAAGCTCCCCCTGAACCAATGCACCTCCCCCTGGACGAATGCATGCAAGACACCACTTGAAACAGGCAGCCGCAACAACTCGGCCACGACCGGTCAAAGACCACCGGTCGACCGTGTGCAACATGTGTACGAACCGAGCACTCACACCGGTCGGACGGTGACCCCGACCGGTCGACCGGTGCACAACGAGCCCGTAAATGGCTCGAAACCACCCGAAAACCTTCTAAACACGTCCAAGAAGCCATTTCAAGCTCAAACTTCTCCCCCTTGTTGGCAATGCATGAATGAAGCCAAAAATGCAAAACTTTCAACCTAGAGCTTCTCAAATAGACAAAATTCAACACAGAATGCTACACATGTCCAAATGAGGAAGTTAGATACTCTACGGCTTCGTATCGATCTCAACTACATGATCAACAAGTTTCACAAACATTGGACGAAGCTAAGATGGATTTTAGCAATTTTTGCGAAAAACTTGCCTCTCATGATCAAAGTCCTAAACATGATCAAAGCATATCAAAATGGCAAAGCCACACAAACTTCATGCTAGGACGACCATTCTAATCATAAGACCATCACAAACACCCACAAGCACCTCATGTCATGTCAAAGCCACCGAGCCATGTGCCTACTTCTATGTATGAGACTTCTCATTGGTAGGCATCATGCAACGGTTTAGCACCCAAAGCAAATTAAATTCAGCACATATGACATGGAAGCATATTTTCCAAGCATTTTTCATTTCATTTTCAGATTTGTAAATGGTACATGAAATGTCTTTGCGACAAAAAGGAACTTATGCCCCTCCATAAGATAAAGCAAGAGGGCTAAACATTCATGATGGCAATTGAGCCTTTGGCCCCATATGATCAATAAACTAGCTATCCAACCACAAATTGAGCATAGCCAAGCCACTAAAACATGTCAAGATCATATAAAGACATTTACGCACAAGAGAGCATATATGTGACATTTTTCAAAACATAGCCATCAACCATGGATATAAACCAAGATTATCAAGAGCTAAGACAAACTAACCATAGCATACCAAACAAGCTCACAAAGACATATATCTCATTCCATGGTGAACAATGTATATAGGAGAAGCTTTTTCTATCCAATGCATATGATACAAAATGCATGCAATCTAAGATACAAGGATGCCTATACATCATGTTACATATGCCATGCCAAATGCAAGAAATGCACAAAGGAAAGCTATACATATGCTACAAAGGAGCTCCCACACACAAAACTCACAAACCACCGGCTCCTCGAGGGGAGGCAAAAAGGGCTCGACACCACCGGCAAAAGAGCAAAGAAGCACCAAACTCACAAGCTCCCCCTAAACTCATGCATTAAGGCCAAAGAGCGTACAAAGCTCACCTTACACACATGAGATAAGGCAAAGAGCAAAAGAAACCAAGTGGCTTGACCAAGGCCACACACTCGAAGGTCACAAATACACTTACCTTTATCATTTCTTCACAATTCACTCATCCTTGTCCACCATCCCCGAAAGTGATGCACCTACATGTCACCACCGGGATATGAAGCCAAAGAACCACCCCCAATATCAACCAAATGTTCTCCGGGCTATCCACCTGCAACTCAAAACAAAGAGCGAGAGCGAGCAAATGACTCAACACTGGGGTTAGTTCCAAATGTGTAAAACCAGTGCCTAGCCATTTGCTCGAAAGTGGGGTTAGCACAAACCAAACCATCTTTCCTACCAAAGCTACCTCCACAAACACCACTACGGTAACCAACATGAGGGAACCAACCCTCTCTTCCCCGGAGGAGGACCAAAACCACGAAAGAAAGCCCGTGGACCATCCCTCCTCTCCTTCTCAAAGCCATGACTCCTCCCATCCCCGTAGTGAGCTCGAGGGGGGGAATGCCTAGCAACCGGCCTCCACAAAACTTTCCGGACCAACCACCGTAACCACGACCTCCGTAAACAACCTTCGCACTCGTACGAGCACGAAACCCAAACTCGCCGCTCGTCCGAGCCCGCACGGTCCGACCGGTGCTCCACACCGGTCCGATCGGTGTAGCTTGGGCGGCAAAGACCTCCAACGCCCTTCCGCTCTCCCAAGCCCGAACCGACCTCACACTCGCCTTGGCCCCGGGTAACGCACACGAGGCTCAAGTACACCATAAAAAGGGTGGTACTTGTCCTTGTTAGCCCACTCCTTCGCCATTCTCTCCTCACGCTTCCTCTTGAAGCAAAACACTCTCTTGTGACCATCCTTTCCACAAAACTCACAATGGAAACGGATCGATCTGGGCTTAGGCTTGGGATGAGGCTCTTCACAAGGCTTCTCACTTGGTTTCTCACTAGGCGTTTCACTTGCCTTTTCACTCGGTTTTTCTCTTGGTTGGTTTGGCTTGCATGCAAACTTGTCTTTGGGTGTGGGTTGTGGTGGAACTGAAACATTCCCAAATTTCCTTTCTCTCTCACCACTGCCCTCACCAACCTTATCCAATCCCAAAGCCCAACCGTCAAAGCGCTTACAGCTAGCAATCATCATACCAAGCTGAGGTTCTTGACTCGACAACCAACTCAGCGCTTCACGCAATTTATCATTCTCATCTTGCAAGTGACCAACACATTTTGCAAGATCCAAATTCTTCATAGCATGCAACTCACATGTAGAGCAAGAAGTAGGAATAGGCACTTTCAAATCAGCCTCTAGCGAAACAATGCGAGAACGAAGCTCAACAATTTTCTCATGCAAACCAGGGCAAGAAGTGCAAGCACCAAGCAAAGTGGGTCTAGATTGTAGCTCAGCCCAACTCAACCCTAAGCACATCTAGTTCCTCACACTTGGAGGCATACTTCTCCCTAAGATCGCCAAGTCGGCTAGGAAAGCAGAGCAATCAAGCACAATCATTCTCATCGAAACAACGGACTAGCCTTAAGAGAATCAATTTCAAGCTTGCTATCAAGAACCTGTGTTTCTAGCTCAGCCACTCTAGTCCTAGCATCCTCGAGCAAAGATCTAAGTTCCTTCCTAAGCTTATTAGCCTCTCTAAGCATATGATCGCGATTATCAAGCAAGTCAACCAACTCCTCATTCTCCTTGCGCAAAGAAGAGAGCTCATCACATACCTCATCCTCGGAATCCAAGTCCGAGGCGTCCTTCTGGCTTCTCTTGCTGCTCGAACTGCGAGCCATGCCACAGAAATCGTCCTTGAGGCTTAGGCCCGTCACACAAAGGCCGTTGAGATACTTGCTGATGTTCTTCTTCTTCTTCTTCTTCTTCTTCTTCTTCTTCTTCTTCTTCTTCTTCTTCTTCTTCTTCTTCTTCTTCTTCTTCTTCTTCTTCTTCTTCTTCTTCTTCTTCTTCTTCTTCTTCTTCTTCTTGTCATCCTCTTCGTCTTCATCACCCGAGCTTGAAGACGTGTCCTCGGAATCGGACTCGATGTCGCTTGATCTCTTCATCTTCTCTCGAGACCGCGTCTTCTTCTCATGTCCATGATCCTTCTTCCCGGACTTCTTCTTCTTGTCCTTGAACTTGTGCTTGTCGTGGTCGTTCACCTTTGGACACTCGGCGAAATAGTGTCCAATCTTGCCGCACTTGAAGCATGTCCTCATGTTCCTCCTCATGTTCACTCGGTTCTCGTGCAGCTTCTCGAACCGCCTCGTCAAGAGCGCCGGCTCGTCCTCTCCAAGCACGTCGAACTCCTCATCTGGCATAGACATCAAAGAGGACAAAGAGAACATCCTGGTGGATGGGTTACTGTTAGCCTTTCCTTTCAAACCACCAACGAGGGCAAGACTATGAGAGTCAGTCGGGCCCTCGATCTTGGCTGTCATGCCCCTATCCACCTCAGCCGACTTGAGCTTTGAGAACAGCTCGTTCACCGTCAGAGTGTCATACTTCTCTGACTCCACAATGGCCTCGAACTTTCCGCCCCAAATCGTACGATCCAAAGAATGTAAGAGCTTGACCGCTCTATCATGATCATCGTACGGGAGCACGTCCACATTGGCCCTCATGTTGTTCACAACCACCGTGAACCTCTGAAACAAGGCATCGATGGACTCACCGGGGAGATGAGTGAAGTTCTCGTACTCTCTCCGGTAGGTCGCATACATCCGTGCCTGAACCTGGGCATTCCCAACATGAGCCTCCTTCAGCACCGTCCAAATCCTACATGCCAAGTGCTCGGTGTGCACCCGATCGAACTCAGGCTGACACAAAGCACAAAACAAGTAGTCGACCGCCTTGTTGTTGGCGTCGAATCTGTCCCTCGATCCTGGAGCGAGGAAGTCCATCGACCGGACATAGCTCGTGTCCACCGTGACATCCCAAAGGATCCGACCCTTTCCGCGGAGTAACGCACCCATCCGCTTGCTCCACATCTAGTAGTTCTTGCCATCGAAGTGTGGAGGACCCGAACCCCCATTCCCGGTACGCCATCCTTGGATCTTAGACTGGTTAGAGTCAATAAAGACCCGAACCGTCTCTGATACCACTTGAAGGACCGATACGGCGAACCAGAGAGGGGGAGTGAATGGGAGCCGATAAAAATTCTTCTCGAAGGATATGGAAACTCCAACAAGATGAACACGGCTTCCAACACACGTCTCCGACTCACTACCCAAGTTGGTCAAGCCCACGTAGCCACTGGAGTGCCACTGGACTTAGGAACCAACACACACAGCCTTGCGACTCGAGAACGCAGCGGAACAACAAACCTCGAGTCTACAGACCCACACCAGTCAGACCGGTGAGCACCACTGGTCAGACCGGTCCCTGCCGGTGAAACTGAGCAACTTTCACTAAGTGGCTCTACACCGATCAGACCGGTGAGACACACCGTACGTACCGATCGCAGCCGAAAGCCCCTAAAGCACCAAACAAGCCAACCGACCACCAAACGGACCCAAACTCGAAATAGCAAGTAACACAAGACAACAATGAACATACCAAGATGTTCACCCAAGCAAAATCCCACAAGGGCTCGCACCGGCCGGACCGGTCGGGAGCACGGTCGGACCGGTAGCTCAGGCGCTCGGGATGAACAAAGACCCGCGGGTCAACTCCCCCAAAACCAAAACTCGATATCCCGAATCACTCCACGGACTTGAACAAGACTTTGGGGATATCGGGAACACCTCATGAGGAGTCCATAGCCAAGTTTAATCCTACCAAAACTCGTCCAAAAAGGAGGAATCGAAGAAATCCCGCCAAGAGCACTTCCAACCCAAGAACTCAAGAAACCCCAAAATCGAGCACCTTTACTCACGGATTTGGGAGGGGAATCACAGCCCAAAGAACCACGAAGGGTTCCCACAAATTTCCCCATCAAATCCCCAAGAGAAAGGTCCCGAAAACAACCCAAAGAAATCAACGAGAGAGGGCTCCGAAAATCACCACCAAGAACAACCGGGGAAACACATCCAAACCTTGAGGAACCACGCCGAATCATCTATACAAGGTCTAGCAAGCCGCCCGATCATCCATCCCTCTCAACAAGATCTCTCCGTGAAGCTCTCTTGCTAGTCCTAAAGAAAACCTAAGGAAAATAAGTGGAAAAATAGGAAAACTAATGAGCTAGGGTTCCAAGAGTTGGCTGCCATCCTCTCACCTCTTGGGTTATATGGAGGCAATCGAATGTCTAAAACGCCCTTCTCTACTAACTAGGGATACAAGCCCCTCAAGGGCGGATTTGGAATTCTTGATGTCTTCGCATCCGACGGATGCCCGCGACCGCACCCCGCGTAGCCTCGACGCAAGTCATGCGATCCCGACGCGTGTCCTCCGCTTCGAAGATTCCGGACCGCGTCGCCGCACACGGCCGACCGGTGCTCCTCACCGGCCGGACCGGTCCCCACCGCCGTCGGCCGCGCCGACCCACCGGACCGGGGACCGGCCGGGGACGGCGGCCCGCGCCGCCTCCGTCTTCGGTTCTTCGGTCTTGGCTTTGTGGATCAACCAAGGAACCCGGTGGGTTTTCTCGGTGAACCACCGGAAACCCCGCGAACTCGGTGTAGCCTCCGCCAATCTCCACTCATGACTCGGCTCCCACGTAGTCCCGGCTCGACCTTGGTTTTGAGGCTCAACCAAGAAACCGTCCACGACTTCATCTTGCCGTTCATGCCACCATGCGGCCCGCACTTGACCCCGCCGGCCACCGGTCCCTCGAACAAAGCCTACTTGTCTTCTCCACACCTGGAGGCCTCACCGCAACGACCTTTCGCGCTTGTTCTTCACCTGCACCAACACCAGTCAAGCCGCAACCTGCACCTGCAATACTTAGCCAAGAATCAGTCCACACAACGTTGTCAATCACTCATCACACAAGGAAGCGACCATCCACCGGTCCTCGAACCACACATGGTCCTCAGAGAGGAGGGAGATCTCCGGAGGGAGATCGTCCACCTCGAAGGAAGCGCCCTCACTTGTAGAAGAAGGAGGACACCGTCGGAAGGGAAACCATGATCAACGGTGCTATGTCCAGCACCTTGATGGGGTAATCTTCTTATTCGTCCACGGGTTGTAATCGATCTTGAGATTTAATCGCACTTTGTCGGATTATCTATCTACCATCTTGTGTTGAATATACTTTAATGCTTAAGGTTAGCTAACATGTCGTAAAGGGAGTAAGGCCTCAATGCTTCCTTGGATCCATTCAATACGCCGTGTCCTTCATAGGTCTAGTCATGAATACCTTTGCGTAGTGACAGTACGAGAGGAGGAAAAGGGCGAAACCGTGGTCACAACCCCGATAGATTAGATTGGTTTTCACGTCTTTAAGCGATTGCATGCTCTAGTTTCGTAGACCTGTGGGCGCGTGTCTTTTATCTTGAGACCTTAATCATTCTCTCTAGTGTAGTTTAGTTGTTTTCTAGTTTAATCATAGTTAGAGTTTGAGTAGTTAGAGTGTGAAGGTAGATCCAACGCTTGTAATCCCCTTGCTCCGCGGATTGACAAGAACCTTGGGAATACAGTGGTGAAAAAGGTGTGGGGTCCGTACGCTTGCGGATCGTAGAGGGATACGTCTTTTATCCATCAACAAGCCCCTTTTTCTGGCGCCGTTGCCGGGGAGCAAGCTAGTTTACATCGTTTGATTTGCATTTAACTTAGTTTTATATTTAGTTTATCTTTTATTTGTTTTATCTAACATATATTATCTAGAAAAATACTTGTTTTGTTTTTGTTTTTGTCTTTATCTTATTGTCTAGATGGCGTTCGTTAATCAACCCATGGAAGAACCAGAGAAATCATTAAGGGATTACGCTAGCCCTCGATCTGAAGACATAAAAGTACAAGAGTCGGATTCGAAGCTCGAAGCGACCAAGTATGAGATTAAATCCAAGATCATCGAGATGGTGGCGGCAAACCCATTCGAAGGGATCGTTACGGAGAACCCATATAGACACATAAGGAATTTCACGACGATATGCAACACGGTGCGTCAAGAAGGAGTCCCCGATGAATGGTTCAAATGGAATCTCTTTCCCTACTCACTTGCCGGCAATGCAAAGACATGGTACTCGTTTGCGTCCTTTGAAGTTGAAGGCAATTGGAACAAGTTGACAAAGAAGTTTTGCGAGAGGTTCTTTCCAATTAGCAAGGTTCAACATCTAAGGAGGCAAGTGATCAACTTCATGCAAGGAGAAGAGGAAGGGATAGACCAAGCCTGGGATAGGTTTAATGGGTTGATCGAACAAGGACCAAAACTCGGCTTCACCGGTGACGCACTCTTGCATACATTTTTCTTTTCCCTAACCCCTAGTTGCATGCAACACGTCGAAATGTGTGCAGGTGGGGATCTCATGGAGAAAACACTCACGGAAGCCGCTCAACTTCTACAAAAAGTTAGTAAAGCGGCTGCCATGCGAAGAGATTGGGAAACAAGACTTGCGGAAGAGCCGGAATACAATTCAAGGAAGAAGAAGTGTGCTGAATTTTCTAAAGAGGCAACCCCGAAAGTCACAAAAGAGGAACCAATCATGGAAAAGCTTGAACAAGAACATATCAAGTCAAGAACTACACCGAGCGTTGACTTCGTCGTACCAAATGAGACAAACAAGAGAAGCATGTCAAGCGCGAAGCCACTAAGGGAGTTCGAACCAATGGATTGGGTTCCTATCGATTACGGAGAAGTATTCGACAAGAGAAGACCGTTCCCTAATCAAAAGGGAATGGCGAGAGCATTGGAAGTGGATTTCCCACCGGAGAAGAAAGCGGAAAATTCATACGACCTTGAAACCACCGGTGAGATTTTTCGAAAGCTCTTTGGAGATGACATAGTGGATCCGGAACACATAGCCGAGGTGAAGAGAATCATGGGGATCAAGCCCGAAGCATCACCATACGCTCGCCTCGCCGAAATTTATGCGATAAGATCTGAAGAAGAAGAGAAGATGACACCACACTTGAGTTGCGTGATCAACGGAGTTCAATGCAAAGCTTTATGCGACACCGGAGCCCAAGTAAGTGTCCTATCTTCTAAAATTTACGATAAAGTTCAAGACCACAACCTAGGCTTAGCTCCAACATCAACAAAATTAATTATGGGTGATGGTAGAACTATCAAACCTCTAGGTATTGCTTGCAACATGAAAGTAAAAATCTCTAGAAATTATATACCAACCGATCTCTTTGTTATTGATGCTTACCATAGCAATCATGATCACATAATCTTAGGTAGACCTTTTCTTAAGTTGGTTGATGTCGTGTTAGATGCCGGAGAAGGCAAAGTAACAATGAACCTTAATGGAACAAAGTATACATATAACTTTCTTCGTGCTTCTAAACACCTTACACCCTTTCCTCCCGAAGATGAAGAAGTAGAAGAGATAGATAGCCTTTGTTTTGTGGAAACCCTTAGAGACCCGCTGCAAAGAGCGATGGAGAATCAAATTAGTGATCAACAAGATGAAGAACTAGAAGAAGCAACAAAAGGCTTGGAACCACATGATGGAAGCGTGGAGGAAGGAAAATTCGAAGACATAGGAGAAATAAAACCCGAGGAGCCACAAACGCCCGAGGTAGACCTTAAACCTTTGCCCAAAGGATTAAAGTATGAATTTTTGGGCCCCGACAAGACCTATCCAGTCATCGTGAGTGATGAGTTGAGTCCCGAAGAAAATGAGGCGTTGCTGATTTTATTGAAAAAACATAGGAAGGTGATTGGATATTCGATTAATGATCTCAAAGGTATAAGCCCAGCCTTTTGCACTCATCATATACCAATGGAAGACCAATGTAAGCCCATAGTGGACCACCAAAGGAGGCTAACTCATGCCATGCGAGAGGTAGTAAAGAAAGAGGTCATCAAGTTACTTGATGCCGGAATCATCTACCCAGTTCCGCATAGCGAATGGGTGAGCCCGGTACATTGTGTACCAAAGAAAGGAGGTTTGACCGTGGTGAAGAATGAGAAGAACGAATTGATACCGCAAAGAACCGTGACCAGGTGGCGGATGTGTATCGATTATCGTAAGCTTAACAAAGCGACGAAGAAAGATCACTTCCCCTACCGTTCATCGACGAGATGCTTGAGAGATTAGCAAACCACGCTTATTTTTGCTTTCTCGATGGGTACTCCAGGTTCATGCAAATTCCCATTCACCCGGAAGATCAACACAAGACAACGTTTACATGCCCTTACGGAATGTTTGCATATAGAAGGATGCCCTTCGGCCTATGCAACGCTCCGGCCTCTTTTCAACGTTGCATGATGGCCGTATTTTCGGAATTCATCGAAGAAATTGTCGAGGTGTTCATGGATGATTTTTCCATTTATGGGAAGACGTTCATGGATTGCTTGGCAAACTTGGAAAAGGTCCTCACGTGGTGCGCGGAGGTAGACTTGGTATTAAATTGGGAAAAGTGTCACTTCATGGTTAGGCAAGGCATAGTGCTCGGACATGTTATATCCGAGAGAGGAATTGAAGTGGACAAGGCTAAGTTAGAGACGGTTGAGCAACTCCCACCTCCTACGAATGTTAAGTCCTTAAGGAGCTTTCTAGGCCATGCCAGATTCTATAGAAGATTTATTAAGGACTTCTCGAAGATCACTAAGCCTTTAACGCATCTTCTTCAAAAGGATGTGGCTTTCGACTTTGATGAGAAGTGCCTAGCGGCATTCTGGACCTTGAAAAATGTGTTGGTGAGTGCTCCCATCATCCCACCTCCGGATTGGAACCAACCTTTCGATATCATGTGTGACGCAAGTGACTACACAGTAGGCGCGGTTATGGGTCCAAGAAAGGAAGGCTGAGTTCACGCCGTTTACTATGCTAGCAAAACTCTTAGTGGGGCGCAATTAAATTATGCCACTACGGAAAAAGAGTTGCTAGCGGTGGTATTCGCTTTCGAAAAATTCAGATCTTACATCGTGAACTCGAAGGTCATTGTTTACACCGATCACGCAGCCATCAAGTATCTCTTGGCTAAGAAGGAAGCTAAACCACGTTTGATTCGTTGGATCCTTCTTCTCCAAGAATTTGATGTTGAAATTCATGATAAAAAGGGGGTGGAAAATGTTGTGGCCGATCATTTGTCTAGGATGAATCGTGGACAAGATGATAAAGATCCCATCGAAGATAAGATGAGAGATGACCACCTCTATCGAGTGCTTGATAAGGATACTTGGATGATCGATATCATTCGAGCAATTCGAAAGATGCATCTCGATCATCTAGACAAAAACTCTCAAAAGAAGATAAACTCCGAAAGCAGGAAATACTTTTGGGATGCACCATACCTCTTCAAACTTGGCAATGATGGAGTGATGAGAAGATGTGTGCCAAGAGAAGAAAGGGTAGAGATTTTGAGAAAGTGCCACTCGGCGGAGTACGGTGGAAACTATAGCCATTTTCGAACCCAAGCAAAAGTATGGTCGAGCGGATTCTTTTGGCCGGAGATGCATGAAGATACTAAAAGATATGTTGCATCATGCCCCGAATGCCAAAGAACCGGAAACATCTCTCAAATAAATTCTATGCCTTTGAAATACAACCTACAAATCGACATATTCGATGTATGGGGTATAGACTTCATGGGGCCTTTTAAAAACTCATTTGGATTTGAGTATATCCTAGTCATGGTTGATTATGTATCCAAGTGGGTAGAGGCTATACCATGTCGTAAAGCTTCCATGGAGGAGTCCATTATTATGATCAAGAACGTGATTTTTCCTCGTTTCGGTACACTGAGAATCTTGATAAGTGATGGAGGAACTCACTTCACCGAGAAGAATTTCAAAAAGTGCTTGTCCAAGTTGGGAATTGAGCATAGGGTCTCTACGGCCTATCACCCACAAACCAACGGACAAGCGGAAACGTCAAATAGGCAATTAAAAAGCATCCTCAACAAAACCATAGAGAAGGGAGGCAAAGATTGGTCAAAGAAACTAGACGGAGCTCTATGGGCTTATCAAACGGCGTTCAGAACACCGATCGGTATGACCCCTTATCAATTCTTCTATGGGAAATCTTGCCACCTTCCGGTTGAGTTGGAACATAAAGCCTATTAGGCGATTAAAGAGATGAACCTTGATCTCGATGCCGCAGTGGTAAAACGAAGGATCCAAATAACCGAGCTAGAGGAGTTGAGGTTGAAAGCATATGAAAATGCAAGCATATACAAAGAGAGAATCAAAAGGTTGTATGATAAAAGGTTGAAAAAAAATTTAAAGAAGGAGATAAGGTCCTCCTCTACAATTCGAGGTTTAAAACCTTCGGAAAGGGGAAATTGCAAAGCAAGTGGGACGGACCTTATGTTGTGCATTCGGTGCTCTCTAACGGAGCGGTAACCATTATGGATATAAAAGGCGATCAATTTATGGTGAATGGTCAGCGGCTTAAGGTTTACTACGAACCCGACGTTGTGCCCCTTCACCATGTTGATGTCTTCACCATGGAAGAAGAGCCCGAACATCCCGCCTAGGACGAAAAACAAAGCATGAATTTCTATAAATAGTTTTTCTTTTAGTTTTCTGGAGTTTCTCGCGAAGATTTACTGGGCCAACTTTTTCCCATGGTCTAAGGAGGTGAAAAAAGGACGGTGCACGAAAAACTGGCCCGGCCCGACCCCCGAGACAGTGGGCCGGCCGGCCCGGGCCGACCGGCCCGTGGGTCCCGGCGGCCGTCGTCTCCTTTTTTTGCCCAAATTGCTCCTTTTCGACTTCCTTCTTCGGTCAGAAAATTTTAAGGGAAGTTTGAAAAAGGAAAATGAGGTTCCTAGGGTCTTTCTCTTTGGACTATTTATTTGGCCGAATTGGGAGCTCGGGAATCAACCCCTTCAAGCAATATTTTGCACCCTTGCAGCAGCCATTGTGTCCCCGAGGAGTTTAGAGTTGAAGCTAGAAGCCAAGGAGCCATCGATGGAGGAGGCGATGCGATGCGATCTCAAGCTACCCGTCAAGAGGACCGCCCGCATCCGTTGCGGAGGGCGTGTCCTGACCGGAGCTCTTGCATCTCGCAACCCCGTCGAAGGAGAGAAGGTCCCTACGCCCGTTCGAAGGTCGGCACGCATCCAAGGCATGAAGCGCAAAGACTACAAGGAGGCGTCGCCTGAGCCTAAGGATTATGGGGGTAGAGACTACTCCGACGATCGTAGCCCAAGCTCGTGGGCGGCCGCCGGAAGAGATGATAATGACCTCTACATTTGGGATGAGCAGCCCAAAGAGAGGACTCCTGAAGGCCCCAACGGTGACGGCAACGATGGCAACGAAAGTGGCAACTACAATGGTGGCGGCAACGACGGTGGTGATGACGGTGGAGACAATGGCGATGAAGACCCCTTCGGATTGCATCCGATGTGTTGTCGAACTTGTCGTCAATCCATCGGGGATCTCTACGCGTCAGTCGATGAATGTATCCAAGCCATGGAAGCGATGAAGCAGCGTATGGAGGATTTGGAGCACGTAGTTGAAGACAACTACAAGTTCCTTAACCGTAACGTGCGCAAACTTTTTGGCATGGTTGGAAACATGAGAGGCAAGTGGTGCAACACTTGCTTGAAGTACCACTAGGTCTAATTTTTCCCTTAGGAATTTTGTAAGATACGACGAGGACGTCTTTTGTTTTTAGCGTGGGGGAGAGCTAGCTAGCCTTAGCTTTTAAGTTTCAAGTTTAGGTTCGGTTTAATCTTCGAGTGAGAGTCTTAGAGTTAATGAGTCTTAGTTTTTGAGTGTGTTTTTTAAATTTTTTCAAGTTTGAAGTGTCTTAAATTAGTGTTGAGTCAAAGAAAATCAAATAAAAAGAGTCTTTATATATTTTGTGTCTTGTGTATTGCTTATCTTTATTCATCTTGTTTGTTTAATCTTTGATTCTTGGTATATGAACATAAGTGTGTGGTTTGAAAAATGTTTACCGTAGTGCTTAGTGGAATTGCTACTACTTAAAGTACCCATACCACACTTCGATCTTGAGCTTCACATGTTAGTTGTGCTATGTTCAATGCTAAAAGTTGGAGGATTTCAGTTCTGAAAATTATCTAAAAACCCTTGTAATAAAGGTTAGCAAAACCTCTTTTTCCAAGTTGAGAGTAAGAAAAAAAATCCTATACAAAGCCAATTTATTTTTTGCTCCACCATAAGTGTGACTAGCACGATGAGTTGGGCTAGGACCCTTCTCTCTTGGTGAGTTTTAATTTCGAGCAATGATCATGTCCTTGTGCTTATCTTTTGTTGCTAGCCTCGTCATACATTCGGTAACGTGACTTTCACATTGGAAGTCCCGTACATCGCCGAATTCCATACCCAACCCTATACATCTCTTTTGTACATTGCATTCCTTGAACACAACCTACTTTCAAAAGTTTCGTCTCGTCTCTAGCATGATTTATTTAAAATTTCAGATTGTATGCATGCAAGAAAGAGAGGAGTTGAGAGCTTTGAAAAGTTGTCAAGAGAGGGAAAAAATAAAGAGAAAAGTATGAGTATGGAAAAGAAAGAAAAAGAAAAAATGTAGAAAAGTAAAGAAAGAGAAAAAATATGAGAATGAAAGAATAAAAGAAAAAGAGAAAAGAGGAGGTAGCAATAAAGATATGAGAGGGATGGATCAAGTGAAAGAAAAGAAAAAAAATAAAGTGTAAGGAAGGATGTCACGTTGTTGAGAAGGATGTCACGTTGTTGAGAGACGAAACTTTCATTCTTTTTCCAACCATGTGCAATCCAACAACGAAGACGTCATCGGTGCCTCGTAGTCATAATTTTCTTTTCCTCTTGCACATGTCCACCATTCTAAATCTTCTCATCCTTGATATCCCTACATATGGTTAATTCTCATGATCATTGGCTTTGAAAGGTAAACAACCATTAGAGGAAGTTCTTAGTTTGACAATACTTGTGTTGATTGCGCTAGCCCTACCTATAGCTCCACTTTACATGTTATATGAGAGATTTATGGGAGGTGAGAGTTTTATAAAATTTGTTTAGGATAGCCACATCATATGAGTGACTTGAGAGAGCTTGCAGAAAGGCTTTTGTCTAATACTTGTTGAAGGAAATTTTGTTTTTAAAATCATAAAAACCCTCCGATGGAAGCAAGGAAGTAAGCATGGCTGAATTTGAAGACTTTGAGTGAAGAGTTTGAGTTGTGGGGTAAATCTTGACGTGGTAAAAATTCTAAACGCCCATGTTTATGTTTGATGATCACTACTTTGAGTTTATGTATTAAAGATGAAAGGATTGACTAACGTGTGGAGAAGGATTAGCGGTACATGATTACAACACCTTGGACGAAGTTCTTTCACGAGTACTTGCTCGAGGACGAGCAAGAGCTAAGCGTGGGGGAGATGTTGACGGTGTATTTTTGATACACCTAGCATGTTCATTACACTTTGGTTTGGATTTGATTATGGAACTAACCCGCCACTAGGCACACTAATCATATAACAAGTTCATCTATGTGCATGCATTTGGAAGTGTTGTGTTTATGTAGGAAAACATGGACATAAAGGACGGATTCGCAACAAGTTCAAAGGAGCATTTACGGAGTCTTGTTCGTGTTCATGAGCTTGATGAAATCACTTCCAATGGTGGCAAGGACCGAAGTGCTACGAGGAACACCCCCGGGGATTGAAGCGTAAAAGACCGAACTTCATGCGAAGAGAACCTCCATCTTGGGCGCGAGGATAACATCGTCAAAATCATGCAAGTGGAGGGGGCAAATAGCATAATTACATGAGGACCCACGGGAGTGAAGGGGCGACCGAACCGGCCGAGGTGGGCCCAGGCCGGTCGGCCCAGGTCGGCCGGCCTAGCCCACTTCGGTGGCCGGTTCGGCCCCCCTTTCCTTGCACCCGAAGGATTTTCAACCCTAAAACCCTGGAGGCGCCGCCATCGACAGGGAGGAGAGCCATTCGCACCAGGAGGCCATCCACAAGCTAGAGAGAGGAGGAGATCTCCGGAGGGAGATCGTCCACCTCGAAGGAAGCACCCTCACGTGGAGAAGGAGGACACCGTCGGAAGGGAAACCATGATCAATGGTGCTATGTCCAGCACCTTGATGGGGTAATCTTCTTATTCGTCCATGGGTTGTAATCAATCTTGAGATGTAATCGCACTTTGTCGGATTATCTATCTATCATCTTGTGTTGAATATGTTTTAATGCTTAAGGTTAGCTACCATGCCGTAAAGGGAGTAAGGCCTCAATGCTTCCTTGGATCCATTCAATACGCCGTGTCCATCATAGGTCTAGTCATGAATACCTTCGCGTAGTGACAGTACGAGAGGAGGGAAAGGGCGAAACCGTGGTCACAACCCCGATAGATTAGATTGGTTTTCACGTCTTTAAGCGATTGCATGCTCTAGTTTCGTAGACCCGTGGGCGAGTGTCTTTTATCTTGAAACCTTAATCATTCTCTCTAGTGTAGTTCAGTTGTTTTCTAGTTTAATCATAGTTAGAGTTTGAGTAGTTAGAGTGTGAAGGTAGATCGAACGCTTGTAATCCCCTTGCTCCCCGAATTGACAAGAACCTTGGGAATCCCAATGGTGAAAAAGGTGTGGGGTCCGTACGCTTGCGGATCGTAGAGGGATACATCTTTTATTCGTCAACAACGATCTAGGGGAGAAACTTGCACCACAAGCCCGACAAGTCTTCCGGAGTCTGGATGAGGACTTCCGAGGTCTTCCAAGGTCGCCGGGGTTGTGGATAAGGTCTCCGGGCCCACTTGCAGGTCGGCGGGGCTTCTGACAGGTTGGGTCCACTTGACAGGAACCTATGGGACCCTGGTCGGTGGGGACCCATGGGTACCCATGTTTCTCACGTCCGGAGTCGGGCCTCCCTTCCTCGAGATCCAACAGGCGGCCATGCGCCCCTGCGGCCTTGGCCTCGCTGATGGCACGGCCCGCCTCCCCCGTGG
This sequence comes from Cenchrus americanus, assembly GCA_947561735.1. Lineage (NCBI taxonomy): Eukaryota > Viridiplantae > Streptophyta > Magnoliopsida > Poales > Poaceae > Cenchrus > Cenchrus americanus. Next base: position 218,062,884 of record OX387241.1, on the reverse strand, counting down.
ACAAGGGCAACACTGTTGAGCATGGTCCCCCAAGCTTGTGACGGCGCGGGGCACTGCTCCCTTCACGCCTAGAGCGCCACACGAGCATGCTAGCTGTGTGGGGCCGCTGCTCCTCCACAGCTAGGGTGCAAATCCAGCCAAGGTCGGGCGGCCTCTTCAACGACGCTCGGGACTTGAGCGGTGGGAAGGCTCCTCCAGATCCGCGCGTAGGGAATGGAGAGAGCAAGGTAGGCAAGCAGCTGTCGTCCATCGTCGTGCGGGCTGCCACCCCACCCGTTACCGATGCGATGTCGCCCTCCAGTTGTGCCTGTGGCTGGATTCCGGGTCTGTGTTTTCGATGTTGCATGAATCGAATTGAGTAGTTTGATCTGGCGTCATTCGATGTTGCACGAATTGATGGAGATGTTTCAACTGGTGTTTGTTCGATGTTGAATGAAGTGATTTCAGATGTTTCACTATTGCTTTGATGATGTTGCAACATTTGTTTCCATGTTTCAGCTGCTACTTTTCCATGTTGCGACATATGCATCTCAATGTTTCACTGTGCTTTAGCAAATATTGCAGGGGACAATTGTTCTGTGTTGCAGTGGATTTTTGTAATAGGGTCATGTTGTGTGCAACATGGTCTGATGTTGCGGTGGGAATTTTGTCTTTAAATAGACTTGACAACTACAATGACAACTACAGTACCAATCTGACACCTACAGTACCTTGATCTGATGGTCGTGGACCCATTCGTTGCTCGCCCCCGGATCGGACGTCCGGGCGCTAGCAGCTCCTGGTAAGAAATGGCCTGAACTAACTACGCATCTATATATTTTTTGTAAAATATTGGACTCAAAAAATTTGGCAAACCAACTTGACAAAAATAGAAACTTGGCAAAACTCACCTCCCGCGCGGAAATATACTCGCGTCGATCCCGGTTGGCATCGGCGTGGCCAAGCCAGGTGGGAAGGTGAAAAAAGAAATAAAGAATAGAGATGGATTCCTGATACAAGTTTTCAAGAGGTGGAATGGTATAAACATAATTTTATTTCTCTCTAAGGATTCTTGATGTAAGTTAGATTTAGATTTGGCAAGTGCATTATGTCAAACTGTTGGAGATGAGCTCAATTTTTACTTGGCATAACTTTTTAGAAGTTGTCAAAACACAAGATTTGTCGAGTAAAATTTAGCAAACTCTCGAAGATGCTCTTAGGGGTGAAAAAAAGTTCAAACATGTTATTTGATTCATTTGCATTAGGAAAAAAATTCATATCACTCCCTCAACTTTTGTGGAAGTGCTTTTCCTCCCTAAACTAGAAAACAAGATGTTCGTGCTCCTCCAACTATTGAAACCGGTTGAGTTACTACCTATATGATTTTCAAAGCAGTTTTTTCTGATGTGGTATGGCGTCACAGGCTCACGACAACCATGAGAGAGGTAAATTGAACTTTTATGATAGTTCAGTGAGATCCATTAGACTTAATAAGAAATATAGAAATATTTTTTATGCTTTTATTCACGGATTTTTGGATTCCACTCCACTGCAGTTGGGTCTACAACAACCTTGGATGGGCTTAACAGGCTATTTTTCAATATTTTTGTTTGAAATTTTCCTGTTATTCTACACACGTGTTATTCTTTTTATTTATATCCGCTCAAGGTATTCTTCATTACAGTAAAATGACAACATACTCGTGTATAGGGAACTGAATTAGCTTAGCTACGATTCTAATTTATTGTAAAAAATTCGAGATATGTGATTGGACATGAAAAATAGAAATATCTTTTCTTGGTTAAAAGCTATTTCCGTATTGATTATGAAAATACACCATAAGCTACTAGATAAATTATTCGCGATTGGACATGGAAAATAGAAATATCTTTTTTTGTTTAAAGACTCTTTTTTGAGAGGTATGAAGTTGGAATATTTTTCATTATCTAAAAACATGAAAGGAAGAAAAGAATAGAAAGGGGTAACTATGATATTTTGACTTAAACAAACTTTCTATGGTTTTTATAATAATATATATCATTTTACCTTTTGTAAATGTACATTTATTTTAGAAAAAATACTTGAATTTTTAAAAAATATTCCTATATTTTTTTATAAAGTTTAATGAGCCTCTTGGAACTATCATGAAAATTCAACTTGCCTGCCTCATGGATGACATCACATCACTTAAGCGAGCTGACACGCTGTTACTTCAGCAAAATCACTTAGGAAGGTAAATCGACCGATTTCAATAGTTGGAGGAGGACTAACATCCGTTTTTTTGTTTAGGGAAAAAAACTGACTATCACAGGAGTTGAGGGAGGTAATATGGACCTTTTCCTTTACATTATGCTAAATGCGAAGTCCGGTGCTCCATTGGGCCGATGCTCACACGTTTTCCTAACATTTTCTCATGATTTACCATCTTCCGATTTGTCATGTGCTCATAAAGAGTAAGGGTGAGTGCGCATGTTTCAAGTTACTCATTATTTTGACTTTTCAGCGACAGTGCATTCGTTTTGTTACGTATCTAAACATAAATGTATATCTAAGTGAAAAATAAAAGAAATATATTAAAAAATTCAAAATGACGGCTAATTTGAGACGAAGGATATTTTATTGTTACTTCCTCCGGTTCGGTAAAAGAAGTCGTTTTGGACAAGATTTGAGTCAAATATTGGGAAAATAAATGATGAATAACTTTTAAATTGTTGAGTGTAGAAATGTGAAAATCATATCAATAGATTTGTCTTGAAAACCATTTTCACAAAAAGTATCGTATATAATTTTTCAATAAATATTTTTATAGAAAAAACAACTCAAAGTTGTGTTTTGAAGACCGTGTCGCTCGGCACTGTTCGTTTGGCGGTGGCGATGGTCGATCTTTGGTTTGTTACGAGAGAAAAGTCTTGTTGGTAGTTCTTTGGTGGTACTTGGTTTGTTGTGAGAAAAAAATATCTTTGTTGGTGGTGATAAGCCAAGCGAACAGTGGCTGTCCTAAACGACTTCTTTTACCAAACCGGAGGGAGTATTTCTTATTTGGGTCATCTACCACGTAAGATATCATATACACGAGCCGTGTAGTTTCGGGCTCGTGTATAGTTTTGGGTTTGATTCATGATGACTTCAGCCACCTTATAAACTACTCAAATCATGATGATTTCTGGTGCACAACAATTTTGCTAGTTTAATAAGATCAAATCCCTCTAGCCTGGTTGGGATTTCGTGTTAGAGCGAATTATGAGGTTGATTTTTTTAAAAAAAATCCTCTCGCTAGTGAAATCGGGGTTCGGGGTTTTCTAAGTCGTGAGAAGGTTTTTTCTTCTTAATGAAAATCATGGGACGAGTTTACCCCACCGGCTTAGTTTTTTTTTTGCAGTTTTAATAAGCAACGTAAAAACTTTTGAACCAAGATCGTAATTCAAACGAATTACCTCAAACTTTTTATCCACAGCCGTGTTTGTGTTTGAGGTTAGCTTGTCTCTCGAGCGGTCGAGCCGAGCCAGGTTATCCCTAACGCGAGCCAAGCTGACACGAACCATCTCTACGGGCTCCCTCCCTCCCAAGTCCCAACGGCCCAACCTTTCAGCCGACGGCCGCCAGCCCGCCACCCATCGTGCACCGTTTCCACCCCCCATCCCCGCTCCGGCAATGACACCGACGACCCGCCTGGCCGTTTCTCTCCACATCCTCCTCCTCCAATAGCCGATAGGCGAGAGATAGCGCCGTTGTGTTGTCGCCGGCCTCGAGAGCACTGCCATGTGCCCATCGCCTGCTCGACGGAATGCTTGGCGTGTAAGGCCTCGATCAAGTATTACAGTTGAAAAAGGCAAAACGTCCTACATTCACCAATCGCAATTGGTGCGAACACATTTATTCACCACACGTTTGCTCCCATCAGCAACAGAGTAATAAGTAATAACTGAGTCTAGGAGCCCACTAGACCACTAGGATTGACCTTTGAAGTTCACTTCAATCCCTGGCTTCATGCTGTGTTGGTTTACTCTGTTTCAGCTGTTTCCTCTGCCACTGGAGCAGTGGGATCGCCTCGAGTACTCCTTGACGAGCCTGGAGAATTCAGAGTTCTTGTTCTTCAGTAATTTCGACGGAGTGTCATATTCCACGATCCTCCCTGCTCGTCATAAAACAGTGTGGATTTTAGTATCGCTGCAGCTGGTTCCTACAATAACATGCAGCGGACTGCTGTTTGTTCATTGAAGCTGGTTCTTATACCTTCACTGAAGACAAGGATGAGATCACTGTCAACAACCGTGTGGATTCTGTGTGCCACTGTAAGTACTGTGCAATCATGAAACTCTTGGCGGATGGTTTCTTGGATAACTGCATCAGTGGAGGAGTCAACTGAAGCAGTTGCCTCGTCGAGGACGAGTATGTTGCTTCTCTTTAGGAGAACCCTACCAAGGCAAAACAGCTGCCTCTGGCCCACGCTCCAGTTTTCACCATTCTCGACAACTGCAGGGGGTATCTCGTTTGATTGTAGTCTTATCGAGTGTATCCCTACCTACAGGCTATGCTAATTGCTAACTACTACCTAACCATGAACACAACTTTCACATTTAGCTACTGGACGTGAGAGATTGGATTACCTGTTGAATCCAGCTTCTTTGGGCTTTGCCGAACTATATCGCCAAGCTGGCATTTGTCCAATACCTGACCGAAATAAGGAAATTAATATTTTGATCAGGTGTTAAAAGAAGTAGAGCCTTCGTCACTCCCTCAAGTCATCATTTTCTTTTGAGTGGTACTTTCCCTTTTCTGTTCACTTTTATGTCAATTTAGATTATGAATGTTGATCTGGTTGGTTATGAGTTACCAGAAAATCTTTAGAAATTGCTTTGTATTGCTAATTACAAATGTACAGTTGGTGACTTCTACTATAACAAGTACATCCGTTCCCCCATTATGGCGTCTTCAGTCATTTAAATTTAGTGGCAATACCAAACATGCAGTGCAAGGGAAAAATTGTTAATTTATAGCTTATCCCTATTTCACATAGTAAATAACACCCCGTTCGTTTGGCTTATCGTACCAAAAAAAAAGATTTTCTCTCGTAACAAACCAAATGCCACTAGCAACCAAAATGCCAACAAGATTTTTTCTCTCGGAACAAATCAAGCACCGTAGCCATCACCACCAGAACGAACAGGCTGTAAGCTTATCTTTATCAGAAGGTATTTTTAGCTGATTAAATTACCTCCCAAACACGTTGATCAGAGTACTCATTTAGTGGATCAAGATTCCCTCTTACAGTTCCCTCAAACATGGTTGGATCTTGTGGAATGATGCTAAGTCTGCCCCGTAAATCATGCAGCCCTATTTTGCAGATGTCAACATTGTCGATTTTAATTGTGCCTTCCCTTGGTTCAACGATCCGGAAAAGGGCTTGAATAAAAGTTGACTTTCCACTACCAGTACGTCCTACAATCCCCACTTTCCTCCTTCCTGGAATTGTACATGATATGTTTCTCAAAATAGATGGGAGATGCTCTGCATATCGAACCTGTAAAAGGAAAAAGTCACAATAGATGGATCGATTTGGGTTAGTGCATATTCGAGATAAAATACATACTATATGTTTCATTTAATATCTAGAAAATAAAAATTAAGAGCTACATGATTATTTATATAATCATTATAAACTGAGCACTTCCGTGAGATGAAATTTTCTGTCAGCTTGCTGTTAATTTTGTGCATATGGTTATTTAACTTCAACGTTAGTGAATAATTTTTTACCAACTCAGCAATAGATTTTAAATTCGTTGGCGAAATAAAATTATGTTTGCACTCATGTTAGATTGTTAGGTCATAACTCATAACTCAAGATTCTTTTTCACATACCTCCAAGCATCTTATACTGATAGTTCCGTTTTGCGGCCAGCTATTTGGTGGGCGGCAGTAGTCAACTAATAGAGGAGCCTCACTAGGTATCCTTGAGTACTGCAGTATTCTTTCTACTGATACCATTTTGTTCTCTATTCTGGTAATGTTCCAAATCATAGACGTCAACTGATCGTTGAGGTTCAATGCATAAGTCACTGCAAGTCCAGCAAGGCCTGCATGTGTAATTATATTAGTTTGAAAATCACTAAACATAGGATATATTGAGGCTTCTGTAATCCCCAAGGGCTTTGCATTATTGCATATACATCTTACTTGGGTTCAATAAACCTTCAGGAAGGCTGACTAGCAGAATCAAACAAACCGCAAAGACAAGAGTGGATAACATGGCTAGCCTGAGAGAAAGCCACTCCATGGAAGCGAAGTTATGGAACCATGGTCTGGAGTGACTGTCAAAAAGACCAAGGTTTGATTTTATGAAACGATCTTTCTGTCCATATGCTCTAATACTCGATGCTCCTGAAAGTGATTCTGCAAAATGGTGTAGGATTGGAGCCCTTTGAATTTTGTACAAACGAGCCAGTTCTCTTGCTGCTGGTATTTGGTAGTGCTGCACATTATACAAAGTATATGGATTCAGAAAAACTGCTAAGGTTCATCTAATTTATAGATTGCAATAGTAACCATATGCATTATGGTAAAAGAGAACACTAAAGTTTTAAACAAGATCTGAAGTTTTTGTTTAAGAGTTCGTACTTGATAAAGGACAGAGACAACCACAACTGGAATGAAGATGACGAAAACTGGCCATGCAACCTGTGACATAACACCAATGGTCCCCAAGATTTGTATGACTGAAAGCATGGACCAACTAAGCTTGTTTGCTATGTCCATATCTAGAGCACTTTGGTCATTGGAGGCCTGTTACATGAAAAGCACACATTAGTTTCGTACTTTAGTACTGCAGGGGCATGTGATACAGTATGGAATTTTCATAAAACTAACCCTACTCAAAATTCTCCCAGTAGGCGTGGAGTCAAAGAAAGACATTGGGGCACGCAGGATGCAGTGGATCATGTTCTTGAAGAGCTTTTCTGATGTTAGCAGACCGATTAATGATGTGAGCATGGAGCGGGCGAAGATACATAGTGCACTTCCCATAGATAGTGTTATATACACAGAGAAAAGGAGGTCTAATCCAATGGTTGGGTTAGTTGCAGATGATGGAGGGGATGCCCATGCCATCCAATAGTTGCTTGCTACCTGAAATATTTGGAATAATAGCTGTGCAGCAATTATTATTGGAACTAAGACACCACCATGAACTGTCCTCAGGTAAAGCCAATAGACTTTCTTGCCAATGCCTCCCTTTTCTCTCTCCTCATCTTGTGTTAACCTTCCCTTCTCATTGGTGTCATGTGAGACCTCATGTGCTGACTCTTGTTTAGTTATGCGAAGCTGATCATGTGTTTCGGTTTCTGCATCTAAATCATCCTCTGTATCCGCTGATTTCTGATTATCTGAGGATATTCTGCTGGAGCTCTCAGCATTCATGACAGATTCAAGAGCCTGGCTATGGGCTCCTACTATAGCTTCGAATCCTATATTCCTTTGAAGGAGCTCATCAAATTTTCCTTCCTGCACAATCTTTCCGCCCTGCATCACCTGTTAAATTTCAACCACAGGGTTAGTTGCTTGGCATCTCCTTTGGACATTTTCAGTTAAATAAAAGGTACTTTAGGTACCTACCAGTATAAGATCTGCAGCTGGAAGAAATTCAACTTGGTGAGTCACATACAGCACTGTTTTGTCTTTAAGGATTCCCATTACACAATCCTGCATTATCCAATTATTTATTGCTTAGAATATGTACTGTCAATGAGAGGATCTATTAGGTCCTAAATAGTTAAAACTATATATATGCGGTTCTTGGAACTACAAAACATACCTTAAAAATCTGATTTCCAGTATGAGCATCTACTGCACTAAAAGGATCATCAAAGAAGTAAATATCAGCATCCTCATACATCGATCTTGCAATCTGAATCCGCTGCTTCTGGCCACCGCTCATGTTTATTCCTCTTTCACCAATCTCAGTCAAATCTCCATTTGCAAACATTTCAATATCTTTAGTCAGTGCACAAGCTTGTACTATCCTTTCATACTTTTCTTTGTCATATGGATTTCCGAATAGAATGTTGTCCCTGATATTCCCAGACAGGATCCAGGCAGTTTGAGGAACATATGCTTTGCTCCCGCTCACCCTGACAGTCCCATTTCGTTTTGGCATCTCCCCAAGTATGCATGACAATAGACTGGATTTTCCAGAGCCGACCATTCCACAGATAGCTACTTTCATCCCTCTATTTACTCTTAACTCTACATCTGTGAGAGTTGGAGAAGTGGTCTCATGTTCCCAGCTGAATGTTCCTTGATCAATCTCCACAGCATAGCATGTGTCGCATGTTGGCACTTGTGTAACTGTATCACACTTCAGCTCTTCTTCATGTAGGTACTTTGCTACTCTATCTGCTGAAACTTTACCTTGAGCAAATACTGAAAGCAAGTCAGGAAGTATGAAGATTGCATCTTGTAGCATCCGGAATGTTGCAAGGGCAGACAAAACACTACCAGCAGTTAGAGGAATCCCCATCAATATGCATGAGCCAAATGTTACAGAGGATATAAATGCAGGTGCCCCCCAAAACACAAGTGTTGTCAAAGCCGACAATCTCTGAGATCGCCATAACCACTTGTACTCCTCGCTTCGTAAAGCCTCTATCTTTTGAAGGTACTGCATATCCCATGCTTGAAGTTTCAGTATTTTCATGCTTCTAAGAACTTCTGTTGTTGCCTTCATTCTGTCGTCTTTAGCAGCCATGATCTTGGCTTGCAATCTTTTTTGCATTCTGGTTAAGGGAATGTTGAAAGCCATTACTGCCAGTGTTGCTGCTAAACCAGCCCAGGCCCCAGCCCCTAGATTTTGGTAGAGAATATAGACAGCTAGAAAGAGCTCAATGGGTAGCATCCATATGTAGTTTGTGTACCATAAAAAATCAGATACCCTTTGTATATCTACATCCATGTAGTTTATGATCTCTCCGCTGGTGTGCTTCTGCCTCGAACTGAAGGATAACTGGAGTCCCTTTTGATAGACATGGGATATCAAAGCAGCTCGCAACCGCATCCCAAGCTGTTGAGCTCCAAACCACCACTGACTATCTGCTATTGCTTCCACAACTTTAGCACTTAGAAGAGCTAAAGCAAGAAGGTAACCTCTTCTGTGTTCATACTGCCTGTCTCCTGCAAGGAACTTCACCAAGTCGTTAATCAATGCTGGACCAACATAGGATGCGCTGGCACTTAGCACAGCAAGTGCTGCATTGATCATTGCTTTCTGTCTAACAAATAAGAACATTGCTTTATATATTGATGAACTACTTATACCATGCCTTTGTTCAACATCATTTATGATTCTCGTAAACGAATCAGAGAGGAACTCGGCAGAGTCTTTCCCATCAAGATCTGGCACATCATTCTGATCTAGAGGTTTCCTGTATCCACTAGCAATGATAGGATTCATCCAGGAGAATGTGATAATTTGTAGAATACCTGCCCTTCCATATAGACATGTCCTTTCAGCTTCCATCTGCTGTCCTACAGATGGGGTCAAAAGTGGCTCTGTTATTCTGCTATCTGTGAAAGCTATCCTGATCCCTGTTATTCCTCTGGCTGAAACTGCAAACAGATAAGCGCAAACACCAAGATTGAACAGATTGGTCCATTCTTTGTATCCTGTGTGTTCATGATCCGATAAAATTGACCTGAGGTCAAATACCACTATGGTAATTGATTGCAGAAAGTTAAATATCCACCATGATCGAACTATCAATGGTAGTTTAGTAGATTTTGTTTCCTGAAAACTGAATACCGCAATTGACAATATTATGAAGGATAACACCTGGAAGCCTTCACTTAGCACACAAGATGGATACATGCAATTACATGATCTTTCATTGAACTGCAATAAGAATACCCACAGAATATGAACTGCTAACATAAGCAGGCAGCATGCTTTGCTTGCTTGATATGATACACCCAGCTTTATCACTGCATTCTTTTGGTCCTGATATGAATGCTGATTTGTTTCAGGAGCTGCAATCTTCTTTCTCTGTCTGCACCAACTTATTTTGTTGAACAGATATTGGCTGGACATACTTATGATGAACACCAGTTGCATCAATGTAAAAGCACCCATCCAGAAGCAAGGTGAATGTAGCTCTGGCCATTCTCGCAAATATTGCAACATAGTGGAATCTGCATTATTGCATTGCAAAATTTGTTTGTTAAAAAAAAGGCAGAATAGAGTTCACCAATTTTCATTTCTCTTGGCGAAATACAAAAGCTGCTTGTTGGAGATATATTTAAAACTTCTTGGCAGTTCTCTGATCATGAATGAGGTGTTGTTTGGATATATATAACCTTTATCTTTTTATGAAAAAACTGTTTTTATTTCTTCATTTTTAATTTGTTGGCCATGAATTAGGGTGTTATATTTTGGGAAGAGTTAAGGATGGTAGGACGACTCAATGAAGCATCTATATATGGAAACTAATAAGAGAAGTTTGGTTGTTGTGCAGGGTTATATGATTTGGGGCTTACTGGACAAGTTGTGGAGCAGCAAGCCCCCGTGGTGGAGCCTCTCGTGGGTCCAACTGAGACTTCTCTTGAGAACAAGTAGGCCCAGGCTCCCTCTGTCCATGGCGTTCGACCGCCCAGACCGAGCGGAGTGAAGAGGGAGGGGAGTGAAGACCGAGCTGAGAGAGAGGCTCGCTCTGGGCCTCTGGCAGGGTGGAGTATAAATAGAGACCGGAGGAGGAGGACCAAATGGTGGTAAGTCAAGTGCAATACTTTTTTAAAATATAATGCTCCCACCACTTGTATTTGTGCTATCTTTTTCTATGACGGACAAAAAGCATGAGTTTGGTTAGTGGGCAATTTCTTCCTGCCCAAGTTTCCATGACCCTGCTGATCATCAGTTAATTTTGCTTGCTCTGATGCATGCTCCTGCGGATGACGGCACCGGCACCATCTGGCGGCTAATGGCCTGTGCTTTCGATTCGTTTTCGTATAGGAAATTGGCTAAAAAGTACGAAGTGGAGACAAAAACTTGTTCCTACTTTTTTCCGCTCTCCCGTGAATCCGCCTCCCCAACCCCGCGCGTCCGCCCCCACACCCATTCCATTTTTGCCCCCGTCTCTCTCGCACCCCGCCCCGCACCGCCGCACCCGGCCCTCGCCTCTCTCCTGCGTCGCCGCCCCCCACCGTACCGCCCTCACCTCCCCTCCTCGCACCGTCGTCGTCCCCGCGCCTCCGCTCGGCCGCACGCCTCCGCACGTCTTCCCTCGGTCCCACCCGCACCCTTCGTCTCCCGCATCGTCCCTCTCGCTCCTCCCTCCTCGCCCCCACCCCCAATCGACATCCACCCTCCCTCACCCCAATCACCGCCCGTGCCCCGCGTCGGCCCCCCCACCGCACCCTCCCTCGTCACCACGGGCGCCATCGCACCCTCCCTCATCACCACGGGCGCCATCGCGGCCGCGCCGGAAGCCGCCTTGACCCTCACCGTTCCTCACCCGATCCCGAACCCTAAGCCGCGGCCGGCCCACCGTCGCAAATCGATCCCATCGTCGCCTCCCAATCGCCACCACCACGCCGCCGTCATGGCGTCCAAATCTAGCGGCCGTTGTGGTCCGTAAAAAGCATGCCGCCGTCGTCCACTCGCAGCACGCATATCGGGGCCGCCGTGAGGCGTCGACCCAACTACCATGCCACCGTCGTCGGATCCGGTGCACACCCGGGGCCGATAGAGTCGTCTCCGGTGCCCAACACCACATTTTCCACCTTCGCGCTCGTCGCCGAGGCGAAGAAGGCGTCGCCCACCGGGGTACTCTTTCTTGGATTTGGATAGCTTCCCGGCCGAACATTACGCCCTTCGCCTTTAATTGTGCCGACCAATGTGATTATGCAAATTACGGGCGAGTGTCGAGATTGCGCACGCCTACAAGAAGAACGGTGTGGCATAAGCAAGCACTTTCGGTATTGCATTTGCTTCTTGTTCTACAACCGGTGGTTCTTTGTTACCGCTCTCTGCCATTTCAGATCATGTGCATGTATGTTTCTTCGCAGTAGCTTTGAGAACCTCGGAGATCATACGCAATTCGGTGTGAATGTAAGTCGAGGCAAACATGCTTGCATTATTGTCTCAAAAATTGTTCACATCATCGGATATATGTTGTTGGGGGCTCCACCTTGTAGGTAGTGATTCGAGCAGTTGATTCAACACATCCTCATAGGTTAGTTGGTATATTTCTCTTATGAGACTTACTGTTTTACCTATTCTCTCGCCTACATATACATACTTACATACATGATACATTTTTTTATGCTAAAAGGTCTATGGGATTGTGTTTACTCCATGTTAGCCGATTACACACGACACGAGCATATGGTTGAATGCCTTTGTTTTGTCTCAATAAATTTTGTACATGCTCTTCTTATTATTAATCGGGACATAGTAGTTCCTCTAAAGAATTTGCATGCTTCAAATATCAAATAAACTAATCTTGTCCCTTATGATTTTTTTATTGTTGATCAAGAAAAAACACATTGCTTTGCATGCATTTCCTAATAATGTCTTTAAAAAGGCTTGTTGGTTCTTACTGCTATTTCGGATAGGCCTCTGTGAGGATATGGTGCTACCATTAATGGTCAAGATAAAACCTAAAGGTATGTAAGTTGTGGTCCATCGGTGGTTGAGTTTAATCTTACCAAAAAAAGTGGTTGAGTTTAATCTACTTGCATGTTGATTGCTACTCGGTTCCCTATCACAGCTTATTTATCGACCGACAAAAGCTCTATGGTGTAGTTCTACTTGTTGTAATATGGTGGCCTTTTGTTATTTTGCTATTTGTATGAGACAAACATTAATTCACCTGGCATGATAAGAAGTTTTTCTACGGTGATTTTTGAAGCTGAATTTTATCCACATGATTTAGTATATATGAAACCATCATTAATGAAAATTTCAGGCACTTATCATCGTTTGAAAACTCCAAAACTAAGACCTGATTTGGTCCAACTCCAAGGCCATTTGTGATAAGGCTTCAACATGATTTGAAAGCTAATCATCCTCCAACTCTTGTTAATTGCACTTGTGCCTAAATTGTATGCTAGAAACACCGTAGGTTATCACAATATCAATGCAAATATAAATTTTAGTATTAACCGATCACCTCCCGCACCCATCCGCTTCCCGTTGGATTCCCCTCTCCTGGTCAATTGCCTTCTACCGTTCCACTTGCGGCGGCATCTCGGCCTATCGCCTTACTCGCGATATAAAAACATCGCATTGGCGTGTAAAAACATCATAGTCAATGTCGGTGAACTCATGCCTCTCCGGAAGACTTGTATAATTGCATTTTATGAACCAATGGATAATGACATGATGAGATCCATACCATAATGATTTTCTGCAAAATTGATGTTTTTTCTTTTTAGCATTGAAATTTCAATTTTCTTTTTGGGTTGCAAAGAAAAAAGCGGGAGAAAGAAATGTTTGTGTTGTTATCGGTTCTCATTTAGTCCATGGAAGAAATGATAAGTAGTTATTTTTGTCATTTGATATACATTTTTCGAAAGGAACCACCAAATGTCACAATTTTTAATAACTTTTAGTATGGTCGGGGTAATCTGTTATGCCTTAATTTTTGTGCTTTATATATATGCCTAGGAATGACACAATTTATTACCAAAATTGATAGATTTCTTAATAAGCATGGAATGTTTTTAATTGACCAGAATGAGGCCCATTGTTTTCCATAAATGCTTATCCCATTCTAACCGTTATTGAAATACATTTGTTTATGGATGAAGAATTATACCAATTTTTGCAAGTAAGACAAGAAACAAGAAGAAAATGGTGTTTGTTCTCATTTCCCAATGGTCCATTGCTTTTACATTCACCACAACAAGTGTTAATTTATTTCTCTAATTCCTTGTTCGTATGTATTCCCGTTGGCAACAATGTGGTGTTCCCGAATGGTTGATTTGGACACACTATTATTGGATCTATTGTTAAGTTTGAAGTAAGAAAGGTGAGAAAACACACTCTTTTCTTGTTTTTGCTGGTTTGAGCACCAATTCTATGTGAATAATCCTATCATATAAGTAAATTCGAGCATTGCTTTAGACATTGCATATGTGGCCGCCAACAATTTTCACAAAGATAAATCATATTAGTGTCTTGTTGCAATTGCCGGCCCTACTACAATGTATACCTACCAAAGTGCAAGGATCACCGAAATATATCAAAACATGGATCTATTGTTAAGTTAACATACATAATGTGTCTTTTTTTAAAGACAATCAATTTTTCAATTGCTTCCTGCCCAAAGAACCTTTGTTCAATGTCGAGAATTCGTAAAACTATCATTATTCGACGATTAGCGCAAACCGCATAACCGTTGTGCTAATAATATCTTTCGATTGTTTTATTTTTAAAAGCTATGATGCTTCATGCCATAAATGTATAGAGAATTTTAGTGACGAGCTGCTTTTAAAATCATTATTGGATGATTGATGCATTATGTATAGAGAATTTTAGTGATGAGCCGCTTTTTCTTAAGGATGCCATTTCCTTTTTCTTCCGAAATATACACACCATCCGACTTATTAATGTGGTCATTCGGATGTATTCATAACCAAGAACACAAACAGAGTCCCATTTTTACATTGTGGGGTAGATTCTTTGAAACAAGGATCCTCACCTGTCTATTTGTATTATGTATGCACATATGCTTAGTATTCCTTGAATTATATATCTATCGGACCAAGCACAAAATGTAATTATCTTGACCTAATGCAGGGCAAAACGCCGATGCAACTTCAAGAATGTCATCGTAGCATCTTATTATGGTCGTTGTCAAATAAAATAAAGAAAAAATGAGACATTGTCAAGAAGGCTTTGCTTCTCGCTAGATTTTTTATTTTACTTCTTCAAAAAATTTATGTGATGCTCTTCTTATTTCCCATAAAGAAACAATAAGCCTAGGTAGTTACAATACACAATTGTGTTTAAGTGGCTAGGGAAAATTTTAGCATAATTGGTTGCAATCGATGAGGTCAATTCACTTATTTTATCCAATGATTTTTTGAATATTTCTTGCTATTTTTTTATTATACACATTATTGAATTGTATTTGATCGAACTGTATTTCTTGGTGCACCAGGTTTCAACTGCCATGACTTATCTAATCGAGATCAATCCCACAGTGAGAAGGTAACAAATGTAGCCCTCTCCATTGTTGTTTCATGGGTAGCTTTATGTGTGACAGTTAGCTATGCCATGTATAGAATTGGATCATGCAGACTCATTCAAACGCAGATTGATTGCATCACATATTCATATGCATGCATATTGGTTCACACACCGTGTATTAGAGCAGCTTGATTGTGTGTGCAATTTGATGTTTCCCCAATTCCTAGAGTTGCCGCTTGCTTGCCGCGGAGAAAAGAAGCAAGCTTTTTTATTAAGCTGATTTGCGAGCACGACAGAGCCGCCGCCTGCCGGTGCTTCGTTCGGTGTTCCGTCCTTGCCCATCGTGGAGGAAGAGAGAATCTTTAGGTGCTGCTTCCATGAAGAACATAAGGAGAAGAAAGGTGAGAAAACACACTCTTTTCTTGTTTTTGCTGGTTTGAGCACCAATTCTATGTGAATAATCCTATCATATAAGTAAATTCGAGCATTGCTTTAGACATTGCATATGTGGCCGCCAACAATTTTCACAAGATAAATCATATTAGTGTACTGTTGCAATTGCCAGCCCTACTACAATGTATACCTACCAAAGTGCAAGGATCACTAAAATATATCAAAACATGGATCTATTGTTAAGTTAACATACATAATGTGTCTTTTTTTAAAGACAATCAAATTTTCAATTGCTTCCCTGCCCAAAGAACTCCGTATAACCGTAAAACTATCATTATTCGACGATTAGCGCAAACCGCATAACCGTTGTGCTAATAATATCTTTCTGATTGTTTTATTTTTAAAAGCTATGATGCTTCATGCCATAAATTTTTTTAATAGGAGCTAAGTTAATTATCCGTTTAGTATGGGAACTGTCTCATTTATACTCTTCAGTCCTGCTTGTTCTCGCACTCTTGTTACCACATGTGTTTCATGCGATTTTGCGAAGCTTTCCGGTTCAACTGAAATTAAGTTTTTAATTCTCCAAGATGGTCCACAATACATGGCTGGAGAAGCCTTTTGAAAATCCTTTTCCATATCTTTATGATAAGGTCCAGCACTTGTGAGGAACATAGTTGATCAGGCAAATGGGTGTGTTGATCTTCAGGTCAAGATTAAATGTCATATTGTACCCATGTAGTCATTTTTAAGGAATTGTACTTATGTAGTTGTGGTCGGCTTTTAAGTTATGTTATCTTAAACTTTGAACAACTACCCCGCTTATTTTCACATGATTTTTTAATATCATTTATGTTTATTTTCACATTGTTATTCTCTCTTTCAATACTTTGTTTATTTCAATAAAAAATTTTATTGCCCGTAGCAACGCACGGCATGATCCTAGTCTTTGTTAAAAGAAAGAGCAAGTCCAAGACTAACTTTGTATGAGTACATTATGTTCTTGCCAGCCAAGGCACTGCCCAAACGCATGCTACGGACATGCTACGCGAAGATATGATGTGAGGAACGTTCGCTCCCAGTTCCCACGGTATAAACTGCACGCGCTGCAACCGCGAGCAACGACTTTTAGGAGCACAGAGACAAGGGATTTGGTGAGGGCGCATGCGCACTACCCGTAAATTGTTGTTTGTGACTAGAGCTTGGACTTGAGCCGTGCTATTTATGGGCCGCACGAAGCACGACATTGTGGCACGACCCGAAGCACGGCACGACACGATAAATTTTGGGCCGTGCCGGCACGACACGAATGCGAGGGCCGTGCCGTGCCTAGGATCTCGGCACGATGAGCGGCACGGCACGGCACGTATTTTGGGTCGTGCTTGGGTCGGAACGGCACGAAAATGGCCAATTTGCAAATCTGTAGGTTATTCCTTCCTGATAGCATGTGTTATATGCATTATATAGCCTAACATAACTAAGAACATAAAAAGAGATCACAAAATCTACCTTACATGTATGAAATTGTGCTAATCATCATTCATATTATAATTAAATTGTGTTCTCGTATGGTCAGAAATAGTCACATCGCGAGGGCTGTGCTTGGGCCGGCACGGCACGAAGACGTGTCGCCGTGCCACGGGCCGTGCTTGGGCCTAGTAAAAAATTTGTCGTGCTATGCCGGCACGACACGACGTGCCTCGCGTGCCTATAAGCTTAAGCACGGGGCGACACAAGGCACAAGAGTGTCGGGCCGGGCCGGCACGGCACGGCCCAAGTCCCAACTCTATTTGCGACCACTTACTGACCGGTGATGCATGGTCATGCATGGTCATCGTCCCAGCCCAGGCTCGTCAAAGTATATACTCCTACGGTAAAGAAGATGTTACATGAAGTGGGCTGAGCCCTTTTCGGTCAATGGGCTGACTGCTGCAGTGACTCGTAAAGCTGTGGTGTTATGTATCAACAAAAAGCAAACAAGAATTAAGACGGAAGTGAAAGAGTGTCTAGCCTAGTGGTCAGAGCACCTGAGTAGCACCCAACAGCTCCAAATTTGACTCCTCGTGAGAGCGAATTAAATGAGACTGGAATAAAAAATATAAAAAAATAGTTTGGCTCTCTCCTACTAACTTTCGGTTAAAAAAGAATCAAGAAGACAATTTGGTATTAGAGCTGCCACGCGACCACGATGCCACCACCAAAGCCCTGGCAGCCATCACTGTGCGGCTATTCATCCTCTGCACCCCGCATGGACTTCTTGGAGAAGCAGTGCTTACATCAAG
The DNA here is from genome assembly GCA_947561735.1 of Cenchrus americanus. Lineage (NCBI taxonomy): Eukaryota > Viridiplantae > Streptophyta > Magnoliopsida > Poales > Poaceae > Cenchrus > Cenchrus americanus. Next base: position 218,045,052 of record OX387241.1, on the reverse strand, counting down.
ACACAAGCACAGAGGTGACCTGCCCTCCCACGACGCCCATGTTCATGTGCGTCGCAAAACGTGGATGGAAGGAAATCGAGTTGGTCGCACGACGTTGCTAGCTGGACCTGCTTCTTGCCCGACTGTGGGTAGTAGCCCTGCGGCCGGCGATCTTGCTCCTTAAACCATAATTCTCCATAGCTGTAATAGTTTTGGTATTAGAGCTGCCATGCGATAACGATGCCACCGCCAAAGCCTTGGCGGCCATCACTGTGCGGTTGGTCATCCTCTCCACCTGCATGAACTCCTTGGAGAAGCAACACTTACATCAAGACACAAGCACGGAGGTGACCTGCCTTCCCACGACGCCCATGTTCCTGTGCATCGTGAAACATGCAAGTTGATGGAAGGAAATCGAGTTGGTCGCACCACATTGCTGGCTAGATTTGCTTCTTGCCTCCCATCAACCTTCGTCGCGAGGCACAAATCGGAGCCGGAGGAGAAAAGGAGGCAGCGCGTGAGGCAAACTGGTACTCTGGCTCTTTTCACATCAGATCCTATACTCAACGGATTTCCCACAAGTACTGGCCTCGGCAGGCAACTTTGGAACCGTTGATGGTGCGTCGCAAAACGTTCAAGTTGATGGAAGGAAATCAAGTTGGTCCCACCATGATGTTGGCTGGATTTGCTTCTTGCCTCCCATCAACCTTCGTCGTGAGGCACAAATCGAAGTCGGAGGAGAAAAGGAGGCAGCACATGAGGCACACTGGTACTCTTGCTCTTTTCACATCAAATTTTCTACCCAACGCCTTTCGACAGCTCTCCATCGCCCGAGATCCTCACAAGATGGTGTGGGCGGTGGCTGACTGACCTATGTCATTATGTTGCATCTTCCTCCCTCTCAAGGTTGGCAAGAAGGTACAAATGCGGCATCGCCGTAGGCAATGTTGTGGACTCCAGCATCGACCTCAAGGTCGGCGTCGTCCCCTCCTTCACCACATCGGGCAATTGCATATCCATGAAGGTCGTCTATGGAATTATCCGATCTAGTACATGAGGGCCCTCAATCAGTTTTGATTTGGATCATCGTGGTTATAGGTGGCCAAACGGGCGGCACAACACGAGCACGATAGGGCTGGGCACGGGCACGACGAGGCACATGCACTCACTGTGTCTTGCTCGACAATGCCACTGTGTCGGCACGGGCACGACCCTACAAGGGTTTGTGTGTGTCGTGTCGTGCCCAGTGGCATGATGGCACCGTAGTGCCTGCCGCGGTGCTGTCGCATCCCTGATGAAAGAGAAGCTCAATGCGGAGCGGACCTCCACGGAGACGACGCCCTATGAGGTAATCGAGCACCAGCTAGTGAAAGCGGGGAGGACATGGGCGATGATGGCGGGCCACACTGAGGCTCCACGTCTTGAACCAGTTGTGAAAGTAGAGAACAACGTTGTTTTCGTAGTTCAGGGACGAAATTGATCTTTCGATGATACTTCAAGGATGGATTTGCCTATTTTGACTTTTATCGTTGACAATGCATTCAGGGTAGAAAATGCTTTGGGTTTCTTTTTTTGTTTGAGATATTTTTGGGTTTCTTTAATGAATAACATGTTTCTAAACTCGAATATTATTCATTGTGCCAATCTTCTCTTGTTGGACCTTGGGCCAATTCAGCCATGGTCGGCCTCTGAAAATCATTGCGCTGTCCATATACAAAAAATACAAAACAGAAAATCCGAAAATTCATCTAATTCCTATGAAAAACAATGATTCAGTTAATTCTGATTGAATAACCTCTCATGAGTTAGATCATCACATGGATTATATATGGGATAGATAACTCAACAGCTTGTGTTTAGATTATGCGTGTGTTGACACCCAAAATTGGCAAAGGCCGACTCTGGCCAGGCAGGCCGGTTAGACTGGGTCCCTGGGGCGGTCTAACCGGGTTGCCTATGGCCGGTCTGGCACAAGGGGCCAGGCGGTCTAACCGCCCCCCGGGGGCGGTCTAACCGGGGTGTCCCGATTTCGGGTAGAATTAGGAGTTTGGCTTGATTCCGAGTTGTAAATTACTGTTTCCTGGGCAAGACCTCCCACCCTATAAATATAAAGGGTCGTGGCCGATTGAGGCCTATCATCCAATCATCATTATCAAGTTTTATCTTGTTTTCTCCAAACCCTAACTTTTCCAACCTCCTTTGCTCTCCTCCTTCGTCTCCACGGCGGTTGAGGGAGTTCTGAGTGGCCTGCCGATCTCAGAACAACCCTAGGCGCACTATTCCCGACGGGGTCCCTCCCGGAGCAGTGAATCTAGGCTTTCGACGTCTCTCCTGTCCAAGGCGGTTAGACCGCCCCCCAGGCAGTTAGACCGGCCCGTGCTGGGAGTTTCAGCGAGTTGATTTCTGATAATCGCGCGATCTAGCGCATTCGTGTGTTCGACCAGAAAAAGCGTCAACACACTTTTGGCGACTCCGCTAGGGAAAAGATCTGGTTTCACAACCGATCTTTCGATCTTTGCATGGGATCACAGTGCGACATCGACAAGAAGAACGTGATCATGGTGAATATCGAAGAACTCAGTGAAGAGGACCAGAGGAAGTACACGGAGCTGCAAGAGTACATCAAGCAACAGTTTCTCTCTGGCGCCAAGAAGGATCGTTCAGGCAAGGTGACACTCAATCAAGATTTCGAGTTGCCGGCGATCAAACTGAACAAAGACAAGGTTGAGGTAATACCCACTGTAAGTCAAACATCCCCTCCTAATCTAGTTACGCAGTTATCCAATATTATTGATAGATTTGAACATGTGTTTAATGATCAGAGTAGTTTGGTTGCTAGTGTTGTTACTCACCATGAAAAAATAAAGGGTAAACGTGTTATTAATATATCTAATGATGGTATCCCTCAAGTAGATTCACAAGGGGTTCTGCATGCGACCACATCGGTAGCACAGGGAGCTTCACCTGAGGTTCCTCTGTATGGTATGCCGATGGGGTTTTATCCGGAGCAATTTCCATTGCCAAAGCCGACCACAGTTAGACCGCCCCCCAGGCCGGTCTAACCGCCCCGTCTGGCCAGATGGTTATGACTCCGGAACAGCCGTTGCCTTTGTCGGTTGTGCCTAGTACATTGGTCCAGAGTCAAAATAATGCTTATGGTACTGTTCCACCAATGTATAGCACAATAGCTCACACATCACCACCTATCCCTAATGCCGCTCCATCTTATGGTGTGCCTAATGATGTGTTTACCGACTTGCATCGTATTCAAAATCCTAATCAACCCCCTGTGAATAACTTAAGAACTGCTGCAATGCAATCTCAGTTAGCTGCTAGGAATGAGTTGGCTCAATTTAAGGAAGAGATAGCTAACATGATGAAAAATAAGCTCGGTGTTGATATGGGTAATACTAGATTATATCAAAAACCATATAGAGCTGATTTTGATTATGTGGCTTTTCCCCCGGGTTGGCGTATGCCTGATTTTGTTAAATTTAGTGGTGATGACAATCGTACAACCTGGGAACATATTAGCCAATATACTGCTCAACTAGGTGAAGCTGGTGCATATAATTCTTTGAAAGTTCGTTTGTTTTCTTTATCTTTGACTGGTACCGCTTTTACTTGGTTCTCTTCGTTAGCTTCCAACTCTATTGATTCCTGGGATCAATTAGAGCAAAAGTTTCATGATCACTTCTTTAGTGGGAGTTACCAACTTAAATTAACAGATTTAACATCGGTTAGACAAAACAAAGAGGAATCGGTTTCTGATTACCTTAAGCACTTTAAAGAAGTTAAAAACCGTTGTTTTAATTTGTCTCTTACTGATTCTGACCTTGCTGATCTTGCTGCTAGAGGATTAAGACCTGCTATTAGAGATAGATTAGAAGGTGTAGAATTTCATACGCTTGCTAATGTGCTTGTTAGAGGTATGGCACAAGAATTAAAATTGAATAAAGAGAAAGAACACTTTAAACCTCGTCGGTCTAATGTGCATGTTGTTGAGTATGATTCTGATAGTTCAGACGACGAGAATGAAGTGTATGTTGCTGAATTTGTATGGCCTTCAAAGTCTAAAGCTAGTTTTTGTGCATCTCTTATGCCGGCTACTAAGGGTCGGCAAGAAGAATTGAAATTTACTTTTGATGTTTCTAAATGTGATCGTATCTTTGATGAATTGCTTAAACTTGGAAACATTAAAATTTCTCATACGATGCCTCCACTTGATGAAATTAAATGACGTGCATATTGTAAGTTTCATAATTCTTATTCTCATGCCACTAACGATTGCAATGTGTTTCGTCGTCAGATTCAATCGGCCATTAATGAAGGTCGTTTGATGCTTCATGAGATGCAAGTGGATAAGCAACCTTTTCCCATCAACACTATGGAGTTGCAACAGCCTAAGGTTTTGGTTCGGCCACATCAAGCTGAAGCTACTAAAGGAAAGAACGTGATGGTCGGGGAAGCCAAGCCCGATTTGAGGGGAAAAGAGTTGACAAGAGAAGTGGCATATGAAAAGACCCCTGATGGCAGAGAGACTTTCAAGATTACTGTCAAAGCTTCTGGACATAGGGGGCAAGGATCGTCCACGCCATCTGGTCAACACATAACTGAGCCTGTCCTGGACAGGGCGGTTAGACCGGGGGTACAGGGCGGTCAGACCGCCCCTGCACATGGTCGCCCAAAGATGCTTGTTCCGAAGCGACCTGAGATAGAAAATTGGAAGCTTAACGTGGCAAAGAATCAAGGAGAAGGTCACGTTTGATATGTTGTTTGACAAATATTCTAAACAAAAGGCCGTTACAAGTGATCGGCCGGTAAAAAAAGGATGAGATCACCTTCACATCAAGAGAGACCAGCATTGTCTCCTAGAGCAGCCATCAGGTTCAAAGGTGAATCATCTTAGAGGCAAGACTTTACTCCAGATTGGGCTCCTCCACTTCGCCCTATTTATGATGATAATGGAGTAATGTGGGTGCCGTATCAGCAATCTTTCCATTCTGGATGGGGAGGACCAAGGAGATCAGCACTGGATCGAATTTCAAGACATACACAGGATCGTTGGGCTCCACAACAAACCGGGCAGGGTCATCTGGCTGACCCGGTTAGACCGCCCCCTATAGGCGGTCAGACCGCCCTGCCCAGAAGAGAGAAATTTCCTCCGAAGAAGGTGTACAGACCCAAAATCAGAGAGGAGGAAGCTCAGGAGATGGACATTGACCCAGAAAGGACTACTGGCCTTGATATTATTCAGATTGGGATAATGAACGTTCCCGTTGAGGAAAGTGGCAAAAGACCGGTTGCGCCAAGCAATCAGGTTGTGACACCTACTCAAAAGGGGTCTGCTGCTAATGACCATGAGGCCAGTGGAAGCAAGTCTCGTTCGGAATGCTTTTTGCCAAGATGGTGCCCTCCCGGTTTAACTCATACTCAAAGACGGAAGCTTCAGCGACTGAGGTTACGTGAGAAAAGGGAAAAGGAGTTAGAGAAGAAGAGGGATGAATATTTCAACAGCTATAGGCCCATGATTCCACAGGGAAAGAATGGAAAGTCAAGGCAGATGCTTAGCTAGGGGTGGTTACATCACCAGAAGGGGCGGTTCAACCGCCAGGGGCGGTTAAACCGGGTGAACAGGCGGTCAGACTGGAGTCTCCAGAAACACCGCCCGGTTTTGCTTCTTCGGTTCCCATGGTCTGTGATGACAAGATTTCGTCTGTCCATACTCCAGAGGACGATGAACAGCTTGTGGACTACAGTTCTTCTCCAGAGCGGATGAACATTGAGATCAATGTGGTTCATTTGTTTGTTGATGGTTCGGTGCCTACGGAGGAAGACTTAGCTCACCTTGATTTTGGGCCCAAAGATGCTATATTTCAGAAGCCCAAGGACACTGATAATCATCTGAAGGATTTGTATATGAAGGGTCATATTAATGGAAAGCCTATATCTCGGTTGCTGGTGGATGGAGGTGCGATTGTCAACTTGATGTCGTATTCTCTATTCAAGAAGCTTGGAGGTTCAGATGAGGAGTTGATCAAGACCAACATGACCGTCAGCGGGGTTGGAGGAGGCGAGCCGATGGGAGCTAAAGGCGTGATCTCCATGGAGCTCACTATTGGGAGCAAGACGCTCACTACGACTTTCTACATCGCTGAGACACAAGGTAACTTCAGTCTTATCCTTGGTCGTGATTGGATTCATGCAAATAAATGTGTTCTTCTACTTTGCACCAAATGTTGATACAATGGGTAGATGATGAAGTAGAAGTAGTACATGGTGATAATTCTTCTTGTGTAGCTGTAGCCGATAGTCATTCTATAGGTGTACATGATGATGTAAAGTGTCTATCTGGTTTGGATTTATCTGATTATGAGTTTGTAAGTTGTTCCAACAATGGTTTCATTCCTGCTGTCATAAAGCCGTTTGATAATCGGCTAAATCACTTTATGTGACTCAATGAGTTCAACAAAAGAGTGGTTGCAGCAGAGAATTGATCATTATCGGGTGCACAAGACCGATACATGTGAAACCATTGAGGATCTTGATGATTTGGGCAAGCTGGGACAAGGGTTTACGTCGGCTGATCCTCTTGAGGAGGTAGATATTGGTGATGGCATTATACCTAGGCCGACATTTGTAAATAAGAATCTTGATCCTATGTTTAAGCTTGAGTTAATAAAGATTTTAAAAGAATATGCTGATTGCTTTGCTTGGAATTACAACGAGATGCCTGGTTTAAGTCGTGACTTGGTAGAACATAAATTACCTATTAAACCTGGTTTCAAGCCTTATAAACAGCCCCGTAGGAGTTCTAATCCTGATATTTATGACCGAGTGAAAGAAGAAATCAATCGGTTGCTTGATGCTAAGTTTATTAGGCCTTGTCGGTATGCTGATTGGATCTCTAATATAGTGCCTGTTGAGAAAAAAGGAACAAAGAAACTTCGTGTTTGCATTGATTTTAGAGATCTTAATAAAGCAACTCCTAAGGATGAATATCCTATGCCTATAGCCGACTTTCTTGTTAATTCTGCACCTGGACATAGAGTACTTAGCTTTCTTGATGGTAATGCTGGTTACAATCAAATATTTATGGCCGAAGAGGATATTTCCAAAACGGCTTTCATATGTCCAGGATTTGTAGGCTTGCTTGAGTGGGTAGTCATGACTTTTGGTTTAAAGAATGCTGGTGCTACTTATCAAAGAGCTATGAATTTGATTTTTCATGATTTGCTTGGTATTATCATAGAAGTCTATATCGATGATATTGTTGTTAAATCGGCTGATCTTAACCCTCATTTAGCCGATTTAAGACTTGCATTTGAAAAAATGCGTCGGTATGGTCTAAAGATGAATCCACTCAAATGTGCTTTTGGAGTGTCGGCTGGCAAGTTTTTGGGTTTCATTGTGCATGAGAAAGGTGTGGAGATTGATCCTGAAAAGATTGAATCGATTAAGAAGGTTCAAGCTCCTACTTCTAAAAAAGAGTTATAGAGATTCTTGGGCAAGGTTAATTACTTGAGGCGATTCATTTGCAACTTGTCTGGGAAAGTTGATGCTTTTACTCCTTTGCTTCGGTTGAAAAGTGGAGCTGAATTCACTTGGGGGGGCAAAACAACAAGAAGCTTTTGATGAGATTAAGAGTTATTTGACTTCGCCGCCTGTTCTTCAAGCACCTAAGAGTGGTGTTCCTTTCCGACTTTATATTGCGGCAGAGCCAAGTGTGATTGGGGCTGTTTTGACTCATGAGACTGATGGCAAGGAATATGTTGTTGCTTATGAGAGTAGAAGATTGCTATACGCCGAAACGAGGTACACTTTTATTGAAAAGCTTTGTTTATCTTTATATTATGCTTGTACCAAGTTAAGGCATTACTTGTTGTCTAGTACTTGTTATGTTGCATGCCAAACCGTCATAGTTAAATATATGTTACAAAAACCTATTCTTAGTGGTAGAGTCGGCAAGTGGGCTTATGCTCTTGTTGAATATGATTTGCGTTGCGAATCTATTGGTTCAATGAAGGGTCAAATAGTAGCCGACTTTATTGTTCAACATAGGATTGATAAACAAATTGATATAGATGTCGGTTATATAACATTTACTCCATGAAAGTTACATTTTGATGGATCGGCTTGTAGAAGTGGTTGTGGTGTTGGGATTATTATTATATCACCTAGTGGAGCTGTTTTTGAAGCCCTTAGCCGGTTGGATCATAAATGTACTAATAATCAAATTGAGTATGAAGCTCTCTTGTTTGGGCTGCAAATATTACATGACATGAGAGTGAAACATGTGGAAGCTTATGGTGATTCTTTACTGGTGGTACAACAAGTATCCAAGGTATGTCAATGTCTAAATGGTTCTTTAAATGCTTATCTTGATAAATGTTTCAACATTATATCTTGTATGGGTGAATTTGTGATAAATCATGTACCACAGGAGGAGAATCCTAAGGCTAATGCTCTGGCTCAGCAAGCATCTGGTTATAATGTTCAGAAAAGAAATTTTCAAGAAAGGAAACCAATGTTTGATGAAGCCGAGGGTTATATTTTGGAAGACCCGGTTCAACCGCCTCCGCAGGTCGGTCAAACCGGGTACCCAGGTCAGACCGCCCCCTCAGGCCGGTCAGACCGCCCCTCGGGGGGCAACCCTGCTTCGGTCGTTGTTTCTTCCAAGATTGTTGAGGACGAAGTGGGAGATTGGAGAACACCTCTGGTTAAGTATTTGCAGGATCCTAAAAGTATGAGTGACAGAAAAGTCCGAAGATGGGCACTTAAGTTTATTCTAGATGGGAATGAATTGTATCGTCGGACGGCAGATGATTTGCTTTTAAAGTGTTTAGGTCTTGATCAAGCGAGGTTAGCTATGGCGGAGGTACATGAAGGAATTTGTGGTACTCATCAATCGGCTCCTAAGATGAAGTGGCTTCTTAGGCGAGCTTGCTTTTATTGGCCTACTATGATAGCCGATTGCTTTAGGTACTACAAAGGATGTGAAGAGTGTCAAAAGCATGGAGATGTTTAGTTGGTGCCTGCTGCATTGTTACATCCAATTATCAAGCCTTGGCCATTCAGAGGTTGGGGATTGGATTTCATTGGCAAGATACATCCTCCATCAGTCAAAGGGCATTGCTTTGTGATTGTGGCGACTGATTATTTTACTAAGTGGACTGAAGCAATTCCTCTCAAGAATATGACACACAAGGAGGTGATTGGGTTTATTACGAAACATATTATACATAGGTTTGGCATTCCACAGACTTTAACCACGGATCAAGGTACTTCGTTTGTGGCTAAAGAGGTGCGTGATTTTGTTAAATCCTATGGTATTAGATTGCTTAATTCATCTCCATATTATGCTCAAGCTAATGGTCAGGCCGAGTCTAGTAATAAATCTTTAGTTAAGCTCATTAAGAAGAAGATAGAAGATAATCCTAAAAGATGGCATGAAGTATTATCTGAAGCTTTATGGGCTCATCGCATCTCTAGACATGGGGCTACTAAAGTTACTCCTTTTGAGCTTGTGTATGGTCAAGAGGCCGTTTTACCTGTTGAGTTGAATCTGGGCGCTTATAGACTTGCAAAGCAAAATGATCTTGATGTTGATACTTATTATGCTTTGATGATGGATAATATTGATGAAGTGACTGACAAGCGTTTAGAAGCTTTGGAAGCGATTGAGAAGGATAAAAGGCGAGTTGCTAGAGCTTATAATAAAAGGGTTAAAGCTAAGTCTTTTCAAGTAGGGGATTGGTTTGGAAAACTATTTTGTCTATAGGATCTAAGAGCAATAAATTTGGTAAGTGGTCTCCAAGTTGGGAAGGTCCATACAAGATTGTGAGAATTTGCTCTGAAAATTCTTATATGGTGGAATCATTGCGAGGACAGCAGCTACCTAGAGCACTCAATGGAAGATATCTGAAGAAGTTTTATCCAAGCGTGTGGCAGGATGCTTGAAGCATGGCCGGTTTCTATGAAAATCGCTCTTAGCATAAAAATGGCCGGCAACAACTTTGTCGTCCTTAGAATTGTTTTTTAGCACGCAAGCTTTACTAAAAAAACAGGGGGGGCATGTGTTGACACCCAAAATTGGCAAAGGCCGACTGTGGCCAGGAAGGCCGGTTAGACCGGGTCCCTGGGGCGGTCTAACCGGGTTGCCTATGGTCGGTCTGGCACAAGGGGCTAGGCGGTCTAACCGCCCCCCGGGGGCGGTCTAACCGAGGTGTCCAGATTTTGGGTAGAATTAGGAGTTTGGCTTGATTCCGAGTTGTAAATTACTGTTTCCTGGGCAAGACCTCCCACCCTATAAATATAAAGGGCCGTGGCCGATTGAGACCTATCATCCAATCGTCATTATCAAGTTTTATCTTATTTCCCCAAACCCTAGCTTTTCCAACCTCCTTTGCTCTCCTCCTTCGTCTCCACGGCGGTTGAGGGAGTTCGAGTGGCTCGTCGATCTCGGAACAACCCCCGCGCGCACCGTTCCCGACGGGGTCCCTCCCGGAGCAGTGAATCTAGGCTTTCGACGTCTCTCCTGTCCAAGGCGGTTAGACCGCCCCCCAGGCAGTTAGACCGGCCCGTGCTGGGAGTTTCGGCGAGTTGATTTCTGATAACCGCGCGATCTAGCGCATTCGTGTGTTCGACCAGAAAAAGCGTCACCAGCGTGTACTTACTTTTCAATGAGAAATGATGTGGAAACGGATGTGCCATTTCAAAGAGAACCGGAACTCCGTAAGTGAAACGCCCCCCGTGCGGTTAGACCGGCCCGTCCGGGAGTTTCGGCGAGTTGATTTCTGATAACCGCGCGATCTAGCGCATTCGTGTGTTCGACCAGAAAAAGCGTCACCAGCGTGTACTTACTTTTCAATGAGAAATGATGTGGAAACGGATGTGCCATTTCAAAGAGAACCAGAACTCCAGAAGTGAAAACGACCCAATGCACATACAGTTATTCTACTCCTCGAGCAAAACACTCAACTGGTTACATTGCTAACAAAGCGCCCGTATGTGTGGGGGCCCTGGGCTCATGCATCTTCAGATAGCCTACACGTGCACCTCCTCCTCTCCAGAAGAACCTCCACCCCGGCGACGAGCCACCACCAGCAACGGCCGCGCCTCGTGCTACGTCTTCTTCCTCCTCCTCCCTGTGTTCATCCCGCTCCACCTCCGACATGACCCGCCGGAACTCCTCGGCACCACAAGGCAGCACCAGCGGGCCGGCAGTGGCGTGGCGCGGGAACCCGTACTCGGCCTCCGCCTCGTCCAGCAGCGCCCTGAACAGCGGGTGGTTGGCGCGCTCGGCGCGCACCGCGAACCGCTCCTTCTCCGGGCCGACTAGCACAGAGAAGCAGCCCGCCGGCGGAAGCCGCCGCCGGCCGAGGGACCGGCGGCACCGCTCCACGGTCTTGGCCATGAAGCCTTCGCCCTCTCCGCCCGGCTCCGCGGGGACGACGACGTGCTCCTGCTCCTGCGGAGCTTCTCCATTATTATTTGCTACCGAGCAACAGGGCACTGAATAATGTCCGAAGACTGAAGCTAGGGCGAGAAGCAAGGGCACACTTTATAGTATGGATGTGTGAGCTAGCACTAGCAGGTACGCGGGCAGTGCGCTCCAAAGATAAACAGGCCTTGCGACTCGTGTGGCATAGCTTGGAATTTCGTGGTCTTCTTGAAGACAGGGGACAAATTGGCCCTCAGTCCCGCAAAGATGGTTCATTTAGAGAAATTTAAGGTCTTCTTGAAGACAGGGGACAAATTGGCCCTCCGTCCCGCAAAGATGGTTCATTTAGAGAAATTTAAGACATGTTAGTAGTTATGAAAAATGGCATCAAATAAGTATTTTATTGGCTCAATGCATTTCACAATGCAATATTTTCTTGGTACTTGGTGTTACTAGTTTAATGAGAAGAGTATTTAATACAAACTATATAAACAGTCTATATGGGGCAAATTTTGAGGGTTATATGAACAGTCTTTGTGGGACGGAGAGAGTACTCCCCTCCGTTTTGGTAAATGAAGTCGTTAGGACAGCGACACGGTCTCCAAAGTACAACTATAAAAATATTTGTTAAAAACTAATATAGAAAGTATTTTGCAAGACACATCTATTCATGTAGTTTTTATATTTCCAAACTCAGCGAGCGACTTAAAGTTATTAATGATTTATATTTCTAAGATTTCACTTAGACCTTGTTCAAAACGATTTCATTTACCAAACCGAAGGGAGTATTTGACCATGTAGTATTGAAATGAATACGAAGGCTGCCGCCGGTTGTACATTTTAAAAACTTTACAGCAGGAACTCCAAAGTGACGCTGCCTCTAAAGGCAGTCCCAATGGGAGTTTCTAGATGTAGATTCCAAGAGCGAGAAAAGCAATTAATATCCATTAGAAATTATCCTTCTCAACCCATGATTTCTACAACCTAATTAATACAAAAGATAAATTAAATGCAACACAAAAGGAGAGTAGATCAACTGTGGCAATAGCATATGGCCTCGAAAACAACACAATGCCAATCCGCGATATTTTTTTCAAAAAACAGTGTTTTCAGAACACAATTTCATCACATGGCAGCAGACAAAAGACTATTTCTGCAGTTAAACACTAAGTAAACATATTTCTGGATGCCTTCGTGGAACAATATACTACTAAAGATCATGCATATACGCACATAACAAATAATGTGGTGGCATCATTCAGAGGGCATATCACCTGCAGCAGGTTGTAGAACACTCCGGAATAAAATACCATGATCTGTATTCTCCAGAAGCCATAACAAATAATACGATAGAACACGGTGACGCTTTGCTAAAAAAAACACGACGCCGACGTAGAGCTCTACCTTATTTTAATCAACCTCCAAGCACCAAATCCACTCCCATGGCTGCCAAATCAATGTCTTCCTTCCTCTCTGTTCCTTGGATCGATCAACAGAGCCATCAAATTGACCCTCATGGCAGCCAATTCTTCCCGTCTTTGCTTTGTTTCATCTCTTGGAATGAGTGAATTGCTTTGTTCTTGCCGCCGGAGAGCAGGAAGGGACGCGGAAGGGGCGCCCGTGCCACCACCTGGGGGGAGGAGAGCCACACGGGACTTAAAGGTTGTTCGGCTGGTCAAATGAATAGTTCTCAACTGATAGAATGAATAGTATTTTGTGAGAGAAAACAAGTCAATACAAGCCGGGATAAGCCCGGCCGAACAACCTCTTAGGTGCACCCACGCCGCCGCTGGGGAGGAGCAACGGCCCTCCGGGAAGGCCGGTGAGAGAGAGGGCGCCCGCGCCGCCGGGTGAAAGCGATGGCCGCACCACCATCGGGTAGGACCGTAGGAGCGATGGCGGCGCTGCCACCGGGGAGGAGCAAGGCCCACGCCAATGCCGGGAGGAGGGATTGACGCACCAACGCCGAGGAGGAGGGAGGTCCGGGCAGAGGGAGATTGTGCTGGGGCCTGGGGAAGGCGCTGTGGCGGCGTAGCGGATCCGGCTGGAGGGGTGAAGAAACAGGTAGTTTCTCCCCTACGTGAAACTGCCAGTTTCTTAGCGCCTCGTTACCAGTGTAGACGTCGTTCCTACATGTAGAGATCGTTTCTACTTTTTTCTCCTCTCTCTTCATTACAACATGTGCCACATCAGCAAAATGTTGAGTTGTAAAGCTAATTAATGAAGATAGAATCTGCAATAAATTTTCCATTGGGCTTGCCCTAAGGTGGGTCTCATCAGTGGAGTTTCATGATATTAAATTTATTGACGTGACAAAGAGGGAGAACGAGAGAGTTTCATGGAATGTGAGGAGAGTTTCATCCCCATGAAACCCCACTTGCGTAATTATCTACTGTGCCTGTAAAATATGCATTGAGATTGACGTAAGGAGGACATGCCATCGAAAACATATAAGGGCAGTCCCAATGGTGGAAACTAACACGGTTTCCATAGCACAAGAAATCATCTATAAAAACTACTCTCCACAGTAGTAGTGTCTTCGAGCAATAATTATTTTCTCTTTCTCTCCCCTAATTTGACCAATGAGGAGCATTGCATTAACCCCATAGAAACCAGTGGTTTCTTCCCAAACGAATTCATGGTTTCTTGTGCATTGGTTCAAGAGTAGACATGGTTTCTCCATGAGAAAACCATTTCTATGATTTGTGCTCTCTTTCTTCATTAATTAAGGTGCCACATCATCATTTTGCTTAGTTGACAAGCTATTTAATAGAGATAGAAACTATCATTAATACTCCATTGGGAGTGCCCTAAGTGCCACACCACAAACCAGCGTCATAAATAGAGTAATATACCAGCAGCAGTCCTATCATCAGTATCCATAAACTTTCAAAATGCATGTTCAGATCACCAAATTTATCTCAAGATGGCATCTGAATCTCTAAATTCTCAAAGTTTATATTTAAACCCCTAAACTTATTCTCAGGTTTCATCCGGGTCAATATATTTTCAAATTCAAATCTCAAAACCCGTCGCTTGTATTACAATGCTTCCACCTTGCTCATTGCATTGCCTTTATAACGTATGAGTTGCTTGACGCTTGGTTGGCGGATCTTAAATGCTCTTTGAGAGTTGAAGAACTTGGATGATAAGTTAGGGCAGTCCCAATGGGATATTAACTGCAGTTTCTATCTTCATTAAATGAGATGCCACCTCAGCAAAATGATGACATGGCATGCTGATTAATGAGGAAAGAGAACGAAAACCGAGGAAACCGTTTCTTGTACAAGGAACGACGTCTACCCTCGACCCGATGCGCGTAGAAACCAGAGAATCGCCGATGGGGAGAAACGACCGCTTTCCAAGGCTTGCTTTTCGATCCGGTGTGTTGCGATCGTGCGGATCCCTCGCCGCCCCGATGTTCATGCGCGCGGCTGCGCGCACTATGGCCGCCGGCCCCTAGCGGGCAAGCTCCGGTCGGACCGCGACCAGCGAGCTCCGGTCGCCACGCCCGGATGGGTAAGCTCGGCGTGCCGCACCCGATGCGAGCTCGAGAAGCGCGGGTGTCCTCCTCCCCTGTTGGCCGTCCCGGAGGGCCGCCGCTCCTCCCATGCGGCCCTCCCGTCGCGTAATTGGAAGCACCGACGGGGAAGATGGATTGAGCAGCGAGCTGCCTTTAATTTGCATGCGCCCACTCCCCATCTCTCTTCGTAATGCTCTGAAGCTATATCCTATGGCCACGGAGGTCGATTTGGTGCCCCTGTTAGTTGATTCAAGGAACAGGGATGTGGATTTGGTGCTGATGTTGGTGGATTCGAGGAAGGGGGTCTTTGATTTGGCAGCCATGGGAGTCGATTTGGTGCTGCGGGAGGTTGATTTAGATAGAGAATGGCAGAGCACGGTTGCTGTTCAAGTTGGAAGAAACGAGCAAAGTTGATCTGCCCTTCTCTTGTGTTGCATTTAATTTATTCTTTGTATTAATTATGCAGTAGAAATCATGAGTTGGGAGAGATAGTTTCTATAGATATTAATTGCTTTTGGAATCTGCGCACTAGAAATTCCCACTGGGACTGCCCTTAGGAGAGCTGAAAATATTTTCTGAGAGTTTAGAAATTTGGATGACATATTTAGACAGCTTTATGCATCTAAAAATGTATTTTGAGATTTTAGAGATCTAGATGACACCTCATGACAAATTTAGTGACCACTCATATTTTACTCGTCGATAAGAAATTCGAAGCCAGCAGCGTAGGCAGCGTGAGAAAGCAACGCAGAGCTCATCTGCACCGTGCAGATCTAGATGCCACATCATTGGTTGGCACTGCATTTGTTCATGCAACCACCACAGGAGTCAGCACCTCCCATTGCACAATTCAGTTTTAATTAATTTGGTAGTGACTAGTGAGGTGTTGCCTTGATAATTAATTTTAGGACCAAAGCTTGAACCACTAAGATTATAGTAATTGATTCTAGCTAACCTCTTTTCACTAGAAACAGCTAGTGGGCATTTACTCTGATCCTCAGCACTACTGTCGCTTGGAATGCAAAAAGGGTGTAGGATCATGCACTGCAAACAAGAATCTTCTTGAATCCACAATTTGCAAGGGTTTCAAATCCCTACTGGCCATGTGGTGGCACCCTTAAAAACTGCTGCATGTCTGCCGAAAATCAGTGCCGGATCAAGGATATCGGTTGGTCTAGAGAACTTACCACAGACGCTTGCATTGCATGTGACACAAGATCAGGCAGCTAGGGATCTGGCCGTGGACATCGATCTCCGGTTAGGACTTAGATCCACGTGCATTAGATTACACCATTTTTGTACCAAAAACGATCTGTGGATAGACATTACATTGGATAACTAACTATCATTAGAAGATCGGATGCTACCTTCCAAAGGCTTGACTTTCAATTGACTAGCTCCTTCAAAGTCAGAAAGAGCACTATTTCACATATCCACACGTACACACCCCACAACGCAAAGTTAAATTTAAATTCAAATTTGAATTCTTTTATAAATGCATTAGGTAATACGAAACTGCCACAAAAAAAATAATACTACAGTATGAAACAATTTTTCTTCTAGATAATACTATTGCCTTGCCATTTTTAGCTGTCCCAACTACAAAACATAAACAAATGATTTATTATCCAGAAAATTGACGTTTGAGTAGTTGTAACTTGAGGGAGAAAAGTCAAGAAAAAATAACAAAACAGGGCGCATCCATGGCTCCATTACCCTGGGAGATCAACGTTATTATAGTAAACTAGCTAGCCTCGTAAGGATCCCTTAAAGATGTAGAAGACATGATATATCAGTAGTGCTGTAGAAGTAAACTGAGGTGACGACCTATCGCTGTGGTAAGTCAATTACAGGGCAGTTTACTAGTGAGTCAGAACTGATCGGGGTGATCTTGCCGAAATTGAATATAGGCATGCTGATGGAGCCATCAGATCCAAAGTTGATTTTCTTGTCTCTCTTTTATTTTGCTGGCATTTTAACAAAACCCATAATGTGTCACAATCTCCCTAGATCATACTCCGTCCATCCAAAAATTTTTTTTTGCCAAAAACAAGTCATTATACTCAAATTGGCACGTGTGTATGGTCGTGTGAGTGTGTGCCAGGTTTGATACCACCGGCAAGTAAATTTTAGTACGTTCGTGCGTCAGATCTGGACGGTGGCACTAGAGACTACACAAGGGTTTATACTGGTTCGGGCGTCCTGGGGTCCCTACATCCAGTTTAAGGAAGTGTTCTATATGCCCAAAGGGCTTGTAGCAGAGGATACAAGCTTAGGTCGGGAGAGGGACCTGATCCCAAGTCTCTCGAGGTGTGCTGCAAGCGTGTAGTACTCTTGGCTTTCGTGGGTGTCTTTGCGTGTGTTGTCTGTTGCTTTTTCTCTACGTCGTCCCCTTCTTGAGGGTCCCTACTTCTCCTTTAACAGTTCAAGGGGAGCAGGGTACAAAGGGTAGGAAGGTAAAAATCATGTCTTGCTATAGTGATGTAGCAGTACCAGAACAGTGCCAGAACAGTGTCGTGGAGTGGGCCTTCGTCTTCGATTGGCGTTGTACGTTGGCTAGTCGCGATAGTCCTCGTGTAGGGCGGCGTAGGTGACGAGCCCCTGCCTCGAGGCGGCTGCCCTCGACTTGTTGGTTTCTCGCACTTGGTAGGCCGGGAACTATCTGTACGAGCCCTCAACCTTGTCTCGAGTGGTCGCTTGGTCGGAACGCAGCGCCCGATGACTTATCTGCGAAGGATTCGCCTGTCCGTAATCACTGTAGCGCTCCTAAGTGACTGGATGTTTTTACAGTGGCCCCTCACACCGGGGGGCGAAATCTCATCATCACCTGGAAATCGGGATTCCCCTGCCATGTGACCCTGGCACGCCCACGGGCGGTGCGGAGCCACTCCCGCCATGTTGCGGTTCCCCTTAGAGGGGGGACCCGACATTTGGTTGAGTGGGCGAAGCCTTAGGTCGTGCGATGCGAAGTTCTCGCTCGGGATGCCTGTTAGGTCGAGGCGTCTCCTTAGGTCGCACGAGGCGAGCACTTCCCCCGGAGACATGGCCTCAATCAGCGTGGGTGTTTGGCCTGACGATGATGGTCCCTAGTTGTCCTCCTCGCGCGAGGACTTGGGCTGGCCCTCCGAAGCGTCCCCTCATCAGAGGTGACTAAATGTGCCACAAATACCAGTCCCAGGAGGCTGGTAACACATTTATTACAACAGGTGGAAATCAGTCTTTTACATCACGGCGACACAAAGGGCACGGTAGTGCCAACGCTACAAGGAACAACACAAACGCTAGTGACCACACTACAATAGCAAAGGCTTCCATAGCCTCCTCAGAGTACCACACCATGGAAGCTTTCGGTAGGGCCCTGGGTACACGAGCATGGTTGGGTGTAGGGCACGACCTACTCAACGTCTTCGGGAATGTAATCGGGATCCTCCTCTGTAAAATAGTTAGTAAAACAAGGGTGAGCACATGCGTACTCAGCAAATCCAACCCCACCCACGGAGGGGCTTATAAGCAGAATCATGCATAAGGTATAACAAGTATCAGGTTAAGGTTCATTTAGCAAACTTACTCATGCAGGGGTTCATTTCAAAAGGTTTTCGCAAATCATTTTCATAACCCAAGTAACTCGGCCCGCTTTAAAAAAACCACTGTGGAACTACCGGACTTCCCGTCCGTCGTAGCCCCAGCACACACCACACACACACATCACCGAAAACAACTCACGCCGTAAAACATCCCATCCCAAACACTAGTTTTTGTGACCACACCGTGACTCGTCCAATACCGTGGACACGGCTATTCGAATAGGTTTGACACTCGACAGGTTGTACATCTTTACCCACAAGTAGGGTACCGTCACACGGACACCTCGGCGCGGTACGGATCCTATCATAGCCATTACCCACATTAGCTAACACTACGAGCCACCACGGAAGCACCCAAGGGGTTATCCCACATAACCAGGGCGTACCTCACACGGAGCGTACCCCTACTCCTTGGTCTCCCGCTCGCTCACCCGCACACCCGATGGCAAGTAGATTAACTAGTGGGGTTTATGCTAAGCCGTTGCCACATACAACGGTCGAGTGGTTGTACGATGATTTGGGTCGGGTGAGATGTCACGCAACCCGGTCCTTAACCGACAAGATGGACAACTCCCAACACGCTCAACCACACAGTACGAGCTCACCCATACTCCCGACACACACGTCCATCCCGTCTACCCGGATCCGTGCTCATTTTCCAAACATATCCCATTTCCATTTTGAAAGCACTCACACATTTTGAAAGCACTCACACATTTTTAAAGAACTCATTTAGGCCAAAACAAGGTTCAATCATAGCAATCATGGGTGGCTATCCTACCATGTTTTGCGGTAAAAACAATATGCAATTTATAAAACGGGTATAGGATATATTTTTAAAACTAGGACAAGCATGCATCAAAGGGGGAAGGTTGAACTTGCCGTCTTCGAAGTCTTCGGGGAGTGCGGCTCGGCGTTCGGGACCTCGAGCTCCCGCTCGCGTAGTCGGCTTCGATCTCCGGCTCGGGGTACCTTCCTCCGTCTATTCCGTCGGCTATAGCACTCACACAAGCAAGCAAGCAGTATTAGCACACATGTTTCCGGCCGAGCTCGGGGAGGGGGAAGTGAGCGGAGGAGGGGTATATATAGGTGCGGTAGGGTTTGGTCTTAACCGAGAAGGAAGGGCGTGTATGAAAGGCTAGGTTAAGGAGGGGTTATAGATATTAAGGACCTATTGGCAATTTCTATTAATGGTAAAAGGGTGTCTATGCTAATGTCAACTAAGTTAGAGTCATTTTGTAATTTATTTTAGGGTATAACAGTGATTAATCTTTCATTAGTTATTGATCTAGGGGCTTATTTGGAAGGAATAAAGAGGAATAGGAAGAGGGGGGCTCGGTTTGGAGAAATAAAGGGGAGGCAGGGGGTCTTTGGCAAAAGTGCCATCCCCTTCTTCCTCCCCCCGATCCAAAACAGAGGAGGGGGCAGGGACCGTGCGGCGGCCGGCCAAGGGAGGGGCGCCGGCGGCCCTGCCCATGGCGGCGGCCGGGATAGGGCTTAAAAGGGAGAGGAGGCCGAGGGGGAAGTCGATCCCGTGCTCACCTTGTGCTAGGGCGGTCCGAGGAGGCGGCTCCGCGGCGGGCGAGAGAGCGGCGGCGGCGCCATGCGGTGGCGGCGGCGCGGTGGGGCTCGGGGAAGAGGGGAGGAAGCGCTATGAGGTCGTGGTGGTGTGGTGCGGCGAGCCGGGAGGCCGGCCGTCGGCCCCTTTTATAGGCGGCAAGAGGCGGTTCGGGAAGGGGGGGATATTTTCCGGCGAGGACAACTCCGGCGAGCTCGGGCGGCTTCGCGAGGGCTCGGCGGGTCAACTTGTGCGGGGGTTTGGATAAGACCCGTCGTGCGGGCGCGGGGCGGGCTTCGCGCGGCCGGTGGTGGACGTGATAGCTCGAGCGAGGGGGCATTAATGGCGGCCGCGGCCCGGCGGCCGGCCGGCCCACCGGCGTGCGCGGCAAGCGGGGCCGGTGGTGGCGTGCGCAGGCGGCGTCCCCCGCCGGCCCGGTGGCGTGCGCGAGGTGGGGGAGGTGCCGGCGTGCGCGGGGCCCCGGTCGGCGCGTGGTCGGGGCGCCGGTCGGGCCGGGCTCGCTCGCGCGGGAGGCAGGGGGAAAGGAGGAGAAGAGAAGGAGAAGAGAAAGGGAAAAGAAAAAGAGGGAAAAAGAAAAAGGAAAGGAGAAAAAGAAAAGAGGGGAGAAGGAGAAAAAGGGAAAAGGGAAGGAAAATAGGGAAAAGATTTTAGGAAAAATACGGGAAATTGTTGGGGGAAAATGGGAAGGGGTTTTGCGGGGTTTTTCTTGGTGTTTCGGGCGTCGGCGCATTTTCTCGGGGACGGCGGTGATGGCGAGGCGGACGGTCACCGGACCGCGGCGTGCTCGGGATTCCGGCCGGTGGCCGACCGCGGCGTTGGGAAGGCGCGCAGGGGTGCGGCCGAGGTGCGGTGCCGGCGGGAATTGCGGCACGCGCGTCGGGGAGAGAGAGAGAGAGAGAGAGAGAGAGAGAGAGAGAGAGCAGTGGCTAGGATTTGAATGGTAATTGAGCTCGGCGGATCGGTTTTTGAAATTACACACGATTTAGTAGGTGATTTATTTAGAGCTAAAAACGCGGGCGTTACAAACCTACCCCACTTAAAATGAATCTCGTCCTCGAGATTCGGCTAAGTCTCGAATAGGTGGGGGAATTCTTTACTCGGTGCATCCTCTCGTTCCCACGTAGCTTCTTCCACCCCGTGTCTACTCCATTGGACTCGCACACCCGTACTTCGACGTCCTTGTCCGTTTGACCACAGTGTCTAAGATCTTGACGGGCACCTCCTGGTACCTAAGGTCTGGCTGTAGGTCGATGGTCTCCACTGGTACTCGCTTATCTTCCAGAACCTTCAAACATTGGCGTAGCTGAGAGATGTGGAATACCGGGTGTATATCTGCCATTTCCTCGGGTAGCTCCAACCGATATGCTACTGCTCCGACTTTCTTGATCACTTTATACGGGCCGATGTACCGAGGGGCCAACTTCCCGTGTACTTGAAACCTTCGAGTCCCCCGGATGGGTGAAACCTTGAGGTAGACGAAGTCTCCTGGATTGAAGCTCGCTTCACGCCTCTTCTTGTCTGCGTAGCTCTTCTGTCGGGACTGGGCAGCTTTCAACTTTTCTCGAATATCAGCTACGCGCTCCTCGGCTTCCTTTATGAGTGCGGGCCCAACCAGGGCACGCTCTCCTACTTCTGACCACATCAGGGGTGTCCTCGCATTTCCTCCCCGTATAGTGCTTCGAATGGCGACATTCCCGGACTTGCTTGGTAGCCGTTGTTGTAGGAAAATTCCGCATACGGCGAGCTCTCGCTCCCAAACTTTGCCATAGGTGAGGACGCATGCTCTCAACATATCTTCCGGATTTGATTCACCCTTTCGGTCCGTCCGTCGGTCCGTGGGTGGTACGCCGAGCCGAAGTCTAGCTTGGTGCCCATGGCTTTGTGCGAGCTTTTCCCGGAACCTAGAGGTGAACTGGGTCCCTCTATCCGAGACTATTCTCGCCGGGCACTCCATGCGGCTTTACTATATTTTCTATGTAGAGTTTCGCCAATTTCTCTCCACCATAAGTGGTCCGTACGGGTAGAAAGTGAGCGACTTTGGTGAGTCGGTCCACGATCACCCATATGGAGTCGTGTCCTTTCTGAGTCCTTGGCAACCCTACTATGAAGTCCATACCTATCTCGTCCCACTTCCATACTGGGATTGGTAAAGGTTGCAACAGTCCTGCTGGCTTCTGATGTTCAGCTTTGATCCTCTGGCAAGTGTCGCAGTGGGCGACGAATCGTGCAATGTCTGCCTTCATCCCATTCCACCGGTACTTCGCTTTAAGTCCATGTACATCTTGGTGGATCCCGGTGTATGGAGTATGCCGAGTTGTGTGCCTCATCCATGATGGTCTCGTCGAAAATCTCCACCTTCGGGCACGCATATCCCGTTCTTGTACCATAGGGTACCCCGGTCATCTACCCCGAAGTCGGGGGCCTTGTTTTCTCCCAGTACGCTTGCGGATCCTCATCGATCCTCGTCGGCTTCTTGGGCCTTCCGAATCTTCTCTTCGAGGGTAGGCCGAACACTCGGTGGCGGACGTAGCCCCGAGGGACGATGTGTACGTTGAGTCGGGCCATCTCTTCTTGTAACCGGGCACTCTTGGGTGCCGCCTTTTCATAGGTTTTCCGGCTTAGGGCATCTGCTACTACATTGGCCTTCCCCGGTGGTAGTGGATCTCTAGGTTATAGTCCTTGACTAGCTCTAGCCATCTTCTCTGCCTTAGATTCAGGTCGGGCTGGGTGAAGATATACTTTAGACTCTTGTGGTCTGTGTAGATTTCACACTTGTTCCCGATCAGATAGTGTCTCCACATCTTCGGGGCATGCACTACGGCCGCAAACTCCGCATCATGGGTGGGATAATTCTGCTCATGGGGCTTGAGTCGGTCGGGAGGCATATGCCACTACCTTCCCATCTTGCATGAGAACACATCCCAACCCTTGTCGGGAGGCGTCGCAATACACGACAAAGTCCCGTTGAATGTCCGGCGGGGGTTAGCACCGGGCCGTGGTCAACCTCTTCTTCAACTCTTGGAAACTTCTTTCACGAGGCCTCGGTCCGCTTAAACTTCTTCTCTTTCTTAAGCGCTCCGTCATGGGCCGGGCGATCTTGGAGAATCCCTCGATAAATCTCCGGTAGTACCCCCCTAAACCTAGGAAACTCCTGATCTCACTCACGTTGGTTGGTTGCTGCCAATTGGAGACTGTCTCAACCTTCCCGGGGTCTACACCTACTCCTTCCGCAATCAAAATGTGCCCAAGGAAGGATATCTTTTCTAGCCAAAATTCACACTTGCTGAACTTGGCGTATAGCTTGTGTGCCCTCAATTTTCCCGAAGCACTACTCGAAGATGTTGTTCATGCTCCTCCACGCTCTTGGAGTAAACAAGTATGTCATCAATGAAGACCACGACAAACTTGTCCAGCTTCCTCCATGAACACCTTATTCATTAGGTTCATGAAGTAGGTCGGTGCATTGGTTAGTCCAAAGGACATCACCGTGAACTCATATTGCCCGTAGCGAGTGACAAAGGCAGCCTTGGGGATGTCACTTTCCCCGATCTTGAGCCGGTGGTACCCCGATCGTAGATCCACCTTCGAGAAATATCTCGGCTCCCTTCGCCTGGTCAAACAGGTCATCTATTCCGGGAAGAGGGTACTTGTTTTTGATAGTGACCTCGTTCGGCCGAGCGATAGTCCACACACATCCTCATGCTCTTATCCTTTTTCTCTACGAAAAGCACCGGGGCTCCCCATGGTGATGAGCTTGGTCCGATGAACCCACTTCGCCGGAGCTCGCTAGTCGCTTCTTCAATTCTCGCCAACTCGGGGGTTGCCATCCTATAGGGTCTCTTGGCTATGGGAGAGGTTCCGGGGATAAGGTCGATCACGAACTCTATGTCCCCGTCGGGTGGCATTACGGGGAGTTCTTCGGGGAACACATCCGGGTATTCTCGTACTCTTCGGGACATCTTCTATGGACTTGGCTTCTATGTTGAAAACCATTATATCCGGCCTGTGTCCTCGGGTGTGGCGGTCACTTGTATCCCGTCTGGGTTGGTCAGGTGAACTACTTTATCGGCGCAACTTATGAGGCCATGGTGTTGGCTTAACCAGTCCATACCAAGGATCACATCTATCCCCTTGGATTTCAGTACTACCAGGTCTGCTAGGAATTCTACCCCACTTAAAATAATCCTTACCGGGGGCATCCCGATTGACAATTAATGTCACCTCCGGCGTTCGAGTTATTAGGGGTGCTTTGAGTAGTACCGTGGGTATGCTATGCTTTTCCACAAAGCTTGAGGATATGAATGAGTGCGATGCTCTCGAATCGAATAGTATGGTAGCCAAAACTGAGCTGACCAGGAACTCACTGAGTACTACGCCTTGTGCTTCCCGTGCCTCCCCGCGCATTGATGTGATTCACCCGAGCGCGTCCATACGACTACTAGGGCTGCCTCATCCGCCGGTTGCTTGGTGTTGTTGCCGAAGTTGTTGTTGCTGCGCACCGGCATGCGGTTGGCTCCCGACGCAAGTGGCCTTGGCCCGTTCACCGAGTTGGAGTAGGTGGTGGTGATTGGCTTTTTAGCATAGGGGCGGTTGGCGATGAAGTGCCGGTTTCTCGGGTTGAAACACACTCGGGAGTCGTTGTTGTTGTTGTTGGTAGTGATCCGGCCGGTGTTGTTCTCGTGGGGGCTTCATGGCACTCGGTTGTAGGAGGGCTTGAACTCGGGCTCGGGGGCTCGTGAGCTCGTGGCTTGGGATTGGGTTTTGTACCGCATAGGAGCTTGGAACCTAGACATGGGGTGTCCAAAGTTTCTCGGCCTCTCGGGACCGCTCTTGTTGCTTGGCCTTGTGTTCCATGAATTTGCGCTTGTTTTCCTTCTTTTCTTCGGCCTTTGCTCTTTCCGTGAGGATTGCCATGTTCATAAGGGTATTGAAGTCCGGTAAATGCGAGGAGTCGGCGGTGTCCTCGGTTCCGAGTCGGCCCCTTCTTGAACATCTCTTGCTTTTTGGAGTCTTTATCCACCTCCTCGGGGGCATAGCGTGCCAGCTCTATGAACTGGTACGTGTACTCCTCCACAGACATGTTGCCTTGGCGGAGTTCGCGGAACTCGTCTGCCTTCCGCTTCAGTGTGGCCTCCGGGATGTGGTAGCGATGGAACTCCTCCACGAATTCATCCCATGTGATGGCGGAGGGATCCTTGGCGGCGGCACAGTAATTTTCCCACCAGGGCTGGGCTGTCCTGTGAGTTGGTGAGCTGCCAGAGAACCTTGTCATGGTCCTCGCGAAGGAGGGGCTCCGGTTCCCTCGGGATGGCTCTCGGCCAATCGTCGGCGTACAAAGGATTCACCGACCCGCTAAAGGTGGGCGGCTTAGTTGAAGGATCGGATGGCGACTAGAGAGGGGGGGAGTGAATAGGAGCCGGTAAAAATTCTTCTCAAAGAACCCGGCCTATACCCTAGTCAAAACCCGGTCACACACAAGCGTTGGAACGAATCACACACCAATCGCCAAAACAACGAGTTCTTGAAACACACGCGGAAGCACGAATGAAGGAGGGAGGAATCGAACCAAAGAGCAAAGCAGCCAGGCTCTGGCGGACCGTCCGGCTGGGCAGGGCGGACTGTCCGCGATGGCCGCGCGGACCGTCCGGCAGGGTCCCGCGGACTGTCCGCACCCTTGCCGCGGACCGTCCAAAGCATGAGCCGCGGACCGCCCGTTAAAGCGAACGAACCACCGGAACCGACCCGAGAAAAACGGACCGTCCGCGAAGACCGGCAGAGCCGTCCGCGCGGGTCACGGACCGTCCGCTACTGAGGCTCGGACCGTCCGCAAACCGGCTGCAACGAAAAACCAAAACCAAATCGGATCGAAAGCAAAGCCGAGGAAGAACACGAAGAACACTGTACACGCGGACCGTCCGCCTGGCCCTCGCGGACCGTCCGCCAGGTGCGGACAGAGCTGAAAACGCTCGACCCCGAAAGTCAACTCCCCCAAATCATCATCGGATTTCCCAAACGGTTGAAGCTGTAGAGACAAGGGTTTGGGTACATGAAAAGCGTCACACAAGGATGCTATAGCCCAAAAATCTTGCCTCCTAACTCCCTAAATCACCGGGAATCGCGAATCCTTTGAGCACCACCAAAAGCTAGAGCACCGAACGAAAACTCACGAATCGAAGTGGTTTCCGGCGTTTGAGGGCACAAGATCAAGCACAAAGATGCACAAGACATCTATCCATGTTTCCCTCAAAGAAATCCGGGGAGAAACCCACTCAAATCCGCGGAATCACACCGGAACAAAGGCACGAAAACAAGCACGAAAATAGCACAAAAAGAGCTCCGAAAAAGCAATAAAAGAAATTCGGGAATAGAAAGATTGGCACAAGATTTAGAGGATGAAATCACTATGAATATCTTGTCCAAACGATTACAAGCCACTCCTAGAAATCAAATCTAAGATGGCAAAAAGCTCCAATCAAAGAGCCACTCTCCCCTCTCTCCCTCTCTCCCAAAGCACTCCAAAATGAAAGAGTACCGCAGCCTCTAGCCCAAGAGTTGGCTGAAAATTCAGCCCCCTCCTCCTATATATAGGCCCTCCGGAAAAGACCCAAGTGCCCCTACACAAGGAGTACAACACAAGCCCTCACGGGGCATTTTGGTCAACACATGAAGTTCACCATCGGACGGTCGCGCATCCATCAGGCCTTCACGTCCTCCCGACGCAAGCACCTCGATCATGCCGCGTGTCGCCCGCCTCGAAGCTTCCCGACGCACCCGGATACCGTCTCCGTCACGCCAGGCCCTCGGGCTCGGTTTTGAGGCCCAAACCGAGAAACCCTCCTCCGATGGTTTTGTGGCCAAACCACCAAACCCCGCGTACACGGCCCGGCCTCACCACGCCAAGCGTCGAGCCCGCCAAGCCTTTCACCTCCGGCGCCGGACGGTCTACTCGCTCTTGCCTCGTTCCTTGACTTGGCCACCACCGATGCACCGGCTCCATGTCCACGACTTCGTCTTGCTCTTCTTGCACCATGCGGCTCGCACTTGATCCCGTCGGCCACCGGTCCCTCGAACCAAGCCTACTTGTCTCTCCACTCCTCGGAGGCCCCGCAAGGCTAAGACCTTTCGCGCCCTCGTTCTTCACCCGCACCAACGCAAACCAAGCCGCAACCAACACCCGCAATACTAGGCCAAGAGTCGGTCCACACAACGTTGTCAACCACTCCTCACGAGTGCATTGACAACACACCACATAAACAATAAGGTAAATACACAAAATAAAACACACACAACACAACTCAACACTACACACACAAAGCTTCAAACCACCCGGCCAATCACTCATCACACACGAACCAAGGTACTTCTCAACTTGGTTCCTCAATCTCCCCCTTGATGAGTGCATTGACAAAAGAAGGTCAAAAAGCAAATAAGAACTCATTCAAGCGCCACAAAGCCTATAAAAAGCAAACAAAAGGCCACTTGAAGTGAGAAGGGATAAAAGCATGCTCCGACAAATTCCTCTCGAAACCAAAGCAAGCACAAAGGCTAAGCGCAATCAAAGAGACACACTACCAACATGCAATCCCTAAAAGCCATCAAACCAAAATGCTCAACACAAAGTGCCATAAAACTCTTACCAAAACACTTGTCAACCGCTCATCACCATCAAATCAAGGTTCATATCAACTTGATTTTCCAAATTTCTCCCCCTTGAGGAGCGGATTGACAACAAGTGAGCACAAAGAAATGGTTTGAGAGGGCAAAGACCGAACACCTCATCCAAGTGAAAGAAAACCACACAAGAGCAAAGAACAAGGTCACTTGGCATGAGAGAAACCACAAAGGCCGACTCAATGTCTCGGTCCCCAAAGACATGGGCAACGGCTCGACACAACCGAGACAAGAATGCATGATCCCTCAAGAAGAGGCACAAAGGGCTCAACACCGATCATGGACAAGCGAAATCACACGATCCCTCAAGAAGAGGCACAAAGGGCTCAACACCAATCATGTGATGATCGAAAACATAAGTCAACCGCCGGCTCCTCAAGAAGAGGCAAAGGGGCTCAACACCACCGGCACAAGAGCACAAAACTCACAAGCTCCCCCTAAACACATGAACTAGGACAAAAGAGCATACAAAGCTCACCCTAAACTCATGAGGTAGAGAAAAGAGCACACCAAGCTCACAAGCTCCCCCTAAACACATGCACTAGGGACAAAGAGCATACAAAGCTCACCCTAAACACACGTGATAGAGCAAAAAGCAACCACCAAAGCACAACTCGGGCAAACAAAGGAGACACACCAAAGCTCCCCCTACACAAATGCAAGCTCCCCCGAACAAGTGGAGCAAACTCCCAAATTTTAAATGCGGTTTTCCGAATTTTTCATTAAGCTCACCTCTTCTCCCCCTTGTTGACAATGTATGAAGCAAGGTGAAAATGCAGAAATGCAAAACAAAGCATATAAACATCTACATGAGCTTCTCAAATAGGCCAAATTTAGTGACAAAGGCTAGAAATGAGACAAAGAGCACATATATGGATCATAACATAGTCAAAGCATTGCCACAAGTAATATATGGAAATATAGGCATGTGACAAAGCAAATTTTCAGATTTGAATAATTATATCAAAAGATGGCTCACTTCAAATGTAAAGGCCTATCCATGTCACACTTGAGCCACAAACATGCATACCATTCAAAAATCATACAAGGATATCCAATTCTCAACAAAAGATCATTGCAAACACCCATAAAGCAAAGCATGTCATGTTAAAGCTCATGAGCCATGTGTCCACTTCGGGGAGACTTCTCCACTGGTGAACATCATGCAACATGTTTAGCACCCATATGTGAAAGATAAGACATTTTAAGCACAGACATGATGGATGGAGCATTTTTCATGCATTTTACACTTCTTTTCAAGATTAAATCATTTTATGGTACATGAAGTGCCTTTGCGGCAAAAAGAAGCTTATGCTCCTCCATGAATGCAACATAGGCTAAACATTCACAATGATATTGACCTTTGGCCCAAATGCAAGAAAGAGACATCCAAGCACAATCTAAGCATGAAAGGCATATTTAGACCAAAAAGGACATGGATATACTACTACACATGAGTGGAGCACATTTCATCAAATTTAGTCAAGATTAGCATTTGATTCAAAAAGGCTATCTCACAACACATATATCTCAAATATTCCAAGAGCATAGCCTCACATAGCTATTTCTCCACACACATGACCAATATCTCACAAGTAGCCAAAGAAACTCAAATGAGGCATATGGAAGAAGCTCATCATCCTAAAATGCAATATGATACAAATGCAACATAGGTAGATATGTACATCAAAAGGAACATGATATATGACAGGATGCGAGACACAAATGTCAAACCTACCAAAGTCTATACATCATGATATATGATACAAATGCAATGCAGAATGCATAGGGAGACAAGGAACTTGACTTAACACCAATAAAGTTCACGAGGGAACACACCAACCAAGAATCGCTCCAAGCGAGAGAAGAGCCACCAAAGGTCCCAATTGAGTACCATAGAAAAAGTACCAATTGCAAAACCGCAAAGATCCCAATTGAATACCATAGAAGGAATATCAATTGGAGGATCACAAAGACCGCCCAAAAAGCCACAACCCTTCTTGGAATCAAATTCCCTATCAAAAGAAGCCAAGCTCCCCCTCAACCAAGGGCAACTAACAAAGCAAAAGCTAGGAAAAGGAAGAGCAAGGAAAAACTCTAAAACCAACCGAAAAGAGGAACAACAACACAACTCGAAGACAAGACAAGCCCAAAACTCCAAGGAAAGCTCACAACATGCTACACAAAGCATTGATAATATCAATTAACATAAATAGAGCATTGTAACATGATTCCACAAATATGAATAAGCATGGGAAAGCAAGTATGTCAACAAGTTACAACACTAAACCAAAATGATACCAAAGAGTAACATGCCAAACAATATACAAGAACTAAACAAAGGCATGATACAAGATCACATGGATCATCCACCAACATATATTACAAAGCTAGCATGACAAGATATACATGGGGGACAAACATGCTAACAGGAAAGGTACCATCGAGCTAGACAAACATGATATGAATGAACAACATGACATATCCGAGCAATCAACCATAAAGCATGACATGATGTTCATAAATATCACCCACCATAAAATCATACAAAGATAGCAAGATAGATATTCAAGATCACAAAGCTATCATGAACAAGGTGGCTAGCCTACTATGGTTTTCACACAAGCAAGACACAAGTATATACAAGAGAGTACAAGGGGAAAAGAAAACTCACTATACATGTGTACAAAGGCTTTCAAGAGCCATCCAAAACGGTGTGGAGAACCATCATGTCTCCATTGAGCTCATGTTCTCCAACCGCGTCTCCATACCTACACACAAGGAGACAAGAAAGACCGAGCCTTGGATCCCAAAGGGTTAGCAAGCACGTACTTGGGAATCCAAGATTTGGTCACACGGGTAAGTGGTGCACACAAACTATCATGTGGGTTAGCATGATGCAAATGCGGTTGGAATGAAAAGTCTTTCGAACACCCTTGGAACCATGCCTCAAAGAAGTCACTCGCGAGGAAAGTCGAGTGCTACCACAAGCAAAAAGGCAAAGATCCTTCGGGGTCGTAGGAGAAGAACCAACACAAGCACCACGGGAAGCATGTCGCGGACCAACACAAGAAACACTAGAAGCATGTCCACGAGCATGGCCTAACTCACTAGACAGAGTGTCATAAAACCCATCCACAAATCGCGCCTTCTTAGGCTCACAAGTGTTCATGCCATGAGAAGGGCTATGAACAACCAAAGGCCTAGAGGCACCTCCTCGCCGTATTCTCCTTGCCGGCGGTAGCAAAAGCTCTCTTGATGCCCATCCTTCCCACAAGGAGAGCAATGGTACAAAGGCCTATCGAGAGGCACGGTCTGAGTAGATGAATTACCATTCTCTTGTAAGTGGGAAGTCCCTTGGGACTTAGAGCATGAAGCATCAACCCCAACATCCAACTTGGTGTCCACATTAGAATCACACGTGCCATGAGAAAGACTACGTGGCTTCTTAAAAGCTTTAGCGCGCACACGTCGCTCGTGCTTGACACGGCGAAAGCAAAACTCAACGGTATGCCCATCCTTCTTGCAAAAGGTGCATTGGAACCTCGGCTTGGGAGTATGAGTTCCAAATATGTGGAAGGCACCCTTTCCATTCAAATCACCTTGGGCAACACCGGAAGAAGCAACAAGCTTAGGAGTAGCTATGGGAGAGCTATCCAAAGCACTAGCACACTTACTAGCATCCAAAGACCCACACTCAAGAGAAGAAGTCGACTCCGGTTTAGAAGAAGCAAATTTAGAAGCATCAACATCGAGTGACAAGAGAAGTGAGAATCCAAACCCTTGGCACAAAGACTCTTGCACCTTGTGCGCAAAACCTCATTTTGAGACTTGAGGCGCTCACAAGTACCACATGTCATATTTCTCAAGTTATTGATTTCTTCTTCAATGCATTTAGCATATGTGGTACGCAAGAGTTCATTTTCTTTCTCAAGGTTGGCACTCATCTCATCATGCTCAACCAACTTAGCGCTCATATCCTCGAGCATCTTTTTCAAAGCCAAAACTTCACTTTCCAAATCAATGCATGAGGTGCAAACGAAATCACATGAACAAGCAACATCATTTACATCTCGCAAAGCACTATCATCATTGCAAGAAGTATGGCAAGCATCCTCAACCAAAGAACAAAGAGCACTTGCTACAAGGCATGGATTTTATATCACAAATTTCAGCCCTAGCATGCTCAAGATCATCTACACATGTGGTGTGAGTCAATTTTAATTCATTAATTTCAGCATGCAAAGACTCACAAGAAACACATGGTAAAGAAGCACTTGTCTCTAACAAAGCAATCTTACTCCTAGCCATATCAAGCTCATCATTCAAAACAACACAAGAGTTGCAAGGCATAGAAGCATTGGATTTCAACAAGTCAATTTCAGATTGCAAGTTAGCAAGAGATGATCTCAATTCATCATTCTCAAAATCAATATTGTCGCATGCTCTTATAAAAACTTCAACATGCATTTTGCACCAATTAACTTCATCTTTTAATTTCTCATTTTCAGCACACAAGGCATCGCAAGATTTGCAAGGCAAAGAAGCTTTGAAATTTAACACCTTAATTTCAGATTTCAAGCATGCAATGGAAGCAATCAAAGCATCATTTTTAGCATGCATGGTGTTACAAGAAGTGCAAGAATTCAAAGCACGAGACATCCAATGAGCCATACCACATTTCAACCTAGTAAGAGAGCATTTCATCTTCTCATTCTTCCTATGCAAGGCATCACACAAATCTATGTTTCTCCTATGCAAGTCTCCACAATCACGCTCACCATCATCCAACCTATTGCATAGGATCAAGATAGCTTTGGCAAGTGTACCTTTGTTCATGCCTCCTAGCTTGTGGTAGAGCTCGCCTTTCTTGATGTCACCATCTCGATAGTCCTCGATGAGAGACATCATCTCCTCCACTTCGGCTTCCGCCTCAACCTCCATACTCCTCCTCGCTCAAAGAACCACAAGGAGAAGAACTTGGTGCCATAAACAAAGTACCGGTTAGGATTAGCCGAAACCAAGCTCAAGGAACAAGCAACGATGCAAAGAAAGCGCTCAAAAAGCCTCAATTCTCTAACAACTACTGACGAGTTCAATAGCAAAGGATCTTATCTTTTTCCCAAAATTTTACCACTGAACAAGGAGCACCAAAGATAGAGGCACAAAAAATTTCAGCTCAAGATAAGGTGAAATGAAGCCTAGAGAAAATCCGGAAGAAACAAGACAAAGCCGCAAGAGACATAAATGAGGATTTTTCAATTATCTTCTTGATTTTTTCTGAATTTTTGAAGACCCCAAAATGATCTTTAGATTATTTTGGATCACCTACAAATGGAGTCACGAGACCGCTGTAAAAATTTGAGCCAAAACGGAGCAACGAGCGAAAAGTTATGCCCGTTTTACTGAAGGTACCTCAAGTTATGGTTTTCCAAGGGCACAACTCCAAATCGTCGGACTCAAAACGTGCAAACCAAGGTCGCAAGCAAAAGCACCTCTTTCCTCTAGTCACCCTATGGATTCAAGACTTGTTAGAGCCAAAAGAATCCACAACCGGCTCTGATACCAATTGAAGGATCGGATGGCGACTAGAGAGGGGGGGAGTGAATAGGAGCCGTAAAAACTCTTCCCAAAGAACCCGGCCTATACCCTAGTCAAAACCCGGCCACACACAAGCGTTGGAACGAATCACACACCAATCGCCAAAACAACGAGTTCTTGAAACACACGCGGAAGCACGAATGAAGGAGGGAGGAATCGAACCAAAGAGCAAAGCACACGGGGCTCTTGCGGACCGTCCGGCCGGCGGGGCGGACCGTCCGCGATGGCCGCGCGGACCGTCCGGCAGGTCCCGCGGACCGTCCGCACCCTTGCCGCGGACCGTCCGCCGCATGAGCCGCGGACCGTCCGTTAAAGCGAACGTAACCACCGAACCGACCCGAGAAAAACGGACCGTCCGCGAAGACCGGCGGACCGTCCGCGCGGGTCACGGACCGTCCGCTACCGAGGCTCGGACCGTCCGCAAACCGGCCGCAACGAAAAACAAAAAACCAAATCGGATCGAAAGCAAAGCCGAGGAAGAACACGAAGAACACCCTACACGCGGACCGTCCGCCCGGCCCTCGCGGACCGTCCGCCGGTGTGCGGACGAGCCGAAAACGCTCGACCCCGAAAGTCAACTCCCCCAAATCATCATCGGATTTCCCAAACGGTTGAAGCCGTAGAGACAAGGGTTTGGGTACATGAAAAGCGTCACACAAGGATGCTATAGCCCAAAAATCTTGCCTCCTAACTCCCTAAATCACCGGGAATCGCGAATCCTTTGAGCACCACCAAAAGCTAGAGCACCGAACGAAAACTCACGAATCGAAGTGGTTTCCGGCGTTTGAGGGCACAAGATCAAGCACAAAGATGCACAAGACATCTATCCATGTTTCCCTCAAAGAAATCCGGGGAGAAACCCACTCAAATCCGCGGAATCACACCGGGAACAAAGGCACGAAAACAAGCACGAAAATAGCACAAAAAGAGCTCCGAAAAAGCAATAAAAGAAATTCGGGAATAGAAAGATTGGCACAAGATTTAGAGGATGAAATCACTATGAATATCTTGTCCAAACGATTACAAGCCACTCCTAGAAATCAAATCTAAGATGGCAAAAAGCTCCAATCAAAGAGCCACTCTCCCCTCTCTCCCTCTCTCCCAAAGCACTCCAAAATGAAAGAGTACCGCAGCCTCTAGCCCAAGAGTTGGCTGAAAATTCAGCCCCCTCCTCCTATATATAGGCCCTCCGAAAAGACCGAAGTGCCCCTACACTAGGAGTACAACACAAGCCCTCACAGGGGGCATTTTGGTCAACACATGAAGTTCACCATCGGACGGTCGCGCATCCATCAGGCCTTCACGTCCTCCCGGCGCAAGCACCTCGATCATGCTGCGTGTCGCCCGCCTCGAAGCTTCCCGACGCACCCGGATACCGTCTCCGTCACGCCAGGGGCCTCGGGCTCGGTTTTGAGGCCCAAACGGAGAAACCCTCCTCTGATGGTTTTGTGGCCAAACCACCAAACCCCGCGTACACGGCCCGGCCTCACCACGCCAAGCGTCGAGCCCGCCAAGCCTTTCACCTCCGGCGCCCGACGGTCTACTCGCCTTGCCTCGTTCCTTGACTTGGCCACCACCGATGCACCGGCTCCATGTCCACGACTTCGTCTTGCTCTTCTTGCACCATGCGGCTCGCACTTGATCCCGTCGGCCACCGGTTCCCTCGAACCAAGCCTACTTGTCTCTCCACTCCTCGGAGGCCCCGCAAGGCTAAGACCTTTCGCGCCCGTTCTTCACCCCGCACCAACGCAAACCAAGCCGCAACCAACACCTGCAATACTAGGCCAAGAGTCAGTCCACACAACGTTGTCAACCACTCCTCACGAGTGCATTGACAACACACCACATAAACAATAAGGTAAATACACAAAATAAAACACACACAACACAACTCAACACTACACACACAAAGCTTCAAACCACCCGGTCAATCACTCATCACACACGAACCAAGGTACTTCTCAACTTGGTTCCTCAATCTCCCCCTTGATGAGTGCATTGACAAAAGAAGGTCAAAAGGCAAATAAGAACTCATTCAAGCGCCACAAAGCCTATAAAAAGCAAACAAAAGGCCACTTGAAGTGAGAAGGGATAAAAGCATGCTCGACAAATTCCTCTCGAAACCAAAGCAAGCACAAAGGCTAAGCGCAATCAAAGAGACACACTACCAACATGCAATCCCTAAAAGCCATCAAACCAAAATGCTCAACACAAAGTGCCATAAAACTCTTACCAAAACACTTGTCAACCGCTCATCACCATCAAATCAAGGTTCATATCAACTTGATTTTCCAAATTTCTCCCCCTTGAGGAGCGGATTGACAACAAGTGAGCACAAAGAAATGGTTTGAGAGGGCAAAGACCGAACACCTCATCCAAGTGAAAGAAAACCACACAAGAGCAAAGAACAAGGTCACTTGGCATGAGAGAAACCACAAAGGCCGACTCAATGTCTCGGTCCCCAAAGACATGGGCAACGGCTCGACACAACCGAGACAAGAATGCATGATCCCTCAAGAAGGGGCACAAAGGGCTCAACACCGATCATGGACAAGCGAAATCACACGATCCCTCAAGAAGAGGCACAAAGGGCTCAACACCAATCATGTGATGATCGAAAACATAAGTCAACCGCCGGCTCCTCAAGAAGAGGCAAAGGGGCTCAACACCACCGGCACAAGAGCACAAAACTCACAAGCTCCCCCTAAACACATGAACTAGGACAAAAGAGCATACAAAGCTCACCCTAAACTCATGAGGTAGAGAAAAGAGCACACCAAGCTCACAAGCTCCCCCTAAACACATGCACTAGGGACAAAGAGCATACAAAGCTCACCCTAAACACACGTGATAGAGCAAAAAGCAACCACCAAAGCACAACTCGGGCAAACAAAGGAGACACACCAAAGCTCCCCCTACACAAATGCAAGCTCCCCCCGAACAAGTGGAGCAAACTCCCAAATTTTAAATGCGCTTTCCGAATTTTTCATTAAGCTCACCTCTTCTCCCCCTTGTTGACAATGTATGAAGCAAGGTGAAAATGCAGAAATGCAAAACAAAGCATATAAACATCTACATGAGCTTCTCAAATAGGCCAAATTTAGTGACAAAGGCTAGAAATGAGACAAAGAGCACATATATGGATCATAACATAGTCAAAGCATTGCCACAAGTAATATATGGAAATATAGGCATGTGACAAAGCAAATTTTCAGATTTGAATAATTATATCAAAAGATGGCTCACTTCAAATGTAAAGGCCTATCCATGTCACACTTGAGCCACAAACATGCATACCATTCAAAAATCATACAAGGATATCCAATTCTCAACAAAAGATCATTGCAAACACCCATAAAGCAAAGCATGTCATGTTAAAGCTCATGAGCCATGTGTCCACTTCGGGGAGACTTCTCCACTGGTGAACATCATGCAACATGTTTAGCACCCATATGTGAAAGATAAGACATTTTAAGCACAGACATGATGGATGGAGCATTTTTCATGCATTTTACACTTCTTTTCAAGATTAAATCATTTTATGGTACATGAAGTGCCTTTGCGGCAAAAAGAAGCTTATGCTCCTCCATGAATGCAACATAGGCTAAACATTCACAATGATATCACCTTTGGCCCAAATGCAAGAAAGAGACATCCAAGCACAATCTAAGCATGAAAGGCATATTTAGACCAAAAAGGACATGGATATACTACTACACATGAGTGGAGCACATTTCATCAAATTTAGTCAAGATTAGCATTTGATTCAAAAAGGCTATCTCACAACACATATATCTCAAATATTCCAAGAGCATAGCCTCACATAGCTATTTCTCCACACACATGACCAATATCTCACAAGTAGCCAAAGAAACTCAAATGAGGCATATGGAAGAAGCTCATCATCCTAAAATGCAATATGATACAAATGCAACATAGGTAGATACGTACATCAAAAAGGAACATGATATATGACAGGATGCGAGACACAAATGTCAAACCTACCAAAGTCTATACATCATGATATATGATACAAATGCAATGCAGAATGCATAGGGAGACAAGGAACTTGACTTAACACCAATAAAGTTCACGAGGGAACACACCAACCAAGAATCGCTCCAAGCGAGAGAAGAGCCACCAAAGGTCCCAATTGAGTACCATAGAAAAAGTACCAATTGCAAAACCGCAAAGATCCCAATTGAATACCATAGAAGGAATATCAATTGGAGGATCACAAAGACCGCCCAAAAAGCCACAACCCTTCTTGGAATCAAATTCCCTATCAAAAGAAGCCAAGCTCCCCCTCAACCAAGGGCAACTAACAAAGCAAAAGCTAGGAAAAGGAAGAGCAAGGAAAAACTCTAAAACCAACCGAAAAGAGGAACAACAACACAACTCGAAGACAAGACAAGCCCAAAACTCCAAGGAAAGCTCACAACATGCTACACAAAGCATTGATAATATCAATTAACATAAATAGAGCATTGTAACATGATTCCACAAATATGAATAAGCATGGGAAAGCAAGTATGTCAACAAGTTACAACACTAAACCAAAATGATACCAAAGAGTAACATGCCAAACAATATACAAGAACTAAACAAAGGCATGATACAAGATCACATGGATCATCCACCAACATATATTACAAAGCTAGCATGACAAGATATACATGGGGGACAAACATGCTAACAGAAAGGTACCATCGAGCTAGACAAACATGATATGAATGAACAACATGACATATCCGAGCAATCAACCATAAAGCATGACATGATGTTCATAAATATCACCCACCATAAAATCATACAAAGATAGCAAGATAGATATTCAAGATCACAAAGCTATCATGAACAAGGTGGCTAGCCTACTATGGTTTTCACACAAGCAAGACACAAGTATATACAAGAGAGTACAAGGGGAAAAGAAAACTCACTATACATGTGTACAAAGGCTTTCAAGAGCCATCCAAAACGGTGTGGAGAACCATCATGTCTCCATTGAGCTCATGTTCTCCAACCGCGTCTCCATACCTACACACAAGGAGACAAGAAAGACCGAGCCTTGGATCCCAAAGGGTTAGCAAGCACGTACTTGGGAATCCAAGATTTGGTCACACGGGTAAGTGGTGCACACAAACTATCATGTGGGTTAGCATGATGCAAATGCCGGTTGGAATGAAAAGTCTTTCGAACACCCTTGGAACCATGCCTCAAAGAAGTCAC
Organism: Cenchrus americanus; assembly: GCA_947561735.1. Taxonomy (NCBI): domain Eukaryota; kingdom Viridiplantae; phylum Streptophyta; class Magnoliopsida; order Poales; family Poaceae; genus Cenchrus; species Cenchrus americanus. The sequence continues at coordinate 218,006,443 of OX387241.1, read as the reverse complement.
TCGCGAGGAAAGTCGAGTGCTACCACAAGCAAAAAGGCAAAGATCCTTCGGGGTCGTAGGAGAAGAACCAACACAAGCACCACGGGAAGCATGTCGCGGACCAACACAAGAAACACTAGAAGCATGTCCACGAGCATGGCCTAACTCACTAGACAGAGTGTCATAAAACCCATCCACAAATCGCGCCTTCTTAGGCTCACAAGTGTTCATGCCATGAGAAGGGCTATGAACAACCAAAGGCCTAGAGGCACCTCCTCGCCGTATTCTCCTTGCCCGGCGGTAGCAAAAGCTCTCTTGATGCCCATCCTTCCCACAAAGGTGAGAGCAATGGTACAAAGGCCTATCGAGAGGCACGGTCTGAGTAGATGAATTACCATTCTCTTGTAAGTGGGAAGTCCCTTGGGACTTAGAGCATGAAGCATCAACCCCAACATCCAACTTGGTGTCCACATTAGAATCACACGTGCCATGAGAAAGACTACGTGGCTTCTTAAAAGCTTTAGCGCGCACACGTCGCTCGTGCTTGACACGGCGAAAGCAAAACTCAACGGTATGCCCATCCTTCTTGCAAAAGGTGCATTGGAACCTCGGCTTCGGAGTATGAGTTCCAAATATGTGGAAGGCACCCTTTCCATTCAAATCACCTTGGGCAACACCGGAAGAAGCAACAAGCTTAGGAGTAGCTATGGGAGAGCTATCCAAAGCACTAGCACACTTACTAGCATCCAAAGACCCACACTCAAGAGAAGAAGTCGACTCCGGTTTAGAAGAAGCAAATTTAGAAGCATCAACATCGAGTGACAAGAGAAGTGAGAATCCAAACCCTTGGCACAAAGACTCTTGCACCTTGTGCGCAAAACCTCATTTTGAGACTTGAGGCGCTCACAAGTACCACATGTCATATTTCTCAAGTTATTGATTTCTTCTTCAATGCATTTAGCATATGTGGTACGCAAGAGTTCATTTTCTTTCTCAAGGTTGGCACTCATCTCATCATGCTCAACCAACTTAGCGCTCATATCCTCGCGCATCTTTTTCAAAGCCAAAACTTCACTTTCCAAATCAATGCATGAGGTGCAAACGAAATCACATGAACAAGCAACATCATTTACATCTCGCAAAGCACTATCATCATTGCAAGAAGTATGGCAAGCATCCTCAACCAGCAACAAAGAGCACTTGCTACAAGGCATGGATTTTATATCACAAATTTCAGCCCTAGCATGCTCAAGATCATCTACACATGTGGTGTGAGTCAATTTTAATTCATTAATTTCAGCATGCAAAGACTCACAAGAAACACATGGTAAAGAAGCACTTGTCTCTAACAAAGCAATCTTACTCCTAGCCATATCAAGCTCATCATTCAAAACAACACAAGAGTTGCAAGGCATAGAAGCATTGGATTTCAACAAGTCAATTTCAGATTGCAAGTTAGCAAGAGATGATCTCAATTCATCATTCTCAAAATCAATATTGTCGCATGCTCTTATAAAAACTTCAACATGCATTTTGCACCAATTAACTTCATCTTTTAATTTCTCATTTTCAGCACACAAGGCATCGCAAGATTTGCAAGGCAAAGAAGCTTTGAAATTTAACACCTTAATTTCAGATTTCAAGCATGCAATGGAAGCAATCAAAGCATCATTTTTAGCATGCATGGTGTTACAAGAAGTGCAAGAATTCAAAGCACGAGACATCCAATGAGCCATACCACATTTCAACCTAGTAAGAGAGCATTTCATCTTCTCATTCTTCCTATGCAAGGCATCACACAAATCTATGTTTCTCCTATGCAAGTCTCCACAATCACGCTCACCATCATCCAACCTATTGCATAGGATCAAGATAGCTTTGGCAAGTGTACCTTTGTTCATGCCTCCTAGCTTGTGGTAGAGCTCGCCTTTCTTGATGTCACCATCTCGATAGTCCTCGATGAGAGACATCATCTCCTCCACTTCGGCTTCCGCCTCAACCTCCATACTCCTCCCCGCTCAAAGAACCACAAGGAGAAGAACTTGGTGCCATAAACAAAGTACCGGTTAGGATTAGCCGAAACCAAGCTCAAGGAACAAGCAACGATGCAAAGAAAGCGCTCAAAAAGCCTCAATTCTCTAACAACTACTGACGAGTTCAATAGCAAAGGATCTTATCTTTTTCCCAAAATTTTACCACTGAACAAGGAGCACCAAAGATAGAGGCACAAAAAATTTCAGCTCAAGATAAGGTGAAATGAAGCCTAGAGAAAATCACGAAGAAACAAGACAAAGCCGCAAGAGACATAAATGAGGATTTTTCAATTATCTTCTTGATTTTTTCTGAATTTTTGAAGACCCCAAAATGATCTTTCGATTATTTTGGATCACCTACAAATGGAGTCACGAGACCGCTGTAAAAATTTGAGCCAAAACGGAGCAACGAGCGAAAAGTTATGCCCGTTTTATCGAAGGTACCTCAAGTTATGGTTTTCCAAGGGCACAACTCCAAATCGTCGGACTCAAAACGTGCAAACCAAGGTCGCAAGCAAAAGCACCTCTTTCCTCTAGTCACCCTATGGATTCAAGACTTGTTAGAGCCAAAAGAATCCACAACCGGCTCTGATACCAATTGAAGGATCGGATGGCGACTAGAGAGGGGGGGAGTGAATAGGAGCCGGTAAAAATTCTTCCCAAAGAACCCGGCCTATACCCTAGTCAAAACCCGGTCACACACAAGCGTTGGAACGAATCACACACCAATCGCCAAAACAACGAGTTCTTGAAACACACGCGGAAGCACGAATGAAGGAGGGAGGAATCGAACCAAAGAGCAAAGCAACCCGGGCTCTTGCGGACCGTCCGGCCGGGCGGGGCGGACCGTCCGCGATGGCCGCGCGGACCGTCCGGCAGGTCCCGCGGACCGTCCGCACCCTTGCCGCGGACTGTCCGGCATGAGCCGCGGACCGTCCGTTCGCCGAAGCGAACCACCGAGAACCGACCCGAGAAAAACGGACCGTCCGCGAAGACCGGCGGACCGTCCGCGCGGGTCACGGACCGTCCGCTACTGAGGCTCGGACCGTCCGCAAACCGGCTGCAACGAAAAACAAAAACCAAATCGGATCGAAAGCAAAGCCGAGGAAGAACACGAAGAACACTGTACACGCGGACCGTCCGCCTGGCCCTCGCGGACCGTCCGCCGAGTGCGGACGGAGCCGAAAACGCTCGACCCCGAAAGTCAACTCCCCCAAATCATCATCGGATTTCCCAAACGGTTGAAGCCGTAGAGACAAGGGTTTGGGTACATGAAAAGCGTCACACAAGGATGCTATAGCCCAAAAATCTTGCCTCCTAACTCCCTAAATCACCGGGAATCGCGAATCCTTTGAGCACCACCAAAAGCTAGAGCACCGAACGAAAACTCACGAATCGAAGTGGTTTCCCCCCGTTTGAGGGCACAAGATCAAGCACAAAGATGCACAAGACATCTATCCATGTTTCCCTCAAAGAAATCCGGGGAGAAACCCACTCAAATCCGCGGAATCACACCGGGAACAAAGGCACGAAAACAAGCACGAAAATAGCACAAAAAGAGCTCCGAAAAAGCAATAAAAGAAATTCGGGAATAGAAAGATTGGCACAAGATTTAGAGGATGAAATCACTATGAATATCTTGTCCAAACGATTACAAGCCACTCCTAGAAATCAAATCTAAGATGGCAAAAAGCTCCAATCAAAGAGCCACTCTCCCCTCTCTCCCTCTCTCCCAAAGCACTCCAAAATGAAAGAGTACCGCAGCCTCTAGCCCAAGAGTTGGCTGAAAATTCAGCCCCCTCCTCCTATATATAGGCCCTCCGAAAAGACCGAAGTGCCCCTACACTAGGAGTACAACACAAGCCCTCACAGGGGCATTTTGGTCAACACATGAAGTTCACCATCGGACGGTCGCGCATCCATCGTGCCTTCACGTCCTCCCGACGCAAGCACCTCGATCATGCCGCGTGTCGCCCGCCTCGAAGCTTCCCGACGCACCCGGATACCGTCTCCGTCACGCCGAGGCCCTCGGGCTCGGTTTTGAGGCCCAAACCGAGAAACCCTCCTCCGATGGTTTTGTGGCCAAACCACCAAACCCCCGCGTACACGGCCCGGCCTCACCACGCCAAGCGTCGAGCCCGCCAAGCCTTTCACCTCCCGCGCCGGACGGTCTACTCGGCCTTGCCTCGTTCCTTGACTTGGCCACCACCGATGCACCGGCTCCATGTCCACGACTTCGTCTTGCTCTTCTTGCACCATGCGGCTCGCACTTGATCCCGTCGGCCACCGGGTCCCTCGAACCAAGCCTACTTGTCTCTCCACTCCTCGGAGGCCCCGCAAGGCTAAGACCTTTCGCGCCCGTTCTTCACCCGCACCAACGCAAACCAAGCCGCAACCAACACCCCGCAATACTAGGCCAAGAGTCAGTCCACACAACGTTGTCAACCACTCCTCACGAGTGCATTGACAACACACCACATAAACAATAAGGTAAATACACAAAATAAAACACACACAACACAACTCAACACTACACACACAAAGCTTCAAACCACCCGGTCAATCACTCATCACACACGAACCAAGGTACTTCTCAACTTGGTTCCTCAATCTCCCCCTTGATGAGTGCATTGACAAAAGAAGGTCAAAAGGCAAATAAGAACTCATTCAAGCGCCACAAAGCCTATAAAAAGCAAACAAAAGGCCACTTGAAGTGAGAAGGGATAAAAGCATGCTCCGACAAATTCCTCTCGAAACCAAAGCAAGCACAAAGGCTAAGCGCAATCAAAGAGACACACTACCAACATGCAATCCCTAAAAGCCATCAAACCAAAATGCTCAACACAAAGTGCCATAAAACTCTTACCAAAACACTTGTCAACCGCTCATCACCATCAAATCAAGGTTCATATCAACTTGATTTTCCAAATTTCTCCCCCTTGAGGAGCAGATTGAGGTTCTCCAATGGCCGGAACGGCGTTCCGCCGTGGGTCCATTCTTGCATACGTTGGTCCCGGATCCTTCCGAGGCTTTCCCCGGGCAACGGCTTCACCGCCTATGGGCCGCGGCGGTCCTCGCTTCGGCCTGAGCCACTCGGACTTGGTGCATCCGCACTGTGACTTCAGCTTGCTCGGCCCGCCGATCCGTTCCCTCAAGTGTCCGGCCCGGTCATCAAAGAGCTTGTCCGGGGAGACAAGGTAGGCGACTACGTGGTATAGCAGGTCCTCCTGGTGGCGGCGTCGTTCCAGGTTCCTCATGCGGGCCTGCCAAACTGGGGTCCTGATGGCGGGAGGGAAGTACCTCATCGGTGTGGGGACGAGGTGCTCTTCGTAGATTCGTCACGGGTAGCGGAGGGCTTTTCCGAGGGCCAAAGGATAGGTATCCCGGTGTCGGAACCCCGTGGCGGTCACGCGCCACGGCTCGATGTTGGTGTGGCGGTTGCTTCTAGCGACGGAGAGGACCACTCTACGGCCGAAGAGTGCCGAGTTGCTCGTACTCTCTCGCCGTAGTACCTAGGGCGCTCGGTGATACCGAGGCGCTCCGGGAGTGGATGAGCAGGCGAGCAAAACCAGGCTCCTCCCGGCACACGCCTTGGGTCCATCCATCTTCCGCCATCCGAAAACAAAGATAGGGTTGAACGAGTTGTGGTGGGGTACAAGAGATGGATATCTTTATTTAGTAGGAAGGTTGGGGTACATCCTTCGGGGTACACTTGTTATTACTAAGACTCAACTTCTAGCCTAACTCCCTAGTCTTATCCTCATGGTGACTCTTCCTCCAGCTGGATACGGCGCTTCTTTAGTGGGAGATTTTGCTCCAGTATCTCATCCTCAGTCTGGGTCCCTTTGTCCCAATGGGTTTCTTCGGGTTCACCTTCTTCTGCTCTGGCTCCTTCATCTCTGCTTCTTCGCTCCTTTAGTTCATCCCATAGAGCTTTATGGGCCAGCAGCGTGCGCTCTCTTTCCCTGAGGTATTCTTGCTTTGTGTTGTGTAGTTCAACTTCTGCTATGGTTGTCTTCACCCTTTCTAGTTCTATCCTCTCGTTCGCTCTTTCCGCTCCGTCGATCCGCTCGCTTCGCTTGCCGGGCTTGCTCCCGATAAAGGTGGTCTAGGCCTCCGAGGTATATGGATAGGTGGGAGACCCGCCTCTTCTAAGTCTTCTTCTTCTCGTTCTAGACCTCTCATGCGATCAATCCACGAGCGTCCTCTTCCTCCCGGAGGGTGGAAAGAATCCCATTGGAGTCCTTCGGAGGTGCCGTCTATAGACCACTCGTAGGCCGACGCAGGGCCTTCCGAGCAGCCTTGGGGTAGGTGTCGGCAAAGCGAAAACCAGTGGCGTTGACGAACCATGGCTCTATGTCGGGGTAAAGCGTGCTCCTTCCCACAAAGATCAGCAGCTTACACCGAGGGGTGCCGAAGCGTTCGTACTCCCGGTAGACGAACTCTGGCGGATCCCTTACTCCGACGCGCTCTAGGCTGAGTAGCAACAGGTTAGGGAGGCCAGGCTGGACGGGGCAAATTCCTCCGTTCCACTCGGGGTTAGGCATCTGGAAACAGGCAAGAATCAAGGTAAGGATTTGGAAAAAGGTGAGCTTAGCAAAGGAAAGGTTAGAGAGGGCCAGAGGAGGTCTCATATCCCAGGGGTCATGTCCTACGGCCAAACCAAGGGCTCTGATACCACCTGAAGCGTCCCCTCATCAGAGGTGACCAAATGTGCCATAAATACCGGTCCCGGAGGCCGGTAACACATTTATTACAACGAGTGGAAATCGCTCTTTTACATCACGGCGACACAAAGGGCACGGTAGTGCCAACGCTACAAGGAACAACACGAACGCTAGTGACCACACTACAATAGCAAAGGCTTCCATAGCCTCCTCGCAGTACCACACCATGGAAGCTTTCGGTAGGGCCCCGGGTACACGAGCACGGTTGGGAGCGAGGGCACGACCTACTCAACGTCTTCGGGAATGTAATCGGGATCCTCCTCTCGTAAAATAGTTAGTAAAACAAGGGTGAGCACATACGTACTCAAAGAAATCCAACCCCACCCACGGAGGGGCTTATAAGCGTAATCATGCATAAGATATAACAAGGATCGGGTTAAGGTTCATTTAGCAAACTTTCACGTGCGGGGGTTCATTTCAAAAGGTTTTCGCAAATCATTTTCATAACCCAAGTAACTCGGCCGCTTTAAGAAAACCACCGTGGAACTACCGGACTTCCCGTCCGTCGTAGCCCCGGCACACAGCCACACACACACATCACCGAAAACAACTCACACCGGAAAAACATCCCATCCCAAACACTAGTTTTTGTGACCACACCGTGACTCGTCCAATACCGTGGACACGGCTATTCGAATAGGTTTGACACTCTGCAGAGGTTGTACATCTTTACCCACAAGTAGGGTACCGTCACACGGACACCTCAGCGCCGGTACGGATCCTATCATAGCCATTACCCACCTTAGCTAACACTACGAGCCACCACGGAAGCACCCAAGGGGTTATCCCACATAACCAGGGCGTACCTCACACAGAGCGTACCCCTACTCCTTGGTCTCCCGCTGCTCACCCGCACACCAGATGGCAAGTAGATTAACTAGTGGGGTTTATGCTAAGCCGTTGCCACATACAACGGTCGAGTGGTTGTACGATGATTTGGGTCGGTGAGATGTCACGCAACCCGGTCCTTAACCGACAAGATGGACAACTCCCAACACGCTCAACCACACAGTACGAGCTCACCCATACTTCGACACACACGTCCATCCCGTCTACCCGTATCCGTGCTCATTTTCCAAACATATCCCATTTCCATTTTGAAAGCACTCACACATTTTGAAAGCACTCACACATTTTTAAAGAACTCATTTAGGCCAAACCAAGGTTCAATCATAGCAATCATGGGTGGCTATCCTACCATGTTTTGCGGTAAAACAATATGCAATTTATAAAACGGGTATAGGATATATTTTTAAAACTAGGACGGAAGCATGCATCAAAGGGGGAAGGTTGAACTTGCCGTCTTCGAAGTCTTCGGGGAGTGCCGGCTCGGCGTTCGGGACCTCGAGCTCCCCGCTCGCGTAGTCGGCTTCGATCTCCGGCTCGGGGTACCTTCCTCCGTCTATTCCGTCGGCTATAGCACTCACACAAGCAAGCAAGCGTATTAGCACACATGTTTCCGGCCGAGCTCGGGGAGGGGGGAAGTGAGCGGAGGAGGGGTATATAAAGGTGCGGTAGGGTTTGGTCTTAACCGAGAAGTAAGGGCGTGTATGAAAGGCTAGGTTAAGGAGGGGTTATAGATATTAAGGACCTATTGGCAATTTCTATTAATGGTAAAAGGGTGTCTATGCTAATGTCAACTAAGTTAGAGTCATTTTGTAATTTATTTTAGGGTATAACAGTGATTAATCTTTCATTAGTTATTGATCTAGGGGCTTATTTGGAAAGAATAAAGAGGAATAAGAAGAGGGGGGCTCGGTTTGGAGAAATAAAGGGGAGGCAGGGGGGTCTTTGGCAAAAGTGCCATCCCCTTCTTCCTCCCCCCCGATCCAAAACGAGGAGGGGGCGAGGGGACCGTCGGCGGCCGGCCAAGGGAGGGGCGCCGGCGGCCCCGCCCATGGCGGCGGCCGGGATAGGGCTTAAGAGGGAGAGGAGGCCGAGGGGAAGTCGATCCCGTGCTCACCTTGTGCTAGGGCGGTCCGAGGAGGCGGCTCCGCGGCGGGCGAGAGCGGCGGCGGCGCCCTGCGGTGGCGGCGGCGCGGTGGGGCTCGGGGAAGAGGGGAGGAAGCGCTATGAGGTCGTGGTGGTGTGGTGCGGCGAGCGGGGAGGCCGTCGGCCCCTTTTATAGGCGGCAAGAGGCGGTTCGGGAAGGGGGATATTTTCCGGCGAGGACAACTCCGGCGAGCTCGGGCGGCTTCGCGAGGGCTCGGCCGGGTCAACTTGTGCGGGGGTTTGGATAAGACCCGTCGTGCGGGCGCGGGCGAGGCTTCGCCGGCGGTGGTGGACGTGATAGCTCGAGCGGGGGGGCATTAATGGCGGCCGCGGCCGGCGGCCGGCCGGTCCCCGGCGTGCGCGGCAAGCGGGGCCGGTGGTGGCGTGCGCAGGCGGCGTCCCCGCCCGGCCGGTGGCGTGCGGAGGTGGGGGAGGTGCCGGCGTGCGCGGGGCCCCGGTCGGGCGGTGGTCGGGCGCCGGTCGGGCCGGCCGCTCGCGCGGGAGGCGGGGGGAAAGGAGGAGAAGAGAAGGAGAAGAGAAAGGGAAAAGAAAAAGAGGGAAAAAGAAAAAGGAAAGGAGAAAAAGAAAAGAGGGGAGAAGGAGAAAAAGGGAAAAGGGAAGGAAAATAGGGAAAAGATTTTAGGAAAAATCCGGGAAATTGTTGGGGGAAAATGGGAAGGGGTTTTGCGGGGTTTTTCTTGGTGTTTCGGGCGTCGGCGCATTTTCCGGGACGGCGGTGATGGCGAGGCGGACCGGTCACCGGACCGCGGCGTGCGCGGGATTCCCGGCCGGTGGCCGACCGCGGCGTTGGGAAGGCGCGCGGGGGTGCGGCCGAGGTGCGGTGCCGGCGGGAATTGCGGCACGCGCGTCGGGGAGAGAGAGAGAGAGCGAGAGAGAGAGAGAGAGAGAGAGCGTGGCTAGGATTTGAATGGTAATTGAGCTCGGTGGATCAATTTTTGAAATTACGCACGATTTAGTAGGTGATTTGTTTAGAGCTAAAAACGCGGGCGTTACACCCTCTTGGTGTTGATACTGGGCTTCACTCGTTGTATGCCTTCTTAGTGTTGTTGATGGGAGGATTAGGGGCTAAGCTGATTAGCCCCGGTTTATCCCCTCGTCAGTATGCGACAATGATTTAGCACAAAATATGGCTAATGAATAGGTTAATCAACCTTGTAGAATTCCTTAGGTAATTTATTTCTTTGGGATTGATGGAGTAGTAATAAATGACATGTTATGTAAGCAATTTTTTTGAGAATATGTAAGCAACTTATTAATAAGGTGGTAAGAGAATTAAGTAGAAGATGATTTATCATGTCTACCCAGTGTCAAGGCAATAGTTCTTTTATTTTAGGGTAACGGGTGTTATTGAGCATTTTGGTGTGTGTTAGTTTATGTTTAGGCTTGTACAATGTTCAAAAAGGCAGTGATTAGTGGGCGCCTAGGCACGGTTAGTTGCTAGGCGGAGAGCTGGAGACATCTCGCCTCGCCTAGGGGGTAAGTGCTGGCAGTTGCCGGTCCCCTAGGTGGCCCGTGCTGGCGGCGAAGGTCAGAATGGACGACGTTGGAGGTTAAGAGCAGGGGCGGACGAGGAAGAAGAAGCAAGGGCCGAAGACTTGCGGTGGTGGAAGCGGTGGAGGTCGGGGCAGTATGAGAGAGAGATGGGAAAGAAAATAGATCGAGGAGAAGGGATGTTCAAGCTGACCAAGGAGTGTGAGGATAAGATCTGGAAATTTGTGATTTGGCCCCTTCATATTTCTAGCATTGCATTCAAGATCTTTTGGGTGGCTTGTTTGCTAGGCTCATTGCTAGTCATGGTTGTAGCTCAGATGTGGTATATTTTACTTTTTTTCTCCTAAAATATATACTCCCTCCATATTAAAATATTTGTCACCATTGACGTTTTTTCACAACTTTGACCATTCGTCGTATTCAAAACATTATGCAAGTATCATTTACTTTGCTTGCTACATGCTTTATTATTGTAGGTATTTTAAGCTTGACTTATCCTTTTACACATTCGCGATAATTTTTTTAATAAGATGAATGGTCAAAGTTGGAAGAAAAAGTCAACAATGATAAGTATTCAATACAGAGGGAGGTGATAAGTATTTCGATACGGAGGGAGTACATGTGTGGCGCCTAGGAAACCCTTAGGGTCTTTTTTTCTTGAGAAGTTTAATTTTTTAGAAGAAAACGCCTAGGCGCTGTATGTAGAGGGTCACAGCCTAGAAACCGCCTAAGGGCACTCCCGATCCAGACTCTACCCATAGTCTATGTGTGGAAGATTCTATCACAAGAAACTAGAACAAATTTTATATCATGGAGTCTATCTAATATTTCTCTTGGATCTTCTACTCCCGCTTTATTAAATAAGAGGACATGTTGCACATACGTGTAGCCACACGAGATCCGCACAGGCTTCGTTTTGCGTGTAGACTTGAAGTCTACTCCCTCCGTTCTCATTTATAAGGCGTGAGCTAACATGGCACAGTGTTCTAAATCATACTTTGACTACTCAATTCTTTCATATTATATTAGTTATGGTTATAAATTTATACTTATTGGAAAGTACATTTGATTACAAATCTAACCATGTCAAATTTACATGACAAAACAAAAAAATTGATAGGTAATTTATTGGTAAAAGAAGATAAAGTTTGAATCTCGTTACGTGTGCGCCTTATAAACAAGGAAGAGGGAGTAACTTGGACTTGGTTTCTATGTTTTTAGCTCTCTCAGCATTAAATTGGTTGCCACATCAACAATTTGCCTATGTGGCAGTGTAATTAATGACTCTGGACTCTACCATAGAGTCTGGGTTGGGAGTGCCCTAACACCTTCTTCAACATTGGGTTTGTACGCAGAGGTCTTTTCCATTTGCAGAAAACAAGGCTTTATGTCTTTTATGTTGATCGATCTTTGTGTAGTTTGTGTCGGATCCGTGTATCGTCGATAATCTATCCCAATTTTAATAAAAAACAGTAGGATTAGGCAAGGTATTATAGGGGAAAAAGTACAGAGGACATATATGGTCGTTGTTGATGGAATATATATATGGTACTAAAATGCAACAAGGTGCGTTTCAGACCCTGTCAGTGCCTTTCACTCCACCCATCCGTCCCACACATAGCATGCAGGGAGGGAATCTTTTTGGTTTCGGATCGAAAAAATGCAATATCTCTTGAACCGTTGCTCCGATTTCTAATCCGTTTGCATCAGGTTGTTGAAAAATGTGCTTAACAAAATGAGATCCATGAAGACTATATTTGACGAACTTTTTTTTCAAGTATGTAATTGCAACTTGACTGTACTATGAGTTGCCATCATGAGTGCAACACAGTTGCAACTTCAGTGTAACATAGTTAGCGCTTGTTGGAACCACGTAAAATCTAATTTTTACCCAAATTGTAACTAGTTGCAACTACTTACAACCTAGGTGTATGCCTAGTTAGCGAACACCGATCATTTTATATAACAATATGCACATGTTATACTAATTGCAACTGCGGGACTAGACCAATTACAACTATAATATCAGACTAATTGCAACTTGACGGATGTAATTACAACAGATATGACCACGAACCAATTGCACCAGGACCTGACCTAGTTGCAATATGACATGAACCAATTGCACCTAGAGTCCACCTAGTTGCAACTAGACTTAACCGAGTTGCAACTAGCTAAGCGCGAACCAATTGCAACCACTAGACTGTTCGTTTGCAACTATGACACTATAATAATTGCAACTCAACAAAAATAATTACAACAAATCTCACTCTGTTGCAATTGAATATTGACCAATTGCAACTCCTAGTTGCAATCTGACGTGAACAAATTGCAACCAGAGTGAGCCCAGTTGCAACCAGGGTGGGTGTTATACAAAATGCACCTGGGTGCATTATAACACGATAGCAGATGCACAGACCCTACAGATTCACCAATTGCAACAGGTTGACTAGAGCAATTGCAACAGTAACACCATACCAATTGCAACTCGACGGAAAAAAACATTTTGTTAAACAAATGTACAGACTGCCGCAATTAGGAATGTGCGACTACACTAATTGCAACTAGAAGGACCAGTTGCAATTGCATGCTGACCAATTGCAATCAAATCCAACTAGTTGCAACTAGGCGCTCACTGCGTGTAAACCAATTGCAACAGTGAGACTAGATCAATTGCAACCATGACACTATACTAATTGCAACTCGACGGAACTAAATACAACGAATCTGACCCGTTGCAACTAGGTATGAATTAATTGTAACTAGACCACCTAATTGCAGCCCGACGCGAACCAATTGCAACCAGAGTAAGTCCAATTGCAACTGAGCGAAGATCAATTACAATCAGGGTGGGTGCATTCCCTATACAGAATGCACCCAGGTGCATTATAGCAAAACACTATATATATAATCATTTTGCAAAATTATACGACGGTTTCAAAATTTTACAGTTTTTACAACCATTCGCCGTGGCCCACGGCGGTTTGAGGTCTAACAGCTGTGGGCCACGGCGGTTCGGCAACCGCCCGTGGGCCCCCACGGGCGTGGAGGTCAACCGCTGTGGGCCACGACGGTTGACAACTAACCGCCGTGCGCTACGACGGCAAGGACAACCGCCGTAGCCCACGGCGGTAGGGCCCGTGCAGCCACCGTAGCGTACGGCGGCAAGTTTGCTGCCCTCTATATAAGCCAAAAATTAGGCCGTAAATGTCATAAAATTCGAAAAAAAAGAAAGAGAGGGTTGGGAAGGAGAGGAGAGGAGAGTGAGGGGGCGGAGTAGCGAAGCTCTGCCGGTTCTTCGCTTCATTGTAAGTATTTCATCAATTTCAACTCTTTTAGCACCTATACTTAGAAACCGTATTTAGTGATTCACTGCATTTCTTTTGATCTATAGCATTAAAAATGTCCTGTTTGTAGGGTTAGGGTTGAGAAGGAGGTGGAGGGTGCGAAGTAGTGAAGCTCTGCTGCTTCTTTGCTTCATTGCAGGTATTTCACTTATTTCACTAATTGCTATTGATATACTTCCTTTGAGATAAGAACAAGCCATTAGCAGTGAGCTTATTCCCAGTACGGTAGGCAAGCAACCCATTAAAGTGCTTCTCTACTGGCTGCTATTGATTGATATCAGAGCCCGAGCCTTTGCCCCTTTTTGGGTGGCCCCAAAGCGAAATTGACCGGTGGTGGTTGGTCGAGCCTTTACGAGCAGGATCCGGAGTGGGTTGCGTTCATTCAGCAGGAGCTGAATCACAACACCCCTCTGGAGGACATACCTGGGCGGGGTGTAGTGTAGATTTCTGTAGATTTATGTATGGTATAGATTTCTGGAGTACAGATCTGTAGCTGTAGTTTATAGATCTATAGTTGTAGTTTATAGATTTGTAGTTGTAGTTTATATTACGTAACATATTTACTATTAAGTGTGTAGATTGCGGCTGATTAGTTTGTTAATTTAGTTTAGATATAAGTTTATTTGTTTCTTAGTCCCTGGATGTAGTATCTGATAGCAATTACTACTTTTTATTATGAATCAGACATGTCGGAGACAGTCACAATCAAAATATATTATGGAATTGGAGAAATTATATATGGTCCACAAGGAGTTTACTTGTCAAATTATAGTTCAATTGAGAAAAATGTTCCAAGAGCGGCAGAAAGAACTTGGGAGGCTATAACCAACGGGCTGGTCAGGGCATTTTCAGTAGATTTAGAGCACCAAATGCATGTAGGTGATGGCACTAATCAACAGAAGTACACTAGTGTATTGAGAGCTCGTGGCACTTGAAGGGACTCCACGAAGGAGGGGTTTTATCAGAAATGCATGTCGAGTTGGTTTGCTTGTGATTTTGTTTGTCCAAGTTTACCAGAAGGGTGGGTCTAGTAGTCAAGTGCATGAGGAAGCTGAGGATGTGGACGAGGGGGAGGTGGTGAAGAAAGGGAAGGCGCTGAAGATGTTGAAGAAGGTGAACAACAAGTGGAGGAAAAAGGGGATTCTGAAAGTGAGCAGGCATCTAGAGGTTATGTTGTCACTGGTGTTATTGATGAGGGAGAAGTAAACCTAGAGGTGATGAGACAATATCAGAGAGAATTGGAAGGTGATGAACGTGCATTGGAAGATGACTCTTCAGATGATGATGATGATGATGATGAGTCTAAGGATCATGTGCCCTTGCATTGGCAGAACTACGATTTCTCCCGGTGTACTGTTAACACTTGTGAGAATGTGCCATGGGAGTACACGGGGAATGAGGTTTGTGTAGGAGATATGTACCCTAGTACTGCACATCTGAAGGATGCAGTGAAACAGTGGTCCACCTTGACTCTACACAGGGAGTTCAGGGTAGTCGAGAGCTCTCCTAGGATATATGATGTGTGTTGCATCAAGGAGGATTGTTCTTTTCGAGTGTATGCATATATGGGGAAGTGGGACAATTACATACAGGTGAAGGAAGTGAAAGGTCACACTTGTACCCTTGATCGTATTGATGCAAGGCACCGAAACATTTCAGCCGATTTTGTTGCAAGTCATATGTACCCTCACATAGTGAATAGCCCTGAATATGCACCGAAGGCAATTATCGGTGCATTTGAGGAAAAGTTTGGGTACACCATTGGTTACGACAAGGCATACCAAGCAAATAAGAAGGTGTTGGAGCATAGGTGGGGTACTTATGAAGTATCCTACCACAATTTGCCTAGTTTGCTACACACAATAGTTTAGATGAATCCTGACAGCTACTATGATATCAAGGACTATCCTTGTGTGAAGAAACCAGGCAAGCTTGTGCTTCAGCGGTCATTCTTGGCATTGGGTGCTTGCATTGAGGCTTTCAAATTGTGTCGACCGGTCATTTTCATAGATGGTACTTTTCTCACAGGCAAATACAAAGGAACAATCCTAACAGTTGTGGCAGCTAATAGTAACAATCAATTGCTTCCTTTGGCCATTGCATTTGCTGAGGGGGAGAACGGTGACAGTTGGTACTGGTTCCTTGAGAGGTTGAAGAACATGGTGGTCCAGGATGTGCAGAATGTGTGTGTGATACACGATAGGCACAAAGGTATCTTGCAAGCAATCAATGACATGAAAGAGGGCAGCACAGAGCGATACAGACCTCCATTATGGCTATATGTTAAGAGCAGGTAGTGCGTTAGGCACATGAAAGCAAACTTCCACAGCCAGTTCAAGAACAAGACCGTGTCTAAATTGTTTGAGTAGTTATGTGAGCAAACTCAGCAGAAGAAGTTTGATGAGATCTGGGAGAAATTAGATGAGCTGACAAAGAAGGCATCAGAGAAGATAGCAAAGAGGCCAATGAATCCCGAACCTGGAGAGGGGCCAATTTCTCTCAAGGATGTGGGATTAGATGGCCCTCAAGTCAGGCACAGAAGGGGGCATGCTGTGAAGACCTTCAGCCAGGGGATTTAGAATGAGCCTAAGGAGAAGTGGTGTCTCATGTTTGACGCGGGCGGAGCAAGACATGGAATAAAGACCACTAATTTTGCTGAGGTATACAACTGTGTGCTCCTCAGTGCAAGACATCTTCCTCTAGTTGGCATCATTGAGTTCTTTATGTATCGTACAATGTTGTACTTTCACACTAGGAGCCAGATAGAGGATGAGGTTATGAGGAACACTCAAATGAGACACTGCACAAAAATGACTGAGTATTTGTCCAAGGCTCAAGACAAAGCACTTAAACACAAGGTCACAACGCAGCCTTTCCAACAGTCTGATGACAATGAAATTACATGGAGCTTTGAGGTTGAGTGCGAAGGGAAAATGCGCCTAGGCCCACAGCATGAAAAGACGTTTCAAGTTGCTGAAGTTGGCAACCAAATATGCAGATATACATGCCGGAAGCTGCAGCTATTTCACATCCCCTACTCACATGTGGTCATCGTATGCTATGAACTACAACAATTCAGCTTCCATAGGTATGTGCCATGCTACTCCAGCAAGCAAACTGTTCGGAACATATATTTTGAACCGAACAATTCACCTCGTGGAGGGTTCTTTTACTGAGAACCCCAAAGAAAATGTTGTGCACATACCAAATCCAGATCTTCAGTTGTGCCAAGGTGTTGGAAGACGGAAAAAGAGGATTAGGAACAACATGGATGAAGCAGAAGCTGGACCTGCAGTAGTGATGTGCTACAAGTGCCTCAACACGGGTCACACATACAAGAGGTGCCCAACCACAAGTTATGCTTGCAACGGACCACCTACGGCCAATGTGGGCTCATCAGCAACTCCAGGACCATCCCAACCCCCATCCGGACGTGGACACGGATGCGGACGTGGGCGTAGGACCAACGCAGGATCAGATGATCATAGTTTCTTGTAATGTTAGGGCATTTAATTTCGGAATTTGTAATATTTGAACTATATGTCTTGTATGAACTTATGCATGGTACTGTATTGTAATAATTGAACTTCTATTTGTATTATTTTGCTGGTGATTGTTCTATTCTATTTTAATAATCTATGCTGATTTCAGTTGTATTTTTTTTTGCTTATGATTGTTCTAATCTTGTTTTGCAGGTTTGCAATGGCCTCCTCAGGTCTGGAGTTGGACTTGGACTTCCTCACGAAGAGGAAGGACAATGTCGACGTGCCACAAGGGATCGACACTCCTATGTGCTTCTGCGGTGACAATTGCAAACTTGTTAGGTGCAAGGTTTTGGGGTACGCCTACGGGATGAGGTTCTTCATGTGCGCTAACTATGCGCACGACCCGATCCAGCCATTCGACCGTAACCATAGAGCCAAAGTAAAGACTTTACATTTCTCAATTATTCATTTGTCATTTGTGATTTAATATTTGCTGACATGTCTTTGGAAAAAGACTCCACCTCCTATTTGTGATTTCATGCAGTGGCTACATACCGAGCAGTCTGACTTCGACAAGAGCTACGTCGAGGGAGAAGCCCTTGATGCAAGGGAGAGGTGGTTGCGCATGGTTGAGTGGGAAAAGAGAGGAAAAAAAGAAGGAGGAGCAGAAGGAAATGCGCCATCGTCAGGAGATGAGAGAACGTGAAGCGGCCCAGGCTCGTGAAGCCGACAGAGAGAGGAAGAGGGAGAGGGCTCGCCGGGCCAAGGCAGCTGGGCCGGAAGCTATCAGGAAGGGGAAATACCCCTGTTGTACTCAGTAGACCTAGAGTATTAGCCGGATTGTATCAAATAATGTCGGATTTCATGACATCATTAACTAGGGTCCTCAGTGGTTTGTATCCTTAAGAACATTAATCGAATTGCATTAGACTGTGTTTTATCCGTTACGTGTGTTTCGTTACAGTGACTGTAATATGCAGAGTCGTTGTGTTTCCTCTGAGTCACTGACGCGTTCCCCTCCCACGGATCGTCTGGCCCACAAAGCGACAGTGCCCTAGTACTAGGGTGTGTTTTCTCCGAGTCACTGCTTCGTTTCCCTTCCCACGGATCGAAGGGCCCACCACCCAGCCAGCCACCTTCTATATATACCACCATTCACTTCTTCTAACAGCACTCAACAATAACTTCGTGGAGTGGGGATGGACACGGTTTCGGTCCTGAGTTGTGGCATCAGCAATCAGAAGATTTCGAAGCCAATTTCCCACTGAAAGGCAAGAGTGACTTCAGATCGATGCGTGATGTTAGAAGCTACGCACCGAAGCAAGTGGTGTTGTGGCCTAGGTGTTCACACGGTGAGTTCTGCGTGATTAAGCAATGCCCGCAAATTTCCTCATCATCTTTCTTTGGTTGGTAACGTTTTTTTGTCTTTTGCAGTACTCCACCCAAGCTGAGGACTGCGGTTTCTCGCAATGGGTGGATCCACCAGCTATTGATCCCTATCAACAGTACATCGACTACCTCGAGAACGTCGTCATCTACAACCTGAAGCGGGAGCTATCAGAGGCATTGGCTTCTCCAGATCCATCGTCTAGTGCAGGAGAAGACCGGTGCTGCAAATGTTCCACCTGCACTTGTGAATGCCACAAGAAAGATTGGTCCCCTCTACCTTCACCACCTCCACCCCCACCGGGGTACTACATGCCGTCGCAACACTCCAGTGACTCTATGCTCTCCGGGCAGTTCTCGTACAACTAGATTCATTAGGAATGTTGTAATGAAATTTCTAAATTCCCTAAGGCGTGTTATCAGTACGTAAGGTGCTTCGTTAGGGTACTAGCACCGTACATGTCATTGCAAATGTGTGTAACTGTGAGGATACTGCAACCGCCGTATAAACCGCCGTGGGCCATGGCGGCCGTCGTGGGCCACGACGAATGGTTGTCAAAACTGTAAAATTTTGAAACCGTCATATAATTTTGAAAAATGATTAAAAATATATATAAAAAATTCTTGTTGATGTCTTTCGGCCCAAGCGCTCTTGACAAAATGACAAAGCCACCAGAGCGCTTGATCGTCGGGCCGATTGACCCCACAGGCCCACAAGCAGAGCAGAGTAGACCTCATCTCCCTCCCGTGGCGGCACCGGCACCCTCTCCGAGAGAGAAATAATGGAGTTGACAAAAGCCTGGAGGTCCTCACGTGTGTCGCTAGCTACGTTGAACGGCGGTGGTGGGCATGGCAGCACCAGCACATGATGAAAGGTGGCGCGTGTCGCGGCGTGTTCGTCGCCTGCTGCCTGCCTCCCTACGCTACCGGGATTGCTCATTTGCCTTGCTTGCTCCACGTACCTATCCAACGCAACGCAACGCAATGCAATCCAAATCCACCTCTATTACAAATTTATATCATCATAAAACACAAGGTTATCAGGTAGTAGCAGTGCAAATTAAATCAAATGACACACCAAGCCTAAACAAAACTCCAACCTAATCAATAAAGCTCGTTCGTTTAATTACACTTTGCATCTCAGTCGCACAGATCGATCCATCCATCAGTAGCGGCGGCGAACAAACTCTGGGAGGGAGCTCCGGCCTCCGGCCGGCAAGCAACTTCAATTAGCAGTGCGGCTGGGCGCTGACGAGCGGGAAGTCCTGCGGCGTCATCCAGGCGTAGGTGAAGCGCACGGCGGCGCCGCCGCGGGGCGGCAGGGCGCGGCCGCCGCGGAGCAGGCAGCGCTCGCCGTCGACGGCGCGGATGGCGCGCGGGTCCACGGCCTCCACGCTGCTCAGGCCGTAGCAGCGGACCACCACCCGGGACTGCGCGCACCGGCACGCGTTCCGCACCTCCACCGCGTACTCGGGCTTCCCCTCCACCGTCCGCCCCGTCGCGCGCTGACGCACCACCACGTCGCCGCGCCGGCACCCAGCGCCACCTGATGATGATGGTGGTGGTGCCGCCGGCCTCCTCCTCGCTGCCGCCGCCGCCGACGACCCTACGGTTGCCGCGGGCGCCGGCGCGTCGTCCCCTGCGGTGGTTGTGGTGGCGACGGCCGTAGCGGCGGCGAGGGCGAGGAGGAGGAGGAAGCGAAGGATTTCTGCTCGTGGTCTCGCCATGGCACTGACTGGACTGACTGACTGGCTCACCCTGGAGCGAGGTTGCTGCGGCTACTTATTCACGCCGTCTGAGCCTCTGAGGACTAGGAGTGAAGAGAGCGAGCGTGAACGTGGTGAGTCGCCATCGATGGCGACAGTGAAGGTGCTGGCGGCATGGGCGTGAGAGCGAGAGGCCGAGAGTGAGTGAGTGAGGGGGCGCTCGTGCCCGTGCACTCCGGCATGGTCCAGGGGGGGAGGCGCGGGTCGTCCGGTTGGCGACACGGGCACGACAAGGGCCGTGAATCCATCGAGCGTTCGACCGCGTGTACGGTGCGGCGGCCCCGCAGCGCAGCGCATGCATGTGAGCTCGCGTCGCGTCCGCACCGCGCCGGATCTCGGCAGGCGGCGTCTACGGCAGCCTAGCTAGTTTGGCGGTGGCACATGGGTTGCTTGCGGATTGCGGCCGGAGGCGGCCCGGCGGCTATACTGTCAAAGTGTCAATCAGGACTCAGGAGAGGAGAGAAGATCAAAAAGTTCGCCAGTCAGCTGGTGGCGCAGAGAAAAAGAGATGCCAGCGATGGCCGGCGGTGGCACAGAATTTTTGTAGCATGAAAGTCTCACTTACCACGCGAGGTATACTCAGTCGGGTGACTGAATCCTTATATACTACTCCACTGTACTCCGGATGAAGGTTGCATGGCAAATTCCGGTTACATTGTACTCCCTCCATTCCAAATTACATGTTATTTTAGATTTTTTTAGATTCGTAGATACTATCATAGGTCTAGATGTAATGAATATTTAAATACATAACATTATTTATGAATCTAATATAAATAAAACGACTTATAATTTGAAACTAATGGGTAGGTCGATTCGGTTATAAACTTATAATTATAGTCAGATGTGCTTTCCCTGTCGATGAGAATACCGCGGACTCCAATTTTGAGCATCTCAAAGACCTTTTGTTTATATGAGTAGCTAAAATTTTAATTTAACTATTATGTAAAATGAAATAGCTAGCAAAAATATAATGAAATCCAACAACTCCTCTAAATAGAAAACATGATAGCATGTGGGAGAGGTCTTCTTTTTTTGACTAGCGAGGGGAAGGAAATAGAAAACAGGATAGCTAGCTGAGTAAAATACAGAGTCTGTTGGGTCCGAGTTTTGATAAAAAAAATTTTTTAGCTAACTCATCACATATACCAGATCTCTGGGAGATGCTCTGCCACCTTCGCCAATGCCAAGAATGCTTTATGGCACATAATGTCACCGTTGATGCCAATTCTATGTGTAACCGACTCATCAAAACTAGGTCCTTGACTCCTTTCAATGGGTATCCAATATGTTATTTGGTCAAGACCAGTGCATTAGATGACTTGTGCAAGTACAAAGTATTGTTCTTTACTCAGGCATTTATCCCATCATTAGAATACATTGATGCTTAAACCTTTTCTGCATTTAATTTAGGTTGCAGCAAAAGGTACATTCTACCTTTTCCCTAAATATTTATCATTATCGTTTCAAAATTTGACTGTCAATATTTATTTAATTGATTACCAAGTGAAATTAACTCAATATCAGTATACCACGCACTAGATTTGCCATCAAAATACTTTGAGGGTTCACTATGTGTTTGTCAAATGAATGAAAAAATAAATATTTAAGGGCGAAGGAGTAATCTTTTGTGATAAAAGGTTTATAGCAAATGAATAGTATGCAAAAAGTAAAATAATTATCTCTTTTCCATAGTCAGACAAAAGAGGTCTATAAGAAAAAGAAATAACATTGTAACATGTAGTATATACCTACTCCCCATGATTTTGTAAACAACCCCGACTCGTCCAAACTAAGTGTTTTTAATGGGTGTAAAATGTGTTATTTGGTCAAGATCAATAGATGATTTGTGCGAGTATACAATAGTATTCTTTACTGAGGCATTGATCCCGTCATTAGAATACATTGATGCTTAAACCCTTTTTGGGTCTAATTTAGGTTGCAGCACACGGTACATTCTACCTTTTCCTAAAAATTTGTCATTATTTTTTTTCAAAATTTTGACCACCAATATTTATTTAATTGATTGATCAGGTGAAATTAACTCAATACCAGTATACTAGTAGATTTGCCATCAAAATACATTGAGCGTTCACTATATGTTTGTCAAATGAATGAAAAATTAAGTATTGAAGGGCGGAAGGGGTAATATTTGTGATATTAGGTTTTATAACAAAATGAATAGTATGCAGACAGTTGTCAACAATCTAATATTTGTAAGTTAAATAATTATCTCTTTTCCATAGTCATGAAACAGAAGGGGTTTATAAGAAAAATAAATAGCAATGTAACATGTAGTATACGCCTACTCCCCATGATTTCGAAACAACCCCATCAAGGAACATTGGCAGTCAATTACATCATTATGCAATACTTCTGCTTGCCATCATGATTTGGATGTAGCCCCGCACAATCTAATGAAACTTCAAATATGTAACAATTAATGTATCTAAAGAATAATAATAAATATGGAAATAAAATAAATATAATTCAAACTACAAATGATGTTTCTAAATGAAATTTATGAGATAATATAATTATAATAACTTATAAAATGGTAGAAACTAACATTAACCACCTAAGCAACACGGCATTGATCTCTTATCGGAATGAGGGATTTATGAGATTCAGCTTCGCATACCACTTTCGATCTCTTGTTGTGCATGTTCATGTGTGTTAGTTGTGTATGAGCTCGGTGTCATGCATGGTGTAGTGACCATGAGGTGCATCATGACACAGATACATGTGTATGTGCTTAGAGTCAAGTTTGCAGGTGCTTGTGTGTGGACAACCAAGTGCTTTGCCAGTCAAGTTGTGGTGCTAATCCATAAGCAAGATGAAGAGGTTTGTTTAATTGGGTGTATGCATTGTAGATGTTCAGTCCTTGCTGTTGGAGAGTTGTTAGCATTGGTTAGTGGTGCCTAGCATGCAGTTAGTAGTAACTTACATGTAGAGAGATGGATTAGTGGTGAAGCCACGGAGTGCTCGACGGAGTAGTGCAGTTGGACATGGTGCCTGTGTTTATTTAAGTTGCAGTAATCATCGTGCTTATGTTGTGGAGAAGGGAATACATGTGTTGTGGGTATTGGTATGCGGTGTCATGAAAAATAGTTCTCGTGTGTGCCTCTAGTCCTTGTGTATCTATGTGTGCTTGCATCCACCGAGAGAAACTAGCAAGGAGCGCTTGCTAAGAGTGTATGTATAAACATCAAAGTTCATGAGAGCAACGCTAGTCATTAATTTTGATCAGTTCTAATAAGTGGTATCAGAGCCTCGTTGGAGAGAAGGGGAAGATCAATGGCGGCTGTAATGCGGCTGCCGCCAGCGATGACGACAATAAGATTACGGTTCGGCAAGTGAAGGAGGCAGAGGTGCCATTGTGTTACCCATGCTCGCAAAGAACAAATATGACATGTAGGCTGTCAAGATGAAGATTTTCATGGGCGGTTGTGGAGAGCAAAGGTCCAGTTGTTTAGAAGATGGACTAAATGACTCTTGTCACTATTGTGCAAGTTGTGCCAGAGCCGTGGTGATGGCCATCTTTGAGGAGGACACGACGAAGAAGGTGTGGAAAGCTCTCAGAGATGCACATCGGTGAAGAGCGTGTCAAGAAGGCGCGAGTACAAACCCTAAAGAGAGATCTTACTATTATGTACATGGGTGATTCCAAAAAAAATAATGATTTTGCCTTAAATATTACCAGAACTGTGAACGAGATTCACACCCTCAGCACAAAAGTGGAGGAGAACTCTATCATAGAGAAGCTCATGCATTCTGTCCTCAACAAGTTTCAGCCCCTCATCAGCACCATCGAGCAATGGGGAGATGTGGAGGAGATGTCAGTGACAAAAATGATCGGGCGCTTGAGAGCGTTCGAGGAGTCGTCAAAGGGGCGACATCGTGAAAAGGAGGAGGAGCAGCAACTGTTGTCCATGTGTGTTGATCCATGGCTGACGCATGGATGCCGAGATTGCTGAAGAGAAGATGAGCGGAGGTGGCTTTGGTAGTGGCGGTGGAGGTGAGAAATAGTATTGCGACAAGTTCAATAAGTCAAAGATTGATTGTTTCAACTATGGTGAGTTGGGTCACTTCGCTAATGAGTGTGACAAGCTGAGAAAGATGAATAAAGCAATGATGCAGCTTGCCATTGCAGATGCAGATGTGGATCCCACATTGCTTTGAAGCCCAACAAGTGCAAATAATAGCAACAATATTAGGGGTGCTTGTTAGAATTAATCTTGTTGTACGTGTTCATGTGTGTATTAGTTGTGTATGTGCTCAGTGTGCTGCATGATGTGGTGACTAGTAGCTACAGCATGACGCGAGTACATGTGTATCTGGCTAGAGTCAAGTTTGCAGGTGCTTGTGTGTGGATGACCATGTGCTTGGCCGGTCAAGTGTGGAGCTAATCTAAGCAATAAGATGAGGTCGGTCTGATTGCATGGGTGCATGCATCGTAGGTGGACTAGATCACTCCTTGCTATTGTTGGAGAGTTGTTGGTGTTGGTTAGTGGTGCCCAACATGCAGTTAGTGGTGACTTTCGTGTAGGGAGGTGGATTAGTGGTGAAGCCACAGAGGGCTCGACCGAGCAATGCAATTGGACGTGGCGCGTGTGTGTTTGCTTAATTTAGTAGTGATCATCATGTTTATGTTGTGGAGGAGAGAATACATGTGTTGTGGGTATTGGTGTGCAGTGCCGTGAAAAATATTTCTCGTGATTGCCTCCAATCCTTGTGTATTTGTATGTGCTTCCATCCACTAAGAGAAGCTATCAAGGAGCGTTTGCTAGGCGTGTGTGTAAACATGAGAGGTCATGAGAGCGGCACCAATCATTTTAACCAATTCTAACATGAACTGCCAAATGGAGGAGTTTGCAATGGAGTTTTCCAAATAAATGATATCAAGTTGATATTATATTTACAATTCAACCTCTGATGTTGGTTCGGTTCAAATATTGAAAGAGTCAAGCTAATGGCACTATAATTCAGCTTGCATGTTTGAGATGGGAGGACTCTAACTTGAATAATAAATGAGATTCCATTTGAGTAGTTAGAAAGCAAGCAGAATTAGATTTAGCAATTTGAATCACAACTCAATGAGGGAAGGATGAACTGTTCTTAAAAATTCTAATGAATCATTGGGTTTCAAAGACTGGTTATGAGAGCTTGATTTGGATTAAAATACAGGGAATATCTATATTGTTACAATAGTTGTGAAAGGCTCGTAACTAACCTTGGATGTGTAAAGAATCCATGGACCCATGAGAAAACAAAGAAGACAAAGATAGGAATGTTCTTTGAATCTTAAGTTTAAAGAAATCATGGTTGGCTCCCAATTTATAGACTGTAAGTTAAGTTTGAAACTCTAAAGACACTAATGATTAGCCAAGTTCAAGCCTAAATTTTGGAGGAATCTTTATAAGCTATGGGAGTTAAAACTTTTAAATTGAAAAATTATAATGGTCCAGTGGATGAGCAAGAAATAGCAAGTTCAATTACGAAACAAGGCATTAAGGTTTGATTGTTGTGTTGCTCATCGTGTCTATCAAACAAAAATAAGTTTGGAGCCCAGATGAACAAGTGATAACTAGACTACTTTGGAGTTAATTTATGAAAAATTTTGAATTTAGACATAGGAGACTGTTGACGCTCATTGTTGACACCGTTTTTTGGAAAAAATGGTCAAAAAGGATAAGGAGAATCAGCCGATGGCAGACCAGAGGATCGGCCGATGGGCATGAAGAAGGTGTTATTCAAAGAAATATGCCAGATGGAAAGTACGGTGGAGGCGGGTCAATCTACGATTGATGATGGGTCAAACAATCAGTTTTAGAAGGTCTTAGACTCTTGAGAGAGTCCTTTTCTATTTTTAGTAGTTTTATCCTTAGACACAAGTAAACAGTGCCGTGATCGGCTAGGAGTCGGGTTTGTCCTCAGGACATAAATAGCAGCCCTGCGTGGTCGGAAAAAAGTGTACACACCAATATCAAACAAACCACCTCCGGGCAAACCCTTTACTTTTACTACATCTACTTTGCAGCATCTACCTTTACAGCATCTACTTTTCAGCGACATTACCATTGCGTTTCTCTTTTCTACAACGTCGTGCTTCGGTTTCATCAAGCTGCATTAATTGATCTCCGGCAAGCTTGTGAGTACCGTTTTACTGAATAATCCTAGGCTTTATCCTCTGGGCGCATCGCTGAGGTTTCATCTAGTTCTTTATTCACCCCTTACCGATATTAGCTAGATCTAAAGTTTTCATACCAATTTGTGTGGTTTTAGCTATTATCTTTACCTTCCACTCGATCTAGATCCTATCGGCTTCTACCACCGCAGCCGATTCCGACCTACCCGAGTGCTGACGTCATGATCGGCCGATTCAGCCGATCGATCTACCTGCACACTTGCGTTTCAGTCCCTTTCGAGCCGACCGATCCCGCTTTACTTTTTTCGGCAAATTTGGATGGTACACGTGTCGCTGAAAGGCCATTGGTTCTCTAGCCGATCCCTAATATTTTCCATTGTCAATCAACAGGTCAGATTGGCTGGCATGCCTCGCTACAGACCGGGGAGTCACGTGTGTCGCGTGCAAGGGTGACGTCCTATTTTTGCATCAACACACTTTTGGCAAGCCTGGTGGGACACAAAAAAGTCAACAATGACGAAGACTACGAAGACTGATCCTCATGAAGTCGATCTGGAGAATGTTCAACCAATCACCAAGGTTCAGGTGAAAGATTTGGACAAAGCTGAGCTCGAGGCTCATATGAAGCATTATGAAGAGCTTTGTCTGGCATCATATGGTCAGACTAAAAGTGGTGTTTTCAAGAAGAATCCGTTGCCAACACCGAAGCAAGTCACCTTCTCAGCCGATCCTGAAGGGCTTCAAGACATGATGACCAAGGTTATGCATCAAACAATGATTGATCAATCCAAGGTATTCGCAGATACAATTCAGAATACCATAATTGATGCACTCAAGAAAGGAGCAGAAGGAGGATATCTAGGGTCTGCATATTACCAACCAAAACAAACTCCTCCAATGTTCCAGCAAGACCGATCGGCTATACCGCCGATTGATGATCTAACGGCAAAAGCTACATCATCTCCACAAGCTGCTGCTAGTTCTTCATCGGACGCCCAACCGATTCAGAAACAGAGTGGCGATGGTAAAGATAAAGATATTGTTGTCATAACATCAGTGCAATCTATTGTCCAGGATCAGGTGCTTCTAGTGCAGAATCAGCATAAATATCCTGCTATGAGAGATTCAGATGGGAAGCTTGCAGGATGGGACTTACCTCATGATCACTTTGTGATTGAAGAAATTCCAGAAGTGAAATATCCACAGTCTTACCAAGTTACATTTGGAGGTACTCAGGGACTGTGCACATGACTGGGGAAGGAGTGGTGTTTGTCTACTTCAATCATGGGAGCAAAACTTTTGAGAGATTTAAGATTAGTCCAGCTCATGCTCACATGGTCATACTGATAGAGAAAATACCTCTTATTCCTCCTCAAAGACCAAATCCCACTCCACCTTAGAGATCGGCTCAGCAGTCGATACTTGGGATGCCTATGCAAACCACTCCACAACAGCAACCAACGCTTGGGATGCCCATACAGACAGCCCCGCCTCAACAGTCAACGACAATGCAGGCTGTCTTAACCCTAGCTAATACGGTGGCTCATACAAGATCTACACCTCAACAGCCGATCAACCAAGGAGTAGTAGGGCAACCAGTGTTCCCACAGGTGGATTCTACACAATTACTGCAAACACTTCTAAATCAATTAGCTATTTCAAGCCAGTTGAGTACGTAGCAAACAGCCCCATCGGCTAATCAGCCGATTGAACAGGTTGCACCTGTTACAGGTCATTCAAACGCTCAAGGTTCTGCTGAGGCAAGGATAGCTCCGGATCCAAAGACCAGAATCTTAGAAGAACGACCTCCAGAAACTCCAGCTGAGATTCAAGCAATTGAGAAAGTGGCTACAGAGTTAAAATCTCATAAGAAGCAGGAGTTAATCGACCAATTTTCAAAAATGCTACTGAAGCAATATGGGATAAAACCCAAGCAACAGTCATGCATGTACAGAACATTATATCCCTCTGGCTACGATCAGATACCGTTCCCTCCAAGATTCAAAGTGCCAGCCTTCACCAAGTTCTCTGGGCAAGATGAAACATCCACTATGGAGCACATCACTCGGTGTATCATCCAATGTGGAGAAGAATGGATGTTGATGCACTCAGGATATGTTTGTTCTCTTCATCTCTGTCAGGGCCGACATTCTCATGGTTTACATCACTGCCAGCTAACTCCATCATCAAGTGATCTGATTTGGAACAGCAGTTCCACAATTACTTGTCCTCTGGCATCAATGAGATGAAGATCACTGATCTAACCAGACTCAAGCAAAGGAACGATGAAACAGTAGCTGGATTCGTTTAGAGGTTCAGAGAAGTCAGAAACAAGTGCTACAGTCTAAATTTGGGAGACAAGCAATTAGCTAAATTGGCTTTCCAAGGTCTCTTGCCGACTTTGAGGGAGAAATATGTGTCACATGACTTCGAGAGTCTCAGCCAGTTAGTTAGTCGGATGAGTCAAGAAACAACAAAGTCTTATGAGCCTAGAAAGAACTTTCAAAAGAAGGTGTCGTATGTGGACTACTCTGACTCAGAAGATGAAGACAATATGATAGGGCTCGTAGAGTGGGTCAAAGGCAAAAGGTTGTGTCATGTCCCTTTGGCAAGAAAGAGCCAGAGAAATTCGGTTTTGATATCACTAAGGCCAATAAGATATTTGATCTGTTGCTTCAGCAAGGGCAGATTAAGCTCTCCTAGTTCCATATCATACCATCTACAGAAGAGTTGAAGAGGATGAAGTATTGCAAGTGGAACAATGCAACTTCGCACGACACCAATGATTGCAAGATCTTCAGACAACACATCCAATCAGCTATTGAGCAAGGGAGACTTAAATTTGAAACTCCTACCAAAGCTGAAAAGCCGATGAAGATTGATCAGCACCCCTTCCCAACTAACACAGTTGAGGTGTCTAGCAAAGACACATCACGAGTTATGGTGCTGACATCTGATTCGGCTCAAAATAAAGGAGCTGTTGATCCCAAAGTACAAGTAACCGCTACCGATGTCAAAGGAAAAGGGTTACTACTTGAAGAAGGAGGTTTGAAGCCACGCCAACCTGTCACGTCCCAGATGTTGATCAACAAGTTCCAGCGCCGACAAAAGGCAAAGGAAAGAAAAGAGTGGGCACAACATAATGAGGGACATTGGAGATGTCCGTTCTTCAAATACTGCTGGGAGGAAGGGATCAAGCTACCGACGGTAGAGAACCGTCCAGAATGCAACGCAGCTTACAATAATGGAAACTCATCCAAAAGGGTTTGCTTTGATGACAAAAGACCTGTAGCCAAGGATCACCATGGATTCGACAATCAACGGGTCTCAGTTCACGATCGGCTGGGGGGCAAAGTCAGCGTTCACGATCGGTTGGGGGGCAAAGTCAGCGTTCACGATCGGTTGGGGGGCAAGGCCAATGTTCATGATCGGCTAGGATGCTGAGTCAATGAAGAGTCAAACAATCAACTAGAAGAGATGGTCGATTCTCTGGTTCTTGATGAGGATATCATGTGTCGAGCTCCTGAGCGTCAACACTGAAAGTGCATCTAGGCTCCTAATTATTTTGGTGATAATGACAATGCAATTTGGGAGGATTAATGCTTTCAATGAGATGTATGCAGTCTTAAAAGAATAAATAAATGTGAATACTCAAAGGAAGGTCCACATTTTCTTATGAATGGTGTTGAAGCTCAATTGCGATTTAATTTTAATTTTTGGTTATAATTTGAGTTTAGGAACACCGTACTATAAAGAGGGACGTGGTCGGTTTGTTGAGGTTCGCTACAAGTGCTACTCTTGATCTTCTCTCATCTTTTCAAAGAGTGAAAACCTTGAAAATCATTAGAAAAACCAAAATCAGCCATTGAGTAGCTTAACCTAGCTCTTCCAGCCTTACCGGGTCAACCGGCACGAGTGGTCGGGCGACCCGGGACGGTACTGGAGGTAGCCGGGTGACTCGGCCACCCATGCTGGGTGACCCGTCCAGGCCGCAGGGAGCTTCCAACGGCTATCTCGGGGGAGTGGGTATATATACCCCTTCTTCCTCCTCTCGGGTTTCGCCTCCCACACCATTAGAACACCTCCAAAGCTTCAATCCCTCTCTCCCAACTTCTTCCCAAGCACTCCAATCAAGGATTTCTCCTAGGGTTTGGGTGTGAGAGCATTTGAGGTGTGAGATTAAGCCCCCTTGTGAGAGTTCTTCACTTGTTCATCTCAAGAAGCACTTGTGGCGGCTTTGGTTGATCGATTCGCGTTTGTTACTCTTGAAACTTGCTTCTAGACGGTTAGGCGTCGCCCGTTGAGTGCCCTCTCCGTGTGGAGCACCCGAGAATGTTTGTATTACCCCTCCTTTGTGGAATTTCTTAGTGAGCACCAATTTACCTTTGTGGTGAATTGGGTGAGGCAAGTGGCTCTTCGTGATAGCCCTCTCTTTGTGGGAACCTCAACGGAGACGTAGCCTTCTTGGTGGAGGTGAACTTCGGCAAACAAATTGCTTGTCTCCTTTACTTGCTTGAGTTCTTTCCCTTTTCTAACCCTAGAAACTATATTTGAATCGATCTCCATATTTGTGTTGTTGCTTGTAAAATCTTTGGTTGCAGGTGGTTTATACATCATATATGCAAAGTTTGATTCATATACTTTCTGCAAATTCAAGTTCTTTATAACTTATTGTACTCTACTCTTGCGTACTGGTTGATCCGGCACAAGTGTTGGGGTGACCTGGACCCCCCGGGTCATCCGGTCAGTTGTGCCGGGTCATCCGGT
Source organism: Cenchrus americanus (assembly GCA_947561735.1). Lineage (NCBI taxonomy): Eukaryota > Viridiplantae > Streptophyta > Magnoliopsida > Poales > Poaceae > Cenchrus > Cenchrus americanus. The sequence continues at coordinate 217,975,301 of OX387241.1, read as the reverse complement.
CCCTGATCCGCTGCTAAGTTTTTGCAGAATTTTTAAGTGATCCTATTCACCCCCTCTAGGCATCACAAGGTCCTTTCAATTGGTATCAGAGCCTAATCCCTTGATTTAGGCTTAACCGCTAAGGGATCAAGATGTTGGGGAATGGAAGCAACCCAACCGTCGAAGACATCGCCGCAAAGGAAGCTTAAGAGAGAGAGCTCAAGGCGGCTCAAGTCGGTGACCTCACCGGCAAAGCTCCAAGCCGTACACCATCCAACATTGAGAGCTCCGATGACTCCTCATCCGACTCCGACTCAGACTCCGATTCAAGTGATGAAGATGTCAAAGATGGTGATGATCCGGCGAAAAAGGTGACAAAGAAGAGAAGAAAGGCTAAGAAGAAGAAGAAGGCCAAGAAGTTGGCCAAGAAGCTCCTCATGAAGATGATCAAGAAGGAGCAAGCCAAGTACACTCACTCTAGCTACTACAAAGTGCCCCACAACTACGCACAAATTCTGGGCAACAACTCTAACCAAAAGTTCTATTCCGTGCATTTGGGAAAGCCTCCTCATTTCGATGGGAAGGACTATCCCAAATGGGCTTATGATATGCAAATGCACCTTTACGGGCTTCACCCTTCTCTTTGGAAGATTGTGGTTGTAGGTGTTTCAATACCCACCGAAGGAGAGCCCTCACAATTGAGCATGAGCAAGACCTCCACCGCAACGTGCAAGCAACAAGAGTCATCACGGGATCCTTGTGTGCCCAAGAATTCAACAAGGTTCGGAACATCCAAATTGCCAAGGTGATTTGGGATACACTCAAGGAAGCACATGAGGGGACCAAACATGTGAGGCAAGGAAAGATGGACCTAATCAATGGAGAGCGTGAGTTATTCTTCATGAAGGATGGAGAGACCATAAGAGAAATGTATGATAGGCTCATGGTCCTTGTCTCAGACATTAGAGCTCTTGGAAGTAAAGATTGGAATGATTCAAAGGTCACAAAGAAGTTGCTAAGAGCTTTTGCCCCGAAGGACAAGAGCTTGACTGCAATGATAAGAAGGGATCCAAGGTACCCTACAATGACACCAAATCAACTTCTTGGAGAAATCTTGCATCAAGAGCTAGTTGACCAAGATGTGGAGAAGTCTCTAACCTTGAATGAACATGAGCTTAGCCCTCAATGCTAGCTCTAGTGAAGTGGTGTAAGCAAAGCCCAAGACCTCCAAAACTAAGAAGGAGGACACAAGTGATGAAGGAAGCACAGATGAAGAAACCGCCTTTGCCATAAGGAAGTACAAGAAATTCTTGAAATCTAGAACATCAAGGAAGGGCAGTGATGAAAGAAAGAAGAAATCTCAAAGGAAATGCTATGAGTGTGGAGAGTATGGACACTTCATTGCCGAGTGTCCCAAGAACAAAAACAAGAACAAGGAAGAGAAGAAATACAAGGAGAAGAGTAAGGAATACAAGAACAAGTATCAAGGGCGAGCTCACGTGGGTCAACAATGGGACTCGAGTGATGAAGATGAGGAACCAAAGAAGCAAGGCATGGCAACCGTCACCATGGCACAAGAGTCATCTTCACCACGCCTCTTCAACAACTTCTTTGACGACGACAACCACCCTCACTTTTGCCTCATGGCAAGGGGGCAAGGTAAAAGAAACTACCACCTCATCATCTTTATCCTCTTCTTCATACACACCTAGTAGTGACATAGAAAACATAGATGAGGAAAAGGAAATGGAAGCTAACATGATAAAGAAATTTAGTAAAAAGGGTCACAAAGAAATTAAAAAGATTTTGGACAAACTAGAGAAAAAGAAGGAGATTCTTCATGAGAAAGAAGACTTGCTTATCCTTGAAAAGGAAAGAAACCTTGCTCTAGAGAAATCTCTTGCCGAGGAGAAGGCTAAGGTGGAAAAGTTGACCACTAACTTGTCCTTAGCCAATGATTCCAACAAGAGGATGTCAAAGGATTATACCTTAGAAAATGAATTTATAGCTTCCCTAAAGGATACTCATAGTGAGCTTCAATCAAGCTTTTCATGCTTGACGGAGAAATATAAAACTCTTGAAGCAAACTAGAGCATTCTTTGGGAAAGCACCAAAGCCACTCCTAAGGCAGCATTGGACTCTAGTGCCTCCACTAGCAAAGGTTGTTCTATTTGCTCTAATATTGATATAAATGCTCTCAAGACTAACCATGCAAGGCTTGAAGAGAAAATTAAGAGCAAGGACAAGGAAATAGCCCGATTGAACATGTTGATCACACAAGGCAACATTGGTGCCAAGTCCATTCCTAAGGTGATTGACAAGCAAGGGCTTGGGCACTACAAGAACAACAAGGCCAATGGTAGAGTAGTGGTGAAAGGGCATGAGATCCACTTGTGGAACAAGGGTGGCTACCTCAACACTATTATGGATATCGTCCATGGAGTCACCACTTCTACCACAACCAAGGAAAAGCCAATGGTAGTGATCACCACAAAAGGAAATGGTGGGTTAGCTCTCCACCAAAGGCATAAAAGAATGTGGTTGAACACAAGCCCTCTCCCAACTACACTTGTGACTACATTGTGACCTTGGACCATAATGGTAAAATGGTGGTCAGGTATGTTGGGGCCTACACCATGAAGGCCATGAGGAAGAGTGTGTTGGTTCCAAAAGTTTATGCATCTAACCTCAAAGGACCCAAATCTTTTTGGGTACCTAAACCAAAAGCTTAAACTTGTTTTGCAGGCCTATTCCTCTGGTGGAAGCGCATGGTTGATTGATAGTGGTGCCACTAATCATATGACCGGAGATGAAGGCTTATTTGCATCCCTTGATCATTATGACAACCCTACGGAAACTATCATCTATGGAGACAATGGTCAAGGAGATGTTGTTAGTCTAGGTAAAATTGCTATCTCAACAACAAATTCAATTGAAGATGTTTATCATGTTCAAGGGTTAGGATACAACTTTTTGTCAGTTTCACAACTTTGTGAGAAAGGCTACAATTGTCTCTTTACTCATGAGGGTGTGACCGTCTCTAGAAGGGAGGATTCCTCTATTGTCTTTGCGGGTAATTTACGGGGAAAGCTTTACTATGTGGATTTCACAAAAGTGAAGGTGGACCCTAGGGCTTGCTTAGTGGCAAAACCAGACTTGGGTTGGCTATGACATCGCCGACTAGCCCATGTTGGCATGAGGAACTTGGCCAAACTTCAAAAGGACGAGCACATCCTAGGACTAACAAATGTTGTTTTTGAGAAAGATAGGTTATGTAGTGCTTGTCAAGCCAGGAAGCAAGTTGGAGCTCATCATCCCGCCAAGAACATCCTATCCTCATCAAGACCATTGAAGCTACTACACATGGATTTGTTTGGACCAATCGCCTACATAAGCATCGGTGGTAACAAATATGATTTAGTAATTGTTGATGACTTTTCCTGTTTCACTTGGGTATTTTTTTGCAAGATAAAAGTGAAGCAAAGGGAATTGTGAAGAAGTTCATTAGAAGAGTTCAAAATGAGTTCGAGCTCAAGGTCAAGAACATAAGAAGTGACAACAGCTCGGAGTTTAGGAACACTCAAGTTGAAGAGTTCCTACATGAAGAAGGCATCAAGCATGAACTCTCCGCTCCGTACACTCCTCAACAAAATGGCATCGTTGAGAGAAAGAACCATACATTGATTGAACGACAAGGACAATGCTTGATGAATACAAGACTCCGGACTCATTTTGGGCGGAAGCCATCAACACCGCATGCCATGCCGCCAACCACCTCTACCTCCACAAGTACTTGAACAAGACTCCCTACGAAATCATCACCGGTAAGAAGCCTAATGTGCATTACTTTAGAGTCTTTGGGTGTAAGTGTTTCATACTTAACAAGAAACCCAAAGCCTCAAACTTTGCATCCAAGGTTGATGAAGGTTTTCTCATTGGTTATGGAACTAACGAACATGCCTATCATGTTTTCAACAAAACCACCAGTTGTGTTGAGACCACAGTAGACGTGAAATTTGATGAATCCAATGGCTCTCAATGAGAGCAAGTTAGTGAAAACCTTGTAGATGATGAAGAGCCCCCAAGTGTATCAATCTTTAGAATGGGGACCGGTGAAGTGATGCCTGGTGAGATTCAAGTACAAGCTCCGGTTGACACAAGCAATCAAGATCCACCATCATCAACAAGAGTGGAACCACCAAGTTCTCAAGTTCATCAAGAAGAAAGTCAAGTTCATGGTGACGATCATGGACGGGGCTTTGATCAAGGGGAAGAACAAGGTGGAGAAGCCCAAGAAGAAGCCCCACAAGATGAAGATGATGATGATGGACCAATTCAACGTCAATCTCAAACACCACACCCAAGAGTACATCAAATGGTTCAATGAGATCATCCCGTAGACAACATACTTGGGAGCATTCAAAGAGGGGTGACAACTCGCTCGAGGTTGACAAAATTTTGTGCATTCTACTCGTTTGTCTCCTCTTTGGAACGTCTTAGTGTGGAGCAAGCTCTTGAGGACCCGAATTGGATTATTGCCATGGAGGAGGAGTTGAACAACTTCAAGAGAAATGAAGTTTGGGAGTTGGTACCAAAACCAAAGCAAAATGTGTTCGCCACCAAATGGGTTTTTAGGAACGAGCAAGATGAATTTGTTGTTGTCACAAAGAACAAGGCAAGGATTGTTGGCAAAGGATATACTCAAGTTGAAGGCTTGGACTTTGGAGAGGCTTATGCACCGGTAGCAAGGCTTGAATCAATTCATATCCTTTTGGCCTATTCTACTCACCATGATTTCAAGCTTCGTCAAATGGATGTGAAAAGTGCATTCTTGAATGGACCTCTCCAAGAAGAAGTTTATGTTGAGCAACCACCGGGCTTTGAAGATTCAAAATTTCCAAACCATGTATACAAGCTCCATGAGGCGCTCTATGGGTTTAAGCAAGCTCCTAGAGCATGGTATGTATGCCTTAAGGTTTTTCTTCTCAAGAACGATTTTGAGATAGGCAAATTCGATTCTACTCTTTTCATTAAAAGAAATGAAAAGATATCTTCATTCTTCAAATTTATGTTGATGATATCATATTTGGGTCTACTAATGATAAATTTTGTGAAGAGTTTAGTAGGATCATGACCAAGAGATTCGAGATGTCTATGATGGGTGAATTGAAGTTCTTCCTTGGTTTTCAAATCAAGCAAATGAAGGAAGGGACTTTCTTATATCAAACCAAGTATGTGAAGGATATGCTCAAGAGGTTTGACATGGCCGATTCCAAACCCATCAAGACTCCCATGGCTTTGAATGGACATCTCGATCTAAATGAAGAAGGGAAGTCTGTCGACCAAAAGGTATTTCGTTCCATGATTGGCTCCCTCCTTTATCTGTGTGCATATAGGCCCGATATAATGCTTAGTGTGTGCATGTGTGCAAGATTCCAAGCCAATCCTAAGGAGTGTCATTTAATGGCCGTTAAGAGAACCTTTAGATATTTGGTACACACTCCTAACCTAGGCTTGTGGTATCCCAAGGGCTCCACTTTTGATTTGCTTGGCCGATTCGGACTATGTCGGCTGTAAAGTAGATCGAAAGAGCACCACCGGGACTTGCCAATTTCTTGGTAGGTCTTTGGTGTCGTGGAGCTCAAAGAAGCAAAATTCGGTTGCTATATCCACGACCGAAGACGAATATGTGGCGTCCGGTGCTTGTTGTGCACACCTTTTGTGGATGAAGCAAACGTTGAGTGATTACGGTTGTAAGTTTAGTAAGATTCCACTCTTGTGTGACAATGAGAGTGTCATCAAGCTAGCAAACAATCCGGTCCAACACTCTAGAACAAGGCACATAGACATTAGACATCACTTCTTAATGGATCATGAGGCTAAGGGAGATATTGTTCTACATCATGTGAGCACCGAGAGGCAACTTGCCGATATTTTCACTAAGCCTCTAGACGAGCAAAGGTTTTGTGCTTTGAGGAGTGAGATAAACATCTTGGATTCTCGTAACTTGGCTTGACTTGTTGCACATACTTGATTGTTGCCTAGATAGGTAGAAAATATTTTATTTTTATTAATTTGTGTGACTTTTCAAAAATATTGGAATTTGATATCCTTGGATCAATAATTGGCTAGAGTGACTATTGTTATGTATGTTGATTGTGGCTAGTCATTTGTTGCCAAGAGTTTATTATGTGTCCACTAGATCTATTATTCATCTCAAATCTTGAAAATCTCATCTATCCATAAAGCTTTATCCCTCTCAAATCTTAAAAGGTTATCCTTCACAAAACTCTTTTTATATAAATTTCTTTTAATTGAAACCTCCCTCAAAAGATCTTTTTATCAAAATCTACCTTTTTGGGCATTTTCTAGCGGAGGCGAGTCAACCGGCATAGCTGCCCGGTTGACCCGGTGCGGCTCTGCGGACCGCCAGGTCTCCTGGCCACCCATGCCGGGTCGACCGGGAGCGTTCTGGAGGTCGCCGGTCGCCCGCCATAGGTGCCGGGCGCCTCTCGGAGGCTGCCGGGTCGCTCGGCTCCCTTTGCAGGGGTATATAAGGCCCAGGCCGGCGGGTCAAGAACCCTAATTTTCTTTTTTCCTCTCCACCGAACCGCGCCGCCACCCCCTTCACTCCTCTAGGCGATTTTGCCGCTCCTCCGTGGAATTTGCGCACCGTGTGGGGGATTGAAGCCTCTGTCGGTGTTTTAGACCGGCAACCTACTAAGGGGAGTACCCAAAGTAGATGAATGTGGCCTCGCCGAGATCGGTAACTCGAAGGAAGAGACACGTGGCACACAATCTAGACAGGTTCGGGCCGCGAGGTGAGTAATACCCTACGTCCTGTATGCTGCGTAGCTCTGGATTGATTGGGTACGATTACAAGATGATGCAATCTTACGCCGTGAGATGAGATGAGAGAGGAGGGGTCCCTGCCTCGCCTTATATAGTCCGGGAGGCAGGGTTACAAGTCGGTTCAGGGAGAGAGTACTAGTCGAGTACGTCTAGGAGTCCTCCATACAGTGCGGGACATGTATAGCTTCCTATCTGAGTACTTCTCCTATGCAGTCCTTGTGCTTCACGCCATCAGGTGTCGTGCAGCGCAAGCCAGGTAGTCCCAGGGGCCACCAAGTAGTCGGTCCTACTACCCACCGAGGCAGTGGGCCCAGGGAGGTCCATACGACAAGCCCCCGAGTACTTTGTAGTCAAGAAGGATAGCTTCGAGTAGTCTTGACGGCCTCAACAAGTAGTCCTCAGCCGTCCCCGAGTACTACAAGTCAAAGGTCTTCAAGAATAGTTGAAGCATCCCGAGGCTGGAATGTACTCCAGCTGATGTTCGAGCAATCCTGAAGTCTTCTCGAGTAGTCCCAAGCGTCCTCGAGTGCTGCCCTTGAAGGTCTTCAACAATGCTCATGTTGTCTTGAAGCCGAAACTGATATGGAGGTGCGATTGGAAAATCACACTCCATATGGAGTAGCCCCCGAGCCTTAGGTTGAGTTGTAGACTCTGGCTGAGGGTCCATCTGAAGTTTTGGCAAGAATATCCCGAAAAATCCGGAGAAAAAACCGAAGGACACGTGGCACGGAGCCCCCGAGCCTTGAGTTGAGTACTTCCTCTCGAATTGAAGGGTCATCTTGTTGAATGTGTCCTGAGATGCTCCTGAGTCTTGTCGCTTCCCAAGAAGTCGAGTAGAAGTAGCCGATCCCCCGAGGTGAGGTGCGTCGACTAGTAGAAGTTGAAGAGTCAGGCTCCGCCGCTGAGTCAGCGAGCGCAGACTTATCCGTCCGGCCGTTGGAGGAGCCACTGTTGGCTTATAAATAGAAGCCGAAACCCTTATGGTTTTTCACCACACGCATCTGCAGCCATTCCCAGCAGTCCGTGCCTAGGAACCACCGCCAGCGCGCACTTCCGCTGTCGAGGAGAGAATAGATCCAAGCGCGCCGCCGCCGTTAGCCACCGCCGTAGCCCCCGAGCGAATGCGAGTGAAGACTCCTTGCACTTGGAGAATGAAGCCTTCACCATCGAAGACCACGAAGGACGCCGCCGCGGGGAAGAAGAGGTCCCGTGATGAGGCCGCTGGATCTGCTGCAGGGACTCCGCCGATGTCTCCGCCGCGGCCAGATCCGAATCGCGAGTGGAAGAAATCCATAGCCAAGACCGAAGACCTGCTGGCCCTTCTCAACAGTGGGTTCTTGCGGGAGAAAGAGGTGGATATGTGGAGGGCCGCCGCAGGGGATCCGTACCCCATGGAGAAGAATCCGGACGAGATCCCGATGTTCACCCGATTCGCGGAGCGCGGACTGTCTCTTCCGGCCAGCGACTTCTTCAAGGGGCTACTGGGGTACTACGGCATCGAGTACCTCAACCTCAAACCCAACGGTATCTTCCACACCGCCATCTTTGTACATTTTTGTGAGGCCTTCTTGGGGATCAAGCCAATTTGGATCTTGTTCCGGAAGTTCTTCCGGGTGAAGCCTCAGCCCAGCGCCAGCAATCCGTGTGTAGTCGGAGGAGCAGGGATCCAGATGAGGGAGGATGCCGCCGAGCAGTACCTCTCCTACAAGCTGATAGATTCCAACCAAGACTGGAAGGCAAAGTGGTTCTACGTCACGAACCACCACCCGGAGCTGTCGAAGCCAAGCGGGAAGCAGCCCAAGCACCGCCCGTGGTGGAACTCGGAGCCGACGATGCAAGAGGGTCTTAAGTTGCTCGAGCTGTTGGCGAAGATCAAGGCACTGAGGGAAGCTGGGCTGAGGGCCGAACACGTAGCCTTCAGCTTCATGAAGCGAAGGGTGCAGCCGCTGATGGCTCGCGACACCCTAGGGTACGAGTACACCGGGGACGACGATACGTTGTGGATGCCTGGAGATGAAGTCGGTGACGACGACATTGTTGATAGGCGGGCCCGGATTTTCAAGTATATGCCGATGTACACACCATGTCCAGTACCGGAGTACTCCGCCGCGCGCCCACCAAAGGAGGTTAGTAGCCGCATCCGTTGCCGAGTACTCATTACATAAGAGTAGTCGTATTGATGTGTAGTACTTCTTGCAGGATAACTTGGCGAAGTTCGTCTCCGAGCCGGCATTGTCGGGCATACTCCCCGGGTACTCATGCAAGGAAGGAAGAAGATGGACTCCTATTAGAATTCCCATGTAATCCTACTATGACTCGTTCCGTGTAATCCTACTAGGACTCCTGCCTTGTAACCGACTAGGAACCCGCCCCCTGGACTATATAAAGGAGGGCAGGGTACCTAGCCGGACATCCTCAATCCCTCCGGGGAACAACACCAAGCGCAGGGCGCAATACTACTCCAAACAGGACGTAGGGTAGCTACTCCGGCTACCTGAACCTATATAAATCTTGTGTCTTGTGTCCTCGCGCGTACCTTCGGGTTCCAGATCATGGCGATCCTCACCTTCTACCTTGCTGCGGGTACCTCCCATGGAGGTCGAGAGGTTTAAACACCAATAGCTGGCGCCCACTGTGGGGCCATCAACATGATCACCGGGCGAATTCGAAGGACCTTCATCTACCCAGATCAATCTACTCTACTGCAAGCAAATCGCCAAGTCGCAAATCGAAGCAAGTCGCCGATTGTGGCAAAACGGACTCGATCTCCATATTCTGTCCGCGCGTTGGTAGAAGTCGCTGTATCCGAGTGGATCACCCAAGACAAAGCGGAATCAATGCTAATTCTTCCGTCTCGGATTCCCATCCATCAAGATCGCACAAGAGAAGGACACGAACCTAACTGTTGTCTTGGCCGACTCTGTTCCAAGTACAAGTCTGCCCTTTCTTGGTGTGGGCAAATAACCCTGCTACTTGTTGTGCATGCACGTGATGACCAAAGGGTGCATTTAGCTCTTGGCTATGTGCACAAGCTCTACTACTCACGTGCACAATTGGTTGATCATCTTGCTAAGTGACGTAACCGGGAGGCATCAAATTGGACTGAATTGCTACAAGCACACATGGAAGGCTACCAGGGAAGCATCAAGATCAACGCCATGCACCGCAACTACTCGTCTTGCGGCTGCACTGACTCTACTTTACCTACGTCGTGCGCCACGACTACTCGTCATCCGGCCGCACGGGCTCTACATCAACCTTGTCGTGCGCCGCGACTACTCGTCACCCGGTCGCATGAGCTCTACCTCAACCCTACCATAAGCCGCGACTACTCATCTCTCGACTGCAGCGGCTCTACATCAACTACGCCGCGCGTCCGGGTGCCTCGGCACGTCGCGCGGCTCGTCACGCGGCTCGTCGCACTGCTCGTCGTCGACTACTCGCCTCGCCCGGGCTCGTCGTCGACTACTCCACCGCGCGTCCGGTGCCTCGGCACGTCGCGCGGCTCGTCATGCGGCTCATCGCGCCGCTCGTCGTCGACTACTCGACCGCGCGTCCGGGTGCCTCGGCACGTCGCGCGGCTCGTCGTCGACTACTCTACCTCACCCAGGCTCGTCGTCGACTACTCCACCGCGTGTCCAGGTGCCTCGGCACGTCGCGCGGCTCGTCGCGTGGCTCGTTGCACCTCTCATCGTCGACTACTTCGTCTCCGCCGCGTGTCCGGTTGCTTCGGCACGTCGCGCGGCTCGTCACGCGGCTCGTCGTGCCGCTCGTCATCAACTACTCTGCCTCGCGCAGGCTTGTCGTCGACTGCTTCGCCTACGCCGCGTGTCCGGGTGCCTCGGCACGTCACGTGGCTCGTCGTGCCACTCGTCGTCGACTACTCTGCCTCACGCAGGCTCGTCGTCGATTACTCCGCCTTGCGCAGGCTCATCGTCGACTACTTCGTTTCCGCCGCGCGTCCGGGTACCTCGGCACGTCGCGCGGAACGTCGTCGACTACTCCGCCTCGCGCAGGCTCGTCGTCGACTACTTCTCCTCCGTCGTGCATCCGGGTGCCTCGGCACGTCGCACGGCTCGTCACGCGGCCCGTCGCGCTGCTCGTCGTCGACAACTCCGCCTTGCGCAGGCTTGTCGTCGACTTCTTCGCCTTCGCCGCTCATCCGGGTGCCTCGGCACGTCACACGGCTCGTCACGTGGCTCGTCACGCCACTTGTCGTCGACTACTCCGCCTCGCGCAGGCTTGTCGTCGACTACTCCACCTCACGCAGGCTCGTCGTTGACTACTTCGCCTCGGGCGCGCGTCCGAGTGCCTCGGCACGTCGCGCGGCTCGTCACGCGGCTCGTCGCGCCGCTCATCGTCGCCTACTCCGGGCTCGTCATCGACTACTTTCGCCTCCGCCGCGCGTCCGGATGCCTCAGCACGTCGCGCGGCTCGTCACGCGGCTCGTCGCGCGCTCATCGTCGACTACTCCGGCTCGCCGTCGACTACTTCAACTACGCCGCGCGTCCGGGTGCCCTCGGCACGTCGCGCGGCTCGTCACGCGCCACGCCGCGCCACTCGTCGTCGACTACTCCGCCTCGCGCAGGCTCGTCATCGACCACTCCACCTCGCGCAGGCTCGTCGTCAACTACTTCGCCTCCGTCGCGCGTCCGGGTGCCTCGGCACGTTGCGCGGCTCGTCATGCGGCTCGTCGCGCCTCTCATCGTCGACTACTCCGGGCTCGTCGTCGACTACTTCGCCTCCACCGCGCGACCGGGTGCCTCGGCTCGTCACACGGCTCGTCGCGTGGCTCGTGCGCCACTCGTCGTCGACTACTCCGCCTCGCGCAGGCATGTTGTCGACAACTCCGCCTCGCGCAGGCTCGTCGTCGACTACTTCACCTCCGTCGCGCGTCCGGGTGCCTCGGAACGTCGCGCGGCTCATCACGCGGATCGTCGCGCGGCTCGTCGTCGACTACTTCGCCTACGCCGCGCGTCCGGGTGCCTCAGCACATCGCGCGGCTCATCGCTTGTCGTCGACTACTTCACCTACGTTGCGCGACCGGTGCCTCGGCACGTCGCACGGCTCGTCGTCGACTACTTCGCCTACGCCGCGCGTCCGGGTGCCTCGGCACGTCGCGCGGCCCGTCACGAGGCTCATCGTCGACTACTCCGTGCGCCGCGACTTCGTCTTGCGGCCACGCTGGTTCTACTTCAGCCACGCCGTGCGTGGTGACTACTTGTCTCGCGGCAACACTGGCTCTACTTCGAGTACACCGCGCGCCGCCACGACGTCGTCTTCCGGTCGCATCGCGTCGACCATTCATCTCGACTAGTTTTCCAAACTAGTCGAGAACGGCAGTCACGCCCCAGCATCTAGTTGGAATCAACTCTGACTAGTCAACTTCAGCAACAACCGTCGCGGCTCCATTGCCGAGCGCCACGGCTTCATCAACGGTACCGCGCAGCAAAGAACAACTAAGTCATTTATTTAAATGATTACTGTTTTCTTTCTTGGCTTGTTCTCCTCGTCATGTAGGACTACTTGCCGACTACTCATTTGTGTATGCTTCTCGGCGGGTTTTCACGGGAGCTACACTCTGCTGACTACTCTTGGGGTATATCAATCAAGTCACCACGAGTCTACTTCATCAACTCGGGGGTTATCCCTAGGAGGCAGCTTAAAGTCCGCTACGCGCGGCAATCTAAAGTCGACTTCTAAAGTCGCATTCTAAAGTCCGCTCCGTGCGGCAACTTAAAGTCGACTCCGGTCGCATCTTCGCCTGCTTCGGTGGCATACTACGTGTGTAAGCTTCGATGGAACCTAGTCGTAAGCGGCCCTCGTGTCTCGGCGACAATGGAACCTAGCCGCACATGGTCTTCACGCTCCGTACCATGGGTCCAAGTACCCTAAGTACTCACGCTCCGTACCTTGGGTCCGAAATCCATGGCCCGTGTACACAAGTCGACTCCGGTCGCACCTTCAAGTCCACTACGGTGGCACCCGTACCTTGGGTCCGAAATCCATGGCCCGTGACACAAGTCAACTTTGGTCGCACCTTCAAGCCCGCTCGGCGCGCAAAATCGTACCTTGGGTCTGAAATCCATGGCTCAGGTACTCAAGCCCACTCCGGTGGCACAAGTCGACGCTAACGGTCGCACCCAAGCCCACTTCGGTGGCACAAGTCGACGCTAATGGTCGCACCCAAGCCCACTCCGGTGGCACAAGTCGACGCTAACGGTCGCATCCAAGCCCACTCCAGTGGCACAAGCCGACTTCGGTCGCAACCTTAAGCCCGCTCCGGCGGCAAAACTATTTGTTTTCTCTGATTTTTCATTCGCTTTGGCTTTCCGGAAAGTGCTTTTCGTTTTTTGCGTCTTAAGTCCACCCCGCGTGGCACAAAGTCGACTATTGTAGTCGCATATCAAAGTCCGCTCCGCGCGGCATCCTAAAGTCGACTTCTAAAGTCGCATATCAAAGTCCGCTCTGTGCGGCAACTAAAGTCGACTTCGGTTTTTAAGTCGTATCTCAAAGTCCGCTCCTCACGGCACAAAGTCGACTTCAGTTTTCAAGTCGCATTCTAAAGTCCGCTCTGCCGGCATCTAAAGTCGACTTCGGTCGCATCTAAAGTCCGTTCTGACGGCATGGCTACTTTTCAAGCTCCACGACTCAATGCCGAAATTACTACTCGGAATCTCTCCGGCTCAGGGGTTCCGTACCAACAACTACTCGATGTGGCTCATATGGCTCTCTTATCTCGGGGGCTACACGCTGCAAGAGTATTCAGATGATGGCTTTTGCGAACACTGAAGACCCTTGGATTGATTACCTAATCATTTCAAGGCTCGGGGGCTGCTATGCTACACCCATCGTTCAATTTTATCAAGACGGAAGATTCGGAATCAAGATTTGTCGGGGACCGCCCTAGGGGTCCCCTCAAACAATGGGGGAACCCCTACTTAAATTCTTGCATCAATATAAGCTAAGCCTAACCATGCAGAAACTAACCCCCCAGGACACGGCCCACGCAAGCAGACTTCGGAGGCCCACCAAGGCGGCCCGCCTAGGAAGACCCCCTCGAGCGGTGCTCCGCCCGCCCGAGGGCATGCTCCCTCCTCGAACGGGCTCCGCCCCCGTTCGAGGGGCAACTCCTTCTCGAACAGATTCCGCCCCCGCTCGAGGGGCGACCCCTCCCCTCGAGCGGCCCCCGCCCCGCCGAGGGCGCGCTCCCCCTCGAGCGAGTCCCGCCTCGCTCGAGGGTCCGCTCCGCCCTCGGCCGGGGCCCGCCACGATCACGGGCGCCCCCGCACGCGTGCGCCGACCCCCGTACTTGGGCATTTAACGCCACGACGCCGCGGGACGGCGCCATCATGCGCCGGGGCTCACGCCCGCGTGCCGCCGCACCAACTCCCCATGGAGGGAGCCCATCCCCGCCACTGTGGGATGGACTGTGCGGTACGGCCGGTGTCAGTCCCGTGACACCGTGCGCACGCCGCTGTACGACTAACACGCCCGACCCTCGAAAGGGGGCCGGGCGCACCCTCGATTCCACTTTCCCGTGACCTTGCAGGTTAGGTGAGGGGCGCTAGGCCGGTGGGTGGCCATCCCGGCCACTGTAACGGCGCGGCCGCCGTACCCACGCGTGCGGGCGGACGTCTGACTCCACAGGCGCACGCCCGAGCACTGCAGCAACCACTCCGCCACCGCAGAGCTCATTGGGAAGGAACGCCGTTCTGCCCGCTCCTGTACCCCGTAACGGTCATCATCAGCACCTCCCTCGAAGCCTATCAGAGGACGCCATCACCGTCTGCCGCCTCCTACCCTCGAACCGCCACTGTTCGGGTACGAAGTAGGCCATCATGGCCGGATCGCAGCAAAGATCACCCGGACAGCCGCCCGCTCTACACCGTAGCACGAAGTGCTCCTACACGTAGCTAGGTAGCGCGGCGTGCATGTAACTCGCCACCCCCTTGGCCTATAAAAGGGGGAGCGAGCCCCCAGCCGCGGGGGGGGGATCCGGACGAAGCCGGAGGAACACAGCGCATTGTGCACTCACCCTCTTATTCTCCCATAACATCTCCAGCCACCCACCAGGGACTTGGAAGCCACGCTTCCTCTCCCACCTTGCTTGTACTTGCCCCACTACAAGCACCCCGGTGCCGAGCAATATAGTGCCACGAGCACGCCACTGCTGGACGTACGGCCCCCTCGGCCGGAACCAGGATAAACCTTGTGTCATTTGTTGCTTTGCATCGACCATAGAGGGATAAACTTAGGCGCTATCTACTGGTTAGTGTCGGGACCATATTCCGCACCGACAGTTGGCGCCCACCGTGGGGCCTCCGAGCGCCTAAGGTCGTTTCGCTGACTCCCTCCATGGTGATTCGCACTGAGTACCGTAGCACCCGCTACAACATGGGTAGCTCAGACCCCCTTCCCGGCCGGGCTCGAGATCCGCTTCGGGGACTTGAACTTCCGGGCCACGGGGAATGGCTATCTCATGCGCCTCACCAACCGTGAGGAGAGCGCGCACGCGACGGGGAGGCCGTGTCCGCTGCGGTCACCGCCGCACGCACGACACCGGCGCGGGCGCCCGCAGCACGGATGCGCGGGCCCGTCGACGCCGCGACGCCGTCGCCGCTCCGGCCGCGCTCGCGTCGGCGCGCGGTCCGAGCGGCGGGGGGCCGAGCGCGCGCGCCGCCCCGGCCGCGGTGCGCCCGCCGTCATGACGGCTGCCACCGCCCCAGCGGGACCGCGCGCAGTCTCCGGACCACGCGTCCCCATCGGGCTGCGTGGTGCCACTACGGCCTACAACACCGACGTCAACACGACGATGCGCCGGGTTCCGCCTGGGCGGCACGTCTTCGTCGCCAGGGATCCCGGCACTTCAGCAGCGGACGAGTCGTCCCTGGGCTCCGTCGACACGATGCCACCCGCCAACCGTCACGGGTACGCGGAGTGGGACTTCTCTGGTGTGCCGGACCCAGTCGCGTTCAGGCGCTTCCTCGACGCCACGGACTGCGGTTCGGGCCGCTCCGACGACTTCAGACCTTGGGAGCTACGACCCCACGCGGGAATGCTGCGCGCGTCATCACCAACGACCCGGCCAACGCCGCCGGTGCGGCGGGCGCCGGAGATGGGGAAGTCACGCCGGCCCCGGGGGTTGCCACGCGCCCGGCCGCGGGGCCAAGCGCACCCGCCGGGGTCGACGTCGACGCACGGCGGCCCAAGCTCGCGAGCTCGAGGCCAAGGCGGCGAAGAGCACGGACGGTGCGGCTACTCCGCGCCTCGATGGCGGGGGAGGCCTCCGCGCGCGGCGAACGCGCGCGGGGCTAGGCCGGTCAAGTCCGCGACCGCCAACCCCGTCCCCAACGTCGACAACGCGGATACCCCACCGCGAGCGAGCCAAAAGCTCATCGCCGCCGCAACACCGGCCGCGCGCCATGCCGGCACCCTCGACCCCCGAGGCTCGAGAAATGCACCGCGAGGTGCAGACCCTCCTTGAGCAAGCGGCTGTCCAGCAGGCCGAAAGCTCGGCCTCACGCATCCGCCAACAGGGGGACGCGCGGGGTGATGATCCGGCACCAGGGGGCGAACCCTCGGTGCATGCGGGTCTACCTGCTGACCAGGGACGCACGCCGGCCAAGGAACGGCTCCTCGACACACGCAGGGCGCTAGATGGCGACGCCCGCAACGTCATCAACGCCAGGCGCACCAGCAAGGCGGACGCGCGAGCGGCCAGGGGCTACCACCCTCGAAGGGGTGGACGCTACGACAGCGGTGAGGATCGCTCCCCAACGCCGAGCCCCCGGCACCCGCGTGTTCAGTCGGGAGATCCGCACGGCAGCATTCCCCCAGCGCTTCCGTCAACCCTCGACGATCGTCAAATACAACGGGGAGACGGACCCTCGTGTCTGGCTAAACGACTACCGCCCGGCTCGTCGGTGGGCGGGGCCACCAACGACGAGGTGATCATCCGCAACTTGCCCCTGCATCCGGCGACGCGGCCGACATGGCTCGAGCACTTGCCCGCCGGCCCGGATCCACAACCGGGGACGACCTAGTCCACACCTTCGTGGGCAACTTCCAGGGCACGTACGTGCGCCCTGGGAACTCCTGGGATCTGCGCTCCCCGCACGCGAAGCCGGGCGAATCGGCTCGCGGGACTTCATACGGCGCTTCTCCAAGCGGCGCACGAGCTCCCCGGCGTGGCACAATCCGAGATCGTGCACGCGTTCCTCGAGGGCACCACGTGCCGGGACCTTGTGCGCGAGCTGGGACGCAGCCCGCCCACGGACTCGAACGAGCCGCTTGACATTGCCACCGGCTTCGCCTCGGAGAGGAGGCCGTGGGGGCAATCTTCGACGGCAAGAAGGGGCAAGCGCTGCGAGGACACGCCGCGGAGGGCGGCGGGTCCAAGGAGCCGCGCCGCAACGACAAACGGGGCAAGAAGGGGAAGAAGCCGCGCCGCGAGGCGCGCGAGCGAGGGCGCAACGGCGGCAACGCCGAGGCCCTCGGCCGTGACCCGGCCCGACGGGGCCCTCGACCGGCTCCTCGAGGCCCGGGGGTGTTCGATGACATGATGAAGAAGCCGTGCCCCTACCACAGGACCCCCGTGAATCATACTCTTGAGCAGTGCGACATGCTCAAGAAATTCTACGGCCGTGCCGCCGCGAAGGAGGCAGAGGCCAAGAAGGATACGGGCGATGGCGACGCGGGCGGTTTCCCTGCAGTCGAAAATGTGTTCCTCATCTTTGGGGGACCTACTGTTGACATGTCAACCCGGCAGCGCAAGAAGGAGCGGCACGAAGTCCTCGCCGCAGAGAGGGCGCCTCCGGCCTTTCTCAATCGGTCGAAGGATGCCATCACCTTTAGCGGGACGATCACCCAAACCGCATCCCGAACCGGGCCGGTACCCCCGGTGGTCGATCCCATCATTGGGAACGCCGGTTTTCGAAGGTCCTTATGGACGGAGGCGGTAGCCTCAACATCCTCTTCGCGCATACGTTGCGCTCGATGGGGATTGGGGGGGACCGGCCGCGGCCCGGCTAAAGCCATTTCACGGCATCGCGCCCGGAAAGCGGTGTTCAACCCCTCGGGCGGATCGATCGCCCGTCCGGTTCGGACCCCCAAGAATTTCCGCAAGGAAACCCTCACCTTCGAGGTGGTGGGATTCAAAGGGGCCTACCACGCCATCCTCGGGCGGCCATGCTATGCCAAGTTCATGGCGATGCCCAACTACACGTACTCGAAGATGAAGATGCGGGTCCAAACGGCGTCATCACCGTTGGGTCGTCGATCGAGCATGCATTCGATCGCGACGTCGAGTGCGTGGAGCATGCGGAAGCGCTAGCGCTGGATGAAGCGCTGGTAAACACACTGGAGAAGATGGTCAATGACGACCTCAGCTCCGCCACCAAGCACGTCGGCACGTTCGAGGCCGCCGAGCAAACCAAAGGGGTCCCCCTCGACCCGTCGGCCCCGAGGGGCAAGGCTTTGAGGGTCGGCTCGACCCTCGATCCTAAATAGGAAGCGGTGCTCGTCGACTTCCTCCGCGCCAACGCCGACGTTTTTGCGTGGAGCCCCTCGGACATGCCAGGCATCCCGAGGGAGGTCGCCGAGCACTCCCTTGATATCCTGCCTAACGCTCGCGCTGTTCAGCAGCGGCTGCGCCGCTTCGACGAGGAACGGCGACGGGCGATCGGAGCGGAGCTGCGGAAGCTCCTCGAGGCCGGATTCATCAAGGAAGTGTTCCACCCGACGTGGTTAGCTAATCCTGTGCTTGTAAAAAAGAAAAATGGGAAGTGGAGGATGTGTATTGACTACACCAGTCTCAATAAAGCATGTCCAAAAGTTCCTTTTCCTTTACCACGCATAGATCAGATTGTTGATTCCACTGCTGGGTGTGAACTACTCTGTTTCCTTGATGCCTATTCGGGTTATCATCAAATAAAAATGAAGGAGTCCGACCAGCTCGCGACTTCGTTCATCACACCGTTCGGGACGTTCGTTACGTCACGATGCCTTTTGGCCTCGAAACGCGGGCGCAACATATCGGCGCGCATGCAGCACGTTTTTTGGGGACCATATCGGGCGAACGGTCGAGGCTTACGTTGACGACATCGTCGTCAAAACCGTGAAGGCGGACGCACCCGGTCGCCGATCTTGGCATCGCATTCGCCTGCTCTGCGGGCCAACGGGGGTCGAAGCTCAACCCCGAAAAATGTGTCTTTGGAGTGCCGCGGGGCATGCTCCCGGGATACATCGTCTCCCAGCGGGGAATCGAGGCCAACCCTGAAAAGGTCGCGGCCCTCGAGCGAATGGGTCCAATTCGGGACCTCAAAGGGGTGCGAAGGTGTTGGGGTGCCTTGCCGCCCGAGCCGCTTCGTCTCGAGGCTCGGTGAGAAGGGCTGCCCTCTGCATCGGCCGCTCAAGAAGCACGAGCGCTTCTCTTGGACCGCCGAGGCCCAGGAAGCGCTCGACAAGCTGAAGGCATCTCTGACGCACGCCCCAATCCTTACGCCGCCGCGGGGACGGCGAACCCCTCCAACTCTACGTGGCCGCAACCACCCAAGTGGTCAGCGCCGTGATCGTCGTGGAGCGCACGGAGGAAGGGCATGCCCTGCCTGTGCAGAGGCCAGTCTATTACATCGGCGAGTCCTGTCGGACACGAAGACGCGCTACCCCTCGTGGTCCGAGAAGGCTGTTGTACGCGGTGGTCCTCGCGCGGCGCAAGCTCCGCCATTACTTCGAGGCCCACCCAGTCACGGTGGTCTCTTCCTTCCCGCTAGGAGAGATCATTCGCAACCCCCGACGCGGCGAGCGGGGATTGCCAAGTGGTCCGTGGAGTTGATGGGCGAAACGCTCGCCTATGCTCCGCGCAAGGCCATCAAATCGCAAATCTTAGCAGACTTCGTCGCTGAGTGGACGGACACGCAGCTGCCGCCCCCTCAAATCCAAGCAGAGTGCTGGACTCTGTTCTTCGACGGCTCGGTGATGAAGACGGGAGCGGGCGCGGGCCCCGCTCTTCGTGTCACCCCTCGGGGAGCACATGCGCTACGCAGTGCGCCTCCACTTCCCCGCGTCCAACAATATGGCGGAATACGAGGCCCTCCTCTCGCGGCCTCAAAATCGCCATTGAGTTGGGCATCAAGCGCCTCGACGTGCGAGGGGATTCGCGCCTCGTGATCGACCAAGTCATGAAGAACGCGAGCTGCCACGACGACAAGATGGAGGCCTGCCTGCAAGGCCGTGCGGGCCCTCGAAGACGAGATTCTACGGCATCGAGCTCAATCATGTACCCCGCCGGTACAACGAGGAGGCAGATGAACTTGCCAAGATCGCGTCCGGGCGGATCACCATTCCCCCGAACGTTTTCGCGCGCGACATCGCGCAGCCTTCGGTCGCCTTCGAGCCCTACCCCTCGAGCGACAGCGGACCCTCGGGGGCTCCCTCGAATCCAGCGGGTGCGGAACCCATGGAAGAGGACCCCTCGAACGAGGCGTACGTGCTCTCCCTTCTCGAGGGGTACGGCTCCCACGAGGGCGTCGCGATGGACATCGAGCGGCTCCCGCCTGTGCGGACCGCGGGAGAAGTACATCACCCGGATTACTCGAGGGGAGCTCCCCGCGGACGGCCGCAGCCGGGCGCATCGCCGGGGATGGCCAAGTCGTTCACCCCGGTCGACGATGAGGCCGTACAAGCGCGCCGCGTCGGGCATTCTCCGGCGGTGTATACCCATTCCCCGAGGGGCGCGAGCTCCTACGGGACATCCACGCGGGGATGCGTGGTCACCACGCCGCGCCGCGCACCCTCGTCGGCAACGCGCGTTCCGCCAAGGCTTCTATTGGCCTACCGCGGTCGCGGACGCCAACGAAATCGTGCGCACTTGCGAAGGGTGCCGCGTTCTACGCCCGCAAAACCAACTTGCCACTCACGCTGCGCAAACAATCCCCCGTGACATGGCCGTTCGCCGTGTGGGGGTTGGACATCGTAGGGCCCCCCGCGAAGGCGCCGGGGGCTTCACCCACTCTGCTCGTCGCAATCGACAAGTTCTCCAAGTGGGTGGAGGTGCGCCCCATTACGAATTTGAGGGCCGAGCGGCGGTCACGTTCTTCACGGACATCGTCTACCGCTTCGGAGTGCCAAACTCCATCATCACAGACAACGGGTCCCGCTTCACGGGCCGGAAGTTCTTGGAGTTCGTGACAAGTTCCACATCCGCGTGGATTGGGCAGGCGTAGCACACCCACGGACCAACGGCCAAGTAGAACGTGCCAACGGCATGATCCTACGGGGCCTCAAGCCCGAATTTTCGACCAGCTCAATAACTGCGGCGGAAATGGCTCCAAGAACTACCCGGCGGTTGTGTGGAGCCTAAGGACCACCCCAAGCGAGCCACCGGTTCACCCGTTCTTCCTAGTCCATGGCGCGGAGGCCGTCCTCCCCACGGATGGGAATACGGGTCGCCCAAGGTTCGAGGCTACAACGAGGATGCTAACCAGCGAGCCCGCGAGGACTCGCTGGACCAGCTGGACGAAGTACGCCTCGTGGCGTTGATGCACTCTGCAAGATATCAACAGTCCCTACGGCGCTACCAAGCACGCAAGATACGTCGCAGGGATTTCAGCGAGGGGGACTTGGTCCTAAGGCTACGCCAAGACAATCGAGGGCGCCACAAGCTATCGCCCCCATGGGAGGGACCCTACGTCGTGGTGAAGGTGCTCAAACCGGGCACGTACAAGCTGGCCAACGAAGACGGTGAAGAGCTCACCAACGCTTGGAACATCCAACAGCTACGTCGCTTCTACCCTTAGCTAGGATTTCCAAGTATTTTCCGTTGTAAAAACGTACGGCCAACGCCCCAGTTGGTGTCACCTATGTAAATACTCCAAGGTATATTAAAAGGCAACCTCGGTTTTCCCCTGAAACCCAAGTTACCCTCGGGGGCTACTGCGGGGGGGCACCCCCCCCAAATGGTCCCATTTTTTCGCGCAAAAAACGTAATAACACGCGCTATGTTTGTTTCCTACTTCAACCTCGAGCCATGATTTGAAAAGGGCGTAGGCGGCACAGTGGAAGGAGCGCGCGAGCCGAGACGGCCCTACGCGCGCGGCTATGGCCCGTCTCTCTCGCCTCCAACCCAGCGGGCCCCTGCGAAAGGCGGACTTCCCTAACTAGAATCTACTCAGGAAGAAGAAGAAGCAAAAAGCGCAATAAAGCGATTTCATTTACAAACTGACCATGTTCATGAAACTACTTGTTTATTTACAAGAGGCCACGAGGCCAGAATTCTGATACATGTAAACAAAAACGGGCCTAGCGCCCGTGGTGCTTTCGAGCGAAGGAGCGGGCAAAGATCGGCCGCGTCCGGAAGAGGAATTCTTCGAAGGCCTCGGCAAGCGACTCGGCGGCGGCAGCAAGCGCGTCCGCACGCTCCATGGCCACCTCGTCCTCGACGCCCACGGGCACGATGTAGCCTTCCGCCACCGCCTCGAGGTTGACCTCGTAGTGGGATCGCACCACTCCGAGGGCCTTCGCACGCCCGTGTGCAACGCCCGCGCACCCGCTCCGTGACGTGGCCGCCGAGGGCGCGTAGGCGGCTAGCCAGCGAACTGCCGGCCTGGGCATCGCCTTCCTCGACGACGCGACGGGTCTCGAGGGCCGCGTCCCGCGCCTCCTCGCAGCTCCCCGCTCGCAGGAGTTGTAGGAGGCTTGCGGGGCCCTCGCCCGCCCGAGCGCAGCCGTGTCCCGGGGCGGCGCAAGCCCCGGAAGCGACAAGGCGACAAGAAATCGTAAAAGGGGAAGACGAACCCTCTAAAGCAAAAACTAACGAGCGGGATCGGACAATAGCTTACCTTCGACTTGTCTCCTCCCCGCATCGAGGTCGCGGCGCACCGACTCACGCGCCGCCTCGGGGCCCGACGGTCTCGCCTTGCTCGACGAGGGCCATCTCTTGGGCGGCGTTGCGCGATGCGGAGCGTCAACGCCTCATCCTCAACCTCGGAGAATGCGGCGTTCCGCTCCTCCGGGCCGACTTCTCCGCCGCCTCGCGAGCGACGCGCTCCCGCTCCGGGCCGCCGTCCGGCGTCGCGAAGGGCGGCTCGCTCCTCGCCGGAGCCGCCCCTCGGCCCACGGGCGGCGACGCGCTCTCGCCGGAGCCGCCCCTCGCCGGCGACGAGAGCCGCGGCCTTGGCGTCGAGGGCGGCCTTCGGTCATCCGCCTCCTTGGCGCGGCCGCTCCGCGCCCGCGCGCCCGCTCCTCGGCCCCCGGCACCGCTGCGCCCTGCGCTCCTTCGAGCGACGTGCGGAGTCTCCCCGGCCTCGGCGCGAGCGGTGGCCACCTCCGCCTCCCGGTGGCGGCCAACGTCCGCGTCTTCTCCCGTGTCCTCGCGCGCGTTCCACGGCGCCTCGTCACGATCGACGAGGGGCGCGCGGATCCGCCCGAGGAGCTCGAGTCACGCGCCGCGTCCCCCGCCCCGAGCTCTCGGGGAGCACATCGCACCACGCCATCGCCGGCAGACCGCCCGGTGTCCCGGGCGTCCTAAGGGCCTCCGCAAGCGCGTCGAAAGCGCCGCATCGCTCTCGGAGGCCGGCGGGCCTCGGCGTTCACCCGGTCGAACGCGCCGTACTTCTCGCGGGCGCGGCGCTCAGTCTCCCGGCATCCACGCATCGAGCCTCGTCGGCGCCGGGTCTTGAATACGCCGCGCGAAAGCGAAAAAGAGAAAGAAGAAGAGCAACCGTGGCTCACCCGGAAGACGATCCCGGGCCGGGCCGCCGCGGAACCCGCGCCGCCCTCGTTCAACGCGCGGTTGAGCGTGGCGCCGTGGCTCGGGAGCTCGCCCCGCAGCTCCTCCCCCGCTCCCTCTCGGGCGTCGCCGAACGCCGGGGATCCTCCACGGCCCCCCCCCACCCGGGCGGGGGCGACCGGCATGGGAGGACGAGGCCTCGGCGCGTGCCCTCGGCCCCCCCACTATCATACGACCCCTCGTGACGCCTCACGAGGGCCCTCTCCCCCCGGGGCTCGGGAGAGTTCGTGGGCCCGGCGGCCCATCGGTTCCACCCGGCGGCGAGGAGTCGTCCGAGAGCTCCACCACCTCCGCCCGGGGACCGCCGGCGGGCGGAGCCGCCCGCTTCCGCCTCCGCCGGCGCCTCCACCGCGCCTCCGCGGCCGCGGGCGCCCGTTGTGGCGCCGTCGCCGCCACCTCCGTCCGCGCCGCCACGTCCGCGGGCGCTCCCGCAGTTGCGCCCGCTCTGCCTCCTCCGCGGTGGCCGCCACCGCGGGTGGCACCTCCACCATAGCCGCCACCGCGGCCCGCGCCTCCATGGCGACCGCGCCGCCGCCCCCGTGACCTCCTCGGCGCGGCGCGGCGGGTTGATCCACCGGCCGGGGCCTCAAAGCCCCGCCCGGCCTTGCGCGCTCGTACCCGCCGCCGCGCCTGTCCCTGGGCGCGACCCCCTCGACGAACGCCGCCGGTGGGGATCGACGCATGCCCCTCGGCACCTTGGCCGGTGCAAGAGGAGGGACGGTGGGCACCGCCCTGCGGAAACGCGAACGGAGGATTAGAGCGTCTAATAACCAAGCAAATTAAGGCCAAGCAAAGGAAGAAGAGGTTCCTTACCTCGCGGAGGAAAAGGCCCGCTTCCTTTTCCTCGAGGCCTCCGACGAGGCCGGCGCAGGGGCCGCGCCGCCGCGCGCCCCCCGACGACGCCGCCGCACGCGCGGGCACGCCCGCCTCACGCGTGGGCACGCCCGACGCCGCCACCACGCGCGGGGGCACGCTAGCCCCGCGTGCGGCGCGCGCCCATCGACGCGCCCCTCGACGAGGACGCCGCGCGCGCGGATGCGCTCCCGCCACGCGCGGGCACGCTTGACGCGCGCGCGAGGGTCCGCGCGCGCGCGCCTCCGTGGCGCGCGCCGGCACCTCCGTGGCGCGCGTGCCGCCCCGACGACGATCGCGGCGGCGGCGGGCGCCGACGCACCCGCCCCGCACGAAGCCGCCCCCGACGCCGCGCGAGATCCGGCGACGGGGGCGCGGGCTCGCCACCGTCCGAGGGGCCCTCCCCCTCGGACTCTTCCTCCTCGTCCCCGGTCCGAGGACGAGGGCTCCTCGATGTCGGGGGAGGAGAGCCCCGCCTCCTCCCGCCGCCCGTACTCGGCGGACCGTGCGTCGCGCGCGCTTGGCGCCGCCTTGCGTGCTCCCTCTTGCGCGCCGCCCGCTCCCGCTTGCTCCCGCGCGCCGCCGGCCGAGCGCACGGGAGTCGGGGTGGGGTGGAACGGACTTGGCGGTGGTGAACCGCACCCGGTGCCGCGCACGAGAACAACGGCGGCACATCGGGGAAACGAAATCAAGAACAAGGACTAAAACGAGTAGAAAACCACACTCACCAACGGCCCGGTGGGGAGCATCTCGAGGTCCCACGGGGTCCGACCCGCGGCGCCGGCGTCCGGTGTCGACGGCGCTCCGCGCCGGGTGAGGCGCGTACGGCCGCCTCCGGGGCGGCGTCGGGAGCATCCGCGACCTCGCCGGGTCGACGGGGTTGGCCGCCTCCGTCATCTCGAAGATGCGGAGCGGCCTGCCGCATCAACGGCACGGTTCGCCGGTGATGAAGGAAGGCGAGGACGCCCATCGCGTTGAGCCCTTCCCCTCGCCAGCCCGCCGCTAGGGGCGGCGAGGACGGAGTCCCGGCGCGCCGGTGGTTGGCCGTAGGCAATCCGTAGCCCCGGCCCCGGTCCGGCCTCTTCTTGAACACCCGGCCCCGTGTAGGGAGGGAGGCCGGGCTCGGCGTTGCGCGGATAAAAACCATCCCCGCTCCCGGCCCGGCGTTGTTCGTCGTCATGGTGCGGGGGACGTAGAAATCCTTGAGCCGCGCCGCGAGGCGAGCGACATCC
The DNA here is from genome assembly GCA_947561735.1 of Cenchrus americanus. Lineage (NCBI taxonomy): Eukaryota > Viridiplantae > Streptophyta > Magnoliopsida > Poales > Poaceae > Cenchrus > Cenchrus americanus. The sequence goes on along the minus strand of OX387241.1, from coordinate 217,949,597 downwards.
CGCCGCGCGCACCGCGCGCGGGGTCCTCGGCTCCGTCGTAGGCTCGCGTGATGAGCTCGCGCGGAAGAGGTGTACCCGCAGCTCCCGGTTGGGCGGGATCCCCGGGGCCCTTCGCGCACGCCCACGAATGTGGCGCTCGCGAGATCGCGTTGGGGGGCGAAGTTGTGCGGCTCCACCCCGTAGTGGAAGCACAACGCCCGCATAAATGTGCTCGCCGGCGCGTTGAAGCCGCGCTCGTGGTAGCGGAGGAAGCTCACCACGTATCCCTCCCGGCGGATTGGGCTCGAGGTGCGACGATGGCGGCACAATCCACTCCGCCGGGCGCCCTTCTTCGTTGGCCGAGAGCTGGCCGGCGGCGACCAGCTCGCCCAGGGCGAGGGCCGGGTCACGGTCGACCTCTCCCAAGCGTACGGCTCCAAGACCCGATCGGAAGGGCGAGGCGGCGCCATAAGCAGGGACGAACGAGCGCGGGGGCGGAGGACAAGGAAGCGAGAAGGAAAGCTCTAAGCAACGAAACCGCGCGGTGGCGAGAGCAAAACGAAGGCGAAGGGACGGAGGACTGAGAACGGTGAGGAACCAAGGTAAAACCACCGTCCCTTCCACACCGCGAGTTTTATAGGCAACGGGCGAGTTCTCGGAGCGCACGCCCCGCCAACGAATCTTGCGGGAATCTTTCCATCGCGTCGACGGGCGGGCCCCACCACGGCTGCCGCGACTCTAACCCTGCAGGCGGGTCATCATTACGGCGAGACCGGCGGCGACCGAGGCGAAACCGTCACATCCGCCCGCCACGTCGCCCACTACGCGCGCGCGCGCCGCGGCGCCAAAAAGGCGCGCCCGCGGCGCAAAACCCGCGGCCACGCCCGTAGGGCAATTAAATGCCGGGCCCCTTGCCAAGCAAGGAGAGCCCTCGAGCGAGGCGAATCCTCGGCTCGAGACAAAGGTGACCCTCGATGGGTGACGGCGTGAGAAGGTCGCCGGGACTGCTCGGTGTAGAGCGAGGCCGCGGCACCCATGCCACGTGAAGCCCTCGAGCGGCATGACCCTCAACTCGAAACAAGGCGACCCTCGATGGGATATCGGCGTGAGAAGGTCGCCGGGACTGCTCGACGTGAGCGGACCACCGCGGGCACCCATGCCACGAAGGACCCTCGAGCGGCATGACCCCCAACTCGAGACGATGTCAACCCTCCGAAAGAAGGCACGCGCGTAAGAGGATCGCCCAGGTCACGCTTGAAATAGAGCGACACCGAAAGCACTCATACCGCGCCACGCCGCTAACAAGCACCTCGAGGACTGGCACGCCCAGACCCCTCGACGGCCGCAAACGTGAAAAGACGGAGCTGTCCATGCACAGCCCCGCACGGCCTTACTGATCAGGGGTTCGAAGCCTGACCCTCGACGGGTTCGAACGGCGCCCCCGGATCTCGCAGTTAGGGACGACGAGGGCACGCGCATTCGAGCCGTTCCTCGAGCCCGTCGGCTCGAGGGTGCCCCACATGTCGTGTTCGAGAGCCGGCGAGGGCGCCTAGCGGGGGGATCCCACCGAGGGAGAGCTTCCGCGCCCTCGGTCCCTAGCGAACGGGACCGAGCCCCACCTAGCAAACCCACGCAAGCGCTTCCATGGACGTGTCTCGGACCGCGCGAGCCCTACCCTTATCGAACGGGGCATGGACGTCCACTTGAACTACCCGCTAGCGGCTCGAAGAGGGAATCCGCGATTCGCGACCCGCTCGATGGGAGTCGTGGAAACCTCACCTCCCGACCCGCGGAGGGACGGCGAGGGGCGCGATAAAAAACAAGTCGTCGGGCTCGACCCGATCGCCTCGAACGGGCCAAGGCTCGGGGGCTTGACGCACGGCTACACCTCCTTGGAATTGCACCCGCCGAGACACGGTGACGGGGAGCGTGCCACCCCCGATGCCGGGGCTGAAACACCGCCGATGCCGGTTGGCATATGTGCCACGCCTTTACGACCGAATTGCTCGCGGTAAACCCCACCGGGGAGAGCCCACACTCTGCGGGGCTTCGAGGGCTAGACCCGCGGGTCCGCCGACGCGGCCCCACGGATAGCGTTCGCAAACAAGGAGGGAAGAACGTCCTATCAGTAGGTTCCAGCATCTGCGGGAGCCTCAATGGCAAACCCGCAGATGCTCGGGGGCTACCGCGGGGACCGCCCCTAGGGGTCCCCTCAAACAATGGGGGAACCCCTACTTAAATTCTTGCATCAATATAAGCTAAGCCTAACCATGCAGGAAACTAACCCGCGGGACACGGCCCACGCGAGCGAGGACTTCGGAGGCCCACCAAGGCGGCCCGCCTAGGAAGACCCCTCGAGCGAGGCTCCGCCTCGCCCGAGGGCATGCTCCTCCTCGAACGGGCTCCGCCCCCGTTCGAGGGGCAACTCCTTCTCGAACGATTCCGCCCCCGCTCGAGGGGCGACCCTCCCCTCGGCGGCCCCCGCCGCTCGAGGGCGCGCTCCCCTCGAGCGAGTCCCGCCTCGCTCGAGGGTCCGCTCCGCCCTCGGCCGGGGCCCGCCACGATCACGGGCGCCCGCACGCGTGCGCCGACCCCGTACTTGGGCATTTAACGCCCTGACGCCGCGGGACGGCGCCATCATGCGCCGGGGCTCACGCCCCTGCCGCCGCACCAACTCCCCATGGAGGGAGCCCATCCCCGCCCCCGTGGGATGGATCGTGCGGTACGGCCGGTGTCGGTCCCGTGACACCGGTGCGCACGCCGCCGTACGACTAACACGCCCGACCCTCGAAAGGGGGCCGGGCGCACCCTCGATTCCACTTTTCCGTGACCTTGCGAGGTTAGGTGAGGGGCGCTAGGCGGTGGGTGGCCATCCCGGCCACCCGCAAGGCGCGGCCGCCGTCCCACGCGTGCGGGCGGACGTCGACTCCACAGCGCACGCCCGAGCACCGCCGGCAACCACTCCGCCACCGCGAGCTCATTGGGAAGGAACGCCGTTCGCCCGCTCCCCGTGCCCCGTAACGGTCATCATCGGCACCTCCCCGCGAAGCCTATCGGAGAGGACGCCATCCCCGTCCGCCGCCTCCTACCCTCGAACCGCCCTTGTTCGGGTACGAAGTAGGCCATCATGGCCGGATCGCGGCAAAGATCACCCGGACGGCCGCCCGCTCTGCACCGTAGCACGAAGTGCTCCTACACGTAGCTAGGTAGCGCGGCGTGCATGTGGCTCGCCGCCCCTTGGCCTATAAAAGGGGAAGCGAGCCCCCAGCCGCGGGGGGGGGATGGACGAATCGGAGGAACACAGCGCATTGTGCACTCACTCTCTTATTCTCCCACAACATCTCCAGCCACTCACCAGGGACTTGGAAGCCACGCTTCCTCTCCCGCTTTGCTTGTACTTGCCCCACTACAAGCACCCCGGTGCCGAGCAATATAGTGCCACGAGCACGCCACTGCTGGACGTACGGCCCCCTCGGCGGAACCAGGGATAAACCTTGTGTCATTTGTTGCTTTGCATCGACCATAGAGGGATAAACTTAGGCGCTATCTACTGGTTAGTGTCGGGACCATATTCCGCACCGACAAGATTGACCCTCGGCTAGAGTCCGCAACTCAACCTAAGGCTCGGGGGCTACTCCATATGGAGTGCGATTTTGCAATCGCACTTCCATATAATCTCGACTTCAAGACTCGATGAGCCGGACCACCTTCCGGTCTCGCGGCGAGCTTCAAGTACTATTGAAGACTTCTCCAAGCGATACTCGAGGACGCTCAAGAACTACTCGCGAGGCTTCAAGACTACTCGAACTACTACACTCGACTACAATGTGCTCGGGGGCTTGTCGGGCATACTCCCCAGGTACTCATGCAAGGAAGGAAGAAGACGGACTCCTATTAGAATTCCCCTGTAATCCTACTAGGACTCGTTCCGTGTAATCCTACTAGGACTCCTGCCTTGTAACCGACTAGGAACCCGCCCCCTGGACTATATAAAGGAGGGCAGGGTACCTAGCCGGACATCCTCAATCCCTCTGGGGAACAACACCAAGCGCAGGGTGCAATACTACTCCAAACATGACGTAGGGTAGCTACTTTGGCTACCTGAACCTGTATAAATCTTGTGTCTTGTGTCCTCGTGTGTACCTTCGGGTTCCAGATCATGGTGATCCTCACCTTCTACCTTGCTGCGGGTACCTCCCATGGAGGTCGAGAGGTTTAAACACCGACAGGCGTCGCCTCCTCAGCTAGTCGAGGTCCCTGAGGAAGGGAAGGCCAAGGCCAAGGAGCGGCGTGAGGTTGGCGAAGGAGATGACACAGTTGTTGTCGAGAACACGTCCGAGGAGGACGACGATGAAGAGACGCTCCAAGAGCGCTTCCAGCTGCGGTCACGGTTCAGCCGCCCTGGATTGCCGCACATACCTCTCGTTCAGGATCCTCCGGCTAGCCTGGAGGCTAGTCTTCCCGCACCGCCAAGGAGGCCACGCAATGTGGCCCGCAAGCGCGTGGACAAGAAGATGAAGGTCACTGAGACCACATCTCAGGAGGTAAGCCGTCTTCACTAGTGTAGTCGAGTACTCATGCTCGATCTTGTGTGTTGATGATGAAGTACCCTTGATTGCAGGAGATGCCGCCTTCCGACCCCGTTGAGCAAGGTGTCGAAGGCCATTGGGACACCGTGGGGGAGCCGGCCGGGGGTAGTCGTAGCCCAGCCCCCACCGTGGAGGAACTTTTGGCGCAGATGGAGCGTCAGCCCCTGTTGCTCAGGGGAGCACGAGCCAGCCGCCGCGCCGCCACCGAAGAGGTAGCGGGCCGCCGAGGCGCGAGAGGAGGCGCTCGCCGAGGCGGGACCGGTCGACATCGCCGGTATCCTCGGCGCCCAACCGTTACGGTGGTCCCGGTCGAGCTTGTAAGTGTTGATCCTCCCGAGTAGTACATTCGATGTGGTAGTCGTACTAGGTTGACAACTAGCCTGCCGTATACTCGCGAGAAAATCGACAGACCTGTCCTGGGAGGGGGATGAACCCGCTGCTGCGGTGGCGGACGAGGAAGCCGCGCCGCCCGCTGAGGAATCTGCTCCCGCCCCGCAGGTAGAGCCCGAGGCGCCGACCACTGAGGCTGCATTGCCTGAGGTCAGCATCGTTGAAGGTGAGTACTCTCTCAGGTGTAAGTAGCCCCGGAGGGTAGTCGTAGCCACCAGGTGTGACTGGTCCACTTGTACTTTGATGACGGGTGCTGAAGCCGGGGGGAGTGATATCCCGGCTACGGTGCCTGTTGAAGACGTAGCACCGGAGACCCAGGGAGTTGCCGGAGGAGCCCCCGAGCCAGTGGAGGAGGTCGTCGAAGAAGCCGCCGCGACAGCTGGAGGAGAGGGCGATGACATGCTGCCAGAACCCGCTCTGGAGGTAGTCGTGCGCTCGCCAGAGATCCAGGACACGGAGCCAATCCGCTCGGCGCCAATGACCAAAGCCGCAACGAGTAGTCGTGGCGGGATCGAGTTGTTGGCGGATGATCTCGTCGACCCGGCGACGGTGGCTCGGCATCTGGAGGCGGTGCGCCAGGCCGAGCGATGGATGAAGGTGAGTAGTCGACACCCTTGAGTAGTCAATCCTTTAACGTTGAGTACCCATTTGACATGAGTTGTGTGTTGTAGGACATCGCGGAGAGGTCCCGGGAGAAGTCCAACATGCTTCAAGGCTTCGGCGACGCCGTGCTCCGGGCAGAAGCTTTGGAAGAGGAACTCGTGAAGTCCCGGAAGCAAACCACCGCCATGCAGTCGAAGCTAGACACCGCCTTCGCCAAGTATCACAATGACGTCCAAGCGATGCAGGCGAAGAGCGACGATCTGGTGCGGAAGAACAAGTCTCTCCGCAACAAGAACAAAGGTACACGACCGCCTTGTCGAATACTTGTTGATGGTAACTTGAAGTAGTCTGACCCACTGTGCTTTGTTGATTGCAGAGCTTGAGACGAAGGTCGATCGGTCGAAGGCTTCGAGAGGGCGATGCGAAGAACCTCTTCTACCGAGAGCGGGGAGGCCGCCGGTGCGGAGTACGATTATAAGGAGCTTGCTTATGAGTGCGACAAGCACATGGAGCTCCGTATTGCATCCGATCGTGACCTAGTCAATCGCTACAAATCCTTGCGGAGCCGAATGAGGATCGCGAGAGGCCGTGGGCTCAACTCAAGGAACTCGAGGAAGCCGCGCTCCCCATCGCGAGGCTGCTGGTGCCTCATCCTGGCAGTCCGAAGATAGCTCCATTGGTGGACCGGCTGAAGGAAGCCCCCAGCCGCTTGGCGGCCTACGTCAAGCACTTGGCGAAGTCGATCCCGAACCAGGTGCTGGCCTTCATGAAGTCGTACTTCCCGAAGGCCCCCGTGGACGTAGTCGTCGGCAGACTAGCCGCCAACTGCACGGATGAGCAGTACGCGGAACTGCTGGAGCAGATGGCGCCCATTGTTGAACAAGTCGCCAAGAAGCTCAACCTCCAGTAGTCCTGTAATGTTAGCTCATAGCAGTATTTGTACATAAACAATTGTAATGAAATTGTTTAAGTGTGAATGAAAGAAACTTCCATGAATGAGTACTCGTTGTCGCGATCTCTGAGTGCGGAGTCCCATCATGAAGCCGTTGCGAGTAGTAGTACTCGGCAATGATCCCGTTAAGGGGAGGAGACAGTAAAGTAGTTGATAGAGAATCAAAATTTATTACTGAAGAAGTACACCTGGATGGCCAGGGCCGTGGTTACAGAGTAGTCGCCAGGACCCGTAGGCCGCTTACAGCTAAGTAGTGCTAGGGTGTAGAGCCGCTTACAGCAGTAGATCCGTAGTAGCCGTGTAGGCTGGATCTGAAGTACATGGTCTCTCAATAGACCACTGCTAGAGTCCTTTGTCGCTCGTCACAGCCCAGGATCCGTAAGTAGCCGCGTGGGCTGGATTCTGGAGAGGAGTAGTCCGGAGACTGGTGCCTGGACCCGGAGGCCGCTTACAGCGAAGGGGTCTTGATGTAGTCGTGTAGACTTGAGCCCCCAGGGTAGTCGTGTAGACTAGGCGTAGAACCGACAGAGTTGGTCGACGTTCCACGAGTTGTTGACGTCTTCGCCTTCGAGCGTCTGAAGGCGGTAGGAGCCTGGTCCGGTCACCTTTACAACTGTTGTCACACCTGATTTCCAAAGAGGAACCAAGTGCATCTCATATGTGCGCCAGGATCAGTTTTCACACATATGATAGACGAAAATGAGCGAAATATCATAAACAGTATTAAAATGTATTTCAGAGTTTAACCACTTATAACACTCATGCAGGAGACTCGAAGGTCTCTAACAACGGAAAACGATAACTACTCGTCGAGTCCTCGTCTTCCGCTCCCACGAGGCACTTGCGGGGGTCCGCAAGCCTCGGATCTCATCGTAGTCGTCGTAGAATTCTCCTCCAAAATTTTCCTCTGAACAGCAATAAGCAAGGCTGAGCACTCTTATGGTTGGAGCTCAGCAAGTGGGGGAAAAATGCAAGGCTATCAAGGATAGACTAAGGTTTTGCAGCGGTTAGCATTTTAATGTTGGTCAAGTTTTAATTAAAGAACGCCTAGTTACTATGTGTAAGTTCGTACCTCCCACTTAAGAAAAACTTAAATACAAAATACCCCAAGCTCATCGAGCTTCACCAACCACGATTTAACTCGTCTTTAAGTTTATTAATCATGTGAGGGTCCAAGCTGCTCATGACCGTGAGCACGGCTGATCGATCAGTTTTACACTGCAGAGGTTTGCACACTTTACCCACGGCCCTCGCGTAAAAGCTCCGAAGAACTTTAAACCCAACCATGCGCTGCTGGCCAAGAACCATACCACACTTCCGAGGTGTGATTGCATAGGGACGCTACGAAGCCTTTACAAAGGCATGCAAAAGACTAACGACCCGCATAGTTACAGATCAGGGCGGACCATAACCCTCCCTAGTGGTCAGTACCTTAGCAAAGGCTACTACCCCAAAAGGACCGGGCTATACTCCTGCAACCCGGATCCCCCTCTGCTTCTTTCGGAAAAGGGCCACTAGTACGATCACACACCTAATTATTCGGCTAAGGTCAGAGCCATGTGACACTGTGGTTGCGCATGTTTTCTTGGGTGGTTCTCCATGTTCCGATTAAATCAAGTGTTCTTGCATTACCCAAAACATTAATTATTAAACATATATCATTTCCATAAAATACCCATTTATCCAACCCATGTTGAGCAACTAGCAATTTCTACCCAAAACATTATTTAAAAGGGGCTAGGCCAAGGATCAGGGTAAAAGATCTAGGTAAGTCCTTAAAAGGTATTCCCGTCAAATTAATGCAATGATATCATAAAAGTAAACTTTAATTATAATGCAGTTATATAGGATAAAAATAAAACATGCAGGGGGAGAAGACCACTTGCCTTCTTCAGCTACAGCAAAAACTTCCTCTTCCTCAAACAAGCCGCTCCCGATCGTCCCCGAGAGGTGGCTCGGTTGAAACGAGCACGATATCTACGATTCACACATAAAGCATACAATAAATAAAACAGATCACCAATCAATCCTAAAGACTGAAAACATGCTACTAAAGCGACGGGCTCGCTGAGACGATCGCAAGGACTGCTAGAACACTAAAAATGGAGCTATAACGGAAAAGATATGCTAAAAACAAGGTTTAGGGACTAATCTGCGATAAACTAGACTTTACAGGGACCTAACAGCAAGAAAACAGGGGCTAAAACGTAATTATACTTAAAAACAGAAGGTTTAAATCATTAAAGAGTGTTCCGGACCTCGGATAAGAATTTCTAATAAAACAGGGGCTAAAACAATAAAAACAGGACCTATATGCGAGGATCTTTTAAAGGTGGAAGGGTTCGGATAAGATATTAAAGAATTTCAGGGGGTTTTCCACAAAACAGCCGGCGGCCACTGGGTGGACCGGGCTGGGCGCGATCTGTGCCGTCGATCTCTGATCGGGCGGCGGGCGCGGTCGTAGACCGGCGCCGTGGACCAAGTCCACTGGTCCACGGTGGACCAAGGGAAGGGGTTTCGTCCCTTTTAATCTGGGCCGCTGGCTGCGATCAACGGCTGGGGTTGCCTGCGTGCGCCCGACGGCGGCGCCGGAGCCGGCCCGCGGCGGCGCCGGCCGAAACCTCGCCGGAGGTTCGCCGGCGAATGCTATCTGGAGCTAGGGAGCACGGTTTCGGGCGGGGTTTGGCTCTACACGAATCTAGGACGACGGGAAATCTTCTCAGGTGGTTGGGAAGGCGGCTCCGGCGACCATGGTGGCTAGCACCGCATGGGGGCGGGTCACCGGCGGCCGGTGGGTGGCGGCGTGCCCTACGGCTCGGTTTAAGCGAAAAGAAGGGCGGGGAAAGGATCCTTACAGCGTGTAGGAGCTTCGGTGGGCGAGGAATCGATGAAAGAGACGGCGGCGGCAGAGATCAACGTCGGCGGCCGGCTCCGATGGTTGGCGACGGCAACGAGCGAATTGGGCGCTAGGGACCCTGCGGTTTCAAATTGATGCACGTGTGAGTTCACAAACACAAAGAGGAAATGAAAGGAAAGGGTTGGGGAGCTTCACCGACGACGGAGGAGCTCGGGCGGCGGCAATGGTGCGGCGGCCGGCGCTCCAATTCGGTGGCAAAGGTGGCTAGGGCACAGGAAGGCGTGTGAGCTTGGGATTGAGCGAAGGGGGAATGCGGAGGAGCCCTGGGGTCACTTATATAGGCTCGGGGTGGCTCCGGGAGGCGGTTCCCCGGCGGGCCTAGCCATTAATGGCGGTTTGAAAGAGAGTGAAGGGGAGGAAGGGGATTTAAGAAGATAACGGCCGATTTAAGGAGGGGAAATGATGGTAGGGGCATCACTGCACTTGATTAGGGTGGTTTGATGGCGGGAAAGCGGCGGACTCGGCCGGTAACAGCCGGCGGCTTGAAGAGGGGGTGCGGCCATCCCGCGGCTGGAGGTGGAAGGAGGTCCTGACCACGGGGCCCCACCTGTCAGCCTCTGGCGCTAAAAGAAAAGGGAGGAGGCGCGGTTTGGGCCGGCGGGGAAAGCAAGCTGGGCCGCTGCGGGCTGCCAGCGCACACGGAAAAAGGCCGCTGGCCTGAGAACCTTCGCGGGCTGAAAGAGAAGGGCTGGGCCGGTTGTGGAGAGAGGAGAGGGGAGAGGGAGAAGGCTTTCTTTTTTAAAAAAATTCTTTTCAAATTCGTTTTTCAAACTTTCAAACTTCAACCAAACAGAAATCCATGCATTCGAATCATGATGCACAAACACTTATTATTTCTAAATTATTTTAGTGATGTTTAAATATTTAAAAGCCAATTTGTTTGATAACTTAATTATGTCCTTAGGGAATTTAAATCTAGCCACTTGTTGCCTAAATTAATTTAGTGATGGAATTGTTATGGTGTTACAACTGTGAAGGGACCTTCCCAGGGCGAGCTGAGCTTGTGTAGTCCTTCCGTGTTCTGGATGCGACGGAGGACAAGATCACCAACGTTGAAGGAGCGTTCCTTAACGTTGCGATCGTGGTAGTGTCGGATACCCTCTAGGTACATTGCTGATTGGACGAGGGCTGCGCAGCGAGCTTCTTCGAGTCCATCAATGTCAACTCGTCTGCTGTCTTCGGAGACACCTTCGTCGTAGTGCTCCACTGCTGGTGAATCCCACATGACATCAGCAGGGAGGATTGCTTCGGAGCCATAGACCAGGAAGTACGGGGATTCTCCCGTAGGCTTGGAGGGCTGAGTACGTAGCCCCCAGAGAGCGTTGGGTAGTTCCTTGATCCACTTGCCTCCTTTGGAGTTGGCAGCGTCGTGAAGGCGCTTCTTGAGAGCGTCGAGCACCATCCCGTTGGCGCCCTCGACTTGTCCGTTGGCCCGAGGATGGGCGACTGAGACGTATCAGACGTCAATCCCGCTGTTCTCGCAGTACTCCCAGAACTGGTGATTGTTGAAGTTGGAGCCCAGGTCTGTGATGATGCAGTGGGGTAGTCTGTAGCGATGCATGAGTTCATCCAGCAAGTCGAGTACTCTGTCAGCCTTGGGGCATGTAACCGGCTTGACCTCGATTCACTTGGTGAACTTGTCGATGGCCACCAGTACTCTGTTGAATCCACCTGGCGCAGTTGGGAGTGGCCCAATCATGTCGAGCCCCCAGCAGGCGAAAGGCCAGGTTGGCGGTATGGTGACTAGCTTGTAGGCTGGGACATGTTGCTGCTTGGCGAAGTATTGGCACCCTTGGCACCTTCTGACGAGTTCTTCAGCATCGCCCAGAGCTGTGAGCCAGTAGAAGGCTCGTCGGAAGGCCTTGCTGACCAGCGTGCGAGAGGACGCGTGGTTGCCGCAGACTCCTTTGTGGATCTCCTCCAAGATGTCTTTGCCTTCTTGTCTGGGGACGCACTTCATGAGTACTCCCGAAGATACGCCCCGCCTATAGAGCTTGTCTCCGACGAGGAGATAGGACTTGGCACGGCGGATGAGCTGCTTAGCCAAGTTCTTGTCCGAGGAAACATTCTGCTCGCTGAGGTAGTCGATGAAGGGCCGCCTCCAGTCCACGTCGATCATCATGACCTCCTGGCCAGCCGGGGGATGCGGCCGGGACGGTGGTCGGTGGCGCCGGCTCCGGGATGGATGGCGCGTGAAGCTCGTGGACAAAGACACCCGCTGGTACTTGAGCGCGAGTAGAACCAAGCTTCGACAGGACGTGGTGGAACTCGAGACCATAGAACTTGTTCTCGAGCTTGCGAACTTCTAGGCAGTAGGCGTCCATGTTCTCCTTGTTGCGGTCCCAGGACTTGTTGACTTGGTTGATGACCATCTTGAAGTCGATGGTGAGGGCGCCGAGTTCGACTGCCCACTTGGAGATTCTTCCAGTAGAATCTTGGTTCCGCAGGATGTCGCCGAGCGGGTAGTCGGTGACGACGGTGATCGAGTACTCCTAGAAGTAGTGTCGTAGATTCCGCGAGGTGATGAGTACTGTGTACAGGAGCTTCTGTACAGGCTGGTATCGTGCCTTGGACTCTGACAAGACCTCGCTGACGAAGTAGGCCGGACGTTGGGCCCGGATAGGTGTGGCCGTCTTCCTACCGCTCGACGATGATGGCGATGCGACCACATGAGTAGTCGCGGCGAAGTAGAGCGATGTCTGCTCGCCTTTGCGAGGAGCCATGAGGATTGGCGGCTTCGATAGGAAGTCCTTGAGCTGGGCAAGGGCTTGATCCACCTCTGTGGTCCACACGAACTTCTCTTGATGCTTGAGTAATTTGAAGAAGGGGAGCCCCCGTTCTCCAAGCTTCGAGATAAATCTGTTCAGGGCCACCATGCACCCGGTCAGCTTCTGGACGTCCTTGATGCACGTGGGAGCTTTCATGCTGGTGATGGCGGAGATCTTCTCAGGGTTGGCTTCGATGCCGCGATGGCTGATGATGAAGCTGAGTAGTTTGCCCGAAGGTACGCCGAAGACGCACTTGTTTGGGTTGAGCTTCCAGTGGTACTCGCGCAGGGATGCGAAAGTCTCTTCAAGATCGTCGATGAGTGTACTAGAGTTTCTGGTCTTGACGACCATGTCATCCACGTAGGCTTCGACGTTCTTGTTGAGTTTCCTATTGAAGCAAGCCTGGATAGCTCATTGATATGTAGCGTCAGCGTTCTTCAACCCGAAGAACATGGTCGTGTAGCAGTACGCGCCAAACGGGGTGATGAACGCGGTCTTCTCCTGGTCTTCTTCCTTGATCGCGATTTGGTGGTACCCGGAGTAGCAGTCGAGGAAGTAGAGCAGGTCGCAGGCCGCCATGGAGTCGATGACTTGGTCAATCCACGGCAACCCGAAGGGGTCCTTGGGGCAGTGCTTGTTGAGGTCGGTGTAGTCGATGCACGTCCTCCACTCGTTTGAGTTCTTCTTGAGGACAAGGACGGGGTTGGCGAGCCACTCAGGATGGAAGACTTCCCTGATGAAGCAAGTCGCGAGTAGTTTGGCGAGTTCCTTCTTGATGGCATCCTGTCTGTCGTCGGCGAAACGGCGGAGGTGTTGTCGCTTGGGGGTAGCTTTAGGATCGACGTTGAGGGAATGCTCAATCAACTCCCTGGGCACCCCTGGCATGTCCGCTGGCTTCCACGCGAAAATGTCGCGGTTAGCCCGGAGGAAGTTGATGAGCGCGTCTTCCTATTGGGGTCGAGGCCGGCCCCGATGGTAGTGGTCTTGCTACTGTCGCCTGTCCCGAGGTCGATTGTCTTGACAAGAACCTCCTCAGCTGGCTGAGGCTTGTTGGCTTTGTCCGACTTCTCAGGGATGTCGAGTTCACTTGGGGCAAGCTTCTTCGACGCAGCGTAGATCTCCATCATAGCATTGGGTACTTGATTTGTGGAGGCGATCTCCACAGCTTCCGTGTCGCAGTCGTGCGAGATCTTCAAGTCCCCTTGCAGTGAGAGTACACCTGCTGGACTTGGCATCTTGAGTACCAAGTAGGTGTAGTGGGGTACCGCCATGAACTTGGCGATAGCCGGTCTGCCGAGGATGGCGTGGTAGGAAGTCTCGAAGTCCGCGACTTCGAACTGGATGTACTCGGTATGATAGTTGTCCCGAGATTCCCCGAAGGTAACTGGCAGGACCACTGAGCCCAGTCGGATAGCCGCGTTGCCGGGGACGATGCCGTAGAAGGGCGAGGTGCTCTTGGTGAGCATGTGGGTGATGTCGAGCCCCATCTTCTTTAAGGTCTTGGCGAAAAGAACGTTGAGCCCGCTTCCACCGTCGATGAGGACCTTATTTAGCTTGGAGCCCGCGACCACCGGCTTCAGGACTAGTGGGAACCGTCCTGGTTCGGAGAAGCTTGTCCATTGATCCACACGGGAGAAGGTGATGGGTACCTCCGACCACCTGAGAGGGGTCGGGACCGCTGGTTCAATGCTCATAACTTCTCGACGGGTAGCCTTTTGTTCCCGTCTGCTAGGTAGTCCACCGAAGAGGACATCGACCGTCTTGTCGGGTTCCTGGAAGTCGTCATTGCCTCCGTCGTTCTTCTTCTTGCCTTTCTTGTCTTGAGGGTGCGGTGGCTCTGGAGTACTCTTGAGTGCTCGCCTGAGTTGGTAGCATTGCTCGGTGGTGTGGTTGTCATCCAGATGCCACGGTCACTTCTCTTTCAGCAAGTCTTTGAAGCCGCCGGAGGTCTTCTTCTGGTTCTCCTTCACAGGGCGTTGGATAGCCGCGACGGTGTTGTCTGGCTTGCGCTTGCGATTGGGACCCGAGTAGTTATTGTTGTTGCAACCGCCCTGGTTCCCGTTGTTGCTGCTGCCACCGCCCGTATTCTGTTTGCTCTTGCCACGGATGGCATCGTACTTGGCGTTGGCTTTGTCTTCTTCATCCGCCCAGGACGTGATCATGTCCTTGAGATGGGGGATGGACTTGGGACGACGTCGACCGAAGTCTTCGAAGGTGCGACGGTGGTAGAGACCGTCTTGGAAGAGGTCGATGACCTCCTTGTCGGTTACGTCGACTACGGTGGCGCGCTTGTCGAAGAAGCGCCGCATGTACTTGCGAAGGGTCTCGCCTTGTTCCTGCTTCACCATGGCCAGGTCCATGCGAGTACCTGATCGGCCCATAGCACCCGCGAAGTTGTTTGGTGAACTCGCTCCTTCGGTCGGTCCCACTTGTCGATCGAGTGCTTATCCAGCGACTCGAGCCATGTGAGCGGGGCTTGGTCCAGGCAGAAGGGGAAGTAGAGGCACTTGGTGTCATTGTTGCCTCCAACATTCTCGATGGAGAGGGCGTAGCATCTGAGCCACTGGATGGGGTCCTGCTTCGCGTCGTACTTGGTGATTCCCAGAGGCTTGAACTTGTCCGGGAGAAGTAAGTTGCGAAGCCGAGGAGAGAAGGCGGGGAAGCCGTCATTGTCGCCTACGGTGGCAGACTTCTTCCGTCGCAGCTCTTCGATCTTCTGGCAGGCGTCGTAGCCGCCTTGCGAGGCTCCGGAGGCGTGGCTGTTCGCGTGGCCTCGGCCACCGCGATCGCCTCCGCCACCGGCCCTCCTGTTGGCCCCATGGTTGGAGCTTCCGCTGTCGCTGCTGCCGCCGTCAGGGTTGCGATGGGGGATGATCTCACGATTGCCGGCAGCAGCTGCGGCGTTGTTGCCAGCTTGAGAGGGTCCGCCGGCGTTTGCACGAGTACGGTTGGGCTGGGCCGACAGCTCGGCTCGAGTACGTTTGTGGCCGAGGTCGGCGCTGCGACTTGTAGATTCGTTGTCGCGGTTCCTGGCGGGGGACGGCTGGGCGACCCTGCTGTCAACTCGCATGAAGTAGGCGTCTTCTGCAAGCTTGGCAATGACTTCTCCAGCACGTATCCCCTGAGCTTGACGTGCGATCGTTGTGATCGACATGAGGCATTGCTCCGGGGTGGTGTGTACCCTGCTCTCGACTTGCTCGAGGGATTCTGCGAGGTTGCGGATGGGGAGGTTGTCTCGAAGACGCCGGCGTCATTCGTTCCGCCTTCTGTTACGCTCATGTCGAGCGTCCCTGTTGGTGTCGGTCTCATCCGCGGGTGCTTCAGCGGACAGCTCGTCTGCGGAGATGTCTTCAAGGTACCGGTCCTGTGCCCCTGAAGTTCCTGGCTTGTCGCCGGCAACCACGAAGACTTGGCGATTAGGGTTGCCAAGACTGGAGTCAGAACTCGCCACCTCAGTTGGAGAGTACTCCTCAGTTCGGGAGAGTGGTGTTACCTCCTGGAAGGGAAGCGAGTCGAGGTAGGCAACGTAGCGTGAGTTCCCGTCTATCAGGTCGGCGGGCTTACGGTACGCCCCAAGAGACGAATCCGCGGCCGGTGTGGATGTTATAACCGGCCCGAGCCGACCACCGATAAGGGTTGCTCGATGGGAGTTGTCCTCAGACTTGGGATCCTTAGGGTCCGACCCAAAGTCGAACTCGTACGCGGAGTCCGAGTAGAAGCCGGAGAGGGGGTTGGAGTCCGAGGCGTGGCCGGGAGCGGTGTCGGAGTCCGAGTTGTACTCGGGTACGGGCTCCTTGCCGGCCCGGCGTGCAGGGGGAGCCTCCGTGCGGGCCCTGCTGAGGTTGCGTGGGCTACGCGCGAAGCGCTCGCGGGGTGGGCTCTCCGCATGCGATGGGCCGAGCGGCCCGGCTCGCACACGGTGGCCCACGGGGACGTCGAGTTTGAGTTGGAGGCGGATCCAAGCTCGAAGTCGGCGTGCAGGTCGAAAAGCGAAATTTTGCCGAACTTGCCGGCGAGTTCGCCCGTGACTACTTCGGGAAGCGTCACGAGGCCGATCTCCGGGTTGGGCGGCATGGTGAGGCGGCGTTGGAAAGACCCAGCGCCGTCGGCAGTGCAGACCCAGGAGCCGAAGACGAAGGTGTCGCCACGGTTGAAGGCGACGGATGGCTTGCTGTAGACGGGAGCCGTCGAGTTCGCCATGTGATCTTGGGCGAGATCCCCTACCTGGCGCGCCAGCTATCGGTGTTTTAGACCGGCAACCTACTAAGGGGAGTACCCGAAGTAGATGAATGTGGCCTCGCCTAGATCGGTAACTCGAAGGAAGAGACACGTGGCACACAATTTAGACAGGTTCGGGCCGCGAGGTGCGTAATACCCTACGTCCTGTATCTTTGCGTAGCTACGGATTGATTGGGTACGATTACAAGATGATGCAATCTTACGCCATGAGATGAGATGAGAGAGGAGGGGTCCCTGCCTCGCCTTATATAGTCCAGGAGGCAGGGTTACAAGTCGGTTCAGGGAGAGAGTACTAGTCGAGTACGTCTAGGAGTCCTCCATACAGTGTGGGACATGTACAGCTTACTATCCGAGTACTTCTCCTCTGCAGTCCTTGTGCTTCACGCCATCAGGTGCCGTGCAGCGCAAGCCAGGTAGTCCCAGGGGCCCACCGAGTAGTCGGTCCTAGTACCCACCGAGGTAGTGGGCCCAGGGAGGTCCACCGAGTAGTCGGTCCTGGTACTTCTCCTCCCTCTCTTGTGCCTCCTCATCCTCGGGTTTTCTGGAAACTTCACGGGAATCCAATGGTAATCTCGATTCAAACTTCGGATTTCCCGATCTCTAAATGTCGTTTGTTCTAGATGATTTCCTTTGGTCAATAGCTTCTATCTAGGGTCTAGAACAACCTCTTATGATCTTGTTTCAATCCCGTGGATATATCTTTCAATCCCTTGATTCTCATGTTCTAGGGTTCATCCTCACTGTAAGGAATCGAATGCTCGTTAGCCTAAGAGGGGGAGGGGGTGAATTAGGCAACTTAAAAACTTAACCTATGGCTTCACTAATTTTACACAAAGATAAACTAAAACATGATATCTAGATGTGCAACTAGGGTTGTTCTAGTGTGAAACTCCCATCCCAAAACAAGGTTTGCAACCTATAGCCATTCCTAGCATGATACTACTCTAGGAAAGTAAAGGCAAGCAAAGATTGCAAAAAAGGTAAATGCGGAAACGTAAAGGGGATGAGATGAAGCAAACTCTTGACACGAGATTTATCCCGTGGTATCGGTAGGCACTAAGCCACCCCTAGTCCACGTTGTTAAAGCACTCACACAAGAGTATTGCTTCCCGGTCACCAAGTCTCTCCCAAGAGCACCACTTGACTCGCCACAAAGGCTAGCCACTTAGGCACTTGCCAAGCTCCCTTGGTCACCTTGATGCCGCCTCCACTAAGGAGCTTCTCCACCAAGGAAGGGAGTCTCCACGTGCCCCGCACAAAGTGTCCTCACCGCTCCACACCAAGCCGGAGGGTCGATGACGATTGCCGGTGAGCCACTTAGGCCCCAAGGCTTCCGGCGAACCTTGTACAACTTGATTCACTCAAGAATCACCTCACAAGGTTGGCACAACCTTGCACTCACTAAACACTAAGCACATACACAAAGCATGCACAAGTCTAAGGATGAGCAATTTAGCACTTGGATGGATTGGATATGATCTTCAATGTGTCTTGAACTCCTCTGCACTTCCACACAATCCAGCAACCTCAAATGGGTGAGTGGAGGGGGTATAAATAGCCCAAGGCATCAAACTAGTCGTTGGCTAACGACCACTGAAAAAGGTAGCGTCGGATGAACCGATGCTAGATTTTCCAGGGCGTCGGTTCATCCGGTGCCCCTCCCACGTCACATAGCCGTTGAGATTCTCTAACATAACTGCTCTGATGCAATACACCGACGATCCGTTGGATCATCCGGTGCTGAAGACCCCGCAACCAAGTCGTCTCTGTTAGTTTCCACGCGACCGTCGGATAGACCGATGCTACCCCTTGACCAGGGAGTCGGATTATCCGGTGCTGAAGGCTTCGTCTTGGAGCGTCTCTGTCTTGATTCAAACTAAGCGTCGGATAGACTGACGGTGTCCCCACTCAAACCGTCGGATCATCCGGTGCTACTGTCTTCGCTGCTCTTCCTCTGCAACTCGTCCAACGCATCTAGAAATTAGACAGTCGGTTCATCCGACGGTGCCTAGGGTTTCAACCAGTGTACCAACTCATCCGACGATTGCACCGACGCTTGCTATTTGGGTACCGTCGAATCATCCTACGGTGTCTTTTCCTTCTTTTTCTTCGCGTCTTCAACTTGGATCGTTGCTTCAACTTAACATACCTAACATACTTAACATGCCATTACTTATAGCCATTACTTATAGTCCTCAAATTTACTGCAAGTAACCTAGCATGTCCATGGTATGACATGTTAGCTTGGGCATGGTATGTTAACTTGTGCATGGTATGTTAACATGTGGTAACATCCATGGGACCTAGGAATGCCTACAAAGACATGCTAGACAATGTGGTTAGTCCCATTACTTGTGTTAGCATGAATCATCAAAATCAACTCGAACAAATGGCAAATGGAGCCATGTTCGCTACACTGACCCGTCGGTCGACCCGGTGCCCCATTGTGCATGCTTCCTGAAGATTCTTTATACCTATATTAATTCTTTGCATACTTTATCTATCTGCAGATGGGTCGAGAGAAAGTGAGCGCCCATGGTAAGGAAATTCGCTCGGAATCAAGTGAGGAGGAGGAGGAGGAACGACGTTCATCCGGAGAGGAATATGGAATTCATGTGCATGAGAAGAGGTCCAAACCTCAAGCTCCTCCTTCCCGTGCTCAAGGCCGTGGTCGTGATCATGATGGCAACCCTATTCTCAAGAAGAGGACCACAACCGTCGGTGCTAGAACCAAGAGGGCAAGCACCGCCCATGAAGTTGGAGATCACTATGATGACAATATAGATTTGTTTATCTATGAGCAGATGGTCATCCCCGTTCACCCTCCTGAGCGCACAAGGTGTGACCCTCCTTTGGTGAACTTCATGAAGGCGGGGACCGACATGAGGTCGCTTCGCTTTTGGCCTGAGGATCCAAGGAGGCTCCAAAGGTCATTCTTCAGTGATGATCGGTTTTGGCTTGCTCATCAAGTGGATTGGTATGAGTCAACCATCTTACCCAAGGGACGTATCATGACTGAGATGAAGTGGGTTGATTGGCCTTTATTGCTTGATCTTCCTGCCCTTATTAAGGAGGTTATGCAGGCTATCCACACTCACTGTCAGTACATGGGGATTGCCTATCTTATGGGGCTACGGTCAGATTATTCTGAGGAGGTGGTGGCATAATTCTATGCCACACTTTATGTTGATCGAGATGAGAATGAGATGCACTTCACTCTTGGTGGTAAGCGATTCAAAATCTTTGTCCATGAATTTGCTTCTCTTTTCAAACTTAGAGGTGCCACCACAACCAACCAATTCTCTAGTGATCTTTTGCGACTTCATTGTGAAGATGAACTAGAGGTGACTAAGATGAGGTTTGTGTACGATCGTGCCTATGGAAACATCAACTATGGTCATACTAGTGGTCCTTATTACAAGATGCTCAACCTATTGTTTAGGTACACTCTTTGTCCTAGGGGTGGTGATTCCGATAACATATCTCATAGAGCTAGAAACCTCCTTTATCAAATGGCTCCCGGTCAACCTAAGTTCAATGTTTGCCACTTTCTTTGGCATGAGATCATCATTTATTCACACACTTCTTCTAGTGGATGTCACTATGCACCGTACATTTTTATGATGGTTAAGCATGCCACTCAACTTGATCTCAAGACGGATGTTGTTCATGACTCATACAAGACTAGCAAGGGAAACTTGCTCAATCTTTTCGTCTTGGCAAGCACACAACCGGTATTGATGCTAGAGGATGGTATCTGGGTATTTATGCTATTGATGGATCTATTGATGTGGGTGCCTCTTCCTCTCAAGCTCCACCAACAAAGAGCCCATATGGTCCACTTCCAATGGAGGGTGCCTCTCACTCTCATGGGGCTCCTAGGGGTAAGAGAGGGAAGTTCAACTTTATTGTAAAAGGCTTGTTTGCTTGCTTCAACATGCTCCGCAAAGATGCTAGAGAGCGTGAGGCCTATCGTCGGTGGTTGGATCAAGAGCTTCATCGGCAAGAGAAAAATCAAAAGGACATGGCAGCTAGACTTAATCTTCCACACTCTCCGGTCCATGAGATGAGAACTTTTGATCCTCCTTCTCCCATTCCAAATCCGTGGGAGGACCTTGGCTCTTGGGTCCCTGTTGATGATGAAGAAGAAGAATATGAAGGTGAGGAGGAGTACGACGAGGACGAGGAGGAGTAGCTTCCCTTGTTGGTGCTTGTTGCCAAAGGGGCAGTGAATTTGGTGGATGGAAGCCCTATCTATCTTTATCTATCTTATCGCTATTTATGTAATAGTACTAGTGGACATGTAATGAACTATGTGTGGTGTGATGAATGATGGTGTGGCAAGTGCAAACTTTTATTTGTAGACTTAATTGTGGTACATTTATCTATGCTAGTGTGATGTAAGGATCTTAATGGTTATGTGTGATGCATGTGTTGGTGGATGATTTGTTATTTCTCACTTTATTGTTGTGATATATTATGTCATAAGCATCATGGGATATTTCTTATCACACTTGTGTACAATGTGTTCATGCAAAGATTTAGGGGGAGCTCTTGCCAAAAATTTGTGTGCAAAGGCATTTGAGGCCTCTTTAGTTGATAATGCACACATTTAGGGGGAGTCTCTCACTAGATTGT
This sequence comes from Cenchrus americanus, assembly GCA_947561735.1. Classification (NCBI taxonomy): domain Eukaryota; kingdom Viridiplantae; phylum Streptophyta; class Magnoliopsida; order Poales; family Poaceae; genus Cenchrus; species Cenchrus americanus. The sequence goes on along the minus strand of OX387241.1, from coordinate 217,928,522 downwards.
TGGATACACACATCTTTATTTAACCAAATTGTGTTGTCATCAATCACCAAAAAGGAGGAGATTGAAAGTGCATCTAGGCTCCTAATTATTTTGGTGATAATGACAATGCAATTTGGGAGGATTAATGCTTTCAATGAGATGTGTGCAGGCTTAAAAGAATAAATAAATGTGAATAATCAAAGGAAGGCCCTCTTTTTCTTATGAATGGTGTTGAAGCTCAATTGGCGATTTAATTTTAATTTTCGGTTTGAGTTTTAGTTTAGGAAACACCGTACTATAAAGAGGGACGTGGTCGGTTTGTCGACGTTCGCTACAAGTGCTACTCTTGATCTTCTCTCATCTTTTCAAAGAGTGAAACCCCTTGAAAAATCATTAGAAAAACCAAAATCAGCCCTTAAGTAGCTTAACCTAGCTCTTTCAGCCTTACCGGGTCAACCGACACGAGTGGCCGGGCGACCCGGGCGGTACTGGAGGTAGCCGGGTGACCCGGCCACCCGTGCTGGGTGACCCGACCAGGCCGTAGGGAGCCCCCAATGGCTAGCTCGGGGGGAGTGGGTATATATACCCCTTCTTCCTCCTCTCTAGGGTTCCACCTCCGACACCATTAGAACACCTCCAAAGATTTAGTCCCTCTCTCCCAACTCCTCCCCAAGCACTCCAATCAAGGATTTCTCCTAGGGTTTGGGTGTGAGAGCATTTGAGGTGTGAGATTAAGCCCCCTTGTGAGAGTTCTTCTTGTTCATCTCAAGAAGCACTTGTGGCGGCTTTGGTTGATCGATTCGCGTTTGTTACTCTTGAAACTTGCTTCTAGGCGGTTAGGCGTCGCCCGTTGAGTACCCTCTCCGTGTGGAGCACCCGGGAACGTTTGTATTACCCCTCCTTTGTGGAATTTCTTAGTGAGCACCAATTTACCTTTGTGGTGAATTGGGTGAGGCAAGTGGCTCTTCGTGATAGCCCTCCCTTTGTGGGAACCTCAACAGAGATGTAGCCTTCTTGGTGGAGGTGAACTTCGGTAAACAAATTGCTTGTCTCCTTTGCTTGCTTGAGTTCTTTCCCTTTTCTAACCCTAGAAACTATATTTTAATCGATCTCCATATTTGTGTTGTCGCTTGTAAAATCTTTGGTTGCAGGTGGTTTATACATCATATACGTAAAGTTTGATTGATATACTTTCTGCAAATTCAAGTTCTTTATAACTTATTGTACTCTACTCTTGCGTGCTGGTTGATCTGGCACAAGTGCCAGGGTGACCCAGACCCCCCGGTCATTTGGTCAGTCGTGCCGGGTCATCTAGTCCCTGATCCGCTGCTATGTTTTTGCAGAATTTTTAAGTGATCCTATTCACCCCCCTCTAGGCATCACAAGGTCCTTTCAGACGCACATTGCAACTGGATGATGAAGGGTCAAGGCAAACACGTAAGTAGCCTAATCCACAATGGTGTCAAGATGGCTTGACTAAGTCCCAAAACAGAAGAGTCAGGCGCCTACGTCAGCTAGAACAGCATGAAGAAGCAGAGAGACTTATGCTGAATAAGAAGAAGGTTCGGTCTAAAGTTTGGCACCCAAAGCCTAAGGCTGATGGTGAGGAGATGATAAACTACGAGCTGATATAAATATGGTTATCTTCCTACCGAAAGAGTTCATGGCTCTAGTTGATTCGGATATGTCCGATGAAGAACTTGGCATGGCTCAATTGACACTGGAACCCAAACAAGCTATCTTTAAGAAGCCAAAAGATGGGAAGAGAGAACACTTGAAGGCTTTGTTTCTCAAGGGATATGTTAATGGCAAAACCATCACCAGGATGCTCGTGGATGGAGGAGTTGCCGTTAACCTAATGTCGTACACCATGCTGCGCAAGATTGGGAAGTCTGGTGAAGATTTGACCTAAACTGACATGATGTTGGTGGACTTCGAAGGCAATGTCTCTCCGGCTCAAGGAGCCATCTGCGTGGAGCTTACCATCGGCAGTAAGACCCTTCCAACCGCTTTCTTTGCCATTAAATGGAGGGGATCTTATAATCTGTTGCTGGGTCGGGATTGGATGCATGCCAATTGTTGCATATTATCTACAATGCATCAATGCATCATTCAATGGATCGGAGATTCAGTGGAAGTGGTGCAAGGAGAAACTTCCTTGACGGTAGAAGCTACAAAAGCACAAGGATGGACCTATGATCGGGTCAGCTGCATATCTGGGAAAGCATGGGATACCAAGTATCTCAAAGTGTCCAATTTTGGACTAAAGCCGGTTCAAGCAGTCAGCTCTGATGATGAAGCTGAATGAATTAATTCATTAAAAACAAAAGGAGGCTTGGGCATGGAGTCACAACGGACGATGGATTGGTTGCCCAAGTGCATTAATAATTGTGCAAGTCGGTTGTCTTATCGTGCCTGTCGACCGATTGAGTTTTCGAGCTACAGCTGATTACTGATGTAATTGTAGAATAGCCGATATCTGTAAAGAGTCGCCTTTAGTGCAAAAAATGTAAAACTGATGTATAAAATCAATATATTCGGTTATAGCTGATACATATATCGCCTTCAGGATAAAAATACATGTTTATCTCTTCTGCTATGGATTACAGTGATATTACAACTCAGATCTACATGTTACATATGTTCTCAAAAGGTTGCAAGACGGGCAATATCCCAGTATGATGAGGATATTGAATCGATGAATGGGAGAGATTCACACACGAAGAGGAAACAAAAGATTAAGATCTTCACCCGATTGTGTAATCTTTCGCCAGAAGGAGCCCGAGTTGATGACCAAGATGGCCATTCCTTTGGCACGCTCTTCCTCTAATAAATGTGTAGCATGACACCCTACCTATCTCCTTCTCTCAAAGCCAGATTCACACAAGGATTCTTGTGGTTGTGATGCCTCCTGGATTTTCAAAAGGAGACGAAGAAGAAGAGGGTGTACTACACAACTTCACAAGAATTCTTCTAGCTATGATGAAGAAAAGGAAGAGAAGAACAATCATACAACAGGAGCATGTGATCTATCTAAGTTAGTTGAGACATGGCTGATGAGAGTGAGTTTCCTCCGTCAGGCATCAGGCCTATTTGTAGCCTCAAGATGCAGAAGGGATAACTACAAGAAAGGGGCAATGAAGAGCAACCGATGCAGTCAAAGCAAGAACAGTTTCCCCGTGAAAGTCTCGGACTGGACAGTGGGCAGGTATGCAGTGATACGTTCCCCAAAATTTAGGGGCTGGCTTTGAAGGGGGATTAACTAATTTTGTGTGATCCTACTTTGTACTCTAGAAGAGGAGACTCTCAAGATTCCTCTCTCTCTCTAAATTTCCAGCAACCACGACAAGCTTCGATGCATCATTAGGATACAAGAAATTTTTGAGAAGAAACTTGTCAAGAAGTGGAAATAATTGTGTTTTCCTGAAGGTTCTCTTGGAGGAACATGCTTCTCATTCCTAACAAAAGGCTGATTTGGTTCATGGATGAAAAGTGATGGTGCTACACAAAGAAGATGAGTTTTTTATAGCAGTGAAGTTGAACCAAGTCATAAAGAAGCACCCACAAATATGGATGAGAATTCATCATCAGGAAGTGATACATTGAATCAAATAGCAATCAAGAGGTGGAGGCCCTCATTCATAAAAGGCTGATTGCATCGGCTAGCAGTACAGTAGAATTTAAAGGAGGCTCTTGGCCTTATCTAACTCTGCCCTAGTCTAGGTTATTTCTTCACCTATACGATCTAGTTCTTGGAGAAGAGCTATCCTCCTAGCTTCAAGAGTCTCCAATTTCTCCTCCTTATTAGCAATCGCTAGATGGAGGTCACGTTCTTGCCTGGATGGGTGGTTTGGACGATTTACACCAAAAGTGTTGATGTTAGAAATGATATCATCTACGGCATCACGGTTTGGAGACTGATAAAAGGAAAAACATCAGGGGAAAATCGTGAGAACAAGAGAAGGAGAGAACCAACCTAATTCACAGAGAAGGAAGAATAAGAAGAAGCCATGGCAAAAAGAAGATGATAGTTCTAAAGGACTAAAAGGAGGACAGCAATATATAGAGACCGATCGAAACGTTCGGTCAAAGCATTCAATGCGAAACGTTGGGAGTAGGCCAGTAAAGGCAAATCACAGTTTACTGAGGACCAGGAGCGTCCCGGTGGTCGGTGGATGACCGCTCCTCAGTGATGAGTGATTGACAACGGGTGTTGGACTGACTCTTGGCTTAGTGCGCAGGTGTAGGCTGCGGCCTAGTTCGTGTTGTTGCAGGTGAAGAACGGGCGCGAAAGGTCTTCAGCCTTGAGGGGCCTCCGGGAGATGGAGACACAAGTAGGCTCGGTTCGAGGGACCCGTGGACAGCGGGACCGGGTGCGGGTCACATGGTGGCGACACAAGCAAGACGAAGTCATGGACAATCGAGCCGGCGCACGGTGGCGGTCAAGTCAAGTGGTTTGGCGGGAGGCCGGACCGAGCACGCGGGGTTTGGTTGTTTGCCCACAAAACCATCGGCGGACGATTTCTTGGTTTGGGCCTCAAAACCAAGTCTGAGGGCCCAACACGACGGAGACGGGATCCGGGCGTGTCGGGAAGCTTCGAGGCGGAGGACACGCGGCGGGATCGCATGACTTGCGTCGGGAGGACGCGGGGTGCGGCAAAGGCGTGGCCGTCCAATGGCAAGACCCACAAACATTACCTAAATGCCCCTGCGTGGGTTGTATCAACAGTAGTTAAGTTAGGGGTAGTCGAGTCATTTACCACTCCGGCGGGACCCGATATATAAGCCATAAGGGTGTGTGAGTGGCTCGAGCTCTCCACGACTTAGGGTTTCATTTCCTCCCTCCTCTTTCTCATTTTCGTAGCTATTTTTCTTCCATTTTCTCTAGGCTAGCATGAGAGCTTCATGAGAGATTTGTTGAGAGGGATGGATGCTAGGGCGGCATGCTAGACCTTGTGAATCTTTCCCGGTTTGTATAGAAGATTCGGAGTTGTGTTTCTCGTGGTCTTTTGTGCTTGTTTTCGTGCTTTTGTTCCCGATGTGATTCCGCGGATTTGAGTGGGTTTCTCCCCCGGATTTCTTTGAGGTAAACATGGATAGATGTCTCGTGCATCTTTGTGATTGATCTTGTGCCCTCAAACGCCGGAAACCACTTGGATTCGAAGTTTTTCGTTCGGTGCTCTAGTTTTTGGTGGTGCTCAAAGGATTCGCGATTCCCGGTGATTTAGGGAGTTAGGAGGCAAGATTTTTGGGCTATAGCATCCTTGTGTGACGCTTTTCAAGTCCCCAAACCCTTGTCTCCATAGCTTCAACCGTTTGGGAAATTCGATGATGATTTGGGGGAGTTGACCTTCGAGGTTGAGCGGTTTCGCTCTGTCCGTGCGGCGCGGACGGTCCGCGGGGTGGTCGCGGACGGTCCGCGGGTAGCGTGTTCGTCGAGTGTTCGTCGTGTTCTTGCGTGTCCTTGCTTTCGATCCGGTTTGGCTTTTGGTTTTTGTTGCGGTCGGTTTGCGGACGGTCCGAGCTTGAGTAGTGGATGGTCCGTGACCCACGCGGACGGTCGCCGCCCTTGGCGGACGCGTCCGTTTTTCTCGGGTCGCTCCCCGTTGGTTCCGTGTGCTTTAACGGACGGTCCGCGGCGTAGGGCCCGGACGGTCCGCGCGGGTTGGCGCGGACGGTCCGCGGCATCGGGCCGGACGGTCCGCGAGGCCGGTGCGGACGGTCCGCCCCTCCCCGGCCGGACGGTCCGCCGAGCTCGTGCGCTTTGCCTCTTGGTTCGATTCCTCCCCTGCTTCTTTCGTTCTTCCGCGTGTGCTTCAAGGAATCGTTCCTAAGGCTAGAGGTTGATCCATAACCTCGTGGTCTTGGCGATTGGTGTGTGATTCGATCCATCGCTCGTGTGTGACCGGGGTTTGACTAGGGTATAGGCCGGGTTCTTTGGAAAGAATTTTTACCGGCTCCTATTCACTCCCCCCCCCCTCTCTAGTCGCCATCTGATCCTTCAATTGGTATCAGAGCTTGGTGCCGGATTCTTTGCGACTTTGACAAGTGTCGAATACTAAGATGGTGTACGTTGAGCGGGGCGGTCCGCCGCACTTCGATGGCAAGGGTTACCACAAGTGGGCGGCTCGTATGATGATCTTTCTTCGTGGGAAGCCGTTGGATTTCATTGTGCTTGACAAGACCTATGCTATTCCGGTCAACATCCATACTCTTATGGTGACCGATGCCGGTGCTAAGGCCAAGTATGAGGCTAATGCAAAAGCCGTTGATCACTTGGTCCGAGCTTGTGTGATCCGCAGTTTGAGCGTGTTCGCCATTTGAATCTTGCTTGGCAAATTTGGGAAAAGTTGTTGGTTGCTCACGGTGGTGATAACCATGTGAAGGCTCGCCTCTTTGTCTCTTACCGGATGCAATATGAGAATTTCACTCCACTTCCCGGTGAGGATATTGATGCGATGTTTCAGAGGTTCACCGCCATCGTGAACAACATGAAAGCTAATGTTGAGGATTTTCCTTACACCGAGCATGATCAGGCTTTGAAGCTCTTGCATGTCTTGGACCCGAATGTGTGGGGTGCTAAGGTTGAGGCCATCAAGGAGTCTGGGCAATATTTGACTATTGAGTTGGATGACCTCTTTTCTAAGCTCAAGTCGGGCCGAGGTTGGCGGAAGTTGCAATCCAAGCATGAGGGCTCGACCGACCATAGTCTTGCTCTTGTGGGCGGATCAAAGGGCAAATCTAACCCTTCCCCGTCGAAAGTTTTCCTTGTCTTCTCTTATGTCCATTCCGGATGAGGAGCTTGATGTGCCGGGCAAGGAGGAGCCGGCCTTGCTCTCAAGGAGGTTTGATCGACTACACGAGAGTCGGAGGAATGCAAGGCGGAGCTCAGGGACGTGCTACAAGTGTGGCAAGCGAGGCCACTTCATCGCCGAGTGCCCGAAGCGGAGGAGAACAAGTACAAGGTGAACGAGTACAAGGCGCACCCGAGGCGTGAAGACAAGTACTCCTCCAAGGGCAAGCACTTCAACAAGTCCAAAAGCAAGGACAAGGACAAGCGGCGACCGAGCAAGAGCGGCTACAAGAAGAACAAGGCAAGAGCGATGGTGGCCGGTGCGAGCGACGTTGACTCAAGCTCAAGCGACGAGGAGTCAAGCTCAAGCAGCGAAGATGAAGACGCCGGGAGGCGCAAGGGCAAGAAGAGTACAAGCCGGAACCTCAGCGGGTTGAGCTGTGTGGCGCTTGAGGGCTTTTGTGGCATGGCCCATAGCTCAAGCGACAAGAAGAAGATCGAGAAGGAAGACGGCGACTCCGACTCGGAGGATGAGGTAAATCGTGACCCCGACTCTTTGCTTGCTGAGATCGCTAGGTTGAATGGCTTGATTGACAACCGTGATAGTGTGCTAAGAGATGCCAAAAAGATGAGGAAAGATCTTAGGGCTCAACTTGAGAATGCTAGTGAGAAAATAGGAGAGTTAGAGTCGAAATTGCTTGAATTGAAACTTGAAAATGACTCTTTGAAACTTGCTCCTACTACTCCTGATGATGTTGAATGCCTTGAGTGTGATGCATGGTTGAATGAGATCAAGTTTCTTAATGAGAAGAATGCTTCTACTTTGGCTAAACTAGATGCTCTTAGGACTGAGTATGATGAGCTTAAGGCTAGACCTACTTTGCTTGGTGCTTGCAAATCATGTCCTACCATGCATGCTAAGCTTGTTGATGCTCGTTGTACCATTAGTTCTTTGGAAGCATCTTTGAAATCTCCTGTTGTCAATGCATGCACTAGATGTGATGAGGTTACTTTGCGCAATCTTGAACTTACTTCCCGTTTGGATGTCATCTATGAGGAGAATGACTATTTGAGGAAGGTGTTGGGTTGGTTGTCTGGGCAGGAACCTCAATTGAAAATCATGATTGAGGAGTTCAAGAGAGCTGATGGTCGTGGTTTGGGGTTTGAGAAGTTGGGTGAGAAAGTGGGAGAGAACAGTGGGGAGAGTGTGTATGAGAAGTGTGTTGAGTCTAACCCCGAGTTTGAGGTGATTGGAGACATCCAAGTCCCACTTCCAAAAGCACCCAAGAACTCTTTCACACCAAAGCCAAACCACCTTTGTAACAAGCTTGACACAACCCAAGATCCACCCAAATTCCCACTCAAGACAAATGACCTCAAGAAACCTGTGAAGTTTGTGAGTGAGAAGGGTGTGAAGCCTAGTGAGAAGCCAGAGCCAAAACCAAATCCCATCCCCTTCAGGTGTGAGTATTGTGGCAAGGAGAGGCATCTTGCCGAGTTTTGCTACAAGAGGAAGAGGGATGAGAGGCTTGCTAGGGAGCAAGCGAACCAGGACAGGTATCGCCAGTCTCATGGTATTCCTGAGCCTAGAGTGCCACTTCCACGGGGTGTGGGAAGTGTGAGGAGTGTTGGCAGGTTCCCACAGAGAGGTGGTGGTGAGATGTTTGCTAGGAGAGATGATGGTGTGCGTGCTGGTGAGAGGTTTGGTCGGGCTCGTGGTGGCTTTGCTGGACGTCCCCCTACTCGTCCTCAATACGGGTTTAAGGGAGATGATCACGGCTTTGGGTTCCGGAGGAACAACGGACCACGTTTTCCCCCTCGTGGTGCTCGTACTCCTCCCATGGGACATGGGAAGTTTGGTGGCAAGGGAATGATGTTTGCTAACCCCTCTTTTGAGCGAGATGGCTCGACACCGGTTTAACTTTCCGTGTGCTAACCCCGGTGTCGAGTCGCTAGCTCATTCTCATTCTTGTTTCGACTACGGGCGGGGAGGCTTGGAGGACATTTGGTTGATCGACTCCGGTGTTCTCGACACATGACCGGAGATAAGAAGTGGTTCTCCAGCCTCACCCCGGTGAAGGAAAAGTTGTACATCACATTTGGGGACAATGGACGAGGAAGGGTGATGTCCGAGGGTGTTGTGCATGTGAGTGACAAGGTAACGTTGAAGAGAGTTGCTCTTGTGAAGTCTTTGGATTTTAATTTGCTTTCGGTTTCTCGGTTGCTTGATGAGGGTTTTGAGGTGCGTTTCAAGTCCGGCGAGTCTCGTTTGCCGGATTCTCGAGGTGATCTTGTCCGTATGATCATCCCCGAGGGTCGATTTTCGTGGCTGATTTCTCTCGTTCTTTGGGTCCTCGCTCGCCGTTTGATGGCCGGTCCTTCTTCCGATTTGTGGAAATGGCATAGGCGGTTGGGACACTTGAGCTTTGATTTGGTTTCCCGCTTGAGTGGTCTTGACCTTGTTCGAGGATTGCCGAGGGTGAAGCTTGAGAAGGATTTGGTTTGTGCTCCTTGTAAGCATGGCAAGATGGTAGCCACTCCCCATCCAACCCTGACCGATGTCATGACCGAGCGTCCGACAGAGCTGTTGCATATGGATCTTGTTGGGCCAGCTCGAGTTCGCTCGGTGTGTGGGAAGTGGTATGTCCTTGTTGTGGTGGACGATTACTCTCGCTATGCCTAGGTGTTTTTCTTGGAAGATAAGAGTGAGACATTTGGCTTTGTTCGAGATCTGATCGTAAGGTTGAAAAACGAGAGGCATGGGAATGCTATTCGAGCTATCCGTAGTGATAATGGCTCAGAGTTCAAGAACTCTTGTTTTGATGCCTTTTGTCGTGATCTAGGTCTTGAACATCAGTATTCGACCCCTTATGTGCCTCCTCAAAATGGAGTCGTGGAAAGGAAAAATCGGACTCTTTGTGAGATGGCTAGGACGATGCTCGATGAGCACAGGACTCCTAGGAGGTATTGGGCTGAGGCGGTCAATACGGCTTGTCATGTTTCGAATAGGTTTTTATTGCGAGCTTTCAAGAAGAAGACCTGTTATGAGCTGATGCATGGTCGGGCACCCAAGGTGAGTCATTTCCGAGTCTTTGGCTGCAAGTGTTTTATTCTGAAGAAGGGAAAACTCGACAAGTTTGAGGCTAGGTCTAGTGATGGTATTTTCTTTGGATATGCTAACCACTCTAGAGCCTATAGGGTGCTTAACCTTGAGACTAACAAAATCATGGAGACTTGCGAGGTAACCTTCGACGAGACAATGCCATGTACCTCTCTTGGCTTTGAATGTGCAGGTGATGAAGAGATGGCCGAGGACCTTTTTGAAGAGGAGAAGGATGAAGCTGGAGATGATGATGGAGAGAACCATGCGCCTGAAGCTGAGTGTGTACCCACTACTTCCCCTACGACCACTACGGAGCGTGGACCGTCTACTTCATGGACAACGACGGTGCAACAAGAAGATCAGGCGAGAGAAGCTGAAGTTGAGGGGGAGGTAGTCTCGAGGCGTGAGGCTCCCCGGCGGATTCAAGAAGTGCATCCCTTGTCGAAGATCATTGGGAACATCGATGAACGCACTACACGGTCAAGGTCCAGGAATTCCTCTCATTTTGCTCATGCTGCTTTTGTTGCCACTTTTGAGCCCAAGGACATTGGACATGCTTTATCTGATGCAAACTGGGTCAATTCTATGCATGAGGAGTTGGAAAACTTTGAGAGGAACCAGGTGTGTGAGTTAGTTGAACCACCTCCAAATTGCCATCCCATAGGAACCAAGTGGGTTTGGAAGAACAAAGAGGGAGAGAATGGGATGGTTGTGAGGAACAAGTCCAGACTTGTTGCTCAGGGGTTTAGTCGAAGGAGGGGATCGACTATGAGGAGACCTTTGCTCCCGTGGCCCGTCTTGAGGCAATTCGAATCCTTCTAGCCTTTGCCGTGGCTAAAGGGTTCAAGTTGTTTCGGATGGACGTGAAGAGTGCTTTTATGAATGGGGTCATAGAGGAGGAGGTGTATGTGAAGCGACCCACCGGGTTTGAGAGCGAGCCGTACCCACACGGGGTATACGGGTTGAAAAGGGCTCGTATGGGTTGAAACGCGCGCCCGTGCTTGGTATGGGAGATTGAGAGGTTTTCCGTTGAGCGAGAGGGTTTGTGATGGGTACCGTGGATAGGACTTTGTTTCTCCTCAAGCATGGAAATGACTTGCCGATTGTTCGGATATACGTGGATGATATTGTCTTTGGTGGCTCGTCACATAACCTTGTTGCCAAGTTTGCGGATGAGATGAGCGGGGAGTTCGAGATGAGCATGATGGGCGAGTTGCGGTATTTTCTTGGGGCGCGGATCAAGCAAGTGAAGGATGGAACATTCGTGCACCGGACCAAGTACACGAAAGACATGCGTGAGGAAGTTCCAGATGCAAGATGTGAAGCCGATGTCGACTCCCATGGGGAGTACGGCCACTTTGGATGCGGATGAGGACGGAGAACCGGTGGACCGGCGGGAGTACAGGAGCATGATCGGCTCCCTCCTCTACTTGACGGCGACGAGGCCAGACATACACTTCAGCGTGTGTCTGTGCGCTCGTTTTCAGGCTTCGCCGAGGACATCACATCGACAGGCCGTCAAGAGGATTTTCAGGTACCTACAGTCTGCCCCTGGTCTTGGCCTTTGGTATTCGTCCTCCTCGACTCTCTCTCTTCATGGTTTTTCCGATGCTGATTTTGTCGGTTGTCGAGTCAAGAGGAAGTCTACTTCGGTACTTGCCGGTTTCTTGGGTCTTCGTTGGTCTCATGGTCTTCCCGCAAGCGCTCTAGTGTAGCTCGGTCTACCACCGAGGCGGAGTATGTTGCCGCCGCGAGTTGTTGTTCCCAGTTTGTTGTGGATTTCATACACTTTGAGAGACTTTGGTGAGGAGTGCACCCGGATCCCACTTCTTTGTGATAGCACCGGTGTCATAAGCGTAGGCAAAAACCCGGTGCTTCACTCCGTAACCAAACACATAGAAGTGAGGTATCATTTCTTGAGGGACAATGTGGAAAAAGGAACCATTGTGTTGAGCCATGTCCCTACCCAAGATCGCCTAACCGACACCTTTACAAAGCCTCTCGACCAAGCTACATTTGTGCGCTTGCGGGGGGAACTTGGGGTTTGTTGCCCTTTCTAGTTGATTCTTGGGGGTTTCTCTCTTGTACCATATGTATCATACCATGTTTCACTTTGATGTATATACATGCTTTGCTTGATGTATAAACCATGGTAGGATAGTCATCTTGTCATATATCATATTGCATTTGTATCATATTGCACTTTAGGATGATGAGCTTCTTTCATATGCCATATTTGAGTTCCTTTGGCTATTTGTGAGATATTGGTCATATGTGTGGAGAAATGGTGATGTGAGGCTATGCTCATGGAATATTTGAGATATATGTGTGGTGAGATAGCCCTTTTTGAAATAAATGCAAATCTTGACTAATTTTTGATGAAATATGCTCCACTCGTGTGTAGTTGTGTATCCATGTCACAGTTTGGTCTAAATGTGCTTTTCATGCTTAAATTGTGCTTGGATGCTTTGTTCTTGCATTTGGGCCAAAGGCCGAATATCATTGTGAATGTTTAGCCTATGTTGCATTCATGGGGGAGCATAAGCTTCTTTTTGCCGCAAAGGCACTTCATGTACCATGAAATGATTAAATCTTGAAAAGAAGTGTATATTGCTTGAAAAATGCTCCATCCATCATGTCTATGCTTAAAATGTCTTATCTTTCACATATGGGTGCAAAACATGTTGCATGATGTTCACCAGTGGAGAAGTCTCCCCGAAGTGGACACATGGCTCATGAGCTTTTACATGACATGCTTTGCTTTATGGGTGTTTGCCATGATCTTTTGCTGAGAATTTGATATCCTTGTATGATCTTTGAATGGTATGCATGTTTGTGGCTCAAGTGTGACATGGATAGGCTTTTACATGTGAAGCGAGCCTTCTTTTGGTAAAACTGCTTAAATCTGAAAATTTTGCTTTGTCACATGCTTGTATTTTCATATATTACTTGTGGCAATGCTTTGACTATGCTATGATTCATTTGTGTGATCTTTGTCTCATTTTTTAGCCTTTGACACTAGATTTGGCCTATTTGAGAAGCTCATGTAGATGTTTATATGCTTTGTTTTGCATTTCTACATTTTCACCTTGATTCATACATTGTCAACAAGGGGGAGAAGAGGTGAGCTTAATGAAAATTCAGAAGAGGTGAGCTGAAATTTGGAAGTTTGCTTCCACATGTTCAGGGGGAGCTTTCTTACTGTTTTCGGTGTGGAGTTTGTGCTTTGCTTGGCTTGTGACCTTTCTTCGCCTTTCTTCGGTTTTGGTCATGAGTTGAGTTTCTTTGTTTTTCTTTCTTCTTCCTTTCTCTTTTTCTCTGAATTTCATTTCGCGTTGTGTGTTGTCAATGCACTCATCAAGGGGGAGATTGAGGACCAGGAGCGTCCCGGTGGTCGGTGGATGACCGCTCCTCAGTGATGAGTGATTGACAACGGGTGTTGGACTGACTCTTGGCTTAGTGCGCAGGTGTAGGCTGCGGCCTAGTTCGTGTTGTTGCAGGTGAAGAACGGGCGCGAAAGGTCTTCAGCCTTGAGGGGCCTCCGGAGATGGAGACACAAGTAGGCTCGGTTCGAGGGACCCGGTGGACGGCGGGACTGGGTGCGGGTCACATGGTGGCGACACAAGCAAGACGAAGTCATGGACAATCGAGCTGGTGCACGATGGCGGTCAAGTCAAGTGGTTTGGCGGGAGTCCGGACCGAGCACGCGGGGTTTGGTTGTTTGCCCACAAAACCATCGGCGGACGGTTTCTTGGTTTGGGCCTCAAAACCAAGTCTGAGGGCCCAACACGACGGAGACGGGATCCGAGCGTGTCGGGAAGCTTCGAGGCGGAGGACACGCGGCGGGATCGCATGGCTTGCGTCGGGAGGACGCGGGGTGCGGCAAAGGCGTGGCCGTCCGATGGCAAGACCCACAAACATTACCTAAATGCCCCTGCATGGGTTGTATCGCCAGTAGTTAAGTTAGGGGTAGTCGAGTCATTTACCACTCCGGCGGGACCCGATATATAAGCCATAAGGGTGTGTGAGTGGCTCGAGCTCTCCGCGACTTAGGGTTTCATTTCCTCCCTCCTCTTTCTCATTTTCGTAGCTATTTTTCTTCCATTTTCTCTAGGCTAGCATGAGAGCTTCATGAGAGATTTGTTGAGAGGGATGGATGCTAGGGCGGCATGCTAGACCTTGTGAATCTTTCCTGGTTTGTATAGAAGATTCGGAGTTGTGTTTCTCGTGGTCTTTTGTGCTTGTTTTCGTGCTTTTGTTCCCGGTGTGATTCCGCGGATTTGAGTGGGTTTCTCCCCGGATTTCTTTGAGGGAAACATGGATAGATGTCTCGTGCATCTTTGTGATTGATCTTGTGCCCTCAAACGCCGGGAAACCACTTGGATTCAAAGTTTTTCGTTCGGTGCTCTAGTTTTTGGTGGTGCTCAAAGGATTCGCGATTCCCGGTGATTTAGGGAGTTAGGAGGCAAGATTTTTGGGCTATAGCATCCTTGTGTGACGCTTTTCAAGTCCCCAAACCCTTGTCTCCATAGCTTCAACCGTTTGGGAAATCCGATGATGATTTGGGGGAGTTGACCTTCGAGGTCGAGCAGTTTTCTGCTCTGTCCGTGCGGCGCGGACGGTCCGCGGGGTGGTCGCGGACGGTCCGCGTGTGGCGTGTTCGTTGCGTGTTCATCGTGTTCTTGCGCGTCCTTGCTTTCGATCCGGTTTGGCTTTTGGTTTTTGTTGCGACTGGGTTTGCGGACGGTCCGAGCTTGAGTAGTGGACGGTCCGTGACCCACGCGGACGGTCCGCCCGGCCTTGGCGGACGGTCCGTTTTTCTCGGTCGCTCCTCGTTGGTTCCGTGTGCTTTAACGGATGGTCCGCGGCGTAGGGCCGGACAGTCCACAGGGTTGGCGCGGACGGTCCGCGGCATCGGGCGGACGCGTCCGCGAGGCCGGTGCGGACGGTCCGCCCCTCCCCGGCCGGACGGTCCGCCGCAGCTCGTGCGCTTTGCCTATTGGTTCGATTCCTCCCCCGCTTCTTTCGTGCTTCCGCGTGTGCTTCAAGGAATCGTTCCTAAGGCTAGAGGTTGATCCATAACCTCGTGGTCTTGGCGATTGGTGTGTGATTCGATCCATCGCTCGTGTGTGACCGGGGTTTGACTAGGGTATAGGCCGGGTTCTTTGGAAAGAATTTTTACCGGCTCCTATTCACTCCCCCCCCCCTCTCTAGTCGCCATCTGATCCTTCATTTACAGAATTACAAACAAAGTTTAAACCAAGTCTAAAGAATGGATGGTATCGATAAGATCCAGGCGCAACTGGTCACCGCTTCTATCTCCTGACGATCAGCATCGGCCGAACTAGGAATCGGCTGCTCCTGTTCACGTAGAACTTGAGCTTGGCGTGCGACAGACTCCCTCTGTTCCTGCATGGCAGCAATAGTGCTTGGAAGATCTGCAAGCTTTTGCTCTTCAGCTTTTAAGTCTTGATCAACTTGAATTAGTTCTTTCATCAACTCAGCACGACGTTTTTTCAAGCGATCAATACTGTCGACGATATCAGGGCAAGACGAAGATAGGAATTCAATCCTATTGTCAAGATCAGCCATACTATGGTCCAATTTCTCCCTATCCTGAGTAAGCTGCTCTTGATGTCTTCTTTCTTTCGGGCGATCCTGGGCTTCCTGGACTACAAGCTGCCGATTCTCGATGTAAGCCACTTGGAGCATCCTTGCCTTAAGGTCTCTGGGCAACTAGCCCTAAAGATGGTCCTGATCGGCTCAGCGTCTTGTACAAGTTGACTGATATCCCGATTTAGTAGTGGAAGCACTTCTATCAGCTTGGCTTTCACATCATCAGGAATAACGGTTACTAATCCACTCCGAGATGAGGTTGTTGGAACCTGCAGAGAAAGTGTGAATAAGCAAAGAGAGCTAAAAGGAAGTTTAAGGAAACCAGGAGGTTTACCTCTACAGCAAAAAATGTTACTTGAGTCTGGGCAG
Source organism: Cenchrus americanus (assembly GCA_947561735.1). Lineage (NCBI taxonomy): Eukaryota > Viridiplantae > Streptophyta > Magnoliopsida > Poales > Poaceae > Cenchrus > Cenchrus americanus. The sequence continues at coordinate 217,912,662 of OX387241.1, read as the reverse complement.
CTGAATTTTCAGCCAATGATGAATCAAGGACTTCAGTGATCGGCAGCTATGCTTGGTCGCCGAGATTCTGCTGGGAATCATCCAAAAGCTCATCTTGGATCTCAATTGGCGCTTCAACCACACCCTGAATAGAGACAAAAGATTGAACATGGATAAAATAGGAGAAAACATTAATAAGAATCCTACCTCGATTGGGTCTTCAGTATGAGGACCAGCTCGTGCAGGAGAACTTTGAAGTTGGTCAGCAAAAGCATCAACCGTCTGATGAGTTCCAGATTGATCAACATCATCAACTGAGGTTTCTCCCAAAACTTTGTCTTGACCAAGATCAGCAGTCGTGGCTTGTTCTGATTATCCAATTAATCTCGAAGACTGCCTGAAAGAGGATGATCAATCAAAGATGCAGAAAAGAAGAGAAAAGGCTGAAAATCAGTACCTCGAAAGCACTCACCAACTTCCCAGTCATGCCAGAGATATCAACAACTGTGGTATCAATTTTCCTCCTTGTTTTGCGAGCGAAGGTCTTGCTAAGCCCACTTTTCCTCTTGAGTGTCGACAAAGGCAGATTGTGTGGCACATGATTGATTCTAGGACCTTGCATAATGGAGGAGATTGAAGGAGCTTTATGGCTGATATATGGTGCATGTCTTGGTGGCCAATACCGGATCGACTTGCCACTCTTGCTGACAACGGGGGGGCTCTATAGTTTCAGGCTGAAAAGGAAAAGGAGAAGAAGATAATATAACCAATCTGAGTATAATCAAGAAAATGCATAAAGTGGACAAATAGAAAAAGTACCTCATCAGCCGACGCCACATAGTCAGGATCCAGTTGCTCACAGTAATTTTTTGGAGAGACACAGAAAAGGTGATCACACCATTCTGCCCACCAAACATTAAAAAGGGGGTAAGAAAAGCCAAGAAATCTCCAGGAATCAATATTAATAATAGTAGCAGAGTCAAGGACCCTGTCCAAAAGGCGCTAATAACAAGTACCACTAGGAATGATTTCCCGTGGTTTAATGAGATCAGAAAAGTAAAGGCCAAGCGGCAGTTGGCCAAACCCCAGCTGATGAGCACATACTGAAGGGTTGTAAAATTCATAAGTGGCTGATTGATCCTTCCCAAAGACACAAGAAGGAAGAAGCCCCGGTTTGATGATTTCTACAAAAGCAATCTTGTCTTCATCATCCTTGTGGATATCATCGAAGTTGAATGTGGCCTCAAAGTGGGGCTCATCATCTTTATATGCAAACTAGATGATAGAATTTGAGTTGAAGTCGAGGTAAAAACGTCTAAAGTGCTCTGCTTTGCGCGAAGGGGTTCTTTTGTGTCCTGGAAAGGCAGAGACAGCTTCACCAAAATTCATACATCGGCACCTCACGATTTGGACACCATCTGGTTGATCTCCTGGAAAAGTCTTAGCAAAAATGTTCTACTCCAGCTTATCTCGGAGATGGAGGTTTAACCACATGTTGATAAACCACCAGGGCCCTCCCGGAGTACCTATGGGTGAGTTGGTTGACAAGATGACTGCTACTTGGTGAAGAAGATGGTAAACCACACCTAAAAGGTATTTTCCAAGGGGGATATGATTACCATCAGTCAGCTGCTCAGCCACTATCTGGTAATTGGCAGTAGGGCCAAAAGTTTTGTCGTAGAAGACAAATTTCTCAAGCCACATATTCAGGAAAGCAACATGTTCCCTATGTCCTACAGTCCCTTCTTTCTTGTGCTCACCAATATAACCAGACCATCCGCCTATGTTCTTGGTTTTCAAATGGTGAGAAGGTTTACCATTTCGGCGGGTAAAAAGAGTGTCTGAAGAGGATATATCGAGACCAGTCAACACCAGCACATCGGCCAAGGTTGGAGCCATCAACCCATGACCAAACAGAAAAGCATTAAGTGTATCAGACCAAACATAAGAGGTAGCAATTAGAAGGGATTCATTCCAGGACATCTCAGACAGGGATAAGGTGATGCATTGATTAATTTTATATTGTTCCCAGGATCCTTTGTTCTTCGCGGAGACCCTAAGATACCAGTCTCTCCAACCCTTGACATAACTTGTCCAAGACCTAAAGTAGTTGTCCCAATCAGCCAAATTCAAAGAAGCGTGCTTAAAAGGAATTCGGCCGATTTCTAAGTTAAGCATCTCAATGGGGTCAAGATTATCCATTGGTCCTAGGAAGGTGAGCCCAGGATTATCATCGATGATGATAGTGAGATGGGATCTAAGTTCCTGGAGAGACAGATAAGTCTAGGCTTTAGGGTAAAGAAGGACGATGGTATGTAAAGAAAGAGAAAAGCGAGAGATTGAGAAAATACCGAAGGAACTGAAGAAAGGGGTGCCTTTGGAGGAACAACAGCACAACCAGAACCTGCGTTGGAGCTTGAAGACGCCATGGATCAGCAAAAGCTCGGACGCTTAGGGTTCGTCACTTGAAAGCTTGAACTGTTGGGCAAACAAGATTTGGGAGAGAAAGAAAGAACCAAGGTGGCTGTAGTTGTGACCCCAAAGATTTGTTGAGATCCTGTGGCCGACTTCGAATCAGGGGAGATAACAGATTCGAGAAAATTTCGGAGCAAAAGATTATTTACTCCGAAACTGGGGGGCATGTGTTGACATCGTTTTTTGGAAAAATAGGGTCAAAAAAGGGATAAGGAGAATCAGCCGATGGCAGACCAGAGGATTGGCCGATGGGCATGAAGAAGGCGTTATTCAAACAAATATGTCAGATGGAAAGTACGGTGGAGGTGGGTCAATCTACTATTGATGATGGGTCAAAGAATCAGTTTTAGAAGGTCTTAGACCCCGGAGAGAGTCCTCTTCTATTTTTTAGTAGTTTTATCTTTAGACGCAAGTAAACAGTGTCGTGATCGGCTAGGAGTCGGGTTTGTCCCCAGGACATAAATAGCGGCCCTACGTGGTTGGAAAAAAGTGTACACACCAATATCAAACAAACCGCCTCCGGACAAACCCTTTACTTTTACTGCATCTACTTTACTTTATCTACCTTTACAACATCTACTTTTCGGTGACTTCGCCATTGCGTTTTTTCTCTTTTCTACGACGACGTGCTTCAGTTTTGTCGGGCTGCATCAACTGATCTCCGGCAAGCTTGTGAGTACCGTTTTACCGAAAAACCCTAGGGTTGAACCTCCGAGCGCATCGCTGAGGTTTCATCTAGTTCTTTATTCAACCCTTACCGATACTAGATAGATCTACAAGTTTTCGTACCAATTCTTGTGGTTTTAGCTATTATCTTTACCTTCCACTCGATCTAGATCCTATCGGCTTCTACCACTGCAGCCGATTCCGACCTACCCGAGTGCTGACGTCACGATCGGCCGATTCAGCCGATCGATCTACCTGCACACCCGCGCTTCGGTCGCTTTCGAGCTGGCCGATCCCGATTTTACTTGTATCGGCCGATTTGGCTGGCACACGTGTCGCTGAAAGGCCATCGGTTATCTAGTCGATCCCTAATATTTTCCATTGTCAATCAACAGGTCAGATTGGCTAGCACGCCTCGCTACAGATCGGGGAGTCACGTGTGTCACGCGTAAGGGTGACATCCTATTTTTTGCATCAACACTCATGTATGACGTCCCTAGAGTATTTGTTACATGAAGGTTTCGGCATTAATTTGGAACTAACCCGCCACAAGGCACCATTATGATGTAACCAGTTCGCATTTGCATGTGCTGGAAGTATAATGTTTATGCAGGAAATTATGTGCTTTATGAATAAGTTTGCACCAAGTTTAGAGGACGCTATGCAAGAAGATCAAGGGACTCTGTTCATGTGCAAATACATGATGAACCTATTTCCACAGGTGGTAAGGACCAAGATGCAATGTCCAAATATTACCAAGGACCAAGATAAGACACCATAAGTGTACCTAGAGATGATAGGCCCTAGCCCCTTGGTTGTGTTATCTCATCTACGGTTGTGGGTGTGATCAACACTTATGCTTCATTCATATCTATCAAGTGTTCCCTTAATATGCAATCTTCACATCATGCTAGGATAAATCCGTTTAGCTAGATGGAAAACCCTAGGTGCTTCTGTGACAACCCGCCCAGGAAAATACCGCACTACCGCCTAAACCAATCCACTTTGGTCATTAAGCAGTAATAAAGTATCATCCTGTCGTTAGCCGCCGGGTTAATGCCCGGTAAATCACTTATATAGCAACAAGGATCGACATATATGCATTAAAACTCAAGCGAAGGCGAGTCCAGAGATACAACATAATTAACAACAGAAATTCACCCCGAAGGGTTTAACTATTACAAACTGAAGTTTTTGACATAACAACGTAGTTCAGAGTTTTCGAAACAGCGGAATTAAACTAAGCGGAAAACGAGAACACCACGGGAGGCCAGCCATGATGCCTTCATTCGTCATCCTCCACCCACTCCAGCTCCCAGCCGGGCGGGATCTCTCCGGGCCACACATCACCAAAGGCATTACCTGGAGCAACAAATTATAGCAAGGCTGAGTATACTAATACTCAGCAAGACTTACCCGTCGGTGATAACTACTACACCAACTCTAGACATGAAAGGCTTTTGGCCACTAGGTTCCTTTTGCTGAAAAGTAACAAAGAGTATGTCCTTACTTTCAAGATTTTAGCACAAGTTCTAGTGGATTTATTCTTTTCTAAATTAGCCAACTAGCACAGACAAGGTTGTATCATACCATTAATCAAGCATAAAATTCATCAACTTACATCATTAGGGATCTCATGGCTAGTGGAGTAAGTAGTCTCAGATAACGGTGAGAGGTCGACAATCGATTGATTCAAACCTTGCAAGGTAGACCTAAACACACGGTGGGATGCCCCCGTGAGGACAACCACCAAGCGATTCCCAAAACTCTTCGGGTCGGGATCGAATCTTACAGTCCTTGGTGTAGGCTATCCGGCATACCCCACGAGGCACCCGGACTCACCATACACCACCAGTAGCTA